>CM051826.1:26986376-29978876 GCA_028451465.1 Erethizon dorsatum
CACAGAGGTCCTGGCAAACCTCCACTGATCCACTGTAGTTAAAAATACTTGGAGCAGTGGGTTACCTTCTGGCCCATGCCTTCACCCTACTTCCAGTTCTAACCACCTACAAGTGACAAGTATTCATGGAGCTCTCTCCACTTTCTTTGAGACCATATTATCTTTGAGAGGTAAAGGAAATCAAGTTTTTAGTTCCCATGTAATCCTGATGTTTTATTAACAGCATATAGCTCTCTTCTGGTTCTGACTTTGGGTGTCAGTCTTTCTCAGCTCCTAGAACCAAAGCAAACTGTCATCTATTTTTGCACCCTTTTGACCACCGTCAGCACTGGGAGCCATATGAGTGTGCTCGAGTTGCTTCTTTCTTCAGAAGTCTGGGGCTCTCCATTCTGATTTCCACATCTGGCTGGTTATTCTTGTCTTGGTGCTACACTATTTAAATTATCCCAGAGCAATGACGTATATTTTTATGTCTGGTAGGGAAAATCTTCTGTGACCCTTTTAAAAAAATTTATTGCCAACTTTGTCTTGTGTTTTTTTCTCCAAAATAAACTTTGGGAGTTCTATCACCACTCCAAATACCTACCCTCCCCCAAAGGAGGACTATGTTCTTTTAATATTCTACAATCAACGAATTGAAGTAAATGCTATTCATTTAGAGAAAAAGCCTCCTTTTGAATGCCGTTTTAAAACTGTATAGAAACATGTAGTTCAAGTGAAGTGGAGGGCCAGGACTAGGTTCCATGCATCCAGTTGTGGACCGGGACTGGGGACTTAATAATGAAAGCTAAGATATTTCTGTGTACTGCTAGGACTGTAAACTGAGATGTCATTTGCCTGTGCACAGGGAAGGAAGCAGAGGTATTGGGGAGAAAAAGACAAGGGGCAGCTATGCAGGTCTCATGAAGGTTTCAGGTTGAAGAGAAGAGCATATCAGAATTGATGGGCATTGACATCTCTTTTATCATATAGGCAGTCGGCTCTGCCATGTACCCAGTGCTAGTGGACAGGTCTTTCTTGTTGCCAGAGGGCAGTAGCACAAGGGAGCAGAGACAGTGGGAATGGAAAAATGAGATGCAGTGTTGACTCTGTCGCTGTGTAACCTCAGGCAAGTCCTTATGTCTATGAGCTGTAGCCTTCCCATCTGCATACAGCAATGATATTAATATTAACAATAGGTACTGATTGTCAGTGTCATGGGATTATTGGGAGGGAGTGACTGAGTTAACCTCTTCATAAATTCTACAAGGTTATCAAACACCTGGTTGTTTCTGGTTACAGAATCTAAAGAAGAAAAGAGAACTTTAGGTTGTACTGGGAACCCTAATGTGCCATTTGAACAGCCCTGCTGCCTTAAACGCTAGACTTGTTCAAAGCGGTCACTTCCTAAAATGAGGTTCTACCACTTGTAGGAAAGAGACAGAAGGCACAGGGGTAACCTGGCACATACAGTGAGGTGGGGAAAGCAGACAATGGGCCAAATAGAAGCTGAGTCATTAACTAGTCATAGATGAGCCCTTTTGCCTTCCTGTTCCTTCTTTTATTTTTTCTCCCCATGTCTCTGGTGTTGACAATGCCTGATAAAAAGCTGAAGGGGACTGTTACTGCTGAGAATTGAAACGTGTCTGTTCTCTCTTGGGGACAGAAACTTTTATATAAATTATCTCATTGTAATCTCCCAATAGTCATGAAGAAGTACATATTATTTTTGTGTACAGCTCCTTACGGTGAAAGGAGGCAAGCAAATTTCTAATACACAACTTTGGATTCTAAAGTTCCAACACTTAAGTGTAAGTTCCAAATGGAACTATTTTGATGTGAACACGTCTTTTTACCATATTATATCTTGTGTCTTTATGTATCTCTTCCAAAGGAAGGAGGACTTTTAAATGATGAATCAGGAGCTTCAAAACACGAGGTATGTTGCATGGTAAGTGTCCCCTAGTTAACTCAACACAGCTGACACCAGCCCAGAATCAACCCACAGGTCTCCATGGCAACAGTCATGTAAGGTGCCATCTTCTTTTGCAAGCCAACAGGTGGCTGAGCGGCTGTGCAGGCTAACACAGGTGGTGGCCCTAGTGGAGTCTCCACTTAGAATGAGGCTCCTGACTGGTCCCAGGCTCTGATGGCATCACACAGAGCCGTTGCCATGGTTTTGGTGAGAAGTGTTGCTTTTCTGAGGTTGCGAAATGCTTTATGTTCCAACTCCAGGCTCGCTCATTCCTGACAGAGTGGAAAATGTGCCTCCCTGGCTGAAATGTTCCTCTTGAGTCCAGCCCAAAGATGACATTTTTAGGAAAGTTTGAGAAGAATCCTGTGGCTGTTACTGAGTCACGATAGAGTGGAAATGGATCTTTTCTATTTAAAGAGTTTTGTGCTACTGTTTGAAAATGTCACATTGCTAGGGAACTGTGGAAAAGGAAAACTTTCCATTTGCTATCAACAAAGATCGTTATTGGAAGCAAAACAATGGAGCTGAGGAGAAGTTCTGTTACCTGTCTGGTAGAAGTAATACAGGTCATTGGGATTATAAGAATATTTGTCTGAATAAGCTTGGTGCTCTTGAAAAGGATTTCTGAACTGTAATCTTGCAGTCTTGGAGTCCATTCTTGCTGTCACTTTAGACAGGTCCCTGTCTTGCTGGATCCTAGTTTCAATATACACTGAAGGGCAGAGATTAGATTAGATCACATCAGGACTTTCTCACTTTATCTGACATGAGAATCACTGGGGTCCTGGTCAAAAGCACAAATCTCTCTGGTTCCCTTCCTGGAGAGTATAGACTACTAGGTGTAGGGTAACAATCAGAAAATTTTGGGCAACGCATTCGGGACCTCTCCTGTCTATCAGGAGCTATTCTTATTCCCCATTCCTTTTCTGCAATAAATTTTCCTACTCTTAAAAAAAGAAAAAAAGAAAAATTTGAGGAAAAGATAGATTTAGGAATACAAATAAGAAAATACATTCAGTATGAAAATGAGACTTTTTGGTGGTGTTGGAGATGAAACTCAGGGTCTGGCACATGCTAGGCAAGGTCTGTACTACTGAACTCCATCCCGGCCTGAGATCACCTTTTAACACTGTTATTTAGTACTTTGCTGTTTCACTCACAATATACTGCTACTTTGTGTATGGTGTGCATATGTGTATCTTATTTTTAATATTTACTTAGTAATTCATTGTGTTCCAGTACCTATTTAACTAATCCTTTGTTATTGTAGATTTAATTTTTTTTTCCTCTAGGAAGTAAAGTTGTACCATTTTGGAATATGAGCGTCCCAATCTCATTATATACCCTTATTAGCCATGGATGTTGATGTTAAAGAATAAAAAATGTTTTGTTAATTTGGTAAGCAATGATAGTATCTCACTG
Source organism: Erethizon dorsatum (assembly GCA_028451465.1). Taxonomy (NCBI): domain Eukaryota; kingdom Metazoa; phylum Chordata; class Mammalia; order Rodentia; family Erethizontidae; genus Erethizon; species Erethizon dorsatum. The sequence goes on from CM051826.1 coordinate 26,989,753, forward strand.
GGAAGAGTTCAAATAATTCCCCAAGTTACGTATACCATTGTTTCAAAAAAATTTTAATACATACGCTAATTTTTTTTTTTTTTTTGTGGGTACCAGGGGTCGTACTCAGGACCTCACGCACCAGCAGGCGCCCGTGCCACTGAGCGATATCACCGGCCCTTTTTTCGTATGTGGGTTCCGGGAGTCGAACTCAGGCCCTCGCACTTGCCAGGCAGGCGCTTATGTCGCTGAGCTATCTCACCAGCCCACATATGCTAATTTGATTCATTTATACAATTAGCTTCTCTTAGTTCATTGAAGAGAAAGTTTTGTGCTATATTCTGTTTCTTCTTTGTAAGAGTGAGACTTTTCTATGTCTTATACTCTGAGTGATACTTTGAAGATTATGATATACAGTTATTAGCTATTGGTCTTCTTGTATTATTTTGTTATGAAGTTTTGTTTATCTTTTTGTAAAATAAAAAGTAGTAGTATCTCATTATAGTACTTTCACAAGGGTCAACTTATTTTCTTAGATTTGTTGACCATTAGTTTTTTTTTTTTTTTTTTTTTGGCAAATTGCCTGATTACATTCTTTGAGAAAATTTCCATTGGAAATATTTTTCATATAGATTTGTGAAAGTTATTTACATTTGAAGCACATTAAAATGGTCATCTATGATGTAAATTTTCCCTGGTTTTCAATTTTCCTTCCAACTTTGTGATTTTTTTTACCATTTAATATTTCAATCTACATTAAAAAATTCTTATGTGATTTCTATATTTGGTATAGTAATCATAGAGATCTTCTCCATCTCCAGAGTATGTACCACTTAACCATCTTATATTTTTATGGTTTTGGTTTTTGCATTTGACTTTCAAAGCATCTGAAATTAACTGTACTATACTTATAAAAGGCAATAATTATTTTCCAAATTATTAACTAATTGTTCTAACATTTTATTTTATATTAATTGGAATTTAAATAATATATTTATCATATAATATACCCTTTGATAACATAGATATATTTGTCACATAATATACAACCTTAAATGTGCTTCTGCTCTTTCTTCACATTCTGACATTGTTTGGTAGCAGGTTTGGTTTATACCTGACTTAAAATATATACAGGGAAACAGTCTAATTTGGGATAGTCTGAATCCTGCCAGTTATACAACCCTAATTTAGATTTTCAAAATCAAGCCTTCAGGATGATTTCCAAGCAATTACCAGAATTCAAGAGATTGAAAAATACCCAGTAGGTTATACCCATACCAGCACCAGAATCAATTAAGGCAGTAGTGCCATGTGTTCATGCAGGTGATAAAATACAACAGGTAGGGAGAATTTAATCTGATTAAATCTGAGTATGAATTAGTTATGAATATTCTGAGGAGTTTAGAGAAAAAAGGATCAGATAGAAGAATAAGGGGAAGAGTTGAACTTTTTAATTATAAAAACAACGTGTGTATGTGTGAATATTTAATCCTGTAATGACTCTTTTGGGGTAGTCCATGTGTATTTAGCAGAAAACTAAAGATGTGTTAAACTGGGGGCACACTAGGTCTTGCCTCAGGAGGAAAACAGTAGATCAAGTGTCTTGAAAGAATGCTGGATTTGTAAGGGAATCCTTCGCTCATACAGTGAACTGTCTACTCCCAGGAGAGCTGTTCTCTCTCTCTCTCTCTCTCTCTCTCTCTCTCTCTCATCAGTAAACTCCTGTGTCAGCCTATCAAGTAGCTGAGACTACACATGTATATCACATGTGTATCATATTACCTGGCTCTTTGATTCTCTGATTCTGAGAGAGAGAGAGAGAGAAGGGAAGAAGGAAGGAAGGAAGGAAGGAAGGAAGAAAGGAAGGAAGGAGAGGGCAGAGGGATGGCAGAAGTGAAAAGAGAAAAAGGGGAGGGAAGGAAGGAAAGTGGAAATGATGGGAAGGAGGAATTATAGAAGGAAATTTAGGAAGGTAGGAAGAAAGGAAGCATCAGACAGGCAGGGTGGTAAGAAAAGTCATTACACAAAATGAAGTCATTCCTATCACATCCCACTAAAATGGAAAAGAAAAGGAGACCCTGAGGTCCTGAACATTCACTCCAGGAACTATCTCACAGACCCAATCCAGAGGAACAGCCTGCTCTATCTTTAAGACTATTTTTACTTAGTAATGAAGGATGGACCTATGAGCCAGGAGTCTAAGGCTAGCTTTACATAGAAACTGCTCCACTAGCCAATCAGAGCTTGCCAGCTCCCCAAGTTCAGAAGTGCCCATGAACTTTCATTCAGAATAGCCCATGTATTGCTCTGTCCTCATAGAATCCCCTATTTCCCCCTTGTTGTCTACACATAGCAGAGGCCATCTCTCCTTGTGCATGTGTATTCTGGATTACAATCCTATTCTTTATTTGCTTCCAAATAATAGTTCCTTATTGGAGACTCATCCCTGTATTTTTGTTTGACTTTAACAAGAAGAAGAAGAAACAAAACTTACTTTTCCATGGATGATTTGCTGTAGGAACTTCAAAATAAATTTCACTGTTTGCTGAACTGTTTAGACCATTGGGAGACAGCAAACTGGGGATCCAGAATTATTCAAGTAGGTGCCTATTCTGCTGTAATACACAGGGTTATTACCCACCCACACCTTAGTGTGGCTGTGCTGATAAAGCTGGGAGGCCTAACAGAAAGCCCAAAGCCTCCCCTGTGGTCCATCAAGGCAAAGATGCTGCCTTTTCCTGCATTTGGTGTGGGAGCATTTTAAAGATTACAGCAGTATGGTACCCAAGAACAATAATAGATATCTCAGTATCTCCTAATTCTGGCATTTGCTAGTTGTTCATTTTCCATCCAATATACTATACTGGCCCATGAAGTTTTTGTCAGTCAAATAATCACAAATAAGTTACTGGAGTCTGTGCATTAAGCTTCTATTTTATCTAACCAAATAAACCATCACTGTAAAGAGCATCATCCTAGTTCACCCTTCTTCCATGTTGCTATGGATACACTGCTTTCTTAACACCATCCTGTTATTCATATCTGATTGATTTCCTTTTATCTTTTCTCCCCTCCACTGCTGCCCCACCTTACCCAACTCCACATGTCTATAATAAATTGTCCTTTGCTTTCATAGGCCTGTTGGTGTAACCTGATTGTCACAATCTCTCGGTCTCAAGAGAATGGGCATATTTTCTAAAGGAAATTTGAATGCATGGTCTGACATGATTTTTTTCAGACTTGCAAGTTAATTTGTGTTTAAACTTTACCAAGGTCATAAAACAATTTATATTTATCATATATTTAATAAGTCATTTCATGGGGAAAGAAAAAATAGAGTTATAAAACGGGGTGACTGATAAAGTAGATGTATACTTAGTGAACCAATCAAACATTCTTCATTTACAAAGCCACTTTCCTCTCTTTTTTCTACATGTTCCACACATTCTAATTCCTCCAGAAAGATTCTTCCTTGTCTATGTGGACAGGTGAAAATAACTCCCCAAATTTTAGCATAAACCCACATGTCTTCTTTCAGCGACACGTTGAGATAATCGTACAAGAAATTCATGGGCTCCAGCCTCTTTACCCATGAAGGGAATAACTAGGTTAGACTTAGAGTCTTTCAATCCTTTCTTTTTAAAGCACTAGGAAACTACAGATTTTAGTATATAATGTAATTTTAGTTCAGTAAAATCTTACATGGAAGGAAAGAACAATAGCACAATGGTGAACAACGATAGAAGAACCTCTCATGAAATGTTAGGGCTATTTGGAGCTGAGTTTGAAATCTTTGGGTTGGGTTGGATGTATCCTGATATGTTTTTCAATTTAACTACATTATTTTTGCAATTTGGGTTTAAGCATCTCGAATGACTTACAAGATACTTCTCAGGAACAGATGAATGATTTTATCCAGGAGCAAAAAGTAGGGGTAGACTACAATGCAATTGAACCAACATAACCCTGTTCTCCAAGCCATCTTGGTCCTTGAACCCTCCTATAGGACAGTGAGGGCCTTCAGAGCACTGAAAATCTGCTATTTAAAGACAGAATCCAATTCCATTAGTGACAGCAGCAGAGGGAAGTGTCCTTTACATCAGTAGATGGTGGTGGGCTTCCACTTCTGGTGCAGCACCTTTTTATAATGGACTCTTGGCTACTGTTAGAATCATCTGATTCCACCTAGTAACCAGCACCCCTTGGCAACTGTATAACCATCATTCCATCAGACCCATCAGGCTCTATACATTTCCCATGATCTACATACATGATAAGCTCCAAGTCTAAATTTGAATATTGAATAATTAAATTCCAAATTCTAGAATTTTATAGAAAATCCAAGTAAATTATTTGTTTATTTATTTCAATTCATGCTTTATACAGAGGCAAAATTCCTACAAGCAACGAGCAGAAAGTGTTCCAAAGTTCTGTCTGCCCCAATGCATCAGCAGAACGTGCCTTGAAATTCACACAAGAGTTCAGGAGACCAGGCCCTATTCCCCTCACTACATAACTATGTGACTTTGGTAAAGACACTTTGCTTCATCAGCTTTAGCTTCTTCCTTTATAGAATGAAAGAGACAAGCCAATGATCTCCAAGACCCCTTGGAGGGCTAACGTTTTGTGACACTTGGCTTCATTTTTGACAGGGTCTTTCCTTAAGAGGAGCTCTGAGGTTTCTCTTCATCTCCAGTGTTTTTACCCATGAGATTACAGCACTTCTTGTAATAATTCTCAGTGTTATGTTTAAGAGAGGGCTGTGAAGTTGCAATACAGCAGCACCCCATCAAGGCTCTAAGGAGTCAAGTATGAAATGCAGGGCCCTGTGTTGACCATCTAGAATAGCACTCCCTCTTATGGATGTCACAGAAATGTGTAGGATCACCAGGCCACACTAGTAATCATCCCTTCTCACATTTATCTACTAGTTAAGCTTCTTGAAAATAATTTAACAGTTTTTTGATATTTGCTGAGACATCTCCAGATGCTGAGAATGATACAAAGTAATTCAAGGCATGAATACTCCAGCGGGAAAGAGAAGACATACTTACTTGAGTTAAATAAATAAAGTGTTAGGCCACAGGTGATTAAAGCATACATATACATAAAAGTTTACCAACAACCAGTGAACTGGGACTTAAAACATTCAGGCAGGAATGTTATGAGTAGAATTATGAAGAGTATTCTTTTTTTTTTTTCCTTTATGTGGGTACTGGGAACCGAACTCAGGACCTCGCGCTTGCCAGGCAGGCGCTTATGCTGCTGAGCTATATCACTGGTCCATGAAGGGTATTCTTGACAAAAGGAATAACTGCATAAAAACTTGAATTTGGAAGAAACATGGAATGTCCTGGCCAGGGCTGGTTTCCTGAGCATATGGCCTGTTTTACCTGGGCCTCAATTTTAGGAGGGCCCTGTGCTTGTCTTAACACTGTGCTGTCAGCATCTTAAAATTTATAATCATTTTTGAGCAAGTAGCCCTGCCACGTCATTTTGCATTGAGCTCCACAAAATGTCTAGTATCTCCCAAAAGGATAGTTTCCTTGTTTAAGGAAAGAGTTCTTGTGGAAATGGTAAGAGATGGCAGTGAGAAAGGAGAGCCTTGAATGCTGCACTAGGGTGTTTGCAATTTATCTGGTATAAAGTAGGCAGTATTGTCATTTTTTGATCTGCAGAGTAATATGGTAATATGGACATTTTAGAATGACTAATCTGATGCTAACATGATGGGGAGAGACAGGGATGGTTTGGAGACTGTCAGCACGATCCAAGGATAAAGCAAGAAATTTCACTTAGGAATGGAAAGGAAAGGGCAAATTTGGGGAAGAAGAAGAAGAAAAGAAGAATTACTATGTCTTGATTATAAAGAAAGGTGGAGAGAGAAGGAGAGAGACTGAAAGCGGCAGATGCACATACAGAAGAACAAACTTCTATGACAACTTCTTTTATCCGATTTCTGAACAAAAATTAAAATAAAGCACTATTGCAATGATTATTGGTAGTGAAATTGTTAGGGCTCTCAGTATCCTTTAAGTAATGCTTTTATCAGAGGAGTTGGCAATAAGGTGAACACGCTAACTTCATTTGTCCATTCATCTAATTCTTTTAGTAGTTACTGATCACCCACTGTATGTCCATATTCTTGTAAACATGAGAGATCCAGCTGTGAATAAAGCTGTAATCAGCTCTGTTGACATAATGCTTACCATCTAGGGAGGAAAAGAGATATTAAATGGTCACAATTGTGGGAATGTCTTGAAAGAGGAGTATCGTGTAATTAGGGAACTAGGGAAGTCTTTTCTGGTTTGTTCTTCCATGGAATTTAAACAAACAAATGAATGAATAAAACGCTTAATTTTCTTCCTTCCAGTTCCACTTAACAACAGTTCAGCCATGGGAGAGTATTTTTCACTTCTGAAACACTTGGCAATAGGGGTGAGGGAGAGGGGACAGTAGGTTACTCATAGAGTGAGGAAGAAAACAGAGGAAGCAAGTGATACCTTCCTTTCTGTTTTCCTCTGAAATGGTTTCCCACTGGGGTTACTAGGAAATGCCTTGCCCCTCTGCTATCCATGTGAACTTTGTGTAGTTTAGATTTCCCTACTGGTCACCTCTCTACTGAGTCCCAGTTCTTGTACTGAAGATGGGAAACCATCCCACCAGATTGAGACACCTCCAATATTTTTGTAGTACATATGCCTTTTTGCATTTCTATTCCTCAGCTCTCTATTATTTATAAACCAAAAGGATCCCTAGGATTAATGTTGAAAAGGGGCATTGGTGGTGGCAGAAAGCTACCTGTGCAAACGAGGACTGCTCTGAGATCTATTTTTAAATCCTGTGGTTGTAATCACAGGCTTTTCAGTGTGTGAACACAGAATTTGTAAAGGTGACCAAAAAGTACACATCTGACCTGACACACAAGGCATGAGCATACTTAAGAACCGGGAATAAGTGAGTCATGGAAAGCAGCTTGGATAGCGATTTACAAGTATGTCACATCCTCTTCACACAGTCCCAGGGAGACATCACAAGTCCCGGACCCAACAGAGCACTAGGCTGCTGAAGGCTGTGTCTTTAGAAAGGACCTGTCCACAAAGGAGTCCTTGACCTTTCCCTTTTTGGGTTGAGCTGGATGGACCTTCATATACAACTCCTGACCTTGGCATTGTCGCCTTCAAAGGTAGTGTTGGACACAGACTTTGGGAAAGCTGTTGCTTGATGATGGATGGATGATTTCCAGGAAAATAACAAGTAACCATTGGAAGTTTAGGTTTCTTCCAGAGAGGAAAGCAGATATGATGGGACGCAAACTCCCTCCTTCTCACTCTGTGGGTGGTCCATTCAAAAAATTCTCACCTCTGCCTGGTACTATCTGACTCCAGGACATAATTGCCAACTGTGTCATTGTGGGTCCTGCATGTTCTTCCTTGGGGTACAGAGGCATCACACCACCTGGTAAGGAGAAGATGGGTGGCTGGTGTAAAGCCAGGAGACTGTGGAATGACAGCTCGGGATACCTGGGTTGTTCCTGCTCTGAGCCTGGCTGTGTTTCCCCACAAGGCTGAGAGCCAGGAATTATTTTTGTGTAGAGTGCTAATGCCTGAGTACACTCTGCTCCTCGCCTTTGATTCCAGATACTAATCATTACTTTCCCCAGCCAAATTTTGCCTTGTGTACTGTCATATGGCCAAGCTGTCACACTGATCAAGAATGACAAAAGCCAGCTGAGCATGGTGGTACATGCCTGTAATCCCAGCACTCTGGGAGGCTGAGGCAGGAGGATTGCAAGTTCAAGCTCAGGCTGGGCAATTTAGCAACTTAGCAAGGACCTGTCTCAAAATAAAAAATAAAAAAAGAGTAGGGCGTGTAGCTCAGTATGAAAGTCCTGGCTTTAATCTCCAGTATCACCAAAAACCCTCTAAAAACAAAATCCAAAAAAACCTTCATGACCACGACAAATGCCACCTCTACCACTAAGAACAACGACAACAGAAGAATGCCGTAGACCTGACTGTCCACCCACCTATTACTGGTAGGACTCAAAGAGGAGAAGGTACGGAGGTCATTGATATATCCGTCAGTGGTCTCAAGAGACAAAGGGAGCCAGAGCGTGCTGGGCTGGTCTGAGTGATCCTCACAGACAAGCATGCACGCAGGAGGAGTCTGAGACCAGGCACACACTGGTCTCCACATTTAGGGATGTCCCGACTCTCCTTCCTTTAAGGAGATTAGGAGACATTAATTCAGGCCAGCTTCTAGCATTGGGCACTTGGAGGGGCAACACGAAGAGAATACTGAAAGAGATCAGACCGAGAAATATCATGCAGTTACTTCAATGATCTAGCCTCACACATGGGCTCAACTTGTTTTAAAAAGATGTCTGTTCACACAAACACTGTGAAGCTATTCTTTCCCTAAGCACCATGCTCTCAGTTTGTCAAAACATTTGAAGATGACTAATTTGTGCCTCAAAAGGAATTTTCTCTCACTCACAAAGCTGCCAGGTTTGTGAGCTTGAGGCTTTCATGATAAAATGTCTCAAGAACTAGAGGAAGGAGAACTGAGAACCTCAGCAGAGTTGCCTTGGGCTGCCAGGGCACTAACGGGCAGAGTTCACAATTTGCACTTTCTCCAGAAGGATGAAGGGGAAAGTCAGAGGGCTCTAGCCAGTATGGGCCCATGTAGGTGCAGTTGAGAAGCAAGGCATGGTACTAGTCGGAAGCATGGATTGTGAAACCAAAGATGTGTGATAGGAGTTCAAGGCTCAGCTTTTCTGCTTCCTCGTCAAGGGATTTTGTGATAACTCTCAACTTCTGGGAACTCCAGTTTCTCTCCCTGTGAATTGGGAGGTGAGGTGTGACAGCCCCTTATAGGATTATTGTGAGGATTAATTGGCTAATACACATGATATGCTTAGAGCAGTGCCTAGTAAAAAGTGAACACCTGATAACTTGGGGTGCTGCATTGGGGCTGCAGTGAACCTCATCAAATCCTTCTCTATGTTGGGGTGGGGTGGGGAACAGACGGGCAGCAGGTCCCACTGTCACCAGAATTGTCAAACTGGGATAGCTGCTCAGCTGCAGGCATTTTTTACTTCCATCGCAAACAGGTCCCGAAGTACAGAACAGAAACTCGGCAACTGACATAAACAATTTCAAACAATAATTTCAGAAGACAAATTGCTCCATTTGGGCACAAGATTCCTCTCAGAGGCTTTCCCCACTTGTTTATGTATTCTGTGGCGTTAAGCCATGAGTGAATTAAGCAGACAGCGTGCGTACACCCAGGACGGGATGCAGGAAAGGCCTGCATTGGGGTGTGGGGAGTGAGGTGGGGGACCTGCCATCTGACCTGCTTTCTTTGAAAGCTATTACTGGGGGAAATCCTTGAGCACAATGGACTCTGATGCCTCTGTGTCTATTCGTTCATTAAAAGGTCATAAGATCTAGTGCTAGGAGATCTGAGTTCAAGTCTTGTGCCATGATGTTCTGTGTGTGTGGACTTGGTCAGTTCATTAACCTCTTCTGCCCTCCATTTCCCCTCCCTATAAGGAAGGCACCCTTATACACACCTTATAGGGTATTGCGATGGCCAGACTAAGGCCTCTTTAGCAGTGAAAAATCACTACACAACACATTAGTGAGGTTAATGTAGGTAATCACTGAATAGCTGAATGAAAATTGGTAATAAAAGGGAGATAGAGTTTGGAACAAAATTTGTCTTTTATGAGGCAGATGGAATTCCCCTCAAAGTAAAAGGACAGGCTTCATTACACCTGGCAGCAATCCTGGAGTACAAACTTAAGTTATAGTATTTTAGAATCTTAACTTATGTTTGTGTTACATTCTATACTAGCATTTAGAGAATGTGTTGCTTTTTCCGATTATAAAACAAACGCATGTTCATTATACAAAATATTAAAAACATACAAAAGTTTCAAGATGGAAAGTTAAATTAATGGTAATTCAAATTTACAAGGATAATCAATATCTGTTGATATTTGCCTGTCTTCTGATTCACACCCATGTACATGTATATAAAAAGGGAGCTACCTTACAATTTCTGAGGAATTGGGATTGTATTATATATGCTACTTTGAAACCTTTCTTTTGCATTATAAACATTTTTGCATCTCATTATCCTGAAAGCACCATATTTAATGTACATGTCATATCCCATTTTCGATGTATTAAAACATTTGCCTTTTGCTGGACAGTTCAAAATTTTCTCTCAATTTTTTTGTAGTATTACATATAACAATGCAAAGAGCATCTTCAAAAATAAATCTTTGGGCTGGTGATATAGCTTAGCGGCATAAGCGCCTGCCTGGCAAGCGCAAGGTCCTGAGTTCGACTCCTGGTACCTACATAAAAAAAATCTTTAACCCCTTCATAATATATATATATATATATATATATAATATATATACATAATATATGTATGTAGGCATATATATACATACAACTATAGTTATAATAAAATATTAATAAAGAAATTTGCATCATATTAATATATATTATACTATATAATGATAATCTGGAAAATAATCTCGGCCCTACTGTTAGACACAGGTATTGAAGCAAGCACATAACACTTCAGAACATTTTTTGTCTCTACCTTGAAGCCAGTGTGGCTGGCTGCTGTGTGAGAAGATGGCTTGAAGCAGCAGGACCACTTTGTTGAGAGAGAAACTGGGTGAAATGCCAGGCATGTGTCTGTCTTCCAGCCCTGTCTGTGTTTCTCCTGGGCTGCTCGTTTCTCTTGGGATCTTTTGGTAAACTTAGTTCTGGAAGCCCAGACATTAAAGTTCTAGCTCCAAATTTCCTGGGAGCCCTGGACCAATTTCATCTTGTCTCTGAACCTTGATCTCCTCATCCTTACAGTCAGTTTTGTAAACTCACAGAGTTGATAAACAAGTAAAAACACATTAACTGACGTGCTTAGTCTTAGTAAAGGAGGAGGAGTTTAATACACAGTGTTACCGTTTAGCAGACTGCTCTACCAGCTGGCTGTTCCCAAACTTTGTTCTATATGAACAGAGCTCTTCTTGGCTTTATTTTTAGACAGAACAGTATTTTCAATTCTAAGACAAGAGTTTCTTAATATTGCCAGAAAAACAACTATAAGCCTTTGCTAATCCTAATAGCCAGTAGTGACCTTGCTGGAACCCAGACAAGGCTGGTACTGTCTTCAGAAGTGTAAAGACCAGATCTGGAATAAAAACCACACCTCTTGGATGATCAGAAAAATAACTTTCTTCAAACCTTTTTTTGTGAAAGGGAGAAAGTAAGTGATGATCTGTATATAAAGGACTTTATGGAATACAACATAAATTCTATAATGACAAAAAATATCTTCATTACTCTCACACACACTCTAGGGTAAAAAGAAATGAAAATGGCTAAGCAGCAAATCCTGAGATTATCATGAAAAGCCACGTGTTGCTACTTTAGAAACAATTTTTTTTTAATGTGGGTATCAGGAGTCGACCTCAGGACCTCGCGCTTGCCAGCAAGCGCTTGTGCCGCTGAGCGATATCACCGGCCCTTTCTTTCCTTTATGTGGGTTCCGGAAGTTGAACTCAGGACCTCAGCGCTTGCCGGGCAGGCGCTTATGCCGCTGAGCTATCTCACCGGCCCTAGAAACAATTTTATAGTAACATATAAATCATTTAAAAATATTTGTAAATTAACTTACCATAGCATGGTCATAGAAACATTGGTATAATGAAGATTAACATACAATTACTATTCATGTGAGAATTAAATAGTTAGCCCTTATTGAGTACAGAAGAACATCTTTCTGTCAAACACTTTTTGCAAGCTTTTTCACTAAAACATCCCAAAATTTCCAACAAGGAGGACCATTGTTGTTCCCATATTTAAAAATGGAGACATAGAGGTCCCAGAGCTTAAGACACAAACCCAAGTTCATACGAGCAGTAAGGCTGCGACCAGGATTTCAGTCCAAGGCAGCCCACTTCAGGACCTTTGCCAAAATAGATTAAATTGAAATTTTCCAACATATGTTGTTTCCCCTTATCCATGGGGGATATTTTCCAAGACTCCTGGCAGATGCCTGAAACCACAAATAGCGCTGAACTCTATAGACACTATGTTTTTTTCCTACATACATGCCCATGATAAAGTTTCATCTATAAATTAGGCACAATGAGAGATTCGTGAGAGTACAATGGTAAAATAAAACAACCATAACAATATACTATACTAAAAGCCACTTAAAACTTATAAATTGCTTATTTCTGCCTGTGGGAGATCACCATGCTGCTCTCTCCTGAGAAACAAAGCCCTTACCACAACCTGTCCCTGACCTCTCCTTCACCTTATTTACTGAGGTATGTACAGCTGGCTATATTGAAACAAATATTCCTGGCAGTAAAGGTGCCAGCCTTGCATACATCAAAACCACCTGTGCATTGCTAATTGGAGGCCTCTGTGCCTGGCATGCCTACAAAATTTCTTTTCTCTATGCAGACTGCCGCGACCCCCACCCACCTCCCTGATTGATACCAATAAAAGCCGTGAGCTTTTGGAGATGAGGCCTTTTGTTCCATAGAGAACACTGGGTCATCCCAGAGCTCCTCAACTTCAGAATATTCTCTCTTTGTCTTTGTTTTGCATCTGTGTGCCATATCGCCGGGTGGGTTAGACAGATACCCTCAGCAGGGGTTTTGGTATCTGGCGTTTTCCATTTAATATTTTCAGGCCATCATTGATCACAGATAACCACAGAAAGTGAAACCTCGGATGGGGCCTACTGCAAATTAGTATTAGGTTGGGGTTTTTTTGTCTCCTGGCTGAGAAGCGAGCTTTCTTGGTTGCAGCTTGAACATGCTCTGGGATTGCTGGGAATTTGAGGACAATTTAAAGCTCCCAGGTATTCAGTCAAGTCCCCACTCAGCAGGGCCTCAGATACAGCAAGTTCCTCCGCCTCCCCCATCTGCGTTGTACAGAGAGGTAGAAACAAACATATTACTTGACCCAATGATTTACTACCAAAGTCATTCCTGTTTGTTATATGGTAGAACATATAGGAGACATCAAGTAAAAAATCAAACTAAAGAATATGAAACAGACTATAAGAAAAATTACGTTGATACATTTGTTTATGGTATGTTCTGATTCCCACTTGTTGGGTTTAAAATATTTCAACTCTTAAAAGAATTTTCTTACCTTGCTACCTTATAGTCAAGTAATGAACCTAATATAAATATATAGAATTTACTGCTACTTCTGTGTGTGTGTGTGTGTGTATCTCTGTATGTTGTGGGAGGGTATTACATTTACAACTTAGAGTCTAATATCTATGTCACCTAATATTCTGTGTCCATTCAGAGGCTTAAAATGTATAACTATATAATCAAATTAACTTTAGAATTTGTATCCTCTAAATTCACACTTGAATTTGTATATACATGATTAATGACTTGCAGAAATATGCTATGATTTTCCCGCTATGATTATAGTATGAATTTCTCTTTAAAATAAGCATATTTAAAATTACATAACTACAAATACACTTATCTTCAAAGACTTAAATGGAAAAGAAAAGACAAGGTTTTGCCATGTCCATACCCCTGGGTATCAATCCGAACAGTTTGACTTATGTTGTTTAGCTTTTTTAGTTTTTCTAGCTTTTCTTGTTTTTTCTGTATAGAGTTTTTTTAAAAAACATAAATGAAAATATATTGCCTGATTGTGTCATAATCTACTTTAAAAAATATTAACTATGTATCTTGGAGCTCTTTCCATGCCAGTTCATATAGAATTTTACCATTTCTTATTTTGTATTCTATATTATTGTATTTCATAGTACAACTGCATCATAATTTAATTAACCATCCCCCTATGGTTGGACATTTGTTGTTTCTTTTTTTCGATTAGACATCATACATTATGTGAACTGAAAGTACATGTGTGTACATGTACTTCTTTAGATTGAGTAGGCGAATTATGTTTGTTGATGGTAAAGCTCATGGAAAAGTCAATCAAAAGGGTTAATTTGTGCCCTAAGAGTTTGTTAAGGTTGCTCAACAACAGCATAGGTGTGCTCGATTTGCATGCTTGCCCAGCACTTCACGTTACCAATCTTTAAAATTTTAGATCATGCAAAATGTGAAAAAATAGTATCTTGGTGTTTCAATTTGCATTGTTTTGAATGTTAATTGAGTGTATTTCCTGTGTTTACTAACCATTCTCCTCCTTGATTTGTCTTCTGTTAGGTTGTTTGCTTTTAATCTTATTGTTTGTGGAAGTTTTTTTTTTTTTTAAATTTTGTCTCACATACACATTCAAGAATTCTCTTTCAGTCTCCTATTTGACTGTTACATTTCTTTTGGTGATGTTTTTCATGTACAATTTTAAATTTTTTAAGTGACCAATCTGTCCATCTTTATTTCTATTCTGGGAGACATGAATGGAAGTCTCGTCCCACTCCAATATTATAAAATTATTCCTGTTTTTCTATTTTAATGTATTACAGATCTCTGTGGCTTTTAATCCATGTGACATTTATTTTAATGTGTATTATAAAATATCTGAGTTAATTTTTCCCAAATAGTCCACTTCCCCAACAAATTTTCACTACACACTTTATTGTGAATTTAACAGCTGTCAACATCAGTGGTTAAATTTACACATCTCTCTATATATACAGTTTTGGTCCAGTGATAATATTTTTCTGTTTACTCAAAATATTAGTTATTTAAGTGAGCCATGTCTCAAAAAAAGAATACTAATTTCTACATATTTCTTGTGTATTTAATGTCACAGAGCAAATCTCTTCTTGTTTTGGTTTTCAAAAAATTTCTGAATTTTTCTTCTTAAATAAATTGCAATCTACTAGTCAAATTTTATTAAAAATCCTGTGATTTTGAGATGCGGCATGTACAATTTAAAGATTAATTAGTACTAGAAACAGGTAGCTTGATAAATTACTATTTAGGAAACCAGTGACATAACAATAATTGGGTCTGTCCCTGGAGTTGCAATCCAGAAAGAGATCTACTAAATCCCTTGGGCACAGGATATGTGCATGTGAGAGGAGGTGAGGAAAAAGGAGGAAGATCTAGTATGTAACAGAGATGGCCATCATGGTACAGTGGAGAAAACAGATTCATATCTGGCCTCAAAGTCATTTGACATCTCTGAACTTCAGCTGCTTCATCTGTAAAATGAGTACAACCACACTTGTATTTTTGTAAGGGTTGAATGACGTAACAGAAGAGTCCAGAGATAATAGGTTTAAGAACACCTAGTCCTCTTCTCCACTGTTAAAGCATCAGTCATATTTGGTAACATGCAGGCCCCAAAGAGCAGATCACATGGAAGTTTCCAAACAAACTGTTGCTCATTTTCTTTCTCATTTTCTATTGAAAATATATGAAAGGCTCATTAAATATCAGTCACTATTGGAAAATATACAAGGTGGCTGAGTTAGACCTACTGTAGGGGCACACATTCACCACCTAGAGAAGCAGGTCTAGGGCAAATATTTATCACCTACAGAAAAAAAATTCTCTTCCTTTCCATAAAGGATTTCACAATGTAAGGCATAACAATTTTCATTGTACTGCTCTTTAGTCTATACAATTATAACTGGTTTAATTTTCCAATACAAGTGGGAAATTTTTAGTAAATTACCATACACTCACTTATTGGAATATAATACAGTCTTTTTTTTTTTTTTTGTGGGTACCAGGGGTCGAACTCAGGACCTCATGCGCCAGCAGGTGCCTGTGCCACTGAGCTATATCACTGGCCCTTTTTTCATATGCAGGTACCGGGAGTCGAACTCAGGACCTTGCACTTGCCAGGCAAGTGCTTATGCTGCTAAACTATCTCACCAGCCCCCTATAATACAGTGTTAAGGTAAGAATTATCTTGCTATGGAGCAACCTGAAAAAATACTTAGGATATTATTACTGATAAAAACACTTGGTATAAACTTACACATGTATTCTGATTAGAATCTTGTAAATATCTTTATGCGCCTGGACAAGGATAGAGGGGAACACAAATGACATAGAAATTAAAATATTGAGATTATTGTTCAATTAATATTAAATAGCATTTTCTAAATTTAATCTTTTTTGGAGCTTTGGTGTCTTGTCTGGAGATTGAGTATCAAAAAATTCCATGTAGAACTTTACTTCAGATTGAAAAACCAGCCCTACCAGTCAGGAGGAAGAAAGAGTTGACCAACTTCCTATAGGGGATTATTTCTGGGAATAGGAAAAGAGGAACATTTCACCTCATCTGTGAAATGGGAATATTTCCTGGGGTTAAATGATTATATCTTATGAGAAAAAAACTGATGTTTTTGTGCTTCATATAAAGGCCCTGGGGAAAGATGTAGAATGAAGAATGGAAAGCTTACTCATTAGTCCAAACTGGGGTGCCACATGAGAGGTGTGGATCAAGTGTACTAAGTATATGAGAGTTTGTGTATCCACTCAACATCGCTATACATATCAAGTGATAGCCAACTTCCTGTACATGAGAGCACCCAATACATACATTTTACCATATCACAGTGACTTAATTTACTTCGAATTCTGCTTTTCTAGTGATCTAGGGTGGCTGAATACAGCAAACATCAGTTAGAGTGATTGTACTGATAAGAGAAACACTCCAACAAGGGAACAAGAATTTATTTTCCCTCACTAGTGGGAGAAAAGAAAGACATTATTCTCCCTTCAAAGTTTCCAGAGGGCATTTTTGCGGTGCTCTGAAAAAATAAAAGATAAGAATCAGCCTTATTTATTGTAAATTTCTGGGAATAAAGGATACATCTTGTTTTAACAAAATTTGGAGACCTCTTTCTTTTTTATCTAAGACTAATGATACAAATCTGATTAAGTAGAGCTTGATTTACTAGCTATTCTGGAAAAAGTAAGCACTACCTGCTTAATAAAATTGAAACTCTAAGTACTAAAATCATAAAGTTGCAAAACTATTTGGCTAATGGTTGTTGTTATTGTTGTTAATCCTATTTATGTCCATCAAAACGTTTTAACTGCTCTATGCGTCTTTCTTGTGCAATTCACATGCCACCAAGTCCAGTAATCCATTCCCACAGGGTGAATAGGAATTCTTTCTGTAGAAGAAACACTTAACACAAGGGATGACTGAAAAATATGGTGAATGTTTAAGTTTTAAAAAGGTATGACAGTAAAAGACACTGTCATTAATCCCTCTCAAAATACTCCCCCTCACTTCGTCACTCATCCCATCATTCTTGCCACTTTCTGAAGAGCTTCTGGAAGTCTTCTTTTGTGAGTGTCTTTAGTTGCATTCTCATGGCTGCCTTGATGCCCTGAATTAATTCAAAATGTTTACCTTTAGTGGTCATTTTTTACTTTGGGGAAGAGCCAGAATTTGCACAGTGCCACTGCCAGTGAATAAGGTGGATGAGGATGCATTGTTTTTATGAACTTGCCTTCTCATTGGATGGCACTCAGTAGCAGTAGCAGCAGTCACTGCATTTTTTTTTCTTCACACCTGGTAAAGACACTCACAAATGAAAACTTCCAGAAATGCTTTAGCAACTGGCAAGAATGATGCCATAAGTGCGTTTGAAGGGAGGGGGAATGTTTTAAGAAGGATTAAAGGGAGTGTGTTTTTACTGTAATCAATTTTTTGAAATTTAAACATTCATCAGATATTTTGATCACCCCTTGTATTTGCAGAGAGATCTTTCCTTCAAAGAGTTAGGGGCTGCAAAGACCATTAATCACTTCGCCAATGGGGAAACAGAGCTGCATGCGCTGGGTGGACTTTCCTGGGAACCCAGAGTCAGAGTGAATGTGATGGGCTCCTCCTGTGCTCTACCCACAAGACACAAGGAATAGCCCTTGGCAAGCAGATACCTGCAAAGTGCACCTGCTGGCTCCTTACCCATCTGGACAGAAATGCAAGATGTTTGTTCACAGTCTAGTAGATGCCTAGTGGAGCATTGGTGGTGTTCCCACGTCGCCTACTCAGGTTGGACTTTTCTGAAACATGTAAAATTCTTACACTGTGGCTGACCACTTTTGCTTCTGCCATGCATTTCTGTTTTTCTTTAATCCAATTACATTAGAATCCATTCAGTTCAGCTCAATCCAACTTGACAAAGACTTACTGACTGTTTCTGTCATGTACTGTAGTAGATAAAAGATGAATGTCATTCTTTCTGATCTTAAGGTATATAAACATTTTTTTAAAAAAGAACTAAGGTAGAAAGAACTGGATTAATCATAATCCCTGGTCCATCACACACTGTTACACTATCAACATTGACCCCTAGATGACCCCTGTTTAATTAATTTTCTTAATAATAAATATGTATGTAACTACTAGCAACCCTAAGAACAGTGTCAATAACCTGCTTCCTACCTTTGGGCCATGCCCCATCTCTTCACGTAGCCTCTCTCACGTTGCTACTGTTCAGAATTTTGTATTTATATTCTCTTATCCTCCTGTACCTCTTTTTTATGGTTTCAGTACACAATACACATACACACACGATCCTGAAACAAACATATACTATTTACTTCTACTGTTTTTGAATAGTCTTTGGGGGAATAATAAAAAGTATTTAATTGTTTTTTGGCAGTGCTGGGGATGGAACCCAGGGCCTCATGCACACTAAATTAGTGCCTCACCACTGAGCAACACCCCCAGCCTTTGACACGTGTATCTTGGGTTCTCTATCCATGCACTTTCTAGGTCCTGGAGAATGAAGGGGGTGAAAAACAAACAAGTAAATTTTCTTACAGCTCTCATGAACACATAAGCAATAAACAAAATGTTTAGCTAGCCCAACAGTGATAAAGCCATGGATAAAAGTGGACAGGGAAGATGGGTGCTGGGGTTCTTGAGGAAGTAATTCAGACAAGGGGTAGATAGGGAGCACATGGTCTGTGAGTGAGTCCAGTGTGATCAGACCAGAAGAGGGCAGTGGTCTCAAGAAGGTGACCTGAGCCAGACCTGGAATCATTCTTATTTTTTAATGAATTTTAAAAATTAGTATGTCTGTGATACAGAATAAATACAGTCCTCCTTGGGAACTGGTAACATACATAATCTTTCTTTGGCCTTCAAAGAAGATTTAAAACCCCCTTTTAGGATTAAAAATATAACTCATCATTGAAAGTTCAGCTACTTTTATTCTCACATGGTAAAACTTTTATTAAACTTACAGTCTTTAAAAGTTTTCAAAAGTAGTTAATGGCTATTAACATAAGAAACTATGAAATCTTAGAGTTGGAACCAACTTTAGAGATGAAAAGCCTGCAGCTTGTAGATGACAAAAATGAAATCTAAAAAGGTCAATTAAATTATATATTTTAGATATTATGGAGAAGTTATTCTTCCAGGTGAAAGTGTTTATCTTAAGCTATAAAACTAATTAATAGTGAAGGTAATACCAGGGACTGGACTTTTTTGAGCTCATGATGGAAGTTTCTTCCATGGTGTCCTTTATGGTAAAAACTGGGGGATCAACCTGTTGATCCAACAGCCTCAATTTATTAGAGAGAAAATTCAGCACTAGAGATTTTAAGCTAAAAGTAGGAATCAATAGACCTTTTCAATTCTCTGAAAGATGGAGACTAGAGAAAGGACAGAGAGGGATGACCCCAGGATCCTGCTGAGATGTCCCGCACTGTCTCTGGAAGGACAAGCAATCAGTTACAGATACTGGTGGCCGGATCCTGGGCACAGCCGGGGCAGGAGAACACAGAGCACATGTGTTCCACTACCTGATATTCAGCTGAGTTCCAACACTGCGTATTAACTGTCTGCTTTAAATGTGCCTCAGATTCTTTTAGCTGCAGCTCTAACTCCTGGAGCTTGTGCTGCCTGAGCACCAGCTGCCTGCTGAGCTTATCTTCCTCCTTGCCACAAAGCCAAAAGCTAATCTTCTATGTTCTTCCTTGTCCCATGTGCTGTTTTGCTCTAGGGGACTCAGGGTTACTTCTCACAGTTCCTTCTCCTTATTCTGAGTCTTTTGCTTTCTTCCCTAAAATATAAAAATTGTAGTCTTAGGGAATGTTTGGAGACTAATCCAGAATCTCAAGAGTTTGAGGGGATATCAGGTAGAGCAGTAGAGAATGTTGACCAAAGACCACTGGGATTGTAGATAGGGTCACCAAAATGCCATACTAAATGCCCAATGAAACTTGAATTTCAGATAAAAGTATATTGTAAATATTGCTGAATACTTAAAAATTATAGATTCTATTAATTTGTCTAAAATTCAAATTAATCTAAGTATGCTGTGTTTTTATTTGCAAAATCTGACGACTCTATACTTGTGAGAAATGAGGGCTAGGGAGTGGTAGATACCAGAGTTTGTCTTTGTTTGGGCTGTTTGAGATAAGCAAAAGAGACAAGAGAAAAAGGGAAAAGAAACACATAGTTCTTTAAAAGTAAAGTCCATCATTGGATGTCTTGCTCTACCTTTGATCCATACGCACACTTACGTATATGTACTTCAATTTTACAGGACACAGGGTCTGATATTAGGGGAAAATGTTGACAGTGACACTGATTGTAGACACTGAATAAATAACAACATTGGATAAATAACAATAAGAAGCCAGATGTGGTGGCATATGCCTCTAATTCCAGCACTCTGATAAG
Organism: Erethizon dorsatum; assembly: GCA_028451465.1. NCBI lineage: Eukaryota > Metazoa > Chordata > Mammalia > Rodentia > Erethizontidae > Erethizon > Erethizon dorsatum. Next base: position 27,010,386 of record CM051826.1, read on the forward strand.
CTGAGGCAAGGGAATTGCAAGGTTGAGCCCAGCCTAGGCAATTTAGTGAGATATTGTCTCAAAAATTATAAAATGAGCTTGGATGCAGCTCAGTACAAAGGCCCTGGGTTCAATTCCCAGTACTGAAAAAAAAGCAAGATTAAAACTGTAAAAATATGATCAGTTAGCAGCACTAATTAAATTTAGGTAAACTGCAATGGTTTATGTCAATCACAGTTTTGCCATGTTGCTTGTTTCCAGATAATCTTCATGTATCTTCAGAAAATCATAATGAAAGAGTCTAAAAAATCACCTATTTCACTTTGGACATTTACAGATTAAATAACCAAGACCCAGGGAGAAGTGAACAGTAGCGCATCCCACTGCCCATTAATATTAACAATAGCATACTAATTAATTACCAGGGCTTACTCAGCGCTAGGCATTTGTTTTAAGAGGTCTACTTGCATTATCACACTTAATTCTCACAACAATCGTATAGTCATTCTCACTGTTCAGATGAGGCAAGTTAAGGCCCAGAGAATTATGTAACTTAACTAAGGTTCAAGGTCCTACAGCTAATAAGCGGAGGTGACTGATAAAAACTCAGAGAGTCTGGCCCAAGACCCACATACTCCAACATAACTCCCTGCTGCCTCTCAGATAAGATGACTTTGTATCACTAAACATGTTTGTAAATGTAAACTTTCAGAGCTGACTGGCCCTGTAGCACGATTTTGTATTTAATTCCAAGGCCACTCGATTATAGTTTATGGAAAGTTGGTAAGACGTTGCTGCCACTCATGTCAGTTTCAGGGTGAAAGGGATTATCTGCTTGCTTATGAACAAGCCCTATCACAGAGAGTCTAAGTTGCTATAATCAGAAAGCAATTTAGTTGCATTTATTTTTGAGATATTTTTATAAGATACGTAATTGAAGCAAAGATTTACAGTGAGGTAGAAACAGTTTAATGAGTTTACAGTTTGAATGGCTCATGAAGGAAAAGAAGGAGGAGGAGAAGGAAGAAGACATGGAGAAATCAAAACAAAGAAAAGCCCCTTTTCAGTCTCTGTTAGCTACGGAATAAACTGAGATCTCTTAGAGGCCCTCTTATAAGCATGCTGCCAAACAGACCTCAGCACTGGTACAGCTATTGTTATAATTATATCCAGAAGGAATAACTACCACCTTTAACATTACATTTTCTAAGTTTTATATGCTACTCTTTTTTTTTGTCTTTTGAGAGATTATCAGCCTTTGTATCCCAGATGACCAAGCCACTTTGCCCATTTCCAGACTCCCATTTCCCTGTTTCTAAAGGATGGAGAATTAAACTAGGCTGCTTCTGCTTCTATATCATGTTTTCCCCAAACTCTCCTTCCTTGTGACACATAGGGCCTGTACATGCTTAATCGGGGTGGGGACAGAGAGAGAGAGGGAGAGAGAGAGAGAGAGAGAGTGAGAGATTGCAATTCTCTAAACTCTAGGTTCAGGGGCTGCAGCATCTACCTGGAAGAGCCCAGGACTCCACAAAGCCCTGGAGACGGAAATTGGGAACAGTGCAAAAATTGTCTTTCTGCTGCACTTTAACTGAAGGAAGCATTCCTTTGATACATTTATTTTGCAAGTCTACTATCAAGAACATCACCAAAATCCAGCCCCTCCCCACCCTCCACAGGAGACCTGCAAGGGAGCTTTTGAAATGCATACAGTTTCAGGAGTAGCAAATCTACATCCTCTCTTCTTCAGAAAGGTGGCAGTGTTGCCTTGCAGTTTTAAGCAAATTACCAAGTGGTGGTGAGTCCTCTGGCTGATTAACATACTGACCGCCTCACCTTGTAGAAAGGAAAGGAAGGATTTAATCCATTGCAAACCCTCATGGCTGGCGGTTACCACACTTGCCCCTTGGCTTCAGTGGCACCACAGCTTGTGGCCGCCCAAGCTCTTGACTTTTCAACTTGGTTCAATAGTGCAAGAACAACAAATCTTCAACCAGTCCCATAGACACCTAAAGCCCAGGAGCAGCTAAGCAAGTTATGGATGATCCTTGCCTCCCAGCATCTATTTTTCTCATTTTTGAACCATCCTTTCCTAGTGAAACCACTGAGCAGCCCCATTTGCAAAGGCTAAGAGAAACGTAGCTCAGCAAATCACACCAACATCTCGCCGACACCTGTTATGCTGAAGGTTCACATCGGAGCTCTTAGACCAGGAATCCATCTTCTAAGCAGGTGTTCTGCCGCTACTGAGTGGGATGTTACTACTGTTATAAAACCAACAATATACACAGAGCTACTGAAGAACTTAAGCAGTCAAGTGTTGCCCTGTCTAAACATGGGAACCCACATACTGCTACCTTAATGCGTGTGCACCACCCCTTCAGAGGGAGCAACTAGAGTTCCCATCTCTCCCTTCACTCACCTCTACTCAGCATCCTTTGGGAAGTCTCTCTATGTGCCACTAACACAGAAATTTGGGGGAAAATTCTCCATTTATAAATATCAGATGGTTTGGGAAAAAATATTTGTGGCACTGGACTTTTTTTTCCCCCACAGTGATGTCATTTTAAATTCTTGGTGTGCTCCAAATTTGCTATTTTTACTTCCCCCAAGTGACTTTTTTGGGAAATACATTTGTTTTGATTAGCTACATTTTAAGTGACCCTTGTACCTAATACACAACACCAGGTTCATCTTCTCAGAAATTTTAACTTAATGTTCCACAGTTCCCAAACTTGAAACCGCTTATTTGTTCATTTTCAAAGCTTTCTTTGGATATACAACTCCAAAATTTCTATTCACAGATACAGGGAAAAAATATAATAAGATAAAAGGATTGGCCTAGTCACAAACAAAACCCACACTCCACAACTGAAAGCATTTGTAACGGAAGACATGAAAGGCGCCCAAAGTCAAATAAAATTCTCCGCTTCCAAAATGTGCTTCTGGGGAACAGAGTTGAGGTAGCCACGGCGGGCTTTGAGGTATTTATTGGAAAGCAGTTCTAGAGTTGAGAATCACAGAAGAGGAAAGTTTAAGAAGAAATGCTAAATGCCTTAGCCCTACCTGATCTGAACTTGCTTCTAATCAGCAAAGAATGCTCAGACCCCAGAAGTGTCATGGTGCGTCTCAGCAAGCCGCTGGTCCCTTTGCCAGACGCCCCCTGTTTTCCACCAGGAACAGGCTCCCGGGAGCCCAGCTGACCGCAGTCAACAACTCAGAACTCATCCAACTCTCTGTGAGCTCCCCTGGGTAGGAGAACATACAGTGGCAGCCAGTGTCCCCAGAAAACTGGCGCCTCCCCCCTCGCTCTGCGGGGCTAATTAACTCTTAGCCGGCAAGACCCTCCTCCCCTGAGGCCTGCCAGGAGCCGGCATCCCAGGCGTTCCTGGCTGATGTCATAGGCTGCCAGCGATTGCGGAGTAACACCACCACGCCTTTATGAAGGTCCCAAATTTGCTATCTGATACTCTTTACTACTGACAGGCTCTCAGCCAATCAGAAGTGGCGAGCGGCGCCTAGGGACCTGCGGCGGCCAGGGGAGTCTCGGCCGCCGGCTCTTAACTCTTTGCAGCGGGCGGAGCGGCTGGCGGGGCGCGGAGGGCGGGACGGAGGGCTTGGGGTCCTGCTTCCCGGCAGGGCCGAGCTAAGGAGCCGAAGCCCCGTGGAGAGAAATGAGGGCGCCGCGGGGCTGCAGGTGGCACGCGGTGCTGCGGTGCAGCGCAGCCGGGACCTCCCTGGGCCCGGGAATGGAGAGCGCAGCCCAGGCTTCCCCGGCCCCAGAGCTCCTGCCTGCGAGGAGAACGCGGCGATCTCTCACCCGCGGCCACACAGGCTGGGGGAAAGGACGCGTGCGCCCGCGGGACGGCCACACGCGACGCTTTGGAGATGAGCCGGATCCCCTGAAGACAAACACTTCCAACCCAGCAGAGCGCCTATCCTCCCTCTCCCTCGTTTGAGGGGCTCAGTGCGCAGGACAATTATACATCTCGCATCTTGGGTATCAGACTTGGATCATTTCTATGGAGAAAAGGAAAAGTCTGTCATTTCTCTGAAACCGCTTTTTGAGTACACATCTGACTCGGTGTGTCTGGAGAGCCAGCCCGGACACCATGCTCTCTGCCACCCCTCGAGATGGAGGAAAATACAGGAGTTGGACGTCCTGTGGGGCTCTACGAGGGGCTGGGGCTCACTGAGGGCGTGGCTCTGGAGCTGGGGCCAGATCAGAGCGGGGCTGGGCTTAGCTCCTAGAGCTTCAAAAGCTTTTCCTGTGAATGAGTGAGTTTCTCCTTCGGGCAAATGTTTGTGCTGTTTCAACGCAAAGTTCTTAGCGTCTAGAACGCGCCCCATATTATAAGTTCATCATTTAGGGTAGAAAACAAACAAACAAACCCAAAACCCTGATCTCAAGCAGCAGGCTTAAGAGCTGGTGATTCAGCAAATAAAAACCAAACTGTCTAATATGTTATTTGGATTTAATTTATTTGAAAACTATATGCACACGGGCAGCCAGGTGTCACCTCTCCCACCATACAGGGTTGCCTATGTCTCCGAGCTCTGCATCCAGAACAGATCTCTTGGGAACAGGGGAGACCTAAAGTGACTGCAGTTCATGGGAACAATCTCTAAGGCCCTATGTCTGGGTCCCATCTTTTTGCTGAAGCCCCATTGGGGTGGTTAGACCTTCAGTTCATTCTTTGGCTAGGACCAGGTCATTCATGTAAACAAGGTCTTACAGGATAGGACATTTTTTTCCCCACGTGTCTGGGAGGAGGTGGAGCTATCCTGTCCAAGTTCCTCTTGGGAATCATGTCCTGGCCAGGCTGACTAGGTATACAGAAGCATCCCAGTGATTACCTAACATCTCCCACACAAAGCATATGACTTTGCTATGCCTTTTGGACCACATCACCACCCATTTAATGGCTTTAAACCACACACTGTTATTATCTTGGTGTTCCAGAGGTCAAAAGTTGGACATTGGTCTTGGTGGGTTAAATCAAGGCGTTGGTAGATGGGGCTGTGTTCTTTTCTGGAGGCTGTAGGGGAGAATCTGTTTCCTTTCCCTCTCCAGCTTCTGGAGCCCACCCATGTTCTTTGGCTCATGGCCCCTTCTTCCATCTTCAAAGCCAGCCGTAGTGGGTCAATATCACATTCTAACACCCTCTCCCCACCTTCTGCGTTCCTCTTCCATATTACCCTTACTGTCAGGATAAACTCAATTGTAAGGTTAGCTGACTATCCACCTTAATTCCATCCGCTACCTAATGCCTCCTTGGCATGCGCATACCACAAGCACAGTGGGGGCCGGAACACCGAGGGGAGAGGGCATTGTCCTGTTTGCCACGAGAGACTCTTCTATCTTCCCAGCATCACCTTGTCCTCAGCCTTCTGACCTTTGATGAAAAGGGGTAAAGCAAAGGGAAGTCTGGGAATAAGGATGGCCAGGAACCCAGAAAAACTCCAACAAGCTTTGAGATATGTACAACAGGGGGGACTCTGGAGGAAAGAGATTAGTTGAATAAGGAATACTGCAAAATTACTAGTAGGGAAAATAGACTCTGAGCAACATTAAAGAGGAAAGAAGGAAGGAAGGAAGGAAGGCCAGCCAGCCAGATTTTTATGAGGTCTTTGAGGCTGAGAAGTGAAACATGGCACCTTGGCAGATAATTATTTATTTTTTCAGTGAAAGTTGTGATGAAATCAGCTAATGCCAGCACTGAGTGCGAAGGACTGTCTGGCCTAGCAGAGATGAGGGGAGTCAAGTGCTTTCCCTATGCAGGGCTGGATGGAAGAGGAGGGATGTGGATGGCAACAGACTTTTTTTTTGAGTGAGTTTGGGAAGTGGTAGTAACTATACCCATCCTCAATTTTCTCATCGCAATGTGTGGAGATGCTGACATCATCCCTCTGGGATTTCTGCCCCTTCTGGTTTGGAATACCTGTAGATATAAATATGTGCATATAGAAGTTCATCCTTTGCCCTCTCTGGTCAAGCATTATTTTATGATTTTTGGTGGGTAGAATTTGGAGAGGAGGTGCCCAAGAACAGAGCTCTCAAACTGCTATCCTTTGGATGCAGCGTGCTAATGCAGCAACAGTCCTGCAATGTGACCACCTTGGCAGCACTTCCCCTGTGCCATGCTATGCTGGCACCTTCTCTCCTGGGATTCAGAGTGAGCTTGCAATGTAGTGCAGAGGAGAGGCATGAGCCCAGGCTTGTGGAACATCATCCTTTGAATCAGAGTATCTGTGCCTTGGAGTGCGTTATTGTCGTCCTCTGAGATACTCAGCACTTTATCTGTAGAATGAAGTTAGAGATGCTTGCTGCCTAGAAGATTTGGGATATTAAGATGAAATTATACATTTGGTGTACCCAAAATAATTCCAGTGTGTTTTAGACTCCTTTTTTTTTTTTTTACTTCCCTCTCCTTGACTACCTCCATTCCTTCATTAAGATTCCAGGCAAGCATGTATCTTTTCTCTCCGTTACAACCTTTTCTTTTCTTTTTTATTATTATTATTCCATACTAATTATGTAGAATAATGGTTTCATTGTGGGATTTTCACATATATGTGCATGCATACAACATCTTTTGATTGTATCCACCACCTCTTTAACCCTCCCTTGTCTTCCCCTCCCCATCTCCTTCTCTTTTCCCTAAGAGTCTCCCTTCTCCTTTCACATTCCCTTTTTTTCCTACCACTTCATTTGCATCAAGAGGCCATGTGAAGCTCACTTTGTTGGTAGAATTCAGTTCCTTGCAGCTCTAGAGCTCATGGTGACTTGTCTCTTTGAGTCCAGGAGGAGAACATATTTCTCATGGGCAGATCAAAGCCCCCATTAAAGCCCTCACCTGATCATATTAGGCTGACCCAGGATGATTTCCCTCTTGATTAACTCAAAGGTCTATTCATTAGGAACTGTAATTATATCTGCAAACCCCCTTCATCTGTGCAAAATAGTGTAACCTAATCAGGCAATGCCATCTGTCACATTTACAAGTCCCTCTCATGCTGAAGGGGAGAGGACAGTACAAGGTAATGTACGGCTCAGCAGTGGGGGGGGGGTGACACAGAACTCTGACTTCTGCAGCTGTAGTTAGTCCTCAGCCTGCAGCCAGGATGGGAATGGTTGTGCCTGAGGCGAGTCCAGTGCACGGCACAGGGCAGTCAGCTAGAATTTTGATCCCTTATGGCTCTTCTTTCTTAGGCGTGGCCTGTAGGCAGCTGCTGTGTCCCAGGCAGGTTACAGGATGGGGAGCAAGGGGACAGCTGACCTATATTGGTTGGAAGACCTCCAGGTCCCCCAGTGAAGAGGCCCCGTCCTTCCACAATCCCCTCACCCCACCCCAGGTCATCCTTCACTATCTTCGTGGGTCTCCTGGTCTTCTTGTCCTGAGTGTCCAGTCCTGGTATCACTTCCTCTCTGCTTTCTCCTTTTTCTTTTAAATGTCTCATGAATAGGCAACTTTAGGGGAAAATTTGTTCCTCTTTGTTCCATTTATTGAAAATATATTTAGGAATCTGTATAAGTCACTCTGGCAAGTGCCCGGGTACATATGTAGTACACAGACAAGTTTGCAAACTCAAATGAGTCGAATGGATCAGAAATAAAAGAAAGTGTAGGGGAGGGGTTGGTATGAAAAATACTGGACAGCAGATGGCTCATCCAAATGGGACAGCTATGACTCTAGTTCTACATAATTGTAGGTACATGGGAGAGAATACAGATGCTCATTGTCATGTCCTCTGGTTGCTCAAAGAACCTGGAAATCCAGGTTGCAGTGTTAAGTGTATTGGTTATAAAAATGTGAACAACAATGGAAGTGTTTTGATACACTATCAGTTAACTTTGTGGCAATAACTTGTGGGGTCTGAGCCTTACAGGGCGGGACCTTTTAAAAATGAATACAAAATTATAAATATGATGTCTAATGCAAGAGTGAATATTTACATAGAGTGAGAATAAAATCCCAACTAATGCAGCATAGAAGATTCAGTTCTTTTATGCTAAGATCCTCTAGTCAATGAAGCAAAAATAGTAGTGTAGACATGCTTCCTAATTTCCTCCTGGCTTCCTCTTTCCATAGGGAGCTCTCTAAATCTTCCTATTAATTTCATGGCAAATCTATCTCAGCAGCCAAGAAAACATGATAACATGCTCTTCACATCTTCAGGATGAGCGAGACTCACAAAGCTCTACTTTGTGGCCTCTGTCGTAAAATCTATCCTCCAATTTCAATAGGTTTCAACTAGACTGTAATAGGGAGAAAGAATTATGTGCTACCAAGTGGACTATTTAAGGAATGCAGTCTCAGCTATCAATTTACTTCAATTCCAGAAATATTTATTAAGTACAGACTGTGTTCCAGTACTCTGGGATATAAAGATGAGCAAGATATGGGCCAGACCTCTAGAGGTGAAGAATACAGCAGTGAGTCACGCATAGATCCCAACAAACCAGAAATCTGGTTAGTCGATATTGTGAAATCTCATAAGGAGCCCTGTCAGCCACACTATTAATATAACCTGATTTCTTTCATGAAAGTGAATATAAAAGGGCTTTTGCCTAATTAAACAAATATTTACATTTAAACCAATGTAAAAGAAAAAGTGATTTTGGTTGATAGTATCTGTCACGAACACTTCTTTCCTTGCCTGACAAGCACTTTCTCCCTTTCTCTCTCATTGCAATTCTCCATCCCAGCTCCTGCCCAAGAAAAGGAATATGATTTGATAAATCAGATTTAAAACTTTTTGTTGGACTATGTTCACTAACAGGCAGGGGCACTAGATTGGAACGTCATGCTCTAGCACGTTGTCCCTTCTTTGTTCTTCTGTTTCCTTGTTGCTTGTACTTTAAGAGAGTGGAGAAGAAAATAGACCAGAAACCAACAACCAGCATTCTGAGAGCCTTTGAATCAATCCCACCCATTGTTCCAGCTCCATTCTTGCTTTTAGGTTACAAGATACAGAGATATTGCTGAAGCTAGTTTGCAATGGATTCATGAAATAATAGTGTCCTTGGGGTGCAGGGCATATCCAAGAGGGCCGTCTCCATTATGACCTGCTTGCCATAGAGGGTGTAGATGACAAAGCAGCGCACTGTAAGGAGATGAGCTCACAGTGGCCACTCCATGTTAAGCAGGTATGATTTGCATGGTTCCAATTCAATGCTTTTTATTTTTTCTGTACTTTGAGAGTACCAAATGATGTAAGATCACCCAGTTGTCCAAATGAACACTTATTTATGTTTGTCTTTCTAGGTTCTCTTGGGGGGTTGAACATTGTTCTTTCCTTCCTCACAAAACTTCTTCCAAACACCAATCTGAGTTTTGTCTCTTGTACTGCAGACCCATGTATCCAAATTTTTTTCCACTTGAATTTCCCAAAAGCTCTTTGAAAACCACAAGTACAAAGCCTACTTTCTCTCTCCTCATTTCCCTAGAAACCTTCCCCTTTGCTTGCACTTCCTTCCTGCAATGTCCCACCCTTCCCAACAAATGGGAAAAGTATCCACCTAATTTCTGGCTAGGGAGATGGCCTACAATCCACATTCCTGCATTGTCTCCATAATCCACCCATTATGATGCCATAGCCGCTCTCTTCCTTAAATACAGTACCACTTGAGTTGTCCCTTTACTTATCCCTTATGCCTCATCTTTACTTTAAACCCTTGTTGATCTTTTCCTGGTTTATTGCAAGTGTCCCTAAAGTGCTATCTTCTCCTTCAGTCTTTCTCTGCTCTAATTCATCTTCCAACTTGTTATCAAAGTGATACTCTAAATCATAAGCTAGATCACTTTGCCTTTTTTGGCACCCTAGGGCTAATGGATAATATTCATACCCCTATGTGTAATATAGCCCCCTGAAATTTGGTCCCTATCAACTTCTCCTTGTTCTTTACATACTAGCTATAACAGATAATTCTTTTTTTTTTTTTTGTACTGGGAATCGAACTCAGGGCCTCATGCTTGCCAGGCAGGCACTGTGCCACTGAGCTATATCCCCAGCCCTAACAGATAATTTTTAAAATGTGATGCAGGACTTTTTCTTTTTTTCTTCTTTCCCCAAGGCATTTCTTTTTTTCTGGAATATATATCTTTCTTTCTTTCTCTGTCTACAAACATTCTAAATATGCTTCCAAACCTATCTTTTGCTTTATTTTGTTCACAAACTCTCCATTGATAGCCCCAGGCAGAGTTAATTTACCCTCCTTGCCTGCTAGTTTCTTATCTTGTACATATTTCTGTCACTATATGTGTTGAATAGCACTATCAATTACTTTTTTTGGTTCCTTTTTGAGACAAGATCTCACTAATCTGCCCAGACTGGCCATGGACTTGAAATCTTCCCACCTCTGCCTCCTGAGTGGTTGGGATTACAGGTGTACCTCACCTAGCCACATCAATTACTTTTTACCAGAAAAATTCTTTGACCAGTTTGTGGGCCACTGGGGCATAGGAATATATTTCCATGTGTATCTGTAATCCATTCAGTGGTTTTTCTTTTAGTTTTCTTTTGTTAATTTCCTCTCTGACTCATCTCATAAAAACTGTCCTTTGACATATTTGTATGTAATTATTGTATATAGAATATTATTTCTTTGTCTGTCATCTTGTTCTTTCTCTGCAAATAGATTGTAAACTCGAGGCTTACAATGGCTACAACATTCATTCTTTGAATCTCCCAAGTCATCTTATACAGTGGTTTTCAAAGAGCAATTGCCCAACTGCAGTTGGTTGTATGATACTGGGTGTAGGGACTGTCGTTAGGATTCACTCCATTCAGGGTCTGATACAACATCCCCTGTTTTCCAGAGATGGTGAAATCACTTCTGGTTCATAAAATGATCTGGGAATTTGCTTTCTCTTGTAAATGCGCATGTGCCCGTGTCTGTATCTATGTATGTGTGCAACAGTCGAGTTCTGTTTCCTAATTCCTCCCTTTGCCTAGTTTGCCTGCCATCTCTCCAACTCTCCCAGAAAGCAGAATGGAGGCCGGCAAAGCCCTGACCTGTGACTTTACAAACTATGTGCGTCTCTTCTCAACCTGCCATGCCTGTGGCTAGGAATGGGGAAGCACCACCCCAGTGTGTAAAGGTGATGAGGAGGCTGGGGAAGGCCAATAGCGCTGTCACTCAGGGGCTTTCCAGTCCTGTCTTTTATGTCTCCTCCCATTTCTAGGAAGAGAGTTTTTACTTCTCAGGGACTCTGCCTGGAAATGGTATTTGGCTCTCTCTCTCTGAAAACGAGGTCCATTCAGAGAGTTAAAACAGATTAGGTAAAACCAACATCTGACTACAAAGAAATTACTACATTCCAAGTGAGAATGTCTGAAAAGGAAAAATTCCAAGTACTAGTAAAACCAGCTATGGTAACAGTAAAGAAAATTCATGGTGGGAGAACACCCTCAGGAAGCTGGTCTCAGGAACCCAGTGTTCAGTTGAAGGAAACTTTTAAAATAAAGTCATTTAATTTTACAAATGGCCAATGGATGTTAAGACCCACTAAATGCCTCTACAGTAGAATTACTTTTTATGACTATGATTTGAACGAAGATGCTGGTTTCATAGACGTTGACTCAGGTATCATCAGACTGAAACTACACGATGTTCAGGTAGCAGCGGCCACCCTTGGTTGTCATGTGCCTCTTTTCATCGGGTTGTCCTGTCTTATAATGGGACTGTTTTCTGTCTTATAATTGCCTTCCCCCCCCCAATGCCATATATATTTTCCTTTTAACCTTTTAAGCTCTTTTCTGTAAAGTTTCCTTTTTTGATTCTTGTTGCAATCTTGGGAGATTTTTAGATCTTTTACGATGCTTTTAGACTGCTGAAGAAATTGATGTAGGAAAGAAGATGGCTGATTCATCAAAAGTGGTTCCTCTAGGTGAAGGTAGAGCTAAGACCAATCTCTCCCTGTTTGAGTCCAGGCTCCTGTGTGACTGTTCTAGCTCACATCACCTCTAATGTGACAGGTGACTGATACACCTTCTTAGGTTCCCTTTCTGGGTATTTGTGTGTCCTGTAGAATCACTGTCTGATGGGGACAGGTGGTTTTTTAATTCCCCTGGGTGGTCAGCTTTATGTCAGGGAAAATTTAAACATCTCTATGTTACTTCCTGGCTCATGTGGTCTTTTCTTACACTATGTTGCCAATTCTGGATTTTTTTTCCTGAAAATTTTTTTATTACAAACTGACCTTGGTACTGACCCATTCCAAGAAAAAAAAACAAAACAGGATTCTGTTACATTATGATTTAAAACTAAAGAACGGCAAACGTGAGCATAAAGCTTTCAAGACACGAGTCTAGGACATCTTCCAGTATGTTTGACAGAAAGCTTCTTTAAAGTGACCAAAGGAGAATCCTAGACAACCAAATAAAATTCTCATGGTTGCACATGGAATGGGTTTGGAAGGAGATACTGAAACACTGGGCCCTTGGCCGTGTACTTTTTCATCTTGTATGGGGGCAACACTAGGATGAAGCCTAATCATACAAAAGGATGTGTGTTCTCAATGTAATTCCCTGGCTCTATCTTCTATTATCTGTGCAACCGTCACAAGGTACTTAACTTCTCTGTTCTTTGTGCCTTTGTTTTCTCATCTATAAAACAAGTGTATTTAGCTCATAGGTTATAGAGAAAACTCAAAGGGTAAATACCTTTAAAGCACTCAGGGTAGGGTCTGGTACATGGGAAGTTCCTAACAAATGAGACCCGTAATAATGACAAGGGTGGTGGTGGTGGTGGTCATGGCCATGATAAATGGTGCTAGAATGCATGTGCATCAGCCAGCTTGTTTACACGCAAAACTAAAGCGTAGAGAAGCATCTTATATATTTTAAGGAGCTCTGCAAATGCTACATATTAGAATTTGTGAACGATGGCCCTTTGGGAAAGGATTATTTTCTGTGGTAAAATAGCCAGAGCAATTTCAAACTAGTGGAAAAGTCAAAAGCCTTTAAGAAGCTTTTATTTGCACCAAACCAGGCTGCTCATGCATGGAATCAGTGTTCCTGCTGCTGTTATTTTACTGCAGGGGTGGAGGTGGCGTTGCCAGATGAGCTGCAGTCAGGCCCTCTGGATAACAGGGTTTGGAGCAGCTGGCATTTGAGTATTTTCCTGAATGTTTCACTGGAAATATAAATGTGGAATGAACCATGGTGAAGTTAATTTTAACAACTGAAGCAATGACATACAGTTTTGGGGCATTTAGAAACTTTGGAAGTTTTATTTTTGCCTTATTTGAAAAGGAAAAAAAAACCTCTGCAGGCTAATATTTGGTGGGGTAGAACTTTGTGCAACTAGAACTAATAATTCTAAAGGTTCTGTGTTCTCTATTTTTGTTGTGTTTTTCTGTATTTGGGCTGGCTGATTAGCAGTTTTGAAGACATCCGTACTACCACACCTCTCAGAATAGAGCCAAGTGTTAAATGCTGATAGACACATCTGCCATCAAATAGGTTTTTGAATCTTGCCTACAACATACATATTTGTGCATATGGATTTATATATACATAAGTATATAACAACATTAGCTGACATTGAGTGCATACTATGTGCTAGGGATCTGGGTACTTATGTTATCTCATTTAACACTCACAATTTGGGAAGTAGATACCATTTTTATTCTCATCTCTCAGGTACGGGAATAGGTTTAGAGAGAGTACCATTCCTTGTCCAAGGCAAGTGGGTCTCTGCATCAGCAGGACACTCCTGTACCTTGGAGTGCCTGCCCTAAAATTTCTAAAGACTTACTGTGGTAGCTGGGATCTGTGGAGACTGGAGGCAGTGTCTGGGCTGAGTCTCCTGGGCCCAGTCTGATAGTATGGGTTCTGTTTCCTGCTCTGTTTCTCCCCTTACAGTGCTTTCCAACCCTCTATTCTGTGGTGGGGTCAACCAGATGTCCAGATGAGCTCCTGAACTTAAGCATCATGAGTTTTCCTGGAGCCTCATGACCAGGCTTGGTTTTGGGAAACAGCCTGGTGCACCTATAAGTCCCTCTGGCTGGTGTGCTGTTTTGTTGGTGGTATCACACAAAATTGGGCCACCAGGATGTTGATAACATGCTGATTTTCGGTGACTCAAACTGTTTGTGTAAGTAGGAGCCCTGCAAAAACTAGTTGTCCAAAACTCCCATATCTTCTCAGGGCAGCTTCTTAAAGAGGTGAAACCTTTGGATGTAGGTCATCCAGCTGATAAATGACAGGACTGGCATTTGGCTTCAGTATGTCTGAAGTAGTTACATTTAAAAAAAATTTTATTTTAAAGGTAAAATTTTATTTTAAATTTTTATTTTAAAGATATGACCCTTTTATGTAAATTTTGCAAAATTATCAATGTTAACAATATTTAAGTATTTCATGTGGAGGGTAGTCAAATAAATCTTTCATTTTCTTTATTTTGCAACAATGTTCCATGTTAGGCTTACCTTACATAAGAATATAAATTTAATAGTCTACAGAGGTTTATTTATGGGTCATTGGAACTTTCCAGGAGTGAATTAATGACTTGGATTGGTATCATGACACCAGCCATTAAGCTGCTCCTCACTGGTATAGGCTAATCCTCGAAAAACCATTGATGGAATTTAGAAACAGCTTCACAACTCTTTAACAGGAATTGATACTACACCTGGTGACACAGCAGAAGTATTTCTGATGTCTGACACTAGTTTTCAGACAGACAGAGAGAGAGAGAGAGAGAGAGAGAGAGAGAGAAAGAGAGAAAGAGTGGGAGGAACAATTCTACAAACATTCATGACTATGGAATTAAAAAATACTGATGCTGATTGTTTATTAAAGATTATAACTCACTTCAACATCACACAGAATGAAACCCCTTTAAGCAGATAATAAGCACAGCATGTTCTTTATGATAATGCCAACAATAAAACTAGAAGACTTTACTGTTTGTTATTTATTGGGTCAACTGGACAAATCATTTTTCTACATGCCAGGCTTGGAAAATTCTTTTATTTTTTATTTTCTCTCTCCTTAAAAATGGGAATGAGCTGATACACTTAGCTTAGTGAATATTTCACTGTAAAATCAACATTAGTTGGCACTGGCACCAAGGCTCCAAATTTGCAGCATGGATGGTGTATATACATCCTTTTTTCCCATTAGCATTTCCTTTAACTCATGGCAGTGGTAGAATTGGTTTTAATTATTTTTCTGATGCACATCCTAAATCCATTTAGGTCTTTTTATCTTTGGCCCCTAAGCTAGACCATATACATTAGCATATATTTCTTACTTGGATGATGTAATCACTTCCTAAGTCATCCCCTGACTTCTGACCTTACCTCTCCAAAGTCTGTTTCCAGATAACAGCCAGAATGACATTTTAAACATGAATGAGCTCAAAGCTGTGCTCCCTTGGTTAGAACTCTCCCATGCCTGCTCAGTGCTCTTAGAATAAAACCAAACACCTTATCATGGCTCTTCCGGTTATCTTCTGACAGCATCTCTTGTCCGCTCCTCAACTTTCTCCTTCTACCTCAGGGCTGGTCTTCACCCTGGGGGCTTCCAAGGGAGCATGACTACTACGAGCAACATTAAGAGACTCCTTTGTCCTTTGACTTCTGGGCGTATCCAACTAATGGGGTGCTGGCGAGAGGTGGAGAGTAAGATCAGGTTATTGTTTCCTAGGGTCCCCACCTCAGCCACATTCTTCATCATTCAACAACTTACCTGCACATCCTGGTGTCCACTCTCTCCTCTTCCTGCTGTGCTAGGAGTGATCAGGTGCCCTGCTTTCCTAGCCCTGCCTACTTTCAGGCAGGTAGAAACATTGCTAGCCAAGAAGTATTTAATTTCCATACTTCAAGTGTCCCAAAGAAATTTCTATTGTCCTGCAGGAGCTATTGTGCAATTGACACTAACAAAAAATACTTCTGCATTTTACTAAGTCTGCTTTTGAGCTGTCCTATGTTTTCATCATAATATTTACTTCTGGATAAATAGGCTAAATTCTCTAATTCTGATACAAAACAGAAAGATCAGAGAACGAAAATAAATAGATGACATGGATGTTTAAAGATAATGCAAAATGTTTTCTAACAGCATAAATATTTGATTGTAAAACTTTCAATATGTTGTGTCTATTAACTAGTAATGTACAACATTTAAATAATTCAGCCAGCCGAAGTGGGCTAGAGTCATGCAGAAGAACAGAGTCAAGGCCCAACATGGCAGGAGGCCAACTTCTCGTTATAACACAGCCCCACGGCAGGCCCCAGGCACTCTATCCATCCCATCTGGAGTTCTTTGGTCAGGATCTAGCCACAAACAAGAGCACAGGGTTAAATGGAACCCTTGGGAGCATGAAAAGTTTTCTAACTTTCCCTTGCTAATTTGGTTTGCATAGAGGTATCTTTGGTATCATTTATGCTTGAACCTTGATGTTCAACTCAGTTTGAACTCTTTGATATGGTCCCTTGATTTTTGTCTTTGAGGGTGCAGGATACAGATGATATTTCTGGAAATCTACACTGGATGTATGTGGGTTTATTTTGAAATTCCATCTAGCCCAGTGTATCCCTGTCTTCCATATGCTTAATCTGGCAAAATTTTTTGGATTACAGTCAAGAGGCCTGAGCTTGGGAGAACTTTTCTTTTTCTGTTTGAATTTAAGCATTTCTCCTAATCCCTTTGGGCCTACTTTTATCATCCATAAAATGGGACTGATACATAAACTGTTCCCAACCTTTCTGCCATATAATGATACTTGGAAGGCACCCTTTGCGAGTAACAAGTCCTCACCATATATCAAATCTGTTATTAGATCTCCCATAAACCATAGCACATAATTTTTGCCCTTGAAGATCTTACAATCCACAGCAGCAGGGCAGGGCTGGTAAGAGATATGTGTGCAGGAGGGCCTTGAGTACAAGGCCTTGTCAGTACTGGCTATGGATGGCATCGCATGGTGCTGAACTCATGGCAGGCAATAAATAATCATGAATGGTTAGAAGAATGGATGAAACACCAACTCTATCTTATGAAACTAACTTGCACATTTTGCAACTTGCACAGTGAAAAAGTAATGCTTCTTAAAATTGATGGGTTATCACAATACAATTGGAAAAACCTTCTCGGCATTACGTAGAATAATGGTTTAAGCTGAAATTGATAGTGTTAAATTTGATGATATGTGGTAAGTGATACAAAGTAAGATTTGTTTATGAATTACTGACATACAGCACTAATTCCTTGGACATTTGGAGGAGGAAGTTTCTTTGTGCACTGGGCTAGAATACACTTAAAGGGGAGAAAGGAATGTGCTCTTGGAACTGGAGTTTGAAGTAGAGGCCGTAGGGGTGGAACTAGGTGGAAGGAGTTTCCCCTTGTGAACAAAGAAAGGCACAGAGGCAGAAATGATTAGAGTATGTTCAAGGCTGTTGAAAAGGTAGATATCATTGGAATGGAGAGCTCGTCTTGAGAAGGAGTACAATGTAAGCCTGCAAATAAAGGTAGGATCATAGCAGATTTCATGAGGATTAGAATAACAAGCTGGCAAGTTTAGATTTCATCTTGTATATACATTTCTTGCCAACCAGTGACATACTAAAAATAGTATCCTAAGATCAATCTGTGCAGGGAGGGTTGGAGTGTGTAAAATTGGAGAAGAGGGAGCAGTCAAGAAATCATCATTGTAATTTAGCAGAAGTGTAATGAGGGACCATGCCCTGGTAGTAGAGGTGAGAACAAAGAGCAAAGGTGAGATAAGAGAGAAATTTTCAAGAGATTTGCTAATGATTTATCTTACATTTTTTGTTGAAATGATCAAGAAAATTAAATCCAGAAGAAAATAATCAGACTTAAAATTTTTATTTTTCCATTATACAGTATTTTTGACAAGAATTATTCTTACATTTGTGTTGTTTCAAAATTATTTTTTAAAAATATGAAACTTAACTCAGTCTAAATATTACTGTTCTTATTGTTCATCACAGTTTATTTATACTTTGCTTACTTCAGTCTAGCATTATTTTTTTAGATTTTATTTACTTAATCATTGTTGTGAAAGCCCTTTCTCTGTTTTGTTTCACAGTTGTACTGGATTAGATTTAATTTTTTTACATATCTAAAAGATCTCCCTTAGTCACAAGATCTTTTTATCTAAAATTTGTGAATTTGATCCTCAGATTTTTAGTGCTGTTGAGAAGTGTGATGTAGAAGTTGTTCTCTTTCTCTCCTTTCTCTCCTTTTCTCTCTTACTCTCTGCCCCTCTTTCTTTTTCTTTGGCTAAATTTTCAAAATACCTGAACGCTTAGAAGACTATCCTCTCACAAACTTGATTTATAAAAAAAAGGCAAACAAGATGCCCCCACACATCTCAGTTTATTTATCATGCAATTCTTGGTGAATCTTTCCAAACTAAATATTTAAATTTTTTTAAAATTCAGGAATAATTTTTGTTTCTTTGATTTTTTTGAATATTCTAATCTCAGAAAATCTTGTTGTACATAACTGGTACACTTTCTGAATCAGTCTCTCCACTTTTCTTATCTTTTTAAAGCTTTATCATATTTCGTCTGTTTTACACTAAGTTATGAGAAACCTTCTTGAACTTGTGCTGTAATTAAATTATTCCAGAATCCATGTGTTCTATATTACATTTATTGCATTTGAAAAGTATCTTTGTGTGTGTGTGTGCGCGTGTGTGTGTGTGTGTGTGTGTGTTTGTGTGATGCTGGGGTTCGAACTTGGGATCTTTGCTCTGTGCTACATTCCCCACATTTTTTATTTTGAGATAGGGTCTTGCTAAGTTACCCAAGCTGGGCTCAAACTCTTGATCATCCCACTTTAGTTTTCCAAAGTACTGGAATTACAGGTGTGCTCCATAGTGCCCAACTAGGTATCTATCATTTTTGAATGCTAATATATATTTTCTGATATCTCATTGATTTCTTTATAGGATCAGCTTTATAAATGCAAAATCTTAGGGAGTATGAAACCGTGAATTTAGGGCTGTTCACAGATAAAATTCTGAAAGTTGCCTCTCTAATTCCAAAGCCACACTAGTTGATTCTTCTTCTCACCCTGCTCCCTCCTGATAGGAAATTTATCTCACTAAGCAATAACAACAGCAGCAGCAGCAACAAGAAGAAAGGTCACTGGGTAGTGCTGCTACAATTTCTCATGAAGGATTGCAATTCAGGTGGGCCTCTTGAATTATGTTTGAAACTGGGCAAGTGATTGGTTTTTAAATGACTGATGAATTACAGTTATACAACATTTCTACTAAAAGACTGTCTTTAATATGGCTAAATAAAAATATTTGTTTCACTAACTTACATTTGACTAAGTTTGTGATGACGGTTTTTCTGAGGTCATGCTGTGTGAGATAAGAAGGTAATTCACAGTGCTGGATTTATTCAAATACATCCATTCAAATACATCCTAATGTATAGGAAAGTCATTTCTTCAACAAATACTGATACTCTGTAGTCTGCTAGGCATTGAAGACACAAAGATGAATGAATCACTGCCTGTTCTTCAGCAGTCACAAAGCTTATCGACAGTCCCTTACAATAAAACAGGTCCAAATAGCAGCTCTACTATGATGTTATCTAAACTTGAAGGTTATTTTATTTCCTGGATCCTCCATTTCCTTGTCTCTAGAATGGATTTACCAAATCCCATTTGATCATTTTCAAGTCTCAGCTAAGACCAAATAAATGAAAGCCAAACAGCATGCTCATGTTAAACTCCAGAACTTCTTGTGTCTTATCTTAGAGATAGAAACATGGGTACTCCTTGTTTTGGCTCTTCAAGCCAGAATGGTTCTCCTCTTTGAACTGGGCAGCTTCAACAAACCTTGATCTACCTGAGCTCATGGACCCAGAAGAGGATGCCCTAGGGTTCCTTCACTTTCTGCTTCTTTCCTCCCCACATACCTACCCCACTGTCACAGCTTATACCTTCACCATCTAATTGTAGGGCAGAAGAGTATGGGTTTGAGTCTGAGGAGGTAGAGAGGATAGATCTCATTTATATTTGCATGCTAATATATTAGAGTAGCTCCATCTAGAGTAGTTTGGAAGAGAGGTACTTTAGAAAACACTACAGATTGACTGTTGGATGTCCTTTAAAAGTTCCTGTATTAAGGCTTGGTCCACAGGGTGGCACTACTGGGAGGCAGTGAATTCTTCAGAAGGTGTGGCCTTATGGGAGGTCCTTAGATTATTTCGGCTGTGCCCTTGAAGAAGGCTGTGGGACACCAGTCTCTTTGCTTCCTAGCCATGATGGTTTCACTCTGCCACAGGCTCCTACCACTGATGTGCTGCCTCATTAAAGGCCCAAAGCATGGGGCCACTTGACCATTGGCTGGAAGCTTCAAAAGCATAAGTCAAAGTAAAGCTTAGTTTTTGTGAGTTAATTATCTGAGGTATTTAATTATAGTGACATGAAGACTAATACAGAGACCCACTCAGGAAATCACCAAATAAATAAATTTAGTCAACAAATCCCTCAATACAAGCCAGGTAGGCTGGAACAGGAGAGTCCCTATCTGTATTAACCAAGGTTTTTCTGTATGCCAGATACTTCTATAAGAAACACTATGAGTTCTCAGAGTAATTGAATTTTGCAATTGAGGAAAAGCCAGGAGAGGTTAAGTAATAGGACTAAAGTCACACAGGTCTACTTGACCCCACTGTTCAATCTACTCAAATTGCTTTACCACTGTCTCTGAACTTCTAGTTAGTTATCTAAGGAGAGGTATTCACAGAAACCTATTTCTGAACCTAGAATGGAATTTATCCCCACTCACCATTTTTTGTCCCTCATATTTCAGGTCCACACTTTGACTTATACGCTTACCTCTCTTTATCTGGAGTAGTCTGACATTAGGAATAGAAAGGAGGGTTGATATTAAAAAGAGATGAGAGTAAGGGATCTAGATTTTCACCCCCATTATCTACAAACTTGTCATGTAGCCTTGGCCAAGATGCTTTACAACCCTATTTCAGTTTCCTCACTGGTGGCGTGAGGAGGGTTAAATTCTGCATTCTAGAATGACAGAGAGTCAGCCAAGCCCAGCTGTTCCATTGCACTTCAGCATCTTTCTACTGGCACCTCTGCAGACTGCACACAGTCCTCTGGCTTGAAGGGAGGAGGGGGGTTGGGCTGGCACTCTTCTTAGTTCCCTTCTGCCTATTAGTTGGCAAGTCCTTGGAGAATAAAAACGCCTTTTCGTGTAACTCTAATCAAAACACAATTTGAAAGGGGTGTCCTATGCCAAAAATTTATATTTATCCTAAGAAAAATTAGAAACTATTTTTGGATTATTTGCACATGACTTCCCTGCCTTGCTGCAGATAAAAAGGAATTACTTGTATGCAGACCCGTGTGCTGCTCAGAACATGGGTCATATCTCCCTCCACAATTTGGCCTGTGAAAATGGAGAGGTTCTGTACTGCTGCTCTTCCTTGGTAGCTCCACATAATGAAAACATTAAGAGTATAGTGAATACTCAGATCTTGGTCTGAATTCTGTCTCTCATGCTTTCCAGCTGTATGATTTAGCTCTTTGTAGCTGTGACAAAATACCTGAGAAAATTACTATACTGGAGGAAAGGTTTATTTTGACTCAAAGTTTCAGAGATTTCAGTCTATAGTCAGCTGGATCCATTGTTTCTGGGGATAAGGCAGAAACATCATGGTGGAAAGATATGGTAGAAGAATGCTGCCTGCCTCTTGGCAGCCAGGAAGAGAGAGAGAGAGAGAGGGAGGGAGAGAGAGAGAGAGAGAGAGAGAGAGAGAGAGAGAGAGAGAGAGAGAGGAGGATGGGTTGAGAGGCAAGAGATAGTTTCCAAGGTCACACCCCCATGACCCACTCCTTTTAACTAGATCCCATCTCCTAAGTTTCCATATCTTCCAATATGCCATCAAATTATGGACCCATCAATGGATTAATCCACTAATGAAGTCACAGTCCTCATGATCTAATCACCTTCCAAAGCCCTACTTGTAAATACACAAGGCTTTTTGGGGACGTTTTAGATATAAGTTGTAATACCAGCTCTGTGGCTTTGGGTAAGTTCATTAACTCTTTTGAGCCTCAGTTTGTTTACATAAAAAAAAAGACGAAAAGGAACAACTTATTTTAAGATGGTTATGAGGATTAGATAGAATAAAGCCTTGTTATTTTATCTGCTGGGCACTTAGTAATTGCTGTGTACCTTTTCTTCCTAGATCTGTTTTTGACCCTAAAAGATTAGATCTTAGTCTATGTTTATGGACATGGCTAAAGAAATTAGAGAAACATACACATTTACTTCAATCCTCAATGTGTTTAGTCCAGGGACCACTAACTCCAGCGAGGCAAACAGCTATAGACAGCAGGCTGCAGAGGAGGAGAAATAAACCTAGAAATAAACCTAAATAAATCATAGATGTAGAGAGTGGCCAGGAAGCGACAGAATTGCAGCTCAGTGTAGAATGCATATGGTAGCAGCAGGCATTCTAATTTCAAAATACTAACCTGTGTCTTTGTCATTCTTGTCACTGGGACAAACAAAATAAAACAAAACAAAACAAAACAACCCAACACCCACAGTTCTAAGGAGAAATTGATTTTGGTTCATGTTTTCAGTGCACGGTCTGTTGGCTCCAAGGCAGAAATGGACTGCTGAAAGGGTCTGGTGGAGAAAAGTGGCTCACCTCACAGTGTCCAGAAGTAGAGAGAGAGATGAGGAGCCAGGGAGATGCACATACGCTTCTAAGTCATGTCTCAAGTGACCTGTCTCGCAACCATACGCATCTCCTAACAGCAAGTCAGCTATGGTGCACTCATGATATAATCACCTTCTAGGACCCCCACCTCTGATACGCGAGGCTTTTGGGGGACATTCTACATCTAAACCATAACACCCAGCAAGTGTGTGGATGGGTTTTTTGTGGCCACTGGAATCCCTACTTGTAGCTCCCACTTCAGGGGAGCCTGTTCCTCTATTTCTTAAAGCAATATCAAAAAAAAAAAAAAAAGGAATCACCTCTGGAAATCTGTTCTTTCTTTACTCAAGGTAAGTGGCCTTTTCTGGCACCACCATTCATTTACGAGCATTAGGTAAGCATCTATTTAACACAAAACATTGTAGAAAGACAGAAACAGAAGTATAGCTTGGATACAGACATCTAAATTAAATCAAAACATCTAGCATTTCAAGCTATGGAAGTGTGGAGTAAAGAAATCGCTTCTGCCCTGGTGGGGGAGGTGCTGGTGCAGGAGAGAAGACTAATGGTGAGGTGTTACATGAACCCTAATGTTGACAGCTGGTAAGGGGAAGATGGGTAACTCCCATCATAAGTTATGGTTATGGGTTTTGCTTGTCTTTACGTGCGTGCTTATTCTGTCTTTCCTATTGCAATGTTGGGACTCAGTGAAGGAAGGGCTTTAACCTCTATTTAATTTTTCTGATTCCTACTCATTCCATAATGGCTATTTTAGCATCATACAATTTAAGAATCCTTGTCTGGACACTGAGAAAATGAGACACCAGATTCCCCTATCCAGGGGAGGCAAACAGTCGGAGCATTCGGGAAACACAGATAAAGTTAGCTAGACCTGTATTGCATTTGCATGAGCGTGGTATTCCTGAGACCTAGGGTGACAGATGGTGTCTTGCTAGTGATAATGGCAACTCAGGACTTCCTCTTTATCCTAAGGAAGAGTGGCAGGCACCCGTCCCTGTCTCTAATTGGCCCTAATCACAGATGTTTAGAAGCAGTTGAGTGGGAAGACCTCACACAGTATAGATCTCGCCAGGAAGAAGTTGGCTGATTATCAGTAGCCAAAGGATAAAGAGTGTTGATTTAGCTGGAAGAGGTTGAACCTATGCTAATTCAGCAAAACCAAGGGAAGAGATTCTTATCCCTTTTCTCAGGTCTTCCTGTGTGGTCATGAGAACTGAGGGTGCTCTCTCCTCAGCCTGTTTAGGAGGAGTTCAGGAAGGGGAGGTGGAAACAAGGAAGGAAGAGAATATTTCCTGAACACCTGTTCCTTGCTAGTCACTAAACAGTTCTTTAGCTGGGATAGCTCACCACAGCAGCCCAGGAAGTCATGAGATGTAGCACTGTTGTCATTTTACAGTGGGAGAAAACAGACTTGGAAGCTATGTGTTTTGCCCAGGGTCACCTTTTCAGTAAGGTGCTGGACTGAGCTTCGAACTCAGGTTTGCGTACTCTACAAACTTACTTAAACCCCCAACAAGTGTCTCCCTTCAGTGATGTTCCCAAAGAAAATTTTGGTATTGTTGTGTTGGGTATAAGAGGCTTATTGGAATGGTGGGGGAATAATTCTTATGGAGGAGTGAAGAAAGCAGGGTTGAGCTGGGGAAATTCAACTGTGATGTGGTATCAATAGAAGCCTCAGTGGAACCCAGAAGGAAGAGGCATTTGCTTAGGGCCAACATTTAAGGGGTGCCAAAAAACTCAGCAATCAAAATATATATTTTGATGAACCATCAAAAAGAATTTAAACTAATCTAAAAAAGTGTTGCTGAACAAAAGACCAACATTTTAATATTATAAAGACAAAAGCCCAATACTATATTTGTAGGACATACTAAGCCTACTCTCTTCACCATAATCCTGGCCCTGCTAGGGTCTGTCTTTATATAACACTTAAATATTTTATCATGGATTTTTTTGCATTAAGTTTAAAAAATATTGCATTATAATTTTAACCATCTTGCTTACTGAGATTTGTCGTGCCCCCTTTAAATTTGGTACCTAAGACAAATGCTTTACCCATTATGCCCCGACTCTGGCCCTGAGTCCCTGGGAGCTCTGGACCTGAGATGGTCTTTCAGAGTTGTCCTGACTGGTGACCTTTTTATTCCCCATTCCTGAAGACCAGGTACTGGATATGTGTCCCTGGGGAGAACATACAAGCTTGGGTGATTCTCTCCGGCTAAGTGTAAATCCCTGAATGGGATCCAGCTTCAGCCCAGGAACTCCCAACACCCCCAGCCACTGTGAGCTCTGGGTGTCCCAACACTATATCCACTACATGCTGCAACAGACTAACCTCAAATCTCAGGCTTTCCCTGTCATGCCCTTTGTGAACTAGAGGCAAAGCTCGTCATTCAGTGAGACCAGCTTCCTATGGAAGGAGATCTGCCTGGAGTCTATTGTCTACAAGACAAATTTCTAGCATCATCTGGCTTTGTCAAGAAGATGTTGAGGCTTGGAAATACTCATGCATTGATTCAAGAAATTGTTATGTGCTGCTATTTCCACCTGCAAAAGTCACCCCTAATGAGGATAGATCTTAAGCCCCAGAGAGTTTCCTGGCTTAGCCCAAACTTCCAGTTTTCAACAGTGTGGAGATCCAAAGTCTGAATGCAGTCTGCGTCAGTCTCCGACTCCCACATGCACATCCTCACTGATAACTAACTTGATTTCACTGGATTTTTTCCATGTTCATCCATACAGGTTTCTGTTGAAAATCCGGATGCTGACGTAAAAGCTCAGGCATGTTTCTCTTGCTATATCCTTCCTGGGACTTCTCAGCTCAGAATAAATAAAACAGAACAAAACACAAAAACAAACAAACAAACAAAAAACCGTGGAGGCGAATGACAGAAATAGCCCTGGGTTGATCTCCGCACGTGGCATGGTCAGGGGAATGAGGACCCCACTGTGGGGCTATAGGATACTGGGTCATCAAGAGTGTCAGTCCAACTGGGAGCAGGGTCCAAGGTCTCACTGGTCCGAGGATTTAGGCAGGGGTCATATCTGGGTGAGGGGTAACTGACTGAGTGGGACATTTAGAAATGCTTCACCAAGAGCCCATGTATAGGGCAGTGGGCAGTGGGAATCTGGGGCTAGAAGCTGGAATCAAAGTGGGAGTTGGGGTGGGTTCTGTTGAAAGGAATCCCTCAGTCACACAGGCCATTAAGGGCATATACTCTGCAGCCTAATTACTTGGGTTCAAATCCCAGCTTTTCTACATCCTAGCTCTATTGCACTTGGGTGATTTAAACTCTTTTTGCATACTTCTTCAGCAAAGGTAATAATCCAGGCTTTGCAGATTGTTAGAATGATTGAAAGACTTAATACTTACGAATCATTTAGAACAGTGCCTGGGACAAAGAAATGTTCTTGCACACATCTTTCACATTCATTCCCCTATTTCCTGTCTTCTTCCCTAGTTACCTCTTTCCCTTCTATTTTCCCCTCTGTTTTTCTCTTTCTTTTTTCCTTAAGGGCTTCTCATGTGAAGCCACACAAACGTTGTAATTTATTATTTAAAATGAAGTGTCTTTTGTGCTTAGTTTAAAATCAGGTAAGGGAAATGTCTATATTCCTTTCAATCAATTGTTTCTTTTTGCTTGTTTATGGTTCTACAGTGAGATTTTCCCATGGCCGTGTGGCTCTAAATAGAAAACCTATCTCCTACTCTTGACTTCTGTTCTCACTACCTCATCATTAAGTCTCTATTTGCTTTTCCTGGGCCTTAAAGTAATGTAGATTTGCCTTAATGTGGCATGGCCAACTATACATGGAACCATTCCGGCTGTAATAAAGGTTTCTCTCTTTCATGAGAAATCTTGCATTCATTTTGAGATGACTTCAGGAGGATAGAGAGATGTTCTTTTTTTAAAAAGTTATTTCTGCCTACGGAACACACCATTTCCACAAATCACGAGTCTCTTCCAAAAGGCTGCACAAGGAGGCAAACTCACAGCTTGTGAGACAGTGACTCTTTCCTCCCTCAACCCTTTCCTCTCTCACGACTGCCTTACAGCATGGAAAAGAAAATGCATCAGCTCTGGAGTGTCATCTTAGAGATAGATGAATTTAAAGCATGCATGTCAGTAATGCACAGTTAAAAACTAGTGAAACATTGTGAGTAACCAAATGAACAGCTTTTCAAATCTAGTTTCTTTTGAGGATGAGGATAAGTAATTGACATAACCACAAAAAGAAGCTTGAAGCAAAAGTATCTCATGAAAAGTGGTGCTAGATTCACTTAAGTCCGAAGCTGGAAAAAATTTTTTTCTACAGAAATGCCCAAGCATAAAATAGCTCGTATCAGAGGGAGGAAAGTATTTGTACTTAGAAGGAGAACTTGGTCCATTTACAGAATACAGTTGCAGCTCTACAGTTTGCATGGAGGAAACAGAAATAAATAGGCCAAAGTTCACTGAAGTAGGCTTGTTTATTTTAAAGCCTAAACATTCAGAAACCTCACACATCATAATTATTATTTTCCCTCAAATTAAGGAAAAACATAATCTGATAGGACAGGGAACAGAAGCGGATCTGTGGATAATTCAATACTGGCAATAAAAGGAGAGGTTCTACCCACCCATCCATCCATCCACCCACCCACCTACTGGGAAGTCACTGAAATGTACTAATTGTGGTACCAGGTAACACATAATGAAAAGTCAGAGAAGTCAAAGATGAGTGAAGAGGAGAATGTACAAATAAAAACTATAAAACAATATAAGGAAATAATTGCAGCCAGAAACTGAGTAAAGAAGCACACACCTATAGAGAGGAGTCAGCTTTCCCGAAAAGACAGCTCTTGTGCTGGAGTAGTAAGTCTAAGCAGGAGTTTCTCAGGTAGATAGTGCTGTTATCTCTACCTGGAACACATCCTTCCATATTTTCTGGAAGATATAAAGGAAGGAGACAACTTTACACCTTTGATGAGATTTCTTTGGTGACAAAGTTATATTAGTCTGTATTATAACAAAATACTTGAGGCTGGATAATTTGTAAAGAAAAGAGGTTTTTTAGGTCATAGTTCTGGAATTCAAGAGCATGGCATCAGCTTCTGCTTGGCTCTCGTAAGGGCCTTATGGAGGATGGCATTAAAGGGGTGAGAATGTTTACAGATGAGATCACATGGAGAGACAGGAGACAAGAGACAGATTCAGGAGTTAGCTTTGCTTCTTTATTACAACCCTCTCGAAGGAACAAACCAAGGTCCTATGAGAACTGCATTAATTTCTTCTGAGGACGCTCCCCAGTGATCTAACTCCCATGAGCTCTACTTTTAAAAGTGAGACTCCACCTGATCACCACAGTAGGGATTAATCTTCCACCCTTGAACTTTTGAGGTCCTCCTCAATCCATATCTAACTCAGAGCAGCTGTATTAAGCAGACCTCTTTGAGAAGCTAATGAGCATGCTGCTCCTGTGCAGACACGTGCAATCTGACATGAGCTTTCAGGGGATTCCTAAGCTCATGTAGACATGATGCTCTGTGTCCCTAAGTTTAAGGAGAAGAGGAGGAAGAAAAGGCCAAGATGGAAAGACCCTCTCGTTAGTTGCATCAATAACCTTCCTACCGAGGACAGTATGGTAGATAAAACCAGAGCAGTACTCTCAAATAAGATCCATATTTTCATCATAATATATTTTGGTGTGAAAGGGACCCTTAATTTAATAAAGTATTCTGTGTCAAAATGAAAAGAAGTGCTTAAAGCCAAATGACCTCCTTAGCATTCCCAGTCCAGATCCTAAAACCTAGAGAACACTTCAAGGGAAGCAGCCCTCCCTCCTGCTCCCTGTAAAATGGTGTCTGGTCACAGCCTGATCCTGTCTGGTCACAGCTCTGCAAATATTTGGAGAAGCTTCCAAAACAGGGATGCCTTGTGTGGCAAAGTCATGTTATTTTGAGGGGGAGATTACTAATTGGGAAGGTTTTTCTTGAATTTAACACATTTTGAATATATCAGGGGCACCACACCAGGTTTGCTACAGAAATGCACTTTCAAGACAAGTTTAACCAACTTCAACTCTTCCATGGCTCTGCATTCATGGATTCAACCAATCATTGATAGAAAATATTTGGGAAGCAAACAATTGTATCTGTACTGAACATGTACAGATTTACTTTTTTTTGTCTTTAGTTTCTAAACAGTACTGTATAACAACTATTTGCATAGCATTTCCATTTTATTAGATGTTATAAGTGATTTAGATATGATTCAAAGTACGCGTATGGGAGGATAGGCATTGGTTATATACAAACACCATGCCATTTTACACAATGGACTAGAATACGAGCGGACTTTGGTATGTGCAGGAGTGCTGGAACCAGTCCCCTGGGGGTACTGAGAGACAGCAGTACTTGGAACGCAGTCTCGATAGTCACAGTAGATCATGGCCATCTAGAGCCCCGAGATAACCTGGAGAACAAAATTCACACACTGAATATGGCAGAAGAAAAAAGGAGTTTGGTTTGCTCTGACAACTGTGTTTTCACTATGCCAGCCCTAGGCTGCCTCCCTCTGGACTTTTTTTTATGGTTTTACTACCACAATTTTGAGGATGTTTTAGTTTGGCAGCGAAACCCAATTCTAATATACTCCACCCTGCCATTCCAGCAGAGATCTGTCTGACTCTTACCATGCTTAAAGGAATCACTGTAACTCTAAAATTTTTATTGAAATACTCATCCATGGCTTATCTTCCTGTTTGGCAGGCATCCAACAGTATCAGGCATTCCAGTTGGGCCATGATAGAAGTAGATCAAGGGTCATCAGCCTGATAGAAAGTTCCAGTTGTCATAGTTTAGGAATGGCTTTAAAGCTGCTCCTGTAAGATCTAAGAAATCTCTAAACCTCTGTTTTTCAGCCTCCCTTTGTCAGTCTTCTCTGTCTCTACCTGGCTTGTTGAATAATGAATGCAGGCAGGCTTGGCTCCTCCCCCTGGAATAAATATTCTAGATATGAGAAGTACCAGGCAATTTTTTTTTCAATTATTATCTGACTCTTAGGGCTATTTGACTTTTCTGCATTGAAAAACAAACAGAACATTAAAATGAAGCCAGGTCTGCAACAAATGCAAAACATTTTTCTTTCTCTTCCCCTGAATGTTTTTCTAGTGACTCCTTCTGGAATGTTATTTTGAACTTACAAAGGTTCTTTAAAAAAAACTTTGTATATTTCTTTTAAGCATCCCTTGAGAAAGTCAGATTTAAACTTAGCAAACCCATTGGCTTTTTAAAAGCACTTTCTTAAAATAGTAAATGTAAATCTTGGTGGGAAATCTGTAGGTGCCCTGAAAGGACAGAAATAGAAATGTTAATGGAAATGCCATTTGCAAAGACTGGTGAGGGCTCCATTCAGATGAGCCCAATCAGAAAAGATGAGAGTTTGCAAACTAATCCAGAGTGATTCTGACTTTTAGAATCCCAGACAGGGAAAAAATAGGAAGACAGTGGAAGAAAATAAGACAGCAGGCAATTATAATATTGTTTGGACAGAAAAGGTACCTATATATGCACGTTAACACATTACTAAAAGTGTGGTTATTTTCTAACCCATTTATGGAGCAACTTTATCTTTCAAAGATTACAAATATTAAATGAATCACTCTGGCAGGTCTGTAAGGCATAACATGATGTTAGCTGTTTTGCCGTAGGTCAATAAGAGGGTTAGGTCATAGAAGTTCCAAGCTATGTAGAAACCCAGTGGCCAAGGCCTCTGGGTAGTGAGCTTTACAGATGAGGACTCTGAGGCTCAGAATTCTGAACTGTGCTTAGTCACGTGGTCAGTTCCTAGTGTACCCAGGCAGTGACAGCACAGATGTGCAACTTGATGACTGTGCTGTGCGGGAGCAGTATAGTAAGGAGATGCAAACCTCTCTCCCCCAGTTCCGTCCCAGACATCTCCTAAACCACCCCAAATAAAACACGTCATATAATTGATGTGGACAGTTACATTTTTCTTACTGTTTTTGAGGGTATTTAAAAATATCTAGAATTATAGTTCTGAAATATGTCTCTTGCTACTCTTACTTCCTCAGTACTTCCATGTTCTTGAAACCAGAGAATGCCCCATCTTATATTAAAGTGCTCCCAAACCGTTAGAATTCCCATTCTCTTTTATATACTAGCAAGTTGCCGTATTTACTGTTATGTTCACTGTGTTTCTCAGACTTTAATAGAACCTAACAGATTTAAGCTCATTGATAAATGTTATGGTTTAGAATTGTAGATGCTACCATAACACAGGGAAGTTTTACTAAGAGTGCATTTTAATTACAATGGCTATACCTCCCTATCTGCTGTGTTATACCTCTGTAATTATTGTTGTTTCTTTTTACGTGCAAAGGTGTTCTAATCTTGCATGGTAAATTATAATCGCCCTATTATATCCAAGGGACAAGAGCCATCTGATTTTGTGGTCTATATAGTTTGAACCACATAACTAGGGGACACACACATGCTGTATTTGGCCTTGGTGGGACCAGCCAGCTAGTGTCAGCTGTTGATTCTGGCTCTACTTACAGAGGAATGCTGTTAGTAGAGAGATAGATGGTCACTTTTAAGCCCTCTCCAAATGGAGATTTTTCAATTATATTAGAGATGTGGTCCTTCAGGCTGGAAGGGAACCTATCTTCATGAGGCAGTCCCATTCCATGTGTACCACTGATGGTTAGGAAGTTTTTCATCAGAATGAGCTGTACTCTTCCTCCTGGAGGAGCAGAGGGACCTTTTTTGCCTTCTACCTGAAAACACTATAGATATTATTGTGGTAGATCTGAGGATGGAAAGATGCTATTTGACTACAGTGTCAAAAGAAATGATTTGCTTTTTATCTTTCTCTTGTCTCTCTCTCCTGAGGGTAGAGATGAAGTGACGCTTTGTTCTCCCTCCATAACCATCAGCTGTTTGGGTGTCTCTTCTGCTCACTTCTCATGTTAAATGGTTAAGGGACAGGGCTGAGTTTGCAAACCTTGGAGCTGATGCATCTGCTAGTTTAGAGCTATGTGAGTCAACTTTCTGTTGCTGTGACAAAATACCTGAGAAAGTCAATTTATAAGGAAGCAAGGTTTATTTTAGCTCATAGTTTCAGAAATTTCAGTCCATGTTCTCTTGGTTCCATTGTTTGGGATCTGTGGAGACATAGTATAACATGGTGGCAGGAGTGTGTGGTGTAGGACATTGTTCACTTCGTAGTGGCCAGGAAGCAAAAAGAATGAGGAGGGGTTGGGGCCAAATACCTCCTCCAAGTGCATACACCCAGTGATCTAATTTTTTTGCACTATGTTCCACCACCTAAATGTTCTACAACCTCCCAATAGCACCACAGGCTGTGACCAAGACTTCAAAACATTGACCTTTGGGGGACATTCTAGATTTAAACTATAGTAAAAGCATCTTAAAACTCTGAGGCTGTGTTATTACATCCCCAGCCCCTATATCTCTGGACTTAAAAGTCTACAGTCATTTGATAAACTTCAGAATACCTTGCTCCTTCCTGGAATGACCCCAGAAATGCCTGTAGGGTCTCATTTTCTAAAACCTCATGATTCTTCCTGAGACACACAGGTTTTGTTCTCTGCAGTGTTCTCCTGTCTTTTAGTTTGTGCTGTGACTTGCTAAATGAACTGGGCTTTTAGTTTCATAGGTATTTTCTGAGTGTGCCTTCTGATTGAGGTTCTGAGGTGACTTAGTAACAAGGTAGGTGCAGTTTTCACCCTTATGGGGCTTTTGAAAAAAATTGACAAGGAAACCAGAAGGTAGACTTTTAAGATGGGGAGATGGATTAGGGGAGGTGGAAAGAAAGGGAGAAGGAAGTAACAGGGATGAAAATAATCAAAATATGTTATATGCATGTACCAAAAATAAAATAATTCTCATTATTCTGTGTGACCAATATGAACCAATGAAAAATTTGACAAAAATTGTACATATTTATGGCATACACATGATACTTAAAAATATGTATAGGTTGTGAAATGGCTAAATTCATCTGGTAATATGCATTATGTGGCAAACTAATGCTTTCTTTGTCATGAGAATGCTGAACATCTATTCACAGCAATTTTCAGGCGAACAGTACAAAGCTATTTAAAACTACAGTCACCATCTTGTATATTAGATCTCTTGAATTTATTTTTTCTGAAGCTTTATACTCTTTGACCAACATCTCCCCAATTTTCTTCCTGCCCCTGATAACCACCATTCTATTCTTGTTTTTTTCCTTTGAGTTTGACTTTTTTAGATTGCACATTTAAGTGAGATCATGCAGTATTCATCTTTCCGTACCAAGATTATTTCACTTAGCATAATGTCCTCCAGTTCCATCCACATTGTCAATGACAGTATTTCCTTGTCTTTTAAGGTGGATTAATATCCCCTTGGGTCTCAGTTCAGGGGACTAGTTGAAGTCAGGCCTGGGCAAACTATTTCTGGATTCACCTTCTTCCAAGTTCATGGGACATCCTGGGAAAGTCAGGGGAGTTGAAAGATTGTACTTAAATAAAAATGTGCAAATGGGCTGGGGATGTAGCTCAGTGGTAGAGCATTGCATAGCATGTATGAGGCCCCGTTTCAATGTCCAGCAGTGCAAAAATAAAATCCTTTTTTTTTTTACAACTTTCAATTAGAGAAAATTATTAAAACAATTTAATAAAAGAAAACAAGCATTCTACCACTCACACTAACCAAATCCATTTTTTTTTAGTCTTAAACCCTTCAATCTTTCTTATTTACTTCATTAATGTGGTGCATACACTAAGGTATTTTGATTTTTGTACATGGTTGTCCAAGTGTGGGTGTCGAGGGGCTCCTACACACAGACTCAGAGGAATTTGTCCCCTGACCTCCCCTGTACTCATGTCCTTCCTGCTCCCAGGAGCGCAGGGCCCACTTGAGATGCTTTTCAGCCCTTGGCCATTTGGTTCCTCTAGACTTTCTGTCCCTGGCTGAGATTGCTCAGCAGCATACACACCTCTAACTTGCCTGAAAAAAAAGCAGAGATAAGGAAAGCTTTCATCCATTTACTCAGATTCTTTGAGAGGACTCTAGACAGCCCTGCTTGGGAACCTACTTCTGCTATCATTGTCAAGGGTGTCAGCTGTCCAGAGCATGGGAGAAAATAACACTGAGATTAGCTAAATGCACATGGCCACTGTGAACCCTTCTTGAGGGCAGCGACGTGGTGAGAGCAGGCAGAACCAGCTGCTGCAGGTGTCATCCAGAAAGTGCATTCTTGTTTCTCTCGTGTACTGCATATCACAGAGCCAGGGGGATACAACTGGCTCCCCCCAGTTTATGCTGAGAGCCTTACATTGCTTGTACTTATTTCTCATAACAGACATACTTAATCTCATACTTAATTTTAATGAACAATGAAAAGGGATTATTTTTCTTTTGCAGAGGTTGAATGAGATTTCATCCACAAAAGCAACATATTACTCCATTCACAGTGGCTCCATCCCTATGACCCAAACACTTCCTTCCGGACCCCACCTTCCAACACTGCTGCCTGAGGAATGAAGTTTCTAACAAATGAACTCTTGGGGGATACACTGAAACATCATAGCAAAAGCAAGCTCTTACCTTATAATCTTACCAGCAGTTGAACTCTGTGGTATTTACCAAAAGAAATTGAAAATTTATATGTACACAAAACCTACACACAGGTGTTCATAGCAGCTTCATTCCAGAGACAGGCTTCGTTTCTTGCACTTGGCTTTTGTGAGCCTCTGTGGCTCTGGGTGCCTGTCACTTGCCTATCTATATAGGAGTGCTGAGGCATGGAGTGCACTACCTCTTTTGCAAGTTTATTAAGATCATTAAACGGAAAAGTAAATGCAAAGTAACCAGTGCAAATGACCCACGGAAAGATCTCAAGAAATGGTAATGGCAATGATAACTTAAAAATCTTTTGGAGTTCTTAAAATCTTTCTCAAGCTAAAGATTAAAATAACATATAGCACTCTACAAAACATCTAGCCATTTCTAAGCATTTCAGAGAAAGATATATTGATTTGGGTTGCAAAAGAGACTTTAAAAAAAGAAAATAGAATGAAAGATGCCAAGTAAATGTGAATCATTCACCTGGAGGAAACTGGGATCTTTTGGAAACAGCTGGGAAGTACATACATTGTGCCTCCACATCTCCCATCATAAATGTGTCTTGGGAGCTTGGCTTATTCAACTGTTTTCCCTACGAAGCTGAACAAGTTTTCTCTCTACAAAATCCTTTGCAAAACCCAAAATCTGGAACACAAAAGCAGAGCTGTTCTATGCTGCCATGGCAGCCCTGGACGCTTTAGCTTACCCTGCTCTTTGTGTTCCTGGAGTCTTCTCTGGAGCCCTAGAACTGCTCAGAAAACTTTTGTATGACACTGTTGTAAGATGTGTAAGAATAGAGTGATCTAAAGGCTTTGGCTTGGCAAAATTAACCATTGAATTAGTCAGAAAGTTTGAGAGCAAGTTGAGGCATTTCAGTGGGAAAAGATAAGGGATATAATAGAGTATTAGACCACGGAGTCGACTTGTTACAAACTGTCAAAGTGAGCTGGGAGTAGAGGTGAGTACAGCCATCCCAGGGTCCTGAAGCAGGTTTATTAGTGGGATAAACAAGCACAGACATTAGAAGCTGAACTTTATTACAGTTGAATGGTAGAGCATAGTCTTTTATTTAGATGTCTCTTGCCTTTTTCTTTTCACTTTCTAAAAACGACCTGTAAGTTTCTATATTACCTTACAATTTATAAAGCCCACACTGGTTCACTGTCTTTTGCTTTTGAGGATTTGTATATACTGACTTTACATGGCACTGGATCATTTATACTTAACATGAAATTTAATTCATTCTTCTTCTAAATAATTATATCTCTTTATATAATGCAATGAATGATTTTTCAAAGCCTGTGGAAAATCCAAACTCATGTTTCTGCTGTACTGTTCTCTCTCTTTTAACAACAAAAGCTTTTTGTTATAAGAACTTTCAAATATATACAAAAGTTGGGAGAACAGTATATTGGACAGTCAGGCATTCATCACACACATTTAACAATTTACTCATGCCCAGTTGGTTTCATTTATAGTCCTATTTCCAGTCCCCTAGATTATGTTGTGGCAAATTTTTGACTTACGCTTTATCCATGAATGCTATCAATTCTTGTTATTCATGGTAGTTATGTTCTTTAAAGTTTGAGGTGAACATTGGATTAGTGAATACTGAATCATTGATCCTAGGGAAAATAAAGGGTTAATTTCCTGAGACTCACTGGCCACAACATTTTTTTCAACTGATTGGACCCTATTTAATTTATATTGTTGATGGATTAATACGGAATGCACAGCCAACAGCACTATTTACTAATGTATGGAGGAACCCTATCTAATACATGTAATTTCTCTGTGAGACACATCATGGCTTTTTTGTGCTCAGAATAGTAGGCAGCATTTCATCACTATTCTTGGGGACCATGCTGAAGAGCAAAATCAACAACAAAAAAAAGTACACAAGGGCTGGTGAGATAGCTCAGTGGCATAAGCGCCTGCCTGGCAAGCACCAGGTCCTGAGTTCGACATCCGGTACCCCCATTAAAAAAAAAAAGTACAAAAATGCAGAAGTATATTAATAGTGTACTTGTGTTGAAGGGTTGGTCCCCAGCCTGAGCCACAATTGGGAAGCGGTGGAACCTTTAGGAGGTAGGCCTAGTGGGAGGAAGGTAGGTCATTGGGAAGATAAGACCTTGAAGGGAATATTAAGATCCTAGCCCCTCTTTTGCCTCTTACTTTGCTCCCTGGCCACCATGAGGTGAGCAGATCTCATTCTCCATGCATACTGGCCATGATGTACTGTGTGCAACAGGGCCAGACAACCATGGACTGAAATCTGTGAAACAGTAGCCAAAATAAACCTTTCCTGCTTTTTCAGCTGATTCTCTCTGGAATTTTCATAGTGACAGAAAGCCAACACACCATTGTTACATGCAAGAAAAGTAACCATAATTACTTAAAATCATGAAGTATCTAGCCTGTGTTCAAATTCTTTGTCTCAATTTTTTTTTCATGCAGTTTGTTCATTCAAATTGCCTTTTAAAGCCTTTCTCAACTTTGTCGATTGATCTCAATTTTCCCATTTATTCCAGCAATATTTTAGCACCCTGTGTAGACTGGCTCACCAACACCTTTCTTTAGGGAACTTTAATGGGACTTTCTAAGAGGATCTTTTCCAGTTTATGGGTCAGGTGGGGGCTACTTTGCATGTCTTAAAACTATGGGTGGATTCCATCTAACTTCTTGCATCTGTACTGTATTTAGCAGAAATTCCTCTGAGTTGTTTTCGTGTGGAATACCCTTCCCTACTTTGTAAAACTAATGCAGATTTTTTGCTAATTTTTCTGTGTGAGGGAATGGCAGTTCTATGGACTTTTGGGAGGAGAAGGGGATTAAAAACATGTGCTTAACCAGCTATCCTAAACTGAAAAGATTTAGTCTTAAAAGATTTATAGTGCTCTTCACTTTACAACCGGTTAAGTAAGCTTATAAATTAAAAACAGACCAAAGAAGTATCCACGATTTAGAGGACAACTCTGCCTCCTCATTTCTAGATGCAATGGAGAATTTATTAATTAAACATTTTTTCTATGTATATTTGTTGAATATCTACCATGCGTCAGGCTGTATGTTAAATGCTAAAGGTATAAAAAGGAATGGACATGGTCCCTGTACTCATAATTCTCATAGCCAGCATTGCAAGAGTGTCATATATACAATTTAAATGGAACAGTGGCACCCATGATGGGCCGGCACTGGAAGCAGAGGACTCAAAACAGAGAGTTTTGGGAGCAGAAGAAAGTGGTTCATTCTGCCTGGAGTGCCCATGTTTGGAAAGCTTTATGGAGAAGATGGTTTTGTGGGGTAGATGAATGGACAGTAGGAAGAAAATATAGGATGTGCTTGGCAAATAATAGGTAATTGGGTATTTCTAGAAAATAAAGGCCTGAGACTGAAAAGAAAACTGGTGTAAGATTATGAAAGTCTTTAATGTGAAGATTTGGGGCTTTATCTCTCAGGCAGTATAAAACCATAGATATTCTTACAAATAGTGTTGTGGCATAGTTAGAAGTTCAACGAAATAAGAAACAGCAGCCAAATGAATCATTCTTTATGGATTAAGAAAAGACGATAGTAAAGACTAGATTCAAACTAATTCCAAATCTAACAAAATTTAAATGTGTCTCAGATATGAGAATAACAGTATATAAAATGTAGAAAATCCCTTTTTTTATTATTAAGATAAAAAGAGAGCACATATAATTTTCACTGAGGTTCAGTCTTAATCCCTAACTTCTTATCTGGTGTTTTTATGGAGTGAAAAATAGGCTTCCCAAGTTCATATTTTGATTATCAAGAGTATGCCTGACTACACAAGTGACCAGGCCACAGGCCTCTTATTGGTGCTACCCTTTCTCTTCTGACTCAAGATCTGAGTTTTCCACCAGGTCAGTGAAAAAAGCACTTCTGCCACACTTCAAATTACCTGTTTTTCTCTCTTGAAATATGAGAAAAAGAACATGATTCCTTGATCTACTTTTGTCTTCAGGTATCTTTTCTAAACTTTTAGAATTTTAACTTTTATCCCATAAGAAAGGATGCTTATCTCTTTGGATTTTATACATGGTACCCCATGCTCCAAAGTATTAGAGCACCCCAGAATCTATTATTAGTGTTGTTAAGAATTTCAGACATATTGACAACACTTTTCAGATGCTGAGTGTGTTAGTCAGCTTTCTCCTACTATAAAAAATAATGAGATAACTTATAAAAAGAAGAGGTTTATTTTGTTTACAGTTTTAGAGGTTTCAGCCCAGGACTGGTGGGTCCCATTGCTTTATTCCTGTGGTGGCACATTGTGGTGATAGTAAGTGGTGAGGCAAAGATGCCATCTCTTGGCTGGGCAACAAAAGAGAGGAAGAAGAAGGTGCTGGAGTCTCATTTTTTGAAAGGCACATCCTCAGTGACTTGAAAGACCTTCCACTAGGTCCTACCTCTTAAATGTTTTAGCACCGTTCAATGGTGAAACAGTCTTTAACATTCATGGCTTTTCTTTTTTTTTTTTTTTTTAACGCGGGTACTGGGAGTTGAACTCAGGACCTCGTGCTTGCCAGGCAGGCGCTTGTGCCGGTGAGCTATATCACCAGCCCCCAACATTCATGACTTTGTGGGGCATTCATATCCAAACTGTAGGGCCAGGCTTTCTGCCAAAATATAGAATGAGCATGGGATCAATTTAGAACCTCTGGGTCTTCAGAGGGATGGAGAACATACATGGGAAAACTTTCAGAGGCCTAGGATGTTCCATTTCAGGTAACAAACTTCACAACCTATATGTCTGTATCCACACTTTCCTCAAATACAACCTGGTCTTCACCTGCCTCCCTAATGGACCAGTGTACACATCCTAAGGCCTACTTGATCTGCATTTAATAGCAAGTTATTGTAGGCCTTTGCATATCTGAGAGGCATCTTGTCTACCTCTGTCTTTAGATTCTCTAACTGCTGACATTTACTATGGTTTTAGAATCATAGATGATAGAGTTGGGAGGGAAGTGGTTAAGAGTGATTGACACCCAGGTCCCCTAGCCTTGGGTAGTCCAGGTAGGCAGTGAGTACAAAGGAAGAGAAGAGCAATGCTCCCAAAGCAGAATTTGTTATAGTCTAGTGGAATCCATATGAGAAGAATTTAATTCCTAAGTTTTTTTTCAATTGTCTGTGCAGAATTGTATACATGAGACATTCTAGAAGGATAATCCCCAAATTCCTGAAACAATAGCAAGAGACAGGGTTTATGCTAATCCTAGGAGACATATCTGTACATAATCTGACAAGGATGAGATCTGGAATGTTTTGATGGAAAAGAAGGATGTTGGCATAGCCTCAGCATATGACATGGGAGGTAGAAAGGACAGCTGCTCACATTCCTGGCTGGAGCCCCATCCAATAGGATTGTTGAACACTGACATTTTCAGCCTGCCACCGCATCTGTATCCTTTAATCCAGGCCGGTCACTGAAAGTGACATCATCCTTTGAGTCAAAACGTTATTTTGCAAAAGGGTATCCATTTTGTATTGCTTGATATGTTACATTTACACAGTCTTTTATTCAGGAAAGAAAACAATATAATCTTTAGAGTTGTTATCAGGATTTGGAAAGACAATTTTGGATTGTGCTCTTCTTGAATACAAAGTCACCCTGAACTCCCTATATTTACTATATTATTAGTAATCATGGCTAACACCCATTGAAATGATTTACAGGCTTAGCTTAGGTGGCACTTGCAAATTTAGTGTAGATAGCCATGTCAGTTTGCCTAGGACTATCCCGTTTTTAACACTGAAAGGCCCACCTTCTGGGAAATTTCTCAGTTCCAGGCAAACCAGAACAGTTTATCACTTAACTGGTAATATTCAAATGAAGCCATTCTGTTTTCTTACACATTTTATAGATCAGACTTTACAGACAGTATCACTGAAACTCAGACACAGTAAGTCATTTTTGCAATACCATGTAACTTACATGACACAAAGAGACAGGATTTGAACCCACTTCTGTCTGACTTCAAAGGAACAGTCTGCATCCACTACACATTTGCCTTTCTGTTCCCACCAATATGAAGCCATGGATGCTATTAGTAGCCAACTAATTCCAACCCCTAATGAGGCAACTTCTAAATCATTGGTGGGGAGTTATGTTTCCGTATGTTATGTC
Organism: Erethizon dorsatum; assembly: GCA_028451465.1. Classification (NCBI taxonomy): domain Eukaryota; kingdom Metazoa; phylum Chordata; class Mammalia; order Rodentia; family Erethizontidae; genus Erethizon; species Erethizon dorsatum. The sequence continues at coordinate 27,050,869 of CM051826.1, forward strand.
ACATGGAACATTAGAACTGAAAGGATTCCCAGGGGGCATCTAATCAATCCTGTTCATTTCCCATCTGGACCTCAGAAAGGCAGAACATGTTTCTTGAAGTCATGTAATGAGTGAATGGCAGACCTGGGAACTGGTTTCAAGTCTTCTGAATCCCAACTCAATGCTTTCTTTTCTATGAAATTATGGAATACAGTTTTCAAGATTTTCAGTAAAGCACATTGGAAATGAGAAGCTTAGTATGGCTAGTTTGCCAGTAACTGCAGACTTCTAAACAAATTCAGTATTTTCTGACATATCTTTTTGTAACTGCGACAAATAACAGGGATTATGTAAGTACATCCCCATTGTGGTGGATTAACTAACAGTCAACTTGTAATACCCAGTTGAACTGAATCAGTGTAGTGCTAGGTGCAGAAGGCCCACCTGAGGATTGTTGCCAACAGCATGAAAAGAGAACTGGATGGGGAGATGGTGTGCTGTTGATTCTCCTGGAGAATCACACTGGTTTTCCTGATATGAACTCAGCTGTTCTCACCATCAGAGGAGCTTGGGTCCTTGCTGTCACTGAGGCCAGCTGCAGTTCTTCTTGGAGGAGCTCTAGTCCTTACCGTGAGCATCGTTTCCTGGCTCCAGTGCAGACTCCTCAGCCTGCTGGCACAGATCCTTCACTCCACTGGTGCAGACTTTCTAGCTTCTGCCACTGACCTTTGGGCCTTACCAGTGCAGATCCTTGATACAGACTTGCATGAGACATTTTTGTGGGCTCTAGGCCTCCAGTTGGGCTCGTACAGGACAGTGCTATGGGATCCAGGCCCTCAGCTGAATTCTTTGGGTCTCTAGTGTGTAGACAGATCTCCTGCACTCTTTTGCATTTGACTCTTTGGGTGAATACTATAAAATAATCCTATAAATTATGTGTGCTGAATTAAATTGTTTCCCTTGTAAACACTGACCATAACACCCATCTTTCTTTATTAAATATTGGTGATCTTCTATAAGGGTTATACATCAAATTCAAGGAGCCTATAATTAAACCCATGCCTTACACAAGAAAAATCATTGCTTCTGTGGCTAATGAGTTTCTCTTCCAGCTCTGAATGAGAAAAGGCAATAAGATTTTCCCCCATCTATAGTATGTGACAGGAACAGTCAACTTGCTAAAAAGGGTAATTTGGACCAGAAGCATCAGCATCATATGGAAATGTGAAATCTTAGGCCCCATCATAGAACTTCTGAATAAGAATCTGCATTTTCACATATTCTGGGATATCTTTACATAGATGATAGTTGAGAAGCACTGCTTGAGGCATCACAGAAGAATTTATCTGCTATTAATGGACCTCGGACAGTCAGCTCTGCCCTCCCCTACCTAATTCATGAGAACTGAACATAAAATCTCACTATACCCAATAAAGATACCTGACTGTGTTTTAGGCAGCTTATCCATGTTAAAATATGAAAAAGTTAAGTCAATGTTGGGTGATTACACACTATCCACATAGAATATGTTTCCTAGAATTTCAACTTGTGGAATTTGTCTTCTTTTTTTCTCTAGACTGGATAGAATTTTGTCACATCTCTATAACCAAAGCTTTTCTAGCTGGTTTCTCATTTCAGCTAAAATTGGGTTGAACAAGGGTAAAAAACAATAACTAAAAGGACTTGGAATATCCCCTTGGAATGCTTTAGAATCAAATGACCTGGAGTTGGGAGAAACCACCTCAACCTTTTTCTCCCATTTGGGTCTAGTCTCTCTTTCCACATCACCATTCTTTCACAAGGACATGTTTAGATGATTCATTTTGGACTTCCCTACTGCTTTCAAACTGGATTTTATAGCTCTCTTCAGGATTGTTGACTTCTTAATCATGGCTGCATAGTTTCCTTTTTTTTCCTGCCAAAAGAGTAAAGCTTCCTGCTTTCCTATAATCTCTTACATAAGAATTTTTTATTCTTGATGGAACTACTAAGCTGAACAAACTGTCATCGTAAGTCAAATATCAACATAAATGGTTATTTTCATGTTAAAAATATTCTTTTAGAACATTAACATAATATGATTCCAGGTTCCCAGAAGGATTTGAATATATCTTTACTTAGATGGTATTGCCCAAATGTCTCCAGACTGGGGCTGGTAAAATGGTTCTATCTACATCTATAGCAAATTACAATACTTTGAGCTCAGGCGAAAATTAAGCCTCCTTCCATATGTTCTATTCATTGCTTTCAGGTGACCCCAAGGAGTTTCTTCAGGTATGCACAGGCCAGGCATTCAGCTGTGGTTCCCATGAAAACCTTTCCGCCTCAGCTTGTCTTGGTTAAAAGCATAATTCTAAAACTACCTCTGCCAGTGACTACAATGGACAGGAAAAGATACTTGGAGAGTGAATGACTATCAGTGTCTGAACTCCAACTCAGATAAATATCAAGCACAGGGGCCAGTGAGATGGCTCAGCGGTGTAAGCGCCTGCCTGGCAAGTGCGTGGATCGGAGTTCGACTCCCGGTACCCACATACGAGAAAAGGGCCAGTGATATCGCTCAGCGGCACGGGCGCCTGCTGGCGCGTGAGGTCCTGAGGTCGACCCCCGGTACCCACAAAAAAAAAAAAAAAATCAAGCACAGCACTATGAGTTGCAAAGGACCACCTTCAGCCACATTATGGTGAACATTTGATTACATGTGACAATAAGGGAGGAAGAGAGTAACTTTGTTTTTACTTTTTCCAATTTGCAACTTCAGCTGTGCATTCAGGAAAGGGAAAAACAAATGAGAGCTTCTCTGTTGATTTCATAGATTTTCTGTAGCAGTGCCAAAATTTCATGCAAAGACCCTGACAAAGAGTTGATTTTCTCTTATTTTATGCACACTACAGATATTTCACAGTCTTTCATGTTTGTATATCTTATATTCTAGCCTTTGTATGAGGGATGGTTATTATAAGAATGCTTTGTGTCAGAAAAAAAAAAAAAGACAAACTGAGGGAGTATTGATCCACAGCTTTTTTGAGCTCTGGTCAATGAGACATCACCATGTGTTGATTCTGTTCAATAACTGATACTTATAATAGTGACCTAACTCAGGAAGTAAATGATCGATGGATTTTGCTCATTATATCCTGCTTAAGGAGTCAGAGAAGTGTGTTAGAAAAGGCCTTCAAAACTCAGAAAATATTTTTCTTTGATGTTCAGAACCCTGAGAGAGGGAAGAAACTGTGACTTGAAAGATTCCTGCTAGGCAAAAATAAAAGACATTCTAGAGGCATAGGACCAGGGAAGAACTAAACTGAACTTTGTAGAATTATGTTTCCTTCTGAATCTCTGAGATAATTAAGTCCCTTTACCAAGTCAGGTATGGGGAACTGTTGAGAGGAGGTCTTCTGATTTCCCCTGGGACATTGGCAAAAACTTAATCTTGCTCTTCTTTGGTGCTGCTGCTGGAATTACTGTTGTAGGATACAACAGTCTAAGCATCTGATTGTTCTGAAAATGGGGAGCAACATGATTGTTTTTATTGACCAACACAGTACCTATCCTATGGTAGACACCTAATCCATCCTGGGCTAATGAGATCGCTCCACGCTCACACCATCTCTGCACCCAGGGCACCCCAAGTCTCACAGAGCTGAATATGAGGAGCTATCTGTACTTAGAAGGAGTGGCTGTGTAGAAGAGGTGAAGAGAATGGCAACACTTTTTTCTCATGCGTGCTATATTCCCATTAAGAGCCTCTGATTTAGCAGTTTGATATCAGGAGGGCTTATTTCTCTTATGCTGTTTTCTTGTTTTACACACTATTCCATCTGTTCTTATCAACTTCCCTGGGTTAAAATAGAAAGTTCTCTAAAGTATGTCCCATACAAAAATTCATATCTTCATATACCCAACATCTTATTGAAAATGTTCACTTAATATCTCTATTTGGTTCCTCAAACCTGTAGCCAAAACAAACTCAGTCCTCTCCAACTCAGTTCTTCCTCCTTGGTTTCTTATGTCAGCAGGTGCCTTACCACTCCAGCTTCCCAGTACTGTACACAGCTTCATCCTTTGGTCCTTCCTCTTCCTCGCTGGTAGCATCCAACCAGGCTTCCAATATGATTATTTTCTAAATCTCTCTCCAATCTATTGCCTTCTTTTGATTCCTTTGCCTGTCTCTTATTATGGGTGCTATCTTGCAGGCTTACATTTACACAGTGTGTATTGTACAACCTGTTGGCACACAGTTTGTGTTATCTGTTTCAAAGGTAGCCCCCACATCTTGCTGAGCTCAGTCTGCCCCAACTTTCATAGCAGCTGCAACCACCACCTGTACTCATGGTACTGAGGTGGCTTCCGAACCTATTGTCTCCAGGTTTACTTTCCTCAATTCATTCTGCCCACCAGCCAGAAGGAGTATTCAATGAGATAAAGCTAACCATCTTCTCCCTGCCTGGCGCGTTCTCAGAACACTTCATTGCCATTTTTACGAGTTTCCTAGGGCTCCCATAGCAACATACTACAGATTAGGTAGCTTAAACCACAGAAATTTATTTTCTCACAGTTCTGGAGGCGAGAACTTAACATGCCAGTTTCGGCTGAGGACAATCTCCTTGCTGTGTAGTTGTAGCCAGCTTCTCCCTGGGCCTTCCCTCTGTGTATCTCTGTGTCCTAATTTCCTCTTCTTGTAAAGACCTCAGTCACATTGGGTTAGGACCCACACTAATGATCTCAAACAAGGACACTATTTAAGGACACTATTTCTAAGTACAGCCCCATTCTAAAGTATTGAAGTATTAAGGATTTAATATATGAGTTTTAGGGGATACAGTTCAACCCATAACATCCTTGAGATAAAACCCATCCTCATTCATAGGCCCTTCATGATGGGGCTACTCCCTAGCTCTGGCCCTGATTCTCACCTCTTCCATCTGGCTTTCTCTGTCCAGTTCCTTTGGGCCCATGGCACCCTCACTCATCTCCTGCCTAGCTTTTCAACTGTAGTCACCTCTGTTTGGACTGCTGCTCCTTTTCCCTGGTCTTCTGTTCCCCTGAGAAATGGCTATTCATCCTTCATGCTTCGTGGTCAGTGGACCACTTACCTTGATAAAGCTTTTGTGTGCACATGTGTGCTGGGCGTAAAGTGCCTCTCCTTGAGGCTCCCATTGAAACCTCATGTTCTCACCAATTACATCATTAACTTCCACTAGGCATAAGCCACTGTGCCTTCGAGGAAGGCCCTCGAAAACGGTAAAGTCCCTGAGACTCGCAAGTGTCTGAGACTCTTGAAATATACCCTGAGGAATGGGAGGCCCTTGGGAATGTGGAGCAAGCAGTTCTGTCTCCAGGGCTTCTGAGGTTGCCTGGCATCAGCCATGCCTAATCTCCATGAGCTTAAAAGCTACTGGGAACTCAATTATAATGTGGTATTTACATTCTTATAAACCCAAATTACAGCTTGGAAACCATCCATCAGATTTATTTCTGGATAAGACAAGCAGATAAAAATGTTGCATTATGAATATACATGTCCAAAATATTATAATAAATATCAGTCACATTTGTATCAAATATTAAGCTATTTACTCCAAATATGGCAGTGCTGTGATTATGTGATAAACATGAAATAGGCAAAATGCTTGTTTACATTTTGTCTCCAATTTTCCAATAGCAGTGTTTAAATTTAGTGATTTTGTATTTTCTCTCATTCAGCTGGCTATCATTGTCTCTGAAAATCATGTTATAAAACCAACCCAGCAAGAATGTTTCATGCTATTAATTTATTCTCTTTCTTTTTCTTGCTACCTTTTTCCTTTTAATCCTATCAAGACTGTCAGACTCATCCCCTGTCTTGGATGGACTGATCTAAACAGAGATGAAATGTGCTGGATTATATTTAGAGTAAAGGACTATTTATGGTATTTAATTTTATTACTAAAACAAAAAGCTGAAGCTGTCAATGACAAAGAGGATCTTTTTCGTGTGGCCCCCAATTTTAAGGTTCATCAGTTTACAGTTTTTAAAGTTCATCAGTGCTTGAGTGTTTAAGGCAAATTCTTCACTAAAATTAAGCAACTAAGTGTATGAACACTATGGCTATATGGTACAGAAGGTTTCAATAGCAGTGGCTGAAAGTCAAGGTACGTGAGCCTGATCCCAAGTCATTAGAACAGAGATTTGGGGGTTCTACTTGCCCATGCCCCCCTTCATGGATGTTCTTTACTTTTAATTTATGTTTGCTTTTAAAATTGAAATATAAGAGCAAGCAAAGCCAAATATTCAACTTCAAAAAACATTTAAGGAAGAACATGCTGTATTATAATTTAATTTTTTATTGTTCTATGTTTACAAATGTACTTCTATAATATGCTTCATTTTTGAATCAGTTTATCCTGTATATACAATATGCATGGTCACTGTACATTATTCACATAGAATCTGAAAGTCTTTTTGTCCCTTGCCCCAATATCACTCCTCAAGTTGACACACCTTTTAAAAATGTCTTGATATTTTTAATAGTTTTTTCTAGTAATTTTAGATTTTCATAGAAGTTGTAAAGATAGTTTATAGAGCATTCCCACATGCCTTTCCTAGTTTCCTTTATTGCTCATGCCTTACATTATTGTGGTCCATTTTTCAAAACTGAGAACCTGACATAGGAATATTACTATTAACTAAACTCTAGACAATTTGGATTTCATCAGTTTTTCCATTAATATTCTCTTTCTGTTCTAGGATCCAGTCCAGGGTACCACCGTGTACTTGGTTACCATGTCCTGCTAGGCTCCTTGGATCTGCAACAATTTCTCAGTCACTTTTGTTTTCATGACCTTTATAGTCACCAGGAGTCTTGGCTTTAATATTTACTTTTAATAATACATTAATATTCTTTCATGTATATGTGTTAAAGATACTAAACATACCAAGACACAGAATTTTGATATAAATATGCCTTGTATAATACTCCTGTTTTATAATTTTTCATTTTGAGGTATCATTTGACATCAACAAATTACTTTTTTAGAAGTTTGATAGTATTCCATAATTTAGAAATTTACTAACCAGCTTCTAATGACAGACATCTCTTTAACAAATTTCCTATATTGAAATTCCAGACTATGCTAAATGAAGAACCTTGATTAAAATCTTTGGGCATGTAATTGCTAATTTTCTAAGAATAAAATATCAGAAGTTGTCAGAATACAGTATTAGAAGTTGTTGAGGACTTTTCTCTTAAAAAAATTATCCACAAGGACTGGTGAGATGGCTCAGTGGCATAAGCGCCTGCCTGGCAAGCGCGAGGTCCTGGGTTTGACTCCCGGATCCCACATACAAAAAAAGGGCCGGTGATATCGCTCAGCGGCACGGGCGCCTGCTGGCGCACGAGGTCCTGAGGTCGACCCCTGGTACCCACAAAAAAAAAAAAAATTTATCAACATGGCCCAATAACTCTCCACAAAGTTTATGTGTATTTACACTGCTAGTGCTCACATACATTGCTGCGTGCTACCTGTCCACTGATTTCCCCAACATAGGATGTGGTCGCTTTTCATCTTTGATAACTTGTAGATGAGAAATGGCTGAGTACAGGAAAGGCTGGATTTCTTTCATGTTTATTAACTTTATGTCTTTTTTCTCTTTTAAATGTATTGCCTATGACCATTATCATATTAAGGAGGCAGCAGAGAAAGAAGGAACAGGGCATTTTCCCCTAATTTATTTATAAAAGCTCTTTCCACTTTTAAGATAGAAACCACTTAACCCAATACATCGAAGTGGCTACTTTTAAGATACTGATTGCTTTCCTTATTTTGCCTATGGTATTTATATAAATAAAAGGAAGATTTACATTTTTGTATGCAATGATTCATGTTTCACATTATAATTTCTGTTGTTAGTATTATAGTCATATAGCCTTTTCCCATACTGGAGTGCTATAGCTATTCATCTTTAACTTTAATCTGATATTTCATGTCCCTTTCAGTCTTTAAATATTTAACCCATTTGTGTTTTGTTTTAGTTTGAGATGGGGTTCTAACTTTGTTTTTCTAAATGGTTAAGTAGCTGTCTCAACACCATTTAATGAACAACCCAGCCTTTGCCCCATTGATTTGAGAGTCCTTTTAAAATCTCATACATAAGAACTGGAAACAGACCACATGTTAGGAATCTTGGGGAGGTTTCTAGCAAAAATAAACAGGAATAAAAAGTAGTTTACAACCCTTCTAGTTTTGTATCTGTGAACATTCTAGATAAATTGTCAGTTTGTGTTGAATGACACAGTCTAAGCTGAATACAGTGACGTATTTCTGCTTCCTCTCTATTTAGTTTACATCTCTCTTGTCCTGTGCTTCTACCTGGAAGTGAAACTACCTAAACTGCACCAAGAGGCAGCTCAGGACTTCAGGCAAAAACTGCTTGCATAACGACACATGTCTTTCAAACTGTACTCCATTCAAAACCTCACAAGCTTTATCATAAACCTATTTTGCCATTTCTGTACATTTCTCCATAGAGAAACTATTCTCCAAATTAAGAAATCCACAAGTTACCAAGTACTAAATAGTTTGTCAGCTTAGTTGGAAATACATTAAGTTACTAGAAAGTTAAAATTTACTTCTCTGATAATAACTACCTAAAAGTCAGGCACTGGGCTGGAAATTTTAAATTTCATCATGTTCTAAGAGGTAGATGCAGTTATTTTCCCTGTATTACAGATGAGAAACCAAGGCACAGAGAGGTTAAGTAACACGCTGACTGTCGCAAAGATCTAAAGCAAGAAATCTAACTCCACCGCAGCCTTGGCTGACAGCCGAAACTTTCTTCTGAACCTGAAGGTTGATGCAGTCCAGTGGTGTGAAATGAAGGGTTCTCTGTACGGTCTCTGATTCCCAGACAGAAAGATTTTACTGCTTGTTGTCAACAGCTTCCTGACTATGTGATGTAATTCACCCCTGAGGTGTATTTTTTTAGTTTGTAAAACGAAATCAACAGGGACTCCAGGTTTTGAGTTGGGATGAGGCCTCTATGAATTGCATTGCTAAGCTATTTCTGCAATTGGGCAAATAATAATGTTGCTAAAGTTTTACTGGGCTCTAAAGATTTACGTCGTTGTGTTTCCCTCGTGGGTCTCACCATCTCCCATGAGCAATGGCAGCTGAACGAAGGCCAGTGGCCATACATTGTCTCTGTTCTTTTCCGTCAGCTCACAGTGAGAGGTTTACCGTGACTCATTACCTTTGCAGCTATTAATTGATAAGATATCAGTTATTGTAGGAGGCAGTCATTTCATGCTCAAAGTGCTTCAGAGATATTTTCTGTACGACCCCCCCCATCTTAAGCGTTAGGAACCGAAGTTGGTGGCAGTTAATTATGGGTATAAGGGCACACAGTTGTTTGTTGGCAGAGTCTGACGGAACTCTCAGATCTCCTGACGCCCAGGCTTCGCTTTTGGTCTAACAGCTTGCTGCCTTCAGTTGTACAACAGACCTTGCTTTTTGATGATTTTTTTTCAGTCACTGGATGGCTGAGTTAGGTTTCATGTAATCAAATCCAGTTTGTAAGTGTTCTTCCTTGTCCCATACAACAAAGTGGCTGTGAAAGAGTTTATGATGGAGATGTGTGTATTTGACATCTACCTTCTCATCTTTTCTCAGTATAAAGACATTCAATTTATAGTGTCGCACCCCTACAATGTGAGGATCAGAGCCTGCATAGTTTGCAAGTACATCTCCTAACTCCTTTTAATGCTCAGATGTCACAAGTCTTTTTACAAGTACTGCAAAACACAATTCTCGCATATTTTGGTTGTCACTATATTCCATCCTTGCACTCTACAAAATATGCTTTTAATTTTCTACATAAAAATACTATGTCAAAACTGCAGTTGGCTCACTCTGCATCCATTCCTAGCCCCTTTCTTTCTTGCCATCCTCTACTCTGAGAGTCTGGAAAACTAAATGCTTATTTCTTAATTTTCCTTGTAGCTTTGGATGTCCACGTGAGATGTTAGCAAATGTCTGCTGAAGGGGGTTTCTGAAAAACAGCTCTCTTCATCCTGTTAGCCTGGAGCATTTGTGTGTGAGTGATATCTACTGGTGTGATTGCCATCTCATGTTAATGAGGCAACAGGCATAAAAATCAAAACTACAACCCGAAGGATAGCAGAATGGAAATCTAGGAAAAGCTTACATTAAGATGATACCATTAAGCAGCAGGAAGCATCCCTGGGAAATAGACATATATGTATTGCTTTATTCTGAATACAAAAGTAGGCTTTGTTGTGATATATATTGAAAACAGAAAAATATAAAGAAGAAAAATAAAATTAATACTAATTCCAGTACCTAATTTTCAAGTGCTGTATTTTAGTGTTATTTTTGTGAAAATTTTATGTATTAAAATAACAGTAGTGTCTAAACTACTCTGTAATCTAATATTTGTTTTTTAATTATTGATGAATTATAAGCATTTTCCCATGATAATAAGTAGTCTAATGCAGCATGGTATGTAATGGCTACATGATATTCTATTTTATGAATATATCACTTTTTAATTAATCAATTCTTCATTATTAGGATCTTTAGTTTTTTAAAACTTCTTTATACCATTATTAATTGGTCCATTAATTTTTATGCTAATTTTCTTTTCCTTAAGATACATTTTTCAAGGTGGAATTATTCGGTCGAAAGGACTGATAATCTTTGTGATTTTTGATACATTTGGTCAAAATTTCCATCAAAAAGTTTGTATTAGTTTCTCCCATTAAATTTGTATTTCTATCACAATGGGTTTGTAAGACAGGATCTTGCTCTACCTAAAGTTCTTTTTTTCATTTTACCTAAAGGGCTATCTAATTAACCAAGATGGAAACACAGCATAAGCAAATACTCTCTCCAAGTTTAGACTAATTTTCATTTCTCCAGTTAGTTCAGAACATAAGCTTTTTTCCATATTTGCTAGCTATTGAAGTTCTTTATGCATATGATCTCTTTGGGTCTTTCCCTAATGATTTTTTTTTTTTACTTATAATAGTCACACTCTTACAGGTTTATAAGAATTATTTATATGTTAAAAACAATCATCTTTATATAGAATGTTACAAATGTATTTACACCCTCATTATCCATGTTTTCTCTCATATGTAGTCTTACTTCAAAATGAATGAATGAATTAAAAAATTCATGTATCTGGAATTTATTTTGGAGTATTAAATAACCAAAGATATTATAAGGCTTTTTCCAGTTGGGTAGTTTTTCAACATTTGCTGACAAATTCTTACTGATTTTTTTTTTTTTTTTTTTTTTTTTTGTGGGTACCGGGGTCAACCTCAGGACTTCATGCGCCAGCAGGCGCCCGTGCTGCTGAGCAATATCACCGGCCCTTTTTTCGTATGTGGGATCCGGGAGTCGAACTCGGGCCCTCGTGCTTGCTGGGCAGGCGCTTATGCCACTGAGACATCTCACCGGCCCCTTACTGGTTTTTTTAACATAGATCTTTAGTTGATTATTTTGCCTACTTAGTGTCCAGTGATCTTGCTGTACTGGCCAAAATTGTCTGGATTCACAATGATCATGTGGGAAACAAAATCACCTACAGGCGACATGGAAGAAGTTGGTAGCTAATAAGGTAACTTCGCATAACCATTCTGCCCACTAGGAAAAACTGTAAAATAGCATCTTAAGAAATTTAAAGCATAGATATACATAAGAAGCAGAGACATGCAGAAGCTGATTAAGGAAAATCTAAGAGTTAAGGTAGAGGAAACATATAGAGAAGTAGATTTAGTCAAATTCAGAGTTGAGAGGAGCTGGGTCACTTAGCATGTTTTTTTTTTTTTTTTTTTTTAATCTGAGTGTTCCTATCTATCTGTTCCTGTTACAACATTTAACACGTTAGCATTTTGTCTTTTAAAATTCTTATAGCTTGGATATCTTCAAGAAAGGCGAAGTTGAGACATTTTTCTCTATTCTTATTGCTAAATACAATCAAATATGCTGGATATTCTATACAAAAGAGACAGGAGCAGACTCTCACAGAAGGAGAGGTGAGAGACTGGCAGGGGATCTCCGGTCCCAATTAATGACACAGAAGAGAATCCTTAGAGTTCTATTTCTGCCTTATATATCCCAGTCTGGGATGTGAAGAAGCCAGAAACCAGAAACACAAACACATACGATCCCTCCCCACCCGATGCCTGTTCTCTCTAGGTAAAAGACCAGGAAAGGGAAATCTTTCAGTACAGAAACTTTCAGACCACAACTGCTCACCCCAGCCAAACACAGAAAACCTTATAGCTACATTCAACATCCTCTAGCAAGGAAAATATGGAGAACACAGACTTCCATCCTTTCCAGGCTGCTACACAATGTCAGAAGGAGCCTCACGTAAACTCAGGACTTCAACCCCACTCAGTGGTAACAAGGCCACGTAGCCCCCTCTCCCTGGTGCCACATGTGAGCAGCAATGAGCATCCCTCATCCCTTGCTGGCATGGTGCCAGGGAGACCTAGCGAAGAGCCCCAGCTCTCATTCCCATCCTGTAGTAACCATGATAACCCCTACCCCAAATCTCAACAGAGGTGAAACCAGACCTTCCAAGCCCACTCAGTAGAAATGAAGCAGTACCCCACTTTGATCACCAGAGTGGTGTCACAGAAGACCTACAGGATGTAAGTAACATCCAGGGTTTTACAATGTAATACCCAAAATATATTGGTTTCAATAAAAAATCACTCATACAGAACACAGAAAGTTTCAGCAAAACAATACAACACTTCAGCAAAGAAATATAAGATATAGAGAAAGACCACTGGGAAATTTTAGAATTAAAATATACCATAGCCAAAGTTGTGGACTGGCAAATGGAATTAACAGCAGAACTGAGAGGGGAGAAGAAAGAAGCAGAAAACCTGAAGATAGAACCATGGAAATCATCCAGTCTGAACCAAAGGGAGAAAATAGACTGGGGGGATACAGCCTTAGGAACATGTGGGACTATAATAATGGATGTTGTATTTATCTCAGTTCCAGAAGGAGGCCACTTGAAGAAAAACAAACAAAAAAGAAACACCACCACCCCTCAGAAAACAATAAACATATAGATGCAAAAAACCCACACCAAGATACATCACAGTCAAACTTCTATACTTTCTCTGTATCGTTACAATTTTAGTATATGTGCTGCTGAAGTGAGCACAAACTTCTCAAAACTAAAGACAAAGCAAAATTCTCAGGCAACTAGAGAGAAATAATGCATTAGGTATAGGGGAAAAACAATAATAATGACAATAATTTCCCACTGGAAACCACAAAGATCAGAATGAAGTGGTGCAATAGTTTTCAAATGTTCAAAGAAAAAAAAAAAAGAATCTATCATCCCAAAATTATATATCCACAGAAAATATTCTTTGGTAATAAAAAGAAGTCAAAACATAAATAAAGGAGAACTAAGAGTTTGTCACCACTGGATCTACTCTAAAAGGATGGGTAAAGGAAATTCTCTAAGCAGAAAGGGAAGACTGAAAGAGATTCTTAGGTCACCAGAATGTAGGAAACTTACAGAGCAAACTGTGGGCAAAGGCAGTAGACTTTCTTTCTCCTTTTGAGTTTTCTAAATTACACTGACAGTGCAAAGCTATAACGTTGTCTGATGTCATTCTCAATGTATGAACCAGGATACCCAAGGTTGTTATAAATAGGGAAAGTAAAAGGAGATGTAAGAATTTTACACTTTATTTGGATTAGTAAAGGGCAATATAATCGACTGTATAAAGGTAGGTACATATGGCATAAGACCCAGAATAGCCACTATAAAGCCTATGTATTGACACACATTTAAGAACACGATAGATAAATCAAATGGATTTTAAAAAGTGTTCAAATACCCCAGAAGAGGGAAAGGGAAAAGAAAACAAACAAATAAAACCAGAGAGAAACAGAACATAAAATATAAATAAAATAGATGATTTATACTTTACTACATAAATAAAATTAATGATATAAATGCACAATTAAAAACAGCAGATAAATCAAACAGAAAAACAATTAAGAAAACCAAAATAAACACATGACCTAATTCTGTGCCACCTATAGGAAGCTCACTTCAAACTTAATGACACGTGCAGGTTGAAAATAAAAGGATGATCGGGCCAGTGAGATGGCTCAGCAGTGTATGCACCTGTCTGGCAAGCGCGAGGTCCTGGGTTTGACTCCCGGAACCCACATACGAAAAAAGGGCCGGTGATATCGCTCAGCGGCACGGGCGCCTGCTGGCGCATGAGGTCCTGAGGTCGACCCCTGGTACCCACACACACAAAAAAAAGAAAATAAAAGGATGATAAAAGATAAGCCACAAAACATTAATCCAAAGACATAACTATATTAACATCAGATGAAATATTTTTCAGAGCAAAGAAAACTAGGAACAGAGAAGGAAACTATGTAATGATCACAGTGTCAATAGGCCGAAAGACAGAGCAACCTAAATGTGTAGGCATCAAACAACAAAAATCCAATATATACAAAGCAAAACAGAATGGAAAGGAAATAGAAACATTAGAAATTTTAACACTTTTCTCCCCAAAGTTGATAGAACAACTAGACTGAAAATCAGCAAGAATATGGAGAAACTAACTATATCATCAAGCAACTAAAAGTTTTACAAAATACTCCACCTAACAACAGCAGAACATACAAGCTTTCCTAGTTCCCACAGGACAGATGCAAAGATGTCTTATATCCTAGGCCATTATACAAGTCTCAGCCAACCTAAAAAATTCAAATACCTCTGACTTTATTGTCCAAGAACGGATTCAATAAGAAAGGTCAATAAGACAGTCAACAGTCAATAAGAAAGGTAACAGAAATATCTCTAAAGACTTGCAGCTTAAGCAAAATATTTGTAAGTGGCCCATCAATCAAAAAGGAAGTCTCAGGGGTATAAAAACTACAGTAAGCTGAATGAAAATGAAAATTCATTGTCTTAAAATATGTGTGATACAGATAAAGCAGTGCTGAGAAGGAAGCATATGTATTAGCATGAAATGTATATATTAGAAAAGACAGAAAATCCCAAAACAATGAAATAAATTTGGACTTTAAGAATCTAGAAGATGAAGAGCAAAATAAACCCAAAGTTACCAGAAAGACTAAAAAGACCAAAAATCAGTAAAATTGAAAGCAAAAACATTTCAGAAACAAAAAGTTTGTTCCTTGAAAAACATGAATACAAACTGACAAGCCTCCGCAAGAGTGGAAAAGGTGAAAAGAGAGAAGACAGAAACTACTAGCATCCGAAATGAAAAATGAATATCACTAAAGACATTTTGGACATAAAAAGGATAAAAAGAGAATACTGAGAATAACTTCAAAAAATTTGACAGCTTAGATGATATACACCATCTTAGATGTATTTTCCTTGAAAAATACAAACTACTACAACTCACCTAGTAGAAGCAAATATTCCAAATAACATATAACTATCACAGAAATTGAATTTGTAACTTAATTCTGAAAAATAAATCTCCAGACACAGATGGTTTCATTGAAGAATCCTATCGAACATTTACAGATGAATTATCTTAAATTCTACCAACTGTTTTCTAAAGACTAAAGAGGAAGAAGTTTTTTCTAGCTATTAAAATCAGATAAAGAGTATGAAAAAGCAACTTCAGAACAATATCCCTCATGAATATAAATACAAATATTAACACAATATTAGTGAAAAGAATTCAACAATGTATAACAAGAACTAACATCATGTTCAAGTTTATTCCTAGAGTTCAAGGCTGACTCAATATTCTAAAATCAATCAACATGACCCATATTATTAATAGTCTAAACAAGAAAGCTGATAGTATCAACTGATGTAGTGAGAATATTTAGCAAATTCAAACCTATTTATGACAAAAACTCTCAGAGAACTCTAAATAGAAAGAAACTTTTAGATTTGATAAAGAATATTTATGTTTTTAAAAACTACAGCCAACATGAAACTTTTTAGTCTGAATAATCTTCAAGACTGAGAATAAGAAAATAATATCTACTATCATCACTGCTGGTCAGTGCAATAAGTCAAGAAAGAAAAGAAAAGCAAAAAAGAAAAGAAAAAACAGACTGCAAATTATAAAATAAAACTGTCCCCTTTTTTGATTTCATGATGGTCTCTGTAGAAGATCCCAAGGAATTCATAAAATAAAACCTCTTAGAACAAGCAATTTCAAGAGTTCATTAGGTCAAAGGATACAAAATCAACACGCAAAAATTAATTGTATGTCTCTATATTAGCAATTGGGCACATCAAAATTTAAAATGCAATTTACAAGAACCTTAAAAAACACTGAAGTAAATCCAGCAAAATAGGTATAGGACTTGTATGCTGACAACAATAAAATCTAATGAAAGAAATTTTAAAGGACATGATGTCAGAAAGTTGGAAGCACAGCAAGTTTCCAGCTCTTCTTCATCCACAGAAACACTGATTTTGCGACTGTCCGTGGCTTAACTACCTTTGTGAAAGCTTCAGGACCTAGGTGGGGTACTGCAATACTTCAGTTGACCTGAGGCTGAGGAAAGCTACTTTGAAAGCTGGGTCAGCTGCAGATCTGGAGGCAAGTCTGTCCCCTTGTGGACTTCAGTCCAATTTGACCTTGCTCCTACCACCCCAACCCCTCCCCCCACAGTTCTGGCAGAAACCATGTTGCCTATGCCCTGGATAACAGGCCCTCTGACCACACACTGACTACAGACACAGAAGTAACCCCACAATCCAGCTCCAGCCCCTCTCCAGCATGGACTTAGAGACAGTTTTTTATGTCTAGGGTCCTGGGAGGATCAACGAATGCCTGTGCCTGAGGCTTGACCACAGACTTAACTGTGAAGGCACTTAGCATGGAGGCAACAGGTCTGCCCATGAGCCAGGCTCCAACTCTGCCCACTTATGGATAGAGCCCAGCCGCACCTGTCAGTGGATGTGCAACCTGCTTGCAGATCCCAGCAGTAGGCTATGCATGGACATCTCCAGCTGGTTTGTCTGGATAACTAAACAAAAGCCAGCAAAACAATACATAAACAAAATTGAGAGTTGAAAGAAAAAGCAGGAAGTACATTAAAAATAATATTTTGGGCCTGAAGAATAAAATAGTTGGACTGAAAAACTCAATAAAGCTTTAGTAGTAGACTTGATCAGCCAGATGAAAGAATCAGTGTTTGAAGACAAGTAATCATTGAGACAGAAGAACAAAAAGAAAGAAACAAAAAATTAAAAAAGAGTGAAGAAAAAGCCTTTAGAACTTATAGGACATCATTAAGCAAACCAATAAATGTTATGGGCATCAAAGAAGAAGAGAGAAAAGGACAGAAAGCTTATTTAAAGAAACAGTGGCTGAAAATTCCCCAAATCTAGGGAGGAAAATGGACATTCATATTTGTAAAGCTGAGAGGTTCCCAAATAAGGTGAAATCAAAGAGGCTTATACAACATCTATTATAGGGCTGGTGAGATAGCTCAGCGGCATAAGCACCTTCCTGGCAAGTGTGAGGTCCTGAGTTTGACTCCCAGTACCCACATAAAGGAAAAAAAGGGCCAGTGATATTGCTCAGCCACACAAGCGCCTGCTGGCAAGTGCAAGGTCCTGAGTTCGACTCCCGGTACCCACATAAAAAACAAACAAACAAACAAACAAAAATCTATTGTAATAAAATTGCCAAAAGGCAAAGAGAATTTTGAAAGCAGCATGAGAAAAATTGTTCATCATATATGAGGAAACCCCTATGAGACTATCAGCAGAAACCTTGCAGGGCAGGGGAAAAATGAGATGACATACTCAAAGTACTGGATTAAAAAAACTGCCAATGAAGAAAACTGTCTGTTAGGAATGAAGAAGAGATAAAACTCTCTGCCCCCCAAAACCACCCTGAGGTAGTACATTACAACTGGACTTGCATGTCAACAATTATTAAAGGGAGATTCTTAAGTTGAAATAAGCTTTCAATTTGTTAACACAAAACCCTATGAAAGATAAATTTCACTCCTAAAGATAAATATAAGAACAAACTTAATGTATTGTAATACTATAATGATGGTACATAAATCATTTTAAAGACTAATATTTCAATTAAAAGTCAATAGTAGTAAGAATAATTATAGTCACAGAAAATTGTTAATGGAAACAGGAAAATATGGCATTCCTTGCATAATGTGTATATATGTATTAAAAAAGTTAAATATAGAATTTCTGTATGTAATTGAATTTATTGTATCAGCTTCTCAGTTTAAAATGGATTATTAAAATGTTTTGAGCAAGCCTCCATAATATGCACATACAAAAATGTGGAGAAGATAAAGAGAAAAAAACAAAGCATAATACACGGAGTCATCAAACTCCAAATAAAGACGAGAAGAGAACAGCAAGACGTTTATAAAAGAGACAAGGCTGAATAGAGGAGGAGCCTCATTCAGAGCTACTCAGAGAAATTTAACTAAAACACAGAGCACTAACTGGAACCTCCAGGAGCAAGATTAAAGACTGTAGGGGTGCATAGTAAATGGAACAGCTAACCCCTCCCCTGTGTCCTGTGGTTAGAGAAGCACAGGAAATTAAACAGCCCTGCACCTGGGGACTATGCAGCCCTGGGATATCCCCATGCTGTTGGGGGCAGGCACAGAAAGGCACCCCACAGCACCCCCCCATGTCACCCAAGGAAGTTACAGACTACAGCAGAAGTGGGTAACGGGGGCAGCTGAACTTGTAAAGCAAGGAATGGGAAGTTAGCACCCCACCTCAGGAGAGGAGTAAGAACTGGGACTGAGCAGCCTTGGACTGCAACGGCAGGAGCAGAGGACCAGACCATGTCACAGCATTTCACTCCACCCTGCAACAAATGACCTGAGAGGACAGAGACTTGCCAGTGGAAGAGGAACACAGAAGGCTGATCAAGGAGCTGGAGGAGCCAAAGGTGCATGGGACTGGGAACAGCCCCCTGTCTCTGTTGGAAAACAGCACAGCAACTGGGAGAGAGACACCACCAAGAGAAACAGAGTAAGGAGTGAGAAACCACTAAGGGACATACAAAAAGTACTGGCTGAAGACTCTGGTCCCAGGCCCCCACATCTGGAGGCCAAGATCAGCCTCAAATCCAGCACAAACTCTACTGCAGGCTTGGCAGTGATATCCAGTAGTTTTGGACTCTTGGTGGGCACCAGAGGAATTTTGTTATTTTATTTTATTTTATTTTCCTCCTCCTCCTCCTCCTCCTCCTCCTCCTTCTCCTTTTTGATGGTTTTTGGTTTGTTTCCCATTCCTTTTTTTTTTTTTTTGGTCTTTTACCTATATTTTTTTCTAATCTATTCATCTTCTTTCCCTCTTTCTTCAATTTACCTCTCTAAACTTAATCATATTCTCATATGAGTGAATAGTCTATCTAATTTTTCTGGTGAACGTCAATAATCCATTGCTTACTCCTTTGTTCTTTCTTTTCTGTCCTCTTCTCTAGTTTTCCAAAGATGTGGGATCATCCTTCTTCCTCCAGCCTGGCATCTACTTTATTTCTTTTCAGTTATCTCTGTTCTATCGACTATCTTTCTTAAATTTCCCCACCACAGGGTAAAACCACTCTACAAGGGGAAGCACTTTGCATAGAAGTTCCCAATTTACGATCAGTTCTGTAACATAACTGTAGATTTTGATTCTGTGGTTAAAGGTACAAAATTAACAGTTACCACAGTTTGTCAGTGTCTAAACTGAGCTAGATGCTATTGTTATTGCTAATTACGCTCACTACTTTAGCTAGGATGTCTATCTGTTTTAATCAGTTGTTCTCACTTCTGTAGCAATACTGAGAAGTTCTGGGGTAATAGCCTCACCACACCCTAGCATCAAAGGTCTGGGGACTGAGCCAAACAGATAGCAACATCTCACTCTTAATTAATTAGAAAGGTAAGATCTTGGGACAGACGCAAACCAAGAGCCGCCCATACACAGAAGACATCCTGAAGAACAAACCTTGCCTAGAGAGGCTTTGATACTCATGGTAAAGCTATCTACCACAAAACTTATAAGGATCAACAAAGAAAACAAAATAAAAACTTTTGAAATAGACAATGACAAGACACAGAAGCAAAATGCAACCTCAGACCTCCAGCGCACCCAGAACAAGTCCAGGAGACAACGAGATAGAGGAAAGTGGAAGACACACACCTGACATTTCTGAAATGATAGCAACTGAAGTAAAGAAACAAATCCATGAGGTTATACAGGAAATCAGATCAGAAATAATCTCTCAGGTAAAAAAAGAAATGTCGACATTTATAAAGGAATTGCTGAGCAAATCTAGAGTAGAGATAGATAAAAAATAGACGATGATAGAAAGATGATGGAAACTGTTAATGATCAATATAGGAAAGAAATAGAATGCATGAAACAGTTTCAAACAGATATCCAGGAAATTAAAAATTCCATTGAAAGCTGGCAAAAACTGTTTGAATGAAACCGAAGACATATTTTCAGACCTTGAAGACAGGATCTCAGCTAGCAATCATGAAAGGAAAGATCTCTTGAAAATAACAAAAGATCAGGAAATAACAATTTTACAGCTGCAAGAAAACTCAAAGAAAAATAATATAAGAATAATTGGTGTCAATGAAAAAGCAGGAGTCAACACAAATGACATAAAAACTATTTGAAGAATAGCAGAAAATTTCTCAAGCATGGGAAAAGAATCTGATATACAGATAAGTGAAGCATATAGAACTCCAATTAGCCATAACCAAAATAAATCTACATCAAGGCATATAATAATCAAGATCCCAGAAATTCAGCACAAGAACAGAATGTTAAAAGCTATCAGAGAAAAGAAACAGATCTCTAAAGGAAAGCCCATCAGAATCATGGCAGACTTCTCAACACAAACCATCAAGTCAAGAAGACCTTGGAGTGAAGTATTTCAAGTCCTGAAATAAAACAACTTCTAACCCAGATTGATGTACCCTGCCAAACTATCTTTCAAAATTAATGGAGAAATAAGATACTTCCTGACAAAGAACAACTAAAGAAATTCATGACCACCAAACCAACACTACAAAGGGTGCTGAAAAATATTCTAGATAGAGATAAAAATGACCACAATTCTAAGAGCAACAACAGAAAGAAACCACCAAGCAGGGCAAGCAATTAAACAGAGGGGAAAAGTAGGGAACAAACAGCAGGAAAATAACATGACAAAGATAAGCCAATACATATCAGTTATAACCATCAATATAAATGGCCTCAATTCACCAATCAAAAGAAACAGACTGGCAGAATGGATCGAGAGACAAGATCCAACAATATGCTGTACACAAGAAACACATTTAACTAAAAAAGAAATTCATAAACTAAAAGTCATAGGATGGAAAACAATCTTCCACACAAGAGGAACTCAGAAAAAAGCAGGGTAGCTTTTCTGTTTGCAGACAATGTGAACTTCAAGCCAAGAATGACCAAAAGAGATGAAGAAGGTCACTACATACTTGTTAGGGGAAAACTTTGAGAGGAGGAGCTAACAATCATAAATATGTATGCACCAAATACGGAAGGACCCAACTATAGAAGACAAATATTAACAGACATGAAAAATCAAATGAGCAATAACACAATTGTAACAGGGGAACTTAATACCCCACTGTCACAAATAGATAGAGCAACCAGACAAAAAATCAGCAAAGAAATATCAGAACTGAACCAAATCTGTGAACAAATGGACTTAGTAGATGTTTACAGAGTGTTCCACTCAACAACATCAGAATACACATACTTCTCAGCTGCACATAGGATGTTCTCTGAAATAGACCATATACTAGCCCATAGAACATGCTTAAGTAAATGCAAAAGAATTGAAATTATCCCATGCATATTATCTGATCATACTGCAATGAAATTGGAAATTAACGGCAAAAGAAACCACAAAAACTCCATAAACACATGGAACTTAAATAACACCTTCCTTAACAACCAATGGGTCACAGATGAAATTAAAGAAGAAATTAAACAATATCTACAATTAAAAGAAAATGCAGATGCAACATCCCTGAACCTGTGGAACATAATGAAAGCAGTCCTAAGAGGGAAATTTATAGTGATGAATTCTCACATCAGGAAAACAAAAAGAGCACAAATAAACAACCTAATGTCACACCTCAAGCTTCTAGAAAAAGAAGAGCAAGACAAGCCCAAAGCTCATAGAAGGTAGGAAATTATAAAGATCAGAGCAGAAATTAATGCAATTGAGACTAAGAAAACAAATAATAACACAAAGAATTAATGAATTGAAGAGCTGGTTCTTTGAAAGAATAAATAAAATTGATAAACCCTTAGCCAATCTTATCAAAAAAAAGAAGGAAAAGACTCAAATTCATGGAATGCAGAATGAAAAGGGTAAAATCACTACAAATTCTGTGGAAATTCAGAAGATCATCAATACCTACCTTGAAAATCTTTACTCTCATGGGATGCAAAACAGAAGAGATGGACAGATTCCTAAATGTGTATGAATTATCAAAGCTGAATAAGAAGATATAAAAATCCCAAATAGCCCAATAGTAGTCAATGAAATTGAAAATGTATTAAAAAACATAGCAACAAAGAAAAGCCCAGATTTTGATGGATTCACTGCTGAATTCTGCAAGAAACTTAGAGAAGATTTAATACCAATACTCCTCAAACTCTTTAATGAAATTGAAAGTGAAGCAATATTCCCTAACTCATTCCTGGAGGCAAGTATTACCCTGATACCAAAACCACAGAAAGACCCAAACAAAAAAGAGAACTACAGGCCAATCTCCCTAATGAACATAGATGCAAAAATCCTCAATAAGATACTAGCAGAGAGAATGCAGCAAATCATCAAGAATGTTATACACCATGACCAAGTAGGATTCATCCCAGGTATGCAGGGGTGGTTCAACATACACAAATCAATAAATGTAATACAGTATATCAACAGAGCCAAAGACAAAAATCACATTATCATCTCAATAGACACAGAAGAAAAGCATTTGACAAAGGCCAATACCCATTCATGATTAAAAAAAACCCTACAGAAATTTGGAATAGATGGTCTTTATCTCAATCTGATCAAAGCTATCTATGACAAACCAACAGCCAACATCACACTAAATAGATAAAAACTGAAAGCTTTCACTGTAAAATCAGGAGGAAGACAATGATGTCCACTATCACTGTTCCTATTCAATATATTTCTGGAAACACTAGTTGAGAAATTAGACAAGAGAAAGAAATAAAAGGAATAAGGATAGGAAAAGAAGAAGTTAAATTATCATTATTTGCAGATGCCATGATACTCTACCTAGAAGACTTCAAAAACTCCACCAAAAGACTTCTAAATTTAATAACCAAATTCAGTAGCATAACTGGATACAAAGTCAACACTCAAAAATCGATAACATTCCCATATACAAACAACAAATTCACTGAGAGAGAAATTAGGGAAACCACACCCTTCACAACAGCATCCAAAAAAATGAAACACTTAGGAATCAATCTAACAAAGGAAGTAAAGGATCTATCTATTGAAAACTACAGTACTCTGAAAAAGGAGATCGAAGAGGATATCAGAAAATGGAAAGATATCCCTTGCTCATGGACAGGAAGAACCAACATAGTGAAAATGGCCATTCTCCCAAAATTTTTATACAGATTCAATGCAATCCCAATCAAAATACCATTAGCATACCTCACAGAACTACAGAAAACATTCCTAAAATTCACCTGGAACCAAAAGAGACCTAGAATAGCAAAGGCAATCATGGGCAACAAAGGCAAGGCAGGGGGCATCACAATCTTTGACTTGAAATTATACTACAAAGCTACTGTGACAAAATTGTCATGGTACTGGCAAAAAAACAGACATGAGGATTAGTGGAACAGATTAGAAGCTGCAGACACAACTACAAACACACTCAGCCACCTTATCTTTGACAAAGGGACCAAACATGTGAACTGGAAGAAAAATAGCTTGTTTAATAAATGGTGCTGGAAAAACTGACTTTCCACATGCTGAAGACTGAAATTAGACCCATGTCTATCATCATGCACTAACCTAAAGTAAAAATGGATCAAAGATCTAAATATTGAAACAGAAACACTAAATCTACTGGAAGAGAAAGTAGGTAGAAATCTTGAAGACATAGATGTGGGTAGAGACTTCATGAACAAATCCCAGATCACACAGGAAACACTTTAAAGAATCAACAACTAGGATCTCATCTTATTAAAAAGCTTTTGTACAGCAGAAGAAATCAACAATAAATGAAAAGACAACCCACAGAGTGGGAAAAAGTTTTAGTCAATTGCCCCTCAGACAAAGGACTTCTATCTAGAATATATAAAGAACTGAAAAAAATCAGACCCCCCCAAATTCAAAGACCCAATCCAAAAATGGGCATCTGAGATGAATACACACTTCTCAGATGAAGAAATACAAATGCAAATAAATATATGAAAAAATGTTCAACATCACTGGTCATCCAAGAGAGGTAAATTAAAACAACACCACCATTCCATCTCACCCCAGCAAGTATGGCTATCATCAAGAAATCAACCAATAACAAATGTTGGAAGGGCTGTGAGGAAAAAGGAAGCCTTCTCCACTGTTGGTGTGCGTGTAGACTGGTGCAACCGCTGTGGAAATCAGTGTGGAGATTTCTCAGAAAAACTAGGATTAGAGGTCCCTTTCCACCCAGCTATTCCCCTTCTGGTATCTTCCCAGAATAATTAAAAACATCATACCATAGTGATATACGTGCCCTCGCACTTATAGCAGCACAATTTGTAATAGCTAAATCTTGGAAACAACCCAAATGCCCACCAACCAAGGAATGGATAAAAAAGATGTGGTCTTTATATACAATGGAGTACTACTCAGCCATCAAGAAGGATAAACTAGAGACTTCTATAGGTAAATGGATGCAACTTGAGAGCATACTCATAAGTGAAATAAAATCAGACTCACATGTGTAAATATTGTATTGTCTCCCTGGTGTGAGAAACTGAAAGAATAAATAAGTTCTAAAATATACAGTAGATATTGTGAAATGGGAAGAAATTGTTCAAAAGGAAAAAGGAACTAGGATGGGTGAAAGGGGAAAGGACAATAGGGAAAAGGAAAAAAATGGAAGACCGTCATACTATTAGTGTCTCTTAGTTCATTAAAAAGAAAAGTTTTTGCTTATATCTATTGGAGAAATTTTTATGACCTTATCTTGTACTCTGAGCAATTAATTTAAAGATAGCAACATGCAATGTATTAACTATTGTTATTCTCCTATTTTGTTAAGAAAATTTGTTTTACCTTTTTTCTACAAAATAAAAAAAGAGACAAAACAATGCACAAAATAGCAAGTCATCCTTACCTATTAATAATTACTTAAAATGTGAGTGAACTAAATTCTCCAATCAAAAGACATAGAGTGACTGGATTACAAAAAAAAGCAAGACCAGGGGCCGGTGAGATGGCTCAACGGCTTAAGCGCCTGCCCGGCAAGCGCAAGGGCCCGAGTTCGACTCCCGGAACCCACATACGAAAAAAGGGCCGGTGATATCGCTCAGCAGCACGGGCGCCTGCTGGCGCGCGAGGTCCTGAGGTCGACCCCCCGGTACCCACAAAAAAAAAAAAAGCAAGACCAAATCATATGCTGATTATAAAAGACCCACTTTAAATTTAAGGACACAGATAGGCTGAAAGTGAAGTGGTAAAAAAAGACTCCATGCAGATGTTAACTACAAAAAAAAGCCATAACGGCTATTGTATTTATATCAGAAAAAATAGACTTTAAATAAAAAAAAGTGTCACAAGAGACAAAGGTCATTATGTAATGATTAAAGTGTCAAACAGGAAGATCCAACAATTATAAATATATGTGTGCACCCAATGTTAAAGCACTAAAATATATATAGCAAATGCTGATAAATAGGCAATGAAAAATAGACAGTAATTTGATAACAGGAGGCCTTACTACCTCCCATTTTGTAATGGATATGTTATCCAGACAGAAAGTCAATAGGAAAATAACATAACTGAACACAATTATTTACCAAGTGGTTCTAGCAGACATATACAGAATTCTCCACTCAAAAGACACAAAATACTAATTCTTTTCAAGTGTGCCTGGAACATTCTTCAGAACTGATCACATGCTAGGTCACAAAAATATTCCTAACACATTGAAGAAGATTGAAATTATTCCAAGTATCTTTTCAAATCACAATGGAATGAAACTAGAAATAAAAAATAGAATGAAAACAGGAAAATTCACAAGTAAAACTAACACATTCTTAAACAACCATAATATAATAAGGAAAAAATAAAAAAAGGAAATTAGAAAGCATCTTGAAACAACACAATAAACAACTTTTCTGGGATGCAGGGAAAGCAGGACTACTACAAGGGTATGGCAATAAATACCTACACTATAAAAGAAGACAGGTCTTGAAGGAACAACCTAACTTTATAACTCAACTAATCAGAAGGAGAACAAACTGACCACAAAATTAGCAGGAAGAATAAAATAACAAAGATCAGAGCAGAAATATATGAAATAGAAAATAAAAAAAGTTTTAATAATTGATGAAATTATGAGTTTTCTAAAAAGATAAAAGTGACAAAGCCCTAGCTTCAGTCTTGCTCAAGAATTTGAATCATGTGGCAGAAATGAAAGAGGTAATATTTCCAAAGGCCTCACAGAGAAGGATAACAGGGAACTATCACAAACAATTATATTTCACCAAGGCGGAGAACCTAGAAGAGGTGGAGAACTCCTTAGAAACATACCATCTATCAAGATTGAACCAAGAACAAATAGAAAGCCCAAAAAGGCAAAAATAAATAAATAAATAAATAAATAAATAAAGATTGAAGGAGCCATCCATAAACTTTTAACAAAGAAAGTCTAGACCAAATGGAATCACAGACAAACTCTACCAAATATTTTTAAAAATTTATGAAAATTTTCTTGAAATCTTTCAAAACTAGAAGAGGAAATACTTCTGAAATTATTCTATGAAGTCAGCATCACTGTAAAGTAATATGAATGCACATCAAGAAAATTGCAGTCAGGGCCGGTGAGATGGCTCAGTGGCATAAGCGCCTGCCCGGCAAGCGCGAGGGCCCGAGTTCGACTCCCGGAACCCACATACAATAAAAGGGCTGGTGATATCGCTCAGTGGCATGGGCGCCTGCTGGCGCGCAAGGTCCTGAGGTCGATCCCCGGTACCCACAAAAAAAAAAAAAGAAAATTGCAGTCAATATCCTTGATAAACATAAATACAAAAATCCTCAATACAACATTATTAAATTGAGTATGCAGGACATTAAAAAACCATATCATTGGGCCAGTGAGATAGCTCAGCGGCACAAGCACCTGTCTGGCAAGCACGAGGTCCTGAGTTCAACTCCCAGTACACACATAAAGGAAAAAAAAGGGCCGGTGGTATTGCTCAGCAGCACAAGCACTTGCTGGCAAGCACGAGGTACAGAGGTCGACTCCCGGTACCCACATTAAAAAGAAAAACAAACCATATCATGACCAAATAGACTTTATATCTTGGATTCAAAAACATCTGAACATACACGAATCAATCAATATGATGCACAATATTAACAGAATGAAAAATAAAAATTACACAATTTTCTCATAGGTGCAGACAAGTCATTAGAAAAACCCAAAACCTCTTCATGGTAAAAACTCTTAACAACAAATTTAGGTGTAGAAGGAACTTGCCTCAACACAATAAAATCTATATATGAAATTATCACAATGGTCAGCATCTTTGGCAGTGAAAATCTGAAAGACATTACTGTAAAAGCCAGAAAAATGTGAGGATGCCTAATCTTACCACTTCCATTCAACATATTACTGGAAGCCTTTGCCAAAGCAATTAGATAAGAAAAATAAATAAATAATATCCAATTGGAAAAGAAGTAAAATGATCTCTGTAGAAGCATGATCTTACATATAGAGAACTCTCAGGTCTACAGAACAAAACTCCTAGGTTAAGTGAATTCTAAAAGTGGCAGAACACAAAATCAACACACGAAAATCAGCTTTGTTTCTACAGACTAACAATACCCTAGCTAAAAAGGAAATTAAGGAAACAATTTGATTTACAATGACACTAAAAAGAATAAAATTATTAGAAATAAGCTTGACCAAGGGCATGAAAGACTTGCAAATGAAAATTACAAAATAAAAATGTTTAGGGCCGCTGATATAGCTTAGCGGCATAAGCGCCTGCCTGGCAAGTGCAAGGTCCTGAGTTTGGTTCCTGGTACCCACACAAAGAAAAAAAAATTTTTAAAGAAAGATTTAAAGATACAAATAAATGAAAAAAAATTTCATGTACATGGATTTAAAGAATACTACTAAAATTTCCATACTTCCCAAAGTGATTGATAGATTTGATGGAATCTTTATCAAAATCACAATGGCTTCTCTATAGAAATATTTTAAAAATCCTAAAATTCATTTGGAACCATAGAAAACCTTGAATAGACATTTTGAAGAAAAACAAAGCTGTAAGTATCACTTTCTTTGATTTCAAAACATTACAAACTACAGTAAGCAAAACAGTGGAACTGACATAAAAACAGACACAGAAAGCAATAGAGTAGTATAGAAAGCCCAGAACGAAACCTGCAGGTATATTGTCAATGGATGTTTAACAATGGTGCCAAAAATACATTGTGGAGAAGAGACAGCCTCACCAGGAAATAGAATAAAACGAGACCATTGATTCACCATATATACAAAAATCAACTAAAATGCATTAAAGACTTAAACATAGTATAGTAAATCTCTTAGAAGAAAACATGAGGGAGAGCTTCTAGACATTGAACTAGGCAATGATTTCCTGGACATGACATCAAAAACAGGTGACAAAAGCAAAAGTAAACAAGTGAATTACACGAACTAAAATGTCTTTGCACAGTAAAGGAAAAAATTAGAAAAATGCATAGACAAACTATAGAGTAGGAGAAATTATTTCCAGACCACATAGCTGATAAATTGTTAATACCCAAAATATGTAAGGAACTCTTACAACTCCATACCCAAACAACAACAAAAAAATTCTGATTCATTCTTTCTTGGATTTTGTTGAGAAAAAAATCACTTTCATTAAGTTTTTGTTTTTTATAGTTCATATTAATTTATATTCCAGAGATTTTTCATAGGCTCCAAATTGGAAATTTTCTTCCTAGTCACACTTGAAGAAGAGTTTTATTTATATCTTGGATGTATATAATTGAGAAGATCTTTTTGGTTTTCTTTTTGTATTAAGTCGATTGGTTTTGAGTTCTGTAATTTAGCAGCCCAAGGTGATGTGAAGGGAACTCGAGGTCAAGAAACATGAGCTGTACAATTTATTTTCTGCTATGTGAGATACTGACATTTTATCTGCTATGCCTAGTGACTACACCACAGAGAAGCCCAGGCCCTTTCCTAATGCATCAACTTTTTATGTTTGAACAGGCCTTCTCCTCCCTGATGGCTCTCTGCTTGGCTGCATGAACACCACAGAGTTCTGTTTCAGTGGTTTACCAATTTCTCAGCAATTAGAACTTTCAGTTTGCAACTTACTTGGCTTTGACACCATTTGGCCCCACTGTGCACTAACTCCCTCTGGGAAGTTTTTTCCTTGGTTATTGGGCTCTCTCACTTCTCTGACTCGCTTGTATCTTCATGACCACATCTCTCAGCATCATTCCACAGCTCCTCTTACTCTACCCTACTAGTACATGTTGTCTTTTCAAGAGTCTGTTTAGGTGCTCCTGTTATTAGCACACTCTCTCTAATAGGGTAAATTGCCCCATTTCCTTCTCCCTGCTATGGCAAATAACAACTTCCTCTGGTGGAAACTTTATCAGTCTGCACCCTGAAACAAGGATCATATGGAGCAGAATCCATGAAAGGTGTGTAGCATGAGTAAGAAAACACTCTTTCCTTAACATCCAATTTTTTTCCCTCCATCTCCCCTCACTGCTTAGCTCTTCGCTTTACTGGTTCATTTTTATCCTTCAGGTTTAATCTTGAATGTCATTTTCTTTGAGAATATTTCTGTCATTCTCTGGACCACATCAGGCCCATTCATTTATACTGTCATGACATTGATTCTTTTAGCTATAATCCTATTGAGTCGTCGAGTTTTGGTTACAAATAGCATCACCCCTATTACAACCAAAGCCACTTCCACTTTTACTGTTGCTCACTAAGAGTTATTGACTGTGGACCATGTACTAGGCTCTTTCACATTTACATAAATTATCTATTTATATCCTCCAAATGATCTTATGAGAAACCCCAGCTGAAAAGAGAATGGGTAATTCATATAAACTGAACAGTTGATTAAACCTTGATTTGGAATCAAGTGTATATGTTTACTTCAGAATCTGTAAACTTTTATAACCACTATACTTTCTTGGCTTACGTTTTGCACTCATTCTGAGGTTATTTTTCTTTAAATAACTGAATTTATTACATTCACATTTATTGCTATGTTACCTATTTTGGCTTCATTTCTGTAACATTTTGTATATTTTCCATTCACATATTATTGGAAATATTTATTGAGCATTTACTGTATACTTAGGACAATTTTAGGTGCTAGGATATACTGGTGAACAAAATAGAGTTCCTGCCCTTGTGGAGTTAGCTTCTAGTTCAAAGTGGCAGATAACAACAATGACAACAAGCAATACATATATAACAAGTGGGTGAGGGGAATAAGGAGAGTGGTAATGAGCAGTGATTCTATTTAGTTAAGAAAGTCACTTAGGAAAAGCCATGCTGACAGATATCACTTTGTTATAAATATTTCCTTTGTTGTCCTCCTTTTCTGATGTCTGTTTGTGTTGTTGTATATTTTCTGTATGATAGAAACAAATGTTTATGTAGCTGTTTAACTATATGCACAAGTTTTTATATCTTTATCATATTCAGACATTAGCTATTGATTTTCTCTATGAAAGGAGAGGAAACTAAAGACATGACAATTTCTCTGGTTTTTCTGCAACACATCTCTGGCTGATTTTGTTAGATACAGACTTATACCACAAGAATCCCATGCAACTTACGGGGATTCTGTTACACAAGAAATTCT
The DNA here is from genome assembly GCA_028451465.1 of Erethizon dorsatum. Taxonomy (NCBI): domain Eukaryota; kingdom Metazoa; phylum Chordata; class Mammalia; order Rodentia; family Erethizontidae; genus Erethizon; species Erethizon dorsatum. The sequence continues at coordinate 27,081,991 of CM051826.1, forward strand.
GCTTATAAGGCATCTCTGGCACCCACATTTACAAGCAACCAGGCTGTACTGAGAACCATTGTGCAGCTCTGTTCTCAATAGTATAGTTGGCACAAGTTATGCTAAGTCTTCTTGGCAAGTCCATGGTTTGCTGATTGATAGTAATAATATCTGGTGCATTGTTTACATTGCTTTCAATTTCTATTTTTTAAATTAAAGATTTCATTACTCAACTATTCAGTAGATATGTTTTATTTATAACAGAATGGACCTCAATTCTAATTATGTTTTATTTTCATAATTTACTTTACAAGGAGTTTTTCAGAAAAAAAACTATCCTCTAAATAGAATATTTTACAATACTTTCTATTTTTTGACATTAATAAAAAAATCATGTTGTTTTCCGTGGTAATAATTTTCAGTTGTTTGCTCAGGTTAATTTAACAAATGCTTCAGTCTTTTTATTGTCTCTTCTCCATTCATGTCTACGGACATTAGTTTTTAACCTACATATTTGAATTTGTCTGTCTTGTTGTAAAACACCTGGTCTCATTTCTTATGTCTGAGGTGCTACATACCTTGCTTTCTAGAGGATTTTTACACCAGTTAGGTTTTGCATTCTTGTATACAGCTTTGTAAGATGTATGTTTGTTTTGCCCATTTATTTGTCTGTTGGAAAGGCTGTGGACAGTTGCACAAGGAGCCAGTAGATATTATAGTTTATTATCTGTTACCACGGAAGCCCCCAAAATCAAACAGACATGTTTTGGTTGGTCATTTTGTGTCAATTTTTCTTGGGACATAATGTGCCTCATCAATCGTAAGACATATATTCTACCTTTTATTTATAAACTAACTTCTCATATATTTTATTATATCTTTTCTATTATACTTGTTTAGTTTTCTTTTGAGGGTTCACAATTTACATGTATGATTTTCCACTATGTTTTATTTCCCCTGTAATTCTTGAACATTTCCATATAATATATGTTCATTTCTGTTCATTTCTTTTTTTGTTAAAGCCTGTCCTTCATGTCTCTTTCTCAGCAATATGTTTTAATTTCAGCATGGTTTTAGGTTTTCAAATGATTTTTTTCTTCTGTTTTCCCCAGAGTTTTTTCAGCTTACATCTGTTACTTTCATTTGCCTTATCATGTCTTCTTTGATCTCCGTATCTCTTCTTTAAGTTCCGAGCTTCACAGACATCATTTAAAATTCTTAGACTCTGGATATGTTTGTTTGTGCTGTTGTTCTGCTTTGCAAAGCAGCTCTTCGGATGTACAGTCCCCATCTGGCCTTTGTTTGCTGTGTCTCTTTATCCTACCTAGTTTCATCTATGCATATTTTTCAAGCTGACTGTTTTCTGTTTGTTACTTATTTCATTTAGGTGCAGCTTTTTCCTGGATAAAGAATTTGCTAAAAAAATTGGATGAGGATTACCAGAATCTGTTTTATAGGGCATGAGACACTTTTCCTCCAACTCCTAAGTTGGATTTTTGCTAATAGCTCAATTTTTCCCTCCTGTCAAAGATGACTACATCTTTCACCTGTGCGTGTTTGTGCACACACAGGTGTGTGTGATTACTTTGGAAGAGGGGTTCTCATGTATTTCATTTTGGAGGTGGGGGCCCTTACCTCTTTACCTTGTTATTCAGGCCATTGCTTTCTACAAAGATAACGTATTTGCGTAATTTATTTTTTCAAACCTTCTGTATCACGCAAAGGAACCCACGGATGCTCCATTGTCCAAGCATTTCCTTGAGGAATGTTTCTGACCTGAGCACTTGGGTGTGGAAACACAAAAAAGAAAACAGGGGAACCAAAGAGAAGGTGAAATGATCCTTGATTATGACAATGAGGATAATGATCCTCTTGTGCCATGATTTTTGAAACCTATAGTATTTACCATGATAGAGGCTTCTGAACTTCTTAAATTGGTTGCTGTGTTGTAGGTATAAATAGACTCAACTAGACAGAGAAGCCAAGCCTGGGCCAATGGTGGAGTCTAGCCCTCTAGCTAGTGATCAGACAGGGAGGGCGAGTGATGAAGGCAAGTGGGGAGCTGAGATATTGTCCTTTGCAAGACATCCAGACTACTAAATTATATTTAGATGGGAATAAAAAATTCTGGTGTGCTATTGCACAGCAGGCTGACTATAGATAATATGCTAAAATATATTTTTTCATCCCCCCACTGTTTCTCTTGGTCCCCTTTCCATTTGAGAAAGAGATATACCCTTATTTCTAATTACTTATCTTTTATTTTGTTCTTTAAATTTTGGGTTTCTCATATAAGAGAAACCATACGATATTTAAGCTAAGTTTAAGATTGTTTGTCTGACTTATTTTACTTAAAAACTATATATTTAAAAAGCTAGAGGAAAGGATTTTTAATGTTTTACTTTAAAAAAATAAGAAATATTTGGAGAGATAGATATGTTTAGCCATTGTACAACATGTGCATGAATGAGAACATCACTTACTACATAATAAATATGCACAATTTTTATATTTTTATGGATTAGTTCAAAATGAATTTAAATTTTTAAAAAATTCATGAAAGGCAAGTCTGGTGTTTCACAATCCCTGACTTGAAATTATACTACAAGTCTGCTGTGATAAAATCACCATGATACTGGCACAAAAACAGACTTGAGGATCAGTGGAACAGATTAGAAGATGCAGATACAACTACAAACACACTCAGCCACCTTATCTTTGACAAAGGGACCAAACATGTACACTGGAAGAAAAATAGCCTCTTTAATAAATAGTGCTGGAAAAACTGACTTTCCACATGCTGAAGACTAAAATTAGACCCATGTCTATCACCACGCACTAAACTAAAGTAAAAATGGATCAAAGATCTAAATATTGAAGCAGAAACACTAAATCTACTGGAAGAGAAAGTAGGTAGAAATCTTGAAGACAGAGCTGTAGGCAGAGACGTCATGAACAAAACCCAGATCACATGGGAAATACTTCAAAGAATCAACAGTTGGTATCTAATTTTGTTAAAAAGCTTTTGCACAGCAAAAGAAATCACCAACAAAGAGAAAAGATAACCCACAAAGTGGGAAAAAATTTTAGCCAATTATCCCTCAGACAAAGGACTTCTATCTAGAACATATAAAGCAATGAAAAAAATCAGAACCCCCAAATTCAAAGACCTAATCCAAAAATGGGCATCTGAGATGAATACACATTTCTCAGATGAAGAATTACAAACGGCAAATAAATATATGAAAACATGTTCAATATCACTGGTCATTTGAGAGATGCAAATTAAAACAACACTGAGATTCCATCTCACCAGAGCAAGTATGGCTATCATTAATTCAAGCAACAACAAATGCTGGTGAGGCTGTGGGGAAAAGGAACCCTTCTCCACCGTTGATGGGAGTGTAGACTGGTGCAACCACTGTGGAAATCAGTGTGGAGATTCCTCAAAAAACTAGGATTAGAGGTTCCATTTGACCCAGCTATTCCCCTTCTAGTTGTATTCCCAGAAGAATTAAAAACATCATACCACAGCGATATATGTGTACCCATGTTTATAACAGTATAATTTGTAATAGCTAAATCTTGGAAACAACTCAAATGCCCATCGACCAAGGAATCGAAAAAAAAGATGTGGTATTTTTACACAATAGAGCACTACTCAGCCATAAAGAAGGCTAAACTTGAGTCATTTATAAGTAAAAGGATGGACCCTGAGACCATATTCATAAGTGAAATAAATCAGACTCACATGTGTAAACATTGTATTGTCTCCCTGGTGCAAGAAACTGAGAGAGTAAATAAGGTCCAAAATGTACCATAGATATTGTGAAATGGGCAGACACTGTTCAAAAGGAAAGCGAAACTAGGATATGGGAAAGGGGAAAGGAAGGAAAGGAAAAGGTAAAAAATACAAGATAATTAAGAGTTATACTACTAATTTCTCTTAGTTCATTGAAAAGAAAGGTTTGTGTTAATATTGTTTGGAAAAAATTTCATGCCCATATCTTGTACTCTGAGTAACTACTTTGAAGATAACAATATGCAATGCATTAAATATTGTTTTTCTTCTATTATTTTGTTTTGAAATTTAAAAAGTTTTTTCCATAAAATAAAAATTCATTAAGAGTGTATGATTTGGTTATGTCATAAAAAGATGACACAAAGCAGGAACTGTGGCCACCAGCATGTCCAGTTTGAAGTCATGCAATAGAGATGTCCATGCTGGGTCATCAACACAGGGTTTCATACACACAGGCAGAGATGTGTCCAGGGTAGGGGCATCCCAGAAACTGGTGAAAACCGGACCTCATTGGTGGGTGGTCTAAGTGCTGTGGCTTGCTTTCTCCTGGCTGTATGGACATGTACTTGAACTCCTACTTCAGGCTCCTTCTTTCTCCATTAAACTTGGTAGTTCCTAAGCCAGACTTGGAACTTGGGCTGCCTTTTAGGCTGGGCTGGTTGAGAGTGCCAATTATCTCATGCATTCTCTAGAGAACCCAATTTTCATTGCAGCAAATGCATGCAGGGTTCCTTGGAGACCAACTGGCTGAGAGGGTGGTTGCATCTTGGATTCCTAGAAGCAAGGAAGTTTAATTATCAGAAGAGTTCTTCCAATACGGTACATCCAATCTAAGGTGTCCTAATATTACTAATCAGGAACATTTGACTATCATGACAGAGGAAGAGTTCTTGATTTCCTCCACTGTGGTCTCTGCATCTACCTTTTATTGATCTAATTTTAAAGGGATCTAAGGCAAATAACAACATTAAACAGGGATGCAGACACTTATGTGTTGTGGTTTGGAACTTAAATGTTCCCCAGAAGTTCTTGTGTTGAAGATTTAATCCCCAATGTAGCAGTGTTCACAGGTAGGACCTTTGGGAGGTGATTGGGTCATAAAAGCTCTGATTTTATGAACGGATTAATCCCTTTATGTCTTCATAGTTAAATGGGTTTCAGGTGAAGGGCTTTGTTTTACAAGTCAACTATCATTTTTTTGTTTCTGGCCACTAAAAGATAAGTAGCTTTCTCCACTACAACCTCCCTTCCATGATGTACTTCTTCTCTATAGGCCCAGCCACACCACAGCCAAGTGACCATGGATGGAAACCTCTGAAACTGTAAGCCAAAACAAACATTTCCTCCTTTTAAGATGTTTATCTCAGGTATTTTATTACAGGAACAAGAATCTGAGTAGCACAGTTAAGAAGGATGACTGGAGGGAAAAATGATCATAGCAAGGCAAAGAGGGCAGAGAGAAGGGACAGGTAAGAGAGGGAAAGAAAGAGACAGAGACACTTAGGTGAGGAGATGAGGAAGTACCCAAGAGGAAAAGAGAAAGAGGCTGTGGAATAGGAGTGGGGACGGAGGCAGGACTGGGCCAGGAGCCAGAGAAAGATGGAGCAAGCACCCCGGGGTGGGCTTGAGATGATTGCTGCTGTCCAGAGTAGAGGAGCGTGCAGGTAAAGCAGAAGCAGTGGGTTCTCATATTGGTTCTTTGAATAATAATCATTTCTGCAGCTATTTAGAACAACTCTTTTCTTACTTTAAGAGCCAGCATGTTTGCTTTTGTCTTTAAGCCTTGGAATATTATATAAATTTATTTTCTTAAGGAAGTTTCAAGGTTTATATACTAAGAAATAACAAAGTTTTGGGGGTATTGCTGTGCTGGCAGTGATAACACACACTATAATCAAAAACTCCCCATGACACTGAGCAGCTATGAGGAACCTGAGTTTTTCTTTGGGCTAGGTGAGTGCATCCATTCTATAATGGCCTTAGGTTACCTTCATAATTTAGCCTTTTATGTTTTATTTTCCTTAGGTTTCAGGTTTTCTCAGTAAAAAGTTAAACAGAAATAAACAACACCAGAAAACACTTTCTGCTGATTCTATCCCATTTTTCATAATTATCCTGATGATAGTGATATTAATCAAATGCAGGATAGATTTTGGTTCTAGACACCAACGCTTAGTTTTCATTAAACCTGTCTTTTCTGAATAAGCAATGACATAATGGCCATAAATAACATTATATTTCACTTCAAATGTAATTATTTTTTGTTCAAAGGGAGTCTGCCCACTTTAAGAAATGAAATAAATTTGAGTACTTGGCACTAGTATGTAGCCCAGTTTCTGTAAAGTACAACTGATAACACTAATATAATTCATACAGTAGTTATCAATCATTGTTTCATTATGTAGTGTTTAAATGTAACTATATTCACAGGGTTGGAAGGGACCTTGGACAAGAAATTATTTGTAGAAGTCTGAAAACAACTTGACAAGAAAACATAAAATAGTAATTAATTTGTTATTCAATTAATCAATTCATTCACTCATTTGCCAAATGTATATTGCCAGACACTAAAGAAATGTGGATATGAACGAAAATAGAATTGATCTTTGACCTCACAAAATCTGCAGTCTAGTCTGGGAGAGAGAGGAATCAAATCAAATAACCATAGCAACAGATAAAATTAAACTTCAAGAAGACTCTTGACCTCTATTATGAGAATATAAGTTTGTAGGAGGATTCGTAAATCATTAAAGCATGAGACTAGCATTTTAGCAGTGTGGGATCTTGATTAAGAAGTGGTGAGTTAATTCCTTCAACCATCAAACACTGATTTTTTTGAAAATACATATTGCATTAGAAAGAGTAACAGTCCTTTGGAAAAACCTGAGTCTGCATTTAGAATGAAGGTTGGGAAGCGAGAAGGATGAGACTGTCACTGGGGATCAAGTTGTAGACCCAGGGCCACCAGGTAGAACAGAGTCAGGCAGGGGAGGAGAAATTGTTTTCTGAGTAGGACTGTTAAGCTTAATTGTCAAACTTGATTGACATGGGAGCTGCCTGGGGGATTAGTAAAGCATATTTCTGAGTGTGTCTGGGTGGGTCAGGGAGGCATGAACTTGGGTATCATATCTGGTTCCTGGTCCATTCCTCTGTGGCATTGTTGCCCTGCTCTGCTTCCCAGCTGCCAGGTGCTAAGCATCTTTCCTCTGCTGTTCCCTCTGCAATATTTCTGCCTTGGAGCTAGCCAGCCACAGAGTGCATCTTCTGAATTATTGGCCAAATAGGTCTCCTCTCCTTTACATTGCAAGTGATGTGTATTTGGTCCCCAGAACAGAAGGCTGGCCAATACAGAAAACTGGTACTCAGAAAACTGGTAGAGTATCAGAAAACTGATACTCATAGTGTTGTTGTGACTTTATCTGATCATGTGGTTTAGAAGCCTTTGGAACTGGCTTATGGGAAGTGTTTAGAAATATTTGGAGAAGCAGGCAAGAGAAGCCCTCGAGGGCAGTAAGCAGACCCTGATGGGTGATTCTGGTCAAAATTCAGAGTTACAGAATTCTGATAGGAATTTTGACAGTTAAGGTCAGGCTCAGGAAATTTTGGTTGGAAACAAGGACTCCATTGGAAGCAGATGAGAGGCCATGAATGTGCCAAAAAAAAAAAAAGTCTACATTTTGTCCATGACCTGAGACTTTTCAGGAGGCTGAGTTTAAAAGCAGCAGACTCACTGATCTGGAGGAAGAAACAGCAAGGAAATCCAACATCCAGGCTGTGCCACGTGTACTGTTAGCTGCTTTTTGCCAGATTTATAGCGAGAAACAGGAGCAAAAGGTAGAGCAGAAATATTTGAAAACTTAAGTTTTGACCTGAAAGGGACCAGGGACCACACATGAATTCATGGCCAAAGAAAACGTGATTGCTGAAGAGACTAGCACCATTAAAAGAAACCAAGAGCCAGACCTGATGCTGCGTACCTGTGATCCCAGCACTCTGTAAGGCTGAGGCAGGAGAATCACAAGTTTGAGACGAGCCAGGACAACTTAGAGACTTAATGCGGCCTTGTCTCAAAAAACAAAAACAAAAAAGCAAAACAAACAAACAAACAAAAAAAGCCCTTGGGATGTAACACTGTGAAGGCACTAGGATCAATCCTCAGTACCACAGGGCAGGAAGACAGAGAGACATACAGACAGACACACAGACAGAAAGAGAGTGTGCACAAGAAAAGACAGAAAAGAAAGAAAGAAGGCAACAGAAAGAGAAAGAAAAGAAAAGAAAAGAAAAAAGAAAAGACAAGAAACTAAGCACCAGGGACATGGACAAGATGTCTTGAGGTCATCTCAGGTGTCAGTCATCAGTAAGATCCCAGCTATCATAGGGTCGAAGATGCAAAAGTACAAACCTTTCATTTGAGGAGAGCCCCTAGTACTGCTGCTTAAGAAGGATCGCCTAGGGAACTGGTTCATTTCACAGTGTGCAACCACCCAGGCACTCAGAGGGCTCTGCAACCCTGGTCTAAGGAAGCCTTGCTAGTGCTCCAGCTGGGAGAAAACCTTGGTGTCATTCACATTATGCTGGATTTATAGGCATGTAGAGTACAAGAGTTGTGGAGTCATGGAGACTGCCACCCACACTTCAGAGGAAGATCTTGGAGCCTAAGCAGTGTACCCCTGAGAGGACAGTGTGTGAATCTATGATATAGTGGAGACCTCAGGAAGTTGGAAATGCCAAGAATCTGGAATGTCTTCCAAGGAGACCTGATTGGTTTGGGAGCCCCCTGGGGGATTAGTACAATACACTTCTGAGTGTGTCTGAGTGGGACATGGAGGCATGATCTTGGGTATTATATTTGGTCCCTGCTCCCTTTCGCTCTGGAGAGATGCCATGATGACCCTGCCTTGAAGTTAGCTGACCATGAGTTGAAACCTCTGAAACCATGAGCCAAATAAATAATTTCCATCTTTAATCTGTGGTTGTAGGATCTTTGGTCCCAGCAATGAGAAAGCTGACTAATACAATAGGGCTGGGGTGAAAGAGGCTTTAAATAGCAGACTCAAACATTCATGCTTAAGGTCTAAAGGTTAGAGTTCTCTAAACTCATTGATCTCATATCACCTAGAAAAATTTCTAATACATATTTCCAGGTTTGTGGTTAATCTAGTCATTCCCTACTTGGAACAATTTTCCCAAGAAGTCACTTGGCAATGGCAATGGCTTTAAAATAGAGTATATTACAAAAAATGTGAGATATAATAAGGCCAAATGATAGGGAGCCAACTGCCATCAAAAAATAGTTGGAGCTGTAGGTGTTGTTCAGTGGTAGGACACTTAGCTAACATGTGCAAAACCCTGGCCCAGCACTGCATAAAATGTTATTTGTCGGGCCGGTGAGATGGCTCAGCGGCTTAAGCGCCTGCCCGGCAAGCGCGAGGGCCCGAGTTCGACTCCCGGATCCCACATACGAAAAAGGGGCCGGTGATATCGCTCAGCGGCACGGGCGCCTGTTGGCGCGTGAGGTCCTGAGGTCGACCCCCCGGTACCCACAAAAAAAAAAAAAATGTTATTTGTCGTAGCTCCCTCAAGCAGAGAGTACACCGTGCCTCACAGGCACAGGAGAAAGCAAGAGGCTGGGTAAGGAGGTGGAAGAAAAGAGGATCCATGTATAAGAGCCTGAGGTTTCTGCACAAAGGAATGGGCAAAGCAGGGTAAACAGGCTTGGGATCGAGGGTTTTAAATAATTTCAATGGGCTTCAGCTGGGTGCACAGGATTGTCCCTGAATGACTGGCATCTGGGCTTGGGGTGATTAGAGTAGTGAGTAGTAGCCTGGAGAATGAGAGCCCATAAAGAATATGGTTGGAGTGTGGGTTTTGGATTGCTTTGTATCTGAAAATCTTACCGCTGGGGAGATGTTTACTATTTCTAGGAATTACTGAAGCCTTGGAGGAGCTCACGCTCCAGCATGAACAATGCCTCAAATGTCAAAGCATCAAAAAATAAAAGACATGGTTAATATAGAAATGTCTGGCAATGTTTTTAGTCATTGCAACTAGGTATGGTGGCTGCCACTGACACCTAGTGGGTAGCAGTTAGGGAGACTGCCACCCAGGTTGCAATAGTTGCAACAGTTCCAAAATTGATAAACTTGGCATATTGAGAAGTCCTAGGAATCACTTTATATTTCTTTGAAACTCCTAAGATGATTCCAAAACTGAACTTGATTTAGAAACCATCAGAGTTTCTGAAGGGTTTTAAACAAGAAAATGGCTTAGGGAACAAGTTGTAAGATAAAAAGTTAGATGTAAGCGTACAGTGAAAAGTACATAAGAATATATTATAATGTATATGGATGAGGAAGGCTTACATCAGCTTCAGGGCACTGAAAATTTTAGGTAGAGAAATGAGATCAATAGGGTGACAAATCAAACTGTAACTGTCTTTAAATATTTGCTTTTTTTTTTTGTTTTGATTTTTATGGGATTGTGCATGGAGCTCAAATGCTGTACCACAGAGTTGTACCTTCAGCCCAAAAATTTGTTTCTCAAGTAAAGAGATATAAGTCAAATTTGGAAAAATGCTGTCATTTAATGAAGTTGAGGATTTGTACATGGATAATTATATTATTTTCATTACCTTTCTGAACTTTTAAAATTCCTATAATAAACACTTTAAAAAGTCATGCATATGAGACACCTAGATAATTCTGGGATGTGGATTGGTTGGTTTGTATCTGAAAATCCTACTCAGATGAAGAAATTGAAGGACCAATCCTTAGAAATGGTGGGAAAAAACCACAAATTTCCTCATGTGGAAACTCATTCTGGTTTTGGACATTTCTGAGATAGGAAACAACATTGTAGTGTTTTTGAATTTCAGCATTTGGAGACAGCTTCCATTACCCCCAACCTAATGTCCAACTTCTAAATTTTCTTGTTCATCGTAGTCCTTAGGTGATTTTCAAATGGTTGACTTTATCCCTGAGGCAAGAGCTCTGTCTTATTTTATTGCATCCATACAGTCTAGCACAATTCTTAGCTAATTTAGCAGCCCTCCTTATCTATGGTTTCCTTCTCTTTAGTTTCAGTAACCAGAAGTCAACCATGGTCCAAAACATATTAAATGGAAAGTTTCAGAAATAAATCATTCCTAAGTTTTAACTTGCATGCTTTACTGAGCAATGTGATGAAAACTCAAACCATCCCACCCTGCCCTTCCTAGAATGTGGATCACTCCTTTACCCAGAGTATCCACATTTCATACATTACCCACCCGTTAGTCACTTTGTAGCCCTCTCAGATCAATTGATAAATTCTAATACATATATATATGGTTATATAGGCTATATATAGGGTTCAGTATTCTCTGTGGATTCAGGCATCCACTGAGGGTCTTCAAACATATCCTTGCAGATAAAAGGGCACTATTATAGAAGGCATATAATACACAATTACTGCATATATAATGACTCAGTAGTTTTTCTTTGTGAAGTGGTGGAGTTAAATCCTGGGTTCCTGGGTATTTCACCTAAGAGTGGAATGTTCTGTTGCTTTTCTCCACAGACTATGTTGACTTCCATCAGTGGAGCAAGACTTCTCTGTATTCTCAGCATGAGAGATTCCGGTATGAGTTGCCTGTGACATTTTGTACAAGAAATGTTTGCAGGGAAGGAATTAACCATGCCCTCTTTAATCGTGTACTGTCAAGGGACACCTCTTCTACAGCTATAATTCTCCCCACAAGATAGAGTGTATGAAAAGTGCTTTGCAAATATTTATGTGAATCCAAGGTGGTAGTTGCAATTTTATTCTCATAACACATGTCAAAGCACTTCTCATAGTTGTAATTGTACATGTTTCTTTGAGGGACAACTTGGCTTAGGCTTTCCTTTCCTGCTAGAATAGAAGTCCCTAAAGGTCAGACCAAGTGTTCTTTTTCACACTGTAGTATTCATAGCATTTAGCAAAGTGCCTGATATACATGTGAGAAAGGAAAGTGAATGAACAAGGAAAAAAGCAAGGAAGGGCATGTGACAATAAAAGCAAATCGTTTATAGGATTTAATTAAAATTCTTAAATTATAATTTTGTTTTAAAAGTACAATATATATTGCTTAAAAAAGTCAATGCATGCTGTTCAATGCTATTATTCATTGTGCCAAATACTGATTATTTTATTTGGAGCATCTCAGTTAATCTTTGGAACAACTACAGACGATCCCTGATATGCAGTGTTTTGACTTGTGATTTTTTGACCTTACAATGATGTGGAAGTGATATGCCTTTAGGAGATACAATACTTTGATTTTGAATTTGGATCTTTTCCCGGGCTAGCAATATGCAGTACGGTCCTCTCTGGTGCAGCTGGGCAGCAGGAGGGAGCCACAACTCCTTGCTCCTCCCTGATCATGAGGGGAAGCAGCCGATACTCCACAGTGCGCTGTGTTGCTAAGCTAGAATGTTCTGTACACTAGGTGGATTCAGTACATTTTCCATTTAGGATTTTTCAACTTACAGTAGACTGATTAGGATGTGACCAGGAGTATCTGTTTAAGAAGCAGATATTATTATTCTGTTTCTTTAAAGAAATCACACCTTAAATCACTTAAAAAAATTAAAAGTTGATGGGTAAAGCCTTACTCATTAACATTCAAGGAATGATGAATGCAAGTACTTAAAATAAAATGTAAGCCACAGAATGTTACACAGAAAAAGAAAAGGGTCATACTGTATTTGAAAAGGCACACTCAACCATGAAAATATAGTTCTTGCACATTGCCAAATAAAATCACATCAGATTATATAAAGGCAATCAAACACATAGGAGAAGTGAGCATGAACTGTTCATTTAATATACTTTAATATACATCATGACTCGTTTTAATGAATGTAGAAATTCACATATACTTAAGATTATAATGAATTTAAGAAAGTTAATGAAAACAATTGTAATACACATACAACCAAACTTAAGCCCTAAAAAATGAATTCATTTTATTTTAAAATGGCCATAACACATTAATATAAACTGATAACATATTTATTTACAAAATAAATCTTAGTATATTCTCCAAAGTGGACATTTTATAACAGCAAGATTTAAACATACTTTCATAAAAATATATGTTACTAATGCCAGATCAAATAAAACAAACCTAATCTCATAAAATTAAAACAAAATCTTACATAAACAGCTTTTGTATCTACGAAGAGAAAATCTTCAGAGCTACTTTGAAAACATTGATGAGAAAGCTGCTTGTGAAATATTATGGGATGTTGCCACCGTTACACTCAAGGACAATTGAGCAGATTTAAAATATTTTCAGTAGCAAGAAAGGATGAACACAGAATAATTGAACTTTCAACTAAGATACATGGAAAGACAAACAAACTCAAAGAAAAAAGACAAGGAAAAAAGAACCAGAAAAATAAAATAGAAAAATTTATTTTTAAAATCTGATATCTCAAAATGCTAGTATCATATCTAAACCAATAATAAAAGCAAACTCTACAAGTCTAATTAAAAATAAAACAGAAAAAACACTGATTCATTACAAGGGAATGTTGCTATAGATAAGAGGGCACTTAAGAACATATTAGAATACTATGTACAGCACTACGCTAATAAATTTGAAAATATCAATGATTTTCCAGGAAGATATAAATGACCCAGGTTGACTGAGGATGAAACAACAACAACAACAAAAATCTGAATAGAAAAAGTTGCTAGGGAAGAAATTGAAAGTGTTGTCAGAGGCTTACCTCCAAAAATGGCTCTGGCTCAACTGTTTTTATTAGCATTTTTTTCCAAGTTTGAAGAACAGATAATTCTTTTGCTCTATAAACTGAGAGGACAGAAGAAGATCCAAAGCTTCCTAATTGGTTTTATAAAGCTATTATGACCCTGGTTCTAAAACTTGACAACACTAGCACAAGTGAAGAAAAATACAAGCTGTTTTCCCATTTCTACAATCAGAAAGAAAGTATCAGGAAGTTGAGTCAGATATTATGTGTAAAAATCATGTCCTGGGGCCACTTTGCATTTATTCTAAAGAACAAAAGTACCCATTAATATTTAGAAAACTACTATTAAAATATACTACATCAACAGGCCAGAGAATACATAAATATCAAAATAAAATATTAAATAAAAATCAAATATTGACGTGAAGAAATTTTTGAAAAAGCTATTCTTGATATGAGAAAAAGATAAATTTTAAACCAGTGAAGATTATGTGTAATGGTGAATTATCAGAGAAATTTTTACTGGAATCAGGGTCACACCTGCCATCACCACAATTATATAGTATTTGGTGTAAGTTCTAGTCAATGTAATGAAACAAACTACTGATAAAAGAGGGGTAGTCAATGGCAACAAGACAAAGTTGTCATTTTCGGGTGATGTATGATTTTCCCCTCAGAATAACCAAGAGAATCTAGTAAAATTTTACTTAAGATAATGTTACAAAAAATGGCCAAAAGCAAAATAACAACCACCAACTACCACTACCACAAAAGTCTTGGTGACCCATTTGCATATTTCAAAAAAAAAAAATAAAACCAACCAGACTTCTTTCTTAAAAGAGATTTTATTCAAATGAATAAAATGTACAAAATAGCTAGGAATAAACTAAAAAATTTAGTGCTGTAAAATTTATAAAATGTTACCATGATATATTTAAAAACACAAAAGTGACACGTTTTATTTTTAAAAGGAAGGATACTATTTTATAAATGTAATGATTTCCCAAGTAATAAACACATTTAAGGTATTTCCAATCATTTTCCTACTGATATTATTTTGTAACTTAAAAAGATGATTCTGAAGGTTATCTAAAACAAAGAAGCAAGCATAGACAATTGTGTATGAAAGAACAAGTGTTGCAGATGTTACTGAAATGTTTCTGAAATTGCAATATTTATAACAGTGTGGTAGACGAGATTGGTAAAGAGAGCAATGGAGGAGGATAGACAGCAACCAAAATTCGTCTGACAAAAGTCGCCTTTCAAATAATTGGAAAAAGGATGCATTGATTAGTGAATATTACTAGGAATATTTATTTTTTTTAAAGTCAGTTATGTCACTAATGACAAAATAACACTAATAAAACAGGCTGGTGAGATGGCTCAGCGGCATACGTGCCTGCCTGGCAAGCACGAGGGCCTGAGTTCGACTCCCGGAACCCACATACGAGAAAAAAGGGCCGGTGATATCGCTCAGCGGCATGGGTGCCTGCTGGCACGCGAGGTCCTGAGGTCGACCCCCGGTACCCACACACACAAAAATAAATAAATAACACTAATAAAACAAATTCAAAATAGATCAAATATTTGAGTGAAAAAAATAGAACTCATAAGCAAGCCCAAAATATTACTATTATTAGAGACAAAAGCAACGTTTAAGTAAAAATCTTTGAACCCACAAAGACTGAAACAACAAAAAATTATTTTCGGTAAATAAAACATCAAAGCAACAATAGTATGGTATTATTTGTGATAGGCAAAGAGTTAATATCCTCAAAATAGATGTATGTGCATGTGTTTGTGTATACACAGATACATATATTTATATATTATGCACACATGCACATATATATATGCAAAGAGCAAAAGGTTATTGGTATAACACAAAGATTGCCAGTTCACTAAAAGAAAAGAGCAAATTTTTTAAAAATATGAAAAATTCAACCTCCATAGTTATCATAAATACAGATGAAACAATCTATACAGTATCAGAATACCAAAGAAAGAGATAGGATACTTCTTTGTATTTCTCAGTGTGTGAGATGAATATTCACAAATCATCAGTGGAAGAGAAACTTAGTAAAACTACAGTGAAGAATCAGACAGTTTGGCTGAAATCTACCTGGGTTGTTGGCTTTCTAGCTGTGAAACTTTATTATGTTACTTTCCTAGGCTGCAGTTTATCCCTTTCTAACAGGAGAAAAACAATAGTATTGGCTGTTAGTACTAGTGAGATTAGATGTACATTAAGTAATTAAAATAGTGCAGGGCATATAGTAAGTGCTCAATAAAGATTAATACCCTAAAATATCTTTTCAAGTGCATAATCTTTTAGTACTAATTCTATTGCAATGTCCTGAGGATAGAATCAGAGATGTGTATATAGGTTTGTACAATTAAGTGACTATAACAGTTTAACTTATAAGGCAGGAAACTGAAAACAACCCAAATCACCAATGTTTAGGGATTAAATTAGCGCCCATCCAAAAGTTAATAAGAGGCAAACATTAGTATCATGTATGTCCTCAAAATATATTTAGTGATCCAATAAAATGTAAATTTGAAAAAGCTAAATACAAAATTATATATGAAGTATAATATGTATTTTATTTTCTAAAAATTCATATATTGAAATATATGTACATATTTTTTATCAGAAATACTATGAGTACAGAATTAAATTGTGGCTATTTCTGGGTTGTAAGGTTATGAATTCATTTTTTTAACATTTTCTGTATTCTTTTTCAATTTTCAAATGCACATATGTTATTTGTATAATCCGAGGAAAATGTCACATCAATCGTGTTGTAACATTTCCCCTTGGTTCCCTATCATGATTTCCCCCTCACTTTCTCTCTGACAGCTTGTGGACTGGATTCGGTCACGCGTGCTACTGATCCCTTTGCAGTCCTGCTGCGGGGTGTTGCGGGCTCCATGGTTCACATCTGCTGTTGGCAGAGAGCAGCCCAGCGCAGTTTGCTCAGCCTGCAGCTGCTGCTGATTCTTGCATCTTCCTGTTTAGCCACATTTCCCATTAACTGACCCACTACAAAGGACACCTGACTATCATTTAGTCACAGCCCCTAACGAACGCACTGTGCACTTACCATATATGGTAATATGAAGTTGCAATTTGGTAAATCACGGTCCCTGCTTTCAGGAGCTGGCGAACAAGACGGACAGACTTGCTTGTTTATTGTCCCACTCAGTGTTATCCCCACAGCTTACAAATTTTACCCCATATTGTCTACTTCGTGACAAGCAAATGCTGGCAGCACTAAGGGTGCCAGATTTAGGAAGTGAAAACACTGGGACAAATACTGCTTGAGGCATGCTTAAAAATTATTTAAATGTACCTGAGATTCATGTTTAACTGGGCATCCTATATTTCATCTGGCCAATAATTATTACTCTCTCCCTCTCCCACACATCCCTTTTACAGATAGAGAGGCTAAAGGAAGCCTGAATTAGAAAACAAGCCTTCACTTTTCTTCTAATGGTACTCAGAGGCTGCCTTGCATGAAGCAACATCTGTTTTGTATTTGTGTGTGTGTGTGAATATTCTAATGAGTTCAGTGCAGTTGAGGTTTTGTTTCGCTTCTGGATGGTGACACCTCTGGTTAGTGGTCACCCATGAGCTAGATAAGCAACCACAGGGGCCCACAGAGCATCTCGAAGTGGGGATGCTGGGTCAGAGGAGTCCTGTTGCTGTCTGGGTCCCTGTAGATGGGCAGGTGTCCTTCCCTGCTTCACCACGGATGGCCGCTCTGTGCACCCCATGGGAGAGCACTGGTGTAAGTACAATAAGCTTTTTAGTCTAAGCCCAACTCTAGGGTGCATAAAGAAGAGATGCGCAGGGCTACTAAAGAAGTCCACTTCCTCCAGTCTGGCTGTGTCCCTAGCTCAGCATAGCGCTTGAGTCACACATATCAAATGAAGAAATGTTTCCCATTGTGCTGATCCTTGGTTCTGCAGTGGGCTCTCAGCTGCAGAAGTGGCTGGCTGGCCTGCATCAGGGAGGAGGAGGCACCTGTCCTTCTGATTCAGGGTGAATCTCTCCAAGGAGGGGTCCAACATAGCAGGTGGGGAACTCCACCTTTCAGGGAAGCCCTCTTTGAATGCCAGACTCAACCCCGAAGCACTGAGTTTTAGGCATTTGTTAACCATACACTACTTGAGAGATACTGATCTTAGCTTCTTTCTCTTGCTACAACTGAATACCACAGAATGGGTAATTTGTAAAGAAAAGCAATGTATTTCTTTAAGTTCTTGAGGCTGGGAAGTCCTGGGCAGAGGAGTCACATCTGGTGAGGGCTTCTCTGTTTTCCCCATCATTTTTGGTTTTGAGTGAGTGGGCGCAGGACTTCAGGGACATATTCACAAATGTGTTGACTTTTGTAGACATCAGGAGAAAGTTTTTGTTGTACTGTTCTGAGTCTTCTGTCAGTAGTAGCATTAGCATCCTTTTGTCAGGTGCCCCCCCTGACATGCCAGGTCTCGGGTGGAGAAGTAGCATTTCAAGGTCACCTGGAGAGGACCCAGCGTGGAGGTATGGTCTTGTCCCAACCTGGTATGCTAGTTTAGGGCCAATTCACACTGGAGGTCCTCTGGTGGTTCCAGAAATTTGCTCTTCTGTTTTCCCTCCCCTGCCTTCTCCCGCCTGTGCTGGGGAATGATTAAATGCCTGCTACACTTCAGTAGACATAGGTAGAAGGGCAGACCCTGCTTTGCCTCAGATAAAATGTTACAAGTTGAGTTTCCCTTACCCAAAATACTTGGGATGAGGAGTATTACAGATTTTGAATCTTTTTCAAATTTTGAAATATTTGCATATTCATGAGATATCTTCAGGATACGACCCAAGTCTAAAGACAAAATTTATTTATGTTTCATATTCACATAGACTCAAGGTACTAATTTTACATGATTTTCTTGTGTGTCTGCATTTTCACCGTGCCCTATCACATGAGGTCAGGTGAGGAATTCTCCACTTGCGGTGTCATGTCAGCGTGCAATAAATTTTCAATTTTGGAGTATTCTGGATTTCAGATTTCTGAATTAGTTTCACTCGCCCTGTATCTCCTTAGAATTCAAGTCCTAGCAGGCAGGGACTGTGCCTTTGAGAATTGTGTGTGGCTTCCAGAATGCAGAGAAGGCTCTGATTAAAAAGACCTCACTATTAGGACTCAAAGCAACTGAGAGAAAGAGTTGAAGTTTGCTGGTCAGTAAGGCCCATCAGGCCCGCAGTCTGTGCTCTGAGTTGGTCTCTGTTCTCTGCTCAGAGTTGGTGAACAGCAACCCGAAAGAAGTGTCCAGGCAAGGCAGGGGAAGGATCAGGTCTTGCTCGCATTTCATAAGATGAGCTTTGAGAGATTCTGAAAGCAGCTGAATAAAATCTCAAACCTATCAAGAGCTTTGTGTTCATTAAAAAAGGGTTGATTTTCTTCCTGTAAAAATAAGCAGTTGCTCCAGGCCAGGGCTCTCTTATGTTTTTGTTCAGTGCTGAGATACTGTGACTTTTGAGTGAAGAATTATTTTAAGATCTGTGCAAGGAGGTGTGGCTGACTTCAGCTGCAAACAAATTTAAAACGGAGTACTTAAAACATTTGTGTTTGATATCTTGCAGTTCTTTAAGCTGTTACACTTGATAAGTTATGTGGCCAGGTGTTAGTTGCATGTACCCCAAAACTAGGAACTAGGTTTACTGATCTGACTTGATCTCTACATCTCTTCATTGGTGTAGCTTAGAAAAAAAAAAAAAAAAAAAGGCAAGAAAGAAAAAGAAAAGAAAGAAGTTTTACTTCTATGAGTCTAACATGTGTTAAGTGATCCCTCTCTTACTCATTCAGTGATTTACTGAGCACCTTAATGGATGCGCTGCAAGATAAGATAAGCAAGATAAGCCAGGGTATCGGCCTAGAGGAGCTTGTGAAGGGAGACAGATCCAAAAACAAATATGGGGAGTGCAGTGTCATAAATGCAATACTGAAAACACTGGGGCAATAGAACTTGGGGTGTCTTAGACATCCAAACATAGATAAATGTTCTTCCTTGAAGATGCGTAATAGAAATAATCCATAAAATATAAAAATATTCTGATACATCAAAGAACTCACAAGAAAAAAAGGAAATTTCCAGGTGCTAAAAAAAAATTAATATCCAAGTGCTTAGAGTAACCAGAAATCCCAGATCTAAACACAGGCTTCAGGGGACCCAGGCGAGGAAAATACACACCTTTCCCCACTGAGAAGGCAAGAGAGATAGGAGGAGAGCCCTGAATAAAATGCAGTCTCCAGAAGGAGACTGTTAGAGGCTGTGCTCACAGGCCCCGCAACATGAAAATAAAGCCCATCTTCAATGTGATGCCTGAATGAGGGGCAAAATCTCCTAGAAGATGGTAAAATCTCTGTCCAGCATATTATTATAGGTACAAGGAACCTGCGCTGAAAGCGAAAAGAGAAATGTGCACCCTGAGAAATAAACATGAGCTCTGGTTGAGCATCCTGCAATGACTTAGGGTCACTTCCCAAAGGGGCACAGGATAGACAGATATGCTTAGCTGTATGACCTGACTTACGCATCAGGAAGACCCCTCTGAGGGTCATGAGAGGGATGGAGCCAGGAAGGTGGAGAGAGCTACTAGGAAACCATTACAAATTTCCAGGTGACAGCCCAAGACGGACACTCCAGCCCTTGGCCTCCATCATTTCCTGTTTACTCCTAACAGTATTATCAGCTATCTTCACTTCCACTCTTGTCTACTTCCTGGGCAGCACTGTAAGCCTGAGACTGTCTGTATTGTAAGATATATAGATATAGATATAGATATATAGATATAGACATATATATTACATATATATACATATATATGTATACATATATATTTTCTGTGTCTCTGCATCACTGAACCAAAATGAAGATATCAATGGGGTTATATTCCCTCCAGAAACTTTAGGGAGCCCTGGCTATTTGGGCATCCAGTGGCTGCCAGCATTCTTTGACTTGTGACCACATCACTCCAATTCATCATTCCTTTTCTGTGGTGTAGTCTCCCTTTGTCTTCCTCTTATAAAGATATATATGATAGCAGTTGGTCCAACTAGTTAATCCAAGATAGACTGTCCATCTCAAAATTCACATTTAATGACATCTGCAAAGCCTTTTAGTGCTGTATAAGATAATATTCACAGGTTCTAGGGGTGAAGACATGGATATCTTTTAGGGACCTTTATTCAGCCTATTGGGTCTTCTGATGTGAAGTATTTCAAGGTAGTAAAACTAAAGTCCACCTAAGTTAGGTTATTTGTACAAAGTGATACAAGCTATACTTACAGCTATATGATTCCAAAACCTAGGTGGGTTTTCTTACATGCAAATACCTCAAAGACAAGGAAAACTTAAAATAATGGAATAAATATCATTGTTGATTTTATTTGCTTATCATTCTATATACATACAGTAAATAATTTCATTGCATTGGAAAAGAAACAGAGGATCTCATATAAAGCACACTCAGAAATATATTTCAGTAGCCTGTGTACACAGGTTGAGTCTTATCAAATCAAGGAGCCACTCTCCAGAGGAGTTACAGCAAATATCGAGTTAGCAAAGGAAATGCTCAATTTCAGGAAGTACTTACACCATACAATTTCCCTTTAAGATTTATTAAACAAATGGAATCAGTTTCATTCAAACTTTAAGAAGACAAAAAGAGGAGGAAAGAACTGTATTTTCCCTGGTAGGAACATGTACTAAAATTTAAGAAGTGAAGTAGTTTTTTTCTCTCCTTGAAAATTATAAGCCAGAGGAATCATTTCTGTAGGTAGTTTCTGCTTCCTACTCAGCTAACCTGCTCCTATGGGGTTGGTAACGAATCACAGCTAAGAGCTCAGAGGAAAACTCTATTGGAAATACGCACGTAAGCACAACTGAGTTGTAGTGATGTGAGGAGGAGGAAGAGGAGCAGGAGGAGGATGTAATTTATTGAGGGCTCAGTACATACTCAGAGTTGTTCTGAGTGCTTTATGACTATTAAACGATGAGGTAAGGATTATTATTGCCATTTTTATAGTTAAGGAAACTGAAGAGAGGTCAAGTAACTTTCCCAAGATCACATTACTAGCAGATGATAAAGTTGGGATTCCATTCCAGACCATCTGACTTCTGAGAATTCACCCTAACTACTGTGCTTTTGAAAGACAGCACATAAAACAAAGCATTGTACAAAACCACAGTAATCTGTGATAGGTAGCTCTTAGATTTGTTCAAGAGTTTTATAACTGAACATATGCCTACACCAGTAGGTTTATCCAGATACAAAACTTTTTTTTGCGGTATTGGAGACCAAACACAGGGCTTTACCCATGCTAGGCAAACCCTCTAACACTGAACTGCATCCCCAACACAGGTACAAAAATTTTAACTTTCCCAATGTAGATAGGTGAGAAAATGGAAATTGTCCAAAAATGTCTTAACGCATCATAAACTCTTATCTACTTTTCCTTTTTAAGTCTCTTTTGCCTCAACATCCTGCCATCAGTAGATGTATTAGAACTTCCGGGGTCTTCATCCCTCCATTGGTTCTCTCCAACAGATGGCTGCGAGTATTGGGGCCTACATATTGTAGCTCACTTATCTGCAGCTCACTTATCTGCAGAGGCCCCAACACACACTCCATAAAACTTGGCTTCAGAAGATGACAAAGTTTTATAATAAAATCTACGCTTGTTGGAAGAGTCCTTTGACTGATACTTAGAGTTCTTCCTTAGTTGAGATTTAGTTGTTTAGGGCTTTTGTCTTGAGTCCACCTTTGACCTTCTGGGCTTTATTATTCTCTGCAGTAAAAGAAGCTGAGAGTACTATCCTCCTGTACCCCTTTGTTATGGCTTGTATTTAGATGTCCCCCCAAAGCTTCATATGATCATAGGTGGAGCTTTTTCAGAGGTGGCTGGATCTACAGTGTGTGACACAAGAATTGATTCATGGTGCAAAGCTAGGATCAAGGGCACTAGGAATAAGGGTGTGAGTGCTATCAGCCCTAATTAGCCTGGATAAGATATAAGGGATAGAAAGAGCTGTGATTGTCCCTTGCTTTGCTACCTTTTGTCCACCATGAACTGTTTATTTTCTGCGATGCTTGTCTGCCATGCTACCCTGCTTTGGAGTCAGCCAATTATGGACTGAAACCTCTGCAAACTGTGAGCTAAATAAATCTTCCTTTAACTTTGGGTGTTGGGTATTTTGTCTCAGCAGCGAGAAAAGTAACTAAGACCCCTTTGAAGTAATTAACTTTGAGTCTGTCTATCCTGTCTTGATTAGTAAGTCTTCTGAATACCCATGTTCAATATTTCAATACTTATTGTTACCAATGCTCCTCTATGAGTAAAATTCTAATATGGTACAGCAACGAAGTTCAAGTAACCTGCTTTCAAGTTGGACTTTCCCCAATAGTAATGATGTTGAATACTTTTTTATGTTAACTATTTCTTGCTTCTGTGTCTTCCCTTTGTTGAGATGTCTTTTCAAATATTTTGCCTAGTTTTTTACTTGGCTTATATATTTTTTTTTTTTCAACTAATGGGAGTTGTTTTGTTTTGCTTTGTTGCTGGCGACTGAACCCAAGGGCTTCATCCATACCAAGCATGTGCTCTAATACTGAGCTACATCCCAATGCTACTACTGAGGATTGAGAGTTCTTTACGCAGTTGGAATACAAATTCTTTGTCACATATGTAATTTAAAATATTTTCTTCAAATTCAGAGCTTTTTAAAAAATCACTTAGTGTCTTTCTCAGAGCAAAAATTTTACATTTTGATGACTTCCAATATATGATTTTTTTCTTTTATGGATGATGGTTAGGTGTTGTATCTAAAAATTCTCCAACTAATCAAAAGCAAACAAGACTTTTTTCTGTTTCCTTCAAAAGTTTATAATTTTACATTTAAATCTATGGCACATAGTCCATTAATTTTTGCATAAAGTATGGGTTTTAAGTAAAGGATTATTTTCTTATTCATGGGTCCAACATTGTTTCAAAACATTTGCACTAATGAGTGTCTTTTCTCCACTGAACTGCCTTCACAGTTTTGTAAGACATCAATGGCCTGTATTTGTGTGGGTTTATTTCTCGATGTTTTTTGGCATTGATTTACTGTGTCTATTTTTCTCCAAAAGCACATCCTTATTACTATAGATCTACAATAAAAATTTTGAAATTAGATAATGTGATTTCTCCAACTTCAGTTCTCATTTTCATTTTTTAAATATTGTTTGATTATTCTAGTACATTTGCTTTAACTTTTGGTACAAATTTTTAAATCAGTTTATCAGTTAAGATTATCAGAATTGCATAAAATCTATAGATATCTTCACATAGAAAGAAGCAGAAAATATAGAGCTAGATCATAGAAACTATCCAATCTAAGCAAGAGAGAGAAAAAGATTGAAAAAGACAACAGCCCTTTAGGACCTGTGGAAAATAACAAAAAAACCTAATGTTTATGTTGTTGGAATCTGAGGAGAAAAGGGGAACCAGTATAATAAAGAAAAAAAAAATATGGAAGAATCCATGACTGAAAACTTTCCAAATTTTGAAAAAAGATTTAAACCTAGAAATTAAAAAAGATCCCTAAACAGGATTGGTTAGGGAAATACATACTCAGAGGTAGCACAGTCAAACTCTTAGAAATTGAAAACAAAAAGAAAATCTTAAAAGCAGCCAGGGGAAAATTATATAGTATAATTTCTAATGAATATTCAGGTGAATATAGATTCACACTCAGAAACTGTGGAACCCAGAAGGCAGCGGACACTTTCAGTGTGCTGAAAGAAAAGACCAATCATCTGAGAAGTCTGGATCCAGGATGAACCTGAAACAAAACCATTTCCACACAAAGAAAAATTAAGAAAGTGGATGGTAAGGAGATCTGCTCCAAATGCAGCCATTCCATCTGAAGGAGACGAAAACTATAAATCTTAGAATATCAGAAATAAAGGAAGAGCAACAGAAATAGAAAATATCTAGCTAAATAATACTACTCTGCTCTTAAACTGTTATAATATTTTTATGGCTAAAATAAAAATGTTAAGTGGTGGAGTATTCATGGTATATAGATGTAATATATAAGACAATTAGAACGTAAAGGGACCTATATGGTAGTAAAGTTTCTACATTCCACCATAAAACAAGATACAGAAAAAAGTTAAGTACATGATAAGAGAGAGGGGTGAGATGAATTGAAAAACATAATATATAAGATAAAATAAAATGTTGAGTAATATTAAAAAAAAGACAGGAAAGAGAATTAGAGAAACTAAAAACGGGACTAACCCCAAAACAAGATAACAGACCTAAATCCAAATATGTGTTGTGATAGAAAAAGGAAATGAATGTTTAAATTTTTAAAAGTTTATTATAGGAAAAGCCACATTGCCAACAATCCCCCTCGAAACACTTGCCCTACAGTCAAATGCACTTACTCCACAATCCTTGCTACCTCTGAGGCTGTTGTGGAAGACCTTTGAGGGTGTCTTTATTGCACTGTTAACTTGATGTCCTCAATCCATACAAAATGCTCACCTTTCATAGATATTTTGACTTTGGGAAAGAGCCAGAAGTTGCACAGTGCCAGATCTGGTGAATAAGGTAGTTGAGGTCACACCATAATGTTTTTACAAGTCTACCTTTTCATTGGATAGCTGTTGGTAGCAGCCTTTGTTTAAATTATACCTCATAAGGACACTCATGAGTGAGAACTTACAGAACTGCTTCAGAAAGTGACGTTGGTTAAAATAAAATCTATTTTTAATTGCTTAAAAAAAGAAAGTGGCAAGAACGATTGGTTAGATGTTCGAAGTGAGGGGTAGTATTTGGGAGGATTATAGGAATGTGTTCTTTACTTAATAAATTTTAAAAATGTAAACAATCGCCATATATTTTTGATTACCCCTTGTGTATTTAAAAAATTATACTAAATGTCAATGAAGCACACTAACTAAAAGATAGAAATTATGAGTGTATTTTTTAAATGACCCAAGTGATAAGCTATTTTATAAGAAACTCATTCATAATATAATGATATAAATAATTTAAGGCCAAGTAAGTGGAAGAAATATACCATGGAAACACTGGTCCAATGAAAGCAAGAGAAGCTATGTTACAGACAAAGTAGATTTCAGAGTGAGTAAGTTATCAGGGATAAATAGGGATATAAATAGGGATATGGTGATAAAGGGGTCAGTCCACCATGAAGACTTAACAGCCCTCACTGTATGTGCACCTAAATGGCAGGGCTTTAAATGACATGATGCAGAAGCCCATAATATGTGAGGAGAAATTTTTGAAGCTCCATAACTACACTTGGCAATTTCAACACTCCTGTCTCAATAATATCAGAGCAAACAGAAAATCAGCAGGTATATAGAATTGAACCATGTCATCAACCAACTGGATCTAAATGGTGTTTATAGGTAATTCCACCCATAACAGTAGCATATACATTCTTTTTGAAAGTACATGGAAAGGTCAACAACATAGATCACATCCTGAGTCTTAAAACAAACATTAACAAAGAATTTAAATTATGCAAAAAAACAAGATATACTCTGACCTATAATGCAGATAAGTTAAAAATTAATAGCAGCAAACAAGATAAAAGGAAAAAATCCTCACTTAGAAATTAAATGACATCCTTCTCAATGATCTATGAATAAAAGAGAAAATCTTAAGGGAAGTTAGAAAATAATTTCAACTAAACAAAAATGAAAATAAAACAAACAAAAACTTGTGAGACAACTGCATTAGTGCTTAGAGGGAAACTTAAATATTAAATGCTTACATTAGAGAAGATACACCTTACTTAAGTTATCTAATTTCCATCTGAAAAAGAACAAAATAAGCTCAAAACAAAAAGAGGGAAAGAAAAAAATAGAGTAGCTGAAACAAAGGAAGATATGAGGAAAGGCAAGTATTGGCCTCACCACCTTCATTCAATGTCATACCATACAGTGCACACCCTAGCCAGCGCCATGGAAAACGGCAAACAGGAAGCATGTGAGCTTTATAAATCAAATGGCATAGAGGCATAATGGTGGCCAGCATAACTGGCAAGGAGGGGAAATCACTCTAAATGAAAGATAAATAATGAGAATATATCAGAGGATAACGTGCATTGGTTTTTTTTTTTTTTGTGTGTGTGTAAGAAAAATTTTATAGGGTGTTCTCTAGTTAAGAAGATATTAATAGAAAGTAGCAATGAAAAGTTAGGGATACAGCTCAATGGTAAGAATGCTTGCCTAGTATGTGTGAAGCCATGGGTTTCATCTCCAGTACCACAGAAAAAAGTAACAACAAAGGTGGTAAAACCTTTTCCGATATATTTAGAAATGTAATAGAAAATTGAAGAGTTCGTCAAATGAGGAAGCAAATAAAATGCCCAGTATGAAAACAGAAGGGTTAAGATTTCTTGCTTTTAGAATCGATGCCTACTTGTATCTACAAGCTTATATTTTTATATTTTGCTCTAAATCTTTAAAAATGTAATGCCATGGAAACAGTCGTGTTATGCTTTGCTGCTTAAATAAACTTAAAAGTTCTATTTTTGATAGAAAAAACAATAATTGAGTGCAAAATCATGCTTGTCTGTGTTTCTCATTTAAATATGCTTAGAGGATGTTCACCTTTTGGCACCAAAGCTGTTGAATGTGGGGTTAAGATCTTGCTGTTTTTGGGGGTGGAATTCTGGCCCCAGTGGTGACTTGTGACCTTGAAAAAGTTACCTGCCTTCTTTGTATTTTAGTTTCCAAAGCTCTAAAGTGAAGGAAATACCAGGAAGACTCATGTCACATGTTGCTAGAGTAACTAAGCAGGTAGCAGTTGCAGGGTGCCTAGGATAGCCTCTGGCCAAAGAAGGATGAATGTCAGCTATCATTAGCTCTCACCAGTACCTCCACCCATGACACATTATCTAAATTAAAGATATAGTCCCTGGGCTGGGTGAAGACTAACAAAACCAAAAGTCGTACCTTGAAAAATGTCCATCAACAGATGAATGGAAAAAGAAAATGTGGCATTTACACACGATCGAGTACTACTGTGCCATAAAGAAGGATAAATGTGAGTAATTTGTAGGAAAATGGATGCATTCTAAGACCATAATGTTAACTGAAATAAATCAGACACACAAGTTGAAATATCACATGGTTCTCTTACATGAGAAACCCAAAGTCTAGGTAAATTAAAGAGCAAAATAAAAGGTAGATAACAGGAAACAAAGAGATAGATCTTTTGCAAAAGGGAAGGGGACCAAGAGATGGAGGGTGGGTGGAATCAGGGAAGGGGAGAAAGTTGAAAATAGATTTAAGATGTGTTATATATATGCACCAACTCCTCACAATGAGTGTAATCATTATATATTATAAACATGTGCTAATACAAATAAAAAAATAAATAAAAGTCAATAAAAGAAAAATACATACTTTTATTGTAGCAATAAATATGCTATGGATACTACTTCTGACCCACAGAACTGTACGTGAATACTCAGTGGAAGATAGAAATACAGAGGAATTACAATGAGAATACAGGTTTTGAGGGAAACCAAGCATTATTGCCAGCAGAGAGAAGAACTTTATTTGCCCTATACCTATAACCTCTCATTTCTGTTACTTTTCTAATGTGGGATACTGATTTAAGAATTCAAATCTCAGAATGCTGATATGCCAACTTTACCGAGAAGGAAAGATCAGTTACAAGGAGTTTTGAGGACAATTGAAGCAGTCAAACACAGAGAGGAGTTTATAAAAAGTATTGATCTTTTATGTCTCAGAGGAATGGATAAATAGTACAGTTGATAAAAAGGCCCAAGCTCCTATGGGAAAGTGTTGGATAATGATATCTTTATTTTTTCTTTAAGTAAGGGGACCTTGTCATTCTTTACTTTCTTGGGAAGTACTTCAAGCAAAATATAGAAATTAGCACTTCATAGATTCTTGTTTGTCCCAAGAGTAAAAATGGAAATAAAGCACAAATTAGATTTGTAATCACCAAATTTATTGAGTAAGGTCCAAGTTCTTATTCAAAGTTGAGGTTCCTCTTCATCTAAGTAGATTAGAATTGAAATAATTGCACTGAGCTTCAAGGTCAGAGTGTATTTGAGTTGATAAGGAATCTACTGGTTCTACAAACAGTGAAATCAACTTCATATCAGACCACAGTCAAATTTACCAGATGCAGTGATACCATGCAATCTGCCAGTATTGCTGACTCATTTTCATGGCATCATCTGTGAGCAGAATTTCCAGTGATGATGATAATGTTGCTAATAAAAATAATGCAACAAAATAGTTACTCTTTATTGAGCTATTAATACCATTATAGGATTGTTTCCCAAATTTCTCTGAAAATGAGACTTTCTTAATTATGCTTAGTAAATACACAGATTCTCAGACTGCAAACCCAAGTTTGTCACAATTCCCAAGAATTAATGTGGGGAATTAATATTTGGGGAATACTGTGCCAGGCTATGTGATAAGTACTGTAGTTCACATCTATTAATCATATTTCATTTCTACAATTGTATACAGTGAATTTTATCATTAATTCTATCACATAGATAAGAAACTTGAGGCATTAAGTGGTTTGCTTATGGCTGCAGCTTTGAAAAGTTACCCATCAGTACATTCATTAAGGTCTGATGTTGAATTCCAGTAGAATCACTAACAGGCTTAGCTGGCTTCCAGGAAAGTGAAGATGGTATAGAGAGCAGAGACCATTTCAGTTTGCCCACTTTGCCCTAAAGGATTCACACCTGTGTTTCTCATTTCTTCTTCTGCACCTCAAGTTTCTCTCTCCCCCTTGGCTTCATTTGCTTCTTCTCTCTGCCTTAAGTCCCAAGACTAAGATTCAAAGAGCTTGCACTTTAGAAGCAGAGATAAGACCCACATACATGGCAAACTATAATAAGTGTGACCGAAGAGGTGCAGAGACAAAAAGTACTGAGAAACATTGGGAAAAAGATATAGAAGTCCTGCTTTGGGATACTGGAGAAGATACAACACGGTTTAATTCACTTGCACAAATTCTGCAGTATTGGTAGGTTTTCTACTGACAGAGCTGGGGTGAGATCACCAAAAGAATATTTTGCTCCTTTTCTTTACTTTGAAAACTGGGTTACTGAAACTTAGACCAAGTAGGGAAAAATAAATCTGAGTCCCAGTGATGGCTTAGCAGTCTAAGTCATCTGTTTCAAAATAGGACAGAATTATAACCAGCTGGTAGTAATTTTCAAATCCTGACCCCTGCAGAAAAGGGTGAGAAGTCACCAGATCCTCCATTTCTTGTTCAGAGCAGCAGGCTGTGTTTCCCTCTCAGGGCACTATGGATGTTATGCGGCTTTTTGCTTTTATTTTTAATTTTGTTAGTAACCACAAGCCACACTGTTCCGGTATTTTGAATACAGCATTTGTAAGTCAAAAATAGAAGAAGGGTACAGAATGTGCAATATTTTCTAGCTCATTGTTCCATGTCCATAAAAAATATTTTAAAAAGAAAATTCTACATTCTTCAGGTCAGCAACAGAAGTGGTATTATTCTCTCTGTAATTTACAATGAATGGTAAAAAGTAAGCACTTGGGTACCTCATCTGTCTTATTCACCTCTGCTAAAATATGGGGTGGCCCAACAGTTCTCATTACTTTCTAATTAAGGTACAAATTAGGTACCCAGGGGCAGTCCACTGCCTGTCATAGGCTGAGTTGTGTCCCCGCAAAAGGTAGGTTGAAGTCCTAACCTCCAGTACCTGTGAATGTGACCTTATATAGAAATAGGGATTTTGGAGATTTAATCCAGTTAAGATGTGGTCATGAGAGAAGGTCCTAATTCAATAAGGAAGCAGCCTGGTAAAGACACAAGCGAAGGAAGACCGCTGTGTGACGGTGGACCCAGAGCATGCAGTGGTGTGTCACGGAGGACTGCTGGCCCTCAGCAGAGGCTGGAGGGAAGCACAGACCAGCTTCTCCCTCCGAAAGAATCGGTGCTGCTGACACTGATCCCAGACTACTGGCCTCCAGACTGTGAGAGAATAAATTTCTGTTGTTCGAAGCCACCCAGTGTGTGGTACTGCATTCTAGCAGCCCCAGGAAACAAATCTACCACCTTCATGAAAACTGTCCACAAATGGACTCTGTGTAATATTACACATAAAATTTTACAAAAACACTTAATCTGACAACAGTTATAAATATGAAAAATATTATCACATGAAAGGTAATAGATGTTATGGGGGGAAGCTAGGCTACTTTGATGGGAAAAGAAAAAGATTTATCATGGAGAAGTTTGTTCATCTTCTGAAGGAATATAAGAGATGGTTTTATCCCGGAGTGGGCAAGCTGTGACCGGGATGCCAAAATCAGACCACGTCCATCATTGGACAGCCCCCACGCTAAGAATAGTTTCTGCGTTTCTTTTCTCCTTCTTTTCTTCTTCTTCTTCTTCTTCTTCTTCTTCTTCTTCTTCTTCTTCTTCTTCTTCTTCTTCTTCTTCTTCTTCTTCTCGTCTTCTTTTCTTTTTCTCTTCTTCTCTTCTTTCTCTTCTCTTTCTTTTTTCTCTTCTCCTCTTCTCTGTTCTGGGGAATTGAATCTCCGGCCTTTGCACTGAGCTACATCTGTAGCCTTTATTTTTCTTTTTTTTAAATTTTAAGACAGGGAGTCACTATGTCATTAAGTTACACAAGCTGTGCTCAAACTTGTGATCCTCCTGCCTCATCTCCCCAGACAGTCATGTCTACATTTTTGTGGGTTCTTGAATGTGGCCCAGCTCTCTTTCCCTTCCATCCGGAGGATATCTCCAGAGAATTAGGAGATGAAGGACTCACTAGTTGAAAGGATTCTAGATCCCCAGAAGACTGTGTGGACTGGGCCCTCAACTTCTAACTTAGATTTTACTATTATACGAGAAATAAATCTTAATTGTGTTCTATCATTGGGGTGTTCAATATAAACAGATGAGAGTTTTATGTTTTGGTACTTATCTATTATTATTATAATCCTAGCCTAAAACATATTATTTCTTTACCTAAACTGAATCCTAACTCTTTTTTTTTTAATCCTAACGCTTACTCTAAATTACACCAGAAAAATATACAATGGTGACCACATGTGGCCCACAGAATGCAGAATGTTTGCTATCTGATTCTTTACAGAAAAAGTTTGGCAGCTGTTGGTCTGGTCCGGTGATTGACTAATTGATTTTGTGTTGCTGGGCCCAGAGAGCCCAGAGTCTCATGCACGCTAGGCACATAATCTATAGCTGATATATATATATATATATCTCGGATGAGAGAAACAAAGCTGCTCTTCTTGATGAGGAAGTGTCTGCAGTCTTGAATCTAACACTCAACCCACCTAGTAGCCATGACATGATAATTGCTCCCTGATAATCACTATAGTGATATTGGCAGCAATTGAGTATTTATAGTGTTTCACAGTAGTGTTGAACATGTCCTATACACTCTTGAATTTACTTCAAAATAATCACTCGAGGGAAGCGCTAAAGTTATCTCCATCTTTATACACAAGGGAACTGGGAGCTTAGAGAGGTGAAATAAATTCAGACTTCTGAAAAATGGCAAAACCAGAACTCATCTCGCAGTCCCTCTGGCTTCCACACCCGTAACTCTACCACATATGGAACTATACCAAGCTGCTCTTATCTAGTCCTGCCTCCTCATTGAAGGCACTAAGGTCCAGAAAGCCAAAAGGATTTGTCTAGGGTCACAGCCTAGTTTGTCATTGGCTGGGTCTGGACTCCTGGTCTCCTGACTTCTGATGTGATGCTTTTTCCACTGTCTCATTCATCCTGACTGATTGCAGGTTGAGAGGACACTGACTAGGCTGGCTCCAGAAAGAGGGGCAGATATTAGGGTTAAGGTCCTTACATTCTCATTCACTTGTTCATTAATTTGATAGGCTGGAAAATGAGATTCATGTAGACTGGGGATTGGAGGACCACTGTCTCTCCCTCAGTGTCCTCTTACTATCCTTGTTCTCCTAGGCAGTACTTTGTTCTGCAAAAGCCCTCGCTGGTCTCATATCTCAGGAGAGGTCCTGTGCGTGGTTTCTTCTCCAGCAAATTTTAACAATGCTCACTCAGGCACTTTCCTCATTCTAACTCAGCCAGACCCTCTTAACCTTGGTTCTCATCCTTCTCTTCTTGTACCCTGGACTGCAAGTGTGTATCTGTCTTCAAATTCAAACTGTAACTATTCAAGAATCTGCTTGTCCATGCAAGCATCTCAGACTTACCTTGACTTACATTGGCTAATTCCTTTTTAACCCACCTTCAGGATTATTCTATCAGATTTTATCAGAAGTTTGCATTTATAGGAAATTAAGCCTAGCCTCATATTTGGGACCAGTAGCTCCTTCTTTTGCTATGAAATGCTAGATGTGATATGTTCACCTTCTTCTTTATTTATGATGCACTATGACAACCGTATCAACCAACCAGTGGCTTTAGACCAATGGATTTAACAGCTGCAAGTGTGCACTAGTGGATGATAATTGTGTAATTCCACTGAGCATTTTATAAACATATAACCTTGTGAGATACATACAATTATAATTCCCATTTTATAGATGGGGAAACTGAGGCATGAAAAGGTTAAATAAGTTGAAGGACACAGAGCCAGGAAGCATGGGGATTGACCTTGAAATTTTGTATAAAGATAGTAGTCACCCCTGAAGGCTTCCGGCCATGTACCAAGCCTTCTTGGTGCTTTATGTATGTACTGAGAAATGCTTCTGTGATATATGTCCTTATGGTGTCTCTGGTATTTCCTGTTCTTTCCCCCATTAAGCAGCTAGGCCTTCTGTAAAGCTTCAGGAAAGGGAAAACCATCAAAATGAAGATAACAGAGGAGACATATTTCTTAGTTTTGAGGACCAAATACCAGGTTCTGGTTATAGATCAAAGATTTCAAAGATCAAATGAAAAGCTAGATATGCTTTTCTCCAGACCAGAGAAGAATCTTCAAATTTGAGAAGGAAGGGAGTCAGAGTAACCAAGAAAACTGACATAGTGGTGGAGATCCTGAGAAGGGATCTGGGGAGCATTTACTTCTTGCTCCGCAGCCCAGCACCCCTGGGTGGGACAACGGTGGAACTTCCAGGCAGGGTTGAAGGTGGGAAGTCAGATAGGGCCTGTGTCTTCCTTGGGGTTTAGATGAGGACACCATCATTGGACTGAGATTACATCTTCAGAACTAAGCCAAATTGGAACTCAACATAGAAATGAAGTAAAGTTGTAGAAAAATAAGAAAAGTTGTATTTCTTATATAGCCAAGCTTGGGACCCATGTGTACCCACACATTTACTATCTGTACTTTGTACAATATAACTGTGGAGTAATTTTTATATTTTCTCCACATTATAGCATTTTATTACAGAGTGGAAAAATTGCTTGCCCAGGGGATACAGCTAATAAGCAGAAGAAAAAGTGCCTGAGGAGACAAATGGAAAATAAACAGTGAAGGAAAAGAAGTAGTAAGAAATAGAATCTATAAGGCACAGCCCCTGAAATATAATCATCCCTATAAAGAATATTTCTCTTTATCTTCCAATAAAAGCGAGCATTTTGTCAGGATATACTTACATTTTACTTGGTGGAATAATCATTTCCTGGGTCCCTTTTCCCGAAGGTCTAGCTTAGGATCCGACATTGTGAAAATGTCGCCAGCCTCCATGCAGGAGTTATTCAAATGTTTTACTGCTGGAAAAAATAAAAAATAAAAAAAACCTGCATGTGAATCAGAGTTCCATCATGGAAATTATGCTTTGTGACAAATATGTTATGAATGGCTGCTCATAAAGCCATGCCAGTATGTATGCTATCACAGCATTCAATTATTTTAACCTGCTGTGAACTTGCTTGTGATAAATCATGGGAAAACTAAAGAGAACTATCTTTAGTCACTGCACCATTTCACTGGCTCAAGTCATTCACGGGTCTAAAAATACAATTTATATCATCGGATTCCTGAAATTCTTTCAGTGCTTACATTCTGATTTAAGTGGCATTAAAGCTAGGGCGATTAGGTTGAGGAGTCCAAGGCTACTGACCAATGTCCCCCTGAGTATTAGCTGTCCATCACATTGAGCACACTGTTTATCGGACTCACAGTACCAGTGCAATTAGAATGTGGCTGATGGGCTGAGAAAGCCTTGGGATTCTCAGCCTGAAAAGGATCTTTCAGTGACAGCAGAACACTTTTGGTTTCAGCAACTGCAGGACACTTTTGGTGGGGCTAATGTAGAGTCAGGTATACATACAATTTAGTGTCCAATTTATAACATTTTGGGAAGTGATGAGGGAGCCATTAATATGTATGTAAGTAGTCAGGCATATATAAGACTGTTTTATTTAACAGATAGGGATTCTAATCATGGACTAAGAATGAGGAATAAAGTTGAATATTCTTCACATTTAAAGGCCACTTCCTGACTCCTTTCTCCATGAACCATTTAGAGGAGGAAGTGGGTCCTTTGGTTAGCTTAACAGTCTTCTGGAGCCTAACAGTATCCTTTGTATTCCTGGGGACACCTGAGCTGCTGGTGCTAATACAGTTTGCATCTTGTCTATCTGTGAATAGAGTAGGCAAGGAGAAAATTGAGTTAGGTTCCAATGTGTTGCATTTGTAAATCAAGGGTTAAGATACTGCAGACATGAAGTTACAAAGTTGCAGAAGACCAGGGTGAAAACACCTCCCTGGGAAAAAAATAATGTACTGTGAAATGATTATTTTGGACAGTAACTTCTCCAGGTTCAATGTCCTTTACCAGTAAAATTAGACAGTTAATTTAGATCTGAGATTCTCAGTCCCAGAAAATGAATTAGAATCACCTTGAGAACATTCAAATATCCTTGTTCACTCCAAGAAATTTTATTTAATTAATCTGGTGTAGAGTCTCGGCTGAGAAATATTTAATTATTGGATATTTCTGGGGTCTCCAGTAGCTTTTATATGATGGTTTTTCTTGAAGATGGAAGTGAAGATGCAAAGGTAAATTATCAATGTTGGCACTGGCCTTTACGGTTGGAATTTTTCTGATACAATTTTCTCTAGGATTTCCTGAGGATATTTTCTAACTGGGGGATAAGCCAGCAGTAAAATACATTCCCTCTTAGGAGTACAGACTATATAGGCCAGAATAAAGAAAGAAGTTTATCATGTCTTGAGCATGTATTTGCATAGCTGATGGCCTCAATAATATGATATGAAATACACACACACACACACACACACACACACACGTACATATAAAACTCTTCATAGAATTACAGATTGATGCCCTGCATTGGTCAGCATTTTGAAGTGAAGTTGGGTCTTGCTTGATCAAACATTCATTCTGCCTTTGCTATACTTCTCACATAATGTTTGGGGGATCCTGCCTGTGACCTAAATGACTTGTGAAACAATTATGGATGTAAAAATAATATTAATAAGAAAAATCATGCTCACCAGCTGAGCTCCAGGGATTTCTGGATTTGATTACCAGCTTTTCAATGCTTGACGATTTGACTGGTATTTAATGCTTTCTCATTTCTCCTGATATGGGACTGCTAAGCACGTTATGTTCTCTCTCCCAGTTGGCAACTCAACAAAGGCCAGCAATAAAAACCTCCACTTGTGTAATAAACTGTTGTACAATCTACTGCTTATGAACAAGGTCCCTGAAAATGTGCAACCTTTCTGCACGTTAAACACAAAACAGATGGAGGTTTGAAAATAACTTTCTTCAGGGGAGGGGAAAGGCAAAGAAGGGAAAGCAAAACTCACAGAGTCCTAACTTACTAAACCAGAGGCTGAGTGCCCTGTTTCAGGTCATAAGGGGCAGCTGCATTCTTTCAAAGAGGTGCACCTTGGAGGCCTGTGAAGTAAGGTGCAGGCTTCGAGGAGATGGTGTATGCACAGTAATGGAAAGTCAAGGCTGCCCAGCTGCCACTTGCTACCCAGATAAACCAGGCAAGTCACTAATTCCTTTGAGTCTTGTTTTTAAATCTCTTGCGTAAAACGGTGATAACTTGGAGTCTCATTGCACAAGCACTCTAAAGAATGGAGTTGCTAGAGATATAAATACTCCTGTTTGGGGGTGATTGTTATTTTCCAATTACTTTTGTTTATTTGTTGGTTTTATATATGTTAAGAAAAAAAGCAAATATACGTAACTCCTGGGTCAGAAAAAATGATGGAGCAAAGAATTTCAAAATGATATGTGTTCACATACATGCGTGTAAGTACTAATCTGTTTTCTTATATTCTTCCATGTTTTGAGAACACACATTTATTATGTGTGATACTACTTAATAGTATATGATCTTATTCATGAAAGTGATCGAGGGTGGGCTATTAAATGAAATTAAAACTCTATCTCAGAATTGTACAGTAGCCTCCTTCCATTCACGTCCTTCCCTGTGAAAGGGGTCATTGTGCCCATCCTGTGGTGTAGTGTGGGATCCACACAGCAGACACTGAGTATTTATAAAATGTAACACTATCTGCAAAATCTATTCCTCAAAATAAGTATCTTGGGAAGTGCTTAGTGAGATACCTTCTAAAAGAATAAGATGCCCCCAGATTTGGGAGAATAGTAGACTTTTTAACCAGTTTTTATTAGGCAGGATATAGTCTGGAACACAGAAAACACACAGGAATTTCAAATGAGTAAGATTTAACATAGGAATTAATGACTCAAGTGTTAGACGACTGAGGGAGGGATGCTGAGGAAGTGGTGATAATATCTCTGGAGAAGGGACATAGCTACTAGTGAGGACCACTCAAGAGGCATAGAAGGTTCTGGAAATGCTGGGAAAGGCTTTCAGCTACATCCAAAGAAACCCTGACCTGGAAAAGAGGAATCCTTTCTCTAACGCCACCTATTGGCAAGACCTAAGAAGTGGGCTGGTGAGGATGGGCTGCGGGAGGAGGGGTTTGGAGCTGAGAGCCCCAAGGAGGATGATTGACACTTGGGGCCTGGTGTGAGACTCCTCCGGGGGTAGAATAGTGGGTAAAACCCATGCAAAAATGTCCAAGACAAGAGGAAACAAAAAGAATCAATCTCGGGCTGGTGAGATGGCTCAGCGGCATAAGCGCCTGCCTTGCAAGCGCGAGGGCCTGAGTTCGACTCCCGGATCCCACATACGAAAAAGGGGCCGGTGATATCGCTCAGAGGCACGGGTGCCTGCTGGTGCGCGAGGTCCTGAGGTCGAACCCCCGGTACCCACAAAAAAAAAAAAAAAAAAAAAAAAAAGAATCAATCTCTGTGACCAGATTTCCCCAGAAGTGAGAAAAGAGCAGGCAAGAAGTCAGACTGAATGTTATAGACAAGCAGGCCACATCAATGCCCAAAGAGACCTCCTTCAGTCTAACTGGCCAGTAATTGTTCAGTTAGTGTGAGAGAAGTAGCAAAAATAACAGTGTTACTAAGAGATATTGATTTGTCTATAACTCAGGTTATAGACTCTATAATCCCAATGTTTTTCCCTTCTCCGTTGTACTCAGCTGCCCGTCTGTGCAGCCAGCAACTGTTCTGCATGTATATATTTAACAGTTGCTCTTTTTCCAAAGTCTATTAATTTATTTCATCCCCCTATATTCCAGTGGGAGTAAAACAGACCATTTAAAATTTATCTTTATTTTACAGATAGGGTATGATCATGTTAAGTAAGTGACAAGGTCATCTCTTAATTAGCTGCGAGGCTGGGAGTTGCACTTATATCTCCTGACTTCTAGCCCACTGCTTTTCTATCATGACATAAAAATCTAAGAGTTTTTTTTGGTTTTAATCATGACTCTGGCAATGTTTCCAAACATGAAGATAAATCATGCATACTATATTACAGTATGACCCTTGTTTTCTGCAGCATTGCTTTTTGCAGTTTCAGTTACCCGCTGTCAAACAACTCCAAAAATATTAAGTGGAAAATTCCAGAAAGAAGCAATTCATAAATTTTAAACTATGTGCCAGCCTGAGTAGCATGATGAAATTTTGTGCCATGCCTTTCCTCCCTATTCAGAATTTGACTCAACCTTTTGTTCAGTGTATCCATGCTATGTATGCTACTCCCTGGTTAGTCATTTAGTTGTTGTCTTGGTTATCAGATGGGCTGTTGCAGCATCATTGTCCTATGTTCAAGTCACACTTTTTGAGCAAGAGGGAGACATACAATATTCACATAACTTTTATTACAGTACATTAGTATGATTTTTCTATTTTATTATTGCTAATTTCTTACTGTGCCTAATAAAAAATACAGTGTTTATGGGGATTGGTACTATCCAAGGTTTCAGATATCCACTGAAGGCCTTGGAACATATTTTCTGTGGATAAAAGTGGATTACTGTACTGAGTCTAACTGAGAGAACTCTCTTATGTCCAGTCCCTGAACAAATGTCCAGGTACCACTCAGTCTCCTTTGTTCGCAGATTCTGTTGCTCCTGCAGACAGTGCCTGTCTTTCTATGTGGCAAATGATAGAGTTGCGTTTTAAGTGAGGTGTACAGTATAAAATCATCAAGTGAAGAAAAATCCCAGATAGACAAAATTGTCTTTTAAAAGCTCTTATACCTCCCATAAAATACAAACATATCCTCTTGTAGGAAGACTAGCACTGCCTGTTTCTTCCAGGATTGCAAATGACCTCGGTTACTTTTACTGAACCCCTAATGAGCTGGGTTGGCCTGCACTTGGTGCACATGGTGGACAAATGTTTGCATTTTTAAATGCTGGAATAATTCTCAGAATATTATATGCTCACACTGGGAGGCATAGATAGTCACTGAGACCCAGCAAGACAGCAGTTTTGCAGTCTTTGGCAGCCA
Organism: Erethizon dorsatum; assembly: GCA_028451465.1. NCBI lineage: Eukaryota > Metazoa > Chordata > Mammalia > Rodentia > Erethizontidae > Erethizon > Erethizon dorsatum. Next base: position 27,121,386 of record CM051826.1, read on the forward strand.
TTCTCTGAGCACCACAGCAGGCCTCTTTCAGTCTCTCTCTCTCTCTCTCAGCCTATCAGAAGACTGAGGGGAATTCCGCAAAATAACTAACCAGTGCTCCCCAAACTGTCGAGGTCATACAAAAAACAGAAAACAAGAAAAGACTGAAAATGTTCAGAGATAAGAGGAGAGTCAGAAGACACCATGACCAAATGCTGTATGGTGTCCCGGAGCAGAAAGAAGGCATCAGTAGGAGAAAGCAAAAACCAAAACCCAAAATCAAACAACCAACCAAACAAAATAAAACAAACAGCCCCCCCAACCAGTGAAACCTACACACATCTGAAATTTACCTTGTTGTAATGAACCAATGTTGGTTTCTTGCTTCCGACAAATGTACCGAGGCTAAGATAAGACATTAACTATGAAGAAAACTGGATGAGGGGTAAACTCTGTGCCATCTCTGAAAGTTTTCTGTAAATCAATAATTATTCTAAGTAAAAGCAAAATATTAAAATACCATTTACAAAATATTCCTAAATATAAAAGAGATAAATTTAATCGAAGATAGGTCAGATCTCTACCTGGAGAAGTATAAAACTTTGAGAGACATTAAATATAACCTAAATAACTAGATAGTTGTGATCATGGAGTAGAAGAATCAATACTGCTATATTAAATTCTTCCAAACCTCATGAATAGATCCAAGCAAGGTATTTTCTAGAAACTGACAATTCTGGGCTGGTGAGATGGCTCAGTGGCATAAGTGCCTGCCCAGCAAGCACAAGATCCTGAGTTCGACTCCCGGTACCCACATGTGAAAAAAGGGCCGGTGATATTGCTCAGCGGCACGGGCACCTGCTGGTGCGTGAGGTCCTGAGTTTGATCCCTGGTACCCACAAAAAAAAAAAAGAAAGAAAGAAACTGACAATTCTGAAGTGTATGTGACTATTCCAAGTGTCCCTAAAATGCAGAATAAAGAGAATCCCTGGAGCATTTATCCACTTCAAGACTTAATCTTTTTTTCTTTTTCCCTGGTGGTACTGGGGATTGAATCCAGGAACACACAAAATCACTTTTCCAGTAACAAAACGATTTTTGTGATACTTATTCTTAGACCAAACTTTCAAGTCTTTAAGCTTCACAAGCTTTATTTCAAAATATCACAGAAGTCTCTTCCTACAGAGAGAAATAAAACTTCATGACTCTATTCCTTGCCTACAGTGAACTTGTGATTTAGACAGCGTGACTTTCGACTTCTACATACAAATAACTTCAATATTTGAAGTTTTCCCTTGAGTATACTATTCAGGATGAATCCAACATTTGATCCAGATACACACGAATGGGGTTTTGTATAACTGTCCTTTAACGATGGCAGAGATTCCACTACCCCAACTAGATGCCACATGACCTCCACAATTTTAGAGGAAGTGCTGATACCAATTTTCTAATTTTATTCTACTTTTTCAAAAATTCTAAGACTATATTGCCATTGTTAATTCCATTTTGAGAGTGTAGGTAATGCCTTCTTTATGACAAGTAGTTTGCATGCAGAGGAAAAACTCCGCTTTGGTTTTAGAAGACTTAAATCTGTTCCTGGTTCTTCAACTTACTGGCTGGTAGATTTGGGCAAGTCTTTTAGCCTACCAGTTTCATATCGCATCCTTCCCACAGGTGAACTTGCTTATACATCTCATAGGATTATTGTGAGTATAGGGCGAGAAAATGTATGTAAACACATATTAGAACTACTAAAAGTTCTGCTCAAGAGCAGTTCAATAAATTCCACAGCCAGTTTACCATGGTGAATAAACACTCTTCATCACAGCCTGATAAAATTTCCTGGTGGCACACTTGAGTTCTAAAAATACCTGAAGCAGGGTATGTCAACGTGTTCCTGCAGGGGGAAGACAGCACTTGGCATCACCCTGCTTGTACAGTATTGTACTGGGAGGATTAGGGTAGGGGCAGAGCTAACTTTCTAGCTTTGTACTTTCTTATCATTCTTGCTTTAAGAGTGGGTTTTAAAGAGTTGGTTTTCTGTTGCTGCATACCATAAGTTTAGTGGCTCCAAAGAGCACACATTTATTTCACAGTTTAGGAATCTGGACACAGCCTAGCTGGGGACTTTTTCAGAGTTACAAGGCTATATCAAAAGGCTGGTCAGGCTGCATTTTCATTCACTGCCTCAACTAGAAAAGAATCTACTTCCAAGCTTATTTGGAATGTGGGCAGAATTAATCTCTCATGGTCATATGACTGAAGGCCATGAAATTTCGATAGTTTTTGACTGAAAGTTGCTCGAGGTCTTAGAAGTGGACTAAAGCCTGCCCACAGTTTCTTACCAATCAGACTTCTCCAGTTTGGCTACTACTTCATTAGGCCTCCACAGAGAGGGTCTGGTTTAAGTCTGTCAGAAGGAAGTCTTATATAAAGGCGTGTAATCATGAACATGACATCCTGTTGCCTTTGCCATGTAATACAGCCCAATCATGGTAGTGACATCATTATCATTGCCGTGGTGATTAGAAGCAAGTCACAGGTCTTGCCTACACTTATGGGAGAAAGGATTGCTGAAGAGCATAGACACCAGGAGACGGGGATGATAGGACTGCTGTCCCTCCACCAAAGCAGCATCTATAGTTTACCAAGAGAACCAGGATTTGGGATAAGTTGGGGGGGAAGTATATATGGTCATTGGAAAAAAGTCAGCAAATTTACCCTTTGCCTCCCGGTTTGTAGATATGAATACTGAAATGAGAAATGGTCTAGTATTCTTGTCCACTTGCAATACTGGGTATCAGGCATCTATATCCATATGAGTTATATGGCAATGATATTCTGCCACCTGCCCAGGTGTAGGAGAAGAGGTTCTAATGAAGTGTGTTCAGTATCAAACAATACCATCCCCCAAAGATTCACTAACCAGAGATTATTAGGGTCTACCTGGAATGATGAGCACTGGGTTCTCTGCTTACTCAATATCCATTACCTCTTAATTTTATTTTGCTCTTTGGTTTTTTACTTTCTCTAAAGCCTTAGTTCTAACTCATAACTTCCTTTCTTCAACCTCTTTTGGCAACTTCAAAGACTTTTTAAGAATTCTGTTCATTCTCCTGAGACAGACTATTGGCTAGTTTACCTTTGCAAGAATAGGCCATTAATATAGATCTAGGCCACTTGTCAGCCTTTCCAACACAGTGAATCCAAATACACCCTGCTCATATTGCTGGATCTTGGAATGGGACCAAAAGATTGGAGCCTATGGTTCAAAGCTTGTTCAAGTTGCTGCAGCTTCTTTTGCAAGGATGTGGAAATGGAAGCATATATGAGAATGCGACAGTCATCTTTTTCAGTCAAGTATGAAGCCAATTACCACATCCTATTGAGGGCATTATGGTCTAAGACTCTGCAGTAAAATGTAATGAGAATTCTTAAGAGAATGAAAAGAGCACAAAATGCAACATTTGGATCTAGAAACAATATTTACAAATTTAAAATTCCATAGAACAAATGAAAAAACATCATTACAGCTAACAGATTGCATTTTATGACCCAGAATTTGGAAATTCTTGCAAAGGACATCAAAATTATCTCAGATCATAAATGAAATGAAAAGAAACTTAGAAGATGGATATTACACACCTAATATGTAAATAATAAATATTGTAGGAGGAAAAAATAAATCAGATAGAAAAAGTAATAACTAAAGAAATAGGAATTTAAACTGGACATGTGATACACTTGGCTATTTAATTTAAGGGGCACCCTCTCCTTTCACACACACAGTTACACACTTCATAAAAACAATACCATGAGTAGAAACAATCTCTGAGGTATTTGTTGTGGTCATAAGAAGTAAGGAGGCCATGAAAAAAGTGAAACTGTTCCCAGTTGGTGTAAAGTAGGGACCAGGGCAGTGAGTACCTTGAAGAATATGATCTCTAAATGTCGCTGCCCAGAACACCACTGCTGTTGATGTTCCAAGTTCTCTGACAACAGCAAGGTGGTCCAGGTTAATTAAATATGGCTACTAGCAGAAGCCAAAGTAAACTGTGTTTAAATATGAGCTTCTTCACTCAAGGCCGGTCACTGCTGTTGCTGGGACAAGATACCTGACACTCACAACTTAAAAGAGTGGCTCACAGTTTTTAGAGGATGCATTCTGTACTCAGTAGGTTCCAGGTCAGGAAGAGTAGGGTGGAAGGTCCCTGGAGGAAAGCCGTTCATGTCTTGCAGGCCAGGAGGGAGATGCACCCTTCCAGGTCATGCCTCCCAGGAACCGCCTTTCCTGACCACGGCCCGCCTCCTTAGTTCTGGATTTATCAGAGGACCAATCCGCTGATGAGTATAGTGCTGCCATGACCCAATAACCTTCCACACACATGAGAATGTTGGGGGACATTTTAGATCTAAACCAAAACAAAGGCCCAAACAACTCCCAGGAATTTAGACTAAGCAATAAACTTACAATCAAAGACCAAAGTGATTAAACATACTACAAATCAAAATACTATGAATGACATTCAGCAAAAATAACACAGCAAATTTAGATCCTTAAAAACTGCAAAAATTGGACTTAATAAATATAAAATATAGGAGATCAATATCTCAAATGCTTAAAGAAATTAAAGATACTATTACAAATGGGAGTGTGTAAACAAGAGTCCAGCAATAAAGTACTTTAAGGTTTTAAGTAATTTTTGATTGCAAACTACAAATAGCAATGAGCCTGAAGATTTGAAGGCAAAAAATAAGAATTTCGAGAACTGAAAAATATTGCTGAAAGTTTTAAAATTCAAATTTGTATTAAACAGGAGATAAAAATTACTGAAAAGGATACAGCAGAGAAATAGAAAGGTGAGTAATATGTTATGGATATTAGGGAATATGATAGAGTAAGAAAATCCATCTTATTGGACACCCCAAAGAAAAAATTAGAGAATGGAAAATCACAAATTCCACATGAGTTTTAGATTTTATGTAAAAACAACAACAACAAAATAATTCTCACCTTCTAGAAGACAACAGAGAAAAACATATTCATGACCATGTGTCAAAAGTTTTCTTAAATAAGATACAAACTGCATTAAGAATAATGGAAAACTATGATAAATTTTCCTGTTTTAAAATTAAGAATTTGCCAGGTGTGGTGGCACATGCTTATAGTCCCAGCACTCAGGAGGCTGAGGCAGGAGGGTCATCATGAGTTCAAGGCCAGCCTGGGCTACATATCAAGAACCTGTCTCAAATAAATTTTTAAAAATACACACATACATACATAAAATTAAGAATTCTCATCACCAAACTATGTCTGTGGATGCCAGAATTCTAAAAGTGCCCCGCCCTCAAGATTTAATGGCCCAATCCCAGAACCTGTAAATGTGATATCACCCCTGTGGCCTGCTTTATGGTGTATGGCATGGTTCGTTGTTGAAAGGGTGAGCCTAATACAATCAAATGTGCCTTAAAAAGCAAAGAATTGTCTCCACTTGGTGGCAAAAAAGGGATGGCAGAAGAACTCAAAGAGATTTAAAGAGTGAGGACTCCATGCACCAATAGATGCCTGTGAGCTTGGTGAGGACTGTCAGGTGAAACAGATGAAAAAGGTGACCATAAGGAAAAAAGAACCTCAGATCTACCACTACAAAGAACTGGACTCCACCAACAATGTGAGTTGGTGTCGGAAGCAGGATGTTTGTCAGCATCCTAGCATTGTAACAAAATACCAAGGAAGTTAACTTACGAAGAGAAAAGGTTTACTTTTGCTCACAGTTTCAGAGGTTTGATCCATGATCAGGCAGAGCTGTTGCTGTTAGGTCTCTGGTGAGGAGGCTAGGGCTGGATAGAGATGGTAAGGAGGACACGATGGAGTGAACGGGTCACTTTGTGGCCAGGAAGCAAAAGACAGTGAGGAAAGGGCTAGCATCCCACAACTCCTTCCACCTCCAGAAAGTCTCACCATCTCCTGAAAGCACCGCTGTGGGAACCAGTCCTTTGACATGTGGGTGTGTGGTATATACTTATCTAAACCATAACAGATAGATTCTATCCCTCTGCCTCTAAATAAGAACCCACTTATGAACACCTTGATTTTAGGCTTTGGGCCCCGAGCAAAGAAGTCTACCAAGCCTTCACAGACTTTTTTAAAATTTGAGACAGGGTGTCACTAAGTTGTCTAGGCTGGGCTCATGCTCGCACTCCTCCTGCCTCAGCCTCCCAGAGTGTCTCCTGTACTTCTGACCTACAGAATTATGAAATAATAAGTGAGCATTATAAGGTGCTAAACCTCACATTGCTATATGGCAATAACGTATGTAATATGCATTAGCAAAACCTGTAATACTAGAACTTGGGAAGCTGAGGCAGGAGGATTACCACCAGTTCAGAGGCCAGCATGGGCTACATAGTGAATTTAAGGACACCCTGAGCTACATAGTGAGACTCTGTCTCAAAAAACCAAAAACAACAACAACAACAACAACAAAAAATGGATGAACAAATTGCGGTATATCCTTCAAAGAAATATATAATGTTGAGAAAATGAATAAAATGTAGCATTAATTTTATAAGCATAATTTTGAATGAAAGAAGTCAGATACAAAACAATTTACATTGTATAATTTTACAAAAATAATCATTGTACTAGAAGTCAAAATAATGATTACTTCAAGGATGAGGGAGGAACTAATGACTTGTAGGTGTTATGTTGAGCTTTCTGGGATTTCCTTGCTTTCCTTTTGGTTATTTTAAAAGTGTTTACTTTGAGATTGTATCATTGAGTTATGTACTTTGTCCTGTGTCATGTATGTAGTCTTTCATGTAAATATATATATTTCTAATAAAATTTAAAGAATAAGTATGATAAAATAATAACAATAAAAACAAAGAAAAATTTTGTCAAAAAAATGGAACAAATAGAAATAAGAAAGTAAGCTGGAAGAAACTAGTTCAAATATATCAATAATCACAAAAACCATTAATTGACTAAACATTGAAATTGAAAAGTTAGATCAAGAAAAAAATCAGTCTCTCCTATTTTGAGGAAATATAACCAAAATATCAGAACACAGTAAAAATGGGTCAGAAATAGCCACATTTCTCTCTCAACTACTGATAAATCAAATAGACAAAAATTGATATTTAGAGTTGAACAGCACAGATAATGAGTTTAAAGTAATGGACATAAATAGACCGCAGCATCTAACGACCAGAGAATGCACATTCTTCGGAGGCACGCATGGTTTATTTTCAGAAATCGATCAATTACTGGGCCACAAAGCAATTCTGAAAAACTTCCAAAGAATCAGGGTAATAAAATCCACATTCTCTGACCACAAATGCAATTAACTTAACATTTTTACGCACAGCTATTTATAGGGACTCTTGTGTGTGTGCCTCAGGAGACATGAACAAGAAGGCATTAGAAGAATGTACAAACTAGGAATAACCCAAGTGTCTATCGACAGGAAAATCATTAAAATACGATAGTTTAATATCATTAAGAAATAGGAGTTAACAATGAGAATTCCTAAACTGGAGCCACATACAACATAATTAGATCTTAAAAATCAAAGTTGTGTTATGAGAAAAAAAGGAATATCTAGAGACCACATGATTATATATTCACATGTAACTTTTGCAAAGTAGGATGGTAGTTTAAAATAAATTGATGCAAAAGATTTTTAAATATCTACCTTACCTGGTTTCATAGGATAGAACTTTGTTATGCACAGAGAATAATACATGGCTTTCTTATGTTCACGAACACTTAAAAATTCTGATCGTGTAGTTCATTTCAAAGAAACTCTAAATACATTCCAAAATGTGGAGTTTTAAAAGCCAAAATCTGTAACCATCAAACAGTCGTGCACTGTTCAACAGTGTTCCAGTCCATGATGGATCACATATAAGATGGTGGTCTCACAAGACTGCAGCAGTGCTGAAAAATTCTTGTAGCTTAGTGATATAGCCACTGTAGCATTATGGCACATGCATTATTCATGTTTTTGTGGTGGTGTAAACAAACTTGCTGTGCTGCTAGTTGTATAAAAGTAGCAATATAATTATGTGTGGTATATAATACTTGAAAACGAAAACAAACGATGAATAGTAAAGAACTAGAGTCCAGAAATAAACCCATACATTTGTTTTCAATTGATATTCAACAAAGGTATGAAGGCCTTTTAATGGGGGAAAAATAGGCTTTTCGACAATGGTGCAGGGACAACTAAATAGCCACACAGTAAAGAAATGATTTGGACATTTACCTCATATCATATATAAAAATTAACTCAATATGGACCAATGGACTAAACATAACAGATAAGATTATAAAACTCTTATCTGGGATCGTAAGTGTAAATATTCGTGATTTTTGCAATGTATTCCTATATATATCAAAAGTATGATGTTACAGTTGGGATGCAAAGCATTCCCCAGAAGGCTCATCGTGTTGAAAGGGTGGTTGCCAGCTGGATGGGCTTTTAGGAAGTGACTGGATCATGAGGGCTTTAATTTTATCAAGTAGATTTAAATCCACTAATGCGTTCATTAGCTAAATGGGTTTATTAGGAGGTGGGGCCTAATTGGATGAAGTAGGTCACTGTGGGCATGGCTGTGAAAGATATTTTTTGTCCCCAGCCCTCCCGTTCTGGCTCTTTCCTTCTCTTGCTCCATCCTAGCTGCCACGAAGTAAGCAGCTTTCCTCTGTTGTGCCCTTCTTCTGTGACATTTCCACCTCCACACCAAAAAGCAGCGCAGCCAGTTGGCCATGGAATGAAGCCTCTGAAACTGTGAGCCAAAACAAATTTCTTACTTTTTAAAAATTTTTTATTTTTATTTATTTATTTATTTATTTATTTATTTATTTATTTATTTATTTTTGAAACAGGTCTCACTGTGAAGTTCAGGCTGACCTTGAACTCACTATGTAGTTGAGGCTAACCTCGAACTCATGGTGATCCTCCTGCCTCAGCCCCCCAAGTGCTGGGATTACAGGCATGTGCCACCATGCCTGGCAAGAGCAGCTGCCTCCCCATTGGGGAATCGAACACCAGTCTCCCGTGTGACCAGTGGGGATACTCACCACTATACTAACAAGGCTGACTTTTTACTCTTTAAGTTGATTTCTTCAGGTATTTCATCACAGAGATGGAGAGTTGACTAACACATATGAGTAGCAAAACAAACAGATAAATTGCACTTCATGAATATTTTGGGAAAAGTTTTTGTTCATTCAAAGATATTATCAAAAAGTGACAGATAACCTTCAAAAAGGAAGAAAATTTATTATATAATTTAATATAATAAATTATATTATCTGAAAAGGAAGTTGTATCTAGACTCTATAAAGAATTCCTACAACTCTTCAATAAAAAGACAACTAACCTAATTTTAAAATGAGCAAAGGAACTGGATATATATTTCTTTAAAGATATACAAATGGCCAAAAAGCACGTGGAAAAAAATGCTCAACATCATTATTAAAGTGCAAATCAAAACCATAGAGAGATATATTCTATATCCTTAAGATGACTAGAATCAGAAAAACATTAATCATTGCTAGTCTATGAAGAAAACTGAACCCTTTACACTGCTTGTGGGAATGAAAAACGATGTACCCACTTTGGAATAGTCTCGCAGCTTCTCAAATGGTTAAACCTATGACCCAGCAATCTACTCTCATACCTATCCAAGAGAACTAACAACATATGTCCACATAAATCTTGTTCATGCATGTTTATAATAGCATTATTTATAATAGCCACAAAGGTGGAAACAATTTGCATGTTCATCAACTGATAAATGGTTAAGCAAATATTGTATGTTCATACAGTGGAATATTACTTGGCCATAAAAAGGATCACATGAAAAACTATGCCTGAAACTCAAAAATATGCAACGTGAAAGAACTCAGTCAAAAAGGAGATATGAATCCATTTATATGAAATTTGCAGAATTGGGCAAATTTATAGAGGTGGAAAGTAGATTACTGGTTCCTGATGGTGGCAGGCAATGGAGGTTTGAAAGTTATAACTAAATGGTGTAGGGTTTCCTTTCAAGGGAATGAAAATATTCTAAAAAAATAAAATATACAATGATAATGCTTGCACGCATCTGTGAATTTATTAAATGCCATTAAATTCTAACCTTTAACTTGGCAAACTGTATGGTATGCAAATTTTATCTTTTTTTAAAAAAAGAAAATAAAAATAACCTTTAAAAATTTGGAGAAATGAACTAATAGGGATAAAAGACAAAATTAATCATATACCAAAAAAATCTATTGGGAATTATAAATCACCCCAAAAGTTGGCTGAATAGGGTCAATCTTGTCAAATCCCATTTTTTTAGTGAAAAATAGTATTAGAAGGTTCTTAAATTTGGTAGAGGCTATTTACCTAAAGCCAGTGTGATCTGTAACAACCCAAATTAGCAAAACAAAGAAGTCTACTTGAAACTGAAGTGATGATAATTCATCTTTAATAATGATTATAAGAAGGCATTTATTAGTAACCTACATATTTTTCCTTTATCACTTTCTTGTTTCTTTTTTTTGTAGGTACCAGGGGTCGACCTCAGGACCTCGTGCGCCAGCAGGCGCCCGTGCTGCTGAGCGATATCACTGGCTCTTTTTTCGTATGTGGCTACCGGGAGTTGAATTCAGGCCCTCGTGCTTGCCAGGCAGGCACTTATGCTGCTGAGCCATCTCACCAGCCCCTCACTTTCTTTTTACTACCTTCATTTTAAAATTGAGGCAACTGAGCTTTAAAAAAGAAAAGGAATTGCCTGAAAGTCATACAGCTAGTAAATGACACAGTTGGAATTTCTCCAATTAGTCACCATTTCCCATCTTTTCCTATTCCTAGTATCCCACACATATTAAGTGCTCAATAAATGTTAGTTAACCAAATATTTTCCTTTCACTGAGACTGCAGTTTTTCTGGACGAAATGAGAGAAGTCACTTTGTGTCTTCTCTTTGCCTTGATTTGCCTGCAACCTCTGTACATAAAGTTAAGTATCAGAAAGACAAAGATGAAAACATATTCACACTCTGGGAAATTAAGCCAGGGCGTGAAAATACTTAATTAAAGAGACTTATTTGTATAAGCCATCAAGTGAAATGAACTGGACATAAATATCACACATGAGGATTTGAGTAATCTATTGACATGTGTATTAGCATCTTGCGAAGTTTCTTTTCGTATATCTACTTTTAACGCTATTTTTTATTTTTCTTAATTATTTGAACATCTGCATCTGCTTTAGGTGTAATTTGAATTGCACTAGGAGATTCCCAGCTACTGTTAGAATCTCCTGTTTTGGGTAAAAGGAATTAAAAATGATGAGTCTAGGCCCAGAGAAATGCAAACAAGAGCCCCACCCCCATTATTTGTAACTTCCAGGAATCCAGGCCGGACTCTTGCTGCAGGGCCCCTGAACTGGCTGTGCAGTTGTTCAAAGAGTTGCACCAAATTCCGCCCTTTGGAAAGGAAACCGAAGATCGCAGAGCTGTACTCCTCAGTTAGATGCCTCCAATCACCTTTTGATCCCGTGACCCTGACACTTTGCCTGTCCTCTTGCCAGAGCCCCAGTGTCTGGCTTTAGGAATATTCCACTCCTCCCCCAAGCCTTTGAATGACAACATTTTTGTTACAGTACTTTAACGCTCTAATAAATTCCTCAGTTGTGGTTAGTATACCAGACTATTTAGACAAAGTCCACAAACTGTTTGGACTGCGGGGGAGGTTCTGGCGTTCGCCTTCTCAGACTGGTTCAGATCCTTCCAGAGGGCCTCGGATGTAATAATGTCTTTCGGAGGATTCTAGAAAAGGCTTCTTGAATTAAAATATCATCCACAAAGCAACCTGGAAAATCAGGGAAATTCATAGTGCATAGATGATACAAAGTCACTCAGCGACTTACAAGAAAAACCACGTCATCTGATTTTCTTGTAGAAAAAAATGATACGAATGAGACTTGCTATGCAATTAATAGGCACTGCGGGAAATTAGAATACTGTTGATTCCAGTCCCTGGGGAGATAGATTAGTTGTAGATTTGTTTTTTTTGGCTTATTTGATCGGGTTAAGAGAATTTTAGAAGCCCAGAGCCCATGTAGGGCTGCATTGTGGGTGCTGAGTACTTCGAATATGGCTGAGAATAAGAAATTGAAATTTTAACTTTAATGTTAATTAGTTTAAATATAAAAAGACTGTGTTCTATTCAGTTATTAAAAAACTTTGAAGTATGTTTGATATAACTAGGGCTTGTGAATCTATTTTTTCAACTACACATTTTATGAAATCCTACATATGAATTATTTCTGATGAGATACAGCACACTGAAGACTACATATTAAAACAAGGTAAAAGATTTCATTAATAATTTCTTTATATTGATTCCATGTTGAAAAGACAGTGTTTTAGGTAATCTGAGTTAAATACCCAATCAAAAATAGCTTTATTTACTTTTTTAAATTATAAAGGTGGCTACTAGAAAATTTTAAATTATATGTGAAATTTAAATTATATTTCTATTGGACTGCACTGATCTAAACCTTACTGCTACTCCTTATGATTTAAAAGAACCAGTCACTACCTATAGCTCCATTGCTAGAATCAGATATCTATGTAATGGTGCCGTACTTAACCTTTGGATCCTTTGGGTGGGTCCTCTTATCCTCTTGACAACTTTAATCCTGTTGTCAAGAATGATATGAATTAATCCATGTCAGAGCAGATTAATTTATATTAATTCAGTCATACTATAAGTTCAGCTCCAAAACATGTGCTAGTAGAGACTACAAGTCCCATGGTTTTACAGACCTGTAAACAACCTGTGACATAGAACAAGTCACGAACAATGAAAGGCAGTGCAATAAGGCATCAGTATAATTGTGTCAGGGTGACCAGATAATATACAGGGTGTCCAGATAAATCAGAATTTCAGATGAACAACAAATAATTTTTTACTATATCTCCCATGTAATACAAAGGTGTCCTGTATTTTATTTGTTAACTCTGACAACCCCAAGAAACAAAGGCTGAAGAACATCAGAGAAGAAAGAAATCCCTTCCCCTGGGGTTCCCAGCCCAGTTCTACAAAGGCCTAATGATGTGCACAGAATCGTCAACTTTCTTCCGTAAATAAACAATGTCTGCCTTGCCTTTGTACTATTGTACTCTGCTCACCTGCGGATAAGATCTGAGTTCTGCTCAATCCCGGTGCAGTTGAGAGAGAGAACAGTAGAAACAGTACAGTTTGTACCTCTATGTTTATAACTTTTCTCTTAGTAGCAGTTAGAATGTACGACTTGGTGGATCGAACCCACAGAGGGTCTATATTGAAAAAATTCACAAATACAGGTAAGGTACAAGGTCTCTCTACTTGCAATGGATGAAAGGCTTAGGAATGCCAAAGACCCTCTCTAGTAAAAAGAACGTGATGGGCAAGATGGCTGTAAAGACATCAAGACCTTTATGTTTCCTCCCCAACCTTTTTCTTCATTTTAAGGCCCAAAGGAGGAAGTGGGGAGGGCACCCATGTGAAGTCACTGTAGAAGCGGGGAAGTAACCTAATTCACATCCATGGCCTATGTTGGGCCCAAGAAGCCTCATAGAACCCACCAAGCACCTAGGAAAACAGCAGATCCCAGTTGTACCATTTACAGTTCTCTCTATTGTTGGACTATTGATCCCAGAACTCCATGTGAATACAAAATCCAGGGATGCTCCGGTGCTGCATAAAATGGTGTATTTGCATATAACGTATCCAATCTTCCTATATACTTTAACTCATCCTTAAATTAATTCTCATACAATGTAAGTTTTACGTAAATAGTTGCTACACTGTATGGTCTAGGAAATAATGGCAAGGAAAAACCATCTGGACCTTTCAGTACAGATGTGACCTTTTCAGGCCATAGTATGTGATCCTTGGTTAGCTGATGGATAGATGCAGAACTCATAGATATAGAAGGCCTTTTATTCCAGGATAGAAAAATTTTTTCTAGAATTCCAGGAGGATTCATTGCTAGAAGGCATCAGCTGACATAATTTACTTAGTGTTTCTTTGTCCTCAGGGATGGGCACATTCTACCCTCAAATATCCTCTTTGTTACCATCTGTCACTGAAGAATTTGAACAGAGTAGGGCTTCACTGACATTGAATTTGTGATTCTTGCCCTTGGATGTTCCATACCCAGGATGTTTCCAGGCATTTCAAAGGAGTACCATGGATAACGGAGAACTACTCTGCCATAAAAAAAGATAAACTTGAGACATTTGTAGGTAAATGGATGCACCTTGAGACCGTAATACTAAGTGAAATAAATCAGATGCACAAGCTTAAATATCACATGGTTCCTCTTATATGAGAAACCAAAACTATAAATATTATAAAGAGCAAAATAAAAGGAAGATAATAGGAAGTAAGGAGATCTTTTTCAAATGGGAAGGGGAACAAGAGATGGAGGGAGGGAGAGGGGAGAAAAAGGGGATAGAAAAAAATGGAAATAGAGCTTTGGCAAATGGGAAGGGTACTAAGAGTTAGAAGTAGCAGGAAGGGATAAGAGGGGTAGGGGACACAAAAGAATTAAGATGTGTTACATACGTGTACCAACTCCCCACGATAAATGTAGTCATAATCTATTGCAAACATGTACTAATAAAACAAAAGACTGCCATGAAATCCTAAAAGTAATTTTCATTTAGAAATTTAATTAGGATATATGAGGTGGTTGAGAGTAGGATCATGTCAAAACAAAATCAAAGATTTCCAGATGAAGCCATCCTACATGCTTGATTTTCTGAGTCATTAAGCCACTACTTTGGTGGCCCATTGTCACACTATGTGCCAGACTGCAGGCTTTTGACTTTTTGTTCAGTAAATGCCTACAATGATTAAGCTGCAAAACAAAGAGATTGTGAAACTTTCTTAATGATTTCTTCATCCACTTACTGCAAATAAACATATAACTTGGATCGATGGACATTTTAATGTGAGTACAGAAACTTATAAAGGTGAAAGGGTATAAAATATGTGGATAAATTTATATGGATATTGACTTTATAGATAAATATTAATAATGCTTTGGTGAATTTTAAAATGTAAAAAGAATCAAAACACATGATAACAAAGGAGAGTAGGTCAGAGAATAAAAATGTTTAAAGTGTTCAGTGGTTTTTACTTTGCTCTAGGAGGAGGGTCGACATATCAATGGACATTAGATTTTGGTATTACAAACAAGTACTGTAATTCATAGGACAACTATTCACTTTTGTCTCTAGAATAAGACAAGGGCTAAAATAGAATAAACAGGATGGCATGAACAAAAAGCACATGGTAAGATGGCAGTTTTAAATTCAAATACATCCACAACCACTGAATATAAATGAACTAAATATCCCAATTGAAAACTGAAGAACTATCACACTAGATAAAAACTCAATAATATTGAAATGAATCACATCCAACAAGAAGGATACAGAGAGGTTTAAAAGAAGCCAAATGGAAAAGGATATATCATCCAAAGCACTAAACAGAAGAAAGTGGAGCTACATTAACTTCCTACTCCTTTAAACAAAAAGTATTGTAAGAGATACAGAGGGACAGTTCATAATGAAACATGTTAATTTCACCAGTAATGCATATTTCTGGAATTCTCTCCTTCTAATAAGATAACCAAAACTAGACAAAGTAAAAACTAGCAAGAAGAGCAGGAGAAATAGACAAATAAACAATCACAGCAAGAGAATAAACACATATTTCACTGACCTGGAACAAGCAGGTCAAGAGGTAATAAGGACATAGAATATTTGAAGGACACTTTCTGAAATCCTGATCTAAATGACATATATACCTTCTGTATCCCAGCCTCCATATCTTGAAAGCAATTCCATCTCCTCTTTCTCAAATTTAATTTTTCAATCACAAGCTCCCTTTTATCTCAGCCTCTTTGGATGATGCAAGATAGGGATTACAGCATCTCTAACCAAGTCGAGAAAGCTAAACAAATAGATGTCTGAATCCTCACATGGACTCTGTATTACATTATCCTCAGACTGCTTCCTCTTAGTCATTTAGATGCTGTGTTGGTACGTTGTTCTAGAGTATTTTTAATGCACCCCACTTTTAAACATTTAGAGGAGGCTTTGCTCTCCTCACATCCCTAAACAAGATGGAACATGTCCATATTCAATTCTCAGGGGAAGATGAGGTGAGAGCATAGATCTTGGTCTCTTTATGTATATGTTGTATGATGATAAATCAACTTCCAAATTATAGAGATTGGAGTGTATTTTGATCCTCCAGCATGATTCCTGGTTCTTGGGAGGTTTTCATACATGTTTTTCTGTTCAAAAGAAAAGAGGTAACTTTCTCCATTCCTTATTGATTCATTGTTCTTTGATTTCTAAACTGATGCAATATTTGTAAAACAAAAACTTGCAGAATGCACAGCCTTTGAGATTCTTCCATATTTCATTCCTACTCTACTCTAAAAGACAGTCTCTCTTGGAATAGACAGGGCCACATTCTATCTTCTGCAGCCCTTCCGCTTTCCTGGATTTAAAAATCTTTACAGGGCCATAGAGTTAGGGGAGTGAGATTTGGAAGAATGATTTTCTTGCCTCACAGAACATATTTATAAGTTTCAAAAGGATGCTTCCTCTGTTTTCTTATTGAAAGCATCTTAAATTGTTTTGTAAAAATAACGCTGCATTTCCTAAGAGTCGGTTTGTCTTAAGTTGAAGACTGAGCAGAGATTTTCTCAGTTCAGTTCTATCTGCTTTGTAATTAGAATAATCAGTATTAAGTTCTGGCACCTTTCTTCTTGATAACTTTTTTTTTTTTGGTGTTACTCTGAATTGTCATCTTTGTCCAGGTAGTCCTAAGAATCTGGCAAGCCTTCTAGCATTTTTAATTTATGATATAGTTTAGTATGCATTTGAATTTGACAAGAGAACATAGATAGCATTTTGGGTACCCATGCCTAACTTCTAATTCTTTGTACTATTAAAGGAGAAGGGGAGAAAGAGACATTTCCAATGCCAGGGCTTAGCAAAGACTCACTGCTTGAGCCACTGTGATAACTTGCACTGACAGTACCAAATTATATAGTCAAAGGCAACATCTCCAGAGTATTTTGTCCAACTTGGATTTGTCAACAGGTTGAGAAAATATACAAGTACGATTTTTTAATTTTTGTAAGTGTGATTTATTTCATCATCTTTCACTGTTACCTTCCCAGATTGAAAAATCCAATTTGGGATGATATGCTTCATCATATTTCTGTTCAGCCAGTAAGAACATCTAATGGTGGCTCAGTATTATTAATTTTTCATTTTATCTGTTACAGTTTTTACAGTTTTGATTATCTAGTATGTGCTGTTTTCTGTTTTCTGTATTATCCACCTCATTCTGCCCCTCTGGTTCTACATTTTGGATTCTGAATGCTCATTTTGTAGCCCCTGACCTCCTCCACTTCTCTTCAGTTGGAAACTAAAGCAAGTGAGTCAGAAATCACTTCTTGTCAAACTTCGTGCCAGAAAATGAGCATTATTGCAGTCAGTGAGAAAGCATTTACCCATTCTTCCTTTTTTGTAACTTAAAATTAAACCCTTCTTTCTTGTCCCCTGTGAATTAATCCACCAGTTTCTACTGTAAAATACAAAAAGACTAGGAAGAACAAACAGATATTGGGCACTCAGTCTCAGTAACATATCATATTTATCACCTTTAATATCATCTTAATGTCTTTGTGCCTTGTCTTTCTAATTTAGCAATGACTCCACTAGTAAAAATTATATGACTCATGTCCAAGTCCACATTTAGCAAAATTTTTAAAGCTTTGTTAGTATGCAGGACAATGAATATGAAATGAAGTCTACGTTCTTTATTTGGGTTAAGTTTAAAGCTTTTCAAATAACACCATTTGAAAATGTCATAGTGTGACAAAGCAGCCTTCCCTGTGGGAGGGAGCCTACCCACAGGGTACAAGTCCTAGGGGAAAATACACTCTTTATCTTTCTATCTTGTAACTGCCCCCTACTAGTTGTCACAGGAACCATGCACACAGCATTTTTATTTGTGCATAAAATAAGCTCAAAAATTAATATCAAGGGAAATTTTCAAATGGAAAGCAATCTAGAGGAGCAGCATGAAATGTAGTGATTAACATAAATTAATATGGGTCAAGGGTACTAAATGATGCTCCCAGGGTCAAATTTGACCTATTTCTGTAAACAAAGTTTTATGGGAATATACTCATTCATTTACATATAGTCTATAATATGTCATATTTACATACTACTTATGAATGCCTTCCTACTACAGTGATAGAGCTGACTAGTTACAATGGCCTAAAATATTTACTATGTGTTCTTTTACAGAAAGTGTTTACCAAACTCCCACATAATTGATTATCTACACAGAATGATCACAGTTTCTGCATAGAATCTTTCTGTCTTACAAGATCTTAATTTGTCTATGTTCCCACCCATCTTCTGTATGGCGTATGTGTTTCAAGGGCAGCTCACCCTCCCCCATTACTGTGGGTGAGCTGGAATGGTTCAAGGCTGGTCCCATCAGCCTTGCCACATTAGTTGAATGGGAGTACAGATCTAAGCCAATTAGCACATGGAAATCCCCTAACCACAGAGACTTGTTTCAAAAATGGATACTGGACCTAATTTGAATCATATGAGGAGAAGATTGCTCATGGTTTCTGGGAAATACATTTCTCCACTTTTAATAGAGACCAACTGGAAGAGATGCTCTCTCCTCTCTTGAGTTGTGTTGTGTATGGTACTGTAGACATTTTGCCATCAGAAGGAAAGTCAGGAGGAAACATCCAGGACAGAGAGTAGGAATTGAGCAGAAATCCATAGTCTCAGCTAACCTCGGAGACTGCCTAATCTCAGAACTTCCTATTACTTGAGATAATTAACTTAACCTTTCGTGAGCCAGTTTGAATATTGGATTTTCTGTTAAGTGCAACATAAACATTTCTAGTAGGAGTAGAAATATTTCCACTCCATTTATTTTATAAAAATGTTTCATAGAGCTTTGAGTTTATCTTATTTATTTATGATCCTAAAAATACCTCTATATCTGGACAGACCACTTTCCATTTCCATTTCCATTTCCATTTCCTCCTACCGATATCTCCTGGTAGATGCATCTTTGAATCACTGCTGAATAATTTGCTTGAAGAAATAGACCTAAGCCCTTAAAATTCAGGGCCCAAGGTACTGTCCTATTTCTTTCCCTTTCTGTCCTATTTCTCCCGTATAAGGACAAAGTGAGAAGGTAAGCTGGGAAGAAGGTCATCACCAGCACCTGACTATGCTGACACCTTCATCTTGGACCTCTAGAACTACAGTATGAGGAAAAATTTTCTGTTGCTTAAGCTGCCCAGTCTATAGTAATTTACTTACGGTAACTCAAGCTGACTAAAACATTTGTATGCATGAAATATGGACCTTTCTTTGTGATGCTCATAGGAATCTTTTAATCTATCATAGTTCTTGCCACTGCTTTTCTTTGATTAGAGACAAGAAAATTGTATGATCTCTCAAGCTTGAAGCTCTTCATTCACTTCCTGTTTATTGCCCACAGAAAAGTCCAATAATCTTAATATGATGTATATGACCTTCTGTGTTCTGTATTTTGTCCAGTTCCCTGGCCTCATCCTGTATCATTTTGTCCTTCCTATTCCACTTTCTAGTCACACTGTTTTCCTACTACTTTCTGTAAGGAGCCTCATCTGTTGTGTCTCCAAACATTAAGATATGCTGTTCTCCTTGCCTGGAATATGTCTTTCAACTTTTCACCTACATCATTCTTGTTCATCTTTCAAGTCTCATCCTAGGATTTCACCTTCCATGATATTTTAAGTAATCCCCAAAACTAGTTTAGCTCTACATGTTTGGTACATGTTCCAATCCACCACATACTTCCCATTTCATAGCACTCCTTTAGTTTGTGGCTATTCATTTAAAATTTTTATTCACAAGTATACTCTAAGCTCCATGAGGGCTCAACACCAGGTCTTCTTTTTGTTCATTATTTGGTCTCAAGTCCTTAGCAGTGTGTGGCACAGAGCTAGCCCTCAATATAAATGACTCCTGACTAAATAAATAGTGTTGACTATTTTTAAAGATGATTTTATAGAAACCACCAATGTTTAAGTGCAGAATACAATTCTAGTGACTTACAACAAATGGTTTGAAGAGAATGTTGGACAAACAATAATATAGTCTTTTTCTCTGCCTCTGTTTTCTAGAAAACATTCAGAAAGTCAGCTTTACAATTCAAAAACCATTTATATCTTAAAATATATCAGGCTCTCAATCAGTCCCTAAGAATATACTATCCTCTACTTCTAAACTTATGCAATACACACTTCAGTAATCTCAGTCTGATGATGAGAAAACTAAGATTACCTATAAGGAGTGAATCTAGAGCTGCAGATCTCATTACCACCATCACAGACAATCTATGTTGACATTCAAACCTAGAAAACACCTTTACCCATGTCTGCATAAGGAAAGAGTTTGGAGCCAGTTGAATTAACAAGACCCCCGGTCTGGACTGTGTGCGTGTCTGTGCCTGTGAGCACATGTGCTTGTGTGTGTGTGTACATATGCTGCTAAGGACCCATCCACCACATTTTATTCACATGTTGAAGATCTTACCCACAATGTAAAATAAGCCAAACATGCCATTAGCCCCATGCGTGAGTTTTTTCTTGAATAGGATGTACAATGTGTATTTGGAGATGGAGGCTTTGGGAAGCAATTAGGGTTAGATGAGGTCATGAGAGTGAGGTCCTGATGATGAAATTAGTGCCTTTATAAGACGAGAAACAACAGAGCTAGTGTGCATTCTCTCTGTGTTCCTCTATCTATTCTCTTCCCACCCTCTCCCCTCTTCTCTCCCTCCCTCCGTCTTTCTTCTTCTCTCTCACTGCCTTTCCCTTTCTGCCCTATTTCTCCCATGTAAGGACAAAGTGAGAAGTAAGCTGAGAAGAAAGTTGTCACCAGCACCTGACTATGCTGACACCTTAATCTTGGGATTTAAGCCTCTAGAACTACAGTATGAGGAAAAATTTTCTGTTGCTTAAGCCACCCAGTCTATAGTAATTTACTTATGGTAGCTCAAGCTAACGAATACATTTGTATGCATGAAATATACATCACATCTCTAAAACATTTCTTAAATTTCTCATATCCTTTCTCCGCTTCCACTGTCATCTCCTTAGCATAACTTTGTACAATTTCCCCTGGACAGCTGCAAACATCTTTACTCTCCTCTTAAATTAGTTCACCGCACAGCAGCCAAAGAAGCCATTATAGAATACAAATCTGATATTGTCAACACAATACCTAAAGTATTTCAAAGACTTCCCAACACTGTTAGGAAAAAAACTTGAGAACTCTCCCAATGAACTCATCAAATATCTGAACCAAAATTCTACAACAAATGTAAATGCATATTAAATGTATTTAGAAAACACAACATCACTGATATTTATAAGATATTTGAGTTGAAAGCTTATATAAAGTTTATAAATTTAAAGGATTGTAAGCACACTGACTGTTTTATCTTGAGCTGCTTTGACTCCCAGAGCTCATCTGTGCCAAGAGATTCTCCCAGGGGTCAACAATATGTCTGTTTGAGGAAAAGAGAAGCCTGTTGAGCAAAAGTTTATTTAAAGGAAAAGAGAAAACAAGGAAATATGCTTCTTTCATTACTTTTTTAATGTGCTAAGTTAGGATTGGTCCTGTAGAAGCTGGACCTTTTTGAGTTTAGCAGACTTTGTAATTCAGCCAAGCCAAGTATCTACCCTAAGTATCTGAATCCTTTCTTGAATGGGGTGGGGGACAATAAATTAAAACAGAACTAGTCAGGCCAATAAAACACTTTAAGAGACTGGAGCACAAATAGTATTAGATCAAGTCCTAGCCAATCAAGTGTAATCCAAAGGAGAGAGAGACCTTCCCTCCACGTCATTTCACACCTTAGGCAGCGCTGCCACCTTGAAGTTAGCGACAGTGGTTCCTGGCAGACAGTGCTTGAACATGATAAGGTGGCAGTCGCCAGACTGGTGCCTAGAAGTGATAATGACATCTAGTAGATGGGCCGAAGATAATGGAACCCAGTGGGAGATAAAAGTACCTGATAGCCAGGGAAGACACAGAGATGTGGGATTGGAAAGGAGAGTAAGAAGGAAAGGTAAGGAAGCTCCAGGGGAAAAATTTCTCCCTTCCCTTAAAAAAATCAAATTTTAAAAAGAATATTGATGTCTACCATGTGCAATGGTTCAATGATACAATTTTAATAATATTTCATCATTTTAATGAAATAGCTGATAGCACAAGCCAAGGAAGTGGGACGTGTAATTGGAATGAGAAGAGTGAAGAGTGAGCAAAATTAGAAGGATGGACTCAAGAGGATTTCTATGTATTCCAAGGAAAGTAGAGACTTTGCATTTCTAGGGAAAGGGATAAGAAAGCAACCTCCAGATGTAAGAAAGGGCTGGATTGTTCCTGCTCTGTAATTTTAATTAAGATGACAATAGCAACCAATACAGGAGACTCATGTCTTCCTTTGGATGGATTTGTGAGAAATATGTATCCTAGCAATGTCAAATTTAATTTGGTTGCCTAAATAGTCTGTGAACTACTAGTGGTGCTGAACTCTGTTTAACATTCCTGGAGAATTTTCATTCACACAGAAAAAATACAAGCTGCAACATGGGTGATACGACAACCCAGTAAACTCCTTTGGATCAGAGAACCTAGACTTCATCGAGGCAGTAGATAATCTTCGAAAAATTAGACAGGGATTTGATGATGTACAAATTCAACTGATGTGACAGATTTATGTGGCTTGTAATGGTTTGTGGTTTTGAAATGTAACATGAAATGCCAGACAGTAAATGTTTGAAGACCACCAGCATTGGAGCGGCCACTCTATAAGGACTGCCATGTTATTTATGTTAAATACGTTTTGCACACTGAGCAGTTTTGTTTCCAAAGTGAAGACCAAGGTCCTTGACTTCTAAACCAGAGTACTACGCTGACCCCCGAGACGTTTGCTTTCCCAACACACCCAGCCTCCACTGATTTGGTGGTTGAATTTTGGCAGAAGATATACCCCACGCTGTTTGCTTGTAGCTGTTTGACTTTGTTTTATTTACAAATCATAAGGACGTTTGGGTTGCTGAGCGCATCTCTCACTAAGGCTCTTGCCAGCCCAGAGCAGATGGAAACATAAATCAAGCCCTGTCTCCCTTTGTCTACACATGATCACACAGAACACTTTGTGTCTGGGGTCCCTTTGTGTCTTGCACACAGTTGCTGTCTCCCTGTGTGTGCAATGGGCCTTTGAGAAACCAACGTCCTCCACCGTGGGCCTGGAAGTAAAGCCACTCATAGCCATGGAGGAATTTATACCAGATGTGGCTCTTTTTTTCCTTTGGTTCTCTGCATATTCCTGGACTATCAAGCCATTCAAATGTAATGCATTTTATTTTCTGATTATTTTCAGTTTTGGCACTCAAGATTTGTGCTTGCCTTTTTTTTTTTGGCACTGTGTGTGTGTAAATACTTTTAGTAGATATATGAGGATTTAGATTCATCTTAATTATAACAACCAAACTAAAAAATCTTATATGATGACTTTGTTTCTATTTGTTTTATGTTTTTCTTTTTAAATTATCATTTACATACAATAAAGTATACCTATTTAGAGTGTAGTTGGATGACTTTTGACAAATATATGCATCTATGAAACTACTGCCACAATAAAAACATTCCTACCAACACCACGAAGTTCCCATGTCCCTTTACAAGCAATCGCTGATCCCTTTGCTGTTGTTATCCAGGAGAGTTATTTTTTCTAGAGTGCCCTATAGATGAAATCATACAATATATGTACTTTGTGTCTGGTTTCTTCCACTGAATGTGGTGCTTTTGAGATATATTTGCATTTATTGGTAATTCCTCTTAATTTCTCAGTAGTATTCTATTCTTTCACCTGTGGATGGATATTGTATTGTTTCCAGATTGATGTTATTATGGATAAACCTGATAAGAACATTTGTGTGTAAACTTTTTATAGAATTTCTCCTCTCCCTTGAGTAAAATGCCTTGTGATGGGTCATATGATGGTTGTGCAACAGTTCAGGTCAGTTTTTAATTTGATTGACTTGAGAGTCACCTAGGGGATTAGGAAAACACACTTCTAGGTGTGTCTGTGTGAGTCATGGAGGTGTAACCTTGGGGACTATATCTGGTGCCTGTCCCTTTCTTCTCTGGTACTGTTCACCTGTTCTTCTTCTCAGTCACCATGAATTAAGAAGCTTTGCTCCGCCATTCACTTCTACCATCTATTCCTTCCCTGCAGTCAGTCAACCACGGATTCAACCCTCTGAAACAATGACTGAAATAAACCTCTCATCCTTTAAATTGTATCAGGTATTTTGTCCCATCTGTAAGAAAGCTGATCAATGTAGAACACTGGTACCAGAGAAATGGGGTAATTGCTGTGAATGTACCTGATCATGTGATACAGAAGCCTTTGGAACTGGTTTGTGGGATGAATTTTGAAAAGTTTGGAGAATTAGCCTGGAGAAAGCCTACAATATTGCAAGCAGAGCTTTATGAGTGACTCTTGCTAGAGCTCAGAAGATTAGACTGTTGATAAGAATATGGAGAGTAAAGACCAGGCTCATGAGATTTCAGTTGGGAACTCTTTTGGGACTTGGACCAGGGGTTATGCATGTTATGCTCTGGCACAAAAGTTCTCTACATTTTGTTCATGCTGTAAGACTGTGGAAAACTAAATTTGAGGGCTATGAACCCAAGAGAAAAAATCAAGGCACTCCAATATTCAAGGAGTGGTATCAGTACTTCTGGCTTCTGTTATCTAGATTTATAGTGAGAATCAGGAGAAAAAGCAGGTAAAAAAGATTTGAAAAGCATAAGGTTTTTTTTTTGTGGGTACCGGGGGTTGACCTCAAGACCTCGTGCGCCAGCAGGTGCCCGTGCTGCTGAGCGATATCACTGGCCCGTTTTTTGTTTGTGGGTTCTGGGAGTCGAACTCGGGCCCTTGCGCTTGCCAGGCAGGCGCTTACACTGCTGAGCCATCTCACCGGCCCTGAAAAGCATAAGTTTTGACCAGAAAATAAGCACATGTAAAATTGGGCCAAGGAGAAGATGGTTGCTGAAGATATTAACATTTTTAAAAAGATACCAAGTACTTTGAACTGGGATAAGAAGACATATGTCTTGAGGGCATTTCAGGAACTGGCAAGACTATACCCATCATAGACTCAAAAGTACAAAAGCATAAATCTTTTATTTGAAGAGAGAGACCCTGGGACCCTTTTCAAGAAGGACCATCTAGGAAATTGGTTTCCCTGGGTTCTTTTCACTGTGTTCAGCCATCCAGGCACTCAGAAGCCACTTTACTGCTTACATTGGTGGCAGACCTTGGCATTGTCCACATAATGCTGATTTTGCTGACATACAGAATGGTATGTAAACATGGAGGCTTCCACACAGATTTTAAAGAAAGGCCTTGTATACCAGGCAAAAATGTGTGACAGGGTCAGTGTCCCTGCCAGGAGCACTGAAAACATAATGTGTATAGTTGTGAAAATAAGCCAATGGTGTAGTGGAGACTCCAGGAAACTCGAGATGTTAGGAGCAAGGAAAGCTGTGGTTGCAAGCACAGCCAGCCCAAAATAGAGGTCATGTGGGCTGCAACTGGCATGGATGGTGCTGCCCAAACCATTTGGCACTCACACCTCACCACCATGTTCCCTGGATGCCAGACATGTAGGTATAAGATTTAACATTTGCCCTGCTGGGTTTCAGTCTTGCTTTGGTCTTATTCTTTTTTATCCCCCCAATTCCTTTTTCTTTTTTTATGGAATGGGAATGTTTAACCTGTACCATTTTATATTGTGAATATGTAAATTGCTTTTTGAATTTTCAGATGTTTATGGCTAAGAGCTTGCTTTGAGTCTCAGTGGATATTTTGAATTTAGATTTTTTAGTAATACTGATGTTGTTGAGATTTTTAGGTGGGCATTATTGCATTTTTGGTTGTATTGGAATACTTACATCATGTAAGGTGGATTTATGACTTTGTATTTATTTGGAGATTAAGTGTAATTTAAGAAACACTAAATCTGCTGGAAGATAGAATAGGTAGAACTCTTAAAGACATAGATGTAGGCAAAGACTATGAAAAATCCCAGATTGCAAGAGAGATATTACAAAGAATCAACAAATGGGATCTCGCCTTATTAAAAAGCTTTTGCACAGGAAAAGAAATTACCAACAGAATGAAGAAACAACCCACTGACTGGGAAAAATTTTTTCACCAGCTATTCCTCAGAAAAGGGACTAATATGTAGAATATATAGAGAACTCAAAAAAATTGGAGCCACCCCCAATTTAAAGACCCAATCCAAAAATGAACATCTGAAATGAATAGACACTTCTCACTTCTAAAGTAGAAACAGCAGATAAATGTATGAAAAAATGTTCAATATCACTGGTTATTAGAGTCATGGAAATTAAAACAATGCAGAGATTCTATCTCACTCCAGAAAGAATGGCAATTATCAAGAAATAAGCCAATAACAAATGCTGGTGGGAATGTGGTGAAAAAGGAACACTTCTCCACTGTTGGTGGGAATGCAGACTGGTGCAATCACTGTGGAAAACAATGTGGAGATTCCTCAAAAATCTAAAACTAGAAGTTCCATTTGACCCAGGTTTTCCCCTTCTTGGTATCTTCCCAAAAGAATTAAAAACATTACACCACAGCAATGTATGCACACCCATGTTTATAGCAACACAGTTTCTAATAGCTATATCTTGGAAACAGCCCCAATGCCCATTAACCAATGAATGGATAAAGAAGACATATTTTGTTTAATACAATGGAGTACTACTCAGCCATAAAGTAGGATAAACTTGAGACATTTATAGGTAAATGGATGGACCTTGATACCATATTTTTAAGTGAAATAAATTGGACACACATGTGTAAATATCACATTGTTTCTCTGGTGTGAGAAACTGAAAGTGTAAATAAGGACCAGAATGTATACTAGATATGAGGAAATAGGAATAAAATGCTCAACTGGGAAGGGGAACTAGGGAGGGGGGAAGAGGAAAGGAAGGAAGAGAAAAGAAAAAAAAGAGAAAAGAGGGAGAGATAGTAACAAAGCTTTTGTAAATGAGGAGGGGAAGAAGGATTGAAAGGAAGATAAGGGAATGGGAAAAAAAAGATGCATTGAGATAAGTCATGTACAGGTACAAAGTCCCTATGATGGAAGTGGTTATTATGTGTATTTAAAATGTACCAATAAACAATTAATAAAAAAGGAAGATACATTTAGGTGTCAAGCTGAGAAAGGGTGGAATGTGATAGTCACCATGAACTAAGCACCTTTGCTCTGTTATGAGTTCCACCCTGATGTTCCTGCCTTGGGGACAGCTAACTATGGACTGAACCCTCTGAAACCAAGAGCCATTTAAAACTCTCCTCCTTTATGTTGTAATTGTTTGGTATTTTGTCCCAGTGATAGTAAAGCTGAAAATACAGGCTGTATATTTAACTTTATAAGAACATCCAAACAAATCTCCTTCCAAACAAAGTTGCTCTTTGCATCTACCAGCAGCTATTTAATAACCATAAGTTATCTGTTTTATAATGCCAAAATTTGTATGCAAAGGAATGCCTCCTCTTTAATGTCTAATTACTATCTACTCCACCTCATATTTTATGCTTAATAGTGTGGATTTATTTTTTTAAACGAATGTTAACTGCACCTGATAGATCTTGAATGTTGTTATGTGAAAACTCTCAAAGCACACATATACTCTAGCCTCAGAAGCTTCTAACTTCAGTGTGTGGATCAGCTTGTACTCTCAAGTTTTATTTTCTGTTATGTTTTTATGCCTAAGAAATATCAGTTGAAACAGAAGAGCTTCAGTAATGATTTGTTGAATAAATGAGTATTTAAATCTTCTGAAAGTTATACTGGTGCCTCAAAATGTGTCATATTGTGCTGAAGTACAATAATTATAGTTATTTGAAATGACTTGTCCAACAAGTTGGACTACTTGAAATATAGCTAAATACAAGGAAGAAAAACAGACAAAAGCACTAGAAATTAAATTTTTGAAAACTTCTGATGTAACTTAAACAAATATCATACTTTCTTATTCAACTGCAGGAGACCCATAAGGCTTTCAGTTTATGGCTAATTTTTGTGTTATTTTAAAAGATCAGGTTTAAAAAAATACATGTACTTAAAAATATTCAAATGATACAGGAGCAAATATTATTGAATAAAAGTCTAACTCCCAACTCAGAAGGCCAAGTCTTTTAGGAAATACATACATTTAAAAATATTCAAATGAAGCAGAAGTGAATATTGTAGAATGAAAGTCCACTTCCCAAACCAAGACTCCAGGTCTTCCCCAGAGACTCATTCCTAAAAGTTTCTGATATACATTCATAAAATTTTAATGCATATATAAGCATATCATCATCTATGATCTTTAATTTATCTATAGGTGTACCAACATGCATATGATTACACTTAGACCTATTTTACACTTACGTCCCGAAGGACATTTACATCTATCTGATTGTTATTAGACAGTGAGAAAAATGTGTGTGTGTTTGCCTTATTCTTTTCAGAGCCAAATAGGTTCCAATATAATACTGTGTGCTTATTTGATGTCTGCTGATGTACCGCAGGAATGCAGACTTTCTCTAATTCATAACAGAGCTGTAATTATAATAAATATACTTGGATACACACCTTTATTATTGTGGACAAAATTTATCTTTAGCATACATTTTAAAAGAAGAATTGCTGGGTTAACTAAAATTTCTACTTTTCCTCTAATGCTTTCAAACCTATATTTTTCGCATCTAAATTTCTGATCTGTTTGGAATTTACTTTGGAATGAGGTAATGATTTAGATATTTTCTTCCCAGATTGTTCATCACGTATTCCTACCTCATTACCAAAGAAATTATTACTCCTATATAATATGGCCTACACTATTGAACTAAATTACCAAATGCATTTTCATGTACATATAAACTCTTTATTTATTTGATATTTTTATTTGTATCTCAGTACCAGTTTTAGCGATATACTAACTAAAATACAATGTATTTGCATGTTTGATAAGGCAAGTCCTATCAAACCCATGAAACTTTTCAAAAAATATATTCATCTGCAGTTTTTGTAATTGAGATACTAAGTCATCTTGTGTTGATTTACAACAAAATCTTGACACTACTACCCTGTATCTATTGGGATTGCATTAATTTACTAAGAGATAATTTATATTTTTCTAAGGTTTATTTTTCTAAGAATAGTACTCTTTTCTATTAATATGTCTTTCAGGTCTTTCAGAAGAATTTAACATAACCTTCTCATTAATCATATATGTCAAATTTATTCCTACTCTTTTCTAAATAGATCTTTTCTTCTACTCTATTTTCCACATGGTTATCTATGTGGGACACTATTGATTTTTTTTTTTTTTTTGTGGGTACCGGGGGCTCGACCTCAGGACCTCGGGCGCCAACAGGCACCCGTGCCGCTGAGCGATATCACTGGCCCCTTTTTCGTATGTGGGATCCGGGAGTCGAACTCAGGCCCTCGCGCTTGCAAGGCAGGCGCTTATGCCGCTGAGCCATCTCACCGGCCCGACACTATTGATTTTTAAAATGTTAACTTAAAAACTGGTCAGTATTATGAACTCTCTGATTTCTACTAGTTTTTTTTTAATTTTTGCTTTATTGTCTTGGGGTTCTTGAGGGTAAAATTGTCATGTATAAATAAAGATGATTTTACTTCTTTTAAAATTTTATTCCCCCTGTTTCTTTCATCTCCATGCACTGTCCCATGCAACCAGAATGATGCTGACAAGTGAAGAGAGTGACTCTGTCTCCTCTCAGTTGGTGATGGACCTGTTAAAATTACCACTGAACATCAAGCTATTAGGCTCTTTGATATTAATTTTAGCACTTAAGTAAAATACACCCATTCTTGATATAATAAGAGTTAAATTTTACCAAACACATTGTTGGTACTTGTCACAACAATCATTTTCTTTTTTGCCATAATAAGAATACCTTACCACTTGACATTTTTGAGTTCCCAACGTTGAACCATCTTACTAGAATGAGCACCAATTGATCAGAGGGCATTTTTTAAATATATAATTATTGCAGGAATCTAGCCTTTAATTTTAGGTTTTTATGTGAATATTAATCTATGTAAGATTGTTCTTTGCTTTTCTTTTTGTGCTATGTATTTGGATTTTATAATCAATGTAATAGTAGCTTTCAAAATAAATTTCAATACTATCTATCTATCTCCTCTGAGACAATTTTATCTGGTCCTTAAAAGTTTGAAAAAATACATCTGTGATATGGTCTGGCTAGTGCATTAGAAAAATAGAAAAAAATCCTTTAGTCTCTTTTCTATGTAGATTAGACTTAAATTCCCTGTGTCTTCTGAGGCAATTGGAGCCACTAGAAAATCCTTTGTTTATTACAGGTATTCACATTACTTTTCACAAATTTAATAAAGTACTGTCTTATGAATATTATGTGGGGCCTTTTTTCTGAATATGCTGTCATTTTTACCACTGTAAGTTCTGTTTATATTTGTGCTCTTCTTCCATTTTATTGTATGTTTTAGTGCTTTGTCTATTTTACCTATAGTTTAGAAAACACATTGCTTGGAATTAATTGTTGAATTTACCATTTTCTAAATTTTAATCTATTAACCTATACTTTACTCGTATCAATTCTCTTTTTTCCATATGGCTTTCTGAGGTTGCTACATCATTTGTTGAAATGATTTTCTTTTCTTCACTGAATAGCTTTGGCCTCTCTGTCAAAATTCAGCTGAGTAGGAAGGTCCCTGACACTGGCATCTCTTCTGTTCTGTTGACCGATTTGTGTTTATGCTAATGCTGCAATACTTTGATTACTACAGTTTTATACTAAGCCTTAACACCAGGTAAAGTAAATCTTCCAACTCCATTTTTTTCAGAATTGATTTTGGATATACAAGGTCCTTTGCATTTTCAGATATGTTTTAAAATCAGCTTATAAAATTCTACAAAAAAATACTGGTAGATTTATTGGTAAATTGCACGATATTAAGAACAAGTTGGGAATAATTAACATTTTAACAGTGATAAGTCTTCCAAGCCATGACCATGGTAAATATCTCCATTTATTTAAGCATATCTCAAACAATATCATTTTAGTGTATAGATTTTAGTACACTTTTCACTAAATTGTTTACTACTTGATTTTTAGGCTTTTGTGAATATTTAAACATTTATTTACTATTTACTCATTGTTGGTTTATAAACAATTGATTTTTGTATATTGGCCCTGTGTCTTGTAAAGTTATTTGTTCTTTCATTTTCATAGATTACTGAATCTACATACGCTGTTATGATATATACTAAGAAAATTTTACATCCTTTTTCAACAGTTTTGTCCTTTCTTTCTTGTCCTATGTTATTGCTCTGAGGAAGACTTCAAACATAAGTTTTAAAACAAATGGAGAAACAGACATTCTCATTGTACTACCAGCCCATTGGAAAAGAACTTTATCATTAAGTATAATTTAATTCTATACTTTATCATTAAACATAATTCCTACTGTAAGTTATTTACTGCTTAACAAATTGAGGATATTTTCTTCTACTCCTACTTTGCTGAAAATGATTATCAAATATGAACGTGGAAGATTGTCAAATAGTACTTCCACACCTATTGAAATGGCCATTTGGTTTCCTTTATGTTGTTAATGTAGTGAATTACATGGATTGAATTGTTTTGTGTTAAGCCAGCCTTACATTTTTAGATAAGACCTACTTAGTCATGATATGTTGATCTTTATAGGTATTGCTGAATTTCATTTGTTAATAATATGGTGAGAATTTGAAGTGGATGTTCATAAAGGAGATAGGTCTATAAATTTTTCTTCTTGCAATGTCACTGCCTGGTTGTTTTCCAGTGTATACTTTTACCATAAAATAAATTGGAAAATGAGAAATCTGCTGGTTTCTGAAATTGTTCATGTAAAACTGATATTTTTTTCTTCTTATTTGGTGGGATTTTCTAGAAGGCTACTTGAACTTTTAGTTTTCTTTGTAGGAAGGTATTTAATGACACAATTTCTTTTTTTTTTTTTTTTTTTTTGTGGGTACCAGGTGTTGACCTCAGGACCTCGCACGCCAGCAGGCGTCCGTGCCGCTGAGCTATCTCACCGGCCCCACAATTTCTTTTTTTTTTTTTTTTTTGTGGGTACCGGGGGGTCGACCTCAGGACCTCGCGCGCCAGCAGGCACCCGTGCCGCTGAGCGATATCACTGGCCCCTTTTTCGTATGTGGGATCCGGGAGTCGAACTCGGGCCCTTGTGCTTGCCGGGCAGGCGCTTAAGCCGCTGAGCCATCTCACCGGCCCCACAATTTCTTAAAGATAAGTCTCTGTCATATTTTCTTTGAAGTCTGCATCACTTACAGTAAGTTGTTTTTATAAGAAATTTGGCCGTTTTATCTAATACCTAATGTATTTTTTATCATTTTAATGTTTTACCTTTTATGTCTCAATCATTTTATATCTGTAAGATTTGTAGTGATATCCACTTCCTTCCTTATATTGGTACCTAAGTATTCTTTTTTTCTTTATCAATTTTGAAAGGATCATTGATTAATTGATCTTTTCAAAGGATTAAACTTTGGATTTGCTGATTTTCTCTGTTCTTTATCAATTTTGTCTCTCAGCTTTATCATTTTCTTCTGATTATTTTGTGCTTAAATTTCTCTTTCTTCTCAGGTTTTCAATCATTCATCTTTTAAAATATGATTAAAGCTATAATTTTCTTATACATACTAATTTAGCAGCGTTCTACAAATATATTATGCTATCATTATCATTCATTAAAAGTATTTTCTGGTAATTTTTTTGGCCCATGGTACTTGCTTATAGTGTGGCATCTGATCTCTCTTGGGAAATGTCCCATCATGCGCTAAGAAGAATGTATGTTAGTCTCTTTCCTGCTGTATAACAAAAAACTGCACTCTGGGTAACTTTAAAAAATAGAGGGGCTGGTGAGATGGCTCAGTGGCTTAAGTGCCTGCCCGGCAAGCGCGAGGGCCTGAGTTCGACTCCCGGAACCCACATACGAAAAGGGGGCCAGTGATATCGCTCAGCGGCACGGGCGCCTGCTGGCGTGTGAGGTCCTGAGGTCAACCCCCCGGCACCCACAAAAAATAAAAAAATAAATAAATAAATAAATAAAAAATAGAAGTTTGCTTTTAGATTATTTTTCTGGAAGCTGAAAAATTCAATACTAATGTGTCAGCCTTTGTTCATCATATGGTGAGGGCCTTCTTTCTGCATCATAACATGGTAGATGTCATCCCATGCCAAGACAAAGCAAGCATGTGAGCTCTGATCTCTTTCTCTTCTTATAAAGCCACTCATGCAATCACGGAGGTCCCACCCTCAACATCTCAGCAAATCCTAATTACTTCCCAAGGAACCCACCTCTAAACACCATTAAATATGAGTATGAAAAATAAGTTTCCAGCACATGAATTCTGGAGGACACACAGAAACGATAGCAAATATTCAGTTGTTAGGACAGTTTTACAAACAGCAGGTAAGTGAGTTTGGCCGTTAAACTTATTCTCATCTTCTGTATATATATATATATATATATATATATATATATATATTTTTTTTTTTTTTTTCAGTACTGAGGATTGAATCCAGTGCCTTAACACTGAGCTACATCCCCAGTCCTACTCCCTTTAATTTTTTTTTTTCTGATAGGGTCTTGCTAAGTTACCAAGTTGCCCAGGCTGGGCTTAAGCTTGTGATCCTGCTGCCTCAGCCTTCCAGAGTGCTGGGATCATGACATTTTTACTGATACTTTTGTGTATTCATATTCATTACCAAGCCAAGGATATTGATTTCCAGCTAAGTTATGGATTTTTTCTATTTGTCCTTTCAATTTTGTCTAGTTTGGCACCACATTTTTAAAGTGAGGATTGAAGTACATAAACATTTAGAATTTCAATGGTTTCTCTGTGAATTGGTACAGTTATGTTACAAGTAAAATTCAGGCTTAAAAAAGGTAGAACAATTTTTAGTATCTCAGAGTGAACTTAAGAAGACTTGGTTGTCATCAAGAAAGATAGAAATTCATCCAGGGAATGAAGATGCGGTAACACATTTTGAAGTTGGATTGCTTCAACTTCAAATATTGAATATTTAGTAGATCAGGATACTTATGATTGGTTAAAAAAAAACTAGAAAATAAGAACTAGTCTGTTACCTTGAACAAAATTACAAAAACTGACTTATCCTAGCATTTATTCTTCACTTTTACGGCTCTGGAAAAATGCCATACTTAATAGTGACCAAATTTGTTTTTGCACTTAGGTCCTATTTTATCTAACGTCTTAATTCTTAAGACTTCTTGTTCATACAAAGGGGCCAAATTTAAAAAAATTGTTTTTCTGCATGAAAAGAAGCCACAAGTAATATCAATCCACTCTAAACCTTCAAATGATTGCAGATAACTAGCTAAGACAAAATCTAGTCTTATTAAAATCTTCAGTTTGATTGTAGTCTGCTAGAATTTCTAAGATTCAGCTTAGAAGATTGTGCTTGATAAAAGTCACACTAAGTATGGATTTTATTTCCATATATCTATTTTGATATATATGTAAAAACAAGAAATTTGAGGATATAGTTATATCAAGCACACGTAAGCTAGCTACAAAATATCAAGGTTCACTTAGACAGGAAGTGTGTGAGTATTAGGAGTTTTAATATAAAACTTTTAAAGAACCAATAGTAATTTCAACATTGCCACAGCCAAAGAAAGATCTGTCACTTTTAATTATGATAAGGATTCTTAAATATGTTAAGAAACAGCCTCATTTGTAAAACATACCAGTGTCTCTGTTATTCTGTCTTGTCTCTCTGAAAGCATATCTGTGGACTGTTCGTTAACTTATGCCCCGTTTGTAGTTTTGCTCAAGAAAGAGTAATGTCAAGAAAGAAACAAAAATAAAGGTTGAAAATATTAAACAAACATTGTTCAACCCAGATGAAGTAGAGGAGATTTGGATAAGAGGAAGTAATTGGACAAATTCAAGAAGAATATATTTGAGGGGAATATATAGAAAACAATCTCCACAGAAAGAGCCAAGGAAGGAAAATGCGATAGGCACTGTCAGGAAATATGGCCAACTAGGAAAAATGAAAGAGTTCAAAAGGTGAACTAAAAGCATTCTATTCCTTGACTGTTCCCAAACCCCAGAGATGGCAGAAATCACATTCAGAAAATCTTCAAACTCACACTAAAAGAAAATGCAGTATAAATGGTGGAAAGCTGAGAAATCCTTACAAAATAAATTACAGAATTACAAGGGAAGCCATGGATAAAACACAAGCAGCAGAAGATAGCTGTCAAAAGGTAGCACCTCTCCAGGTGTGCCTTCATCTCACTAGTGATAAATACCATGAGCAGGAGGCTGGGAAGCAATTGAGGGATGTTTGCTTAGATTCTGGTCTCAAGAGCAGTGAGACAGATGGACAGTTTTACCATCACCACTGTGTGCTCGCCATACAAGAGCAGAAAAAGTGGATGCTTGAGCTAAAGAGCAGTGCGAGTCCCTTGGGACTCCTAGGACACCTAAGGGCAAAAAGGAGACTCCACTCTTGGAAAGCTTGTCACTGGTTCACCTCACCTTGTAGACCATCACCCCATTACTGAGGACATGCTGCAACATGCCAAGCAGGTAGTAGTCTTTCCTTCTGGCCAAAATCTCCAGGTAAGCTATAGGTAACAGGATACAAATATGGTGGAACTCATGAACTATCCATGTACCACCAGCTCCGTGCAAGGGAGGTACAAACTGTAGCAAATGGATGAGGAAACAGTAATTCAAACATAAGGACTTTAAATAGGTAGTTTAATACCATCAGGCATAGGCAAGAAGATACAGTTATCTGCCGTATAACAATGTTTCAGTCAGTGACAGGCGATGGATACAATAGTGGTCAGATAAGCTCATATCACCAAGTGATGTTGTAGCCATCTTAACTCATGTAAATTCATTTATTTACACAATGATAAAATTGACTTACAATACATCTGGGACAGTAAACCCTACTCTAAGTAATACACGATATGTGTCTTTATTTAAAAAACATGCAAAGATCTTCATGTTCATTACTAGAGATAAAAATTTGAAAGATACGCAGAATGAACAAAGTTGAAATGAACTGCAAGAATAAAGCCAGTATGTTTTCTACAAAATGTAGCATAAAAGAAAAAGATAAAAGGAATAATAACAAAAAAGACATAGGGAGCACAAAGTAATATAGATTAGTGCCTTAAAGTGTAGGCTGTGGATATGAATGCCTAGGTAGACATCCAGTTCTGTGTGATCTTAAGCAACTGACTGAATTTCTTCTACTTCAATTTGCTCATCAAGAATATGGTGGTAATAATGCCTACTCCATGGAGTTGGTGTGAATGTTAAATGAATTAATACAAGTAAATCACTTAAAATAAGATGTGGCCCATAGTAAGTGGTAGGTGTGTGTTAGAAGAAAGTAAAGGGTTGGTGGAGGGCAAATATTCAAAGCAAATACACAGAAAAATTTCCATTAACCAAAAGAAATCACAGGGAGCTGGTTTAACATTTTTACTAAATGCCAGGCAACTAAATAAAAATAAACTAAGCCAGGAACATAAAAGTAAAATCTCAGCATATCAAAGTTTAAAAAAACTTAAAAATTTTAAAACAAAGAAATTAATGATGTACAAAGCTATCAAAATCATACAGAAATTAGACTTTTTATTAAAATCCATAAATTCAAGAAGAAAAATTCTACATTCTGAGGGAAAGTGAGTTTGAAGTTAGAATTTGATACCAATCTGAACTGTTGTTGGATATATGAAGACCAAATGCAGACATTTTCAGGTGTAAAAGCTCGTAGTGTTCATAAGACTGTTCTGATGTTATTACTGATTGACTCTAGCAAGAAAAAAATAGAAAAAAATTCAAGAGAAGGTTGTAGTTAAAAAAAAATAAAATTCTGAATAATAAAATAATCCATACAACTCTTTGGTAAACTTACATGAGTAAGGACTGCTTAAAAAGCTAATAGCTGATTAAAAGAAAACACCAAGCTTCAATCATCAAAAAAACAAAAAAAGCATAATCTTAAGGAGGGAAGAAAATCTGATTTTTGCTACTACTATATTACTACATTCAATAGAAATCATAAGGTATATAAAGAAACAGTAAAGTATGGCCTATTCAACAAAACAAAATAAAATAACATAAATAATCCCTGAAGAAGCCCAAACATTGGACCTACTGCATAACAACTTTAAAACAATCATCTCAAATGTTTTTTCAATAGGTAAAGCAAAACATGAACAAAAACCTAAAGGAAATTAGAAAAATTGATATATGAGCAAAATGAGATATTAATACAAAGGTGGAACTCAAACAAGAAAATCAAACAGAAATTCTGCATCTTAAAAGTACAACTGAAATGAAAAATTTACTACATATATTTGTGTTGTTATATTTCTTAAATGATTTAAAAGATAAGTGATAACCAAAGGGAAACTGGGACACCTATACTACTACCAGAAAATAGAATTGATATAAAAAAGTATTATAGGTGACAAAAAAGGACAGTATAGACACATGAAAGGGCCAATTTACACTAATAGTGAACAAATATAATACATTACACAAAACAACAAATCCCCAAAATGTATGAAGAAAGCTATCACAGAATTGAAGGTAGAAGTAGAGTTTTGCAATAATTATTAGAGACTTCAATAGGCCTCTTCCAATAGTAAGTAGAACATTTAGACAGAAAATCAATAGGAAATAGAGGATTTAAGCAACAGGATAAACAACTACACTTAATAGAAATACATTGAACACTTCATACAACCACAGCATAATACACATTCTTCTCAGTGTACAGGGAACAGTATCCAGAATAGATCATATGTTAGGCCATGAAAAAAACAATAAATTTAACAATAAATTTATTTAACAATAAATTTAATATTTCATGTTAAAATCATATGAAATATCTTCTCTGAATACAAGGAATGAAGTTACAAATTGATGACATTTATAAATGAAAATTCACATATATGTAACAATTAACACACTCTAGAAAAGAAATTACAAGGAGAAATAGAAAATAAATTGAGATCAACAAAAAATGAAAAGAAAATGAGATATCAAACTTATGGCATGCACAGAAAGATGTGCTCAGAAGGAAATTTATTGTTGTAGACACCTAGATTTAAAAAGAAAAAATATCCAAAATCAATAACCTAACATTACATTGTGTGGAGACAGAAAAAGGAGAAAAAGAATAAAGATTAGGGTGGAAAGACATGAAACTGAGAATAGAAATACAATAGTTTTGATGGCTTCTTTTTGGTTATTTGAAAAGATTAATAAAATTTACAAGTCTGGTGGGAGAGTGAGGGAGGAAAGGAGGAAGAGAAGGAGGGAGAGAAAGAGGATACAACTGACATGTGAATTGAGGACATTACTACATATACTACAGAAGTATAAATTATTTCAAGAGAATACTGTAAATAATACCTTGCCAACAAGTCAGGTAGTTTATGTAGAATGCACAAATTCCTGGAACAAAAGTTTACAAAAATAGACTCAAGAAAAAATAGAAAATATAGACAAGCATATAACAAATATATAGGTTGTGGGCTGGTGAGATGGCTCAGCAGCGTAAGCGCCTGCCTGGCAAGCGCAAGGGCCCGAGTTCGACTCCCGGATCCCACATATGAGAAAAGGGCCGGTGACATCACTCAGCAGCACGGGCGCCTGCTGGCGCGTGAGGTCCTGAGGTCGACCCCCAGTACCCACAAAAAACAAAAAACAAAACAAAACAAAAAAACAAATATATAGGTTGTATCTATAATCAGAAACT
Source organism: Erethizon dorsatum (assembly GCA_028451465.1). Classification (NCBI taxonomy): domain Eukaryota; kingdom Metazoa; phylum Chordata; class Mammalia; order Rodentia; family Erethizontidae; genus Erethizon; species Erethizon dorsatum. The sequence goes on from CM051826.1 coordinate 27,160,476, forward strand.
TCCCAACAAAGAATTCTTATGACTAGGTGGGTTCACTGCTGAATTCTACAAACACATAAGAAGAATTTATTGCTTGACTCCTTCTATAATGTTAGTGCTACCCTGGATCATGCAATAGATTGTGCCCCCCCATTCATCTATAAAGTCTCATTGATTAACTTAAAATGAAATCCTTAGGATAGAGCCCTGATCCAATATAGCTATTTTTCTTAAAAAGAGGAGAAAGAGAGACCAAGAATACATATGAATAGAAAAAAGACCATGTAAAGAGCTGGCACCTGCAAGCCAAGGAGAGAGAACTCATAGGAAACCAACCATGTTGGTACCTTTATCTTGAGCTTCAAATTCATAGAACTGTGAGGAATAAATTGCTGTCGTTCATATCTGTGCCATTTTGTTATGGTAGGTCTAACAAACTAATACACCCTGATATCAAAGCCAGAAAAAGACACCATGATAAAAGAAAAGAAAGAAATTTAAAGATCAACATGTCTTATAAATATGGATTCAAAAATCCTCAACCAAATACTAGCAAGTTGAATTTAATAGCATATTGGGCTGGTGAGATAGCTCAGTGGCATAAGTGCCTGCCTGGCAAACGCGAGGTCCTGAGTTTGACTCCTGGTACCCATGTACAAAGGAAAAAAGGGCTGGTGATATTGCTCTAAAGGAAGAGAATCCATAGAAAATATATGTATAATTATGCAAGGGAGTTTAGTAGGTAGGCTTACAGGATCAGAGGTAAAGAGTCCACAGTGGCCTTCTGTGTGTTGAAGAATCAGAAAATTCAGTAGATGCTCAGCCCAAGAAGATGGAAGCTGCAGAATAAGAAGGATCAAGGATGCAGTCCAGTCCAAGACTGAAGACCTGGAAACTCACTGTAGATTTGCTGGTGTGAATCAGTGTTGGAAGACTAAAGAAACTGGAGACAAAGTTGATAGTAAAAACTGGCACTCTTCCAAAATGGGAGCACTTCCTTCTTTCCCCTTTTTTTCCATCTAGACTACAAGGCTATTGGTTGGTGCCACCTTCGTCCAGGGTGGATCTTCGCATTTCAGTGTGCTAGCCTATGTGTCAGTCACTCACAGACACCCCCAGAAGTGTTTTACTAATCTGCTTGGTGTCCCTTAATCCATTCAAGCTGCCATATCATGATTAATTGTCACATACTCAGAACTACAAATAAGAGAAAAATGCTTCAAAATGATAAAAGCATTTATTAAAAGGTGTAGCTAACATACTCAATAGTAAAAGACTGAAAGCTTCTCCTCTAAGACCAAGAACAAGACTAGCATGTCCAGTGTCATCACAACTATTTAACATTGTGCTGAAAGTTCTAGACAGACAAATTAGACAATGAAAATAAATAAAGAGTATCCAAATTGGAAAGGAAAAAGTAACACTATATTTATTCAAGGATGATATTAGCCTAAATATAGAAAATCCCAAATAATACACAAAAATACTAAATTATGAAACAAGTTCAGCAAAGTTGCAGGGTAAACACTGATGTGTGAAAACCAGCAACAGTGAACAATCCAAAAACATAAAACATAAAAATGTTCTATTTACTATAATATCTAAAAGAATAAAATATCTAGGAATAAATTTAACAAAAGTATAAAAGATTTGTTGACTAAAAACTACAAAATATTGCTGAAAGAAATTAAAGAAGACCTTTAAAAATTAAAATGCATTTCGTGTTCATGGATTGGAAAACAATAATGTAAAGAGGGCATATTATGTAGTAATAGTTGGAATTTTTCAGAGGTGGCTGGATCTAGAGTGTGTGATGCGGCATTAAGAATGTAATGCTGAGATTGATTCACAGTGTAATGCTAGGATTAGGGAGGCCCTAACCTGGGTGTTAGTGCTATCTGACCTAGGGCAGGTAGCCTGGATAGAATATAAGGTACAGAAAGAGGCTGCTCTTGTGCTTGCTGCTTACTACTCTGCTTTGCTGCCTTCCTGCCTTCTGTCCACCATGAACTCTTTCTCCTTTGTGATGACTGTCTACCATGCCACCCTGCCTTGGAGCCAGCCAATTATGGACTGAAACTTCCACCTATTATGAGCCAAAATAAACCTTTCCTCCTTTAATGTTAGGTGTTAGGCATTTTGTTTCAGCAACAAGAAAAGTAACTAAGAAGGCAATAGTTCCCCCCCTACCAATTCAGAGCACTTTCTATTAAAATTCAGGTTTTTTTTTTAATTTTTGAAAAATTGAAAAGCTGATTCTCAAGTTACTCTGGAATTACAAGAAACTCTGAATAGCTAAACTAATCTTGAAAAAGTAAAACAAGGTAGTAGGACTCCAACGTCCTGGTTGCAAAACTTACTATAAAACTACAATAATCAAAAGAGTGTGGTACTGGCAAAAGGCTAGATACATAGACCAATGAAATAGACACATTGGCAATTATCAGTCAATTAGATGCCAAGACCATTCAAAAGGAAAAGAGAAGAGTCTTCCACAAATGAGGGTGGGACAAGGATATCCTTGGGCAAAAGAATGAAGCTGGGCCTGTGCTTTACAACAGATACAAAAATTAATTCAATATGGATAAATGAGCTAAATATAAGAGCTAATGGGCTGTTGAGATGGCTCAGCGGCATACGCACCTGCCTGGCAAGCGTGAGGGCCCGAGTTCGACTCCCAGAACCCACATACCAAAAAAGGGCCAGTGATATTGCTCAGCAGCATGGGTGCCTGCTGGCACGTGAGGTCCTGAGGTCGACCCCCGGTACCCACAAAAGAAAAAAAAAAGAGCTAAAACCATAAAATTCTTAGGAGAAAACATAGGGTTAAATTTGAATAACCTTGAATTTGGCAATGAATTGCTACATGTGACACTAAAAACAAGAGCAATGAAAGAAAAGTAGATTGAACTATTATTAAAGTTTACCAAAATTAAAAATTTTTGTACCTCAAATGGCATTATCAGTAAAGTAAAAAAGATAACCTACAGAACAGGGTAAAATATGTGAAAATATTTGCAAATCATATATCTGATAAAGATGCAGTATCCAAAATGTATAAAGAACTATCTCAAGAACAAAAAGACAAAAAGCCCAATGGGCAATGAACTTAAATAAATATTTCTATAAAAACTTAAGTGACCAACAAGCAAATCAAAAGATATTCAAGGTTATTATTCCTAAGAGAAATACAATTCAAACCTCAATAAGGTACCATTTTATAACCACTAGGGTGGCTATACTAAGACAAAATTCAATGAAAACCCACAAGTGTTGGTAAGGATATAGGAAAACTAGAACCCTCATACACTGTAAATAGAAATATAAAATGGTGCAGGTGTGGACAAAAGTTTGACAGGTCCTCAAAAGTTAAATGTAGAATTACCAGATGACTCAGCACTTCTACTCCTAAGATTGTATTTGAAAGAATCAAAAACAATACTCAAAGAATATGTACGCATGGTTATATCAGCACCATTTATAGTTGCCAAAAATGGAAACAGCCCACATGTCTACGAATTAACAAATGGGTAAACAAAGTGTGGTATATAAAACAATGGAATATTATTCAGTTGTTAAGGAGAGTGAGGTATATATTCATGTTACAATATGAAGGAACCTTGGAAACATTTTGGTAAGTGAAAGGAACCAGACAAAAAGGTTACACGTTGTGTGATTCTATTTATATGAAATCTTCAGAAGAGGTAAATCTATCAAAATAAAAAACCTATTCATGGTTACTAGGGGTTGTGGAGAAGAGGAATTAGGAAGAACTGCTTAATGGGTATGGGGCTTTATTTTGGAACAAAGAAAATGTTTCGGAACAAGATAGAGGTGGTGATTGTGCAACACTGTGAATGTACTAATTGCCACTGACTTATTTACTTTAAAATGGTGAATTTCATGTTACATTAATTTCACTTTGGTAATTAAATAAAATGAATAGAATTTCAAGCACGACAGATGTAGGAAAATGTGCTTAAAACCATAGCCTCTACCTGCTTTTTCTGTCCTATAAGTGAAGATAAATAAAAGTAAAATGCTATGTAGGATGTTAAACTGTCCTTTTTAAATTAAACAGAAAAGAAGGGTAGGGAGGTAGGGAAGGAAAATAGACGGGGAGGAGACAAGCAGGGAAGGAGAAAAGGAGATGCAGATAGCACAAATCAGTGTACTTTCATTTCAAGGTCATTTAGGTTAAACAAATATTCTGCCTTAAATAAAGTCATACCTTCCATATTGATTATGTAAACACAGGAAATGTTACCTACTTAACTAGGGTGACTTGGTCAAGTAGAACTTGTCACTAGTTATTGTCCAAAACTTAGTTCAAAACTTTCCCTGCATTACTTTCTTTCAAAACAGCCAAAGGAAATAGTCTGGAACCGCCATTGAAGTTAATTCCCAGTATCATGACCTGGTCTTTTTCAGATGTTTAAACTATAAAAGTGAAAAGCTCACTGATTATTTGATATATGTCCAGTTCTACCAATATACGATGCATCTATTTTTAAAAAGACTGCGGGAGTTTGCTGGGGGGCCTTTGATGGTTTGTAATAGAGAGCCAAAAGATTAAATATTTACCTTCCAAAAGGTTCTGACAGTAGGTATCGGTTAAACAATGAGATTCTTGAACTGGCATGCTGTGACAAGGTCTTGCATTATGGAAAATCCATTCACTTCTACCTGGTGAAATCTGCCAGGCCAGTGGTGCATCCGAGTGAGGAGGTCCAGAGACCAGTTTCCAATAAACAGGGACTGCACAACAGAACGCTGAGCAAACAGCCATCAAAAGGAGCTTTGGGAGAGCGCCTGAAGCCAGTACCTCCCCACTGTGGGAGTTCACATAAATTCAATATATTAGGTCTAGGGGGACATTTATTAAAAGGAAGCTGCATGTCCTCAAGCAGGACCCACTAGGGCCAGGAAAAGTGTGGCTTCTGATATTGCCAACAGGACAAGGATTGAAATTAACATTTCATACTTTCTTCCAGCTTTAGACTAAAAGGTGAATAAAATCTCACCTATCTTTGATGATCAAATCTGAAAATGCTATAGCATGGAAATAAAGAATGTATTGCAGTATTTTATTTCTAATCATAGGATTGTCAAAACAGTAAAGCAGTTTAAAATTTTCTAATACACAGACGTGGCTTTATTTACAAAGGAAGCAAAGAGAACCCTTTCTCACTAACAGCTTATGTGCCATGTCTGCAAAAACATTCCGGTGAGCTTGAATCTACACTAAAATTGAGATGTAAAAGTGCTTTCCTTACAAATAAAATTATTTTCCAGAGCATTTATTTCATGCTGTGCCTCACATTATTTTCACGGGAGCAATTTCACTGCCTAACCTACCTGATATAAATGGGGACAGCTTTAAATGTAACTCAGTAAAGTCTGAATAGTCTGAGAAATACATGGTCCTCTCCATCTGCAAAGAATACATTTTAAGACCGCCCCCAGTGGATGTCTGAAACTGTGGATAGCACTGAGTCCTATATATGCTATATTTTTCCAATATAAGCACATCTACTTTAAAGTTTAGTTATAAATTAGGCACAGTTAGAATTAGAATTATTTGAATGAATTAGAATTAGAATTAGAATTAGAATTAGAAATCTGTCATTGACTATGGGTAACTGAAACCTTGGAAAACAATACCACAAATTAGGAAGGGCTACTGGCGTATGCTCTGTATTATTTCCATTTTTCTTTGAGGTGATTTTTTCTCCATGATTTTTCGTAGATTCCTATCCACACTATGATTGCTAGATTGTATAGAAAGTTAATGTTAGTTTTAGGCATGCCAAATTAGTTTCCAGAGTGGTTGTACCACATTACATTCCTATCAGTGACATGTGAAAGTTTGCAGAATAATCATAAATGTCAAATGTGGAGGGTTCTTCTTCCAGTATTACCAGATCAGTTCAGAATAGTAGGACAGTAGTTTGACTTAGCCTGCTTGTTACTCTGTTTTCTTTTTTGCACTATCATTATTTTTATCTAGTAATCAATTTCTGATTGAATTGGCAGATATTTCAAAGAATCTTTCATTATTCCCTTCTTTAATGTCCCAAGTCACTAGATCCCACAGTTTTTAAGATGTCCTGAGTGAGGGACAGTGCCAACTGAACAGAGCCATTCGATACGAGGTAACGTGACTGTGAGGCTAATTCAATGGTCTCTCTGGTCGTGTCTCAATCCATCATTTTCTCTGGATATGCTTGTCAGTCTTCAAAGCCTCTATTATGAATGTCGGATACTAACTACATTTTTGGAAGCCCTCAAATAGGCTTCCTAGTATATTTTGCTGCCAGTGCTACTTCTAGGGAAAATTAGATAACCGAATTATAGAAGTACCATGATAACCTGGTTACAACATTCCATTATCATTCTGATATACCTTTATGTCTTGTTTTAAAAAATTATTTTGAAATCATTAGAGATTATTAAAAAGTTGCTAAAATACTACATGGTCTGGTAAGACCTTGACCCATCTTCCCTCAATGGTGACATCTTACATAGTGGCTGAAGGATAATAGCAAAGCCAAGAAAGTGACGTTGGTACAATATTATTTACTGGAGTACAGACCTTATTTGGTTTGTTTCAGTTTATATATGAGTTCACCTGTATGTGTTTATGTGCATGTGTGCATGCGTGTGGTTATAGTTCTATGCAATTTGATTCCATGTGTAGTTTTGTGCAATCATTATCATAAGAAGATATAAAACTATTCAAAGGAATTCCACAAAGGAATTGCCTCCTTCTGTCCCCGTAAGTTACATTCATGCCCTACTTGTCTCTGTTCCCTGGGAACCACAAACCCATTTTCCATCTTTATAGTTCTATCCTTCTGAGAATGTTATATAAATGGAATCATATAATATATAACCCTTTGATATTGTCTTTTATCACTAAACAGATGCCCTTGACACCCATCCAAGTATTCCATGCATCAATAGTTCCTTTTATTATTACATTATATAAATGTAATGGACTTTATTTAACAATTCATTTAGTGAAGGATATTTGTGGTCCCACTTTTTGGCTACTACAAATAAACCTGCTGTGAACATTGTGTACAACTTGTGTAAATGTAAGTTTTCGTCTCTCTGGGATAAATGCCCAGGAGTGTTCACTCTGGGTTGTACAGTAACTATATGTTTACTGTGATTTTAAAAACTGAGAAAATATTTTCCACAGTGGCTGTACCATTTCTATATACTAGCTAGCATTGTGTGAGAAATTGTTTCTCCCCATCCTCACCAATACTTGATAAAATTGCTTGTGTTTTTTTAACCTATTGTAATAGGTGTGTGGTGATATGTTATCATGATTTTAATTTTAATTTCCCAAAAGGCTAGTGATGTTACAACTTTCCATGTGCTTGTTTCCCTTCCATATCTCTTCTTTGATGAAAAGTCCATTTACTGTTGTATCAGTTTGCTTGGGATGCTATAGCAAAGTACCAAAGACTGGGTGGTTTAAACAGAAATGCATTGTCTCCCAGTGCTGGAGGCTAGAAGTTCAAGATCAAGGCATCAGCAGGTTTGGTTTCTCCTGAGAATTCTCTCCTTGGTTTGTCATTGACCTCTTCTCACTGTGTCTTCATACTATTTTTTCTCTATGCATTCCTTCATGCCACCTTTCCTCTATCTATTGGTTGTTATTTGAGTCCTTGATGATAGCCATTCTTACTGAAGAGTTGTTTTATTTTGCATTTCTCTAATGGCCAAAGATGCTGAATATTTTTATTGGCTATTCATAACTTTTTATTTTGAAAAGTGTCTATTCATTTCAATTGCTCATGTTTTGATTGACCCTTTTATATTTGGGGGTCTAAATTTTTTAGGTTTTTTTTTATATTCTAGATATTACTTCTCTGTCCAATGAGTAGCTGGCAAATTTTTTCCCAGTCTGTAGGATGTCTCTTCACATTGCTGTGTTTTTTCTTTTGATGTGCAAAAGCTTTTTCTTTTGACATAACCCCTTTTGTTGATTCTTGGTATTAATTCTTGTACAACTGGGGTTCTTTTCAGAAAGGCCTTGTCTATGTCTTTAAGAGTTTTACCAATTTTATCTTCTAGTAGATTCAGTGTTTCTGTTTGTATATCTAGGTCTTTGATCCATTTTTATTTTAATTTTTGCACAGGGTGAGAGATGGGGGTCTAGATTCACTCTTCTACACATGGATAAGCAGTGTTCCCAACACATTTGTTAAAGAGGCTGTCTTTTCTCCATCATATATTTTCGACTCCTTTGACAAAAATCAGATGACTGAAAATGCATGAGGTTGTTGCATACTCAGTTCTATTCTACCGGTATACAGATCTATTTTTATGTCAGTACATTTTTTGCTCAGGATTCTATAGATGTTGATGTAAGCGGTAGTTGTTAGTTGCTCTCTCCATGCAACATAGGGATGGGCACGGATCCTAATAATTTGCTTGTGTTGAATAGGTGCGTCAATACCAAAACATAATCAAAGCCAAGGTCACAACACAAGGAAATATATACTCATTAATGAGATCTCCATAGTAAACATAGAATCTTCTACCCTAATTGATCTTTAACCCTCAGCACAAAAACATGAGAAACACAAGGCAACAAGATGCCTTCGAAAATCTGTAATTCCTCAAAAGGTAATCTCACTGGCAGTGAAGTGGAGGAAATTTAAGGGAAAGAATTAAAAAACTAAATGATAGGACCGGTGAGATGGCTCAGTGGCATAAGTGCCTGCCTGGCAAGCGCAAGGTCCTGAGTTAGACTCCTGGTAGCCACATACAAAGAAAGGGCCGATGATATCACTCAGCGGCACAGGCGCCTGCTGGTGAGCGAGGTCCTGCGGTCGACCCCCGGTACCCACACACACACACACAAAAAACTAAATGATAAAAATGTTTGAATAGATCAAAGAAGAAACACATATGCAAATGCATAAGATGTTCAAGGAGCTTGAAGAAGACACAGTTGATTGAATGAATTTTAAGCACATGAATATATCTTTTAAAACCCTACAATGTAGCCTTTCTTGCCCTTCTGTTTGATCTGATTCTTATAAAAAGCATTGCACTTTTAAATGGAATAAACCCTATCAAGTAGGGTTAAAAATGACTTCAGATTACAAGTATATTCCTGGAATATATTTCTTTTCTTTTCTTTCTTCTAATTTTTGTTTAAGATGGGGTCTTGCTAAGTTGCTAAACTGTCCAAGTGGGGCTCAAATTTGCAGTCCTCCTGCCTCAACCTCCCAGAGCGCTATGATTACAGATATGTGTTATACAATGTCCAGCTCTAGAGTATATTTTTGAGTCTGCTGGAATACACTCCTTTTCCCACACTGTTGACACAGGCATGTATAGATATGTCAGGCCACTCATGGAGTCCCTATGGATTCTCATACTATATTCACACATAAATGTAAATGAAACACTCACATTGTTGTTACCAGGAAACTGACTTTACATTTTTATCTCAGTGGTTTTTTGTTTTGTTTTCTTTTGTTTTTTTGTGGGTACTGGGGGTTGAACTCAGGACCTCTTGTGCCAGCAGGCGCCTGTGCCGCTGAGCGATATCACTGGCCCTTTTTTTGTATGTGGGTACCAGGAGTCGAACTCAGGACCTCGTGCTTGCCAGGCAGGCGCTTATGCCGCTGAGGCATCTCACCGACCCTCTCAGTGGGATTTTTCTTCTGTTTTTCTTTAACAAAAAACAAAAAACAAAAAAGTTCTTGCATGATTTTCTGTGTCTTACAAATGCTCAGTGTATAGGCCTTTTGAAATCTCATGAACATTAGCAGAGATGCCTATTCTGGTAATGAACCCATTTTACATCTTTTCTAAATATTGAACTCACTTATCAGCAATTCACTTCTTTATCTGTATACAGAAGGCCTTCCATTTTTCTATTTGTAACTTCATCATAGCAAAAAATATCTTTTAGGTTCCTTTTGGATGTAGCAACTTACTTACATCTGAATCTGCAGCTGCCACCTAGGAATTGATGAGTCTTGTTAGGGAAGAACCTTCCACCATATTTTTTTTTCCATGAAAGAAATACAGATCCCTTCTCATCCTACTTAGAGAGTTTATACACAGCTCTGCCTCTCTAACAGGAAGTACTTGATTCACCACAGTTCTTTTCCTGTGTTCTGGAGCAACTTTCCTTCTTCCTATAGGTGATGGACAGAGAATGCAATTCTATCTGTCCTCCACTACTCTGGAAATGGCAAAACATGGACAAATCCCATTATTTAGCTTCAAGGATATAGACTTCCTTTACTGAGGTCTTTTGACAGTGAAGGACATTAATGGTCTCTCAAATGATCAAGGATATCTGATTCTGCTCTAGCATGTGGCTAAGGCTGAAGCTCCTTAGAGCCAGCTGCCTTGGCAATGACATCAGTGCACTGGGAATGGAGACTGGATTATACACAATAAATTAAAAGGAACCATAACCTTGGGAACTTGCACATGGAAAAACCATTTCAGCTTAGGGATATAAACCAGCAAACTGTCATTCCAAAGGGGACAAAGACCCATCAAATTATGCAGAGCCAGTTTCCAATTGTAGCTCTAGTAGGATAAAAGAAACAATAAATCCATTGTAAGCCCTAGTATACTCTCTGCCTGTGTTTCAGAGTGGAGTCTTCAGTAAGACAGTATTGATAGGATATATAAGAGGGGATTTATTAGAACAATGGACTAGCAGAGTCGTGACGCTGTCTGCAAGATGAAGAACCAGAGCAGTTGACAGTGGGGCTCAGTCCATGTCTCTGGATGCCCTAGAACAAAAGAAGCCAGTAAAGTAGACCCCAGTGAAAGGCCAAAGGTACAGGAGGCCCCATGGAGCTGCTAGTAAAAGTCCCAGAATCCTAGAGATGAAGAATCTGGAGTTTTGATGTCCAAGGACAAGAGGAGAAGGGCAAGTTGCTTGGGGTGGAGGTGGGGGTGGGGGGACAGCAATTCTCCTTTTGTCTTTTTGTTTTCCATTAAGGGTTCCAACTGACTAGATGATACTCACCAATATTGAGGGTAAGTCTTCCCTATTTAGTATACCAACTCACATGCCAAGCTTCGCTGGAAACACCCTCATAGATAGACCCAGAGAACCACACTTCACAAGCCACTTAGGTATGCTTCAATCCAGTCAAGTTGACACCCAAAATTAACCTACGCTACCTCTTATTTAGAAACACAAGTAACTCTTTTGGACTGAAGTTCTTCAACAATTCAAATATGAAGCTAGAAACCATGAGAAATTTTCATGAATGCATGTAATTCTTAAGTTTAAAATGCAATTATGGCGCCGGAGAGATAGTTCAGTGGCATAAGGGCCTGCCTCACAAGTGCAAGGTCCTGAATTAGACTCCCGGTACCCACATACAAAAAAAGGGCCGGTGATATTGCTCAGCGGCACGGGCGCCTGCTGGCGCGTGAGGTCCTGAGTTCAACCCCTGGTACCCACAAAAAATAAAAAATAAAATAAAATGCAATTATGCATGGATTAGGTGATGAATGAATTACACAGGTAATGATTCACTCATAAAATATTACCTTAGTGTAGTTTTTTTTTTTTTTTTTTTTTTTTTGTGGGTACCGAGGGGTCGACCTCAGGACCTCGCGCGCCAGCAGGCGCCCGTGCCGCTGAGCGATATCACCGGCCTCTTTTTCGTATGTGGGTTCCGGGAGTAGAACTCGGGCCCTTGCGCTTGCCGGGCAGACGCTTAAGCCGCTGAGCCATCTCACCGGCCTTAGTGTAGTTTTTAAAAAATGTTCTGTAACTAATATTGATGTTAAGTAACTCTCAATATTATAAAACCTCTCAGTGGTCTTCAGTTCTTAGAGTACAAGGTCATGGCATCATGAGGGTCAAAAAGTTACCTCAGAAGATAATTCTAGATAGATCCCAATTACCAATCTTATCCCTGTTAAGAATAAACTACTTATACAAATCAAATTACATTAAGATAGTAATTTTTAAACAGAAATTAGTGGAGCAGTATAATAGGTGCATTTTGAATTAGTGTCAATTTCTTCTAAATTACACACACATTGCAGGATATTCTGACATGGTTTTCAGGTAATAACTTCTTCATTTACAGGAAACAGAAACCCAACTTAAAATATTCAGCAATTAAAAATATAAAAATGTGGATAATGAGATAAAAACATAGATAATACAGGTTTTGGTATAGATAATCTCATGTGCCTTGTATGGATTTCATTGTTACTCATAGAACTAGCGGAAGGGCTATGGGTACTAGGACCTGAGATATTGTAACCCTAGCTAGCCAAAAAGGAGAGAGATAATGGTCAAATGCGCAGATTCTGGAAGGAGAATGCCTGGTTCAGCTCCTGGTCTTGTTTTTATTAACTGTGAGAATTGGATTTTGCTTAACCTATCCATGCCCCTGTTTCTTCATCTTTAAAATGGGGATAACAATAGTAGTTACCCCAGGGTTTACTAAGAAGATTGCATTTATGCTTAACAAGGAATTATAAGATTATTAATAGGATTTCTTCTGCTTTTCTGTGGAAGTTGATCTCACTCTGTTCTGCAGAGAAGCCTTCTCCACATAGCAGATGTTTCATTAGCTTCAGTTTAGAATTACAAAAAAGGGAGAGTTTCCTTCATTCACAGTTTATGTGGCAGCTCAGGAGAAGGAGTCAGATTGGCTTTGTTTGAACCTAATATTCACCTTTTGAACTAAGCATGGTTGCTAGAAGGGCAGAAAACCTGACTAGATCATAAAGCAAAGGTAAGGATAAACTCTGATGTGAAGGGAAGAAACACAATATATGGGAAATCTTGCTGAACACAGGAAACAATAACTACTACAAGTCCTTAAGCACTTCTTTGGGGATGTGCATCCCACAGATCAGGTGAGAATCACTGAGTAGGGACTGCTGATGCTACCAAGAACTATTACATATATATATAAATATGTGGACTTAAAGTATTCTTTCTTTCTTTCCTTTTTTCTTCTTTCCTTCCTTTCTTTCTCCTTTCTTTCCCTCCCTCCTTCCTTCTTTCCCTCCTTCCTTCCTTCTTTCTCTCCTTCCTTCCTTCTTTCTCTCCTTCCTTCTCTCCCCCACCCCGTGTGTGTCTCTCTTTGTACTGCAGATAGAACCCAGGGCGTGTGAATGTCAAGTAAGCACTACCACTGAGCTATAGCCACAGCCACATAACTTAACATTTTCATGAGTTTTTTTAAATTGCCCCCCTCCTCTGGAGAATGTAAGAATTATAAAAGCAGGGACTTTGAGAATCTCTGTATCCCCAATGGCCAAGAGGCTTCCATGGAGTCCAAATTTCCATGGCTTCCATGGAGTTCAATTTCGAGAGATCTTTATGACATGAATGAGTGAATGAAGGAACTTGCCCACAGTCAGACCTAGCAAACGGTGATGCGATCAGTCAAACCCACACCTGTCTCTGACAGGTCATGCTTTTAACCACTCATCCAGTAGAAGTCAGCACATAGGATTTCTCAAAGGAATTTAGAGAGATGGTTTCACTTGTTTTCTATAGACAGCCACTGTAAAAATACAAATATCTCACCTAGAAGAGCAATATATGGAGTACATTAGCAGCCATTATCATATGAACTTTGACCACACTCCCCTCTTTGCAAAGATAACTGGTATAAAGCAACAAAACACAGGACAAGGATGTTGAAATAGGAAATGAGGGAGGTGTGGTGGGTTGGGGAGTGTTCCTACAAACGACAGAAAAACTCTTCAGCATAGACTAGAATCTGCTGAAAGATGGGAGATATGCAGGCCAAAAGACCCTGAAGGGCAAAGGAACTGGTAAGGGAGGGGTGAGGAAGAGGGCAGAAGAGAACAGGTGACTCGTGGCCCTGAACTCCGACCTATCCAGTGTTCTCTTCACTGGAATGAGCCCAGCCTTGCTCACAAGGTCCTCTGAGCTCCGGAGCTGCTCCATAGGCCCCAAAAAGTGATGAAAGAACTTGATGATCTTGTCTGGCAGCACGTTTTGTGGATGGTTTAGCTGGAAGAAGGCATCTGTTTTATGCCAAGTAACACGTTCTCTTGGCTTATAAGTAGCAGCAACTGGGGTGAGGGCAGGGTAGTACACGGCCTCCCAGTAAACTCTGTGCTGTGGATTAGGGCATTGGAAGAAGTGAGAAAGAGCAGTTGGTTCATCTGTTATAAAATAAGCAGATTAACTGTATGTGAGTTAACTGTTTTAACATTTCTTTAAATGACTCACTCAAATCAAATAAATACTGGATCGACAACCAAAGTTGTGATTAATTTGAGCTGGTTTTAAAACTTCACTTGGAGAAAATATGCACACACATATATACACATGCATTTTTATTTTACAAATATGTAGATGTAGATATATTCACTGTGAGTTGAAGTGCCTGTGCTTCCTTCCCTATACATTTCAAAAATGTACTTACTCCAAACAGTTTGTCTTTCTAGAAAAATTCAGAAAGGAAAGAAGGATGGACGTGGACAGTAAAGAAAAAGTGGAGAAAAGCAACATGGCAGATGAGAGAAGAAAGATGGACACATTGAGCACTCTGAAGCTCAGGACACTTTAAAACTCAGCTTTGATCTCAGGACAATGATTTTAAGATAAAAGTGACACTGCAATTTCCTCAGAGAAGATCTGTGAGGAGATAATCTCCCAGGTTATTAAATAATTGTCTGTCTGCTTCAATATATTCAAACTACAGTATTTGAAAGAAAAATGTGTTAGGTATCTTTAAATACCTTAGGGCCCATAGCTCAACATAAAAGGAGCTGTAATGGATTCTCCCATCTTTCCTGACGCTCACTAAGCCACCGTGTCTTTATTAGCAGGAAGCAGATTTTTCAAAAACGTACTTATTAATAATATAAAAATTAATGGTGTCATATTTGATGGTGTTTTAGAAATGCTGAAATTCAGTGAAAAGATTGATAGTGATCGCTGTTATAAAAAAGCAAAATAGATAAAATTTTGAAAATATAAAAGTAAAATAGAGCTAGAGATGAGGATGAACAAAAAGGCAGATTGGTGGGACCCATAAGGCTGTAATGAATATTATGAGTCTAATTATGAATTTCATGAGAAGTCACTTGATGATTTTGAGCAGGAGAGTGACGTCATTACACCTGTATCTAAGTTCTGGCTGCCATTGAAAATTGAGTGTAGGCCAAAAGGGTGGAAGCAGGGTTGTAATTCAGATCTCAGAGAAGACACGTGTGAGAAAATATAGGCATGTTTTCTATATGAAACTCATGAAAATTTGAGAAGATGTTGACCAAAGGACATGAAATTTCAGTTTGGCAGGACGAGTAAATTTAGGAGGTCTATCATGGAACGTGATGACTGTGGTTAATAATACACTATTGCATATTGAGATTTACAAGGAGACCAGAATGTTTATGTTTAACCACATAAAAATATATCTATGTGAGGTCATGAATATGTTAATTAGCCTGATTTTGACAATCATTTCAAAATACATACATAGATCAAAACATCACATTGTACACTGCAAATTTATGTAATTTTTATTTGTCAAATATATACCTCAGTGAAAGCAAGGAGAGAAAGATGGCAGACTTGAGGATGTATATAGAGGACGACAATGAAGCCATATTCCAGGAGAAAGAAAATGATGAAGCAGGAAGGGGGAATAGTTGCAGCCTGGTATCCTTTCCACCCATATCTTGCAGTTTTCCCAGTAGAAATATAAGAGAAGTTTGGAAGGCACCTATGCTCCATTGTCTCCTTACTTGAGATGCTATTTACTCTGAATAATACAAGAGTCATGTACATATTTCAAGATGTTTGGTTCTTTCCTGATCTAATTCTGCATTTTGAGGCTCCATGTCGCTTTGAAATGCAGCATCATTGTGCTCAGAACCAACCTGCGGTTGTGTCTGTTTAATTCTGTTCATTCATTTACATCAAATGTGAGTTCTAAGGAAATAGAATTTTATAGTCCACCAGGTGACCAAGTGATAACTATCAATTTGTATACTACCAATAAATACATTTTTAAAAACCCACTGCCCTTTAAATGATGGCATGGTGCCCCGATGAGAGTCATAGAAGATGTTAAGAATCCATTACACAAGTCTTTCAGTATCTGGAAAATTTTCTCCTATATCAGGATTTTGGCAGTTTTTCCAGCATGCAATTGCATTGTCTGGCTTATGGTCAGCTTCATCTATTTGTAGCTACGTCCTTTTCTTGGGTCTCATAAACCCTAGTTGTTTGAGAGAAAAATGAACTTGCATTCATTCCTTCAACAATGAATATTTCCTTTCCTAATACCACATTTTTGTCCCACTGTTGTGCTTTGAGATAAAAAAAAATATATATATATATATATATAATATGTAACATATAATATATATGTATATTACACATGTACTAACATTTTTTGTTTCAAAGCCAAAGCATGTGATCTTTTTGAAGACATTTTGTGTGTGTGTGTGTGTGTGTGTGGCAACGGGAATCAAACTCAGGACCTTGTGCTTGCCAGGCAGGCGCTGTGCCATTGAGCCATATCTCCTGCCCTTTGAAGGCATTTTAAAAGGCAATTAAACTCAACATTTGTAGCACCAGAATATAGAGAGCTAACTCAATTAAACTGATGGCAATACAGTAGTTTTGGCCAACCTTTCAAACATGAATGCAGTGAGAATTGCTTCATGGTTGTCACCTATCTGCCAGTGGTTGTATGATGCTGTCTATTGAGAAGTACAGTACACCCCAATTTCAGAGATGTGAAAATATCTTAGTTTGAATGAAATACAGCACAAAGTAATTTCCCCTTATCTCTGGTTTCATTTTCAATGGCTTCATTTACCTATCACCAACTGTGAGCTAAAAATATTAAATGGAAAATTCCAAAAATACATAGAGAAATTACATTCATCTACCTTATACTACAGTGTATTGCTATAATTGTTCTATTTTATTATTAGTGATTGTCAGTCTCTTACTATATTAGTAAGCTTTTTAATAAAATGCATAAGACAATCAACTTTGGAGGTTTTGTGTATGTTGGGTCATAGTTTTGGAGATTCTAGTTCATGATTTGTTGACTTGTTGCATTTGGGCTTATGTCACATATCATCCCAGTCCAGTGAGAAGCAATTCTCACTGCACTCATGTTTGAAAGTTTGGCCAAAACTATTGTATTGCCATCAGTCTAATTGAGTTAGCTCTCTATATTCTGGTGCTACAAATGTTGAGTTTAATTGCCTTTTAAAATGTCTTCAATGGGCCGGGGATATGGCTCAGTGGTGCAGCGCCTGCCTGGCAGTCCTGTGATAGAGCAAAGCTTCTCATGGCTGAAACTGAAAAGATAAGATGAAGAGGGGCTGAGGTCTCACTCTTCCTTTTAAGGGTTCACCTCCAGGGACCAGAGGACTTCCCACAAGTCCTTATCTTGAAACTTTCCACTATCCCCAATAATGCCAAGCTGGGGGCCAAGCCTTTAACATATGGGCCATTGAGAGACACTCTAGATCCAAACTATAGCACTCATATGCCTGATTTATAAATTAAACTTTATCATAGCTATGTATGTTCAGGAAAAGATATAACATGTAGAGAGTTTAGTACTATATGATGTTTCAGGCATCCACCATGGGTTTTAGAAAATATCCCTTTTAGATAAGGGTGGACTACTATACATTATTTGCTATATTTTCCCTTCACTAGCACATAAGCTCCATGAGGGCATGGGGTCATTTTATTCCATTAATTAATTCATCTCTGCATCCCAGCTCTTAGAAGGGAGCCTAGCACAGATTTGGCAATGAGTAAAAACTGGGAACCAGGATAATTTCAGTACATGCCAGAAACTGTGAGGAACTGCTTTAACAAAGTTGATGAGTCTGTATAGAAACAGAAGCCAAGAACAAATCAAATCCTACCCATTTATGAAAGAAAGGGGAACAGACCATGAAAGCTTCATGATTTGGAGGAAGCTTCATCTGCTGGAGGTGGAGGATGTCTGAGGGATGGCCAAGGGCACATCTGGGATGTGTCATCAGTTCCTTGGCCTGGAAGGTGACCCAAGTGTGAAACTCACCATTTTCTACTCAGGTCCCCTTATTTTCGACCCTGGATGACATACCAGGAAAAGTCACTGTGATGCTGTCTCCCAATGACAAAGACTACACCTGGCAAAGAGTGGGTTCTCATTCCAGGTATCTGCCAACTGCCGCAGTGAACACCGCAAAGCAATTCTTAGGAGGGAGATAACATTTCCTGAGTTGCTACTTCCAGCTTGGGTCACCTCCTGTTCTTCAGGATTCTAGGCTTTTTTTCCATCAAGTCAAAACTCTTATAAAACCAAACCTAACCTGTCAAAAACCTAACATTTATCTTCATCTTCTATATAGGCCAGAACTATTTAACCTGCATTTGTATATATGATTGTCAAAATCAAATTAGTGAACACATCTATCACTTCCCCAATTACGTCTTATTGTTTGTTTTCTGGTGAAGATATTTAAGCAAATTTCAAGTACAGCCACCCCTCAGTATCCAGTGGGATTGCTTCTAGGACCCCCTGCATATACAAAAATCCATGGATATTCAGGTACCTTATATAAAATGCCATAACATTTGCATATATCCTATAACACCCTTCAATATACTGTAAACACCTATGGCTTAGATGTAATACCTAGTACAATGTAGACGCTAGATAAGTAGACATTATACTCTATTGTTTATTGAGTAATGATAAGAAATAAGTTGTAGGAGTTCTGTACAGACACCATTTTTTTCAAATATTTCCACCAACAGTTGGTTGAATCTATGCAGGTGGAAACTTAGACACAGAAAGCACACTGTATCCATTTCAGCACTGTTAAGTGTTCATTATGTTGTATGTGAGAACCCAAAACTTACTCATCTTATAACAGAAACTTAGACACTTTGACCAATATACCTTCTTCTCCTATAGCCGTGCCCCTGATAATTAGCACTCTACTTTCTGTTTCTATGAGCCCCCAAAATATCAAAAATAGAATTGCCAAATAAATGGCCTGGCAATTCTTCATCTGAGCATACACCTGAAGAAAATGAAATCCACACCATGCAGAGATGTCTACACTTCCATGTTCACTGCGCCATTACTTATACTAGCCACGAAGTGAAAACCACCAAAGTGTTTCGATGAGATGGACAGATAAAGAAATCATATATATGACATATAAAATATATAATATATATAATGCAATATTAGCCCATAAAATGAAGAAAATCCTGTCATTTGTAACAACATGGATGATTCTTGAGGGCATTATGTTAAGTGAAATGTGTGAGAGAAAGAGAGAGAGAGAGAGTATGAAAGGGGGCAGCACAATCTCATCTATATGTAAAATCTAAAAACACTGCTGTTGTTGATGGCTGCCGGTTGTCCCTGGAGCACTTCTCGCTGGAGCAATTCAACTTCATGACCAATAGCACACACTGGAATTGCCTGTTCTCGTAACCTAAGCAGGGGAACAAGCAATGGTGCAGTGTCTCACCATCCAGGAAAATCTGGAGAAGTTACTCTGCAATGACTCTGCCCACAGTGCTTCATGTGTTAAAGGGGAAGAGAGAAGTACTACTCCATCCGAATAACAGAATGGGACATGTAGAAGATTAAATGAGTCTATATATACAGTGTGCTAACAGTAGTGCCTGACACCTAAGCACTAGTTATTACTGTGGGCTCTCTTTCTTTTCTGCTTAACTTAATGTGCAGTATTAGAGTGTTGTTAATAATACTAAGAAATCAAAACTATATGATTTAACTGCTAAATAAAATATATTCATAAGCTAGAATACAATGCAATTATCAGAAATAATGTTTAAGCCCAGTGTGATGACACACGCCTGTAATCCCAGCACTTGGGAGGCTGAGGCAGGAGGATCACACTAGTTTGAGGCCAGCCTGGGCTGTACAGTGAGTTCAAGCCCAGTCTGAATTACATGGAGAGACTCTCTCTCAAAAAAAAAAAAAGAGAAAGAAAAAAATAATGATCAATATTTACAAAATATGAATATGCTTTTATTATGAAAACAGTCCGTTCAAGTAGATGCCAAAAAATATAGCAGTGGGTTTTTTTTAGAGTTATGATGTGGGATTTCCAGTACTATTATTTATGTGCATAAATAATATGTGTATTTATGCAGGTACATACAAACACAAAAATTAAATAATATATATCCAAATAATGTGAGTAGATAAAAAGAAAATAATAATCAGAAAAAAAAATTTTGTGCCATATAGGGTAGGCAATGGGGTACTACCCTTAATATATAAATAGTTCCTAAGTGTAAATATGAAAATACAGCATCTCAAAACAAAATGACATAAGCAGGAGATTCATAAAAGAAACACAAATAGCTAATCATTATATAGTAAAGAATTGAGATTTATCTGTCTCAAAGAAATACAAATTTAGGCAGTTAGGTATTCTTCTTCAATTTGCTGCATGGCAATTTTAAAAGTTGATAATCCCAGTGTTTGTTAATAATGAGCAGAAACAAATAAACTCATATGCTGCCTGTGAGATACAAACGAATGCAATCTTTCTGGAGGACAAAGTAGTACTATAAGTGTGAAAACTAACAATTTTCCTACATTTTTGACTCATTAATTTTTAATTCTAGAATTTTTTAGTAAGAAAACCATCAGTCATATACAAATATATTTATCATAGAAACAAAATTTAAGAAACTTATTAGGTAAATTGTGGGTCATTCATAAAATGTTTTCTATAGCCCTTAAATATTTGGGGGAAATACAAGATAATACTAGGTAATAAAATAGGTAATAAAGGCAAATGAGGCAGAAATGTAATTTTTTAAAATTATTTTTATTACTGGGGATTAAACCAAGGACCTTCACATTGAACTATGTCTTCAGCCCTTTTATTTGTTAAATTTTGAAACAGGATCTTGCCAAGTCACAGAGTTGCCCAGGCTGGGCTCAAACTTGTGATCCTTCTCCCTCAGCCTTCCAGAGTGCTGGGATTACAGGCATGCACCACCATGCCCAGCTAGCAATGTGCTTTTTATTCTTCAGAATTGTGTGTACAAACTAAAAAAGAACCGGAGATACAGTCATAAAGTCTCTGCACATGTCAAACATGGTAATTTTTATTTTATGTTGTGTATATGTTTTATTTCCTATACTTGTTTCTTACATGTCTTTTTATCTCATAAACAATGTGTTAGTTTTCTATTATTGTTCAAAAATGAAAAAATGACCACAAATAAAGCAGCTTGAGACAAATTTAATATCTGACAGTTCTCTAGAAGTCCTACATGGATCTTGCTGGGACAAAGACAAGTTGTCAGCAAGGCTACCCTCCTTTTTGTGTGCTTTAAGGAAGAGCTGAGGTCTTGCCCTTTTCAGCACCTAACGATCACTCACTTTCCTTGGTTCGTGGCCTTTTCCTCCATCTTCAAAGCCAACAAAACTAGGTTGAGTCCTTTCCACCTTGCATCATTCTGACATCCTCTTTTGTCTCTCTCTTCCATTTTTAGATTCCTTTCGATTATGTTAGGTCCACCCAAATAATCCAGGATTATCTCCCTATTTAAGGTCAGATGACCAGCAACTTTGACTGCATTTGCAGCTTTGATTCCCTTTGGCCACATGATGTAACGTACTCACAGATAACCAACATCGGGACATGGGTATCCTAGGGGGGGCATTATTCTACAACAACAAATGGCAAAAACCATTAAACATCATTTTATGTCAATTTTGATGACTAAAACAGATATACTTTAAGTGCACATGAAGAGAGTTTAACAAGTCAAAAATGACATCATGTGCTGAAAAAAAGCAAGATCCATCCAGAATTATCATCAGAATGTAGTTATTCTCTCATTTGTCCAGAACATCCTTGTTGCCCCTCTTGTAAATGTTGCTTTTGGGTAAACTCTGTCTCAAAGAAATAACTCTCCAGAAAATGATTGACAAAGCACAAAACTCTAAGAAGAAGCCTTTATTTATTTTTTAAAAGCTCTATTCCTTTAAGCCTGTTCATAATTTTATTAAACACTTTAATATAAAATATGATTAATTTGTATAAGATTCACTGATGTATCTTTCACAACTCATTTCATCAGCTTACAACATAAGTCCTGAACCTTTTCGGCATCCGTAAGTACCTTCCAAATTTCAATTGCCATTCGGTAAAAAAAATGTCCCAGGCTTCAGGGTAAAGCTTAGCAATTAAATGCTACTAAGAATTGGTAAATATCACAAAGGTTTTATACAAGTAATATTATCACTTGTTTTTGATAAGTGCCTGGTGAAAGTAGCTTTGATTTTTCAAGGTCTTTCCAAGTCTCATATTGTCCAAGTGGTCTTTATTGTCCCAGGGCAAAAGACAGGGTTGATATGGAAACCATTACTGTGATGTAGTATTTCTCAATTGCTTTCACTGCCTGGTGGCTACAGGTCAAGATCCCTGGGCAATTCTATCAGCCTCTTGGGCACTGGACATTGGGAGATAGCCTTGGAGAAGAAATCTCACCTCCCACGTTCACACCTCACCTTCCTGACTTGGAAAACACCTTCAGTTAATGAGAAAATCTGGCATCTGTCAGCTTTTTGTAAGCAAGCATTTCACAAGGTTTACAGAAAAGTAAAGTAAACAGAGTTCTGAGTAACAAAAGAGTGGCGTTTATGCATTCTTTGATTCACTTTAAAGGATGGTATAAACTGACTTTTTAACCAAGCATTAGGCAAGATCTGGGCCCAAGCCATTCTATAATAAACAGTGACATGGCTATATTAAAATATTTACTTAGTGTGCTAAAGTGACTTATAGGAAGAGTGGCTACTACATAGAAGTCCTAAGTATTAAGGCGTCAGGTGCCACGGGCGGCATAAATATTCCATGTGCACTTGTTTATAGGAAAACCCCATCTGGATTCGGCTAAAACAGCAGGCACCCTGGTGACCCCAGTTTTGCTATTGGAAAATATAACACAAGTGTTCACTCATCTAGAATAACTACAGTGCTAAGTGCCAAATGACAGATGGGAGGGGATTGGCTTTTCTCAATAAAATCCAGGCACTCCATTGTGAAAGGTTTCATTGTAAGGGCTCCTCAGCATTTATAGATTTTCAGAGTAGATATGTGGCTAGACAAGGTGCTGGGTCAGACTGACCAAAGCCTGCCTAGTCAGGATTGAGCCTATGACACACAAACTGGATAAGTGTGGGAAGACTTGGCCTGGAATACTCCATAAACATCAGCATCAGAAATCCTCACTCATCCACTTCTCCCTTACCCTCAATTTAAGTATGTTGAGTAATGATCAAACAGACAGGCTGGGGACCAAGCGTGGTAGTGTGATCACAGGTGCACGGTATGTACTTCCATACTGTATTTCCACATGTACTTCCAACCGCAAACCTCTCCAGCTGAATTTGATTAATAGATTTTGTTTCATTTATCCCACTCATTACGAAGATGTAATGAGTGCCTACCATGCATCAGCCCTTTCTAGGCAATCAGGATACAGTGATAAAGACCATTCCTACCTCTATGGAGCTGACTATCTGGACAGATTAAATGATGATTATATAAATATTTAACACAATTTCAAGAAGTGATAAGGAAAAATTAAGCAAAATATAAGAATAAAGAATTACTAAGAATGCCATTCTATTTTTTTGGTTTTTATTTTTTGGTACCAGGAATCGAACTCAGGACCTCACTCTTGCCAGGCAAGTGCTGCGCTGCTGAACTATACCTCCAGCCCCAAGAAGGCCATTTTAGATAAATGGTCAGATGATCCAAAGCTCCTAGATTTGAAGATTTGGGAATCAGGAAAATAAGATTCATTTAATCTACTGTCTTTGACATTGTAACTCAAAAGTTTAAAAAACCCAATTTTACCATGACATGAAGCAAACAATTCTGAACCCAAAGTTGCTTAAGATAGTGACCTAACATTAACTTATTCTGTAGGTGTGAGAAAACTACATCATTTCATAGTTGGGGAAGTCAAAATCTAGAAAGGTAGCATGATATATTCAAAGCAGCAACGTTGGTTCCTTTTCATTCTATATTTCTAGAATTGTCTGCCCAATATGGAAACCACCAGCCATGCATGAGTATTTATATTAAAATTAGTTAAATTTTTACGAAATTGAAATTCAGTCCTTCAATTGCACTAGTCATATTCAAGTGTTCCATAGCTATAAGAGACAGATGGCTGACTTGTTGAACAACTAAGGCTTTAGAACATCCCACTATTGAAGAAGCATTTATTGGTGAACCCTGTTCTAGAGTTCTATGGAATCTGTTTGCTCCTGAGGGAGCAAAAGCAACTGTTTGCTTTTACAATTTCAATTTTTATGAGATTATTTAAACTTAATAACTTTGAACTCAGTCTAGTTGTCTTTTATGTGTAGAAAAATAAATGCTTAAGGAATTATACTATCCATGAACCCTTCTTGAAAAATAGAAAATGATTTGAAGACACATTCTAGCGGATTGTGCCAAAGACAATTCAAAAGCTGAAGGGTGGTTGCTAACACCTGAATATGTCCCTTCAAATTCATATTGAATAGAAAATCACTGATATGATATCATTAGAAGGAGGGGCCCTTGGGAAGTGATTAAGTCACAAAGGTGGAGCCCTCGTGAATGGGATTAGTGCCTTATTAGAGGGCATGAGGCAAAAGTCCATTTCTTACATCCATTCTGCCATATGGGGACACAGTATTTGTCCACCCTGGAAAATGTAGCATTCAAGGCACCACCTTGGAAACAAAGAGCTGTCTTCACTGGACACCAAATCTGTTGGTAACTTGACCTTGGACTTCACAGCCTCCAGAATTATGAGAAATAAATATCTATACTTTATACATTACCAACTCCCAGATTTTTTTTAGGGTAGCACAAATGTTTGGACTAAAACAGTGGCAAAATCAGAGTACAAAAGTCTGTATGTTGGACACCAAAAGCCATTATCTATATAAATAAATGTGGTTACAATCTAAATAAATGTGATTGCAACACCCTAAAGAAAATTAAAAAACATACAAAAGATAAATATGATTTAATGTGTAGTATAGAGTTTAAAATAAATGATATTGGGCCGGTGAGATGGCTCAGCGGCATAAGCGCCTGCCTTGCAAGCGCGAGGGCCCGAGTTCGATTCCCGGATCCCACGTATGAAAAAGGGGCCGGTGATATCGCTCAGCGGCACGGGTGCCTGTTGGCGCGCGAGGTCCTGAGGTCGACCCCCCGGTACCCACAAAAAAAAAAAAATAAATAAATAAAATAAAATAAAATAAATGATATTAATAAAGTTGCATGAAAATATACAAGGTTGACCTTGACAGTGAGGTGGACTTGCTAATATAGTCCTGGTGAGAGTGTCAGTAGTGCAACTCTTTGATACGCATTAATAACCTTGACATTGTCAAATTTACCTTATCCATTGTTCCATTCATGGGATACAATCTGATAGTAGTACCAAAGAAAGATTTGTTTGGTAAATTCTTCACTGCAGCATAATGTACAGAAGCCAAAAAATTGAAAATATATTCAATATGAGAGGAATAATTAATTTATATTATATACATAAAATGCAATCTCTCATACCCACTAAAAATCATGATTTAAAAAATTTTGATAGAAAATGTTATGATTGGATCGTCAGAGGAAAACACAAAACGATGATGCTAGCTAAAACTTGTTCAATGTTTAGTGAGTACCAGTCACTTTTCTTAAAACTTTACAACTATTTTATCATTCATCCTTCAACATACCTCTACGCAATTTGTGCAAAATATGCTATTGAGGGGGCAGGTCCTTATGCTTTCTCCTGTGCCCCACAAGTCACTAACTGACAGAGCCAGGTGATGAATACGGACCATCTCAAGGAATGCCTGTGTCCCTGACCACTTCCCTTACAAGACACTCTAACAGAACACTCTCAACTTTGTTTTAAAAAAAAATATATGCACATTGAGAAAGCATCCTAGCTGGAAATAAGCCAAACCCTTAACAGTGACTGTCTCTGAATGGTGGGATTGCAGATCATGTTTATTTTCTTCTTCGAATTAATGTCTGTTTTTAAATCATCTGGCAATGAACATTATTCAACAATCAAGGAAAAAAATTAATGAAAAAGAGAAGCCATCTCCATACACAGATTTGTACATCAAGGGGAAAAATTATAATTCAAAAGGCAAAGCTAAAAATGGAATTCCGAAGTGTTGCCTGGAAATTAGTGGGAGTTCAAAGGAGTTAAATAAAAGATGGAAAATTGGAGGTGTGCCATTACTAAATCTTTAAGCTCTTCCAAAAGGTTTCTGTTTGCGGTTGTTGGTTTCTATCTCTCAGCCCTCAGCTTAACGGAAGAGCATTTACACAATTACTGAGCACTTAGAAGCCACTCAGGGACTGTAGTCTTATGAGTCTGCCTTGTTGCTGTTATTTTATTTTACTGAGTTTGTTATTGGCCTAACAAATGAACTTACTATCCACGGAGCCCTCCTCCACCACCGCCACTTTTATTATCATTATTTTTTTAAATCAGGCAACACTTTGTTGAACAAACCTGACCCTGAAGAATGCTTGCTGGCACATTATCCAAGAAGTCTAGCAGAAGTTTGTATGATTATCTTGATGAGTGAGCACAGTTTAGTCTAGTCTCCTTTTTGTTGAATAACACCATGGCCCATAATCCCCCAACAAATAGGAGCATGAGTCTTACCTTTACCACGAGCCATTGTGGTCCAAAAAGTTATAAAAGATAACTTCATACACTGTAGCAAAACCACTGTAAGTCATGCACATATTTGTCATCCTCATTATCACACTTCAGTTTGCTAGAGTTCCTCTGCCACATACTGAAGAGAGTTTCGATTTTGTGCTCAGTTCCAGGCAAGCAACTTCTAGCTCCTAGATTTAGAATTTTTAAAGACGCTCTGAAAAATGACATATTAATTATTT
Organism: Erethizon dorsatum; assembly: GCA_028451465.1. Taxonomy (NCBI): domain Eukaryota; kingdom Metazoa; phylum Chordata; class Mammalia; order Rodentia; family Erethizontidae; genus Erethizon; species Erethizon dorsatum. Next base: position 27,187,443 of record CM051826.1, read on the forward strand.
AAAACTTGGAGTAATTAATTTCTATGGGCCCCTTTATGATCTAAATTTCTCTTTCAGTTCCCTCACTTTTTAAACCCCAAGAAAACAATTCATGGGGGAGAAAGAATGGATACTGTAAAAAGTTCAGGAATTAGTCACCCAGATCTGGGTTTGAATTCAGCTCTGTCATTTACTAGACAAAACTTTTAACAAGTGTTTAACTGCTAGGAGTCTTATTTTCCTAGAAATCAGAGTGGTGGCATTAAGATTCAAAAGATTACATATATAAAATCCTAGTGTGATGCCTGGCACATAATATATGTTTAATAAATACATTTTTCTCTTACCCTCTTCATTACCCTTAGAAAAATGTTGGCCCTCCAGCAAGCTCCTTGAGGCTTGAAGTACAGGAAGTTTCAGACTGTGCTCTTTGTTTTCACGTAGGTTCTTAGAGATGAAAACACATACTATATCTAGAGGAAGAAGAAAGCATAATTTAAGCTAAGCTTTCCTCTAGATTCTCCTTACTTGCGTGCTATATTCTGCCCCAAAGTGCTAGATTGGAAGCCACTCATGAAAATTAGTATTTTCTGCACTCAGATTACCCATCCATATGGATGTACCAACATCCAGAGCCAGGGTGACTGATGACCCATTCTTTTCCCTTTTTGTCTTCTTCCTCTGGCACAAGTGGGAGACCCTTTGGAGTGTGTTATTCTTTGTCATGTCATTATGGGCCCAAGTTCATTTTATTTGCCAGCTCAATGCCACACACCCTATTTTTATAGTATACAAGCTCCTTGAAGTTATATCTTCCTGTTCACCTGTAGTGGACAATATAGGCTGGATGAGGCTGAGGTAACCAACAACCCCAACTTCTCAGTGGCCTAAAGCAACAATAGCTTAAAACTTTCTGACCTGAAAAGACAAGCCACAGACTGGGAGAAATATTTGCAAAACACACATCTGATAAAGGATTTGTATACAAAATATACAAAGAATTCTTACAACTTGCAACAATAAGGAAACAAATAACTTGAATGAAAAATGAGGGAAAGATCTGAACAGACAGCTGATCACAGAAGATAGACAACAAACATGCATTTGAAAAGATAGTCCACATCAATGTCATTAAGGTATTGCAAATTAAAGCAACAATAAGATACCACTACACACTTATTAGAATGGCCAAGATCAAAAATAATAATTGCATCAAATGCGGATAAGGGTGTGGAGCAACAGAAGCTCTCTCATTCATTGTTAGCAGGAATGCAAAATGGTATAAATACTTTGAAAGAAAGCTGAGTAGTTTCTTATAAAACTAAATATGGTATATGATCCAGCAATTATGCTCTTTATTATTTAAAAAAGTTCAGAGCTATGTCTACACCAAAGCCTGCACATGGATATTTATAACAGCTTTGATGATAATTTTCAGGACATGGAAAGAGTTAAGATGTTCTTTAGGTAAGTGAACAGATAAACTGTAATATATCCAGACCACAGATTATTGTTCTGTGCTAAAAAGAAATGTGCTATCCACCATAAAAAGACATGGAGGATCTTAAATTCATATTATTAAGTGAAAAAAAAAACACTTAAAATGCTACTTACTGTATGATTCCAGCACTATGATATTTTGGAACAAATAAAACTATGGAGACAATAAAAAGTCATTGATTGTCAAAGTTTGAGTGGGCAAAAGTAGGAAGTACACACAGAGCACAGAGGAATTTTACGGCAGTGAAATTATTCTGTACAATACCATGGTGATGGATGTATGCAGTAATACATTTGCCCAAACCCACAGAATGTGCACCTTCAAGAGTGAACCAACAATGTAAACTATGAACTTTGAGTGACAATGATGTGTCTGTATAGATTCATCAATTGTAACAAATGTACCAGTCTGGCAGGGGACGTTGGTAATGGAGAAAGGTATGCATATGTGGAGGAAGCACGTAGATGGTAAATCTTACTTTTCATTCACTTTTGCTGTAACCTAAAACTGTTCTAAAAAATAAAACCAATTTTTTAAAAATACTAGTTATTCTTAGAGGTCAGATGGCTTGGTTAATGTCATACAAAAGAGTTCCTTGCACATAGAAGATAATAAATGTTTGTTGAATGAACGAGTGAAGCCATGTGTGAATCAATGAAAAAGTGAGATGACGAAGTCTAGGTGACCTGATTCTTGATCCAAACCTCTCTGTTTACATCATACCTCCTCCCACCTCCCTCTTTACCTTTATCCCCCTAACTAGGCTGCAAGCAATTATCTTCTACCCCTAAGGAAAAGTTTCTGGGCATTATTTGTCTGTATTTGTAAAATAATTTGGGTTTCTGAGTTCTAGAACAACAAGTAGCAAGCAATCACCATTGTATGAAAATATACACACACACACACACCCATGAGTATGTACAAAACCTATCCAACTTAGATAGTAACTGCATCAGGTGGTTGAGGAAATAACGATTCACATAATTCAGACCAAAAGCCTGTTACCAAGGACAAAGTTACACAGAGATATTCGGGTCCACAGATTGTTCTTACTCTGAATTTTGTTCCACTTTGGCAGTGACACCTTGCTGTCAGAGATGTGATTGTCCTAAGCAAACACTTGTGGCCTCTGGGGTTCGTATGGGAACCCAGAAGACTGGAGAAATTAAATGAGAGAGAGAGAGACAGAGGGACAGAGAGACAGACAGAGACAGACAGAGACAGAGAGACAGAGAGACAGAGAGAGACAGAGTTCTAACTGAAAATGCACTTCTAGGACCAGGCAGAACAGAGAGAATGAAAAATTCCTCATCTATGAGAATCAAAAACTGCTCATGAGCCAAACACATCTGTTGAATGTTGAAAGTGACAAAATGCAGCTCAGAGAGGGAATGCATTGAATCATTAAAAAGATTCCTAAGAAACTTAACAAGTACATCTAGACACTGCTCAAGTATGTGCCCTGATGGCTCATGGAAACATCCTGGGGACGCAATTCAAGTGGCTCAGAAAGTGCAGCTTTCTCACTGGGATGACTCACCGCAGAGCAGACCCAAGCAAGTCAAGGTAAAGTAACCGTAATTGGGAGTTTGTGGGGTTCAGATAAAATCCTTTACTTTGAGCTTACAATGTCATATGAAGGTATTAGGGAATGAATGGAAGAAATGTAAATGAGTCATCTCCTTTAAATTTTATTTTCATTATTTATTTGTTACTATACTTTTTGTGCATGCATGCGAGTGTGTGGGTGTGTGTGTGTGTGTGGTGCTGAGATGGAAATCAGGGCCTCTTACATGCTGCAAAAGCAGTCTAATATTGAGCTACACCTCAGTTTTTTATTTATTTTTCATGAATAATACAGTCGTGTTTCAACATTTTAAACGTACAAAGTAGTACACAGTAGAAAGCCTTTCACAGTGAAAAATCTGCCCATCTCCTCACCCAGTCATCCAGTTCTCTTCCTGGAAACAATGATCAATTCCTAGTATGTTCTTCTACACATATTTTTATGCAAATGAAAGCAAATAAATATTTTTTGAAACTTTTCCCCTCGTAATTCAAATACTGACTTATGATTCAAGCTATTCTACAGCTTGCCTTTTTTACTTAAAATAAAGACTAGGATGCAACCTTAAAGTTGAGCACATGAAAACCAATTAAATAACTCTATATCAAATTGCTGTGATATAAGTACAAAAAAAACCAATTAACTCCAATAAACTTTAAGCACAATATATTCTGACTCTGTATCCTCAGTGGAATATGTTTTAATGAGAAAAGAAATTATAAAGAAACCCGAATTTTATTTAGTTAATACGTTTAGTAATGATAGGAGGGTGGTTATTCTGAAACTGTTTTAAATGAATTATAAAACAGCAAAAAATTAAACAAATTGGGTAATCAGGAATTAGGGCTTCTCATGTGAGAGGCAGGAGGTAAAATATGAGGAAAGTAGGAAAAAAACTTTGTGTTATTGTGCTAAAATGAGGACCATCAAGATAAACTAGCTCTGTCCATTTAAAAGGTTCAGAACTGAGGTCACCCCAGAAGCAATGAGCACAACTTGTGGGAGTCACAATCTTGGTGTCTAAATTCTCTTATCCCTAAGAGAACTCAGGAAATTTTGGCAGGAAGGCTGTTTCCGGGTCAAAGGAAAAGGAAGTGTCAAGCGGTCCTGGAGCATTTCACTGCATGCCAGAATGCAGGGAGACATCAAAAAACCAATCTGACACATCAGAGTGCACAAAAGCCAGCTTGAAGAGGTTTCCAAGAATCAAAACTTAAAGTAATTAGAGCAACCAAAGAAAGAAAAATAGATAATGGATATTTAATTTTTAGAAATCCCTCGGGGGCTTAAGCGCCTGCCCGGCAAGCGCGAGGGCCTGAGTTCGACTCCCGGAACCCACATACGAAAAAGGGGGCCGGTGATATCGCTCAGTGGCACAGGCGCCTGCTGGCACACGAGGAGGTCCTGAGGTCGACCCCCGGTACCCACAAAAAAAAAAAAATTTTTTTTAGAAATCCATGAAGACATTGTATAGTCAAAAAACAGCAGGAGAATTGGACCTTTCTTTCAAGTGAAAACTAGATGATAAGATTAGTTTAGACTTAGAAAATGACTGTTTTAACACCTCCAGTGTACTAATCAGGAAAGAATCAATAGAGACGAGAGCCAGGAAAGTCTCAGATTTTATAATTTGGAGCTGGGCCAAATCTCAGGTTGTATAATTCCCGTAAGGTAGTTTTGACAGATCCCCATGAAGTAGTAATCAGACTCCACTGAGTGAAATGTTGTGAGCATAATCCTGTGTTCTCAAAGTAGCACATCTCAGTGATGTATTAGTTTACTAGGACTGTTGCAGAAAAAGCACCACACACTGAGTGACTTAAAACAGCAAACATTTATTTTCTCACCGTTCTGGAGACAGGAAGTCCGAGATCAAGGTGCCGACAAGGTAGGTTTCTTCTGAGTCTGCCTCCGTGGATTGCAGAGGGCAGGTGGTTCCTGCCTCTTCACGTGGTCATCCCTCCCTCACACGTATCCCTACGTCTCTGTGTGCCCAAATATCCTATTTTTACAAGGATACAAATCAGATTGGATTGGAGCCTGTCCACGTAACCTCATTTAACTTCAATTACATTTTTAAAGACAAGACCTTATTTCCAAATATAGTCACACTCTGAGGTCCTGAAATTAAGACTTAGCGTATAAATATTGGGGGATCCAATTCAGCCTGTAACATATGTCTTCTTAAGCACCAAGAGAATTATAATGGAAAAGTCCGGTGAACACCACCCTAATTAAATGAGCATATTTAGCCAGACCACCTCCACACAGTCTTCACAAATGTGTCACCTGAATCTAATTGTGAAGAAACAATCAGACAAATGCAGATCATAAAGATTTCTATAAGTCAGCTGGTACTCTTCAGAAAGATCACTCGATGTGTCTTCCTAAAAGAGTTAAACACATCATATTACAGTGATACATGCATACCCATATTTATAGCAACAAAATTCATAATAGTTAAATATTACAAGCAGTCTATATTTCCATCGACAGTTGAATGGATAAAGAAAGTGTGACATTTATACACAATGGAGTACTTCACTGCTATAAAGAAGGATAAATTTGTGTCATTTGTAGGAAAATGTATGCACCTTGAAACCATAATATTAAGTGAAATAGATTGAACACACAATCCTAAATGGTCCATGGTTTTTCTTATATGAGAAACCCAAAGTATAAATAAATTAAAGAGCAAAATAAAAGGAAATAGATATCTTTTGCAAGTGAGAAAGGAACCAAGAGATGGAGGTTGGTGGGGAGGATATGTAAAAAGAATTAAGATGTGTTATGTACATGTACCAAGTCCCCATAATGAATGTAATAATTATATATCACAAACATGTACCGATAAAAAATCTTAAATAAAAATAAAAGACAAGAAAAAGTTAAATGGATTAAACTAGATATATTGAAACTAAAGAAATATGATAATCAATTTCCAAACCCTGGATCCAGAAAAAAAATTGTCATAAAGAATCCTTTTATGACATCTAAGAAAATTTGAACTGTATTAGAAATGTGATTGTTTCAGTGCTAAATTTCTCAGGTGTTTAGTGTTGTGGCTTTGTATTTAGGAATGAAGTTTTAAAGTCTTTATTTTCTAATGGTTTGACAAAATATGTCCATAAGTAACAATTTTGAGTCTGGGTAGAAAGTATATGATATATTCATTATAGAATTCTCATACCTTTTTATTTGAATTTTTTAAATGTAAAGTTAAAAGAGAAAGATGAAAGAGTAAAACAAAGAAGGAAAGAAGAGAGAGGAAAGAATTAAGGGAAGAGAGGGAGAGAAGAATAAATATTGTATCTTTTGGAGATAACTCCCAATCAGACATATGGCATACACTGGCTTTCTTTTATACCTGCATATGTAGTTTTCCATTGTGTGAATGTAGTATTTCAAAACTAGTTCTCTATTGCTAAATACAGTCACTCTTTGGTATTCATGAGGGATTGGTTCCTGGACCACTCACAGATGGTCAAAATCAGTGCAGGCTCAACTCCCTTACAAAATAGAACAGTGTTTGCATATAACCTTCAAATATCCTCTGATATACTTCAAATCATCTCTAGGTTACATATAATACCTAATACAATGCAAATGCTATTAAATAGTTGTTATACACTACTGTATAACAATACAGTTTAGGGAATAAGGATAAGAAAAAAGTCTATACGTGTCCTATAAAGACGCAATTTTCTGCAAATCTTTTTAATCTGCAGTTGGTTTAATCTGTTGATGCAGAATTTGTGGTCACACCACAGCCACATACTTCCCCTAGGAAGGAATAGCAGTAATTGATATTCTAAATAGGCATCAATCACCTTGGGTGGGGGACCAAAACGTCTGTAGCTCGATCCTTCCTGGAAAATCCTTGTTTGGTCCATGTACATGACTTGCTTTCCCCATTCGATCCCTATTTATCAGCGTTACCTAAGTGATCTTATCGGTTCACTGTAGTTTTATCCCACCTCACACCCACCTTGTGATTTCCCATTGGATCAATATTACCTAAGTGACTATACTTGTAGTCTTATTAGTTGACTATAGTTTTGCCCCACTTTGAATCTGCAACTAGTGGCTTTGCTCAATAAAACACGCTTGAGAAGTGGGGTTGGTGGGCAACCCACTTTCTGGGCCCCCCTTCTATCTCTCTCAGACATAAGCTGTCTTTCAGTAACTTCTTCCTACATTTAAAAACAAAAACAAAAGAATTGTGGTCACAGAACCCATGGATATGGACAGTCAGTTATATTTAAATTATATTTAATCTTTTTTATATGACATACAATGATGTAAAGTAATCTTGCCTGTATGTCCTTTGGACATATATAAATATATCTTTAAGATAAATTCCCAAAAGGGGAATTATTAAATTTTTTCTTGATAACTAAGTGGACACTAAATCTCTAGGCAAAAGTTATTTTTTCAGTTCACTGAATCAATGTAAAACAAGTTAGTTTTAAAGTCATACCTCCTTACTTTGCATTGAAGAGCTGATTTCTTTACCTTAATGATTAAACTCAAGGCTTGAGTTATTCAACTTTAAATGCAAAGCATCTAGCATAGTGTGTTACACAAAATGGAGTTGGGCATTCATCAAATGCGTTGGGATGAATGAGTGAATGAATGAATGAAAGCTTCTGGACACCAACAGCATTAACTGTGGAACTATAAAATAAACACATCCTCCCTCCCCACATTCCACAGAGGCAGTGAGAACCTTAATGGCATCTCACTGCAACACGCTCACAAATTAGCTAGTGAGGCACATCTCCCGTGGACCTCATCCAAGTCACCAAAATGACTTCCTCATAATGGACTTGCAAGACAGAATTATAGTGTAGCAGTCAGGAATTTAAAGTTTATAAAACACTGAATTCTCTAGCTCCTTGCCTCCTCTGAGCTGCCTCTGTTTTTACCCTGCCAGACTCTAATTCCTCTATCACTTAGCTCCACAACAGGGCTATTTAATAGGAATGGCAAATTTAGATTTCACTATAGCTGAGCCCATTGGTGGTAGACTATTAAGAGACCTGAGGCAAAATTTCCAATTTACCACCTGTAAAATAGAGAGCTAAAACACTAACATTTCTTCCCATATTCTGTATCTCTTTGGAGAATTCATGCTTGTTCATACCATGAATGGTATAACCACATATGAAAAAGTGATAAAACCAACATTAAAATATTTATAACCACAATGTAACAGAATTATCACACACATCAGAGGAGAAAAGTTTTCTTCAATTCCCAAATGAGCTTCTTCTTTGTCTGGTTTTGGCCCTCTGCTTCCACTAGAAAATTTGGTAGCATACAAGTCAAGCATAAACCAGCTCTCCAATTCAGAGGTCCATTGCAGTGTGTCCACTCATGCCAACAGCATGTATAAACCATTGCTTGTTGAGGTTTTGCTGTCTACAGAAATGCTCCAAGTGCACTGGCAACAGAAAGACTGGAAAATATTCTGAAACTCACCTCCAGTCCTGTGTGATCTTCTCTGAGTGAGTCACTCAGACTATAACAACACTTCACCTATATATACTTCAAAATGCATTCTTTTATAGGGAACTATTATCTTTCAACTCTGTCAGGTATGCCTGATAGTCAAGTTGCCCTTGTAGGCCAAGATCATTTGTCTTAAGAATAGCATACTATGGTTTTCATATTTCATTTTGCAGTGCTAGGGATGGAACCCAGGGCCTCGAACATGCCAGATGAGAGCTGAACCACTGAGCTACCCTAGCCCCGTTTTTTATATTTTAAAAGTAGTGTTAAAAATAATTTCTAGACTAGGAGAACCAAAATGATAAGGAGACTGTGAAGATCTCTCTATCCTGGAATATTTCAAGGTACTAGCATGTTCAACGCAGAAAAGAGGAATTGTGGAAGGAACGTAACAGTTGTTTACAAATATATAAGAGACTACAAACAAGTCGAAATACTTAAGACTGGTTCTCTGTGGATCCGAAGAGCAAAATTCCAAGGGGAGAAATGTTCAGAGAGGCAGATAGATCTTGGTTCAGATTTAAGGACTTTCTAATAAGATCTCTGACAATGAAATAAACTTACTGTGGCTTATTGAATTCCAAAGAATGTGAGAAATTCAAGAAAATGTTTGATGGTAATTCCCTGATATGGCTATGGATAAGAGTTTGAAGCCAATAAACTCTAACAGTTGGTCTAGATCCAAGGTCCTACAATAGAAGCAAGTAATTTTTGACAAATACCATAAAGTAATAATCAGATATTAATATTTTATGTTCACAAAGGAGAGAAAATCAAAGAGTTTGAGTTTTTCAGATTAAGAAAAATGCATTGTGATAACCCATGAAGTAAATTAATGATAATAAAATAAGGATTATAAAATTCATGGTCATGTAAAAATATTTTACTAAAAGTGTGAAGGACTATCAAGGATTACAAAATCCTAGTGTTTGCAAAAATGTAAACTTCACATAGGAAACTAGAACAGTAAGATTCATTGAAAACTAAACAGTTTTTCTATAAATTAAAAATACAAATTTTAGGAGGCTAGAGGTGTAGGTCAGTGAAAGAGCATGTGGTTAGCATTGCAGAGGGCTCTGGGCTTAATACCCAGAACCAAAAAAAGATAGGAAACAAAACAAAGCAAAAACAAAGCACTACTATGAAAGAATTTAAAATATTTGAAAATCAACAAATGGCTTGAACAAAACTCAAAGAAAATATTAATGTAATAAAACAATTAAAAGAAATAAAAAGTATATAGATTGAAAAGAAAAAAATAAAACTGACTTTGTTTACTCACGATGTAATTGTCTAAGTAGAAAATCCAGAACTGACAGAAGTAAAAGAAAAGAGACAAAAGAACAGCATGATAAACAGAAAATAACAAAATGGCAATTGTGAATCCTTCCATATTAATAATTACTTTACATATAAATGGATTAAAATTATCCAATCAAAAGACACAGAGTGGCGGAATAAATAAGTAAATAGGATCTGTCTATACAATTTCTACAAGAAACTCATTTTATACTTAAGGACATACATGGGGTGAAATTGAAGGGATGTAAAACTATTTCAAAAACAAATGGAAACCAAAGCAGAGCAGGAGTGGCTACACTTATGTCAAACCAAATAGACTCTAAGTCAAAAACTGTCACAAGAGACAAAGAAGGGCATCATATAATGATAGCAATTAGTTCAAAAGAGCACATAACAAATATAAATATCCACGTATTTGATATCAGTCTCATAAATATTAGCAAATACATAGAAACAAAATACTTAATTTATAAAGCAAGCATTGGCAGATATAATAGGAGAAATGCAATAGTAGATTTCAGTATTTCACTTTCAATAATTGATAGCTCAACCAAACAAAAAATCAAACAATAAACAGTGGACTTGAAGAACCCTATAGAATAAAATGGATCTGATAAACAAACACAGAATATTCTACCACCAGTGGCAAAATATATGTTATTCTCAGGGACACATGAAACATTTTTCTAGGAGAGATAACATATTAGGTCACAAAATTAGCCTTAACAAAATTTAAAAAGAATGAAATTATACCATATTTTTTTTCTGAGCACAGTGGGATTAAACTAGAATCCAATAACAAAAAGATCAGAAAATTCACAGATAAGTAGAAACTAAGCAACACATTTTTGACAATTAATGGATGAAGGAAAAAAATTAAAAGAGCAAAAAATATGGCATACTAAAATTTATAGAACCCAGCAAAATCAGTACTAAGAGGATATTTATAATGCTAAAACCCTGTATTAAATAAGGTGGAAGATCTCAAATATGCAGTACTAGAAAAAGAACACGCTAAGTCCAAGGTTAGTAGAGGAGATAAAATAATAAAGATTATCACTAATATAACCAAAATAGAGCTAAAAAGTAAGAGAACAATCAACCAGCTTATATTTTGAAAAGATAAACTGAATTAACAAAGCTTTAGCTACACCAAGAAAAAAGACAAAAGACTCAAATAAATAAAAAATGAAAGAGGAGACATGAGAACTGATCCCACTGAGATAAAACAGACCATACGAGATGACTGTGAGCAATTATACACCAAAAAATTGATAACCTAGAAGAAATTAATAAATTCCTAAAATATACAACCCAGCAAGAGTGAATCATGAAGAAACAGAAAGACTGAAGAAATACCTAAGTAACAAGGAAATTGAATTAATCATCTAAACCTCCCAACATGAAAAGCACAGGACCAGGTGGCTTCACTAATAAATTTTGCCAAGCATTTTAAGAAGAATTGATGGCCGTCTTTCTCAAACTGTTCAAAACATTCAAGAGAAGGGAACACTTCCAAATGAATTTAATGAGACTAGAATTGTCCTGATACCAAAGCCAAAGACTCCATAAGGAAATTATATGCCAGTATACCTGGTGAGTACAGATACAAAAAGTTTCAATCCAATACTAGCAAACCAAATTCAACAACAAATAAAAGAATAATGCACCATGATTGAGATTTTCCCCTAGGACATAAGGATAGTTCAACATATGCAAATCAATTCATGTGATACACCACATTACAAAATCGAGGGGAAAATGACAAGATCATCTCAGTAGATACAGGAAAAAAACTGAAAAAAATTTAAACAACTTTCATAATAAGGTTGCCCACTCTTGCCATTTCTGTTCAACATAGTACTGAATGTCCTAGCCAGAGCGAGAGTGAGAGCCACAGAGCCACGGAGCCACAGAGAGAGACAGAGACACAGAGAGACAGAAAGAAATCTGAATTGGAAAATTAAAATTATCTGTTGGTTTGATCTTGTGTATAGGAACTCCTAAGATTCTGTGAAAAAACTTTAAGAAATTAAAAAATGATTTCAGTAAAATTTCAGGATACAAAATCAACACACAAAACTCCATTTCTATACACTACAGTTGTATTGTCAAAAAAGGAAATCAATAATTTACAATAGCCTAAAAATACTTAAGAATTAAAAGGAAACAAGCTATATCTAGTTCCATAACACTCAAACACCAAATATGTGGGTTTCTTTCCTTCGCAGTAGGAACTCCCCAAACACCGTGTGTCCTTCAATTAGGATGCTGCCTAGAGTTAGTGCTGAGCCTGAAGGTTATGGACTTAGCCCCCAAGACTCTGCACTTTGCGCACACGTGCACACACACACACACAGTCATCAGTCACAAGGACCAAGGTGTGACTTGTACTTCTGACCTGCAAACTATGATTTGGGGGTTACCATGATCCCTTCCTTGGGTTCTGTCTTGCTAAGAAGCATCGAACACAGAGTCCACACGGGAATCATCTGTAAATATGAACTTGCCGCAACTGTTCACAGACCTCAGGAAAGTGCTTTATTGTGATAACCAGGTTATTATAAAGGAGAAAACCCAGGAGCAGCCAAGTGCATGGGGAAGGGTAGAGGGGAGGAGCATAAGACTTTCACATCCTCTTCAGGCAGGCCGTCTTGCAGGCATATCAATGTGTGTGCCAATCATATGAAAGAAACTGAACTCAAACATGCAGGAATTGATTAAAACATTGACCACAGATGGTAGACTCAGCTCTAGCTCGCTCTCCTTCCTAGAGGTTTTAAGCCCCGCTCATCACACGGTTAGGCTCTGGCAACCATGGCCCAGCCTCTACTGAGCCACTTCATTAGCATAAATTCAGGTACATTGGAGAGAACTTATTATGAATGACAAAAAATGCTTCACCCCTGTCGTTCAGGAACTGGCAAAGGTTTTAGGAGTGCTATGGTAGGAACCAAGACCACGTAGGTATTTCGTATTATTTCAAAAGATTGTAGGAACAAACTTGACAAAAGAGATGAAGAAAGATATATACTCTGAAAACTAGCATACATTTAAGAAATTAAAGAAGATACAAATGGAAAGATATCACTCGCTCATGGATTGAACACTTAATATTGTTAAAATAGCCGTACTATACAGTAGTATTTACAGATTCAATGCAATCCATATAAAAATTCCAATCCATATAAAAATTCCAGTGGCATATTACTGCCTCAAATTTTCTATAACCATAAAGTTACTCAAAACATAAAGTCTATTATTTAAAAAATTATAGAAAGATCTCCGGGATAAAAGCAAGGCCAGCTTATTATGCTTATGGGAAATAAGAGCAAGTTAACAAATTAACTTTATTTAATTTATAATGTTATGTAGATGTGCTATAGCTATAATTTATTGTTCCCTCCTCTAACTCTTCTGGAATCTGGCCTGGGGTTCTACCCCTAAACTATTTCAATGGTTTGACTTTCGTAAGTTACTTGAAGTTCTTTTCCCTTTTGTCCTGCATATGGAGGCCGAATCTTTAATATGATGCCTGAGCCACCACTGTACTGACAACTTTGGTAAGGAAGTGGATTATGACGAAAACATAGCCCAGGGCTTCATGAACCTTTAAAACATCAACAAATTCATTAACATAATGTATACAACTGGCATAAAACAAATGTATTTAATGGATGTTAAGTGAGATAACTTAAAATCATGCACTTTTATCTGGTTTTATCACTAAATATTGACTCTTTCATGAAGCAAATGTGAGTAATTTGCTAAACCACATTGCAATGTGAAGAGCTTGGTGTGTAGTGCATTCTGAAATATTTTTAAGTGAAAATACACTTAATATACTGAAAATTAAATTTCATGATATCATTGACTTCAAATAATCTTGAAAATGTTCAGTTCATGTGTTTTATTACTGGATTTTATACACTGAAAATAATCTTTTAGATTTCAAGCTAACCAATGAAATTTCATAACCTGAAAAACCAAAATGGCAGTCTTAAATGTCTGCTTAAACATAAGAAAGCATCATTTCCCAAAAGTTTTATTTTCTTGATTTAACTGTGAAGAGATTAATTAGTAGTCAGATACCCACAGAACCTTTGTTCTTTTACAAATTATATTACCCTGATCATAAAAATGTTCCAGCTTCACTTAAGGCCCTTTCTTCATTGTATGAGGCTTCCTTTTCCACTTCTCAAGGGCTGTAATCATTGTGAATCAATTTTAATTTCACTGAATACTCAAATAGTGTCTCAAGAATCTGTAGAAATTAATTATATTACATATAGGTGTGTAAGTCAGCTTTCATAACTGTAACAAATACCTGAGATAATCAGCTTAGGAGGAAAATGTTTATTTCCAGCAACAGTTTTGAAGGTTTCAGTCTTTGATCATATGACCCTGCAGGAGGCAGCACACATAGCAAGGCAGAGAACAGCTGTTCACCTCAAGCAGTGAAGTGAATGAGAAGGCAGCAAGGGGGCTGTGATACTCATGTCCGCTTCAGAGGCGTACTCCCAGTAACCCGAGGACATGCCACGAAGACTTGCCTCCTAAAAAGTGCTATGGACTGGACACCAAATCTTTAATCTGTGGGTCTTTGGAGGCACTTATCCAGACCATGGCAGGGTAGGGAAAAGATCTGACATCCCTTGGTACAATTCTGAAGTTTTTTGCATCTAGGCCATGCACATTCCTTGCTATGCTTATTTTGATTTATACTGGTGGCTAACGCTGACTGATCGCAGCACTTTACAGGTACTCTCTCATTGCATTTTACAGCAAAATTATGAAATAAGTACTATTGACACCTCTAGTTTACAGATGGGGAAATGCAGTTGGTTGTCATATAGTATTATGTAACTTCATTGGTGACTAAGATTTGTTAGTATGCCATTAAGATTTTTGCTTCAATATAACTGAAAAATTTCCTCCGTGTGTGTGTGTGTGTGTGTGTGTGTGTGTGTGTGTGTGTGTGTGTGTGTGTGTGTGTGTTTAGCTGTTATACTGGCTAGCTTCAGGAAAAAATTAAAACCAAAGTTTTCCTCTGATCTCTATGTTCTGTTCTCTCTGTTCTGAAATAATAGCATCACCTCTTTCTTTTCACTGGAAATTAACTGAGGATTCCCTTGTGAAACTATCTGGTTTGATACTTCTTGTGAAGGTAGAACTTTGAAAGTGTTTTTCCATTTTTGCCAATGATTATTGGTTCTATCTAGACTTTATCTCATTTAGGGGGACAATTTTGGCCGTTTATACTTTCCTGGGGAGAAAGCTTTATATCAGATTATCAAATTTTGCCTGGAGTTTTAAAACTTATGCTCTTACATTTATGAATGTTTTCATCTGTATTTGCTTCACTTCCAAATTTGTCTGTTTGTGCTCTTTCCTTTTCCTTAATTAGTACAAATTGATCCATTGTTTTTTAACTGCTAGCCACAGATTGATTTTATGTATTAGAGCTAGCCTATTTCTTGACTCCTTGATTTGAATGCCTAACATTGTTTCTTTTTTCCAAAATAGAATTCTCTTCCAGTAGGTTTTAATGTTACTTCATTTAAGAAAATGTATAATCATTATTTGAATTTCATCACTGACCTAAAAGTAACTGAAGAGATTTTTTTCTTTTAGTTACCAAATACTTGGGATTTTTGTTTGCTTGATTCTATTTTTACTATTTTATGCTTTACTGCCACATAGTTAAGAGAATGAGGTCTGTATTATTTCCACTTATTAGAATTTGTTGAGTCTTTTTTAATGTTCTTATATATCATCATGGCACTTGGAAAAAATGTCTATTTTCTGTTTCATCAGTATCTGGAGTTTGTTCTACGTTTATTAGATTATCTTTATGTTGATCAGATTCACTATATGCTTACTTCTTTCTGTGTAAATCTATGTCATATGTTGCAAGAGGTGAGGAAGGGTTACTCTTTACTGTTTCTGTCCGTTGCTCTTTCTCTTTCTTCAGTTTTTGCTTTATACACATTGATTCTATAGTATTTGGATTTGGGGACATTTATCATTGTAAACTATCACTCTTTTGGGTTTTTTACCTTTATTACTTTTAATTTAATGCTGATTTTAATACTTTCTCACTGTTCTTTTTTCCTCTTTCTTTCTTTTTTCCGGTATCTTTTGTTCTGTGATCTGTTTTCACTTTTGTAAATTTTTTCTTCCTTTCTGATCACTTGTAAGGTTCATAACTTTTCTGTTTTTAATTTCTATGGTAGTTATAATTTCAGCCAGTTCGCTATTAAATGTGTTCTACTAGACATGCTCTTCAAAAAGAGAAAGGTCAATAACTCTTTAAACAGTGAGGTTAACTCTATCTACTTTTCCACTAAATGATCACATGCCCCAGAAGAAGGATGAAGGGCAAGGGAAACAACAGCGCTCTTCCTGTCACGTTGGATATGAGACCAGCGTTTTTCCGTATACAACATGGCTCCTAGAGGGAGACCAGCAACCCAATCTTAGGCTTAAGGAAGGAAAGGCCATGCTTTTTTAAGTTTTATTTTTAACTTTACATGTTTATGGGTTACTCTTTTTCTTTCAGTGCTGGGGATTGGGATTGAACCCAGGGTCTAGCTAAATCACTGAGCTGCCGAGGCTGGCCTTGAACTCACAATCCCCTTCCCTGTGGCTCCCCGAGTGCCGAGATTCCAAGTGTTCAACACTATATCTAGCTCCACGTTATACTTTGGTATATGAATACATTGTGTAATGTTCAAATAAAGGCCACTTGATTGTTTCTTTATGATGAAAATATGAAAATATTTTCTTCTAGCTTTTTAAAAATGTGTGTTATCATGATCTACAATCACTCTGTTTTGCAATAGAACACCAGAGCGTCTTTCTCTTATCTGACTAACCTTTCTTCACCCTTCCTCTGCTCTAATGAAAAAGAAATATTTTTAAGGCTCTCAAGAAAGTTTGCTAGATGAATTTTTCAAGAAGCAAGAAACTAATTTCCAACATGGTGCTTTCTTTATAGATTAAGAAAAACCATTGATTATGGGAGATCACAGTGGACACTAGAACTGCTTCTTTACTGTTTCCATTGTCTTGGTAACAATCTTAATTTTCTTTTGTGATCCTATTCTATATCCACACAGTCGACTAATGGGCAAAGCTGTCTCCACCCCTAATTCTAGGAGTGAGGCATGTAACTCACTCCTGAATTGACCAGTGTTAGGGGTCACCTTCAATATATGAGAAATGGTACCGGTTACCCAATTTTGACAGTAAGATAAAAGGAGGGTTTTTCTGAGAACTTCTAGGAAAAAACAGCTCCGCACTCTTTGAAAAGGCTGAAAAGAATGATATTCTCTCTAGATCCTTAGATTTGGATAAGGAACCCTATTGTCCCAGGTATCACTGGCAGGCATTTTGCAGCCATGCCTGGGAGGAACCCTTAGCATGAAGCCGATTTCAAGCAAAGAAAGGCAAAAGAAGAAAAGAAACAAGTTCCTGATAACATTATCGTGCCCTGAGTCAAATCAGCCATGATGTGTTTACAATATATGATTTTGCCGCTACATGACTCAGTAAATCTTATTTATTATTGAAGTTGAATTAAACTTGTCTTTATTTTTTGTAGACAAATGCATCTTGAAACATGGTTTCTGCTCCTGTTGACCTCAAACCTAAGCTAGTCATCAGGTATGATTAACTCTAATTCTAGCTCTTCCTTTAACAACTTTGAAACAGTGCTGTATTAGCTCTATTAGCTCCTTGCTATAAAAGACAAGAAAATTAGTTGACTTACACTTTCTCACAGCCTTTTTTCTTCTCACTTTTTATCAGACCTGGTGAGTATTTTAACACATATATTCATTTATAAATAACTATATATGCTAATATTATATGATCTTCTTTTAAAGGTACTGATATTTATACCTTTTTTCCTGAAACCATAATTTTCACTCTCTCCCCTTGAGATCTATATAAAAATAGAGTGGATTCTCACATTAGTATTTTCATGGCCCAGCTTTATCTTCTTTATTTTTTCTTTTTTCTCTTGGATTTAGCCCTTAAATGGCTAAATTTTTATTTCCTGATAAAGCATTATCAAAAAATGTCTTCAATTCAAAATACATAAAACATGAAGTTTGAATTTTAGATAAACAACAGACGATTTTTAGTATCAACATGTTCCATGACATATCAGGGACATATTTATCTTAAAATATAATTTGTTGTTTATCAGAAACTCAAACTTAGTAGGATGTTCTATATTTTATCTTGAAATCCTACTATGTGTGAATCGTAGTCTTTCACTCCTTAGTTTTTGCGGACATGCCAGACTGTTTTCTTTTATATCTAAATGACAATTTACCTGGTCCTAAAAATTCTTGGGTCACTTTTTAAAATTTTAGAACTGCACGGGTATGGTTCCATTATTGGGAGTATTTTTATGGGAACTATGAAGCTGTGCCAGTCCTCAACTACATATCCCCACCTTCACCATAAATGACTTGCTTTTCCTTACTGGATGCCTAAAGAATTATTTATCTTTGAAGCTCAGAAAATTCTTAGGTCATGTATATGTATTTTCCTATAACATAGTGTGCCCTTTCATTCATAGATTTAATTCTTTTATTTCAATCTCTTTCCTCCCTATATTTATGAATATTTTCTTACTGTATTTTTGTACTTTTCATGTTACATCACTGTTATCAGCCCTGCATATTTACTATTTACTCATTTTTCATCTCTTTGCTTTTTAAAAACTTTTGACATGGAATAACTGTAATATTTATGGCATACGGACTAAATTCAAAACGTGTATACAATGCATAATAATCAAATTAAGGTAATTATCATTTTCATTTCCTTAAATATCTATCATTTGTTTTCTGTAGAGAACCTTCAAACTCCACCCTTCTAGTTCTTTATAAAATATATAATAAAGCCGGGGATATAGCTCAGTGGCACAGCACCTGCCTGGCAAGCGTGAGGTCGTGAGTTTGATTCCCAATGCCAAAAAAAGAAAAAAAAAAAAAAATATATATATATATATATGTAATATAGAATATATAAATAAAAATAATATATATAAAATATATATAATTTGAAAAATATTTTCTCTCTCTCTCTCTCTCTCTCTCTATATATATATATATAATAAAGTGTGGGGAACTTTGGGCACCATACTGGACTATGGAACATTAGAACTTATTTCTCCTACCT
Source organism: Erethizon dorsatum (assembly GCA_028451465.1). Classification (NCBI taxonomy): domain Eukaryota; kingdom Metazoa; phylum Chordata; class Mammalia; order Rodentia; family Erethizontidae; genus Erethizon; species Erethizon dorsatum. The sequence continues at coordinate 27,206,504 of CM051826.1, forward strand.
AACTGTATTCTGATACCTGTTATCCAGCCTGCTTTTAACCTTTTCCCCTTCTTATCTGCTAATAATCAATAATTTGCTCTTTTTTACTATGATATCAACATTTTTTTCCATATATGAGTAAGAGCATTGGCTTTTGTATTTTTTTTATGTTTTATGTCACTACTTAAGGTTTTTTATAAATTACCCTTGATTAAAGTTTAGGTATATCTATCTTTCTTTCTGTCTCTAATGCGCTTACTATTTTCTATTTGTTCATCCCCTGTTTTTGGATTTGCATGCATTCTTTAGTTTTGCAGTTTCTTTCTTCCATCTCATTTGGTTGTTTTACCATATTGCTTATCCTTGTCTCATAGGCTTCTTGTCTACTTAAGTCCTTTTTAGATAGGGAAGAATTTGTAGCAGAATTTTTGCTCATATTTCATGGTGTACAAGTTGGAATGGATTCTTCATCAACCCTTTTCCCACTATATTTTTTTTGTGGTTGTCAGAGGTAGTAAAACTCGTAGTATTTTTGTACGGCTACTGTTGTGATTTCTGCATGTCTTGTTCATCTTTGGCATAGGAATTCTTGTGTGAACTTTTTGTAACGTGGATATATACTTTTTAAAATCTTATTTAATGGCAGGGTTTGATGGTAAGAGGGGCAGGAAAAGAGGTATCTGCTGCTATTAACAGTTACCATAGATTAATTTAATGTTATTTTTACTATAATTTTGTTAAAAGTCCCGTGTAAATATTTCCTGTATCTAGTTGAGGAAATATTTTGTATCCATTAGGAGTACCCTGGTGTCTTGAGGATTTTTCCCCAATTTGGAAATCCCATCAAGCCTTCAGCTCTGATAGAGGACTCTAAGTACCCTTTCCCATTTCCTCTTCTCTAACAACCAGATGGCAGAAGAGAGGCAAGAAGATTCCCTTAATGAGTACATTAGCTTGAAGGAGGCTCTGTGAATGTTTTTTTCCATCCATAACCACTTCTTCCATGCCTCTTATTTCTTTTCATTTTTATTTCATTATGATAAATTTCAGTTTATTGTTAAAGATAATTATATTTGGGAGATTTACCTGCCCTTCTCCCATCTGGGTAAAAACAGCATGTTAATTCTGGCAGTTTTATTTTTTTCAAGCTTTCCAAGTCTTAGTTTAGCCTTGGTGGTCAGGAAAAACTTCCGTTCTGCAAAAAGTTTATTTTTATTGTTTAATTTTTTATTAGTTGATTTTTCACATTGATTGCCTCTGTATTTTCCTTTATCCACTCCTCTGGTTTACATTATAGTAAAAATAACATGACAACAATAAGTTTCTATAATTTTTTTCCATCATCTATTCACCTCCACATAATTTCTAGGGTGGTTAAGGTATAGAGAATAAGATATGGATGTCATTTGTTGATTCCTGTAATGGTCTGTTTCAGTTTTTAAATGACATTTTGCAAGATCCTGGACGTAAAATTTTAGTAACTCTTTGACTTGAGCTCAAGTAATCTAATATAAAACACATTTAGTTCTTTTGTTGGATTGGGAAAGTTTACAAACACTGCTTCTAAGTAGTCACCTTTTCCCAGTAGTTACTAGGATTGCCTTAATTTAAGACACTCAAAGGACTTTTTACTTACTTTTCAATTAATATATGAATCCTTAAAAGCTAATTCACTGTAAGTAAATACTTAATGAATATATGTCAAATAATTGAATCGTGAAGAAACTTTCATGGAGAGAAAGTATGGTGAAAATCGAGGACACATTGAAAAATGTAAAGTAAAAACTGCGAAAGAAATCTATTATGGGTGAAATGCTGATAGCAAAGAAAAACAATGAAGAAAGGAACATGATGAAAGAAAAACTTCACTGGCCCCAAAGAATACATTCAAGTTAATCCTTCAATCATTCCAGCACCATGCTAACTTGAGAAAGGTCCTTAACATTCTTTTTATTTTTTATTTTTGTGGGTACCGGGGGTCAACCTCAGGACCTCGCGTGCCAGCACGAGCCTGTGCCGCTGAGCGATATCACCAGCCCTTTTTTCGTATGTGGGATCTGGGAGTCAAACTCGGGCCCTTGCGCTTGCCGGGCAGGCGCTTATGCCGCTGAGCCATCTCACCAGCCCCCTTAACATTTTTAAGTTTTAGTTTTCTCATCTGTGAAGTAGGGATAATGAAAATGCTTACATTACAGCCTTGTCTTTAGGTCAAGTAAGATAAAATATGCAAAGAAATTAACATAGTGCCTCCTGGCACAGTCACAGAGCCTGATAAACAGTTAATTATTGTCATTCCAATTAAGTCTTTAAAATCAAAAGAAAAGGACATATATTAAAAATTGTTATGTTCCTGTTCTTTTACCCTGAAGTATTTGTTCAAGGTGTCTGTGATATATAGTATCATTGCTTAGCCAGATTTTAAGCTTGTATCATAACCATCTTCTCCTGCCAATTTGCCTAATATTGGGTCTTGTGTTTACAGGCAAAGGATGCACCTTGATTTTACCTATTGAATCAATAAATCAATGGATTTAGGATCACAGGACACAAAACAGAAAGCACTGATCCTAGAACTTGATGGATAAAACTGATGCGACTTTCCATATTTTCATTAATTGTGAAACAGAAGAAATGACCTAACCATCCTCTAAGATCCCCTAAGTCAAGGGAGACTCAGAGCACTTAAAATAGCTGAACTATTTAGATATAAGCCACAACCACAATGTCAGACCTCCCTCAGGACATTTAAACTGTTGACAACCAACATGCAGAAGTTTATAAACAATCTTTATAAAATGAGGAGTTCTAATACAATACCAGGACTGAAGTAGATTTCCCTCCATAGCCTTCCTATCGCCAGCAATAGTGAATGCTGCTCTTTATCATCCTCCCTCTGGATGCCCCCATAGTCCTCTCTTTCTTTGGAACAAACCAATTTAGTCTTGCCTGACTTATTTGTTGTTTTCTCTGTGACCTCAAGTCTCATGCATTCCAACTCTTTCTGAAAACTAAGAACTCTCAGGTTACTAGAATCTACTTCAATGAGGAGCTAGTTAGAAATTATAGAGCAACTCCTGTGCTGTATTTTCCAAGAACTATGTTAGCATCAGCCCCAAGCACTTGCACTGTTTCCTGCACCCACCCTGTCCGGGTATTGTATTAGAACTCCTCATTTTATAAAGATTGTTTATAAACTTCTGCATGTTGGTTGTCAACAGTTTAAATGTCCTGAGGGAGGTCTGGCAGCCAGTGGTCCAAGATGCTTTTGAGCAAAAAGAAAAATTTTCAATGAGGACTGTCTGCTATTTGCTACTAAGCATGGTGTATACTGCCTCGTGTTCTCATAAGATAGGTGAAGAAAGATGCAATATGTTCTGGTGGTTAGGGAGCAGGTAACCCAAAACTAGTACACATATGTTAGAGTTATCTTTCATCATTATAGCTGGGCCTCTTCAGTTATGCAAGTGGAAGGAACATTTTCACCATCCATACATTGGCATACACCTTTGCTAATGCCTGGCCTTCACACCCCATTTCCAGTCTACCAAGTCCTCCAGGATGTAACTTATTAATATCTTTTAGGTCTATCCTCTTTTTATCTTTTTCACTAAAATTCCCCTAGTCCAAGTCATTTTGCTGCAGTTTGACCTTAGGAAAGCTACTCTCTCTTTGCCTTAGTGACCTCATCTGTAAAATGGGCATAATAATATATCTGTGTTTTAGTTAGTCCGAGCTCTGCAGAGAAGCTGAACCAATAGGGTGCATAGAATGATGTCTGTAAGAGGTTTGTTGTAGAAACTGGCTCACATTGATATGGATACTGAGAAGTCCCACACTACACCATCCGGAAGCTAAGGAACCAGGACACTGAAGTGTATGAAGGCATCTTACACTGAAGGAGGCACAAGCAAATTCAAAGGCCTCAGAACCAAGAGCTCTAAAGTTCAAGGGCAGGAGGAGATGGTTGTTTCAGCTCAAGAAAAGAAGACAAATTTGCTCCATCTCAGCCTTTTTGTCCTAAAGGCTCCCTTGGCAGTTTGGATGATGCCCACCTACGCTGGTGAGGCCAGATCTTTCATTAGCTCATCTATTCAAATGCTAATCTCTTTCACAAACACCTTCACCTGCAAACCCAGCTATCTGTGCGTCCCTCGGTGCAATGAAATTAGCAAATAACATCACCCATCAAAACGCTGAGAAGTATTTAGAAAGCATCTGAAAGGCATGCGAGTTCAAAAAATAATGGCCTAAGGAATCTAAGGTTTCCCTGCAACCACACTTCTGCTCTAATCTCTTTTCTGCACCAAAGCCAGGATGATCTTCCCTAATGTAAGTCTTGCTTCACTTAAAATTTCTCCTGAAACCGGGGGTGGGGACACATGCCTGTAACCCCAGCTACTTGGGAGGCTAAGGAAGGAGACTTGCTTGGTCCTAGGAGTTAAAGGCAAGCTTGGGCAACATAGTGAGATCATGTGTCCAAACAAACAGACAACAAACAAACTTCTCCTGGATGTTGTGTGCTTAGAGAATGGAAATCCTTGCCCAGTGTTGCCTCACTTTCTTCCAAGTACCTTTCCCACTTTGCTCTCATTTCATTAGCTACTCACTCCCCTCTCCTATCAGACCCTGACACATCCCACGTTTCTTCCTTCCGCATGCTTCCACATGGCGGTTCCTCTGCCTGGGATACTTTCCCATCGTCTCTCCCCTGTTCCATGATTTGGATTCTCTTGCACGTCTTTGGGCAAATGTCTCTGATCCCTCCCCTCCCCGTCCCAAGTCTAGGTTAGTTTCTTTAGTCCATATGCTCTCTTAGGGTCTTATTCTGCACTTATCTCATTTATTAGGAAGATAGCTTTTTTTTTTTTTTTTTTTTTTTTTTTTTTGCGGGTACCGGGGGTCGACTTCAGGACCTCGCGCGCCAGCAGGCGCCTGTGCCGCTGAGCGATATCACCGGCCCTTTTTTCGTATGTGGGATCCGGGAGTCAAACTTAGGACCTCGTGCTTGCCAGGCAGGCGCTTATGCTGCTGAGCCATCTCACCGGCCCCTAGGAAGATAGCTTTTTAAGCATTGGTTTTCTCTTTAGATTGAATCTATAAGACAAGAGAGAAAACTCACAACCCTATATTCTATATGAATTTTCTCAAAATCAATGAAGGATCTCCCTAAAGATCTATTTTATCTTTTTCTGAAAATATTAGCTCTTTATTCTAATCACCACTGTGAGCCTTTATATAAAACTTTCTAGAAATACCACCGTACCTATAGCTTCCTGGGTTGGCTAGACCTCAAAGTTTATTCCCTGTTGTCACATTTCTCCAATGCTGAGTTATTCAAGCTAGAAAATGCCCCAGGGAGTATGAGCAGAAATTCCACAGCCTTGACACTCCATGTCCCAAGAATAGTCTGTTCTTGGTGCGTGGATGTGAAGGAGGAGGATGGGCAGGGGCACAGAACACTTCAGAAGAAACGGCTGGGGCATCTCCAGTCCTTTCATTTCCAAGGTCTTCCTTTTAACCCTTAATTTGTCTGTAAGGTAACCATTTGCACAAACACCAACACCATCACCATCATCACATCACTACTTCCTGAGAATGCACATAAATTCTCAGATATAGTAGACTCTGAGAATAGCAAAGCAGAAATCACAAGCTAGAAGGCCCCTGGCCAAATCCAACACATGGTTTTGCATGCAAAAAATTATAAAATTGTACATGAAAATTCAGATTTCCAGTTTCTTTGAAAATAATGAAAATTGTTCTTTGGCTTGAGGCTGAGCCATGACAACCACTCCAAATAAGTCAGGCTCGTTTCAGTGTGCTGTGATGTCAGCCACTCCACTTCGACCCTTGAAAACAGCCTGGAATACTCACTCGCTTGCCTTCCTTGTTCACTGTAAATGACTGAGTTGTTGAGCCTTAGTCTAACTCGCAAAGCAAAAGAAGCTTATTTTCCTCGCTGTTTCTTAATTTTTGAGGCCATTCCATTCACCCCCAGCATTCCACTGTTGCATAGAACAAGGGAAAGTCTTTTGCTTATCCCTTCCCTTTCAAATTGTGTTCCTGAGATCTCACAGAGAATAGGAGATGGTCCCTCTTATTAGAAACATCCTTAGCTTCAAGAAATGTGGTTGGAGTTTTATATTTGCTGTTTATGAAGTCCAAGCTAAATTCCAAAATGAAGTCCATCTTCCTCCCCAAGTGATTGTTGTTGCACAAGCAAACATAGATTAGTGGGAGACTGACAGGAGGCTGACAAGGGAGAAGTTAAGAGGCTGCTTTGGGGTAAGTAAGGGGTTGAGTGTCTGAGCCCCAGTAGTGACCACAGAAAGAAGAAAGGGAACAGATGCTACTGGTTTAACCTTAATAAAACCAACTATGTTGTCCTGTCTTTGTGAAAGATAACACACTAATATACTGTCACCACAGCCTGTACTTACTAAGATTTTTCCCCAAAAAGATTTTAATGAGCATCTCTTCTCTCTTCTTTTAGACCTAAATGCGTGTTTTAAAAATTAGTATATCTATAACATAATGAGAACATTTACAGGCTCCATTTAAAGTTGAATGAAAGCTACAATCTTGGCTTCAAACCAACTAACTAAACAACATAGCAATCAAAATCCAACTTAGGGGCCTGACAGTGAGTATAAGCATGACAGTGAGGTTGAATTAAATATAGGATCAGAGAGAGAGAGAGGAAGAAGGAAAGAGAGAGAGACAGAGAGAGAGAGACCTACCAAACAGCCTAACAATATTTTGGGTTTTGATCCTGTTCTTCTTAAACCTAGAACACAGTTAGTGCAGTGGGACCTCCCTGCTGTAGGTTCCATACCTACAGATTCAACAAACCACTGATTGAAAATATTCCAAAAACAAAATTGTGCCTGTATTGAACACATACACACTTTGTTTCTGGTTACGATTCTCTAACAATGCAATATAACATCTATTTACATGGCTTTATGTTAAGTTAGGCATTGTAAATAATGTAGAGATGATTTAAAGTGTATGGAAGGATGTGCATAGGATATATGCAAATACTATGTCATTTTATATAAGGGAATTTATCATCTATGGATTTTGGTGTCCAATTCCCCTCCTTCTCCCAATATTGCAGGAAAACTGTATATATGTAAGTCCACTTTCAGCATTGTACAACGGATGGACACTATTTCCCACCCCAAATTAAATAGACATAACATAGAAGTAGTGGGCATGATTCAATGATATTTGTTGAAAAAAAAAAAAAGAGAAGGAGGGATTAAAGAAAGGAGGGAGAGAACTAACAAATACTGAATATGAAACCATAAATTCAGCCATAAATTCTCCTTTCCTAGAGAAGTGAAAGTCTTAAAAGCCAGTCTTTGTTGAGACATAAAAAGGAAAACCAACTGCCAAAAGTGCTTTGGACATATTAAAGCAGAGTTAGGAGATTCAAACATCAACTTGTACTATAACTCATAAGTAGGTAAAACTCAGGGTCCTGTGGAAGCAGTGACCCTATGCCCAGGGAGGAGGTGAAGACTCATAGCTCTGACTGCAGGTGGAAGAGCAATGAAAAGAAGGTGAAGAACAAGAAGTCAGACACGTGGGTCATGAGCATCCCTTGAGTTCAAAAACCCTACCGGAAGATTAATAAGAAAAAGAGATTTTGTGAGTATCCAGAGTAGGAGAGTTTGTTTCTCACTCTTTAGCCACACACTGGGACCGTTTAAAGCCCCTTTGAAATGCTCCTTTTTTTGTGTGTGGGTATTGGGAGTTGAACTCAGGACCTCGGGCTTGCCAGGCAGGCTCTTATGCCACTGAGCTATCTCACCAGCCCACAAATGCTCCTTCTTAATTAGTGCTAGAGAAGCATGGAGCCCCTGAGCTGCTGAGGGCATCTCTCTGAGGGTAGACTTTATGTTCTCCATACTAGATACGTGGTGTACAGAATACCTAGAGGTCCCAAATCTCAGGTGGAGGAGGATATACAAAGAGGTTCAAAGTACAGTCAGTCCTCCATATCTGCAGATTCCACATCTGTGTGTTCAACCAACTGCAGATTGAAAATATTTCAGAAAGATCATGTCTGTACTAACATGTACAGACTTTTCCTTGTCATTGTCCCCTAAACAATACAATACAATGACTATTTCCATAGCATGTACTTTGTGTTAAGTACTAGAAGTTGTCTAGAGAGATGATTTTAAGTATATGTGTGCTGTGCATTGGTTATATGAAAATCCTTCCCAGTTTATATTAGACACTTTACATAAGGATTGGTTCTGAAACCAATTCCCCACAGATTCCAAGACACAAATGTACCATAAAATACAATAACTTGACAAACAAAGTTCAGCACCAAGACATCAACAGTAAGTGTAAGCATGATATTCCAAAATCCTGGAGGGGATTGGATCTGTCAGTGGACACTGCCATGTGGGTACCTGAGGGCTGGACCAGAACAGCCCACCCAGGGCAGTGACCACTGTGGACCCAGAGGTAGTTACAAGCCCCCAGCCCTCTGTGTCACTGCCGTGAGGACCTAGAAACTTGGAATTATCATTAAAAGTTAACTTGCCCAAAGGAGAATGAGGAAGGTTGTGAAAAGCTGAGCAGGAAAATGCTGGAAGACACCGTTTCCCCAAAAGAAGCTGCTTTAAAACTGAGAGAGACTGCTTGAGTCCTGCAAACACAGTCAGCATCGATGGGAAAGCAAGAGTCAGTCATAGACACACTTACTCAGAAAGACCGGAGCATGTGAAGAATAAGTCGCAAATGTTTGGCCTTACTAAGTGCATTAGTACATTTAGTATTTCTTATTTCTTTAAAGTGTATTAGTACATATTTGCAGTACACAGTGAGCACATTACTCTTGGAGAGTTGGTACTTGTGCATAACACGTCTTCATCCTTCTTACTTCTTCCCCTCCCCTCCCGCCTCCCTTCTCCCTCCTTCCTGCTTCCTTCTCATTTGCAAAAGATCTATCTCCCTGTTTCTCGCTACTATCTTTTATTTTGCACTTTAAATTATTTACACTTTGAGTTTCTCATGTAAGAGAGACTATGAAATCTTTAAGCTCGTGTGTCGGATTTATTTCACTTAATAATATGGTCTCAAGACACATCCATTTTTCTACAAGTGATTCAAATTTATGTGGTATCTATACACAATCCAGTAGTACTCTATGCATTTGTACATTTTGAATACTACAATAAAATACCAGAGACAGGCCAACTTTATAAAGAGAAGAGGATTAGTTAGCTCACAGTTTTGGATGCCTAAAATTCAACAAGCATGGTGCAGATTCTGAGAAACACTGTCCCCCCTTCCACCCCAAGACTGTGTTGCCTCACAGAGGATCACAAAATCAGAAGCATGTGTGGGTGGAAGACATCACGTTACTCCTAGAAATAGAAAGCTAGAGCGAGACTTGAGTGAGGCCAGGCTCAAATTTTTATAAAACTTGTCTGTTGAGGACTAAACAGTTTCCCATGAGATATACTTTACTCCCTTCCAAGGGCATGCCCCCAAATGACCTAAGTACCTGCCACCATGCTGCACCTCTTCAAAGTTCCACATCACCTCCCAATGCCAGCACCTAGGTGACCAAGCTCACAATATATGAACTTTGGTGCACAAACCATATCCAAATCATAACCTTCAGGGAAAAATGAGATGAGGATTAAAGGTAAATTATTTCAGAAACAAAAAAGAGAAAAATAATAAAGGACAATTTTCTTACCCTTGAGATCAAAATACTTATCATACAATTAGCAGAGGGGATAAAAGATGGATTTTGTGGTATCCAGAGTAGGACAGCTTGTTCCTCATGCTCTGGCCATACAGTGGAACCATTAAAGCCCTCTTTGAATTGTAGATGATGGGAAGTGTCTTAGTTCATTTTCTGTTGCTATAACAAAATATGTAAACCTGGGTGATGTACAAACAAAAAAATTATAATTAACCCATAGTTTTGGAGTTTGAAAGTCCAAGATCAGACAGCTCCATCAGATCAGTTTCTGGTGTGGGCCTTCTGGCTATATCACAACATGTCAGATGGCATCATGGTAAAAAAATGTATATGTATTCAAGAGGAAAAGAGTAGTCACATAGGAAGATATGAAAGAAAGGTCCATGCTTCCTCCCATAGGAATGAATTCACTCTGTGAGACCAACATTAGTCCCTTCTGAGCAAGAGCAGGGCCCTCAATAATTTAACCCCTTATCCTGGACCTTACATCTTAAAGGTTTCTCTACCTTAACACTGCTACAGTGAGGACCAAACTTGCATCCCGTAAATGTTTGGGGGACACACTCAGAACACATCCATACCATAGCAAGAAACAATATGTGAAAAAAGAGCTTAAGATAGGAAACTATAAATTTTCTCTTAATGATATGAATTTACCTCATTTATCCTCAGCACAATCAATAGAAACTTCAGGCAAAGGGACAGGTTTAGATGCAATCCAGGTCCTTGCAGGAGACAGATGGGACCATAGGAAAAATTAAGAGCATGCAAAATTAGGAAATGCAAAGGTCCCAGGGACCAGACACAGTGGGAAGCTGTTGCTAGTTTTTTTTTTTTTTTTTTTTTTTAACCAAAAAGAATGGCAGGGAATTGTGTCAGAGAACCTGGGGAGTACTGGAGATATGGAAGAGGAACCACTTATGGTGGGTAGCACCTGACCTTCACTTCTCCCAGCCTCCTCATTCTATCTCCTGCAGATGGCTGTCATTGACCAAATCCAGCTGAAGGCCAGAGGTAAAGGGAGACCAAGTAATGCAATTCATTGGATCCATCTCCTGGGGCACACAGCAAGGCAGAAATGGAAAGAAGATTTTAGGGGGCCAATGGAAAATAATCAGCACAGTTTGAGGCACACAATTATACCATGCTCTCTCCTGAAACAAAAGAGATTCAGAACGGCTGATTCTTCATGCAGAATCTGCACTTCTGTGCAATTTTGTAAAACCAGAAAAGAATAGCAGCACACGAGCTCCTCTTGGGTGGCCGATGAAGTACCTGAAAAGGATTTGTTTTTCAATTTTCCAAAGAAATTAAGAAATTTCCATCATTCTCCCCAAGGCTGTGATGTCAGACTGTTTTAGTCTCAGCTAAGCTACTTCAAACATTGTCACATACTTCTATAAACTTGAACTATGGGAGCTCTGTCTTTCCAGTTTCATTATACAACGTAAACGTACAGGCTGTGTCTGTATGTCATGGATGTTCTGGCCATAAGGCACACCACCACACAGCTGAAAGACAAGCCAGTGGGCCCTGCCAGACCATGCTGACCTCATTTTGCAATGCTGGCTTTGGGGGATTTTATTTTAAAACCTGAGTATTTATACAGTTTGCATTCTTTAGGAGGTGATAGAGTCTATCAACCTTCAAGAGCTCTCATTTGCTTTATCTTTTTGCTAAGAGAAGCCAGGCTGCCTGGCTGAGAGGACCAAGCTGACTTGGCTTAGTTTAACCATACCTGTTGTTATTAAACACAGAGCAGAATTATTTTAAGTTCAATTTTTACATTAAACATAATAATTTTGCTCCGTTTGGATTCCTGAGACTTCTTTGGACACTGTAATTTATTGCACTGTTCTGATGCTATCCTCCCCACCCCCATGAATTCCATACTGTACACGGAGGGGGTTATTGGGAAAGGGTGAGTAAGGGTCACTGACAGCAGGGTTAGGATGGGAAGAAAATGTCACCAACTTCCCAGTCTCCACTGGAATGATTGGGGGTAATGGGCCCCGTGACTTTGAGTAGAATTGGGAAAGTAGAATTTAGAGAAAGGATTCATATCCTTCCTTGCATTTGTTCTCCAAAGAAAACTCATTTGAAATCCTCCAACTTTAGTAGAATTGCTTTCATAGCCATTTGTACAGTTTCTATACATAAAGCATCGATGGTGGAGTTACCTGACCTGGAGTGAACTTTCAGGTGTCACCTGTGGTGTGACCTTGAGGAGGTGGCTTACCTTCTCTGACTGCCTTGATTGTCATTCTGCTGTACAGATGGTTCTGAGACATAAACCAGGCATCACTGGTCCATGGTGAGGTAAGCACAGAAACTGAGAGGAAGTGTTTAGATGTCTATTAGGAATTTAACATTAGTGCAACACCCAAGCACATGATCCTTGGACTTATTGAACAGGGTACAAATTAAAAATAGAGGTGTGTACCAACATGGGAAAAGAAAAAAGGAAAGAGCAAACACAGAGGGTACTTGATCTTTCTCATTTGAAAAGCTTGGGTAAGCCTGCTATCTACCCTCTCACATAATACAGAGGAGGCACTGAAGCAATGTCTGAATATTATAGGAGCTCAAAAATTGTCAGTTCTTTCCACTATTCTGACCCAAAGAAGACTCAGAATCCTGCAGGCAATACTTCAGATCCATGAACCCTGACCTTGCCCCAGCAGAAAATGCAAGGATGAGGTCTACTAATATCTACATTGGAAGCTTTCGTGTGGAGGGAAGCTGTGTGTGTGACCATGGTCTCCAAATAGATTGTGAATGTGGCAGGGCTCAAATATGAATGTTCTTGCCTCTTAACTTAGGAGAAGGCCCCACCTGATGGGCTCTATAAACAATACCTGTTTAAATCAAGCTTTAGATTGTACAAGTGTGGTCATTTGCAAGGAACTGGAATTCCTGGATTTTTACTGCAGGCAAATTATTCATTTGCATCAACTTCTTTTATGCATTTTTTTAAAGAAGCTTTGAAAAGCAAAAAGCAAACAAAGGTTCCAAGTGGAGGTACTGAAGGCCAACTCCCTCTCTTTTATCACAACTATGACTTTGGTATATTCTCTTTTTTAAAAAAAGAAATATTATCTTTTTAGAGAAGTCATAAGTTTACACTAAAATGGAGAGCAAGGTATAGAGGTTTCCCACAATTCCACTAGCCCTACACTTGCATGGCCTCTCTACATATCAGAGCTCACACCAGAGTGGTACATTTGATACAACTGATGAACCTACATTAACATATCATTTTGTCCAAAGCTCATAGTTTATATTAGGATTCACTGTTGGTGCTGTACATTCTACGGGCTTGGACAAGTGTATGATGACATATACTCCCTATTATAATATCACACAGAACTTTGTTATAGTCTTACTTTGGGCTCTGACATAGCTCACCTATGGGATACCAAAACTGAGGGCACATGGGCACATTGCTCATCTAATTGCAGCGTAGGGTATCCAATGGGCTATGTCTAATTTTCTGGAAAGAAGAAAATGTTCAAACAAGTTGCTAAAGGAAGAAATATTTATCTTGAACTGCTTGGCCCACTGGCCCTACCAGTGTTACCTCAGTCATTCTGCATATCAACCACAAAGAAGACCGCAAGAACTTGGAAATTTAGGAAAGTTGTAAAGTTCAGCAAAGCCCTGGCCCATGTATTTATTAAACCTGCTTTCCAATGACTGCTTGTGTACACCACTTCAGAAGAAAATAATGAGCATGAAATTCAATTATACAGGCACCCGCTTAGCCATCTCAACCAGAATTGTGTCCCTAATCTTTTATTTTGAAGATAAAGTGAAAATCTAAAGCTACTCTCCTTATGATGGCATTTTATTCCCTTTGTAACCCAGCCAAGAGAATTCCCTTCAACCTAAGGCTCTAAACTTCAAAGTCAGCTCCCCTCCTAGCTGCTGTCTGGCTTTTGAACATGAATTTATGTTGTCTCTACACTGGGAGAAGTAGAGCAAGCTAACCTAACAATAGGGCTTCGGGAGCCAGGCTGCAGGGCCCTGGGAAACACTAGGCTGAGTATCACAGAGGGGAATACTTCCTGCCTGCCTCTGTAACCACTATACCTGGAAGAAGAGTGGTTTAGTCCCTGAAATATTGTCCTTAAGAGTTCTGGAAGGCCCTAGCCCAGGCCATGATGCACTCTAAACTTAAACTGGAACTCTTGGTTCAGACCATTGTAAAATATTGCTGCTCTGAGGATTCTATTTAGCCTTCTTTGAAATGTTCTTGCTGCCTGTTTTCCAGGTCGAATTCTACACATGTAAGTATCGCCACAGGATTCTCATTTCATTTCACCTGTGCTATGTATGGAACTATGTCTCATTCACCTGTCTGGATGAATCCGCACCAGGCACAGAGTCCATCCTTGGGCATTGTCATCAGAACGGTTATCTGTACCATAAAACTTCCAGACACAGAGCCTTTGCCCCTATGATCCAGGCTATGATGTTTAAAGCACAATATCTAGGAACACGGTGCTCCATGAAGCTGCCCTTTCACTCTGTTTTTCCTGTTATCTCTCGTCCAGAGGAAAGCCTGACGAGTGTCCCTAACACAAACCCTAAAATACAATTCGGCACTTGCAATATCATTTAGTTTCCTCTCATGAGAAGATGGCACTGAAAATATGAATTTTATAGTTTTTCACTTGCATAGTCTATTTTTCCAAGTATAAAGATTTATAAAGTATCTTAGAGTTTATTATATTTATACTGGGTAGGCTTGAATTGGTGGAGGAGGAAGTTGAGTTTTTACGTGAAGACATCAAGAACTCCCTGATGGCCAGATTTCTGGTTTACTAGGATAAACCCATTAAAGAGCCCTCTGTAAAGAAGCTTATGATTGTGTGCTAAGAAGAGGAGGTACAGTTTAATCCAGATGCAGTCCTTCCAGAGCTAAAGGGATAGAGGGCCTTCCCTCCTCACCAAACATGTTCACTTTTCAAAGCCCTTCCCATCCTCCAAGTCCCATCTCAGATCACTACAGAAAGTTATTTTCACCTTCTCTATGGTAGTTATGATTCATCAATATATGCTCATTGGACACCAATCATGTCCATAATACTCTTCTAATTTGGGAGGGACAGAGAAATGATCTAGAAAGATTAAGTCCCTGCTGTTAGAAAGCCCACATTACCAAGAACTGGGGCCATCCAAATGATAAACAAGGAAATACACAAAACACTTTTAACTTGTCTTAAGTGTTATGAGAAAATAAAGCCAAGTGAGGCAGTTCAGTGACTGGGGCCTGAGGAGAAATTTCTGCAGGATGGTGGGGCAGCCACTGTGAGGAACTGACTGGGCCAAGGACTGAGAAAGCAGCTGTGCTTAGAGAGAGATGGCGTCTTTTAGGATGATGGAAGAATAGGTAAACTTGTCAAGTTCAAGAAACACACACACGAGGCAATGGGAGTGGTCCCCTCAGAGCTGGACTGAGAGGAGGGAATAGGGCTGCTGCTGTGGCCCTCTCCATGCTGGCCTTTGGTCCTTTCTCTCTGGCTACCATTTAATCATCTTGAAGGTCCCTGGCCTCCCACACAAAATCCTGTTATGGACTGAACATGTGTTCAGTGTGTTCCTCCAAAAATTCATATATTAAATCCCTGCCCCGCAATGTGATAGTATTTGGAACTGGGACTTGAGATTGTTGGGGCTAAAGGAGTCAGAAGAGTGTGGCCCTGTCTGTTGGGACCAGTGCCCTGATAAGAAGAGACACCATGTGAGGACGCAGAGAGAAGGCAAAGACCCTAAGTCAAGACACAAAGCCTCAGAATGAAAGCTACCTTGCCCAACATCTTGATCTTGTCCTTTCCAGCCTCCAGAATGCTGAAAAATAAATTTAGATCCTCAATAGAGGATCTGTAAATATCCCTTCTATAGATGAGTAGTAGATGGAGGGGATTGTAACTCACATCCCCTCAATCCTCAATAGCTCATGCCTGACCCTGTGTAAGCAGAACCTCTTGTCCCTAATCAAAGTTTAACTAGGTATTTTCAGTTTCACAATAATCTAAAAAGTATCATTATGTATTCCTCCACCACAGGCTCCTCCCCTGCTGAGTTGCTTTCAACCTGTGCCACATTTGTCTCTGTCGTTAGGATATTCAGGTTCCAGATATTCAGGTTCCGGCCAAGAGCGATAGTCAACTTCTGATCCCAAAGCTACAACCCATCGAGACGTCAAACTGAGGCTGTGTTCTTTGAAGCTTCCTCTGAGTTACAACAACTGAAGAGAAACACTTTAGTGACCCTCTCACCTAGAGTCCTAAAAATCTCACCCACCTTGGTGCTTGTGGCATCCGCAGAGGAAATACATACTCCAGCTTCTGTCTGCAGCCCTGTCTGTACTGAGCACAGATCTCAGGCCTCATCTACTGTGTCCTCCGGCCTCTCAGGTCTGCCTCAAGTAAGCAAGCACCTGTAGACAGCCAGTCACCTCCACTACCACTCACCTGTCCTGGGACCAAGTGCCAAGGTCAAGCGACACCTCGAACCAAAGACCTAACACACCCGAGTTCTTGGACTCTGTTCGCACCCAGCCATGAGCAACAGATTTTTTGGTTTGAGGGAAAAAATATATTGAAGGTGAGGAACAAAGTGACTCTTTTCCCCACAGACGTGTGTGTGTGTGTGTAAGTGTGTGTGTGTGTATAAAGGACTAGAATAAAGATATATGTCCTCAATGTGCTGTTGCCAGTAGACATTTGACTAGCACCCTTACGTGTGACATCTGTTTGTTCAAATGTCACACAATTCATGGTCTGTGTGTGATTGTGGCAGTGCTGTGGACTCAGCTGAGGACTCCCAAGCTTGGCAGCCTCCCTGGTGTGCTGCTCCGTGGCCGGCAGCCAGAGCTGTACACTGCAGAGTGCGTGGATCTGTGCATACACACGCACACGCTCCGCACACGAGCTCACGCACACAGAGCAGGTGAGAGGCGCTCTCTCATCCATGGATGCTTCGTTCCTTTTATGTTATTTATCATGCCCCTCAAAACTGTATTATGCACGATCTTGTCCTGGGGTCTTGATTTCTTTCATGTGGTTCTTTGTGCTAACGAGATTAAATCAGTTCCAATAGGTACTGGTTTAATGGAGATGATAAACTTTTATTGAACTTGAGCACATTAAAATGAAATGTAAGCAATAGGTGATTTTGGCATTCGCCTGGGGTCTCTTCCAATCTGAATAAAACCAGCATGCCTTCTCTGGAAAATAACAGCTCCAAGCCCAGCTCACTTTATGTGCTTAATTAAAATCTATTTTTGTGGTTAAAAAAAGGAGCTAAACAATGAAATGTTCCTTCTCTTCCTCAGAGGTCCAAGGAGCCATGTTTTCAACTATGAAAACAAAGACCAACATGCACTTTCTTAAAAACAGACCTTTAAGCTTCACACTAGGACCAGGTACCGAGCTGCTTCACAGCAGCCTGCCTGCTAATCTGCGATCTGTTTTGTCTGTGAATGGGATTATCATGGTGGTTTATTGAATTGGAGCCAAAAATGATGTTAAGTAAACTGTTTACACAAAGTCACCAGGCTGAAAACTCCAAACTCAGACTCATTTCAGGTTTTAACCAAAATAAACTTTATTATAGTTTCAACTGGACAGTTAAACCTTTCAGGGTCTGTTCAACTTGCTGAATGTGTAAAACATGAGACCGCAGCTCTCCACAGAAACTCTGAGACCGTAAATACTGCGGTTAACCTCTGAAGGCTGCCTTGCTCTGCAGCTCTCTGCGCGGCGGTTAGTCGGACCGGACTCCAGCCAGGGTCCTGGGCCAGGCTCCTGTCACTGTCTCTGCCAGTCCTCTAAGTCAAGAGAGGAGGTTTGGCTCTGCAGCATAGCAGGGGGTAGACGCAGTGCCTGCCACCATCCCCTAGCCTGATTCCTCAGAAAAGACATCTTTATGTCCCTGGGGGGCTGGCAGGAATACACCTGGCCTCTTTTGAACCCTATCATGGCCCCCCAGTTTGAAAGGGTCAAAATGATTTTTTTTATTAATGTCTGCTCTTGCCCTTGGTGCATCTTAAATTCTAATCCGGGGCCAAAACATTTCACAAGACATGCTTTGATCTGCTTTAAAACAGACAGAAGACCAAAAGAATAGAAATGTCAACCAAGCAAGCCCAACTCAAACGCATTGTTTTGTCTCCTTGCGGGTTCTGTGGCGTAAAGCCAAGCAGGGGTTCCAGTTTGCGTTCACCATGTTCACGGAAGAAATTCTAAGATCACTTCTCCAGGACACTTCATGTACAGATAAGAAAATAGGCACTCAGGAAAGTATCACTGGACTGTCGTTTTTTTTTTTTTTCCCCCCAGGTCTAATTTTCCCAGAGTTGTCTTCTAGACAACTTGGACTTTTGGCTTTACACCAGTCATCTCTAAACCTCCTTAGACTTCATTCATTCATTCATTCAAAGATTGCTCTAGGATCCAGGGACTGTTTGTGACCTGAGAAATACAAAATGCCGCTGCGCTCAAGGGCTCATGGGCAAGTTGATTTGACAGGTGGATGAATAAGTAATTATAATATAGAACAGCAACTGGTTAAATACAGAACTAAGTCTGGTGGGAAGACAGGCGCCTCTTCTCTGTCACCTTCACAGGTTTTCTGCTTCCTGACCTCTCAATGCTGAAGGCCCCTCAGACTCAGCCTCCGTCCTCTTTTTCCCTCTACCTACCCTCTTCCCTTTGGGGGTCTCTTCCAGTCCCAGGGCTTTAAAAACTCTGAGCTGATGACTTCATTTTCCTATCTCCAGCCCTGCTCTACCCCTGGAGCTCCATATTCTCCCTTGAGCAGACTCAGGTGATTTTGTTCATATAGTAACTTCTTGACCTCTGCCTGTTTGCGATGCCATTCTCTCTGCCTTTCTCCATCCTACCAACTGTTGTAGAAAAGTGCCCATGATGCAGTTTTGACTCCTCCCTTTCCTGCCAGTGATCATCAAGTCCTGTGTATTCCATCTTTGGAAAGACTTGTCCCCGGTTGTCTCCACAGCTCTTGCAGAAGCCCCACTTCAATGCCCATCACACACTGCCCGCTTTCCTGTAGTAAGTACTTCTGCCTGCTCTCTATGTGGCAGCAGAAGGTTTATGTGATCAGTATGAACCTCAAATCATAAAATGCCACTCCTCTAAAAAAAATCCTTTGAAGAGAAGAGATTTAGATTTATCCCGCCATATGAAATAACTAAATAATCTTTCAAAATATATGGAATAATAGCTTACAAAACACTGGCCATGCCGGGGATATAGCTCAGTGGCACAAGCACCTGCCTGGAAAGCACAAGGTCCTGAGTGTGATTCCTGGTATCAAAACAAAAAACAAAAAACACAACACTGGCCATTAGTCAATGTCTGAGATACGAGAAATAACGTGGAGATCTACCACTATCCCAGGTTACTGCCTGAAGGAATTTCAGGCCATGGGAGTTAGAAAGGATGAAGCCAAGCAAAGCATGGTGGCTTCACTGAGTTGAGGAGACAATAAATACCAGGAGCTGGGAGGTCAAGGAAGCCAGAGTTCGTAGGATAGCACAAGAGAATACAGGAAAATAAAGAGTTACACTGAGAGCTGCGGATACGGGTCCTCTTGGGTCTTATGCTGAGTACCAATTGGTATATACTAGTGAGATAACCACCAGGCCAGAGGAAAAAGCCACCCAAAAGGATTAGGGGTCACATAATACTGAGAATAGTTCATTTTCCCACCAGCCAGAGTGAAAACCCGAAGATGGACCTCACGACCATAGTTTCCTTTTTAAAACAATAAAACAGAGTACAAAAACAAAAATTGGATAACACTGTGTTAAATTTAAAAATAATATAATTATAAAATAATAAAGATTAGAGCAAAATCTAATTACATATAAAAATAGAGAAATAAATGAGATCAAAATCTGTTTATTTTGAAAAATGAATAAATTTGATAAACCACTAGCCAGACTCATCATGGAGCAAACACAGAGACAGAGATAAGGGAGGGGGAAGAGAAAGAACAAGTTCACAGTATCAGGAATGAGAGATGACTAATATGAGACATCACTAAAACTCATATAGATAATAAAAGGGTGATAAACAACTATTAAAAACAAATTTAGGACAATAAATTTGGCAACACAAAAGAAAAGGGCAAATTCCTTGAAATATACGGCAACAACACTCATTGAAGAAAAAATGAATAACCCAAATACATAATCCTACGTCTACTTTTAAATATTGAATTTGCACTTTAAAACCTTCTAGCAAAGGAAACCTTCAGGCTCAGGTGGCTTCCCTCATGAAATCTTCCAGATATTAATAATAAATGATATTAACTTCACTGAATTCTTAAAGATAATTGAAGCAATTCTATGATGCCAGCATTACTCTGTCAACAAATCTATTTCTTTTTTGGGAGGAGAGTGGCCGTGAGACAGGATCTTGCTATGTAGTTCAGACTGGACTTGAACTCACTACATAGTTCAGACTAGCTTTGAACTCATGGTGATCCTCCTGCCTCAGCCTCCAAATGCTGGGATTACAGGTGTACACCACCAATCTGGCTCTGACACCAAATTTAGACAAAGATATTATAAGAAAATTACTTACATAGATGCAAATTTAATCTACAAACCTTTAAATTACAAAGCATTAGAAAATTTAATTCAACAATATATAAAAAGAAAAATAACTCATTATCAAATACGGATTATTTTGAGAATGATAGTTTAGTTTAACATTCAAGACATCTATTTAAAAGAAACAAGCAAGCTGATCATCTGAAAAGAAGACAACATTTGACAACAAGCAGAAAACAAGCATTTGACAACATGCAGTACTCATTCCTGACAAAAACTCTTAGCCAACATAGAAAAGAGCTTCTTAACCTGATAAGAGATATCCATGAAAAACTTAGAAGCTACACATACTCACACAATTACATATTTTATGAACCCATTTATATGAAATTCTAGAAAATTCAAAACAATTTACACTTACAAGAAGGAAATCAGTGGTTTCCTGAAATTAGGGTCAAGTAATGCCTCGAGTGGAGTATTACAATGAACCATGACAAAATTTTACAGATGACAGATATATTCATTATCTTGACCTGACAATTTCATGGGCATACACATGTCAAAACTTATCAAACATGGACTTCAAATACGTTGTTTATTTCATGCCAATGTATACCATTATTAAAAATCCTTCAAAGGTTTTACATGAATTTTAGTATAAAATTCAGAATGGCCCCTAGTTCTACATGATTTGGTGCCTACTCGTATTTTCAATCTAATCTTTTACCATACAGAAATGGTCTGACAAAACTGCTCTTCAAATGTAGAAAGTTATTTTCCTGCCCCAGAATCTTTGCACTTGTTTCTCTGCATGGAATGTTCATTCTTTAGCACTTCACTTACTTAGTTCTTTCTTATTTTCCACGTCACAATTCAAATATCACCTCCTCATAGAGGCCTTTTCTAATTCCATTTTAAGTAGATCCCTCCCAGCTACTATCACCTGCTATGACCTTGTTTATCACTCTTCCAGCACTTTCACTTTTTAATTTTCTGAATCACTTGTTTACTTGTGTATTATCTAACCCCTATGAGAATGTTAAGCTCCTTGACATCAGAGATATATTCTATCTTATTCATGCTCTTGTCTTAGGACTGTCATGGTGTCTGGCATAAAGAACATTCCCCAGAATACTTATTTATGAATACAGGAGTGAGAGTAGTTGACTATGAGGAAATTGAAAGGATTTCATGGAGAAAGTCAAATGTAAGCTCAACTGGGGAACTGATATTGGGTCAGTTTAGGGTGAATGGAACCCCCTGGCTTTGATAGATACTGGTTCATTCTGGGATGATCCTTATAATTATACAATTCTAGACAAGATTTCCCTATTTACAAAAATGGGGCTGCATGTAACTGTTTTAGAGGATTGCTGTAAGACATGTGAAGTCATTCTGTGGTAAAGACTTTGGGGAGCAATTAGTTCTGCCCTTGAGAATGGGATGAGTGCCCTTATAAGAAGAGACTCCAGGGAGCTCATGGGCCCCCTCCACTATGTGAGGATACTGCAAGAAGACAGCTCTCCATGAACCAGAAAGTGGTCCCTCACCAGATAGCCCATAGGTCTGCTCCTTGAGGAAGTAAAGACTGGTAAAGGCTAGAAAGAGAAGAGTTAGAATGTTTTTCAGTTGCCTAGATTCCATGATTGATAAAGAAGGGGGCCATAAATTCTTACTAGCATCAAAAATCCTCACCTCCAGATACATCTTCTGCTTTAACCACCAGCACCTTCCTCTCTTAGTGGATCTTAAATAACTCTTAGCATCAAAGCTGTGCCTGTGAATTAGAACAAAGGGACCTCTTCTCCATGGACAGAGAACAAAATCAAAACAGCAGATCAAGAAAACATTTGAAGGGTCATGAACCTTTCATATAATTTTTCATACGCAGAGGTTACTGATGAGAACCATGGAGAACTTCAGTTCTTTGATTAAGGAGAAATAGAAAAGAGTGAAATGTTTAAAATCCCCAAGGCTACCAAAACACAAAACAAGAGAATTGGCAGGCTGAGGTCCAAGTAGTCAAGCCTAGTAAAGAGCAAGTGAATTAACTGGTTAGTGAGGACTTAGCATTGGAACACAGAAACCATAGGGTTGAAGGTTATGAGTCAGGCTTTCCTAGCAACTCTGTTACATAGGGACATTCCAAAACAATAGAGCAGGCAGAGAGCTAACTGGTAAACCTGGAGGTGGGGTTTCACAATGAAGGGGTAGAGAAAACTAGTGAAAAGAGAAGCTTTTGTGACAAGTAAATATAAATAGGATACTATTGGAATTTACTCCTAAAGGAATTGCTGGAAACACTGAAATTTTCCAAATTTGCATATGCAAGACTTGCCCATCAGGGGCTATTCCCATTCTTTGGGTAGCACTGGTATTTCTGACTAGCTACCACTAGGAGAGCTAACTATGTTATTGTACAAGAGAATTACAGGTGAAGCTTGATAAAAATGCTGCTGGCCAGGAGACTAATTTAATAGGTCTGGGATAGAGTCTGATGCCTCACTTTTAAATAAGTTCACCAGGTTTTATTGATGTGATGCCAAGTTTGAGAATCACTAATATAGATCACAGCCTCGTCCAAACAAAGAGATTTTGCACAGGCATAGAGAACTAAGCGTTAGAAGTATTGCCTGGTTTTTCTTTACAATACATTTGTAAGAAGAAACAATACTTAATGTCTATCTTGCTTGGATAAGTACATGAAGTACCATTTTTTAAATGAAGATCATTAAAAATATAGGTATTTAAAAATCATTGAAGAATTCTTGTTTCTCTTCAACTCTTAAAAAAGGGGTCATGTGACGTTCAAGTGGAAGTTTTAGCAGTTTGGAGGGATAGAAAGAGTTTCAAGAAAAGTCCAAGAGAGACCATTTCCAAAGCTCTGGTCCAAAGACAAGGGGGAAAGATCCCCTGGGAAATAGAAGTTGTGCAGAAATTCGTTGCTCTCTAAGGAGGAAGGACTTCCAAGCCTGGTGAGAAAGTCTGAAAGGAGATCACTCAGAGGGTTCGAGATGTTATGCCTGCAGTTGAGAACTGCAGCCCCCAGAGTCTGGATCGATATGGAAAGGGAAAGGAGCTTTGGCTGCAGAGTAGCTGTCTGTTTCTGAGAGGTGACTGTGCCCCCTCCAATGGAAAGAGATCAGATATGAGTCCTGCCTGAAAAGCGACTATGCCCCTCCAATGGAGAAATCGGATGCAAATCCTACATAGGAATGCTATCCTAGAGCATTTTCTTTCTAACATAAATAATATAAATTTATTTCTTTTCTAGGGACTTGTAAGTTCCAGATCAAAATGCCGGCAGATTCAGTGTAGTCAGGCCTATTTTCTGATTCATAGACACCATTTTCTTGCTGTGTCTTCTCATGGTGGAAAGAGCAAGAAAACCTAGGGCTTCTGTAAATTTTGCTGAAGAGGACTGCTTGAAAGAGCAATGGAACGCAGCAGAGAGTATTTTGCACAAAGTGGACAACCAGAAATGTAAGACCTGGGGGTGGAGTAGCAGCCAAAAGAGAAGCCCATGATTTGAAGTCAGAAGAGCCTAGCAGTATCAGAGTTTCTGGAGCCACAAATGTATCCACTGGGGGAACAGGCAGCTGTAATACTTGCCAGGACCGGAACGAGCAAAGTTATCTTGTATCAGTCAAGTAAGAAACTTCAGTAATCTTTTTCTCTTCTCTTCCTGTGCTCCAGTCCTGGAAAGAACATCAGCTAAAGTTGATACTACAATGATGAGAGTAAGTGAAACACAAAGAAATAAAATGCTGACCACGCCTCCCTCCCACGCAGCAGGTAGCTACCTGAAGCAAATCTTAGCAGGGAGAAAATCTGAAAAAGACCTAATGGTCAGTTGGTCTGGAGTTTTGGTTGGTACATGGAAATCGTCATGCTAATAACTCAGTTTTGATTGACTTGGATTAAATTGCCCAAGCATGGATCATTGCAATCTTCATCCAATGCAAGAGCAAATTTGAAGGGCTTCGGGAGGCAAAATAAAGACATTTTATTTCATCTCACAGATCGTGCATATCCAATACATAGGTTACCAGGGTTTATTCTAATCCTAATCTTCCCTAAACCCCTTCTTCTTACTAACTTTATGAAAAACAAGCCCAGAACTTTCTTTTATCTCACCATCCACCTCGTCTCAGTTAGACATCTCTTACATTGTACGTGGATTGACACTAGAACTTCTGTAGGCAAATCAGAAACAAGAATAGAGCAATGTAAACAATAAAACAATTTAAAAAATTAGCTAGAAAATTAGTCAAAAGACCAGAGAGCTGTTTCAAAGGACATTTTCCAAAAACAGAATATATGCTATAAGGATGGACTTGGATCTATTTCAGTTGGGTATGTTCACACTTGCAGACATGGAAATGACTGCCATGAAGGAAGAAGTTCTTACACTCACAGACCTCTCGAGTCAGGAGACATAGCATGCCATACAGGGCCACATGGGGAATGAACCAGAGTGTGTCAGGACACAGAAATAGAGGAGACCATGTGGACAAGAACCTTCATTCTGGTTTTCATTGAAGGGAACAGACAAGGTAAAGAGGTTTAGTATTAATAAGTTTGAATAATTTCAGTGGGCCCTGAAGTATAGGGTCATAAGGGCTGGCTTTTATTGCCTGGTACCTGGCCCTGGGATGATGAGGACTGGGGAATACTGGCCCTGAATGTGAGATCTGAATAGAGGAAATGGTTGGGGGGTGTATATGAAGGCCATGCTGCAAGGCAAGTTCTTCAACTCTCTCTAGGAATTAGCCAACCCAAGGAGGGGCAGTCCTCCAGGGTCTGCAAGGATTTAGATAGCAAAGCATCAAAAACCAGAGAATAAAAAGACTCAGTTAATACAATTTAAAACAATACATTGTGTGGTCAACTGATGCAAAGAGCCCCAGGAAATTCAGAATTTAAAAAATAATAATTATTGGATTTTCCAGTTGAGTGCTTGTCAAGATGAGCATTTTTAGGAAGCGATTTGGGCAGGCTGGTGAAGGCCAAAAGGATTAAATTCAAATTTTTGGTTAAGAAATAGAAATCAGCACCTCATAAAGAGATCAGCACTCCCATAGCTATCACAGCACTGTTCACGATAGCTGAGGTATGAAAGCAACCTAAGAGACTACTGATGGATAAATGGATAAAGCAAATGTGGAATATATTCACAATGGAATAGCATTCAGCCTTAAAAACAAAAAGGAGGTTTTTGCCATTTGCCATCACAAAGTGGACCCAGAGGTCATTATGCAAAGTGAAATGAGGCAGAAATAGAAGAAAAATATTACATGATCTCACTTATATGTAGAATCTAAGAGAAGAAAGAAAGATCAAATATAGAGTTGGCTTTCCATATCTGAGAGTTCCATATTGGCAGGTATATATCTGCAGATTAAACTAACCACAATCAAGAATATTTTTAAAAGCTGTGTCTCTACTAAACATATGCAGACATTTTAGTCATTATTTCCTAAACAACATAGAACAACAAATATTTACATAACATTCATATTGTTTTAGGTATTATAAGTTATCTGGAGATGATTTAAAGTATACAGGAGGTTTTACATAGCTTATATAAAATTATTATGCCATTTTGTAGAAAAGACTTGAGCATCTGCTGATTTTGGTACCTGCAAGTGGTTCTGGAATGGTTCCTCTGCGAATACTGAAGGACAACTACGAAGAGATACAGAATAAAATAGTGGTTACCACGTTCGGGGATGGAGACAGGAAATGGGGAAATTTTAGTCAAACAACACAAAGTTGCGAATACATTTGATGAAAAGTCTGGAGACCTAATGTACAATATGAAGGCTATAGTTAAGAAAATTGTATTACAGTAGGGATTTTAAAAAATAAGTAGATTTTACCTGCTTTTGTCACAAAAATAAAAGTAACCAAGCAAGATGTGTGATATGTCAACCTGCTTCGCTATCTACATATATCCCATAATATCATGTTGTAAACCTCAAAAACATGCTTTAAAAGTAATTTTGTAAAAAGAAAGCAACTGTGTTAGATAATGGAGAGTACTCAGAAGATACATGACACTTAAACAAAAGAAAGAAAAGCAGTGTGAGTACAGGAAGATGTTAGGATAAGATAAAAGTTAATTTGCTTTGTTAGATTTTGTTTTAGTGGACAAGAGATATAAATATGCTGGTAAGCAGAAGAGAAGAAACTAGGAGAGCAAGAGGGAATTATAGGATGCTGGATTCAATTCCTCGGAGACTTCCACGATTTGTGATTTCTAACAATGTGCAAATGGGCATCAGGGGCTTGCGGTGAGCAATAAACTTATTCAGCTTCACTTTGCAGTCAACTGTGTGAGTCAAGATTGGGATCAGCTGGCCTGTACACAATGCAGTGACACTAGACAGAGCAAGGCAGACTTCCTGGAAGGCTTTTATCAGAGGATTGTCCTCATAACAGTCCGGTTTCCTACAGTCCTGGGTACAAAAGCTCCACAGATAAGACAGAAGAGCTGGATTTTCTTCTGATGTAGGAAGGGTATAGCTGTGTGTTTACCCATGTTTTCCACGTTGAGAACTTATTTCTGGAGGTCAAGCTTTCCGTAAAACCATGCAACGTAAAAGTCAAAGCATATTTAAGCAATGGTGAGGAATTGGCCAAACCCCACACATACACACACACACACACACACACACACACACACACAAAAGTGCATACTGCCACCTGTAAATTTGGACATCTAAACACAAAACTTATCTGTCAAAGTGGCTGCCGATACAGTATCTGTAAACTGATATAGATTAAGACTAGATGGAGTATGTCTGGCATATGTCCCTCCCTGCTGCATTAAGACTGAGACAATAAGCTAGACCCGCTAACTCATATGCTTGATGTTTCCTACAAGGAAGGCAAAAAGAAGGGGCCTCTTAAATTACCAATAAAAAGAAGAAACACTGTAATAAAAACATAGCATAACAGTCCAAGTCAATAACTCAGACAAGAAGTTTAAGAAAAGGATTGCTCACTTTGGCCTTGGTAAGTCTAGAAGTCAAGTAAAGGAGATGAGGTTTGTCACACAAGGGGCACAGTTGTCACTAAAAAAGTTAACCATAAAGTTGCCAGTAAAGTTCCAAGAAGGATGGAAGTAGCCATGGAGGCCAGCTTCCTACCCTGCAGCGTGCCTCACTGGAGCTCTGGGGAGGGAATGCTTCCTTCTCAGGAAGCCCGAACACTAATAGCAAAAAATTTGTAAGTTGGAAAGAACTTTCCCTCCTGGAGAAAAATAATCATGACAGAGTTTGGCACAGAGTTGGGGCTAAAGGTCTAGATTTCCAGAGCGCTAATCAGCTGCAGGCATTTTAGGAACCAGTCTATGTGCTGGAGGATTCTCAGGAAGCAAGCAGGGAGAGGTTATTTCTCCTCCCCTGGGTCCCTTTTGCCCCATTCTCATGCGCCCTGACTAATCATCCTAGTAGGTGTTGGGTCAGAGTCAACAAGAGATCTGACTAAGGTCATTTACTTGCTTTGTTTACAATGCTAATTTTATCACTGCTTGGAAGGCTAATGGTATTATTTCTGCTTTAACTATGATAAATGTCCAGCTGAAGCAATGCTGGAGCAAGTTAAAGACCAATACAGCAAATCCAAAACTTTTGATGTGGGAAATATTAATATTGTTGAACTCCCTATTCTTTCCATAATCCGTTACTTGATGCTGATAAGCGGTCTTTCTAGCCTAGCACTTTTCATATTGTCATCTTTGGGTGATCAGCTTCAGAATCCCTGAGTAAACTGGAGCACAGAAGTCCAAGAACCTGCGTGCTTGCTCTTGTGCTCACTGAAGGGTGAGAAGTTCTGATGCACTATCTCTATGAGGGGCTGGAGAAATGAAGGCTCCAGGTAATGACTCAGAGTCTAGCTGTCAGTTACATTTCAGACTTCAAGGGAAGCTTAGGGTTTTAATAACCACTATGATTGAACAATACCTGTAAAATTTTATTTTGCACACAAGTCACCTGGGAATTTTGTGAATAGTACATATTCTGTTTCAGAAAGTTTGGGGTAGAACCTGAGATTCTGCATGTTAACAAACTCCTAAGGGAAGATAATGTTACTGGCCCATGGACCACGTTTTGAGTAGCAAGTCAAAAGAAGGCATTGGAGAATCAGGATATGGTTTCATATATTTACTGTGTATTGCCATCATGAGCTTCTTCAGCTTTAAACTCAGGCTTGCCTTCCCACAATTTTCTCACTAATGGTCCATATCCTTCAAATGCTTTTTGAACAAGTCAAGTAAATATTTACATTACTTTCCCTTTTTTAGAATAGCTTCCTCCTCATGCATACTAACCACAGAATTTCAATTCACCTTTCAAGATCTATCTCTTTTAGAAGTTAAAATTCATCATATTTTAGTGATACGTGCATACCTATGTTTATAGCAGCACAACTCATAATAGCTAAATCTTGGAAGCAGCCTATGTCCATCAACAGATGAATGATGTGGTGGATTAACTAATGGTCAACTTGTAACACCCAGCCGAACTGGATCAGTGGGTTTGGATGTCCCATCTGAGGATTGTTGCCAACAGCATAAAAAGAGAACTGGAAGGGAAGATAGTGTTCTGTTGATTCTCCTGGGGAAGCTTGTCACGCTGGATTTCCTGATATGAGCTCAGCTGTTCTCATCATCAGAGGAGCTCTGGTCCTCGCTGTCACTGAGGATGGCTGTGATTCTTTTCAGGAGAGCTCTGGTCCTTACCTTGAGTGTTGCCTCCTGGCTCTAGTGCAGACCCCTCAGCCTCCTGGCACAGATCTTTCATCCCACTGGTGCAGACTTTCTAGCTTCCACCACTGACCTTTGGGGCTTCCCAGTGCATATCCTTGATACAGACTTGCATGAGACATTTTCTTGGACTCTAGATCTCCAGCTGGACTCACAGAGGACACTACCATGGGCTCTAGGTCTTCAGCTGGACTTGTGCAGGGCATTGCTGTGGGATCCAGGCCCTCAGCTGGATTCCTTGGGTCTCTAGTGTGTGGACATATCTCCTGCACTCTCCTGCATTTGACTCTTTGGGTGAATATTATAAAATAATCCTATAAATTATGTGTCCTATGTTAAATTTATTCCCTTGTAAACCCTGACTACAACAAATGGATAAAGAAAATGTGGTATTTACACACAATGCAATACTACTCAGTCACAAAGAAGGATAAAGTTGAGTCATTTGTAGGAAAATAAATGCAGCTTGAGACCATGATGTTAAGTGAAATAAATCAGACACAAAAGATTAAATATTGCATAATTTCTCTTATATGATAAACCCCAAATACAAATAAATTAAAGAGCAAAATAAAAGATAATAGGAAACAAGGGGATAAATCTTTTGTAAAAGGCAAGGGAACCAAAAGATGGAGGGAAGGGATAAGGAAAGGAGGAAATGGGAATGAAGAAAAGAATTAAGATGTGTTATCTACATGTACTAACGCCCCACAATGAATATAATCATTATGTACTGCAAAAAGGTACTAATACAAGTAAAAATTTTTAAAGATCCTTTATAATCAATCTCAAATTCTTCTTGCCATATGACAACTTGTTCCTACTCTGGGTGAAGTTTTATGACTATCATCTCCCCTCACTCCACCATCAATAAGAGAAGAGCAAACTGTACATGGGCAGAGCCAGAGTCAACCTCCAGCTTCTTCTGTGGGTCATTATGGTTTTCAAACAATTTCAAAGTGAAGCAAGATGGCCCATGGGCTAAGTGAACAATAAAGACCATAGATGCTAAAGGTATTTTGGGTATGAGGGTGTAATCATGGAAGGTCGATGAAAGAGACATGGACAGGAGCAAATGGAGATGCTGAGAATTTGCCAATAGACAGAGGCACCTATGTCCTAAGTGAAATAAATTTATTAGTGGCTAGGCAAATGCCCCCAATCCCCACTCCCATCCATCTGCCACAAATTACACACCAAAGCAGAATTCTGTGCTGGGAAATGTGGCTTCCTGTTCCTGAATTTAAGACAGTTGGATGCCCAGGATGATCTCATGCTATGTACAGTTGTCCTTTTCCATTGCAGGGTCCACATTCCTGGATTTCTCCAAGATGGATTTGTTTTTGTTTTTGGTTTTTGTGGGTACCGGGGGTCGACCTCAGGACCTTGCGCGCCAGCAGACGCCCGTGCCGCTGAGTGATATCACCGGCCCTTTTTTTGTATGTGGGTTCCAGGAGTCGACCTCGGGCCCTCGCGCTTGCCAGGCAGGCGCTTACACCGCTGAGCCATCTCGCCAGCCCTCCAAGATGGATTTGAAAATATAAAAAAAGTTACCTCTGGACTGAACATGTTCAGCCTCTTTTTCCTTGCCATTATTCCCTAAACTGTACACTGTAAGAAGAGTTCACACAGTGTTTAGGTATTACAAGTAGTCCAGGGATGATTTAAAGTATACAGAAGAATGTGTATAGATTATATGAAAATACTATGCCATTTTGTGTAAAGTACTTGAATATTCATGAGTTTTGGTATCTGTGGAGGGTCCTGGAACTAATCTCACTATTGGAGGAAGAAGTAAAACTCCGAGGAAGTTTCCACTTCTGTCTTTAACACTCTCTGTAGGGGAAATGGCTGGAAGTTACTCAGAACTCTTACACTTTGGGGCTATGGACTGCTGGCAGGGTTGTTGGCTGAAATCTAAAGTTCTCAGCCTCTTCTCTTCTCTCTTGACTGAGTGGTACAGTTCAGAACCCCTGAGTCATTTGGCAAGGCTCCTTTTTCACTTCCTGCCTTCATAGCCTCTTCTACTTTCTCTGTTCAGGATCTGTCCTAGGTGCATGACCAGAACATCTTAAATTCCTGAGCAGGAAAGCCACATTCCTGGGCAGAGTTCTGCTTTGGTTTATGTTTGTGACAGGTGGGGGTGTAGGGTAGGGATGGAGTTTTGGAGATACTTGCACAGCTACTAATAAAGCAGCCCCTGTGTCACATT
This sequence comes from Erethizon dorsatum, assembly GCA_028451465.1. NCBI lineage: Eukaryota > Metazoa > Chordata > Mammalia > Rodentia > Erethizontidae > Erethizon > Erethizon dorsatum. The sequence continues at coordinate 27,237,795 of CM051826.1, forward strand.
TCTCCTAAAACATAGGTGCCCATTCCTACTGTCAAACCTCTGACATTTCCTTTTGTTCCCTCCCAATTTTTCTTTTGTGAGCCCTAAGAGATCACACCTTCCATACCAGAAGACCTTAGCATTGTGGCCTTCACACTTACTTAGTTCTTGCCCTTAATGTTTTACTTTGATATTGTTTTTTTTACCCCACTGAAATTGTCAACCACTCCATAGCAGAAACGGTCTTTAGTTTTTCTGTAACATGGGCTCCCAGTCCCTTTCCCTGAACACGAAAGGTACTCAATAAAAGTTTATTTTTGCACATTATACAGATAGGATTCTTGAAGGAGCTGGACAACAGCATGCAGTGCTATCCTCACAAGAACTTAGAAAAGACAATGAAAAAGTCCACCTCTGAAACATAAGACAGAGATGAATCCAGATGAGAATGTGTGAAGACATACAAATGGGGAATGTGTGAAATTCATTTAGCACCGAAGAACCTGCCTACATTCTGTACTCACACTTCCATTGATTGGCACAGTGTTTACCAGCCTATGGGGAGTATATTGGAAATTCCAAGAACCTCCTGTTGCAACCGACATTAGAGCCCCTGTTCTGGACCAAATTCTAGGGTGGAAGAGTATTCTCATTCTCTAGCAGATGATAAAGCAGCAACTCTAAGAGCCTCATCCCAGGAAGCAGCTGCTATTTGGCAATTGCTTATGTCACGGGTTTTATTAAAAACCCAGATCCCTGGGAATGGAGAGTCATCCCGAGATTCGTCAGAGATGCGTTATGTCTAATCGCATGTCCTCTTTTCCCTGCCCCAAGTGCTAAACTAGTGGTGGAGATGCTTGTTTGCTCTGGCCTCTTGGGAGGTCCCTCATGCCTCCTTGGTGACCTAATCATTAGTCCTCGTATCTTCGTGTATTTAATTTATATGAGTCATCATTTGGGCAAGTGAAGAGATCTCTCCAGAATATGGAAGCAAACCCACTAACAATACAAGTTAAACATAGGAAATGTATTTGCTCATTAGGTTTTAGTAGAAAACTAAATATAAGCTACAGAACTGCATAAGAATAAATACTCCCACCCATTGAAACTCATGAAAAATATTTGGTCACATCTTTTAACAGAATTTACTCAAAAGGCAAAAATATACTTCACAGGAAAATTATACATAAAGTGTCACACTGCCCATATACTTCATATTTTCCACAATCAGAATTATGTCAACCTCCTCCTAGTCCTAGTCTATTTATTCAAGTGTTTGCTTATATCCTTTAATAATTTGGTGCATCTTGCACCATTTTTATTGTACATTTTTGGGCTACCCATGGGAACGAGACCTTTTTCTTGTTACATTTTCAAACTGTAATTGTTTTATTAGAATGATATTGAGTTGATTATATATTTTCTTAAAAATTGACCATATTACTATAGGTTGTTATCAATTCTGGTATTTTTAGATGTCTCTTTGATTCCTTATTTGTTATAGTTAAGTATACTTATTATGATTGCCTTTATTTTTATAATTAAGAAACTGAGTTTCAGAGAAATTGAGTGTTGTCCTAACATTCAATTAGTTATACAAGAATAGAACAGGAAGCAGTTTTTACATTATGGGGATTATCTGTACCTTGAAAGTTTAAATGAATTATCCTATAAGAATGTCTAAAATGGACACATCTGTTGCTGTTTATATTTTGACATTTTTCAATTTTCCTCTTGATTACATATTTATTCCAGGTTCCCTACTTTAGTAAACTTTTCTAATTTATATGTTTCTAGTATTTTCAAATTTATTAGCTTTGGATTTTTTGAATATGATATCTTATCTACTTCATATCTGGGATTGTACATACTTTCTAGTGTCTAAAGTTATATTTTTGAGTGTTCTTTATTCTTTTATCACGTTAGACTGTTTACTCTTGAATTGTATCATTTGTAAATTTTATTTCACTAGTTTCTACTGTTATATTATTCATTATTCTATTATTTATTGTATTTCATTGTTCCTACATCCCTGTTTATTTTTTGTGTTTGTGTAGTTTGTTTTCTTGTTTATTTTTCTTTTCTTAGTTCTTGAATTAGTATATTTTTTTGTCTCTTTTGAGAAAGGGTCTCAAAATGCAGTTCAGGCTGGCCAGGCTGGTCTCCAACTCCCAGCAATCCTCCCACCTCAGCCTCCCAAGTGATGGGATTACAGGTGTGTGTCACCACACCCAGCTTGAATTAGTACATATTGTTTCCATTTCAGTTTCAGAATCATTCAAGATTATGAATTTTACTTTGAATATTACAGTGTTAGCTCTTTCCCATAAGCTTTAACCTATAGCGTTCACATTATCACTATTTCCCAAATGTAATTTACATTGAAGGATAGAAGTTTCCCTTTTTTCCAAGAGATTTTTAAATAATGTAATAAAACTTGCAGATGACTGGGATTATTTTGTAATTGTGTTTTGGTATTTCTTTCTAGTTTTATTGATTCTTGATCAGAATCAATGGCCCCTACAATTTCTGCTTAGTAATAGCCTATTAAATTTACTTTATTAATCACATTGTTTAAATTCTTTCTGTATTCTTTTTACCTTTGTATCTCCTATTTGATTTGGCAATAACCAAAAAAGATATATAATGTTTTAAAGCTTGCTGTATTCTGGCAATTGTTCTTACAATTTCTAACAGTTTTTTGCTTGCCTATTTAATGGTGCTTGGGAAAATTACTTTTAAATGATTTTACATTTTCTTTGTGGAACATAAACATCATTAAGAAAAGAAAAATCTTTGTCTTACATAATTGTTTTTACCTTGAGTTCTACTCTTACATTAACATCACAGTGTCTTTACTTGGTTTGTGTTTGCATGATTTGCTTTACTGCCCCATTACATTTAGAGTTTATTTTAAACAAAATATTATATTTAAATAATCTAAAAGTTCAAATAGTTAAAAGTCTTAAAGCAAAAGAAAAAAAAATTATTTTTCAAATTCCCAAAAGCCTACAGGAGTGAACTAGGCAGGCTCAGGGCCTGACTATTCTTGTGGTGCTTTGGAGCCTAGAAGATGAAACAGACATTATAAGGATGCTTACAGACGTGCTAGGTATTGTGAAAGATGGATCTTCAAAGGTATTATCTTAATCTATTCAGGCTGCTATACAGAAAACCATAAATTGGGTGGTTTATAAAGAACAGAAATGTATTTCTCACAGCCCTGAGACTGGAAAGTCCAAGATCAAGGTGCTAGAGGATTTATTGTCTGGTGAGGGCTGCTTCCTCATACACAGATGCCTTCTCATTCTAACTTCTTGTGATGGAAGTCAGGAGAGTCCTCTCTTGGTCTCTTATAAAGACATTAATCCCATTCATGAGGGCTCCCCCCAACCATAAATTAATTGCCTCTCAAAAGCCCTACCTCCTAATATCATCCTCTTATGGGTGAAAAGTTCAGCATATGAATTTGTGGGACACAAACATCGAGACCATAGTCCTTGATATGCAGACCAATGACAGGAAAACAAGCGAGTTGGAGGAGGCTCAAATAAGGCTCCAGTGGGGAGAGAGACTTCAAGTTAATGTGGAGGCGACACGGTCTTCCTCGCCTTTTGCAAAGCCCACAGGAAGGTTTGAGGGCTTGATCCAGATGAAGCAGGTGGGAACACTGGCCACCAGACAGAGGAGACAGCTCCGCGAAGACCCCAAGCTGAAAGACAGCATAGGTCTGACTGAAAGGGAGAAGATACAGGGGCAGGGACAGAACCGGCTGTCCAATTCCTTGAGATGGAAGTTTCCTGGGTGCTTGCCTGACTTTGGCCTTGCTGCAGTGGGGGTGCTACAGTGGGTCCTTGCCAAATGCAGCGGCCCTTGGATGTCTGGGTGATGATTTATAGATGAAAACTCAGCCCTCCTGAGGTCAGAGTCCTTGTGAATAACAAAACATTTTGTCCCGCTGTGCAAGCCTTGCACTTGCCATGTTCTAAGGCTGTCAGTGCCTCATCAAAGAGATGGGAGAGAAAGAAAGGGAGGAGAAACAGCTGGGTTCAGTTACACTTAAGATACATATAGTTTGGAAATAAATTATCTGTCAAGGCACGTTTTGTTTCTTGCTTATTCCAGCATGTTTGAAAATGTTTGAATTGTTTGGTTGAGGCCAGAATTCTCTAAGGATCAAGACTTTCATTTGGCTGCATGTGTCTTTTAACACTTAACGGTGCTTTTCTGCTTGATTTCACGTGATCTAAATCAAATAAAATAAATGACTAACTGTACATTCAATTTGATGAAGCTCTAGGTCTCTAAAACAAATCGTCACAAAATTCTCATTTATGCAACAGCAAATATAGGGGGCTCCACTTTCAGAGATAATACAAAATCCTACAATTTCTCATTACCTCCCTTACTAGCTGGATCTAGCCTATGGTTAACTCTTGCCTGGACTATTGCAATGTTCCCCTAAGAGTTCTCACTTTGACCTTTGACCTCTTAATAGTCTAAGTTCAGCACAGCAACCAGAGATTTATTATGTTTATAACATTCCTGTATCAATTGGTTTTCTCCAGAAACTTGAACCAGTAAGATACATCCTAATATGAAGAAACTGGCTTTCTTTATTTAAAAAAACTGGCTCCCTGATAAAGAATACCAACACATCTAAAAAGTTCAGGGTGGGTTGTCAGGCTAGGGAACCAGGAAGGAGCCTATGTTCTGCTTGAATCCCCTCTTGCTCTGGAGCAGGGCAGTCTCTTGCTCTATCTAGGTCAATCCCTGATTAGGTGAGGTACTCATTATGGAGGGCAACATGCTGTATTCCAAGTTCACTGCTTTAAATGTTTACTTCATAGAAATATCCAGAGTAACGTTTGACCACTTATCAGCACCATAGCCTAGGTGAGTCTGCACACATAATTGGCCCTCATACCTCCTGCAGGTTCCTCCTCATTGGTTCTCAGCCCTAGCAGCACACTGGGGTCTTTTAAAAAAATCACTGATGTATTGGTCCTGATCTAGATGGTCTGATCTGGAGCAAGACCTAGACACTGGGATTTTTTAACTTCACAAGTGGTTTTGATGCCCAGCAAAGGTTGAGATTGTCTTTTATAACTTGTCTGCTCCTACCACTATGACCTCCTTGTTTTATTCCCTATAGACACTCTTTCCTGTTCTTCAAATAATCTAAATAGACACACACACACACACACGCACACACACTTCTGGAGATTTATGGCTCCCCTCCTTCTGAGCTCTTCTCAGATGCCATCTCATCTTCAACACTTCCCTTGGCCACCCTGTACAAAAAAGCAGTCCCACTACCTACTTCGTTTATTTTTCTCCATGATGTTATAACTGCCTGAACACCATTACGTTTACTTATTTATCATACCTATGTCTGTATCTCTTCCTTTACTATAAACATTCCATGAAGGTGAGACTATATTTTTTCATTGCTGGAAACCCCCACGTCTTAGAACAATCCCAGGCAGCGAACAAGGGCTCTGCAGACATTTGTTGACTGAATGAATGAATCAATGAATGAATGAATCACTGAATGATGAATGAGGTACAGAATGGTTTTCCTAACAATTCAAGATGTTCTACTATAACGCTTCTCTATTACACACTGAGCCCATAGTTTTTAGACGCCAGCATAGGTTTCTCACAAAAGGCCAGGTCGGAGCACGTGAGTGCTTTGGACAAGCCAGTTATTTGGAACCATAGTCAGGCAGCAAGATGCTATACCTTTAGCTGGATCTCAAATTATTTCATCAACACTTATTTTGGTAGGAGCAGGGGCTTGAGCAGGGAGAGGTGACTTTTTATTACTACGTGCTTCAGGCCCTGAAATGACTCATTTCTGTTTGTAACTAGTCACAGATGGATTCTCACATTAACAAGAGGCCATATTTATGTTTCAACACGTTGTTGATTGGCACCTCCACTGGAGAGCTGTGGTTTCTGAACAGATTCAAGAATCCAATTCGTATAGCACAGCTAGGAATTTCCCAAAGGTAGGAGTGTCCGGTTTTGCAACTTTGCTTTCCTGCTCTTAGTTTATAGAAGGTCCTCAGCAGGCATTTGTTTAAGTTATGTGCTATATTTAATTGTGTCAAATGCTTTTTGGGAATGCTTTCCAGGGCACTGATCTAATGCTAGAGTTAGAGCTCAGGTGAAAATTTCTTGACCTTATTTTTCTCTTTGCCTTTTCAAAACACATGGGATATTTCTGGGCTTGGGGAGTTCCACAACCTCCATGAGCCTCTCAGGAAGTCCCAGTACACACTTCCTTGTCCAGGTTATCCTGACAGAACTTTCTCAAAAGAAGATTTGCACACAGTCCTTGACTTAGGTCCTCTCCATGGATTCAAACTTAAGATATCTAGCATCAAATCCAAAGCAATTGTGCCTATTTTCCTCTACGAATGAACAAATAAATGAACAAATTCCTTAAAACTCAAGCTGGTGTCATCTTGTGATACAATTCCTTTACTTTACAAGTTGCCTTGTGAGATACTATACAGGAGATTGAAGAGGAAGTGTTTTCTTGTGAGCTGGACATGAGTAGATACAATTTTCTTAGAAATAAAACTCCTGTTTCTACCTCGCTGGTGCGTTGACCATATACCGCAAAGTCTATCAAATTCGCAGATGGAATTATCCACTCTGAACTCACAAATCATAAAACTTCTGGAATGTTATGGAATAAAGTACACTGAAGGTACCCACCTTTGAACTCTTGCTCCCTTGCCTCTCTGATCTCCTTTTGTCCTAAGACTTTAGGGAATCATCTCATAACTCTTTCCCACCCTCAACTGTTAAATGTCTTCAAGTAATAATACTTTAGATCAACAAAGTCAGATAAACCTGTGGCGATTCCTGTGTGTATATGTGTGTATGTTGGAGTGGATGTGAGAACATTAATAAGTATTTTTTAAAAGTGAGTTACGGAGTAGGGTATTGAAGGAAAAGATGATGTGGAGAAATACAAAGTAATGTTTCAGAACTAGCAATTTCATAAACCAGGCTTTGGATGTGAAAGAGTGACAGGGAAGTTAAGTTGGAATAAAAGATAGATCGACATTATCCCATAGGTTCGCTCTTGTCCCAGTATTTCCTTCTTTCCCACCTTGTACCCCCATCAACTACCCAACTTTGTTTTTCATTCTTATCTCCCCACTTCTGATTAAGGTAACAAGAGTTGAGAATGATCCTGGTAATGCATTTGAAAAACCATATCCTTTGCACTTATGATGTGGCCCAGATCACACTTGCGTGATCATAAGCACTAGCCAAAGAATTAGCTCTACTGAGGAGGTGAATACCCAGCTTGAAAATCTTTACAGAGAGGGAAGCAGTTTAGAGAAATAAGGGGAAAAACAGACCAGCCAGAAGTTTATAATTGTCACAGGGTCAGACATCCAGCAGAGATCTATAAAAATGAGCCAGCAAGAGAAAACACTGGCACCCAAGAATGCAGAAAAGAAGATTTTGAAGTCATGTTGGGGAAAGTAAGAAATGGCATGACTCCTAATGCAAACTTGCTTGGGATTGAAAAAATTGGAAGTGATTAGAAATGAGAATAAAGTAGGATTGTATACATCAACATTTCTTGCGGTGGGAAGAGTCTGGGAATAACAGAAATGTGACAGAGAGAGAGGAGTGCAATGCAGGGAATGGAAGTTCCTCTGCAGTGGAGGGCATCAAATGGCTGTAACTTGTGTACGTTATTTACTGCTTCAGGACAAAGTAACCCAAAACTCAGTGGCTAAAAACATCACTCTATTTATTTGCTCACAATTCTTCCATTAGAGCAGCGCTCAATGTGGACAGTTTGTTATGGATTGAATTGTGCCCCCAAAAAGATATGTCGAAATCATAACCCTTAGAACGATGAATGTGACCTTATTTGGAAATAGGGTCTTTGTAGATGTAATAAAGTTCATATGAGGTCATTAGGGTGGGCTGTCATCCAATGGCTGGTGTCCTTATAAGAAGAGACTTGGAAACAAGGAGGTAAACTTTGTGGAGATGGGAAGGGGATCTGGAGAGGGGTGGAGATGGGAGGTGCTAGAGCAGAGGGGAAGTAAAAGTGATTAGGATGTGATATGTATATGTGCCAATATCCTGGGATGAATGTAATTCTTACGTATTGTAAACATATACTAATGAAAAAGAAGTAAAAAAAAAGTAAATTAAAAAAGAAGAAACTTGGAAGGCAGTCAAGACAGAAAATGGACATGTGAAGATACAAGCATAGAATGGAATTCTCTACCCTGCCAAGGAATAAATGGGGCTACCAGAAGCTAGAAGAAGCGGGGAAGGCTCCTACCCTGAAGCCTTCGGTGGAAGTGTGGCACTACCAGGACACCTGGACTTCAGGCTTCCAGCCTCTAGAACTCCGGCAGAACGAATTTCTATTGTTCAGGTCGCCTTGCTAGTGTTTCTTTGTCATGGTGGCCCTGACAATGTAGGACCCCATCTTCTGAGGGCTATGTGGCATCAGCCAGGGAGGTTTGACTGAGGCAAAGGATCCACTCCCAAGATGATTCCATTCCCACTGCTGAATGGTTGGTGCTCACTAACGGCTCTGAGTATCTGGGTCTTTCAACCGGGGCCTCTGTTCTCTCCCACATGAACTCCCAGCGGGCCTGGCTTAAGCTCCTCACAACACGGTCTCAGGTAGTGGGACTTTGTACATGATGGGTGGTTTCCCCCACGGCAGAAGTAAAAGCTTCCAGACCTTCTGAAGACTTGGATATTTAATGTCATTTCACCCACACACTAGTAGAGAAAGTGGGTAGCGGGGTAGCCCAGATTCAAGGGGTGAGAGGAACACCCTGGCACATAAATGTTAAGAGCCTTTAAAGCAGCAGTCTATTACATTTGGAGTTCAGTATGGTAATAAGTGTTACTCTTTATATCTGCATAGAATTCCAATGCCTTACCAAATGAACTCTTAGTGAATCCAAATTTCTGTAAGCCACTCTTCCATTCCCACACAGAAGTACCTTGGGCAGATAAACTATTAATGACTTTTTTTCAATTGACTTAGTGACTAGTCTTTGGAAGCTCCCATATAGCCAGTATAAGAGTATTTGTTAATGATATGCTAATAAGAATTATTACTATCGGTATTTTCCTAGAATCATTCATAAGAATGTTGGGGTTGGCATACTGGATCAAGAAAAGAAGTCTGTGAGAAGGGTAATAAATGAATTTGTGTGTGTGTGTGTGTGTGTGTGTGTGTGTGTGTGTGTGTGTGTACTGGGGGTCAATCTCAGGACCTCGCGTGCCAGCAGGCACCCGTGCCGCTGAGCGATATCACCGGCCCTTTTTTCGTATGTGGGTTCCAGGAGTCGAACTTGGGCCCTCGCGCTTGCCAGGCAGGCACTTACACCGCTGAGCCATCTCACCGGCCCCGAACTTATTTTGTTGATTCTTTAGGGTGTAATAAGAAAGAATACCAACCAGATAGCTTAGAAAGTGAAAAGAAGTTTTTCCATTTCCATACTGGGCTCTTTTAATGAATGCCAAATGATAGATTTTGGATTAAATAAGAATCCATGGGAGGTTTCCCAGAGACTGAGTCCCACAAATCAAAAATTTGATTGCTTTGTCTAGGGAGCTGTGTTAATTGCCACATCTATTTTTAGGGAGAGCAGGTGAGGTGAGGCAAAAATCCTCCAACAGAGGTGAAATATTCTCTTCACATCCTCCTTGATACAGTATTTTCTCTCTCTCCCTTCCCCTTGTCCCATTGTGGCTTCTGAATTCTCAATTTCAAGTGAGAATCATTCTCTTTCTGAAATTTCCAATATAACTACAGAAAGTTTTAAATGGTTTTAGTCAATTAAACTCAAGAAAAATCTACCACTAACAGCTAGGTGTCAGGCGCTGGTAAATTGTCTTTGGCCAAAAAAAAAAAAAAAGCGTAAATCCTGACTGCCATGGCATCTAGCCTCTCAGAGAAAGAAGTCCATAAAAATTTACTTTTCTGTGTGGTGATCACCTTCTCCCACCAGCTCATAAAAAATCCATTTAACATATAATATGTTCTTGTTCCACATGACTGACTTACAAATAAATTGTTGGCAGAAGTCAGGGTTTGCCTGGGTTGAGAACAGGCTGGGCCAAATGTTTTCCAGCGCCTTCTTTCACTCCTTCCAGCTCAGCAGGATGCCGTAGGTCCCAAAAATGTCTCTTCTTTCAGATTTTGACAACTTGGTGCAGTGTGTTCCCAAACCATGGTACAAATGCAAGAGATGATTTTTCAAAAGCACACGGACATTTTCTATTTTGATAGTTATGTAATTATGTATTTATTTTAATGTGAACTCAAGATTATTACTGGTAAGTTAGTTTTATCTTGAATATTATTGCTTAGAATCAGGTTAAAGAAGTTTTTACATTTCTACCAAGAGTCTACTTAAGGAAAAGGATTGTAGGGTTAGTATTGTAGATGGTATAAAGTCATGAAGGTAGTAACAAATGACTGAAGTTTGGGGATAATGGATGTAAGGATTTTATCAAAAGTTGCAGCATAATGTATTCTCTCAAATGGTCTTTCTGATAAGAATGGAGATATCTATATTTAAGGTGATTATATGGGCAAAAAGTTTCAATGTCTTAATTTCCAACATTCTGCTTATTATTTTCAGATATTACTAACGTATCCTGAAAACTTAGACATTTCAGCAACTGAATTGTAGTTCTGAGACAATCTCTGAGAGAAATGTGTCAAGTAGCACCCCTTAAAAGGCCATGCATCATGACATTTGGAAATGTAGATATGTCCACACAAATCTTGCAATGTCCACGCAAAGTCTTGAAACGTCCCCTGTGAGGTCTGGAACTCAAGTTCAGTCTACTTGTGCATGTAACCAAGCTTCATCTGTCCATTCTGGGAATTTCTACACCTGTTTCTCTTATGAAGATGATAAAGAAATTTTAATACTTTTTCTTCAAATTAAAATAATATTTTACTGTCTTATAAAATTAACGTATGGGCCAGAACATAGATCAATGGTACAGCGCCTACCTAGAAAGTGCAAGGCCCTGAGTTTGATTTCTGAAACCAAAAAAAAAAAAAAAATTAACTTATAGTTAGCATATAAAAATTTAAACAATCAATATGAACAAAAAAGATAATTATTTAAATCATTTGTAATTGCAACATCCAGTTAACTATGTTAAAGATTGTGGTGATTATTTTCAACATCTCCTAGTACAAATATATTTCACACAAATGTATTCATATAGATCAGTTAAATGTTGTTCTAGTGAACCCACTGCCTTGCGACTGTCATTTCTCACTCAGGAAATATTACAGAAATCTCTCCGTGTTTTTAAATACGCACATATAGAGGATCATGTCCCTATAATATAAATATAGCATGAGTAATTTAAGAAATCTTTCCTGTTATCATGTCATTTCGATTTGACAAAATCTTTGCATTCCTTTGATGAATTTCTATGGTAGAATTTCTGAATCATCAGAGTTATAGGCTTGGTTTCCTGGGCCATAAGCTAAGAGTGTGGCTTGAGTAGAGAAAGACTGTTGGGATGCCTTCAAAATCTTCACTTGTTGGTGTGCTGGTTAAGGTGGATCACCTTACATCTCCTGGGCTTGGGAGCTGCCCAGGAGATTAGTAAAGCACACTTCTGGGTATGTCTGGGTGGATCACAGAGCCATCACCTTGGGGTGTGTCTCTGGTCCCTTGTTCCTTCCTCTTTGGAGCTGTACCCTACTATGTTTCCCAACCACTATGAACTAAGCAGCTTTGCTCCTCCACACCGTTCTGCTAGGGTGTTTTTGCTGTACAGCCAGATTACCATGCATTGAATCCCATGAAATCATGAGCTAAATTAAACCATTCCTCCTTTAAGTTTTGAGAGTTGGTATTGTCCCAGTGACAGGGAAGCTAACGAATACATTTGGGCACTGAGGAGTGAAGAAAATCAAACTAAACAGAGACAGTTGCTGAGTTGTGATGGACTCACAACAACAGCCTCAGTGGGTCTCACAGGGGACCCTGGAACTCCATAGGTCTACTAAATTATCCCACATTGAACCAAGAAGGTGGCCCCAATGCTGACTCTACCCTGAACAGTCAGTGGATGTGGCTGCCCCCCATGGCAGCAGGCTGTGTTTGGCTTAGGGAAATTTCCAGAGAGCAATTCTGCTGAGAGTCAGCAGTTCTGTGAGCACCCTCAGCGGTGGGAAGGTGAAGGCCTGCACTCCTGCAGAGGTGGGGGGTCTGAGGGAGGGATATTTTAGCTGTGCGCTATAATATTATGGGATGGAGAAATACAGATTTTATAGAAATTTGACCTTATCAAACTGGCACCATATAGGCTTGATCAATTCTGGTTACCATTCATTTACATAGGAAAACACATTCCTTCCAGCTCTATCACAAAATCTGATGAGTGGCAGGGGAGATATATGCCACTGAAACATGTAGCAGGGATCCTAACCTGCCAGCAACATTGACTTCACTCTCCTCTGTTATCCTTTGATGATTGATTTTTGGGTCCTACCTTACTAAAACAATATATGACCAGGAATCTCAAACAGGCTCTTGGTGCTGTTTTCTGGCAGTTGTACAGTAGATCACTCGTTCATTCTCACCCTCACTCTTTTATGTAAATATTTTATACCTCCCTCTCTTCTCAACATTCAATACCATGGCCTTGTGTCCTACTACATTGAGGAAACTGAAGTAATTAGAAAATATTTCCACAGACTCCCACCAATGCATCTCCAAATCTTCCAGAATCTATAGCCCATATCATTTTTATTAAAATGAACTGTATTTTTCTTATACAAAGCGTACTTGCTCAATTTATCCCACTACAATTAGGAAAATGCAAATCAAAACTACACTGAGATTCTATCTTACCCAGTCAAAACAGCTATCATCAAGAAAGCAGCTGGATGTGGTGGTATACACCCTCCTCTAATCCCAGCATTCAGGGGGTTGAGAAAGGAGGATCGCGGTGAAGTCCAGGCCAGCCTGTGATACACAGTGAGTTCAAGGCCATCTGTAATTACATAGCAAATCCCTGTCTCAAAAACAAAACAAAAGGGCCGGTGAGATGGCTCAGCAGCATAAGCGCCTGCCTGGCAAGCACGAGGGCCCGAGTTCGACTCCCGGAACCCACATACGAGAAAAGGGCCGGTGACATCGCTCAGCAGCACGGGCGCCTGCTGGCGCACGAGGTCCTGAGGTCGACCCCCGGTACCCACAAAAAAAAAACAAAAAACAAACAAACAAACAAAAAAACAGAAACAAAAGAATGAATGCTGGTGAGGATGCAGGGTAAAAGAAACCTTCCTACACTGTTTGTAGGAATGTAAACTAATCTGACCACAATGGAAATCAGTATGGAGATTCCTCAAAAGACTAAAAATAGATGTACCATTTGATCTAGCTATACCACTTCTTGGTATATTACCCAAAGGATTAAAACAGTATACTATAGCGATGTGCGCATAATGTACAATTTACAATACTGAAGGTGTGGAAATAGCCTAAAGGCTCATGCATTGATAAGTGGATAAATAAGCTCAGTATGTATGTAAAATGGAGTATCATTCAGCCAAAAGAAGAATGAAATCGTGTCTTTTGCTGGAAAATGAAACTGGAGACCGTGAGGTCCAGGCCAGGACAGTTAAGCGAAGTAAGCTTGTCTTGGAAAGATGAATATTCATGTTTTCTTTACATAAGCAATCTAAAAATAAATTTTAAAATAATGAATAAATAAACAAACAAGAGGTGATTTGAACTGGAAAGTGGACTTTTAGGCCAGGGAAGGGTGTCGGTGGGGGTGGGGGGAGGAATGGGAGAAGAGGATGATGGAGAAGAAAATAATCAACATGCATTAATTGCATGCACCAATACACCAAAACAAATTTCTTTAGTTTTTATCACCCAATTTAAAAAAGATTTATACCCATCATTTCTTGATCTCAGTTGGTAGGATATGGATCCAGCAATTCTCCTTTCTGCTGTATCTTCAATATTTTTCCTCCTTAAAGAAAGAAATATTAGATCATTCTCATCAGAAGACAAATTGCTATTATTTCTCAAAGGAAAAAAGACCCTTTCTTGTATCCATTTGCTATCTAGCTCTTCCTCCGTCAGCTCTTCTTTAGAGCAGAATGCCTCAAAAATTTTGTTTTTACTCCCTGTCCCCAATTACTTTCCTCTAATTCCCTATTAAATATTATCCAATCTGACTCCACAGACACAGCTTTCTCTTGGCTTCCCTCCTCTTCACTGTCCACACTTTCTCCATCCTCTGTTGCCTTCCTTTTCCCCCTGACTTTTTTTTTTTTTTTTGTGGGTACCGGGGGGTCGACCTCAGGACCTCGCGCGCCAACAGGCACCCGTGCCGCTGAGCGATATCACCGGCCCCTTTTTCCTATGTGGGTTCCGGGAGTCGAACTCGGGCCTTCGTGCTTGCAAGGCAGGCGCTTATGCCACTGAGCCATCTCACCGGCCCTCCCCCTGACTTTTAATGTTGCAGGACCCCAGGACACAGTCCTTGGAGTGTTTCTCTTCTCCTTCAGCATTCCTCCTCCGGTGATCTCATTCATCCTCATGGCTTTGAAGCATTCTGTGATTCTCTGTGGAAAATATAACTTCCCACAGTTATATCTCCAACTCAAGCCCCACACTAAACGCTGAACTCATATCCAATTTCTTTTTTGATATCTCTTCTTTTAAGGCTAATATTTACCTGAAACTATGAATGTCCAAATCTGAACTCTGATCTTCCTCCTTCCCTCTGTTCCTTCTATTGCCTCTCCCATCCCACTTCATAGCAAGTGTGCTATTCTACTTCCTATTTTAGGCTACTGCCAAAATACACATACTCATCCCTCCCTCATCTCATAATTCAGTCTATCAGGAAATACTGTTTGCTCTACCGTCATAGCATGTCTTGGATCCATCTACTTCTCACCATTTCCACTGCTACCACTCTGGTCTCAACCATCCTCATGGTCCCCCTTATAGTGATTTCTTAATACGGCAGGCAGAATTATGTTTCAATCTAAATCAAGTTACATCACTCCTCTGCTCAAAATTCTCCAGTGGCTCACCTTTTCTCTCATAACAAAAGCCAAAAATCATTACAGCAATCTACCAGGATTATGGGATCTAGTCCCTTGCTACCCCCGAACTCATCTTTCATCACTCTCACCCAAGCTCCTTCATTCCAGTCACCCAAGATTCCTCAAAAACACTGATGTTCTTTGATAGCCTTTCCCACTTAGGGCTTCTGAATTGTCTACTATGCTGATGTTCTTTGATATCTTCTCCCACTGAAGTTTCCTACCTTTGTCTAGGATATCCAGATCACTGCTAAGCTCACTTTTCATGTATTTGTTCCAATATCACCAAGACAGCGAGTTCTACAATGATGCCCTACTTTAAATCTCAACCCTGTTGAGATTTAAATCTCAATGATGCCCTACTTTAAATCACAACCCTGTTGTGGCTGCTTGAGGTGCACCACATCAGCGCCTGTAGCCCACTGGAACTCTGAATGCTTTGGCAACATTTGCAGTACCTTGCGCTCAGCAGTAAGTCCTGGCATCTCTCTGCTTTTCTGCCTTGAAGCAGAGAGGACATTTTATCCTATACAGAAAACAACCCAAAATTTTAGAGCACTGAAAACTCCTTGGGAGCAATCCTTAACCAACCAAGGATAAAAATCCTAACTCCCCATTGTGCCATGGGACCATTCTAAGGTGTGTTCTGTGTGGTTCTTCAGACAACTCCCAGGAGAAATAAATCCCAATTGCCCAAAGGGGTTAATTAGTTCTTTCATGTGTCATTTATTGGCCTTTTCCCCCAGTTTGGCTCTCTTCCCACTCCCTTATTTTGCTTCCTGAGATCACCTCCCAAATAAACTGCCTATTTGCAAGTTCTTATTATAGGCTCTGTGGAAGGGAATCCAAACTAAAATAAATCCTTCCATAATATTCTTTAATCATACTGAGCCTTTTCATAGCTATTATCAACTTCCTACCTACATTATCGTGTGTGTTTATTGTTTATCATCATTTCATTGCACTACAAAGCCAGCTGCATGACTCTACTGTACTTTCCTGTCACTCTATGGCACTAGATAAGCTATTGCACTACTACAAATTCCACGAGGATGGGGGTTTGGTCTCTTTTGTCCATTCATCTACCCTGAGCTCCTGGAAGTCTTCCTAACACCTTCAGTAGGTACTCAACAAATACTTGCTGAGTGTTCAACTACCCTGCCCACTCTCCAGGAACAAGGATGTCACATTCTAATACAATGTTCAACATCCTTACTTTAAATCTCATATCTACCACTTATTAGCTGGGTGACCTTGAAAGACTTAACCTCTCTGAGACTCAGTTTCCTCCATGGTATTGGGGACAATGATGTTCACATTGTCATCAATGCCTGCATCTGAAAAAAAAGCATCTAGGAAAGTTCTGGTACAGTAATGCAAACTCCTTTCTTTCTTCTCAACCTGCTTCCCTGGATCCATGAATCATCATTTAAACCAGCTAAACGCATGAATCAGCATCTTCTCCCTCTATGAATCTTGACTCAGGGAAGATGCTTATAAAGCATCTCCATACGCCCAGCAGGAGGTCAGGAAGCCAGGCTTCTTTCAATCCTCCAGCGAAATGCCAATTAGAAGGACATAACCAGCAGGAAGAGCTACTGGAGAAAACCACACACTTGTTCCAAAACAAAGATCACTCTGCATGTCATAAAAGCTCAGAAATGTCTTCCAGATGTTGTATATTGGGCCTGCACAGATGTTTCCGATGTCAAACCATAAATGTTGAAAACATAAAACATTTGTGCCCCACAGATGTAGAGATTTAATTATACAGTGAATGTGATAAATCTTTGAGTAATAAAAGGAGACCACAAACTGGCCACATTAAATTTTTTTTACTCTGATTTTTATCCCATTCACATTAGAGCCCTACTGGGATACTCCAAGGTTTTTTGTTTGATTTTGATTTCTTAAAATTTGACTGGGCCATTTACAGAGGAAAATTTTGATCTACATGAAAATATGCATTAACAACAGTTCTGAATCCTTCTGATCTGATGTCTACACAGTCTTTGACAGCTAGGAAGTAACCTCATGACTGATGATAGGCTGCTTCCAAGCTTCTCCCTTCAGTCAATGTCCCTTAGTGGGCGTGCTGAGTGATGTACAAGGATCATCAGGTTGAGCACTCTGGTTGCCATGGGAATACATTCCAACATGAACTCAACACTACAGCTCACAAGTCCACATTCAAGCAACTCTTTTTCTGGCATCTGGAAAATCAGATCTTTCATCATCTCCAACTATACAAATATGTATGTGCACCTATGAGAAGGAAGGAGAATAAAATTTATGTGGAACTTGCACATGCATGTAACCATGTACATACATGTGCATATACACAAACATTCCACTTGGAGCCAAAATAGCTACAGAAATTTTGCCCATCATACACACAGGAAGGTAAAGACAAGGCATGAGCGTAACTATTACTACATAGTCTAGAACATATTCTCAGCGGTCTCCTCCTATTACAACACATTCTCTTCTTCCTTGGCAAATTAATAGGCTTAAAACACTGTATTTATTCCTGTATTTTGTTATTCAGAAATATTTATTAAATACTGAATATATATTAGTAGTTGAAAAAGATACCAAAGCTTATAAGACATCGTATGTGTCCTCAGCAAGGTCACAACGAAGAAAGCATGTAAGGAAGAAGGGGACATTTCTGAACTGCATCACAAACTGTCCAGTTTCTTATGGTGTTCATGAAATAGCTAAAAGTAAATCAAGTAAAGGGATTGCTATAATTTTCATATAGTTTAAAGTCATTTAAAACATTTTTTTGATTCACATAATTTTGTGTTACTCTAAGTGTGCCTAGAATCTATTGTTTATTTTGTAAAGCTGCTGTTTTAGAAGGTTTACTGTTTGTTTGTTTTACTCAAAGGGATCTTAAATTTTCTTACAACCTTTATTTGGGGAGAAGAAAACTTCTTGATGTAAACAAATAACACCACATTCAAGAAGCTGAGGTGGGCAGGGACTGAGGTTAGCAGAAGTCTGCTGGCAAAGCCTGGGCCGGAGCCCAGGCTAAGCTTGAGGCCCATGCCACCAGTAGATGCCAAGTCAAGGAGGTGCTCAAAGCCCCAGGCCCAAGGCTAATGGCAAAAGAAAAGGTCAAGGCAGGGACCCAATGGAAGAGATTCCTGAGGACTGAGGCCTGAAGCCTGAGGTCATTGGCAAAGGAGACAAAAAGCTGAGACCAGAGATTGTCTGAGATGACCCCCAGGGAGACCAGTGGTGGAGCAACCCGAGAAGGCAGCAAAAGTTGCAGATTTACTGTTCTGCAAGGCTGACAGAACAGATGATCTCAGTGAACCTTTAAAGCTGATAGCAGAGTGATTTGGGAATTGAATTTTGATGGAGAACGAGGAGTGCATTTGGAGTTGGGAGGCCTATCTGGGAAGGTTAAAAAGAGACCACTTCATTATATCATTCAGTGCACATTCACCAAGTCCTAGACTTGCTCTCTATTCTGAATTACAAAAATTAACAAGAAAATGTCAGGGTCTTAAAGGTACCCTTCTTCTAGTGTGTAGGTGATGGGTAGTGGGTCACTTTCTGGCAATGACAAGATGAAATGACTAGTTAAGGGCTACTCTAAGAAAGGGAGTGATAAGATGGAGAGGCTCCCCTAAAGAGAGAGATGCTTCACTCTTACCCATGCACTGGGGCCTTCTTCAGGAGGTGGTCTGCAAAATGTGAATTCAAGTCTCACCCAAAGCCCAGTTCACACAATAGGAAAGAAATTTCATGGGACGCTCTTTGGGGGATTCTCACCTCTTAAGATGTTCCACATTTCCATGCTCCACCATCTCCCAGTCCTTGTATTCATAATTAAAAATCATTGGTAAGGTAGTTTAATCACTTTCACTGTTGAAAATCTTGACTTTTTATGTAAATTCTGTTAACATGTTAAAAAGCTTAACAGCTTAGGAAGGAAAGTGACCGTTTCTTCCATTCATAGTTACTAATGTGATTAGCAAGCCAGCCCCACTCAGCTCTCTGTCATAGCCCTGTAAACTTGCAGCCTGGGGTGCGTCTGGGAACAAGCACCACACAGTTCCCGGGATTCTCTCTTAAGGACTGCGCGGGGAACTACCTGCTGCATGAATCAGCAAAAGAACACTTAACTGAGAGCATTTCCCGCTACTAACAATCTAGATGTTGCTTTATCACTTTTTTGTTGAGTCATAGTTCAAAAAATAAAAGTAGGAAACATTCATGCAAAAAATAGGGTAGGATGGGTTATAAAGAAAATGAATCATACCCTATTTTCTGTCTTTCAGATGAAAATAATCATTTCTCAATTCTAATTTAATGAATGTTTGTTAACATAGGCAATATTTTAAAATGAGAGTATAAAAAATTTTTAAATCTTTCAATCACTAATACCAATTTGGATATATTTCGCTAAGAATTTTCCTTTCACAATTATACTTTAGTTTTATGCATTTAGCTGGAGTGGCCTACCATGAATAACTAATACCCCTTTCTTTCTTTCACAATGCACTTTTTCATGGCCTCTGTTACGATTTAGATATAGCATCTCCTCCAAAGTTTCATGTGTTGAGAGGTGATTGGATCATGGGGCTGAGTGTGCTATTAGGAGGTGGGGCCTGGTTAAAGGAGGTCACTGGGGGCTTGACCGGGAAGGGTAGATCTCCCTCCCTGGCTCCTCCCATCTGGTTCTGCTTCCTGGCTGCCATGATGTGAGCAGTTTTTCTCCACCAGGCTATTTCACCATGTTGTTTCTACCTGGGAACCAGCGAACCATGCAAGGACTGAAACCTCTGAAACTGAACCAGAATAAACCTCTCCCTCTTTTAGTTTGTGGGTGTTAGATAATGTGTCTCAGCAAACAGAAGGTAACTAAGACAAAGGGCAACTAGGGCTGCTCAGGCATTGGAGATATTCTAGTTCCTGATCCAAATGGTCTTTACACGGCTATTTTCTTCACTTTGTGATAATTCATTGAGCCATGTGCACTGAGGATTTGTACACTTTTCTGAATGTATGGCACACTTGAATTTAAAAGTTTATTAAAAGCAATCACATTTACCATATCTGTTCCAGTATTATCCCCTCGGCACAGGGTTCTTTCTGAGACTGTGTTTCCTAGGCATTCACCTGCTGGTGAAACAAGAACAGCTAGGGTCAACCAAACCCTTAATCCCTCCTGTGGTTTACATAGTAAGTTGAAAAGTAGCTGCCCGCCAGAGGCTACATTTCCAGAGGCTCTCTTACCACCATCCCAGCCATGACTGATTTTTACCACTGACCAAAAGAAAGAATGCCACTTCTGGGCCAAGGCTTTTGAACAACAAAACAAGTACATCTCCTCCACATTCTTTTCCTTCTCAGCATCTGGATGATGCTGATTTCCTCCTCATCAGGCAATGATGAGACTTAGAGAATAATACGCAGTCAAGAGAGAGAAGAGCCAAAACACCACAGGGAGGGGAGCTACCCCCTGACCAGGAATACTGTGCTCCAATAGCTACGTGACCGAAAAACTATTACTATACTTAAGCCATTGAATTTTGGGTTCTACTTATTCTTTGTAGCTTATCCTATCCAAATTAACTTTACTGGTGCTTCCTTAGGGAGAAATCTGAATTTTTCCCTCTTTTCTTCTTTTCTTTCCTCCCTCCTTTTTCTCTCCCCCCCATCCTTCTCTTACTTCTTTCTCCTCTTTTTTCTTCCTATTACCTTTCTTATTTTTATTTTGGATGGTTTTGCTAGCACCACTGTGTTGCACTTTTCTAAAATCTGATTTATAATAGTTTACAAACTCTCCAGCCATATATAATATGGTATGAACCACATTGATTTAATTTTTTGTTTCAATTATTTTACTTTTTTTAATTTCTAGAAATTCCTCTATTTTATTGTCTTTTGAAACTGCTATGTCAGAGTTTTAGTGTTTCTTATCCCAGAAGCTCTTCCTAACCTTGCCTTTTCTCTTTAAACACATGAGAGTACAGTCATTGTATTGCCTTAGCCTGGTAATTCCAATATCTAAACACTTACAAGTCTATATTACCAGTTGTTTCTGCTGCTTCTTGCTCATGGTGCCTTATTTCTTACTGTGTGCAGTATTACTGTAAATACTCATTTTCTCTAGAAAATTATTTGTGAAATAAACAAAACAAATAAACAACAACCAAAAGAAGACTTCCCTGCAGGCCACTGCAACTGGGGTAGAGTGGCATGTTTACATATGATTCACTTTCCCATAAGGGCCTGACATTTTTGGATCCCTATTTTATTTCAGAAATATTTCTTAGATTCCCGCTTTAAGAAGTCTCTTGGTTGGCTGTTTAGTTGGCTTGCTGCATTGTTTGTTTTGTTTGTTTGTTTTCCTGTTTTGAACACCATGCCATTATAATCAGAACAGATTTGTCTAATTGTCAAATGCCTTTAAGGCCAAAGTTACTTTTAGAGATCTGCTTGCTATGCCCATCATTTAGATTGGGGATTCCTAATCCCTCACTACTCTGTTATTTCTTTAATGGTGTTGAGCAGCATTTTTAATGAATGTATTCTCCAGAATTTTTAATTTCCAACAAGAGGACTGGTACCTGTCATAATACCAAAATGGCTACATAGCAATTCTTGAGAAAAAAGACACAGTGAAAAAATGAAATATAATACTTATCTGAAATTTAAAATTCTAAGCTGTGCCTTAGACATACAGGGCTGAGAGCAGGAAGAAAGAGAAAATAAAATATTCTATTAGCATTGGAGAAGTAATAGAACATCCTAATGGGGAAAAGCAAGAATTTCTTACTTTAACATTACGTGGAAAATGTATGTTTGATTATAAGAATCAAAGAAAATGAAACATAACTACAACCATAATGAAAAAACACAGTATAACTTTCAAATTAATAAAATTATAGAATGAACAGTAAGACAAATCAACTAAAAAGTAAAAATAGGAGAATCAGAAAGCAAAATAAATAGTAAACAGAAAGATTAGCAAAATAAAATGAATTGTCATATGTTAAATATGACATGATGAATTATCCCATTAATGCTGTTTATAAGGAACACTCAAAAATGGAAAAGAAATGTTGAAAATAAAGGGATGAACAAAAGATGTTAAGCAAATGTAAAGAAAAATGAAGCAGGGATGACAATATTAATATCATACAGGTGGAACTTAAGGTTAAAAGCTCTAAACAAAATAAACACTTCATAATAATAAAGTACAATTTATGATGAAACAACAATGATCATAAACCTTCATGTCCTATAAAAATACAGCACCTAAGTATATAATATTGTTAGTAATTCAAAGAAACTTTGATTTAAAAAAAAACTATCATAAAAGGTTTTGATATAGTTCCTTCAGAAACATACGATTCTGGTCCAGCAACAACACCAACAAAACCAAGGCTATTGGGCACAAAATAATTAAACAATGCATATATGTTTTTGCTTAAGGATATGGAACCCTTTACAAAAAACAATTAGTGTGCATACTTGGCCACAAAGAAAATAAACTCAAAGAAGCAGAGAGGTTTTAGGCTATCTCAGTCAATATAATCTAATAAAATTAGGGGAAAAAAATGAAGAAAAAAACCCTTAGTTCTCGAAAATCAAGAAACAATGCTGAATAACTCTTGGGTCAAAGAAATAAGAAATCAAAATTAAAAATGAAATCTAGCTAAATAAAAAGAGAAGACAATATCATAGCAAAATATATGTAGCAGTAGATTCTATATTTAAAGAAAAATTAATAAAACTGTAAGCTTTTTATTATTAAAGTTAGAATTAACTTATTTGAAAATCAAAATAGAAGGAAAGTAATAAACCAACAAATTTGTTCTTGGAGTAAAAGGAAAGCAAAATAGGTAAGCTTGTGGAAAATCTAATGCAAAAATAGTCAGAAAATGAAATTAAATTCAAGATATGGAATATTGCAACAAATACAGAGTATAAGTAAATACACATTCTAATTGACCCATGAGATTTTTAACTCTGATGAAATTTGCCATAATACGAATAAAGTAAAATCACCAAAATACTTCCCCAAAAAGCTCTGGAACAGACTGGAAATTATCAAAAAATATTTTCAAAGACTTTACTATGGAGGCTCAAGAGTAAAACTGTGTCATCGTGACAGCCAATGTGTCAAGCACTAATATGCCTTAAAAAACTCTTCAGAGTCTTGATTCACTGTTTGAATACTTTTAAAAAACTAATTATTGCAGCAGAAGAGAGAAATTATAGGCTGATCTAATGTATAAAGATTAAAATTTCTTGGGCCGGTGAGATGGCTCAGTGGCATAAGCACCTGCCTGGCAAGTGCGAAGTCCTGAGTTCGACTCCTGGAACCCACATACGAAAAAGGGGCCGGTGATATTGCTCAGCAGCACAGGTGCCTGCTGGCATGTGAGGTCCTGAGGTCGACCCCCGGTACCCAAAAAAAAAAAAAAAACAAACATTAAAATGTCTCAATAGTCAGAAAATGAATATGAGAGAACATTAGAAGGAACTCCTCCTTAAGTAGGTTTAGCTAAAGGATGCATGATTTGAAAACCTAATATTGAAATTCATCCCACATTTTTCTCACCACTGGTAAGACAGTCATAAAATTATCATCCATAGCTAATAAAAATAAAAATTAATAATAAAAGGATCTTTCCTTAACATGGCAAATTGTAAAATGCTGTAGAAGGATTGCTACTTTCATGTGACTTGGTACAATTCTGCATATTTTGTTACCCAATAAATGTTTGTCCAGTTGAACTAAATGCTTAATGCCAAGTGAATGGACTATGCAATAAGTAGGGCTCAATTTCAGGGGACAGAGACTCCCCAAAGGTTGCATCGGTAAAGGACAGGAAAAGAAGTGAGATTTAAGACACTAACAAAAGGACAGGAAAGGTGTGCCCTGGAGTTGTGCCATAAGCACAAAACTCACAGTAGCAGAATCATGAAACAGTTATGGGACATTTATTTATCCCACCAATATAGACAGCTATTAATATTTTTGTTAGAGTTGTGAAATGAACCAAGATCTACTTTAGAGCAAGTCATGTGAAAAGATCACGGGCTCGCACAAACTTGCAGCATGATGTATTAACTACATTGTAGTAGTTCAGGTGGCGGCCAGTGGTCTAAAGTAGAGTGCTAGGGTTTTGCTGTGTTCCCGGCAATTCGTGTGTTGCCAAGCAACCCCCAAAGTCCTAGCACACTTGCTCTGTCTCACCACGTGATGCCCTCTGCCATGCTGTGGTTCACCAAGAAAGGGGAGAGGGGAAGCAAAAATGACCAAGATGTGATATGTATATCTACCAGTTCTGCAAGGAGAATTGTTACATATCATAAACACATACTGATAAAATAAATAAATATATTTTAACTTGATTTAAGAAAAAGGCCCTTGCCCAATGCTGGCTCCATGCTCTTAGACTTCCTCACTTCTAGAACTATGAGATGAATAAAGCTCTTTTTTAAAATGTTTATTTATTTATTTATTTATTTGTCTTTTTGAGACAGGGTTTCACTATGCAGTTCAGGCTGGCCTTGAACTCACTTTGTAGCCCAGGCTGGCTTCAAACTCAGGGCACTCATCCTGCCTCAGCCTCCCAAGTCCTGGGGATAAGCCTCTATTTTTATAGATTTCTTAGTCTCAAGTATTTTCTATATCCATAGAAAACAGACTACAAGAAATAGAAGAGAAGGGGTAAGGCAGAAAAGGAAGGAAGGGTGTATGTGAACAGCTGGCTAATTTTTACTCTGTGTGAAACTACAGTGCTCTTTCCTACCGTTTCTGACTATAATTGTCTGCTGCAATTCCTATACAAGCATCCTGGTGTTTTCTTCTTTGGTTTCTACAGCCATGCCTCACCAACTCTTGCTGACTTTATACCTAAATCTCTCTCAAGTTGTCTCCTACTTCTCTTCATTGCTACCACTTGCATCCTTTCCCATCTGGACTGCCTTAAGTTCTCAACCGTTTTTCCACATCCACTCCAGCCAGTTGGTGTAAAATCTGTTCTTCAAACCAAAAGTAAGATGATTTTAATAGAAACTATAATGACCTCTCTCCCCCACACACACACAAACACACTTGCTAGTATGTTGTAGCTAACTGTTACTAGTAACAAGTATTTGAGCAGCTTTCCATTACCATAACAGATACACAAGATAAGCCAACTTTAAAGAGAAGAAAGGTTTATTTTGGCTTACAGTTTAAGAGTTTTCAGAACATGGTTGGTTTTGGAGTACAGCTGCTCACTTCATGGAAGTCAAAAAGCAATGAGAAAAAGGAAGCAGCTGTGGTCCTAATATCCCCTTGCAGGACACATCCGTAACGACCTAATGTCTTTATACTAGGACACATCTCCTAAAGGTTCTACCACCTCCCAACAGTGGTATAGGCTGACTAACAAGCCTTTAATGCATGGGCTTTTGGGAGACATCCAGGATCAAAACTATAGTAACTAGTATGTACCAAGCAAATTTCTAGACATCGGGAATTCCAATTTTCTCTGCCTTATAGACATTCTATCTAATAGCACAGTCATTAAATAAATAAAAATTTCAGTTATGAGCAGTGATAAGGATAAACAAGCAAGTGGGACAGAGGGAGACAGCGGGATAGGTGATGTTCTTCAATGGTGTTAACTAAATAAATGCTTAATCATGACGTAGGCAGAGATGGAAAGAAGGAGGAAACCTAGGGCCACGGAGCAGTACCCATCTTCACATTCTGACGGAGAACTTGTGGACTTACCAGCGGTTACCTGATTTGGGAAGATTTTTAAACCTGAAACTTGGTTTCAATTGCTGTAACTTCCATGCTCCAAGCACAGAAAAGATAAACATCCCTCTAGGGATCAAGCGATCAGGTTTGTCCAGCTAATTTTAGAATATTAAGAAAAGTTTGAACTACAAGAATAGGAACTATATTGCAGACTACATTCTGAAGTAGTCCCTTTTTTAGGTAAATAAAAGTCACTTGGCTCTTAGTGACTGTATTACACATAGTTTCCTTGGATTTTTCTATACTAAACCCTTTGGAAACAAATACAACTGGTTTAGAAAAATAAAATATAGCTTTCATTCTGCCTTGCTCTTTATTCATATTGGTTTGCCCAAGGCTAGAAACTTTTATAAACAATTCTCAGGGCAATTTAAATTAGGTAGAAAGAGCCTCTATCCTCTAGACTAACCTTGGCATTCAGCTTAATTTTAGAAAAATTTACATAGTTTAAATAAGAAAATTAATCCAGGGGGACCCCTGTTCCCTCTTAAATAGATTTGTTCCTAGAGGTGTATAAATGAAATATAAATTTGAAATTTTTATGTGCAAATGTCTTAGGAGCATTAAATACCTATGTACAAAATTAAAATAGGGCTTTGTCTCAGAGGGTGACATTCTGATATATAGATAACTTCACAGTAAAGTTCAATATTCTGTTTTTACAGGGGATCCCAAAAAAGATCAAGGTCATTCAAGTTCCAGGAGAGGAATCATAATAAAACATGGGGTTTGGTTAAGAAAAAAGGAAAAAAATAATAGCTGTGTTAAAACTAATTAATATAAGGATATTTGGAGGCTGCTGTAACTCTTTCATAGTTGCGAGATACACACTCAAAGAGTCAGAGCTTGGATAAACCAATGTAGACCATGAGGAGAAAGGCCAAATGGAAGCGGTGTTTTATAAATAGAAACACAAATATGGACAAGAGAATAGGCTCCAAAGGTTATGTCTTACAAATACACAGTCCTTTATAGAACAAATTTTACCTAAAAAAATGTGATCACGTGTGGAAAGGAGTGATCATTTTTTTCCATTTTAGAAGCAGACCATTTCTGGATTTAAATTTGGATTTTTCTATTAATATAGTATTGGTAGAAAAGTTATTCCAAAAATAATTTGAGGAACACATTGTAAAAGACTCCAGAGCCAGTAAGAAAGCATTATTTAAACAAAATCAAATAAGTCTTTTTGGAGGTGATGAGAATGTTCTAAAAGTGATTGTGGTGGTGACTGCATAATTCTGGGAATACACTAAAAAACATCCAATTATGCAGTTTAAATACTTCAAATTAGTGGACTGCATGGTAATGACACACACATTTATTCCAACTGGTTTTATTTTAGTTTATTTTAAAATATTTAATGGACAAAATTATACATATTTAAGGTATACAGTGTGATGATTTGATATATATATACATATATATGTATATAATACTGATTACCACAATCAAATTAATTAACATATCCATCACCACCAATAAGTACCATCCATGACCATCTAAAGTTACCATTTATGGGGAGGGGCACAAATGTGCTTCATTATTTAATTTCAAGTAAACAGTACAGTATCGTTCACTATAGTCTCCATGTCTACGTTATATCCCAAGAATTTGCCTTATAACTGAAAGTTTGTACCTTTTTTTTTTTGGTTGGTACCGGGGGTCGAACTCAGGACCTCGCACACCAGCAGGCACTCATGCCACTGAGCGATATCACCAGCCCTTTTTTCGTATGTAGGTACCGGGAGTCGAACTCAGGACCTCACGTTTGCCAGGCAGACGCTTATGCTGCTGAGCTATCTCACCAGCCCCTGAAAGTTTCTACCTTTGACCAACATCTCTCTGGTTTTTATGTGATCAGAAGCAGACTGGGCTGTGAGAGTTTCAAAAATTTCAGAAGCTTACAGAGATGGATTTTAGGGGCCAGGGATATAGCTTAATGGGAGAGTGCCTGCCTGGCAAGTGCAAAGTCCTGAGTTTGATTCCTGGTACCAAAAATAAATAAATAAATATATATATATATATATATATAGATAGATAGATAGATAGATAGATAGATAGATAGATAGATAGATGATAGATAGATGATAGATATAACTTTGATCTTTTCTTAATCCATAAACCAGTTAGTTTAGTTGGTGAATTCTGTCAGGAGAACAGAAGCCAACAGACCATTTTCTTGATTCAAAAGATGTCAGAATTATATCTGAGCCTCAGATACTTGTGAGGAACCGTGAGTATTTGAACTCGCACTGCACAAACTCACTTCGCGTTATACTCAGACTTCATAAACATGGCTCCTCCTTAGATATTAGGTCTATTGTTTAAAATTTCAGAGTACAAACTTAGAAAAAAATTTTAGCAATAGGGAGAATACTTGTGAGGTCAAAGGGACTCAATGTCATATCATCTATGGTAGTGAACTTGTTTCATAAATCTTTGGCATGTAAATGAAGTCAACAACCTTACTGGAAAATTTAGCTAAACCCCTATTTTACAAGATTGTGGTAGATTTGTTGGAAGGGGAGTATGAGGCTTACTCCTCTCTTCCTTTCCTCCCTCCCTCCCCCATCCAAAAACAAACTGGCTCTAGGAGAAGCACTCCCCACAGCTCCATCATTTCACTAAGGCATTTTTTTCAAGCATGAGCTCATCACTTTCAGTTAAATAGTAATAAATGATTTGTAAGGAGCAACTTACATCAGTCCTTATAAATAACCACCAACGGCTGCATTTGACTTCCTCGAAATGTTGACTCAGATGCTGGATGCACACAGGGTACCAGCTCTGCAATCTCTCAACACCCCCCCCCACACCCTGATGCCAGACAAGTTAGAGGGAGTCCACAGAGACTGCCAAGGGATGGGGGGCACTGCATTTCACAAACACAGAACCTCTTTAGGTCTTGTCACTACATCCTAAGTAGGACAGACAAAAGCAAGGTAGACTGTGTTCTTGAGGTCATTCGGTTCCCATAGATTTTTCTTCTGGATTCTGCAATGAATAAATGAACAAGAATCTCTGTTCTACTCTCACGGCCCTTCATTTCCCACATTCCTCATGGGCTATCTATCTTAAGGGTCCCCAGACGTGAAGGGGACACTTTGCCTTTATCAACTACTCAGGGGAACGTGCTTAACACCTGACACTGGGCAGGTAATGAATGTCTTTCTTCTCTGCTGCTCAAGTGTGAGGAGGGGAATGTCCTTATTTGAGAACAGATCAAAAATTGGAGAGTTAGCTGGGCGTGGTGGTGCATGCCTATAATCCTAGTACTCAGGAGGCTGAGGCAGGAGGATCACCATGAGTTCAAGGCCAGCCTGGGCTACATAGTGAGTTGAAAGCTGGCCTGAACCACATAACAAGACCCTGTCTCAAAAAAAAAAAAAAAAAAATTGGAGGGTTTAGAAGAACAGAATATGGCTTTCCTGCTTAATCTTACCACTTAATGACACCAAAATTTTATCAAGATGGCTTATCTTTTTAGGAAGAATATAAAGTACAGAGACTGAGAGTGTAAAGACCATGGTTGAAGGGAGAAGAGGGGAATGGGAAAAAGAAGAAGCAAGATATATCATGTACAGGTACAAACTCCCTGAGATGAATGTTATCATTACGTATATCTAAAATGCACTAATAAAATAAATAAAAAGTTTTAAAAAAGAAGACCATGACTTGAGGCCTGTCTTTACCCTTTGCTAACCAAGTTTCCCAGTGACCTTACTCATATTTGGTCAAGACATGCAGGCCCTAGACACACAATTTCCCAAATATCAACTGAGATTTTCTAAAATGTAACTCCTGCTCATCTCCCAGGCTTGTTGCAGGAATCCTTTAGATTTTTAAAAAATACTTTCATCCTTTTTTTCTACAATGCATGAAAATTCCTAAAACTTGTGCTGCATTGCAATTACTTAATATTTTGTGGCACCAATTCTAGCTTTAGGTCTTTGTTGTTGTTGTTGTTGTGGTTGTTGCTGTTTTGAGATAGGGTCTCGCTATGTAGTTCAGATTGACCATGAACTCACTATGTAGCCCAGGCTGGCCTCAAACTTACAGTGATCCTCCTGCCTCAGCCTCCCAAATGCTGGGATTGCAGACATGTACCACCACCCCTGGCAATTGTAGCTTTAAAAGTTCCTATAAGTCAATCAATACCTAGAAGCACACAATACAATTAATGTCCTTGTTAAATCACTCCTTGAATGTGTTTGAAATATGTTTTGGGATATTAATGATATACTCAGAATAAAGGAAATTATAAAACCGTATGATCCCGTTTGGGGGAGCTACTTGTATCACATCGGCATAGACAAGTACAGTTCAAAGTGGTTATTACTTAGAGCTACAAACGCATGTCGTATTTATTTTCTTCTTTTTACATAATCTTATTATTTAATTTTTCCAAAAAATTATGCATTTATAATATAGACAAAGACTAAGAAAAACATTTTGATGAGTTAAGCTGAACTTCTTTCTCTTCTGCAAGATTGCCAAATGATGGGAGCTTCCTATACACCTGCTTAGCATCCTAGGCCAGGCCTCTCTTTTAAGCACAAAATTACACTTTTCTCAACTGTCCCAGAAGGGTCCCTGAGATTTTACTCTACAGTCAGTCAAGGCCCAGACCTTAGCTTATCTTGGGAATTTTGAAGGGATTGAAAGCCAGGGTGCAGTTGCTGGAGGGCTTCTTTTAGGAATGCAAATGAGTGAGAATGGATAAGGCAAGTGGAGAGAACATGCAAGGGTAGCCTTGGGTCCTATCTGAGGTGGAGTATTTAGGCCACCAAGAACCCGTTGTCACAGAATCAAACTAGGACTTCTGTCTTGGAAGGTAGGGGTGTGTGTGTGTGTGTGTGTGTGTGCGTGCATGTTCAGAGGATTAATTTGGTGTCACAGAAAATTGTTAACATTGGCTTTGTTTCTGAGTCATTGGAGCCCTAACAAAGAGGAGAAAAATCTGTAAAGGCTCAGCTCAACTGTGTAAAGAAATACGAATTACAGGCATTTATGTGATCTGGTCACCATTCATTTGTAAAAGCCTCCCAGTGCAATAATAATTATCCATATTGTTAAATATGTGGATGTTGCCAGATTAACTCTGTTGTAAATTTTAATTAATGACAACACAAAACTGTTGGCATGTGCTCAGTCATCACAGTTGGCTGTCCCTGAGGCATTATCATCTGCTCCCAACTTTGAGAAACTTCAGAGAGCATCGGTCAGGATGGCAAGGAAAGCCCAAATGCTTGAGAATGCCTAATCACTTTCCCTGTGATTATCACTGCAGTCCTGAGCCAGTACCTTTCCCCAAGTTTTAAATAACAAAGACGTACTAGTTCTTAAAGAGCTAAAATGCATTATTTTCAACATTTCTCCCAATTACTTATTGTTCATTACTGTACACCAACATACCAACCAGATGGCTTCTATTCATCTTATTTACACTATTTTTTCCAGCCAAACAGTGTTAATCCAACAGTATAAACTTCTCCGCGTAAACTTGTTGCTGCCCAAGACCTACAGCAGCCTATTCTCTTCCTTCTTGCCCCTGGTTGGGTCACCTTGTGGTCCTCCATCCATCTGGCCTGCCTCTTCATCCTTGAACCATTTCATTCCTCTTCAGTGTCTCCTCTCCTTTCCACGGAAAGCTCTGTGGGTGGTCTTCAGAGGCCAGGCTTGGCATCATCTGCATTTCTGAACATTTCCTCATCTCAACGTGGACTTTAATTAAAAATACTCTTTGCTGTAACAGAATCAGCCACATATATAGATGACCTGACCCAGCAGATAGATAATTCTGGATCTTATATTGTCTATTGTTCTTTCTCTCATGCATTTACTGCCTCTACTAAGATGATATTTAATCAATCAGTCAATTGATGCATATTTACTGAGAGGCTAGGATGTACCTCATACTTCGCTTGGACTACAGGAAATACTGAAAAAGCAAAGTCCATGAGCTAGAGGACCATCTATCCATAAGGAAAAGGGAAATTAGGGGCAGGGGAGATTAACCTGCAAAAAACAAATAGAAAAGAAAGTAACATTCACATGTACACACACACCAACTTCAGTCAGATCACCTATATAGTTAGACGCAGTGAAGGAGGACACGGTGGTGTGACAGAAGCAGATTGTGGGAAGATGAATGCTGAATGGGCTCTAAAAGATGGGCAATATTCTGATGTGAACTTGAAAGGGGTTTAATCTTCATAGAAAAGATGACAGTAGAATCTCTGGTAGAGCAGTGTCATGCGGCACGCTAAAAGCTGTGTTTTAGAAATGTCTTTGTGAGTTCCCTGCACATAATATTAGGGTGTTAGAATTAGGGGAGCTAATTTTAGACATACTTCTACTCCGAAGTCTCTAACTGTGTCGCATTATCCACTTATCCAAACTCTGTCTCCAAGCATTCAAAACTGATAGCAATTGTGCTAAGTTTTTATGGCTGAGATTGAAGCAAATAGGTTTGGGTTATTATGTAACATCATTATAGTATAGATAGTTGGCATTTAAAAGGACAAAATAATCAGCTGCCTTATTCATCTTTTTTCTTGGGATGCACAGAGAATGTAAGAAATGTGCTCAAAGTCTGGAGGCCTAAGGATCCAGTACACTGCTGCCTTAAAATTCTCAGGCCAAAGTAATTGATGAAAGAACCCTTGGTTCAAAAGAGGAAAACATTTGCAGTGAAGATTCCTTATATGAATTTTTCTCACATGAATTCTCATTGAACTTTCATAATTGAAAACTATCTCAAGAGTTTGCCTAAAAGACACCAGGGACTTCAGCTTCATACAATAAAATAGAATTTTTATGTAAAGAGTATTTATTAATTTGTATTAATAAGCACACACAAACATATCCACATGTTATTCCCTGATATGAAGAATGGAGGGCAGGAGAAACAATTTTAAAAATATATGTCACCAAAGGAAATATAAACAAAACAAAACAATTGTAGATGAGAAAATCTGGAGGGATTAGACAAGGTAAGGTATTGATCAAGATGATAACTTGTTCATACCTTAGTCTATTTTCTGTTGCTTTAGACCAATACCTGAGATTAGGTGCCTTATAAAGAAAAATTTTATTTTGGCTTACAGTTCTGGAGGCTGGGAAGTCCAAGATCAGGTGGCTTTCTCTGGTGAGGGCCTCTTGCTGCTTCCACTCAGGACAAAAGTAGAAGGCAAGTGGGCACATGTGGGAGAGAGACAGGACAAGAGGTGGTCTCAATTTATAAATCCTACTCTTGTAGTAACTACTCCTGTCCTTCAAGAAGAAGAATTTGCTCACAAAAGGAAAACACTAATCCACTTGTGAGGGGTCTGTCCCCATGACACAAATGCCTGCCACTACAGCCCACCATTCAATGGTGCATTGAGGAATTAAATCTCAACATGAGTTTTAGTGGAGAGAAACCATATTGAAACCATAGCAATAGCCCACTAAGATGAAGTTCCAGGAAGTGAAATTTTTCTCCTCTTAGCCGTTCATTCTGAAACCAGATTATATGGTATGATCAAAAATTACAGTGAATGTTTGAAATTTTTAAAAAACATATTACAAAAAAAGATACATTGCCATTAATCACCTTCAAAATGGTCCACCTTGCTTCAAACACATGTATCCCATCATTCTTGACACTTTCGGAAGCCGTCCTTCATCAGTGTCTTTGGTTGTGCTATTTTGACTGCTTTGATGTCCTGAATGGATTCAAAATGTTTACCTTTCATGGTCATTTTGTCTTTGGGAAAGAGCCAGAAATTGCATGGTGCCAGATCTGGTGAATGAGGTGGATAAGGACACATCATAATGTTTTTATGAGCCTGCCTTTCTTTTGGACAGTAGCAGCATCTTGGTGGCAGCAGCATGCACTGTGTTTTGTATCATACCTTATAAAGACATTCACAAAAGAAGACTTCCAGAAATGCTTTAGAAAGTGGCAAGAGGGCCGGTGAGATAGCTCAGCGGCATAAGCGCCTGCCTGGCAAGCGCGAGGTCCTGAGTTCAACTCCCGGAACCCACATAAAGGAAAAAAAATGCGCTTGCTGGCAAGCGCGAGGTCCTGAGGTCGACTCCTGGTACCCACATAAAAAAAAAAAAAAGAAAGAAAGAAAGAAAGTGGCAAGAATGATGGGATAAGTGTAGTTGAAATGAGGGAGGTCTTTTGAGGGGAATTAATGCCAATATGTCTTTTACTATAAAATTTTTTTATTTAAACACACACTGTATTTTTGGATCAGCCCTTGTACATTGGACAATTGCTAAAAATTCTGAACATTCAAACCACAAGCTCACCATGCTATTAAGGCCTGCCGCATCTGACTCTTCTTACTTGTCTCTTTGTATCTCCCCAATCCCAGCTGACTGCATTCTCCAGTGAAGCCGAGCTCTCACCTGCTTCTACCTGTGCTCCAATTACACCTCCAACATTTGTTCCTCCCTCCAAAATAGCTTAATGCTCTCAATACTACCTATCTAAACAGCTTTGGAGTTCAGCTCAAGTCTACTACACTGGTTAAATTGATTTACAGCATTCTGTGATACTGCTGTCCTGCATTATCTCCTATGTGGTGCCATCCATGCCCATCTTTCCTGCTGAGCTTAGGAGCTCTTTCAAGGCAAGAAGAGCAGCAAATACGTTCTCCAAATGCTCCAGTTATAGAGCCCAGTATCAGTCTCTCAATTCTTTTGAGTATGAGTGCCTCATATAAATCCCCTCAAAACATTGTCTAGTAGGTACTCTAAACAGAAAGAAATGAAACTTGAGCCACATTTAGTTTACTGGGTTTTCCTAATCCTGCACATGGCTTATTGCAAAACAAATAATTGAACTCGATCCTTTGTTAAACCTGCTTCAAATCTACTGAATTACATTTGGCTCACTGTTTTGAACTTACAGAGAAGTAGCCAAATTACAATGCCCTTTCTTCCCTCTGTAAGAGAAGCAGCCATCAAATAAAAAAGAAGGCAGTAATTTGTTGAAGGCAGCACTGAAGCCCTTTTTCTAAATGTCTATTTTAATGGTATCAATTTCCTGTTTAATTTTTTTTCAAATTTATTTGTAATTTTTTTCAAGTGCAATTTTTTACCTGAGCC
Organism: Erethizon dorsatum; assembly: GCA_028451465.1. Classification (NCBI taxonomy): domain Eukaryota; kingdom Metazoa; phylum Chordata; class Mammalia; order Rodentia; family Erethizontidae; genus Erethizon; species Erethizon dorsatum. The sequence goes on from CM051826.1 coordinate 27,272,795, forward strand.
ATAAAAATAATGGTATATTACTTGAAGGCGAGGCAGAATTCCAGATCAGTTGCTGCAGCAAAGGGAAAGGAAAGAGGCAAGGAAGAAGAATTAGAGGAGACTTGACAGTAAATCGTAAAAGGGGCTACACGATATGCAGTAAATTACGACATTGCAGGGCACTGAGACACCAAACAAAACCGAGCTCTCAAAGGTCAACTCCAAAACCCTTGGGAAATGGAGCAGACATAGGGAGAATGTGCCCAGCTCCTTAGCAGGAGCCTGGAAAGAAAAAGGCTTGATAAAGAAGGCTAGTCAAGAAGGAAAAGAAACATTATGTCAATATTTAGACTACCCCAGAGAGACAGTTGAAACCTGGAAAAGATGGGTAAATTTGTTGTCCAGAAAGACAGAACTAAGCCACTCAGGCCCAGCATTAAAGGAAGTGAGTTGGTTGGTCTGAGGCCGACTTAAAGTTGGAAGAGTTTAGATCCACACATTAGTCTACACTAAATGAGTTCAAGTGATAATGCAATGGGGTTAGTTTGTACTTCCAAGATTTCCTCTTACTGAAATGCAAAATTTTTTGCCTCCTAAATAGCAAATTTCACCATCGGTGAAGAAGAAGCCCCAGGATCCTTGGGTGGTGGAACTGAGATATTTCAATTCAGGGTTTTCCTGAAGCCATTTCCTCCTCGAAGTATCTGTAAAGAGCCTAAATAGCAGCAGCTGTCTCTATAATGGTATTAATGCTCTAAATAGTGTTCTGGCACTTGCAATTATGACCTCAGTACCAAAGGGGACACTAGGCTGAGTGGCTGGCATTGGGGCGTCTTCAGAGTGACTGGCCAGCAAGAAGCCAGGCCTAAGAGTAAACCACACAAGCTTTGGCAACTGAGGCTGGCCACCCGGGGCGGAGTTCTGGAGGAATGAGTTTGTGATGAAACTACTATAAATCTCTGTTTAAAAATCCTTGTTAAGTTTTTTGTTTTGTTTTGTTTTGTTTAAATGTTGTTTAAACATCTTTGGTTCTGGAAGAGAGGCGAGCCCTCAGACATCAGTTCTGAGGAACTCACTGCGGCCGAGCGTGTCTGCTGAAGTATTAGAATCTTGATAAGGAAAACATTAAACAGAAACTAAGTGTTTAATGTAAGAACCTGGCAGCTGTGTGTTCCTTTCACTTAGTATCTACCTGTTGAGAGATGGAGATTTTCCCTTTGTTTAGGTTGGAAAAATTTTTTTGATTGGAAAAACACTGTCACTAAGGTTCATATTTTTCTCCCATTATAGAGATTCATCTCCTTAACTGTCACGCATCCTGTTTGTAGACCTCAGGGAAAAAAACCACACAGGCAATCTTAAGAACACCAGAGCATTACTGAGTGCCAATTAGTATCTTACTTGTTAGTATAATGGAAAAGTGCATCCATAGCTAAGTCAGAAGAAAAACATAGGCAGCTATAAGAATAAAACCAAAACCGTGCAAAATCTTTTTATACCAACAGGGAATTGATGGTCAAAAGTCAGAAGTCAGGGCCTATGACCATGCCTCACATATAGATGTTCAATAAATGTTTGATGAAGGAGAAAAGTTGAAGCTTAAGAATAGAATAAATGATGTAATATTAAACCACTCATAACTAAAAATGTATGAGGTTTTCAGAAAACACTCTGCATATCTTTACTATAGAAGTACTTCCCAATTGTTTCCATATCAAGGCAAACAAAACAATAATATAGTATGATGGGCTGAAGAAAATGGAATTCATTCCGACAAAGGTGATCAGCCCAGGAACTCCAACCACATTGAGCCCAACCATGAGCCCAAGAGCTAAAGACAGATATCCTAGCAGATGCCAGTCACTCCTCTGACACACCACTTAGGCCACAGCACGCCATCTATGAAACTCTATAACATGCTGGCCTTCACATCTTTGAGTGGTTCTTTTTTAAAGAAATGAAGTACCATACCTCAATGCCTGAAGCCCCATTACCACCTAATAAAATCTTCTCTTAGCTGCAGGCAAAGTGTCTCAGAGGAAATGAATTGTCCGCCAACTAATCTAAAAACATAGGTGCCCTAATATTATTTTGATAATTTTCCCTCAAACCCCCAATTTGCTGTACATAACATTTATCCAAGAAATACCTTGGAATGTATGTACGTGTAACATTCTAAGCCATCTTTTCTATTTCAAGCCTGAGTTTTGCTGTTGGGGGCTTAGCATAGTATTTCTTCATGCCCAATAGGGATCCACTGCCGCCAATATGCCCACCAAACATGGATTTCCTCCTCTTCTACCTGGCACACAGCCGGTCCTCACTCTCTTGCAGTTAATGTAGCTTCATGACTGCATTCTCACCAATGCAAAGGGAAACTCAGCTGACTGCATTGGGCCAAAAATATTTAAGAAACATATATTCTCCTCTCTCTCTCTCTCTCTCTCTCTCTCTTTCTCTACCCCTCTCTCCATCTCTCTCTCTCTCTTCTTTCCCTTTGTATTGGCTGGATTGTGATGAAAACATAGGATAAACCCAAATCATCATATAGAAAAAGCTGGCCACTAACTAGGAACAACCTTGAACTATTATGTAAGTGAAAAAAAAAAAAAAAAAAAAACCCTTTACCGTATTTGAGCCGTTGAAAAAGGTGGGGTGTATTTATTATGGCAGCTGGCATCACCCTTATACAACTCTCCTAGGCCATGGGTCTTTCAGTCACTTTAATCCACAGTTCTCTGGGCCTCTCACATAGCCCTTCAGCCATTCTACAATACATCTTAGCCACCATCTCCCAAATGTCTTGGACGCCAGATCCCACTGTGCAGACCAACCACAAAGGGTAACTGTCACAACTGTCCCCCCATTACCTGGGCCAGAAAGAACTCTTAGTCTCCTGGCTCCAAAGACTGACAGCTTTATCCCAGGCCCATTCAAATAAGTGGAATCTCCCATCTGCTTTATTGGCTGACACCATAAAATGTCCTGACCTCAAATGAATTTTATGTATTTCTACAAACATAACATTTCTTGCCATTGTTTAATTTGAGATGTCTCAGGGATTTATTAATAGTTTCATAAAGATATTTTCTGTTTTATCTGACTGAAGTATTTGCCTAGGATAAAAAATATTCTTTTTTCCATGCATTTTTTATTCTCTATTTGCTCTTGGCGTCCGTGAGGCATTAACCCCATATTTGACTCAAATCCCAGGTAGAATATTCATTCCTAGGAATGTGGAACAAACAAGTCACACCCCAGAAGAAAGAAAATGAACCTAGAAAGATTATTTTCTGTAGGATCCTGGTAAGAAAATGAAAATCATTGAGAACCAAACTGAAAAGAAACATCAGAATTGGCTGAGCCCTCACTATTTGGTGTGGACCAGCATCCCTTGGGAGGTTGGTGGAAATGCAGAATCTCAGGCCAGGTTCCAGACCTCCTGAGCTAGTATCTATCTTTCAATGACAGTCCAGGTGGTTTGTGTGCCTTCAAGGGAGAGCAGCCCTGGTCCAAGTACCATAAACAGTTGGTAGTGTAACTCTATCCAGTCACTTCCTGTCAGGCATCTTTAATCTGAATGATTAATTATCAAAGCTAACTCTCTCATAACTTGACTGATTCTACTGAAACTTAAATCTTTCTGGATGCTCACAATGTAACGAACCTCCCTATAAGTAACTTAGGTGCTGCATTTGCACTTTGAAATTACTTCTGCTTAAAAATACAAAATGACTATTAAATGCCAGAGGAATCCCTGATTTCCCATGTATCTGCTATCTGTATGAACTTAAAGGAAACGTGGATCAGAGGAGCAGGAACGAATGGGATACTAAACACGGGAGGGGGATATAAACGCTGTGGTATATGTCTTTCTAATATTTTTCATATGTATTCTTAAGAGACATAGGTGTATATAGTGTTTAAATAATTATTTTTTACTTAACAATATAAAGCTAAAATTTTCCCATATAAATAAATCTAACATTTTTAATGGTTGTATTAAATAAAATACAATGGCTGGCATTCTATTTTGACTGTGATTTCTTAATTCATACCCGAAAGCTGAACAGTTAGTTTCTAATTTTTCACTATTACAAAGATGTTTCATGAGTCATCATTGCAGATAAATTTCAGTTTACATCTCTGATTTCTCATTTAAGATAAATCCTTAGAATTATTGATACTAAAATCTCAAAGCTATCTTAAATCTACCTTGCTTTAATATATGAAATAATGACTGAATTATTCTTCAAATACTTGTTCCATCACCATTATTAGATATTCCATGAAGTTAATTATGCAGTCATATATTAAATTTTTATCCTCTTCCAACTAACCTCATGTTATTCCCATTTTGATTTACTTACTATAGATCTATAACCTATTATAATTTCTCATCATGAAGGTTCACTAATTAGATTTTTTTCCAAAATATCTTGACTGTATTTTAAACTCTATAAATATTATTAGAATGTTTCTCAAAATTACATTGAACAAAAAAAAAAGTCACATAGAACAGACCAATTTAATTTAAGGTATATTGTCCAAGCTACACTTCCCATCCAAAATGTGATAGCCCTCAAGGTTGTGAAATCATTTATGTTGTTTAACTACATGTGGTTACATTTTTGTGTATCCTGGACATTTCTTCCTTAAATTTAATTTTAGACGTTTTCATTTCTTCTGTTATTTGGAATAGATTATTACCTAACTTTACCACTTTCCAGTAGGAAAGCTGTTGAATTTTTATATGGTCACTCTAACTGGCCACTTTATTGAACTCTTCAACGAATGTTATTTGTTGGCATTGATTTTCCTGGATTTATTGGTTCTACCTTCAAAGCAGTGACAATACAACTCCTTTCTAATATTTAACACTCTTCTCACTTCCTTTTTACCTTATTTTGTCTTTCACATTTTCACTATACTTATTTTATTTAGTTTTTGTTTTTGTTTGTGGGTACCAGGGGTCGACCTCAAGACCTGGTGTGCCAGCAGGCGCCCGTGCTGCTGAGCGATGTCACTGGCCCTTTTTTCGTATGTGGGTTACTGGAGTCCAACTCGGGCCCTCACGCTTACCAGGCAGGTGCTTACACCGCTGAGCCATCTCATTGGCCCAAATGTTCCCATTTTTATAAACTTTGGAATCATGGCATGAATGTGAACTTTTATTCACAGAACACTTAGAAAAACTTGTCCAAAAATGCCATTTGACTATAATTCAGACATTTCACTGCATGCAAATTGCCATGCATGACTTTGTCTGCAACCTCAACTTGGGTTGACATAGGTAGATTTTAATCTAGACAAACTAGATTTTCATATTGTAAGCACAATATATTTTAGTTTCCTCCCTCCTGTAGCTTATTCCCCTTTATCATATCATGTCATATCCCTTTTATCATATTGTGTATTTGTCTTTTCTTTCTTTTTTCTTTCTGTTGCTGCTCTGTTCCTGCCCATGTTTCACTGTCCCATAACCATACATTTTATTTGTTATACTAATCAAACACAGGATTATGTTTCCTATTAAAGTTTTAAAGGAAATAAGCAAAATATTTAGCATTTCTTTTCCTTATACTGTATACAAATATATTTATATGTATTTTATTTATATCACATATTTTAAATATATATTGTTTTATATTTTTGTAATACAACCTAAGTTTTATTATATAATATTTAATATTGCCTTTTATTGACTTTCCCTTTAGGGATGTCACTCTTAATAGCAAATTCTGCCTTTATGGAATTCTCCAGCCTCCTGGGAGAAGTACTGAGCATTTATACCCTAGTTCCTTTCACATTCTTTGTGGCATTTAAATAATTGTTTTTGTCATAGCCAAGCACCTCAGAGCAACCTTGTTATAGCTCACAGTCAAATCTCTAAATGTCTTAGGAAACAGAGCCTCCTCAGTCATGGTCTAATCAGGAAAGCAAAAACCACTCCAAGAAAATTAGCAAAAAGAGTTTGCTATAGTCCCCTGCAGGGTGACAGAAGTGAAGCAAGCCTGCAATAGCAGGGGTCAGCTGGGTCCTAGATGGATGGACACGGGAGAAGGTGGAACACCTGTGGGCTCTGGACCACGGAAGCCCTGCCCAGTGACAGCCAGAGGTGGAGAAGGGTCAGCCACTGTGATGGGGAGCGGAGGAGGCCAGGACCAGGAATGGATCCAAGGGCAGACAGGCCCAGTACTGGCATGGGGCCTTAGCAACAAAAGACTATTTTGTGTTTTTGGCTTTCAATTCTTAAGGAGAAGATTCTGTTAAATATTAAATCAACTCTTAGTCCATTTTGTTTGATGCATTTAAGGCAGAAATCAGTTTTACTTTTTTTTCCATTTGTTCTGGTTGACATTGAACCAAACCAGAGAAGATTCACTGAGAAATGTATGAAGCACAAGCTCAGGGTCATCACCTACAGCGGCGCCTTCCACAGTCCTGTAGGGCACTGAGTATTATGCATACAGAGCTGCCTATGTTATAAAAATGCAAACTCAGTCAGCTATACTGTGTTTTCTCCACTATCACACTCTGGTGTTGGGTGGCAGTTGGTGGCATTTTTAGAATTGAACTAAAAGGTTAGTTGGGAACACACTTGGCCTTTATTAAGTGGAATATATTTATATGGTCCACAGTCACTTCCACGGAAAATTAAATTATTACTTGCCATCCTGGTTTGGAAATGGCTTTGATGATTATGCCTTCTGCCTGCCATCCTACCTACTCAGTCAGCATCATAACAGGAAGGTATAGGACATACATATACATATATATCCTATAACACTTGACACTAGCAATAAGTGTGTAGTGAAGAGAAATAAGGTTTGAAATTGAAATGTCTGTGCAACATTTTTGCCAACATTCATGCATGCAAAGCTGCAAGGATTCATTTATCTTGAACACTTGATCTAAAAATAAGTCCTCTCCTGTCAGAAATATATGAATGCACCATATATAGTTTTACCTTATTTTGTTGGAACGATGTGAAGAGAAAATTGTCAAAATTCCTATGTTGCTACAGGATAGGCTTATAGAAGGAAGCAGCTTGATAAAGACCCACACCCGCATACCCAACCCCTTACCTTGTTTTTTCTCTATTATCTTTAACATCCAGGAAATGATAGCTCTTATCCCTATCTGACCCACACCCCTCACCACCACCAGTTCCTGGGCTCCGAGAACAATCACAGCCCATTCTTATATCCTGCGGTACGCTCCCCACCCCCAACTGTCTGACTGAGCCCAGAAACAGTGCCTATTCTGCTAACATGCGACACACCTGCCCCACCTGCTAGATCACAGTGCCCATTGCTCTAGCCACATCCTCAGTTATTCTCACACCCCCAAACTCAAGCCCTCCTTCACATCACACCACCTAAGCCTGTCCCACTTACCCCCCTACCCTATGCATAAAAGACCCAGCTTAATAAACTGGATTTGGAGTTATCTCCTTTGGAGTTACTTTAGGAGGTCCTGCCCAGAAACCCCAAATTCAGGCTGGCTGTGTTTTTCTGCGTCATCACCATTTACCTAACAACAGTCAAATGGAAACACAAGGTGGTCAATAATGGTTTACCGAATGAGGACATGAAGGTCACTGGAAGTGATGGCAACAGCTGGCAGATTACCATCAGTTGAGAAACAGTTAGGAGATAAAGAGTGTCAGGATAAAGAAGCCTGGACATCAAGAGATGGCAAGAAATCATGGGGCAATTAGAAAGTGAAGTGGGTGCAAGATTGAGGGGCATTTGCTTTTCTTTAATAACGCAAAGGTGATTTAAGCATATCTTCATGTCGAGGTTGAAGAGCCAGGAGAAAGGGAATGATTGAAAGTACAGATGAAAAATGCAGATCTCAAGGACTCCTATTTCCTGAGTGAACTTCAACAAGTCACATTTCTTGTGACTATCTGTAAAACACAGGCCATACCTGTCTTGTCTTCCTCCCAGCCTTGTGAGGATCAAGTCACATTTTAAAAGCAAGCACATTATAAATTATAGAGTATTTTATAATTTAATTGCTAACTGTGGACTTTGCATGGGTTGGGCAAGACATTCTTAATAGATTAGTGTGTGAGGTCAACTATAAAAAATAAAGCAATAAATCAACATAACTGTCAGAGTTTTACATAGTCTCCCAAATCATACCTCTTAGGGATTGATTGAGTTGTTGAGTTGAATAGAAAATAGTGATAAAGATGGAAGTATTTGGAAATCTCCCTCCTAATCTTACCTACTAGAAAGGGCATCCTGACTCAGGGACTCAGTTTATATAGACTTTGGAACAAGAAGTGACCTACCATGGAAGTTGTGAATAAATTCACTTGTTTTCATTAAATCCTCAAGTAATTTCCCACACCCACAGAAGCCATTGGCTACAATGTGGCTTCCCCAATATTCTGCAGGTAAAAAGAGCATAAGTTAACCATGTCATTGTCCGATGTCCTAGTCATGTGACAGTGAGCAGTTACTGTGATCTGCTATTGCCATTCATTGTTCCGTGTAACAGAAATATTGCCACCATACTGTCCAATCCAGGGGCTCCATGTAAATATGACCCCCACCAACAGAGCTACATGGTAAGGACTGCTGACCCAAATCAATGTTTTCTTGTTCTTCTTTGACAGCTGAAATGCATTCCCAAGTACATGAGTTCTAACTAAAGGAGAGTGCAACGGATCAACTTGCTCACATTTGGGTTTAATTCATGGAAATCTCCCACACATACTCCTGCATCGTTTTTCCTTTTGTTATTGACTGAATGATGCCAATTTCTAAGAAGACATTAAAGATCATGTCTGAATTTTAGAAGAACCATTGTCATCCTGGATCTCGGATTGATGCCATGGAGCAGAGCCTCACTACTTACCTCTTCTCATCCCTCATTACCTTAGTGGAAACGCTATTTTGAGAAATGGAGCTGATACTTAAATAATGACAAGGACCCTCTCCAGGCAGGAGAGGAAGTGAAAAGGTGAGCGAGTTAGAAAAGACTACAAGTAGCAAAGTAAGAACGACCTTACTATTTTGTCTTTTCTTGAAGTATATCAATACCATTCTAGTTTTACCTGTTGATCTCAAAATGTTTGGTTTCTGTGAGTCACGCCTAAGAAAAATCATTAAGCATACTAAGACAAGAATCTAGATTATGGTAAGTTACTGGCTTTGAGCAAGTCAACTTTGTGAAGCCACCTTGTTAGGCTGCCAGCATCTCCCTGTGTCCTATATTTGATCTTCTATTGCAATCTTATTGCACTAAACCTGTTAAGATCGGGACCAGAGACAGACTCTCTGCTGCACTGGAAATACTTCTGTCTCTTGAGTGCTCTCTGGGTGGAACTGCTGAGTCATTCTTCTTTTTGTTTTCCTCACCCACATTTTACTGAGTCACTATGCTCTTATCCAGGCCTTGCAAGCTCATAATCAATCTTATATTTTACAAGGTCCAGTGATCTCAGAGCCATAGTTCTTAATCTAAAATATAAGGCAATGGGAGAACTGCAGTGCACTAATACTTCTACAGTTTTTCTATGTGGCCATGATCAACCTTTTCTAACATTCAAGAAAGTCCACAGCATGCACATGGGCCTATAGGAAAAGCCATGACTTAACCCTTTGGAGGTCAAGGCTGATCTGATAGATAAAAATTCTTCTCACATATTGGTAAAAGGGAATACCTGACCAGCAACCTCAGCAGAGTTAAATATAATCTTCCTAGAGATCTCATGAAGCTCTCTTTTGAAGAAACTTGAGAATTTCCCAGTTTTCTATTCCATCTCCCTAGTCCCCGACTCTTTGCAAAGATAAATCTGATGGAAAACACACTCAGACCACAAGCTGAACTCCCAGGAATGATTGCACAGAGCCAACCACACTTAAGACCTCAGGCAAGTTTTTCAGGGCAGGGCTCTCTGGAGAGAAGGGGGCTCCCAGGGTAGTAGGCAGATCGCCAGGCCCACAGGGTGGCCTCAGGCAGGATTAGGAACTTCCCATCACATGTTTTCCTCTTTTGAGTCTTTACTGTGAAATACAATCAGCATGTGCAGACCACCAGCCTTGTGGTCTCTCAGGGTTCTGTCCATACTAAAGCTAAATTCCAATGTCATTTCCTCCATAAAGCTTTCCTGAATTCACCTATTAGAATAAATTCCATCCTCCCCTGTGATTTTTCTACCTATTATTAATGATGATACCATTTAATATTTTTTATGTCTTTCATCAGTGATTGTTTTCTTCCTCTGGACTGGGAGTTTCTTGAGATCAGGAATTCTATTTCATGGCACTCAGGTCTGCTAGAATTCATTTTTTATAATGGGCACTCAAAAGTTTTGTTTCATTAAATTAAAATAATATTTTTAAATTGGACCTAGGGATCTACTTCATTAGAAGATAATATTTCTGCACTCTGGAGGCTGAGGCAGGAGGATCACTGCGAGTTCAAGGACAGCCTGGACTACGTAGTGAGTTGAAGGCCAGCCTGATCTAGTCTAAAAAAAAATTCTTAATTAACTTAAGTATCATACAAAGCCACTACTTAATTACTAGGTAAAATCTATCACTTGGATAGTTTCATTCATTCAAAATGTTTGCTTTTCTATATGGTGCTGCAAGGAATAACCATGTAATTTTATCTGTGAGCATCCTTAATTCATTCTATAAGGGAAGTACATGGTTGAAGACTATGAAAAATGCCCAGGCTTTGAATTTATATGGCCAAATTGCTTGAAGGAAAAAGTTGTAGTAATAAATAGTACCAACAATTAGTAAGAATATATAAGTTCTGGCGACAATGCTGAAAATTAATTTTTGGTCAAGACTTTGCCAACTTTATATGCAAGAAAATGGTATATTTTGGTTTAATTTGCACTTCTTGATTCACAATGTGGCTAAACTTTTCTTTTGCATATAAGATATTTGCATCATTTCTTTTGTGAATTACATAACTATGCTCTTTCCCTGTATCTGTATCTCTATTTCTATTTCTATGAAGGACAGAGGTTGTCTGAGGACTTGGAATCACTGTAAGTATCAAAAGGTTTTAGTTCATCCAGATATTTTATTTGTGTTGTAGGTTAAAATATCCAGATGTAAGAAAAAGATATCTATCACTTGAAATTCTTTTGGTGACAAAAATCAGAAATCCAACTCAAACTAGCCAATGTTAAAAGAACAAAAAGGAAATTTGTTGGTCTTATAGTAGAAATGTGCAGGATCTCCTCAAGTTTCAGGCATCACTTGTTGAAGTCTCAAACAATGCCACAGACTCAATATTTCTTTCCCCCTTAACTATTTCCTCTGCAGATTCCACTTGAGGGGCCTAGACAGCATCTGGCCTATAGACCTTGTGCCACCTTGCCAACCAGTCCTAGTAAAGTCATTGTACCTCATTATCCCTGATTTGGTTGTACCCACCCCAGAACCAAAAATAGGCAGGGAACTATGATATTCTCTTTGGTTGTTGTGTTAGTCAACTTTCTATCACTATAACAAAACATCTGAGATAATTTACAAAGAGAAAGATTTTGGCTCACAGTTTTGGAGGTTTCAGTCCATGGTAAACTGTGCCTATCACAAGGTAGCACATCACAGCCCGAGTATGTAGCAAAGCAAAGTCACTCACTTCAGCATGAGAAGCAAGCAAAAGAGGAAGAGACCAGTGTCCCATAACTCTTTTCAAGGGCACACTCCCAAATACCTAAGGATTTCCCACCATGCTCTACCTACTAAAGGCTTCACCACCTCTTGGTATCCTCACCCTGGGAACAAAACCTTAACACATGAACCTTAGAGAGACAGTTACCCAAACCATAGCTGTTATGTGTAAGTACAATGTGATGTGGAGAACTGATGTGGAGTCAACGCTACAGCAACACAAATTAGTCTAAGACTTACGCAAAGGAAAACAGAATGAACACATGTTGAACCATTGTCTTAGTTATTTTTTCACATTACTGAGACAAAATACCTGACATCCAAAGTTAAAAGAGGAAAGGTTTATTTCAGCTCACAGTTTGTAGAGGTTTTGGTCCATAGTTGACTGACTCCAGGGTAAAGTGGCATGGCAAAGAGGCATCACAGAGGAGAAACAGTTCATGACATGGCTGGCAGAAAGCAAGAAGCAGCAAGCAGCATTCTACCTCTCTCTTTTATCCTTTTCAGACTACCTGTCTTTTGGGTGGTGCCAAGCACACTCAGAGTGGGCCTTCCCATTATCCTGCATCCCATACCCAGAAATATGCTAAGCCAATAAGTGGACTAATTTAGTAATCGTGCACCCTTAATCCCAGCACCACACCCTTAATCCCAGCATCACACACCCTAGATCCAGCCACCTCCAAAAAGCCCCATCTATGACTGCATGAGGCTTTAGGGGGACATCTACATACGAGCCATAACAGCCATCAAAATCAACAAATATCCAGTATAGAGATTGCAGCAGGTGAGCAATAGAGACTAAAATTTAGGAACTAGTAAAGAAGAAAAAATATTTAAGTAAAAGGAAAAGATTCAATGTACTAACAGGAAAATAATTTATCATGGAAAGAAAGATGTAAATCCAGAGAAGGTGTGCTGGACAACCAGGCATGATTTAGTCCAAAAAATGCCAAGAACAGAAAGAGCAGGCTCAACAGGCTTTAACAAGCGGTCGAGAGAGGCTGTTGTGATCCGAAAAGGCACATCTAGAGTCCGTACTTTTATCAGGAAAGCACCTTCAGAAACATTGAGATTTAGAATGTGGCTGCCAGAGTGAACGTAGTGAGTAGAAAGAAGGTGAAGAAGGTGAAGAATTGCTAGTCTAGAGATCCAGAATAACGGTCAGTGTGTTACCAGACATTACCAAGAATGTGGTGCAAAAGAAGGCAGGAGCAGGAATGAACGTATTGAGGAAAATTATTCTGACTTAGGACCACCAAAGATAATGAGACAGTCATTTGAATGCATGAGGGATTTCCAAAGAACCAACAGTTTGAGGGGCTATGGTAGAACACTGATTTGAAAATATCGGGAGCGAATTTTAAGAAGATAGCCTCCTTCTATCTTAGGTAAGGAAGAAATCAAATAAAATGAAATGAATAATTCGTGACTTCATGGGGAAAAAAAATGAAAAAAGCCAGAAACTGCAAATATGGTTAATATAATAAACTCTGTAAGAGAACCAGAGTGGCTGTAAGAGAAAAGGAGTGACTATACTGTTAGAATAAAGAGGGATATTTTATGATAAAAGTGTTAACCCATCAGAAAGATTCAAGAATTATAAGCATATAATATCTGAAAACAGAATCCACCAATACATAAAGCAACAAACTGACAGAATTTCAGGAAGGTACAACTTGACAATAATAGTTGAAGATTTCAAAAGTTCATTTTCAATAATGGGTAGAAGAAATAGACAAAAAATAAGGGTATAGAATATTTTAATACCATAAGCCAACTAGATCTAAGAGACTTCTATAGAATACTCTTACACAGTATTCTGGAACATTCTCCAGAATAGATTGTATACAAGCCCTAAAACAAGCCTCAATAAATGTGAAAGACTACTCTGCCGTAAAGGACAGGCTTGACACATTTCTAGATAAACGGATGAACCTTGAGAACATACTCTTAAGTGAAATAAATTGGACACACATGTGTAAATACCACATGTTTCTCTGATGTGAGAAGCCAAAAGTGTAAATAAGGACCAAAATGTGTAAGAGACATTGAGAAATAGAAAGAAAATGTGCAAATGGGAAGGGGAACAAGGGAAAAGTAAAAATAATGAGAAAAGAAGGAAAAAATTGAAACAAAGCTTTTGCAAATAAGAAGAAGGGGGTTGAAGGAGGGTATGGGAATCTGAAAAAAAAAAAGAATCAAGTTATATCATATACAGGCACAAATTCCTTATGAGGAATGTGATCATTATGTGCATCTAAAATGTACCAATAAAAATCATTTTCTTTGAAACAAAATAAATATTAAAAAACCGATATCTTACAAAGTATGTTCTCTAACTACATGGAATTAAATTAGGGGTGAAATGGAAAAAAAATTCAATTCAGATAAGAGAGACCTGTGCAGGGAGTGGTATGTGCCACAAAGAAGCAATTTAGAGGGCTAGGGGATGAAAGGCTCTCCAGTATAAAAGGTGCAGAATACATCAGGGGCTCTTCAACTGTGATCCGCATATGGTCTTCGGTCATATTAAATGGTTGAATTAGTGTAGATGCCCCTACAAAAGGTCCTCAATTCCATAATTTTTCCAAAAATGGCTCATTACTTACATATGGAAAAGGTTAAAAATCTCTGATGTGCTTCCACGGTAGGAGAGTCGAGGGGTCTCAAAAGACGGAGAGAGAAGGGAGACTGAACTGGATCAAGAATCAGAGTCGAGGGAGTTTGGGCTGGAAGTGGATGTAAATCACAGGATTAGAAGCAGTAGGGAAGGGAGGATGTGACACAGGAAGATTTTGGACTTAAAAAAAATCCCCATGACACTAAATCCTGTGACCACTAACAAACACTCACATAAGTCTTCGCTTTGTGCTTTGGAAAACACTGCCACATGGAGTGTCCAGCGGCCATCACTTTGTATTTTCGTGGGTCATCAGTACCTAATCAAGAACAAACTGCCACCCACAACCTCAGCCCTTATCTAAAATGTCATTTTTTTATCTTGACATATAGAAGGTGAAGAAAGGTTTAAAATATTTATAAAATGTCAGTAGCAATATCTGAAGCACACAAATGAGGACATGGAAATTATTTCCAGTCCTTTCATCTTTGAGCCAAATTTATTTTTTAAACATTCAAGTATATAAAACTTGGAAGTCAGTGAACATCTTGGAGTCATGAAATCTGTAGCACTGCACAGGCCCTCCGTATAAACATGTGTCCAACAAATCACACAGCCCAATTTTCCAACCCTTCCATCCAAGAAAAGGCTTACAAGAGCCTGAGGGTTGTGGCTGTGCAGAGGGTGCTGGGCTCTGGAGAGGGGATTCTGCCATGGCACCTCCCAAAGCTATGCCCAAGGCTTTTGGCTCTTTCTTATCAGGTGGGTTTATTGATCTAATTAGGAAGCAAAACCACTAGAAAATTTAAAACAAAGGAAATTTAATACAGGCCAATGTTTTCCTAGGTGACAGATGAGGTGAGAAGCCAAGCAGGATATATTGATGCAACCCCAGATTAGCAAAGGAAGGAAGCTCCTATTGCCCTCAGGTGGAGGACAGGGGAGGAGGCAGAGGACAGAGGTACAGGGTCGAAGACAGTGGTGGCGAACCTTTGGCATACATGCTGCTGTTTGTATCATTGAAAGCTCTAAAAGGTTCACATGACTGGTCTAGAACCACATGTAGTAGCTCAAAGGAGGACGGTCCTGTGTGATGGCAGCTGGGGCCATGGAGGTAATACAGATGTTTCTGAAGAAGCCTCCAGAAAGAGAAGGAAGGAGAGAGATACCCAAGGCTGTGGATTGGACATGGTTTGAATGTGTCTCTCAAGGACTCATGTGTTGAAATTGAATCTCCAATATGAAGTATTAGGGGTGTTAATCTAATTATGGTGTTGAGAGATGTGGCCTTTGAGAGATGATGAGGATTAGATAAATTCATCAGGATGGAGCCCCACAATTGAATCCTGGTAGTTTTATAAGAAGAGGGAGAGGGAGCCGGTGATATGGCTCAGCAGCATAAGCACCTGCCTGGCAAGCGCGAGGTCCTGAGTTCAACTCCCAGTACCCACATAAAGGAAAAAAAGGGCCGGTGGTATCACTCAGCGGCATAAGCGCCTGCTGGCAAGTGCAAGGTCCTGAGTTCGACTCCCGGTACCACACTTAAAAAAAAAAAAGAAGAAGAGGGAGAGAGACAGACAAAGATATACATGCATACCCCCTATATCTTGCCATGTGACACCCAGCACCACCCAGCAAGTAAGCAGGCAGCACCAAATGCAGCCCTTAACTGTGGACTAAAGCTGTGTGCCTAAAGACACCTCTTCTCTTTGTAAAGTAGCTGCCTCGTGTATTGCACTGTAGTAGTGGAAAACCAACTAGTATAAACAGCTCTGCTCTCTCTCCACCCTTTATTCTTCCATTGTCAGCTGTGACTAAGAGACCTTGTTCAGAAACTGGCTGATATGGGAGCCTGGAAAGCTAAGATTTTAGGATCGACACTTCTGACCAAGAATGGAGAAATGGAACTAAGGGTAGTCAAAGGGCCCTGACCACACACAAACACACACACAGTACAGAACCTGTGTGTAGTGAATATAAATTCAAATAATTATCTCTCTTATCAGATCAGATGCTATTAGAGTCTCATTTGGTGGGAGCCATTGAACTCTCTGCCTCGTCTGGACACACCCTCTGCTGCATGTCCTCTCCATCAGTCATAGAGATAGTGTTCTCATAGGCTCACTCGCAGACATTTAGCCGTTAAGAAAATAAATCCTTCCCCTACCTGGCCCTTCATTTCTAGTCAAATGTGTTCCCTGAAGGAGGAGTCTGTCTCTTATTCCTCTTTTGATGTCCCCCATTAATCTTGGGGACCAGCATCCCCAAGAGAGGAGTCACGTGCTGCATAATGAAGTTTTGTCCAGCAATGAATCCTATATGCAGCCATGGCCCCATAGATTACCATACCTGGTGACATCACAGCCATCTCAGATCGTGTGAGTACACTCTGTGGTGTTCTTACAATGGCAAAGTCACCTAACTACACATCAGAATGTATCCACATCATGAATACTTAGGAAATGTTTAAGCAACGTTTCCTTTAGTCATTTTCCATCAAAGGAGCATATATTAGCACAAGGAAGGACCTGTCCAATGTCTGTGTACAGCAGGCTCCAGAACGCTCATGAGGGTACTGCCCTCCTGATAGAGCTGAACAGGGCTGGCGGGTCTGCTGCCTATCCAGCCAAGCTTCTCTGTGGTGAGGCCTTCATGTCCTGCAGGAGGAATCTGTTGTCTTTCATCCTTTTATGACTTGAGGTGTTGCTTCTGTTCTCTCAGCCCCAGTTCCTCCATAAAGATCTACTTGTAAAATATCTGCCTTATCTAATTATAAAATAAGATTGTGTAAATGCAAGAATTGTGTAAACCTCAAGACACCACGCAAACATGAATTGTCGTTTTTATATTCACTGATGTTATTGTATGGGTTGAACTCAAGGGAAAGAGATGTGTGGACTCTTTCCACAGCCCCCAGAGTAAAGGAGAAGGGGATGGCAGAAAGGAAAACCAGACACACCAGCAGAAAAGCAGACAGATCAAGGAGAGAGTGTAAGAAAAGCTGAAAGCTCAAAAGAGAGATAACTGCTGAGATTTCTGATCTCTCCTCATTTAGACAGCCCTCCCATCCACTCATCTGTACAAGAATATTCACTCACAGGAAGGCATGCCCCTCCTCCAATTCCACCAGCCCCTTTTTCCACCTGGACCACACACGAACCTGGTTGGCCTGTAAGTTTCCTTCAATGAGACCTCACCTGTACCTTCAGAGGGTCTTTGGTGCCTCATGCCTTTTTCTACATTTATTCATTTTAACTTTTTTCATAAGGTTAAAAAGTTCCAGCGTTGAGGCACAAAGAGCCTAAGAAAACAGCTGTAGGATGTTAAGGTTAATTGGAAAAAAAGCATTGGCAATACAGGGAGGGGTCTGGGCAGCGAGCAGATGATGGACTCCTGCCTCCCACCCATGCCTCCAACCTAGCCCAACACCCACACTTCAGGCACCAGGATCCTCCTGCGTTCTACCACACACCATCCCTGCTCACTCACTGGTCAAACAACTTCATGGTGTTTGCAGTTCCTCAGAACTTCAGAGATTCTGAGCTGTCTTGGCTAGAATTTCTGGAAGGAACCCAGGAAATCCTTGTGGAAATGAGTAAGTCAGTTTCAGAAAAGAGGAAGAAGATGCCTTGAGGAGTTGGGGAATGAAAAGGGGCAGTCCAAGCAGTTTTCCATACAACTAGAGAACCCTTCTATCTAAAATGTGCAACTTTTGCTTCTGACTCTAGACATGGGAGAGGGAATTCAGATTCAGAGAAAGATCACTAAGGCACCAAATAGATCACAGGTGAGAGAGTCCACATTGGGCCACATCTTGGGTTAATTATGTCTCCCCAACAAAATATATTGCAGTCTTAATACCCAGTACTTCACAATATACTCCTATTTGGAGATAAGGTCTTTAACAGAATAAACAAGTTGAGGTCTTTAGGGTGAATCAATCCATTTGACTGGTGTCCTTATGGAAAGGGGAGATGTGTTCCCAATACAGAGGGAAGATGATGGGAACTAACTCAGAGGACCTGCCTGTGGAAGTGGAAGAGTGGAGTGATGCATCCACTAAGCGAACAAATGGTTGGGGCTATTCACTCACATGAAGGCATGCCCCTCCTCCATCTCCACCAGCCCCTTATTCCACCTCGACCACACAGCAACCTGGTTGATATTCAAAGGTTTTTGAAGATTTTGATCTTCAAAATCTGGCAGCTCTATTGAGCAGATCCTTCACTCAGGCTTTCAGAGGGAGCCTGGCCCTGCCAACACCTTGATTTCAGATATGTGGCCTCCAGAGCAGTGAGATAACACATTCCTATTATTTTTAAGCCACCCAATTTGTTCTGCATTATGGCAGTCCTGGGAAATTAATGTAGACCTTAAAGGCCAGACACAAATTAGCAGCAAGGGGTATAAGCTGGAGGAAGAAGGAGTGAGATACAACCACAGAAGGCAAAGGTCAAATGGGTTTAGAATGTGAATTATTTTCTCATGTCCTTTGACCATTTTCCTCCCTTGGCATGTTTGTATTTTTCTTAATAATTTGGAAAAAACTATATTTTCCCCAGAAAAGTTGTACTAACTTACACAAGATCTTAAATGTGCCCTTTTAATTCTCATCAGATTCAAAACACTGCACATTATAAGTTGCTATAATAATCATATATTCAGGGAATATGTTATATTTTGTATGTGTGAATTTTCTTCTCATATCATTGGATCGTTCTTTTTCCTTAGAGTGTCTATCTTTTTCTCAATAATTTGGAAAAACTCTTCACAGATTTTATCTTTGCCATGTACATTGCAAATATTTCTGACCAATTTGCTGTTAAATTTTAATATTATACTTGATGTTTCAGACATAGAGAAGTGCTTAATTTTTATATAGCAATCTTTGGCCTTAAAGCTTCTAGCTTGCTTTCTTTCTTTTTTTCTTTTTCTTTGTTTGTTTGTTTGTTTGTTTCTTTCTTTCTTTCTTTCTTTCTTTCTTTCTTTCTTTCTTTCCTTCTTTCTTGGCTTTTTGAAACAGAGTCTCACTGCACACCCCAGGCTGGCCTCAACCACATGATGATCCTCCTCCCTCAACCTCCCAAATGCTGGGATTACAGATGTGCACCACCATGGCCAGTGATTTCTAGCTTTATAAATAGGTAGGGCCAACTATAATTTGTAAGATCCAGTGCAAAATAAAAATGCAGAGTTGTTTTAGTCAACTTTCTGTTACTATAACAAAATAGCCATGACTGGGTATTTTATAAAGAACAGAAATTTATTTGGTTCACAGTTCTGGAGGTGGAGAAGTCCAAGAGCATGGAGCAAGCATCTTTCTGCCATCTGGTAAGGGTCTTCATGCTGTATCACAACATGAGAAAGGGCAACACATGGTGAGACAGAGCAAGAGTGCTAGCTCAGTCCTTCTTCCTCTTCTTGGTTTTATTTTGTTGAGACAGGGTCTCACTATGTAGCTCAGGCTGGCCTCAAACTTGTGATCATCCAGCTCAGCCCCCAAAGTACTGAGATTATAGGTTTACAATACCATGCCTGGCTTCTTCTTCTCTTCTGATAAAGCCACTAACGCCATCATGGGAGTGCCACTCTCATGACCTCGTCTAACCCTAATTTCCTCCCAAAGGTCCCACATCTCCAGATGCCATTAATATATAAATTCGAGGATTATGTTTTCAAAATGTGAACTTTTAGAAGACACATTCAAAACACAGTAGGGGATCCTCATTACATGATCACTGAGATTTTCAAGATGGCAACAATAGAGCACTAAGCTGAATGTGGGACCTTTGGAACTTCTCTGATTATAAATCCCTAAAGTTGGCTATACAGAGAGAGCATAGGAAAACAATTCCACTATGCCTAGATCAGATTCTGTTATATTTTGATTTACATCTTTGGCAGTTTCATTTTATTTGAAACTCTTTTATCAATCTGGAGTTTATTTGCTATGTAGTTTGATTTAGACGTTTTTTTTTCAGTAGTTAAATATCCTGATATCCCACTATCCTATTCTAAGTTCTGGCCTTGCTATTTTTCCCCTAGCCTGTCAGTTCTGGTACTGGTTCCATAATATTTATATTGTATTCCTATAAAGCCCTTAAAATTTGGCAAAATATGTGCCCCATTATTCATCTTCTTGACTTTTTTGGTCAAGCTTGTCTCTTACTCTCTGTCAAACTTTAAAGTCAGCTTTTCAGGTTAAAAATAAATCCTTCATGTTTTAACTAGAATTGCATTAAACTTTTACTTAGTTTAGGAAAAACAAATATCTTTTCAAAAAAATACATAATAATTGTCCATATTTATAGGATACAGGATGACAATTTAAGACATGTATATAAAGTGTATTGATCAAATCAGGGTAATTAACATTTCCATCTCCTTACATCCTTATCATTTCTTTGTGAGGGGAACCTTGCAACTCTACAACCACTGTGGAAATCAGTATGGAGAAGCCTCAAAAAACTAAAACTAGAAATTCCACTTGACTCAGATATTTCCCTTTTAGGATCATCCCAAAAGAGTTAAAGGCATCATGTAACAGGGATATATGCATAATAGCAGCACAATTCATAAAAGCTAAATCTTGGAAGCAGCCTATATGTCCATCAATAGATGAAGGGATAAAGAAAATGTAATATTTACATATAATGGAGTACTACATTGCCATAAAGAAAGATAAACTTGAGGCATTCATAGGTAAACGAATACAACTTGAGAACATAAAGTTAAGTGAAATAAATCAGATAGATGAGCTTACATATATCATGGTTTCTCCTTGTATGAGAAGTCCAAATTATAAATAAAGGGCAAAATAAAAGACAGATAATAGGAAATATGGAGATAGATCTTTCTCAAATGGGAAGGGGATCGAGAGGTAGAAGGAAAAGGAAAGGAGAGGAGAGAAAAGGGATGAAAAAAGGAATTAAGATGTGTTATGTACATGTACCAACTCCACACAAAAGACATAAGAATTATGTACTGCAAACATGAACTAATAAAAATATACATAATAAATTGTAGATTGTAGTTGACCTTCTGTGCTGCAGAACACTAGAACTTATTTCTCCCATCTGCTTGAATTTTGGTATCCAATCTCCTCTATCCCCTCTCTGCAGTACCCTCCTAGCTGCTAGTGACCACTAAGGAACAAACCTCATTACTATTGTCTTAGGTTCATTTACAGTAGAGATTCATTAAAATTGTCTACAGCAATGATCTATTTCGTATGAACATGTAAGTAAAAATAAAAAACTAAAGCATTTTTCTGAACTCCAGACAGCTCGCCATGGCTAGACCTCATGGAAACTGAACTGTCACTTGAGCACAAGACCTGACTTCCAGATCCAGAGAGATTTAATGACTTGTTTTAAGTTGTCATACACTCTGCCACTGAGGTAACTCAGTTCCTATCAAATTCTGCTTCTACCTCTCCTGGGGTTCTATCCCGACTGCTCAATTCACTTGGGTTTTGACTTACTCATGGATTCTTCTTGGTTTCTGCTTCTGCATACTTGTGGCTCTTCACTGGTCCTTATCGTTTTATGGCTCAGAATTTAATAACACAGTGCTATGTCCTCTTATTTCAAGGAGACCTTCCATTTACGGCATGTGACATAGTGTTCCATTAATGGCAATGAACCACTATTTCCTTTTAAATCAACACATTTAAGTTTTAAAAGCAATAGATTTAAACAAAAGTTTTAAACAAAATTTTACACAGCTACAAGAAGAAACATTGGGAAAGTAGATAATGAAAGACAACAGTTGGGAAATCCATAGCTGGTCTAGTAGAAATGTATGGAATAAGAATTTAAGAGATTTTGAGTCTTTCCCTTAGTTTAATACCAACAAGTTCTAAAATGCCACACAACTCATTTAAGCTTTTCTGTGAACTATTTTCCTTGCCACTCATAAGAGTTGAGAGAATTATACTGGTCACATTCCTTTCTTCATGGAGAGAATTTAATGAGAGAGAAATGTCTGATAGCACTTTTGAAAGCCCAACGTGCGTGTAGGGAGTGACGGGTGAGGTGGAGGTGGGGTGGAGGATATCAGCAGCAGCAGGAAAATGGTTCTCTTATGGCTCCACATCAGAGAGGCTCATAAAGATCCATCTTAGGGTGGCCATGTCCCAGCTCTGCCCTCTATAAGCCAGAAAGTTATCCTCAATAGAATATTTTTAAAGGAACAATGCAGAGCCATGTTAATATGCTTTACAAATTTATTAAGTGAAATACTGAGAAGTTACATAATTCCTGTCAAGAAATGAATAAATAATAAAGCTAAGGAAATAATGTGCTACTTAGTCCAGCACTGAGTTAGGCTCAGCACGTCTCAAAAGTTAAACCATGAAACCCTCACCCTCAAGGAGATTCTCACTTAGCTTTAAAGAATATATTTTAAACTATACTCAAAGATAAATCTGAAAAGTGATAAAGATTGGCTAAGGAAAAGTTTGGATGTGTTGAAGGAAATTTGAAGAAGGCATTGTCGTGAGATGAAGAAAGTCGCGTTTCAGCAGTATCAGGAAAGCTGAATGGCGTTTATGCACACACGGAAAAGCATCTGTGCCGAAGAAACACCATGAGCAAAGACAAGTCAAGTCCTCCTTGTCCCACCAGAGATTAGAGAGGACCACCGCTCAAAAAGGAATTATAAACTATATTTCACTGACTACACCTTAAGCTTGATGTGTAATTTGTCATCTCCCTTTTCAAAATCAAGGCAAAACTTCATCAAAGAAGCTATAGTTTTATGTTGTTTATTCCAGGGAAAGTATACACGTATTTCTAGCTTTGCCATATGCATTATCAAAACCATAAGGCCAAACCCCTCCAGAACAATTTTCCTTGTTTGAATCCCCTTCTCCCGCACTAATGTGCTGACGAGGTTTGCACGACAGCAATTGGTTCTACTCAAGTGCACCAGCCACCACCCTGCAACCTCCTGTGGGGAGTCTGGCTCTGATTATGTGGAGACAAAAATAGTCTCAGCTTGAAGAGAGATCCCAATCACAACTTTCTAAATAATAGACACCAAAATACCCAATACTCTAAATAGACGAACTCAACCCCTTCTCCTTCTGCAAGAGGCAATCGACGGACGTCACAGTGCACTTCGGTGCCAAGAACGCATTATGCTTCCCAGATGCACAGACTGACACACTAAGCAAACTATTTATGAAATTTTTTCTCTGGAAGACTCAAGAAAAATAACAGCCTCCCTATCACCAAAGTTAATTGAAGCAGCTCTGCTCAGATTGACAGGGGTAACAGACCCAGGTACCACCGTGTGGGTTGGTACAAAGGTATTTGTTATTATCCATGATTTCTCTTTCTAAAACTCCAAGTTTCCCCTTTTCTATAGCATAGCTACCTCCCTTAAAGAGAGAGCCCCCTCAAAGGGGTGGTTGTGCCATTGTTGTCAAATAGGATATAAGATTCCTTCTGACTCCCCAGAGCCACCAAGATCTGTTATTCTTCGTAGAATCTAGGGGGACTAAATATGAGGTCATACCTACCCCGATCTGCCAACACACACACAGTATGCCAGCACAAGATATTCAGTAACTCATAAATGTTGTGGTTCCATGACAAAGAGAAGACTTAAATCAAATAATGGTTTAAAGGATATTGATGGATTACATATATAACTAGTCCCTTGCCCCAAGATAACTCTTGCTGTTTTCTCCACCAAACTGCCCTTGGGTAAAGGGTGGGCATATGGGTATGATTTGGTAGGATTTTCCGTTAGAACTCATGTTCCAAGCTGTGGCTTGCCTGAATTCTTTTTCAAAGAGGTTCATTCTAACCTCATGCTTCAGACACTGCTAAGAAACCAAGCTATCAGGTGAATTCAAGATAGGAAGTATCCAGTCTCAGGCAAGAGAATTTGCGCAGGAAAGCTACTTTCACTGCTGCCTTCTTTCAATCACCTGCACTTAACTCTGAGAGGAAGGGAGGAACTTACAGAATTCTGTTTGGAAGGCCGTTTAGTTTTGATAGAAACTTTCCTGCCAAGGGTTTAAAGTCAGTACCAAAAAAAAAACAAAAAACACCACACAAATAAATATTTCATAACAACAGTGAAAATGAATATAAGGAGTCGAAATTTATCACTTGTCTCAGGCTCTTATTCCACACTTTCTCCCTCTACCTCTTCCAGCATCATCACTAAACACAGAGTACATAACAACAAAAGAGTGAATGTTTTTGAACTAGTAAAAAAGTTGAGATTGGACAAAGTTTAGATTCATTTGGAAAAAGCTGTATTTTTATATTCATCCTTCTTTACCTTAAAGAATCACAGTGGATTTTATAAATATACGCATTTCCCTAAAAAGTGACCCAGGAAATAAACTTGGTAGTTTAATTTTGTTTCTGTGATCCAGGTTCCCCCCCCTTCTCTAGCACTGCGCACTATACATCCTTGCTATCAACACATGGATCACGTCGGGAAGGAGTATCTGTTGAATTTGGGCCACAGGGAGCGCTTTATTAATTTTCAGCAAATTATCTAAAGTTAATCACTCTTTAGGGAATTGAAATCCTCATCCTCATTCCACCTTTTTAAAAAAACAATCTCTTTTTAGCCACTGGAATAGTAAGAAATACTTAAACATAGCTCTGAACAACCACCAGAAATGTTATCCTTAACTTCCAAAGTCAACCAGTGATTACAATCCCAGATAAACAGAAGCCATTTTCATGAAGGTACATGTAAAGAATGTAGAATGCAACATAGTCTCGTAAGGAAATCCAAATCAAAACCAAACTCAAGGAGGACATGAGAGAGTTCAAGGCCAAGTTTCAGAAACAGATTGTTTTGGCCACTATTCTACACAAATCAGTATAGCCACGGTTTTCTATCAACCTGTTATTTTCCACTTGATGGAATGTTGCTAAAGGAACCACTTTCCTCATTAATAGAAGCAGCAGATCTTATCTATAATATAAATTTTGGAAACTACAGAGAAATTTGGGAAATGTAAATAATTTTTCTACTAGCATGAAGAGTTGAAATGTTTCAAAGACTTTATCCCCTAAAGACTCAAAGTTGGGATAATTTTGTAGCAAACATGTTTTAAGTTATTTCTGATGGACCCTTAAAAATAACCAATACATTATATAAGAGAAGCGAGTCAGTGTCCTTTTGTCTGTTATATGTAACCTGTACAGTCTTCACTGACCACATGGAAATGGGTTAATAGCACTAAGACTATGGTCCCAGAAACCTAAAACCCCCAGAAGAAGGGTACTATAATTCAAGGATGAAGACTTTTAGATTTCTTCTTTTGGCAGTGACATATCAACTTACATCTCCCACTGAGAACGGCTAGAATAATTAAGGTTTTATCATAAAGAAAACATAAGTAATCAGTTTAAAGGAATCAGAGATAACAAGGTAGCCTGGAGATGAGCCAAGATCACAAACAGAGGGAAGTAACTTGTAGCATTTGCTACTTTATAAGCATCATTGGGCTGAAATGCAAAGACGCTAATTGGCCAAAGAAGAGGGCTGAGAGCTGATAAAATTTTTCATACACATGTCCAACAATTAGTCAAAAACTCATAGATTTAAAGACATAGGACAAAAACCTCAAAAATCTAGAGGGACAAAAAATCAGAGAAACAGACAGATGACACAGTTGATATTAGAGTTATCTGTTATGGCTTCTAAAATAACTAACATGAATATTTTCAGTAAAATATAAGAATGGTGAAGAATCTTAGTAGAAAAATGACATCTATAAGAAAGAATCAACTGCAAAATTTGAAATTGAAAAATCAGTTTAAGTTAATGACTCAGTGAGGTTAACAGCAAGAAAAGCACAGCTGAACTAGAACTTACCTGTGCTGCCAGGCTCAGAGACACAGCAAGAAAATATGGTGGAAACCCCATAAAAGAATATGAGAGACATACAGATCATGGAGCAAAGGTAATATATGTGTAACTGAAATCTCACAAGGAAAGAAGAAAGAAAATGGAGATGAAACTTTACTTAAGAAATTAATTGAAAACATTTTTTTTTTCAAAACTGAAGACATCAAGCCACAGATTCAAGAAACATTATCATACTCAAGGAGAATTAAAACAAAAAAATCATACCTTGGCATAGCATGGTGGAACTGCTGAAAAACAAGAAGACAGAGAGGATAATCTTTCCTTTAAAGGATCAGTTATAAAACTTAAGGATGATGTTTGAACAGAAAAGATAGAAGTGCTACGGTTTGGATCTAGAATGCCCCACCAGAGGCCACAAAGATTTTAAAGGCTTGGTCAGCTCCTTGGGCTATTGGAAGGTGGTAAAAGCTTCTGAAGGTGGGGCCTGGTAGGAAGTCTCCAGGCCATAAGAGGCACGTGCTCACATGCGCTCAAAGAGGATTGTGGGGCGCTAAGCCCTTCCTCCTTCTCTCTTTGCTTCCTGGTCATGAAGTGAGTGATTCTGCTCTACTACATACTCCTGCCCAAATCCTCTACGACTGTAATCCAAAGTGAACCTTTTATCAATGTAAGTTGATTATCACAATTATCTATTACGGTGATGGAAATCTGACTAAAACAAGAAGTCTAAAGACAATGGGACAGGATCCTGTAAGATGCTGAAAGAGAATAATTGTCAGTCCAATTATCTACAGTGTGAAACTCTTCCTTTAAGATACTCAATGATGAGATGAAGTATGTTGAAATAATAAAGCACAAAAAGAGTATTAAAGGATTTTCTTCTGGGGAAAGAAAGGGGAAATCATCTCAGAAAAAAAGCGCAGAAATACAGAAAGAAACAAAGGCCAGCAGAAAGATTACATGTGCATTGTATCTGAATGAATATTTGATGTACAATATGATGATAATAATGTCTTGTGGGTATTAAATAGTGTAAATTAAAGTATATGAAATAATACAAAAGGAAGAGAAACTCTTAAAGAAAGTAATAAACTACTAATTTATATATGTATATGTCAAAGAAGTATGCCTTTATGACTAAAAGTAACAACTAAAGAAAAAGTAAGAGATAAATAACTAACAATAAAGAAAAAAATCAAATAATAAAAATGTTGACTCATCGCAAAAGCAGGAAAATAGACAAATTAACAATAAAATGGGAGATTTAAATATATTTATTTCAATACCTGATAAAACAAGCTGATGAAAAAGTTAGGTAAAATATATAAAATTTGAGCTTATGGACAAATATAAAACACTGAACTCAGCAATTGAAGAATTCACTTTTCAAGTTTAAATGGGACATTATAAAGGTAACCTATGTACTGTACACTAGTCTGCAAGGCAAGTTTTTTTTTTTTTTTTTTTTTGTGGGTACCGGGGGGTCGACCTCAGGACCTCGCGCGCCAACAGGCGCCCGTGCCGCTGAGCGATATCACCGGCCCCTTTTTCGTATGTGGGTTCCGGGAGTCGAACTCGGGCCTTCGCGCTTGCAAGGCAGGCGCTTACGCCGCTGAGCCATCTCACCGGCCCAAGGCAAGTTTTAATAAGTCTAAAGAATCTAGAGCCATTTAAAGTAGTTCTCTGAAATCAATGGAATTATATTAGAAATTAACATATAAGGTGATAGAATATCCTCAAATGCTTGGAAATTAAGCAAGTTTCTTTTAATAACAATGGATGAGATAATAAATGGAAATTAATATTAGAAACTATTTAATAGAATTATGATGAAAATATAGCATATCAGAACTTTAGGCTACCATGAAAATTGTACTTGGAGGAAAGATGTGGCCTTATATAGAAGTATAAAATGCATATACCAAAAGAGGAAAAGACTGAAAACAAGGGATATAGGTATCCATGCCAAGATCATAAGATTAAAAGCAAATTAAACTCAAAGAGTACAAAGAAGAAAGTTATGTCTAAAAATGAGTGAAATTGGGTGAATATTAAGACCATAATACTAAGTGAAATAAATCAGACGTAGAAGGTTAAATATCACATTGGTTTCTCTAACATGAGACGCCCAAAATAAAAACACTTAAAGAGAAAAATGAAAGAGAGATGATAGGAAGCAGGGAAGCAGACTCTGTAGAAATGAGAAAGGGAACAGGAGGAAGAGGACACAGGGAAAGGGGGAGTAAAAATAATCGATACATGATATGTATACTTACCAGCTCCCTGAAATGAATGTAGTTATTATGTATCATAAACTTATACAAATAAAAAATTTTAAAAGAAAAACACATCTGGAAGAACAAAATTAATAACATAGAAGTAAATACAAAATAGAATCCACAAATTAAAAAATTGTTTCTTTGAAAAGACTAAAACAATGAATTTTTTAAAATTAATAGTAATGATTAAGAGGGAAGAAAGTACAAATTTACAAGACTGACTCTGAAAAGGGAAATATCATCACAGATCCTACCGATAATCAAGGAACTGTAAGAGAATATTTTTGAGCAGCCTTATGGAAATACATTTGAAATTTCAAATTACATCACACATTCCTAGAAAAATATAATTTTAAAAACTGGCATAAGAAGAAATAGAAAACATAAATTATACTAAATCTAGTAAAGGAATCAAATCCATAGTTTAAAATTTCCTTATAAAGAAAACTCCAGTCTCAGAGTGCTTCATTGCTAAGATCTACTGAACATTTAAGGAAGAAATAAAAATTTTTAAACAAAACTTCTAGGGAATAGGGAAAAAGGCAGCACTTCCCAACTGATTTTATGAGGCCAATATAATCTTACTACCAAAATTTGGCAAGAATATAGTAAGTAAGAAATTATAGGCCAGGATCTCTCCTGAGCAAAGTTGATGAAGTTTTAGACCAAAGGGTAGCAAGTCAAATTCAGTAATACGAAAATAACAGATCACAGCAAAGTGGGCTTACTCCAGCAATACTGAATTATTTAACATGCCAAACTCAATTAGTGGAATTTGCAAAAATCATATGATCATCTGCAAAGATGAAGTAAAAAGCATGTGATAAGCCTACACGTGATAAGATACGGCAAATTAGGAATGGAGGATAGTTGTCTTAGTCTGCCAAAATGTATCTATAAGAGAATCTACATTAAGCTTAACACATACTAATAAAATACTAAAAGCATTTCTCTTCAAATCAGGAAGAAAACAATAATGTCAACTTTTACCATTTCTATTCAACATTATACTGAAGATACTACCAATACAGTAAAACAAAATAAAAAGAAATAAAAATTTTAAATATTGAAAGGGTATAAAAATTCTCATTATTTATGGATAACAGGAATGTCTGCATAAGAAAACCCAAAGAATCCACAGATATTTTATTAGAATCACTAAATGAACTAGAAGGGTCACTAGATACAAATTCAATATACAAAAATAGACTGTATTACTATTTAATAGCAATAAAAATAAGAAAATGAACTTCCAAAAATGGTAATACAACCACATCAAAAGTATATTAAATACCTAGGAATAAGCTAAATAGAATATGGAAAAGGCCATATGCCCCCAAAATTATAATACATTATCGAGAGAAACTAAAAATTACCCAAATAATAAGCAGAGGGAAATACCATGTCCATGGACTAAAATGCTGGATTTTGTTTATCACATATGTATATTCTCCCAATCTGAGTTATAGATTCAACTGAGTCCTACTCAGTATCCCAGCAGGTTTTAGTGTTTCTGTGGAGATTCATCAGGTTAATGTTAAAGGTCAAGATAATCTTGAAGAATAGGTTTATATTGCCAGATGTCACTATATAATATAAAGCTACAATAATTAAAACAGTATGGTACTAGCATATAGATAGGCAATAAACAATAGAATTAGAGAAATACACACACAGAATTGGATCAATCAATTGCATGTCAATATGAAAAAAACAAATCATTAACGCCTAACTCATGTTACATATAAAAACATTTTCCAGATGGAAAAATGAGACTGTAAAACTTAGATTTATTCAATCAGATGCAAAAAAAGAGCCCAAAAACCCACTACTTCCAGAGGAAAATAACAGTGAAGTGGATTATATTAAAATTAAGAATTTCTGGGGCCAGTGAGATAGCTCAGTGGCATACACACCTGCCTGGCAAGCATGAGGTCCTGAGTTCGACTCCCGGAACCCACGTACAAAAAAAGGGCCGGTGATATCGCTCGGCGGCATGGGTGCGCGAGGTCCTGAGGTCGACCCCTGGTACCCATTAAAAAAAGAAGAAAGAATTTCTGTCCACTATTATTCATTATGAGATAGTAAGATGGCAACCACAGAGTGGGGAAAAACTATTTGTGTCTACATATATACCTCATAAAACAATTGCGCTCATGATATATATTTTTAAAACCCTTCAAAACAATAAGGAAAACTATAAACAACCTTCTTAAATTGGCAAATGATTTGATCACTCCTTCCCAAAACAGAATACTTAAATGACCAATAAACATATGAAAAGCTGTCAACTTTTCACCATTAATTATGGAAAATCAAATTACATCACAATGAGAAATCACAATGCACCATCAGAGTAGCAAAATTTAAAGACTGACACTGTGGAGCAAATGGAATTCTCATGTACTGCTGGTAGGAGTATAAATTCATGTAATCATTTAGGAAAACTATTATGCATTATCTGCTAATGTGGAATACATGCAAATTCTGTCACCTAACAATTCTACTTCTAGCATTCAGGTATTTGTGTGCAAGAAAAACCATTATTTAAAAGAAAGTTCACAGCGGTACTATAAGTAATAATCAAAAACTAGGGGGAAATGGTCCTCTACAGTAAAACAGATACATAAATTGTGAAGTATGGTATATTTATACAGTACACAAATACCATTGAAAATGAATGAACTATTAACATGGAGTGGAAATATTACCAGGTCTAATAAACATAGGTAAAAGAAATGGATGATAAAATATGCACAGTATGATTCCATTTATATACAATTCAAAAACAGGCAAAACAAATCAATGGTAATAGAAATCAGAATAATGGGTCAGTTACCTTTGGGGAGGAAATGATAGTAGTGACCAAAAACAAAGCCAACTGAGAGGACAGCAGAGCTGAGCACTGGAGGAACACCAGCTCCTGGTGATATTGCCGGACAAGCGATTGAGCACATCTGAATCCACTTAGCTCTGACCTTGAACTTTTCAGTTATGTGAAACCTTAGTTTCATTTGAGTTTCTGTCATTTGCATGAGAGCCTTGCCCACAGTCGGACTGGAAGCTGCCTCCTCATAGAAACTGAAACCCAAAAAGACCATTTCTCTCCATTTATAATGGATAGAACAGAGTGAACAATAGAACACTAGTACAGGGAGGTTTTTGATTTGTTGTGTTTCTTAATGCAGTGGTGTCAAATCTTATACTTCTCCAGCCTTAGTTTTTTTATGAATGGAAGCACAAGTTTGGGTACATTTCCACTTTGTTAAATGGCCTGGATTGAGTGTGGTTTTTAGGGAGTTGATTTGTTTTTCCACCTGTACCTTCAAACCTATTCCATCACATCTCAAATAATGATTTCTTCCAAGTACTATTAAGTTTTACAGAACAGTCTTAATTTTAGATATTCAAAAACCCAGCTCACACTAATATTAAAACTTACATTGTACAGTGACGTTAGAGCATCTCCTCTTCTATAATGGGTTGAACTGTGTGCCCTGAAAAGAGCTACATCAAAATTCTAACCCTCAACACCTTGTACCAAGGTAATGAAAGAAGGTTATTTTGGATGTAATTAGATAGGGTAGTGTCATACTGGAGCAACGCAGGCCCTAATCCAACAGGACTGGTGTCATTATAAGAAGACTATGTGATGATGCAGGGCAAGATGGAGGCAGAGATAGGAGGGATGCATCTACGAGCTAGGGAACACTAACAGTTGTTGGTGGCCCCCAAAATTAAGAGAAAGTCACAGAAACAGATTCTACCCTAGAGCCTTGGAGAAAGTATGGCACTGCAAATGTCTTGATTTCAAATATCCAGCATCCAGAACTATAAAAGAATAAATGTCTGTTGCTTAAACTACCCAGTATGTGGTGTTTATTGTGGCAGACTTAAGGAATGAAGAGACCTCCTCCACACACCAATTCATAGGGAAGTGGAGTGAAAATTTAGAAAAGAAAATGATCATCTCAGATTCTCAAAGTTTCATCAAGCAGTAAGTGCTTTGCACATCCCACTGCACTGCTATTTAATTTATCCTTGCCTTTCTGCTCTACTATTTAGGTCCTTCATCACCCCACTTGATGTAACAGCTAGAGACCAGTCATTACCAAGGACCTGGGACATAATCACAGAGTAAATGATGGACACTTGTATGTGTGGTAGGGGGAGTGGTCAAATGTCTTCTGCAATCTCCTGAGGATTCTTTGGCTACTGAATGAGAAGGTGAGTTTCAAAGTAGAGATGGAGTCCGGAGGAGCCATGAAAAAGAGACAAAGGAAAGTGATAGTACTGCCCTATGGCATGGTGGGGGGAACTCAAAAGCTCTTATACAACCCTTTCATCTACTAGCTATGCCTCTAGTTTAAAAAATTTAAAACCCTAATTACAATGGAAAAAAATCTTATCAGGTGACCAAAATGAACAATTGGTCAATTTTTAGTTTCTCAATAGGGTGGGGCCCCAGGAAGACTGGAGGAGGAGGAGAGAGTGAATGAGCAGGGAGCAGCTTTAGTGGTGAAAAGAATAATTTTGCAAAAGGAATTTAGAGAATCCAGATCTTGGCTGAGATCTTGCAGCAGATTATGTTTGAGAACTTCGCTTTCAGTGAAAGAAAGGAGCGTTGAGGCCTGTTGCTCTGCAATTGGCCAAAGATGCTCAGGATGGCAAAAGGAGAGCTTCAGTTCATCTCAAAACACATTTCACGAGCCAAGACTCCATGCCGAGGTTTAGATGTTAAAGGATGACCAGACACGGCCCCTGCCCCTGAGATGACCGCTCCCATCCTAGCAGGCATGAGTCATATTTCTTACTCAGGATATGAGGCAGAGAGAGAGAAGCACTACCACAGAGAAGTCCAAACAATTGCTAATGCTTGTGTTGAGTGCTCACCATAAGCCCGGCATGAGTTTAAGTAGTTTATGTCTATTTGTTCCTTTTAACCTCACCACAACCCTCTTGTGCTTCTACGATTCTTATTTTCAATTGAGACCAGAGATGTTAAGCAACCTGCCCAAGTAGTACAGCCAGCAGAAAGTTCAGCAGGGATTTGAAATGAATGTCTTTCTGTACAGTCCACAATCTTAAACATTAAGATAACTCTTACAGAGTTAGCTTCTGGCTGGCAGGAGTGTGGGAAATATGGATACTTCTAACAGCAAAGGATGTTCTGAGAGATGCTTGGAGGCAACTAGGCAATACAATCCCCCTGAAACCCTGGATGAGAAACAGCTTCCCTCTCTGGGGCAAGAATCCTAAGTGATCAAATGGCATTTGGACACAGAGTCTTCCTTGGAGGAAATCAATATGCCATGATCAATTGCCAAAGTCTCTTCCACCTCCAAGACTATGAATCTATGACCCAAAATGCAAAAGTTACTCTGTGTGTGTGGGGGGGGGGGGTGTCTCACTTCTGAGACAAAGAAAGTGAAGGTTAATAGAGACTTTATGGATTCTAGATCAGTGAAAGCTACTATCTGGATGAATCTGAAGAATAGATCACCAAAACTGCCAATCAGACTTGAGATAATAACAATTCATATAAGAAAATTGTCAGCTTCTTCAATATTAATCTTTCAGTTAAGTGTTATACTGGAAAACTAACCTTAAGTGAACCTGTTAGCTATGTGATGTAGATGAATGCATAGTCACCTGATTTTAAAAAGCATGTATCCAATGTTGCAACAAAGTCCATCAATTCAGGCATTTTGAAGATAAATAATGAGAAAGGAAGAAACAGAAAACCAGAGGATGTGATTGCCCTTTGGCGCCATTTAGTCTAAGACCAGCTCTGGCTTGAGGAAAGGAAGGGAACTGTGAGTTCCTTATTTTTCCTACTGGGTCGAGGGCTCAGTGCCACCACAGGGTCGACGTTAGCTCCAGTTCTTTATTTAGTAAAACGAAAACTCCACGAACATTCTGGCACTCAGAGGCATGAGTTGGCTCCTCCAAACTAAGACTTCTGCTATTTAGGGACTCTACAAAACAGAAAAATGTGTATTACCAAATAACTATTTAGAGAAAATATTGAGAAAAGATCTAGAGAGAACTGTTTGTTTTAATATGGTCTGTTTACAATGCATTATTACTGGACTGCAGAGTGTGTGCTAAGGGAACAAAAATGCATTTGCATTTTTTCAGGGTCAAAATAGCCATGTTCAGACAGTGCACAACAATCTCTCTTGCAGTTATTTTTCTTCTCTCTCTCTTTCTGGCATTTGACAGATTCTACAAGTTCATCTATTTTGACCTTTGGCTAAACCACTATTATTGCTATGAAAATGTATTACCTCCTCAGGAGAAGTCTCTTTCTCCCAGGGAGTCAGGTTCTGTAAATCGATGTTTCTCAAGTGTCTTCATAATCAGCGTGGCATCATTCACACTTGTAGCACACACAGTTTTGTGGTTCATCCAATTCCTACCTCATTCTTGTCACCAGAATCACCAGTTTGTTCGGGAAATCAATGGGATCTATGGGTCTATGGATCGTGATTGGCTAAATTAGTCATGACAAGTCTGTACCCTGCTTTCCCAGTGCTCTGGGTGATGGGATGGCAAAGTGACCCCATTCTGATGAATGACTGGAACAATCATTGCCTATCTAGTCAATGGAGAAAATTCTGGCCATGTTCTTTGCTCTTGCCTGTTCTTCTTTATATGTGGGAGGGATGGCTGAAGATAGAACCAGTCATCCTGTGACCCTGGGGCAGCAATCATGAGGGAAAGACCAAAAGAATGGCAGCAGTGCCTTCCCTGATATCATTGGGCAACTTAAATCCATAACAGTAACCTTGGGCTTTTTAATATTTCAGAAAAATTACTTCATTTATTTGAGCAATAAGTGGATTTTTGTATTACTTGAAGCTGAACACAATGTTGTGATACAACATTATTTTCTCATTTTCTATTAATCAATTGTACCCAGCAAACATATTCCCAAGACATTAATCCAAGTTTCTTTAGACTGTTGCCAAAACTTCTATTGTCCCTCAAAGTATAATGAGGACAGCAAAAGGAAAGTATTGCCGGCCCTGGAGGCAATTTTGCAAGACAATTTTGAGAGATGTTTTCAACTATGGAAGTTTTATGGAAACAAGTGGCTACATTGACTGGAACAAGACTCATTTGATTATTATACTTGATTCAAAGGAGGGTCATTTATTTTATGTCCCATCTCATATATGCTATAACTAAAACTAAATGCTGATTAAAGCCATAATCCAGGATGATGTTGGAGTACACTCATTACTTAGCTTCATAGTTTTAGTTCAATTGTCAAGACAAATTCTTAATTTGCTTAAAACCATATGTAAGGATTATTGGATGAGTTTAGGCCCTGTTTCATTTTCATTCTATCTCACAGCAGATTTTGAAATTCATTTTTGTGATAACTTCTGAAGTATAACCTCTGTTGTAAGTATTCAGTGAGAGATTTTTAAATTTCACTAAAGACAGTTTGGTGTTCTATTTAATCAGCCTTGCAATACTGTCTAAACTTTTAGTTCTTTATTTTTGTTAGTACCAAAACTGAATTGTTTAGTCATAGATTTTTAGAAAAATATAAAATGAAGAAAACTGAGGATAGACCACTTCACTCCCATCACAGCTGTCACAAAGGAATAATTGTTCAAACTAAAAGTATATTTAAAAACTTAGCATTCTGATAATAAAAGATGACATTAAAATAAATATCAGAAAAGTGAAAGGGTCATGCATTAAATTTAAAAACAACTAGAAAAAATTGGTATTTGATCTCAAGCAGGAAAAGAAGAGAACTAAAAATTAAACACAAAATTAAAGAAAAAAATATTTAAAGAAATCCATAAATATGACTGCCTAAAAATATTAAACTTCTCTACATCACAAATAGCCAAAAATTAATAAGTAACAATAATAAATGAGAAAAAATTTAACAAGTAGATGAGAAAATGATATCATATACCATCAAGAGACAAAACAGTGCAAGAGCACATATATGAATTTTAGCTAAGAAGAAATTCAACTCACCAATAAACATTTATTCAATATATGACAGATACTGGGCCATAGTAGTGAACATGGAGTTCGTGGAGCATATGAAAAATGTTACCATTATAATAGGTTAAAAACTATAACAGAATGCTATTGGTGAACCAGAAAGATTTTTCAGTGTTACAGCCCAGTGACCATGAGAAAGAAGTAAAATAGGTACACTAATGGTTCCAGTAGCTTCTAAGCTTTTCAGAATAACAATTGAGCAGCATGCATCAAAAGTCTTAAAGCATTTCAGATCCTTTGATCTGGCAAATACACTCCTAGGAAATCATTCTAAAAGGACAAAAGCTAAATATGTTCAAGGGATTTATGTAAGAGTAAGAACATCACAGATTGGTTTATAATATCAAACAAACAAACAAAGAAACCAAAAAACTAAGAAAAAACCAAATATTCAAATAGTGAATTTAATAAAAACTATGTACTCACAAACCAGAATTTAAAAAAACCCTGACTCTGAAAAATAAATACATGAAAATGAGCATGCTGTGTTGTCAAAAACAAGCTATACAATTTTACAGGGTTCAAATTATATTTTAAACATGTATATTTAAATATACAATATGTATTTTCCAAGAATACAGAGCATGTCCACTTCCAGCTTTGGAGTTTGTTTATTTTAATTTGGTGCTGGGAATTGCACTCAGGGCCTTGCACACACTAGGGAGGAATTCTGTCATGAGTTATATCCCCAGCCCCCACTTCCAGTTTTAAGATCCAAAAGTAAAGCTGTTTCTGTAATAATTTTTCTCGGAGTTATTGTAATCAATGAAGATAATTTTAAAATTCAAACTTCATCTTCAGTAAAACTCAGACAGAACTGTTAGGAGACAATGGTCTGTTGCTCTCTCTCATTTCCGCACATTTCATAAGCGGAAGTCTCATTGTTCTTGTTGTGGACTATCTTAGGTTTTAGACACAGCGTCTCCTTCTAAAGCAAAGAGCAGGCATGCTTACTACCCAACATCAAAGATCCGGGTCCCCTAAACTCATGGTTGGTCACCAAACCCAGAACAAGGCCAGCATCCACCTGGGACCACCATGGCACCCTAGTGGGACTCAAGGTACCAAGGGAATTGATGTAAACATCCTGTTTATTCTGCTTGCTCTACCTGGATCTCTGATCCATGAGTCTTGTGTCTTCCGCCAACATCCATAAAATAGAGGCAGAGTAACTTGTTAGTTTGTGAGTAGGACAAACCTCAAAATTTTCACCATTCTTAACTCATCTTTAATTATGAACTGCAAGATTTGAGCAACAGCTGTAATATGCAGTGAAAATCATACAAGAACGTGGGAAAACATGGAGAAGCAATGCTTGTATTCTAGAAATGTTTAAAACACATAGCTCTTCAAGGTAAGCAGCAAACAAAGCAAAGGGAAAACCAAAAATCACCTGATGGAAACAAATGGGATGACTTAAGGAAACAGGCAGTGGGAGCTTTGCTGGACCCTACATGAAGCCAAGGAATAGCAGAAGAAAGGAAGTTAAATGAAACACACACACACACACACACACGCATGCACACAGACATGCCAGCTGCTCAGGAGGCAATCTGTGGGTGTGGGTGAGGTAAGGTGAAGAAAAGAGACTTGAATTATTAGTAATTCAATAATGTTCACATTTCTAAGAATAAGTAAGTAAATCTTAAAATACTTTAAACACATGAGCACATATCAAGCACACTTGCACATTCCGGAAGCTTCACCAGAAAGAAGTCCTGTCGGCATACAGCCCCATTTCCATGAATAAGCACTACACAAGCATGTAGAGCATCAAAAATATACAATAGAGAAGCAATTAGTCTGGAATCAACAATAAATAGTATAGGAAAAAGAAATAGACTGGAAAGAAAAAAAGAGTCAGAAACACTCTCCAGAAAAATGTTACCACTAGACAGACAAAAGTTACATCGAAACATCTCATATACAGCAACTCAATTACATTACAACTCTATTAAAGAGACAAAAACAGAGCACAAATTCAGGAAAGGTATGATGAGGTATCAGAAAAACGGAGAAAGATGAAATAAGACTCAGAAAAAGAATAAACTCCAAACTGAAGGCACTATTCTGGAGAAATCACAGTGACAAACATGAAAGACCAGATTGAGGAAAGCAAACAAAATTAACTCTAACAGACAAATTAAAATTGGTGTCCTGGGCCGGTGAGATAGCTCAGCGGCATAAGCGCCTGCCTGGCAAGCACGAGATCCTGAGTTCGACTCCCGGTACCCATATATAAAAAATAATAATAATAATAATTGGTATCCTTAGCAAGTCGCGGTGGCATATACCTGTAATTCCAACTGCTTTGGATACTGGGGGAAGGAAGATCACAAATTCCGAGCCAGCCAAGGCAAATGAGGGAGACCTTGTCTCACAATAAAAATTTTTAAAGGTCTGGGGATGGAACTCATTGGAAGAGTGCTTGCCTAGATGAGGCCTTTGGTTCAATCCTCAGTACTTTAAAAAATGTGATGAGTACAAAGCAATCAGAGTAGGAAAAAAGCACTAATACATATAATTCAACAAAACATTTCAGAAAAAGAGGATGTCTTGACTTTACATATTGAATAATAAAATAATAAAGCCATCATATATCAGGGGGGAAACGACACTAGGATATCCAAAAGCAAATATCAAGAAGTCTGTAAGGAGACCTACGGACTTTTCCACAGAAATATTTCATATTAGAAGACAGAAAAACACAATGTCCATAAAATCTTCATACATGTAAGAAATGTTTAATCTATAAATTGTATACCCAACCAACCACAGATGTAAATGCTGCAGGAAATCATTGCTTGAACATACAAAGCTTCAAGGAATATAAATATCATTTGGTTTATCTTGGAAAAATTACCAAAGAATAAATTTCAATTCACCAAAAAAAAGAGAAACCATGAAAAAAGAGAGAAGTATTGAAAATTAAAGCTATCAATTTGAAGAAATAACACAAAGAGATATAATGGTTATGGTTATAAAACAGATTTAGAATGTTATAATCTTTCACAATGTAAGAATTAAAAATTAATAATATTGTCATGGGAAGGAGCAACCATTGAGGGTATTGTAAATGTGTTTCATTTTCTTATCTTTCACAGTCGACAGGAAAGATACCAATTATAGCTGATAAAAACAATTATGATATAAGCATATTTAAAAATTTATGGTAACTAGTTAAAGAACAAAGAAAAAGAATATAACCAACTAAAATGAGATGTTGGAGGAAATGAAACAGAGACAAGATGAAGTGAAAATCTATTCATTGTCGCTATTATAAACAGGAGTCACATCTAAAGAAATAATGGATTAAATACACAGCCATCCCTCAGAATTTTCAGGGGTTTGGCTCCAGGACCCACACAAGTACCAAAATCTACAGATACCTAAGTCCTCAGATAAAATGGTGTATTATTGCATATTCTGCACACATCCTCCCATCTGCTTTAACTGATCTCAAGATTATGTATAATACCTAAAACAGTATAAATACTATGTAAAGAGTTGTTATACTGTTTAGGAAATAATGACCAAAACAATAGTCTATGCAAGTTCAGTACAAGTGCAATTTTTAGAAATACCTTGGATTGAATTCATGGGTATGGAGGGCCAACTGTATAAAGCAAATTGTTAATTTTGAAAAGCACTGGAATAAAAATAACAAATAGATAAATTCAAATGATTAGAAAGAAAACACAACTTTATATATAAACTTTATATATAAACATGAAAAATTTTTTAGAACAAGAAAAAATTTTTTTTTTCTTTTTGTGAGTACCAGGGGTCGAGCTCAGGACCTCGCGCGCCAGTAGGCGCCAGTGCCGCTGAGCGATATCACCGGCCCTTTTCTCATATGTGGGTACCGAGAGTCAAACTCAGGACCTCGCGCTTGCCAGGCAGGCGTTTATGCCGCTGAGCTATCTCACCGGCCCAAGAAATATTTTAAGAAAGCTCTTCTACTAATTTCTCCCCACCTTTTTATTTTATACTTTTTTGACTATCAATTGATTAGAATATAACAAATATAGTGTAATTGTATTAAATTAATACAATAATTTAATGTATTAAATTATTAATTTTTAAATTTAATAATTTAATATTAATTTTAATTATTAAATTTAATAATTAATGATTTGATTTAATATTAAATATTAATTTTAATGATTAATTATTAAATTAATGCTCCTGTCCTTTCACTTCATAGCCATAGTAACCACTGTTAGACGACCTCAGTAGTCAATTTGAGATCATTGTGCATGACTGAATCAAATCTATAAGCTAATTTAAGATATTGTTTTGGCAGCCAACCCATATGTTAGGTCTATGGAAAAACCTGTGAAAGACTTGTTTACATTCCAAAATATTGCTCATTTGCAAAAAGTTGCACTGTGTGAAATATGGCCCTGTTTCTTTAAAACTGAAGAGGAGAGCTAGGAACTAAATTTTAGGAAATGAATCAAGTCAATACAAATCTTCTTTAAATCTGCTCCATACACATGGACTACATATGTGTGCCTATGAATGAACATAGGTAAGTTTGCTCCTCTGTAATTATTATGTACAAGATAGCCTAAAATTGTAGGTACTCCATAGTTGAGGTATAATGGAGATTTTGAGCATTATCTGGGTTAGTATTTAAAAATAGTTTTTGGATGGAAAATATCTTACTCTAATCATCCAATTAACCAAGTGAAGAAAAAATAAAAAGAAAGGAATTATATGATAAACTAAAACCAAATATGCACATCATATAACTAAATGTAAATAGAATAAGAGCCTATTTAAAGAAAAATACCCTCAGGTTGGAGCAAAGAGAAATATTTAATTATATACCTAAATTAAAGGAATAAAGGGTTGGTGAGATAGCTCAGAAGCATAAGCGCCTGCCTGGCAAGCACGAGGTCCTGAGTTCAACTCCCGGGACCCACATACAAAAAAAAGGGCCGGTGATATTGCTCAGCGGCATGGGTGCCTGCTGGTGCACAAAGTCCTGAGTTCGACCCCAGGTACCCACCAAAAAAATAAAAATAAAAATAAATAAAGTAATTAAGAATGATCAATAACAAGATGGGACAAAGCTATCAAGGAATACAAACAGAATAATTTTAACATCAAACGAATTTGAATTCAGGACAAAAGTTTTAAGCAAAACAATGAAGCCCATTTGATATTTACAAAGAATAATTCCACCATAAGCTCTTTCAGCAATTAATAACTATAGGTCAAATAAGAGTGTATCAAAATCATAAAGCCAAAACTACCAGAAATAACAGGAAAAATACATTAGTAAAAGCAGAATTTATCATCTCAGTTCAGGACATACTAAACACCCCTCCCAAAAAAAATTACTTAGGACATGGATAAAATAACAACAACATAATAATAAACTAGACAGGCAGAATTTCTATGTGTCAGATTCTATACTCTGGAAACAGAAAGTAGATAGTTGCAAGCGTTCACAAAAACTATCATAGAATAGCCCATAAGGAAGTCCTTGTCAGATTCCAAAATGTGTTGAAGTAGTACATCCTCAGATCATTGCACAATAAAAGGGAACATAATAAAATAGAAAACAGCATAAAGCCACATGTTTTAGTTAGGGTTTCCTCAAAAGCAGAACCTGAAATAAGAATCTAGGAGCAAGTAGTTTGATTGGAAGGCAAATAGACAAATGTGATGAAGTGGAGAAAGTAAGGCAAGGAGGAGAGAAAAATCAAAAAGCGGAGTGGGAAAAGAGGAAGTTGCCACCTCTGTTTCAGTTTTGTTGGGGAGCCTCTGAGGAACTGTGAAGAATGTACCTCAGAACTTTCCCATGGAAGGGAGGGAGCTGGGGTATTTATCCACTGACTTCTGCCTTATGCATTAATAGCTGCCCAGGGAACACTATTTGCCCTTAGTTCCCTGTAATGCTGGAAAAGAGCCTCAGCAGAGAAGAGA
The DNA here is from genome assembly GCA_028451465.1 of Erethizon dorsatum. Classification (NCBI taxonomy): domain Eukaryota; kingdom Metazoa; phylum Chordata; class Mammalia; order Rodentia; family Erethizontidae; genus Erethizon; species Erethizon dorsatum. The sequence continues at coordinate 27,315,160 of CM051826.1, forward strand.
AAAAACCATAGCAGACAACAGCAATGGAAAGGTACCAACGTGCACTGCTGCCCTCCACAGCCGCGGGTGAACTCAGAGAAAGGCCAAGTGGCATGGGGCGGACACACCCTAAGCAGCCTCTAATGGGTCATGCCCTTATATCATCCCTTCCACTTGAGCAGGGCTGGAACCAGAGACCAATTCTAACCAACAGAATATCGCAAAGGCGATGGGTTGCCATGTTTATGGTTTTTTTTTTGTTTATGTGTGATTAGGTTATACTATAATCTAATGTTTGATTATGTTATGTTTATGTTCGATTAGGTTGTACTATAACCAAAAGTAACCAAAAGTGAAGAAGCTCTGCTGAAGTCATGAAGGTCTAAGTCAATTCGTTCTGTTACTAAAAGGGAAATTATCCTGAGTGGACCTGGCTGGTCCCCTTGAAGTCAAGGAGATCCTTCTTGTTGACCTGGAAGAAGAAAGCAGCCATATCATCAGTTGTCTTTGACATAAGATCTCCAGCTGACAGAGTGATGAGACCCTGAGCAGGGCCCCCTGGGATCCTGGCCCACAAAAACTGAGATAGTGACTATCATTTTAAGTCACTTAGTTTGTAGTGAACTACTGTATTGGGCAATATAGAAAACAAATACAAGATATGAGGCTAGGCAGCAACACTGTTTTACTATTTTTTTCTAAATAACTCTTAGATCTAAGAGTCACCAAAATTAAAAATATAGATCATAGAAGAAATAACAGTGGAAACACTTGCAATCAAAACTCCTGGGTTTTGGGCCGGTGAGACGGCTCAGCGGCTTAAGCGCCTGCCTTGCAAGCGCGAAGGCCCGAGTTCGACTCCCGGATCCCACATACGAAAAAGGGGCCGGTGATATCGCTCAGCGGCACGGGTGCCTGTTGGCGCGCGAGGTCCTGAGGTCGTCCCCCCGGTACCCACAAAAAAAAACAAAAAAAAACAAAAAAAAAAAACTCCTGGGTTTTAATGTAAACAGTGCTCAGAGGAAAAGTCACAGCTTTCCTGCTCACACTGATAAAACAGAAAGAATAAAACTGAATGTATTAGCTAGGAAAGATAACAACAAAATCAACTTAAAGAAAGCAGAAATAAGGAATCAACAATGTCAGGGAGAAGTAGAAAAACAGAATAAAAGGATAAGAGGTGAAACTAATAGATACTTTCAAGAGGTGCTTCCTTAAATAATAAAGTAAAATTAAATTGTAACCCCCCTACTCTAATTAGAAAAAAGAAGTTTACTTAAATGTACAAAATAAGAAATTAAATGGATAAACACAAATGCAGAGAAAATAAAAAATAAGAAACTATAGTATTCTTGCCTTATCTGAGCATTCACTTTTCATGTTTTTAGTTACCTGAAGTTAACCATGGTCAACTATGGCTGGAAAATCCTAAAGTGTGAAACTCTAGAAATAAACAATTCCTAAATTTTAATTCTGAGTGGATAAGTGAAATCTCCTGCCATCCCACTCTGCCCCACTCCAGAAATGAATCGTCTCTCTGTCCAGTGTCTACATGTTACCTCGCCACAGTTACTCACAAGCTACCTTCATCATTAGATCCACAGTAGCAGCACCACAGAGCTTACATTCAAGGAATCTTCGTTTCATTTAATAAAGGCCCAAAAGCACAAATGTAGTGATGCTGACAATTTGGATATGCTAAACAGAAGATATGAAGTGCTTTCTTTAAGCAAAAAGGTGAAAGTTCTTGGTGTAGAAGAAAAAATACGGTATGCCGAGGTTGCTAAGATCTACAGTAAGAATGAGCCATCTGTGAGGTTGTGAAGAAGGAAAAAGAAATTCATGCATTAAGAGTTTTGGAATTCATCTTTCATGTTTAAGAGGGGACTCCTGTACTGCACTGTGGTCAACACTATGCAAATGTATTTGAAAGGTTGGTGGAATGTTTTAATAGAAAGGTATGAATGACAATTATGACTCCAGGAAGGCAGAAGAAAAGGCAAAGCAGGTGGCCATGTAGAAGCAGATTGGTGAGATCCACGTGGGTAGGGCAAGGAAGTTGGACTAAGAAAGCTTAATGAAACAGAAAAGGAGCTCTAACTACCCAGAGCTTTCAGGCCGGAGGATATGAGCAACTAAAGGTCTCGGTGGGGAAGTGACAGGATTCAATTTTACAAGATGGCTCTGTCAAAAAAAAAATCAAAGTAAAGCAATTATACTAGAAACCACAGATTCAGTTAATAACTCATGCTTTCCTTAATAAAGTATCCCAGATAATGTCATAGGATAACTGTGCTAAAACTTTAAGATTTAATTCCAATTCTATTTTAATTGCTCAAGACATAAAAAAAATAAGTAAAGCTTCTAGCCCTTTTTGTAAAGCCGAACATTTGAAAACTAAACACCACTAAGATAGATAAATTTCACTTGTAAATATTGATGTAAAAATATTACATAAAATATTAGAATACAGTGGCATATTAAAAACTGAAGTCCAAGTTAGACTAATATTAGGAATTATAATCATAAATAATTTTAAAATTTCATACTAGAAAATTGATTAATATATTTGATCTTAGCCAGGCATGGTGTCACATGCCTGTAATCCCAGCACTTGGGAGGTTGAGGCAGGAGGTTCACCATGAGTTCTGAGCCAGCCTGGGCTACATAGTGAATTCAAGACCAGCCTGGACTACCTCGCAAGACCCTGTCCCCCCACCCCACACACAAATATATATATATATTTGATCTTAATTACAGCTCATTAGTGAAAAAATCATGGGAACTTATTCAAAAATACATAGAAGGCATCTGATAATATTCAGCATCCATTCTTGACCCCACCAAAAAGAGAAATGAAAGAAATAGATGAAGGTCTATATCCAACTGCATGCCAACATTACACCTAATGGAGAAATACTAGTAAAATTCACTAAAGATGGACTAAATTAAGGACGTATCACTGTCGTTATTTAATTTTTACATAGAGACACCAACTCAATTATATAGAAAGAAAAAAGTATAAAATTTGGAAAGAAGGCAGTAATCTCATTATTATTTGTAAATGATATGATTGTATGCCTATAAAACATAAAAAAATCCACTTTAAAACTATTATTAACAATCTAGGGCTGGTGATATAGTTCAGCGGCATGAGCACCTACCTGGCAAGCGCGAGGTCCTGACTTTGACTCCTGGTACCCACATATAAAAAAAAATAATAATAATTACAATTAATTAGGTAAAAATATGTAAATAATACTGTTTTCTATAAAAACCACAAGTGAGAAAATACAGTAGAAAACTTTTTTACTTAACAATAACAACAAAAAGGATAAATACCTAGAAATAAATGTAATAAAAATATGCTAGATTTAAATATGTTATATTTAAAAATTTAATGTAGACTGATCAAGCTTTTTTACAAAAGGAAGAAATGTTTTTGACTATTATTTATTATAAAGATTTCAAATGTCCCTAAACTAATTATAATAAATGCAAGAATTGCTACAAACAGGAATTTTAAAACACTAGAAAAATGTATCCTAAAATTCACACAGAAAAATAAATATGTGACGATAATTGAAGCATTAATGAAAAAATGAAAAGGAGAACCAATACGACCACACTGAAAAAGTATCCTGCAGTGGCAGTGATTGCAGCAACATAGCACTCATGACTGAACAGACACAAAGACCAGTGGGAAAATATTAGGGAGTCCATACATAAACCCCCAAATTATGAAAGCTTCATAAGAGGTAAAGATAACACAGCCTATCAATGAGGAAGAAAATAGGCCATTTACCAAATGGTATCGATAGTCAACCGGGGATATCTCTCACACCTAACACCAAACCATCACCAAAACCATCTAACACCACACGCCTAACACCAAAATAAATTTAAGGTGATCACAGGCTTAAACATTAAAAAAACGGAGGGCCGGTGAGATGGCTCAGCGGCGTAAGTGCCTGCCTTGCAAGCGCGAGGGCCCGAGTTCGACTCCCGGAACCCACATACGAAAAAGGGGGCCGGTGATATCGCTCAGAGGCATGGGTGCCTGTTGGCGCGTGAGGTCCTGAGGTCGACCCCCCCGGTACCCACAAAAAATAAAAATAAAAACTGGAAAAAATACTGATGAACACATAAGGAAAAATTTTAAATAATCCATAAATTAGAAAGACATTTGTAATTATGACCACCCTTTACCTAAAAGCCAGGCAGCCCTAAAAGAAAATACTGAGACCACAAAAAAGTAATCAAGAAATTTGGCTACGGGCCGGTGAGATGGCTCAGCGGCTTAAGCGCCTGCCTTGCAAGCGCAAAGGCCCGAGTTCGACTCCCGGAACCCACATACGAAAAAGGGGCCGGTGATATCGCTCAGCGGCACGGGCGCCTGCTGGTGCGCGAGGTCCTGAGGTCGTCCCCCCGGTACCCACAAAAAAAAAAAAAAAAAAAGAAATTTGGCTACATCAAAATCAAAAAGTATTTAAAAATATAAGTTGTAAGTGAAAAATATAATAAACAACCTCAAATGGCATACGACATACTGGGGCAGGATGTGAAAGAACGGAGAACTCATCAGTACTAGAAGCAGGATATATGATTTATAGAAAATCGAACCACATGTGTAATGTCATTCATAATAATAAAAATAAGCAAAAAAAAAAAAAAAGATTCATCTTCCCCACAGCAGATAAGCAAACGTAAACTTGGCAGCACCCTGTATGGCAGATATGAGGATTAGTGTAGGTATTAGCACAGGTGTCGAAAAACAGGTACACTTCAACCCTGATGGTGAAAGAACAAAATGATACAACTGCCTCGGAGAGCAAATGGCAAAAGGTAACACAATTACAACTACACATACGTACACCTTATCCATATAAAATGTAGTCAATCAACGTTTCATAGAACAAATATTGCTGAAGGCCTACTATGTACCTGGCACAATTACTAATTCCTGAAGGCACAGCAAGAAACACAATAAAATCCTTCATCTTTCAAAGAAGGAAACAATACCTGGAAAAAAACAAACAACAAATAAAAGGGACCAATAAAATAAATTCTGACAAACATACAATGGAGCACTATGAAGCTGCTTTAGAAAATGAAGCAGCTCTATATATTGATGTGAAATGAGTTCCAACATTTAGCAAGTGAAACCAAGTGCAGGATGGGATGTGTATAGAGACACTATTTGCGTAAATTGCTACTTGTGCAAAAGTTTTTCATGAATGTGTGCGTGGGCTCATGCACACACACACACATGCATTTATCAAAGAACACACCAAAAGCTGGGAATAGTAATTGTCCTCAGGTGGCTGGGGGAGTCAGAGTGGAAAGGAAACATAATTTTACTCTGTACCCTTTGGCCCCTGTTGGTCCTGTTTCTTATGACTCCTTCATAATCATCAAGTAAATCAGTTATAGACCGCATGTTTATGTCTCTGCAAAACTCACAGGTTGTAGCGCTAACCTTTAATCCCCCAATGTGATGATACTTAGAAATGAAGCTGTAAGAAAGTAATTAGGGTTAGAGGAGGTCACAAAGGGAGGTGGGGCCCTGATCTGATGGGATTGGTGCTCTTATAAGATGAGACACCAGAGAGATCTGTGTCTCTTCATGAGCACACAAAAAAAGAAATCCCTGAGAGCACACCAGACGCCAGCCACCTACAAGCCAAGAGGAGAGGCGTCAGAACGGACCCTACCTTGCCTGCACCTTGACCCTGGGACCCTTCTCCTCCAGAACTATGAGAAATAAATTCCCAATGGTTAAGCCACAAAGTCTGTTGGATTTGTTATAGAAGTTCAAGCTGAAATACAATTTCTTTGCTTAATTCAGCCTCTAACTGTCTCAAGGACCCAAGCCATTTTAAAACACATCAGACTGTGGAGAATAATGTTGGTGATAGTTGTGCACCAACGTGAATGAACTTGATACCACTGAACTGTACTCTTAAAAATAATTTATATGGTCAACTGTATGTATCCTTTACCACAATAAAAAAAAAAAAAACACATCCAACTCATTTTGAGCTCAGTTATTGCACCCTATCCCTTTCTAGCATTCCCAAAAAACAGACATGTCTACGCCTCTCCGTGGAATAAGATACTATAGGAAAGATGCTCATCGCATAGTTATTTAATGTTTGAAAATAGAACTTTGAAAAAAATGTAGACATGGGGAGTGCAGGGGGACTGAACAGTCACAGTGTAAGTTAATAACACCCAGGAATCCTAGAAACTATTTTAAAACATTGTATTAAGAGCCTTGGAAGAATTTGTGGTGAAGATAAAAAAAAAAAAAAAAAAGCACTAGATACTCGAACAAACAAAATCCCAAGTTTGCTTTCTAGCAAAGGCACAAGTAGTTACGATAGCAGGATTCAGAAACATAAGGAGAATCAGATGTACAGAAAAGGCCACCAAAATGAAGACCTTTGGGTAGAAATTAGACATTAGTGGTCAGGGTATAAAATAAACAGCTTCGGGCCGGTGAGATGGCTCAGCGGCTTAAGCGCCTGCCCGGCAAGCGCGAGGGCCCAAGTTCGACTCCCGGATCCCACATACGAAAAAGGGGCCGGTGATATCGCTCAGCGGCACGGGCGCCTGCTGGCGCGCGAGGTCCTGAGGTTGACCCCCCGGTACCCACAAAAAAAAAATAAATAAAATAAAATAAAATAAAATAAACAGCTTCAAAAACTCATTTTACTCTCCAGTCAGCCAACACCATCATTTCATTAGCTTGCTGGAGTTCACTTGAAATAAACTTCTTGTCTTTGTCTAGATCCTTTGATCTTTCAGGTGATGTACTTCATCAGTTGCTCATATTTTAAGATGTGTGTTGTCCCAAACTTTGTGATCTCAGTATGTTTCTCCTGGGATAGAATACCTGTAAAAGGAACTCCTAGGAAACATTTCCATTAAACTGTGCACCCTGATCTCTTTCATTTCTGCAGTGAGGTAGAAGGGAGAATAGGACACAGAGTTAGAAGGTGGAGGCGCAAACTTCCTCTGAGGTCTCTGACTGGCCAACTGGCTAATGTGATTTGTATTGGAGAAAATCAGAGTACAAGTTGATATTGGGCAGGGCACACAGCTTCGCTGAACCTCAGCATCCTTGGCTGTGCAAGTTGATGACCCTGGATAATACTCCGCACCTGCTACAGCCATTGGAGAGATTGCGTGGGACGATACGATTCGTCAGCGAGTACATATCTCAAAGCATTCATTTTGTGCCTCCTTCTCCTCACACTCTTGCTTCCCTCAGGGAAAAGAGCATCATTATAAAAATCAGAAGAGTAAAGCAGTCCATGCTGTAAGTTTTGACTTCCAGAACAGTAAAGAAAAACAAAGTTTACAAATGTATAAAGGGAAAACCACTCTAGTCTTAGACTTTTCTTCCAGGAAGCTGCAGGAAGCCTCTCTTGGGGAGGGAGATGGGGGTGTGAAGGAGAAAGGGTGTGGCAACTGACAATAGTTTTGTCAAATGCACTTTATGCCTAAAAAATACAAAATGTAAAATTGTAGGATTCAAATTGATGCCAAAGGCCACCAAACCTTGGCCCAAGGGCCGGTGAGATGGCTCAGCGGCTTAAGCGCCTGCCTTGCAAGCACGAGAGCCCGAGTTCGACTCCCTGAACCCACATACGAAAAAGGGGCCGGTGATATCGCTCAGCGGCACGGGCGCCTGCTGGCGCGCGAGGTCCTGAGGTCGACCCCCCGGTACCCACAGAAAAAAAAAAAAAAAAAAAAAAAAGAACATCTTTGTTAAAAAAAAAAAACCTTGGCCCAAGGATTTGAAAACATAATGCATTTTGTCATATTATATAGATAACAGTACAGGATAAAAAATATTTGCAAGGCAAGTACCTTGAACTTGTGAAGAATTGAAACATGAAGCCGATTCCTGTAAAAGTTCTTTCTTGTTATACTTCATTCTTTCTCTTGTCATCATAAAATTCAGTAATTTGTTTACAAGCAGCTGTCCTTTAACTACAATGATTACTTCTTATGTTTGCATTATCCTAGTCTATAATACGCATTTACCTGGTTGAGGTAGGAAGTGAATTTTATCATTAAATAAGCTTCAAGTAATTCAATCAGTATAAAACTGTTATTTAAATATATATTCTTGAATTTCGGAAAAAAAACTATTTTCCTAGGTAATTTGTAATAGAAATATTTTTAAACATAATGCATAATCTTGGTACTTTTCTCAACAAATGTGCGTTAACATTAGTCACCTGTAATTTGTTTAACACAGGTTTCAGAAACTATTAGATTCTTTTCTTTTCTTTTCTTTTTTCTCTTTTTATTGAGAATTGAACCCATGCTAGACAAGTGCTATACCACTGAACTACAGCCTTTTTATTTCACTATTTGAGAAAAGAGAAGCTCTTTTGAGTCATAGTACAGCAGAAATGAAATCTTTTCACTATAAGTAATGAAAATTTCTAGAAATCTGCCCCAGGCACAAAAGGTAGGGGACAATTAGAAGAACAACGCAAAATTCAGACCTCGAGAGTTAAAATGGATTTAGAACTGCCTCATTTTACAGGAAACTGAACATGATAAAGGAAAGATTAATGATGCAGATGGAATTAGGAAAGCTTCATGACTAACTAGGTAAATGAGCTTATTCTAACATGTTGCAGTGCAGGCTGCATCCAGCCACAGAATGCGTGTGACAGCATGATGATCTGAGGACAAGGCTTTTTCTCCCCAGTGCACAAAGGATAGAAAGGATACCTGGTTCTCCATTATCCCCCGCAAGACAAATACTAAGAAGTAACAAACCAATAAGCGCTGAAGAAATTATGGGATTTATTCAACTATATTTTTTTTTTTTTGTGGGTACCGGGGGTCGACCTCAAGACCTCGCGCGCCAGCAGGCGCCTGTGCCGCTGAGCGATATCACTGGCCTTTTTTTCGTATGTGGGTTCCAGGAGTCGAACTCAGGCCCTCGCGCTTGTCAGGCAGGCGCGTAGGCCGCTGAACCATCTCACCGGCCCCTCAACTAATTTTAAGCAGCATCTCCCATAGCAAGAGAGTGGAAGAAGTCACCTTCTACCTTGCCATATATTCAGTGTTCTGACAGGTGTAAGCGGCAAGCACCATAGGAAGACAGAGGAAAGGCACAAAATTCAGATGGACTATGTATCTGAGGGAGGTGGCCTTTTGGTGATCCTGGAAGAATATCCAGGAAAGGAAGGAGAATGGTCCATATATGAGTGAAATACTGTCATCCCTCAATATCTTTGAAGGCCCCCTCACTACAGATACCAAAATCCACAGCTATTCAAATCCTTTATATAAAACGACATAATGTTTGCACGCAACCTATGCACATCCTCCTCTATACTTTAAACATCTCTAGATTATGTAAAATACCTAAGACAGTGTAAATGCTATGTAAATAGTTGTTTCGTTGCACTATTTGGGGAGTGATGACAAGAAAAATTGCACATGTTCAGTAAAGATACAACTTTTTCAGTATTTTCAATCTTTGGTTAGTTCAATCCTCAGATGTATAACCTGTGGATATGGAAAAGCAACTGTATACTCAGATTGAAGGGTAAAAGTTTTGGGAGGAGATGATGGTCAAAACAGTCTAGTCCAGATAGAGATATGCCTTGGGTCTGAAATTGCACTGTGAGCTATGAGGTAGGAAAAAGGGGGTTGGGAAAGTGGTCAGTGGAAATCTTCCAAATTTACCATTTCTGTAACTCTAGATTTCTTGGAAGCAGAGGACCCTGCCATGGGGTTTGAGGGAAATTAGGTGGTCATGATTAAGACCCAATTCTGGATTTCTCTTGTATGGGCTTGATTGAAAGCATATGAGGAAAGGAAGAGCTTTGGAATCATGTGCAACATGGATACCTGAGGCAAATATTTATTACAGAGGTAATTAGAACCCCTAATATTGAGATAAAGGGAGTTTTTTAGGATTTGACACTCTACCATGGGTGACCATGACACTTTTTAATGCACCAAAGTGTTTCTGAACACAAATGATCAACTATAGACATCAGAGGTCATTTCCAACGCACTCGCTGCAGTGCCTAGCCCTGTGCAACCTGCAGTCAGGCACAGATGTGCTACTGACAATACCTCTGAGCTGCCTGACAGGAGTTTCAAGTCTCCAGTCAGTAAATCCATTTGCATTAAAATCTAAGGTTTCTTCCTTGTTTTTAATTCTCTGCTCGCTGTCCTGCAGAAACAGATGTTGTTATTCCAAGCCTGGCATTTTATTGGAATGACTTCACTGTGTCTTCCATTGCCAGCTCGTTGTGTTTAGGGTTTGAAGACTTTGCAGTGTTTCCTTTTCTTCTTTTGATTAAAATGATGTGCCCAAACCATATAGAAATCAGAGACTGTGAGTGTTCCAACACAGTTTTTGCAGGGGCAAATAAATTTCTCTGAATAGCAAGGTCTGCTCTCCTTCTGTCTTTTTCCCCCCTCTGCAGAGCTGGCTCTAAACCTGCTCTCCTCTGGTGCAGCTTGACATGCTGTGTCTAATGCACAGTGACAAGGGCTCACAGGGAGGGGAGGGCAGAGGCTGTCATTCTCAACAGCCAGGAACCCCTGACCCCAGCACTTGGACCTCCAGGTGTAGCTTTCACAAAGAGCTTCTGTTTGCATAGGAAACAGCTAGGAGTATCCATCACCTTATCTCTCCCTATGCAATGACTTCCATTCTTCTTTAAACATGTAACCCTCTCACTCCAACGTTTTGTATCCCCACCTTTAACATAGATGCAAGCAATTCTCCATCTACCTAAGAAAATCAACCACACTAGCCAGAACAATGATAATTGACCACTGACAGCTCACTTGGGAGGATTTTAGGGAATGCTGAGGAAAATGGTAAAGTGGAGGGTGAGTTTCTTGTCTGAAGAGGGCAACCACTACCCAACTTCAGCCAATTTTTATTTGTAGAACTGTCATAGAAACAGGTGTTAACAGATCTCCTCACTGTTTATTGAGAAAATGCCCAAATCCATACTTCTACTAAAAAATACTGGTGTATAAGTGCTGGATTTTTTTTAACTGTGAAGGGCAGACAAAAGGACTATGAAGTAGATGTAGCTTACTGGTGCCCTGATATTTCAGTTATGAGCCAGGTCCACTCTGCCATTTTGCTGATGAAGAAACTGAGTTCTAGAATGGTAAGCTGATATTTTCATAGTCTTGGAATGAATAAGAAGCAAGCACAGGAAGAAAAGGATCCTGGTCAGTGCTCTGTGTCTCAGTCCAATCTTTTGCCAGCTATTACATTAACAGCTATTCCTATACATATGGCCTGCTTTCTAACTATACATTCTTAAAACAGCATTAGTTACACAGTAGATGTTGAACTCATGCTTAGATGTATTTGTGGATGGGTAGACGGGTGAATGAAAGGATAGGTGGGTGAATAGGTAGATGGATGAATAAGTGAGAAAAAGATGAACATAGTTTCTTAATGGTAAAATATTAATCCTATTGAGAGGAAGAGTTGATGTAAGAATGGGGAACCTCAATTTTTGGTGTATTTTACATTTCCCTTACCTTAAGCAATATCTACTCCATGAAATATGACACAACCACTGAAAAGAATAAATTAGACTCATTCTATTGATTTCATCATTGAGGGTTAAGGTTAAGGTTAGGGTTGGGATTAGGGTTTAGGGTTAGGTTTAGGGTTACAAGGCATAATTCAGTGAAAACAGTTAAGATGCAGAAGAGTGTCATAAAAATATCTTAAAGTTCTTAAATTTCAAAGGGCTAAGAATGTGGCTTAATGGCAGAGCATTTGCCTAGCATTCACAAGGCCCTAAACCATCCCCAACACTATGAAAAACATTCTAACACTCTAATATATGCATGTGTATTTGTTTGTTTATACTTATATGTTGTTTTGAATTATATGTGTCCAAAGAAGAAAATAAAAAACACACATAATTTGTTAATAAAATTTACTTTAGTACTTATTGTGGAAGATTAATGAGAGGGAAAGAGGGATGGGGAGAGGTAACCATGCAGAAAAGAGAAAGTAAAATATGGCTTCTTTTCCAGGCTCTGAAGAAGAAAGTGGGGCGGGGAGGGAGTTAAGGGCAAAATGACATCCATTACAAAACATATGGAAAGTGAGACTATTCTGGTAGCTCATCTGAAGAGAGCTGTGTGCACCACACCCACTTCTATTTTGTACTTTCATGTAATAGATTGCATTACTTGGGTTCATGTTAAGGAAATAGAAAGATCACAAAGATGTTGCACCATACTAGAAAGATTTTCTTTCCTGTACAAATTCCTTTTTCCAAGTGTGGCGCATTAACTAATGGTCAACTTATAACACCCACCTGATCTGAATCAATGTGGTTCTGGGTGTGGGGGGCCCACCTGAGGACTGTTGTCAACAGCATAAAAGCAGAACTGGAGGGTAAGATGGTGTGCTGTTGATACTCCTGGAGAAGCTTGTCATGCTGGTTTTTCTGATATGAACTCACCTGTTCTCATCGCTGGAGGAGCTCGGGTCCTCACTGTTGCTGAGGATGGCTATGATTCTTTATGGGGGAGCTCTGGTCCTTACCTTGAGTGTTGCTTCTGGCTCCAGTGCAGATCCCTCAGCCTGCTGGCACAGATCCTTCATCCCGCTGGTGCAGACTTTCTAGCTTCCACCGCTGACCTTTGGGCCTTCCCAGTGCAGGTCCTTGATACAGACTTGCATGAGACATTGTCGTGGGCTCGTGTCCTCCTGTTGAACTTGTGGGAGACATTGCCATGGGCGCTAGGTCTTCAGCTGGACTCGTGCAGGACATTGCCGTGGGATCCAGGCCCTCAGCTGGATTCCTTGGGTCTCTAGTGTGTGGACAGATCTGCACTCTCCTGCATTTGACTCTTTGGGTGAATATTATAAAATAATCCTATAAATTATGTGTCCTGTATTAAATTTATTCCCTTGTAAACCCTGTCTACAACACCAAGCATTAATGTTCTACTATGTCCCAGGGATATAGAATATATGTATCCCTTGAAGGAAAAATAGGGAGTTGCTGTTAGGATTTTGCCGAGAACCAGCCATATCCATATGTTGCTAAGCTTCGACTTGAGATTTAAATGCCTCTTGGCTGAGGAGTAGTGAGTAGTTGCCTTTCAGAAATCCAGGTGCTATTATTGTTGTTGGGGTTTTTTTCTTTTCCTTTAATCTGGTCTGATTTGGGCTCCACATCAGTCTGCCGACTGTATATGGCCCTAACACTCAACAGGATTTGTGTCTACTCCCTGTGTCTACCAGTAGAATCCTCAATCTCTAGCAAATGAGTAAAGCCAGCTCACTTCCTGCTCATTCAAGATCCTAGGGACAGAATGGGATCAACTTTCTCCCTGCTGGTATCTGTGTCCTGGTTCCAGCCAAAATATCCTGTTACACTTGAGTGGTCAAGTGAAAATCCTGAAGTTTGAGGGAAAGTCCCGCAAAAGTAAATGTTCAAATTTTAGAAATTGAGAAAGAAGGAAAAAATATTATATAAAACATAGTATTTTAGGAAGGTAGGAATGGGGGAAAGATGAGATTCGAAATGTAAAATTTCTCCATGTTTTCAGTAGAAAGAGCCAATTTTATACAGCAAAGGCTTATCATCTTCAGGGGATAATAAGTACTCTCAGATGCAACTCTGGACTCAAATACCTGACTTGCAGAGTAATGCATACACTTGGTGAATTCACACACATTTTACTACAAATTCTATGAAATTATTTTTCACCAAAGGCCCTGAAATCAGCTTAAATTATGTTAGAAAATGAAAAGTTAAAGACATTATAACTGAGCAATATAAGGGCCCCGATAGTTATTAGTCTAAAGAATATTACATAATGAAAATAATATAAGATAAATAATGCATATTTGCAGGTATAGTTAAACAGGGAGAGTTACACAAACATCATACATCTGGGCCCAAAAGGTCAGTTTTTCTAAGTCCAACCATTTTTCTCTACAATTTCTACCAACTCTTTGTAGCATCTTTTAAACTGCTCTTTAGGATTAAAGAATGCCCAGTGAGTGGATAATCAGAACATTGCCTGAGATTGTGCCTTGGTGACAGTTTATTGATAAAATTGGAAAAGCTGAAAATGTACACTAAACGAGAAGTTTCAAATTTCAAGCTGCCATCTTCCTCAGCCACTGCTATAGTGTGGCTCTGGAATGTATGTCCCCCAAAGGCCCATGTGGTAACAGCATGGTCCTCTGTTTGGCACTATTTGGAGATGGTGAAAACCTTTAAGTGGGGCCTATTGGGAAGTTTTAGGTCACGGAACATGTACTCAAAGGAGACGGTGGGACACCAGTCCCTCCATCTCTCTTATTTACCAGCTCTCATGAGGTGAGCAGTTTCCTCTGCCTCATGCTCCCAACACAATATGCTGCCTCACCTCAGGCCCAAAAGCTACGGGGCCAATGGATCACGACCTGACTTCTCCAAATTTGTAAGCCAAAATAAATCTTTCTTCTTTTTAAGTTGATTATACCAAGTATTTTCTTACAGTAACAGAAAGCTGAGTAACACAGTTATCATGAGAACAGGGAGCAAAACAGGCAGTCAAAATATAAATAATTCTTTCTTATGCAACTTTGTGAAAGCATCCCATTTTATAAACTGTGAACCTCCGGAAGAGAGTAGTTAACAATAAAGAAAACCAGAGAATCTCCAGCAAAATCATTTGCTAAAAAATTAGCAAATGTGCAAGATGTGAGAGAGCTATTTAGACACCAGCAAAACTCACATTATTTCCATGGGCTCAGAGTCCTCTCTGAATGTGACCATGAGAATTCTGAGCCAAGACAAGGATGCCCACAGAAGTCTCTGGAACGGAAAAGGACTTGTACTCGAGGACATTAGTAGATTTGTGAGCTCTACTCTCCCACCCCTCCCATCCACTGAAATCTAGCACTGACCTGATGAAAGCATTAGATTTTCCACGTCATGCTCCTTTACCTGTGGCACAGGTTGGCAAATCTTGTACAGGGGGCAAATACCAAATAGTTTAGGTTTTGTAGGCAAAGTGCCATGAGCCATTTCTGTCACAGCTGCTCACCTCTGCAATTAGACAGCAAAGGCGACCATAGAAAAAACTTATACAAATGTGTGGATTTGGCTCATAGACCATAATTTGTTTATCCCTGAACTAAGGGCAGGATAAATTTTTAGGTAATTAATGTGACATTGAAGACTCCCCACTCTAAGGCCCTAATCCTCTTGATGGTCCTCTATACCATTATTCTTGTTTACAGAGGGTCACCCTGTTATGCTGCAGGCACTTTCCTAAGCAGTGGGGTCACATGATGCAAAAACCAGTCCCTCCACTCATGGGTTTGCCATTTCTTGCTGCTTCAAAAATTGAATATGCTGAGATGGAGGTAAATCTCAGTGATGGAGAACATGCTTAGCATGCATAAGACCCCAGCATCAAAAAAAGAAAAAGAATACACCAATTGCTAATCTATTTTTATTTCAATGGCAATGAATGCTCAGGTAAGGATGTGTACAGGGTATCTTATACAATTCTACCTGCCCAAAGTACAATTTTCATTCTTATTTGTTCCTTCAAATCTTACGCTTTCTTCAAATCTCAGCAAAAATCCCATTTCCTACCCAAGGTCTTCCTTAGGGAGTTTAGGCTTCTTTAATTGGTCAACAAATATTTTTCAGGCACCCGTGCTAAATGCTTAAGTTGGCAGTAAACAGGAAAAACACATTTCCTTACTATATGGTCCCCAAGAATTTTTTGCCTTCAATCTGCATTTGTACTTACTGCGCATACTATTCACTGGGCATCTAATATAAACTAACATTTGATATTAAGGCTTTCTCTCACTTTCTAAATAAATTGTAAGGAATAGTTTATTCCTATTCCTCAGTGCCTGAGAGAGGCTGAAAGAAAAATATCAGGATGAGCAAGAAGGGGCTCTTTGAATATTCCAAAGCAACAATCCTAAATCCATGTTAAATAAAGAGACCACAAAATGTAGCTTAATAAACAGACAGTGTCTTAGTGCATTTGTGCTGATAAGACAAAAATGCCTGATACTGGAAAATCTATAAAGAACTATAATTTATTTCTCACAATTCTGGAGCCTGGGAAGTCCAAGACCAAGAGTCAGCAGGCTCAGTGTCCAGTGAGATGCTCTGTGCTTCCACAATGGCACCTTATTGTTTTGTTTTAACATGACAGAAAGAAGAAAGTCAAATGGGCTTAAACTGCTTCCCTTCAGTCCTTCTATAAGGCACCAGTCCATTCATGAGACCCAAGCCCTCATGACTTCATCCACTTACCAAAGGGTCCCACCCCTCAAAACCACCACGGTGAGGATTAAGTTTCAGCACAGGAATTTTGTGATATTCAGATCACAGCAGACAGTAAGTGAAGATTACAGTAGATGTTGGAAGGTATATTCATCTACAAAGGGCTGGCAAACTTTTTCTCCAAAAGACCATATACTAAATAGCTACATTTTTGAGAGTCATATAATTCCCTGTCAAAATATACTTATTCTTTAAAATTGTAAAACACACTCATAGACCAGCAAAAGCAGGCCAAGAAGCCAATAGTTTGCCAGCCCCTATTCTAGACAAACAGAGCAGTATAATGGAAAGCTGTCAGTTATTATCTTCTGCTTAATCTAGAAAGGCTCTGGGGAGGAGGCAGTGGTATTTTGAGAACTTGAGTGTGCGCCGAGCCTTGGCTGGACCATGAGGTAGCAGGAGAGCAGAATGACCTCATGGAAAGGAGCAGGGCTGAGAGTCAGCAGACCTGAGTCGGAGTCCTGGCTCTACTGCTATCTGTGCAACTTTGGCCAAGTCGCCCCCATGCCTCCAAGTAACTTCTGTGAGTTATCGTCATGAAAAATGAACAGAAAAAGCAACTTATTGTGAGAATAAGATGAGATCATATCAAAGCACTTTGGAAACTGACAAGCATCCTAGTAAGACCTTGATAAAATTAGTAAAAGCCAAAAATGTAAGCTAAACTTGAAGATTCCAAATTCGAAATGTCACATTATTTAGCTAGCAAGAGAGGAGGTGAAATGTGAGAGTCAAATATGATTCTTTATTGTACAGCTTTGGCCAAAATAGCTATTTTATAAGCCTAGAGCCTTCAGAAGATAATAAAGTTGTGAGCAATAAAGACAGCTGGGGATCCCTAAAGAGGTTACACAGAGACCATTGGTATGACACCACAAGTGTGTGAGAAGTTCTAAGCCCACAAAACATCTTCCACAAAGTCTGGTCCTTTGCAATCTGTGTGAATCTTGCCCCACCTAGCTTTATGCTCTACCACAACCAACACCCCAAAGCAGGGGACCTATCAGAGGTATGGTCTGAAGGTGGCATCTTGCTGATGCTCAGGCAGGGAGGAAGTGAAAAGCAGAAAAGCAAACATAGTAAACCACACCTGTAATCTGAGCTACATGGGAGGCTGAGTCAAGAGGATTGCAGATTTTAAACCAGCCTGGGCAACTTAGCAAGACCCTGTCTTGACATAAAAAATAAAACGTGCTGGAAATACAGCTCCGTAGATTCAATCCCCAATGCTGGGGGAAGAAAAGTGCAGAAAAACAGCCAGGAGATACACAACTTTTGGGTTAAACCAGGTAGCAGGGCTTGTTACAAGCTATCTCTTCTTCCCAGTAAACTATCATGGAAGACAAAGGAAGTACTAAAGCTGATGATGATTTACCAAACTTTAATATTGGGAAGACTGAAACAATCTGTTAACAGAATTTGAAAGAACTGTTTACTATCTAAGATGGCTGGTAGGGTAGATTAAGAAAGTTTGTAGCTTACCCACTTATGTTTGCTGCAAGACACAAAGGATATCATCCGCCCCCAGCCACACTGGGAAAGCCATTCTGACTTTCCTTCTATCAGCAGAGTTATGGATTAAATTGTGTCTCCCCAACATGTTTTTATGTCTTAAGAACAGTACCTTGGAATGTGACCTTATTTGCAAATAAGGCCTTTACAGAAGTAACAAAGTCAGGAAGAGGCCATTAGGATGGACCCCAATCCAATATGATCGTCATCCTTTATAAAAAGGGGAGATTTGGACACAGAGACAGAAATTCACTGAAGTAAGATGTTGAAGAGATACAAAGAGAAGGCCTAGTGAAGATGAACTATGCATGCATCTACAAGCCAAGGAATGCCGAAATCGGACTGCAAACTAGCCCAAAGCTAAAGCAGAGGCATGAAATAGATTCTCCCTGACAGCTCTCGGAAAGAACTAACTCCACCCACTCCTTGATCCCCTACTTCTAAACTCCAGAACTGCAATAAATTTCTGTTGCCATAAGCCACCCAGTTTGTGGTACTTCGTTATAGCAGCTCCAGGAAACTAATGCACACACGTACTTAACGTTAGTAAGAGTGGCAGCCTTTTCTTCACTGCATAGGGAACATTTTTGAGGCAGCCAGGACACCCCTTTCCCAGCTCCATTCACTTATAGAAAGAGGATTGTTGAGAATATACCAGTCTGTGCCAGTTTGGCTGCTCATAATTTCCAGGTTATTTTTGATGAATAAGAACCAGTTCCAATGATTAAAAGTCTTTGAAGGATCCAGGTCTGCCCCACCCCAACCAATCCCATTTCCTGATGTATGTTACAATGGAAGCATATATAAAATCAAATTCTTGCACATATACAAATATGTATGAATAAGCAGAAACCAAAAGAGATTTTCAATCTACTTAAGCATCATCTCTCTACCCTACAGGCAATTTAACAAGTAATTAACATAAAATTTTCATTCAAGGCCAATACTATTATTCTAAAAGGAAAATTTAGCTAAAGAACTGGTCTGGTCAGGAGATGGACTCTTCCATGGACACGGATCTGAACCGAGTCTTACACCAAATGGGCCACTGCAGAGTGGACTGGATAAGTACATATCTGAAAAATAAAACCAGCAAATAAACTGAGGAAGTTGCTAAAGTATTACCTCCAAAATAGATGTTCACCCAGACAGTTTTATTATCAAGTCTGTTCAAACTTTCAAGGAACAGATAATCCCCACACAATGTAAACTGTTCCTGAATAGTAAAAAAATAAATAAATAAAACTTAAACTATCTGCTATATGAACAATCTTAATACCAAAATCTCACAAAGATAGCAACCACACAACATCTCTTACAGAGCAAACTGATTATAAACACAAATTCTAAAATGCTGAGAGAAATAGCAGCCGACTGAGTGAAATTGTATACGAAAAGATCATCCACTACAGTTATCTATGGGATGATGAATATTAGGAAGTCTAATAAAAAAATACACCATAGATAAGCATGTAATAAGCTCGATAGTCACTAAAAAGGTACTTATTAAAATGCTACACAAATTCAGAATGAAATTTTTAAAAAATAAACCAAAATGATCTGAACATGGCAAAAAGTATAAATACTTCATATATCTTAAGACCCAAAGAATAACCAGTTTCCTATTAAAATCAGGAAAATGCCAAGAGTTTGCTATTACCACTATTACTTAACAATTTTATGAAAGTCTGGCCAGATAAATGAGATGTGAAGCACAAATTAGTCATAATCATTGCAAAAAAGAAGCAAATTATTATTATAAATATGATTATATACCTAAAATGGATAACTATATAATTCTAAGAATGTAACAATTTGATACAATGTGCAGATAACATATATAAATGCCAATATCTGGAGAATTCCCATATACCAGTCATGAATGTTTAGATGATGTAATGAAAATTTGCACAGATTGAGCTTCCCTAGTCTAAAATTCCAAAATCCAGGGGCCGGTGATATGGTTCAGCAGCATAAGTGCCTGCCTGGCAAGCGCGAGGTCCTGAGTTCGACTCCCGGTACCCACATACAATAAAAGGGCCGGTATATCACTCAGCAGCATGGGTGTCTGCTGGCGCGCGAGGTCCTGAGGTCGACCTCTGGTACCCCCCCCAAAAAAGAAAAATCCAAAATACTCTGAAATCTAAAACTTTCTGAGCACGGACATGACACTCAAAATATTTCAGACTTTGGATTTTCAGATGAGGAGTGCTATATTGATAAAGTCTATTTAGTATTCTAAAATCCAAAACCAATTCTGAAATCTAAACACATCTGGTCCCCACTAGATTGGATAAGGGACACTCAATCTGTATTCACAGTAACAAAATGCAAAATGTTTTTTAAAAACCTAACAAGAAATGTACAGATTCTATGTTCAGAAAATTAACAATTACTGAGACCTATGAAAATGGTGGCCACCAGCATTTCATGCAGACTTTTCCAACCTTCTTTAAGTGTCAGGAAAACAGGGTCATCTCTGGTTTGAATCTTGATTCGATCTCAAATGCTTAACAGGACCAGCTGCGCAGTGAGTGTGCACATTCATCAACTATCACTGAGCTTTACCCATGATGCTCCTTATTGTCTCCATTTGGGCACTGGTGATGCAGGAAGGGGTGACACCTTTCTAGACATGTTTTCTTTGAGCCAAAAAAATAATAATAATAATAATAATAATAGCAGATTATGCAATGGAACTTTACAGTGGCGTATGTCTTTTCTGATCACATTCCATTGGCCAAAGAAGTCATTTGGCAGGTTTGGATTTCTTTGAGGAGGGAAAGAATAACACATATAATTTAGAGCAGTTTCCAATGACTATAGAGTCTGTGTTCAGTGGAGATGAATGAAAGAAGTTTTCCATAGATGTCTCTTGAAAGAATAAATAAAGAACCAAAGGCACAGGAAAAAAAAATGAAAACTCACACAATATGTAGTGATAGCCAAGATGGAACTAGTATTAGGAAATGAGCTAAATTTCCTGAACTACAATGCCAGTTACCCAGGCTAAGTG
The DNA here is from genome assembly GCA_028451465.1 of Erethizon dorsatum. Taxonomy (NCBI): domain Eukaryota; kingdom Metazoa; phylum Chordata; class Mammalia; order Rodentia; family Erethizontidae; genus Erethizon; species Erethizon dorsatum. The sequence goes on from CM051826.1 coordinate 27,336,022, forward strand.
AAATGAGCCTTAATCTGCTTTGTAGTATACTTCCTTCCTACATATTAAGAGAACACAACTGAAGAAGAGTAGAGAGATGCTTCATTAAGTCTACTGATGAAACAAAGAGAGAGCAAAATTTGGTTGGAAATACTTGAAGAAATTGCCAAAGCTATAGTTGCAGTGGCTGTTATTCTTATAATGCTTTCCAGCTTTGTCAGTTCCAGGAGATCAAACACACCTGTGTACTTGGGCAGAGAGGATAAAAGGATACAGAAAATCTGTGTAACACATTAATATGCTTGATTTAATAGCTGTATATCAATCTTAAAGTTTACTCAGAAAATACATATTCTTTTCAAGTGCTATGGAACATTAACAAAAAATGGTCATATATTAGTCAGTAAAGAAAATCTTGCTATTTTCCAAAAAGTAGAAATAATGCAGATTGCATTCTCTAAACACAATGTAATACACCCAGAAATTCATAACAGAAGAGTTTTTTAAAGTACTAGAATGTCTGACTCTCTTAAATAACTCTTGAGACAAAGAAGAAATAAAAATTACAAGTACAGCCTATTTTTGAAATTATGACAATAAGAACAGAGAATATAAAAAGCAGGGGCTGTGGCCAAAGAGATACCAAGGAAAATTAATAGCACTGAGATTGTATTATTAAACAAGATAGATTGAAAATATGTGAACTCCAATCCAAAAAACTAAAATAGACCCCCCAAAAAAAAACAGGTAGAGGAAATAGACAAAAATAAATTATTTTTTAAATTTGTGTAGTAAAACTAAAATACATTTGAATTGAACCTAGTCTCCTTTTTTAAATAATAGAATGAATTCTGGGCAAGATCAATTGCACAAAAAGAGGATCTTTAAAACCTTCTTCCCATTAAATAGGCATATAATATGTCTTATAAGGATAAAACAAGTAGAAGTTTAGCTTTTGAAAAAACAAAAACAAAAACACATGTGTGAAGCACTAAGAATACAGAAAGCAATCCAACCACAAGAAAATACTACTAATAACTATATGCTACTAGATTTCAAAAGTATGATTTTCTCAAAAAATATTAGCTATTACCAATTTCACAATAAGTGGATAAAAGCTTAAATAGATCAATGATGATGGAAGAGGGGGGGGTGTGTGCGTGTGTGTGTGTATGTTTTAACAACTATTTTTCCAAAAGGCACCAGACACAAATAGTTTTATGGATGAAGTAGTTTTAAATTTTCAAGAAACAAGTATTCTGTGCAGGTTAAATTTTGCCAAGATATTAAAATCAGAACATGGGAAATTTACTTAGTGGAGCTGGCATAACCATGATAGAAAACCTGAAGAATTGCAGATGTTAAATGTGTGAACACATTCAGAGCGCCACACAGCAATGTGGCTGGGCTTTAAAACTCATAAAGCTTGGTTTAAAAGTAAAAGCAGAAGGCTAGCTTTACTAGCACAGATTAGCAGTACATGCCACATAAAAAATAAACGCATTTAAAAGGACACAGTCAAATAAGAAATGCACATTTAAGATGTTAAACTAGGATTGGGGATGCAGCTTTGTGACAGTGCACTTGCTTAGCATGCACAAAGCCCTGGATTCCTGGATTCCATCCCCAGTGACACACACAAAAAAAAGATAAATAAAATGTTAAAATATTTTTTATGGGAGGTAAACTAGAAGGGAATGAGAATAGGTTGTGGGTATACATGGAAATAAATAAACAAGTAAATACATAGTGGTGTCTGGCAAAGACTAGTGAAGATAATGTGCTGTAACCTAACTCAATGCTCTATGCCAAATTACTGTTTGAAAGAAAAAATGAAAAAAAGAAGACAATGGGCCGGTGAGATGGCTCAGCAGCGTAAGCGCCTGCCTGGCAAGCGCGAGGGCCTGAGTTCAACTCCCGGAACCCACATACGAAGAAAGGGCCGGTGATATCGCTCAGCGGCACGGGCGCCTGCTGGTGCACGAGGTCCTGAGGTCGACCCCCGGTACCCACAAAAAAAAAGAAAAAAAGAAGACAAGAAAAACTAGGGAAACTATAGAATAAATCTTCCTGATGAATATAGATGCCAAATGTTAAGCATTGAGAAATGCAATACACAGAAGCAAAGAAGACTTAAAGTACAAAAGTAAAGTATGGCTGAAAATTTATTTATCAAATTAAAATGAGGAAAGCCATATGTGTTTTTCATAGATGTAAATGAATATTAAACAATTTTTCAACATTCAGTCATGATTAAAACTTTTAGAAAAACTAACATATTTACTTGATTATGATGATAATAACTTGTCTCAGACAAATGGACATCATAGTAAGGAGTTAAGTACCAGAAGCATTTCCACTAGTCAGACACATTAATAATATACTCATACTATATTCACACATATGTGAAAACCAAGAGAACAAGCTAACAACTATTATAATTAAGTGGTTAAGTAACATGAAAAATCAATCATTATCCTACACATCAAAGTATTTGATATTATAAGCATATAAATTATTCTAAATTCATTGCAATTTAAAATGCAAATTTAATGCAATTCTTGGAGAAATATAATTGAATTTGAGGGACAAACTCATTGAAAAGATCACATAGATATACAAATGGACAAGATTAAACAAAAAATTATAATAAAAAGACTAAAAGTTACCAATACAAATTTTTAATTCACAACTATTAAAATAATACACTTTAAAATAGTTTAGTGCAAAAGAGCAGAAAACTGATAAATAACAAAGAAGGTATGGCAATTTAGTACCACATTTTTTTACTATAATAATTCTGATACCAGGACGTGACACAAAAATTTCATATGGATATGGTTTCTAAATCAGGGGATTCTTACAGTCAAGTGTATCCATGAATCAAGGAAATAAATCCTATGATATTTCAAATCAGTTGAGAAAGAACAGATTAGCAAGTAAATAGTTCAGGAAAAATACATAAAGCTTTTAAGGAAATTAAAGTTTGAATTTTTTCCTCATTTTGTATTTCAAAATAAATTTCATATGGCCTAAAGAAATAAATTTGAAGAAGAAAACATAGGACACAGACAGAATGCAAGTGCTCTCATTAATATAAAAATAAAAGATCTACCTCTAGAGCTTCTAATAGATGTCTGTAATTTTTGGGTTGCCTAGCAACTGAACACCCCCTCCAATATTAGGAAGTATTACTGTTAGGTAACACTTAGGGGATACAGACTCTTCCCACTGCATACACAAAAAGTACAGAAGATTAGTGGAGTTATAAAATATTACTTTGCCCATAAAATGGACTATTATACACCACTACACATTACTGAGTCTCAGGATTTGGGGTAATTTTTACTGTCTCCTATATTATTTTTTTAAATGGTATCTAAATGTCCTCATCATGAGGCCATTTTTTAATTGAATAGAGAAATAACTGGCCAGCAATGTACAGCAGAGCCTGTGCACAAAGATGCACTCCGGTGGAGGTAAGACTTACTAGTGGGATATATCAGATTCTCTCTCTAAGTAGTCTAACCTGGAAAGTGTTGCACAAATGGTATGGAAAAGAAGTCCTGAGGTAGAATGTGGCCATGTGTGAGTCACAGCAAGCAAAAACTGTAAGAAATGAGAAACTGTATGAGAAGAAGCTAGCCAGTAGCTAGTAGGTAGAGAAAAATGGAGATATAGAAAAAGGAAGAATGGAGATAAGGGTTAGAAGGGTAGACAAACAGGAAGTAAAACAACTCATGAGGCACGATTAAATTACATTAATTTGGGAGCATTAGAAAAAAGATCCATGAACCTCATCTGCTTCAGACCCTACGAAATGTTTGGATATCTCACCAGTTCTGCAGGTACAATAAAACCATGCTGTTACAGCTTGGATACGGTGGGTTTGTGTGTTAAAATGTAACCCACATTGTGAGATAGTACAAAGGGAGAAACTTAGTATATGGTTTCTAGAGTTGGGATCTTGGAGGCCAGCCTAGAGATCCCATGACTGAATACCAGTGGTTTGTAAGAGAAGAGAGAGAGAGATCAGAGGAGAGACATAGACATTCCCTGTCTCTCACCACATGATGCCCTGTGCCATCTCAGGACTCTCCTAGCAAGAAGGCTATCACCAGATGAAGGCCCCTGGAACTCCTGAGAGGTGAGCTAAATAAACGTCTTTTCTTCATAATTTAACCTGCTTAGAGTATTTCATGGTAGAACAGAAAACAGATTAACATAAATGGTTATTAGTCTTAGACTCTTAGAAAACATCTTTTTCCCATTTCAATCTTAAAAAATTAAAATAATGTTTAGAACCCATGAAAAGAGCAAATTTTGTTAAAAAATAAAAGTATCTATACATTAACTTTTAAAAAGACAGGAAACTCTCAAATGTGAATGTCAGCATTGTTTATCTCTATCGTGATGGAATTATAAGTGATTTATTTTTTTTCTTCTTTATATTTTTGGCATTTTTCAAGTTTTTCACAATGAACATACAAAACTTTTATAATCATTTATAAAACAAATATATGCTATTTTCAGTGTTCTGTTGACCTCAGTCTGATTAAAGTAACATTCATAAATTTCACCAATAGTTTCATTGTAGAACAAAGACCAAGACTTTTGCTGTTATGCATCTATTTCCCATAGGTTTCATAACTAAGCTAAATAACCCATTGTAGCTGTTGTGGGCCAAAACTGCATCCAAAATCAATATATTTCTCTCTGCAGTAACAGAGTAGATCCAACATACTTAGAATGGTCACACATTGACTCATCCAGAAAACACTCCAATGCTCTGCAAAAGGAATGTATATCCACTTGAGTAGTGGGGACATCTGTTTACAGAGTAATCAGCATGATCCCAGTATCTTTGTCAAACTAGATTGTAGATGTAGCACAACCCACTCTTTCCATGTGATAGCTTTTTCTGGGGTCAGACCTTAAGAACCCATTTTATCAGAAACCCCCTCTTCCAAAGGGGAGAAAAAATGCAAAACAGGCAATTTCCATGTGGAAGCAGTATTTAATCTCTCTCCAGTCTCTCCAAAATGCCACCACCCCCTTGCCCACACTCTGTCCCTAGCACCAGGGCTGTGAGCTTGGCTTCTATTATGGATTTTTCCCATTGACATAAAACAGATGTGGTAGAAACCTGAGGATTTTCTAGTACTAAAGTATGTGAGAACCTGAGTAAGACATTTAACCTTCGGAGGCTTCAATTTCATCTATAAATAGAGAGGTATAACCAGGTATGAAGTGACCCAGACTATTCTGCAAGCCACTCAATGATCTAGACATCAGAAGCTATAAAAAACCTCAGGGCCTACCAGGAAGGACAACGATGTCATGATGCTTCCCAGACCTGCTGTTCCGGAGAATATCTGGAGCAAATGGATTATACCCCTGTAAACACAGATACCCCTTCATTGCCACTTGGTAAAGATGTTCCTTGGGTGTTTCTGCTGAGCTTTGCCAATAGATGGATCCACAGTTGAAAATATACCACGAAAAGCTAGGAGTTTGCTACATTCAGGCTACCCTCCAAACTCTTGCATTTGGATCTTATGAAAATGTTTGATATGTGTTTTCTAGACACATTTAGCAAAATAACTCTCCAGTTCTAAAAGTCCTGAACTTTAAAAGGCTTCTCAAGTACCAATGCATGCTCCAAAGATAAATTTGAAAGGCATAGAGTTTAAATGAATCATAAACATGTGGATTAAATTCCCAACAAATACCCAACCTTTTGAAAATGGAGAGAAATATGCTTGGGGAAAATAAGACTTAATTCTACAAAACTCAAAATCATCTCTAAAAGAATGAGACATTTGCCAAAGGCTTGAGTAAAGGGAGCAACACTTCAGTTTAATCTCCTTTGACCTGATCTGCAGAGTCAGGATAATATGAATGTCTGCTGTATTTGCAGGTCCTTGTGAATGTCTGCCTTCCTGAGGCACCAGCTCAGGGTCCCGAGATAATAAGGAGTGCAGAACTGTGAACCCAACCTGTTCATTGTCCAAGAGTCCCACTCACCTCCTGGCACCATAATGGACACATCGGGTCTAGATTTCTAAATTCAAGAATCTTAGTGATGACATAAGAAGATGAAATAGTACTTGAGGTTTTTAGATTCTAGAAAGTGTTTGTAGTATCGAAACACTCAGGAGCTGAGTACCTACCTTCTCTAGGGTTCTAGCTATCAGAAATCCTGGCTTTCATTGCAACCAGTTCTTTCCTCTCTACCCACAACTGTTCCCTGAGACCTTGTTTGTGCCACAAGCTGCCCATTTATCAGTACCAACAAGCTATTCATAAAAATTTCTGTAGTCAGTCTCCATATTCTCCACCTACAACTCTGCTTCACTCTCCGAAATCTGATTCCTGATAAATACTTTCTCTCATTCATGAAAGTATTTGGCACACTTACTTCTATCTACTTTTTGAGTCTTTTCTTCCTCATTTCCTGTTAGTCCTTTTACTGTTAGTCCTGTTACTGTCATTCATTCTGTCCTGACTGTCATTCATTTCACCTCCCGTTTATGCACTGCCTATCAAATAAAGTCACATGGCTCATTCCAACCTTCAAGGGCCTCTGTATCCTTGTCTCAGTCCATCTCTCCAGCCCTATTCATTATTCTTTCCTTACTCATCTATTCTCTGACCAAATGGGACTTCCTAGTTTTTCCTTTTCGTGCTCAGGGAGTTCCCGCTGCAGTGGGTTTGCTCTTTTTATTTTTATTTTTTTATTTTTATTTTTAGTTCATGTGTGTAGTACATAATGTTTACATTCCTTGTGGGAAGTTGGTACATACATAACACATCTTAATTCCTTTTTCATCCTCTTTAGTGGGTTTACTCTTATGTCCCATCTGTTCTGGGCAAAACTCATCTGATTACTTTAAATTGTCCTTAAATGCCAAGTACATCATGATAATTACCAGATTGCTTCCTCCCTCCTCCCACCCAAATACGCTAACTTCTGCCTAAATATGTAAATCCCAACAGTTCATTTTGTATTTTTCCCTCACTCACAGCGCTTATCACATCACATATTACAGTTATTCCTACACTCGTCTTATCTCCCTTATCATAAAGAATACTCCCTGAGGACAAAAACATTGACCCGTGTATTTTCATATCCCACGAAGTGCCAAGCATCATGTTTTGCACAGAGCGGTGTTTGCTGAAAGAAGAGAGTCCATCTCTCAGGGGATCAGCCTCCTCATCTACAAAATTGGCAGGGTTAGCAGAAAGTACATTAGAGTCCCTCTTAGCATGAGTTTCTATGGTTAAAGATCTGTCCCGGCCATCAGTGTTTCAACAGGAAGCTGGTATGCAAATGAGAATACAAACATGAAATGGTGTGACAAGGTATTTGATTTTCATTGATAAATATTTAATAGAGGATCCCCCCCAATCTTTAATGGTAGGCTCAGAAAGGGAGTCCTCGCTGCCCAAAAGAGTATGAAAAGCCTAAAATAAATAGCACAGTTTTTGCTGAATGAACCACATGTCCCAATTGGACAGGGCAAGATAAGGTGAGAAGGATTTCATTCCTCACAAAATCAACTTCTCTAAATAGCCTCAAATCGATTTCCTAAGAATTAACCTATAAAAGTTGATTTTTAAGCCTCCCAGATAGACCCAGTCTATTTTATAAACACTTTCTCAGATTTATGTATGGCCTATAAAAACCAGGCTGAGTCTTCAGTTGAAGGCAGAAAGACTCATATTTGGCTCCATTACCCTGGGGTAACAGTATTATGCTATTCACTAAGCCTACGCTGGGGGCCTTCCTCCTAGGTGAAACTTCCTTTTAAGGAAGTATGTTTTTTATATACTCCAATAACAATCCCCACTTTGGAGAACCTCCAAGATGCATTGTCTATATACCTCGCTCTATGGCCAAGAGAGATATAATGAGGTCCCAGTTTATTTAGACAAAGCTTTGATAACCAGAATCAACTATTCTTTCTTGGCTCAAGGCTTATAGGGCAGCCAAAATTCTGCAGGAACGAATACACTTATAAAACACAGAGCTTGGGAGAACTTGGAAAAACTGTCACCTGTAAGACTGCACAGGCTTGTCCTGCCTGAGTCATCTGAGTTATAGGAATGAACTTTTGCTCAAAGACTGTGGCTGCAGTAGGTGGAAGGACTTTCAATGGGATAACAGACAACACTTAGGCCCTCAGGGAAAATCAGTCTGTTTCCATTGGTGTTTGTGGTGGGAAAACGGAGAAATGCTGATGGGAGTCAGAGTAACTGAGTTCCACTCTCTTCATTTAAATAATTTTTTCATATTCTGCACTGTTGTGTTGTTCACCTTAGGCAGTTTTCATCAGTAACTGTGATTCTTCAAGAGAATTGCTTCTGGAAGTAGCTAAGCAGAGAGGAGAACTTGAACCTCACAGTCCAGGGAAACCTGAGACAAAACTGAATCCTTGTCTTCAGAGCTGGGTGACACAGGGACCTCCAGCTGCAGCCTTTTCCTCCCACCTCTGCATGAAAATCAGCACAAGAAAATTTAAATGCAGTGGTCCTCACTTATCCACAATTTCTGTTACACACAGTTCACTGTAGTCCAAAAATATCAATGGTAAAATCCAGAAATAAACAGTTCATAAGCTTTAAATCACAGCGTTGTAAGTAGCATGATAAAATCTCACACCATTCACTCCGACCAACTCTGTCTCACCCAGAACATGAATCATCTCTTTCTCCAGAGTATCCTCACTGTATATGCCACCCACCCTCTGATCACTTGGTACCATCTCAGTTATCCAATCCACTGTCACGGTATTGTAGTGTTTGTATACAGGGTTTGGTACTATCCTGTGTTTCAGATATCCACTGGGGGCTATAAAACGCATTATCTGAAGATAAAGGAGGACTTTGAAGTTCATAATTATACTAAAAAAAAAAAGAGGAGACACTCTCAATCGACCAGAAATTAGTAGAACATATGGAAAGAGAGAAGACAGAGTGACCAGGTGGCAGAAGACAACAGTGAAACCTTCACTTCCATTCATTCTCTTCCCCACCAACCTTCTTGAGGTACAGGAAACAGCTCACCCTCTAAGACTGGTGCATATTGATCGAGTTGTAAGAGCATATTTTAAACTGATTACTTTCCAGTTCTCTAAAAGACTACCAGGAAAAAACATGCATGCCTATTTTTCTGTAGATCACAGTTCTTTCCAGGTGTGCAAGTGTGCTGAAAGGATCCATTAACATGGGAACTCTTGCATTGTCTCCACCCTGATCCATCTCACCACCTGTTCCCTTGCTCTCCGTCCACTCTCAGCATGATATTGGTTACTCCTGGTTCACGATCGGTGAGCTCCATGAGTCCTCAGTTTCTTCATCTCTCTATCTCTTGCTTCTTCCTCACCCAGTAGAAACCTAGGTGGCCCCTGATATTCTGACACTTCTGTAACTCTCAGACTGGTATTTCCCCCCAAACCCACAACTTCCAGCACTAAGAAATAAGTAAGTCTTCCTTCTCCCTATTTCCTCTTGAAAACTATGTTTTATGCTTTCAAAGTCCAAACTTAATATATGGAAAGACTCAGCTGTTTTCTGCTTCATGTACAAACAGTACAGTGTTTGTACATGAGATGTAGTTAATTTTTATTTTTATTTTTGTGTATATTATTGTTTTGATGAATGTAGTTAATTTTTATTTTTGGTTTTGTGTATATTATTGTTTTGATGACTATGCATTACTTTCATTGACGTTCCTTATTTTTTAATTTAATTTCTTCTTGTTACCATTTCTTGTTTTGATTTTGTGTTTTGCTAACTTTATGAGTTAGATTATTGCTTTTCAACTTTCCGTGTTTTCTCTGTTGTAAGCATCTATATCACATCTGTATTGCTGTGATTGTTGTGTGGCTCTAAATAGTTCATGTAATTTCTCCATAACTACTTCTTATGGTTCATTTATAAGAATAGGAATTTTTATTCTGCATTTCTTAAAAATTATTTCTAATTTAAATGCATTCTGGCCAAGGAATATATTCAATTATCAATTATGTGGCATTATTAATTATGTGGTGTCTGTTTTCAGTAAACCGATTCTATACCCTTTAAAAAATTGGGTGGGCAAGTTGCCTATGGATGTGTTGTATATTTACAAACAGACATTGGAACATAATTGTTAATAATCACTCTTTTGTCTTGATTTATTAGTTTCTGATAGAGATGTGTTGGTATTTACTACTGTAAGTATGAATGTGTTCATTTTCTTTATAGTTCTGTCCACTTTTTCTAGTATAACTTGAGTCTACCATTAGACTAGAATATTACAGTTTTCTTGTGAATGTCTTTACTTATGACTAAGTAATAATCTTTTTTACCCACACCAATGCATTTTGTCCTAAAATCAGTTTTGCCTGATAGAGATGTCACCAACTGAATTTTGTTGAGTATATCTTTTATGTTCACTTTTTTTCAAACTTTTTGTACCATTATGTCTTGAATCAATATTTAGGTCAATCTATCAAGCAAGCAATCAATAATTTATCTTGTAAACAATATGTAAGTAGAATTATTTGAGAAATTTTCTCTTCATTAATAATTTGCTGTACTTATTGTGATTATTGGTACATTTGGTATTACTTCTATTATTTTACTGTACATTTACTATTCCATGACTTTTCTGTTCTGTTTTGCTTCTCTCTTACCTTCTGTTAAATTGATTATATCTTCCTCACTCCCTTTTGCCCTTCTGAAAATTATATATTTTACTTCATTCTTTTAGATATCTAAAATTCTTACTTGACATTTTAAGAAATAAAAATCTCTATCCTTCACCCAGGAAAAGTTTAATTCTGGTCTCCCTTTCCCATCTGCCATTTTATATTTAATAAATTAATTTCTCCTTGCCCTTAAAATCCTTTCATTCAAATTAGTCCCTTTAGATATCATTATTAAGTTATCAGCATGTTCATCAAATTTTCATACATTAACTCCAATTCTTGTGTATCTGAGTTCTTTCTTGCTTTCATGTTTTAGTAACTATTTTAGCAAGGGTTAGCAAGGGTCCTTTAGAAAATGTTCTATCTTGTTCTCACTGTTGAATGTTTAACTGGACATAGAATTATAGGATGATAATTATACCTGTTCAGTGCACATTAAAGGCATAATTAAATTGTATTCTGACATATTATTTTTAAAAATCTGCTATCTATCTAGTAGTTTTTCTTCCATAGATATTCTTCCATTCTTATGATTTTGGGGGATTTTTTTCTTTGATCTTCAGTTTTTCCTTAGTGCATATCTAGGTGATTATTTTTTCCTCTGTGACCGATTGGTTGTTCAGGAGGGTGTTGTTTAATTTCCATGTCTTTATGTAGTTTTTGTGGTTTCTTTTGCCATTGATTTCCAATTTAATTGCACTATGGTCTGATAATATGCATGGGATAATTTTAATTCCTTTGCATTTACTTAAGCATGTTCTATGGGCTAATATGTGGCCTATTTTGGAGAATGTCCCATGTGCAGCTGAGAAGAATGTGTATTCTGATGTTATAGGGTGGTACATCCTGTGGACATCTACTAAGTCCATTTGTTCACAGGTTTGTTTTAATTCTGATATTTCTTTGTTGATTTTTTTGTCTGGTTGATCTATCTAATTGTGAGAGTGGGGTATTAAGGTCCCCCATTACAACTGTGTTGGTGCTTATTTGATTTTTCATATCCATTAACAATTGTTTTGAGGCCAGATATAGAGCTTAGTGGCACAGCACCTGCCTGGCAAGCACAAGGTCCTGAGTTCAATTCCCAGTACCAAAAAAAAAAAGAAAGAAAGAAAGAAAGAAAGAAAGAAAGAAAGAAAGAAAGAAAGGAAGGAAGAAAGAAAGAAAGAAAGAAAGAAAGAAAAAGTTTGTTTTATGTACTTGGGTGCACCAGTATTTGGTGCATATATATATATTTATGATTGTTATCTCTTCTTCTTGGAGTCTTCCCTTATCAAGTATGTAGTGATCCTCTTTGTCTCTTTTGATCAGTCTTGGTTTGAAGTTCACATTGTCTGTGAATAGAATAGCTACCCCTGCTTTTTTCTGGGATCCTGTCACATGGAGTATTGTTTTCCATCCTTTGACTTTCGGTCTATGGATTTTCTTTTTTAGTTAAATGTGTTTCTTTTTTTTTTTTTTTGTGGGTACTGGGGGGACGACCTCAGGACCTCGCGCACCAACAGGCACCCGTGCCGCTGAGCGATATCACCGGCCCCTTTTTCGTATGTGGGTTCCGGGAGTCGAACTCGGGCTTTCGCGCTTGCAAGGCAGGCGCTTAAGCCGCTGAGCCGTCTCACCGGCCCTAAATGTGTTTCTTGAATGCAGCATATTGTTGGATCTTGCTTCTCGATCCATTCTGCCAGTCTGTTTCTTTTGATTGGTAAGTTGAGTCCATTTATGTTGATGGTTAAAACTGATATATGTTGGCTTATTTTTTCCATGTTATTTTCCATTGTTGTTTCCCTGTCTTTCCCTGCTGTTTAATTGCTTGCCTTGCTTGGTGGCTCTTTCTGTTGGTGTTCTTGTAGTTGTGGTCTTCGTTTTCTCTTTCTAATATATGCTTCAGAGCATTCTGAAGAGCTGGTTTGGTGGTCATGAATTTCCTCAGGTGTTCTTCGTCATGGAAGTATTTTATTTCTCCATCAATTTTGAAAGATAGTTTTGTGGGGTACATCAATCTGGGTTGGAGTTTGTTTTCTTTTAGGGCTTGCAATACCTCACTCCAAGCTGTCCTTGATTTGAGGGTTTGTATTGAGAAGTCTGCTGTGATTCTGATGGGCTTTCCTTTATAGGTGATTTGTTTCTTTTCTCTAATTGCTTTTAATATTTTGCTGAATTTTTGGAATCTTGATTATTATATGCCTTGTTGTAGATTTATTTTGGTCATGGTTGTTTGGAGTTCTATATGCTTCACCTATTTGTATGTCAAAATCTTTATCCATGCTTGGGAAGTTTTCTGGCATTATTTTTGTGAAGAGTTTTTTATGGCATTTGTGTTGTCTCCAGCTTTCTCATTGACCCCAATCAATCTTATGTTTTTTTTCTTTGCTTCATCTTGTAGCTGTTGGGTTGATTTTTCATGGTCTCTTGCTATTTTTAAGATATCTTTCTTTTCATGATCACTAGCCACAATTCTGTCTTCAAGATCTGATATTCTATCCTCACCTTCATTCAACCTGTTGCATGTACTTTCAATAGAGATTTTAATCTCTTGGATTTCTGCTTGGGTCTGTTTCAAGGATTCCACTGGATCACTACATGCCATTTTGATCCAAAGTTTTATGTCTTAACTCCAAATCTAGAAAATTCTCTGCTGTTTTCTCTTTAAATACTACCTCTCTTTCATTGCCTCAATTTCTCCCTTTAGGATTACTTATACATATATGCTAAGCCTTTTCACTGTCTTTTGGCCTCTTTTTTATAATTTTAATCTCTTCACACCTCTGTGATGCATTCAGCATAGTTTTCTCAGATCTTTCTGTTATCTAAGTCAAGCAGAATTTCACTGATATCTTGTTTGTTAATTTCAGTCACTATACTTTTATTTCTTAAAGTTACACTTCATTTTTTTCAAACCTGATTGATTTCAAGACTGCCTTGATTATTTCACTCCTTTTTCTTTTAATTATTTTATTTTATTTTATTTTTTATATGCGGGTACCGGGAGTCGAACTCAGGGCCTCGCGCTTGCCAGGCAGGTGCTTATGCTGCTGAGCTATATCACCAGCCCTCTTTTAATAATTTTAAACATAGTTATGTTATAGTCTCTTGGATTTTTCTCTTTCTTAAATATTATGACACTACTGCTCCTGTTTATAGTATTTGCTTTTTCAAAAACTACACTCCTGTCTCACATAATGATGTTTCAATGATAGAATGCATACATGATAGTCATCCCATAAGATTAATGGAACTGAAAAATTCCTATTGTCAAGTGACATTAGAGCCTTTATAGCAAAACATACTATTCACACATTTGTGTATTTGTGGTGGTGCTGATGTAAATAAACCCATCATGCTGTCAGTCATAAAAAGTATAGCACACGTAATTGTGTACAGTACATAATACTTGATGATGATAATAAGTGACTATATTACTGGCTTATGTATTTTCTCTTCTATACTTTCATCATTATTCTAGAGTGCATTCCTTCTACTTATAAAAAAAAGTTCACTGTAACATAGTATGCCATGTTACAGTAGGAGTAGCCTCATATATCTCATGTTTACTGTGTCTCTTGATGGTATAATTTTCTCTTGTGCCTCATTTAACTTCATTTTTTTGTTCATCATGGCCCCTGGAGATATATATGATCATGGGAAAGGGCCCATGAGTGCAAAAGCCTTATGATAAGATTATGCTTGGCTTATTGCAACAATAATTATGCCATTGTGACTGGAGGAGAGAATGTTTGGGGATGTGGGATGAGATCAAACAGTAGGTCAGGTAATAAAGGGTATCAGAAACTCTGAAATGTCTTTGGGTTTTACTTTAAGTAATATTAGAAGCTATTCAAGGGCTTCAGTCAGAGGCATAGCATGATTTGTTTTGTATTGTTAAAAGACAACTCTGGTTGCTTTGTTGAGAATAGATCAAAATTGGGCAAGAACAAAATTAAGGAGACCACAAGGAACTAAATAACTAAAATAATCCAGTCAAGGGATGATGGGAAGATAATGATTTGAACCAAGAGAATAACTGTGGGTCAGTGAGAAGTCAGAATCTGGATATATCTTGTAGATAAACTCCACAGCATTAGCCAAAAAGTTCGATGGGATGTAAGAAACATATAGAAGATTATTTATCTCATCATTCCAATGCAAATCCAAAGTTTTGGCCTGAGTTGTTGAAAGGATGAAGTTAACACTTACAACACAAGAAAGACTGCAGGGGGAAAGAGTTTGGGGAAGATCAGAAGAATATTTTCCCATACATTGTATTAATTATCCACTGCTACATAACAAAATTAGCCTCAAAATTTGGCAATTTAAACAATAAGCCTTTATTATCTCAGAATTTCTAAGGTTCTGAAATCTGACCTCACTTTACTGGGGGATGGGGGGGTCCTGTATCAGCTGGCTCATGGGAAGACAGTTGAACTTGCACCAGGGCTGCAAGGATCTGAAAGTGTAACAAGAGAAAAATCTGCTTCCAAGGCTACATGCCTGTCACATCCATGCTGTATATTGGCTTAAGGCCTCGGCTCCTCTCCACAGAGACTGCTTGAGGGCTAGCTGGTGTCCCCAAAAGCAATCGATCCAAGAGAGAGCAAGAAGGTCAAGGGTGACTAAAAGAGAAGCCATAGTATTTTTTATAACTGTACCTCATAAGGGACTCCATATCACTTTTGTCATACTGCATCAACCACACAGATGAACACTGACTCCAGTGTGGAAATGGCTACACAGGAATGTGAATGGAAAAAGCTGGAGATCCTTGAGGGCCATCTTGGAGCCTGGCACTACACACGCTTGAGACACATGTCAGACTTCTCAGTGGAGTTATCTGGGAGGCTATCTGGAGTTGAGAAGCACCTGAAATTAGAACGGGTCTAGACTAGAGATATAAATGTAGAAATCAACACTATAAAGGGATTCAATAATATTAGAGGATATCATCTAGCAAGTTGAACATACATATTTTTCTTTAAAAAAGTATTTGCAAACTCCCCCTCAGAAGTATCATATTTCATTTTTCCCCTTTGTGCTGAGTTGGGAAGGTAATCCCTAGGGAGCAGCATTGAGTCTGTTTACGTTGAAGATCAAAAGTTTTCACTCATTCTAGGACAGATTTTCATGTTCATTTTCTTTTCCCAGTGTTCTTGTACAAGGAGGTGGAGTTAATCTGTGGATTGAGGTTTGTATTTCCCAAAGGTGATTTTACGTTTCTACCACCCAAGGATCCAGGTCCCTTGCTACTATCCCAAGATTAGTAAGAAAAGTAATTTTTACAAAGAAGCAGGCATCGGAGGCTCCAGGCATTATACCAGTAGGTCTGCACTAGGAGGCTCAAGGTCCTCTCTCTGTCCAAGGCGGGCCATCCACCAGCAGCCCTCAGCCCTGGAGCCTCTGTACAGGTCTCACAACCTCAAGGGCAAAGGCAATATCAGCTCCCATTCACTGTCCGGGACTAGACTTCTGTCTTAATTTCTCCCACCTCGTGACTTCCACTTCTTTCTTTTAATTTGAGTAGAGATTACAAAATATCATTTGTGGTTATTTATTCAGCGATTCTCTGTGTTTGTGATAAGTGATGTCTTGGCCTAGTCAGGTAGATCTGCCACTTTGTTGGGAAACTGTATGTATGGTGGTTTTCTATTAGGAAAAAACAAAATTATATTGTTTTGCCAGGCTCGATATGACTTTTGCTGTTTCTTGCTCTCCATTAAAATTCTACTACTCATCCTTCTCTCCATATCACTCCAGGGACCTCCTAAATGCTTCCCACCCAAAAAAGGCACATTTCAAAAGTTATCTTCCCATGATTCCTTCCTTTTTTTACTCTACAATTAAGTAGCAGTTCTTCTCTCTGAAGTAATTCAAAGCAAAAACAAACAACACAAACAAACAGAAAATCTTGGAAAGGTAAAAAGGGTGATCAAAATATACAGTGAATGTTTAAATTTTAAAAATGTATTACAGTAAAAGATACATTTCCTGTTAATCCTTCTTAAATACTCCCCTTTGATTATCCCATCACATTTCCACTTTCTGAAACTGTTCCAGAAGTCTTTTCTTGTGAGTGCAGTCAAAAATACAGTGAATTCTGCTGCCTGGTGCCATCCAACAGAAAGGCAGGTTGCTAAAAAACATTAGGGTATGTCCTGATTCACATTATTCACCTTATTTGGCACCACTTAACTTCTGGCTCTTCTTACCCAATCAAAATGACTATGAAATGTAAATATTTTAAATCAGTTCAGGAAATCGAGGCATCCACAAGAGTACAAATGAACACACTCAGGAAAGACTTCTAGAACTGCTTCTTCCAAATGTAGAATCTTTTGCAAAGTGAATGTAGGTTTTTGCAAATGGGAAGGAGACCAAGATATGGAGGGAGTAGGCAGGAAGGGGAGGAAAAGGGGAAGTAAATAGAATTAAGATGTGTTATGTACCTGTACCAACTCTTCACAATGAAGGTAATCATTGTGGACTACAAATATGTACTAATAAAATTTTTTAAATTAAAAAATAAGTAATAAAATAATAAATAAAATATAAAGTGTCAAGAATGGTGGTAACGGCCGGTGAGATAGTTCAGCAGCGTAAGTGCCTGCTTGGCAAGCGCAAGGTCCTGAGTTCGACTCCTGGTACCTACATAAAAAAGAATGGTAGTAAAAGTGCTCTTAGAACCAAGGAAGAATATTTCGAGGAAGATTAATGACAATGTGTCTTTTACTGTAATAAATTTTTAATTTAAACATTCACCACATTTTTTGATCATGCCTCATATTTCAGCCCTTGTATGAAACAGATCCTGGTTTTGTTGGTTCTACTCAAGTCACATATGTGTTGAAATTTCTTTCATAAACTATACTTGCCCCAAACTCTACATTTTTTCACAACAATAATTGAGGAGAACCAAAGATTTTTTCTATCAAAGGTTTTCAGATGAAACATCATGAATAGTAGTTTAACTTTTTTATTCAGCTGAAAAAACATTCCTCTTGTTTATCATGAGGGAGAAATGATCTTTTATCTTTCCATAGTGAAACAAATTTGTGAATCTATTTGGATAATTAGAATCTATTTAGATAACTGAACAGAATTCCAGATCCCAGTTACAACTGGCAGTAACAAATCATCAGCCTGAAATGCTGTGCCTGTGAGTTTGTCTTCTGATCTAGCCATTCCTCGCTCTTCAATGAACCATCACATTTTACTTGTTATTAATGTATGTTTGCAGTACAAAATGACTACATTCATTTTAAGGAATTGGTACATTGATGTATCCCATCTTACTCATTTTTCCTTCTCCTTCCCCTCCTCCCCCTTGCTTTTACCCCATCCACCAACCGTCTTCCTATCTCCACAAAGTCTACCTCACTGTTTCCTATCATCTCTTTCATTTTGCTCTTTAAATTATTTATATTTTGGGGTTTTCATGTAGAGAGACCATGTGATATTTAACTTCTTTCTGGTTTATTTCACTTAACATTAGGGTCTAAGATACATTCATTTTCCTACAAATGACTCAAATTTACCTTTCCTTATTGCTGAGTCATTACTCTGTTGATGGATTTATAGGCTACTTCCAAGATAGAGCTATTGTGAGCTCTGCTGGTATAAACATGGGTATGAATATTTCACTGTGACATGATCCCTTTAATTCTTTCAGGAAGATACCTAGAAGAGGTATAGTTGAGACGAATGGAATTTCTATTTTTTACTTTTCTGAGGTATCTCCATGTTGATTTCCATAATGGTTGTACTAGTTTATATTCCCACCAGTGATGCAAAAGCGTTGCTTTTTCCCTGCAGTATTGCCAGAATTTGTTTTTGAGTTCTTACGATAGTCATTCTGGAGTAAGAGAAATCTCAGTGTTTTTTTTTTTTATTTGCTTTCTCCAGTGGCCAAAGATGCTGAACATTTTTTTTCACATACTTATTAGTTATCTGTTCTTCTTTTGAGAAGGGTCTGTTCATTACACTTGTCTATTTTTTAATCGGGTCTTTAATTTTGAGGAGTCTAATTTTTTTGGTTCTTTCTATATTCTTGACATTAGTTCTCTGTCTGAGAAATAGCTGGCAAAAGTTTTTCTCATTCTTTGGGTTGACTGTTCACTCTGTTGGTTGTTTCCTTTGCTGTGCAGAAGCTTTTTAATTTGATATAATCCCATTTGCTGATTCTTGATTTTATTTCTTGTGTAACTGGGGTTCTGTTTAGAAAGGCCTTGCATATATACATGCCGCAAGAGTTTTACCTATTTTATTTTCCAGTGGATTAAGTGTTTCTCTTTTAATATCCAGGTCTTCAATCCATTTTTATTTTAATTTAGTACAGAGTAAGAGACAGATTCATTTCTTCTGCTTGTGAATTACAAGTTTTCCCACCACCATTTGTTAAAGAAGCAATCCTTTCTCCAGCTTTTTGGCCCTTCTGTCAAAGATCAGATGACTGAATGTGACTGGGGTTGTTTCTGCATCCTCTATTCTGTTCCACTGATTCACATGTCTGGTTTTTTGTTGGTTTTGTTTTTTAGGCTGTTCGTTTGTTTGTTTGTTTGTTTTTGCCAGTACTATGCTCTTTTTATCACTGCACCAGAAGTCTGGAATTGTGATGGCTCCTGCTTTGCACTTGTTGCTCAGGATTGCATTTGCTAATCTGAGTTACTTGTGGTTCTCTATAAATTTTAGTATATTTTTTCTAGTTCCGTGAGGAATGTTGTAGGTATCTGATTACATTTGCATTAAATCTATGTATTATTTTTGACATGGCCATTTTGACAGTATTGGTTCCACCTATCTAGGAACAGGGGATTTCCATTTTCTAATATCCTCTTCAATCTCTTTTTTCAGAGTACAGTACTACAGTTTTCATTATAGAGGTCCTTCACTTCTTTGGTTAGGTTAATTCTTAGGTATTTCTTTGAAGCTACCATGAATGGGATTATTTCCAGATTTCTTTCTTGGTGGATTATCTGTTTTTGTACAGGAATGCTGTTGATTTTTATCTATTGGTTTCTTATCCTATTATTATGTTGAATTTATTTATTAGTTCTAAGAGTCTTCTGGTAGGTTTTTGGCTCTTCTTTGTAAAGAATCATGTCTTCTGCAAATAAGGATAGTTTGACTTCTTACTTCCTATATGTATCCCTTTTGTTTCTTTCTCTTGCCGGGTATCTCTGCTAAAGTTTCAAGTATTAGATTAAGCAGGAGTGGTGACAGTGGACACCCTTGTCTTGTTCCTGACTTTAGAGGAAATCCTTTCAGTTTCTCCTGATTAGGTATGATGTTGGCAGTGGATTTGTCATAAATAGAATGCTGGGTTTGCAGGTGTAGTGTACTAAGACTCAAAGATGAGAATCTGGTGAAAAAAAAATATTTTGTTATAGTTTTGATGAAGAAAAGGAAAAATGTTGCAAGCTTTTTTCCCTATTTCTTCTCAACTACATTGCAAGTTTCAACTTAGTCCCTGCACTCCACCATAGATTTAGAAAAATCAAACCTTAAATTTAAAAGGATTCCAATATTCTCAAATTTTAAAGTCAAAATGATGAAGGTAAACTCTCGTATCCCAGCTGTATCTGCTGTTACTTTGCTGAGTTGAATATTATAATTGTTTTCTTCTAGCGGAGAAATCATTAAAGTGTCTTTAGCAAAGAAATATCTCAGTACAGACTCTATGAGAAGCATTTCTCAGAATCCAGCTTAAACATGTTCCTTTCTCCTTGCTGCCTTTCCAGACTACATTTCTCCTTCCTGGACTCCATTTCTCCTTGAAATGCCAATGTTACTGATTTCGAACACCCTGGACCATATCTGTTTGTCACTCTTTTCTTCTACATCCTGCATTGCATTGATTTTTATTATTTCTATTTTTATTATAAGGAAAGTTGTGAAAGACAGAATTATTGTATGTCTAAACATCTTTCACAATGCCACATACCACATGCAATAGAGTCAAATAAAGATGTGGTAAGTGAACACAAGAATAGGAAAGACACACCTAAAGAAAATAGCCTAATCACCTCAGAAAAACCAAATCATATTCTGGATTTAAGGTTTCCTAATTTGGGGGGGGGTATTACTACTACTATCCTCCCTGAAGTTTTCTCAGTTTGCTGCATTCACACTTAGCCTGTTTCACACAGAGGCTAAATACCACCACCACCAAATCCAGAGAATAACCCAAATTAACCTCTTGTACTATAATTTTGTTGCAAATGCTTGAGCAACTCAAGCTCTCTAGCAAGCAGCTTGTACTCACAAAAAGACATTGCTGAGTCTTAGCTCACTGAAAATAAGAGCAAGGGTGGCAAAGGACATAGGACCATCTGGGGCTGCTGGACTTAGCATGCAAGGGAATGACTGGGTCCCAAGAAGGAAAGACCCAGCCCTGGCCCTGAAAAGTAAACTTCCCTCCCTGTTCATGCCTGAGATCCCAATCCTATTTGCCCTGCAAAGTAATCTTTCTTTTAGGAGAAAATGTATCTACCAAACGAGACAGTACAAAGTTGGTTCAGTATGAGCACCATTACTTATATAAGTAATGTGGAAGCAGCTCAAATGTCCACCAGCACACAAATGGAATAAAAAATTGTGATATATACACACAGTGGAATATTATCCAACCTTTTTTAAAAAGGCAATTATGGTGCATGTTATTGTATGGATGAACTGTGAGGACACTATGCTAAACGAAATACGCCAATCACAAAACAGAAAATACTGTATAATTCTATTTATATGATGTATTTAAAGTAATCAAATTCATAGACACAAAAGTACAATAGTGTTTGCTAGGTTGGGTTAAGATGGCTGGGAAGTTAGTGGGTAGAGAATTTAATGGATAGAGAATTTTAGTTTGGGAAGATTAAAAATGTCTGGACAGGGAAAGTGGTGATGGTTTACCACATTATGAGGATACTAAATGTTGAATTGTTCACTTAAGAATAGTTAAGGTGATAAAGATGTAAGCAAACTAATCACAATTTATTTATATCCTGCTATAACTGAAAATAAGCTTTAAAGTTGGGTCCAGAAAAAACTTTTCAGATCAGGAAGAGCAGAAAAGATAGAACATAGGCACTCACACTTTGGTAGTTTTGTTGGACTTCCAAAGTCAAGCCCAAGGTGGAAGGAAGTGTTCAGGAGAAGCACATTCCAGGAAGATGAGAGGAGCAGAAGAGCATGCAGCTTGCTTGGGGGCCCATGGAAGTCTGAGTAGCTAGTGTGGACAAACTGCATGAAGGGCCCATAGGAGAAAAGAATGGGAGAATGCACCAGAGTAAGAATGTGGAGTACTTTTATTAGCAGCAGCTTTGCTTCCCTCTCTGTATTAGGTGTCTACCCAAATATTAAGGCATCTACAAGGTACTTAGGTGTGCTCTCACATCCACTGAAGATGTCTGGCCTAAGAGAATCTTAAGTGGAAAATTAGGTGCTTCTACTAAAACATGGAAGAGTCTTGCTTGGCTGCTGGTCTCCCTCACTCAAGCTCTAGGAAGCCTACCCTGGTGCCCTGACTTAGCCTTGAGAGTCCCCTTCTAAGATTCTGAGATCTGGCAAAAGCTGCAGCTCAAGATGCCCCCACATAGAGATCTCTGGGCTAAGACCGCAGTCAGCCACATCCCACCCTAGGGGCAGAGGAGAGCTTGTCCTCTGGAGGGAGCAGATCAGGGGTCCTTTTAGGGATGAAGGTTGGAGTTACAATGCAAGCCCACCATGGGCAACACCTTCATGAGCAAAATGCACTACTGATTTCTCCAAAGCCCAGTAAAAAACTCTGCATCCTCCTCCCTTTGCACCATTGTCTTCCTTAGCACATTTACTGACTTTGTGTTGTGCTGTAATCATCTCGTGACATCTACCTCCCTTTTCAGTCTGTGACTTCTTTTTCTGTGTGTAGTGCCTAGGGAAATGTTCAATGTGTTGAATGGATGAATGAATAAGATCCAGTCTTGAGGATACCTGTTTCTTGCTGGTACTCTTTTCTAATAAAGTTCTTTCATTTATGCAAATTCTGACTGTTTAGGTGGAAGTATGTATGGACTTTCTAGCAGCTGATGCCCATTAGGTGAAGAGTATCTTACTGGGTCCAAATACAGCAGTGGGGAAGATGTTGGCACCAGAATACTCAGGAAGTTCTGCAACTGAACCTAAAATGCACCTCTCCCAACTTCAGTGTTGGGAATACTTGGGAGCACTTTAGGATTTTCAGCTATTACTGTTTTCTTGAAATATTAAAAAGATACTACAGTATTATTGTACTTTACTTTTATTTTTCCTTTCACTTTTACCTCTTACCTCTACTTAACTAAAATAATTGAAATACAAATATCTTTGCCCAATAATGATGACAATGAAAATGCAGTTAATGGCAACGATGAAAGGTAACATGTACAGTACTAAGTACTTGCCATATGCCAGCTATTCTGCTAAATGTTTTACATACATTATCTCATTTATTCCTCACAATAATATTAACAGGTAGCTGCAATTATTATCCCTGTTTTACCGATGAGAAAATAAGCATAGGGGAAATTAAACAATGTGCCCAAGATCATACAGTGTGTAAAGAATGGATTTTTATATAGTCTGGTATGGTTCAAAAATTTCCAAGGTTAGGGCTAGTGATATAGCTCAGCAGCATAAGTGCCTGCCTGGCAAGCGTGAGGTCCTGAGTTTGACTCCTGGTACCTGCATAGTAAAAAAAAAAAAATTTCCAAGGTTAGATTTCCTAAGCCAGATGGACAGTTTCACTTAAGCTAGTAAGTCCTTCCAACAGCATTGTGTCCAGCCTTGATATAAAATTGCATAATTAACCAGTATAGCAGAGAGAACCAACTAGAGATGGCTATGGAGTCAGATAGGCCTCAGTTCAAGGCCCAGCTCTGTCATTTAGAAGCTTATGAGTCCCTCTGAGACTCCATTTCCTTATCCATAAAATGAAAATTCAAATAAAAACTCACTGTAATGATGGAATGAAACAATACATGGAAAACACTTGGCATATAATAATTACAATTGGCAATGATTACATATTAGCCATTGGTTTTATTCTTACTGGTTCTTGTCCATACAGGGAATGCTGCTTCTATAGATTCTGGCCAACAGAATCTCAAATGGTCACAGTTCCAGGACTCAGGCATGGAGATAAAATCAAGATACTGGTCGGTGAAATGCCTCAGTACTTCAGAAAGGTGGCCATCAGTATTTACTGTAGTTCTGATGATATAATTTACAGTATCCAAAAGTGGGAATCTAATAAACTGTTGGTAATGATTACATTAGAAGGCAGTCAAAGGTGTAGTTCAGTGGTAGAACACTTGCCTAGCATCCATAAAGTCGTGAGTTTAATCCCCACAAAATATGATAACAATAATAACTGTAATAGTAATAATAATAACACAGTTAAACAAACAGGTCTATAGAGCTACACAATCCCCAGGATGCTGCTGTTCTCAAAATAGGGCCTGATTTCAAGTAGCCTGTGGGAACGGCCTCTTCTGTATTTGTGTGATACGTTAGACCTGCCAGCAAACATTGGCTCACATCTTTTCCTCCCAAAAGCTGATTGATCCCCTTGGGAAAACCAAGGTTCAGTTAGAAATTATGATTTGGGTCCCAGCTTCACAACTGACCAGCTTCCTAAACTTAACCAGGTTATCAACTTCTGTAGGCCTGGAGTTATTTATCTTTACAACAGAAATTGGCATGAATGTCACATACAGGAGTTGAGAGGATTAAGTGAAATGATTAACAGGACCCATAAGAGTCTGGTAATGACACCAGTGGAGCTGAAAGAGTAGTAGTTTATGTTGTTAATTATTCCATTTCCCAGTGCAAGATCCATTAGCCAGAAAGTTTCTAACTCTAAATGATGCTGAGCTCAAAGCTGGTCTGAATCATGGCCTTAGTAAATGTTATCCTTACAAGATCCTGTCTCCACCTACATGAAGGTGTCCTCTTAATTATAAAACAATCACAAGTCATAAGTATTTTTATTATAAAAGTACAAAATATGTTACATTATACTATATACATGAAAGGTATAATGTACAAACTCTAGGTGAATCTTCATTGTCAATAAAACTGCCCACAGTGTTTCATGTAGTCGAGGCTCTCCGAGTATCAAATATGTAGGTGTGTTTGCTCCCTATTCTTCCTTGAGTCATTTGAGCAAAGAAAGCAGTCCCTTGGTAATGTTGTAGCAACAAAAGACCACCATCCCCAGTGTCTCACCAGCTTTAGCTCAGACATCAGGTTTGCAGATCAAGTTGCCATTAGGCAACTCTGCCTCCCTCTGCAGTAGCAAAGGTCTTACCTGAAGGGGGACATCAATAAAGTGCACTCTACCCAAGGCCAGGTCCCCAGTGACCCAGCTCCTTATCCAAGAGAATCTTAATCTTGGTTCTCCAGTTCCCTGGTATTGATGCTACTGCTTCTAACACCTCCCTTAAATGCAAATACAGCTACATCCTTAGTAACATGGCTAAGAAAGTGGAGTGTGTGTGTGTGTGTGTGTGTGTGTGTGTGTGTGTGTGTGTGTAAAATGGGACTTATATCCAGACCCAGTTTCCAAAATCTCCTTTTTATCCCCTCCACATACTACTAAACTTCCCCTGCAAATGGCATTATCGCATTGGATGTTTCCTAGATTTGTGGGTTTATATTTTTTCCAGAATGTTCCTTGTTTATTTCAGAATGTATTTGCATTACTTTCAGGAAGGAGTAGCAATTTTTACATAGAACTCTACTTTCTGCGTAGATTTTATAAATCCTACTGTGAGGTTAAATCTGTGCAGCAATATGTCAAGACCTTAAACATTTAAAATATGCTTTAGTATAATGCAGGTGGTGGATAATTTTCTGGCTTTTCTTCATGCTAGCTTATATCTCTATTCTTAATTCACAGCAAAAAAAGATAAGACATTCAACAGTACAGTACTGACAAACCCTAAGAGACTGAATTTTTACTAAGTATTTGGGTATATGGTATATACAAGAATTTCTGTCACTAAAATAGAATCTAGATGTGAGATGTTATCAACTGTCATCTCATAACTTCTGATTTGTGTTTTAGCACTTAAGAGTCTAGTGTTCACTTGGGCAGTCTTGTAATTGGGGTACACTGCCACCAAGTGGTGATAAATGTCATGGTCTCATTAAAGTAAACAATCTAAGCCTGAGGTTAACAGGCTGTCCAACACACATATAAACTTAAAATTGTCTTTGAATAGCAAAAGTATGACTCTTTTTAAAAATAGTTGAAGACTGTAAACATTTCAAAGATAACAAGGCAATTCTGGAAGGAAAGAAATACATGTAGAATCAACTATCATTTAATTCTACACAATTATTGGGCAATAGTTTTAAGAAAAGTTCCCAGGGCCAGTGATATAGCTCACTGGCATAAGCGCCTGCCTGGCAAGCGCGAGGTCCTGAGATCGACTCCCGGTACCTGTGTATAAAAAAATAAAAAATAAAAAAATAAAGTTCCCAAAGACAAGTAGGACCAAAGTCTGAACTTCAGTAATTAATTAGTCATGCACAAAAATAAGCAGGTCACATCTCAACAAGTGTTTCTAAGAGCCCGCCACATCCCACCCTTTGTTTTGGAATATAAGAAGGACTGTAAGAAAGTTACATAGAAAACACTGGAGAACACAGAAAAGTGAGGTTTATCCAGGCTGTGGGATTCAGGGATGAATTCCCCTAGAAAAAAATGTGTGCATGTCTTTGAGAAACTGGCAAGTTTTTGAAAACAAAATTTCAGGGAAGAGCATTGTAGGCAAAGGAATATGGGTAGCAATCACAGAGGTAGAAAGTATTTTGGAAGGCGATTAGCCTGATTTTCCCCAATGAATCTGGAAAGGTAAGCTGGAACAGGAAGGAGAAAGGCCTTGAATGTGTGGTAAGAAGCATGGATTGTCCACCCCATGCCATGGGGAAGGCTCTCCAGCAGAGGAAATGAATGCTTGTGGCATGTATCAGCAAGAATCATTAGCTGAAGGTTGGACAGATAGGGAGGATGGGGTCAGACTGTTCAGAGCACAGGAGAGAGAAGCCCATTCTGATTTCATAGTAGGACACCAAACTGCTGCAGTCTACTTTTCATGTGTTGAGAGGCAAGAAGAGAAGGACACACACACGCACCATAGGCAAAAAGACACTCCAACCAGACAGAAGCTAAAGGTCAGGAACAGTGGGGAGGGGCAGAGACACCAAACGACAGTTGAAAAATACTCTTTCCTTCACAGTTCCCAAGTGTCTAAAATCAGATGCTCCATCAAAAGCCAGAAAAGTCAGTATTTTTTCCTGAGTGCCCAAAATGGGAGGACATAATAATGTGATTCAGATAACAGGAAAGTGCTGAAACCAAAGGACTCTCTTATAATCCCTAGCACAATTTTAAAGTGGATGAGATCTGCTGAAACCTAGCAGGACTTGCCCAGATGGGAGCCACTACACACACTAAGTATTTGTCGGGCACCCTCTTCCCTCAAGATCTCACTGAAATCTTGGCTAAAGAAAGACAGAGCATGTTACAGCAAGCATTGTGAACTCGGCTGAAGGCTCCTCAGTGGAGGAGGGATATGGGAACCCTCTTCTTGCTAGACTCATGAGGTTGATCCTTAAAAGGGTTTCCTGGAAAGTAGGACCTCCAAGAAAGACAACTGTTGGCAGTCAGGGCATTCCACACCCAGTTCTTCAGGAGCTGTGTGAGTATGGCATGTGCTCTGACATCTCTCAGCCTCAGTTTCCTCATCTGTAGAAGTGAGAGTCAGAATACAAAAAAAGAGATGAAACAAGAGTAGAATGTGGCCCTGGGAAATCTTCCAAAGAGGACCTGTGTTCATGAAGGACTTACTCCGTCCCAAGTGATGCTACTGTAGAGGTGGGACTGGGGTCTGATGAGTCCATGGGCACAGCCTGACTGTCCTCCAGGGGCTAGGCTTGGAAGAAACTGCCAGGCTGAGGATGAACTTTTAACAGAGATAATCAGCTCTTATTTATCTGCCCTTTGGTGTGCATATAAGGTCAGAAGAATGTATGGATAAAGTAACAGTAATATTCCAGATTCTGCTACCCTAATCTGCTTTTCCACATCAGTATCGATGCAGGGTGCACAGAGCTTTGTACATCCACCACACCACCCCCTAAGTACTTATGGAAGTTTCCACAAGATATCTTTCACATGATACACCCAAGTCAAGCCAGCCAACATCTGAATCAGGTATTTTCAGCCTCTTTCTCAGTGAGGGAAGGGATATACAGGGAACCACCTCTACCAGGTGTCCCATAACCAAGCTGCTTTGTCAGGATCACTTACACCAAGCAATCAAGCCCTGCTGTACCCATAACTGCTATTCTCCCAGGAGCCCATACTAGGAGACAGCTGCCCCAGATTGCCCACCCAAGAAGGGAGCTGCTCTGGTGCAGATGAAAGATGATGATACGTCCTTTGACTCTCCTCCTAACCAGTAGTGGATTGACTTCCTCTGTCCTTGAGGCAAGGCTGACCTGTGACTACTCTGATGAACAGATTGCATGAAGAGGACTGCATTCCAGCCTGTAAACAGTTTTAGAAACTTCTGGCTTGGTTTTCTGGAACCTCAACCTGCCATCTTAAAGTCTGACTTCCCCAGTGGAGACACCTCAAGAAGAGAGCCTAGAAAGCCAAGACATCCAACTGTTTACCAACATTCCAGGGATGTGAATAAAATCGTATTAGACTGGACAACCATTGGACAGATACCATCAAAGTACCCAACAGACCCTACTGGACACAGAAGAATCTCCCAACCAGGACCCGCCCAACTTCTTGATCAACAAAACCAAGACAGTTTAGGAAATGGCAGCTGTGTGGAGCCACTGTCTTATGACACACTGGCGCACAGCAACAGGAGCAGCCCCCCCAGTGGCGGTTTCACTTTCCATGCTTTCAGTTATCCAGGGTCAATTGCAGTCCAAAATATTAAATGGAAAATTCCAGAAATTAAATAATTCTTAAGTTTTAAATAACTTTTATGGCAGCATATTGTTATAATTGTTTATTTTGCTATTAGTTTTTATTTTTAATCTCTTACTATGCCTAATTTATAAATTCAGCTTCACCACAGGTATGCCTGCATTGGGAAAAGTATGGTATATACACAGTTCAGTACTAGTCACAGATTTAGGCATCTGCTGGGGTCTGAGAACGTGCTCTTCTGTAAGTAAGTGAAGACAGTGCTAACGAAAACAACCTGTCTTCCTGCTCCACCCTTCTGCTGTTTCTATCAACCCCAAAGGAATGTTGACTTATATCCTGGCTTCTTTAAGATTTGGGGGTAACTGAGATTTATCTTACATATACAACACAAGTTAGAAATCCACCCAACCACAGGGAGATTTGACTATAAAATAAGGACAAATATATATACTCTGTCCTCAGAATAACCCCATCCCTTCGATAACTAGAAGTCTATTAAAAGCAAGGAAGAATGTGCCAGACCCTTGTGCATTCAGAATCCATTTTCTCACCGGGGGGGGGGCGTCCTAAGACTCTCCAGCAAAGGCTTGCCTCCCGGCAGAGGACACAGCTCCAGGTTAAGCCACAACTTTTGCATACATAACCCTCTATGCCTTAGCAAAGGAGGACATTCCTGACTACACTCGAGGCTGGGTCTGGATCCTCTTCCCACCCATCCCACTTGCAAGAGAAATGAAACATCTCATAGGCCTCTTTCCTCGCAGGATGTGCCTGGATTTCAAGGACTTTAAAAGGTGTCGTTAGCATAATCCAGGCCTAGGGTTTTCAATAGGTTTTGGCACATCAGCTAAACACATTGGAATATTGTCAGCACAGATTCTGGAGCTGCTCAGGGCTCTGCACAGGGCAGCAACAGGTCAGATAAGATCTGTTTGGCATTTTCCATGCTGAGAACCATGAAATCCTCTTGCTTCAGTGACTATTTCCAAATAAATAAAGGATCTAAGTAAATTAAGGGTTTGAGCCATAATTGAGAGTCAGTAATTTAGATATTGACAGCTATAAGTCAAATTCACTTCAAGATTAAAATTCACCTAAAATATGAATAAACTAGAATATACCGGCATTTGCAAAGTTTTTATACTTAGGTATAAAGTCACTGCATGTACTGCTGTTAACACACAGTGACAAAAACGTACATCATCTACAAGATAATGGAGACTCAGAAACAGAAGGAATTGTGGGGCCAGTGATACGGCTCAGCGGCATAAGTGCCTGCCTGGCAAGCGCGAGGTCCTGAGGTCGACTCCTGGTACCCACATAAAAAAAAAAAAAAAGAAGGAATTGTGTCATTTGTACAAATACTATATGACTAGTACAGTAGTTTATCATTTTACAGCATTTTTATTATTGTTCTCAACAGTGTGGTAAGGCAGATATTATTTCCCTCTATGCTATAGGTGAGATGAGAGGGATGCACAGAAATTGTGACCAAAATAATAAGTATCAGAGACGGAGCTCAAGTATGACTTTCACGAAGCTAGAATTGTGCTCTTCATGTTAACCTGTCTACCTGCAGTGAATGTCTTTTTTTTTTTTTTGCCCACCCACAATTTATGCCCTTTTCTTTTAATACTAGTCCCTGCTTTTGTCTAAGCCCCAGGCCTTCTCTTGATAACGTAGTCTGATGAGAATGCCAGGAAAGTTCCCCCACTCCAAGTCTCTGACCAGGGTTTCCTCTCCACGCACTCTGACTTCTAAGTGTAGAAAATGTTGAGGCAGATCAGTGCCAATGGCAGCAATCTGCTCTTTCAGGCACTTGACTGTCACTTTTCCCTCTATATGACCAATTCTATATCCATTCAACAGATTCTACTTTTGTTTAAATAACCAATCAAGTTGTATTTCTCTCAACTGAAGAATCTGTAAACTGAGCTCCCAGCAAAAGTACAGTCCATTTTAGCACCTGCTACTTTAATTTCTAATACAGAGGCTAGATAATGTGATACATGATATGTTTTTTAGTCATCACTGTGTAGCAAAATGTTGGATGGGACAGTTCCTGTTTCAAAATTGACAGCCAGAGCCCAAAGTTGGGGACAAAGAGGGAAGGAGTATCGTAACATTTTTAAATGAATCAACGATAACCAGAAACCTCCCTCGGAGCTCACTATAAAATAATCAAACTGGCCTTATTAACCATCTTTTTTCTCTGTATTTGGACGTTTTGATGTCTCAGGCCTTTGCTAACCCTGGAGAGACTGCCTTCACAGGGTTAGCTAACTTGTGGGTACAGCAAATCACTTACCTCGATCACATCTTCCCTATGCAAACCAAGCCAGAGCCCACACTCCAGCCACCTTCTGCATCTGGCTTTCACAATCCTGGCCACTATCCCCTCTCCCTCATCATCCCAGAGCCCAGGTAGCCGACAACTGGAGATAGTCCCTGCTCCATGGAGCCTGACAAACCTTGGTGCTTCTGCATGTGGCCCCATATCATGGTTTGAATCTGAAATGTTCCCCAAAGCCCATGTGCAGTCTTGCTGCCCAACGTGTGGTGCTGTTGGAAGGGGGTGCAGGGGGGTGGGTAATGGAAAGAAGTTAGGGCACTGGAGCTGCACACTCAGTGTTTCTGCTCCCAGCCACCACAAGCTGAGAAGCTTTGCCCCAACACATGATTGCCACCATGACATCTGGCCCCTGCACAGGCCCAGTGTAATGGGACCGAGTGACCAAAGCCTGAAACTCCTGAAACAGTGAGTCAAAACAAACTTTCCCTCTTTCAAGTTTATGTGTCTCAGGTATTTTGTTATAGCCATGAAAATCTGAACACCTGCATGGTGCGGCATGTCGCCTGATTCTAGGGATCTGTATGATAAACTTCTTTCCTGACGGTCACATCTGTATCTGCGTGTCTTACCAGATCTGATGAAAACAAACTCCAGATACATTTAAGACACTGGCCTTGTTCCCCTGAACTCCCTATCTTGTTTCCCTTTGGAAAGAGAAGGAGAGGGAGAAAAGGATAGCCATGGCATAGCCACAAGTAATAGCCTCAAGGTAGGTAGTGGTTTCTCCTCTCAAAGCCAAGCAGGAAGGTGAAGGTTCCATGGTCATTTTTTATAGTAACAATGAGGACAAGCACTGCAGTCTCCTGTTGGAGATTTCAGCCCTTACAGACTTGCAAATAGGACAGGAGAGAACTGAAAGGAAATGGACACTCCAGAGGGGACTGGCCTCCAGTCCACTGTTTGGCATGGCCAGAATACGTAAGTTTCCCATGGGTGGAGCGGACACTGTGGAATTCAGCTGGGCTTGAGCCATCTTTCCAGTACCCCACTAAGAGGGCTGCCTGCCAGGCAAGCAGACTTTCATAATGGAGCTAACAAAGAATGGACTATCCTCCATCCAGAGCCAGGGAATTGGTCAGTGGGGAGAACCCCAGGGTCTTTCAAAGAATTCAAGCAGCACCCCCAAGACAGCCAACATTTGGACACCTGCCACAAGACATAGCACTCATAACTGGCCAGGCAGTGTCAGCCAGAGAAGCAACAGCTGCTATAGAGAGGGCTGCAAATGTGCCCAGCTGAGACAAGGTTTGCCTTGGTGGTGGTGGTGGTGGTTTGGGGCTTATAGTGGCCTGGAGACTGGGAAGTGTTAATGACTAGGAAGGACACAAATGGAGGCTTTCGATTTTGTTTGTGTACCTATCTGATTTATACAGATATGTTAGGGAGAACTCAATGTACATATTTCTGTATTTATGTTGCAGTCCATCTAAAATTCTGAAAGGATTTTTAGAGAAATAGAACATATCTGCTCTACCAAAACACCAGAGCCCTCTACAGCCCAGTTCCTCATCTGTATCCTATTGATTTTTGAAGCCCCTGGTCTTTCTGCTTTTCCCTTTGTACTTCTTTCTTCCACTTTTTTCCTGTACTGAGGATAAAACCCAGGGGCATTTTACCACTAAGCTATATCCCCAGCCCTTTTTATTTAGTTGGTTATTTAGTTAGTTAGTTGTTAGTTTATCTGGGGACAGGGTCTCACTATGTTGCTCAGGCAGGATTGGGCTAGAACTTGTGATCCTCCATCCTGCTTCAGCCTCCCTCAGCTCAGGTGTCCACCATTGTGTGTGGCTCTCCCACTGTACATCTAACATCCTCTCACATGTACAACTCAGTGATTTGTTTCCTCTAATCTATTGGGGGTGGTTTTATCCCAGCTTTGGGAACATTTCTTCACTTCCCTGAGATCCTCAGCCCTCACCTAAGACTCAGTGGGGGACTCTGCACATCTCTTGAGCTTTCTTTCTGTGAGCTCTCTTTGGGCCCATATGTGTACCCTGTATGTGAACTGCAGTGATGTTTTCACAGTCCCATCTCTGTCTCCTCTACTCACAGAGACCTTCAGCTCTGCCTGGGCTGTACATAGCTCTGTGCTGTCTCCTTGATGCCTTCTCCAGGCAACACACTGGGCCAATCATGGAGTTCAACTTCTCTGTTTCCCACTCACATGATCCCTGTTCTCTACTACCTGGTATACAATGTCCAGAAACATTTGTTTCCTAGATTTCACCTGACTTTTTAGTTGTTTCTGATGAAAAAGAAAATCTTGCTTTTATTAGTCCATCATGGCCAGAAGAGAAGACCCTGTGTTTAATTTTTTCCGGTGTTGAACAGCCAGAAAATGACGGTATCTGCTTAAGATTCATTAGAGAACAGAAAAATGAAACTGGAAGTAAGATGGAAGGCATAATTCAGAAGAAAAAAAAAAAACTACATTTGAGATCTACTAAGAACAAGCCAATGAATGTACCCTTACATTTTGCCAGTACAGTACCAGTTCATAATTGACAGTTATAATAAGTTGTCTGTTTGCTCTTTATAAAGTATACCCATGAGGATGGGGTACTTCTCTAAGCTACCAAATTCACTGCTACCACCCATAGGAACTGACTTGCTTAGGAATCATGGTGAGCTACTATTTTTCCAAACAGCCAGAAGCTTAGCAGCTCTTAAAACATTCTGTCTTTAGCAACTGAAGAGCAACTTATCTAATCCTTCCCAAAACCTTCCATATTTTTAGATTTAAGGAATACTTACTGACCACTTACTATGTGCTGGGTTCTGTCTAGGCCTTACATAAATATTATTACCCAACTGAATCCTCACAGTATAACATGGATATATTCTTATGTTTTACAAATGAGAAAGCCAAGTTTTATAGAGCTTGTGCTGAGAGGTGGCTTTTTTCTGAAAAATTGGAAGAAAAAAACACAAACAACACCACAAACTTTCTGATTTGATGAATTAGGACTGATAGTTGATGAAGAGATCAATAAAAAAGAATAATTTTTAAAAAGTGAAGTAGATATCCTTAAATCTTTTATTTTACCTTATATACAAATGTATTATCAATCATCAATCATTTGATTTGAAATTACATACTTTTAAAAAAGTACAAAATATGACTACAGAAAAGTCATCAAATTTTTAAGGATACCTTTTAAAACCATAATGATTTTGTTGTTTGTGGCACTGGGGGATTGAGGCCAAGGCTTTCACACTAAACTACAACCCCAACTCTTCTTTTTATTTTTTATTTTGAGACAGAATCTCCCTAAGCCATTAAGTTGCCCAGGCTGGCCTCCAACTTGCTATTCTCCTGCCTTAGCCTCCTAAAGTCCTGGGATTAGAATTTTATTGTTGTTGTTACTTAAATAGTGATTGAGTAACTAAGCTACTTCATAAGCTCACTGCACAGGGGAAATTTCCATTACTTTTACAGCAGATGAAAACATCTACAGAGCTCAACCAAAGCTACACTTGAGGAAGATGCATTTCTCTGCATTTTTCCAATATTCTCTATCCACCTTGCTTCTCCTTTATCACATTTCCTCTGGAAGCCATTGAAATTGGGATATTATCTTGTTATGTACGTCTCACTTCTGGGCATGGGAAAAGGATTTGAGTTAGAGTCAAGGACTTGGGACAGCTGGTATGAATTACATGGAATGTGTGTCAGGAGAACGATTTGCTAAATCACCTACCTTTCTCTTCCTTGTTGCACTTTGCATGCTTTGGTACAGGAGTCGGATTTCCTTTGTGTGGTGCAGCCTCTGCCCATCTCTCATATATCTCAACACAACAGTGTGTTCCATCAGTCAACATGTCTTAGCCATAGCTGGAGGAGCACATAGGGTATGATAGGGTATGATTTCAGAAACTCCCCAAAGGATCACTAGGAGTAGATTCTACACAGCATGAACACACACTGAGGAGACTGCATCTTTTCACCTGTTTATTCCTTCTGGCTTTGTATCTGTATTAACTGGACGTTTCCCCTCCATGGCAGTTACTTACCTTGAGAACAGAAATTTAAGATGACTTCAGATAGGCTATCAGAAATCATAAAACCAATAGATGCAGAAGAGAAAATCCAGATCTAGTTCAAATTTAATACCAGAAAACCAAAATTTGGGGTGTAAAATCTGTTACTCTGTAGTGCAGTTCCACAGATAGATTAAATGTGGAGGGAAAAGAAAACTCAACAAGCCTGGGAAGAAAAGACAATAGATGGGCATCTCTTTATTAAATTATGTTCATCCAAATATCATAGCACAAGCTTAATGTGCTTTCATATTCCCCATAATAACTCTTTCACAAAGGGAGAACTCCAATGGCATTGAACATGCCCATGTACACACAGGCGGGTTTTGGATGTGTCCTGCACTAAGTTAAGGGAAAGGAACTTTCCGAATCTGAAGTCAGCCTTTCCTGCTCCATCAGTGTCAAAGACAGAGCCAAACAGACTCTTAGAAAGTTGGCTTTTGGAACACGGTTCCTCAGGAGTGCAGACAGACACAAGCAGCAAGGCTCCTGGATCCAAGAACTGCCCTTTTCCACCAACGTCAAACATGTTTCACAGCTGACCTGCCAAGAATGTGGATCCTGCTTCAAAACACACACTCAGAGACAGCACACAGCAGCCAAAAGAGGGAATCTCCGTTTAGCCTGAATTCTAGTCTATCCCCTACAGACAGACAGTGTGTATATGGATTGGCAAGGTGCCCAGCCCTTGGTCACACTCTAAAAGTTCAGGATTACTTCAGATGTAGATGGAAGAGATAAAGCAACTTCTCTAAATATGCCTTTGCTTTCTCTGGGGATTTGTAAAGTGCAGTTGATGGAGATTTTTCAGGGTCAATCCCTTCATGAGTGATTTGACAAGAACAAGTCCTGGGGCAACCATATACCCACACCAGAGTGCACTGGCACCCATGCTATGCAAATCTACCTACTTATAGGATGTTTAAACTCCACTGTATGGTGCTTTCCCTTTTCTCTACCTGTGTGGCCTCTGGTCTATAGGTCAGAAAAAAGGACAGTGCAGCACAGGGAAAAAGCCCTGCACCAAGTGTTAGGAAGTTGGAGTGCAACTCTCAGTCTCACCATTGATTTTCTCTGTGGCCTTGGAAATTTCATTATGTCTTCCTTAACCTTAGTTTTCATGTTCTTAAGATGTAGAGTGGAAGATAGCTTTGAAACAGGAGTCCCATATTTCTATGATACTTTCTATGACATTCTATTATTATTCCTGCCACCGAATATCCGAAAATACCCACTCCCATCAGTACAGTGGTACAAAATGAATATCATTCTGCATCCTGTCATTAAGCTGGAGAGAAGCATTTAGTGGGATGCGTAATCAAATCTCGTGTGGCAGATAGCAGAAAACAGTCTGAGCAGTAGTGGATGGGGGATGGAAGGCATAATCCATTCTCCCTGAGCTCTGTGTTGCCTCCCCACTTCAAACAAGCATGGCTTCCAAAAACCCTTTGAAGAGAAGTAAGCAAAAACACAGACGTAAGTGTTAACAGTCCACCTTCGTCTACACCTGCTCTTGAGTACCCAAGGATCTGTCTTTGGGCTTCAGTGTTCTTTGCTCCAACAAAGCCCTAAATCATTGCTTCAAGACATACATCTTACTAATTCCCATTTCTGGGCTTTTCACATAAGGCAAATCTGGAGTGCCCTACCATTTCCTCCACAGAGAAAACCACTGTAAATAGCAAGCCTACTCAGGAAAAGAAAATACACAGTATTAGAAATCAGGAAAAATAAAAAATATATATATATTAACAGAAAACAGTAGGCAAAATAGTCTCTATTCAATTTCAAAATCACAATGAAATGGATCATTTTGCATTTTTTTAATTACCATTCTGACATTAGAGGATGTGGAAGACTTTTATGATCAAGTAATCACAGAAGGGCCGGTGAGATAGCTCAGCAGCATAAGTGCCTGCCTGGCAAGCACGAGGTCCTGAGTTTGACTCCCAGTACCCACATAAAGGAAAAAAAGGGCCAGTGATATTGTTCAGTGGCGCAAGCACAAGGTCCTGAGGTCGACTCCCGGTACCCACATTTAAAAAAAAAAAAAAGTAATCACAGAAATTTTTGGAAAAGTTTTTTGAAAATTTATCTCCAAAAATGCCTTTAGGCCCAGATAGTTTTATAAGTGAATTATTTGGAACTTTCATGGGGAAAAATCCCAGAATTGTCTAGTAAGCCATTCTAGAGGATGGAACAAGAAAATATAAGTCACATTTTTCTCTTGCTATGACTGAAGACTTGAAATTGAGTAACTTATAAAGAAAAGAGGCTTATTTAGTTAATGCCTTGGGAAGCTGGGAATGTCAATATCAAGGTGCTAGGATGTGCTCATTATCTGGTAGAGCCTTTTTCCTGCATCTTAACATGGAGAAGAGCATCACCTGGTGAAACAGAGCAATGTGCTAGCTCAAGTCCCTCTTCCTTTTCGTATAAAGCTACTAATGCCATCATGGGGATCCTACCCTCACCTAATCCTAATTACCTCTTGAAATCCCACCTCCAAATACCAATTTAGGGTTTAAGTTCCCAACACAAAAACTTTTGGAGACATTCAAACTTTAATAGAAGGGAAAGGGAAAAGAGTAACCTTATAAAGGAGAGACCTGGCTAACACCACCTTTGCTAAGTGACCCAGCTGCACATCACCACTCATGATGTCACACAAGGAACCTGTGCCCTATTAGGATATGATGAGAAGGGCCTTTCTCCTCTATGATTTTCTTTCTAAAAATCTATACTCTCCATCAACTCATGAGAAAAAGACGTCAAACAAACCCAGACTGGGAGAGATTCTACAAGGTACCAGCCAATACTCCTCAAAATCTTTCAAAGTCATTAAGAACAAGGAACAGGACTCAGATGTAGCTCAGGAATACAGCACTTGCTTAGTATGCACAAGGCCCTGAGTTTGATCCCCAGCACTGCAAATAAATAACAAACAAGGAATGACTGAAAAACTGTCACACACCAAGAGAAGCCAGGAGATATATGGAGACTAAGAGGCATGCAGTCCCCTCCACTGGATTCTGGAACAGAAAAAAATTAATGAAAAAACTTGAAATCTAAACAAAGTCTAGTGTTAAGTTAATAGTAATATAGTCAGTTTCTTAGTTTGAGCAAATGTACCACAGTAACATAAGGAATGGAGTAATTGCATAGAGAAATTCTCTATAGTATCATTATATGTTTTATATAAATCTAAAATTATTACAAATTTAAAAGTATTAATAAAAATTCAAAGGAGGATATTTATGATTATGTCAATACACACATAAGATATAGGGCAAAAAATAAATAAAATTATGGCTGTGGCTTAAATGCTTGTGGAAATCTTCAGAATGTGACTATGTTCTATGAAATTCTTACCCATGATTTAAGAAAGAGGATAGTGTCACAGAACTTTACCCACTGTGGATGAAGATGACAAAAGCAATCTTGGGGTCTCCCCACTGAAGAATGAAAACTTAGGAAAATCAGATCAAAATCAGGCTCAAATTTAGGAACCCAACACCTAACTATATCTAGTGAGTGTTCCTTTTTCTGTCTTCTTCTGCACATATTCATCAAGACAAATTCTGAGTTGTTCTATGAGAAGTGTAGGACTTATGCTACTCTCATATCAAAACTAATATCTTGTCTAAACTGCCTCTATAATTCCCAATTTAAGGACCACAGACCTCATCACTGTTCATCCTAAATGCACTGTTGCTACAGTTCTCTAAATGTGATCTCTAGCCTGTCCCTCCCATACACACATTTGGAAGAAAAACCTCTATAATATGACCCACTCTGTCCTCTGAGGTAGCCATCTAATCCCACTAATTACAGCCACCTACCTCATTTTTTGCCACAATCTTCAATCAGTGAGAATTACCTACTCAATGGATTTTGGCCTAAAACCCACATTGTGATTTAGCATATGTAGAAACTATTAAGAAAAAAAAAAAAAGGGACTTTACAATCAGGAAAAAAAGTTCATTGGATGTAGTAAGTACTAGGTACAGCCTTCTGAATTACTTAATTCTGCAAGCATCTGTACCTTTCATTGTTACTGAGCTATTTTACTAATCAGCAAGTTGTGGAAAACTAATGCAGATGACTCTTCCCCATAAGAATACCAATGTACTGTTTACTGGAGATGCCCAGTTAGTGGGTCATTGCCCAGTAGACATTAACTAGTTTTGCACCTATTAGAAAATTTATATTAGTCTTACTGATTGCTTATATGTGTGTGTTCTCTGAATTATTTTTTGGACTGGTTTTATCATCTTCTTGGTTCTTTCATTAATTAACCATCAACTAAAATATTTGATGCATATTAATTTTATGTTTCTACAACAGGTGGGAAGTTTTGCCTTTCAAAAAAATGTTTTAAGGCAGTCCATCTTCCTCAGGCCAATGATCAAAAAGAATACATACATCATCTGCATATTTGAAGAGAACCTACCTTGCCATAAATGGTTGTAGGGATCTGAACTCAACTCACTAACGTTCTAGTTTCAGCAAGAAACACACAAAACTATCAAACATCAAGGGACCACTTTAGTTTTAATAATGAGTACTTTAACAGTAACAAGGGTGAACCAAACCCACAGAGGCCTCACCAAGACCTTGCCATGTACAAAACTTTTGGAAGATTTATAAAGCCCAGAGTGATGGTAGAGGGCATGAGTGAGTCCCAATTCTGTCTGAGATGGAATATTTTGCTCTCCGGATGGGAGGAGGCTCAATATTGATTTTAATTGGCATTAGTGAAATAGTATTCATACCTGCCATATTGGCCCTTCAAAAGTAAATGGAAAAGATTTGCGCTACAGTGAATTTACAGATTTTGAGAATGCTTGTAGTTGAAGGGTAATAGTCATCTCAGCTTAAATTGGAATCTGCCACCCTGCCTTGTTCTGTCCTTGTGACCATGTGGATATACTTTGAATGTTCTTTTCCTCTAATTTTTCTTTCTGAAGGGAAAATGGCAGAATTTGTCCATGGGTGTGGATTTCAGATGAAATTCTTTGTTTTAACAAAATCCTTTACAGCCTTTTGTTGACGATACGCTTACATGAAGGATGGACCATGAGCTCAGACTCCCGGGAGCAATGATCCCAGGATCCTTTAGATAAAGTGTAACCGGATGCACCGTCTCTCTGTACCAGACCTACAATTTGATGCTTCTCCCTGAGGGAATTACACTGTGCTCACCAGTGGTGAAAGAGACTTTTTCTGCAACAGTTTATTCTCACAAAGTTTGAACCCATCTACTTAAAAGAGATCATGTCCATACCAAAATGTAATCCCTGTGCATTTTCTTTTCCAAATGAAATATCATGATGCTTAGTAAGACCTGCTTCAGCAATGTACCATGAAGGTGCCTGTGATGAAGAGTATCCACCCTTTCCTTCGTACTACAGTCCGTTCCTTTATCCCTCATAAAAACATCCTCTATTGACACTAAACATTTCAAAGGTTACTTGAATGCCAGATTAGATATTTTTTTATTTTAAAGAGAAGAAAAAACAAGACAAATCAAAAAAAGAACAAATTTTCAAAACAACATAATATGAGGGTAACAATGATTAATGCATTACGTATTATTATCTTTAAGTTAGTTATTCAGGATACCAGACATTAGCATTCAATTGTCCAAACATTATTGGCACAAACCTTACTCTTCAATAAACTAAGTAAAATTGGTAGTGTATCTATCTTAACCATCTTATATATATATATAATTTTTTTCCCTTTCCCTTCTTTCTTTTCCCTATTCCAGTCTCTCTTTCCTTTTGACCAGTTTCTTTTTGATTCACCATGTCTATTGTACATTTTGGATCTTATTTACTCTTTCAGTTTCTCATAGTAGAGAGCCAATACGATGCTTACACATGTGCTTCCGGTTTATTTCACTTATGAGTATTTTCTCGAGTTGCATCCATTTACCTATAAAAGTCTCCAGTTTATCCTTCTTTATGGCTGAATAGTACTCCATTGCATAAAAATACCACATCTTTCTTATCCATTCCTCAGTTGATGGGCATTTGGGTTGTTTCCAAGATCTGGCTATTACAAATTGTGCTGCTATAAACATGGGTGCACATATATCGCTGTGGTAAGATGTTTTTAATTCTTCTAGTCATTCGAGATATGCAAATTAAAACAACACTGAGATACCATCTCATCCCAGAAAGAATGGCTATTATAAAGAAATCAACTAATAACAAATTAGATATTTTTTACATCTTTCTAATATTAGATTTATATCCATATGCAAAAGATGCCTAAACAACAATTTTTTTTAATTTTTATTAGTGTATGTTTGCAGTCCATAATGGTTACATTCATGGTGCGAAGTTGGTTCATGTACATAACACATCTTCTTTCCTTGTCCCCTTCCTTTCCCCTTTCTCCCCACCTCCCTCCATCTCTTGGTCCTCTTCTCATTAGCAAAAGATCTATCTTCTTGTTTACTGTTGTCTATCTTTTATTTTGCTCTTTAATTTATTTATATTTTGGGTTTCTCATATAAAACAAACCATGCAATACTTAAGCCTGTGTGCCTGATTTATTTCACTTAACATTACAGTCTCAAGGTGCATCCATTGTCCTACAAATTACTCAAGTTTATCTTTCTTTATGGCATAGTGGTACTCCATTGTGTATAATACCACATTTTCTTTGTCAATTCATCTATTGCTGGACATATAGGTCACTTCCAAGATTTACATATTATGCATGTATCATTGTAATATGATGTCTTTAACTCTCTTGAGAAGATACCCAGAAAGAAAATAGCTGGGTCAAATGGAATTTCCAGTTTTAGTTTTTTGAGGAATCTCCATGCTGACTTCCATGTGGGTTGTACTAGTTTACATTCCCATCAACAATATAGAAAGCTTCCTTTTCCCGTGCAGACTAGCTGGCATTTGTTATTATTTGATTTATTGATAATTCTATTTTAACTTCTCTTTTTACTCTTTTAGAAAACTCTCATAAGTATCATGCAATGTACCTTTTGGACAAATACCTTTCCCTCTGTCACTTATTTACATGAGGTGATAAGGTTCTTCATTACAGGCTTTGACAACTTCTTAGGTGGAAATCCCATTCACTGCATGGTAACTATCCTTCGAAGTCCCACATCACTTTTTGTCATAGGACTTATGCTGTCCTTAAACCCTAAGTTAAAATCCAGCACTGAACCAATAATAACAGCACTGAGAGGATGGGCACATTTTCCATTAGAACTTCACTCGAGTGATCTCTGGGCAATGTCTAGGCTTTGGCATGGCTTTTGCAAGCCCTAGGGACTTAGTCATACTGTTGAGCATTTGACTTAATAAATAAGAAGCTATCTACAGAAATGGTCACAAACTCTGTAGGCTGGATCCAAATCCTGCTTCAGCCATGTACTAGCTGTATGATACTGAGCAATCTCCCTAATCTCACCTTCCCCGTCATAGAGTTAACTCTAACAACAACAAAAAAAATCTCAGATGAAACATCATACTGTCTTAGTCACTTTCTTCATCACTGAGATAAAATACCTGACAACCACAATTTAAGGGAAAAGAGATTTATTTTGGCTCGTGTTTTAGTCCATAGTGGGCTGGCTCCAAGGCAGGACAGCAAGACAGAGAGGCATGGAGAAGGAGAGCTACTCACTGTATGGCCCACAGGATGCAGAGAGTGAAAGGAGGAGCTGGAGAGGGAGACAGACTTTTCTAGACCACTCGTCCAGTGACCAACCTCTTCCAACCAGACCACACCTCCTAAGGTCAAGTCAGCTGTAGAGGTCCCCATAGTCCAATCTTCTTCTAAAAGCCCTGCATATGAGCGCATGAGGCTTTGGGGGGCATCCAGATAAAAACCATGACACTTTTCAATACCTGTATAACTTTTTCATTGGACATGATGTTCTTTAAATAGGGTCAGGCCAGTTCTTTGTGATGTCGTCTCATAGGCTGTGGCTCTGAGATACAGAAGCCACTTCCCAATTGAGGGAAAAATAAATTGGATAAATAAAACATTACCTAATTGATGTTTTCAAATTTTAATCAGTTATGTTCAGCAAAACACTGCCAATGGATTCTGTTAATGTAACAGACTTAGAGGCTGCTTTTGTTCAAAAGCATTGACTTTTCACTTAGGCCTGCGGATGCCTGATGGTGGCTAAAAGCA
Organism: Erethizon dorsatum; assembly: GCA_028451465.1. NCBI lineage: Eukaryota > Metazoa > Chordata > Mammalia > Rodentia > Erethizontidae > Erethizon > Erethizon dorsatum. The sequence goes on from CM051826.1 coordinate 27,379,232, forward strand.
GAATAAAAGCTTGGCATCTCTGCCTTTATTTTGCCTTTCACCTTTTGCTACATTAAACTTTGGGTCAGATTCCTTCCTGCTCAGCTTTGTTCATAGACATGTTAATCATTTAAAGAGTGTTTATCTAAAATTGGTAATCCTCCCCCTTCAAGGCTGAAGACACCCGGATAAGAGAATCAAGATATTTTCAAGATTTGCAGGTACATCATAATCAACAATTGTCAACTGCCAGCTTTTACAATGTCCTCTTCTAGAACCTCAGTGTGACACCTAGAAGTCTCCAATCATTGCCCCAAACCTGAAGATGGGCCTAATCATTGACCTAACCAATTCCATCTTTTTTTTCTGACTACATAGTTCTCACTCTAAATCATTCTCTCCTGTAGTCACATTGGATTCAAGGAACAGAAAATCTGACGGATAAACATCTTGTAACAAGAGTCAAAGTACCTCCTCAGCAGCAGCAATGATCTTACCTCTGACAAGACTTTCTGTAACTGATCCTAAGATGATGTCAACTAGACCATGGCCTGACCAAGTGTGTCCCAACTCTGGCCTTTCTTCTTCCCTATATAACCCCAAAGCTCTTGTCAGTTCCCTGAACACAGGGCTTAGGACACTGATCCCCCTGTTCCTTCCTTGTATGACCACAATGAATAAATTTCTTTCTTGCATTCACCATCACTTGTCTCCTGTTGTGTCAGCTGGGGTGAGTGGCCAAGTCTGGTCCCTTGTGACTCCCAGAGTCAGGCTTCTGTCCATGGACTCCAGTAAGATTAGCAAACTGTACGTAGTAGACAGCAAAATAAAGCCCTGAACTCAGGACTTTCTGGTCAGTGTCTGCATTTAGCTTGAAGAGGCTAATTATGCATATGAGTCTTGGAAAGGAGGAAGAGGGAAGACAGAGAGAGATGGCTAACAGGTACAGGGGTGCAGCTGGATAGGAGGAATGATGGCTAAAAATACTCTACAGCACAGTGGGGCAACTATGACTGACAACGTTTACCTATGTGTTTCAAAGTAGCTACCAGAGAGGATCTTGAATGGTCCCAACCAAAAGAAATGATAAATAGCTGAGGTGGTAGATATACCAGTTACGTTTACCTGATCATTACACATTATATACGTGTATTGAAATAGTACATTATATCCCATAGAATGTACAATTGTTACATTTCTACTAAAAATAATTTAAAATGTTTTTAATATTTTTAAAAATATGGTTCTGAAATTATTTGGAAAATTCTTTTTTCATGACTGCAAATCTTTTGACTAATTTTCTTTCTTTCTTTCTTTCTTTCTTTTTTTTTGAAACAGAGTCTCATTATGTACTTCAGGCTGACCTTGAACTCACTATGTAGCCCAGGCTGGCTTTGAACTCACAGTGATCCTCCTGCCTCAGCCTCCTGAGTGCTGCATGTGCCCCCACTTAGCTATTTCTTTCACATAGTCACTATTACTCTATACGACCTACCTGAAGTTGTCAAAGGAATCGCCCATGATTATTAGATATTTTCTTCAGGAATCCAGGTGTTCCCCTGCTGCTAGTCACACCAAGTCTGAACTCCTTCTTATCATGAAAACCTCCTTGCTCCATCTACCTCTCCATCCCTCTTCAGATTTGTCCCTCCATCTTCCTCTACTCTTGTCATCCTCTCCAACTAACTCCTCTGCTCATCCTGTCTGTAGGATGCTTTAGCCCCTGGTCTTCCTCTCCTGTCTACCAATTCTCTGTCCTTGGTCTTTGACCACAATCTAGTGCAGACCATGAGCTACCACTCTCCCATAAGGGCTGTAGGCTAGAGGGTGGAAGGAGGAAGAGATGGGGAGCAAAAGAGACAAACTTAGTGTAAGGGAGATAGGAGAGAAGCAGCATGGTCCCAGCCACAGAGAGAATATCTGATCTCTGAGAGCTGGACCAAGAGGGAAGCAAAAGAACCTGCTACAGCACTGACCTGGGAAGCACAGAGCATATGACCAGCATCTCCCATTGAGCTGGGGACTCTGCTTCTCTTTTCTGTGTTGAGAGCCAGATAATGGGTTTTAGGTCATGCACTGAGGTCAAGAGTTCTTTAAATGGGCAGAACTATATCTTCATAACCCAACAAATTACCTTCATCACCTACTATTTTTTCCTTTTTTATGTGTGCAAAACATTTTACATAATTTGCTCATTCATTTTATTGTACTAGGTTGAGGTTAAATTTTATTTCTCTTCTTGGGTATAATTTCTTCGAGGAAAGAAATTCTTTTTATCTGGTTGTATCAATAAAAATCCATTTAAGCTGCAAGTGATGGAAGATGAAATTGCAATGGCTTAAAAATTAGATATCAATTTTTATTACTTAACAAGTCTGGAGACCATCTGGTGAAGTCATTTGGACATACTCTGAGAAATGTGGGTTCTTCCTATCTTCCTTTTCACGACCTCTACCACACTGGCTTCTGTCTTTGGGTCACAACTGCAGGGTCACAAAATGGCTGCCATACTTCCAAGCATCATAATCATGTTCTAGACCAATATTCTCTCTTTTTTTCTTTCCTCTTTTTTTTTCCCAGAAAAGCAAAAGATTTTCCAGAAGTTCCAGCCATAAAGTGTTCATTTGTATCTCATTCACTTGAACTAGGGATCAAAGCTATTCTTAGACCAACTGCCAGCCAAGAGGAATGAGACAACTCGTTTGAATACCCAGGACAAAGCTTGTTGACCATGAGTTGAAACCAGCTTTCCTAAACTATAACTTTGAATTTTACTTTTAGGGTCATAAGCCTCCCTTCTCTGAGGTAAAAGCATCCGCCCAACTATGTCCAACACCATAGCTAACATGTATAAGCACTTACTAAATGTCACTGTTCCTAAGCAGTTACAAGAGATCTCATTTAATCCTTCCAACAACCAAGAAGCAGGGACTGTTGTAGGTTCTATTTAACAGATGAACAATGAAGCAAGTTCAGAGAAGTGAAGGAATTGGCCAAGGCTACACAACTAACAGGTGACAGAACTAAGAATGGGACCCAAGCTGACTGACCACACAGTCCACATTTGCAGCCATCAAATGATTCCACTGCTCCTCATCCCTCTGCTATGGCACAAAGGGGCCAGTAAAGTTGGTTCAATGAATGAATCAATGAATCAATGAGTCAATGAATCAGTGAATCAATGAATGAATCAATGAATTCAAGTTCCTACAGGAGAAGCTCTGAGCTGCTAAGGGCCTGCAGGGCTATTTAAAATCACTATTCCCCATCCATCTTCTTAATAGGGTCAGAGTGTTACAACATGTACAGGATTTATTTCAACTTATTATGTTCTTAGAAGAAAAAAATCTGATTTTGTTGCTAAAATTCCTGCATAACAGGAACTAAGAAAAAGAAGTCTGCAGAAGTCTGAGCTTTATCAGCAGACTGAAGTAAAACAACTGTACATACACATGAGTCTTGGGCCAAAAAATGAACAAAATGTAAAGCATGCCCAGACTTCAGCTGAATCCTTGAAAATTCTAGTAGCATGTCCTGGGTCCCATTGGGGAAGGAGGGGAGAGGAACCACAGGTCATCAGAGATCAGAGAACTGGGTTGTAGTTACTGTCCCAGCATAGACAGAACCCTAAGCTGGAGTTGCAAGATGCCAGACTTCCCAAGGACAATTGAGAAATTCTGCCAAACATCTCAATATTTTGTCTACCCAGTGCAAACATGTAGACTATGAATAAGCGATTGAACTGTTCTGGTTTCATATCGAGACTTGGCACTGCTGCAAATGTAGCTATAGCTCTGCTTACATTTCCCAGAAAGCACTGAGATTCTGCCTCTAAATGAAGGCCCAGGACAAGTTAAGGTAGTAATACTGTGGTTTGCTAAATAGTTTCAATGTGAATTTTAGCTATTGAAGGGTTGCCAGATTTAGCCAATAAAAATGTAGGATGCCCAGTTCAACCTGAATTTCAGATAAACAGTGAATTAATTATTAGCATAAGTAAGTCCCAGACCTGATTGTACTGAACATCCTGTATTTTACCTGCTAGCCCTTATCTTTTAGGACACATTAACCCAGTTATGTTTATGTCACTGTGTTCCATCCCCAACAATAAAGATGGGGTTGATCCTCCTTTTCTTGCATTCTCAGCCATATTCAAGTGAGAAGAGCAGTTTGAGTGGTCACTGAGAAACCAGGAGCTTTTCCGGCCCTGCCACTCTCCACTTGCATGAGCTCAGACAAACAATTTTCATTGCCTCCTCTACAAACTGGAGGCTAAACCTCTGAAGACACACAATTCATCTATCCGAATTACATTGAGCACCAGCCAACATCACATGCATGGCCACATTTAAGCCTCCCAGCAGCCTCAGCACAGTTCACACCTACAGATGAGGAGCCTGAAAGGTCAATGAGGTCTCCAGGGTACAAACACTATTAACAACAATGCTATCACTTGCCCATTTCCTATAACCATGGAAATCCATACCTCATGGCTAAGATGGGGTAAACTGCACTTCAGCATAAACACTTTTCTACAAGTCAATGAAAGGATGAAGTTACCTACAGGAGGAGGCCAGTTTCCCTCTGTGTTAGTCAGCTTTCCCTCTGTGAGCTATGTGACCCCAGCTACTCAGAAGGCTAAGGCAGAGAATCCCAAGAGTCAGGCCAGCCTGGGCAGCTTAGAGATCTAGCCAGACCCTATATCAAAATTAAAAATAAAAATGGGCTGGGGATGTAGCTCAGGGGTAGAACATTCCTGAGTCCAAGACCCAGTACTGAGGGGGAAAAAAAAGCCTGAGATAATCAACTTATAAAGGAAAGAGTTTAGGTCAACTCACAGTTTTGGAAATTCCTGTCGTAATCAGTTGGCCCCATCATTCTGGGCCTGAGGTGAGAGCCCACCTCAAGGAGAGAACATGGAGGAACAAAACCTTTCACGTCATGGCCAAGGAAGCAAAGAGAGATGAAGAGATGAGGTTTCCATAGTCTCCTTCGAGGGCACACCCTAATAATCTAAGGACCTCCCACAAGGCACCACCTCTCAACGCTTTCGCCACCTCCCAGTAACACACCCTGGGACCAACGCTTTAACACAAGAGCCACTGAGAGATGTTCAGCATCCTTACTTTAGTACCTTTCAGAGCCTTGGGACTTAACAGTCCACTGGGCCTTGGGCAAGGAAGAGGCAGAAAGCTCCCAAGTGGGCAGAAAGAGGGGCAAAGGAGGTGTAAGCTGGCACCAAGGTGACAAGGCCAGATGTCAGAAGAGCATTTCGGCTCCTCCTGACTGTTTTCACGAGCTGTTGCCTTTGCCTTTCACCAGCTCAAGCCTTGTCCTGTCTTCCCTCTTCTAACTCCTCTAAGCTGGAAAGCAACATGTTAGCAGCTTCCTTGCTGCAGCTTCCTAGCTGTAAACACCTGAGCTCCACTCCCAACTGTGGCAGCCAAACAAGCGGCTGAGCTTCAGGAAGACACTCAGAAACCACAGTGGTGTTCACAGAGCCCTGAGTTGGCACATCTCAGATTCCAGTCTTCACAACAGTCTCAGGAGGTTGACTACCTGTTGAGAAGAGTGAGGTCCTCTATCCCTTTAGAGATGTGGACAGGAACATGGGGAGAATGTGGGATAGCTACCGCTCTCAAGCAAGAGGCCAGAGTCCACACCCTGGGCACTGCTCACAGTGCCTTATTTCTGAGCCTGTGACAATGCTCAGTGACTTTGATAGTTAATTTTCTGTATCATATTTAAAGGATAAAAGATTATTTTGGGGTGTGTCTGTGAGGATGTTTCTGGATGAGAACAGCTTAGAATCAGAGTAGAGATGAGGAAAACTTGTCTGAGCAAATAGGCGCCATCCACTCCACTAAGGCCTTTTTGAAAAGAACAAAGAAGTGGAGAAAGGGTGAATTCTCTCTGCATAAAAGCTGAAACAGGGCCGGTGAGATGGCTCAGCGGCGTAAGCACCTGCCTGGCAAGCGCGAGGGCTCAAGTTCGACTCCCGGAACCCACATACGAAAAAGGGGCCGGTGATATCGCTCAGTGGCACAGGTGCCTGCTGGCGCACAAGGTCCTGAGGTCGACCCCAGGTACCCACAAAAAAAAAAAAGTTGAGACAGTTCAGTTCTCCTACTTTCCAGTTCTTGAGCTATTGGACTTGGACTAGGACTTATACTATCAGCCCACACCAATTGTCAGGAATTTAAACTTGGGTCTGCAGATAGCACAGGTGGGACTTCTCAGCCTCCACTGGGTGATCCAATTTCTGTAATAAAGCTCCAAAAAGAGGAGAGGAGGGGAAAGAAAAGAGAGGAGGAGAGAGGAGGGGAGAAAAGAGATAGACATAGATATAGACGTAGACACAGATGTTCTATTTCTCTGGAGAATCCAGACTAACACAGCAACTGATACTTGTATAGACAAAGAACCACACACAAAAAACCTTCCAAACAGAGTAGTAGCCAGGCATGGTGGCACATGCCTGTAATCCCAGCCTTCTGGGAAGCTGAGGCTGGAGGATTACAAGTTTGAGCCCAGTGTAAGCAACTTAGTGATAACTTATCTCAAAATTAAAAATTAATAAATAAATCAAAAAGGTTTGGGGATGTAGCTCTGTGTGAAGGTCCTGGATACAACCCCCAGTATGAAACAGAAAGAAAGAAAAAGAAAAAAAGGAAAGAAGGCAAGAAGGAAGGAAGGAAGGAAGGAGAGAAAGAAAGAAAGAAAGAAGAAAAGAAAAAAGCAAAGAAAAAGAAGGAAAGGGAGGGGGAGGGAGGAAAGGAAGGAGGGAAAACAAAAGAAAGAAGAAAGGAAAGAGGGAGAAAGAAAGAAAAGAAAATGAAAATAGTAAATGCAAAGCAGCCATTACCTGAAGTACACCTCCACAGCTGAGGGGAGGAGGAGGAAGAGGGTTTTTATAAGGATCCAGATGAGAACAGAGCTGATTGTGGTTTGGCTTACGTTCTTGTTCAAACACACTGAGAACTGGCTAAAACAAACTGTGAGTGGAGACAGCACTGTTGGAATTACACACACTCTGGGCAACTGCTTTTCTAAAAATAATGTTAACTTCTTGTGTTCCAACTGGGGGTAGGAAAATACTCAGTTGTTCCAATTCCACAATTTTTGCTGGGAAAGTGGAGCAGGATTATTAATTCAAGGAAGCAGAATGCAAGGCAGCACGGGCCCCATTTGTTTATTAATTAAAACTGGAGTCAAGCGCAATCCACCTCAGATCTGCCAGCGAAGACTGCAATCCCTTGTGTACGCAAAGAGCCTCCAAGAAATGCCTCGTCCCCTGATAAGGGGGTGCAGAGACCTCTGAAGCAGGAGGCCCACCTCTGGGGGCTGGAGATTAACTGCAAGAGTTTAAGTGAAGAGGAGCCAGCTATTCTGGGAGTCAGATAACAACAGTATTTTCAATTTACTTTCAGTCTAGGCAGGAAATGTTCCTCAGTTCTGAAAATAATCATAGTTACACTTTGCTTATTTCTCAATTAGATTTCATCAAGATTTATCATTATTCACAAAGTATGGAAATAACTTAAATATCCTTTGACAGATAAGTGGGTAAAGAAAAGGTGGTCTGAATATTATTCAGCCTTAACAAAAAGAAGGAAATTCTGCCATTTGCAACAACAGGGAAAGCAAAGAACAACTTTCCCATCAAACTGTGATGATAAAACAGGCAAATGGCCATTAAGGTTCCAGGAGAGAGGAATGTTTGGAGCACTGAGGCCCATCCTGGAAGGGCAGGACTAGAAGTGGAATTGAAGGAAAAAGGAAAGACACCAAGTATCACAACAAATCATGGCAGGTTTCAGGTATCAGGTGGGACAGAAAGGACGCTGTTCCTTGGGGCTGCAGAGCAGATCCCTGAGCACAAATCCATGGGTAATGTAAGAATGAGAAAAGTGTAGGCTTGAAAGTAAAATTAGTTTTCACTCATACAGCTGCTGCCTGAAAATGTACCAAAATCCACATCTCTGCTACACCACACAGCTAACAGGCTGTACCCCACTGCTCTCTCTAGTTCTGGCCAAATACGAACTGTTGCTCTGCTCTCGGAAGACTCAAGTTAAGTGTAAGTATTCTTTTCTGTTTTATATAGCACGGCAACACAAAAACAACTAAAAGAAAAGCGGACCACTGCGACCAGAAATGCCATCGTTACAGCATAAATGCATGCTGCCCTAGACATCGCTCCCTATAGTGCTACCTGACCAAAATCTGTGTCTTTCTGCATCTACTCCACCATCTGATTTACATCCCTACAGGCTGTCAAACACAAAAACACTCCAGTAAAATGTTACCTCTCTTGGTTTTTGTTTTCCTTTCAGGGATTATCTCTCTACTCCTATTACTACTCTTGGCATAGGATAAGCACTTGCATGTATTAAAAAGGAAATAAAAGAAAATGTGGGACATTTCAAAGAGAAATAAAATTTCAGTATTTTAAAACTACCACAAGGTTCTATATGTGGAATAAATCTAAATGCCCATCAAAAAACCAATGGATAAAGAAAGTGTGACACATACGCAAAATGGAATAGTATTCAGCCATTAAAATCATAAAATCCATCCAGGCGTGGTGGCACATGCCTCTAATCCCAGCACTCTGGAGGCTGGGGCAGGAGGACCACTGTGAGTTCAAGGCCAGCCTGGACTATATAGTGAGTTCAAGGCCAGCCTGAACTACACAGTGAGACCCTGTCTCAAAAAAACAAACAAATAATAATAATAATAATAATAAAATCATGAAATCCTGTTATTTATGACAACATGGATGGACCTGGAGGACATTTTGCTAAGTGAAATAAGCCAGGTACAGGAAGATAAACACTGTATGACCTTATTTGTTTGTCAAATCTAAATAAATTTATCTCATAGAACTTGAGAGTAGAACAGTGTTTGCCAAGGGCTGAGGAAAGTAGGGAAAAGGTAGTTGGGAAATGTTGCTCAGTTGGTATAGCAATTAGACAGGAGGCATAAGTTCTAGTGTCCTATGGCACACACAGGGTGAATATAATTAACAATAATGCATTATATGTCTCCAAATAACTAGAAGAGCGAATTCTGATGTACTCACCATAAAGAAATGATACAAGTTTAAAACAGCAAAAACCAGGCCGGTGAGATGGCTCAGTGGCATAAGCGCCTGCCTGGCAAGCGTGAGGGCCCGAGTTCGACTCCCGGAACCTACATACAAAAAAAGGGCCGGTGATATCACTCAGCGGCACAGGCACCTGCTGGCGTGTGAGGTCCTGAGGTCGACCCCCGGTACCCACAAAAAATAATAATAATAATAAATAAATAAATAAATAAAACAGCAAAAACCAACCACATGAGCTCTGCTAGGGATTAGTCTGGATAAGTGAGGTTATGCTGTGGATAACCTCAAAATCTCAGTGGTTTTGCTCAATGAAGATGAATTTGTCCTTTATGCTATACCTCCAAAGTGGGTTGATGGAAGTCTGTGTCACACACTAGTGCAGGGACGCAGGCCCTTGGAGGCTCTGCCATCTTGTGATCTGAAGTCTCTGAAGATAGCATTTAGGTAAATACAGAAAAAAACAAGAAAGCATGGAGACCTCATTCCCACTCATCCCTGCTTCAGGCTGGAAGACATTCATGTCTCTTTCACTTCAGTCCAATGGTCAAAATTAGTCACATGATCTCAACTTGACCACCATGGAGGTTGAAAGCATTATCTTCCCCAGGAAATAAAGGTCAAGTGAATGTATGGTATTCTCACCACCCTAGTAGGATACAAAATCAGACAGCCATGCAATGTCATCCTGAAGTCTAAGATTACTCACATAGAGTCCATGGGTGGAGCTGCTTCCCCAGGCCCTTGGCTTCATTTGGGGAGGTTTCATAAGGGGGACTAAAAGGGACAGAAACTGCTCTACATGGTGCTTGTACTTGATATGTGACATGTCCTGCATTTCCTTACCCATGGATAAAATAGGGTCACATAAAGAGATCTACATCCGCTACTGAGGTCCCTTCTTCCCTTTTCTCCAAACGGCCAGTAAAATGCACGTTGGGTTGGCATTTTCCCTGTCTACTGATGTTCAGTCCAAACTTTCATAACCTAATAAGAACACAGACAGATTCAGGCAAGGTCCTTTTTGCAGAGTAGTTGGAAGTGCCCATGCCATCTGAGGACTTCCCTATGCTCATAGGCGTAAGTTAAAAAATACTGTACCAAGTGATCACTAAATCAAAACAAAACTAATGAAAGACTTCACTCAAAAAGAAATCAATGAATTGGAAGCAAAAGTCAATGGCGGCTCACTCCACCATCTGTCTATATGACAGCCATCACTGATCATGAGGACTGGATTTTTTAGTGAAGTGGAATGAGTGGATATACACTGGGACGAAATTATTTATAATTTTAGCCATGACAGTTAGAAGGGGCAAGGGTTCCAAAGGGATTCCCAGCAGCTCAATTTGAATTATCATTAGGACTGTCCCCATAATGCAGAACATCCTGAGGGTAATGGCATTCCGAAAAGTCTGCAGATTGCTCCCTACGTGAGCATTCCAGGAAGGCTACTATTAAAAAAAAAAGAGGGCCGGTGAGATGGCTCAGCGGTGGAAGTGCCTGCCTGGCAAGTGCGAGGTCCTGAGTTCGACTCCCGGCACCCACTTAAAAAAAAAAAAGAGAGAGAGAGAGGGGATAAGAAGGCCAGCATTCTGATGATGGTAACTGAATAGTTATAATAGCTAGGGTTTGACATCAGCATGCTGGCTGCCACTAACCACCTAGAGAAAAACCAAATATTTGAAACTGTATTAGTTACTTTCTTGTCACCAAGACACAATACCAGACACCAGCAAATTAAAGGAGGAGAGGTTTATTTGGCTCAATCTTCAGTAGTCTCAGTCCTTGCATGGTTGGCTGGCTCCAAGGCAGGATGGCATGGCACAGAGGCATGACAGAGGAATGGCTCTTCAGTGTTGGCATCCAGGAAGCAGAGAGCAAAGAGAGGAGCCAGGGAGGGAGAGCTACCCTTCCAGCCACGTCCCCAGTCACCCACCTCATCCCACTGGACCCAACCTAATATTAAATCAGCCATACTGCTCCCCTAATCCAAGCACCTTCCAAACACATGAGGTTCTGGAGGCCATTTTAGACCTCAACCATAACAGAAACATTTACTTAGAGGAACACCTACCTCCTCTGTGAACCTGTCCTCTTTCCTCTGGATCCTTCTCTCCCAGTTTCTAGTGACAGTTTACATCATGACCTGCCCAGGTCATATTTTTGCCCAATGGACTTTGTTCTTCACTCCACACTCACAGTGGGTGCCCATATGATTATTTAGTGGAAATCACTGTCACCAAATGTGATTTACCTATTAGAGGAGCAGCTAGTTAATATAAATGAATGCACAAAGCAAAAGAGTGCTTGGTGGCTGTGCATCAGCCAAAAGCAAGAGACTCTCTGGCTGGGCCTGCCACTGCTACATGCACGCCCTGGCCAGGGACCAGCCCCCTGCAGTAGTGGCCACCTTGGTAATACACCCTGTGACCAGTCCTCCCTCCTTCCCTATTTCATCTCTCTGTCTCTCTAGATTAACTATTCCCATGTAATCCCTTATCTCAGGCACTGTGTTGAGAGGAATTCAGGCTGTGCCAACTAGATAGGGGACGGGGTTCTGGCTGCCTTTAGGCCCACCACCCCTTCTCTCCTGGCTCCTCTCTATCCCCACATTCTGTGAGCTCCAAAAAGACCAGCAGCCCAGTACACAGCATCCACTGACACCCAGCTCCTACACAAGCCCAGCTCCGTGTTTCTTGCTTCCTGTTTATCTTGTCTCTCCTGCTCCTTTTCTTGTGTTTTTCTTTTCTGCATTGATTGATTTCGCCTTCTTTCTGTGTACCAGTTTCCTATTGCTACTGTAACAAATTATCACTAACTTAGTGGCTTAAAACAACAAATATTTATTATCTTGCAGTACTGGAGGGATGAAATGGGTTCACTGGATGAATATGAAAGTGTCAGAAGGGCCACAAGTCCTCCAGAGACTCTTGAGGTACAATCTGTTTCATAACCTTTTCTGGATTCTAGAGGACTCCTAAATTCCTCAGCTAATGCCCCTTCCAGCAGTCACATCACTTGAACCACTGTTTCCACACCACACATCCTCTGGATCTTCTGCCACTCCTTTTCAACATTTTAAGGGCTCATACAGGGAAACTGTCTGGGTAACCTAGGATAATCTCATCTCAAAATCCCTAGTTTACTCACATTCTACACTCTCTTTAGCCACAAAAGTAACATATTAACAAGTTCCCATGATTGGGATTTATATATCTTGGAGGTGGTGTGTCCATTATTCTGCTTACTTCATTTTTAAAATGTAGAGTATTATTTTAATGATAATTAATAAAACTAATGCTTCCAAATTTTTCTCTTTGCTCATCTCAGGCTTACAATCACTCCTTGCTTAGTTTAGAAAACATCTCCTCTTTTTTTATTTTTAAAAAATTATTTATTAGTACATAGTTGCAGTACATGATTACATTTATCATGGGGAGTTGGTACATGTACATAACACATATTCATTCTCTTATCATCCCCTACTCTTCTCCTCTTTCCCTGTTCCTTCCAATTCTCAGTTCTCTAACCATTTACAAAAGCTCTATTTTCATTTTTTACCTTCAGTTATTTTTTTCATCCCTTTTCCCTCCCATTCCCTTCCCCCTCCATCCATCTCTTGGTTCCCTTCCCATTTGCAAAAGATCTTCCTACTACCTATTATCTATCTTTTATTTTGCTCTTTATTTATATTGTGGGTTTCTCATATAAGAGAAATCATGTGATATTTAAGCTTATGTGTCTGACTTATTCATTAATATTATGGTCTCAAGGTGTATCCATTTACCTACAAATTCCTCAAATTTATCCTTTATGGCAGGGTAGTATTCCATCACATATAAATACGACATTTTCTTTATACACTCGTTGGTGGACATATAGGCCATTTCCAAGATTTACCTGTTATAAATTGGACTGCTATAAACATGGGAATGCATGTATCACTGTAATATGATGACTTTAACTCTTCTGGAAAGATACCTAGAAGGAAAATAGCTTGGTCAAATGGAATTTTATTTTTACTTTTTGAAGAATATCCATACTGATTTCCATAGTGGTTGTACTAATCTACATTGCCACCTACAATGTAAAAGGATTTCTTTTACCTGCCAGCCTTGCAAACATTTGCTATCATTTAATTTCTTGTTGACAGTCATTCTTTCTGGAGTAAGATGGACTCAGTGTGGTTTTAATTTGCAATTCTGCAATAACCAGCAATATTGAAAATTTTTCATGTATTTATTGGCCTTTCCACTTCTTCTGAGAATTATCTACTTATTTCAGTTGCCCATTTTGTGACTGGGTCTTTTATTTGGGGGGATCTAATTTTTTGAGTTCTTTATATATTCTAGATATTAGTCCTCTGTCTGAGAAATAGCTGGCAAAATATTTTTCCCATTCTGTAGGTTGTTGCTTAACTCCGCTGGTTGTTTCCTTTGCTGTGCAGAAGCTTTTCAGTTTAATATGATCCATTTGTTCATGCTTAGTACTATTTCCTGTGCAAGCAGGGTTCTGTTCAGAAAGCCCTTGTCTACTCCTATGTCTTCAAGAGTTTTACCTATTTTATCTTTTGGCAGATTAAATGATTTTGTTTTAATATTTAGATATTTGATCCATTTAGTTTAGTGCATAGTGAGATATCTGAACCTAGGTTCAGTCTTCTGCATATGGATATCCAATTTTGTCCCCTTCATCAAAGATCAAATAGTTGAATGTGCCTGGGGTTGTTTCTGCTTCCTCTATTCTGTTCCATTGACCCACATGTCTGTTTTTGTGCCAGTACCATGCTGTTTTTATCACTGTAGCTTTGTAATATAACCTCAAATCTGGAATTGTGATGTCTCCAGCTTTGTTTCTGTTACCCAGGATTGCTTTTGATATTCCTGGTTCCATAGGAATTATAGGATTATTTTCTCTGGATCTGTAAAGAATGCTGTTGGTATTTTGACTGGGATTGCATTAAGTCTGTTTATCAGTTTTGGAATATAGCCATTTTTACTATATTGGTTCTGCCTATCCAGGAACACAGGATAGCTTTCCATTTTCTGATGTCCTCTTCAATCTCCTTTTCACAGTGATATAATTTTTATTGTAGCAGTCTCTTATTTCCTTGGTTAGGTTCATTTCTAAGTATGTAATTTTTCTTGATGCTATTGTGAATGATACTGTTTTCCTAATTTCTTTCTCAGTGAGTTCGTTAGTGTATAGGAATGCTTCCTGTGGCTAAAAATCGCATACCTAAAGTAACATGTTAAAGGAAGCCACCCTAGACCTCCCTGTTAGGGCGCAATAACTTTTTTAGAATTTAGGATCTGAAGTATATATTTTAACATATTAACATCCACACAATTCAGATCAACATTTTTAGGGAAAGAATTCTTAGGATTATTTCATCCCAGAAAATAGCAGCATATTATTTCCTTGTTAGTTTCCAAAACACTGAGATTTCATAACCTCCATTTTTTTCCTCCTAAGATCAAAACAACTCTCAATGTCAAGGAACCCTGCCTCAAATCTCATTATTTCTTCTTTTGTTGCAATAGAGTTCAAAAAACAGACACCATTTTGTGCATAAAATTGTTTCATACAAGTAAAAATTATTTCTAGATTCACAGAATTTAGGCCTAAAAGTAACTGTACAGAGCATGTAGTTAACTGCTTTGTTTCCCAGATGAACAAAATAAGACCTGGAAATAGGAATAGTCTTCAAAATGAGATCCCCACATGAGCTCTCTGGATCTAAACGCCTCTCCTCAAGCAGAAATAGTCCCCATTCTTTTCATATTTCTCTGCCATTATTGCCTTCATCCCTTCCATCATTTTTTCCATATTTCCTTGACCTTCCTGTAAAGGTCAAGTCCTCCCTGTGGTCCAGCAGCATCAGTTGGGGCCTAGCCCCTGGAGAAATACCACCCTCCACACAGCTGTGGACATTCCTCCGCTGAGACCACATTCCTTGGCAGGTCTGCAAGGAGGGGAATCTTCAAGGTGAAACTCTCCTTCCCTCTCTTCCAGCAAACACGGTGTAAATGGAGGGGGGGGGTCAAGAACTTTTCTTTTATTCAGCAAACTACAAAAATAGAGACTGTGGTCCACTGAAGTGAGCAAGATACTACACAGGGTCTGCAATACCTAAAGCCAGGAAAGATGCAAGGAGACCAGGGGTCAAAAGGAATTGACGTGTCTATTTAATGCAGCTGGAATTCTGCTGCAAAGACACACAGCCAATTTCCTCACCAGTAGGAAATCCCTCTTGTTCAGGTTCCAGACTCCCATGGTAGAATTGCCCACCCCATTAAAGGCAGATTTCCTCTCTCTCTTCCCAGCCCATTGTATCTCATTTAATTTCTTTGCATGCTATTATTTTTGTTCATATCAGTTTTTCTTCTCTCAGGATGGTTAAACGGCTACTAGGGCAGAAACTAGGGCTTTGTGCTACCCCATCATATCTACAAAGAGCCACTTCCCATGAAAGTATTGGTTTTCATGCTACCTGAGCACTTTGCACCAATTCCTGTGGCCAGAGGAAAGCTATAGGCTATGCCTTAGTTCCTATGGGCTGCTATAACAAAGCACCATAGCTTGGGTAGTTCCTAAACAATGGAAATTTATTGGTCACAGTTCTGGAAAGTTCAAGATTAAGGTACAAAAAATTCAGCATCTAGAGAAGGCTGCTTTCCTGATTTAGATGGTGCCTTCTCCTTGTGTCCTCACACAGTGGAAGAGGTAAGGGGGTCTCTCCCAAGACTCCTTTATAAGGGCACCAATCCCATTTGTAATAGTTCCACTTTCATGATCGATTCATCTCCTAAAACCCTTACCTCTTCCCACCATCACCTTGGGGGCCAGAATTTTAACATATGAATTTGGAGAGAAACAAACATTCAAGCAGGCTGCCTGGCTGATGGAAATGAGAGAGGATTTTCTAGATTTGCTGGCCCTAAGCTAAGCTCACCCTGCAAATTGCAGGCAGGAGCTTCTCCAAGGAACTTCTGACTGTCCCTTGGAAGGGAGGAGGGAAATGGATGCCAAATGCACAACCAATGAATGTTTGTAACTACCAGCCAAACCCATATGTTTCAAACCACCAGTACACTTCTGAATCCTGAACTGGCTACACACATTTCTGGCCAACTTATTAGTCTACACACACATGCGTTGTTTGTACATTGTGTAATTTTTTTAAAGCAAAGAACTGATTTTAGAAGAGACCTCTGTGATAGACTGAAAATACAGTTAGAAATCTACTTTGAATGAGTCTATTCCTATGGACCTTCAGTCATGCAGAATCACCAAAGAACTCTTCCCAGACCTTAAACCACAGTCTCATTAGGACAAATGAGAAGAATAATCTCATATATGAATGGTTTTTTGGAGCATCCAAAATGCTTTGACTTTGAATCATTAAAAAGTTGGTCTTGATTTAGAGAGCTGCTTTACAGAGAGGAAAAAAGTTTTGGCGACATTCCTTTACAAAAAGGATAGTTCAAGGTGTCTCTGGACAATGTTTTCAGAGGAAAAATAATTTTTAGACTGGCTCCTGTGTTTAGGGAATAAAAACAAAAATGTGAATTTTATATACTTTAATTGAGGATTTTAAGTTTTCCAGATTCATAGGGTTTGTTTTTTGTTTTTTGTTTTTTGTTTTTTTAATTTTCTGTAGCTAATTTGTAGATTTGTTTCCCTCCTGCAGTTGAGTAGACTGAATATCATTAAAAAAATAGAAAGCCACTGGATATTTTTCTGGTAACAAAATGTACACATGTGTTGAATACAGATGTAGATATTTAATATATTTAATGTATTTGATGCACTTTAAAAGATTTTGATCCACTTTTTTAATTGAAATGTTAGGGGCAAAAGGCCTTTGTAGATTCACCCCTTCATTTTGCAGACAAGAAAACGAAATACAGAATGGTAAAATGAATTTCTGAAATGAAGTGCCCTAATGCTCAGTCCCAAACTCACTGTCCTAAATATGGTCCTCTTCTTCCAGGAGGAGTCTTCTCAGGGAAATTTTAAGTGAGCTAGTCAGGGTTCCTAGATTAACCTCCATTAAAGGCTTAAAGTATGTTTTTTTCCAACATATTAAGCTTACATTTTACTTGTGAATTTATAGAAACACAAAAGATTCATTAGGGGCAGAAGATTAAACTCAGCCTCAATTTAATTTCATAAAATATTTTCTAATATTAAATGTTTCTCCAGCAGCTGTACCTCTCCCTTTTACAGATACTGGTCCCTGTATGTTGACATATATATATATATATTTGTCATACTAGTCCCACAGCAAAAATATTGTCAGTCTCAAGGTTCAACAGGAGAATGTTCTCAACCCAGGCTTTTTCCCTGGGAATCCAGCTCTGAGGCAGAAGCAGGCTCAAGCTGATGGTCAGAGCACAGCTTCCTACAGATGGCTGGTTCCAAGAGGTCAAGGAGGAAGGAGACTCTATCAAAGGCAAGTCTCACTGACACAGGAGGCTCACTGTGTGCTGGGCAAAAAGCCCAAGGGGCACAGTATGTGTCCTGCTGGGAAGTGGAAGAAGGGTCAGGGCTATGATCTGTCTGCCTACTAGGCCAAAGTGTAAGGTCCTGGAAAGGAAGGCGAGCAGGATCCATCATAGAGATCAGGGGCATAAAGGCGGGGAGGGAGTAAACACTCTTCATGATGGATCACAGATTCAGGAAGGATGCTAGGAAGTCAAAAGTCTTTTAAGCAGCTTTATACTAAAAGTTTACTGAGGAAAGGAGGATGTAGATCCCTTTAAGCAGAGCAGAAGCATCTAAAAGATTCACTCCTTGGGGATTGTGACAGCGCTGACTGCTCTAGCAGTTCTCACTGCTTTCCTCTCCATTTGTACTTGTCCAGCTCACAAGAAGAAAAAAAGATACAGAAGAGATGTGCTCCCTCTGTAAAAGCAGTACACATCACTTCCACCTACATTAGTCATACGGGAAGAAAGACCTCATAGCTGAGTAGCCATGTGTGCAGGCATGGGACTATTAATACAGAAGAACAGATTGTTGTACATAGAAAGTTATCTCCATCACATAGGTTACAAAGCATAGGGACAGAGTGTATCAGCATGTTATTGAGTTGAAGGCTAGAATTGAAGAAATTATCCAGAAGTCCTCCTGAAACAAAAGAATGGAAATACAAGAGATGCTATGAATTCTGAGAATGTTCAGCAGACAGTGTCTTGGTCTGTTCAGACTGCTACAGCAAAAATACCATACCATATGCGTGACTCATAAACAAAGAAATTTCTTTCTTACAGTTCTGGAGACCAGAAGACCAACATCAAGGTGTATGCAAATTAGGTTCTTGAGCGTACCCACTTTGTGGTTACTAAATAGCTGCCTTTTTTGTTGTGTCCTCATATGGGGGCAAAAGGCCAAGGGAGATCTCTGGGATCCCTTTTATCCCAGCACTGATCCAATTCATGAGATCTCCACCACTATGATATAATTACCTCTCAAAGACACCACCTCCAAATACTATTATGTTGGGGATTAGGTTTCCTCATATGAACACTGGAGACACAAACATTCAGTCTATCACAGGAAGAATGTGGAAGAGATAATATTTAAAGCAATCTAGGCCAGAAGATTTCCAGAATTGTTGAGATACCAATGCCAAGATTGATGCAGCACAGTGAATCCCAAACTGGGCACTCTTAAAAAGTGTTTATGTATTTACATATTTAATCTTCATAGCAACCCTCTACAGATGGTGCTTGCTATATTATCACAATTCTACAGATGAGGAAGGCCCAGCACAGAGAGGGTAAGTGACTTTCCCAGTGTCACAGGGACAACAAAGAACAGAGCAGATTTACAAAGTCTCTTATCACAATACTACACAACCTCTCAAAAAAATACTTTCGATGAAAACTACAAGAGGCATTGACTTTAAAAATATGTTGAATGTTTTTATTTATATCCAATTATTTACATAAAAACTTTCTCTAGGTCAATAGACCTAAATGTGACTCAACTCTAAAATTTAAATTTACACCTACTGAAAAGTACAGTAGACTTGGTGCACATTTCCAAAAATCCTTACCATGAATCTACCAAAAATAATGATAATAAATGAAAGAGAAGAAAATTTCATTTGTAGTAAAACTAGAAAATACTCCTAGCTCAAAATCTGAAGAATGTGTAGCAGACATTACTTGTTTCCATCCAAGTAGAGAGACCAGAGGACCAGGTGCCATATTTGCATTGTTGATCTTGGTGACCACAGTGGAAACGTCACCATCGGTGGCCCAAGACGTGTTCCCAGAGACCCATTTAGCTCTGCATCCCAGAAAGACAGAAACACAGCACTAACTTTCTTCTTCCCAAATTATCTATGCTGTTCAGAACAGTTTCTCTCTCTACCCAGTACTGTCAAACAGGGAGAGGAGAGGACTCTGAGTCCCAACTCCCTCACTAAGAAGCTCCACAACCTTAAAAAAATCACTTTACCTCTCCGGACTTCAGTTCTCTCATCTGCAAATGAGAAGCTTGATTTGCATCAGCAGTTTTCTGCAAGACTCCAGTCTTTCTCTCTTTACAAAGCCTGAGACAAAAATCACAAATGTAGAACCAAAAGGAAGAGAAGCCGCTGTAACTGAATCAGAGAAGGTGGAGTGGAAGCTCAGTCCACCAGGCCTTCTGGTACCATCTATAGACTGGCATTAAAACTCTTCAGACTCCTCAGCACAGTTTGAAAAACATCAGTTTCTGAGATTTCTGACATCTTTCCAGCTGTTAAGTTGCTGACTCTTTCAGGAGCCAGCCAATTAAATATTGATCTTTGCCCTATTCTTTGGATATGAACATTAAGAGGAGTGGGAGAAGCAGGAGAACCAGAAGAAAAAGAAAAGGAAAAAGAAGAGAAGGGGGAGGAGGAGGGAAGAGAGAAGGGGAAGAAGTGGAGGGGAAACAAAGAAAGGAAAGAAGAGAAGGGATGAGGAAGACAAGGGAGATGAAGAGGAAAAGGAGAGAGAGGGAGAGGAGGAAGGGAAAGCAGGAAGGAGAAGGGGGACAAAGAGAGGAAGAACAGGAAAAGAGAGAAAGGGGGAGACAGCAGGTAAAGAAGAGAAGAGGAGGAAGAGGGAGTGGGAAAGGAAGGAAGAGGGGAAGAGAGAAAGAAGAAATAAACTAAGCATTCAAAAACAGCTACAAGGTATTTTCAGGCTTGAGTCCAAACAAAATCTGACAACTGTCTTTACTTTAAGATTAATTAACATGAGGTAACTAAACAGGACATTTATTAAAAGGAGTTATGTAGCCACGTCCCTTTTATGTCCCATCCCATTAAGATGTCTTGCAAAGCAAGAGCCATTTGCAGGCCACAGATCTCACCTGGGGAGCAGGCAAAGGGGAGAGTGAGCCTCCAAAGGCTCAGGAGAGGCTGCAGAGACGGCTCTGACTTAAACCAAACAAGCATGTCAGCGTCTAGTCTCTTCCACCTGAAAATTTATGTCACCCTCTCTGTAAGCAAATCTAAAAAGTACCAGCAAACTGGAAAAGTGGAGCAAGAACAAAAATCCTCTTTTGTCTTGAGGATAACAAAATAAAAAAAGGCTTCTTTTCAGGCCATAAGAAAAGAATTACTCACTTTAAACTCTCGAGCTGACGTTTTCATGAGAAAACAAATTTGGACAATTTCATTTACTGCTTGCAAATCCTGAATGACCTGGATAGCTACACAGTATTTCCACACACATCTGCCCTCCTCTCTCTGGCCCACAGATCTTAACTCACCCTTGCCTTTTTCTCTTCCCTATATATCCCTAGGGGCGCCTATAAGATGCTTCTATTTATTTATTAGGGGTAATTTGGAGAGTAAGTATTGTGTCTGCCTGCCATGTGTTTTTGCTCAGTGTCAGTAGCAAAGCAATTCTTATACTTGAACTGCACTGAAAGCTGGTAAGATGACAGTGCACTGATGTTGCAGAAAACAGCCCATTAGTTCATTAGTGTAATCTTGGGGAAGCTGTCCCTTCCTGGGCTGCAGCCACTGCTCAGTCCCAACCCCAGCCACATCCCTTGGAATGGGCCATTCCTTATCTGAAATGTTTAAGACCAGGACTGTTTCGGATTGGAGATGGGGGGGTAGTGGAATATTCACATGTACATGCTGAGACATCACAGGAATGGGACTCAAGTCTAAACATGAAATTCACTTATGTTTCTTATTCATCTTATACACATAGCCTGAAGGTAATTTTATACATTTAGTGCACCTGCATTTGGACTTTGACCCATTACATGAGGTCAGTTGTGGAACTGTACACTTGTAGCATTAAGTCAGTGCTCAAAAAGCCTTAGATTTGGTGCATTTCAGGTCTTGGGTTTTTAGATTAGGGATGCCCCAACCTGTAGTATTCTGCTCTCAGATCTCCAAATGGATTTTATTATACAACTTCAAATCCCAAACCTCACAGATTCTAAGATGAACCATTATTTTATATAACCTGAAGAACTAAAAACTTCTGCCAACAAAATTTTGACACTATGCTTTCTCAACATTCAGAATTACTATTTTACACTTATTTTTAAAGTTCTTTCGGGATTCTTGAGACACAGGATTGAATCACTCACTGCTTTCGTGCTTACATAAATGAGAAAATGTATGCTATATTCATTGATTCTGAGATTTCTAAAAACTCTCCATGTCGAGAATCTGGCAGTTCTGAATTGCTTTTCATCTCTGAGGTATCATTGTCCATGTTCCTCTACACATCTTCATCCTCTACCCCATCCTGTTGGTGACACTGAGTATCTTACAATGTCCTTTCTGTGGTCACCTAGATTCTCTCCCAAGTCATGGGCCTACATTTTGAGTTGTCATATTGGTGCTTTCTTGGTCTAATCAGATGTCAATGGAAGGTTTTCAGATGACAATCGAGACTTACACACCTTTCTCAGATGGCTCTTAAGTTGCCCAGTCATACTGTTATGAACAAAGATTGAGAGTCTCATGAGTGCAGGCCAACACAAAACATCATGGCTATTACCTGGACAAAAGTGATTATGAGATGCTATTGATTCCAAGACTCATCTCAAATTCAGCAATGCAAAAGTTGAAAAATATGTGTCATGACATGGAGGAACCATAGTGTATGTACAGTTTTCTCTACAATGTTCTCCCTCAGTTCTTCACCCAGTCAAGTCTTCTTGCTCCTCACCCCCTGGCTCAGGGTCTCTTTCTCTGGGAGGACTTCTTACATCTATTTGGCTCCCCCTTTAAAGCCTGTGTCTCAGTTTGTAGTTACACATTTACAAATGTGATTATAGTAAACAACATATTGAAAGAATAGGCATGTGCGTTTCTAGTGGAACTTGCATGCATTAGCTGTATGTGCAGTCAAGTTTTATTCAGGTATAGAGAATGGGAATAATTATCACTCATTCATTCATTTATTCTTTCAATACATGTTTATTGGATACCCTTATTTTGTGTGCCCCCTTTTCATAGCAGAATCCCTACATACTCAAAGCTCCTCTAACTGTATTTGTGGTTTAAGTTACTTTCTGACAACACTGGCAAGAGGGATGTGCAGAGCATAATTATTGTAAAAAATTCTTTGAGTTTATAGACAGTAAACCCTGTATAAAATATAATATGTTTATTGCATAGTGATGAGTTATATCTAAGAAGATAGAGTAGGTAGGGAGGATAGGTATGTAAAATAGTTTCTATGGCTATGGCTTCCAGAAGGACTTCTCTGACCAGGTGACAACTGAACTGACCCCTCAGTTCAGAGAGGAAGCCTAGGAAGGGTTCTGATGGAAGAGCTTCTCTGTCTTAGTAACTTTCTCATTGCTGAGACACAATATCTGACACCTACAACTTATAAAGAGTAAAGGTTTGTTTCGGTTCATAGAGTGTAAGGTTTCAGTCCATAGTCAGCTGGCTCCAAGGCAGGGAGGTCTGGCAGAGAGACATAGTAGAGGAGAATTGCTCATGGCATGGCAGGAGGAAATCAGAGAGGGGTCAAGAAAAGAGGGGGACAGACTCTTCCAGGCTATGCCCTGAGTGCCCATCTCTTCCAACCAGGTTTCAGCTTCCAACATCACATTTAGCTATAAACTCATTGGTGGACTGATCCATTGATGAGTATCATGCACCCATGATCCAATAACCTTCCCAAAGCACCATATACCAGTGAAGAGGGTTTTGGGGGACATCTAAATATAAAACATAGCAGCTTCCTGAGCAGGGTGAGAAGCAAAGCTGTGAACAAGGAGGAGGTTGGCATATTTGAAGGGAGCTAACATGATAGGAACATCATGAATCATCACAAATGATGTGAAAGTCACTCAGAGGATATAGTGGTACAGCCTTGAATGCCACTGGAAAAGTGGTGCTAAGCTTTGCATGTGCTAAGCTGGTCCTGATGTGCACTCAGGAATGATCTGACTCAACTATGCTGACTTCCTAGTGATTTCACAGATTGTGCCCCAAAGAGTAACACGAGGGAGCCTCACCCCTCCCTTTTCACAAAAGAATCCCTACATGCTCAAAGCTCCTTTGTGTAAGTATATTTGTGCTTTAAGGTTCCTTCTGACAACCACTGAACAAGAGGGATGTGTAGAGTACAATTATTGCAAGAAAAACAGTTTTTTTCTTTATCTCCTTTTCTCTCCCAACCCTGCCCTCTGAGACTTATTCCCCTGGCCCTGGCTGAGGATTTAAAGAGATGTTGCAGACTCGTGTTCACAGATGAGAAAAGTGGAAAAGACACAACATAAAAGGCCTGAGAGATAGGAGGCCAGTTGCAGTCATCTCTGAAACTGATCTGTTATAGAAACAGTATTAAATCTAGAAGAGAAATCTATTTCCAGCCAAGACTTCCAAAAGTCCACTCTGCCTGTCCAACATGGAGACCTGTCACACATTCTCAGTGTAAAGCTAGAAGCAGAGTGGGAGAGAGGGGTGTTGGACTGGGGCAAACCCAAGTGCAAGGTGATGGAAGGAATCCACAAGAGCTGTCCCTTTAGCTGATACCACCATGCTTGCATCCTGGCTCATGCGTTCTTTCAGTTTGAAAATCCTTCTAAACAAACCCAAATTTATATTTCTATATTTAGCAGCCCCCAGTTTGATTCTGATCCTGTCTGGGGACTGCTTGGCCTAATGCCAATGGTTAAATTAGCCTGTGGGATATCTATTGCTGTAAGCTAACCAATGGTCATATGATATTTTTATAATACAACTATAATATAATGTTGGTAAAATTATGCATTTTTATGACTTTCAAAAGTCAGCTGTAATATGGTTTAAAAGTTGTGCCCCTTATTAACCCCATAAAGGCCACAGACATCATGATCAGTGTGAGAGAAACGGGCTAGGTTTGTGATTACTGAGGCAGGTGAGACCAGAGTGCATGGTGCAGCCATTTCCTCCAACAAAATGCCCCATTCAGGCATAATTGGGTAGGGTCTCTCCTCTCTTTCATAAACCACTTCCATTGGCACACCAGAAAAAGAGGTGAGAAGGAAATAGAGACGGGACAGTTCAATGCAGTAAGGTTTCCTACAAGGGGTCCTGGAACAGAAAGGGAGGAAACTAAGGAAAGGGAGGACTTTATTGTCAGTAATGCGTCTATATGCGTTCATTACTTGTCACCAAGTGCTGCACAGGGTAGGATATTAATAATGGGTGAAACTATGGAAACTCTCTAGATTATCTTCAAAATTCTTCTGTAAATCTAAATCGAAGAAGGAGGAAGAGGAAGAGAAAGAGGAGGAGGAGGAGGAGGAGGAGGAAAAATTTCCACCAGCCTGCTGTTCAGTTGCTATTGAAGAATAGAAAAGATCCCCACAGTTAAACCTGGCGAAAATAAGATCAACAGACTATCACTGCCAACCACATCTGCCTCAGGAGAGTAATCAGAAAGGCCTAGATCCACAAAACACAGGTCATTCCCTGTGGCAGAGCTTCCTTGTCCACCCTTGCCCCGACAATTTTATGGTGTCCAAATCTGTTCACATACAGATGCTCCTTGACTAATGATAGAGATGTATCCCAACAAACCTGTTGTAAGTTGAAAATAGAGTAAATTAAAAAATGCATTTAATACACCTGTGCTAGTCAGCTTCCCAACACTGTAACAAAATACCTGAGATAATCAGCTTATAAAGAGAAAGGGCTTATTTTGGCTCACAACTAGAACCAACTCACAACTTAGAGGTTTCAGTCAGTTGTTCTGGACCTGTGGTGAGGCAGCATATCATGGCTGGAATGTGTGGAGGAGCAAAGCTATAGACCACATGGCCAAGATGCAAAAGTGAAGCCATGTAGGCTGCAACCACCAAAGCCACAGAGGTGAGTCTTTGGGGGCCCACATCCTGCCATGTATACTCTGGATGCCAGATATAGAGATTTGGAATTTAATGTTTGCTCTGGTGGGTTTTGATCTTGCTCTAGGCCAGATCCTCCTTACTATTTTTCTGTTCCTCCCTTTTGGAATAATAATGTGTACCCTGTGCCTGACACATCACTGTATCTTGGAATTATGTAACTTTCTTTTAAATTTTTATAGGAGCTCACAGCCAAGCGTTTGGCTTGAACCTTGGAAGAGAATTTGAACATCAACTTTTGAGCAATGCTGGAAAAGTTAAGACTCTGGAGACTCTTGGAAATGAACTGAATGCTTTTGCATTGTGAGATGGACATGAGTTTTTAGGGGTTAGGAGTGGAATGCTAGAGTTTGGATGTTGACTGTCTCCCAAAGGTCCACATGTTAAAAGGTTTGGTTCCCATAGTGGATGCTATGGCTTATACCTAGATGTCCCCCAAAAGCCTCGTGCACTGATAGGTGGGGCTTTTGGAAGGTGACATCATGGGTTGTGATACTGGATCACAGATGTGCAATACTGGATTAGTCCATGGCTGGGTTTATAGCTGGATGTGATGTTTAGAGGCAAAGCCCGTGAGAAGAGGTGGGTCACTGGGGCCATGACCTGGAAGTGTATATCCTTCCTACTCCCTTAATCCCCCTCTATTTCTCACTGCCATGTCACAAACTGTTTCTCCTCTGCCATGTCCCTCTGCCATGCCACCCTGCCTTAGAGCCAGATGACTATGGATTGAACCCTCTAGGAACTGTGAGCCAAAACAAACCTTTCATCCCTTACATTGTGGGTCTCAGGTATCTTATTTCAGCAACTAGAAAAGTAACTAAGACAGTGGCACTTGTAGGAAGAAATGAAACCTTTAGGTGGTACTGTTAATAGGAGGCCCTCAGGTCATTGGGAGCATGCTCTTAAATGAGATTATGGGACCCTGCTCCTTCCTTCTCTTTCTCTGCTTCCTGGACATGAGGTAAGCAGTTTGTTCCACTCCATGCTTTCTGTCATTGTCACCTGGCACCCCCACCAGAGGCCTAAAAGCAAGGGGCCTGCTTAATCAAGAACTACAACCTCTGAGACCATGAACAAAAATTAACCTTTTCTCCTTGTAAGTTGTTATAGTGATAGAAATTTGACTAACATAACACCTAACATTGAACATCATAGCTTAGTCTACCTGAAATGTGCTTACAACACTTGCATTAGCCTATGGGTGGACAAAAATCATCTAACACAAAGTCTATTTTATTAAAAAAAAAAAGTGTTGAATAGCTCATTTAATCTATTGAATACTGTACCAAAAGTAAAAACAGAAAGGTTGCATGATTATACCACCACAAAGTTGAAAAATTAAGTAAAGGAACAATGGTATGTGAAAATAAAGATGTCATATAAAGACAGAGACTAAAAGATGAATGATACGTGATGCCTTTCTGAAAAGAGAATAAAATACCATATAGTACCAAAAAATACCATATGGACCTTTGGGAAAGCAATGTGTTGATATCCATCAAACTGAAGAATACACATACCCATGATGAAAAATTTTCACTCTGGGGCCTAATCTTTAAAAACAGCAGAACATGAGAATGTGAAAAAAAAAAGGATCTTCAAAGGGGCCCAAGTCAGGGAACAACTGAGTGTCTATCAACAGGGAAATGAATGACTAACTGTGAGAGGGCATAGTCCAAAATCCTTTTGTAGTCATAGGATTTAAAGCACAAATGAGTTCTTTAAACTGGAAGTGATGTTCCTAATGTTTAGGAAAGAAAAGCAAGTCACAGAACTATATATATGGAACCAATTTTGTCAACGTAACTAACTACCAGCAGCTGAAGAGAGGAGAAAATTGGAAGTGAATATTTGATGAGTGCAGAGTTTCTTTTGGGGAGATGAAACTGTTCTGAAGTTAAGGTGATGATGGCTACATAACACTGTGGATGTACTGAATTGTACACTTTAAAATGGTTTAAATAGTGAATTTCACATTATGTGCATTTTACCTCAATCAAAAATAGCAATTAATGTCTTGGGTGACTCATGAACAACAGAAGCTTATATCTAAGAGCTCTGGAGGCTGAAGAATCCAAGATCAAGTCACCAGCAGATTCAGCGTCTGTTGAGGGCCTTTTCCTGGTTCATAGCACCTTCTCACCACATCCTCACATGGTGAAAGGGACAGAGGAGTCCTCTGGGGTTCCCCATTATAAGGACACTATGATTATTCATGCAGGCTCTGCTCTAGCGATTTAATCTCCTCTGAAAGGATCTGCCCCCTAATACCATCACGTGGGGGTTAGGTCTCAGCACAAGAGATTAGGGAACACAAATACTCAGACTATAGCAACTAATAAAACACACATACACACATTTTTTTTTATAGTGCTTCTCTGAGAACTTTTTTGCAGGGAGACAGCTTCCGGGTTAAGGAGACACATGGTATTCTTGGAAGGAAAGATGAGTCTTGCTAGGAACCCAGAATTTCTATGGAAGGAAATGAATTCACCAAGGGGAAAAGGAAGAAGGGGAGCAGCGAAGTATTGGGAGATAGAAGTATTGGCCTCATGGTGAGGCTGAGAGGAGATATTAGGGAGAAATCTGTTGAATGGGAATGTTTTAGGGAAACTCTATGTGGTGAGAATACCCCTCCATCATGACATCACAAACCTTCAGTAAATATCACACATGCTCACTGATGCAAGATTTCTTGTGGAAGCCAAGAAAGGGGATAAGATCAAATCTAAATTATGATGAAAGCTGCAATGGTGGCAGACATCTGTAGTCCAAGCACTCAGGAGGCTGTCAGGAGGACTGTGAATTTGAGGCCAGCCTGGACTACATAGCAAGAACTGTTAAAAAGGAAGGAAAGGGGATAAACAAGAGAGAAGAACAAGAAAAAATCAACATGAAACAGAAACTGAGTAATCCCAAGGAGCTCAGAGGACAATCTCAGTGGACTGACTTCTCTGGAAGTCATATCCTTCTGTGCCTACATTAATTGAAAGCACACACACTTCCTGAGGACACAGATGGGGTGTTGCTCATGTCTGTGGTCCCCACAGTATCATAGAACACTGGCAGAGTATTCCTAATCCGAAAATCTAATACCCCAGGCTCTAAAACATGAAAGCTTTTAAGTGCTGACGTAATTCTAGAAGTGGGGAATTTCATATCTGACGTCATGTGATATAGGTCACAGACAAAATGCAAATTATTTTCAAGCTACATGCATGAGGTATGTATAGAACACGAAGCTTGTATTTAGACTCCATCCACAAGATATCTGAAAAAATCCAAAATCTAAAACACTTCTAGTCCTAGGATTTTGGGGTAAGGCAAACTCAACCTGTACAATGCTAAGTCCATAGTAGGTGATCAATAAACATTTGCGCCAATGAACTGAATTAAAAAGGGATATTTCTTTGTTGCATTCTTTCTAATATAGAGACAAATCACCAGACTACTGAGACTGCCAAAATTACGCTTACTGCCAAAGTCCAAAGGGCTTCAGAGCCTCTGCCCCGTCTTCTTTCAGTCACTCTTCTTCCTCAGGGGCTTCTTTTTTTCCAGAAGTGTTGACTGCAGTACTAGACAAACAGATCCCAAACACTTATCTTCATCTAGTACTGTGACCTGTGAGAATTATATTCACACCACAAATGTCAATAGGGTAAATTGCCACAGTGCCAGTAGTCGGCACAAAATCAATTGATCATTTTCCAGGCCAGAGTCAACTTCTACTCTCCTGGCTCCATGGGCACCATTTGTACATTCACTCTTCATCCACCTGGAAAGAGGCTGCAAAAGCAGATCACACACTTGGCCTCCCACCACCTGGAAAGAGTTTAGAGTCAAAATAATAACCTCTGGGCCGGTGAGATGGCTCAGCAGCGTAAGCGCCTACCTGGCAAGCACGAGGGCCCGAGTTCGACTCCCAGAACCCACATACGAAAAAAGGGCCGGTGATATCGCTCAGCGGCACGGGCGCCTGCTGGCGCGCGAGGTCCTGAGGTTGGCCCCCAGTACCCACACACACACACACACACAAATAATAATAATAATAATAATAATAATAATAATAATAATAACCTCTGACATCTGCTTAGCTCTGTACAATTTCCTAAATTCTTTCATGGGCAGCATTATTTTGACCTTGCAATAACCCTAAGAGGTACACAAGGAAAGTATTTTTTAGCCCCCTGGTATGGATGATCAAATTGATCTTTATCAGAAACAGGTAGCTGTGGCAAGCAATGGAATTTCCACTCAGAATCTGAATGATATGGACAGATTTTGTAAGGTAAGTCAAACATTTTGGGAATGAACTCAACCAATTGAAACTAAAACATTTGTTCATTTGTATCATCATTTGTACATGTGTTTATCTTTGTATTCTTCCCCTCTGGCATGCTATTTAATATCACAGAAACCTTGCTCAATGTTTTATAATTAATAAAGGTCACATCTCCTTCCCTAAAAAAAAAGGAACATACCATCAACTTATAATGATAATAGGTCAATTATAATATGGTGTTATAACTACAGTATGGTTTTATTCAATGATTCAATTGATATTTGTTAAGCACTTAATATATTCCAGAACAGGAAAGAGAAAGTGAGGCAGGTATAGTGTGAAATTTAAGCAGTGAGAACTTGACTACCTAAACCAAATCCCAAGTCCGTTATTTCAGCTTTGGAGCTTGAGTAATTTTTGAATGTTACAGAGAGCTTCAGTTCCTTCTTCCATAAAATGGAAAAAAATAAAATATTTCACAGAGTAGTTGTGAGGATTATATGTTAGTTAATATATGTAAAAATGTCATAATGGTGCTAGGTAGATTTTAGGTGCACAATAAATGTTAGCTATTAATATTTATCACTATTAAGAAACAGTGATATAAAAGTCAGAATATACAGCTAGAGAGAAATTTGAATTTTACAATTACAAACAAACAAAATCTATAATTTAAAAAATAATTATAAGCCAGAGACATATATAGCCAACAGACTTTTTTTTATAAAAATATGAAGGAATTCGATAGACAAATAAGAGTCTTCTCAATAAACAGTACTGAAACAACCTGATGTCCATATGCAAACAAAAAATTTTAAAGTTGATCCTTACCTCACACCATACACAAAATTTAACCCACAATGGACCACAGACCTAAACAGAAAAGCTAAAATTTCAAAACTTTATCCCAAATGTTTTCTTTATGCCAAACCTTTCCTACCACTCGGAACTGTAGAAAACCAATGATCTGTTTGTTTTCTGTCATGATCATTTTGCACTTTTTTAAATGTCTTATAAAGCAGAATTATACAATATCTAGGTTTTTCTGGTCTAGCTTATTTCCTTACGATAAGGGCTTTGAGATTCTATCACGTCCTTGAGCTTCACAAACCCAGACTGTAAAGCTAGGCAGAAAAAGCAGTGACTTGGAGTGTGCAGAGGGACACAGAAACTGGGAGCATCCAGAATGGATGTAGCCCTAAGGCAGACACCATTGACCAGCCACACCGGGAAGCATGGAAACAAAATGAAACTTAGTGATTCACTACTCCTCCCCCTAGAGTAGAAATCACTCATTTAAAACCCCCATCACCATTATTTCCACTCCAGAATGATGGAAGCCTTCTTGCTCTAAGGAGGGAACATTTGCACCAACTTTTGAGTGATCATGTCCAAACAGCTTGATCTGTTTCGGCGGACATCCCAAGATGACAAAGACAAGTTTTCCCATACCACATAAAGAGCAATTTAACCAACTCTGCAAGTCTTGCAAAGGAGGCCACTGAATGATTCTGTGGGCCACAACCCACCTTGACCTACTCAAAGGTAAAAAGCTGTAAATTAGGGAGAAATTGTCTTTGCAAGAGTATTCAATGGGTGGCAAGGCCCCTTGTTAGAAGGGGTATTTTTCCTTCACCTAAGTCTAATCAGAGGGACTCCAAGGAGGCATCAGGAGGCCCTGCCTTGCACGCCTGGAGTTTGAATGATATAGTGGATGGACTGTGCTCAGGAACTTACAACCTCCATATAATGGTGCCTCCCTATAATGATGCCTCTTTGTAAAGAGAAAAGCTGTACCTATGAACCAGAAGAGGAAGATATCAGGAAAAAGGATGCATAAATATCTCTAGTGGATAAGACGTGAACCATAGAAGAAAAAGGACTTCATAGAACCACTTAAACACTGCCTAAGCTATCTGGGTGGGGAGACATGAGGACTCCAACCTGGGATGTGGTATTACACCTGTATTCCTAAGAACAGAAGGAGAAGGCATAAATGGCCCCTGGATAAAATGTATTTCATATGCTACAAGAAGCACAATTGAATATTCCCAATGCAGACCCTAAAGAACCCACAGATGCATCCCCAGAAATGGAGCCAGCCTTGTTCATCTACTAACTTACTTTGGTCAGAAGTAATGAACTCAATTGCATGAAAACCAGTGATGCCAGGCCTCTCCCAGTCATCATTTCTCCTCCTTTCCCCATTCTGACTGCAAGGGTCAGAAATCTTAGCTAGTAATCTGATGGCAGTGCACAGAGCAGAAAACAGAAAAGAAGCTTTCTACTCATTCCTGATGCCCCACCCAACCCAGCATAGATGTGCATGCACCACACACACACACACAAACACACACACACACACATACACACACTACTGTCTCTACCATAGTAGGCACAGCAGGGATGGAAATGGGGACAAATTATTCAACCTTGAATAAAGTTAGAGACCATTTTTTTTTCTTAAACATTGCATCAGACTGGAAATATTCATTACTAAAATGATAATATTGTTGTAGCTAAAAATGATCAAAGGATTTTTAATTCTTAAGAATGAGCTGGTAGCTATGTCACCCACTCAAGGTTTCATCAAAATGCAGAGGAGACACTGTCCCCAGAGACACAGAGAGGAACTAATAAGATTGTAAAAGTGGCAGCTTTTTATATACAGGAAGAGAGAAGGAGAGTGAGAAACAGGATGCCTGAGGTGTACAAGGTATGAGAGTGTTAGAAAGAGCAGGCAGTCTGATGCGACTGAGGCAGCACGGAGGGACACGGTGTCAGAAGGAGTGAGGAAGACAGACAGAGCTGGTGGGAAGACACAGTGAGCTGCTCTGAAGTGAATTCCTTATTCTTCCTCAGAAAGAAGGCCTCTGGAAGGCAAAAGATAAGCTCAGTTAGGAGCTTTCACACTATAAACCTCATTGATGGTAGGGATGGAGACTGGAAGCCCTATGAAGCTTATTACAACACAACACCTTTATCCAAGGTTAACTTGCCAAAGTTTCCATTATATGCAGTCAACTACAGTTGGAAAACATTAAATGGAAAATTTCAGAAGTCTAAACAATTCATAAGTTTAAAATTTCATGTCATTCTGAGTGGCGTGATGAAACCTTGGGCTGCCTTGCCTGTTGCACCAGAGAGGTGAAGCATTTCTTTGTCCAGCATGGCCACACTGTATATATTACCCACTCAATCACTAGGTAGCCATCTGGGTTATCAGGTCAACTGTTGCAATATCACAGTGCTTGTGTTTACAAAACTCTTTATTTTACTTACTAATGGCCCCAAAGAACAAAAGTAGTAATGCAAAGAAGTCACTAGGGCAAAAAACATGGAAGGACAGATTAACTCTGGCAATGCCATGTACTGTCTGGCAATGCTGTTGACCATATAGGAAAAATCACAGTACACATAAGGTATGGCACTATCTGGGGTTTCAGGAAAACACTGGGAGTTATGGAATGCGTCCCCTGCAAGTAAATGGGGGGTGGCTACTGCAGTCCAAATGAAAGAGGAGACCCTGAAGTCAGACAACTTCAGTTGGGATAGAAAGAACATGAATCTGATAACCTCTCTGGAGGCAGAATTGACAGGGACCAGCCAGCTGTGCATCGGAGAAGTAGAACAAAAGCATAAGTCAAGGATGCAATTTCTTGGAGCCTGAGCAACAGGGAAGTGAGAAGCGCTAGAAACTTAGACATGAAACAGAAAAGGAGGAGGAATTTGGAAGAAACATGATGAGTTCAGTTCCAGATATGTTGGGTTTGAGGTACTATTGGCAGGACATTCTTGGAAGATGTATGAAATACAGCTGGAAATTCAGATCTTGGAAATCCAGAGAGGTCAAGGCTACAACCTGGGGTGTTCTCTCCCAAACCAATGTCCTCCTAAAAGGGATAGTACCAACATAAGGCATTTATGTGCAGTTGGAAAATTCTCTCAATTATTTTTAGCACATCTTAGAAGTAGAGGAGAAAAATGTATCTCCTTTAACATTTTCATTACATTCATTCTAAAATTATACTCTCCCAATTTCCAAGGACTTCCAGTGCCTGGTGTTGATATATAACCACATAACTTCACCCTCTGTATATAATGCTGAATTACTTACACCTCTTCCAGGGCTCACTTCTGACATGAGATGTCAAACAGAAATAGAACATGCATCTCCTGCATCTGGGGGTGAAACCTTGCAGAGAATTCTATGGGCTGCAATAAATAATTCCTAAGGTTCCTGGAAAGGAGCTCTGTGCACAGACAGCAGAGGGTCACTGCAGATTTATGACTGTATCTTCAAGGCAGCAGGCTATCCACAGCCCGGGAGCCTGCAGATGAGTGGGAGGTCCAGGGGATCCATGCTACAAAAAGACAGCTCGTCCCAGGACTGTGACACCTTGGCATCTCAAGAGCCATGGAACAGATGTTCCCATTTTCTAGCCTTTGTGACAGCTACCCTCACTGCTGGAGAAAGAACTTGAGGTTAGTGAAATCTGAGTGTATTTTTCAACAGTCATTCAAATCTGATACCAAGGGCCCTGAGACAAATTTCTATTATTGTGAATAAAAATTCTCTGGGCTGCTCGGCCCAGGGTTTGGCCTCAGAGGAACTGTACCCTGAGTGAAAAATGCCTTTCCAGCCCCTTCCTACCCACTGACTTTTTCTCATTTCCCACTGCTTTCATCTATCCCTTGGCTTCCTCTGTCTATATCTCCCTCTCCTAATTTTCCTAAGAAAAGCTCCTTCTTGTTCCTAGTCTTAGTTAGCTACCTTACTTCTCAAGCTCTTAGTTTTCTAACCTGCACAATGAAGGTGTCAGATCAAGTGTTTCTCAGACTTTAATATGTACATGACTCATCTGAAAATGTTAAAGCACAGATTCTACATAGTAACTCTGGAGTGGAACCCAATATTATGCATTTCTAATAAGATTCCAGTGATTTCAATGTGAACTACACTTTACATAGGAAAAGAATGACAAAAGGTGACAAAGAAACCTCACCAGCTAGGCTATCTCCAACTGTGTTGAGTATATCAGGGATGGGGCCAGGGGAGGCAACAAATGTGGTAAATGCATTCACAATAACCACTTTAAATATCTGCCTTCAAAGGAATAGATGATTCTTGAACACTCTTACAATTCAATATTCTAAAACACAGATGAAATCACTGCCTCATAGAAGATGGGTGGAAATATTAAAAAACAAGAAGAGAAATACATATAAAAATAAGCATCAGCAAAGTACAGGATCAGAAAAAATTACACATGGTAACAAAACAAAAAGCTGGTCCATAGAAAAGGCTAACAAGATACAACTTTGTAAAGAGTGGTCAAGGAACAAAAAGAGAGAAGATACAAATAAGTACAATGGAGAGTATAAAAGGGTGAGTAATTACTATTCTGTAGATGAAATGCTAATAATTTTGAAGGAATATTATGATCAAGTCATTATCAACAAATTTCAAAACCGAGACATGAGGTGAATTAGTTTTCAAGTTCAAAATGCAAAAATAATTAACTCAACAGAATAGACAGCTTATTTATAGTAGTAATACTTAAGAAATTTAGAAAATAATAAAAATAATAAGCCTTCTCTCCAAACCTTACACTCACATGAAAGTAGACCCAGAAGGTCTTACAGATGTAGTACCTAACCTTTATGCTAGGGGTGGGGTATAGCTCAGCGGTAGAATTTGCCTAGCATGCAAGAGGGCCTGGGTTTGCCCCTCCACACTGGAAATAATAATAATAAATAATCATAATTCTTACATTATAAAGGTGAGACCCCACCAAATACAAAGGATAAAAAAGGAAAGCAATTTCACTTATATGAAAAACTATAAGCTTCTTCTATAACGAAACAAGAAAAAAAATTATAGACCAATTTCACTTACAACTAAAAATGAAGATCAAAAGTAAAATATAGGATTTTCAACATACATTTCCAACATATACTTTAAAACTGTTCATCACAATCAAATCAACTTAATCCCAAATATTGGAAGATAATTGAACATTAGAACATCTATCAATCTAATTCTCAAAAATAAGCTAACTGAAAACTCAGATAATTATCTTCATATATAATGGAAAGCATTTGATAGAAGACAAGACATTCTTATTAAAAACTCTTATAAATGAAGCACCTAAATTGATGAAATTTATCTATAGCAAGCAAAACACATGGTGGAAACATATTTTATGGGAAAGAACAAGGTAAATGTACCTACTTTAATCACTACTGTTTGCCTTGATTTGGAAGCCTTTATCTAATTCACTAAATAGAAAAAGAAGCAAAATATTGAAAGAAGTGTGAGAAGTTGCAATTATTTAAAAAGATAATTATTGGGAAAGTTGCAATTATAGGAGTTCATGCACATGGAAAAGCTCAAAGCATCAAATTGATGTTTTTTGAATGAATGAGAAGAGAATGAATGAATGAATAAGTGAATTAAAGAAAGAAGGTCAATCATGGTGGCATTCAAGAAGCTCTCTGGAGTAGCAGTCTGAGAAGCTCCACATTTTCTCCCTTCAGTGCAACAGCCATAACTGGTAAAATTTATAAAACAGCCATCTAAAGTTTCTCAAAATTTTTCTAAAGACATGAAAATAGAGAAACATTTCTTAAAAAAAAGAAAAATTCTACCAAATCTCAGTAAAACAAAATCTGTAGTACCTAACTCACTCCTTACATGTCACATCCATCCCCTATTCAATGTGACCAAAGCTTTTCGCAGACGAAGCTGAGAACAAGGTTCCTTCTCCCCTAGCTCTTGGTCTATGGATATAGTTTCCTCCTGAAAGGAGCGTATTGACAGCTGTTTCCATCCTTCCCCGCAGGCTCCATGTTTCAGAAGCTCTGTTGTAGAAGTATGAAATCTGGGACTCCCTTCCTCTATCCACCCTAATTCATAGGGTGCAAACTGTACCCCAAACACACAAGCCAGGAATAATTGGTCCCAATTTACCCTTACCCTAGTTCCCCTGTAGAGTGCAGTCAAGAGAGAGAGAGAGGATGAAGCTAAGAAAACCGGAGATTCTCACCCATTCCCAGCTCTGTGTTCATAGAGCAAGGATATTGTAATGGAACTTCCTTAAAATTAGACCTTCTATCCCAAAACCCCACTCCTCACCCTTAGCTTAAAGCACCCAGAAAGATCTCCCATAGCAATGGAATGACTGACAGTTGTGAAAAACAAAACTACTTTCTCTTCTCTCCCTAAACATTTTCTTAAGATTTCCCTAATCTTTTAATGACCCTACCCTTTCAAGTGATATTCTAAATTGTAAAGAGAGGCCTCTGTAACACCCCCTTCTCTCCTCAGCTCATATAAATTTACAGAAAAGTAATGTGCCTATTTAGAAAGCAATGCACTCTGCTGGCCCCAGTAGTTAAGAGGAGACAGGAGCACTGTACTCTGAAGAGAAAGACCCCAACCAGCCCAACATAGGGATTTCCTGCCCAATGTCTCACTATACTTTTTCTCATACAAAAGCCCTTCAGTTCCCTGAGCCTCTGAGATAGCGATTTGAACTTCAGATACAGTTTTGAATAAGCTTATTTCCCCCCACTGACTTCCATCTTCCAAGTGCTCGGTTGAGCAGCCCAAACTTTAAATTCCAGTAACAATTTCACTCCAAAAGAAGTAGATTATTACCCTAGTATGGCTTGAATGTGTCCCCCAAAATTCTTGTGTTGGAAACTTAATCTCTAATGCAAAAGTGTTGGGAGGTAGGGCCTGATCGAGGTGTTTAGATCATAAAGATTTCACTTTTATGAGTAGAGTGATGCCACTATAAAAATGGGATTATATGGGTTCTCTCTCTCTCTCTCTTTCCTCTTCTTCCTCCTCTTCTGCTCTTCTGCCATGTGAGGAACAGCATCCTTCCCCTCTGGAAAATGTAGCATTTAAGGCACCATCTTGAAAGTGGAGACTGGGCTCTCCGACACCAAACATGCTGATACCTAGATCTTAGACATCCCAGTCCCCAACTGTGGGAACTATGAGAAATAAATTCCTGTTCTTTATAAATTACCCAGTCTGTTGCATTCTATTATGATAGCACAAATGAACTGAGATACTTCCCAAAGCACTGGTGCAGAGGTGCCCTGTGGGAGAGTCAAGCCATAAGAACAGAGAGTTGAGCTCCATATCTCTGCCAGGGCAGATTGGCTTTATTTGTAAAAGAAAGTGTGACAGTGCAACCCCAAGCGCATTATCATCAACAATAGAGGTTTTGTTGGTGAGCAATTAGAGGAGACAAATAGCTCCAGGAGAATAATAAATAAGCAAAATGGTAGATTAGCTATAAGTTTAATAGAGATGACCAGAAAAGACAAGGAGGCAGTTAAAAGCCTTCATGAAGTTGAAACAAGCTTCAAACTCTGGCCTCAAAAATTCATCCCTGCAAAAGGACTGACTTTAATTGAATCAGACTGTGGAGCAATGCACCGTATTTGCAAGGACTGTTGAAATTACTAAAGAACAACAGGCAGACCAGACAGAAACTTACAGGGACATCACAGGAAGAGAAAGTCCAGTAGAGCCTGGTTAAAATCACTATCATCCCTGGAGTGAGCATCCCCAAGACCATGGTTTCACAAAAATGTCAAAGGCATTTAAACTTGTATGCCTGCTTTACAAGGATTTAAAGAAAAAAATGAATTGAAGGAAAAAAATGGAAATAGAGTTTTTGCAAATGGGGAGGAGAATAAGTGTTGGAGCAAGGGGAAGGGAAGGAGACCAAAAAAAAAAAAAAAAAGAATTAAGATGTGTTATGCGCAGGTACAAATTCCCCATGATGAATATGATCATTATAAACTGCAAACATGTACTAATAAAAAAAGAAAAATAGCAAAGGCCTAGGAAAATAGACTTCACTGAACTAGCTCATCAAATCATAAAACAAATAAATGATCAAATAAAAAAGTGACAGGCCGGTGAGATAGCTCAGTGGCATAAGCGCCTGCCTGGCAAGCACAAGGTCCTGAGTTTGACTCCCGGAACCCACATATGAAAAAAGGGCCGGTGATATCGCTCAGCGGCACAGGTGCCTGCTGGCGCGCGAGGTCCTGAGGTCGACCCCCGGTACCCACCAAAAAAAAAAGTGACAACACCACAAAGCCTTGGGAGGGGATCAGTATTCAGAGTTGTTATGATATATTATCTGAAATGCCCAGTTTTGAAGCAAACAAACAAAAAATATTTGCGATGAAGACAGAAACTGCCTTTAAGGGGTCCAGGTGCTGACTTGGTTGAAAAAGACTCTGGAGCAACTACAGGTTGAATATTCCCAGTGTGTAAATCTAAAATCCAAAATGCTCCAAAATCTGAAAATTTCTAAGCACAGGCATGATGCCACAAGTGGAAAATTCTACACCAGATTTTGTGTGATGGTCTCAGTCAAAATGCAGGCACACTAAATATATTGTGTAAAATTACCTTCAGGCTATATATATGTTTATGAAACATAAATGGATTTCTGTTTAGAGTTGGGCCCCCTCTGCAATATCTATCTATCTATCTATATCTATATCTATATATCTATATAGATATAGATATAGATATAGATATATCTCCACCCCCCACCCCAAAAAAAGAAACTGAAAAGTGAAACATTTGTAGCCCCACTTCAGATGAGGGATACTCAACCTGTACTACAAATAATTCAAATAGCTAAAGGAAGCATTGCTTAAAGGATTAAAAGAAGATATGAGCACAATGCCACATCCAATAAGAGTATCAACAGTGACATAAATTACACAAAAGAACCAAATGGAAATTTTTGAATCGAAAAATGTAAATAACTAAAAAGAAAAATTTACTAGAAGGGTTCGGTTGTAGATTTCATTTGACAGAAGAAAGACTCAACAGAGAAAAAGAAGTTCAGGAAAAATAAACAGATCTGCAAGGAAAAATGTAATTATCCACACCAAAATGTGCATAAAGATAATACCAGAAGAAGTGAAGAGAGTAGAAGACCAGAAAAAAAAGTATTTGAAGAAGTAATGACTGAAAACTTTCCAAATATGACTGTTTTAAAAACAAATTTTGCAAAAAAAATTAACTCACCAAACTCCAAGTAGGATAAATACAGAGATTCATACCCAGTTACATCATAGCCAACATGTTGAAAGAAAAAAGAAAATTTTGCAAGCAGCAAGAGAAAAACAGTTCCTTGCACATAAAGGAATCCCAGTAAGATTAACTGTTGACTTCTAATCAAAAGTAACAGAGACCAGAAGGCAGTGAGCTGGCCCTATTCAAAGTACCGAAAAAAAAAGAAACTGTCAACTAAAAATATTATATCCAGCAAAACTATGTTTCAAAACCAAATTATTCTACATCAAAAAAATTTTAACTGTTTAAATTTAAATTTAAATTTTAAATTTTAAATTTTTTTGAAGGGAGAGATTAAAACATTTCAAGATAAACAAAAACTAAGAGAAGTCATTGTTAGCAGACCCAACTTATAAGAAATTATTATAAAGGAAATTCTTCAGGAAAAGAGAAAATAACAACACATAGTAATTCAAATCCACAAGAAAGAACAAAAATCTCTACTGAAGGTGTTTATGTAGGTAAGTATGAAAAACAGTATAAGTATATATTTCTTCTCCTTTCTCCTCTTAACTGACTTAAAAACATTTGCCAGGAGCTGAGGACGTAGTACATGCCTAAGGCCCTAGTTTCAATCTCTTGCACCAAAAAACAAAACAAAACAACAACAAGAAAAACAGCATAACAGTGTGTGTGTGTGTGTGTGTTGTTGGGCCTATAAGATATACAAATATGTTTAACAATAACAGTACAAAGGAGATGGGTGGTAAAATCTGTGTGGGAGTAAGGAAATAACACCAGATGATAACTCGGAACCACAGGAAGAAATCAAGAGAACCAGGAATGGCAAATAAAAGAAACTCTATAAATGTATCCTTGCTCTTCTTGCTCCCTCAGCTTCTCTAAAAGTTATATACTATAAAAAGCAATAATTATAACAATGTATTGACAGTTTTTAGCATATATGAACATAATGTGTAACAACAATGCAAAAAACAGTAGGAAATAGAACTATACAGGTGTGATATTTCTGTATTTCACTGGAATTAAGATAGTGTAAATCTGAAGTTGATTCTGATACATTATGATGTATATTGTAGCCCTGAACCAACTTTTCAGAAAATGACTTGAAAACTATAAATTAAAAAATGAGCAAAGGAATTAAAATGTTTTAATAGAAAAATATTCATTTAATAAAAAGAATGAAGGAGAAACCAAGAAAGAACATAAAACATATAAAACATTAGACAAAAATCAAATCATATTAACAAAACTAGAATGAAAATATATTAAGCAAGCCATTCAAAAGACAAATTATCAAGGTAGATTTTAAAGAAATGGGATTCAACTATAGGATCCAAGTACAAAAGATATAGTTTAGATTCAAAGGTACAAATAGTTTTAAAGAAAAAAAAATGAAAAAAGATACAGATACACCATGCATGAGCAACCATGAGCGAGCTTGAGTGGCTACACTAGTAACAGACAACATAGATTCTTTTAAAAAGTTACTAGAGATAAACCAGTATACTTATAATGTTAAAATCATCAATCTTATAGGAAATACAACCATTATAGACATATAATCTACCTAAGAGAGCCCCCACATACATAAAGCAAAACTTGCCAGAACTAAAGGAAGAAAGTAGACAATTCAATAATAATTATTGGAGTCTCCAATATCCCACTTCCAATAAAGGAAAGAAAATATACATAGAAGACCCATAAGGATATAAAAGACTTGAACAACACTACAAGTGATCTAGACATTGCTAGATCACTTCACTCAGCAACAGTAGAATACATATTCTTGACAAATGCACATAGAACAGTCTCCAGGATAGACCATATGGTAGGCCACAAATCAGGCTTTATTTAAATGTAAAAATATTGAAATCATATGAAGCATGAAGTCTGGCCACAATGGAATGAAATTTGACATCAATAACATAAGGAAATTGGAAAACTCACAAATATGTGGGAAATAAACAACATACCCTATTAAATGACTAATGAGTCTAAGAAAATTATAACATAAATTAGAAAACAGCTCAGATGGATAAAAACAAAAATAACACACCAAAACACATGGGATATAACTAAAGCAGTGTTCAGAGGAAAATGGTAATTGTGTCTCTATAAAGCAGATTGCAAATCAGTAAACTGAGCCCCCACCTTAAGAAGTAGAACAATAAGCTCAAACTAAACCCAAAGCAAGCAGAGAGAAAGACCTAATAAGGATGGGAGAAAAAAAAATGAATAAAAGACCATAAGAACAACAGAAAAAAAAACTCAATGAGACCAAAAGTTGGTCCCTTTAAGGTTCAACAAAACTGAGTGACTAACTAGACTGACTAAGAAAAAAAGGAAATGCCAGGCATAGTGGGACATACCTGAGATCCCAGCTCTTCAGGACACTGAGGCAGGAGGATTACAAGTTCAAAGGGAGCCAGAGCAATTTAGCAAGACCCTGACTCAAAAAAAATTTATAAAGGGAGGAGAAACTGGGGGAGTAGCTTAGTGGTAGAGCACTTGCCTAGCATTCATGAACCCCTGAGTACAATCCCCAGTACTGCAAAGGAAAAAAAAAATTACCAAAATAAAAGGCATCATAAGTGAATTTTATGAAAAACCATATGCCAACAAATTAGATAACTGGTGAAATATATATATTTCTAGAAAGATACAAGCTATAAAGCTGACACAAGAAGAAATGATAAATATAGACAAACATATTGAGATTGAATTAGAGAGCATAAAATCTCTAACAAAATAAGGACAAAACAATTATTTCACTGGTTAATTCTATCAAATAATTAATGTAAATATTTTACAAGCTCTTCCAAAATATAAAAGAGTACAGAACATTTTCCAGTTCATCCAATGGAAGCTATATTATCCTGACATCAAAAACAAAGGTATGACAGGAAAAGAAAACAATATATGTCCTTTATGGCTAGCAATGCAAAAATCTTCAAAAATACTGTCACATCTGGTAACATAAATGATTTTACACCACAGTCATGTGAGTTTTGTCAACATAATGCAGGTTAAACATTTGAAATTCAAGTAAAGTAATATATCATATTGATAGAATATAACAACACAAACACATGACTATCTTAATAAATACATGTGATATTGTGATATGATAAGAAATACATTTTTGGTCTCCATCCTTAGTTCCTGGCACAAAGCTCTGAAAACCTTTGGAATTGTCTGAGTGCTAGAAACAAAGAACATCATTTGTTATTTATAATACGCTCCTTTTGTCCATACTTTTTATGCTAATGAGATGACCCTTGTGAGAGGGGTTGGTTGACAGAGGAACCAATACAAGATTAGGAGGTTGAGGCCAGTGAGATGGCTCAGCAGCATAAGCGCCTGCCTGGCAAGCGCGAGGTCCTGAGTTCGACTCCCGGTACCCACATACGAAAAAAGGGCAAAAAAAGGGGTGATATTGCTCAGCAGCACAGGCACCTGCTGGCGCGTGAGGTCCTGAGTTCGACCCCCGGTACCCACAAAAAAAAAAAAAAAAAGATTACGAGGTTGTATTTCCAGCCCCATCTCTGAGTCTGGAGATGGAGGAAAGAACAGAGATTGACCTAATTACCAATGGCCAATAAAGCCTCCATAAACACCTTAAGTGATGGG
Organism: Erethizon dorsatum; assembly: GCA_028451465.1. Taxonomy (NCBI): domain Eukaryota; kingdom Metazoa; phylum Chordata; class Mammalia; order Rodentia; family Erethizontidae; genus Erethizon; species Erethizon dorsatum. The sequence continues at coordinate 27,422,687 of CM051826.1, forward strand.
GTTTGGAGAGCCTCCAGGTTGGAGAGCATGGAGGTTCTGGGATGGCCTAGGAGCATGGGAGTGCCACACGCCTTCCTGTAAGACTTGCCTAGGCATTACTTCCATCTGGCTGATCTTGAGTTGTACTCTTTATTGTGAACTGATAAATGTAAGCAAAGTGTCTTATGTCCTGTGAGCCCTTCAAGAAAATTATTCAATACTAAGAGAGAGCTATGGAAACCTCAATTTATAGCTGGTTAGTTAGAAGTATGAGAAAAAATCTGGACCTGTGACTGGTATCTGAAGTGGGGAAAGTTTAGGGAGATTGAACCATAAGGTTCAATCTGTGAGGTCTGCACTAACTCCGAGTAGCTGGTGTCATACTTGAATTGTAGGACACCCAGTTGGTGTTTAGGTCATTGGGGAATTGCTTCATGTGAGGTGAAAAACCCACATATTTGGTGTCAGAAGTGTGAATGTGGAAGAATAGAGTTCCACATTTGGCAAAAAGCTTTTGGCAAAATCCAACATCTTTTCATGCTTTAAAAAAAAAAAAAACACTCAACAAACTAGGAATAGAGAGAACTTCTTCAATCTGATAAAGGGCATCTTAAAAACCCACAGCTAGAATCATGACTGATGGTAAAAGACTGAATGTTTTCCCCCTAAGAATGAGAAGATACGGCAACTATATAAGAAAACAAACAAAAAGCATCAAGATTTGAAAAGAAGTAAAATTATCTCCATTCAGAGATGGTATGAGCTTTTTTATAGAAAATTCTTTTTTAAAAAACCCATATTGTACAATTCCATTTATATGCCATGACCAAAATAGAAAAATCTATTAAAAAAAAAAAAAAGTAAGTTGAATTAGTAGGGTTTTTGAGGGTTGAAAGTAGAGACAAGGAGACTAGGAGAGAGAGCTGATAGGTACAACATTGCTTTTTGGAGAAAACTGCCTTAGAAAGATCTTAGCAAAAGCACCTGGAAAGTGAGGAACTGAGGGTCCCAGGAAGGAGGTCTCCAATTGGAAGTGCCTGGACTAGGAGTGTGGGTGAATATATGAGCTTGGCTGGCCCAGGACTCTCCGAGTTTCCTTCAGAAAATTGCAACACACTGGCTTTTCACCAAGACTAGAGTGGGGAGGCAGCTGCTTCCCACAGCCCTGCCAGGCAAAACTCCTTAGTACCTGTGGTTACACTTGACAGAGCACACAGGATTCGGGCCTGGAGCCAGACTGCTTGCTGCATGCTACAAATCTTGGCATGTCGTGTTACTATACAGATTCAGTTCAAAATACTTTTTAATTTGCCTTATAACTTCTTCTTTGAACCTTAGCTTATTTTGAAGGGTATTGTCTAATTTCCAAATATTTAAAATTTTTTCAAGAGATTGTTCTGGTTTTGATTGATAATTGATTCTGTCGTGCTTTGATCATCTCTTTTTTTAATTCAGCCACATTTCAAGTGAGACACAACACTATAGCATTTAAAAATAATGCAATCTTGCTCCCAATGCAAGTGGCAAGAGCAAGAGGACTCCATGAAGCTCTGCTAAAGGGGAGAGATTTTATATCTTCCATAACGTGTGCTTTATCACCAACAGATGGTCTTTCTTGCTGAATGCTCCATGTTCACTCAAAGAAAAATGTGTATCCTACTGTTTCTAGTGAAGTCCTCCCTAAATATCAATTAGGTCCATTTTTGTGGATTTTTCTACTTGTATTTTTACATCTGTGTTGTTTTCACAAACTTTGATGTTTTTTATTAGACATACCAAATTTACAACTATTATATATCTTAGATGAATTTACCACATCTGTCATTTATATTCTATTTAACCAAGGTAATATTCCTAATTTTGAAGTTTAATTTGTCAGATATTAATGTAGCCACTTCGTGTCATAACTTTTGCCATTCTTTAGCTTTTAACACACGTGTGTCTTCACATTCAAATTAGTGTTCTCTTTTGCGGACAGCTTATAGTTGGCTCTTACTTCTTTAGTCTAACAGTTTCTGTTTTTTAATTTGGTGTTTATTTGTATTTAATGTAATTATTGATAGGGTTGGGTTTAAATTTAGCATTTACTATTTCTTTTCTATTTGTCACATCTGAATTTTTTTGTTCCTTCTTCCATTTTTGACTGCATTCTTTTGGACTGAGTAATTCTTAGTTTTCCATTTAATCCCCATGTCTGACTTTTTGGCTATACTTTGCCTTGCTTTTGTTACTCTAAGGTTTATCATAGGCACTTTGTTTGTTTTTTTGTTTGTTGAGACACGGTCTCACTATGTAATTCAGGTTGGCCTTGAACTCACAGAGATCCTCCTACCTCAGCCTCCCAAGTGCTGGGATTACAAATGTGCACCACCACACTTGGCCCTATCAAGGCATTTTTTTTTTTTTTTTGGTGGGTACCGGGGGGTCGACCTCAGGACCTCGCGCACCAGCAGGCGCCCGTGCCGCTGAGTGATATCACCAGCCCCTTTTTCATATGTGGGATCCGGGAGTCGAACTTGGGCCCTCGCGCTTGCCAGGCAGGTGCTTACGCCGCTGAACCATCTCACCGACCCTATCAAGGCATTTTTAACTTACCTTAATCATCTACCTTCAAGTAATTTTATGCCATTTTACCTATGATGTAAGAACCTCATCATAATATACTTTTTTTTTTTTTTTTTTGTGGGTACCGGGTGTCGACCTCAGGACCTCGCGCGCCAGCAGGTGCCCGTGCCACCGAGCGATATCACCGGCCCCTTTTTCGTACGTGGGTTCCGGGAGTCGAACTCGGGCCCTCCTGCTTGCAGGGCAGGCGCTTAAGCCGCTGAGCCATCTCACCGGCCCCCCAATATACTTTTATTTACTGCCCCTCCCATCATAGGTGGTACTGGTATCAGACAATTTATTCCTATATATGCTACAAATCTCAAATGTATTGTCATTATTTCTGCTTAATTAGTTTTCTTTTAAGGAGGGAAAATATTTTTATATTTACCAAAATATTTACAATTTCTGATGCTTTTCATTCTGGTACAGATCCAAATTACCATCTAACATTATTTTCCCTCTGCCTATAAAACTTCCTTTATCATTTAAGTGTCCCTCTGCTAGTGGACTTCTCTTCACTCCTGCTTGAGCTAAGAGAAGAATAAAGAGCTTTGTTTTACCTTCATGTTTGTTCTCTGTAATTACAGTGTTGAAATAATTTAGGGAAATTGTACGCATTAATTAATCAAATATATATTCTGCCTCTGTTCTCCCTTTAGAAAACTTCATTTTATCCCATACATCACCAAACTTTGCTTTGCTTTCCGGTCATATGTGTGAGGGTGTGTGTGCTTCATTTTGGATAGTTTCTGTTCTCAAGTCTTTGTCTTCTATCTTTTCACTCTGGTATTGAATCTGTTATTTATTCAGTTTAGTGAGCTTTTCATTTCAGAAATTATATTTTTCACCTCTAGAAGTTCTGTCTAGGTCTTTTTTTATATCTTCCATTTGCCTGTTCATTACAGTCATGTTTTCTTTTCCATCCTTGAACTTAATGAACATATTTACAATAGTTTAATGTTGTTTTCCACTATTTTTATCATCTCTGTCATTGCTATTGCCTAATTTATCTCTGGGTAATGGATTATATGTTGTTGCTTCTTTTCATGTCTTGTCATATTTTAGTGGGTACAAGTCATAGTTAATGTTATGTCATGTACTGGGTTATGCTGTAATTCTTTAAAGAGTGTTGGACTTCATTATGGAAGGATTTTATTTGAAAATCTATTTGACACTTTCAGGTTAAGTTTTATGTTATGTTAAGACAAGTCCATAGTAGCATTTCCTGTAGGGCTAGTTTAGGCTCCTAAGGCATGTCTCTTTGGAATTTTGTACTAATTACCCCATGTACTCAATAAGACCTCTCTTCCCTGGCTGATGGAAACTCATGGATGTTCCAGCTAGTATGAGCTCTGGGATTTTTCAGCTTATTTCTCTGTAGGACTTAATCTTTTCCTAGAAGTTGTTCTTTATAACAGACTCAAATAATTTCACCTATGCATAGGTATGCTTGTATTCATACAGACTCTTGGATACCTCCCTATAGATTTCTGGACCTCTTTTGTTGCTAAACTCTCTCCTCTCTGTTGTTCTTCCCCATAAATAGTAGCCGCTATGTCCTCTTCAAACTCTTCTCACTTCAATTCAGTAAGATGGCTGGGCCTTGTTTGTGTCTACTCTTTCTGTGCCATGGTCTAAAAATTGCTTCTAGGTGGAAAGGCAGGCAGACTATACAGTTCCCTTTGTTCTCGTTTGCAACATCACAGTTACATGCTTCCCATTGTCCAAAGGTGGAATATTGTTGTCTCATACATTTTGTCCAGTTTTGTAATTGTTATGGTGGTGAGACAATCCTGGACACTGTCACTTCCTCATGGTCAGAAGTGGAACTACCAGGGACTGAGGATGTAGCTCAACAGCAGAACACTTACCTAGCATAGGCAAAGCCCTGAGTTCCATCCCCAGCCTTGGGAGTGGGGAGGAGAGAAGTTCGGAAATGTAAGTTTTTTTTTGTTTTTTTTTTTTGTTTTTTTTTTGGTGGGTACCAGGGGGACGACCTCAGGACCTCGCGCGCCAACAGGCACCCGTGCCACTGAGCGATATCACCGGCCCCTTTTTCGTATGTGGGTTCCGGGAGTCGAACTCGGGCCCTCGCGCTTGCAAGGCAGGCGCTTACGCCGCTGAGCCATCTCACCGGCCCCGGAAATGTAAGTTTTTAAATCATGAGTGTATATGCAGTAAAGTCATGATACTACATAAGATCACCACAAGAGTCAGTATAGTAGCAACTAGAAGTGGTCCATGAACAGGGCTCTGCAGTGTTTCCAGTGTTTTGAACACATGTAGATGAGGAAGCTTTGACAAGGACATGAGAAGACCAGTGAGGCAGAAGGAAAATCAGGAGAATATGGTGTCTGGGAAGATAAGAGAAAGAAGTCTTCAAAAAGGAGTGAGTGGAGTGGTCACCTCTGCTCAATGAGTGTGATAAAAGCAAGATGAGAATTGGGAAGTGACTTTGAAATTCAGCAACATGGAAGTTATTGGTAACCTTTACAAAAGGCATTTTTGATGGAGGGAAAAGTTGAAACTAAGCATGAACATTTTTCAAGATGAGCTGATGAGAGAAATCATAGCATGCTATTAGGCACAAAGGTCTCACAGACAAGGGTAAAGTGTTTACGGCAGAGAGCTAGGGACTGTCACTGAAGTGGTGCTCTTGAGTAGGAAGAGGAGCGCAGTCTGGCTATGCAGTGAAGACGCTGGCCTTGGGTCACAGTGAGGACAGTCCATCTAGTTCCAGGAGAAATGGTAGCATCCACAGAGACAGAGGCAAAGAAACGAGTCAGGTGCTGAGCACGCAGACTTTCTCTCCCAACTGTTCCTAGTTTATCAGTGAAATAGGAGACAAAAGTCATGGGCTGAAAGAGTAGATTAGGGAAGGCATGTTGGGCATTAGAATAAAAAGAAGGGAAAATGATAGAGCCCTTTTGAAGATTAAGGACAGTGAAATGTTCTATTGTATTTTGCCTGGACCACTGAATACCCACTTGGAATGCATGATCATGAATTTTAAAGGAAGACCAATTGGCAGAGTAATGGGGTTTTTCTTCTCAAACAATTTTCATTTAGTGTGGGTGCACAGTGGGCAAAGAGTAAATTATATCAAGGTTATGCTTTTGCTAAACAATGACAGTAACAATAACACAATGAGGAAGGGCAACTGAATTATTAAGATGATTGGTTATGCATGGATTTTTAAGCAGCATATGAAGGAAGTAAGAACATAAAACTAAGGGACATAGAAAAAGATGGGAGGGGCTGCATTGTGGTACACACCTATAATTCCAGCAGTCTGGAAGGCTGAGGCAGGAAGATCGCAAAAGAAAAAAAAAAAAAAAGGAAAAAGAAGAGATGGTAGGATCAATAGATTGATGATCTCATGGGATCAAGGTATAGCATCCAGGCTTCACTGCATGGCTAATAACCTCAATGTTGCCCGCATTCACATTTTAGACTCCATTTTCATTCTGAAAAGGAAGACATATAAATGAGTATTCAAAGAAATATCATTATTTCATTAGTGATAAATGTGAACACATAAATAAAGCAAGGGAAGGAAATGACAGTCATTGGGGAGGTGAGGGAATATTAAATCTTGTTGGTCATGGAAGGCAGCTAAGCAACAGGCACACACTCTGCTGCCAAGTCACTCCCATTCTCTGGCAAGCCCTGTTCCTATCCTGCCTCTTGTCTCACGCTTGCCAGAAAACTGCCTCCTTCTTCACTAAGAAGCATCACCTAGCAATAAACTCACATGTTTACCCTTATCTCTGCCCCAAAATGCTTTCTTTGCCCAGTCTGCCCACATCTCTTCTACTCTCTGTGAATGGGAGACCTCTCTCCTTATAAGGGGCAACCTCTCCTTACAGCATGCCCAGCTGGCTCCTTCCCTCTTGCTTTCACATGGTCACAGATCTTCCCATATGGAGAAAACTATTTCCTGCAAGGGACCTAAACCTGGAATCTCCTCCCTTTTAAAATACTGAGAGCCCGTAAACCTCTCCTTTCCCATGACTGAGCTCCTTCTCTTGCCTTTCTCTTTCTTTTTTCAGTTACTGGTCTGTATATCTAAGTGACTTTTCTATGTTCCCTTTTCTTTACCTTTTTTTTTTTTTTTGGTTTGTTTGTTTGTGTTTTCAGTGCTAAGAATAGAACCTGGGACTTTGTGTATGCCAGGTAAGTGCTCGACCACTGAGCTACACCTGCAAGCCCTATCTCCAACTTTCTACTCTCACATCCTGTTCCAATTTTCCCTCCTACCCTACTGCAAATTTTTTTTCCAGTTCTAGCCCTCCTGTCACCATACTATACCAGGCCCTTACCTTCCAAGGCCTAAGATCTCTAATAACCTTCTCAATGTCTCCTGACCCCAGACTCACCTCCCTCTAATCCATCCCATCTGGATTAATCTTTCTAAACTATTACATAGGTCTCGTCTTACTCATGATGAAAAAGAGCCTGGAATTTGGCCATAGACAAATCCCTCCCACCATGACTTCAGTCTATCTTTGCAGTCTTCTACACCACACCCCTTACAGATCTTTTTGTTTTGTCTGACCTGTCTTCATACTATCCTTAGACATTCCATTTATTGATTGATTGATTCATTCGTTCGTTTGTTTTATGGTACTAGAGATTGATTCCAGGGACTTTGCACTAGACTACATCCCTAGCTTTTATTTATTTGTTTGTTTGTTTGTTTGTTTGTTAGTCTATCTACCTATTCATCTATTTATTTCTTTAATTTTGAGACAGGGTCTCACTAAGTTGCCCAAGCTGGCTGGGCTAGAACTTGCGACCCTCCTACCTTAGCCTCCCAGAGTATCAGGAGAACCAGCATGCGTCACCATGCCCAGCACCCAAGTTGGATTGCTGTCTGCCTAGTCGCGTCTTACACCCACTCGTGTCCAGTTACTTTTCCAGTGTATAAATCACCGCCTCCTGTCTCATAATAACTATGGGACTTGCAGAATCTGAGTGCAATACATCCAACATCAACATTTTGGAGCACAAAAGGCCCTTCCTGCTTATATATATAGGCAGGGAATGGACTAATTGATCCCCCCATCAAGAGGGACTTAGCAACTTGTCCCAAAATTGAACAGAGAGAAACAGACCCAAATCACTGAACTCTTTTTCTAGCACCCCTGTTCCACATCAGTTAGGCTTTGAAGTTTGTATTTTTCATTCCCACAATGCACTAGACTTGGTCTAGGTACTGAGAACACTGCAGTGAACACAGATGGGACACCATGATCTCCTAGAACTAGCATTTCAGTGCAGAGAGGTAGGCAGTAAGCAAAGTAAATAAGTTATGTGCAGTGGGCCCTCCACATTCATGTAGTTCTTATTGGCCAATTCAACCAATAGCATATTTGAAAAAACAATTTTTAAATGCATCTTTACTGAATGTGTACAAATTTTTTCTCATCAATGTTCACTAAACAATACAGTAAAACACCTATTTACATAGTATTTACATTGTCTTAGCTATTATAAGTAATCTAGAGATGATTTAAAGCACATAGGAGGATGTGTGTAGGTTATATGCAAATACTATGTCATTTTATTTAAGGGACATAGCATCCGTGAATTTTGGTATCCTATGTGGGATCCTGGAATCAAGTCCCTATGGACACCAAGGGACAACTCTATATAGAATATATTAGGCAATCGGGAAAAGAAAAATGAAAGCAAGGAAAGGAGAAAGGAAGATTCCGTGTAAGGGGAGCTATTTTCAGGAGCAGACAGGGGAACTCCCTGGAAGAGTAGGGGGAGCCCTGCAGCTGTTTTGCGGTGAGAACATTATAGACAGATCATGAATACTGAGGTAGGAGCCCCCTGGACTGTTCAACAAACAGCAAGGTGGTCAGTGTGGCTAACACTGGAAGGCCATTTGGAGACATGATCAGGAAGGGCCTGGAGGCTGCTGTGAGAACTGAGTGAGGTTGGATGTGTCATTCAGATTCTAAGACAGCACCACAGTCTGGGTGGCTTCTAAACCATATAAATTCATTTCTCTCAGTTCTGCAGATTGGAAGTCTAAGATCCAAGACGCAGAAATTCAACATCTGTTCTAAAAACCAAGGCCTGCTTCCTCATTCCTGTATTTCCGTCTTTCTGTTGTGTTCTCATGTGGAAGAGTCTCTTTTACAGAGGCACTAATGCCTTCATGAGGCTCCACCCTTATGACCTATCAAAGGTCACCTGTCAAAGCCTCCACAATCACCTACGTATTAGTTACTTTCTCATTGCTGTGACTCAATACCCGACACACAACTCTAAGGAGGAAAAGTTAATTTTGGTTCGCAGTTTGTACAGAGATCAGTCTGTAGTCAGCTGGGTCCAAGACAAGGTGACATGGCAGTGAGGCATGGCAGAGGAGAAAGAGCTCATAGCATGGTGGCAGAAAGCAGAGAGAGAGATCAAGGAAGGAGGAAGGGAGATAGACCCTTCCAGGCCATGACCCCAACCACCCACTCCTCCCAACATCACATTTAGCTATAAACTCATCAGTGGAGGGGCCGGTGAGATGGCTCAGAGGCATAAGCGCCTGCCTTGCAAGCGCGAGGGCCCGAGTTCGACTCCCGGATCCCACATACGAAAAAGGGGCCGGTGATATCGCTCAGCGGCATGGGTGCCTGTTGGCGCGCGAGGTCCTGAGGTCGACCCCCTGGTACCCACCAAAAAAAAAAAAAAAAAAAAAAAAAACTCATCAGTGGACTAATTCACTGTTAAGTATCATACTCTCATAATTGAATTACCTCCCCAAAACCCCACCTATGAGGATATGAGGCTTTGGGGGAAGAGGGCATCTAGATATAAACCATAACAGAGGGTGATTGGATCATGGGGGTGCTATACTTGTCAGTGGATTCATCTCCTGGTGAGTTCACTGGCTGAATGTGTTAGGAAGAGGAGCCTTGTTGGAGGTGGGTCACTGGGGTTGAGACCTGGAAATATGTATTTTTGTTCCTGATTCCTCCCTTCATGCTATGCTTCTGGTTGCCATGAGGTCAACAGCCTTCCTTTGCCACCCCTTCTACCATGTGGTGTCTGCCTTAGAGCTTACCATGGACTCACCCCACCGAATCTGTAAGCCAATATAAACCTCTCTCTTTTAAGTTGTGGGTGTCTGCTATTGTGTCTCAGCAATGAGAAATTAACTAATACACATTTCTGTGGGACAAAATTGTTGTGCTCAAGGGCTATATAGAGATTTTCTACAGATAACATCATAAACAGTATCCATAAAGGAATGAAAAATGAAAAATTAGCTTTCATTAAAATTAAGAACTTCCCCTTGAAAGACATTGTTACAAAAATGAAAGGATGAAACACAGATTGGGATAAAATATTTGCAAGTCATATATTTGAGAAAAACTTCTTTCTATATACCATATAAAAAACTATGAAACCTAACAATTAGAAAATTTTTAAAAATTGAAAGTACAGGCAACAGGATTTGAAAAGATATTTCACCATCGAACACACCTAGATGTCACATAACCACATGCAAAGTTGCTTATCATAGTTATCAACTAAGTGAAAACTCATCCCACAAGGAAAGGTAGCTTTTGAAGAGCAAAAATTAAAAAGTCTGTCCACACCAGGTGTTGGTGAAGAATGCAGGAACAAGAACTCTTCTGCCTTGTTAGTGGTACAATCACTTCAGAAAGCATTTTGGCAGTTTATTTAAGATTAAAAACTTACCTACCTCATGATTCAGCCCATTGATCTGATATATGCTCATACAGAGACTTTCACATGAACATTTACATCAGCTTTGTTTTCAATAACTGAAAATTAAAATGCAAACATCAGCCAACACCTGAATGAATAAACAAACTGCAGTAACATGTGCAATGGGATTCTACTCAGTAAAACATAGGAACAGACTATAAATTGATCTCAAAATAATTACATTTGGTGAAAGAAGGCAGACAGAGAAGCCACATTGTATACACTCATTATACACATTTCGAGAAGGTGATAACACATGTTTGGACAGATTGCAGGCCAATCTTTTCCTGGGGACATGGTGGAGCAGGATAGGGAATGTGGGAGGGCATAGCAAGGGGGAAGAGGAAACTTTCAAGAGTGACAGATTTATCTGGTTTCCTAACTCTGTTCATGGCTTTATGGGAATATGCATGTCAAAGCTTATCAAATTCTATAGTGTACTTACATGCAGGCCATTTTATGTCTATTTTCTTTTAATACAACCATTAAAAATGTGAAGCACAGTAGTGTGTTCCAAGCAAAGTCTACCAGTCAGGAATAGAAAGTCTAGTCCAGCATGGCTCGTGTTTGTTGAATTACCTTGTAGTTTATTTCCACAGACTGTCATGAATGTGGCTGCTTCACATCCTCTTCCCTAGGACAGTAAATTTGCACATCATCACCCATAAATGTCAATTATTCTTCAGTAGTTGAGTCAAAGAGCAAAGACACATGAACATGGGCAGATTAAAAACAACCAGGTTTTATGTACATAATAGGAGATATATAATAGCCATTGAGGCAAACAGATAGGGAAAGTGAACACTGGGACAGAGTGGTGGGCATCAGGCCAGGTCCAAGGTAGAGAAAAGCAGTGAGAGCTTGGATCTGCCAGGTTCATGGCCAGGCCGGGGAAGATAGTGATGATTGAACAGCTCTCTTCTATACCTCACAGCAGATGTCTTCAATTCAGAGGTGCTTTTCACTGGGCTCTAGGCCTGGAACTGGGCCCTGGAGTGGGCCCACCAAAACCAAGTTTCCATCTACTCATGGGAGCTGCCAGTCCCATGAATGCCACTGGGTCATGTGTGGTACTGGCAAAGATCAAGGTGTGGGCGCCACAGCTTTTCATCCTGGTTCCACGTCTAACACCACAAGTACTGGCAGTGCCATGATGCAAACTATCTGGAGATTTCCCAAAGGCCAGTTGATTGGTTGTTGCCACAAGTGTTGGCTGCGCTGCTGCCATTGGGTGGCTGAGTTGCAGGGGAGGTAAGGCCAATCACTGGTTCTGAGGCCACTGGGTTTACCACAAAGGAAGAGCTGGCATTTTGCTGCCCATTTGAGGACCCCAATGTGGGCTGAGGTATAGCTCTTGGATTTGATAGATGGTATAAAATTTCCCATGTGGGCCTGTGAAGTGACATAGGCTTGGGCCAAGGCAGTGTTGCCACTGTGTGGTGAGCACCCAGGACCAGGAAGTGCGCTGCCATTTGGGCTGTAGTTGACCCTGGAGATGGAAGGAGACCAGAAGATGATGGCCTCGGAAGGAGGGGTGGTATCCATATCTTCCAAGTTAGAGGCAGGTGTGAATGGTGACAGCACAGAGGCTCTATTAGGACTGCTGCAAGTATAGGGTCCATGAAAGGAAGAACTAGAACAAGAGAGGCACTGAAGTGGGGACAGGCTGGCTGTGGCTGCCCATCAGGGGTCCCAACTGTGGGCCAAGGTATGGTTTGTGAGTCAACAAGATAAAGATTGGAATGAGGCAGAAGATACTAAGTGTACAAGGGCTGGTGAATACTGGTCCTTTTGCAACATGTCCATCCAGGTAACATGGACAAGGCCTCATGCTAGAGCCTGGGGGAAATCTAAAAATGATAACCATGCATGGGGGAGTCATGTCCATGTCTAGATCTGACGTTTGCTGCCCAGGGCAGGGGTGCTGATATTTTGGCTGTGATGTTGGAAGAGACTGGTATGGAGTTTGAGTGTGTGTTGGTGCTCACAGGAGTGCTGGTGGAAGGGACAGTGGGAGGGACAAGGACAGAGGAGGAAGGGAAACTGCAGACACTGGTATTGGGCATTCCCTTTGGCTGGAGGGAGGTTTGGAGGGGAAAGGTTTGGGGACAGGAAAGTTGGGGAGGTGAGAATTGTGAGGTGCTGCAGCTTTATGTAAGTGTAGTCTCCTTTGTCAGCAGCTGGAACCACAAAATTGTAACTGGACCCAAAGTTAGGAAAAAGGTCAGTAGGAAGAGACAAAGGAGGAAAACGGGACTGTAGGTATTATTCCCCCATCTCTACTGGGTGTGGGAGAAGACAGAGGGACAGACAAGTTTGGGTACCCAGCAGCCTCGTGTGCTCAGTCAGAGGTGGTAGCAATGTCTCTGGGCTGGAACAGGGCATCTGCGGTCTCTGCAGCCAGTGAGGGGAAAGAAGGGCCATCTGAGGGACAGTACCACCTGCCACTGTCTGTTTTACCCTTCAGGTCCTTCATGTTCTCCTCCAAGGCCTTGCTCTCCTCTTGGGGCTGCAAGCTCCTCTGTTGGGTGCCCAGATGTTCCTCAGGAGCCACATGAGGATTATTTGGAGGCATGAGCAGTTATCACCTCCACCCTATAGTAACAGCCTCCACAGTGGCAGCAGCGGTGGCCGCACTGCCGGTATGCATGCTTTTCTCTTGCTCAGCCCGTAAGCAGCAGCTGTGGGTGGAGGACAGCAGCCTGGTGGGACGGAGGGAAGCTTTTTGCCCTGCACCTCCTTCCCTGGACCCTGGGAGCCTGGAGAGTGGGGCTGGCAGTCTGCATCCACTGCTTGTTTCTGGATCTTCTCTTGCAGCAGGGAGCACCCAGGGCTGGGGAAGGGGGCACTGGTGTGTGTGCCTCAGGATGCCCAAGGTAGGAGATGGGAGCAGCTTGGCTGTCAGAGAAGATCACTGAAGACACCTGGGCCAACTCACTGGAAGTGGATTTCACATCCTTAGGATGGACAGTTCTTTCCTGAGGCCCTCGACTGTGCCCCAAGGAGTTGCGGTCTCTATTGATCCCCATGGGCCTAGGTGGTGCCGCCCCCCTATGGTTACAGGCACCTCCATCCTGGTGGTTCTGCTGATTGTTCTCTTATTGATACATCCCCTCCCCCCACCCTCCTCCCCTCCTCTTTCCGCCTTCTCTCCCTCCTCCTCCTTCCCCTCTTCTATCCCTTCTTCACGCTTCCCCTCGACCCTCTCTCCTTAGTAGTCTTTGGGGGAGGAAGAGGGAGAGGACCCAATATCATGTGCTCCACAGGCTGCTCAGATGCAGAAGCCAGAGACCGGATCTGCCTCACAGAGGAGGGACCCTTACAGTTCTGGACGGTCGGATCATAAGAGAGTCACCAGGTTTTTCGTGAGGATCCCCCTAGGATTTCAGCAGGAGGATCTCCAGGGCAAGTCCTTTTTCAGTCAGAGGGGGGTGCTGTGAAGCCAACTCTCCAAGGCACAAGGTGTGGACCAGGGTTGAAGAACCTGCAGGTGGAGCCAGTGGGCTGGACTGGAGCAGCAGGGTGACCCTGGCCAGGCAGGTCGCGTCGCAGGCCAGGGGAGTAGGGCTGTCTTCACTACACATTATTGTCACCTTATGTAAGGTGATATTCTTATGTCCAAAAGAGGAAATGTCCTCTAATGTATAAGGATGAGGGAAACACATATTTTTGTCCTAAGAGCTCAAAGCTTCACCATGACAAGATAGATTTGAAAACTCCTGAATGTGGCTTTATCTAGTTTGAATCTTGTCTTCACTGGAATGTATTTTTCTCCCTTGGAACTGATGTATTTCACATACACAACATGCAGAAGTTTTAGAACCAAGAATCACAGAAATCAATAAGAATATTTCTATATATTTTTAGTTCAAAAATTCGAGTTAATATACCATTGGGAATGTATCATGTATTGTGAAATTTGTTTTAGCCTCCAGTTTATAAGATTCTTTTCATACTATGTCAGAACAAAGTTGGACTTTCATTCCCAACAACCTCTGATTTGTGTAGGACACAAAAGTTTTTGCTCACACCCAAATTGTGCTTGAAAAGAAGTATTCTAAATTCTTTTCTTTTTGTCCTTTCCAGTAGCAGAGGTGATGCACTATTATGACATTTAACCATTATTTGCTGACATCATTTGAAGAAAGTTCAATAAGGAATAAGATTGTGTTTGTTTCTTTGAACAAAAATATGCTGGTACAGATTTAGGAATACATTTCGTACAGGAACTCTCTTTTTATGAAAGAGAAAGATTCTTTAACTATTTAAGGAACGTTGGCACTTTGGGACCATAAAACGGAATTGGGACCAGGAGTATTCCAGAAAAATTCAGCCACTGAATTTTCTCGTCAAATAAGAATAGATGGGAAAATCCTTCATTCATGATATGAAAAGTCCTCCTCTCATTCTTATGGGGACAAACAATGTTAACTGGTAAGTGATTTTTCTGAGATAATTTGGTTTTTGCAGAAACAAATATGTTGAGGCAAAATCTGTCAAGAAAGTATTTTCAAAATGACTAATTTAATAATTAAGAAAAATATTTTATTGATGGCAATTTACACTTGCCTGGTGAGATTAATTTGATAATTTTTAAAGTACCAATATCCCATTGTGTCAAATGAACCTGAGGGTGGCCAGTTCTGGATGGAATTGTGTTGGTGACGATAAATCATATCCAACTACTTCTGGTTGAATTCTCTTGCTCCCTGTATTGTCTGGATCACCAACCACTCATTGTAAGACATGTGGTTAATGTGGGAACATACTGAGTGATCTCAGGAGCTCATTACTGAACTATTTCTCCTAAAGAAACTTTGGTTCCTTGTTTTCTGTCCCTTTTCTTTCTTCTTTTATTATACATAGCTTCCATCAAACACCAACTGGCCTTATGCTGCATCACTTTGAGAAGTCTTTTCTTGATTATTTTATCCTTCACCTTCCACTCAATTCTTAACACAAAATGTATCGAAATCTTTTGTGGCTGATGACTTCCACAATCTCTTGCTTTTATTGGCCTACTAATTGTGGTATCACTAACACATTTATTTAAATATAGTTTCAGGAGGAACACAACAGTTGTCATCCTGTCATAAAAGTCCCTGTTGATTCTAGAATCCAGTTTTTCCATAGGAGAAAATCAACCTTAGCATCAATGGGCATTAACATTCAACTTCCCCTAAGTATTTAGGAGTGGTAATTTCTAATGGGGAATTATTCTTATCCCAAGGAGGTGAAGATTATACAAGAAAATGAACATGAAGATGCTTTAAACAAGAAGTTAAAAGCTCTACAGAAATTCCTTGTATCATTGTCTCCAGCTATGTCACCTTTACCTGACTGCTGTTTTTTGTAAGAAAGTGCCTTTTGGTGTACTCTTTCAAAAACCAGACTATATTACTTGAGTTTCAATGGGGATGGCTTTGTATGTGAAGGATGAAGCCACAGATACATGTTTCCTGACACCTACAACTTCACAATATTTTCATCAGTTTACTCTCGAATTCTTCCTTCCAATGTTGTTGGGAACTTACTACCAGTCAGATGCTTTAAGTATTGAGAAAATATCTTCTAGAGTCCTTGTTTTTAGGTTTTGTAAGCCATATACAGCTCTTGTAACTTTTTTCTTCAATAACTTTCAAACCATTCTTAACTTACAAATCATACCAAAATGGGTTGAGAGCCAGATCTGATCTGAGGACCACTGTTTTGCCAATTTCTGCTCGATATCTCCCAGGGATAGAAGCCACATATTTCCGTAAATCACTTCTTTGAAACAATCATTGGCCTCCCCATAGCATGTCCTTGCTGTCCTACAGTCTAATCAATATCCAGAGAGATCTTGTAAAAAGATGAATCATTCCAACCAGATCTCTTTGATGTCTTACTCAAGTCAAAAGCCTAAGTCCTCAAAATGTCTCCAAAGTCCTAGCAATTTGGGACTTCCATTTCCTCTCTGACTTCATTTACTTACTGTTGCCACTCTGCTCACTCTTTTCCATCCTGATATCTTTTTGTTCCCTGAATACCTGAGCACTCTTGCCTTATTACCTTCCCTGTGAAGAAGATAAGGAGCTCAGCTTTAAATAACAAGAACGTGAGCTGTCTCATAAACTTTCAGGTGGATACACTGGATAAGAAGTTAGATAGACAAACCTCAAGTTCAGGAGAAAGATCTAAGTTGGAAATGGAAATTTGAGAATTATTCACTTATAAATGGTACTTTAAAAGCTTTGAAACTGAATGTGATACAAGAGTGTGTATGTACAGCATGCACATATATGCGCACATACGTATGTCCTTATTCCTGTGCAATGCCTGTTTGTGCTTTACAAAAACGTGTATATATATATAAAATATACACACATACATATACATACATATATACACACATATATACACATTTATATATAAGCATTGAATTTCATGAACAATATCTGTTAAGCTACTATTTGCTAAGCACAGACCTCAACAGAATAAAAAGTACAACACAAATTCATCAACAGAGAATTTGAAAAGGGCAGGATTGTTTTAAATTCTACACAGACACAGAGCAAAGAGGGTACCTTTAGCCATGTTTGGAACCTGGTAGGTTTGACCACATTACTGATTTTAACAATAATTTGTTAATGAATTAGAAAGTAAAAAGACTCTAGTCTTCCATCTAACAGTAGTTGTACATCTAGGAGCAAACCATTTCTTCTGGCTGAGCCTCTGCTTCCCCATGTGCAAAAGTGACAGCATGGAATTTGATTACCTCGAACTTTTCCTGTCTTCATCCCAGCCACTAAAATCTTCCCTGAAAATAAAACCTTCTCTGGAACGTGTTTGTTTTACAGCTAGATGGCTCCCCCAAGTGGTCTATGGGATGAATGTAACTGGAACAGGAAGCAGCAATCAGACCACACCCAGGTCCTGGATATCTTTTTTTGCCCACCTGGCCCCAGTATCACTCTTCTATTTTATGTGGTATTGGGAGATTGTAGTCAGTTTAATAAGATAATAAAAGTTAAATTAAGGCTTAAGGAAGAAAGAAAGAATAAAATATGCATTATTTGTAGATGATATGGCTACATATATAGAAAACTGAAAACAAACTAGAGGGCCAGTTATTAGAGAAAAAACAGACTTTAGGGAAGTGATTGATACTACATCAATGTATCAAAATCCAATTAATTTTATAATAAAAAATATAAAGATTACATTTATAATACCAAATAATATCATTACCTGGTAATAATCTTATAAAAGTGTGCTAGGCCTCTATAGAAAATATCGGTCCAAATCTACAGACACGCGGTGACTGCTGGCGCCCCTGGGGGCCTCCACGGAGGAACGTGAGAAGCAGCGGTGCAGGGAAGCAGCGGCCGTGAAGGACACACTGACTGGCGGTGAGTGCTGACGCCTGGCCGTCCCGCGCGAGAGAGCAACCAGCCGGGCGTCATTGTTGGGGGGGCAGCAGCTGAACTTGAAACTCAGGGTGGCTGCCGCTCCACCCACGGCTCCAGCGGGAACCTCTGCGGAGGAACGCGAGACGCCGTAGTACAGAGAAGGGGCGTCTGTGAAGGACACACTGACTGGCAGTGAGTGCTGACACCCAGCCGTCAGGCGCGTGAGAGCCACTAGCCGGGCGCCATTGTGGGGGGGGCAGCAGCTGAGCTCAGAACTCAGGGTGGCCGCCACTCCATCCACGGCTCCAGTGGGAACCTCCGCGGAGTAATGCGAGACGCCGCGGTACAGAGAAGCACCAGCCGAGAAGGACACACTGACTGGCGCTTTTCTTCCTGGTATTCCAAGAATCTCCTAAGAGTTTGAAATACTAGCAATAAAGCAACCTACCATAGGCAATTTACAAACAGCAACCCAGGAATTAAACTAAAGAAAGAAAAGAAAATGAGACACTTAAACAAGATACAACCCCACACATCCAGTTCACCAAAGGCAAACCCAGGGGGCAGTGAGGTGGGACAAACCGAAAGCCACCCACCTGACATCTCTGAAGTAGTAACAACAAAGCAGTTGAATGAGGCTCTGGAAAAATTTAAATCAGAAATAATTTCTCAGATAACTGCAGAGATAATGTCCACAATGAAGACCATGCTTAAGGACGCTAGAGCAGACACAGACAAAAAAATAGACGAACTTAAGAAAATGATGGAAGCCATGAATGCTCAGCATAGGAAAGAAATGGACTCCATAAAGCAGATTCAAGCAGATATCCAGGAGAACAAAAATTCCATTGAAAGTATTTGTAGCAGATTAAGCCAATGTGAGGACAGGATCTCAGATATAGAAGACAGGCTGGCAATTAGTGATCATGAAAAGAAAGAATTCTTAAAAATAGCAAGGGACAATGAAAAATCAATCCAGCAGCTGCTAGATGATGCAAAGAATAACTTAAGATTGATTGGAGTCAATGAAAAAGCAGGAGATAGCATAAATGACATCAGAACACTGTTCACAGACATTATCACAGAAAATTTCCCTGATAGAGAAAAAGAATTTGACGTTCAGATAAGTGAGGCTTATAGAACTCCAATTAACCACGATCAAAAAAAATCTTCAGCCAGGCATATCATAGTCAAGATTCCAGAAATTCAACATAAGAGTAGAATCTTAAAAGCTGTTAGAGAAAAGAAACAAATCACCTATAAAGGAAAGCCCATCAGTAACACAGCAGACTTTTCAGCACAAACCCTCAAGTCAAGAAGAGCTTGGAATGATGTATTTCAAGTTCTAAAGGAAAATAATCTTCAACCTAGATTGATGTACCCCGCAAAACTATCTTTCAAAACTGATGGAGAAGTAAAATACTTCCATGACAAAGAACATCTGAGAAAATTTATGACCACCAAACCAGCACTCCAAATATTCTGAAGGACATTCTAGAAAGGGATAACAAGGACTACAACTCCAGAAACCCCAACAGAAGGAATCCACCAGGCAGAGCAAATGATTAAAGAGAGGGAGGGAAAACAAAAATTAAAAGAGGGGGAGCCAACAACAAGAAAATAACATGACAAGGATAAGTCAATACATATCAGTTTTAACCATTAATGTTAATGGTCTCAATTCACCAATCAAAAGGCACAGACTGGCGAATTGGATCAAGAAGCAAGATCCAACAATATGCTGTATACAAGAAACACATTTAATTCAAAAAGAAATTCATAGACTGAAAGTCAAAGGATGGAAAACAATACTCCATGCGACAGGAACCCAGAAAAAAGCAGGGGTAGCTATTCTTTTCGCAGACAAAGTAAATTTCAAACCAAGAATGATTCAGAGAGATAAAGAAGGTCACTACATCCTTGTAAAGGGAACAATCCAAGAGGAAGAGATAACAATCATAAATATATATGCAACAAATACCAGTGCACCCAACTATATAAAACAAATATTAATGGACAGGAAAAATCAAATAACCACTAATACAATTGTACTGGGGGATCTCAATACTCCACTGTCACAAAAAGACAGATCAACTAGACAAAAAATCAACAATGAAATATTAAAACTGAACAAAACTTTGGAACAAATGGACTTAGTAGATGTCTACAGAGTGTTCCACCCCACAACATCAGAATACACATACTTCTCAGCTGCACATGGGACATTCTCCAAAATAGACCACATACTAGCTCATAGAACCTGCTTAAGTAAATGCAAAGGAATTGAAATTATCCCATGTATATTATCAGACCATAGTGCAATGAAATTGGAAATCAATGGCAAAAGAAACCATAAGAATTTGCTAAACACATGGAAATTAAATAGCACCCTACTGAACAACCAATGGGTCACAGATGGAATTAAAGAAGAAATTAGACAGTTTCTGCAACTGAATGATAACGACAGTACAACATACCGGAACTTATGGGATACAATGAAAGCAGTCCTAAGAGGGAAATTTATAGCATTAAATTCCTATATCAGGCAAACAGAGCAAGCACAAATAAACAACCTAATGGTGAACCTCAAACTTCTAGAAAAAGAAGAGCAGGCTAGGCCAAAAGCTCGTACAAGAGAGGAAATTATAAAGATCAGAGCAGAAATTAATGTATTGGAGACTAAAAAAACAATACAAAGAATCAACGAATCAACGAATCAAAGAGTTGGTTCTTTGAAAGATTAAATAAAATCGACAAACCCTTATCCAACCTTATTTAAAAAAAGGAAAGAAAGTACTCAAATCCACGCAATTAAGAACGAAAAGGGTGCTATCACAACGGACTCTGCAGAAATCCAGAAGATCATCTATACCTACTTTGAAAACTTGTATTCTAATAAGATGGAAAATGCAGAAGAAATGGACAGATTCCTAGATACATATGAATTACCAAAGCTCAACCAAGAAGATATAAAAATCCTAAATAAACCAATAACAATCAATGAAATCGAAGATGTAATTAAAAACTTCCCAACAAAGAAAAGCCCAGGCCCTGATGGATTCACTGCCGAATTCTACAAGAAATTTAGAGAAGACCTAACACCACTACTTCTCAAACTCTTTAATGAAATTGAAAGGGAAGCAATACTCCCAAATTCATTCCTGGAAGCAAGCATTACCCTGATACCAAAACCAGAGAAGGACCCAGCTGAGAAAGAGAACTATAGACCAATCTCCCTAATGAACATAGATGCAAAAATCCTCAATATGATACTGGCAAACAGAATGCAGCAAATCATCAAGAAGATTATACACTATGACCAAGTTGGATTCATCCCAGGGATGCAGCGATGGTTCAACATAAGTAAATCAATAAATATAATACACCATATTAACAGAACCAAGGACAAAAATCATATGATCATCTCAATAGATGCAGAAAAAGCTTTTGACAAAGTCCAGCACCTTTTCATGATAAAACCCCTACAGAAAATTGGAATAGATGGTCTTTATCTCAATCTGATAAAAGCTATCTATGACAAACCAACAGCCAATATCATACTAAATGGACAAAAACTGAAAGCCTTCTCTCTAAAATGAGGAACAAGACAAGGATGTCCACTGTCCCCACTCTTATTCAACATAGTCCTGGAAACTTTAGCCAGAGCAATTAGACAAGGGAAAGAAATAAAAGGAATTATGATTGGAAAGGAAGAAGTTAAATTATCATTATTTGCAGATGACATGATACTCTACGTAGAAGACCCCAAAAACTCCACTAAAAAATTGCTAGATTTAATAAGCAAATTCAGTAGTGCAGCTGGATACAAAGTCAACACTCAAAAATCAATAGTCTTCCTGTACACCAATAACAAATTCACTGAGAGAGAAATTAGGGAAACAACACCTTTCACAATCACATCTAAAAAAATGAAATACCTAGGAATCAATCTCACAAAGGAAGTAAAAGACCTCTACACTGAAAACTACAGTACTCTGAAAAAGGAGATTGAAGAGGATATCAGAAAATGGAAAGATATCCCTTGCTCTTGGGTTGGAAGAACCAATATAGTGAAAATGGCCATACTTTCAAAACTGTTATACAGATTTAATGCAATTCCAATCAAAATTCCAACAACATATCTCACAGAATTACAGAAAACAATCCTAAAATTCATCTGGAACCAGAAGAGACCTAGAATAGCAAAGGCAATTCTGGGCAACAAAAGCAAGGCAGGGGGCATCACAATCCCTGATTTGAAATTATACTATAAAGCTACTGTGATAAAAACAGTGTGGTATTGGCAAAAAAACAGACCTGAAGATCAATGGAATAGAATAGAAGATGCAGAAACAACTCCAGACATACTAAGCCACCTGATCTTTGACAAAGGTGCCAAACACATTCACTGGAAGAAAGACAGCCTCTTTAATAAATGGTTTTGGAAAAATTGGCTCTACACATGCCGAAGATTAAAATTAGACCCATATCTTTCACAGTGCACTAAACTAAATTCAAAATGGATCAAAGAACTAAATATTAAAACAGAAACATTAAATCTCCTGGAAAATAGAATAGGTAAAACTCTTGAAGACATTGGTGTAGGCCAAGACTTTATGAATAAAACCCCCATCGCACAGGAAGTATCACAAAGAATCAACAACTGGGATCTCATCTTATTAAAAAACTTTTGCACAGCAAGAGAAACCACCAACAGAGTAAAGAGACAACCCACAACATAGGAAAAAATGTTTGCCAGCTGTTCTTCAGACAAAGGATTACTATCGAGAACATGCAAAGAACTAAAAAAAATCAGACTTCCCAAATTTAAAGACCCAATCCAAAAATGGGCATCTGAGATGAATAAACACTTCTCAGATGAAGAAATACAAGTGGCAAATAAATATATGAAAAAATGTTCAACATCACTAGTCATTCGAAAGATGCAAATGAAAACAACACTGAGATTCCATCTCACCCCAGAAAGAATGGCTATTATCAAGAAGTCAACTAATAACAAATGCTGGAGGGGCTGTGGGGAAAAAGGAACCCTTCTCCACTGATGGTGGGAGTGTCGACTGGTGCAGCCACCGCGGAAATCCGTGTGGAGACTCCTCAAAAAACTAGGATTGGAGGTCCCATTTGACCCAGCTATTCCCCTTCTGGGTATCTTTCCAGAAGAATTAAAAACATTACACCACAGCGATATATGTGCACCCATGTTTATAGCAACACAATTTGTAATAGCTAGATCGTGGAAACAACCCAAATGCCCATTAACCGAGGAATGGATAAAAAAGATGTGGTATTTCTACACAATAGAGTACTACTCAGCCATAAAGAAAGATAAACTGGAAACTTTTATAGGTAAATGGATGCAACTCGAGAAAATACTCACAAGTGAAATAAACCGGATGCACATTTGTAAACATCGTATTGTCTCCCTAGTATGAAAATGCAATTTCACTGTGACTATTCCATTCCTTAGTCTTCTATTTTTACCTAGCCTTTAACATGGCTTAATCTTATACTGAGTAATATTTTTCTCCAAAAGGTATTTGTACATTCTCTAATGCTTGAGTTTGTTAACACATAAGAATGTTTACTTGTTGTCTTTAAAAAATAAATAATTTCTAGTAAAAAATAAATAAAGTGAAAAATTGTATTTCAAAAAAAAAAGAAAAAATCATAAGGTTTTATTGAAATATTAAAAAATTAAATGGAAAGATAGATCATGCCCAAAGTATGGTTCATGGAACAGTAACATCAGTGTAGCCTTAAAATTTGTTAAAAGTTTGAATTACTAGGCCCTACCCAGACCTACTGAATCAGAAACCCTAAAGATGAGGCCAACAACTGTACTTTGAATATCCCTTCAGGTAATTCTAATGTAAGCCAAAGTTTGAGAACTACAAATCATTAAATTTAATGCAGTGCCAATAAAAATTGATACAATTTTCAAAGAACCTGGTAAGATTAAGTGAAAAGAGGTCAACATCTGGCATGACATAATTAAGTCCTCCACTGATCTATTCCCCAGTTAAACTGGTAAAAAGTACTTTTAAAAAATCCAGCCTCTGAAAATTGTCCTAATAGGAAAGACTAACAAATAAACTGTTACCAATTTCTGACCCCTTTTTCCCTCTTGCAATCATGGAACCAATAACAAGACAAAGCACCAATTGAGCAGAAAAAGACAACTTTATTCTTGGCTAAGAATCACCTTCTCAACTCACTGGGGGTCAAGAGATTATAGGTTTAGGGTTAAAAAAAAAAAAAGAGAGAGGGAGGGATAGGCTAGTAAAGGGGAGGAATAGCCATATCTTTCCCAGGAATTTGGGGATCACCTATTTTTGCTTAAATGTTTTCTGCTCATGATTATGGCAACTGGCAACTGTCACAGTCCTGGGAAGTGTGTCATTTAGCATGCGGGTGGACTATAATGAAGGCAGAGGTTTTCTGGCGGTCACTCTGGCAGCCATCTAGATCTAGCCACTTTTGGCTAGCCCATCTGAAAAGGAACATCTGGCCTATAGGTATTCTATCCTCAAAGATAAGATCAGGGTGAAAGAGGAATTCAGCTAGGTCATTCAGCAATACAGGATTAGGGGAGAAACATCTATTCAAAAGAACCTACAAAATTTCTGTAAGAATGATGAGAGTCTGTGGTATTGAACTAAGACCCCTCTGTCACTCTGCCCCAACTCAGTGAGGCGGACTCCATGTCACGTTTGTAGCCAACAACACAGGGCTCTATCTCTTCCCCCAGCTCCCAGGGGGAGGCTTTCTTTCCAGGAAGAGCAGAACATCAGCATTTCTTTCCTGCTCTCAGCTATATGTTGGTGAGGCCAAGTCCCAGGTGAGTGTGGTCGGGATAGAGGGATCCCTTCTGCCACCCATTACCCACTCATGGAATGGAGACTCTACTTTGGACACAGCTCCTGAGAACATAGGACCCACCTCATGAGGCAGTGGTTCCACTCCAGACAAGAGGAATTCACACTAGTGCTCCCACTTCCACTGTCTGGCTCCTAAGATGATAGTGTCTCTCAAAGACAAGCCTGCCATTTTGTTCACCCCCAGGTCCACAGCCCTAGCTCAGAGATTTTTACCTGAAAGGAAAAGTAGGCTGTAAAACAATGGTTTCTCATGTCTTCCCCAAGGATCTCACTTCATTTGCAACAAAGCATGGTGAAGATCAAGGCTCAGGGCAATCTCAAGAACAGTGGAGACTGCAGTGAAGGCAAATGAGATAAATTCATGGAATTAATGAAGATACAGCTGCAAGCCAGGAAGCTAACAGGAACAAACCAGGAAATAAGACAGCTGAGAGGGTCCCTTCTGTGATCAGAATAAATACCAAATATGGACTTTATAAGCTATTCCTTCACCGCATAGAACAATCAGATGGCAGTTAGTAGAGTTTAACAGTTAGAGGTGGTGGCAGAAAGAGAGCCCTACAGAAGAGGTAGTTTACCTATTTAGCTTATAAGTAGGCAGCTAGTAAGGGACAGGACCTATGATGGAGTTGGGCTGGTCAGCCTTACGAAGAAAACAGCAGATACACAGGGTTAAAAATCATTAAGCTCAAGGAGGTAGAAACAAACACAGGGATGTGTCCAACATAGCTCACCCCCTCTTCCCTTTACTTTGTCCTTACTACACAGCAAGATTCCTAACTGACCAAAAAATGCTTGATTAGGGCATGGCCACTGCATGCTCTGTTTCTCTATAGGTCACATTAGAGCATGGAAAGTCCATACCTAAATTCTATAGGCTAAACCCACCTTGACCTGTTATAACCAGATACCTGACCACCTAGATACAAAGACCCTGGACAAAGAGCCCACTTGGTAACCCTTTTCAGGACCTCTTCTATCGGGAGCTTACTCTCCTCTTATACTTCCAATAAACACTTCTCCTGATTCTTCTGTCCATGATTTCATTCTTCAACTTTGTAAAACACCAACCTACTCAGTTCAAGTGGTAATACTACCAATTCTACTATGACCCCAAGATGTCTGCAGGAATGCCCTAAGTTGCAACTCTGAAGAACATCACAGATTTAATGCTGGGGCAGGAGGATGGGAAGAGAGGAGTACACATCACTAAAATAATCCAGTCAGTCTCTAAAAAGTAAACAGGAAAATAATAATAATCAGAACACAAGAGGAGAACCATTACCAAAGTTGCTACTTACTGCACTTGCCAACTGTATGAAAGTACAGCAAAAATTGCTAAATGACACATTTCTCAGAATATATCCCTGAAATCAAAGACATGGTGTGTGTGTGTGTGTGCACGCACGCACATGTGTATCTGTGTGTGTCATCACCAAACAGGGCAAGGGAAATAGATATATCAAAGTAACATTTTTTTATAAATCACTGAAATTAAGGTAGTATACACCTACAGCTGATTTAGATGAGATACACAACAAACCCTAGAACCACACACATACATGCAAATCTAAAATTATAAACAGATATTCCTTGTCTAATGACTTACCTATTTAATGACTGTTCAGACGTAAGACCAAGGCATGCCTTTTGGTCTTATGACCCACCACTTGGACTTACATTTTGTGGGGGGATACAGTTCTGTACCTCTTGTTTATGGAGTCTCAATGTCTTTTTTCTTGTACAGTACATATTGTTTATATAGTACTGTAATTTTTTATTTTACTGTACTGTATTTTATGTTGTTATACATTACAGTACTACATGTAAGAGTTATGCAAATAAAAGCAAAGTCATCAAGTTGGAGTTTCCTTTGACCATTTCTTTGTTCTGAATATCGTAATGTACATACTATATACAATTCCTCACTTAGCAACTAAGCCATTTAATGATCTAGTCACAGGAATGGAACTCTGTTGTTAAATAAGGAATTTCTGTAGTAAAAAATATTTAAATGGGACATTAGAAAATATTTGCATAATGAAAAAACAGCAATAAATAAGACTGGAAAGGAAGAAGTAAAACTACCCCTATTTGCAGGTAATATGATCTTCTACATAGAAAATCTAAAAGAATTTAAACATATTAGAATAAGTGAATTAAGCAAGGTTGCAGATATCTTTGGGAAAAAAAACAATTGCATTATTATTATTTATTTTGCAGTTCAGGGGACTGAATCCCTGAGCACAGCTCCTTTGAGCCACATCCTCAGCTTTTTTTTTTTTTGAGACGGGTTCTCGCTAAGTCACTAAACTACCCAGGCTGGGCTCAAACTTTTGCTCTTCTTCTCTTAGACTACTGAAGTACTGGGATTACAGATATGTGCCACCATGCCCAGCTCCAACTGTATATCTATACACTTCAATGAACATGTGAAAACAACTGAAACACAATTCTGTTCATACTAGCATCGAAAAATGAAATAAAATGCTTAGAGACCTGAGTTCTGTACACGTCACTGATGCATTGCCTCAGGCAAATTACCTAATGCTATGTGATATCCCTTAAAATTCATGTTACGAGGTTGGTTACCATGTGTTACGAGGTGTTACGAGGTTGGCTGGTTGCCAGCCAATCAACTATCAAAGTTTTAGTAACAAGTAGATTAATCCACTGATTAGATCATGCTTGGATGGCATGATTGATAGATGATGGAAATAGGAGGTGGGGGTCTTGGTGAAGGCAGTAGGTCATTGGGGTATGACCTTGGGGATTATATCTGGTCCCCAGCCCTTTGCTTTTGGGCTCTTTACCTTTCTCTGTGCTTTTTGGCTAGGTGAGCACTTTCTTCAGCCACACACTTCTACTGTGATGTTTCTGCCTTGCACAGGCCTAAAAGCCAGCTAACCATGGCTTATCCTCTTTTAGGGTTTGTCACGATATCAAAAAGCTAACACACCTATTTAGTGCTATTAGCTTGTGTGTTGGAATGAGGCAACAATACTTTCTTTCGCTATCTACTTCAAAGAGTCATGTTCACATTGAATCTGTGTATAAGTACTATGAAAACCTAGAAGTACTACTACACAGTTCAGCAACCTGTATATGTAGATATAGATTTCAAATGCAGATAGAAATTTGATTCACTATGCATTATGATTACTCAAGACTATGTTTTATGGATTGACTATTTTAAACAGCAGAAGTATTTACATTTAAGAAGTATAAACACTTCTGGTATATCATCTACAGAAATGTTATCACAGTGATTTCCAGACAAGATGAGTTTTAAGATACTCGAAAGATGGGTAGGTCTAAGAAATGTATCACTTCAGGTCTACAGTAAATTCCTAAAAGATAGGCAAGCTAAGTGTTTTCACATACTAAAGGTGTTTCTTATATGACACAGTCTAATATTAACATCCCATTATATGTGATTTTTACAGTGTATCTGAAGAAGAGTTACTACTGCTGCTTAGATTTTCCCTCAACCACTTAACAAGGTAAACAAATTCAAGGCCAAGTTTTCAGACTCTGTCCTTTACATCCGAAGCAACAAAGAAGAGGGGATGATTATACATACTGCCCTGGCCCAGAGACAGCTGGAGGAGACAAAACCACTGCTGAGCCTCCAAGGCAGGGTGGGTAGCCAGCATTCCAAGGGTTAAGACATATGTTTCCTTTCTCTCTTTCTACAGTTGAAACAGTTGGATAGTATCAATAAGTAAAATGGTACTTTAATACTAGAAACTAAAGTTCCTTTCCTGTGATTGCTACACAAATATTACAATAATAGAAGACATTTATTATGCTGAATTTTCAGGCAATGCACTTTAGACTCAGGCCCAGAATTTCTCTCTTAGTTCTAAGGTAACACCACCACTACCTTTGTACCATTTACCACATGGCATCTGCCACAGAACTTCTCTTTCAATTCATCTAAAAGACTACAAGAGAGGCCCTGGTAAGGTTTATCAGTACAGTATCCCCAACTATATAATGCATTCTTCCCAACTCCATGACACTTCTTCAATGGCAGTGTTTTAAAATTAATGAACATTCTTATGGTATGTTAACAAACTTAGGAGTCTTGGTTTTTTTCACTGCTGTTGCCTAGGTTAAAACTTCGCTTCTCTATCCATTGTCTTGTTCTATCTAGAAGTGGATGCTATCACCTGATTTTGATCAGCTGCACTCAGTAGGAAACAGAGTGCACAGTCTGTCTCTCATGCCACGCTGTCTCACATGCAGGTGGCACCGAGGCAGGATGCAGACACTGCCTGGCATATCCTTTCCCTTAGCAGCTGAAGCTTAGCTGGAGAGTCTGGAATCCCTCCATCACACCCTTCTCTGGAGAATGTTTGATACTTACCACATCTCTTTCTGTAATGGTTTCTCAAGTCCAGTTAGAAGCAGGCATGGAAAAAGGGCAAGGTGCTGAATTACTGCATGATCAATGGGTTAGCATTTGATCACTGATGAGTGGAAATATAACAGAAGTTCAGTGCTGGTGCTGCAAAGTGCTTCTCTCCATCTGATTCCTGGATCCCACAGCTTTTTGTTCAGCTGCATTGTTCTCCTATCAGTAAAGATCACCTGCAGTACTCTTTCCCACTCATCTCCTCTATCCCTCTCTTTCAAGTGGTAATGAGGGAATCACAACCCAATATTTAACTAAACATCTACTACCTAATAATCCCCTTGTGGCTATAGCACCAGAAGCACAGAGCATAACTGGCAACATTCATGGGGCCAAGGCAGACTGGCTTCTTGCCAGCTCTACCCCTGTTCTACCATCATGCAGGTTGAATTATACCCCTTTTCCTTTAGCATTAAGAAGCTGGGCAGGTTAGGCCAAGGAAAGAAACAAACTTGAAGAGACTGCATCATATCTGCTCAAACAGAAAGCAAAGCTGTGTTTCTTGGGATACATCGTGGTATTAAGGTAAGTAAAGAGAACCACGACAAGGAGGGAGAAAAAGAAGCCATTAACAATTAATGGAAGTAAATAATTTTTCCCTATGTGAAATGCACACATAATTTAATGTAATTTACCTGATTTTCCCCTCTTAAGTGTCTGACTTCAGAAAATCAAATTACAATGACTTCATCACATCCTAGATTTATTACAACTGACCTGCAGGCAAAAGGATAGAACTATTACATAAACACTTCGATTCCATGTATATATCTTAAATAGAGGAGGAATTCAAACAAGAATACAGGATAAAATATTCCAAAGCTCCAAGAAGCAGTTATGTTACTGAGCTCCATTTTTACAGACAAATAAGGCAATATCCCTGCACATTAGCTTTTTGATAATTTTTATACATTTTATATGGTACAAGAGAAAAATAACCAGAGCTCACAATGTACAGTTCTTACACTATTTTCACAGTATGTGAACACTATACACCCTTTTGTTTTAATAAAGATACATTGTAATAAACTCCTTGCCCTTAAGTTTATAGTTTATAATAACCTATGATTAATACACTAAAATTGCCTTTTTATGTGGTCATCCACAAATAGAACGGTCAGATTAGCTCCTGGACAGTCAGAATTGCTTATATCTCCATTTGCATAATGGCAAAGTGACCCTATGCTTAGCCAGACGGGAACTTGACAGCAGAGAAACAAATTCCTCTCCAGTCCCCGGGAGCAATGGAGGATGATGGCTTGGTATGGTCGAAAAAAGACACACAGCAATGCCTTCTTTCACAACACTGGGGAGTCTAAGGTATAGGATGCTGCAGAAAAGGGAAATTAGGCAAGTGGACCAAAGAAATCATTTTTTAATTCTGAAATTTACAGGGATGTAACTTTGAACAGCACCATTCTCCCTTTATTGTTGTATAGTATTTATGACTGTCACTCTGGGAAGAGACACAGCAATACCTGCTACCATTTGGTTCTGTAATGGCATCACCTTCATCTCAGACCATGGCTATTTTGTATTCCAGTGTGCTTGAACCACTCACGGTGCTGCTGACTGTTCTACAAAGCCCAATGTTCAGTGCCACAGAGGCTGGAGCAAAACCTAGCGACAGCTTGGCTAATGGGTAAGCAAAGGCAAACAGCAAAAGGTAACAGATTTAAATGGCCTCTTGTAACTGTTCTGGACTTTTGTTTTGCTTTTTTGTTAATTTGTTTGCTTTCTGGTAGAATTCCAATTCCAAGAAATGATGGTGAACTGGTATATTCTAGCAGGGGATGAATGTATCTAAAAGACTGCCGTTTCTGATCTTCTTCTGATCAATAGTGTCTTCAGAAACGATGCCTCTTCATCACCTACCACATCAGCTGGGTCCACTTTTCTCAACCTTTTAAACATTAGAGCACAGGAAAGATTTGGGGCTAAAAAATCCTTGGAAAGGAACATCCCTGGTAATTATAAAGGTTTTTTTTATATAGAAAAAAGGCAAAATACTGGAGTAAGTAAAAGTCATAAAGTGGTAACAGATCACAGGAAAGGGAAAAAAAGATTCAGAAACTGAAGGCCTGATCAGTAATGGCAAGAAGCAAGCAACTGAGATTTGGTCTTCTGCTGCCTACAAGAAATCTTTATCTACTCAATCAAGGCACATTGCTACTTCTCCCTGTTAGTGAGTTAGGATGGCTGAAGTATCAGGCTTGGGGCCAAGGGGAAATACATAGCTGCTACAAGTTGTTCTGGATAAGATACTAGAATTAAAAACATCTGTAAACTTTGCCTTCTGTACTTTTTTCTTCTTTCAGTCCTGGTGGTTTGTGGCAGGTGGGACATCAAGTTGGCAGCACACCAAATTCTGAGAATGAAGAATTCTTAGGATCAGCACCTTCCTTGACAAGCGGCAGACTCCTGAGTCTTCCAATGAAGAGCAGGACTGGCAAAGGAGAAAAGAACACATTCTGTCCTGTCTCAATATTTCAATGTCCACCTCTTTGAACTCAACATGGTTTTTGGTAAAGATAAATTCACTCTAATTTAACAGGGTATTTCAAACAGGAAATTTGGCTGAGCACATCGATCCCCGAACATCGACTGTGACTGTAAAGCAACAGAATATCAAATCAGTAAATCTATTGCACTTGGTGAAGAAAGAAAGTTCCTCCTTTGTCTCCCAGTTCCAGAAGGCAATATGTCTCGCTGGCTGTGCAAGCTTTTCTCACTCAAGCCCGAGTCTCTACGTTCAGACATAGTACATCCGTCACTGCATCTTCCAGGATTTGGAAGTCTGACAAAACACCATTCCAGTAGCTGCATCTCCAGGTTTCGAGTCTAGAAATGAATTTAAGATGTGATCTAATCACAGTCAACAACTTGATCATACTGACTTCCACATGTCATGAATATGTTCATCACGAAAGAGCAGGATGTGGTCTCTGACCAGCACTAACACTGTGAGATCAATCAGGTATTACAAGGATGCACGTTCTAGGTGACAGGAGTATACAGACATGATGGAAACGAACACCAATCTTATTGCACATGGTGTTTGGGCGAGCAATAAAAACACTGTGATACGGATGAAAATTCTTTACGTCTTGCTTCCTCTCAGCCCTTTTTTTCTAGAGTCTGATGTAGCAGCAGTATCAATCAACGTACATGGGAGAGCTGGGAGTAGCTGGCATTTGATCCAGGATTTTACAAACATAACATGCGACCTCAACAGTACGTTCTTCATACATCAAAATAAAGGGATGTTTCTGCGAGAATCAAAGAACAAAAGAAAAACATCAAAAGTTTTTATCAAAGCCCAAACTGAACTTTTCTCAAATTTTATTTATCATGGAACTACAGGCTGACAACCAATATGGCTGTAGGCTATTGCTGGAAAGGCAATTACAGCATTTACCTTATGCAGATATGTCAGTGGGTGTAGGCATGCCTAAACATGATACACAGAGGTTTGATGTGGAGGCACCATCCTGACAGTGAAATTTGGGAACTTATCTGTATACTAGGGAATATTTGTTGAGGCAGAGAACAGAGTGCTTGTTCCTCGGCACAAAATACAGCTTGAGCTTCTACCATGCCTTTTGAGAGCCAAGAAGTAGTACATGAAAGTACATGAAAACCAGTTGCTATGCTCTTAGGACACAGGCATAAATTCCAATCTTCCATGTCCTCCATAGGCAGCAGAAAGAGCTTTAAAAAGGTTTTCTGTTTCAATCCTTCTGATCTTCACTCTAAAAGAGGCCCATTATCTGCTTCACTAACCATTTGTACTCCACTGCTATCAATATTTTTCTCCATAGTTTCTATTAAGTGCATGGGCTGGATATCTTTACAATCATTTCTGGGTTGACCATAGGTCTGACCCAACATCCTTGGTTAGCTAGAAGCTAAATGGAACAAACAAGTGTACCTCTTACTAAAATATTCTCACATTATTTTAACACAGTACTTGGTTCTTTGCCCTGAGCAACACCACACCCACTAGAACATACAAGTTCCATACAATAGATGAAAACTTACAAAGAAATGTGAATTGGCCCTGTGATACAAATTTGCATGTGAGCATTTAATAGAGGCAGAATAAGTGTAGTGAAAAAACTTTTTATTAATTTTTTCCTTAGGGGTAAGTTACACACACACACACACACACACACACACAATGCAATAGAAAATGGCTCCTTTCAAAGTTGGAATTCTTTGGGCACAATTTTATAACACGTTAAGACAAAAATTTTCCATAAGAATTTAGCTAGTAAATCAGTAGAAAAAATATGTTTTCTTTTTCCAAATATCTTCATTTAAAAAAAATTTTTTTTTTTGTGGGTACCGGGGGGTCAACCTCAGGACCTCGCGCACCAGCAGGTGCCCGTGCAACTGAGCGATATCACTGGCCCCTTTTTTCATACGTGGGTTCCGGGAGTCGAACTTGGGCCCTTGCGCTTGCCGGGCAGGTGCTTAAGCCGCTGAGCCATCTCACCGGCCCATTTAAAAATATTTTAAAAACATTCAATAAGGTTAAGTTGTTTGACAGGTTTTTTGCTTGCTTAGTAAACCAGCATGCTAAGAGGATTTGAGGTAAGGATGTATTTAAAATTTCCAAAATTCCATACTCACCAGAAGTTCTTTATACTTTGGCCTTTTGGATTCATCCTTTGTAAGGCTAAAATAACATAAAAATAACAGTATTAAAATGGAGACATGTTTACCAAATATTTTTCATTTTACAAATGAAATACTACAATGAATCAAATAATTTTTTTTCTTTCAGACCTAAAATTAACAAAGCTGACAACCTGCTAAACATAGAAAAGCATGTAATAAATGAAAACTTACAAAGAAATGTGAATTGGCACACAAAATCAGGGAATCTAGAATCATTAATGGAACATGAGAAAAAATCCAACCCCCTAATTGTAGGAATGGACTCAATCATGGCACAGCTGCATGGCAGAATACTAGATAGTTAAACACATGGATGTATATGTAAGTATAAAATTGTCTATGCACGAATATTTTTCTAAATATATATGCACACCTGTGTGTGTTATATATACTGTAAACTGTATTATGAATTTTATCGATATATCCTTAAGTTTTTAAAATTTTTTGCACTGTGCCATCTCAATGCTATGTTCTTTGGTCCAGAAATTTACCAGACTACTACTTCACAAAGAAGTGTAATCAGGCTGGGGATATAGCTCAGCAGCACAAGTATCTGCCTGGCAAGCGCAAGGTCCTAAGTTTGATTCCTGGTACCAAAAAAAGAACTGTAATCAGAACCTCACCCACCTTAGTCCATGTCTTATATCACCGCTTCCCTCCAACTTCAACTGAATTCATTTTTTTCCTATCAAAAGTTAATTAACATTGGCAACATAGTTCACCTAAACTCATTGTTGTTTTTCATATCCCACATCTCTTGTATAGTATGCTGCAATGTGCTGCACAGATTCCCTCTTTAAGAATGAAGGCCAGGGCTGGTGAGATAGCTCAGCAGCATTAGTGCCTGCCTGGCAAGCGCGAGGTCCTGAGTTCGACTCCCGGAACCCACATAAAGGAAAAAAGGGGCCGATGATATCGCTCAGCGGCACAAGCACTTGCTAGCAAGCTCAAGGTCCTGAGTTCGACTCCCAGTACCCACATTAAAAAAAAAAAAAAAAAAAAAAGAATGAAGGCCTTATTCTTCCACTGTGAGCATGCAGCAGCAGACAGCCTTCTGTTCTTGGTCTCTTCAAAATTACCTCAGCTGAAGAGAGTCACTTAGGCCTTCCCAGGACAGTCTGTCTCTAATGACAGATCCATCAGAAGATATAAAAATCCAAGCCCCTCTTTGCAGGTCAGATCAACCCTATTGCTCCACCCCAGCTTCACAGTTTCCCAAATAGTAGACTGAGGTCTTCAAAGAGATTACACTGCAGTTCAACTTCTGCCCAATCCTGCTTCCTTCCCTTTACTAGGTGTGGATCCCAAGATCACTACCTGCTTAACTTTCTACACTGCTACCTCTATCTTGAAACCTACTTTCCAGGGACCAAACCTGAGATACCTTTCTTCTAGGTTAACTTTTCTTCTTGATCAAGTATATCCTTTTAAAACATTCTACAAATGGTAGTCTTAAGTCTTTCCATTCCTGAAAACGTACTTCTTCATTATTTCAAATAATATTTAAGTGAGTATAGTATGTTAGGACTAGGTTGCCAGTTATTTTCCCTTAGCACTCTGGAGCTCTGACTCCAGTTTTTTTCTAGCAATTTCTGTTGCTGGTAATAACTTTGCTATCAGTGTAATTATCAGACAGCAAACCCAAGTCAGGGTGGGATTATTATTTTCAAATTTACTTTGACACTCTCTTATCTTCTATAATGTTTATTTCATGTCGTTCTATGAATTCTTTAGTTTAATAACGACTCTGATACATTTTAAAAGACAGTTTAAAGTGTTGATGTACTGCACAAGATATCTAATCCTCTAAAATAATGTGAAACAGCCACATACCTCACCTCCTCTTAGAGCTATTTCTCTTCTCTTCCGGTATCATTTTTATTTTGTTTTGTTTTGTTTTTAAACACTGATGTGTACATTTATATGTGTATGTTTTAAATTAAAGCTTGTCAGGTCTTTTCTTTTCTCAAATTATATCTATATATGACTCAATGTCTTCAGTTCATTTAGTCTGGTATTTTAAGGACTCAAGTTTGTCTTCAAGTAAAGATTTTTTATATTAATTTCTTTTCTGCTTACTATCACTAAAATAGAACCCCCTGAATTTTTCTTCTGTGTCTGTTATCATCTGCTTTGTGTTCACCTTTTCATTCCTTGCTTCTGGAAGATTTAACTAAAGGGTGTTACCTACTTCACAGATTTTTTTAACCAACAATACCCAATCTACTCTGTACCAACATACATTTTCCCCCATTTAACTAAGAAATCATGTTTACCATCCAAAGACATTTCCTGAATTCAAAGCATTCCCTTGTTATAATTTTTCCCTGATTTTTTTAATGACAATTTCACAAGAAAATATGTGTTGAAATTTCTCATTCTGGTATAATTCTCTGAACCACTGCTTTCATTTGTCAGTGATTTTATTTCTTCATCCCTAAAAGGGTATCAGAGCTTATTAAATATCACAAGCTGATCTCAGGTACTGGTTTAGGTGACTGAGAAATAGGTGGAGAGCAATCACTACAACATCACCATTTGCAAAGGGGATCGTTTTCTAAAATGGTTTTAATAGCTTTGCACTATGCCCCCTTAACAACGCAAGCATCCTCCTTAAAAGTGCTTTCAGCAAAGCTTGAGATGTTCTTTAAAGGTCTTTCCTACCAGGTGTAAGGCAGGAATGAGTGCACATTGAGCACCTCTAATTAGAAAATCTGAAATGCTCCAAAATCCAAAACATTTTGAGTGCTCACATTATGCCACTAGTGGATAATTTCACACCATGGAATTGTTTTATGCATAAAATTATTAAATATACTGTATAAAATTACCTTCAAGCAATGTGTACAAGGCATATATGAAACATAAATGCATTTCATGTTCAGACTTGGGTCCTATCCCCCCAAAAGTCTCATTGTACATATGCAAATATTCCAAGATCTAAAAAAACTGAAAATCTGAAACATTTCTGGTCCTAAGCACTGCAGATAAGAGATACTCAATCTTTACTGCCACAGAATCCCAGCTGTGTGCAGGATCTAACAAACATTTCCTTAACACATATTTTGGATTAAGATTTACTTCTTCATTGTCTGTTCCACAAGCTGCCTTTTCTTCCAAGTTCTGACCCATGCCAGGTTGTTGTCTACAAGTATCATGTCATGCTTTTGACATTTTTTACATGTGACAAACTCTGGAATAGTCAATCCATCCCTGAATCCAGTCTTATCTACATGGTTTCACAAAATTTTCTCAAATATAAAATTTTGGGTTCCTTCCCAGGAAAAAGATAAAGATTCCACCACCCCCACAAAATGTGGTGGATGACTGCAAAAAAAGAAGTTAATGTGGGGAAGAGTTTAAGATGTGAGCTAAGATATTCACTTGAACCACGTCTTCAGCATTGTTTCTTTAAGCAAACTTTTGACTGAGGCAAAGATACAATCAAGAACATAATTCCTAAATGTAGAACAAAAAAATAAAAAAGGAAACAATATTCTGACTTCCATTATATACTCATTCTGTCTGCTTTTAACTTTCATGTAAATAGAATCGTATTATTTTGTCTTACTGTTATCAGTCAACATCATTTGTGAGATTTTTCCATGTTGTTGAGTGTAAGCAAAGTTCAATCTTTTCTTTTTTTTTTTTTTTTTTTTTTGTGGGTACCGGGGGTCGACCTCAGGACCTCGCGCGCCAGCAGGCACCCGTGCCGCTGAGCGATATCACCGGCCCTTTTTTCATATGTGGGATCTGGGAGTCGAACTTGGGCCCTCACGCTTGCCAGGCAGGCGCTTAAGCTGCTGAGCCATCTCACCGGCCCCACATTATTTATCTGTTCTATTATTTATAGAGTTCTCTAACTGTACCTTACAATTTGACAACTGTGCTTTTCTGAACATTCTTATATGTGTCTTTTAGTGTATTGATGTCCATGCTTTTATTGGGTATAGAACTGGGACTCAGAATGTGAGATCATGAGGTATACTTAATCTATACTCCTGTAATTTTAAGTATTATTTATATAATCCAGTGCTTCAGATCCTTATTAACACTTGGAACTGTCAGTCTTTTAAGCAGTAGTCCTTTTGAAGACTGAAATAGTATTTCCTTGTAGTCTTCATTTGCTTTTCCATGATAACTAATAATGCTGAATGAGCAACCCTTTAATATGCTTATGGATATGAATATTATCTTTTTAAGTGTCTTTCAAGTATTTTCCTATTTATGGTTGTCATTTTCATATTTAAAAGTGTTTTGTAAGTTCAGTGTAGTGGTCCATTCTTATAACCCCAGAACTCAAGAGGCTGAGACCAGCCTGGGCTACATAGTAAGTTCAAGGCCAGGTGGATTACATACAAGACCCTGCCTCAAAACACAAACACACACACACATGCATGCACGCACGCAAAGTGTTTTATAAGTTTTATATTGTCTGTATAAAAGAGTCCTGCGGTAAATACCTACATAGGAAAGATCTCTCACTACATGGCTTGGCACTTCATTTGATGCTCCCTGTTAATCAACAGATATTCTTAATTGTAATGAAATCCAATTTTACCTTATCTCTTACACTGAGTTGCTATATGCTGCCTATGAAATTTTTATCATCCAACGATAATGAAAATATTCTCCCATATTATCCTTATAAACTTTGAATTTATAAAAGTGAAGAAATGCAATTTGGTAGAAATATTGAGAAATGCAAATAGAGTAATAAACCAAGTCCAGCTCACAATGGCTTTGAAAACCATGTTAACTTAGATGATTTTAAGGACAAGAAAGTCTCTAGAACAGTGTTTCCCAAACTTGTTTTCATCATTGTCCCTTCTTATTGTGAAAATTAAACACCACAGATATACCACATATCTGTTTATATTTTGTAGCTCTTTGGGGGCTACAAACCAATGTATGATCCAAGATTTTCTATTTTTCTAAAAATCAATTTTCATTTCCTCAGAGGTAATATCACCTTGTTAAGCACTATCACCCTGTTAAGAATGCTTGCTATACATACTTTTGAAGCAACATGATTATATATGCTCCGTTAAAAAATACAGCCCTAAACCAGGTATAGTTACACAGCTACTTGGGAGGCTGAAGGGGGGGAATTAACTTAAGCCCAGGATTTTGAGGCCACACTTGGCCACTTAGCAAGACTTCGTCTCAAAAACAAAAATCAAATCAAAACAAATAAAAACCCTAGCTTTACTAAAAGGAAAAAAGTTTGGAACAAGGCAATATTGAATCATGAGAATCAAGGAGAAATCTAAATGACCCGAGTTAAGAGAGACAATGTCTAAGATAAGGATAGTGACAGTGATGCATAAATGTGGGGAGTTAATACAAGCACAATATAGAAACAGATATCCTTCAACTGCAGACCTTAATATGATTTGGAATGAGATGAACTACAAACATATCCAGGGAAGGCAATGGAATACTGATATTCAAAACAGCTATCTATTATGGTACCAAGTGAAACAAATGAAAAACATAGTATTATACTTACATAAAACAAATTCAATAAAGAGATCTAGTAATTAAAAAGAAACTAGCACTGGTGGTTCACAGGTGATGTTAGATGTTACACTCTATGACTTATTAAGATCCTTTTAAGCAAATATTTCATAAAATGGAATAAATAGAATGATCATAATTATACAAACTAATGTGCAAATTAGTAAAAAAAAACATTGTTTTAAAAAAGCAAAAAACAGCCAATTTGAGTCATCCATATGGCCGTCTACTTAGAAAATCTTGATACATTCCTTTCCCCTTTGAAAGATCAACACAAAAGGAGAATTTGATTAGAGAAGATGAAAGGGATTCAAAAACCAGAGTCAAGTAAATGTTTTCTAATTTTTCAAAGGAGGATAATATTAGATCCTGAAATATAAATCTTATAAAAATTAAGACAGAGTACAGAGAAAGCATTCCTGGCAGAAAATAACTGTGAGAAATAAATGTTTTTTTAAAGAATGATAAGATATACTAAATGGTCTGACTTTTTGCTCAAAAATGTATCTTTAAATTGTGTTAAATGAAATGAATAATCATCAAAAGTATTCAAATGATGAAGATTCTAAATAAAACATGAACTTCTAAATAAAAAGGTTCTATTTAAAACAGAGTAGGGATGAAGCTCAGTGGAAGAGCACTTGCCTAACATGTGTAAGGTGTTAGGTTTCATCTCCAGCACTGCATTAAAAAATAATAAAATGAGATCTTAAATAGAGACTGCAACAGTGCAAACCATGATGATATTATTGCCTTATCTGCATACGGTTATTCTAAGGTGCCACTTACACATTTATACACATAAGAGAAGAACTGTTAAAAAAAAAAAAAAAGCAGACAAATCAACAGGTGTGAAGTTCACACCTTGTTTGGAATGAAGTTTCAAAGAGCTACCAATTAAGCTTTGAGCCTGACCCTACTACATACACCCAAACATGTTCTATGTCCTACAAGAGCAGAAATTCATGCCTGAAAGTCTGACAGAGCAAGTTGTTAACTTAGTTAAAGCTTCCAGCTGATTCTGGTAAAATGTCATTGTGAGAATCACATCAGAATTAAGATGATCAGTCTCACCTAGAGGTTTAACCTGGTATTTCTTGTACAAGGTACTGGAAGTCTGGAGGCAGCAGCTTCTCCACCACCCACGGCTGTTTTTCACCAATACCTGAGTAGTAGAATAAGAGGGTGATGCCTCTCCAGGCTAACTGGAGCCTTCTATACAGTCGCAATTATCCAGCTTGCTAACTTGGATGGCAGGGAGATGTGACAAAAGGTTCCCTTCCCCTGTATAAAGTATCAATGTTGCTAAGATTAAGTAACCTCCAACTTTCCACTACAAGTGTTTAAGCATTCACAAATCAACTACTCACCACAAGTTGACAAAGTTGATGAAACTTGGAGAGAATTCTCTTTCCTCAGAATTACTCAGCTGTGGAGGATCTCCTTTCACGACTTGCGTTAGTTGATCAAATACACTATTCCACTTTGGATAAGGAAATCGGCCTGTGGCCAACTCGTACTAAAGAGAACAAAGAAGAAAAAGCAAAATACACTAGGCATTATTTACTATTACTACTAATGGAATGGCCATGATAACGTAAACTCCAAGCAATACTATGTAAAGGGCTTATGATGCTGAGGTGGAATCTTCAGAATCATGAAGGCTAAGATAATGTAGAAAACTATGTTATCAACCAAATTCAAGGGCTTGGTTTAAAGGTAAGGACC
Source organism: Erethizon dorsatum (assembly GCA_028451465.1). Lineage (NCBI taxonomy): Eukaryota > Metazoa > Chordata > Mammalia > Rodentia > Erethizontidae > Erethizon > Erethizon dorsatum. Next base: position 27,463,657 of record CM051826.1, read on the forward strand.
AAATTTAAGCCTAAACTATGCCCCACAATGCATGCCCCAGGGCAACCTTTGATTCTGACTCTTTTGTATAAGAAATTCTGGAAGGTTTAGTTTAGAACGTTTTTAGTGCAGACATTCCATATAATTTATAGTCACCTGAATGGAAGGTTATGGTCCAGAACAGTGGTCAAACTCATTTGTAAGGTAAAAGAATGTTCAGCAAACCTTTGAGCCCAGATTGGGCTCAAAGTGCAAATCCCGTTCTACAGCTACTCTGTAGTTATGACAACCTAACCACAACCAGATTTTACTACTATTGAAGAAATCAAGTCAAGGTCAAATGCTAAAGGGCTCAGGACAGTATCTCTAAATGATACCAAAACAGATCCAAAGACTTAACAAACATATGTCCCAATTCATCAAGGGTCAAAAATAATATTCTCACTTTTTTCCCCATTGTTTTGAAAATAATGAAAACTAAGAATTGTGCTTTTGAGAAATGTATCTAAATCCACCCTACAGCATAATGAGTCTCATTTTATACCTGTGGGTGACTGATACACAAGGATGAGGTTCTAAACCTAACACAGAGGAAGATGACATATTGGGGGAGGGGTATTATGTCAGAAAACTGATTCAGAGTTTCCTTCTCAAAAGAGCATCTTTTAACTCACTGTTGTCTTGTGTGCCCAGGAAAGCAAGAATTGGGGCATGAATACACACAGAGATTCATTCTTTTGGTTCCAGTTTCTTTTTCTTAAAATTACAGATGTTTTAAAAGACTAAAACATATTGGTTATTCATAGCATGATGAATAACTTCATTAAATGCACTCATAAGAACAGAATTTAATAAGAGAAAGGAAAAGTACGCTGCACATCATAAAGTGAAGGAATTAGGATCTTAGAAATTCATAATTTTTTAAGATTATTCCTATGGAAAATAAATTATGAAACAACTGTAAGTACTGAATACCTTGCTTTTAAACAATAAAGTTTAGCTGAAGGTACTACACGGAACTTGCTTTTAAAAATTTCTACATTAGAAGGACCTCAAGATGGCGGATGAGTAAGAAGCAGGCAGCGAAACTCTCTCTAAAAGTTACCATTGGAACACGGGAATATAGCGACCCGGAAAGTGCAGGAGGGGGGGAGATGCCTCCCCGAAACCCAGAAAAGTTCTGAAGCGCAATCTGGGACCCCCGGCACCAGTGACGGGTGACTTCCAACAAAGAAGAAGGAAAGAAGGAGCAGACCGCACGCGCGCACCTTCTACTATCCCGGGAGTTGCAGCGCTGCGGAGGCTCAATTCTACGGACACACGGTGGCAGCTGGCGCCCAGGGAGCCCCCACGGAGGATCCTGAGACAGCGGCGGGGCAGGGGAGCGGCGGAGAACGGCGCTGACCGGCGGTGAGTGTCTCTCAGCCACAGCTGCCCCGCGCCAGAGAGCGACCAGCCGGGCGCCATTGTGGGGGGTGTGGCGAAACTCAGAGCGGCTCGAAAACTGCTCTGGGAACTTGTACTCCGGACAGGGCAGCACGGGGCCTCTCAGGCCCACGAAAGTGTGCTGAGGTCAGCAGGTGAACGAGACTGGACTCTCAGCCACACCTGTCCCGCGCCAGAGAGCGACTGGCCCAGCGCCATTGTGGGGGGCGTGGCGAAAAACCAGAGCGGCGGGAACCAGTGCAGGGAACCCGCGCTCCCGACAGCACGCTGAGCCTCTCAGGCCCAGGGATCGTGAAAGGGCGCTGAGAGCGGAGGCGAGCTAGACTGGTCTCTGCCTGAAAGTACGCGCCTCTGCTCACCGCCCGCCAGAGGGCGCTCCTGGCTTACTGGGACGGACCTGCACAGAACAGGACTCTGTCACAAGGTACCTGCCTACAACAGAGTCAACACCTGGAACTGATTCTTTTTATTTATTTTTATTTTTATTTTTATTTATTTATTTTTTTTTTCTCACTGATTTGTTTTTTGTTCTGGCGAAGGGTTTGTTTTTGTTTTGTTTTGTTTTGTTTTTTGGTGGGGTTTTATTTTTGATCTGTCTGTTTTATTGTTTTTATCTTCGTTTTTGTTTCTGTATGTGTATTTGCTCTTTCCTTCATTATTCTCTCTGGTTTTTTATATGAGTGTAAACAGCGCCTCTAACTTCTTTGTGATTGTGGTTGTGATCTGTTCCTTTTATCCCTTCCTTCTCTTTTTACCACCTGTCCTCTGCACTAGTGTCCCAATTTTAGTGGGATCCCTCTTGGTCCTCTAACCTTACATCTAATTCCTTCCTCTTCTCCCAATACTCTATTTCCTCCTTAACTCATTTTAAATTTAAACTCCTCAAGGAAAAATTGACATACATAGGACTTGTATACTGCATATAATTTTTCTGGTGTGTTTTAGATTTTGTTATATAACCGCAACTCTATACAGCTAAAAGTGGTAAATAACTGGTTAGCTCAGTCTGTCATTTTTTAGGCTGTGTTTGATGCTTTAGTTAACATTATAGCCAAATGTGAAATAATTGTTCTAAACATCTTTCCTTCCTGATATTTCATGATTGAGATTGACTAAGGGACACAGAAAATACAGTGGCACAGTACCAAAGAATCAAGGACTGGGCCAAACAGGTAGCAACTTTGCATACCCAACGAATTGAAGAGGTAGGATCTGGCAGAAAGCTCAAAACCTAAAAGCAAGCTCCACTTGGAAGATACTGCAGAGAAGTAGTCATCTTCTAAAGATCTTAAACACTAGCAATAAAGTAACCTACTATAGGTAATTTGCAAACATCACCCCAGGAATTAAAGAAAGAAAAAATGAGACGACACTTAAACAAGATGCAACCACACACATCCAATTCACCAAAGGCAAACCTAGGGAGCAACGAGGTGGGACAATCCGAAAGCCACCCACCTGGCCTATCTGAAGTGGTAACAACAAAGCAACTGAATGAGGTTCTAGAAAAAATTAAAACAGAAATAATCTCACAGATAACTGCAGAGATAATGTCTACAATGAAGACCATGCTTAAGGACACTATAGCTGATACAGACAAAAAAATAGATGAACTTAAGAAAACTATAGAAACCATGAATGCTCAGCATAGGAAAGAAATGGAATCCATAAGGCAGATTCAAGCAGATATCCAAGAGATAAAAAATTCCATTGAAAGTATTTGTAGCAGAATAAGCCAATGCGAGGACAGGATCTCAGATATAGAAGACAGGCTTGCAATTAGTGATCATGAAATGGAAAAATTCTTAAAAATAGCAAGGGACCATGAAAAATCAATTCAGCAGCTGCTAGATGACTCAAAGATAAACAACTTAAGAATAATTGGAATAAATGAAAAAGCAGGAGATAGCATCAACGACATTAAAACCTTGTTCAAAGACATAATCAGGGAGAACTTTCCTGGAAGAGAAAAGGAATTTGACACCCCTATAAGTGAAGCTTTTAGAACACCAACTAGACATGATCAAAAAAAAACTTCAGCCAGACATATTATAGTCAAGATCCCAGAAATTCAACAGAAGGGCAGAATCTTAAAAGCTGTTAGGGAGAAGAGACAAATCACCTATGCAGGAAAACCCATCAGAATCACAGCTGACTTTTCAGCACAAACCCTCAATTCAAGAAGAGCTTGGAATGATGTATTGCAAGCTCTAAAGGAAAATAATTTTCAGCCCAGATTGATGTACCCTGCAAAACTATCTTTCAAAATTGATGGAGAAATAAAATACTTTCATGACAAAGAACATCTGAAAAAATTTATGACCACCAAACCAGCACTCCAAAACGTTCTGAAGGACATTCTAGAAAGAGATAGGAACCCCAACAGAAGGAATCCACCAGGCAGGGCAAATAATTAAATAGCTGGAAAGCGGAAAAACAAAGAGTGGGAACCAACAACAGGAAAATATCATGACAAGTCAATACATATCAGTTTTAACCATCAATGTTAACGGTCTCAATTCACCAATCAAAAGGCACAGACTGGCGAAATGGATCAAGAAGCAAGATCCAACAATATGCTGTATACAAGAAACACATTTAATTCAGAAAGAAATTCATAGACTGAAAGTCAAAGGATGGAAAACAATACTCCATGCCACAGGAACCCAGAAAAAAGCAGGGGTAGCTATTCTTTTTGCAGACAAAGTGAACTTCAAGCCAAGAAGGATTCAGAGAGATAAAGACGGTCATTACATCCTTGTAAAGGGAACAATCCAAGAGGAAGAGATAACGATCATAAATATATATGCGTCAAATACCAATGCACCCAGCTATATAAAACAAGTACTAAAGGACATGAAAAATCAAATAAGCACTAATACAATTATATTGGGAGATCTCAATACTCCACTGTCACAAAAAGATAGATCAACTGGACAGAAAATCAATAATGAAATAGTAGAACTGAACCAAACTTTTGAATAAATGGACTTAGTAGATGTCTACAGAGTGTTCCATCCCACAACATCAGAATACACATTTTTCTCAGCTGCACATGGGACGTTCTCCAAAATAGACCACATACTAGCTCATAAAACCTGCTTAAGTAAATGCAAAGGAATTGAAATTATCCCATGCATATTATCAGACCATAGTGCAATGAAATTGGAAATCAATGGCAAAAGATCCCACAAAAACTCCCTAAACACATGGAAATTAAACAGCATCCTCCTGAACAACCAATGGGTCACAGATGAAATTAAAGAAGAAATTAGTCACTTTCTACAACTGAATGATAATGACAGTACAACATACCGGAACTTATGGGATACAATGAAAGCAGTCCTAAGAGGGAAATTTATAGCATTAAACACTTATATCAGGAAAATAGAGCAAGCGCAAATAAACAACTTAAGGGTGAACCTCGAGCTTCTAGAAAAAGAAGAGCAGGTTAAGCCAAAAGCCCGTACAAGGGAGGAAATTATAAAGATCAGAGCAGAAATTAACGTATTGGAGAATAAAAAAACAATACAAAGAATCAATGAAGCAAAAAGTTGGTTCTTTGAAAGAATAAATAAGATTGACAAACCCTTATCCAACCTTATTAAAAAAAGAAAAGAAAAGACTCAAATCCATGCAATTGAAAATGAAAAGGGTGATATCACGACGGACCCTGCAGAAATCCAGAAGATCATCTATACTTATTTTGAAAATTTATATTCTACTAAGATGGAAAATGCAGAAGAAATGGACAGATTCCTAGATTCGTATGAATTACCAAAGCTGAATCAAGAAGATTTAAAAATCCTAAATAAACCAATATCAGCCAATGAAATTGAAGATGTAATTAAAAACCTCCCAACAAAGAAAAGCCCAGGCCCGGATGGATTCACTGCCGAATTCTACAAGAAATTTAGAGAAGACCTAACACCACTACTTCTCAAACTTTTCAATGAAATTGAAAGGGAAGCAATACTCCCAAATTCATTCCTGGAAGCAAGCATTACCCTGATACCAAAACCAGAGAAGGACCCAACTAAGAAAGAGAACTACAGGCCAATCTCCCTAATGAACATAGATGCAAAAATCCTTAATAAGATACTGGCAAACAGAATCCAACAAATCATCAAGAAGATTATACACCATGACCAAGTTGGATTCATCCCTGGGATGCAGGGATGGTTCAACATACGTAAATCAATAAATGTAATACAGCATATTAACAGAACCAAAGACAAAAATCACATGATCATCTCAATAGATGCAGAAAAAGCTTTTGACAAAGTCCAGCACCTTTTCATGATAAAAACCCTACAGAAAATTGGAATAGAGGGTCTTTATCTCAATCTGGTAAAAGCTATCTATGACAAACCAACAGCCAATATTATACTAAATGGCCAAAAACTGAAAGCCTTCCCTCTAAAATCAGGAACAAGACAAGGATGTCCACTGTCCCCACTCTTATTCAACATAGTTCTGGAAACTTTAGCCAGAGTGATTAGACAAGAGAAAGAAATAAAAGGAATAATGATTGGAAAGGAAGAAGTTAAATTATCATTATTTGCAGATGACATGATACTCTACACAGAAGACCCCAAAAACTCCACTAAAAAACTGCTAGATTTAATAAGCAAATTCAGTAGTGTAGCTGGATACAAAGTCAATACTCAAAAGTCAATAGCCTTCCTGTACACAAATAACAAACTTACTGAAAGAGAAAATAGGGAAACAATACCTTTCACAATAACATCCAAAAAAATGAAATACCTAGGAATCAACCTCACGAAGGATGTAAAAGACCTCTATACTGAAAACTACAGTACTCTGAAAAAGGAGATTGAAGAGGATATCAGAAAATTGAAAGATATCCCTTGCTCCTGGATAGGAAGAACCAATATAGTGAAAATGGCCATACTTCCAAAATTGTTATACAGATTTAATGCAATTCCAATCAAAATTCCAACAGCATATCTCACAGAATTAGAGAAAACAATCCTAAAATTCATTTGGAATCAGAAGAGACCTAGAATAGCAAAGGCAATTCTGGGCAACAAAGGCAAGGCAGGGGGCATCACAATCCCCGACTTGAAATTATACTATAAAGCTACTGTGATAAAAACAGTGTGGTACTGGCAAAAAAACAGACCTGAAGATCAATGGAACAGATTAGAAGATGCTGAAACAACCCCAGACATACTAAGCCACCTTATCTTTGACAAAGGTGCCAAACACATTTGCTGGAAGAAAGATAGCCTCTTTAATAAATGGTGCTGGAAAAACTGGCTCTACACATGCCGAAGATTAAAACTAGATCCATATCTTTCACCATGCACTAAACTAAATTCAAAATGGATCAGAGATCTAAATATTAAAACAGAAACATTAAATCTGCTGGAAGGTAGGATAGGTAAAACCCTTGGAGACATTGGTGTAGGCAAAGACTTTATGAATAAAAACTCAACCGCACGGGAACTATCCCAAAGAATCAATAACTGGGATCTCATCTTATTAAAAAGCTTTTGCACAGCAAGAGAAACCACCAACAGAGTGAAGAGACAACCCACAATGTGGGAAAAAATGTTTGCCAGCTGTTCATCAGACAAAGGATTACTATCGAGAACATATAAAGAACTCAAAAAAATCAGACCTCCCAAATTTAAAGACCCACTCCAAAAATGGGCATCTGAGATGAATACACATTTCTCAGATGAAGAAATACTAATGGCAAACAAATATACAAAAAAATGTGCAACATCACTAGTCATTCGAGAGATGCAAATTAAAACAACACTGAGATACCATCTCACCCCAGAAAGAATGGCTACTATTAAGAAATCAACTAATAACAAATGCTGGAGGGGCTGTGGGGAAAAAGGAACCCTTCTTCACTGTTGGTGGGAGTGTCGACTGGTACAGCCACTGTGGAAGTCAGTGTGGAGATTCCTCAGAAAACTAGGGTTGGAGGTCTCATTTGACCCAGCTATTCCCCTTCTGGGCATCTTCCCAGAAGAATTAAAAACATCGTACCACAGCGATATATGTGCACCCATGTTTATAGCAGCACAATTTGTAATAGCCAGATCTTGGAAACAACCCAAATGCCCATCAACTGAGGAATGGATAAGAAAGATGTGGTATTTCAGCCACAAAGAAGGATAAACTGGAGACTTTTATAGGTAAATGGATGCAACTCGAGAAAATACTCATAAGTGAAATAAACCAGAAGCACATGTGTAAGCATCGTATTATCTCTCTAGTATGAGAAACTGAAAGAGTAAATAAGATCCAAAATGTACAATAGATATGGTGAATCAAAAAGAAACTGGTCAAAAAGAAAGAGAGACTGGAATAGGGAAAAGAAAGAAGGGAAAGGGAAAAAAAATTGTATATATATATATATATATATATAAGATGGTTAAGATAGATACACTACCAATTTTACTTAGTTCATTGAAGAGTAAGGTTTGTGCCAATAATGTTTGGACAATTGAATGCTAATGTCTGGTGTCCTGAATAACTAACTTAAAGATAGTAATACGTAATGTATTAACCATTGTTACCCTCCTATTATGTTGGTTTGAAAATTTGTTCTTCTTTTGATTTGTTTTGTTTTTTCTTCTCTTTAAAATAAGAAAAAAATAAAATAAAATAAAAAATTTCTACATTAACAGCTAGGCATGATGGCACATGCCTATAATCGCAACTACTCAGAAGGCTAAGGCTACAGGATAGCTGAGTTTGAGCCTAGCCTGGGCAACACAGCAAGACCCATCTCAAACAAACAAACAAACAAAAATATCTATGCGAAAACATTTCACAAGTCTGGGGGTGTAGCTCAGAGGTACAGCGCTTCCCTAGCACACACAAGGCCTTGGGTTAGATCCCTAGCATGAGTGGGGGTGGGGAGTAACAAAAAACTTTCACAAAGCAAAATTTTATTTTTGTCTAGAAGTATACACTTGCTTTTAAAACATAATTACTTAAGTCACAGATAAACACTTCTGAATTGTAAGTATCTGTTATATGCAAACAGTTGCTTTGCTGGAAGCTATAGATCTTGCCACCATTTTGAGACAAGCTACAGGATCCCTCTTCTTTAGCCAGCTGACCTCATATACGGTATTTGGTCACAAGGAAAAATAGAGTTCTCTGCAGAGGTGAACTGTTAGCTTTAAGCTGTATATGGAGAATCCATTAGATTGGCAACTTTACTCCCAAGAATAAATAACAAGGGCACGTGACTCTGGTCACAGGACAATTCTAAAACCACATGTCTGTGATCAGAGATTCTTTAATAAACTACAAAAAAGCTCACTGTTTTGAACCTGTGTATCCCTGGACTGTGGGGTCTTAGGCTCAAATAAAAACTAAGAGGAAAATGGAAGGAAAAGGTTTAGGCATCCTACCTCGCAGGATAGTCCCATCTGAGGCAGAAAATTCACATACAATGTAGAGGAAACTATAAAAGCTATCCAAAATCAGAAGAATCTCAGTAAAGTCTAATAGAACAGCAAGCACAAGAAAATAAAAATTGGAAAAAAGAAATAAGCACATAAAGATATTGCTAAAGACTGTGTGTGTCTCCTTAAAATTCATATATTGGTGGTATTAGGAAGTGCGGTTTAGGGGAAGTGAGTAGGTCATGAAGACAGAGCCCTTGTGAATGGGATTAGTGCCCTTCCAAGGAAGACCCCAGATAGGTCCCTTAGACTGTCTGCCATAGGAGAACACAATAATAAGATGGCCATCCGTGAACTAAGAAGTGGCTTACTAGACAGTAAACCTGTCAGTGCCTTGGACTTGGATTTCCCAGCCTCCCAACTGTGAGAAAGATTTCTGTTCTTGATAAACTACCCAGCTTATAATACTCTGTTAAAGCAGTCCAAACTAACACAGATAAAATTTCATATAGTCCATAAGTAAGGAAAAGTTTATTTGTACTTGCCTGTTGCAAATTAGTAGCTTTCTCATTATTTCTCAGTATGTTCTCTTCTAAATTTCTTACTATTATACTATACTACTATGACAAGATTGAGTGAATATAAACATACCAATGTGATCCCCAAACTCCAGACATCAGAGCGGACATCATATCCTTGTCGAGATGCACTAGGGTCTATTCTTTCAGGCTGAAACACAAAAACAAGTCAAGGTCATTAATTATGCTTACTCTTGACAGGCAAATGAAAGCACTAGTTGGGTAGGCAGCTAAAATGCCAGCATATTACTAGAGGAATCTATAGCTAAGGTCAGATTGGGAGTAACAGAAAGCCATCAAAGTATTAAAAACAAACAAAAAAACTACCCCAAACTCAATTCAACTCACTGGCTACTTCCATAAAAGGAACACACAGTAACCCTTCCAGTTTATCCCCCAAAGAATCCAAAGCATTTATAAAGCTAAAGGTGAAAATGGTCAGAAAAAGGGAAAGGGAGAAAACAGGAAAAATGGAAAAAATGAAGAATTACAAGGTCAGATAAGTAGCAATTAGTGGTAAATGGGAAAAGAAAATACTAAGTCTTCTGATTTTATCAGTCTTTTTTTCATAAATAAGACATCACAAGACAGTTGAGATACAAAAGCAAAACATAAACTAAATTCATTACAATTATTCCATCCATTCATGATAAAGCTAAACTTGTCACTATGCATTATCTTTAAAGATATTTGTCTATCAATCATTTACAGCCAAATTAAAGCACTGTAACAAAGTAATATATTATACTGTCATATAAAAAATTTACATTTTTAGTATTTTTTGTGAAGGAACATCTTTGCATTTCCTTGAAATCAGGCACCATCATTTATGTAGTATGTCAGGAATGGAGAACAAAAGAGGGTATCAGTAACACAGTGCTGACAAAGCATCCTTTGCTAAGGTGGACAGTTACTGCTGGGTAAGGAATGTCCACAGAAGCCTAACAGTTGACCATATTATATTCTCTGCCTGTCAGCAACAACTTGGAGACTTACGTATTTTAATTAGAACATAATTACTGTGCTGCATAAATATTCACTGAAAGCTATTTATTTTTAGTTGTAAATATATTTATGCGGTAAGATTCCCATTATATAAAAGTCCCAGTTATTGAACCAATAGAGAAAATACACGAACGACACCAGCATAGACAATTTTGCCAAACCCCCAAAGAACATTTACTGATAATGTTCTGGGGCATGGTCTTATCTTAAAAGAATGGAAATTGTACAGAGCATGTTCCCAGAAAATAATTTAACTAGAAATCAATAGCAGAAAGATACTGCAAGTATCTGAAGATTAAGCAACATACTTGTAAATAGCAACTGGATCAAAGAAGTCTCAAGAAGTAATAAAATTTTGAAGAATGCAATGAAAGTATAGTTCAGAGGAAAATTTATAGGCTTAAGACATTTCAAACCAATAATCTAACTTAGAGCATAAGGAATTAGAAAAAAGAACAAACTAAACCCAAAGCAAGCGAGCAGTAGGAAGGAATTAAAAAGCAGAGTAGAAAGTATTGAAATAGAAATGAAAAAACAATAGAGAAGAGTCAGCAAAAGCAAATGATTTTTGGGAAAGAACAAAAAAATTGGCACACTTTAAGCCAGACCTACCAAGAGAAGGAAAAAAAGATTCAAACTACTAAAATTAGAGGGAAAACCACTATTAATCTGAAAGAAATAGATGAAATGGGACGCACGGCCTGAAAATGAAAACCTACTAAGAGTAATATAGAAATATAAATAACATTGGGGCCATGTTATCTTATAAAGTTGTTATTCAAAATCTTCCCACAAATGAAAGTCCAGACCCAGATGGGCTTTGCAGGTGAACTATTTCAAGCATGCAAAAAAGAAATAACAGTAACCTTACACATTTTTTTCAAATATTAGAGAAAGATGGTACACTTCATAACGTAGTTCATGAGGCCAGCATAACCATTTATGAAAACCTGACAAAGACACTTGCAAGACCATATCCCCTGAAGACAAAAACACAAAACCGTTAACACAATATGATCAAACCTAATTCAGCAACACATAAAGTAGCAATGTATCACAACGAAGTGCAGTTTTTCTCAAGAATACACTAGCTTAGGGCCGGTGAGATGGCTCAGCGGCTTAAGCGCCTGCCTGGCAAGCGCGAGGGCCCGAGTTCGACTCCCGGATCCCACATACAAAAAAGGGGCCGGTGATATCGCTCAGCGGCGCGGGCGCCTGCTGGCGCGCGAGGTCCTGAGGTCGACCCCCCGGTACCCACCAAAAAAAAAAAAAAAAAAAAACAAGAATACACTAGCTTAATACATGAAAATAATGTAATATACCATATTACAGAATAATGAAGAAAGTCACACAATCATACCAACAGATGATTAATGTGACAAAATTAACAACAGCACATTATTAAAATAGCAATCATAACAACTCTCAGCATACTAAGAACAGGCAGAAACTTAAAAAACATTGAAAATAATCTAGAGCCAATATCATAATTATTGGTGAAATACAAAACATTTCCTAGTTAAGTACTGAGAACACAGCAAAGATGCGTACTCTCATTACTTGTGTTCAGCACTATACTGGGTTCTAGCCAGTACAAAAAAGGAAATAAAGTTGTGCCTTTATTCACAAACAGGAATTTCTACTACCGTACTCATTAACAAGAAATTCCACCAAAATGAACAGTGAAACTAAACCAGCAAGGTCACAAGTCTGCAATTTCGGGCCCGTGAGATGGCTCAGCGGCATAAGCGCCTGCCCAGCAAGCGCAAGGGCCCGAGTTCGACTCCCGGAACCCACATACGGAAAAAGGGCCGGTGATGTCGCTCAGCGGCACGGGCACCTGCTGGCGCGCGAGGTCCTGAGGTCGACCTCTGGTACCCACAAAAAAAAAAAAAAAAAACAAGTCTGCAATTTCAACATATACGAACTAGTTGCCATAACAGCAAAACATTAAAAAAAACTTAATTCTATTCATAATAATATCAAAACCCATGAATTCCTTAGGAACAACTAGAAAGTGCTTAACAGCTCCACACTGAACACTATAAAACACTGCTGAAACAGTAAGACCTAAATGAACAGAGGAACAAATCGGGTACTTAAAACTCAGTACTGTCATACAATCCATGAGTGAACAGATACACTTCTCAGCAATATAAAAGAATGAGCTACTACTACTAATACATGTAACAGCATAGATAGATCTTCAAAATATGCTGAAAGAAAAAAGGCAGACTCAAATTCATATTGTAGTATCACATTTATGTGAAAATCAAGGAAAAGTAAAACTGGTAAGTGACAGAAAATAGGATCAATATTTGCCTTAGGCAGGGGTGGGAAGACAAAATATTTGGGAGCAAACACAAGGAAATTTTTCAGGTGATTGGCAGGTCCTACATCTTGACTGAGTGATTATATGAGTAAGTACATTTGCCAACATGCAAAGTACACACTCAAAATGGGGATCTATCATTTGTCAATATATTGGTAATGTCATTCTAAAACTGTTGTTTGTGTCATTGAGAGCTAGAATTTCTAGCATGCATGTACTGAAAATAAGATAGGAGGATTCCATTTCTTTTTTTTTTTTTTTTTTTTTTTTGTGGGTACCGGGGGTCAACCTCAGGACCTCACGTGCCAGCAGGCGCCCGTGCCGCTGAGCGATATCACCGGCCCTTTTCTCGTATGTGGGTTCCGGGAGTCGAACTCGGGCCCTCGCGCTTGCCAGGCAGGCGCATACGCTGCTGAGCCATCTCACCGGCCCCCATTTCCTTTCAATGTCACAGTGAAGCATATCTAGCAAGCCTACCCAAGGATTATTCAGACGTATTTTTGTTTCACTTGATTATTTACTACTCATTTTGTCTGGACACTTAAATTACATGATACCCTCAAGATTTCTGTTCAGTAGGAATGCAAATGATTTCTATCAATAACCCCAAAAGTTATAGTTTTATAGACCTAGAGATAATTACCAGTTTTATCTAATAGCTAGATATATCATCTAGCCATCTCATTTTAACCTCCTCTCTTCCGTGACCATAAATACTGAGTTAGTCAAATTTGAGCCAGTTTTATATGATCCTACATAGAATTCTCGTTAGTGATTTGCATACATTTAGAGACATTCATTATTTGTATATACAATATTTTTAATATTTTGAAAATTATTTTTGAAGAGTATACATTTATTTGATAAAATTAATTAAAGACCTGCCAGACATGGTGGTGCATGCCTGTAATCCCAGCACTAGGGAGGCTGAGGCAAGAGGATCACCAACCTGGACTTCCTGAATGGTAACTCACTGACACCACAAGATAATGAGGGTTTGTTGTTTACATTTGGCATAGAGTCCAGCCAGAACTACATAGCAAGACCTTGTCAAAAACAAAAGCAAAAACAAAAAACAGAATTATAGATTCTTAATTAATACAGTCTTAAAAATAGGGACTTTTTGGGCCGGTGAGATGGCTCAGCGGCATAAGCGCCTGCCTTGCAAGCGCGAGGGCCCGAGTTCGACTCCCGGATCCCACATACGAAAAAGGGGCCAGTGATATCGCTCAGCGGCACGTGCGCCTTTTGGCGCGCGAGGTCCTGAGGTCGACCCCCCGGTACCCACAAAAAAAAAAAGAAAAGGGACTTTTAACTCTTTTGACATCTGCTGTTGTGACACATCTCATCACTGGCAATGTGGTGTACTCTCTGAAACTTAAACTACTGTTTTGTAGGGCTCCAGGGGTGGCACTGTGGAGTCCTAGGTGATGCCCAGTTTCCTTCATGCCATTCTTTAGGAATCACACTAGATGTCAAAAGACACCCATTTAAGTGCTGTGATTCAGCACCCGGCTAGAGGGACTGCCACGCTTCAGAAGTGGGAGATTACAGAAAGCAATCGGGTCCTGCTGGCTTAGTCTGCACAGTTGTTCTCACCTGAAGTAGTGTGGAGGCCCTGGATTACTGCTCGTTGTTCAGGATTGTCTGTTCTACTGTCTGGTGCTGCCTTAGAGACTGTTTATAAGGGACATCACAAGGCAATGGGATTCACTTGAAGCACTATACAGTATTTCTATTTTAATGGTTTTATCCAATTTCGCCTTCTCAAGATTTTTGTTCTACATAAAAAATTATGTCACTTTATAATATAAAAATTTTTAACAAAAATTTTTTTAAAAAACTTTAAAAGTATAAAAGCCAAGTCCTACTTTACAGAACTGAATACATAACATTAATAAAAACAGCAAAAAAACTCAAAACCATTTCATATGAAAAAAATACATAATTTATAATAAACATACATCTCAGCATGTGTTGAGATATATAAAGTAAAAACCAAGAAATAAGGACAAATTAATAATCACAATGTTAATGTCTTCCTCAAACTTTTTTAGAATACAGAGGTAAAAGACATACTGAATAAATATAACAATTTCTGATATTTCATTTTTTAATTGATCATTTTCAAGCCACAAAAAAATCTCAATATGCTCCAAAAGGCAGGACTGTACAGGCTAAAATGTTTTAAAAGCAAGTAACAAGCCACAAAATAACAAAAATCAATTGACACATTGTATTAGCTGTGTTGTGCAACAAACTATGCCAAATGTAATAGCTTAAAACAACAAACGCTCATTATCTCATGGTTTCACCATTCATGAAGTCACCATTCACTACCTAAGCATCTCTGACTCAGCGTCTTACAAGAGACTATGATCTGGATGTAAGCTAGGTTGGTAAGTAGTGATGGGGTTGGAGGACTTGTCATTAAGTTCATTCAAAAGATTACTGGCAGGAAGCCATGCTTCCTCACCACATGAGGCTCTTCAAAAAGATGCTTGAGTGTTTCCACAACACAGCTTCCCCCAAGATGAGCTATCCAAGAAAGAGCAAGAGAGAAGCCACACTGCGTTTTAGTGACTACTCTCAAAAGTGACACACTGTCTTTTCTGGTAGATGCGATTCATTAGAAGCAGTTCACCAAGTTCAATCCACACTCAGGTAGTCATTTTGTACTTTTGGAAGGGAAGTGTATCAAAGAAATTGTGAACATATTTTAGAACCACAACATAGCTGGATATTTAAAAAAATATACTCCTATAAATAGCTTTTAATATTTTAAACAACTAAGAAAATTAAAATATATGTAAGTATATACACACATATGCACGCATACATACACACACACACACACAAATCCTAAGGAAAAAGAAAAACATCATAGTTATCAAAGAATTCTCTATCCTTTCCCAAAGACTTCTGGCTAAGATGAACTTCAAGCTTAAGAAGCAGAAAACTGCTACCTCAACTATCCTGAAGACTGGAAAATTTTTGAGCCCGAGAAGGCCAAAGATTAGTTTTTGCTCACTATATGATCAATAATTCTTATAACATGAATAAAATAAATAAAAACAGAAATTTTCCCAATTCTTAAAGCTGGCAAAACCCATTGAAAGTAAATAATGTCACTTAAATAGTTTTACGCTAAAATCATAAATATTAACATACTAAATGTAAAAGTATATTAAACATACAAATCTTTTTTTTTTTGTGGGTACCGGGGGTCGACCTCAGGACCTCGCGCGCCAGCAGGCACCCGTGCTGCTGAGTGATATCACCGGCCCTTTTTTTGTATGTGGGATCCGGGAGTTGAACTCGGGCCCTCGCGCTTGCCAGGCAGGCGCTTACGCCGCTGAGCCATCTCACCGGCCCTAAACATACAAATCTTGGGCCATATAGGAATTATTTCTGGAACACAGAATGGTTCAGAGGAAATACATGCAATTATGATTTATCATATTAAAAACTATATAGAAACATTTTATCATGTACTTAATGATACCAAAAAGGCATCTAATAAAATTTAGCAGCTATTTCTGATTTATTCCTATTCTCTATCTCAAACACACATATAAACCCTCACCATACACGTACACTCTTAGTAAACCAGAAGCAGAAAAAAACTGAAAAATAATCAGGAAGCATATACAGGAAGCATATACAAATTCTATCATTTAACACTGATCTAAAAGTTCTAGGTAAAGCAACAAAAGTAAATTTGAAGAAGGTTAAAAACATATGAAAAGGATCAATAAATAGGTAAATATTTGCAGCTTGATCTCTAGAGTACATCTAAAATCTATTTTTTAGAAGCAGATCAGTAACTTGACTAGTTGTAAAATAAACATTAAATAGCTTTGTTAGCAATTATTAGCATACATTCATTACTAATTAATTTTCAGAAAAATATATTCCACTCAAAATGATATAAACCTAACAAGGCACCCAGAAATCCAGCAGTGAACAAAATAAAAAGATTTTAGTCTCAAAAGACTCTATTATGGTTTAGATCTAAAATGTCCCCCAAAAGTCTCACATATGGAGGTGAGGCCTTTTCAGAAGTGGCAAGTCACTGAGGTTATGACTTAGAAGTGTGTATTCTTGTCCCCAGCTCTTCCTTTTTCTCTCTGTTGTCTGGCACAGGTTGAGCAGCTTTCTTTAGCCATGTCTTTTCACCATGTTATTTCTGCCTTAGAGACAGCCTACAATGGACTGGACCTACTGAAACTGTAAGCCAAAACTCTTCTTTGAGTATAAAGTACTATGTTTTATCCCAGTAGAGGAAAGTAACTAATAAAGGCTCACAACCTACACAAGAAGTACATATGAAAAAACAAATAGGTGGTGATGAGGAGCAAGAAGCAAAATAGTAGTAAGGAGATAGAAAATGGTATGAAGTACTATTTTAGATGTAGTGGTCCAGAAAGGATTTTCTAAGGATGTTACATTTGTTGAGAGGCCTAACCAAAGTGAGAGTAGCACATTAGAAATAATCACAAGGAAGAAGTTTGAGGGTGAAAGAAAAATACCATGATGTGAGAAGATTCTCCCTAAATTTGTGGAAGAGAAAGGAAGTCAGTGTGGAAGCTCAAGATAAGCAGAGGGGAAGGTATAGTGAAAACACTCAGAAATCTAGCTGACAGCCAAGATCGGTTAGAGCCCTACAGGTGCACTAAAAGAACTTCAGTATGTTTTAAGCAGAGGACCAAAATGATCTGACTTCTTTCATTTTTTGTTGTTGTTGTTGTTATTGCTTTATGCCTGCTTGTTTTTTTTTTTTTTTTTTTTTTTTAATATGAGGTTCTGCTATGTTGCCCAGGTTGGCCCCAAACTCCCGGGGCTCCAGCAATTCTACTGCCTCAACCTCCAAGTGGCTGGGACAATAAGGGCACACCCATTGTATCAGGCTTTTTCAGTTGATGCTTTTAATGGCCTACTCTAGTTGCCATACTGCCAAGAAATTGTAGCAGAGGAAAGATACAAGCAGGGAGACAAGTAATAGGCAGGTGAAAATTTGTAGTGGCTCCAGGCATGGCAGTTATACCTACAATCTCAGCACTCTCAGAAGCTAAGACAGGGTGATCACAAGATTAAGCCCAGCCTGGGCAACTTAGTGAGACCCTGTTTCAAAAAGTAAAAATAGCTGAGATATAGCCCAGTGAGAAGGCCTGGATTCAAACAGTACCAGAGAAAAAAAACAAAATTAAAAACCAAAAAATCAGAAATGCCAGAGGCTAGACATATGAGCATTAGTAGTTTTTTAAAAAGGATGGGTTCTAGATACACATAAAAAGTAAAGCAGACGGTATTTGTTAATGGACTAGATATAGAGCATAGACCACAGAATGGAATAAAGCACAACTCCAAAGTTTTGTCTTAAGCCACTGGAAAAGAAAGAGTTGCAGTTTACTGATAGAAAAAATGAGGAGAAGGCAACTCACAGATTTTGTAGAGAATGACGGGAAGACAGGTCAAGAGTTCTACACTGGACATGATGTATTTGCCTTTTCTAGTAGAATCTAAGAGGCGGAAATAAAATAGGACACTAGATACATGGTTTTTGAGTTTGTATGTATAGCACAGGCAAGAAAGAAAAATCACAGACCACTGGCACTCATCATTTTCCAGAGTATCTACTAAGTGATAGATATGGCACATTACTGAACAAAAGATATAGGAAGTATTTAAATCCTTAAGACTAGATGAACTCTTTAAAGGAATCTGGGTAGCAGAGAGAAGAAAGGGAACTGAATATTCCACCCTGAGGCACATTAGGAAGAAATCCGGAAGAGGAGAAGGGCCAGAGAACCAGGGCAGAGAAGGACCAGCCAGAGAAGTAGCCAAGAAAGGGTAATATTCTGCAAACCAACTGACAAACATGGTTCACGAACATGGCACTTCGAACATTTCAGATAGAATGTTATGGTTTGTGTCTAGATGTCCCCACAAAGCCTCATGAAGTCACAGGGCTTTTTCAGAGGTGGCTGAATCTAGAGTGTGTGATCAATTGATGGTGCGATGCTGGGAATTAAGGGTGCTGGGATTAAGGGTGTGAGTGCTATAACCACCCTAAGGTGGGTAGTCTGCATACAATAAATGTACAGAAAGGGTCTTCTCTCTCTCTTGTTGCTTTTGCTGTCTTCCTCCGCCATGAGCAGTTGCCCCTCTGCCATATGCCACCCTGCCTTGGAGCCAGCAGATTATAGACTGAAACCTCTACAAACTGTAAACTAAATAAACCTTTCCCCCTTTAACTTTGGGTGTCGGGTATTTTGTCTCAGCACAAGAAAAGAAACTACTAAGACATAAACTAAGGAAATTTCTGAGTCAGAACTGACCACTGGCCTTGGCAACATGGAAGATAATGTTTACTTTGATGATAGTAACATGAGGTGATCTGGATAAAAGAACCCATTAAGATGGACCTGAGAAAAATGAGAAAAAGCAGAAGACAGCAGGCCTAACAGATACTTGGAGTTGACAATAAATGTAACTGGAAAAAGACAAATATGTATAGCCCATAATATTTAACAGCAAACATTAAGGCAGCTTGAATGAATGGAAAAACCGTATTTTTTCACTGAGAAGACTCAACAGTATAAAACAAATAATTTATAAATTTTATAAAGAGCCAATGAAATTCCAGCTGATATTTTTTATAAAGATACCAATATTCATCTGAAAAACATAAGAAATTAACAGCAAAAAAGTCCACAAACACTTCTATGTCCAAGAATTAAGTATAAGGATATTTATTAATTCTAAGCAATAGATTTTGAAAGAGCAGATAATTTTTTTAAAATTTCAACTGGTCAACGGAGGGATAAAATCTATAGCTTGCCTTTGATAATTACTAGTATTGACAGCAGCAGGTTTTTTAAAAATGAAATTAAAAAAAACAGGGTAGGGTTATAACTCAGTGATAGAACATTTGCTTAGCATGTATGAGGCCCTGGGTTTAATTTCCAGGACCACCAAAATGGGGGAGGGTGTTGGCTTGGTGGAGTACTTGCCTCGCATGCACCAGGCCCTGGGTTTGATTCTCAGCACAGAAAGAAGGTGCGGGGGGTGGGGGGAGAGAGAACAGGGAGGGAGACAGACAGAGACAGAGAAGGGAAGGAGGGAGGAAGGGAGGCCTACAATTTCAAGACATAACATCAGCCAGAAACCTAAAAGTTCGCAACTTACAAGGCATGACCAAAAAATATTTCATTTCTTATGACTGAGCAATAATCTATTGTATGGGTTATATACATTTTTGTTGATGGATTTATCCACTCATAGACATATGAGTTATTTCTACCTTTGAACTATTAAAAATGCTACTCTAAGCATTCACATACAAGTTTTTAGGTAGATACATATTTTCTCGTCTCCTGGCATATAAGCAGAAGTGCTAACACTTGTTCCTAACATATCGTACCTCCATATTCAAATGTCAAAGAAATGGCCAGAATCTCTTTCAAAATGGCTGTATCATTCTACATTCCTAACAGAAGTGTATGGGGCTCCAATTTTCCACATTCTCACCAATACTTGTTATTATCTGACTTGTTGATTTAAGCCATCCTGGGTATAAAGTGGTACCTCACTGTGGTAACACTTAAATTTTAATTAAAATTAAATTTTAAGCCAATAAAAAACTGACATTGAGTTAACAAAAGCTGTAAAAACAATTATGGTAGAATCCACTTGATTATACTAAAGGAAATTTTTCTCCAATGGAAAGACCTAGTTTAGATAACCATGAATTATTTCCATGGAACAGAAATTCTTCTGTTTACTAATAAGCATGCCACAAATGCAAAGGAAGTTCTGTTGGCAAATATTTGGAAAAATTTGCACTTAGAAAATACATTTCATTATTGTGGTTTTCCTTAATACTTTTAAAATGGCCTATAATGATTTCAAACTTCTGGCCATAGAAATTTTTTCACAAAGTATGTATCTCACTCAGGAATAAGATTTTGAAAAAGCTATTAAGTACACTATTTCTAAGTTCTTTAAAAAAAATTAGAGCAAAACCACCCCGCCTTCATTAAAAATGACAATGACATCAGAGTAGGTAGCTTTATGGGATTACCTTTCAAAAAAACAATAAAAACTAACGAACAACAGTAAGAACCAACTTTGTGAGAATATTGGAGGAAAAAAAAAATCAAAAGTATATAGCAACCAAGCAAATTTTGGAAATGAAAGTTCTCATGTGTGCCTACTTTTAAACTACTTTTATTATTTTCTACACAAGAATGAAAAGTCTGCTTTTTTCTTTAAAAGTTACCTGAATTCAAAATATTCTGCTCTGAGCCACATCCACATTTTAAATTAAAATTTATTTGATTAATTATTTTAATCAAATATAATTCTTAGCCAATGATGCAGAGTGCTACGGTTTATCTCTGAAGAGTTCATACGCAGTTTTAAGAGGTGGTGGAATATTTAGATGTGGGGCCTACCAGGAATGAGGTAATTAGGCCACTGCAAGCATCACCCTCGGGAGGGATCAATGCTGCTCTTACAAGTTAGGTATCATAAGAGCAGGCTGTTAGAATGCAAGGCCATCTGGCGTTCGGAGCCCCTTTTGAATGCAGCTAGTTCCCTTTCAGCTTCTCTGCCATGTTGGATATAGCCAGAAGGTTCTCAAAAGAAGCCAAGAGAGGGGGTCACTTTTGACTCAGCTCCAAAACTGACAGCTAAATAAACCTCTCTTCTTTACAATTACCCATCCTCAGATATTCTGTTATAGCAAAAGTAACAAAAATGGACTAATACAGTAAAATGGTCAGTTAATTCTCTGTCCTTCAAATATATAAATTATGGTATTTCTCATGTCTGATTATTTTTATTTCTTGCCTTTGAATCCACTGTGCCATTTATCCCTAATTACCATGATAAAGACATGATTTTCAGATTGTCTCATGAATTTGCCTGACCAGTCAACATCCACAAAGTTCAAACTTTAAATGAGGGTCTTTTTTCATCTAAAATACACACACACACACACACACACACACACACACACACTTGTATTTTCATTTGTAGAAAAAGTGACATGAAAAGATCTAACAAAACTAAAAGCACTAAAATTACAAAAATTCTAAAATAGTGTCATAGTGAAAAGTTTTTACACTATTTATATACCGACAGATAAATAAGAGAAGAATTGTTTATTTCCCACATCATTTTTTTGTTGTTATTTAAATAAATATGAAACCTGGGGAATCACTAAGCCCATCCATTCATAAACAAGTCAGAAAACCTCCATCATCAAACCTGTGATTATTCTGACTTTTCTATTTTTTATAACAATGAGTTTGGAAACATATAGATCAAGAAGGAAACAAGTAAAATAACAAAAAAATGCTGTTCAATTCTAAGCTAGTCCTTAGTTTAGAAGAGTCTATGAAGACCGAAACAGACTGGCAGGAATGCTTCAATAAACAATGGCGAAGAACCAGAGACATATTAAAGGAAGACATTAATTTAAGGAAAACGCTTAAAATATAGGCATTAGACTCTAATTCGAATATAGATCAAAATCCAGGCTGTAGGAACACTACATGTAAAGACTCTGGAGTAAGATGACCATGATATCTCTGAAAAGACAGGGTACCCCTGCCTACCCTAGGAAATAGAGGCTTTATGAAGGTTGCAAAATACCTAAGGCCTCTACACTTGGATTTGTCTGTGTGCCTCATCCACCCCTAAAGAACGAAATGACAATATCCAAACATAGCTTCAGACTCTGTAAGGAACACAGTGTGTTCTCCTAGGAACCCAAGTCTTCCTATCCTACTGTAACTGGAAACAGCATCCTTTTAGTTGCCCAGGAGACACTCTCAATGTCTACTGATTATCTACGACAGCCAAGACAGCACAAGGCTTACTAGAAATACAATGACACTTTTAAGAATATATCATCTGGTTGATTAGTTGATTAGATTATAATAAAAATAATAATCAGAAAAAATCATAAATACTAAATGCCTAATAAGGAATAGAGTTTAAAAAAAATGAATACTGGAGTTCACTGAAATAATTGAGCAAAGGTTCATGGAAAAGCTAGAACTTGAACGTGGACTTAGAGAAGAAGAATATATTCTAGTATGGTGAAGATGCCTGACCAACGAAGACTCCTTAGAAGTACAGCATCAAAGGGCACAGGCTCTCTGCAACAACTGCTAAGAAAGGTGGCTTGGACTTCATACTTACTGCCATATATGGCCTACACCCAGCATCTCTTGTCTTGGCAATGGAGTCCACAAGCTGTCCACTGATGCCAAAGTCACAGAGTTTAATATTTCCACTTCTATCCAGAAGAATATTTGAAGGTTTGATATCTGCAAGAGATAGCATTTCATATACAATCAATTGAATGAGCTCCTCTAAAAGCACCTGAAGCAAAAATACTGAAAAACATTAAGACAACATAAGTAGTTAAGTCCTTAAATTCAGACATGTAAGAAGGAAAACATCTTCATTTAGCACATAAAATCAGGTTTTAAATACATAACTACGTAACTTTTTTTTTTTTTTTTGGTACCGGCAATCGAACTCAGGGCCTCGTGCTTGCCAGACAGAGGCTGTGCTGCTGGGCTATATTCCGGCCCCATAACTACGTAACTTTAATGACTAGAATTGTGTACATGTAACACAGCCAAACTCATTTCACCAACATCTTAATTCAAAACATATGGATGGATGTTCTCTTAATGTCTTCATATTTATAAAACATGCATAAAACTATGGTTTTTCTCTATTATAAACAGAAAAAAAGTTTTTAAATGTCAATGCTTGTAATGGTTGATTCATTGTGTCAACTTGAGAAGAAGTTTAACTAAGCAACTCAGCAGGGGGCCAGGGTCCTCGCTTTGTAAACATCCTGAGCCTGTGCAAGAGGAGGCATAGAGAGGGTGGAGTGCTACACCCGCCCTAAGGTGGGTGGCCTGCTTAGGGTATAAGGGGGGAAAAGAGGCTTGCTCTCCACCCAACCCCCATTTTGCTCTTGTTGCTTTTGTTGTCTTCCGCCATCTTCTGCCGCCTTGAACTGTTGCCCTCTGCCACACCACCCCGCCTTGGAGCCAGCTGATTACAGAGTGAAACCTTCACAAACTGTGAGCTAAATAAACCTTTCCTTCCTTAATTTTGGGTATTCTGTCTCAGCTATGAGAGAAAATTAAGACAATGCTTAAAAATTAAGTATCAAAACATACTTCTCAATCAATTTAGCATTCTAAAATATTTCCTTTGTTTTCATCAAGAGGCTTCTATCCATTTACTTGGTTCAAATTCTTTACATAACAAAATAGGAGAAATAAACAATCTATCAGATAATACAAAGCTAATGTACAATAAATTTCAAAAGCAATACAACTAAATACAAGGCATACAAATTATGAGCTCACAATTTAATTAGAGCCTTATCTCTTTGGGAAAGTAGTATCCCATACATGAACATTATTCACTCCATAAATGCAGCCACTTCATTATTTCTCACTAGGAGATTTTTCTCTTCTTAGACAGTTTCACCCAGTTTTTCCCATCAGTGCTTTCCTTGGACTCATCCTTGAGACGTCACCCTCATTTCTACAAGAATGTGTGTTTTCCCTGAAAGTGCACAACACCAAAGTGCTTCCGTGCTGAGCACTCACTACCCCTATTAACCAAAATGCTCTCTGGTCCATTTTCCCCTTTGCTCATTAATTTTCTATCCCTATTGCAATCCTTGTATCATCTCATTGTCACTATCAGGGTCCAATGAATAAAAAAGATTCATAAAAAGATCAGTTGAGTATTGTCAAATATTCTTTATGATTATACAACATGGCTGAAAGGGGAGGGAAAAAAAATCAACTACAAAAGGAACAAGTAATTTTGTTTGTGGGACCCAACTACATTATTTTGAGCCACAAGACAAAATAAGTTGATTTAAGATTAATTTTAACAAGCACTAATTTTGCCTTTAATAAGGCAAAATTTAATAACACATTCTGATGTTCAGGATTAAATAATTTAAGGGGTCCATTGTCAACCCTGAACTAAATACACTTAAATAAAAAACCCAATTACTAATTTCTTTAATCTCTACAAACAATGTTTCCTAGAATTCAAGATTTTTTTTCACTCCTATGAATGTGACCTGTTACTTTTTGCCCTATACTGTCAAGCTGAATCACATACTGCCATGCATTGTCTTATGTTTGTCCATTACAAATTTACTGAGGGTAGTGATTCTGTGTGCTTCTTCAAAGCTACCATATGACTACTGAATCTGCAGTAATAAATACAGCAAGTATTTAATCTATTTGCTGAATTAAATTCAAGAATCCCAGAGAGTTGCTGCCTTTCTAAGTTGGTTTTCAACTACATCAAGTGTTTAAATTTGAATCTGTGCCTAATAAAGGTAAGATCAACATTTTTACAAATACATCATGCTTCAGAAAAATTTCAGCTTACAATGTTAAGTAAAACATCACTCCCAATTCACAAAAATATCCTATAAAGTCAAGAAACACTTGATAGCTTTAAGATGCTTGAGGGTAGGAGTTGGGGGTGTACCTTGGTGGCGGAGTGCTTGCCTAGAAACTTATTAAGAAAAAAAGTTAATTTCTATTGTATAAAATGCAATCCATACCCACCTCTGTGAATAATTTTCAAGTTTTCTTTTAAGTGGTTTAGTGCTTTCACAGTCTAAGGAGAAAAGAAGAGACAGGATATAAAAAACATTTCTTTTTAATAAAACAGTGCAATAGTTCATCATAACCAGTACTGCATGTAGCTGTTTGCTTAATATTTCAATAATCTATATTTATGTTAACTGAAGATGCTAAATGTTTTACATCTAAAAATTTCGCTGCCTTTACATGCTGTTCTCTACCAGCTTAAATAAAACAGCATACAATTTAATAAAAGCTGTATGGTATTTCTCGTAACTTGAACTTTTTCAAGAATAAAAACAGTATAAGAAAATTCAATGGGCTGATTCATTATCAATAGTAATGAGGTTTCCCAAGTTCTCAACGCCTCACAATCATTTACACTTATTGGATGCTGAGACTTCAAAGTCATTTTTGCAGAGCCAGAGTATCTGTTAGCCGGTGTTGTAATTTATTCACAATTCATTATGTTGCTTGATCACTGCTCATGATCAGGAAATCAGATTTTTATTTATTAGTATATATTTGTGATACATAATAAATAGAAAATCAGATTTCTTCAGAAGAGGAAAAGCAGATATTTGAAATAAAACTTTACAACTTCAAGCTAAGAGAGAATAAAGCAAGAGGCCAACTGTTGGCTGTAAAAGTCAAGTCTCTGCTATCATCAAGCTTCTGAATATGAGGAATATACGACATACAAACTTGAAATGTGTAAGTAGTTGTGGTTCTATGTTCACTGATTTATTAATGAGCAAGAGACTTAATACAAAGTAATTTTAAATGTGCTTAATATATAATGGGATCACCAGAGTCTGCAAACACAGGCAAACATACATTTGAGATACACAATAAAATAATTTTCTAATTTCATGGCCATCCTGTTATACAGTGGTAAAGAGCACTTTCCAGGACCAGGCTACATGGCCTTTAACCATATAACATTTATAGCTATAAACATCAAAACGAATTAATTACTTAGCCTTCCCATGCTTCAGATTTATCATCTGTTAAAAATGTGGCTATATATTAACCATAGAGATTTGTCATGAAAATTTAATGCTGTGAGATCTTGGCTTAACACAAACATTCAGTCACCATTAATTCTACTCTAACAATGGCAGAATCTTGGAACTTGCTACTATTCACAACAACATAAATAACTCTGAATTTAGTATACTGGAGGGAGCTGGCTAAATTGATCTGTTAAGATTTTATATACTCATCTGAGTAAGTTTCTAGTCTAATTCTGCTCTTTTTAATAAAATTATATAAAATGATAGGTAGCTCATAAAAATTTATATTTAATCATTAATTTGGCGAAGTAATAATTTTAACATAAGATTTATCAAGATAATATAATCACAATTTAACTGAGTTGTTAAGATACACATACATCTCTTTGACGACTAAAATACAGTTAAGAAAGTATATTTTTAACCAATCTTATTAACTTATAATGATTAACCAGGATAAACTGGCAATTGGCAGATCATAGTTGAGGGGCAGGATGCATACAAAAAAGAGAATATTACATGCAACCATAATATCTATCTTTGAACTTACTGTATAATTTAGTTTATATCAACTAACCCAGGACGTCATTGGCTCAGATTCTCAGAAATTTCTAATAATCTTAGTAATTTTGCTTTATTAAAAATAAATTACCTTTCACTTTGAAAAAGAATTTGTAATCATTTCTCAACTAAAAGATTCAGAGCTAGAAAGAAAGTGACTATGAATTCACTTTTGGAACTATAACACATACTAAAAAGAGTACTTTTTTCTTTTCTGGTAACTCTGAGTAAAATGAACTGATCAAATTAATAGTAATGCTGGTTCCTAAAATTCCTAGTCAACACTTTAAACAGTTTAGACAGATAACCCAAATCTTAAACATACTTTAAGACTGCAATTAAGGGGCTTCAAATAGACTTCTGCAATTCTGATTAATTTAGGATTAAGAGTGGTAATATAACCAATTAAAAATAGTTAAAGTAACAGGGAAAATGAACAGAAAATAGCTCTTTGTAGTCTTATTTACGGCACAGTCCTTTATTGTTCTTCGGCATCTGAATGAAAACAAAAACTCTTAGTATTTACCTAGACCAAATTTTGAAAAATGACCTTATGGCCTATTGTATTAATACACCACAGAAGTGACTCTGTCTCTTCTACTATTAGAAATGGTTTTCTAGGAAGGTCCTAACACTCTATAAAGACATTCAGATATGTATATTCAAAACACTAGTAATTTCTTTATATAATCATACATACAATGAACAATTTGAAAACCAAGTACTTACTGCTAAAGTGATTTTGCCTAAAATTTCTTCTGGAATAACATCATCTAATACACTATATACATATTTGTAAAACTTATCAAACGAGGTAGACATGAGTTCCATACAGATCCAACAGTCACCCTATAAAATAACAAATATTGGTTATTCTTATGTCTTAATATTAAATACCACCTTGCCTTTATTTAAAACAGAAATACAATTAGAAAAGAAGCAACCTTATTCTTTATTATACTGAACCTCAAACGAAAGAGAATTTTTGGTTTCTTACTAAAGCCCTGGGCAGAATATTATTCTTGGGTTTAAACACAAACAATGTGATAAAAACCAAATTTACCCACTCTTAATTGTATAGATAGGGACTGTTTTTTTTACATAGGAAAGCTTTACCCTTCTATAAAAAGTTAAAGTTTTGGCATAACTGAACACAACATTAGGAACTATATGGAAAACCATCCATTCTTACTAACAAAGAGATGACAGATAGTAATCTTGAGAGACTAAACTTCTCAAATTAGCAAAAAAATAAAATAGAAAAGAAAACCCATAAAACAGCTTGCTCAAATGCTACCTTCTCAGTGAGTACTACTCTTAGCTAATATAAAATACAAGTCATTCTGCTTGGCATTATCTTACCCTTCTCTATGCTGTGCAAGCCTTACCATCTTCTAAAATGCAGTCAAATTTACTTATTATGTTTATCATTCCTTCCCTACTAGAATGTAACCTCCACCAGGACAGGACTTCAATGAATCTTTCATAAAGGAATGAACGCTGGCTATAATTAAACTGAATCATACAACCACTGATGGAAGCATTACAGATTGTTTTAAATCCAATTTGAGAGCAATTTTACAATAAAACAAGATAAATACCATAGTACCCACTTAGCCAAGGATTTACTTTCTGCAGCATCAGTTACTTGTGCTCAACTGCAGTTCAGTAATATTAAATGGAAAATACCAGAGATAAAAAATTGCTAAGTTTTAAATTGAGTACTGTTTTGAGTGGCAGGATAAAAATCTCACCCCATCTTGTTCCATCCTGCCCAGAAGTCATTCCTTTATCCCACAAATCCACTCTGTGTACACTACCCGCCCGAGTGAGGACTACTCTTAACTATCATGGCAAGATCAACTGCCACAGCACCACAGTACATATGTTCAAGCAACCCCTATGGTACTATAATTATTCTATTACTAGTTATTGTTGCTAATCTCTTACTGTACCAATTTTAAAAATTAAATGTTATCACAGGTATGTACATATAGGGAAAAACAGTATACATAGGGTTTGGTAATATCAGAGATCTCAGGCATTCACTGCGCGTTTTGGAATGTATCTCCTGCAGATGAAGAAAGACAACTATAAATATCTCAATATTTGACAGAATCATCTCATGAGTGGAAATGTAACTTAAATATCCCATAAATTACAAAAGCAAAAACAAACCTAGAAACCACCAAACTATCTCACAGAAGGGTATGATATAATATTAAAAAGTTATCTATAATTAAATTTCTTGAAAACTCTAAGTTCATGAGAAAATAAAGAATATAAACAGATACCTTGATAACTTTGTAAAACTTTTCATACATGTGAACAAGGACTATGAAGTACCTTACAAAAGTAAAAACACTATCAGGATGATAACAAAAATTACCTTAAATAATTTTTATGTTGTTATTAATTTATGTATCCAGCTATATCCTCCAAGACTTTCTACCCACTAAACTTCTACCCCTCAAGCCTGTCTTAGATTAGTTATGTAAAGAAATTGATGCCCACTAAGTAAAATGGACTGACTAGTTAGTGACAGAGCCATGAACAGAATCCAGATTCCCTGCTTTCTTCAATCAACACTTACAATGCAAGTACATTTAACTTACATGTAGGAAAAACAAGTGTTGTGTGATAAATGCTGGGATGAATAACAACATTCTTACAACAGAATGACCTGCTAGAACATTCATGTAGTTAAAGGACAGCACAGAGTATATTTTCGTAAAACATCCTTGACACAGTGAATTTATGACATCTTCTGTAAATCTTTATACTCTAAGTCTCTTTTTCTTCAGAGTGTTCTTGGAGAATGCCTCTCACAAAAGATTAACACCCTCTACACAAAACATATCTATTTTAACCTAAGATATAATCTCTATAGATTTATAACAATTTATTATTACACAAAAATACAAGACACTTAAAAAACCAGTAGGAAGGAACACAATCTCAACAGTGAAAAGATCACTTACATTAAGAATCTAAAAGTCCTTACTGTCCAGGCTTTCCTACTTATGTCAGTCTGAGCCTCCTCACTTCTCATCTATGAAATGACGGCTCCACGATCCTCAAAGACTGTGATAAAGGCCAAGTGAATCAGCACACGCAAAGCATAACATAAAATGCCTGGCAGGTGCTAAAATCTATACAATACTTATGAAATTAAGGGAAGAAGAGATGGAAAAACAGGCAAACAGAAGAGAAAGATTTGGGAGCAGGGAGAGTAAAGGTAAGAAACTGAGAACTGAGGGAGAGAGAAGAGCAATTCACTCCAAAGAGGACTCCTGCTAGTTTCTAAGGCACATAACCTAACATACACTTCTTATCTCTGACAGTAATGGAAATAAACTACATTTAAAAGGAGAGAAATGGAATGGTCTGAATTGCCTGAAAAAGTTAGTGACAGCAACATTACTTTCATGTTCAAACCAAAAAAGGGACAATCACATGCCTGAAGAAATTTCTAAACATAGATGTCCTGAAAAAAAAAGGGTGGAAGATGATGAAATACTAAACTACTAAGATGACGTAAGGTTCCTAAAGATAAGCTCCAAATAAATCCAATATGTATATAACATCAATAATCAGAAAATGCTTAAATATACACTATTTAAAACAATATTTTATAAGCCACCCAAGAATACAACAAAACAGGCAAAACCCTTATGAAAAAAACGGTAAAATGTGGCTAAAGGTCCTAATATCGACCTGACCAAATGGAGAAGACAATGTTTACAGACATGAAGAATCCACATCATAAGGATATCAAAATTCCCCCCCAAATCAACCTAAAAATTCAATTGAGCTATAATAAAAATTTTCACCTGGACAGGCTGCTTTTATGGAAAAGCAGAGCCAAGAGTAGCTAAGACAATTTCATAGAGAGACTGATGTACTAGACAAAGACGTTTTTATAAAGACTTTTTATACCAAAAGAATAGATTCAAAAGTCTATGCACATACAGATATTTGATATATGACAGATGTAACAAAGCAAATAGTGGCAAAAGGATGGCTTATTCAAATGAACGCTGTTGGGGAACACTGGTCGCCCATAAGAAAAATCTAAATTAGATCTTTATCTCAAATCAGTATGACTAGATACCTGACTATGGAATATAGTTAGGAATTTTAAAAATCTAGTTCATTATCTAAATAAGTATTCTAAGATACAAAGAGTCAAGTGCCCAGAGAATTTAATGTTTATAACTAATAAGTTCACAGTGTAGGGATAAAGGGAAGAGGAAAGGACAGGAGTCGTCTTCTGTAACATGAAGAAAATTCCAGTTTTGTGATCTTACAAACAGTAAGACATTATGTAATATTTAGGCCCAGAATATAGTCATGTACACACATATATGTGATATAACACTTATGTGAAACAATGAAGAAAACTAATAAATTCACTAGAGCTGGTTATAAAAATGAGTAAGTCATTAAAAGGTACAAGGAATAGAAACAAAGTACAAGAGTCTAGAAGTAACAATTAGTGATCCAACCAAGAAATGGGCTCTATCATGAGATAGAACTCTTATAGTTACTAGAATTACATATTAGAACAAATAAATAAAAATTTCAAAATTGGGTTAAGGAATAACTGACTTCTAGTCTCTTTTCCATTTATAAGATTTCATATATTTTTATTCAATGCTATGTTCAGTTCAGCTTAAAATATTACATTTTAAGCCAATAACAATAAAAACACTGATGTTACACTTTGTAATCCAGTTTCCAAAAGAAAAAGAACAGGAGGTTATTTCTTCTTTCCAGTTCCTAACAACCCCACCTTCTCCTTTTAACATTTTCAAGGTAAGAACAATATTGTTAAGAGTGGGAGGGGCAGGGGACAAAAAAAAAAGAATATGTATTATGTACACATACAAACTCCCCACAATAAATGTAATCATTGTGTACTGCAAACATGTACTAATAAAAAAAATACATTGGTAATTTGTTTAAGAGTATATGAAATGACTTGTTCAGTTCAGTGCTAACTCAAGAGTACAATTTTCGATGATAGTCTAGGATACCATGAAGTATTTCATTTATTCACTTACAACTTTAGCTTTATTCCTGGTCTTAACTCGCTTCACGGTTCTAGGCAGTTGGATGACCAGAAATAAGTGTATGGGTTGGCAGAGGCATGTTGGGACACATAATAACCAGAGGCCAAAGAAACATGATCATGAGAACAAATAAAGAGTGCTAGTTTCTACACAAAAATCTAAATATCAGAATCAGAAAAAACGATTTCTACTATAATTACTAATTTGCATGTCTGATGAATATAACTAAAGATTGTGGGTAAAGACAAATAAATGTTTATATTAAGTGTAAATACATATGATGACAAAAATCAGTAAAGGTTAAGGGGAAGCAAGAAAAATAAAACCTGAACTTCTAGTAACAAAACTGATATTTAGATTTGTCAGGTTCTTAAAAAACAAAGTATTTGTAAACTAAGAAAAAAAATCATGATATAAATGACAGCCAGAAATACATATAGAGATATATATATATGAGATTCATCCCTTAATTAAAAGAATGAGTTAATGTATAGATTAACGTGACTGTACACTGAAATAGTGAGATGTTAGCTTATTACCCACATAGGCATTTAGCTGAAGATTAGTCTAATATTGCCATCCTCTAATTGTCCCAATTAGATATTCATTCACTGGCTAAAACCCACATAGTTTATTCCTACCTCTCTGAAGAGTGCACCATAAAACTGAACAATGTATGGGCAATCACTACTCCGCATTACTACATCCAAATCCATAAGAAGTTGTTTTTGTTCTTTTTCATCCACTGTTGACCGTATTCTCTGGAAAAAAATGACAATGGATGTCAGAAAAACATTTAACAGTTTCAGAAACTCACAT
Organism: Erethizon dorsatum; assembly: GCA_028451465.1. Classification (NCBI taxonomy): domain Eukaryota; kingdom Metazoa; phylum Chordata; class Mammalia; order Rodentia; family Erethizontidae; genus Erethizon; species Erethizon dorsatum. Next base: position 27,496,527 of record CM051826.1, read on the forward strand.
TAAGCCTTTACCATAGAACTGAAAATTTATCAAACTTCACAAATATTAACCAGACACAAAAATTATCATCTTTTTTTTGTCTTTACAAGAATAATTTTCATCACAGAAAATTTAACAAAATAACACCTAAGAATTCTTTAAAGGGCACAGGATTTTTGAACCAGAAACATTCATTAATGATATGGGGAGTTATGCAACAAAATTCTTGATAGTGAAAATTAACACATGCAAATATAAAGAAAATCACAAGTTACAACAATTTTCACATGAATGACTGTAAATAGCTTCATATATTTTTAATCACCATTTCAGAATTATGGGATCTAGGTACCCAATGCAAGAAAATTCAAATAGTTTATACTCCCTAGCATCTTCACACCACAACATCTTCATTCATTAGGTATGGGAAACAGTCCACTGTAGGAAAAAGTTAATACTAGAGTAGGGGCTATACACAGACAAAAAATCCAGGTTTTTCAAATGCAACACTAGGACTCTCTTCCTACACAGAACTTTGTAATACATTAATAACAAAAATTTCTGTCTGACTCTCTAGCCCATGAGTCAACATGTGGCTCAGCATAAATCTGTGGAAGAAATCCTAAAACTGAAGAAACAGGGACTCTTTTTATGTATTCCTACACTGATGAGGCACTCCTCTGTATATCACAAACCTGGGACATGCATGCCTAACCAAGCTGTGTAACAACGTCTCTACACTTGTAGACTTCCAGAAAACATTAGTACATCTACCTCCCACCTCCTATCCAGCAACAATATAAGACGTATGTGTTCAGAGGGACAGTTCCTACTTTATTAGACAGCAAAATCAAATCAAGTTCAGAAAAATGCAAAACATTAATAATACATCTATATTTTAATATTAAAGCATGCAAACAACTTCTATTCTCATAAAAAGTTCACAATGTCACACCGCGTCACTGTGTACAATACATAGCACATACTTACAAGGCAAGTTAGTATCAAAAAATACATAAGGTAGCATTTTGTCTTCCAAAGACTTCCAGGTGTCTGTCCTCAATATTCTTGAAAGGGAGGAAGGAAGTTAATTAAGTTCTTGAGCCCATTTTATAGAAGAGAAGCCAGAGCACAGAGAGGTACAAAAGATGTATTCCATGTGACATGAGAATGGTAGTAATTTAAAGAACAGAAGTAGGTTCTCTCAGTTTCATTTTTTGACACTAAATGAGGAATTCCATATACTTCAAATATAAATGAATTCAACTCTGCTACTTAAAATTTATACCTTGCTAGCTACTATTTCATACCAAATAAATATATTAAGTGGCTTCAATCTTATACAAACTGATTTATTTAAAACTTTCACATCACTGCCAGCTACAAGGATAAAAATAAGAATAAAAACAGCAAGAAAATAAATACTAGTTCTGTTAAAGTTAAGAAAATTTCACCTTTCTCTCCATCTCATTTCTAAATTTTCAGTTTGGGAATTAGTAATTTTGCTTCTAAATCAACATCAGCATAATGTTTGCTCAAAAAGGATGTATTTTAAAAGTTATACTAGCCCAGAGATTTTTGTTTGTTCAAAACATGACATCGATAATGTCCATAATCATTCTAAATACATTTATACCTGCTTTAATAACATAACTTTGAAAGTATGGCTGTGAAAATATTTAAGAGGTAATTACTTTCAGGATCTTAGTAATCCATATTATCTAAATTTAAAAGACAAAGAGTTGGTATGTACAGACAAGTGCAAATGACTTGGTTAGGGAAAATTTCTACCAACTAGTTGAAAATTCTTCTCTTTTATTTTAAGGAAGATATTATTTTTCTATATTTGCTTGTATGGATGCAACTATACTAACATATGCATTTATTTTAAAAGATACCCTTTTTGCTAGCTTTTGTTTTCCTAAACTGATTATGTGGTTTTCTACACTTACCCTTCTATAAATGCTTATATTCCAACTTTTGAAAGCATATGACAGTCAAAAACTCAACAGTTATCAATATTTGACTTTTGGAAGCCAATTTCCAAAATCCCTGCTGTAGCTATGGGAGGTATACATGCTACTGCCCAGCTGAAATCCCTGCGTTTAACTGATATCTAATACTAAGAGAATCCCTGACAAAACTGTTACTAGCCAGAATGTAGAGAGAGTTGCTGGCATAGTTCTCCTCTTTGAGATTATCACACAGCAGGAAAATCTATACAGATGTAAAAGGCTTTTCAATGCTATTTCTAGCACAAAACACAACATGGAACAACTTAGATGGGCTACTGGTCTAACATGAAATTGATGGTGCTCCTGGATGCTTTTCAACAGATTAACGCCTCCTCCTACTCTCCAAATGTTTTGTCCCAGTGACTGGTGGTGCACAGAAAAGTAGCTAGCAGCTAATACTGCATCTGAAATATTTGGGAATGAGCAAAGATATGCTAAAGTTTTAAGACTGGGTTGTAATATTTACTGTATATAAGCGCTTAACAAACTAATTCAAAAGGCCTAAAGCACCCTCCCAAAGAAGGTTAACTGCAAACATACACCTACAGTAATAGTAACATTGAGTTAATGATTCTAACTCAGAATCTCAAATCATTCAAGTTGAAGAATATTTAATGATAACCAATGACTCAAATTAGTAAACAGTAACAAAAACCACTATTGGAAATTTTTTTCTAATGGAAAATCAAAGCAATACCTATAGGAAAGACTTCTAAGATTTGAAACAAGTGAGGTCAGGATCTTCTAATATTAGGTAGCAGAACTATACAAAATTGAACTCATCATCAATGAGAACATAATTCCCTTCCCTTTATGTGTCCTTAATAAAGGAGCACAGAAATACGTAAGTGCAAAGATGAAGTAATTACATTACTTGAAATCTTCTGGTAGTCACAACGGTCAGAAATCAAATTTATTGATAAATGTTTGTAATTCCTAAGAAACTGTCATTTGTTTACATCATAAATTTAAATTAGGTAAGGCTTTCATGTATTTGGGCTCAGCAAACTTTTTTTTTTCTTTTTTCTCTTTTACACAGAATGGATGAAAAGTCCACAAGAGGTCATAAAATATTTTTTAAAAAGTCACCTCAAGAATTTTAAGTTCTGAGTAAGTTTCCTTTTCACTCAATATCAACTCATTGAAAACCATTATTTTTCTTCATTATACAGTTGAGCTCCATACATTATTAGCTTAAGTTACTTCATGCTATCATGGCAAGTTTAACTGCCTTTCTTAAAAAATAATCCTTGGATTATTTCTAGTTTTACTTTATTTAAATATAATGTAGATAAAACATTTAAAATGAAAACAAAGCTGGATGTGGTGGCCCATGTCTGTAATCCTAGCACTCTGGTAGGCTGAAGCAGGAGGATCAGAAGTTTGAGTCCAGCCTGGGCAATTTAGTGACTTAGCAAGACCCTGTCTCAAAATAAAATTTAAAAAGAGCTGGGGATATAGGTCAGTGTGAAGACCCTGGGTTCAACCCCTAGTATCCTCCACCAAAAAAGAGAATTATTACCCTACATATATAAATTGCTTTCCAGTGAAGAAGTTTATATACTTAAAGTTAAGAACATTTGGTGAGATGGAAACCTAGTGTCTAGCTCGTGCTAGGCAAGTGCTCTACCACTGAACTATTTCCCTGGCCCTTTATTCAGTTTCTCTATTAAGACAGGGTCTTGGCTGATTTGCCTAACGGGCCTTGAACTTGTGCTCTCCCCGCCTCAGCCTCCCAAGTAACTGAGATTACACGCATGCACCACCATGTCCAGCGTAAAATAGTTTTTAAAGTGCCCGTATTTGTATTAAATGTTGTTTGTAGGCCTAATAAAACTTTAAAAGTACATAAATTCCAATAAAAACAGCATCAAAAATGCCAAAATGACTCCACCTAGAGTCACACAAAAATTCCCAGTTCTCTGGTTTTAGGACTGGTATTATATATGATTGAAATTTAAAAACGAAGCTTTATTTTTCCAAACTACCAATCTAACTCATGCTACTAGTTGGAGCAAATACAAATTCACTTACTGGGAATTCTATATGGACTAGGCTACAGTGATCAAAAGTTAACAAGTCCCATGGGACAAGCTATAAATGTTCATATAGGAATTATCCTCCTGCCCTCTCCCACCTCATTTCAAAATACAGGAGCATCCACTTTGAGAACAGTCCCAATCATATAGAAATGGATCGAATTCCAAGTTGTTAAAAGGTTACTGTCTTCTTTCCTGGGCAACGTGGCATCAAGAAGTTATTGGTATTTTTAAATGTTGACAATTTAACACCTGGCCTCATGTGGAATGCCTCAAGTTTTAACTGCTTGAATTTAAAGTATAAGTATTTTTACTATTTTATTGTTACTGAACACCTATATAAATGTGGCGTTGTTCTAGATGTCCTCCAATTTGACACTGGTATCTCTAGAGCAGCTCTTGCTTCACGCTGACATGATTCTCTACACTTACGTCTAAACCTGCCAACCCTAACTCCCATATGCTATTTGCCGGTATTCAGCAGGGATGAATGGCTCTGACAAAACTAATACCAGCAAGTACAAGGAACTTTCAAGTACAATAAGGCACACTGCTGTAGTAGAAAAGGATTACAGAAACTAATAAAATTAAATCCCCAGAAGAATTTAGGGATGGGAAGGGCAGAGAAAAAAAAGAAATCGGATGATGGTAATAAGCAGGTATACTCTAAAGAAAATCTAAGCACACCCCTTCTAACTAAGATGTAATGACTTAACACACAATGGTGATTTTCCCCTCTTCCTTTCCTAAGTTATTTTCAGGGGTGGAGAGATATTGGGAGAGAAAATAAAGGAAAAGATGAACCAATCACTATCTGGGGGTAAAGTTAGGCGAAAAGAAAAGGAAAGTAAGCTGACAATACAATGACTAAGAACAGAATTGCAGAGGAAGCAAAATTAAGAAAAGCATACAATGTTAGTCCTAAGAAGCGAGTCACCAAGGAGCATTCTGCCTAGGTGCTAAATGAATAACCCACCTGATGCTGATAGTGGTCCTTGCCGCATACTCTGATTCAGAGTTAAGCCTTACATCTCCAGGGTTCTCAGAAATCTTTCAGTTGCCAGAGAGGTCAGGCACACACTATATAACAAAGTACCATAGGCTGCCTGAAATGATCATTTATGACTCCCCCTTGTCCTGATATGACAACTACTGACTCTCAGCAGGTCAACTCAGAGTTTTTCTTCCTATGAAGCCAAGCTATGAGAAAAGGTTAGGGAGATGATATCTCTTGAACTGTGTGTGTGTGTGTGTGTGTGTGTGTGTGTGTGTGTGTGTGTGTGTGTGTGTGTCTGGGCTACCTGATCCCTGATCCCACTCCTGCTTTAAGAAAGGGAAAATAGTAGGTGATTATACATTCAAAAACTCAAGGTTAAGAAAACTGATGACAAGCCATATATGCTCTTGACTAAAAACAGTAGTTCCACAGTATGTGTGACAGATGTCAGTTCCTAGAATCTGAATATCCCAAACAAAAAGGATAGGAGTCATCAGCAAACAGGAGGAATCAAGAACTGAGGAGCCCAGGAACAGGCTTGACTAAGCAGTGTTGTAGTAGACAGACTTGAAAATAGCAACATAAATAAATTTATAAAATGTCTGTCAATTCAAACTGATACTATTTTTATTTTGAAATGGAGAAAATGTATGGGGGAGGGGGATGAGATGTAGAAACAGAAGAAATGGGGAAACTAATGTGGGAAAGCATGCCCACAGTCCTAGCAGGTAAGATTTCTAAATCCTCACATGACCAATTCTTGTCAGGTTTCTGTATGGCTCAACTGAGGGTGTAGAGGGTAGCACAGTGAAATTAAGGGTAAAGTAGGATACTCATAATTCCATGATGCACAGGTATATCTTTAGCTGCTTAGACTAAGTCAGGAGTATTCCAAAGTGAAAGAGAGGCAAGTTCCCTGATTAGAAATTAGGGCATGAATATAATGAAACTCTGCAGGGTGATGGATTCAATAACTATAGAGGATATCAGTGTCAGGCCTTAGAGATTATTCCAAGCACTGATTAAAACATCTGATATAGAATAAAATGATATAAACTACTGGAAATTCATCCATTAACAATGCAAAGTGTCATTTTCATTTATCACCAATCAAAGTCACAATACCAGAAGATATTTAATTTACTCTTCAGCAAAGCTATGTGTGATCTGTTATCACTCAGCTCAAGCTCATGTTCAGGGCATGTGGCTCACTTTTATATAAGCAGCCATTGTCATCTAAAGTTACCAAAATATACGTATTCTGTATTTCAAGCAATTGTCAAACACCTTGCCAAATTAGCATGATGGCTAGGACAACCACTCTCATGACCAAAACAAAACAAAACAAAAGCTCCCTGTGATGACAGGTGTCTACCTTTATACTAAGTGGACACTGGTAAATATGACCCATGCAGAAATCCTAGAACTGGTACATGAGCAAACATATCATATGGGACCTTAGGTGGAACTCTTCTCCACAGAAAACAGTGAATAGTAAAGGCTCAAAAGTACGAAGGTATTACATTTAAAATTAAAAGATGAAAAGAACAATGTTATCTTAATATAGCTATAATAATGACATTTTAAAGATGAGTCCAGGAACTGAGGTTGTAACTAGGAGTTAGAGTGTATGCTTAACATGTGCAAGGTTTTACATTCAATCTCCAACACCAAAACAAAAACAAAAACAAAAACAAAAACAAAAAAGGTGTATAGTTCCTGTGATTTACAGGCACCAATTTGCTATGCCATAAACATACTCTCGTTCATTAAAAATTCCTTGCCAAAATTCCTTGCCCTCCTAAAGTTAGCATTTGTTAAAAGAATATAAAAGAGGACATACTCAGATCCTAAAGTGTTCCCACTATTCTGACCCTTACAAATAAATATGCTGCTTTCCCAACACAAATGGTCCAGAATTCAGTGCTAAGATAAAGCTGTAAAATCCCAGAAACAACTACAGCACATCAATATACGGTATCACTTTCCTCTGGACCACGGGTTATCTTAGGAATTCTTATTCTCTTGATTTGCAAACAAAGATTCTATATCCTAGAGAAGCAGGAAGATCACCCCTACTGCTAGAGTCTTACACACAGATCACAAATTCCCATCACATATCACGATACCATCATTAAGGTCAAAGCAGATGGCAATATTAGCCAACGAATAGTAAAACAAAAGCAAGGTACAGCAAGGCGTGGTGGCGCATGCCCGTAATCCCAGCACTCAGGATCCCAGCACTAGGGAAGCTAAGGAAGGAAGACTGCCGAGAGTTCAAGTCTAGCCTGGGCTACATAGTGAGCTCAAGACCAGCCTGAACTACATAGCAAAAGCCTGTCTCAAGAAAAACAAAAGCAAGGTACAGTATCGGAATACTGATCACAGATGCCAAATTTGATTTCATGTCTAAAAATAACAAACAGTATCTGTTAAGTAAATTGTTTTAAATTATAAAAGCATATGATTTTACTAAGGCCAAAAGAAAGGATGCTGATTCTTAACTGTAAAGTCATCCGAGTCTTTAAAATCAATTTAATGAATTCCCAGTTGTGTCTAAGCCAAATTATTGATAATATTACCTCCCATTCTTCTCACCGGGGATAATGAGGCCCAATTAATTTCTTTTATGCATTTTCTGCTATGCACTATCAGAGATCAGTTCAAAAAGCTTATGTTATATTACATCATGGGAAGATCTGCCCTAATACAAAGTTAATGGAACAGGCCTGATATACCTTGATAAGGTGGCACCTCCTTCTTTATACTATGTGCCATGCACATTCAAAGAGCATAATATCAATCTTAACATTGAAAATTTTAAAGCTTAAAATCACAAATGACAGACCTTCAACTCAGTGCCCATGACAATAAAAAGAAACAACAGTACAAATCTGGTATAAAACTAATTTTAGAGGCATGACAACACCCAATGATAGAAAATATGCAGGAAATATGTCAAATATTAGTTCAGATGTCTCCCTTGAGGAATAAGGTATGAGGAGCCAGTTTTCCTCCAGATAACTTTGTAACTATACTCCAGGGTCACAATTCAGTTAGGTCAACCAAATGATGGTAGCAGGTTTCACAAACTAGATATCCAGTGTTATATTCAGAGACAAATAGTGGCTAAAATTCACTTACAGCAACCATTTCCAAACTGTTCTATTTGGATCCCTAATGTTTTCTCTAAGCTGGTGCTGGCTTCACATATAAGTAGGTAGGATCTTGCTTCCTAAATTCTGTGTGTGTGTGTGTGTGTGTGTGTGTGTGTGTGTATGCTAAATACTAAACTTAAGGCTTCACGCATACTAAGCATATGCTCTACAACTGAGCTACATCCCAAACTCCTCCTACCCTCTTCATCAAGCAGAACAGTATTGATTTTATCTATTTTATTTATTTGGTTCCACATACAATTCTGTTACTAGGAAGAACCCACAATCTGAAAACCATTAGCCAGCGCAATGGTAAGGTTTGAAACCAAGGCTAACTGGAAAGTAGCTGTGCCATATCCTTGGAATTTGCTCACTCCTGGTATAGCTCCACTTACTCTTTTTATATGAAACACCAAAGCTTATAAAGTGACATTAGGAAGCATAAAAAGGGGCTCAATTGTAGATTTCTTAATTAAGCCACGTGATCTGACCAAACAAAAGTATATGATAATGGAATCCATCTTCTATTAAAAAACAGAGCCATGACTTCTGCATTCGACAAGCAATTTGGACAATCCAAAATCATCACTGTGGTCTTTCAGTTGCCTAACAAATCACCCTATTTATCAAAAAGGAGCTTTTCCAAGTTATGGCCAACTCCGTCAAATATACTAGTGCTTTCAGAACAATATGCAGGACCAATATATACACATTAAAATGAACCTCCTCCAATCATTGTTGACCATTACAATCCCCACCAAAATCATTCAGTACTGGAACTTCTGATAGAAGTGGCATGGTCCCTACAGTGGTGGGAAAATGAGCCAAGCTACACTTTCCCAATCCCTGACTTCCCTTACTTGCCATACCATCTGTACAAAGGAGGCCTACCTAATCAACAGAAGAAAGCCAAACACTGCTCAAGGAAGGGCTGGACTGTGGGCTGTTGATACTGTTGGCAAAGTGACCTATTCCCTCCCATCAACCACTGGGGTTAAGGTAGGTCTCAATTCCAGGTCAAGGATGCTGAAGTTAAAATCCATAACCCAGATCAAGTGACCAGGCAGGACCAGAAAAACCAATGAATAAGAAGAGATAAAAGAGTAGAGCTGACAGTTAAATGAACAAGAGAAGTGAGAAGGATCACGAACAATGAGAAAACAGCTGAAAGTCCTCACATACAAGATCACATCACTGACTCAGTCTGGCCTAAATGCCTACACTTAAACAATCAGTATGTTACTCTTTTTAACCCAGATGACTTAAAAAAGTCATCATAGTAACCCACAGTAAAAGCCTTAACATAACATCTTCCCATCTTTACCTATTTACCAAATAGGAGTTCCATTCTCTAATGAGACGAAAGCTTTACTCCAGCATTAACCCTTCAAGTAACAATCCAGATTCCACTGGCTACCATCTTTAGCAACTGTGACTTCACTCCCTTATACTCCCTCTCATTTTCATTCTTCCTTTCCACTATCACCTTTTTTGCTTTCATAGTTTACAAACACGGAAAGGGAATGCATACCATCAATAAGTCAGTGTGACAGTAAGATAAGAGATTAGAGAGTTGCAAAACTGGCTGGGGAAGCAGGCGTAATCTGTTAATTACAAAAACCCCAGAATTTGTGTACAGAACAGTTCCCAAAACCCTGCACGTGGACTTCTCACGAGAACTCGAGCAGATTTTCAACAGGATGGCCTATACCTGAGGTCAGCCTGAAATGTGGAATCCTAGCACTGCCTCTCAGAACCCCATATATAGAAGTTCTCATGGGTTTCCTCAAGATTTAGATAGTATAAAGGACACAGACACCAAGAAGAACTTGCTATGGTGACTTTCTCCATGGTAGCCCACCCTGCTTTCTCCAGGGTGTTTTTTTTTTTTTTTTAATATGGGTACCAGGAGTCGAACTCAGGACCTCGCACTTGCCAGGCAGGCGCTTACGCTGCTGAGCTATATCACCGGCCCATCTCCAGGGTGTTCTTTTATTGCTTTTTCTCCTTCTCTAGTCGGCCCAAGTTCACTCTGCAGAGCCAGTTTCTCCCTCACTCTTCACTTTTACTTTCTCAAATAACCTTTGTCACTACTTTTTGCTTGTTTCATCCAATTCTTTGTTAGAGATGAGAAGAACCTAGACTCTAACTCCAGAGGGAGAAATGAGCAATCCAGAACCCAGTAACATTTAGTTGGCGAGCCACTTTTAGAAGCAGGCTACCTGATAAACTACGTGACTGTTAGAAAACAACAAAGAAGCTGGAACACTAAGCCTGTAGGACTCACTGTAAGCAGACTCAGGTTGAAGTAGATAGAAAAATTAAAAATTGGGCAGAAAAGAGACATGGAAAATAGTAACTTTAGAAATGAAAACTACAGCTTCAGAACAGAAGCCCAGTTTATTTTTTCTCTTCTAGAACATAAGCCTAGACAATTTCATTTCCCCTGCAAAGAGTTCAGCCATTCCATTTTTTTCTTACAAATTTTTCTCTTTCACCTGTGAATAGATGAACTTTCCACCTGTAAATTAGGCCACCACCCAAAACATAAAGATGATCTTACTGTGGGTGATCCATCCTCCCCCACCTACTAGACCAAGACCAAGACTATAGATTATCAAATTCCACAGATTTCCACCGCCAAAAACACATCAATATTTCCAGTTCCAAATGGTAACGTGTCTCATTTTTCTGAGTGCCCCCAATTCACTCGTGAACGCATCCTAAGCCTGATAAACCCCTCCTGTGCTACTTATTGATGTACCCTGAAAATTCTTTTCTGCAATGGGCTTCAGTGAACCTGCAAACATATTCTGCAAAGGTAAGGGGGGTAAATTCCTTATTTCAGCTTTGGGTACATTTAAGATCCAGCCCCATGACAAGGTGTAGGCCACACAATAATTCTTTCTGTTAGCAATCTGTGCTTGTAATTCCAATCAATTTCAGCCCATAGATCTGAACTGTGACACTTCATCTATCCTTTCTCTCTCTTGTCAACAGTGTCCCAGGATTTTTTTTGATATCCTAATTCTGATCACCTGTATCCTAATGCTTTTAGGCATTTCTCCCAGACCTGAATTTCTTTAACCCTAGCTCAGAAACCTAATTCTGACTGCTTCTTCAAACACTGGGTCTGAATCCTAAATTTACCGCAGTATAATCAATCCTTCAAGACAGCTACACAGAGACACCTACTTAACTTTTAGAGGACAGTGACTATTCACGTCTCATTTTTTCATTCAGTAGTTACCCCACAATCATGCAAAATGGGGCATTAACCCTCATGTTTACTGCAGAACTATTTATAATAGCTATGAAATGGAAATAACCTAAGTATCCATCAATGGATAAACAAAATGTAGTACATACACACCATGGAATACTATTCAGCCATAAAAAGAATGAAATCCTGTGTGTCGTGAAAATATGGATGGAAATGGAGATCATTATGTTAAGTAAAATAAGCTAGGCACAGAATGATTAGTACCGTATGATCTCACTCACATGTGAAATATGAAAAAGTTGATCTCATAGAAGTTAGGTGATTGTACCAAAGGATGGGAAGAAAGGGGAAAGGGACAGAAGGGGAAAAGGCTGATCAACGGGCACTAAATTAGAGTTAGACAGAAGAGGTTTTGTTGTGTTATTGTATAACTCAGTGACTATAAATAATAATGTACTTTACACTAAAAGACTGAATGTTTTTACCATAAAGATATGATAAATATTTGAGTAGATGTTTAACCTGATTTAAATATTATACAATGTCCATATGTATCAAAACATGACATTATCCCATAAATGCAAATAACTGTTTTATATATCAGTTTTTAAAACTAATTAAAATTTTAAAATAGAACGTTGTGTTATTTGTAGAGGAGGATGATCAAAGTCAAGTAACTAGCCAGAATTGACAGTGCCCCCCGAGCTTGAGAAGACAGTGGTGACAACAGCTTTGTCCTAGGCAGACCTATCGCTACATTCTGTCCAGGTAGATAACCTACTAGTATCCTCCCACCCACCAGAGAGCAGCAGCTTTCTTCTTAAGTATGTGCAATTAAAACAGAGGGTAGGGGCCGGTGAGATGGCTCAGCGGCGTAAGCGCCTGCCTTGCAAGCGCGAGGGCCCGAGTTCGACTCCCGGAACCCACATACGAAAAAAGGGCCGGTGATATCGCTCAGCGGCACGGGCGCCTGCTGGCGCGCGAGGTCCTGAGGTCGACCCTCGGTACCCACAAAAAAAAAAAAAAAAACAGAGGGTAAGTGCCCACATCTTAGGTCCTAACATAGAACCTCACTGGCAGCCTGGAAGACTGTCCTCAGGCTACACATGAAGAAATTATTTCAAGTATTTTACAGATACAGTGCTGTGTTATCTTGCTGAATCTGATTTATTGTCTCTAGATTAAGTCTTTGAGATAATTATTTCTGGTAATTAAGAAAATCATCTTTTCAAACATTTCTTATATATGGAAAAATAAATTTGGGGAAGGGCTTTCACAAAACTAAAACAAAAAAAAATCATAAAAAGAATAAAGTAGGCTAACTGTATAGTTCACTTTTGTACAGCTACTGCAAGTAATTCTTAAAAATAATTTCCAAGATAGGCTTAACATCTAATCGTCTTCCTATATTCCCAAAAAGTATGTTAAAATACTAGCACAGAGCTACTTTGTGTTCTCTCATTTCACCAACAGAAATGAAAAGATCTCACCTGTGTTAACCACCTTCTCACAGTTCCTTTAAATGTAACACGTCAAATCTAAATTCTCCTTAATTATACATTGCTTCTGTATAATTAAGCTGGTCTATATGCCTACGTGATGAGGAAATATATGCTCTCAGGTGTGGTGGAATATTATGCTTCTCTGAAGAAACCAACAATAAATACATTTTAAAATTCATAGTAAAAGGCATAAATTAATCATCAACTGGTATCAAACTTTAACATGTATCAAGGCACTTCCAGTATTAATGAAATCACAGAATCCAATGATACAACCTATCTATATGTTGACTGACATATCATACTGCCACCCTTCCCCATCCAAACTGCTATGCTGTGGCTCAAGTATTTAAGAAAATAAACAAAGAAAGTACCACTACAGGGTATGGATTTGATAGTGACCAGCCTGTACCCATAACTGCCTTTCATAGCACTGCTTAAGAGGTGAAGTATGTATTAGCATTCCAATAGGGGCTCTCAGGGTGACCACCAATAAAATCGGCTTATGAATGCAGGATCATAATCCGCTATTTTCATTCAAATTCTTTCAAAACTTGAGTGATCATTATCAAACTCTTAGGTGCAATCAAATTAATCACTGAGAAAAACCGTATTAAATGTCAAAATGAAATATCTTCTTTACCTTTAAAACCTTTTAACTATGGTCAAAGTCTACCCATATTACTAAAACAATTTACGGTGGTTATAAATACAAACTAAAAAAGCAGGAAATAATTTTTTTTAAGGTACGTTCCCTTGTACCTGAGAGAAAAGTTTAAGGGCCAGGGATATAGCTCAGCAGCACAGCGCCTGCCTGGCAAGTGTGAGGTCTGAGTTTGATTCCCAGTACCAAAAACAAAAAGAAAATAAAAGTTTAGCGCTTTATCTATGTAAGAAACTTTTCCCTTCAGACATAGTCAACTGAAACTGGATCTCATACAGATAGTACATAAGGACAATGCGACACTCATGCAGAAGAGTCTAAATAAAATGACTCTTTCATTTACACTGCAGTTAACACAAAATAACATAGAAATCATTTCACATTCCAAGAAAAACGTTTTTTCTTAACAGATAATCCAGAACAGAGGTACATCTTTAAAGGTCCACACACATGTTGCATGCAAAATTTTGTGCACATTTATATCCTCCTCTAAGAGAAGTCTATAGTTCCCACCGTATCGGAAATATACAGTAAACGAACCTACAGAGAGAATCATAAAAATTTTCCCTCTCGCTAATTTAACATTACTTTATATGGCCCAGCAGCAAGGAAAAAATGCTCAACAATGAAGGAGATTAAATAGTTGCAGGAAGATTTTGTTCACAACAAACCACTACACAGAAAATATTTTTAATTACTATGATAGAAACCCATTCCCAAAAATTGGGGCCCCTTCTCTCATTCAAGCCACTTAGACAAACACTCAAAATAGAAGATTAATAGCAACATGATTAGCTGAGACCACAAAACCATTCTCACCTGCTGTAAACTGAGGTTGTTACTTGTTCACATAGGAATTTTAAGTTCAGTGAGGGTATGGCCACATCTTGATTTTTCCCTTTTTTCTTTTTAAAATGCCCCCACATTGCTGATTTTCCTGACGTATCTTACACAGACCAAATATATTTTAAACATCTGTACAAGCATATAAGTAAAGTGTAATTATAAAAACCCAGTAGGAGTAGATGAGCACCACCAGTTCATTATAGGTATTAACATAAGCCTGCTGGGTACAAAAGCCCAATCTCCATTTTTGGCCTTTTTTCTTTTTAAATTAAATGAACACATTAAGTGGCATGACACAATAGGACAGAATGTGACAGCATTATCACAAGGTATGCATATTAATACAACTTTAAAACCAGGGAACAGGGCAGTACTGAGTAGAGATGAAATAAACAAACAGAAGCCGAGCCGGTCAGGACCGAGTAGGGTTGAGGTTAGTGGCAACAGCATGTGTGTGGTTTCCAGGAAACCTTCAGTAAGACTGCTGTTAGCCCTAGCCCCGCACCTTGCCCAGCCCAGTGTGCTGCCTCTTCCTCCAGCTCCTGCCTGGCTTAGAGCAGCACTGCCCTGCTCCCAGGGGTGCAGCCGCCCAGCCTGAACTCACCTTGGCAGTGGAAGGGCCGGAAGTTTAAAACCTGTTAATGCATCATGCCAAAAGTGCAATGAACATGCACACTTCATACACTCATGTTTCCAGAGACAAAAAATGTACCACGTATAAGACTACCTCTATACAAACACCCTCAAGGAAGTCAGAGAAGCAATTTCTAAAACACCCATATTTATATCAGAAATGTAAGAAAAGAACAGTGGTACTGATGCACCACAAAAATAAAAATAAAAATCACCTAATGGATTAAAGTACCAAAAATAATCATGGCATCACCTACTTTAACTGCCATTATTTGCCCACTTGGTTTGTGGACCATTTTGTTGACAGAACCATAAGCTCCTCGTCCAATTTCTCCAAGGTCTTTCAAGTCCTCTGCAGTGAAATCCCAGTGTTGTTCAGGGGAGATCTTCAGTTTTCCTGATGACTCAATGCTGTGTGTTCTCAGTCTTTCTCTGTTAAAATATTGGGAAGCAATTTTTCCACATTTTAAATAGGTTTTAACTTTTTTCTTTTAGCTAATACTGATCACTGTGTGGGAAAATTTCTTTTCTCAGAAGTTACTTAAATAGTCTGACCTCCAGGTTTTTGAAGCTGTTTGTGTCATCTTATATTTTTCCATAATGAATTAAGAAAAACCTAAATTTAGGTAGCCAGTAGATACAATTGCAGTGACATTCATGAACTCAAATTTCCATTTATTGATGAACCTAATGCTGTTGGTGAGTTTTCATTCCCAAATATTGGATCTTTCAAACTTTGCAAAAATGTATTATCAAATAAGAATCCTAGGAGTTGGAAATTTCATTTCCAAAAAAAGGCTTCCCCTATTTTGCCCCACATTAATTATTGCAGGGCCTCAATCTTTAGTTAGTAAAGCTGTTTCCAGAATTTGCTGTAGGTTGGGAGATTTTTTTAAATTCCAAAGTGCAGGTATCATCCCATAGTAATTAGATGAGTATCTGGGGACAGGAATCAGAAAGCAGTATTCTTAAAAACCCCCAGGTGATTCCAGCAATATTTGGGAACTATCCCTTAATATATTGTCCTGTTCTGGCTAATACCATACCATGAATAGTTAAGTGAAAATCCAGCTGGCTCTGCTGGGAATGTGCTACTCAAAATTTAACCTTTCGGCCTTTCAATATGTAGGACAATGGACCGAAAAGTGAGTTACTCATGGAAAAAAGAGCTCACTTTATTACAGATTTGCATTAAATAAAATATCACCTACAAAATCCTAATCTGGTGATCGAAGTATTAACTTCTAACCATATTTGTAAAAAAGTGAACCCAATGAAAACTTTAAAATCAACGTTTCTCCCCCACATACACACACACAACACACTCCACACTCCAATGTGTAGTAAAAATCTGTATCAACTTATCAATCTAGACAGTGCAAGATATATATATATATATATATATATAGTCTGTTGAATATATTAAATGATCAGAATTTTCTTTTTCTCTTTTCTTTGTTTTGTTTGACATTTATTAGTACATGTTTGCAGTACATAATAATTATATGCACTGCAGGGGACTGGTACATGTACATAACACATTTTGAGACAGAGTCTTACTGTGTTCCAAGCTTGCCTCTCAAACTTGGAATTCTCCCGCCTCAACCTCCCTGAGTGCCGGGATTATAGGCATGCGTCACCAATTCTTTTAAACTCTAATTTTGTAATTCAAATAAGGACAGTTTATGTGTTTGATTATTTATTTTCTTCTTTCCGAAACTGTGGAATTTTTTTCTGATTTGTATAATTGTTTTCTGTAGCTACTTCTAAGGTTCTCAAAATTTTTAGAATGTTAAAATCTTTCTCCACAATAGTCATATATAGTAATATAATAACCAGGACTCAAGGTTACAGTCTAAAGATTAATATACTTTGTATGAGTAACATCTTAGTGAACTGGTGACCCAAAGAGCAGATTCTCAAGTCATAGTATTAATAATTCACAATACCAGCCTCTTTTAATACAAATGCTTTTCATTTCAGTTCAAAAAACTTCCATTCACAATATGTGATACTCAAGCATCCAGAGTAATAAGAAGCCCAGCAATCCGTGGCATAAATGACCATTTAGATAGCAGTGAAGCCATAACTAACCTCTTAAATGGAAACCAGATCTAGGTGAAAACAGATACTATCTCAGTAATCTTTTTCATTAGGTAGACAGATTAAGCCAGAGGATATTTTAATGTAAAGAAATTTCATGTATAATGACTATTGTTCTTTGAGCACTGACAAGTAAGTACCATCTACACGGCTAAATTTAATCACCATACAGCTCCAGCCTATAGCTCAGGGTAGCTGAAGAGTTAATCAAAATTACTTCTAAGTGCTAAATGCAGGGGACAATGCCTGTAATCTCAGCTACTGCAGAGGCTGAGGCAGTAAGATCACATGTTTGAGGCCTTCTGTCTCAAAATAAAAAAGGATAAGAATGTAGCTCAGTGGTAGAGTGCCCCTGGGTTCAATCTCCATTACCAGAAAAAAAAAAAAATTACTTGTAAATTGGAAGCAATATTTCATAAGTTTTCACTAATATAAGGCCTGTGGCAGACAGGCTCTATCTATGTCAGTGGTGGTGAACCTATGCACACGTGTTGTTTCTCTTTTAAGACAAAAGATGTTAATGTATGAGTTGTTTTTTCTAAACTAAAACTTCATTATTCAGGTTTAATTGCAGTGCTGGCACTGTGTGATAAATCAGTGGGGTCTGGGGTTGCAGTTTGGGCATTCATCTCTAAAAGGTTTACCATCACTACTCTATGATTCCCAATATTCTCACCTTCCTGGTTTTATTCTTTTCTTTTTTTTTTTTCCCCTGGTTTTAGTCTTAAAGAAAGAAAAAGTTACCTGACTTCTCTTTGGGATAGCACTTTTCCTGATAAAGAGACTATATTTTATTCAAAAAAAAAAAAAAAAGTCCTAAAGATTTCTCACCTTTTTTCCCATAATTTTCTATGCATACTTTTATACAGATCACCCTTGGCTGCCTTCAGTGAATACTCCATAAGATTCTAACTCCAAGCTCCTCATTATCAACTTGGGAAATTCAGCCAAGAGCACCTGTGGCAGTAATTACCAGCTACCACCCAATATCCATGTTCCCCTTCAACCTTCCTAATAGATCCTTCTTTTATTCAGGGCAGCAATGCACCCAGTTGAAAGCTTATGCAGTACAGTACTTCCCAACTGCTAGGGACTAAACTGTGTTCCACCCAAAATTCACATGTTGAAGCACTAACTGCCAATGTGACCATACTGAAAATAGGACCTATAAAGAATTAAGCTTAAATGAAGGTTAATAAAGGTAGGCCCCTGATCCAATCAGATCAATGTCCTTAAAAGAGAAGACAACAGAGAGTTCATTTTCTTCCCACATGAAAAAAGAAAGCACATAAGCATCCAGTAAGATGGTGGCCAACTTCAAGCCAAGGGAAGATGGTTCACAATGGAATCTACCTTGCCAGCACCTTGATTTTGGACTTCCCAGCCTCTACAACTGTGGAAAATAAATGTCCATGGTTTAAACTACTCAGTCTATAATTTTTTGTGTTTTGTTTTGTTTTGTTTCCTTATGGGAGGCCAAGCTAAGGTACCAACTGTTCTTGCAGTTAAGAGTGGCAAATATAAATGTAGTACTCCTGCCCCTATCCACCTCCATGTTGCCTGGAATATCAGTAACAACTAGAGCTCTAGGCACTCTTCATGCCCTTGAATAGAGGAATGATGGGAGAACACAAAAACACTCTAGCCTCATGAGAAAGAAGAAGAGGAGGAGAAAGAGGAGGAAGAGGAGGAGAAGGAGGAAGAGGAGGAGAAGGAGGAGGAGGAGTAGAAGGAGGAGAAGGAGGAGAAGGAGGAGGAGGAGGAGAAGGAGGAGAAGGAGGAGGAGGAGGAGAAGGAGAATGATGATGCTGATGCTGATGATGGTGATAAAGCCACTACACCAACCCTAGCCTGCCTATCTCCAGTCTTATCCATGGAAAGGGGAAATAAACTATCTGGTTTAATCCATCATTTGTTTTTATCCTTCATGTTTATATGTAAACAAACTTGCTTTTAATTAATATATTACCTAATGCTATTTCCCAGTGGTTCTCAAAAAAGAAGGTAGTACCCCATGTCCCAGCATCTGAAAGTGAGAGGACAGGTGGAGGGGGGCACTAGGCAGCACTACGCAGCACTACGGCCATCACAATGACTGGGAAATATGATTAGTATTTAGTAGCTGGTGGTCAATGATACTAAACATCTTCAAATCCACAGATCAGTTCCAGCCAAAAGTACTTCATTGAAAAGAATCCTTAACTCTGGTATCCCAGACTTCTTAAAGCCTTACTAAATCCCATATCTAATAAATAATCCTTGTTTCCCACAGACTCAGCAGTTCCATACTCTAAACACACACACACACACACACAACACACACACATTCATACAGAGGAAAACAATTAACACAGATGCTATGGGTAACCAAAGGAAGTAAAATATGTACATTCATAAATTAATTTTTGTAAAACTACAGATGGAATACTTAATATAGGGGCTTCAGTACATATATACAGGCCTTACTATAGAACAATTCAATGCACAGATATTATATTTTGAAATCAGGGACTTACCTACTTATTTAAAAATCTGAAAACTCTCATTTTTGAGCCTACAAATTTGTACTGAAGTCCTTCCTGATTACTTATCTTCTAGACAGAAATGGCCAATTGGCCCATTTACTATTTGATATTCCACCTATGTCCTCCTTTCGTTGACTCAGACAAATCTATAAATTTTTTGAAATGCTACAGATACTTCCCAAAATTTAACTTTAAAACAAATAAATAAAACAAAATAATGAAATAATAATGTTCCAGAACATTAATTAGACTGGGAGTGAAAAAAGCTGTATTTAAATCCAATGTGCCTTATAAAGCTACCCGAGTTTGTGTGTGTGTGTGTGTGTGTGTGTGTGTGTGTGTGTGTGTGTGTGCGTATATACTTTTTTTTCCTAAGAAATACAGTCACACAGCCAAGAAGATTACTAGGAACAGCTCTACCTGCACCCTGCACTTGCACCCCCACCTTGTACCATATTCAACTACATCTCCTTTGCAAACTCAGCAGCAAGACAACTACCCGAACTTCTTTTCCCAACCATATTACCCAATCCAAAAGTCCTCCTCAAGCTACACAGGGAAAAGATAAATAAAAAGCAATCAATACAGGAAAAAACTTAAAACTTTCTTTTGTATGTTTCTATTGTAACAGAAGAGTCCCCCGCCCCGCCAGTATACTTCAGTTTGTTAGTTGCCCAGGTAATATGGTTCCTGTTCCAGTTCTGGTTACTTTTGTTTCTTAGAAAGGGCTGGTCATGGGGATGCATAGCTGGTCACTATGATGCATATTATAAAAACCAATCCCCAAATGACAAGCCATTCTGCCTCTGTACTTCCTGCTTACTTCTCCCCGACCACCAGAGATCCGGGAATGATCTCCAAATCCTGGCTTTCGGTGTTTCTGCTTGCCATTGTACTGTGTGTATAGATTACAAAAATGGCATACTAGTTACTGCTTTACAGATCCCACTTAAAATATTCTAACACAGTAGTCAATGAATAATCTGTATCATTATCGTAATGGCTGCACAGCATGTCTGAACTGGTTTTGCAGCATCAACAGCCAAAATGCCTGCTGGGCCTAGTCAATGGCACCTAATTTCCTCATTCTAGTTTGAAAAATGATAATGGTCAGATCACTCTTTTCAACTGCATTTTATTACTTTAAAGCTGAACTTTTATAGGACTTAGTGAATAAGTATTAACTGCTGAAAGATGGCACCCTTTAACCCTCCTGGTTCAAGTATTTATTTTGGTGTTGGAGCTTTCACTAACAAATTCTTTGTAACACCAATCCTTGTTCTGCACTGCAAATACTTTTCCAATTTGTTTTTTACCTTCTCGATGTACTTACGAATTTATACAAGTAAAATAATTCAATAATTTGTATGCTCTCAGTCATTCCCTTCACATTATTTTCTTTTGTTGTCATTCAGTATCATTTATGTCCACATCTGTATGTAATAGGGATTTCACTCTCCCATTGCATTTTAAGATTCCTAGCAATCTCTTTTCTTCATTTGCCACCTTTTCAGTAATACTGTTACCTAGTCATCCAAATCTGTTCTCGCCTCAAAATTTTCCAATCACTTTTTATAAATGCCATGATTTCTTCTACACTATTAAGAATGCCAATCATTATTAAAGAAAAAAAACTATTTGAATCTTGCAATATATCTTACTTAGAGGTGCTCTTTCTCAAAGTCATCAAGATATTATTCCTACTTCCATAATTCCTGCTCCCATATTAGTGTCAGTGTGGCACCTCCATGTGGCCCACTATATATCAGGAGACAGGTTAACTCTCACAACTAAAATAACTGGGGGGAAAATGTGTGTGTGTGTGTGTGTGTGTGTGTGTGTGTGTGTAATTTGTGTACATATCATATATAAATATATAATTTGTATATATCTCATATGTAAATATGTGATATATATAATATATATATACGTATGTGTATACGTATGTGTGTGTGTATATATATATATACACACACACACACACGTATACATGTATAAACACTGGGTATCAGGCAATAAAGGGCAGTTGACCCTGAGAGACAGTTAACACAATAGGTGAGCCCTGCAACTGGCTTCAGTTTAAGGCCTGGAGAGAGCAGACTGTGATGCAGAGAAGGATCCAGGATGACCCTAGCAGCACGCTTGTTTTGAAAACATGGATCTGGGAGTCTGGGGAGAACTAAGCAGCTAAAGTGATCAAGGCAGAGTACTGAATAAGGGAGAGCAACACAGAGAACTCCACAGACACAGAGGGCCCTCTTTCATCAGCACATGGTTGTAAGGAACCTACACAAGCCAGAGAAAGGAGCCACCCAAAAGGATTAGAAGAAAACATCGCCAGACTCACACAAGGCAGGTCCTGTTCCTACCCACTAGGATTTCGCTGTAGCTAGTGGGATAAAATTAGTTCTAGACTAGTGTCATCCAAGCTAAAAATCAAGATCTGAAAGGATCAAATTATTTCCAAGTAATTTAATCAAAGAACAAAATTCAAAAATATTTTTAAAATTTTAAATTTTAAAAACATCTAGTAACCAACAATGGCTGGCATGTAATCCAAACTCACCAAAGTATGCAAAGGAAAAATATGACCAATAATGAGAAAAATCAACTGAAACTGACTCAGAAATGACAGACATTCTTGAACGAGTAGATAATGAAACTATGCATTCCATATGTTCAAGAAACTAAAGTATGGATAGAATACATTAGAGACATGGAATATATAAACAAGAACCAAATCATATACCTAAATATAAAAACAATAACAGAAGAAAGAAATGTGGGGACTCATGGATATGTTATCTTGAATGTGCTGAGAATTTTGCCGGTGTATACATGTCAAATTTAGCAAACTATACTTTAAATATCTGTAATTTATTGTATGTCAACCAATTATATCTCAATAAAATTGCAAAGAGAGAGAGAGAGACCTTGGTTCCCATTTTACTTCTGGAAAAGAGATTTACATATCACATATCTATGGTTTTAAGGCAGATCTGAGATATCTAAGGTCCAGTGTAGTACCAGTTAGAGAACTCACTGCTCCACTGACTCCAGTTTCTTTATTCTCTTAATATTATATTCTGAACACATAGGAGACAGAAAAACACAATTCTCAGTGTGTACTGCTATAACAATCTTTTCCTACTTCCACCTATAACACTTCAATCACAAATGACCACATAAAATTCCAGATAAAATTCATCAATAGCCATTATTCCTCCCTGGAAAACAGGACAGTTATTTTCTATGAGGGAGAGGAGCATAAAAGGAGATAAAGATGCTGCTTTGAGGCTACTTGGCTCAGAAGGGGCCACCTTTCATCAAGTAGTCTCTGCAGGTATATGAAAAATCCTGGGTAAAAAGTCCTTCCTGATTACTTATCTTCTAGACAGAAATGGCCAATTGGCCCATTTTATTTCTGCCTGTGTTATTAGTAGAGAAAATTTATAGAAAATTTAGCCCTTGCCTTGATTATTTTCAACTTTGTTTCTTAATAAATATTTTAGCAGTATACTTCTATTCATACACTGTTTTGTACTACAAACCTGAAATTACTTATACCAAACCAGAACTTTAGTTCAAGAAGCAAGTAAGAACCAATGGTCTCAACTATTTTCTATTAATAATCTATAGCTGGTTTTTAATACTTTTATTATGTGAATTCACTTTTGAGCACATAAGTATGAAACAACTACAAGGTGTGATAGAAACATACAGTGAATGTTTAAATTTGAAAAAATTTAAGAATATCTTATATGGTATGATCAAAACTATGGTGAATGTTGCTGCTGCATGCCATCCAACAGAAAGGCAGGCTCATGACAACATTAACGTACATCCTCATCCACCATATTCAACAGATCTGCGTGGTGTAACTTGTGGTTCTTCCCCAAAGTTAAAATGACCATGAAAGGTAAATATCCTGAATCAACTCAGGACACTGAGGCAGCCACTACAGTGCAACTAAAGAAACTCAGAAAAGAGGACAACCAGAACTGCTTCAGAAAGTGACAAGAATAATAGGCAAGCATATTCAAAACCAGGTGTAGTACTTTAAAGAGGATTAATGGCAATGTGCCTGCCTGTGTGTGTGTGTGTGTGCGTGTGTGTGCGGTGCTGAGGATTGAGCCCAGGGATGCATGCGTGCTAAGCAAATGCTCTGCCACTAATCTATACCAACTCTTTTTATTTTTCATTCTAAGACAGGGTTTCGCTGAGTTGCCCAGGCTGGCCTCAAACTTGAACTCTTTCTCCTCAGCATCCCAGAGAGCTGTGATTACAGGCATGTGCCATTGTGCCTAGATTCAAGCTACTTTTACTATTTTGGGGACATTATCCAAACAAGTCAATGAGAAAAAAGTTTTATAAATAAAAGTAATTTTTACATTTAGAAATACATGTATTTCACATTAGATATAGACTTGAAATCTGAAATATTTTTGAGTATACTGCTTAAATTTTAGCTTGCACATGTGAAATGTGATCAATCAATTTAATTTAATCCCAAACTATGCATTAAATCTGATTTCTATTTCTTTAGGAGATCCATATGACACGATTCCAAGAGAAAAATTAAAAGTTAAAGTATAATTGTAATTGGATATAAAGGAATTTCAATCTTTCTGTGAAGCTACTTAGGCTTACATATACAAAGATGTTTCGTTGAAAGGGAAAAAAAACTCACTGTCATTGCTTCCTAGCATCTCAATTTGATGTTTAGGATACATGTAGTCACAGACAGACAGAATTTCATTAGAAAGAAAACAAAGACTTCATTTAGTGTTGTCTTTCTAGGAAACGCTCCCTGAATATCTTGGACCAGGCTTTGTGTTCCCTCTGT
The DNA here is from genome assembly GCA_028451465.1 of Erethizon dorsatum. Taxonomy (NCBI): domain Eukaryota; kingdom Metazoa; phylum Chordata; class Mammalia; order Rodentia; family Erethizontidae; genus Erethizon; species Erethizon dorsatum. Next base: position 27,521,057 of record CM051826.1, read on the forward strand.
AGCCATATACTGTACATACGCTGAAATCCAGAACAGGGCAAACTCCTACAATCCCAGCAACATTTTCAAAAAGCATGTTAGGCTACTTTGGTACTGCTTATTATTAGTGAACCCTATTTTGGACCTACTTCTAATCATTTTTGCTTAATTATTTTTATCTCCATACAGTCTATATCAGAGGTTTCATTCTGAAGTGCACAGGTGAGGATATATACATTAGGCTATCAAATCACAGAATAAAGACGCTTTTCTCCAAAGCTCCAGCATCCACATCTGAATCCCTTGTTTACTATTTGATTCTTTGCCATATGCATGTATCACTTTTTAAACATTTCAGAGTAGGGGCCGTTGAGATAGCTCAGCGGCATAAGCACCTGCCTGGCAAGCGCGAGAGCCTGAGTTCGACTCCCAATACCCACATACGGAAAAAAGGGCCAGTGATATTGCTCAGCAGCACGGGCGCCTACTGGCGCGCGAGGTCCTGAGTTCAACCCCCAGTACCCACAAAAAAAAAATTTTTTTTTCAGAGTATACCCAAATATGCTAAATGAGATTTCTAGAAAATGCAAGTATAGATATGCACTGTCATTACTATGCCTTACAAACAGGCTCAGATGATAAGAGGAAATATCACAGATGTTCTCCTGCCTAAGTTAATAGTTTGTGTACTCCCACAATGATACAAAAGCTCTTCAACAAGAGCCACGTCTCAGGCTCATTGGTCTATATGTGTATGTACATACTACATTGCCACCCTGTCACTCATTGATTAATTTGAATCATACTTTTTCCTCGGTGGTATAATTTAACCATGAGAACCATCCCCCAAACTCTGAATCTTATTTTGGTGTCAACCATTAATTACAAATTCATTAGTCATTTTTTTTTTTTTTTTTTTTTGGTAGGTACCGGGGGGTCGACCTCAGGACCTCGCGCGCCAACAGGCACCCGTGCTGCTGAGCGATATCACCGGCCCCTTTTTCGTATGTGGGATCCGGGAGTCGAACTCGGGCCCTCGCGCTTGCAAGGCAGGCACTTACGCCGCTGAGCCATCTCACTGGCCCCTCATTAGTCACTTTTTAGGGGTGGGAGTTGAAGAAAAATAGGAAGAGATAAGAAAAAAATAATACAAGTGTCAGGCACTGGTCTCTCTCAGTTTCTTCTGGATATTTCAGTATTTCTGCTAATATTCTATTACTACCTCTACTCTCCTTCTTATGTTTGCATAATAGAGGCCATGTTCTATAGTCTTAATTTTGCTTGTATCACCCTGTCCTTGAAAAGTGAGTTTAATATCTTCAGCAGTTCAAGTCTCCTGCAGGTTTGCAAGGGAAACTTACAAGGAACTGCCAATCCTTAACACAAAATGTAATTTAAGAAACCAAAACCCAGTTCTTCAACACCATGTATAGTGGACTGAACTGCTCCCCCAGAATATGACCCTATCTCTACAAATGTTATTGAAGTTCTCAAATAGAGATCATTGTAGATTACCGTGGACCCTAAATAGTACAATGACAACTGTCCTTATAAGAGACCAAAAAAAAAAAGTGGGGAGAAGGTAGAGACAGAGAGATAACGAAAACAGTCAAGCGAAGATGAAGGCAGGAGAACAGTTACACTATTACATGTGGAGGATGCTTAGAACTACCAAAAGGAAAAACAGGGCAAGAAGGAAGGATCCACTTCTAGGTGAAGCATGGTCCTACCAACACCTTGATTTCAGATTTCTGGGCTCTTGAGCTGTGAGAGAATAAATTCTATTGTCAGATTTAGCCTATGAGATGCAGTTTGCTGACTACATAATATAAATGATACCTAAATGATACTTAGGTATCTAAACTACATCTATCATTTAAACAATTTAAATATATCTATTTATTTTCTATATCCTTTTTCACTTTTAAATTTATAATCATGCTTTATAAGAAATCTCAATTATCTATTCATATATTATAGTTTTATTTCCAGAATTTAATCTCAAAACACATTTCTGACTTTTTCTTTAAAATCCCTCATGAATCAACAGGGCACAGGATAAGGGATTAGATAACTTCCCAAATTTTCTCATCACTTAGGAAAGTACAATAAGAAGGCCGGAAATCTCCTTATTCAACACCTTGGGCATATGTCATAGCTACGTATTTTTCAGCAAGTAACAGCTAATTACCTTAACAGATTTATTCTTCGTGGACATAAGAACTTGATTTCTCAAACATGCTAATTCCTATCACTTTTCCTTTGATTAATAAATACATTCTTGTGCCTAGAACCTTTCATTATCTAATGAGTTTCAGGTGTGCCTTCTTTCATTACCATATTCTTCAACCTCACTTATCTTGCTATCCTCCCAATGCTATCAACCATATTTTCCTTCTCAAATCACTTCCTTTTCTCCCCCTAAGCAAGACTGAATTTATCATGCCAGAATGTACTAAATGCCCCAAACTCTTCCACTCTTGCCTCAGCATATACACATATAAAAACTACTAATCTTCCTTAGACAGGAAAATAAACATAACACATACCCTACATACCACTGCCACTTCTCTCCTGTGTCCACACCGTTAGGATCTTTAGATGAATACTGCTTTATGCATCCTTCTGCAATGCAGCGCTGTTAATTCCGGAAATTTCCACAGTAAACTCCGTCTGTCAGTTACCATGGAAACTGCCTGCTTCCTGGCACTACTAACAAAATGAGAGTATCTTTGCCTAGATCTAAGATGAGGCAAAAGGAAAAACTGAAAAAGATGTCAAGAAGAATTGCCCGAATACTCCAGATAGAAATTTTCATTATAATATTCATACTCAGAAGATATTAGACAAATTAAATAAATCTGTAATATTTTGAAGTGATACTGATTTCAGAAGAAAAAAATGCCTTATCACCCAAGAAAACAGCAATATTACAGAAGATGAGATAAACACTCATGTTTGAATCATGCTGCTACAGACTGCATATTTCCTACGAGAAGGGAGCAGAACCTGTCAGCTGTACTCAAAGCTTACCATTACAATAGTTTTCCTGGGCTGTATTTCATATAGAAAAGATCAGGAAAGCTGCCCTAAACCAACAGGTTATATGTTTTCAAAAGATCCTTTCTCTGTTTGGGCACTAATCTCCAGTGGTGGTTAAAACCCCATCCCTTTTCACCCATGTATATAAGAAATCAGAGTAGTTAAAAGTGTATCTCAGGAGTTTCTATCAACAGGCCACCTCACTAGTACTCTTAGGGCAGTAGACATAGCTGATCATAATCCTTTTCTACCTGTTCTCTGAAACAATGCTGGATTTCTATAATATCACACACTACAGTTTGCTTCCTACCACTCAAGCATTTTTCTTACTCTTTTCCTGTCCCTTCAACATCTAAATTGCAGGGCTCAACCCTCCATCCAGCTTTCTCATCACAACACACTCTGTCCTTCTTATCGCCCATATGCTGACAGCTCTCAACTTTTTATCTCAAATCTACACCCCTTCCTCTGGCACCAGACTCAATTTCAACACCAGAGTGTGTGAGGTAGATACATATACCTCCTTCGTGTCGCTAATGGAATATTTCACAAACATCTCAAACATTTCTAAAATTGACCTCTTGCTCTTTTATGTCCCTTTATCCATAGATACTCTACACCAGTAGTCTTCATCTGAGTAATGGCAAGTAAGCCAGCACTCAAACAATGGATACCTTCCCCACTTCACCATCCACATTCAAATTATTAGCGGTATGTGTTAATTCTACTCTCTTTGGAGTCTGCCCATTTCTCTCTACCTCCACTGTCATTAATCTAATTTCACTATCACCCATCACATTTCAGCTCTATTAGCCTTCCATTCTTGCTTCCTTTTAATATGTTCTCCACACAGCAGCCAAAATAATCAATTTAGAATGCATATCAGATAGTGCCCTTACCTGCTTACAACCCTTCTACAGTTTCCCACTGTACTTTGGGTATCATCCCATCTGTATTTACAAACCCTGTATTATGTGGCCCATGTCTCCATGTCTGACTACCTCGCTACTCTTATTTTAAATGTACTTTTCCTTCCTCATTCAATCATTCTCCACTAAACTGACATCCTTTCCATTCCATCAAAAGCTGATTCTTCAAACCTTGGCAATTTCAAATACATGCTATTACCTCCACTTATATGGCACTAACACTTCCTTCTATGAATCTAATAATAAACATTTAGATTTAGAAGCCTTCAATGGCTACCTCTGCACTGTCCCTACTCTAAGCCCTTCCTTTTTGCCTTTCATAGCATCTCATTCTTTTCCTTCAGTAGCATGTACACTGTTCATACTTTCATTGTCTCCCTCTTCTTCTTCCTCTAAAATTCTTCCTCCCTCTCTCCCTGCCCCCCCCAAGTTTGTATCTACCTCTAATGCTTAAATTTCATGAAGTAGCAATTGTACTTCCTTTTTCAACATGAAATACCCATGTCCATGCCACAGTAATTAACAGATGGTGAACATCCAACAAACATTTGCTGAATATATGACAAAACAATACGGGGTTGCTTTGGTTTCTCCCAAAGTTTTGATGTTCCTCCTGGATTCTATCAGATATCCCTATATCCATTCCCCAAACTCTCCCTTTTATGCATCCATTCAATCTCCAAGATAAGGATGACCGCACCTTTTATCTCTGACTTCTGTAGCTCGTCAGTCAGGAAAGACGTGGTGGTGACAATCTGTGTAAACCTGCAATTCTCCCTGTACCAGTGGCCCTCAACCAGAGGCAATTCTGCACCCCAAGGATCATTTGGCAATGTTTAAAAACATTTTGCTTGTTATAACTTGGGGAGGCAGGTGTTACTGGGATCTAATGATAAAGTCCAGGAATACTGCCAAGCGTCCACAAGAAAGAGTTTTCCGGCCTAAAATGTCCGTGGAACATATTAAAAAGATACAGCTACTCCCAGTCTCTACCCAAATAGGAAAGGAGCCAAAACTACCAATCTATAAAGGATTAACCAATTTCAACGGTTAATAACCATTTCAATGTTTTTTTTTTTTCAAAAAAAAACCTCATACTATACCAGCACAAAGCTATTCTTTAAAACACTATTTTAATTAAAAAATAAAAATAATTAAAATAGCTATTGGTAAGAAACCAGTTACATATATAACACACCCATATAATGTAATGACTGCTATATAACTGAGAAAGAACAGGGCATATGCTAATTCAGAAATAATATCTTGAAAGCTGAGTGCTGAGATGCACACCTGTAATCTCAGCTACTCGGGAGGCTGAAGTAGGTGAATTACAAGTTCAAGGCCAGCCTGGAAATTTAGCAATACCCTTTCTCAAAGTATATAAAAAGTGCTGGGAATGTAGCTCAGTAGTAAAACACCCCTAGGTTTGATCCCCTGGGTTCAATACCCAGTATTGGAAAGAGAAGGAAGAGAAAAGGGGGGAGGGATATATGAACATGCATTGGGGATGTAGCTCAGTTGTGTGCAGCCCTGGGTTCGATCCCCAATACTGCAAAAGAAAGAAAAAAAAAAAAAAAAAAAAAATATATATATATATATATATATATGAGAGAAGTACTGAGGGGGGCAAAATCAAGCTACAAAGTAATATACAATAAAGCTTTTTCTGTAAATATTTTTAAGGACTTAAATTATCATATAGTCCAATACCTAGTCAGGTGTGGTGGCACGCACTTACAATCCCAGCACTCAGAAGGCTGAGGCAAGAGGATTGCCACAGGTTTGAGGTCACTCTGGGTCACTCTGGGTCACTCTGGGCCAGCCTGAACTATATAGAGAGACCCTGTCTCAAAAGAAAACAAAATAAAAACAAAAACAAAAAAAATCTAATAAACTTTACTGTAAGGACATATTATACTTAATAGGGTTATCTTTAGAGAGAAATATTGAAGGCATGAAGATTACTTTTTATTTTATAACTTTACCAATTCAATACAGAAGCATGTATTATTCATTTTTTAGGGTAAAATGAACTTGTAGATAGTAAGTTTCTGGGCCATTTTGGTTTTCTTCTTTATAGTTTTCTGTATTAAAAAAAGGAAACACTAGTAAATAGTTTTGTTTTTTGAATGGAGGTCTCACTATGTTACCCAGGCTCACCTCAAAGTTCTGGGCTCAAACAGTTCTCCTACCTCAGCCTCCTGAGCATCTATAACTAAAGATACATGGCATAGTACCCAGCTTGAAAATGTCTTTTAAAGTACAATGGGGTCGGTGAGATGGCTCAGCAGCACGGTGCCTGCAGGCGCGCGAGGTCCTGAGGTCAACCCCGGTACCACACACAAAAATAAATAAATAAATAAAAAATAAAGTACAATGAACACAACATGTTCCCACACAGTATCTAGGGGAATTCAACTACTTAAAGGTGCATTATATACCTAATGTGATGCAACAGACACTCTAGATAAGGGATGGCGAACCTTTTACAGACTGAGTGCTCAAACTGCAACCCAAAACCCACTTATGTATCACAAAGTGCCAACACTGCAGGGGGGAGAAAAAAGATGGCGGATGAGTAAGAAGCAGGCAGGGAAACTCTCTAAAAGTTGCCGTTGGACCACGGAATATAGTGACTGGGAGAGCGCAGGACGGAGGGAGATGCCTTCCCGGAACCCAGGAAAGTTCTGAAGTGCAGTTTGGGACACCCGGCGCCAGTGAAGGGTACTTTTCAACAAAGAAAAAGGAGCAGACCCCGCGCACCTTCTCCTGTCCCAGGAACCACGGCGCGACAGAAACTCAAATCTGCGGACACACGGTGGCAGCTGGCGCCCAGGGAGCCCCCGCGGAGGATCATGAGACAGCGGCGGGGCAGGGGCGCAGCGGAGAACTGCGCTGGCCGGCGGTGTCTCTCAGCCACAGCTGTCCCGCGCCAGAGAGCGACTGGCCGGGCGCCATTGTGGGGGGTGCAGCGAAAATCAGAGTGGTGCGAAAACACAAGCTGGGGACTCGCGCTCCGGACAGGGCAGCGCTGCGCCTCTCAGGCCCGCGGAAAGTGAAAGTGCGCTGAGGGCAGCAGGCGAACGAGACTGGTCTCCGCCTGAAAGTATGCGCTTCTGCTCACTGCCCCTCCAGAGGGCCGCTCCTGGCTTAATGGGACGGACCTGCACCGAACAGGACTCTGTCATCACATGGTGCCTGCCTACAGCAGAGTCAACACCTGGAACTGATTCTTTTTATTTTTTTTTAATTTTTATTTTTTTCTCTCTCATTTGTTTTTTGTTCTGGTGAAGGGTTTTTTTTTTTTTTTTTTGGTGGGGTTTTATTTTTGTTTTCTCTGTTTGTTTTGTTGTTTTTGTCTTCGTTTTTGTTTGTTTGTCTATTTGCTCCTTCCTTCATTATTCTCTCTGGTTTTTCTATGAGTGTAAACAGAGCTTCTAAACTCTTTGTGATTATGGTTGTGATCTGTTCTTCCTTTTACCCCTTCCTTCTCTTTTTCCCACCAGTCCTCTGCACCAGTGTCCCAATGTTAGTGGGATCCCTCTTGGTCCTCTAACCTTACATCTAATTCCTTCCTCTTCTCCCAATACTCTATTTCCTCCTTAACTCATTTTAAATTTAAACTCCTGAGGGAAAAATTGACATATTAAGGACTTGTATACTGCATATAATTTTTCTGGTGTGTTTTAGATTTTGTTATATAACCACAACTCTACTTTACACGGCTAAAAGTGGTAAATAACTGGTTAGCTCAGTCTGTCATTTTCTAGGCTGTGTTTGATGCTTTAGGTACCATTATAGCCAAATGTGAAATAATTGTTCTAAACAGCTTTCCTTCCTGGTATTTCATGATTCAGATTGACTAAGGGACACAGAAAATACAGTGGCACAGTACCAAAGAATCAAGGACTGGGCCAAACAGGTAGCAACATCTCATATCCAACAAATTGAAGAGGTAGGATGTGGCAGAAAGCTCAAAACCCAAAAGCAAGCTTCACTTGGAAGATACGGCAGAGAAGTAGTCATCTTCTAAAGATCTTGAACACTAGCAATAAAGTAACCTACCATAGGTAATTTACAAACATCACTCCAGGAATTGAACTAAAGAAAGAAAAGAAAATGAGAGGACACTTAAATAAGATGCAACCCCACACATCCAATTCACCAAAGGCAAACCTAGGGGGCAATGAGGTGGGACAATCCAAAAGCCACCCACCTGGCCTATCTGAAGGGGTAACAACAAAGCAACTGAATGAGGCTCTGGAAAAAATTAAAACAGAAATAACTTCACAGACAACTGCAGAGATAATGTCCACAATGAAGACCATGCTTAAGGACACTATAGCTGATACAGACAAAAAAATACACAAGCTTAAGAAAACTATAGAAACCATGAATGCTCAGCATAGGAAAGAAATGGAATCCATAAGGCAGATTCAAGCAGATATCCAAGAGAACAAAAATTCCATTGAAAGTATTTGTAGCAGATTAAGCCAATGTGAGGACAGGATCTCAGATATAGAAGACAGGCTTGCAATCAGTGATCATGAAAAGAAAGAATTTTTAAAAACAGCAAGGGACCATGAAAAATCAATTCAGCAGCTGCTAGATGACTCAAAGATAAACAACTTAAGAATAATTGGAATAAATGAAAAAGCAGGAGATAGCATCAATGACATTAAAACCTTGTTCACAGACATTATCAGGAAGAACTTCCCTGGAACAGAAAAAGAATTTGATCTCCATATAAACGAGGCTTTTAGAACTCCAACTAGACATGATCATGAAAAAACTTCAGCCAGACATATCATAGTCAAGATCCCAGAAACTCAACAGAAGGGCAGAATCTTAAAAGCTGTTAGGGAGAAGAGACAAATCACCTATAAAGGAAAACCCATCAGAATCACAGCTGACTTTTCAGCACAAACCCTCAAGTCAAGAAGAGCTTGGAATGACGTATTTCAAGCTCTAAAGGAAAATAATTTTCAACCCAGATTGATGTACCCCGCAAAACTATCTTTCAAAATGGATGGAGAAATAAAATACTTTCATGACAAAGAACATCTGAGAAAATTTATGACCACCAAACCAGCACTCCAAAATGTTCTGAAGGACATTCTACAAAGGGATAACAAGGACTACAACTCCAGGAACCCCAACAGAAGGAATCCACCAGGCAGGGCAGATAATTAAATAGCGGGAAAGGGGAAAAACAAACAAAGAGTGGGAACCGACAACAGGAAAATATCATGACAAGTATAAGTCAATACATATCAGTTTTAACCATCAATGTTAATGGTCTCAATTCACCAATCAAAAGGCACAGACTGGCAAATTGGATCAAGAAGCAAGATCCAACAATATGCTGTATACAAGAAACACATTTAATTCAGAAAGAAATTCATGGACTGAAAGTCAAAGGATGGAAAACAATACTCCATGCAAGAGGAACCCAGAAAAAAGCAGGGGTAGCTATTCTTTTCGCAGACAAAGTGAATTTCAAGCCAACAATGATTCAGAGAGATAAAGACGGTCATTACATCCTTGCAAAGGGAACAATCCAAGAGGAAGAGATAACAATCATAAATATATATGCGTCAAATACCAGTGCACCCAGCTATATAAAACAAGTACTAAAGGACATGAAAAATCAAATAAGCACTAATACAACTATATTGGGGGATCTCAATACTCCACTGTCACAAAAAGACAGATCAACTAGACAAAAAATCAATAATGAAATAGAACTGAACCAAACTTTTGAACAAATGGACTTAGTAGATGTCTACAGAGTGTTCCACCCCACAACATCAGAATACACATTCTTCTCAGTTGCACATGGGACGTTCTCCAAAATAGACCACATACTAGCTCATAAAACCTGCTTAAGCAAATGCAAAGGAATTGAAATTATCCCATGCATATTATCAGACCATAGTGCAATGAAATTGGAAATCAATGGCAAAAGAAATCACAAAAACTCCCACAAAAAAAAAAAAAAAAAAAAAAAGAAATCACAAAAACTCCCTAAACACATGGAAATTAAACAGCACCCTCCTGAACAACCAATGGATCGCAGATGAAATTAAAGAAGAAATTAGACACTTTCTACAACTGAATGATAATGACAGTACAACATACCGGAACTTATGGGATACAATGAAAGCAGTACTAAGAGGGAAATTTATAGCATTAAATACCTATATCAGGAAAATAGAGCAAGCGCAAATAAACAACTTAATGGTGAACCTCGAACTTCTAGAAAAAGAAGAGCAGGTTAACCCAAAAGCCCGTAAAAGGGAGGAAATTATAAAGATCAGAACAGAAATTAACGTACTGGAGACTAAAAAAACAATACAAAGAATCAATGAAGCAAAGAGTTGGTTCTTTGAAAGAATAAATAAGATTGACAAACCCTTATCCAACCTTATTAAAAAAAGAAAAGACTCAAATCCATGCAATTGAAAATAAAAAGGGTGATATCACGACAGACACTGCAGAAATCCAGAAGATCATCTATACCTATTTTGAAAATTTATATTCTACTAAGATGGAAAATGGAAAATGCAGAAGAAATGGACAGATTCCTAGATATGTATGGATTACCAAAGCTGAATCAAGAAGATATAAAAATCCTAAATAAACCAATATCAACCAATGAAATCGAAGATGTAATTAAAAACCTCCCAACAAAGAAAAACCCAGGCCCTGATGGATTCACTGCCAAATTCTACAAGAAATTTAGAGAAGACCTAACACCAATGCTTCTCAAACTTTTTAATGAAATTGAAAGGGAAGCAATACTCCCAAATTCATTCCTGAAAGCAAGCATTACCCTGATACCAAAACCAGAGAAGGACCCAACTAAGAAAGACAATTACATGCCAATCTCCCTCATGAACACAGATGCAAAAATCCTCAATAAGATACTGGCAAACAGAATCCAACAAATCATCAAGAAGATTATACACCATGACCAAGTTGGATTCATCCCAGGGATGCAGGGATGGTTCAACATACGTAAAGCAATAAATGTAATACACCATATTAATAGAACAAAAGACAAAAATCACATGATCATCTCAATAGATGCAGAAAAAGCTTTTGACAAAGTCCAGCACCTTTTCATGATAAAAACCCTGCAGAAAATTGGAATAGATGGTCTTTATCTCAATCTGGTAAAAGCTATCTATGACAAACCAACAGCCAATATTATACTAAATGGCCAAAAACTGAAAGCCTTCCCTCTAAAATCAGGAACAAGACAAGGATGTCCACTGTCCCCACTCTTATTCAACATAGTCCTGGAAACTTTAGCCAGAGCAATTAGACAAGAAAAAGAAATAAAAGGAATAATGATTGGAAAGGAAGAAGTTAAATTATCATTACTTGCAGATGACACGATACTCTACACAGAAGACCCCAAAAACTCCACTAAAAAACTGCTAGATTTAATAAGCAAATTCAGTAGTGTAGCTGGATACAAAGTCAATACTCAAAAGTCAATAGTCTTCCTGTACACAAATAACAAACTTACTGAAAGAGAAAATAGGGAAACAATACCTTTCACAATAACATCCAAAAAAATGAAATACCTAGGAATCAATCTCACAAAGGATGTAAAAGACCTATACACTGAAAACTACAGTACTCTGAAAAAGGAGATTGAAGAGGATATCAGAAAATGGAAAGATATCCCTTGCTCCTGGATAGGAAGAACCAATATAGTGAAAATGGCCATACTTCCAAAATTGTTATACAGATTTAATGCAATTCCAATCAAAATTCCAACAGCATATCTCACAGAATTAGAGAAAACAATCCTAAAATTCATTTGGAATCAGAAGAGACCTAAAATAGCAAAGGCAATTCTGGGCAACAAAGGCAAGGCAGGGGGTATCACAATCCCCGACTTGAAATTATACTATAAAGCTACTGTGATTAAAAACAGTGTGGTACTGGCAAAAAAACAGACCTGAAGATCAATGGAACAGATTAGAAGATGCTGAAACAACCCCAGACATACTAAGCTACCTTATCTTTGACAAAGGTGCCAAACACATTCACTGGAAGAAAGATAGCCTCTTTAATAAATGGTGCTGGGAAAATCTGGCTCTACACATGCCGAAGATTAAAGCTAGACCCATATCTTTCACCATGCACTAAACTAAATTCAAAATGGATCAGAGATCTAAATATTAAAACAGAAATATTAAATCTGCTGGAAGGTAGGATAGGTAAAACCCTTGAAGACATTGGTGTAGGCAAAGACTTTATGAATAAAACCTCAACCGCATGGGAACTATCATAAAGAATCAACAACTGGGATCTCATCTTATTAAAAAGCTTTTGCACAGCAAGAGAAACCACCAACAGAGTGAAGAGACAACACACAATGTGGGAAAAAATGTTTGCCAGCTGTTCCTCAGACAAAGGATTACTATCGAGAATATACAAAGAACTCAAAAAAATCAGAACTCCCAAATTTAAAGACCCACTCCAAAAATGGGCATCTGAGATGAATACACATTTCTCAGATGAAGAAATACAAATGGCAAATAAATATACAAAAAAATGTGCAACATCACTAGTCATTCGAGAGATGCATATTAAAACAACACTGAGATACCATCTCACCCCAGAAAGAATGGCTATTATTAAGAAATCAACTAATAACAAATGCTGGAGGGGCTGTGGGGAAAAAGGAACCCTTCTTCACTGTTGGTGGGAGTGTCGACTGGTACAGCCACTGTGGAAATCAGTGTGGAGATTCCTCAAAAAACTAGGGTTGGAGGTCCCATTTGACCCAGCTATTCCCCCTTCTGGGCATCTTCCCAGAAGAATTAAAAACATCATACCACAGCGATATATATACACCCATGTTTATAGCAGCACAATTTGTAATAGCCAGATCTTGGAAACAACCCAAATGCCCATCAACTGAGCAATGGATAAGAAAGATGTGATATTTTTATACAATGGAGTACTATTCAGCCATAAAGAAGGATAAACTGGAGACTTTTATAGGTAAATGGATGCAAGTTGAGAAAATACTCATAAGTGAAATAAACCGGACGCACATGTGTAAGCATCGTATTGTCTCTCTAGTATGAGAAACTGAAAGAGTAAATAAGATCCAAAATGTGCAATAGACATAGTGAATCAAAAAGAAACTAGTCAAAAGGAAAGAGAGACTGGAATAGGGAAAAGAAAGAAGGGAAAGGGAAAAAAAATTGTATATATATATATATATATATATATAAGATGGTTAAGATAGATACACTACCATTTTTACTTAGTTCATTGAAGAGTAAGGTTTGTGCCAATAATGTTTGGACAATTGAATGCTAATGTCTGCTGTCCTGAATAACTAACTTAAAGATAGTAATACGTAATGTATTAACCATTGTTACCCTCCTATTATGTTGGTTTGAAAATTTGTTCTTCTTTTGATTTGTTTTGTTTTTTCTTCTCTTTAAAATAAAAAAAAAAAAAAAAGGAAAAAAAAAAAAAAAAAAAAAGGAAAGAGAGACTGGAATAGGGGAATAGGAAAGAAAAAGAAGGGAAAGGCAAAAAAAAATTGTATATATATAAGATGGTTAAGATAGATACACTACCAATTTTACTTAGTTCATTGAAGAGTAAGGTTTGTGCCAATAATGTTTGGACAACTGAATGCTAATGTCTGGTATCCTGAATAACTAACCTAAAGATAATAATATGTAATGCATTAACCATTGTTACCCTCATATTATGTTGTTTTGAAAATTTGTTTTTTGATTTTTGTTTTTTCTTCTCTTAAAAAAAAAGTGCCAACACTGCAATTAAACGTGAATACTGAGGTATTAGTTTACAAAAAACAATTCATACATTAACATTTTTTATCTTAAAAGAAAAACAAAACATATGCCATAAATTTGCCACCACTGCTCTAGATTAATCCTCAAAAGATAACGTTATAAACTTCTTAAAAATTTCATCCCAAGTTTCTTTCAAATATCAAGACAAAGGAAATATAACTGGTAAAAATAAAATTTGTCATAATTCTATTCTACAGGCATAAGAAAAAAATTCAATAAAAACCATTGTATTGGTATATTTATCCTCAAGCATGACTGCTGAGACACACAGATGCTTTGAGAACAAGGATACAAAATCACAATTATTCAGTGAGAAAAAACAACCCATCTATAATATAATTTTTATTGTTACTGTTCTGACTTTTGTAACTGATTTATTGTTTACATAGAGCAAAATGCCCAAATAAGATCATAAGCATACATTTCAATGACTGAGTTTTGACAAACGAATACACCCTTAAATCTTGCAAGATGTAACAAGAAGAAAACCCTTTAATACCCCCAGAAAGTTCTCTTGTGCTATTCCTGTCAATCTCCCCCTGAGGCAAGTATTGCTCTAATTTTAACCACCAGTGATCAGTTTTGCCTATTCTGGAATTTCATATGGGCAGAACTACACAGTGTGCTCTCTTTTGTGTCTGGCTGCTTCTCAGTATTTTCTGACATTCACCAGTATAGTCTGGACATCAGTACACTGTCCATTCTATTGTTGAAGAACATTTTATTGAGTATGCCAGAATTTGTTTATCCATCCTCCCTTTACTGAACATTTGGGTTTTCTAGTTTGGGGCGCTATTACGAATAAAGTTTCTAAGAACATTCACGTACTAGTCTTTCTGAAGGCATTTTCACCATGAGTAAATTTTAATCAAGAGTAGAACTGCTGGGTCATGGAGCAAGCATATATTTAACTTTATAACAAACTATCAAAAAATTTTCCAAAGTAAGTATACCATTTTCTCCTTCCCCAACAATATATGAAAATTCTGGTTACACCATGTACTTGGCTAAGATAGTAATTGTATAGTCTGAAATTTTACCTATTCTGGCTATGAATACCCTTAAGAAATCAAGAATGGAAAGCATAAGTGGGGGTTAAATCCAGAGATGCTATTAAAAGTCTATATAAGTAGTAATTAGATCCACAGATGACCCCAACCCAGGGCTGGTCTCTCTCTGGCCTCAGCAGATGACCCAAGGTTATATATTCTGAATAAACTGTCACAGAGAGGCACTGGGCACAGGAGAGACATGCAGTAACATGTTTTACATAAAAATCTATAAAACAAAGCTATATCTTCCCTTCCTTACCTAATTTGACTCCCAGAACTATAGCAGCCAGACATATGGTATTACCTTAGCTCATAAATAAACTCCTTACTCACCCTTAAGAGGAAATGGGGTGGGGAGAGTGGGGGACACTAGATACTAACATTTAGGAATCCTCTAAAGGAAAAAATCAGTGCCTCTCCTTCACTTCACTATAAATCCTGCCAAATTAAAAGCTTCCAATCAATTTTTTTTGTGGCCTCATTGTGTGTGTGTGTGTGTGTGTGTGTGTGTGTGTGTGACAGACCAAGACAGAAAGAGGGCTACAGAACACCACATTAACCAAAAACAAGAACAAAACAAGAGAAAACATATACGATATAAAGTCAAAGGGAAAACACTTTAAGAGAAATCAGAACACAAACTAAGAAGACCAAACCCTGAAGCAGAGTTACATTAGGAGGGATAAGACAAGAGAAAACCAAAAGAATATGAGAATAGTATATAAATTGTTTACTTAATATGAAAAATAGTGGTTTCTAAACTGAAAGAATCCACTAAGAGCAAGATACAAAGACAGAAAAAAGGAAGGGGGAGGGAACAGAATAAAGAAGTAAAAAGAAAACAAAAACAAAGCAGATACAGTGAGATTTCAGACACTGGGCAAAAGACAAATCCCCATAATCAACTGCAAAGAAAACAGCAGGTCATATTGCAAGGTCCAGGAATCACATCACATTTGACATTTTAAAGTAACCCTGGACGGCAGGAAACACTAGTAATGCATCCGAAATTCTGAAGAAAAATTTCTGCTCCAGAATCCTACACCTAATAAAATGACTAAACTATTATGAGGGTTAATAGGAAAAAGATACTTTCCAGCATACAAGGGCCAAAAAAAGCTTACTAAGAAAGAATTCTTAGGAAGATTTGGAAGGGATAGGCTACCAAAACGAGTGCAAACTGAAAAAAAAAAAAAAACAGAAAAAAATCAAAGAAAAAGAAAACATGTAATGCCAGAAACATGAATTCAAAATCAGACATTCACAAACCATGAAGCCATCCCAAAGTGCAATTATTACAGATTAGAACAAGAGTATGAATGGACATCTGAGTCTTAAGCAAAAAGGAGGACTGAGAGAACCAACTTATATACTAAACCATGTTGAGAGAAGATTCGTAGTACACCATTAAGTGAGGCAATGGTTAACTCTGAGGAAAACAAAGTTGTTCAGGAACAGTAATATCACACTATGACTCAGTTATAAATAATACTGAAAAGATGTATTTCCTTTATATAGCAAATGTCCTTAATAACAAAGTTTCTAAAAACATGCCTATACTACACAAAGGTAAACAACCTCATGACATTTTGAACCAAATCAGGACTCAAAAACTTGCTGCCTGCTTAGAAATGGTTAAGATACTTAGCAGCAGCAAAGAAACTATAGACATACCTTTTTTTTTTTGACACAAGGTCTCACCATGTGGTCCAGGCTGGCCTAAAACTCACAGTGAACCCCCTGCCTCAGCCTCCTGAGTGCTGGGATATCTTTAAAGAGAAGACATTTGCAAGACTATGGATTAAACAACCAATGCTATTTTTTTAATGTCTACCTGAGTCTCTGATTCAAAGAACAAAGATGACTTATAACACCAAACCTAAATTTATTTTTAGTAGATATGAAGCCTAACAGCACTTATCATTCATTTCCTCAAATAAATATTCCAGAATTAACATCTAGTACACCTCAGCGATAAACGACCCATTAGAAGAGAACAACATTCCTGAACATCAAGCTACGGGAGGCCAGAGAATCGATTCCAACCATCTGATTACCACAGCCATGCTGCTGAACATCATTTTTCCAGTGAATTGCTGACATATAAAAATGTTTCACAACCATACAGGGCACTGAGGTAGAATGTACAGCTGAGGACAAGACTGATACCTGAACTATAACTTGCAGAAATATCATGCAAGCTTCCAAAGACATCCAGAGAATAGTGTTATTCACTGCAGCCAGAAAGTGGAACCTACCCAATGTACGTTAAACAGATAAATGGTTAAACAAAATGCTGCATGCACACACAATAAAGTATTATTCACCCTTCAAAAAGAAAGGAAATTGAAAAAAAAAAAAAAAAAAGGACATTGTGATTCGTACTACAACATGGTTGAACCTTAAAGCCATTACTGAATGAAGTAACCTAGGCACAAAAGAACAAATATTGTTGTTTCCATTAATTAGGTACACAGGTTAGTCAAATTCAGAGACAGAAAGTAGAACAGCGGTTAGCAAGAATGTGGGAGAATGCGGAATGAATGAGTAGAGATTAGATATGAGAATACAAAAAGTTCTGGAAATGGACAGTGGTGATGAATGCACAATAATGAAATTACTTAATGACAGTGAACTGTGTCCTTAAAAAAATGTCTAACATGAAATATTTTATGTGATATATAATAAGAAAAAAAAGTTTGCAACAGTAAGGCCAAATGAACTCTCCCTCCTAAAAAAGTACTGCACGTGTTCAACACATACGGGGTCTTAAAACATCAACTACTTGTACCTATAATTTATACCTGTAAATATTTTTACCATTGCTGCTACTTTGTATAAGTACTCACCATAGAAATGTAGAGCTTCCACATTACCACAACTGCTTCAAGAAATTTCAGAGATGGAAAAAAACCTTCCAGGTTCATGTAGACTAATGGTTTTCACACTTAGAAATTCATCAGCGATGTCCTAGGCAGTATTTTGGAGAATGAGGGAAGACAATGCTACAAAGCCCTCTGCCACCTCACACAGCAGTTCTTCCTTTGTCCTTTTAGCCTATCAAACTCATTTGTGAGCAGAAAGTAGTATAAATTGGGCTGCTTAATATCCTTTCTCTCTTTCTCTCTCCCTCTCTAATTCACTATACAAAATAGTGAAAGTAGCTATCCAAATCCAACACTTGAATTAAGACCAGAGTTAAGTCACACAATCACGGTCACGGTTACAGACATAGTGACAATGACAGAAACAGGGACTTCTAAATGTCCACCTGCTGTTAACTCCAAGATAGGAAAGTTTAAAAGATAAAGTTTACACACTTTAACCAACAGTAAGTGTGTAGATAATTTATAATTACTAGTCTACCTTTTAAGATTAATGCTTCACTGAGTAGGCACATCATGGAATTTAGTGTATTAGTCACTAAATGATAAACGTAATATTATTCCTACATTTTCTATAGCAAACTGAGTCTTTGCTCAAATGTAATAAAGATAAATGGGATCCTCTTGTCTCAACAAAAACAGCCTCTTAAAACATGTGGTTCCAAAATGCTTAAGCCCAAGATATATCTGCACTCATCACTGTTTCCAGTGTTAAATTTTAAACTAGCTTTTCTTTGCTTAACAATTCTGATACATTATAAACAACAACCGTATTGGATATATTTTAAAGGAGTCAATACCCTGAAAGCACTGAACCATTACTCATGATGATAATGAAATATAACTATAGAATACCTACCTGTGTTTGTCAAACATATACAGAACATGATTTGAGCACAAGCCTGCCACATTTATAAGAATACAGCCACGATATCAAAAGACTTATAGTGCCAGGTATAATTCAAACCTGATGAAAATGTAAACAGTAGCTG
This sequence comes from Erethizon dorsatum, assembly GCA_028451465.1. Classification (NCBI taxonomy): domain Eukaryota; kingdom Metazoa; phylum Chordata; class Mammalia; order Rodentia; family Erethizontidae; genus Erethizon; species Erethizon dorsatum. The sequence continues at coordinate 27,539,799 of CM051826.1, forward strand.
TGCATTTTTCCTTTAATCATCCTTTGTACTCTTTGGTATACAGCTTAATTTTCTATTTTAAAAGCCAAAATGCAAAATATTAACATCTATTAAATTTACGTGGTATGTACAAGAGTCTATTATAATACTAATCTTCTCTATAAGAAATATTTGTACTTTTAATCAATGATAATTAAAAACCAGAATTTCCTATTCAAAGATATATTTTCACCCTCCAAGGATTCAAATGAAAAAAACAGGGAGGGAAGGAGGGAGGGAAAATGGTGGAGTGCTAAGTGATAACTCAGTCTCTCCAAGATTCAGAATCTAGAATCTTGGAAAATAACAACATGGGGAAGAAAAAAGAGAGAAGTTGATTCCCGGGAACCTGGAAGGATCTGACAGGAAAACTAAAACCTACAGAGAAACTGAAGAGACAAAACACAACACAGAGAAGAGAAGGAAAAGTATGCACTTTCTCCCCTGCTCCCATCTTGTGGCTCGCAGGAAAAGAAACAGAATCTACAGGGATAAAGTGAAAGCTGAGGACTCCAGAGGACTTTAGGGAGAAATGGAACAGACTACTACTACTGGGTGCTATGTTCGCCACGGAGAGCACAGGATTCTACTCCCACATGTGCTCTTCAACAGGCAACTGCTGGTGAATAACTCCAGTCCAAGCTCCCATCATAAGAGTGCTTGATTAAACATCATTCTAGTGATGGTTGTTTAAACCCAGGATTTAGAGCAGCCACAGAACAGCTTCACTTCAGGGCTCCCAGTGTTATGTTCCCACAGTGACTGGGTAAAAAACAGCCACTGGAGACAGCCCTGGGCAGGGAGTGGGTTGGAAAGTGACACCCTGAGGGATCTGAGCTAAGGAATGCAAGCCCTACCCCTACATCCAGAGGCCAGGCTCAGCCTGAGTTGCTCTAGATTTGAAAGTCCTGTCACTGGAGCCCTCATCCTAATGCTACTGCCTGCTGGTGCCTCCATCCAGCACAAATCTACTCTCTAACTGCCTTCTTTACCAGCGTGAGCAGGGACACATCTTGACTTAGTCACTGTCCCAAAATTGTAGATCCCAAAAGAAAACCACACATTCAAAATCACAGAGATAAATCTTTCTTTTTCTTTCTTGAGTATGTGCATTGTTTTTTGTTGTTGTTGTTTTGTTTTGTTTTTATTTCCTTCCCTCCTTTCTTTTTCACCAGTTTATTAGGGTTTGGGGAATTTTTGTCATTTTTCTTTGCTTCTTATTTCTTTTCTTTTTCTTTCTTTTTTTTTTTTTTCCTTTTCCCTTTCACTTTTTCTCCTTTTAAATTCTCTTATTTTTAATCCTGATAACTTTTCTTTTCTCCCTCTATCTTTTATCTATTTCTCATTAGCATTTTCTCCTATTTTTACCTAATTCTATAAACATACTTCTATATTCCCCAACAGGAGCCCTTGTACCACCTCTCCCTCCTCCTTCTCACATCATACAGCTTAAGGTTTCAAATTTTTCCTCTTGCATTCTCCTGTTTCCAACCCTCTATATCTTAAATTTGATTACTCTTTAGACAGTTAACTCTAAAATTACTGTTGAGTTCTATTCTACCATTAGGGGAGATACAGTTGTCACATTTAGTACATACTAACTATAAGTCAATGCCTGAATTTTCTTAATGTCTACACCATAATTGTGGAATTTTTTTCCTAGGGTTAAGGGTGGTAGGTAATTGGTTCCTATGGTATGTTAATATTCAATCTGTCTTGGACAATACTACTGTAGCTGATTTGCTTGATATCATCAGGGTCATATAATTATTGCTATTAATAGTTTTTCTCTGTAAGCCAACACTCAGATTACCTTCATGACATTAAAAATACAGTACTACCTTAGTTCACAAATGCTTCTGTTTGCAAACAATTTGGTTTGCAAGCAAAAGCATTCAGCAAAATTTTGTTTCCAATCGCAAACTCTGCATCGGGTGACAAACATGGTCATGGCCATTTTCCCCACATAACCACAAATATAGCCATCTTCTCCAAAATCGTAAAACAAATTAAATCATAAACTGAGGTACCACTGTATTAGAATGTAATACTCCCAGAGAACTCAGTGTGAGTCAAATATACTGCATTCTCCCCTCCCAAATTAACCAAGGTAGTCAGATCTTGGAACTGAGGCAAAGGTCTATAGCTAGGCACACCCAGAGTACACCACTGAAAAATGAAAGACTAAAAAGATTTCTATACTAACTATACTATAAACCTCCACGAACCTCAAAACAAAACAAAACAAAACACAATAGGAATATGAGAAGACAAAGTATCAAAATACTTTCCAAAACCCCTAACTCCCCAAAGCCAATCCAAGGGCCTTTGAGAAGAGCATAAGGCACACACCAGAATTACACAAAAGGATAACACAGGAGATTAAAAAACAAATGAAAAAGGTACCCAGTGGGATCACAGCAGGTATAACTAGACAGATGATGGAAGTAATAACCAAAATGATCAAGGACCTTTCAAAGACACTAACAAAAAGCTAGCTCAGCTAAATAAAACTATACAAAACATGAAAGACTAGTTTAGCAAAGACTAGAGTCCATGACAAGGTTTCAGTAAAATCCAGGATATTAAAAATCACATTGAAGGTACGGGTGGCAAAAGTGACCAATGTAAGAACGGAATTTCAGAACTAGAAGACAATGTTGCCTTCAGAGACCAACTACTCAAAAACACCTTAAAAGCAACGAAAGAACATGAAAAAATGGATTTGACCGTAACTGGAATAAGTGAAAAATCAAAAGACAACACAAATGGCATAAAAAACCTGTACACAGAAATGGCAAAATCTTCCCAAATATAGGGAAAGAAATAAACATACAGGTAAGTGGTATAGAATCCCAAACTGCCATGACCAAAAAAAGAACCTCCTCACACTACATTATACTCTAAGTACCAAAAGTCCACCACAGGGACAAAACCTTAAAAGCTGTTAGAGAAAAGTAATGAATAACATATAGAGATAAACCCACCAGAATTACAGCAGAGTTCTCAACACAAACCTTAAACGCCAGGAGGACCTGGAGTGAAGTGTTTCAAACCCTAAAAAATAACACTGGATAAATTGGATAGCCACATGCAAAAGATTGAGGGTAGCCCCATATATGTAACCATATATTAAAACTAAAATCAAAATAGATCGAAGATCTAAAAGGTAAAACAGAAACAATCTGCTGGAAGATAAAATACATACAACTCTTGAAGACATAGCTGTAGACAAGGACTTTTTGAACAGAACCTCAGTGGCACAAGAAATAATACCAAGATCCTATGAAATTAAAGAGCTTCTGTACAACAAAGGAAACAACAAACAGAATGAAGAGACACTATACAGTGGGGAAAAAATTTTTGTCAGCTATTCCTCAGACAAAGGACAAATATCTAGACTATATCAAGAAGTCAAAAAAATTAGACCACCCAGACTTAAAAACCCAATAAAAAATTAGACATCTAAAATGAAGAGACACTTCTCAGATGAAGACGTACAAATGGCCAATAAATACATGAAAAAATGTTCAACATCACTGGCCACTCAAAAAATGCAAATTAAAACAAAACTGAGATTCTATCTCACTCCAGAAAGACTGGCCATCGAAATCAACCAATAACAAATGCTGGCAAGGCTGAGGGACAAAGAGAAAATTTCTCCATTGCTGGTGGGAGTATAAACTGGTACAACCACTATGGAGGTCAGTATAGGGATTTCTCAAAAAAACAGAACTAGAGGTTCCATTTGACCCAGCTATTCCCCTTCTAGATATCTTCCTGAAAAAGTTAAAGACATCGTATTTCCATAATACCTACATACCCATGTTTATAGCAGCCCAATTCATAATAACTAAATCTTGGAAGCAGCCTATATGTCCATCAGCAGATGAATGGATAAAGAATATGTGAAATTTACACACAATGGAGTACTTTGCCATGGGGAAACATAAACTTGAGTCACAGGAAAATGGGTGCACTTTGAGACCATAATGCTAAGTGAAGTAAATCAGACACACAAGCTTTATTATAAAATGGTTTCTCTCACATGAGAAAGCAAATATATAAAGTACAAAATAAAAGACAGAAAATAGTAAAAAAAAAGAGAGGGGAAAAAAGTTATTGTAACCCAGCATGGCCAATGCATCTAAAGTATACCTTGATTTAGTATAATTGTTTTATGTGTTTTATATGTTTTTTGGCTTATTAGCTATTAGTCTGTCTTACAATTAACCAGATAAAGACTTATAAAATAAATAAATCTGATGCTGGCGAAAGAAAATAAAAATTTTTAATGGGGATGGAAGGGAAGGGGAAAAGAATTGATATGTGTTACATACATGTACCAATTCTCCATGATGAATGTGATCATTACATACTCCAAACATGTACTAATAAAAATTTTCTTTAAAAAGATTTTTGCATACCCTAAGTACCATTTTGGAAATAAATTTATAATAAATCATGACATGATGGAATCACCTTTAAAGAAACAAATAAAAAAGAAAATAGATTACCAGAATAGACTAGTCCATCAAGGGATCAAAATATAAAAGACTTGCTGAGGGTGGGGGCACATGCCTGTAATCCCAGCACTCCAGAGGCTGAGGCAGGAGGATCGCTGCGAGTTCAAGGCCAGCCTGGGCCACAAAGTGAGTTCTAGGCCAGCCTGAACTGCTTAGTGAAACCCTGTCTCAAAAAGACAAAAACAAAAACAAACAAAAAAATATATATACACACACATATATATGACTATACAGCAAGAAAATAAATAGCTAGAAAAATCTTTAAAAAGCTGGAAACAAAAAAACAAATAAGTCAAAAACAGGGAATTTAAGATAATCCCTCATCCAAATAACTCAAGTTTAAGGAAGAAAAGATAAGAAAAATATGAAGGAATATATCAAAAGCAAAGCAAGAAAGCTCCAGAAATTTTCTTAGAGACAGAGATACATAAATTTTCAAACTAAGAGTTTGTTAAAAGATGCCCCACACCTAGTCATATCTTCACATAATTCTAGAAAATCAATTATAAAGAAACAATGCTAAAAATTTGCAATGAGAAATAAAAATAGGTCATCTGTAAGTAATATCTCTGCTACAATTAAGATCTACAAAGGTTCCCAAAACTCACCAGGATGCCATTCTCCCTTCTCTCAGCCTATCCTTCCCTATCACTCAAAATCTAACTCAAATCTTGTTCCTCTGTGGAACTTACCAAATATTTTTTCAAAAATGATCTTATGCCCTATACAACGTTCACTTGACGTTCAATCTATATTACCTTATGCCTTATTTCTCGTGTGTGTGTGTGTGTGAGTGTGTGTGTTTGGTTTTTTTTGACAGGGTCTTGCTATGTAGCCCACGCTGGCCTCAAAATGGCAGTATCTTCCTGCCTCAGCCTCCCGAGTGCTGGGATGACAGGCATGTGCCACCACACCCAGCCAAGCCTTATTTCTCAAATGCAGCTATCATTTCTTCAAATTTCATTTAAACTGTTGGCTCTCACAAAATTGCTGTCTTGCAAGTTTTTTTTTTTTTAATCTTTCAAAGGCCGCTGAAAAGAAATCAAACACCAAGTAGATCTGAAACTAGTCCTTGAACATAACTTTATTCTTTCTTTTCCTAAATTTATGAACAAGTTTTACATTTATATTCATAACTAAAGTCCTGGAGATCTTAGGAGGAAAAACACAAATGGCAAGAGATATTTAATGTTACTTCAAAGCTCCCACAAACTGCAAGTTATAAATCATAATTTCAAAGTTCTTATCCTAAACAGTGACCAGCAATGCTTTTTACTGGCTGATGGTAAGCAACTCAGAGAAAGAGAACAAAAGAATTACCTTATGGAAGGGGATGGGGAAGTAGAGACACACCCTCTATGTAATAAAACAATTATCATTAACCAGTATCAGTGCCAGCAGTTGCCTAGTCCTCACCCAGATGAACAGCCTTGTGTAATAATAAAATTCCAACAAAGTCTGAGTCTAAAATTTTTATATACCATAATCAAGTTCTAAAGAGCATATTGTAACACAAAAATACCTATTACTCTGTCCTCCCAAACTTTTAATAATTGCTGAGAAGACACAGAACAGAAACCATAGCTCACCATGATTACTATAAAGCACTAGTTAAAAAAACAAAACAAAAATCCCAACCAACTCAACTTGTAGAAAAAAGATTTTTAATCCTGTGTCTACTTGTTAAAAAAACAAAAATAGAGATTTTGTCCATAAATTCCCCATAAGTGATGAAACTACAAAGGAAAGAATGCAAATATGTAAATGTCTTTCTAGTTCTAAATTTAAGTTTCCTGTTCAAAGGGGTTTAAAAGTAGAGAGATGTGTTAAGTTTCATAATTACTACTTATATCTTTTCTTTCTTAGACTTCAAGTATGTAGTTCAGCTAGTAGCCAAGGCAATACAAATGGACTATGTTTAAGAATTAGTTTTAAGGCCGGTGAGATGGCTCAGAGGCTTAAGCGCCTGCCCGGCAAGCGCGAGGGCCCGAGTTCGACTCCCGGAACCCACATACGAAAAAGGGGCCGGTGATATCTCTCAGCGGCACGGGCGCCTGCTGGCGCGTGAGGTCCTGAGGTCGACCCCCTGGTACCCACAAAAAAAAAAAAAAAAAGAATTAGTTTTATACTAGCTTTTACTAGAAATTCTAGAAGATGAAGAGAGAGAGAGTCCTTTAAGAATACTTCCTTGCTGTAGCTGGACATGGTGGTGCACGCCTGTAATCCCAGCACTCGGGAGGCTGAGGCAGGAGGATTGCTGTGAGTTCGAGGCCAGCATTGGCTACAAAGTGAGTTGAAGGCCAGCCTGAACTGCATAGCGAGAACCTGTCTCAAAAAGACAAAAAAAAAAACTTCCTTTCTGTTAGAGCTCTGGTTAATTAAGAAGCAGTACATTTTCTTGGTCAGTGTAGCTCCCCACTGATTTTTCAAAGAAACTAAAAATGCTGGACTCCATTTGAGCTCTGATAAAAAATCTAATTATGAATTATTGGTCTAATAAAATTGATAGCATTCCTAGTAAAATAAACTGTTACTGAAGATTTCATATGTCTTTCATTCTCTCTGAGGTTACAGGAAAAAATCATGAGTATATACACACATACACACTCCTCCCTTGTAGAGGTAGCTATTTTAAAAACAACAAATTATTTAAAGCTACTCTATCAAAAGACATTGTACCTTCTAACAGCCTCTTTGTGTTGGCAAATATAATGTATGTCTCTCCAGGAAGACTAAATATATTTGAGATCTAATGAAATTTGAATCCAAATTGTTGGGAAATTATTTTAAAATATAAAATGGGGGCCGGGGATATAGTTCAGCTGCATAGCGCCTGCCTGGCAAGCACAAGGTCCTGAGTTCAATTCCCAAGACCAAAAAAAAAAAAAAAAAAAAAAGATGTATTCTGCACCAGCTTTTTAATCATACATTTTACCACTTGCTTTATAGGTCTTCATGCCAGGACTACTTGTAAATTATTAGTGTTATTATAGAATTATTACTACAATAGAATTATTACTTCATTGGACCACTTAGATTCAATGAAACTTTATGTAAAATATTTTTCTGAAGATTATTATTTTAAATTAACATGTTTCTAATATTTTCAGTGAGATGCTACAATATCATTTCTATTTTTAATTTAAAACAGTCAATGAATAAGTTAAAAATAATCACTGACATCTATACACTAACATGTACACAATTCTTTCAATGTATTAGGACATGGAAATCTTACAGGAATATAGCTTACTAAAAGAAAGAGATTGACGACTTAAATTGTTGGATATCCCCTCCTTTCATGGATGAAACTTAACAATCTGACAAACCTGTAGATTATGGGCCTAGTCAGTTTCACATTGACAGCAGGGTGGATGCAGAGCTTCATTTCATTTAGCAGTTAGCAAATCAAGCACTGCAATAAACTAACAGAATATTAAGCTGGTATTTGTTGTAGGACCATCTGGGATTTTGAGATGAATTTTTATACCAAGCCCAACTTTGTGTGCTTACATTCAACTATGATGAGCCTATATATGTGTACCAAATTAGTGCAGGCCCTTTACACTAATACCAAATTGACCTAATTAAGGTTGATGGCAAATAGAAACTGGGAAAATGGGAGGGCCTCTGTACGAGAGGGAAAACCCGGTAATGTGGTTGGTTGCTGTTATGTAGTGGTTAAGGACTATGGCAAAAAATGTCAGGCCAAGGATATCATCAAAGAATACTTCAAATGGAAGAAATGAACACATAAACAATTTGGCTCACTTTCCTCAGCAAAAAAAGTAGGTAGGTAGGTAAGAAGGAAATCTACTGTCTTTTTTTTTTTTTTTTTGTCGGTACCAGGGGGTCGACCTCAGGACCTCACGCGCCAGCAGGCGCCCGTGCCGCTGAGCGTTATCACCGGCCCTTTTATTTTTCGTATGTGGGTTCCGGGAGTCAAACTCGGGCCCTCGCGCTTGCCAGGCAGGCGCTTATGCCGCTGAGCTATCTCACGGGCCCGAAATCTACTGTCTTGATTAGCAAGTAGTGAGGATTTACACGGGTAGAGGACACTTAAATTTCCTAAATACAACTTGCAATTGAACTGACAAGCCAGAAGAAAAAGGATAAACAATAATCTCAGAGTTTAGTAAGAGGTATCAAAAATACATACATGTACTTGATCTTTGGCTCTTTTTTCCCAAGTAAACTTTTAAAGGATCAAACTGCATTCACCAACTTAAGACTACAGAATCAGTAACTTCCTATTTAAGTTCCTAAGATAATGGAAATACCAATCCCTCAGCTTGGAAAAATCCTTTGCTTGAGTTGAGTCTTTTATCTGATTAAGAAGAATACTCACATGTGTGGGTTTTGGACTCCTGTAGTATTGGGATTCAGAGTAAACCTTGCTGTAGATTTGACAGGTGGGTTTGCAAAATTCAACTTCAGTGCTTTGCGTTTACCTGAGAAATAACAAATAAGAAGTAAAAGTTCCAAGTACTATAGAACAAATATTTTTCTGAAAGCATAAGAAATTCATACTAAAAGAAAAATTTGTTTAAACAGTCAATATAGGACAGTATTTTGAAAAGCAATAATGAATTTCTTAAGAGAAAAATGAAAATTATCTACATTTGTTACTAATCACAAATCACTCACTACACTACAATCTATCAGATAATCATGCTCAGTGCTTCAAGTTTACATTTTTCAAAGGTATTAGTGCACTTTTGCAAAGGAAAATACCAGTCACTGTAAGAAACATTTATTTCACCAGATCTACCAAAAAATTATAAAATGTTGTATCTTCAGTTATAATTTAATATCTTTAATTAAAACTATTTTGCCTCAAGTTTAACATACACATTCATTTTAGGAACTGAAGCATTCTGCAACCATAATGGGCTAAATACATTATGGTACAGTCAACTTCAAGTCAATAACACAGGTATTCTAAATATTACAATCATGAAGCAATTTCTTTGGGGTGTGAAGGGGGAGGTAGCAATTTTTTTATTAAAAAATAAAACATGTTTAATATACAAAAGCCAGAAAATAAAGATTAACATATATAAGTTTTATAGATACACATCTATATAATGCATAGCATTTTCTAAAACATTATACACACTTATTAATCCAATTATCCCAAAATAATCATTGTTTACTTTTTACTATAGACTTTTTTCTACATACAGATACAGATGTATGCTTTCTCTGTAATTTAAATAGACCATGACACTGTTTCTTCTTTTCTTTTTGGTTCAGTTGTTTGTTTTGAGGTTGGTTGGCTGATTGGTTTTTGAGACTGCGTTTGCTATGTAGATCAGGCTGGCCTTGAACTCACTATGTAGTCCAAGCTGGCTTCAAACTCACAATCCTCCTAGCTCAGCCTCTCCAGTGCTGGGATTATAGGACTACACCACCACACCTGACAATGGCACTTTTTATTCACAAACCACATTTCTTTATCAATATATCTTATAGAATCATTTTTTTAGAAATTTTTTTTTAATATGCGGGTACTGGGAGTTGAACTCAGAACCTCGCGCTTGCCAGGCAGGTGCTTATGCCACTGAGCTATATCACCAGCCCTTTTTAGAATTTATATAGATACTTTGTAACAGAATTTGAGCTGTAAGGATTTGCAGCAAATCTTGGCTTTGTGTTCACATTAATAACACTTTTACCTGCAGTCACTCTTCATAATTTATTATATGTATATCAACCTATGTAAATAAAAATAAAAAATTGCAATACTTTTTCCCACCTCAGTGGATTCAGAAGATACTTGGAGGGGAATGCAAGGATAAGAGCACAAAGCTCTATGCCACAACTCCCAGATCAGCTATCAGGAATGTGCCTTTCTCTAGGGCTATGTAAATTCCCAAGAACACTATACACATTCATTTTCAGGAATAAGGATAGTACACCATGAATTTTCCACAAAGACTACCCTTTCAGGTGTCAAACATGTATTTTAAACCATTTTTATCTGACAGCAGTAAAGGACATTCAAACTACATCTGCAAATGGCACTCTATGAAAAATGGAAGATTTCCCTGTATTAAAAAACAAAGTATAGGGCTGAAGATATAGCTCAGTGGCACAGCACCTGCCTGGCAAGCGTGAGGTCCTGAGTTTGATTGCCAGTACCAAAAAAAAAAAAAAAAAAAAAAGTACGTATTACCAAAAGAAAGTTTAAAAATTTAAAATATGGGAAATCCTTCCAATACAAAATCAGTAACTCCTAATATACAAAGACACCGCACAAATTAAGGAACAAAAAACTTGACAAGGATATAAATATACAAACTAGAAAAAAATACATGGAAAGATTATTAACACCAAAAACATTTAAAAACTTTTGCTCATGTGAAGTTGGCAAAGTCTGGGGTTTTTATATAGATATAGAAATGGATATAGGTACCATGTTGACCAGAATGACTAGGTAGAAGAATCACTAATATAATAAATTGCTCATAGAAAAATAAATTGACAGAATTTTCTGATGAGAGTTCAGCAATAAATCAAAAAATAATTTATGATTATGCTCTTTTACTTACTGGAAATTTGTCTTTAATATTTTAAGGCAGAGGGTTATTCTTACATCTAACCAAATTTGTTGTACTGTATTCTGATATTGCATGGGACTAATGAGTCCTTCCTTCAATTTTCTCCTGTATTTAATGAGAATATCTGAAATCTAACACTTGTTCCACCACTGTTTTGAAAGCAGGTACTTTAGCTTGTCTTCTACTTTCTAAGTCCAAAAACGGAAATTATTATTTCTGAATGGATAATACTCTGAGTCTTTCCTTTTTTTTTTTTTTCCCTTTTCTTAAGACAGGGTCTTGCTACATAGTTCAAACTGACCTTGAACTCACTATGTAGCACAGGCTGGCCTCAAACTCACAAGGATCCTTTTGCCTCAGCCTCCCAAGTGCTGGAATTACAGGCATGCAAAACCACACCTGGCAATATTCTGAGTCATCCCTACTGGACAGAATTGATTTGGTAAGACTGAGGTCTTCTGAGCTGATGATACTTAGGTAAAATTTCTATCTGAGTTGACAGTATAATAAGATAAAACTTTTGGAATGTTAAGATAGCGTGAATGCATTTTGGAAGGAGGATGCATGTGAACACAGTATTTGGAAACCAGGGGGCAGACTAGAGGGGGCTGAATGGTACCCCTACAGATACCAGTTCCTAATCTCTGTGAGGCAGGAGATTAGGGTGAGACAAACAGGCTGAGAAAGGTGTGACCTGTCAATAACTGAGATCCAGGACACACACAGAAAAACAGTTCCCAAAATGATGCACCTGGGACCAATCAGAGAATGCTATTTTCAATTCCTCTTGCAAGAATGTAAGCAGATTTTTGATAGGATGGTCTAGAACTGATGTTAGCCTGAGGAGTGGAAGATACAAAAGACAGCCACCATTGAGCTCTTGGCCACTGTGCTCTCTTTCTCACAGTGGTCTGCTCTCATCCTATAGAGTATAACTCCTTTCCTACTTTTAGTTGTCCTGCACTCACTCTGCAGAGCATGTTTCTTTTCCTACCCTTAATAAATGTAAAATGTCATTACCATACCTTTTGCTCTTGTCTTGACCAATTCTTTGCTTGGGACAAAAAGAACCTAGAAAACAACTCTGAAGAGGTGATCCCAGAACCCCAGAACCAGGCAACACCTAGAATCTATAAATGTTAATATATATGGCAAAGTATATAAGAAAATAGTAAAGATCTTTGCAATCCTAAATCTGAATGCACTCAAAGCCAATAAATTCCCAAGTCAAAAACTCAGCATCACCTGTCATAAGGTATGTTTCTGAAACCATATAGTACATCATCCATGATCTCCATATGAAAAGAAAACATAACCAGATCATATGCAAAGTAAAGTAAGATCTTTGCAATCCTAAATCTGAATGCACTCAAAGCCAATAAATTCCCAAGTCAAAAACTCAGCATCACCTGTCATAAGGTATGTGTCTGAAACCATATAGTACATCATCCATGATCTCCATATGAAAAGAAAACGTAACCAGATCATATGCAGAGCAAAGCTAGAACAAAGAATCACTGTGAAAATTATGCAAAGAAAAAGAAGACACTGGGCCATTCTTCAAAAGCCCAATTCTGGGGCCAGGGATATAGTACAGTGGCACAGCACCTGCCTGGCAAGCATGACGTTGTAAGTTCAATTCCCAGTACCAAAAAAAAAAAAAAAAAAAAAAAAGCCCAATTCTGAGGACAGTAAGTAAACTCTGCAGGCAAATAATAAAATATATTACTAAAGTTTAGACTTACTCAAACTGTTTTCTTCAAAAGAAGTATTTGTTTTTGTCTTTCTTTTGTGTGGGTACCGGGGGTCGACCTCAGGACCTCGCACGCCAGCAGGCGCCCGTGCCACTGAGCGATATCACCGGCCCTTTCTTCATATGTGGGTTCCAGGAGTCAAACTCAGGACCTCGCACTTGCCAGGCAGGCTCTTATGCCGCTGAGCCATCTCACTGGCTCAATATTTGTATTTAAAATACACAGAAGCACTCCAGACATACGAAGCCACCTTATCTTTGACAAAGGTGCCAAACACATTCACTGGAAGAAAGACAGCCTCTTTAATAAATGGTGCTGGAAAAATTGGCTCTACACATGCCGAAGATTAAAATTAGACCCATATCTTTCACCATGCACTAAACTAAATTCAAAATGGATCAAAGAACTAAATATTAAAACAGAAACATTAAATCTCCTGGAAAATAGAATAGGTAAAACTCTTGAAGACATTGGTGTAGGCAAAGACTTTATGAATAAAACCCCCATCGCACAGGAAGTATCACAAAGAATCAACAACTGGGATCTCATGCTATTAAAAAGCTTTTGCACAGCAAGAGAAACCACCAACAGAGTGAAGAGACAACCCACAACGTGGGAATAACTGTTTGCCAGCTGTTCCTCAGACAAAGGATTACTATCGAGAACATACAAAGAACTCAAAAACATCAGACTTCCCAAATTTAAAGACCCAATCCAAAAATGGGCATCTGAGATGAATAAACACTTCTCAGATGAAGAAATACGAATGGCAAATAAATATATGAAAAAATGTTCAACATCACTAGTCATTCGAAAGATGCAAATGAAAACAACACTGAGATTCCATCTCACCCCAGAAAGAATGGCTATTATCAAGAAATCAACTAATAACAAATGCTGGAGGGGCTGTGGGGAAAAAGGAACCCTTCTCCACTGTTGGTGGGAGTGTCGACTGGTACAGCCACTGTAGAAATCTGTGTGGAGACTCCTCAAAAAACTAGGACTGGAGGTCCCATTTGACCCAGCTATTCCCCTTCTGGGTATCTTTCCAGAAGAATTAAAAACATCGTAGCACAGCGATATATGTGCACCCATATTTATAGCAGCACAATTTGTAATAGCTAGATCGTGGAAACAACCCAAATGCCCATTAACCGAGGAATGGATAAAAAAGATGTGGTATTTCTACACAATGGAGTACTACTCAGCCATAAAGAAAGATAAACTGGAAACTTTTAAAGGTGAATGGATGCAAATCGAGAAAATACAAGCGAAATAAACCGGATGCACATTTGTAAACATCGTATTGTCTCCCTAGTATGAAAATGCAATTTCACTGTGACTATTCCATTCTTTAGTCTATTTTTACCTAGCTTTTACATGGCTTAATCTTATACTGAGTAATATTTTTCTCCAAAAGGTATTTGTACATTCTCTAATGCTTGAGTTTGTTAATACATGAGAATGTTTACTTGTTGTCTTTAAAAAAAAAAAAATAGGGCCGGTGAGATGGCTCAGTGGCTTAAGCGCCTGCCCGGCAAGCGCGAGGGCCCGAGTTTGACTCCCGGAACCCACATACGAAAAAGGGGCCGGTGATATCGCTCAGCGGCACGGGCACCTGCTGGCGCGCGAAGTCCTGAGGTCGACCCCCCGGTACCCACAAAAAAAAAAATAAATAAATAAAGCTTGGAAAAAAATAAAATAATAAAATAAAATAAAATACACAGAAGCCAGACATGGTGGCACACGCCTGTAATCTCAGCACTCGGAATGCTGAGGCAGGAGGATTGCTGCTAGTTCGAGGCCAGGTTAGGCTACAAAGTGAGTTCAAGGCCAGCATGAACTGTATAGTGAAACCCTGTCTCAAAAAGACTAAATTAATTAATTAATTAATTAATTTAATACAAAGAAACTGGGCGTGGTGGCACATACCTGTAATCCTGGCATTTGGGAGGCTGAAGCAAGAGGATTGCCATGACTTCAAGGCCAGTCTGAGCTGCACAGTGAATTCAAGGCAAGCCTGAACTACACAGTGAGAGTTTATCTCATAAAACCAAGATTAATTTAATTAATTTAAAAAACAAAGAGATTCTTTTTCAGCACTGTATTCACAGTTAAAACAAAAAATTAGAGCCATCTACTTCACAAAAATGTACAAAACTGACTTACATAAATTAGATTTTAAGCACACTCTATGCTTCAGAAACATCTGTAACTGTCTCAAAATTTCACTAAAAAACTATAATAAATAATTCCGTAAAATTTCAAAGTGTCTCCAAGCAAGCATGACTCAATCCTAAAACTAGTGTCAAGGAGTTTAGGGTAAGACCAAGTTACACTGCCTATTCTCATGTGTACACCCCACCTCTCCAAACGATGATTAGACTAAGATGAGTTCAGAAGATAGTCTTGAGGAGGAAAAAGCCCCAAAAGTCAAGCGAAGGGCACATTCAGGGAAGGCAGAAAGAGTGGTGGCCTTTACAACATGCAGCAAGAGGCTGCTTAGTAGCAGCTGTTTCTGCGTATCGGTACACAAGAGCTTCTCCCCCTCCACTCCCAACCCCAGCATCTCCTCCTCTCTCACTCCCTTTCTCTGAATGCCAAAACCTCTCGTAAGTGCTGCCCCTTCTGTTTCACTTCTCTTCTTTCTCAAGGGGCCAAAAGATCAAACTTGATCAAATCCTGCCACCATGTATTCAAGTTGTTTGTTTGTTTGTTTGTTTGTCTGGTGCTGGGAATTGAAGCCAAGCCCTGGTGCATGCTAAGCACCAGCTTTACCACTGAGCTACAACTCCAGCCCAAAGTCAGATATTTGAATTACAAAAATTACAACGAAATAGGACATTAGTATAGCTTTTTTTTTTTCCAAAAGCCTGAATCAACTTTCACTGGGAGATAAGAAAATGATACTATAAATAGCCTGTAAAGATTTTTAGATAGCAGAGATTACAATATTTGTAGAACAGAATTTAAAATAATTGATCAAAAAAGATTATAAATTTGTGATCATATTCTATTGGTGGAACTGTCATGTAATCAATAACCAATCAGCAGAAATAAACAGAGCCTCCTCTGAAATACCAGGAAAGAAATCAGGCATGGTTAAACATCTTAAATTATTTATATAAAAGGGGTTTTCCGTGAGGAGATTCTTTGTAGAGTAAAGCCTAAGATCACCGCCTGCTACAGAAAACATTCAAGTGTTTATTGATCTGGGAATAAATTTGATATGCAGAGCACCAGACAACTCAACTCTAGCTGGTTAAATAACAGGTAATCCAAATAAATTTTGTAATCCATTTCTGTTGTTTGCAACCCAGAATTTGATTAATCAGGAAAATAACATCTATCCTCATCGCACTTCCCAAGCACTGCTCTACCCTTTAAGGCAACACTGCTTAGCTTAGTCATGGGTTACAGAAAAAAAAAGAACATTTGTTCAATTCCTTGGAAAAATTAAAATTACACCTGGCCCAGACGCTGGCCTGGGTAATTCAGCAGCGCTAGGCCCCATCCAGCCACTTCAAGGGCTGAGAGGAGCAACCTCCCAGGACCACCCTCAAAATTCTAGTGTCCAACCTCTGCCTATGGAGAACACCCAAAAGTATTCAAACAAGCTTTTTCTCATCATCTGTATAAAGGATCTTCCTCAAAGTTTTCATGAAGAAAGCACTGCCAAATATGAGATCCTCAACGATATTACGAACCATGATTCTGAAGACCAGGGATTGGGCCAAATAGATCCACCCTCATTGAGGTATAGGAATATCCTTTGCTCTTATTCCGAGCAACTCAGACTCAGAAATTATTGAAGTTAAAAGAAATATATCATTTTTAAAACACAAAGACTACCCAGAAAAACCTTTTTAATCACCTTTAATTACTAGTTATTAAATGAGTAACACACAATTCCAATCATGCAACTTTATTCTCAATTTCAAAAATGAGAAACTAAGTGATAGGAAAGAATTTGCTTTCTTTTTTTTTTTCTCCCTAAAGTACTACAGTGATGAGGAACCTACCTCATTTTGTAAGCTCAAAAGAAAGAAAGAAAAAGACAGGTGTGGTGGCACACACCTGTAATCCCAACACTCTGAGAGGCTGAGGCAAGAGGACTCCAAATTCAAGCCCAGCCCAGAAAATTTAGTGACTTACCAAGGCCCGTCTCAAAATTTAAAAACTTGAAAATGGGGTGGGAATGTAGCTCAGTGTGTTAGGTTCAACCCCCAGTACTACCAAATAAATAAATAAATAAATAAAAATTTAAAGAGTGAGTGGTCAAGCAAGTAAAGGAAAAAGATGAAGGTAGACTTGGAATTATGAGATATGGGCAACTTTGTCAATTCTGTCCTAGACACGGAATTATCAGGCAATCCAGGTATCCATGCAGCAAATAAGCTATTACCAACTAATATTTTATTATATATCCCCTTCCCTAACCTTTGACATGATATACGTATGACTGAAAACTTATCAGAAAATTCATAAAATCTAATTTAGAACTTTGAACTCAAATCAATAAGTCTTTCAACTATGCCACTAAACATTTTGGCCACTGAATTTTTCTAAGTTTATCCAGTAAATATTAGAAAGCAACTAACTTCTGGCATATTTTAACACTTTTACATATAAAATGGACTTCTGGGGAAGCCCAATGTAATACTTTACCTAGACACAGGTACAGCAATATCACAATTACAAATAAGCTATCGTACCAGGTAGTGGAGACAGAAAGACAAATAAGGTAGTTGATTCATCTAGAATGAGTTTTGTTTGGCAACCTACCAATATTAAAAAGGCATGTGAAAGTAGGAGGCTAAAGACTAGAAATAGGGAAAAATGCTTTTGCTAGATGCTAAATGATTGCCATTAAAAATATAGTTATTTCTGTAGTCTAGTGATCTACACATCTGTTAAATTATGGTTAAAACGGTTCTTTACTTGGTAGCAATGTTGTGGTAAGAATATACTTTATGCAATGGTTGTCAAATAGGTACGAAAAAGTGGTAACTACTGTATATTAGTTTTATTAAAGCCTAACTGAAAAATAATTATTGAATTCTCCAGAAAAGAAAACTGGAAAAAAGTTTGATAACTTTTAAAACAACAAAATATATTAACCACACTAACCCTAACCCTTTGAACACTGATCTCCAGTTTCTTCAGTCTTCCAATACACACTCACCCCAGCAACCTTCCGGTGAGCTTCCAGGCCTTTGACTTTGGACTGGTGCTACATTCTTGATTCCTTTTGTTCTGCAGTCCCCATCTTCTTGGGCTGAGTGAGCATCTACTGGATCTTCCAGCTCTCTAGTGCCCAGACAGCCACTGTAGACTCTGCCACCTCTGATCCTACAAATGGCCACTGTGGACTCTCCTGCCTCTGATCCTTTAAGCCGAAACTGATAAATCCCCTTACATAATTACACATATATCTTCTATTGCCTCTGTTCCTTTAGAGAACCCTAACTAATACAGATTTTGGTACTGAGCATGGGGTGGTTGCTGTGACTGTACCTGACCATTGGTTTAGAAGCCTTTATAACTGACTTATAGAAGGAATTCGGAAAAATTTGAAAGTGCCAGCTAGAAAAGCCCTAGAATGTTATAAACTCTGCTTAAAGGTTAATTCTGATTGTCACTCAGAAGACCAGAATGCTGACAGAAATGCAGATAGTAAAGGCCAGGCTCATGAGGTTTCAGATGGCAATGAGAATTATGCTGGAAAAGGCCGTGCATGTTTCATTATGACAAAGAATTTGTCTATGCTTTACCCATGTCCTAAGACTTTGTATGAGATTGAATTTAAAGGTGGCTGGAGGAGGAAATTTCAAGATAGCCCAACATTCAGGCTATGTCATGGTACTGCTGGTTACTTTTTTAGCCAGATCTACAGTGAAAATCAAGAGGAAAAAAGCAGAATTAAATGATTTGTTTTCCCAAGTTCACTCATCCAGGCACTCAGAGGTGCCTACAGCTGTGATCCAAGGAGGCCAGGCTACTGTTCCAGCTGGTGAAAGACCTTGGCACCAACCATGGCACCGGTTTTCTAGGCAGGCAGAATGCAAGAGTTATGAGTCATTGATGCTTCCACCCAGATTTCAGAGGAAGACAGGGAGGCCAGGCAATGTGCCCCTGAGAAGGCAAAGCTTGAAGCTATGACAGTGAAGCCAAAAATGCAATGGAAACCCCAGGAAGTTGGAGATACCAGAAATACAAACGGTCTGTTGAGGAAAGCCACAGACAGTAAACAGAGCTAGCCCTAGAGAGAGGCTATCTGGGCTGCAACTAGTAATGCCATAGGAGTGAGGCTGCCTAAGCTCTTAGGAATTCACATTTCACTACAACTGGCCCAGGTGCTGGACACAGAACTACAAGATTTAATGCTTTACTCTGCTGAGTTTTGATCTTTGGTCCAGTTCCTTTCTATTGCCCTATTCTTCCCTTTTGGAATAAGAATGTTTACATTGTCCTGCTGTATGTTAGAAGTATTTAACTTTCTTTTTTGGTTGTTACAGGGGCTAAGAGCTAAGAGTTTGTCTGTGTCTCAGAAAAGACTTTGGACATTGACTTTTCAGCACTGATGGGACTGTTAAGATTGCCTACTCTTAGACATGAACTAAATACATTTTACATAATGAGACAGATGAGTCTTTTAGGGGCAGGGGCACAGTGTTATGGTTTAGATGCAGAATGTCCTCCCAAAGTCTGTGTTCAGAAGTGGGACATTTAAAAAGTAACTGGACCATGGGGCACTATACTCATCAATGGATCAATTAATTAATTCACCGGTGTGTTTGTAACTGAATGTGCTGTTAGGAGCTAGGACTTGATTGGCGGGGTGGCTCACTGGAGGCATGACCTGGAAGGGTGTATTTCTGCGCCTGGTTCTTCTTTCTCTGTTTCCTGGCTCATATGAGGTGAGCAGTTTTCCTCCACCACGATGTTTCTGCCAACCATGGACTAAATCCTCTGAAAACTATGAGCCAAAATAAATCTCTACTCCTTTAAATTGTGAGCGTCAAATATTCTGTCCCAGCCATTGGAAAGTGACTGTTACATCTAACAAGGAAAAAGAAAATGTAAGCTCAGCTCAGCTATATTAAATAGGGAGTTTATCAAGTTTCATGGAATGAAGTTCCCAAAACACCTTAAAATTATTCCAACCTATTAATAGAAACTCATTCTTCATTCTGATTCAGCTAATTATCAACCCTGATGTTGATTTTATTAGCCCCTCTCTGATCACCTGTAATTTTACCTAAATTACCCATAATGTCATCATTGTGGCATTCTAAAGGTAGCCACAACTCTGAGTTATGAATCAAAGCCAATAACAACTCTATCAGACTCTGAATTACTTCTTTTATATACCAACAAGCAAGTATATAATTCTTTTATATACCAACAAGCAAGCATATAATTCCTCAAGCTATAGTAGAAATCCCTCTGCCAAGACCTAAACAGTCCAATCCCCTCAAAAATAACCAAAGCATCCAGTAATGTAGGCAGGCCCTACCATGGTAATCCAAGTAGCACAAATGTCAAGGGCTGGGATGCCTACCCACGACACTCGTGTAACCACTCAAACAAATTCTGCTTAGCAGATTCTCACCTTTGGATCTCTGTAATCCCATTCTCCTGTGAGAGTTCCAGATTCATCAAGGGACAAAAAAGATATACTTTTGAAACAACAGAATAGGTAATTTGGGGAATTATCTAAACTCCCTACTTCCTATGTATCTTTTTTGCTCTTTGTGTGTGTGTGTGTGTGTGTGTATATATATTAGTTTATCATATGATTTGTTTCATTTATGCTACTAGTTTCTTTCAGTTCATTGTAAAGAAAGTTTTGTACTATTATCTGTTTCTTTTTTGTAAAGGAGAATCTTTTTACGGAGGGGTACTGGGAATGGAACTCAGGACCTCATACTTGCCAGGCAGGCACTGCACCACTGAGCTAAATCTCTGGACCCAGGAGAATCTTTTTTGTCTGTCTTGTAACTACCTTGAAGACAATGATACACAATATATTAACTATTGCTATTATTTTGTTATGAATTTTATTTTTTCATTAAATAAAAAAGGACATATTTTTGTATTAACTATATAGTCCAAACTGAAGTAGGATGGGGATTGTATAGGGCCTCACTTATAAACAAAAAATATGAAAAATTAACAAAAAATACAAATAAACCATTAACATGAAAAATCAAATTCTGTTATATAAAAAATTAAGATACAATTGCTGTTCTTAGTACAACACATAAATGCAAAGAATCTCCATATCAGTGATAACAAATCACTGATTTGTAATGAAAGAACAGGTAGCCTCTTCAGAAATCATCATAGATGTACTTTCACATTTGTGGTTATTTGATTAATATCTACCTTCCCTGACATCTTCTTGCTATTTTCAAGAAGGACAAAAATGCTATTTTTTGTTACTTGCCTCAGTGCCTAGAACTATGCCAGATACATAAGTCTTTAACATTTACTCAGTAAACAAGTAAACATAGATGAATGAACAAATTACTATTGTGAATATAAAGTGATCTACTTTTTAAGAAGCAGTATCTGTCAAACATCTCAAAGTATCCTTATGACTATCCAGTAACTACATTCCTAAAAATTAATCCTGGATAAAATTACTCAAACCAGGCACGGTGGCACACACCTATAATCCCAGCACTCAAGAGGCTGAGGCAGGAGGATTGCTGTGAGTTCAAGGCCAGCCTGGACTACATAGTATAAGACCTTGTCTCAAAAAAAAAACAAAAAAAAAAACATCATGGAAAAAAGTTATTCAAAGCAATGATATTTATGCTACATCCATAATTGGAATACTACATTACTTATTAAGAAAAAACTACTAGCACTAGAAAACATTAATACATATGAGTAACTTTTTTAAAAAACTGGGCAGTAAACAACAAGAGTAATAAATTATCATTTTAGGAAAATATATCCATGTATGATAATTTGCACACACGTCAATCATTATTGAAAATGTCACTTGTGATTAATTCAAGGTGCTACAATTGAACTTGTGATCCTCTTAGTGCCTCAGCCTCTCAAGTGCTAGGAATACAGGTGTTCACCACCACACCTATTTATTCCAGAACTTTCTAAAAGAGTATACTCTTCTTTAAATTCAATTTTGCCAGGCATGTTGGCACAGGACTATAAATCCAGCACTCAAGAAGCTGAGGCAGGAGGATCGCTGTAAGTTCCAGGCCAGCCTGGGCTACATAGTGAGTTCAAAGCCATCCTGAACTACATAGTGAGACCCTGTCTCAAAAAATGGATAGATGGAGAGGTGGGTAGGTAGGTAGGTAGGTAAGTAGGTAGATAGATAGGCAGGCAGGCAGGCAGACCAACCGACCAATCGATCGACTGATCGATCTTGCTAGAAAAATGGCCATAAAAATACAAATACAGATACTTTCATACACCTCTAAAACGACTTGGACATTACCATACTCCTATCATCTTTTACTATTTCACAGATGGTATCTTTTGAGATTTTTGAGGTTAAACATATCAACTTAATTTAATAATACTGTAATCTCTAATAAAATAGGAATAGTTTAACCAACATAATTCCCCAACTCTCAACTTTGTACTCCAATGCTTTTGCAAGTAGACTCTATGGGAATCTAAGAATTGTATAACTGAAGTCCACAATTATACAATCACCCTAGAAGATTCCAAACAGACACCTAAATGGTGACAGTCATACTGTGAACATATATCTCCACCCCAAGTTTAGAGAAGAAAAATGTTTTATTCTGAGTTCTTAATTTAGCCCCTGCTCATTTAAAGTTTTCTTATAACTCTTCAGAAACAAAGACCTAACCTGCTACACACCTGCACAAATTCCATTCACACAGAAGCACTACTGTTCTATGTGGCTTCAAGAATTTTAGCCAGGAAGAAAGAATATCTATAGCTTAGCCAACTGTCAGTAATGGCACTTGGTCCTTTATGTAGGTGCTCAGACCACTTTAAATCCAGGTAATGCCCAAACTCTACCAAATCCATAGGGCATTATGTTTCAAAGCCTCAAATTTGTGAACGTAATCAACAGGGGCCCTATAAAGTCAAGTGAGGCACAAATCCTACACTGATCGACCCCAAAAAGATTTCCTGTATAGAACAGTCAGCAGTAGTATCTTCCTCTGTGATGTACCAGCCATTATAGTGACCCCTGTCTCCTAAAAAAGACTCCTCAGCATTCTAATTAAGCTCCTCACAACCACCCCAAAGTTTTAAGTTACTATTTCACTATGTATCAATAGCAAGATATTAGAATTTTTGACAGCCATCTTTAGTGGAATAAGAAATAGGCTGGGGATGTACCTCAGTGGTTAAGTGTTTTAGCATTCATGAGGCTTTGGGTTCAATCACCAGCACCACAAAAGTAAGAAGAAGAAAAAAAAAAAAAAAAAAAAGGAAAGAAACAATATTCAAACTTATGAAAGCTATGTCAACAGAAGTTCTAAGGCTTGTTCTGATTTCCATCAACACCTTAGAGCCCAAGGGGTGGTTTCCAACCTCCCCTCACTACGGAGGCAGAAGACTATAGTCTCCGAAGGATGGTTTGCCTGTATTCTAGCAAGTAACCACATTTTCTGACTATGTCATCAGTATTTTTTCAATACTGCCAAACCTTTTTCATAAGTACCATGACGTGATGAAAATATTTGTTCAACACAGCAAAGTAAAAACGATGTTCTTGGCTAAAAGACACTGACTTGGAGCTCCAGTGAGTGTCCCAAAGTATAGGGCTAAGGAGAGCTATATTTCAGCTGACAGAATTGTATTCACAGCAGCAACAAATTGAGAAGCTACCAAAACAACCAGATCTGACTTCTCCACCTTTGAAAGTTTACTCAGAATAACATTATTAACCATACAAGAAAGTCAAATTTTATTAAAGGCAAATTTGATCCATTCTCTACTTATGTGGCCAAATACCAATAAAAATTCCCACCAGTTGTAAGTAACTCTCTATTTGGGATTTTAATTCTATAAAACTTCATTAGCAAACAGATTAGGATAAAGAAACCTAGAAGATGCAAATAATTTCATAGTGAAAGTATCTATTTGCTTAAAGAAACAAAGCACAGTCTAATTTAAATTAAAATCCAACTGTGTTATTACCAAGGCTAATAAGAGAGGTGGAAAATAAACAGGCATCTTCTACAAAGCTAGTATTGTACATTCATAAACAGTAACTACCTATACCTCTGCTATACCTCTCTCCCTATCTGAATAGCTTCTTTTGACCCTCACTAAATACCTCCCAATTTCGGAGACATTAAGATGTGAATAAGACTTTCTTTAATTATGACCACAACTAACAACTATTTGTGGTCTATAAACATATTCTATAAATTGAGGATTTTTTTTAAAGGTTAGACTAGATTAAGAATAATCAAGAGTGAATAACATTCAAAGAGGATATATAACAACCTGTCTATAGTACTTGATGTGTATGTAGTATATGATATATCCTGACTAAAATGTTAATGTTACTTACAAATCCTACATTTTCATGATTCAAGAAAAAAAAATCAAATCCGTTTTAGAACATCGAGATAAAGACTTACTTGGATAATTGAACAGGAATGGTGAAAAATAAGAGCTAATTAAGAAATTATTACTGCTGAAGGGTGACTGATACCTGTTGGAAAGAAACCTGCTGGGCATTAAAATAATAATTGCTAATTGGAACACAAGAAGTTCTTCAGTTGTTGTTTTGTTTTGTTTTTGTTTGCTTTTTACTATATCTTGGATATAACTCTTATTTACTTCTATCCTCACCAATTTCCTTTTTTAAATTTTTAATGTCTTTTTAATTTGGGGTTTTGTTTTGTTTTTGAGACAGGCTCTTGCTGTGCAGTTCAGGCTGCCCTTGAACTCACTAGTAGCCCAGGCTAACCTCAAACTCCTGCCTCAGCCTCTGCAGAGCGGGGATTACAGCCATGCACCACCACACCTGGCTCCAAATTGTCTTTTGATTCTGATGCCCATATACTGAGAACGTACTTGAAGGACCTAACCACTAAATTTAAACCTAAAAAGCTAAATTCTGTTTGGGATTGACTCTAGTTTAAAAAAGCAGACTGTTAATGTGGAAGAACTAGTCTTGCATATCCACTGTTCTTCAACAGAGAATGTCTTACTACTTGATGTGGCTTTTGATTAGCCTCAGAGATTAAAAGATCTTTTTAAATTAGG
Organism: Erethizon dorsatum; assembly: GCA_028451465.1. NCBI lineage: Eukaryota > Metazoa > Chordata > Mammalia > Rodentia > Erethizontidae > Erethizon > Erethizon dorsatum. Next base: position 27,564,906 of record CM051826.1, read on the forward strand.
GAAAAAAATATTATTGATTAATGAATAGCTCAGTACATGTTTCAGGGCATGAAGGACAAATACCCAGTTTTCAATATCTCACAACACAAAAAGCCCAAACAGATGTGTATGTACAATGTATGTGCACACAGACACACACTTTCATAACCTTCAGCACCGACATAGTTATGTCAGAAATGATCAATGCAATATTTAATCTTTTATGTCTGGCTTATTTCACTTAACAAAATATGCATACAAAGAAAGAGTAAAGTAGAAGATAAATAGGAAGTAGGATGAAGTTCAACTAATTCCTCAGTTATATATCCCATTGTTTCAAAAATATTTCAATATGTATGCTCATTTGTTTCATTTATATTATGGTACTAGTTTCTCTCAATTCACTGAAAAGAAAGATTTGTGCTACCATATTATCTGTTTCTTCTTTGTAGGAGAATTTTTTGTGTCTATGTCTTGCACTCTGAGTAACTACTTTGAAGATGATGATACAGGATGTGTTAACTGTTGTTATTCTTATTATTTGTTATGATATTTTGTTTCTTTTTTTATAAAATAAAAAAAAGTAAAAAAGAAATGATCAATATTTAACTTTATAATTTACTTCCAATGTTACACCCCAACCACAAATTTTGAGTTTTGGCATTTTGTCTCAGCAATGAAGAAAAGTAACACAATGTGGAACACTCTGGGGCAGAAAATTGGAAATGAAATAATTGTTAAGTTCAGATTTCATGACCATTTGCAAGTAAAGACCCTCACAAGCCATTTGGTTTAGAAAAATCATTCCTATGAACACTTTTTTTTTTTTTTTTTTTTTTTTGAGAATCAGTAAAATGCTGTGATTTACAACATGCAATCTGTAACTAAACCAAGGTCACAGTTGTGCTATTAAATACCTGGTACGACTTTGGAAATTTTACTGTGTAACTTTGCTGTGCTTTAGTTTCCTCATATATAACTATTACAACCACTTCATAAGCTCATTAGGAGAATTAAAGAAGTTAATATAAAGTGCTTAGAACCAGGTTTGGCACACAATACGTTACCTATTATTATTTCCCCCACACAGCCATTTCCTGTCCAATGTCTCAAAGAACATATGCTTCTTCAAAGTATGCTCTAAATTTACTTCGTCTTTAAAGATCCGAGTGCTTCTTAGTATTGCTGATACCTATGTATTTACACAGATATACAGAGACATAAAGTGTATAATAGATATAAATTTGCTGTTACATTTGTGCCACTATTTATCATTGTAAGAACATCTCTGAAGAGGAATGAATGGACTTGTATATGCTTGATCTTCTTTCCTAATTAATGTTCACTTAGGAATTCTACCTAATGAAATGATAAACACTAAGACTGGGAATCACAAGTTTCTTTCTTAGCATATCCTATTTTTTTTTTCTTTTCTTTTTTTTTTTTTTTTTTTTTTTTTTTTTTTTTAATGGTACTGAGGATTGAACCCAGAACCTTCACACTGATCTACATTCCCAGCCTTTTTGTTTTGTTTTGGGAAGGGCTTTGCTAAGTCACAAAGTTGCCCAAGCTGAGCTTGAACTTGTGATCTTCCTGCCTCAGCCTCCCACAGTGCTGGATTACAGACATATACCACTACGCCTGGCTAGAGTACACCCTTCTTATCTGGGTATTTTCATCTAGCTTTGGAAAATACTCACAAAACCATGCAGTGAGAATTCAAGTATTTACTACATCTGATTTGAAAAACATCATCCTTGGGCCGGTGAGATAGCTCAGCAGCATAAGTGCCTGCCTGGCAAGCGCAGGGTCCTGAGTTCAACTCCCAGGACCCACATACGAAAAAAGGGCCGCTGATATCGCTCAGTGACACAGGCGCCTGCTGGCACGCAAGGTCCTGAGTTCGACCCCTGGTACCCACAAAAAAAAAAAAAAAAAAAAAAAGAAAAGAAGAAAAAGAGAAACATCATCCTAAATGTATAAGCTAAATTGAAAACGACTGACTAACAGGGATGCTGTTGGGAATATTGTCTGGAAACTTAACACACCATTTCTATTCTGTATCTGTTCAACCACAAAAGTTTTGTCAAATATCCCTTTGTTGTTAGTAGTAAAGTTCAACTGGGTATTTCTGCAATGTGGAAGAATCACTACTTTCTTTTTCAAAACTATCACACATTAAGCTTTTCCAAATTATTTTCAAGGTGCAAAAGCTGTTAGAAACCCTTCTTCTAGCAACAAAAATCATTTTCAGGAAGAATTCATGTTCCAACCAACCTCCAAAGGCACCAGGCATGGTGGAGCACACCTGTAATCCCAGCTCTTGAGGAGGCAGGAAGATCACAAGTTTGAGGCCATTTGGCAAGATCCTGTCTCAAGATTAAAAATAAAAATGGACTGGAGATACAACTCAGCAACCCCTGGGTTCATCCTCAGTTCCACCAAAAAAAGTAAGGAAGAAAAAAATAACTAGGCAGCATTCCCTTTGGTATGGAAATAAAGGCAACAGATGAACCTTGACTCTACCTATGTCCTACAACTATACTACTTGGGCTTACTGAGTACAAAATCTGTTTTCCAAGCAAAGAGACTTTACATCGGCAGTTTACCATGATCCCCACGAATAGTGATGAATATACTGGATGTCAGCCTGGCTTATGATTAATTTACCCAAAAAAATTATTTTCAACAAACTGTGTCATATTTATAAATTTAAATAAACTACTAAAATATAATAGCAGCAAATGTGGTCACTTTGCTTCCCAAGATTGCTGAAAAGTTTAATAATTTCAAAAATGATAAAATTGTAGTCATTCATTATAGTCTTTTCCTAAAATAAATGGAGATTTTAAAATGTATCAGGGGCCGGTGAGAGAGCTCAGCAGCATAAGCGCCTGCCTGGCAAGCGCGAGGTCCTGAGTTCGACTCCCAGAACCCACATACAAAGAAAAGGGCCGGTGATATCGCTCAGCGGCATGGGCACCTGCTGGCGCACAAGGTCCTGAGGTCGACCCCCAGTACCCACAAAAATATGAAAAATAAAATCAAATAAAATGTATCAGCTTAATTTTCTCAGTTATTAGTTTTAAAGCATGAAGCCTTGGCCCTCCCCCCTTACTCTCCCTGATTTTCTATATGCCACTTTCAATAAAGTGAAAATATCACCTTTTACAGATACTTCTTTTCTTTTTTTTTTTTAACCAGGAATTGAACCTTGTGCTTGCCAGGCAGGCACTGTGCCACTGAGCTATATCCCCAGCCCCTGATACTTCTTATCAAGTCACTACACTTAGTAATATCTTTTGAAAGAGTCACAAAACATCCCTTCTCCTCTTTTACTGTTGCAGTACTACAGAGGACTGAACATAGGGCCTTCACAGTGAGCTATATCGCCAGCCTTTTTTTTTTTTTTAATTTTAAAGAGGAAAAAAAAAAAAAAAAACAATGATACAGAGTTTCAAAGCAAGATAATAGGAAATTAACAATGGTTAATATATTGCATATCGTTATCTTCAAAGTAGTTACTCAGATTACAAGATACAGGCATGTAAAAATGATCAAACAATATAAGCACAAACCGTTGTTTTCAATGAACTAAAAGAAATTAGTAGTATGATTACCTTAGCCATCTTGTGTATACATAGATATATGTTTTTCTTTTCCCTTCCTTCTTTTCTCCTTTCTCCCATCCCAGTTGTTCTTAACTTTTGAGCAGTTTCTTTCCTTTTCACAATATCTATTGTAGATTTTGGATCTTATTTACTCTTTCAGTTTCTTACACTAGAAATTTTTATTTGAGACAAGGTCTCACTAAGTTGCCCAGGTCTCAAACTTGCAACCTTTCTGCCTCAGCCTCCCATGCTGCTGGGACCATTGGCATGCACCATCACACCTGGCAACTGTTGTCTTTTTACATATCACCAATTTTAAACAGAGCAATTTATTGTTTAAAAAAAAAAGTTTCACTACTAAATGAGTTATTAGGATGTCCCCTTTTTCCTCCAAAAACATTGATGTAGAGTGTCACCAAATATAAACACCACCTACAGTTTAATTTCTATTAGTATCATGACGAAGCATCAAGTTGACTCTGTAGCATATAACTTTCTAAAGATTGTGTTGCTATACAAACATTCCTGAATAAAACAATTCTTAAAAGCCACAAAATGTTTTGAATGCCACCAAAAGTGTAAAGGCAAAGCTACCCCAATACTACCCCAAATTTTCTTTAGCACTCAAGCACTCTTTGGTTATGGGTAGATAACGCAATGCAGTACAGAGGAAAAAAGAGGCTCAAAGTGCCCTTGTGCAAAGACTAAATTATTAAAGAAGTATTTGCCAAGCTCCTAACTACTCTCACTCTGATTAGCTCAAAATTCCTTTAGGTATTTTCTGACGAAAATCTCTATGTCAAGGATCCTTAATTGGCCAAAGTTCTAATCCAAAAAATAAATAAATAAATTTTAAAAACCCAGATTGCTGACAACTCTAGGGTAAGTCTGATATTTGTAAAAGCATTCCTTAAACACTATATTTCTAGGTACACACTTATCCCTAACAACTGGTCTATAAAGCAAGAAAACTGTATTCTAAAGGACTATAAGTTAGCTCATTAAAGCCAAAGATATATGATAATTCGAACTTCGTCGTAAATTACTTAAGTGCATTTACATGTACAAAAACATTATCTTCACACAATTAACCAATGAGTCTTCTAAATGATGATCAACCTTCTAAATGTAGAAACTCTACATTTACAAATGGAAACATTTTTCCCTAAAATATTTACATTTGAACATCAGAAAAATTCAATGATCAATAGTATTAAAAGAAATATAACACTGTCGTCTTAAATAAACATAGCTTATTTTATTTATGACCTAAAATAAACATGTATTATCTTAAATAAACATACATATTTAGAAAACCACAGATCAGATAAATGCACAAACTATAAAGAAAGACCATGAGGCGCACAATGGATTTACTAAATTTCAATAGAAAGCTGGATCCAAATAAAGTATGCAATCTCACACTGTTTGTGCATGTAAATACACACAGTCTTCAATTAAATTCCACTAAATTATAACAAGCAATTGTATTAAACTGATTGTAATAGAGTGGTATAGCAATATAAAGGAAAAAAATTATGTGAAAGTCAAACAATGGGGAAAAATTAATCCTTCAGAGCTTCCATTAATCATCCAAATCATCTTATGATAAATATATTTTGTGATGCAGACCTGAGCATTTGAAGCAGCACCAGTTAAATTTACTGGCCTTTAACAATGTCTAATTTTGTGATTTTTGCCCCATCCCCTCCTACAACTACTGTATTATATATAGTTATTTTTAGTGACTTAAATGTAAGTTTCTCTGATAATTCTGAAACATCCTTAAAATAAAACTGGAGACCCTTGGAGTAGAGCACGCCCCAATGGAAGGAAAAAAATCACTTCTTCAATTACTTTAAACCCTCAATTTTTAAAGAAATGAGTGAACACTTTTAAATAAGTTAATGTCTGTATAACAGAACCAATTGAAAGATTGTCTGCAAGCATTATAAAAAGTGTACTTTTAAGTCATAAACCAGAGGACTACATTTAGAAAAAAACTGTTAATATATGGAAGCAAATGAAAACTTACCCTAAGACATTTCTGTATGGACAGTCCAAACAGTAAACACTGTCGACTTACGGCCAGCTCTCCCTACCACCCCCCAGGTCTTCCTCTTACTGATACGTGTGTTTCTTATCCTGAGTTGTCCACTGATGTCTGAGCCATTCTGAACTCAAAAACAGGGTAGGCCAATGGCTGCATCCTTGAGCTACACTCTCTGAACAAGAAAGCAGGCATCAAGCCCAGGCATGATGATGCACACCTACAATCCAGAACTCTGGTAGGCTGAAACAGAGGGATCGCAAATGGGAGCCTGGCCTAAGCAACTTAGTGAGACCCTATCTCAAAATTTTAAAACAAATTTGAAAAAGGGCTGAGCATGTAAGCTCAGTGCAAAGGTCCTGGGTTCAATCTAGAAGAAAGGAAGTGAGGCAACGAGAGAGAGAGAGAGAGGGAGAAGGGGAGAGAGAGAGCTGGAGGTAGGGAGAAGAGAGGAACAGAGGAAGAAGAGGGGCAGGCAAGCAAAGCAAGCAGTAATTTCACCACATGCACCACACACAGCAGCATGTGCCTGTATTCCAGGTACTCAAGAGGCTGAACCTGAAGGAGCTCTTGCCCAGAAGTTCAAAACCTGCCTGGGCAACAAAGTAAGACTCTGTCTCCAAAAAAAAAAGGCAGTGATAACAAGACTCACAGCACCCCTTAACCCCTTATGCTCATTCTCTCTCATGAGAATAGCAGGAACAAAAGTGCCCAGTACATGTTAGTTTCTGCACTACCCTCACCCTTGCTTCAGCTCCTAATCAACGTGTAACATCACTAGTTGGACGCTTATAATCACTAGAGCACCAACTCTAGTCCACAACACTGTGAGCCTGCAGGAAGATAGCCTATTCATTTCAGTACACGAAAAGAATCTCACTGGTTCTGAGGTACCCAATGCGTGCTTCATGAATGAAAAGATGTAACTGTGTTGGATCCCAAAAGCTGGAAAATAAAGGAGTCACCTCCCAAAGTGCAGAAAGAGAAACACAAAGGAAGATATGAAAAATCGGGGAAAAGCAGCCACCCAGTGTAGAGAAACCATGAAGGTGACCACAACTGAGTGTCAAGGTGGGACTGCACATTGCCCCTCCCACCTGACTAAGTTCTGGTAAGTTCTCCTGTCCCAAGTTCCTCTTGTTAGATTTTTCTTCATGTATCAAAGTAGGCAGCACTGCAAACCTACCATTCATATAGCAATGCAAAAGGACAAAACCATTCAGAAGGTCCATCATCATTTTTAATACACCTACAAACCTACTTACACTGTACACACATTTTAGAACTCAACATAATATGTTTCTCTTGTTTTACGTACACAATGGAACTAAGTTAGAGAAAAGAGTGTAAACTGTAAATTTTTTTTTAAAAGTCACCTAGGGGTGTGGGTCAGTGGTAAAGTACTTGCCTGGCATACAGAAGGGCCTGGGTTCAATCCCCAGCACCACGCAGAAGAAAAAAGATATAAAAAAGTCAGTTTTCTTTCTTGAATTAAAGTTTATGTTAATGAAAACTAAAAACTGTCACAGTAAAATTAAAAATATTTTATATTAAAATGTAAACAAAAGCGAAAAATTATTCAACTCCCGGTACCCACATACAAAAAAAAGGGCCGGTGATATCGCTCAGTAGCACGGGCACCTGCTGGCACGCAAGGTCCTGAGTTTGACCCCCGGTACCCACGGGAAAAAAAAAAAAAAAAAAAGGCGAAAAATTGTAAGTATTGAAATTAAGACACCATAAAAAGTTGTAACTTCATTACATTTATATAAATATCATATCCATAGGTTCACAAAGGCAGAAAACCATGTATGATTTTTGGTTTATTTAAGCCAAGAGAAAGGTGATAATGATGGACCAACTAAAATTTTTGGGCTGGGCATCGTGGCACACATCTGTAATCCCAGCACTAGGGAGGCTGAGGCAGGATGCCAGCCTGGGCTACACAGTTGAGTTCAATGCCACTCTGTATTACATAGCAAGACCCTGTCTCAAAAAGCAAAAAAAAAAAAAAAAAAAAAGTGTACCCCCTAGGATATAGCTACCTTATTTCTATCACTTATTATATATTTACATCATGAGTGGCTCATTCAAGAAATAAATTTTTGCTCAAAGGAAGTCAGCACTCAGCCAATAAAAACTAAATATTTTAATTCTATCAAAAAATTTAAAACATAGCAGAAATGCTTTCTCTCCAGACTGAATTTTTTTCCCTTTGAACTAATTTAATAAACCAGGCATGAAGGTGCACACCTGTAATCTCAGCACTGGAGAGGCTGAGGCAGGAAGATCATCAAATTCCAAATCAGCCTGGATTATATAATGAGACCCTGTCTTAAAAAAGACAAACAAGGGCCGGTGAGATGGCTCAGCGGCATAAGTGCCTGCCTGGCAAGTTTGGCGAGTTTGACTCCCGGAACCCACATACGAAAAAAGGGCTGGTGATATCGCTCAGCGGCACGGGCGCCTGCTGGCGCGCGAGGTCCTGAGGTCAACCCCCAGTACCCACAAAAAAAAAAAAAAAAAAAAAAAAGACAAACAAAAAAAGAATGCTATATACTAAAGAGTGGTCATCATTCTTCCCTAGACTACAAATAAATAAATGCAGAAGATTAAATTACTCACATTATATTTTTAAATAGTTTTATGTTAACTAGAGAGGAGTCTCCTCTCTGCTGAAATTTTTTTAATTGCACCTTTTTTTTTTTTATTTTTTTTTTTTTTTTTTTTTTTTCTGAGACAGGGTCTTGCTTTCCAGTGCAGGCTAGCCTTTAATTCTATGTAGCCCAGGCTGGCCTCAAACTCTTGGTGATCCTCCTGCCTCAGCCTCCCAAATGCTGGGATTATGCCACCGTACCCAGCTTTAACTGCACTCTATAGAAGTAAGTTTGAAATTCAAAATGCATTAGTTTCAGCTTTATAAACATTGCTCTTTTTATAGAAAATCTATTCTGTATTCTACGAAGTTCAATGTCCTAATACAGAATGTTGAAGGAAAGGAGGGAGGCAGACAAAACAGGTTTTGTTTTAAAGAAAAACTAAAATGTAATTAAATGCCAGGCATGGTGGCATACACCTATAATCCCATCACTTGGAAGGCTGAGGCAGGATTATGCAAATTGAATGTTGTAAATTCAAGGCCACCCTGGGCTACAAAGCAAGTTCAAGGCCAGCTTGGACTACATAGTGAGACCATGTCTCAAAAACACTAAAATAATTGTAAAGCATTGTATCTCTGAATGCAGTTACATACTCTCTGTACTACAATCTTAAAATGAACTTTCTTCAACTTATGATTGAAATTATGTTTTATACTGAACACTTATATTTTTCTAAATTTTTCTACGTATACATCTGAAACCTATATACATCTTTTCCTTGAAATAGGAAATTGAATATTTCAAGTAAAAATAACTTTTTTGAAACAATGAAAAATGGAAGCTCTTTTAATGTAAAATTGCCATGGTTGGTTAGTTGAAACAATAGTGGACACATTCCCAATACCAAGATGGATATGAAAAAAATAAGTAGCATAATATCAAAATTTGTAGCTTACTTTGTGCCTTTTCACAGAAGTTTATCTGAAAGCCTAAAGTAAAAGAGATAAGTTCCAGTTCATTTACTGTAAATCAAACCAAAATTAGAACATGACATTACATTATTATATTACATGTTGAAATGAATAAAACTGGAAGACAGTTTGAATCACATAACCCCTTATCATTACAAAGAGACTAGGGCTTTCTTTAAAAACTCAGCTCTTTCAGATGTATTATATGACACTGAAATCAAGTTTAAATTGTGTTATACTATCTTAATCTTTTATTTTTCTCATCTATTCAATAAAAAAAAACTATTACCCCTTAGAAGTTTTAAGACAGTTCCATCAATTTTTACAATGTTTTCAACCTACAAATCAAAATATATATTAAGTATACTATATATACTAAGTTAAATTTAGTACATATAAGTAAATACTATATATACTAAGTTATAAATACTCATAATTACCACCCATGATTCAAAATTTTGAGCAGTGCATAAGATGTTAAAAGTGCAACAAACATAAAGCAACATTTTCTAGTCAATCAGCTTAACTTCAAATGCAGAACTATTGAAAATGAGTTGATACTCTTCTAACATAGGTCTGAAAAAAAAAAAAAAAGATGTAAGAAGGTAGAACAGAACTTCAGAAATTATGAGAAAAAAAACTTGTGAATTACCCCTTATAAACAACACATTTTCCAAATCCAATCTGACCTGGTTATACCATATATGTATAAACTGTATAGATGTGTAATTGTTTTATAAAATGGACCCAGTAAAACGAACTGTTTAAAACAAAAGCTTTCCCTAATATGCTTTCACCACTCCCTAGTTGAGTGAGTATCCAGTTTTCTTAGCAGTCTACCTATGCCTGTATCTACTAGTGCTTTGGAGAACAAACTGGGGAAAATAAAGTAGAACGAGTAAGTGTTCAATATGAATATCACATCTAGGAAAAAGAGCCAAACTGAAGGAAGAATATGTGTAAGTAGTCCTTCCCATCCAGATACCAAAACTCATGGGATTCTAAGATAGAAATATCATCTACAAAGTACAAAAACTAAAGAATGCTAATGTAGCTACTTTGACACAAAAGTTCCTTGCTTCTACCATGTAAGCATACACTCACACAAACAACAATACAGAAGAGAAAAGGGGAACGGAGAGAAATCATTGGGGCAGACCTGAGACAGACCTGGAAGGCAGTGCACTAGCCCATCTCTCTACCTAATGTGCATCAGAACACAAGTGGGGGGGGGATCAAATCTGTGGGTTGCTTTAAGTCTAAGCAACTAAAAACCAGGCAGCCTCCTACCAGACAAAATAAGCGACTAAATCAGAAGAAAAGCACTCTCAGAGAGCACTGGGAGCCACAGCAAAGCTCAGAAGCAAGTCTTTAGAGCCCCAGAAGCCCACTGGAAGAAGGAAGAAAACTCACCTCCTACCACAACTGGAAGACTGGGGAAACAATGAAATAATCTTCAGGCAACAGTTACTCTTGTTTTTGTAGCTCTGAGTATGGTGAATGGTTGCTACTAGTTGGCGAAAAGAAAAAGTGAGAAGGTCATAGGTGAACAAAATAGCAATATGAATGGTAACTGTAATAAGAAAAATAAACCTCGGCCTGGGGATATAGCTCAGTAGCAGGGCACTGAGGTAGTATGGGCAAGACCCTAGGTACAATCTCCAGCACTGGAAAAAAAAAAAAAGAAAAAGAAAAAGAGAGAAAGAGGAGGGAGGGAGGGAGGGAGGGAGGGAGGGAGGAAACATGCAGAAGCACAATTTGGAACTACATGTAAGGTTCCATTTTTTAAAGTTACAGAATAAAAGCCAGGCATGGCACACATACCTGTAATCCCAGCACTCAGGAGGCTGAGGCAAGAGGATCACCCTAAGTTTGAGGTGAGCCTGGGCTACAAAGCAAGACCTTGTCTCCCCACAAAAAAAAAAAAAAAAAAAAACTTACAGTTCTATCAATACAGAATCAGTGCAAGTAGATAAAAAGGTAGGGGCAGGGGGAGGAAAATTCTATAAATTTTCTCTTTCCACCTAATTATGAAGTAATCAGGAACAGAATTCTGAGGCCTTAAAAAACATTCGCCTCTCTGCATTATTTCTCACTCAGCAAAGACTTGGCAACCACTGAAAACCAAGAGCTAAATTAACCAGAACACAATAATTCACCATTTCTCTGTAATTCCAAGACTTAAAAAATATTATCCATCAAATAAGGTAAAAAGCTATTTTAGAAAAATAATTTTAGGGCCGGTGAGCTAGCTCAGCAGCACAAGCGCCTGCTGGCAAGCGCGAGGTCCTGAGTTTGACCCCTGGTACCCACATAAAAAAAAAAAAAAAAAAGTAATTTTATATCCCTAAAAAACTATATACTTGTACGTGTATGTGTTTGTATGCAAGAGACTTGTAAAAGTCTGAATAATACAGTACTTGCAACATAGATTTGGGAAAGTGCCAAATAGCTCTGCTACCTCATTTTACTCAAAGAACTTGTGTAAGATCATGGGGAAAAATGACGAGGAAACCATCTAATATACTCAGCTTTACAAAATGCAAGTTTGTGGCTATGCTATAATGTCCACTAATATTCATCTGCACATTCAATTCTGAGATTTCTTGTTTTCTAAATTATGTCTTTCCATTCATTTGCTTTGAGTCCTATATCTCTGGAAATGTCAGAGATCCACTAATTCTGCTGATAGTAACTGATTAATTTTAAAAATCTTGTGCGCCTCACTTTTTTATGTCTTGGTGAGTTACCCGTGTACCCTGGGACTTCATTCTGCATGATTCTTCAACTTCCCAACTGAGAAAATCTGAATCTTGCTTGTTTTTCCTGGCTCCAGGCAAGTTTAAGTAAATTATAGATGGACCCCCAGCCCCTCCAAGAATAAATATCATGACATACAGGACAGAGTGCTAGTAAGCCAACAAACTACACTGTGAAAGCACACTAATGTAAAGAAAGCAGAGCTGCCTTACTGGGTCAGGCCCACAGACCATGCTACAAACTCTTCCTTCTGTCACACTGTGAAGAGTCAGCTTGCTTGCTTCCAACTCCAGCCTCAAAATTCTGATATGTACCTTACATTGCAGCTACCCACAGTAAATACTATCAAAACCTGTCCTAAATTTGTACTTTCATTGTACTTAGAGTTATATGAGATTTCCTTTAGACTTCCTTACTTCAACTATCCCTATACCTCCCTAATGTGGTAATTCTACTTTGTTTGCATAATCCAGAACTAGTCATGATTTTATAAAATACTAACAAATTCTTTCCACATTCTTTTAACCTCAGGAGTCTGTTGTTCTTGTGTGCCAATTGTTCTTCTACCTGTGGCCAATAGTGGGAATGTAACCAAGCACCATATTATCTTCTAAACCTATTCAGTGAAGCACAGTACACTCAAGGAAAGAAACATAATTGTGTGACTCTGGGCAAGGATCTAACCTCTATCAGACTCAACTTCCTCATCGGTAAAATGTAATAATATCCAAGTGTGATGATTAAAATGAGAAAATGTATGTAAAATGTCCAAAAAAGAGCCTAAAATACAGGAGGTTATCATTATCATAGCATTATTCCTAGTGCCTCTCTCAGGTAAGCAATGATTATGGCACTCTCCTTACCTTTCTAGGTGTTCACCAAGCCAGCTTACACAAGACTACTCCTTCCTTGCAGTCCCACCTTGAGACAGCTAAAAGGGAAGGTGCTGACCTCCAGACAATGCTGGGGATCCCTATCCTATTCTCTATACCTGTGATATTATGCTGTATCTTTTGGTTTTTACTGATGGTTCCTGGCTTGTAACCCCCTCCCCAAGGCAAGCCACAGAAACAAGAATTTCTCTTCCCCAAAGGGGTTGGGGGGTCTTAGAAACACTAACCTTCCCTCATATTTCTGTCCTGGAACTGGCCATGAAGAAATTCTTGGGCTGGAGACGTAGCTTAGTTGTAAAGTGCTTGAACAGCACGCATGAGGCCTTGGGTTCAATCCCCAATGCAGGAAGGAAGGGAGGAAATTCTCTGACCTAGACTTCAGGGGCAGCTCAGTGCCAGAGCGCCTACTCAGCATGCTTGAGGACCTGGATTCAATCCTCGGTACAAAATAAAAAGAAAAGGAAAGGAAGGAAGGAGGAAAGATGGGATAAAAAGGGAGGAGGGGAGGAAGACAAGGAGAGAGGAAGGCAGGGGAGAAAATTTTCTGGCCTTCTTACAGTAGGTCATAAGGCCTTCTTCATTTCAGAAGGGGGCCTGCCCATACCCTGGAGGGAGACAAACTACGCAGAGAAGCCGAGAATAATTCTGAAGCTGACAAGCCTTACTACGTTTCCCCATCCAGTGTATTAACATTGGATATCTAATGAAGTATCCATAAAAACCAGGGTTCAGAGAACTTCTGGACAGCTGAGGACAAGGTCCTTACTTAAGGGTGAAATTCCAGGCTCCTTCCCCTATACCTCTCCCTATTCAACTTTCATTTGTATCCTTCGCAATATCCTTTATAATAAACTGGAAAACATGTTTTCCTGAGTTTCGTGAGATGCTCAAGCAAATTAACTGAACCCAAGGATGAAAATGTGAAACTTCCAACTTATAGCCAGCAGATCGGAGGCACAAAAAAAACCAACTAGGGCCTGAGACTGCCATCTAAGTGGGGTTGGGGAAGAGTCTTCGACCTGTGGGATCTGACATTATCTCCAGGGTGACAGCATGAGAATGAAACTGAAGGAAACCCAACTCTTTTCTGCTACTGTAAAAATGATTACTTAACAGCTGGTGGGGAAGAATCTCCACACCTTTTGAGGTCACATAAGTCTCAGTTGACTATTATGATGTGAGAACAGAAGAAAAGATGATATTTGTTTTTCTGGCAGAATACCTCAGCCACACTAACCCCAAAAAAGTGAATACTTCTCCCTGAGGCACCTAACCCAGATCCCAGGGAAACTACCAGAAGCAACAGAGGAGCCACTTAGTGTCATTTTGTTTTTGGCAAAGCCAGGCAACCAACAGTCATAGACATGTCAGATATAGCTATATAGAGAGATAAATATATAGATACAAGATCTCTCCAAGATACATCTGGCAACCCTTTTCTTGTTTCTCCTTTTAACTCTGAGATTTTCTGAGTAAGATGAAATACAATATAGCTTGAAAAAGCCTGTGTGGTATCCACTTCAATCCTCTTACCCTGTGGTGAGAAATGATATGATGTTCTTGAAGAATCAAGCTGTGCATGACGTAACTGTTTTCTTCTTTCTAGGCCCATCTTCAGTGCAGTTAACCACTAGCCAAGGCTCGCTTTCATGGTATAGCTACAGTTAGATCAATCTCATGAGTCTTTACCCTTAAAACCTTTCCTTAAGTACACATGCCAGTCTTGCTAGGCTTGGTGGTACACGTATGTAAACACAGCATTTGGGAGGCTGGGGCAGGAGGATCACTGTGAGTTCAAGGCCAGCCTAACTACATAGTGAGTTCAAGGCCACCCTAACTACATAGTGAAACCCTGTCTTCAGAAAAAAACAAACAAACCAACAAACAAACAAACAAAACTCCCAATCTTGTTAAGAGTGTGAAGAAACACCTTTTGGGGTTGGGAAAGGGCTAGCTATGCTCATTAACAGAGATAGTAAATTGCCTAGATAACAGTCAGAATGGCAACATATGTTAACTTTATACCAAATGAGTTCCTTTTATGTATTATTTAAATTTACACTGGTATGCTGAGCCAATGCCTAATTCAAATCTCCTACTTACAGTATTTGCAAATTGCTAATCAAAATGTTTCTGGATGCTTGCCTCCAGCATGTATAGTACACTTGTAATACAAAGGAACATGAAGGGACAACCAAGACTCCAAAATCAATTCAAAAGGTACCTAGGGGTTAAAGCTTTGACTCTCTTGCTGATGCTTAAAATAATCTCTCTTATCTATTCCTGCATTTACATCATTTGTGGCAAAGATTCTTTCTTCAGACTTGAATGGCTAAAAATGACTTAGAAAGCTCAGAGAACCTGTGTGAACCCATGTAGCCAGAGAAGAACCCATGCACACTAGTGCAAAATAGGAAGAAGAATAAAGGCTAAATCACATAAGCAAGCTATAATTCACCTCTACTAGAGCACAGCACTTAAGTGTCAGTTCCCTGCTCTATGAAAAGGACTATGCCTACCTACACTTGAAGTGTGGTTGTGAGTATCAAATTAGGTAAAGACAATGAAAAAGACCTGTGTTAGAACTGTTTTTTTTTTTTGAGTGTGAATTAAAGTTTCTCAGGTTGTATATTTGTGCCACCTCTATCTTCCAGAGATTACCAAGGAACTGACCTGGATTATATAGAATGGATTTGATTAAGATATTCAGACTCCTTAAAATAAGGAAAACTCTCTGGGCCCAAATCAACCCAGTGGCAGAAATGTACTTAAAAAATTGAAAATTGAAAATACAGGGTTACACAATATCCAAACCTAAACAAGTTTCAACCTTATTTACATAAGGTACATTAAAGGAAAATGTGAAAATAAAAAAGTTCTAAAAGTAAGATGCTTTTCTTATTTGTTCTCATTAAAATGCTCTTATTTTTAAAGGAATATAAGAGAAGGGCAATATGTGCTTTGAGAGGGGACTAAAAAGCTGTGAGGGTTATGCTAAATGAATAAAAAGAAACAGGATGCAACATACGGAGAAAAGCAAGCAATACTAGGGTTTGGAACTCTTCACTGTCTGCACAATTCCATTCTTTAAACCACAGACTAAATGGTAAAAACAAGCAGTCAAATATCATCAAAAGTAGAAGAATTTTGTTGTTTTGTTGAGTCAGGGTCTCGCTAAATTGCCTGGGCTGGCCTCCAATTCCTAACCATCCTTCCTCAACTTCCCTAGTAGCTGGGATTATTGGCCTGAGCTATGGCAATTGGCTCATGTATTATATATTCAAATACTATTGGGAGAAAAAAAGTGTACTGATTTTAAATCTTCACTTTATCTTAACAGATATACTTCATATTTTAAAATCATTATCATTTACAGAAATTCATAGACATAAAATGTTCAGCTAAGGGTAAATAAGTGAGGAGTGGACCAGAAGTTTTCTGTGATACACCTATACTTAAGACCTAGAGAAAAAATCTAGAGACATAGCTCAGCAGTGCATAAGGCCCTATGTTCACTCTCTAACCACACACACAAAAACACACACTCTCTCTCTCTCTCTCTCTTTACACCTATTTCCTGTGGCAAGTACTTCACTAATGGCTCAGTGCTTTTCAGACTCAATTACAGATTCTAACTGTTCTAATAGCTTTAAGAAAACATTTTTTCAAAACTGCAATTTCTCAGCCACCTGAATAAAGTTTGGGGAAAGGCTTTATTTTTTTTCCTGCTTTAAGTCCATGTGTTTGTGTATGTGTGTGTTTGTGTATTGTTTGTTTGTTCACAGTACTGGGCATTGACCTCAAGGCCTAAAGCACATGAGGCAAGTGTTCTACCATTAAACTATATACATCCCCAAACCTTTTTATTATTTTTTTAATTTTGAGATAGGATCTCATTAAATTGCCCAGACTAACCTCTAACTTGTGATCCTTCTGCCTCAGCCTCCTGAGTAGCTGGGATTACAGGTATGCACCACCATGCCTAGCACTTTAAATCTTTAAAATAAAATTAACTTCTTATGTTTAAGAAATCATTCAAATCTATTACATTTTAAGACTAGAAACTAAAGCAGGCAAATACCCTGTCTAATAACACTTAAACACTTGCAACTATTTTACAATTTTCAAAACACTTCCACATGCATTAATTTAATGGGATTCTCATAACAATACTGTATATTAGGTATTATCTGTGTATTAATAGATTAAAAAAAAATTCCAGAGCTCAGAAAAGTTAGATAATTTTTTCAAGGGCACAGAATTTGTACAAGGTAGAACAATTACTTGAGCCTAGTTTTTCTGGGTCCAAATCCAGCATTCTCTTCATTTTAGTATCTTCTATTTCTTAAATACTTCCACACAGAAAGGTAAGGTGAGTGCTACCAGCTACTAATGGAGACAAAATCATCGTGCCCGTGCCATTTCATTACAGAAAACGTTGAACTCCTCACTAACTGGCAAGCTCTACTAACCAGAGTGTGCTATTCTCCAACCTACCAACAATGATGCTATTTAACATTATGTTCTATGCACAAGCCCTTCCCACCTGAGTCACCTGGTACAGTGGGATCTGCTTTTCACGTGCTTTATACCTACCTAAGAAGATTCACTGGGCTTTTGATTTGTCACAATAGAAAACTCAAGCCATGGCTAGAAAAGTTCTCAATATAACAAGTTAATCCCATACTTTTAACTTTACTAAAAGTAAAAAAAATGATACTATTACATAGTATAATAACATGCAAGAAACAGCCCAGGTAAATTCATCTATGACAAACTATTAATGAAATGTTAGAAATCACAGAATATCTCACAATTGCTCATTTCAGCATTTTTTCTCCTTCATATGCAAACTTGTCCTAATGACAAATATATTTGTATAAATCCATTTACCTCATAACTTGGCAAACAGCTTGATAGTTTTAGTCACCAAAAACTACTCAACTTGTAAAAGTTGGGTGTGTTTGTGAATGAGTGTAAGAGGAAAAAAACAGAATGAATGCAAATACTCAAATGTATGAGTAATAACAAAATCAGCAACTATTCCCCATTACCTGAGGGATAATGAGAAGAACACCAAAAAAAAAAAAAAAAAAAAAAAAAAAAAAAAAAAAAATTAGAAGTCACAGAAAATATGGAAGCGCTGGAGCTTGAAGTCTCCAAGAATATTCTAGAAAAAAGAGCTCAATATTACCAAATGGTGACAAATGACGGTCAAAGGATAGGATGTACCACTAATGAAGCTTAAAAACTGAAGTAGATCTTGAGGAGTTAGGGACTGCTTTACTAATAACTGAAGAGACTATTACAAATAACACTATCATTGCTACTGCTACAAACAATGAGGACTAACACTTACTGCACCCTCACTATATGCCAGGCCCCATGCTTCGTATGCACTGTCAAAGTGCCTGCAAGATAAGAATTATTCTTACTTTCCAAAGAAGGAACTGAGGCTTGTACAGGTTAAGTACCTTGCCCATGTATACTCACAAAAAGTTTAAATCCTGGCAACAGGATTCAAACCCAGAACTCCAGAACTATGGCTCTTAAACACTATAACATTAAAAAAAAAAAAAGAAAAAGAAAAAAGTATTTCCCAATTTGAACTATTTTGGGGCCACAAATGTCAAGCCATGAAAAAGTATACAGGATCGTCCAGTGCCCAGCACAGTGCCTATCCCTTAGGGGATCTCCAATGTCTGTTGGATTAAATATATTCCACACATCCCACAAGTGAATCCTACTGGTTGGAGGGGCACAGTCTATATTAAGTCCTCCCAGAAAGGTAGTTTTTGAGGTAGCAAGTAGAAGCAGATTTGGCGGGAGGAGTGGCAGAACACCAAACATCATCTAAGAACTACTCTGTGAAGTCTGATCTAACACCAAAGAAAAAAAGAGCTGGACTTACTGGTGCACATCTGTAGTCTCAGCTACTTGGGGAGCTGAGGAAAGACAATTACTTAAGCCCAGGAATTTGACACCAGTATGGGCAACATAGCAAGATGCCATCTGGAAAATCAATAAAGGCATGGTGGCACATCGCAGCACTCTGGGAGGCTGAGGCTGGATTGCAAGTTCCAGCCTGGCTAGGGTATTATGGTTTCTATCTAGAAGGTCTCCTGAGAGGCTCATATGTTCAGAAGTGGGGCTCCAGGAAGGTGACTGAATCATGGGGGCACTACTGGATCATGTGCTCAGATTGAATGTGCTATTAGGAGGTAGGGCCTGATCTGAAGAGCAGGGCACTGGAAGTGTGACCTGTAAGGGTATACTGTATCTGGCTCCCTGGCTCCTCTTCTCTCTGCTTCCTGGCCGCCATGGGTTGAGCACTTTTTCCTCCACCATGTCCCTCTGCTATGCTCTTTCCACCTCCAAGTCAGCTGACCACAGACTGAAACCATGAGCCAAAATGAACCTCTCCTCCCTTAAGTTGCGGGTGTTGGGTATTTTGTCCCAGCAACAAGAAAATGACTAAGACACTTGGCAACTTAGCCATTAGACCCTGTCTCAAAACTAAAAAGTAAAAAAGTACGGGGGATGTAGCTCAAGATAAAAGCCCTGAGTTCAATCCTCAGTACCAAAAATATTACAATAGCCAAAGAAGGTCACTGGCAGGTAATGGAAAGTTTGGCTCTAACAGCAAAACAAAAAAGAGTTTTAAATTGCTGCTTAAACTCCAGCTTTGTATCTAGGACTGTGCTAAACAACATCCTGAGAATTTTAAATTTTCTCCATTCTAAGTAATCAAAGAGGTTCAACAAGAAATACTAGAATGTTTGTGAATCAATCAAATATAGACAAAATAATGATAAAATTCAGCAATAATTCAAAGAGGTTTGGGGCCTTACCCCCTTTAACATGGGTTCTACTTACCAGAAACTTCAGTTTACTGGATATCAAAAAACTAAGTTGGGGAGGAAGATACAGAATATCAGAATAATTGCTAATCACGTGACTTATTTTGAGTTCCTAGTACACTCCAAATTCTTCCCTTCTTTGGAACATTCACACTATTAACTTTGCCTAGAACCCTTTTCTATTCTTTCCAGACAGGCTTTCTGTGACCATCTTAGCAAGCAGACTGATCTCCCACTATTATGTTCTATCACAAAACCAGTTTGTTACTTAAACGACACTTTTTTTTTTTTTTTTTTTTTTTGAGGCAGGGTCTCGCTATGTAGCCCAGACCGCCCTCGAACTCATGTCGATCCTCCTGCCTCAACCTCCCGAGTGCTGGGATTACAGGGGTGCACCAACACGCCCAGCTAACAACACTTTTCTCAATTAGTAAACATTTCTTATTTACCTGCATCTGGTCTTCCTTCCCCTATCCTCACAAGAGGGTAAGTTCCACCAGGGAAGACTGTCCAAGTCAGTCTTCTCCATATACTCGGCACTAGAGTACTATGCCTGGCTCTGGGCAGAGGCTCAATAAATATCTGACAACAAAAAAACCAAAACAGCTTTTTCAAACTTTCAGCCTCCCTACCCTAACCAAACCCAAAACTTGAAATATTTATAAGTCAACCATTTTGGACAAGCCTAACAGCCCTAAGTTACCATTTTGCTGTTTCATTTCCCACTACCACCAACTAGACTGGCAAAGCTGTAAGATCAGAAACGAATCTTGTACTTCATCTGTATAATGTGCTGTGCAACACACTGGTCATCCAATTACTAACTCGATTTAAATTAATTAGCTTATAGCCTGCAAAGAAAGTGTCCTCTGACCTCTGACATCAGCCTGTCTATATATCACAGTTTCTTCTCTACCCTAAAATTATCTTATGGAAAGAAATGTAAAGATAATAAAACCTTGGCTCTGCTTCCTGAATCATGGCATGCTTTCATAAATACAGAATATTCAATAAACGTCTGTTGACCCTAACTAGACATAATGAGGCTGGTAGGTCGTTTTTAATCAAAGAGTAACCATAGCCATACCACCAAGGATAACCCGAGTTGTTCAGCTAAATATTCAACATACCTCGTTAGAAGTTCTAAAGTTGTCAGGAGATTTGTGAGATTCCGAGCTTTAAAAATAGCATTACTATTCAAGATTTCCCAGTAAACTTAAGGAAATGGTCCCTAATGGGACTGGGCCTGGTAATTTCACAACACCCTTGTCGAGAGCCACGCAGAGCTTTAAAACCTTCCCAGTGGGAAAAGCCATTAATTAGGAGAGCTGCCTCAGATGTCCAGACACTATCACTTTGACCTCTGCCTTTCTATTTCCTGTACCTCTCCGCATACACTCCATATACACCGAGTTTAGTCTTCAGTATTTATTTTCTGCTTGTAATGCGAACAGAAATCTCTGGCCTACAACAAAACGTCTCCCGCAGGCCAGTGTCTGTCTACCTACCTTACAGGTGGCACCGGGCTGGGCACCCCCCACCTCGCTCCTCCCCGCCCACAGAAACCCTGTGAAAGTTTGGAAACTGAGGTTCCAACTGCGCCGCGGAGCCCCGAGGTCGGCCCGGTGGTCTGGCCCCGGCTGCGCCCCGGCGACGACCAAGATGGCCCTGAGCCGGCCCCACTGCGGCTGCCGAGCCGAGGGGCGCCGGGCGGAACACCGCCGCCGCCGCCTACCTGGGCGGCCGCAGGGACGCGGGGCGAGGCCGCCGGCGCCTCCAGCCCGCCCAGCCCCGGTCTGCGCGGCCCCGGAAACAGGCCGCGGGCGCCAGGTAAGCGGCGGCCGCTGCGATGGGGACAGCGCGGGGCGGTCCCGGGCCAGGTGGGCCCCGCGCGCGACCGGGGCGCCGGGCAGGGCCAGGGGGCCGCGAGCGGGCCGAGGCCGCAGCCCGGGCCCGTGCGGCCCGCAACCCCGGGCCGGGCCGGGACTGAGGCGGCCGGCGGCGGGGCGGAGAGCGCGGGCGAGGCAGAGGAGGAGGCGCGGGCTGCTGCCTCAGCCGGGGTCGGGGGCGTCCAGGCCGCGACGACGCCGACGGCCGCGCGAGGGGGCCGGGGTCTCGGCACGGCCGCGTTTCTTACCCTGCATGCTGCTGACGGCCGGGTGACCCGGCGCCGGGGACCCTATCGGGCCCGGGGTCCCGCTGCCGCTGCCGCCCCCGGAGGAGCCGCCGCCGCCGCTCGGGCTCGGAGCCGCCATTGTTGGGAGTGAGGAGCCGAGCGGCGCCGCGGCGGCTGCAATGCAGCAAGCTCGGCCTCTCGCACGGACGAGGGCGCGGCGAGCGCCGCCTTGGCCCCGCCCCCGACACGCCCCTGCCCCGCCCCCGCGGGCACGCCCCCGCCTGAGCCTGAAGTGGGGGCCGCACCAGATGCTGAACCGCAGGACAGCCGGGGTCTGGATTGCAGGGCCCAGAAGACCGGCAAAGGTCCTGTGTCAGGGCTGCGGGCGCGCGGGGACCGAAAGTGGTGTGCAAAACATCAGAACTGTGTGTGCATTTGGGGAAGGTAAAAATACATAGCTTTCAGCATTTCTGCAGAGATAAGCGACCACAAATGTTTGAGAACTTCCTTGGAATCACAGAACCTAAAATCAGAATAATAAAGCTGAAAAGAATCTCAGAAATCCAGCTTCTCTGATATATCACTTTCAGAAGAGAGTTAGTTCTAGCTCTGGTTCCCGTCTGGCCCTGCCTAATATCCTAACCAGAGAGGCCAGGGATCTAAGAGTGCTCTTCACAGACCTATCCCCAAAACACTGAAACAGAATCTACATTTTAATAATATCCCCAGGTAGTTTATATGCACATTAAGTTTACTAAGTACTATAGTAACCAACATTCCTTGACCTCCCAAAATATGCCCTCTATATCACCTTCTTCCCCAAAAAACGCACTGGTTTTCCTCCCCCAAATCCTCTCCACCTTATAAAATCAACCATAGTCATTATTATAAATTACATAAAATGACAACCTCCCCCCCAAACAATATTAGGTTTCTTCCAATGCTTTGCACAGAGACTATGATTTTAGGAAGGCAGCCACTAAAAGAAAAATAGTCCCCTACGAGGCCAGGGGTTTGGGGGCCTGCCACAATGTAATTGAAGTAGTAGGACATTTCTGGAGAGAGTATGTCCTGCCTATAATATAGTGACCAGTTGTCCTACATCTTAAGAAGTCTAAACCATGAAGCTGGGATGTTTCAGCCCTTTAGAAGTATTGTGCAATCTATTCCAGGACCTCTTCCAGACTCTCTGCATCCAGACCTTCTCTGATGCTAGAATTACCACATAGCATGTTGGAAATATGTCCTATGTCAAAACAGACCTTCCTTCTTGCTCTAAATCCAACCTCATCCACCATCTAGATTGCTCAGATCTTAGCAGTGGTTAGCCACAGGGCTCAGGGGAAGTCAAAAGGAGGAGTGGGTGGCAATAAAGGCAAATTGGCTGTAAGAAGAGGCAGGTGTACATAAAGGTGTGTCTTCCAGAATGCCCCTCCACGGGCATGGCTGAGCAATAATGCCAAGTCTGGGTTTTTATATACTCCAGCTAGGGAGCATATATTTATTGCCAGGAGGAATAAAAATCAAAAATCAAATGAGCAAAATGCAGTGGAGCACACTTGTAATCATAACTGTCAGGAGGCTTAGACATGAGGATGGAGAATCCCAGGCAAGCCTGGACTACATGGTGAATCCCATGTTATTGCTTGTATCTAGATGTCCCCCCAAAGCTGCATGTGCTCATAGGTGAGGCTTTTTGGAGCTGGCTGGATCTAGGCCATGTGGTACTGGGATTAAGGGAGTGTGGTACTAAATTAGTCCACTGATTAGAATGAGCATAATTCTGGATAGTACCACCCAAATGGGTAGTAGCCTCGATGGGATAAAAGGGAAAGGCAGCCTGGCTGTTGCTGCTTGCCTTCTCCTTACCACACTGTGAACTGTTTCTCCTCTGTGATGCCCCACTGCCGTGCCACCCTGCCTTAGAGCCAGCCAACCATGGACTGAAACCTTCACAAACTGTGAGCTAAATAAACTTTTCCTCCTTTAACTTTAGGTGTCAGGTATTTTGTCTCAGCAATGAGAAAAGTAACTAAGACACTCTGTTTGAAGAAACCAAAACAAAACAAAACAAAAAAGACAAATGAAGCATGCTTTCAAAACATCAACACAATTTACCAGTAATTAGAAAATAAAGGATGTAGAAAAATAGAGAGTCTTTTATCCCAATACAATAGTTATATATTTCCTTGGACTTGGCCATTTTGGTGCACAGGAAAAAAAGCATCACCAGCCCCACAATTTTCTAGCAGTGTCCCAGACATCATACCCTGTCATCACCAAGCTCTAGATGTAGGATGACCTGATACCAAGCAGTTTTATTGAACAGTTTCTAACACTTTATTCCTGTACTTGCCAGCAGGGTTCCCAGCCAGTTCCTGTTGTCTAAACGTCACTGTAGTAGTGTGTCATCTCATTTCCCATTTCTAATTCTTTGGGGTCTAGAGTGGTGCTAAAAGATGGCTTGGAGAAGTTTTAGTTCCCTCCATCCCCGTAAGTTCTAGGATCATTGTACCCTCATTAGTTGATGTAGATAATTGATGTATTCACAGTCTTATGTAAAGTGCTTATGTAAAGCCCTTTTTCAGTTATACATATTTTAATAGAACATTAATATATGTTTATTTAATACAAGTCCCCAAGAGGCAGTGCTGGATATTATAGAATACATATGTATGTATGCGGTTTTCCAATATTCTTTTAATATATGTACAGGTCATTCAAAGGGATCACCCAGCATGTTGGCACACACTTGTAATCACAACACTGAGTGAGCAGAGGCAGGAGGATCTGGGCTTTGAGATCAGCCTGGGATATGTAGTGAGTTCAAGATCAGCCTAAATTACAAGAGAATACCCTGTCTCAACAGAGCCAGGCATGGTGGTGCATGCCTATAATCCCAGCACTCCGGGAGGCTGAGGTGGGAGAATCACAAATTCCTGCCCAGCCCGGGCAATTTGGTGAAACCTTGTCTCAA
This sequence comes from Erethizon dorsatum, assembly GCA_028451465.1. NCBI lineage: Eukaryota > Metazoa > Chordata > Mammalia > Rodentia > Erethizontidae > Erethizon > Erethizon dorsatum. The sequence goes on from CM051826.1 coordinate 27,589,723, forward strand.
AATAAAAATAATTAAAAAGGCTGGGGATGTAACTCAGTGGGACGACCCTGGTTTCAATCCACATTATTATATAAATAAATATACACATAAATAAATTTAATCAAATAAGAAAAACAGTGTTAAATGACCATAAATGAGAAAAACATATTTATGACAAAGAAACCTAAGGGAAAACACTTAACCTGCAAATTCATTAAGAAAAGTTGAGCTAAAAGAGCAATATCAGGGGCCGGTGAGATGGCTCAGTGGCATAAGCGCCTGCCTTGCAAGCGTGAGGGCCCGAGTTCAACTCCCGGATCCCACATACGAAAAAGGGGCCGGTGATATCGCTCAGCGGCACAGGCACCTGCTGGCATGCGAGGTCCTGAGGTCGACCCCTGGTACCCACAAAAAAAAAAAAGAGCAATATAAGACTAACCATGTTTTTTGTCTAATACCTAAGTTTGGACTAAAACTGACCTATACCTGCATTGCTATCAGTATTATAAACTAATCGAAAAGAACCACTAAGTCTACTTAGGGGCAAAAAGAAGAAAGGATTTTGTTTTTTTTTTTTTTTTGTGGGTACCGGGGGGACGACCTCAGGACCTCGCGCACCAACAGGCACCCGTGCCGCTGAGCGATATCACCGGCCCCTTTTTCGTATGTGGGTTCCGGGAGTCGAACTCGGGCTTTCGCGCTTGCAAGGCAGGCGCTTAAGCCGCTGAGCCGTCTCACCGGCCCAGGATTTTGTTTTACTTAAGCTGATGAAGATATGTATGTACTTTTTACTTTTTCTTTTTTTTTTTTTTTTTTGTGGGTACCGGGGGGTCGACCTCAGGACCTCGCGCGCCAGCAGGCGCCCGTGCCGCTGAGCAATATCACCGGCCCCTTTTTCGTATGTGGGATCCGGGAGTCGAACTCGGGCCCTCGCGCTTGCAAGGCAGGCGCTTAAGCCACTGAGCCATCTCACCGGCCCTTACTTTTTCTTATGTTCATATTTCTCTCATATATTTGTGTTTTATGTTTTTTATGTTCCCACCAAAATTCACATGCTGAAGTCCTAACCTCAGAATTTAACTGTTTGGAGATAGGTAACTAAGATAAAATGAGGTCATATCATTAGGCCCTAAGCCGACATGACTGCTGTTCTTATAAGGAGATTAACACACAGACACACACACACACGGAGATCTATGTGAAGAAACTCAGAGAAGATGGTCATCTACATCCAAGAAGAGGGACCTCTGTAAAAATCAAACCAGTCAACACATTGATCTGAGACTTTCAGACTCCAGAGTTGTAAGCAAACTAATTTCTGTGGCCTAAGCCAACCAGTCTGTGATACTTTGTTATGATAGCCTAGCAAACTAATACTATATGTGATATTTTTAAAAAATGAATTGCCTAAGAAGTGACAATAAAAGTAATTGGCATAATCTTTGAGAGGCGAGGAAAGCGAATAGGCAATATGTAACAAAACCAGCAAATTCGCTATTCTAAGAGATCCTTAAGGAAATTCCCAAATGGGCCTGAAGCTCTAGACTCATATTTTTTCCTTCCCAGGAGAGAGGACTGGAATAGCAGATTACTATCACTGCTAAGAGTAAGGTATAGTGAGATCCAAGTACCCTGTCCTGAGAGAGGCTGCAGAAAAAGAATATGTTTGCTTAATCTCCTGCTTGGGGAGCCTTCAATGAGAAATCTAGCTTTCTTGTTCTTTTTGATTCATGTCTAAATAGTTAGATTAAGAATGCATTTTTCACTTTCCATTTCAAATAAAGCATTTATTTATTTCACTTCATTTCACTTTCCATTTCAAATAATTTGCAAATGGATTTCACCTTAGGACCCCAATTTCAGCCTCTGGGAAAGCAAGAAGAAAGATCAGGCACCTCTATTTGGCTGCGACAGCCACCAGATATTCCCTTTATGAGCTCAGCAGTTAATGGTGAACAAAACCCATCTCTTGTTCACCCCCAGATCACCAGCGGCTTAGTACCAGGCCATCCAATGACTAATGTTGCCTCTTCAGGCAAAGGGCTTCAGGCCACTTTTCTGTATGTCATTTCAGAATTTACGTAGAAATACAGGGCATGTAAGAAGCTTTGACCTATCCTGCCATCAAAACATCCCAAGTTTCAATCAGATTCAGATAAAAGGAGATATTACTAATTTTGATTATTAATAGTCATGCAGGTGTATAGATTATAAACAAATGTATATTACATTATCTGTAAGAATAAAAGAATGGAAAACTTTTTCACTCTAAATCACTACAACCATGTGAAAGGTGATATTGATAGTATTAACCATGGTCTGATCAGATACAAATATATTGCAAAAGGATATGATATTATTCTTCCAGAAATATACCCACAAACAGGTCTTGTATTTTGTATTCTGTTGCTCTAACCTCACTAAAAAAAAAAAAAAAGGAAGGAAGGAAGGAGGGAGGTGGGGCGAATAGGTGATTTTGGGGGGAGGGGGTTTATAGATTACAGGTATTCCTCATTTAACAACTTACCTCTTCAATAACAGTTCAGAGTTACAATGGAGGTGCACTGTTTGGACTTATGACCTGATTCTTGGACTTATGACCCGACTTTTCTTTTTCTTGGTTTTTTTGAGACAGGATCTTGCTATGTAGTTCAGACTGGCCTTGAACTCACTTATGTAGCCCACTCCGGCCTCAAACTCATGTTGATCCTCCTACCTCAGCCTCCCGAGTGCTAGGATTACAGGCATGCACCACCACAGCTGGGCACAGCCAGCCCGACTTCTTTTTGTACAGTTCTGTACATCTTGTTGATTGAGCTTCAATGTCTTTTTTTTTTTTTTTTTTTTTTTTTTTTTGTGGGTACCGGGGGAACGACCTCAGGACCTCGCGCGCCAACAGGCGCCCGTGCCGCTGAGCGATATCACCGGCCCCTTTTTCGTATGTGCGTTCCGGGAGTCGAACTCGGGCCCTCGCGCTTGCAAGGCAGGCGCTTACGCCGCTGAGCCATCTCACCGGCTCAATGTCTTTTTTTTTGGTACAGTACACCTTGTTTATACAGTACTATAATTTTTGCTGATTGTACCATACAGTGCAGTACTGTGGTTTTATGTTCTGTTATACATTATAGTGCTACATGTAGGAGTTATGTAAATAAAAACAAAGTCATCAAGTTGGAGTTTCCTTTGGCCATTTCATTGTTCTGAATACTGTAATGTACATACTATATACAGTTCCTCATTTAGCAACCAGCTCATTTAACGACCTCATTAATCGCTCATTAATTGCAGGAGCAGAACTCGGTCATTAAATGAAGAGTGCCTGTGGCCTATTGTATTTGGGGAACATTCACTAAGCATGTTGTGCAAATAAATACAGCATTCATGAAAAGACAAATGTCTTCAAAGTATGTATTATTTCTATAATGTCAATACTGGGGAAAAATAAGCTACTGATATTTTTTCAATATTGAGGCAAAAATACATGGATTGCCTGTTTTGATGTAGAAGGGAGTGATTTGTTGCAGGTATCATGAGATCTATTGGTCACATATGATATAGGCAGAACAGCTGTGCCAAAGGGCCAGAAAAATTTATCAGTGCACTCTTGCTATTGGGCTCACTTCTAAGGTCTATCTGCTTCCAACAGTTCCTCAGATGATAATAAAACTGACTCATCTGGAGTTAAAGAAATGCTCAAATATAAACAAACTCTTTGGAAGTGATGGTACCATTGAAACTTTTTTTTTTTTTGTGGGTACCGGGGGGTCGACCTCAGGACCTCACGCACCAGCAGGCGCCCGTGCCGCTGAGCGATATCACCGGCCCCTTTTTCGTATGTGGGTTCCGGGAGTCGAACTCGGGCCCTCACACTTGCCGGGCAGATGCTTATGCCACTGAGCCATCTCACCGGCCCCTACCATCGAAACTTTTTGATATGTAGAAATGTCTCATATCATATGAGTGTACATATTTTCTCAAGGGTTATATATATACTTCCAAACCACAGGAAACAACTGAACAATTAATTATCACTATTATTCTTGTGATTTGTGTTATGTGTTTAATTTTCATCTTGCACTCCTGGCTAGTAAGCTCCTTTACTCCATACTTTATGTCTTTCTATCTTCGTAGCAATGACGAACATTTTAGAGCTTTCAGTGATACCAAGAGCTCACTGCAGCACGTTGCCATAGGTTGACCACCACTGTGAGACTAAGGTATTTACTGAAGAGGCGGACAGAGCATTGGTTCCGTTAATGCCAGTTTCACACACAAGGATATTTGGCATTTCCAGTGACTTTTAGAGTGAAGCAGTTTTGTGGTTCTGTGTTATCTTATTAATAGTGTTTTAGTTTTGTTGGTTCCTTGTAATGACTTGAAGAAGCTCCTTCATTAATGAGATGAAATTGCACATTCAAAGCACAGCTTCCAGCAATATCTACTGTGTGTCATCCATGTAACCTTGAAGAATTCATGGAAGCTGCTAAGATGCCAGCAAAGGGCATGTAAGGAAATATAGGAATAGACACTTTATTGATTTGCTACACATCATATCTGCATTGCCTCTGTTTGGCAATCATTTATGATGAGCACTTTCTATATTAGTGCTCCATCATAAAATATCCTGGATTTTCTGAATAATTATCACCCCTGCCTGTTCTGACACGTGAGGGATCAGTATTGCCTGAACCCAGCTGATGTGATGATTTGTTGGCAGCTGCTGTATTTTATTTTAAAGATTACTAAAGAGTATGTGTTCTTAAGAAAAACAGATCATTTTCATAGAACCATGTTGATAATATGATGTCTAATACAGATACGCCACATTTAACGACCCACCTGTTTAACGACTCTTCAGACTTATGACAAGGCACGCTGTTCAGACTTACGACCTGCCTCTGGGACTAATTATGTCTGTTATTCTTCTTTTTTGTACACTTCTGTACATCTTGTTTATACAGCCTCAATGTCTTTTCTTGTACAGTGCACCTTGTTTATAGAGTACTGTAATTTTTGCTGATTAGACTGTACAGTGCGGTACTGTAGTTTTATGTTCTGTCATACATTACAGTACTGCATGTAAGAGTTATGCAAATAAAAGCAAAGTTATCCAGTTGGTGTTTCCTTTGGCCATGTCTTTGTCCTGAATATTGTAATGTACGTACTAGATACCTGTGGTGGTGAACCTATGGCACACGTGCTGCAGCAGGTGCACAAGCCAAGTCGCCCAGCAGCCAAGCACCAAGTAGCAGTTGTTTTCTCTAAACTAAAACCTCAGTATCCAGGTTTAATTGTAGTGTTGGAACTTTGCAACAGATAAGTGGGCTTGGGGTTGCAGTTTGAGCACTCAGTCTCTGAAAGGTTCGCCATCACTGCACAGTTCCTCATTTAGCAACCTATTCACTTAATGACCTACTCGCAGGACCATAACTCGGTTGTTAAACAAGGAGTATCTGTAGTTGGCAAGGGTAAGAGGGCACTTTCTGGGGTAGTGGCCATGTTCTATACCTTGAAAGGGATTTTTGGTTACACAAGTGCAACAAATGGGTGCTTAAGATTTGGGCATTTCTTATTTGTAAATTTTACATTCAAAGGAAAATCTAAGTAAATGTCAAACTCTCACTTAATCGAATGCTGATGTATTTAAGGGGACTTGTACCAATATCTGTAACTGATTTTAAAAAAAGAGTGAATAGAAGGACAGAGGCGTGGGAAGATGGCTAGATACGTAATAAAATTTTAGTGGTAAAATGTAGGTGATGGGTAGACTGGTGTTAACTATAATTTTTTCAATTGTATGCCTGAAATTTTTCATAACAAAGTATTAGTGGAAATAAGTACACAAGAAAACTAAAAATAATATAAAAACCAAACACTTTGCTAAGTTACTTTGTCCCCAGAAAAAAATTACAAACCAAATAATATAATAAGTAATATAATAAGTAAATGTATCCAACTAATTTATTCTAATTGGGTTGATTCTGATAAAAATCAGAACTTGTTAAAAATTCTCAGCCAAAAAAAAGGAATTGCTTATGGTACAGTGACAAAAGGTCCAACGTGCAAGGCCATACGTCAACTGTGACCAAGAGGAGACCACATCAGGCATCTCTGGTTAACTCAAAATTGTAATCCTACTACTCTGGGAGGCTTGGATGGGAGGATCAAAAGTTCAAGCCCAGCCTGGGCAATTTAGTGACTGAACAAGACTGTCTCACATTAAAAATAAATAATTTTTTTTAAAGTGGGGATGTAATTCAGCAGGAAAGCCCTGGATTTAATCCCTAGTAGCACCAAAAAACAGAACAAAAGGAAATAAAACAAAAGTCGGGCATGGTGGCACATGCCTGTAATCCCAGCACTCGGGAGGCTGAGGCAGGAGGATCGCTGTGAGTTCAAGGCCAGCCTGGGCTACATAAGCGAGTTCAAGGCCAACCTAAACCACATAGATAGACCCTGTCTCAGAAAACCAAAACCAAAACCAAACCAAACCAAACCAAACCAAACCAAACCAAACAAAATATATATATATATGAATTGTAGAATTTAATAAAAATTGTAGAATTGAATGATTACTTGGGAGAGAACGTATTTGGGTCTATAGAGTTTTTTAAAATTTGTTTTGAAATTAGGTAACAATATCTGGTTCAAATTTAACATTATTTTGTTTCATTGTATCTTTCTGACAACAGCTTAATTAAGCTGTACTACACACCCCATACAGTTCACTCAAGGTGTTCACTGGTTTTAGTATATTCACGGAACTATGCAACCATCACAACATTAACATTAAAACATTTTCATCATCCCCCAAAGAAACTCTATATCCTTTGCAGTCACTCCCCAGGGGCTCTCTTCCACCCCCACTCCCAGGTGACCACCTAATCTACTTTGCCTGCACAGTTTTGCCTACTCTAGACATTTTATATAAATGGAATCATACAACATATGCCTTTTCGTATCTGACTTCATTCACTTACCATAATGTGGGGATTTTTTGTTGGTTTTTGTTTTTGTTTTTGTTTTTGTTTTGAGACAGGATCTCACTATCTAGCTCAGGCTGTCCTTGAACACACTATGTAGCCCAGGCTGGCCTCGAACTCTTGGCAATCCTCCTGCCTCTGCTGTGCTTTCAGGCATGCCCCACCACGTGTGGCTATAATGTTTTGGTTTTTTTAAACTTTTTTTTAGTACATATTTGTCATCCATTTGATCACATTCATCGTAGGGAATTTGTACCTGTACATAATACATCTTAATTCTTCTTTTTTTCCCCATTCCCCTCCTCTCTATTCTATCTTTCTTCTCCTCCCTATTTATAAGAGCTTTGTTTCCATTTTTTCCTTCCATTTTCTTTTTCTTCCTTTTCCCTTCTTTCCCTTCCCTCTCCCCCCCATTTGAACATGTTCTTCCTACTTCCCAATATCTACCTTCCACTTAGCATAATGTTTTAAAGTTTCATCTATGCTGTAGCATGTTATCACGATACCGCTTCATTCCTTTGGCATGGATATACCACATCTTGTTTACCCACTTGTCCAGTTGGGACAGGAAAATAAGGTGTAGCTAAAACTAGCTGGGAAAGGAGGCGTGACAAGATCCTGGAACACATGCCCAGAACAGTTCTCAGAACCCTGCATGTGGTCTTCTCACAAAAACTTGAGGAAGTTTTTGATAGAATGACCCGGATGTGATGCCAGCCTGGGAATATAAAACAGAGACAGTTGCCAGGTGTGGCGGCACACACCTGTAATCCCAGCACTCAGGAGACAGAGGCAGGAGGATCGCTGTGAGTTTGAGGCCAGCCTGGGCTACAAAGAGGGACCCTGTCTCAAAAAAGAAAAACAAAAACAAAAAACATAAAAACCATAGTTGCCATTAGGTGCTCACTACTCACTACTACCCACTGTTGTGCCTCTTCACGGTAGCCCTCCCTAGACTGTAGGATGTATTTTTTTTTTCCTCCCTTTCTACTAAGCCCAAACTCGCTCTGCAGAGCCCATTTTTCCCCTACCCCTCTGTTTTTTCCCTACCTTCAATAAATGTGCAACTTTACCACCATTTATGGTTGTTTCATTCAACTTTTTGTCCGGGACAGAAAGAACCTAGAAACCACCTCCAGAGGAGACTCCAACATCCCAAAACTTGGTAGTGCATTAATAGATATTATGAGTTATTTTAACTTTTTGGTTATTATGAATAATGCTGCAATTAATATTTATATATAAGTTTTCCTGTGGACAGATGTTTTCAATTTCCTTGCATATATATCCAGGAGTGGAATTGATGGGTCCAATGGTAACCCAATGTTTAAACATTTGAAGAAATACCAAACTCTTTTTCAAAGAGGCTGCATCCTTTACATTCCCATCAGCAGAGTATAGGTGGTCCAATTTCCCCAGAGGCATACTGTTAAGGTTTGTGTCTAGGTGTCCCCCCAAAGCCTCATGCAGTCACTGGGGTGGGCTTTTCAGAGGTGGTTGAATCTAGAGTTTGCAAGTGATTCATGGTCCAATGCTGGGATTAAGGTTGTGAGTGCTACACCCATCCTAGGGAGGGTAGCCTGCATACAATATAAGGGACAGAAAGAGGCTCTTTCTCCTGCCTTGTTGCTTTTGCTGTCTTCCACCACCATGAATTGTTGCCCCTCTGCCATGTGCCACCCTGTCATGGAGCCAGCCCATTATGGACTGCAACCTCTACAAACTCTAAGCTAAATAAATCTTTCCCCCTTTAACTTTGAGTGTTGGGTATTTTGTCCCAGCAATGGAAAAAAGTAACTAAGACACACACCAATACTTGTATTATCTTTTTGATGATAGCCACCCTAGTGGGCATCACTGTGCTTTGAGGCATTTCAGCTGTAGTATCCGTTGAACTGGACATTAGCAGAAATTGTACTTTTTATAAAGCAAAAGTAAAATGTGTTCATTTTAAGAGAGAACTAAAACTTAAGCTGGTGGTTGTGCACGGCCGTTAGCTCAGCACTCTGGGAGGCTGAGGGAGGAGGATCTAAAGTTTGAGTCTAGCCTGGACAATTTAGTGAAACTCCTTCTCCAAATTAAAATAATAATAATAATAGTAATATTAAAAGGACTGGGGATGTAGCTGAGTGCAAACACCCTGGGTTCAATCCCCAGTAGGAGAGAGAGGGAGAGAGAGAGAGAGACAGAGAGACCAAGAGACATGGGCACAGACAGAAACACAGACAGAGAGACAGACTGAGAGAGAGAGAACCAGAGTACCCAGCTTTCTAGAAATGAAAATATGATGCAATTTGGAAAAAGAAGATCGTGGCTGTCCTGAATGCAAGGCGGTCCTCTTGTATCCCTGGGTGGAGCATTTGGTTCTGGGAATGGTCCTGCAAAGACTCAGAGAGAAAAAGAGAAACTACCACAATATGAACTCTTGTGATCTTATCTATCGTTTTTGACTCAGACCACATCAAATTCAACCAATAAAAGCTCAAGAAAGTCTTCTTCTTTCCCAGTGGTACATGCAAGGTGTTGGTTTACTCTCACAATCAGGTATCAGTAACTAAAATCTATTGGTAGTTAATGAAGTACTTTATTAGCTATATAGGTTAACTGAAAGATTTATCTAATCCTGGACACATAGGAAATTTTTTCTTTTTGGAATGTTGAAAAGAATTCAACTATCCAATGTTATGGCTCATGTCTAGATGTTGCCTCCAAACCTCATGTGGCCATGGGGGGGTTTTAAGGAGGTGGCTGGATCTAGGGTGTGTGATGCTGGGATTAAGGGTGTGTATTACTAAATTAGTTCACTGATTGGTTTGGCATAATTCTGAGTGCGAATAATGGGAAGGCCTACCTGGATATAATATAAGGGACAGAAAGAGAGCTGCTGTTGTCTCTTGCCGCTTACTACTTGCTGCTTGTATTTCGCTGCTTTGCTGCCTTCCTTCCTTCTGCCTGCCATGATCTGTTTCTCCTCTGCAGTGCCCCTCTGCCATGCCATCCTGCCTTGGAGCCAGCCAACTATGAACTGAAACCTCTATAAACTGTGAACTAAATAAACCTTTCCTCCTTTAACTTTGGGTATTGGGTATTTTGTCTCAGAACAAGAAAAGTAACCAAGACACTAACATCTGCAATTAACAACAAAACAATGTTATACCCAGTACAGCAATATTAATGAGCAGGAGAGATGTTACAAGAACATCAGTAACAACAAAAAATCCAGATTAGGTCTTACAATAAGAAAATGTGAGGACACTTAAGAAAAATACAACTTACTTTAGTCAAATGCTGCCAGCTTTACTAACTCTAAATATATCTCTGAAAACTATACCATATTGTATTCCAGAAACAGTTTATATTTTTGTTTGTTTGTGACACATATATGGCAGAAAAACTTTTAATTACTTTAATACTTAGAGAGAACTAGATGTGGTGGTGTTCATCTGTAAACCCACCTTTCTGGGAAACCGAGGCAGAAGGATAGAAAGTTTCAGCTCAGCTTGTGCAATTTATGGACCTAGAAAGACCTTGTCTTAAAATAAAAATAAAAGGGCTAGGGATGTAGCTCAGTGTGAAAGCCCTAGGCTCAATCCCCAGTAGTACAAAAATAATAAACAAAAAAATAAATAATTTAAAAGGATTGGGGATGTAGCTCAGTCAGAAGACCCTGGATTTGACCCCCAGTACTACAAGAAATGAAAACAGCTGGGCATGATGGCACATACTTGTAATCCCAGCAGTAGGGAGGCTGAGGCATGAGGATGCTGAGCTCCAGGCCAGCCTGGACTATTCAGTGAGGCCCTGTCTTAAAACAACAACAACCCTCTAACATTTTGTCCTTTTCTTGGTCTCATAGTTTATCAACCTCTACATTCTTAACATTTTTGTACCAGACAATATGTTTTGGGCTGTGCAGTCTTGTGCACTACACATGTCCAGCAAGATCATTGGCTTTCACTCAGTAGATGCCAAGATCGTCAGTATTCTTCTCCCAACCCGACCAAGTCGAGACAAGAGAAATATCTTCATTTACTGCCAAAGTCCCCAGGGGGAAATTGCCCCTGGCTATGGACCAATTTATGTGTGTGTTTTTTTTTTAATGGATCTAAAGTATATATTCTTAATTTGTTATATTCATTAAGTGAAAAGTTATTAATCTTTAATTGAAGAGAATGAAATTTACCATATTGTCATTACCTGTTAAAGCTAAAGGAAGTTATTTTTTACTTTGATATTATCCACAGTTATTTCTTTCTATGAGTTAGCCACACTTTATAAAGGAAAAAAATTGTCTATTTCTAGTTCTAAAAAACCAATACCAGACTACCTGATTATAAGGTTTATCTGGAAAAATAAGCCAAGATACTAAGAAAATCTGGAAGAAAAGTAAGGGGACCTAGCTCTACTGGACAGGAACATATTTTAAATCTCCAATGATTAGCATTTTGTGGTACTGAAACATAAACACAGTGGTTTAACTAGTTATGAAGACCAGAAATAGACTCAAATACTTGTGGAAATATAGTACAGTTAAAGATGGGATGTCAATTCAAAGATAGACATCTCCAGAAAATTAAACTTGAATTCATACCTCAACCTTTAAATCAGAATGAGTTCCAAATGGATCAGAAATTTTACCATAAAAAATAAGAAGCCATTAAAATACAAGATGAGTCTATCATTTCTAACCCTGACACAAAGTCAATTGGAAAAATTTTTAATTTTTTTTTTAGCAAAAACTACACGCAAGCAAAGTCAGAAGACAAACTAACTAGGAAAACTGTGTTTCAATTTGTAATACAGATAAAAAGCTAATCTCACTAATAAAATTTCTTGGTAAGACTGGCATTAGCTCAGTGGTAAAGCACATAGCTAACTTGCTTGAGTTTCTGGGCTCAATCCCTGGAGTTCCAAAAATCCAATAAATTAATACAAAATCAAAGAGCTGGGTAGAATCTGCTAATGGAGGACCACAAGACCCAGTTTTCTAGAGGTCAACATGACATAATTTGGAATGAGAAGATTGTGGCTGCCCTGAATGCAAAGCTGTCCTCTTGTGTCCCTGGGTGGAGCCAGTGGTTCTGGGAATGACCCTCTGAGGTGAGTTGTCTACACCAGTCCACATCTTTTTGACGATATCTGTTTTCAGACGTGTGGAGGAACTCCAAGATAACTCAGTGGATTCTTTATTAAGAACAAAGTCCAGATCCCTTTTTAAAATGAGTAAATCTTGAAAACTTGTGTTCCTGTCTCAGACAGGGCTTGAGATTGGAACTTTCTTCTTTCTTGATTTCCCCCAGTCAACACTGCTTGAGATCTGTATAGTTCTTGTGCTCATTTGTCAGGAATTTGCCAGGGCAGTCACAATTTCAAATGTTCTGCTCCCAATTATGGACCATGAGATCTGAATTTTGGTGCTAGGAATATAGTTATAGTTAAAGTAAACAGGCTGAATTTTTGTCTGTTGACTTCGGCCAATTCTTGGTATTTCTTCCTAGGAAGTTTCCTGAGTATCAGAGATCTCGGGGGTACAATGGTTCCTCCTATTCTTAGCATCAGGTAAAGGCAACAGACTTATCAGCAAACAGCAAACGAACTGAGGAATAAGGGACATGACAAGGACAGTGCCTGTTCATTCTGCAGGAGTCACCTTTGCCTCTTTCTCCGAATACCTTCAAGGCCCTCTGACCAGCAAAGCCCTCAGGCATCCCCAGTGGGTACTGCTACCCAGAATACAGAGGAAGGCATTAATAGCCTGTCAATAACTGTGTTTTCTAGGGGAAATTACCAGGCAATCCTGTTCAAATACCTTCAGTTGCCAGGTAGTTAAGGATGTAAATATGTAAAGAGATTTGATTAAAAAGGATGGTCAAACTTAATAGTGAACTTCAAATTGTATGCACCATGAAAAAGCATTGTAATGCAAAAAAAGAATTTTTAAAATGGTGCTTGCCAAACAAACTCTATGCTTCCAGTTTCCAACTCCTGGTTTGGAGGATCTTCATCAACATCAGAGAAGAGAACAGATCTTGGATAAAATTGTGTAAGCTGTAATGAATGCATTCCTTGCCTAATTATTCCTAACCAGCTTCTTCTAATACAAGGCTTATGTGTTGTGCCTTGGGGTACATATTGTTTCTTCTATGTATCTCCATGGGCAACATGAAGCTCTCTGCAGTGCCCTTCTTAAGACTTTCTAAAACAGAGCACTGTTGCTGATTAACTTGTTTTCTTTCCGTTCTAATGCCTCATAATAAATAGACTACATTCTGGAAAACAAGTGAAAAACAAAAACAAAACAATACAAAAACTCCCAGTGTCTGGGTAAACCCAATCATTTTTTCTCTATGTTCCCCTGTGTGCAGACCCTTTGTGCTAACTAGCAGTGACATGTGAGTCATAGCTCTTTTTCTCCAGGGGAAGAAAAAGCTTGCTTCTCTTATTGATCCAGGGGACCTTCAGGAGCCACCACATGCTCCTGGATGCTTCTGTCAGATGAAGGCAAGTTCAGTTGGAATAAATGAATTCAGACAGAATTTCAGTGTGGGAAGGCATCCAGCCATCCCCAACACAGGCAGCAGGGACAGATGGGGCCTCCCACTGCTCCATGATGAAGGGATTTTGGGGAATTCTGGCCACCAGGGTGAGGTAGATGTCACAGATTCAGCAAGGGCAAAGTCTGACTGCCCAAAGTTGTCAGGACCACTGGCCCAGCAAGTGGCCAGGCACTTTAAGTAAAGGAAGCCCTTTATGGCACCAAGGGAGCACATGAAAAGCAAATGTCAGTAGGCAAGGTATCAAGATGAGATACTTCTGCAGGCCAAAGGAGAAAAATTCTGTGAGGTGAAAGGTTTCACGCAATATGAGGCCACTTACTGAGTCCCTCTATCCTTACTATCTGAATAGAACACCCTAAACTTTAAAGGATCCCTGGTCAGTTGATGGGGAAAAGAATCACTTAGAGAATTCAAGTTTTCCAAATCTGCTTCTGAAGCCTGGTGCTCTTTTCTGGGAAGAGCAGAAGCTTCATGTATAGAAGACCTGACAGATGAGATCCCAGCCTACAGCAGGTGAGGTTCTGTGTCTAAAGCCCTAACCCATCTTTTGATGGAGGAGGCCAGAATCCTTATATTTTACAACAGAGATCAAGCTCAGAGGCACAGACTCTAAAATAAAATAAGATTAGCTTGTCACAGAAGACCACATTATTATTATTATTATTATTATTATTATTATTTTTTGTGTGTGTGGGTACCGGGGGGTCGACCTCAGGACCTCGCGCACCAGCAGGCACCTGTGCCACTGAGCGATATCACTGGCCCCTTTTTTCATATGTGGGATCTGGGAGTCAAACTCGGGCCCTCGCGCTTGCCAGGCAGGCGCTTATGCCGCTGAGCCATCTCACTGGCCCGAAGACCACATTATTGGTAGGCAGATGTCTCTATGAAGTGACATTCATGTTTCCTTCGGGTTTTAATTTTGAGGTAAAATATGGTATTTATTACAGTATTGCAGAATGTGTTACAATGTATATAACTCAATTCACTTAGTTGAGACTTTTGTCTTTTTTTATTATTTTAAAAAGGAGGAAAAATATAGCACAAAATTTCAAAACAAGATAATAGGAGGGTAACAATGGTTAATACATCGCTTATTGTTATCTTTAAATTAGTTACTCAGAGTACAAGATATTGGCATTCAATTGTCCAAACAATATTAGCACAAACCTTTCTTTTCAATAAACTAAGAGAAATTAGTAGTATATCTAGCTTAACTATCATATATATATATATATTTTTTTTTTTTTTTTTGCTTTTCCCTTCCTTCTTTTCTCCATTCCCTCATCCCAGTTTCTCTTTCCTTTTGAGCAGTTTCTTCCTGTTTTACAATATCTATTGTACATTTTGGATCTTATTTACTCTATCAGCTTCTCACACTAGGAAGATAATATGATGTTCACACATGTGTGTCTGGTTTATTTCACTTATGAGTATGGTCTTGAGTTGCATCCATTTACCTACGAGAGTCTCCAGTTTATCCTTCTTTATGGCTGAGTAGTACTCCATTGTATAAAAATACCACAACTTTTTTATCCATTCCTCGGTTGATGGGCATTTGGGTTGTTTCCAAGATCTGGCTATTACAAATTGTGCTGCTATAAACATGGGTGCACATATGTCGCTGTGATACGATGTTTTTAATTCTTCTGGGAAAATACCCAGAAGGGGAATAGCTGGGTCAAATGAGACCTCCAATCCTAGTTTTTTGAGGAATCTCCGCACTGATTTCCACAGTGGTTTCCCCAGTTTACACTGCCACCAACAGTGGAAAAGGGTTCCTTTTTCCCCACAGCCCTTCCAGCATTTGTTATTGGTTGATTTCTTGATGATAGCCATTCTTTCTGGGGTGAGATGGAATCTCAGTATTGTTTTAATTTGCATCTCTTGAATGACCAACGATGTAGAACATTTTTTCATATATTTATTTGCCATTTGTATTTCTTCATCTGAGAAGTGTGTATTCATCTCAGATGCCCATTTTTGGATTGGGTCTTTAAATTTGGGAGGTCTGATTTTTTTGAGTTCTTAATATGTTCTCGATAGTAATCCTTTGTTTGAGGAATAGCTGGTGAACATTTTTTCCCAAGTTGTGGGTTGTCTCTTCACTCTGTTGGTGGTTTCTCTTGCTGCGCAAAAGCTTTTTAATAAGATGAGATACCAGTTGTTGATTGTTTGTGATAGTTCCTGTGTGGTCAGGATTTTATTCATAAAGTCCTTTCCTACAACAATGTCTTCAAGAGTTTTACCTATTCTATCTTCCAGCAGATTTAATGTTTCTATTTTAATATTTAGATCTTTGATCCATTTTGACTTTAGTTTAATGCATGGTAAAAGATATGGGTCCAATTTCAATCTTTGGCATGTGCAGAGCCAGTTTTTCCAGCACCATTTATTAAAGAGGCTATCTTTCTTCCAGTGAATGTGTTTGGCACCTTTGTCAAAGACAAGGTGGCTTAGTATGTCTGGAGTTGTTTCTGCATTTTCTAATCTGTTCCATT
The DNA here is from genome assembly GCA_028451465.1 of Erethizon dorsatum. NCBI lineage: Eukaryota > Metazoa > Chordata > Mammalia > Rodentia > Erethizontidae > Erethizon > Erethizon dorsatum. The sequence goes on from CM051826.1 coordinate 27,605,743, forward strand.
GATTTTTGGGTCTGTTTTTTTTTGCCAGTACCACACTGTTTTTATTGCTGTAGCTTTACAGTATAATTTCAAGTCAGGGATTATGATGCCCCCTGCCTTGCCTTTGTTGCCCAGAATTTCCTTTGCTATTCTACGTCTTTTCTGGTTCCAAATGAATTTTAGGATTGTTTTCTCTAGTTCTGTGAGACATGCTGTTGGAATTTTGATTGGAATTTCATTAAGTCTGTATAACAATTTTGGAAGTATGGCCATTTTCACTATATTGGTTCTTCCTACCCAAAAGCAAGGGATATTTTTCCATTTCTGATATCCTCTTCAATCTCCTTTTTCAGAGTACTGTGGTTTTTGATGTAGAGGTCTTTTACATCCTTTGTGAGACTGATTCCTAGGTATTTCATTTTTTTGTATGCTATTGTGAAAGGTGTTATTATCCTAATTTCTCTTTCAGTGAGTTTGTTATTTGTGTACAGGAAGGCAATTGATTTTTGATTGTTGACTTTGTATCCAGCTACACTACTGAATTTACTTATTAAATCCAGCAGTTTTTTAGTGGAAGTTTTGGGGTCTTCTACGTAGAGTATCATGTCATCTGCAAATAATGATAATTTAACTTCTTCCTTTCCAATCATTATTCCTTTTATTTCTTTCTCTTGTCTAATTGCTCTGGCTAAAGTTTCCAGGACTGTGCTGAATAAGAGTGGAGACAGTGGACATCCTTGTCTTGTTCCTGATTTTAGAGAGAAAGCTTTCAGTTTTGTCCATTTAGTATATTGGCTGTTGCTTTGTCATAGATGGCTTTTATCAGATTGAGATAAAGACCATCTATTCCAATTTTCTGTGGGGTTTTTATCATGAATGAGTACTGGACTTTGTCAAAAGCTTTTCTGCATCTATTGAGATGATCATATGATTTTTGTCCTTGGCTCTATTCATATGATGTATTACATTTATTGCTTTACGTATGTTGAACCATCTCTGCATCCCTGGGATGAATCCAACTTGGTCATGGTGTATAATCTTGATGATTTGCTGCATTCTGTTTGCCAGTATCTTATTGAGGATTTTTGCGTCTATGTTCATTAGGGAGATCGGCCTATAATTCTCTTTCTTAGTTGGGTCCTTCCCTGGTTGTGGTATCAGGGTAATGCTTGCTTTCAGGAATGAATTTGGGAGTATTGCTTCCCTTTCAATTTCATTAAAGAGTTTGAGCAGTAGTGTTGTTAGGTCTTCTCTAAATTTCTTGTAGAATTCAGCAGTGAATCCATCAGGGCCTGGGCTTTTCTTTGTTGGTAGGTTTTTAATTACATCTTCAATTTCATTGATTGATATTGCTTTATTTAGGATTTTATATCTTGATTCAGCTTTGGTAATTCATATGTATCTAGGAATCTGTCCATTTCTTCTGCGTTTTCCATCTTATTAGAATACAAGTTTTCAAAGAAGGTGTAGATGATCTTCTAGATTTCTGCAGGTTCCATTGTGACTTCACCCTTTTCATTCCTAATTGCGTGGATTTGAGTCTTTTCTTTCCTTTTTTTTTGATAAGGTTGGATAAGAGTTTGTCGATTATATTTAACCTTTCAAAGAACAATCTTAGATTTGTTGATTCTTTATGTTTTTTTTAGTCACCAATGCGTTAATTTCTGCTCTGATCTTTATAATTTCCTCCCTTGTATGAGCTTTTGGCTTAGCCTGCTCTTCTTTCTCTAGAAGTTTGAGGTTCACCATTAAGTGATTTATTTGGGCTTGCTCTGTTTTCCTGATATGGGTATTTACTGCTATAAATTTCTCTCTTAGGACTGCTTTCGTTGTGTCCCATAAATTCTGGTATGTTTTACTGTCATTATCATTCAATTGTAGAAACTGTCTAATTTCTTCTTTAATTTCATCTGTGACCCATTGGTTGTTCAGGAGGGTGCTGTTTAATTTCCATGTGTTTAGGAAGTTCAAGAGGTTTCTTTTGTTATTGATTTCCAATTTCATTACACTATGGTCTGATAATATGCATGGGATAATTTCAATTCCTTTGCATTTACTTAAGCATGTTCTATGAGCTAGTATATGGTCTATTTTGGAGAACGTCTCGTGTGCAGCTGAGAAGGATGTGTATTCTGATGTTGTGGGGTGGAACACTCTGTAGACATCTACTAAGTCCATTTGTTCAGAAGTTTGGTTCAGTTCCAATATTTCATTGTTGATTTTTTTGTCTAGTTGATCTGTTTTTTTGTGACAGTGGGATACTGAGATCTCCCAATACAATTGTATTAGTGCTTATTTGATTTTTAATGGCCATTAATATCTGTTTTATATAGTTGGGAGCATTGGTATTTGTTGCTTATTATATTTATGATTGCTATCTCTTCCTCTTGGATTTTTCCCTTTATAAGGATGAGTGACCTTCTTTATCTCTCTTAATCAGTCTTGGCTTGAAATTCACTTTGTCTGCAAACGGAATAGCTACCCCTGCTTTTTTCTGGGTTCCTGTCACATGGAGTATTGTTTTCCATCCTTTGACTTTCAGTCTATGAATTTCTTTTTGAATTAAATGTATTTCTTGGGCCAGTGAGATAGCTCAGCGGCATAAGCGCCTGTTTGGCAAGCGCAAGGTCCTGAGTTCAATTCCTGGAACCCACATATGGAAAAAGGGCCAGTGATATCACTCAGAGGCATGGGTGCCTGCTGGCAGGCAAGGTCCTGAGTTCGACCCCCAGTACCCACAAAAAAAAATGTATTTCTTGTATGCAGCATATTGTTGGATCTTGCTTCTTGATCCATTCTGCCAGTCTGTGTCTTTTGATTGGTGAATTGAGACCATTAACATCGATGGTTAAAACTGATACGTATTGACTTATCCTTGTCATGTTATTTTCTTATTTTTGGCTCCCCCTTCTTTTTTTCCCTCCTTCTGTTTAATTGTTTGCCTTGCCTGGTGGATTCCTTCAGTTGGGGTTCATGGAGTTGTAGTCCTTGTTATCTCTTTCTAGAATGTCCTTCAAAATATTTTGGAGTGCTGGTTTGGTGGTAATAAATTTCCTCAGATGTTCTTTGTCATGGAAGAATTTTATTTCTCCATCAATTTTGAAAGATAGTTTTGCGGGGTACATCAATCTGGGTTGAAGGTTGTTTTCCTTTAAAACTTGAAATACTTCACTCCGAGCTCTTCTTGACTTGAGGGTTTGTGCTGAGAAGTCAGCAGTGATTCTGATGGGCTTTCCTTTATAAGTGATTTGTTTCTTTTCCCTAATAGCTTTTAAGATTCTATTCTTTTGTTGAATTTCTGGAATCTTGACTATGATATGCCTGCCTGTAGATTTTTTTCATCGTGGTTAGTTGGAGTTCTATATGCCTCACTTATCTGTATGTCAAATTCTTTATCTCTACCAGGTAAGTTTTCTGCCATGACATCTATGAATAATTTTTTATATCATTTGTGCTATCTCCTGTTTTTTCATTGACTCCAACCAATCTTAAGTTATTCTTCTTTGCCTCATCTAGTAGCTACTGGATTGATTTCTCATGGTCCCTTGCTATTTTTAAGAAATCTTTCTTTTCATGATTGCTAACCACAGGCCTGTCTTCTATACCTGAGATCCTGTCCTCATATTGGCTTAATCTGCTGTGAATACTTTCAATGGAATTTTTATTCTCCTAGATATCTGCTTGAATCTGCCTTATGGATTCCATTTCTTTCCTATGCTGAGCATTCATGGCTTCCATAATTTTTTAAGGTCATTTTTCTTTTTGTCTGTATCTGCTCTAGAGTCCCTAAGCATGGTCTGCATTGTGGACATCATCTCTGCAGTTATCTGAGAAATTATTTCTGATTTGACTTTTTCCAGAGCCTCATTCAATTACTTTGTTGTTACTACTTCAGAGAGGCCAGGTGGGTGGCTTTCAGATTGTCCCACTTCATTGCCCCCTGGGTTTACCTTTGGTGAACTGGATGTCTGGGGTTGCATCTTGTTTAAGTGTCTTCTCATTTTCTTTTCTTTCTTTAGTTTAATTCCTGGGCTGATGCTTGTAAGTTGCCTATGGCAGGTTGCTTTATTGCTAGTATTTAAAACCCTTAGGAGATGACTACTTCTCTGAGGTATCTTCCAGGTATAGCTTGTTTTTGGGTTTGAGTCTGTTGCAAGATCCTACCTCTTCAATTTGTCGGCTACAAGAAATTGGTGCCTATTTGGCCCAGTCCTTGATTCTTTGGCACTGTGTCACAGTATTTTCTGTGACACTTAGTCAATCTCAGTCATGGAATACCAGGAAGAACAGCTGTTTAGAACAATTATGCCACTTTTGGGTATAGTGGTACCAAAAGCATCAAGCACAGCCTAGAAAATGACAGACTGAGCTAACCAGTAATTTGCCACTTTTAACTGTATAAACTAGATTTGTGGTTATATAACAAAATCTAAAACAAACCAGAAAATTATATGCAGTATACAAGTCCTTAATATGTCGATTTTGCCATCAGGGGTTAAAATTTAAAATGGGTTAAGGATAAAAATAGAGAAGTGGAAGAGGAAGAAATTAAAAGTAAGGCTGGAGGACAAAGAGGGATCACGCTAACTTTGGGAAACTGATGCAGAAGACTGGAGGGAAAGAGAGAAGGAAGGGATAAAAAGAAGAGAACAGAATAGAACCACAACCACAAAGAGGCTAGAAACCCTGTTTACACTCATATAAAAATAAGATCAAACAGTGAAGGAAAAAGAATCATAAAAACCACAACAAAAAACAAGAGAGAGAAAAAGAAAAAGAAAAGAAAAAAGTTCATTTCCAGGTTTGTCTCTGCTGTTACTGGTAGACAGTGTGTGGAGACAGAGTCCCGCTCCATGCCAATCTGTCCCAGCAAGCCAGCAGTAGCTTTTTGGTGGGGTAGTAGATAATGTCAGTGAGCCTGTACTTTCTAGCCGAGACCAGACTCATTCGGCCTGCAGCTGTCAGGCACCTTCCATGGGCCTGAGCCCAGCTGGGAGCTGTAGATGGAGCTGGCAGCCGCTCTGAGTTCTGAACTCAGCTGCCTCCCCACAAGATGGCTCCCAGCCAATTGCTCTCTCACGCGGGATGACTGAGCACTCAGCACTCACTGCCAGGCAGTGCAGTCCCTCACGTCTGCTGTTCCCTTCCATGGCTGTGTCTCTCCATGGAGGCCCCCAGGGTCGCCAGCAGTCACCGTGTGTCCACAGGTTTTAATCTCCCCTCTCACGCAGTGAGTCCCATCTCAGGGAGAAGGCGCCGCTGGCTACCTCCTTTTTTTTCATTGAAGTTTCTCTCTTCACTCTCTCCGTGGGCTTCAAATGGCACTTCAGATCCTTTCTGGGTCCAGGGGACCCACTTCCCTCCTTCTTGTCTTCCTCGAGTTGCTATATTCCGTCATCTGGATGGCAACTGTCAGAGAGGCTCTTTGTCTGCCGCTCACCACTCTGCCATCTTGGTAACTCCTCTTTGTCATGTTTTTGATCATTACATTTCTTTCCTTTTGAGATATCTAGGACATCATGTTGAAATTCTGTGGTAAACAGTGTGGTATGCTGGGCTCAGTGGGACAAGCCTGTAATCCTAGCTACTTAGGAGGCTGAGGTGGGGGGATCACAAGTTCAAGGCCATCCTGGATAACTTAGCAAGACCCTCTCTCATAATAAAATAAAAAGGGCTGTGGATATAGCTCAGTACAATCCCCAATACTATAAATAAACAAAAAGCAATGTAGTAAAAATTATGTTTGTGCTCAGGTACAATGATTTTTTATTACCATTCTTTCCAGGAAATTCCTATCCTGAAATAGATGATATATCAACATTATATCAATGACAGTGAAATTTTACATTTAAATGTCCAGGCACTGTTCATTCTAGGCACTTTACATTGTATTTTCTTATTAATTCTTATAATGCTCCTAAGAGCTGGGTAGTATTGTTATCTCATATTTTACCTGATGAGGGAAATGATGCACATGGTTGAGCTATTACCCTATTGTTCTAAAGGAGTTTCTATGTTAAGGGCTCCTAAATCAAAGTCAGCACAAAAATCCTGTTCTATTTTAACTACTCCAAAAGGCATCCTGATTGCCAGACAACTGTGTTATTTCCTGTATTTTGTTATCATCATTCCTGCCCATATAAATTTTGGCCACTTCTATATTTTGAATGTTCCCCAAAAGCCTATGTGATTAAGACTTGATCCTTAGTGTGGGGCTAGCTATTGGGAGATGGTAGAACCTTTAAGAAACAGGGCCTACTTGGAGATCTTTCTTTGGAGACATGCCCTCCAAAAACATGTGGGACCCCAAGACCTTCCTCTCCCTCTCTTTTTTGCTTCCTGACCATGAGGCGAGAAGTTTTGCATTGACATGTACTTCTGCTGTGCCATGCTCTCTTTCCACAGGTATGAAATGAATGGGGCCACTTGATCATGGATAAATCCTCCAAGACTGTGAACCAAAAGAAACCTTTTCTCTTCATACATTGATTATCTTGTGTATTTGTACAGTAACAGAAAACTTGCTAGCATAGCAACTTTCCATTTCTGTCTCTTGAAGTTTGAGTTCATGAATTTATATCATGGATTATGAGGCTGCTCCTCAGATCAGTGCACAAAACATCACTTTGGAAATTTGTTAAAAAGAAATAATATCTCCAGGTTTCACCTCTCAGAGAAATTGATGTGGGAGAGAAGGCTAAAGAGTGAGGGTTTAACCTGTGTTCCTTGTGAGTCTGATGTGCAGCCTGAGGAAAGAAGCACTGGTTCAAAACATGGCACTCTACCTCTTGGACCAACCACTCTTTACTACTAGAAAGATTTTCAAACTAAATAGCTACTATTTGCATATATATTTATTCATAAATTATATATAGATATTATTTTGCTTCTGTGTCACATACAGTGCAGCATGTGCTAAAAGACTAAGATAGTAATGAATAACACGGTAAAGTATTTATGTGACTGAGTAAAGTTTTCACTAAAAATACTGTACACTGAATTTTGTAGTCTTCATTATTTGATCAAATCTTGGTTTAACATTTTATAATTCGGAGATTTAAAAAATCTGGTTCCAAGCTTAGTTTATTTTTGATATTTAGTTTTAATGGTTGTCAAAAGTCAAAAAAGAGGGCCGGTGAGATAGCTCAGCGGTGTAAGCACCTGCCTGGTGGGCGCAAGGTCCTGAGTTTGACTCCAGGAACCCACATACGAAAAAGGGGCCGGTGATATTGCTCAGTGGCATGGGCGCCTGCTGGTGCATGAGGTCCTGAGGTCGACCCCCGGTACCCACAAAAACAAACAAACAAAAAACTTTCAAATAGGTGGAGCACCTTATTGGCAGTACATACAAGATAATGATACTTGTACTTCAATACCATCTGCTAATTAAGCAAAAAATTTTTATGAAATGTGGCTAATTCCAGAGTACTTCGTGTGAGGCAGTAGCTCTTGGAAACCAATGGGCTTAAACAAAAGGCCTTAAAATTTTTTATTGAAACATTTTATTTATTGATTCTCATTTTATTAGGAATTCAAAAGAAACTGGCAAACATTTTAAATTAGATTTAATGACATTTCATAAAGCACTTGATAAAATATTTTATGATGTTAAACTTTGCTGAAATTTTTTTCTTCATGTTCTGGAGTGACATACACATACAATATCATGCATCTATATATGCAACTTGTGTATATAAAAATTTGTATAGATACATCACACATGTACATGTACCTCTATTTTTTCATGCTGTTGGAGCATAATTTTGGGCCCTGGCACATGCTATGCAAATGCTCTACAAATAAACCATACTCCAGCCCTGCATATGTATTTATATACAATGTATAAACCTATATATACTAATATATATGTAAACACATATATTTATATATAGTATATATGTAGTTATATATAGTAAACTCACACATAAATATACATATATAAGTAAGCAAACATTCCTCGTTAATAATAGTAGATCTATCTTTGGAACAAAACACTGGGTCCAGTAGTCCCATCCCTTATTTTCTACTCTAAATTTTTACTTTAGTGTAATAGTAGCTGGCTGTGCATCTCAGTACCTTTCCCTGAGAGATACAGGAAGCAATCGATGTGTTTATTCACTTGGTATGATGAAAGGCAAGATGTGTGCATGTGTGCAAAAGTGTCAAACCAGGATTTTCATTGACACAATGCTCCATGTAACAGGTTTGGCATATATTTACCCAAGCAGCATGGAGGGTCCAATAGACCCATACCACCCCAGGATTTGTTTAAAAAAGTTTTCTTTTGATTTTTCTGGTAGAAGTAGCCCAATTCAGTACAATGGCACATGAAAAATCAGATTTGCAAGTTTTGGAGGAGGTCAAAAGTGAATCATCAGATTACTCATGCATGGATGATGAAAGTGATCCACTATAGTAAAATGCATGTGTTCAAAACAGAAAAGTGGTATGGGTGGATGATGATGATGATGATGATGACTTTGATGTTGGCCATGTGAGCCAAAGTTCCTGTGACAGTGAAATGGAGCAAGAATCAACTGATACAGATGCAGGGAATGCAGACCTCCTTGATTCAGATGATGAAGAAAACAGCAATGTGAGTACATATTTGACTAGTCCAAATGTTGCAAAATGGCCATGCAACCAAATGGATCTACCCCATTATAGAATTTAGGTCTGAAAATATAGTGAGGGTCTTGGTAGGGGTGAAATGTATTGGACAGAATGCCAGCACTGCCATTCAATGTTGGAAATTGTAACAGACCAAATGCTACAAGATGCTATGAAATACACAAATGCTGAAATGCAAGTTAAACATTCTGTGTATACTAATAGCTATTCAAAACTGTATTTATTATGACACCTCACTAGTTGAACTGAAAGCATTCATAGGTCTGCTGTACTTAGCAGGGACTTCTCATGGTAATTGCAGGAAAGTAAAAGACTTATGGAAAAATGATGGATCAAAATATGACATAAAAATTTATGCCCTTGTAAATGCAAAGACTTATTATGCTTTCAATTTAGACATTTATCTTGCAACTCAGCTATCAGGTCCTTATTTGTATAGTAATAAACCAAATGATGTTGTGAACAGACTTGTTGCTGCCATCTCCCAAACTAATTGGAATGTGACATTTGACAATTGGTTTACCAGTTTTCAATTGATGTTACATTTGGTAACAGACCACAAGTTTAGCAGTGCAGGAACAAAGCAGAAATTCCCAATGAAATGTTGCAATTTCAGAACAAACTTTGGATTTCAGAAAGATATAATATTGACCTCACATATGGCAAAGAAAAACAAACTGGTACTGCTGATGTCAATATTGCACCATGTTGGGAAAATACTGATAGAGAAGCCTCGATGAAATGGAAGCCTGAGATGGAAACTTTCTACCACAAAACCAAGGTGGAGTAGATGTTGTTGATAAGTTATGCAGCAAATATGATGTCACTTTAAACACAAAGCATTGGCTAATAGTTGTTTTTTACTCTATCCTAAACATGTGTGGCATAGTTTGATAGTTTGAAGCAAAGAAAACAAAAAGTGCAAAATACCATGGAGAAATTTTCTTAGAGGATTGGGAACTCATAAGAACTGGAACTCGTAAGAGATCATTTACAGCAGAGGAAAAGCAAAATATTTCTGCCCAGGGAACTATGCAAAAAAAATTGTGGAGCACACTGGTGAGCTAACAGGCGAAGAGGCAGGTGCAGCATCACAAAGAGCTACTACAACAATAGGAAAATATAAAAGATGTCAACTGTGCCCTATAAGAAAGGACAGGAAAAGAAAACATGTGCTATCAGTGTAAGCAATACTTGTGTATGGAACATGCAGTTATCACGTGTGAAGACTGCCTTGGGTATGACAGTTGAAGGAAAGATTATTTTCGTGGTAGACTTTTTTTTGTGTTTACATTGTAATTCACATAGGTTTTTATTTTTGATGTTATCTTTTAGGTTTTGTAAGCAAGTAAACAGCTGATGTGAAAATGTTGATGTCTATTTTAAGCACTCATTATATATTTGATATTTTATTTTACTGATATCTTATTTCCCTGCTGAGTACACGTTGTACAATATAGTAGGAAGCTCCTGACAAAACAGGAAAAGAGGTGACAAGACTGTCACATAGGAAAGGAAAGCTAAATACACTTGCTGTCAGTGTAAGCGAGATGTGTGCATGGAACATGCAGTTGTCATGTGTTAAGACTGCCCTGGGTGTGACAATTGAAGCAAAGCTTATTCTTTTTTTTTTTTTTTTTTTTTTTTTTTTGTGGGTACCGGGTGGTCGACCTCAGGACCTTATGCGCCAGCAGGCACCCGTGCCGCTGAGCGATATCACCGGCCCCTTTTTCGTATGTGGGTTCCGGGAGTTGAACTCGGGCCCTCGCGCTTGCCGGGCAGGCGCTTAAGCCGCTGAGCCATCTCACCGGCACCAAAGCTTATTCTTGTGTAGAGTTCTATTGGTATTTTCATTGTAGTTCATATAAAAATTTATTTCTGATGTTGTCTTTTAGGTTTTGTAAGCAGGTACACAGCTGATGTGAAAATGTTGATGTCTATTCTAAATGCACAATACATATTAAGAATTTAATACTTTATTTTATTGATAGTTTATGTTCCTGTTAACTACACAGTGTATAATAAGAACCTCCTGACAAAACAGCAAGCCCACTGAGATATCAAGTATGTCCTACGAAAAGGCCAGGAAAGCAAAACACATGTTCTGTCAGTGTCAGTGATACCTGTGTATGGAACATGCTGTTGTCATGTGTGCAGATTGCCTTAGGTGTGATAATTTAAGGGTTTTTTTGTAAAGTGCTATTGGTATTTTCACTGTAGCTCATAAGAATTTGTGTTTTTCTTTTCAGACTTTGTACAACAAAAAATATTTAATGTTGAACATTTTGATGCTTTTTTATTAACACTCAATAAATACTAAAAATTCAATACTTTATTTGTGCTATTTTTCCTGTTAAGCACTCATTAATATAATAAAACTCATAAAATTGAAATTAATAATTCATCAATAGAAATATTCTAAAGAATAAACATGGGTCTGACAGACCCATGTTTCTGTGCCTTTATGACAAAATTAGTGTTAGGTTCCACAGGTTTTTAATATTTGAAATTATTTTGGTTGAGTTTTGGGCTGGCATCATCATTACTTCCCAGTATAGCTGAAAAAGGGCTCAAGCCAGAAGTATAGTTCTGCCATGTTCTTATTGCTTACCTGTGTTTATCTTCAATTTGAGAGTCATTTGCCAGAAACTTTTTAAACTGCACATCCATTTTGTTAAGATTTGTTTAAAGCTAGGTGACACAATCCACAAGCCCATGGAACCTAGCACATGTCAACTTCTGTCTTTCTCAGGATGTTGAGAGCAAGTGAAACATGGGGAACTCAGTGTAAAGTGCTCCATGATAGGGAGCTTCCCTTCCCTTATGGCACCTCCCACACTGATCTTGTAGGAGCCAGCCCATGAGCTTTGTACCTGACTGAAGGATGATGAAGGTGAATAAAGAGACACAGAATTAGGTTAAAATGTGGGGGCCAGGGGGCTCTTGTCTCCCTTTGACAAAGAGCCCTGACTGACTGGCTCACCCTGCCTTTATTCACTCAGACACATATACAAGCAATTAGAGTAACACGGGATTCATCTGCCTCCCATCATCCACGGTACATATCTGGGTGAACAACGGGATCTCAGCTGTATTAACTTTTCCTTAGACCCTGCAGTGTGCCAGCATGCTTGCACGCTGCCTTTCTCCTTAGTGCTCACAGAGGAGGCCAGTTAGGCCTCAATCTTCCTATCCAGTCTCTCACATCTCATCTGTTCAACATATGACCCAAAGAAGAGGCAGTGGGGTCAACTACATGTGACACCGGTAAAGCTAAATTTCTTTCCCATCTAAAGGAGTCTGCCTGAGCATTACTTTTTTTTTTTTTTTTTTTTTTTTAGTGCTGTGGATTGAACCTAGGGCCTTACACATGCTAGGTGACCCAGAACTTTAAAAATTTTGTTATTTGGAGACAAGGTCTTGCTAACTTGCCCTGAACTTGCAATCCTCCTTCCTCAATTTCCCAGATAGCTGGAATTATAGGAGTGTGCCCCCGCACCTGGCTTTTATGCATCTCTTTAAACAATTTATCCTGTGTTCACTGCTCCACCATAGGGGCAAATGTTAGCAGAGAGAAGGGAGAGCCTGGGATTTGGAGTCAGAAATAACATAATTTAAATTTAGTGTCGACACTTTATATCATGCCTTGCATTAGTCACTCACTTAATTGTACATCACAGTGTTTTTATTTCTACAATTGGAAAAGGAGTATTTACTATGTCTGACTGCTGTAAGGATTAGACTTTTAGACTTATATTTGGGTCTACCTTAAAAAGTAAATGTCTAGTTGTAAAAACTTACCTGATCCTGAAGTTTTATTTTGCTTCTTCCTTCTTATCTTTCCTCCTTTTTCCCTTTTCTTAAAATCTTCTCTAGACACCCCCCCCCCATCCCTCTCTCTCTCTCTCTGAATTAAAACTCAGGCTTCACATGTGCTAGGTAAATACTTTACCACCGAGCTATATCACCAGCCCTTTTAATTTTTAATTTTGAGACAGTCTTGTTAAGTTGTCCAGGAGGACTCAAACTTGCAATCTCCTTCCTTGGCCACCAGAGTACCTGGATTTACAAATGTGTGCCAACATCTCCAGTTTACTTGCTCCTTCTTGGAATACTTCATGCTTTTAGCTTTTAGGATACCACTTTCTCTTTGTTTTCTTTCTACCTCAATGCCCATCAGTCTCATTCCCCAGGCTTTACACGTTGGTGTGACTCAGGGCTCAGTCCTCACACCTCTTCTCTTTATTTTTAGTTATTGTCTCAGGGCTCAGAAATTTGTCATTTTCTCTGTCTGGAAATCTCCAAGTGTGCAAAGACTTGCTCCTTTACTTTAGGTCTGTGTTCAAGGTTAGGTTAGTCTTTCCTAACCATCTTACCTGTTCTCCTTAGCTGGTTTAATTTTCTCCGCAACACTTATCATTACCCAACATGCTTAGTATTACTTGTGGATATATTCATTATTCAGCTCCCTCCACAAAATATAAGCCCTGTGAGGGACAGGATTTTGTATACCTCAGTTTTATACCTAGCAAAATGCAATAGTGCTGGGCAGAGAAGTATCTGATAAAATTTTTAATGAGTAAGTAAATGAAAATAGACAACATTTCTGCATTATTTCCTAAGCTAAAGGGGATGTCTCCTATTTTTGAATGTCTTTTGGTAGTTCAGTCTGTTCAGAAAGAAGGTAGATTTTAGGCCTCTTCCCAAGGTGTCAGTTTATAAAGGAATTATTAAGCTGCCAGCTGTCACATCCATATCAGGAACCTTCTGCTGGTATTAGAATTCTCACAGCCTAAAGTTCATGGGTTCCAAGAATGGCTTTCAGGGTTCTATTAGTTTTCCTGAATTTCAGGATGAAATGTTATATGTGTACATGCATCTTCCTTAGGAGAAGTTTTACTGTTTTGTCGAATTTACAAAGGGATCTGTGGCCCAATTAAAAGGTTTTGAAATTTTTTATCTTCCTTGGATATTGGGCAGCTAAAACCTAACATGTCAAAGATAAAACTCATCACCTTCCTCTCCAAAACAGTTTATCTCTTTGCTTTCCCCGAAGCAAAGCATTGTAGTATTGAAAGTCATGTACAATGCAAGTGTCCAACTACATGTAAGTTTTTAGCCACAGTCTCCCCAGGAATTCATGAAGTACAACTCTCATACCAGTCTACATTAGAAACTGACTAGATTGGGCTGAACTAGTAGTTACACATGCCGGGTCTTGTTCAGCAACAGGGACTTAGAGAACATGTCAAATCCATTCCCAATGGTCAGTTTTTCAGTTATATAAGCATGCTATGTCCTCCCTTCTCCCTCCCCACCGTGTCCCCAGCTTTATTTTTCCAGAGAAAATGTCTAAACATAATACAGGGAGAGGACACAGACAACTATCCTGACACTTGATACTAAACTGTACCCAAACGTCCCTTTTGAGTACTCTCTTGTTTGGCGATTGTTCAAGATTGAACTCCCAGAGTTAGACACGGTACTTCTATTCATGCAGCTTAGTATCGCAAGATGACTGCTGGCTCAATGCAGGATGGCCTGGAAATGGACAAGGCTGAAAACCTATCAAATAGTTAGAAGCCCGCGGTCCTCATCTGGATTGGAAATGCTGTAGAACTGACAGAAGCTACAAAGAAGCAGTGAGAATGCAGAAAGGGTGTCTGCCAGACAACGGGGTAAAAGACCCACAGGAATTGGTGACTGATAGTGAGTAGAAGAAGGAAGGAAAAGGGGAAGGAGGAATCAAGGACGACATCCACGTTACAGTAGAGTGAAGGGGGTAACAAAAGTGGCAAGGGAGCCTGGCATCTCGCTGAAGTCCAACACTGAGAAGAGGGAGGAGAGAGCCCAGAAAACGCAAAGCTCATGAGAGTTGGAGGAGAAGACAGAGTAAGGCCAGGGCAAATCAAACATCCCAGGGAGGCCAAGTCAGGCAAGAATGGCAAGGAGGAGAGCCATGGATATAAGAACTGGGGAAACAGCAAAGTTTGCGCTTTGGGTGTGGGACTGGAGAGAGCGGTCTGAGTTGGACAAAGGAATTATCTTTGTAGCCCCCACAGTGCTTGGCCTAGCGCGTGGCACAGAATAGATACGCGATAAATGCTGAGCCTGGGCGGAATGAACGATGCAAGGAAGGGTTGGCGGCGTTGATCCCAAGCCGGACCTCCCGTTACCAAGGTGATGGTGGGCGGTGGCGCGAGGACGAGGTGGGCGCCCTGGAGGCCAATCCGAGCCTAGGCCTCAGATGGGCCACGCCCCGGCCACGCCCTCTCCCGGTCCCGCCGGGCCCCAGCGCCGCGCGTCGCTCGAAGGCCGCCAGAGGCGTGCGCAGCGGCGCAGCTCCCGGAAGTGCGCCCGAGCCGGCGCCGCGGCCCGAGGTGAGCGCGTGGGCTGGGCAGGCCCAGCTGCTTGCGTCCCGGGTCAGGCCTGGAGCCGCCCGCGCCGGCTCGAGACTCGACTGCTTCTCCGGGAGCGGCGGCGGGGCCTGCTGACGCGCGCGCCCGTGTGCCTGGGAGCGCGTTCGCGGGCGGCGCGGCGAGTGCGGGGGAGGGGCGGCCGGGCTGGGCGCGGACTCGGGGCGTGAGGACGCCGGGGCCGCCGGCGCTGCGTGCCTGCGCCAGTGGGCGGGGCCGTGTGCTGCCGGTCCCCGCGCTGGGGCGGAGCTCCGGCCCTGCCTGGCGGTCTCCCCCGGGACCGAGCATGCATCTCGGGAGGAGGGATCCCGATGGGACGATGTTGGGTCCCTCTCCGGCCAGGGTGCCGTCCACTGTAGGGGGCGCAGGGTGGAGACAACGTCTCTGGTTAGCCCTGCCCTGGCCTGGGGCGCTGATGCCGGTTGCTGCCCCAGCCTTTCGTGACAGTCCCCGGAGCTCCCCAGGATTACCGGACGTTGGCAGCTCTCCGACCCGAAGCACAGGCTTCAGCGCTTCCTTGGGCTTGAATCTGGCTGCCACTTGTGAGCCTCGGGTTCCCCTTCTCTAAACTCTAATGACAATTAGATGTAACGTGGTCAGAGCCCAATAATGAGCTGATTTCATAGCAGATGCCCGACAAATGTTACTTATGTGTGTAACCATGACTGTAACTTACAAATATATAGCAAGCGTACCTACGTAGTTGTGTATTTAAACACTCATTCTAATAAGCTTTAATAATTGTAACAACAGTGCATTTGTGATAACCAAGGTTTTTGGTAATGGGACCAGATCCTCATGAAATTATTGCGCTATAAACCCATTAACCCTCTAAAGTAATTTAATTTTGAATAATAAAGACATTTTTCTTACCACGATTAAAGTGTATAATTACTAACAGTTTTGAATATCATGTAGGATCTGTAGTTTTCCTTAATGGCACTTCTCCCAGATGTTTCCCAAACTACTATCTTAATACAGGACCCCACTAAATTTGAGTATGTTTATAGAAGAGTATGTTACTGTTTAAAGTCTTGCTGCTTCTTATTTCTGCCTTTTGTTAATCTGCTACTTGCTATTTAAAAGACAGGAGCCAAATTTATTTTAGGTAGTGAAGGCTTTTTGTACATATGTTTATATTTTAAAAAGGTATTTCTTTTGAATTGTAAGTCTTGGAGTTGGCGATGTAGTTCGGTGGTAGAGTGCTTGCCTAGAATGTAAGAGGCCCTGGGTTCATCCCCAGCACCACACACAAAAAAAACCTCTAGGTCTCCCTGTAAGAAATGCTTCTGCAGTTTAATTATGTTTTCATTACTATTCAATATGAAAATATATTTTAATTTTCGTTTTGATGTCTTTTTTTGACTATGGGTTATTGAATAATTTCCATAACTTGGTGTTTTCCAGATACCATATTGGCGCTGATTTCTAACTTAATTGCACTGTGGATAGAGAATATATAAGATTCCAGTGTCTTGAAAATTATGCATATACTTTGGAGGAGTGTTTCTTAGGCAACTGTAATGAGCATATATTCTGCAGTTGTAGGGTCTAGTGGTTTCTAAATGTCAGACAAGTTGGTTTATAGTGTTGTTCAGATTTTCTATATCCTTATTTTTTGTTTTGTATACTTAGTCTAGCAATTACTTAGAGAAGAGTGTTAAAATTCCAACTATAAAAATTTGTCCTTTAAAATTATACAAGGTACATACATATTTAGGATTATGTGTTGTAGATCATTTGCCCCATTTTTTCTAATGCATGTCCTTTTTTCTCTTTATATTGACATTACTTTGTCAGTACTAGTATAGCCGCAGTAATTATGATTAATTGACATTTCTCATAATAAAATGACCCTCTTTATTTTTCTGTTTTCAAAGAGTTTTGCTTGGTCAGATACTAAAATTGCCATATCAGCATTACTGTTTGCATAGAGTATATTTTTTCCATCGTTTAATTTTCAGATTGTGTCTTTATATTGCAGATGTCTTTTGTAGACAGCATGAAGTTAGTTGAACCTACATTTTAAAATCTGACGTTTGCCTTGTAACTGGAGTGCTTAGTCTACTTACACTTAATATGGCTGGCTTTTAGAATACCATATTGTCTTGTTTTCCATTTGACATTTCTGGTTATTGGTTCTATCTTACTCCTTTTAGTTTAACTTATCAAATAAAGTTTAATTCATCAAAGTCTACTTTAATATTGTGCCACTTTACACTTTACAATTCATATTGTCATTTCTCACCTCTCACTTAATGCTTTAATTGCCCATTTCCCACCTGATTCTACCTAGCCACTGGCTTCCCATTTTCTATTTCTCACATGGCAGTCCACAAATGTAATAACATAAGACATTAATTCCATTTGCTATCCCCTTTGCTATTTAATATCTTTTATGTTACATATGCATATACATATACAGGGTTTCTGCACTGAGCTACATCCCCATCCCTTTATTGTTTATTTTGAGACAAGGTCTTGCTGAGTTGCCCAGACTGAACTTGAACTTGCAGTTCTCCTGCTTCAGCCTCCCGGAGTGCTGGGATCACAGGCCAGCACTGCTACACCTGGCTGTATTATATTATATTGTCATTATTTTTGTTTTTAACTGCCTTTTAAGGAAGTGAGAATATAAAAATGTAGTTTTAAAATTTTTATTTGTCAGTTTTGATATTGTGAATTTTTACACTAGACTGAGTTTTTCATCAAATGGAAGAATGTCTTCTAGCATTTCTCATAGAACGTATCTACTGGTGACAAATTAGCTTGGTTTATCTGAAAACTGTAGTGTTGGGAATCAAACCCACGGCCTCATGTATTCTAGGTAAGTTCTGTACCACTGAGTTCATACTACCAGCCCCTGAAAACTATATGTAATTCTAAATTTTAAAGAATGTTTCTGCTGGATATAGAATTCTGGTTTCCAGTTCTTTCTCTAGAATTTGCATTTGTTTCTTCTTACAGTGTTCATTTCTCTGGATAGTCCCTGTATCTCATTAAAACTGTATTTTTCATAAACTCTTTGGGCCATCTTAGTGTTGTTTTCTCTTGATTGCTGTATTTATTTATTTATTTATTTATTTATTTTTTGTGGGTACCGGGGGTCGACCTCAGGACCTCGCGCGCCAGCAGGTGCCCGTGCCGCTGAGCGGTATCACTGGCCCTTTTTTCCTATGTGGGTTCCGGGAGTCGAACTCGGGCCCTCGCACTTGCCAGGCAGGCGCTTACACCGCTGAGCCATCTCACCAGCCCTTGATTGCTGTATTTAACTTTGGATCACATTTTTCTATTTCTTTATATATCTAGTGATTTTGGGTTGTATTCTGGATATTAGAATGACACATTGTACATGCTAAAGATTCAGTTATCTTTTTTTTTTTTTTTTTTTTGTGGGTACCAGGGGGTCGACCTCAGGACCTCGTGCGCCAGTAGGCGCCTGTGCCGCTGAGCGATATCACCGGCCCCTTTTTCGTATGTGGGATCCGGGAGTCAAACGGGCCCTCGCGCTTGCCAGGCAGGTGCTTAAGCCGCTGAGCCATCTCACCGGCCCTCAGTTATCTTTTTTTAAATGTAGTCCAGGTTGGCCCTGATCTTGAGATCCTCCTGCCTCAGCCTCCTGAGTGCTGGTATTACAGGTGTGCATTGCCATGCTTGGCTCAGTTATCTTCCTTTGAAGTTTTCTTCTCTAAGTAATTGCTAGAATAAGTATACAAAACAAAAAATAAGGATATAGAAAATCTGAACAACACTAAACCAATTTATCTGACATTTAGAAACCACTAGACCCTACAACTGCAGAATATATGCTCATTACAATTGCCTAAGAAACACTCCTCCAAACAAAGTATATGCATAATTTTCAAAAGATTGGAATCTTATATATTCTCTATCCACAGTGCAATTAATTTAGAAATCAGCACCAATATGGTATCTGGAAAATACCAAGTTATGGAAATTATTTAGTAACCCATAGTCAAAAAAAGGTTTGTTTTGGCTCCTGGTTTCCTAAGTTTCATTCTGTGGTTGCTTGTTTCTTGGTCCTGTTTTTTTGGGCTTGTGGCAGCACAGTGCGTTATGGGAAGAACATGTGGCAGAGACCTGTTTAACTTTCATGGAAGCATCTGATCTTTTCAATATCAGCCTGTCTTCCTAGAGTATTAATTTCTTTGTCTTGCTATATTTTTAAATTAAGAACATAAAGAATTTTGCAGAAGATATAAAGAATTTTGCAGAAGAGCTATTTATCTAGAAACCCACAGTGAAAATGCTTTCCTGTGGAACATTTCATTCTCCTACATGGGCTGGACATTTGAAGACCAAGGGAGAACATGATAAAATGGGGAGGGTGATGATGGCTGTTTAGATATGGTATCAGCAGTTGGCTTTGCAGCTTCAAGTTTACAATCTTTCAAAATAGAATAGTGTATACATTCAACAGTTTCAAAAGACCCATAGTTGACTGCAGGGTTATTTAGGTAGGGCATATGCATTGTTCTTTCTGAAAATGTATCTTTCTGCTCTAATGGCACCTAATCTCTTTCTCTTCTTAGGATTCTTGTGAAGACTTGGTTGTCTCCACCCCAGAAGCACCTAAAAGGATTTGTGAAGCCAGACGATGCCCATTGACCTGGGGCAGGCCCTCAGCCTGCTGCCTTCACTGGCTAAGAATGAGGACTCCGCCTTCTCTGGACCAGATGCTGCGCCTCAAGAGGAGCTTTCCAGCCCTGAGACTGCACGCCAGCTTTTCAGGCAGTTTCGTTATCAGGTGATGTCTGGACCCCACGAGACCCTGAGACAACTTCGAAAGCTCTGTTTTCAATGGCTGCGCCCAGAGGTTCACACCAAGGAGCAGATCCTAGAGATCCTCATGTTGGAACAATTTCTGACCATACTTCCTGGGGAGATCCAGATGTGGGTGCGGAAACAGCATCCAGGAAGTGGAGAAGAGGCAGTGACCCTTGTGGAGAGCTTAAAGGGAGATCCTCAGAGACTCTGGGAGTGGGTAAGCAGAGGGGATTGCTATCTGTGAGTACAGTGCAGGGCACCCCGGGGGCTCATCAAGTGTGTGCTTTTTCCTCATGACACCAAATGTATGGGATTTCCACACCGACAGTCAACTCTGATTCCCTGATACCAGCAAAGTCTCCAACAATTCAGTTGAATTCCGACACTGTCTGTAGTCAGCACAGACCGCACAGGGGTGGGCGCAGTCCCATAGCACTGCTCCTCCACTTTAGATGCCAGCTGCAAGGTCTGTGGACCACCTGTCTGTCTGACAAACTGGCTGTCAATCAAGGGTTTTCCCACAGTCCCCGCTTCAGATTTGATAGTTAGGATGACTTGCAGAACTCAGGGAAGCACTTTATGTACTGTTACCACTTTGTCATAAAAGATACACCTCTCTAACAGCCAGTGGAAGAGATACAAAGGCTCTTCTGTGTTCCCTCCCGGCTTGCTACCTTCTTGGTACCTCAGTGAGGGTTCCCCAACCTGGAAGCTCCCTGAAGGGGTTTTTTATGGGGGGGGGTTCACTATTTTGGCACAGTCGATTAAATCATTTGTCATTGGTGATAGAAAATCTCCAGACCCTCTTTCTGCAGAAGTTAGAGGTGAGGGCTGAAAATTCAACCTTTCAATCACATTGTTGAGTGCTCTGGCAACCTGGATGCAGAGCTCCATCTTGAAGCTATCAAGGGGCTCATCGAGAGCTAGCTACCTCTTTATCGCAAACTCAGGTGTGAATGAATGAAAAGTCTTCATTACTAGTAACAAAAGACTTTCTTTGTTTTTATAACTTGTATCACTCAGAAAATTGCAAGGGTTCCAAGAACTCTGTACCAAGGACAAAGACCAAAGATATGTTTCTTATACCATATCTGCATTTCCTTCTGCCTCACTTAATTCTAAAACTTTTTAACCATTGCAGACTGAAGATAAAGTCTCTCATCCCATTCCATCTTTAGAATGTTTAAGTTGTTCAGAAGTTGCCTGAGTTTTAGTTGGTGGAGGCTGTCTAGTACAAACTTAATATTAGTGCATTTTTGAAGGTCTCCCAGGCCTGCTTCAAACCTCAACTTTTGGGATATTTTCTCTTTCAGTGGTTCCTGCTAGAGCTGGCTTGCCTTTTCTCTCCCTCATGTCCATAAAGACTGTCTTACCTTATGTTACGAAAGATTAACACTTTACCTTCCAGAAATCCTGACTCTGCTTCCTTCAGTAATTAGTACTCTCTGCTTTCTAGATCAGTATCCAAGTTCTAGGACAAGAGCTCTTATCAGAAAAGAAGGAATCCCCAAGCTCCTCAGTGGGTGAAGTGGAGCCCCATCTGGAAGTGGCACCCTTGGAGGTGGGACTTCAGCATTCTCCCTCAGGGCCTCGGGAGCTGCTGAGCCACATCATTAAAGAGGAATCTGACACGGAACCAGAATTAGGTGAAGGGGAGTTACTCACTGGTGTGTGGAGCTCTCATGGGGAAATTTGGGGATTGTGGTTAGTAGGCCTGAGCTTAAACGACATGGTAGCGCCTGCCTGGTAAGCGCGAGGTCGTGAGTTCAATTCCTGGTACCAAAAAAAAAAAAAAGACATGGTATTCTTGGGAAGTTTGAAACCAGGGTAGACCTACATAAACTACTCTGACTTGAAGATTCAAAGTGTGTATTTTAAACTACTTTGTGATTGAGCCAGACTATTTGGGTTTTAGTTCTGAGGAGTGAGGTGGGAGAAAATGTAGGTGTGAGTTTTGGAAGTTTGGAGGGGGCTGGCATTTATTAGGAGGTAAGCAAGAGTGAAAATTTGCATTGCAAAACAGATTGTACTCATTTGTGAAGTTTTTATCTGAATCATCTGGGGAGTGCTTAAGGAAGACATCTAGATTCTAAAACTTCTTTTCTCCCTTCAGCTCTGGCTTCATCTCAGGTTCCTGCCCAACATGAGGAGAGGGGCATCAGAGATCGGGACTTGGGAGCCAGCCTTCTCTCAGAAGCTCCTCAGGTGAGCTGGGTTCCTCTGCTTTTCTTTACTTGAACCAGGCCTTGAGAGTGTATCGGGTCAGGTAGACTAACAGGGCCACAGTCTCAGAAGAGGGCAGAAGGGAGGGCTGACCTAGGTAATAGTAACAGTACTTGTGGAGTGAATCCCGACTTCAGTACTTCTCTCAAATCAGAATTTTTCCTAAATATCATCTTGAATAAAGAAATCTGGCCTCTAGAAAAAGGTACAAATTGCTATGAAAAGGCAAATCTGGCCTTTACCCCAATATGGTTGTCTCTTCTATTATTTTTGTGTTTTGTTAAAAGATATCAAAAACTTATTTTCTTGTATATGATACCTACATAGGATATGACAAGTGAGATGGCTACTGAGTGACTATTGATGGATACGCTGGACAAAGAGATGATTCATATCCTGTGAGAGACTCATAACAGTGTGCAGTTTACAACTTAGGGATTGTTTATTTCTGAAAATTTTTATTTAATATGTTCAGACTATAGTTGACTATAGGTAACCAAAACCACAGAAAATGAAGCTGTGGGGTAGAGGAAACTATTGTATATAGCCAGAAAATCCTTTAATCGAAGGCTAATTTTTTCCCCACTACTGAGGCAGTACCCTGAATATTCTGCCTATTGCTTCTTTTTTTTTTTTTTTTTTTTTTTTTGTGGGTACCAGGGGTCGACCTCAGGACCTTGCGTGCCAGCAGGCGCCTGTGTCACTGAGCGATATCACCGGCCCTTTTTTCGTATGTGGGTTCCGGAAGTCGAACTCAGGACCTTGCACTTGCCAGGCAGGCACTTATGCCGCTGAGCCATCTCACCGGCCCTGCCTATTGCTTCTTAATTTGCCTAGTTTTCTACTCTAGCTGATGGAAATATGAATAGTTTCTAGCACTGTGTGAGCTCAGGGTATGTTCACTCTGATTCTTTTGGCTGGTTCTATGTTGGACTTGAGGGGGCCCCTCTAAAGATCTCCAAAGCTGTCTTTGTGCAACTCCTTCCTCTCTGGTTTTCTGCTCTGTTAACTCTAACCACTGTGGGCTCCCAAGATTATGACTGCTCAATTCCAGAGAGCAGCTGGCTTGGAAGGAGTTTTCCCCTTCCTGTGCTGTATGGATCTTCACTCTAGGCAATCCATTTGGACAACCATAGGACACAGTTTCCTCACTTTCAGGGTTCTCTGTTCTGTGTTGCACAATGTGCAATGTCTGGAAACGATTGTTTTGTATGTTTTGTCTCCCTTTTTAGTTGTTTCTGACAGAAAGATAATTTCAGATCCTGTTACTCTATTTTGGCATTAGACCAAAGTCTCTGGAACAGGTTTATATTGATTGTGTAGTTAAAACTTAGGAAAATTACATTTGATTAAACATTCTGTAGGAACATACATATATATCTTAATTGAAACATTATTTAAAAACTTGAGGGAACTCTTCTTGGGACTTTTCCTTGGGAGATAATACAGTGCTAAGGAGGAAGTAGCTTGGTAAAAATAATTGGGGGACTGAGGGTGTAGCTCAGTGCAGAGTGTGTCCTGAAGCGTGCATGAGACCCAGGTTCAACCTTCAGTACCAAAAAATAAAAGAAAAGAGGAAAAAGTTTTGTGTATTCTATGAAATATTTCAGCTAGACCTGGAGGATTAGTGTTGCTTCTGTAGTATGTACAGAACATTCCTTTGACAGGCATGTGTCTTTTATTAATAGGTTTCAATAACCAGTAGGGTACTTAGACATTAGCTATTTCCTAGTTTAGATAATGTAAATGATCAAAATGCTCTGCAGCAACAATTTGTTGTTGATAACTATGTATACATGTACATGAATCTGCATTTAGCTGGTGATTGATTACCAACTAATCACACAGAAGTCATTCCTGCCCATTCCCGGTGTTCCTCTCACAACAATTATTTGCCTCAGAAAGATCTTGATGTTTAATAGAATCCTTTGAAAGTAAAGGGAATTTTTAAATAGAACTAATCACTCTGTCTAATCTTTTCTGTGAAATAGGAACTTCATGAATAATGTAAGAATAACGAAGTGGTATCATTATCACTACATAGTAGTAGTTCTTTATCAGAAGCCATGACTAATGTCTTATGTGAACTGGAGGGATAGATACATTTACTACATTTTTGTGTTTTCAAACATAGAAGAAAGGAACACAGTACAGATAACTCCTTGTGCAAGCCAGTTGTGGTAATATCTCGTAAATCCACAAGATGGTGTTCTTTCCACACAAAATTATGATTTCTACATCAAGCCCAACCCTTTGTCCTTCCAGAATAGGAAGTTAGGCTTTTTCTTTCTCTGTAAATATGAAAAGACAGCCAGATGGCTGTTGCATCCCAAGTAGGGGATTTTATTTGAGCTTCTTCAGCTTCTTGGCAGCTCTTTGAGTAAATATGTGGCTTTAAGTTGGAGGTACACTGTTCAGAGACTCCTGTAGCAACTTCTGGTTTTGGGGTGAACTGATATGGCTCATGGGGGTGTCAGTGCTTATACCCCCTTTTGTCTTGTACTGTTCTTGGTAGTGACTGTGCTGGTGCCCATGGAGTGGCCCTGTGTTCCAAGCCGGACATCCAGTCAGATTGCGAATGCTGTGCCTGGCATTCACAGCCTTTCCTCTGCTACCATCACAGTGAGAGTCTGTGTGTTCTTAGCGTGGAGACTGAAGGTGCCTTTATTCAGCAATATTTGCTCATGCTGGTTATTTTCAGGGTTGTTAACACAGCCTCATTCACAGAGCACTAACAAAATAAGCTGTTAGCAATTCATATTTTAAAGACTTAAATGTTAAATTGAAATTCATCTTAAAATGTGGTTCTAGTTAATAGTTGATATATACTTAAGTGTATCTTCTGTTTTTGATTTAGCATCTGCTAATCCAAGCAAAATAATGAGAGTAACAATTGTTAATGCACTGTGTATCGTAATCTTAAAAAGTAGTTACTTGGGGCCGGTGAGATGGCTCAGTGGCGTAAGCGCCTGCCTTGCAAGCGCGACAGCCCGAGTTCGACTCCCGGAACCCACATAAGAAAAAGGGGCCGGTGATATCGCTCAGCGGCACGGGTGCCTGTTGGCGCGTGAGGTCCTGAGGTCGACCCCCTGGTACCCACAAAAAAAAAAAAAAAAAAAAAAGTAGTTACTTGGAGTGCAAGGTATAGGCATAAAAAGACTTACAAAGAAGAGACAAGCAGGTAATAGTACAAAACTTTCTTTTCAGTGAACTAAGAGATAGGTAATTGGAGAAATTATTTGAATTTCTCCCTACTTCCAATTTATCTATCTTCTATTTTGGTCTTTATTTGTATACATATATATGGTTTCTAATAGAAGAGAAACCATGTGATATTTAAGTGTGTGTGGTCTGATGTATTTCACTTAACATTGTTTTCAAGTTGCATCCATTTGCCTGCAAATGCCTCAAGCTTATCTTTAAGCACAGTAGTACTCCATTGTGTATAAATATACATTTTCCCTACCCATGCATTTGTTGATGGACATAGATGCTGTTTATAAGATCTAGCTATTATAAATTGTGCCCCTATAAACATGGGTATACATGTATCCCAGTAATACAATGTTTTTAACTCTTTTGGGAAAATACCTAGAAGGGGGATAGCTGGATCAAATGGAAATTCTCTTGTTAGTTTTTTTGTGGAATCCCCACACTGATTTCCATAGTGGTTGTACTATTTTATATTCCCACCAACAATGTAGAAGGGTTCCTTTGTCCCCACGTCCTTGCCAGCGTTTGTTATTATTAGATTTTTTAATGATAGACATTCCTTCTGGGGCAAGATGGTATCTCAGGTGTAGTTTTAATTTGTGTTTCTGGGATGACTAATGATGACAGTTTTTTTTATGTCTTTATTGGCCATTTGTACTTATTCTGAGAAGTGTCTACTCATTTCGGTTGCCCATTTTTTGATTGGGTCTTTATTTTGGGGAGTCTTTTTTGAGTTCTGGGAATATATTCTAGATGTTAGTCCTCTGTCTAAGGAGTAGCTGGCAAAAATTTTTTTCCCATTCTGTAGTTGTCTGTTCATTCTGCTGGTTGTTTCCTTTGCTGTGCAGAAGCTTTTTAATTTGATATGATCGTATTTGTTGATTCTCAGTATTATTTCTTGTGCCATTTGGGTTCTATTTAGAAAAGTGCTTGCCTGTACCTATGTCAAGCCTTTTTGTGTCCTTCTCTCCTTGAGCCATTTCTACCTCTCTGGTGTGCTAGAAGGTAGACTTGATTTAGAACTAAGAGTGCCATCTCTGAATAGTATATTACAAGATGACGTCATAATTACTCTCTTCGTTTCTGTTCTCTGAAGTCTATTTATGACATGATGTATGATACCAACCTGGGGGTGTGTCTCTGCAGGTATACCCCTTAGTTCTCTCTGTAAGCATTAGGATGAGTTTAAGGAGGCTGCATATGATGGTAATACTAATAGTGACCTACTGAAGATTTATTTACTAAGGGTTTTATTTTACCCATGTGATATATATTGAGGGCCTACTCGGTCACAGCGAGGGTCTTGGGGACTGGGAAGGTATAGTACTGAGTATGACTGGGTCCTTTTCTGAGTTTAATGCTATTAGAAGCAACAGTTAATCAAATACTTACGTGTATGTCATCATACATATACAACACACAAATATTTTAGTTAAACAGATGAATTCTATGAATAAAAATATACTGTGCTTTGAGAACAGATGACATTGCCTTATTTCTTTCAAACCTCCCAACAGTATTTTTTGGGTCAGTATTGTTATTAGAGGAGGACCAGAACTCCATAAGATTCACATGTGTTGTGTACATGTATCAACTCCCCACAAGAAATATATCCATTATGTACTTCAAACATGTACTAATAAAAATAAGTATTAAAAAAAGATGCTTGCTCAAGGTAACACAATTTGAAAGTGGCAAAGCTGGGACTTGAAACCCAGTATGTTTGACTCCAAAGAATGAACTGCTTCTAGTCACTGTATCTTGGTGGGGAGATTGAAGTTTGGATTTGTGACAGTGGATCCTAGCTGGGCAGTATTTCCAGTTTTGAATTTCTAGTCTGACATTCCATAGGAAAAGAGGGCTCCTTTGTGGATAATGGAGGGACACGGTGCTCTGGGAAGCCTATCAACTTCCCCCTAACTGGTAATAAAAGTAGTATAATATTAGGCCCTATATGCGGAACTATTGATTCCAGGTGTGTATGGATGCAACATCTGCCTTTTCTCCTGAATCCATTAATTTTTATTTCAGAGTAAGGCTTTCAATGCAGTTGACATCATTGTTGATTTCTGCTACCTTTTTTGCTGATTTGTGCTACCTTTTCCAAAAGATTCCTTTTAAATTTTCTTTTCCCTCTTGAATTTGCAGATTTTATTTTTAAGCGTTTATTTATTTATTTATTTTTGACTTTTATTAGTACATGTTTGCAGTACATAATGATTACATTCACTGTAGGGAATTGGTCCAGATTGGGAAATTAGGCTCCTTTTGACCAATACTCCAAGCACTTAAAAGAGTTGAAGAAGGCGCAGTATAGAGAAGGCTTCTGCCTTTTGTATGGTCTGCTCTTAAATAGGTGCAATTTAAAGACAGAACTTGAACCCTAAATGTTTTCTAATCAGAGCAAGAAATGCTGATGTAAAAGACTGTCATTTTCTCCGTGGTCTCTTGACCTCCTCTCTCATGAGTTCTTAGATCTTCCCATGCCAGGATCTGACAGCTTTCCTGTGAGCAGGGCGGGCAGGCTTGAACACCTTCCTTGGAGTGACCATGTTTTGTTTTTTGTAGGAGCAGTGGCGACATCTGGATTCCACTCAAAAGGAGCAATACTGGGATCTCATGCTGGAGACCTATGGGAAAATGGTTTCAGGAGGTAAGGGCATGGGTCACCTTGATAGAAGGAGGTAGAAAGAGTAGAAAACTAAAGCATTGCCTATGCACTTGTAAAGAAATACGCTCAACTTCAAGTTCTGTGGGTGAAGGAAATTACGGAGACAATTAGGAACCAGGGCAAGTTAGAGCAGTTACAATAAGAATCTCTTGATATTGAAAGTATTTTGTGTGCCACGAATGGGTGATACACAGTGTTTTGCTTTTAAAGATAATGAAAGTGAGTCTCAGATCTAGTACTTGCTTACTGTTACATAGCTTGTAGGTGCTAAGATGGAATTTATGACTGGCTCTGAGTCCATGATCTTCCTGCTTCCTCAAGATACCCACTGGTGGGTTCTCTGTTGTGATCCTTGCACCAGCCTGCCAGGGGTCTACAGCCCTCTGGCCACCTGTCCAGACTTGTTTTTGTGGTCTTCACCATAATCCTAGTCATTTCGGGACTACTCTGGACTGTTACCAGAAAGAGTCTCTCAGTGCGCTCCAGAGCCTTCATATTTCCCTTCATGCTTGGTGTGTTCCTTTGAAAGATAGAGCTAGAACTCTCAACCTCCCGCATTTATCCGGCTCCACATACCTGTCTGTTTCTTTGTAGCAGGAATTTCCAACTCTAAACCCAATCTGCCTAATTCAGCAGAATATGGGGAAGAGCTGGCAGGCCTACACCTTCATGTCAGTGAGAAGATCCCAAGACTCAATTGTGTAGGTGAGTGGTTTTTCACTGGTCTGGAGCCATATCTGACCTCCTGTTAAATTGGAGATGGGGGAGGAGGTATTAGGACTTGGTTTTTACTACATTGGCTGTAATGAGCCATGATTAGGTTGGTGTGGTTTGAGTTAGGTTTCCTTATCTCTGGCTGTAGGGTTGTTGATACATATATTTAACCATGAAGGCAAGAGAGAATTTTTTTTTTTTTTATGTGGGTACCGGGAGTGGACCTCAGGACCTCACGCTTGCCAGCAAGCGCTTGTGCCGCTGAGCGATATCACTGGCCCTTTTTTCCTTTATGTGGGTATCAGGAGTCGAACTCAGGACCCTGTGCTTGCCGGGCAGGCGCTTATGCCACTGAGCTATCTCACCGGCCCCAAGAGAGAATTTTTGTCTCAGAGAGAATTAAGATTCATATGGATTGATGCCAATATAGGTAAATGTAGTATTCCATCATACACAAGATTATCTAACAAGCATTATTACCATTTCTAGCAAGAAGGTTCAGAGTGGCTAGACTTTTCTTATTCTGGTTATAGTGAGCATCTGCCCTCAGCAAATTGAAATAAACAGAAAAACATGTTTTATTTAATCTCTATCCAGCTAACATTCATTAAATAGCAGCATCAGCAAATACTTTATATAAATTATATATAAGACTAAGGAAGAAGAGATCTGAACTTAGTTATAAAATTGCAGTCACTCTTTGCTTTCTGTAATCTTTCTAAAACATGGCAATTATATAAAACTTAACTATCATACACACACACACACTCACTCACACACTCACTTTTTTATATATGCAATAAATCCCAGAGCCTTAGAAGAAGAAAAGGACTAATAATGGGAATCATGTAACGAATCATTTTTTCTTCCCAGTGGATTCTAATTATTTTCCTTTGCTGATATCTCACACTAAGACATCATATGATTTTAATTTCCTTTGTGCTGGGTATTTAACCCAGGGCCTTGTGTATGCTAAACATGTAGTCTTTCTCTGAGCTATGCTCCAGCCATGATTCTATTTGAAGTAGTATTTTTACTATTACAATATTTCACAGGGATTCCTTTGGAGCAGTATTTTTCACTTTATGCACAATTAATAAGATTTTTT
Source organism: Erethizon dorsatum (assembly GCA_028451465.1). Classification (NCBI taxonomy): domain Eukaryota; kingdom Metazoa; phylum Chordata; class Mammalia; order Rodentia; family Erethizontidae; genus Erethizon; species Erethizon dorsatum. Next base: position 27,635,486 of record CM051826.1, read on the forward strand.
TGGATATACTTTATTTTTTAGTACACTTTTAGGTTCGTAATAAATTTGAGTAGGAGGTACAGAAATGTTATTTGTGATATACAGTTCATTGTGTCCCCACCCATTCTGGTTTGTTTGTTTGTTTGCTTTTGCCTTCATCCTATCTGCTGACATGGTCCCATCAGAGCCTACCTTGAACCAGACCATGGAGAGTCTACAAGGCTAGCCTGCCTTAATAACAAAGGAGGTACATGTTAGCTCCTGTGAGAAAGGATATGTGGAAAGAAGCTTGGGAAGAGTAATTTGGTAGCAATCTGTGGGACAGATAGGCAGGGAACACCTGGAGGTGAGAACCCTGTGAGGAGCTGATGCAGGAGTCCAGATGTGCAGGGGAGAGACCCTGGACTGGTGTGGAAATCACAGGAATAAGACAGGAAAGGACTGGTCTGAAAAGTACAACAGTTAGCTAGTCTGATAGATCTGTAGTCACACTGGGGCAAAAGTCACAAGAGAGTAGATATGCCATTTTGTTTGAATATGTAGAAGAACAGCACATGGTTAAAGCCCCTCAGGGATCAGCCTCAGAAAGCTATGTACTCACACTCGTTAACAAAATCTTGAGGGATTAAGGAAATGATGTGGCAGGGCCGGTGAGATGGCTCAGCGGCTTAAGCGCCTGCCCGGCAAGCGCAAGGGCCCGAGTTTGACTCCCGGAACCCACATACGAAAAAGGGGCCGGTGATATCGCTCAGCGGCATGGGCGCCTGCTGGCGCGTGAGGTCCTGAGGTCAACCCCCTGGTACCCACAAAAAAAAAAAAAAAAAAACAACAAGAAAATGATGTGGCAAAAAAATAAAATTCATAAATGCCTATGTGGAAGAATACAACAGACAAGAATAGTAAAAAAAAAAAAAAATCTTAGAAGTATGTTTCATGCATGTTAGGTCTTTAAATATTAAGAATGTGTTGTATACATAAGGTAGAACCATTAAAATAGCATACTGATACAAAAATCTATGTGCACATCAATGGAATAGAAAACAGACTAGGAAGGGATACTGGAAGATGTAAGATTTAACACGTGAGGAAGAAAGAAGCAACACAAATCCATGGGGATGAGTATGGTGGCACACATATGTGATCCTAGTATTCTGGGAGGCTGAGGCAGGAGGATCACAAGTTCAAGTCTTGCTTGAGGAAATTTAGTGACTTAGCGAGACCCTGCCTCAAAACAAAAAATAAATGAAGGCTGGGGATGTAGTTCGGTGTGAAGGTCCTGGCTTCAGTCCCCAGCACACCCCCCAACCATACAGCGCACACACACACACACACACACACACACACACACAAAGAAAATCTCCAACTACTTCTATGCATAAAAGTAATCCCAAACAAAATAAGGGTAACTAAATTGGTGAAAACATTTTTCATGAACATGATAGATATATGATATTCTACATCATTTTTCTTAATATAGAAAAAGTTAAAGCAGTTTGATAAGAAAACATGACATTCTGAGTGAAAAATGAACAGCAGTCTTGGAGTATGAAAAAGTAGCTCATAAAGTGAAAGAGAAAAAAATTCATCCTTTCATAACTAAAGAATTAAAATTTAAAATAAACCCATTTTTCACCAATCTAATTGGCATATAAAAAAATTCAATACTTAAGTATTTACTCACCTCTCCCTCTGCCCTACCTCATATACCAGAGTATATGGCAGAGAGATTCTGGAAATTGGGTTGCTAGGAGTTGTCAAGCCTTAATATTCATGCATGTTAACAAAGTAATTCTGCTTTGAAGAGCTCTTTTAAGCTATAGATCAGAAATGTAGACAAAAACTTATGAAGAAAAATGATGATGACAATGTTATTTATAGTAGCAAAATCACAATAAACAACAGATTTCCACAGTAGAAGAATTCTTAAATACGTTCTGACACCTTCGTGATGGGCCATTACTTAGCTCTTTAAAATGCTATTTATAAGGCTTCTTTAAAGACAAGATACAGTGCCTTTGCCATTTAAGTGGAACATGTTTTAACATTTTGAGAATTAACAAGTTCAGTTCTAATTCTCTGGCAGATGCCTGCATCTCTGGTATATAATTGGAAAGACATGAATCTATGAAAGAGAAAAGTAAATAGCCAGTTTAGATTGGTAGGGATAATTTGTTAAAGTTCAAAATAAATCCTGCACCAAAATAAAAATCTTTATCATAAGTTAGTAATATTAAGCCAAATTATGGGAATAACTATAACTGGTTATTGAGTTAATAAATCACATGTAGCTGGGTATAGTGTGTCCACATCTGTAGTCCTAGGTACTTGGGGGGCTAAGGCAGAAGTTACTGGAGCCTAGGCGTTTGAGGTCAGTCTGGGCAAAATAGGAATATACTGTCTCATAAATAAATAAATAAATAACCAATCTCTCGATCACACGTAAATACTAGATTCAAGTATAGACCCAGGGATTTACTTTCACAGCACAACCCCACTGCATTGCGCCCACAGTAAAATGACATATTAGTGAATTTCATGAAATTTTGTGTTGTGAATGGGAGAATCCATGTTAAATTGACCAGCACCACTATTTACAATTTAAATGTTACACAGTTGGATTTAGAGCTGTATACCCATATCAAAAATTGCATATCTACTCATATATATAGAGTAAATAAAAAGTAGAAGGAAGCGTATGTTCATAGTTACCTTAGAACAGTTGAGGTTGATTTTGTTTTCTTGTATGTATTTTTTCTCCCCCCAAATGTTTTTAGTGGTTGTTTTTACCTTTTATATAATTAGATAAAAATAAACATTTTAAAAAATACTCTTTGCATATAATATACTTAATTTACCTTGGCCCTTAAGAAATGGATGCCGCTTATTTATGAAAGGGTCAGAAAAACCCCTTTTGCTTCATGTGCTGTTCATAAATTCTCAGCTTCTACTATTTAGTCTTGAACCCAGCACAGGTGAAGCAGGTCTGGATTGTTCAGGATGTTATTCCTCATTTGCTGATGCCCTCATGTTAAAAATATTTTCTGATGACCCCTTCTTCGATATATGAGTTAGAAAATAGGGCATGATATTCATTGAACCATTTTAAACCTTCTTTCTCTTTTCAGGGGATAGACAAGAAAATGACAAAGAGAACCTAAACTTGGAAAATCACAGGGACCAGGAATCTCTGGATGCTTCCTGTCAGGTCTCAGGTGAATCTCCTCCTCAGGCATCCTTGAGGGGCTTCTTCACTGAGGATGAGACAGGAGGCTTTGGAGAAGGAGTGAATCTCCCTGAGACTCTGGAAAACCTTCATGGTGAGGGGGCAGCAGGACGACTGTCTCCTCACGAAAGGAGTTCTGGGAAACAGCTGGGTCAGTACATGTCTAATCCCCCTCCTGAACTGTCTCCCATGTGGCTTGAAGAGAAGAGAGAGGCTTCTCAGAAGGGACAGCCAAGAGCTCTTATGGCCCAGAAATTCCCCACATGCAGGGAGTGTGGGAAAACCTTCTATAGGATTTCACAGCTCGTCTTTCACCAAAGAACTCACACCGGAGAGACATACTTTCAGTGCCCCATCTGCAAAAAAGCCTTCCTGCGGAGTTCAGACTTTGTGAAGCATCAGAGAACTCATACAGGCGAGAAGCCCTGTAAATGTGATTATTGTGGGAAAGGCTTTAGTGACTTCTCGGGATTGCGCCACCATGAGAAAATCCACACAGGAGAGAAACCCTACAAATGTCCCATCTGTGAGAAAAGCTTTATTCAGAGGTCAAACTTTAATAGACATCAAAGGGTTCACACGGGAGAGAAACCTTATAAATGTTCTCACTGTGGCAAAAGTTTCAGCTGGAGCTCAAGCCTTGACAAACATCAGAGATCCCACTTAGGAAAGAAGCCCTTTCAATAGCCACCCTCTCTCAGCTCTTTTCTGTCTCCCTGTCCATTTAAAAATGCTCCGTTTTACCTGGATGATTCATTCCTAAGAGGAAGTTCTGTTCTCTCTATTTTTCATGGGGTGGAGGGGGGGAGCACCTGGACATGGTTTTGAACTTGGAAACTATATAAGCCTCTGGATTGGACTTGATGATGGCTTAGTTTCTTGCTTCTGTGTCAGAAGAAAGAATAGTCTTTATGTTTCAGCCCACCTCTTCTTTTGGACTCACTGGGGGAAAAAAGACACTTAGAGATCAGTTTTGGATGTGCCCTCTGGGGAGAGTTTGACTGGAGTGCCTGCAGTCAGTGCTCAAGGGAGGAGCCTTAGACCAGCCTTTTAGACCTGGGTTCTGGCTAGGTCTGCTCTTACAGAAGGGGAGGCAGAGAGGCCCTGTGAGCCCATGTGTGTTCCTTATCATACAGGTAAAACATTAACTTCAAGCGTCCCCTGTCTGAAATAAACTTAGTCCAGTCACTTCTTGTCTATTTGTGTTTGCAGTATTTGCTCCAAGGCCATTTTTTTCATAAAAGACACTAAATCTTAGTTGATTTCCAAGATTAATCCATGTAAACCTATGGAGTCTGTAATGTAGCAGAACAGTAGTAGGAAAGAGCTAACCTATGCTCAGTTCGTGGGAGTGTGGCCACTGGCGGGCACACTGTCTCAGGTGGGTTTCTCTGCTATCCCTTTCCTGAGCCTACCTGCCACTTGATCACGTGCCTCAAGGTTCCCTTCTTTCTCTTGGCATCTTAGGTGGGCTATCATTTTACTGAAGTATTCTGTGCTTTTACATCTTTATTATCTCATATTGCCTGTAGGTGTTAGAAGAAATCAATAGTATTGATCCAGTTCTTAATACTGCCTGGAGGTTTATTAACATATATATCTAACCTGTCCAATAGTCCTTGTCTTCAAAAGTTATATGCCTTAAAGTGCCCTGCTCTCATATAGTAAGAGTTCTGTCTTCAACCACTTGGTCTTCTTGCTTGGTCCTAATACATTTTTCTGGCAAGAGTCATGAAGTATGATACTAATAAGGGCAGAACTATTTCCCTGAAAACAAACTAAGCAACTGGCAGGAGAGTACAAGATGTTGGTGGACAAATGAAAAATTGATGGGAGAGGAGGAACAAAACTCAAGTTGGACTCGAGGAATCCGTTAATTTTCTTACAGCATAAAGAGGAGTAAAGCCCCACTTAAGGAGATTCAGGACCCGTGAGGAAGAAAACGGGAAAATCATGGGAGAATTAGTATTAGATTCTGTATTCTGCATAGGAGAGACTTGTAGGATGAAGGCATTTGATGTTTTAAATTGGGTTCTCAGTGTGTGGCCTGCAGAGCAGCAGCAATGGCATTTTGTGAAACTTACTGAATCAAGTTTTGAAGGTTGGGACTCAGCAGTTTTCTGTTTTAACAAGACTTCCAGGGGCCCCTGATGCCTGCTCTAGTTTAAAAGCCACTGTTCTAAGTAGCAATTAATAATAATAAAATCTCTGCAAGGATATAAGGGAATAATCCAGAAAGAATACTGAGCCTTCCCAAACTTTTCTTACCAAGTCACCACATAGAACTCCTTAAAACTCAGCATAAATGTGGAACCTTTTGGGTTTCTAGTGAACATTTATTCTGCAGAGTAAAATATGGAAAACTTTTAGGTTAAAAAATTTCTCCTTGGGTACCTCTTAGATGATCTCAGAAATGACAGACACAGGCTACTTGCTCACAGTTGTGTCCTCAGCAAATAGTAGGGATCAGATAAAAATGCATTGAATAGATGTGTGAATTAATGAAAGTATCACATGTGTACTTCCCTTAGCCTCTATAGTAGGGATCAGTAAAATATGACTAAAATTATTGTCTTAAATAAATATGTCTTAAATATGACTAAAATATTACTAAAATATGTTTTAGTAAATAAAGTTAATTGGAATACAGCCATACTTATTTATATACTACCTAGGGTGATTTGGGGCTGCTTTGGCAGAACAGATGAGTTAAAAGAGAATATGGCCTGCAAAGCCTCAAATATTTACTCTGGCTCTTTACGGAAAAATTTTGATGACCCCATAATGTAGGGTAGTGCTTCCCAAATTGTAATGTGCATGTATCACTGGGAAAGCTGGTGAAGATGGAGATTCTGATTCATGGGCAGTAGCAATGCCGCTTGGGGTTCCTGGAGCTGTACTACTGAGGATATGTGCTGTGTAAGAAAGCTGGGGCTCAAGTGTTTGTGGCTTGTTTTTGTTAGCCTTTTCAAGATCACTTATGACTCAGCAAGTCTCAAAAGCTGACCTGGACACAGTTGAATAGTCAATCACTTTATTAGGAAAGGTTAGTACTACAAAATTCTCTTCCAGTAGTTCCTGGGCCCACAGTGCAACTCAGCCTTACAGTTTCCTGGCAGAGTTCTACATAAGTTGAGTGCTCATGATTTCTTACCTTCTGAGTGTCTGTGGTCACCCCTCACCTATCTGTCTTTAGGGACTCTCTAGCTCAGCCTCCTTCCATGTTTTTTCAGTGGCTGTTTAGGAAGCTAAATCTGGAGAAGCAAGGCTACTCCTGCTAGAACCCACTTGGATGGATTTTCCTTAGTCTTCAGGTTGAAAGTCCACACATAGGTGGGTCCCCGCTGACAACTCTTGTACACAGGGCAAGAGTAGACATTGCGGTAATCTTGCTTATTTGCAGGAATGGCCTTGATGAACATCACAGGCATGGGAGGTGTCAGATCCTTCAGCTTTGCTTCCGTAATGATCCCAGCCTGAGGACGAGAACATGAGAAGAGCCATCTTAGATCTGACCCAGAGCCCAGCCCACCCACCTTGCTCCTTTGAGAAGATCCAACGAATGAGAGACTGGATATCCTGGCTGCCTTTGTAACTGCTTCCCTTGCAGTTTCAATAACCCACGGTGGAAGCCATCTCATACTTGGAAGACATTTGTTTTTCTTTTCAGCCTAAGTCACTTCTCCATGTATAGTTCCAAAAGTTTGTATTTATCAAGTGCCCCTTTGGAACTTGATTTTCCCCTCTTTTTATTTTTTTCATTGAATTTTCTTTTTCTTTTTTTTTTTTTTTTTTTTATGTGGGTACCAGGAGTTGAACTCAGGACCTCACGCTTGCCAGGCAGGTGCTTAAGCCACTGAACCATCTCACCGGCCCCTTCATTGAATTTTCTAAGAATAATGAATGCAACTATTTGGCAGATGTCAGGGGTGGGTACTGGGGATTTAAAGGGATGAAGACACAGTTCTGATAGCAAAGGCTTTGGTTATATCCCATTTCTGCCTCTCTTCAGTTTCATATGCAGTCTTACCTACCTCTACAGCATTTTAACTTTGTGTGTGTGTGTGGTACTGAGGATTGAACCCAGGAGTGCTCTACCACTGAGCTACAGCTTCATCCCTTTTTTTTTTTTTTTGAGACAGGGTTTCACTAAGTTGCCCAGGTGGACCTCAAACTTGTGATCCTACTGCATCAGCCCTGCTCCGTGCTGGGATACAGGCATGCACCACCATACCTGGCTTACAGTCTTTATCATGTAATAAAGACCTGACCATTTTGTAGTGAGGCCTCCCTATAGTTTTCTGAGATGTCTCAGTAGAGTTGTCTAGGGCCACTGTCTAGTTGACTAGAGTTTTCTACTGGCTCTGAGAAATGTTCTCAGAAATAAGGGAGTCTCTTGATCAAATAAATTTGGAAAATGGTGATTTCCATACTCTGGACTTGAAACTTTACAGTATATACTAACACACTGAATACGCAGAGAAATCTTAGCAGTAAAAAACACAGCTAAACTATATTTAATCTGGTATTTCCCAAATTCAGTTGACCACAGGACCTTTTTCTTTGTAACCTGTTCATTTCACATGGTGCTAGTGTTATATGTAACATAGTTTGGGAAACACTGATTCAGAGTGATTCACAAATTTAAATGTCTTCTTTTCATGTGACTCCAAGCCCCATATGAACAGTTTGGTTTATTTTTATAAAATTTACTTAGCAGGAAGGATATTCCTTTTTGGTTTGTTTAGAGGCTGATATAAGGGATGGTGAGTAACAGAACTGAATCAGTGGTGACCCCCTTGTTCCCCAGAATTGTTTACAGTGAGGAGGAGGAGCAGGGACAACTTTTTCACATACCATAACACCAGCCCTTTTAAAGTGTATAATTCAGTGGTTTATAGTATGTTCATGAAGTTGTGCAGCCATTACCACTGTCTAATTCTAGATCATTTTCATCGCCCCCAAAAGAAACTCTATAGACCCTGGCCTTCACCATTAGCATAGGATGTGGACACTTCCTGTTGTGGCTGAATTGTACAGTGGTACCTTGGTTCTTGAACTTAATTCTTTCCAAGATTTTGGTCATGAACCAAATCGGTCATGAACGGAATCAAATTTCTCCATAAGGTTCAATATCACCCACTGCAGAGTTTAAAAACAGAAGCAAAATTTTGCTGAACACTTCTGTTCATGAACAGTTCACGAAGTGTTTGTGAACCAAGGTACCACTATATATTTCTTCCTTCAGTTCTGTTCTTGTTTCATGAATTTTTTGAGTCTTTTGTTAAGCTCATGTGTTTATGTAAACATCATCTTGATGGCTTGACCTTTTTTATCATTATAAAATGTCCTACTTTGTCTCTATAATATCTCTTCTACCTTTTCTCCAGAAACAGTATTTGTCTTATAAAGTCTATTGTGTCTGATAATAGTATAGTCCCTCAGCTCTCTTTTGGGTACTTCCTGCTTGATGCATCTTTTCTTCTCTGTTTACTTTTAGTTTATTGTGTCTTTGAATCTAAAACATGTCTCTTATAGACAGCATACAGTTGGATCATGGTTTTTTTTTTTTTTACTTAATTTTACTGTTTTATTTTATTTCATTTTACTTTATTTTATTTTGTTTTGTTTTGTTTTTGAGACAGGATCTCACTATGTAGCCCAGGCTGGCATCAAACTCTCAGTAGTCCTCCTGCCTCAGCCTCCCAAATGCTGGGATTACAGTTGTGCACCAGCACACCCAGCTGTTTGTTTTTAAAATTCTGTCAACTTCTGCTTTTTAATTGTAGTATTTAGTCCATTTATATTTAAATAGGATTTATGCCTGCTACTGTGGTACTTTTATGTTCCTTAACTTTTCCATTAAGAGTTGTTTTAACAGATTCTGTTGTTTTAATAGATTTAGTGTACCTTTTTAATTCCCTTCTTTATTATTTTAAAAAACTATTTCTAAATGATTGCCTGGAGATTACAGTTAACATTTCAATATATAACAATTATTTCAGATCAATTCCAACTTAATTTCAATAGTATACAAAATCTTAACTCCTGTGTGGCTTCATTCCCCCCTTGTTTATGCTCTTTTTATCATTCAGATTGCCGCTTTATGCATTTTATGCCTATCGATACAAATTTATAATTATTGCCTTATACAGGTGTCCTTTAAATCAGGAGAACAATGGATGTTACAAGCAAAAGTGCATTTATACTGTCATTCATATTTACATATGTAGTACCTTTACTGATACTTTATTTCTTTGTGTGAACTTCTGTTACTCTCTGCTGTCTTTTTGCTTCACCCTGAGGGGCCTCATGTAGTATTTCTGCTAGTGACAAATTCCCATTCATATATTCATATTTTCTCTCCTTTCTCTTACTCATATCCTCTCTCTCCCTGTCTCTCTTCTCTCCCTCTTCTCCCTTTTCTTGTCCCTCTCTGACTCCCTACCTCTTTCTGTCTCTCTCTCCCCTTCACCTCCTCCTCTGGGGTTGTGTCTTATTTCTTTGCTTTTGAAAGGTTGATGTGCTGTATATAGAACTCCTGGGTGAAAGTCTTTTCTTTCAGCTTTCTGACTGTGCTGTCCCACTGCTTTCTGGGTTTCACGATTTCTGATGAGAGGTCAGCTCTTAATCTCATTGAGGATTTCTTTTTTTTCTTTTTTTTTTTTTTGTGGGTACTGGGGGGGTCAACCTCAGGACCTCACGTGCCAGCAGGCGCCCGTGCCGCTGAGCGATATCATCGGCCCTTTTTCATATGTGGGTTCCGGGAGTCGAACTCAGGACCTCGCGCTTGCCAGGCAGGCGCTTACGCCACTGAGCCATCTCACCGGCCCCCACGTTGAGGATTTCTTGTAAGTGATGCATTCCTTTTCTGCTTTCAAGATTCTTTGTCTTTATTTTTCAACAGGTTGATTATTATGTGTCTAGATTGGATCTCTTATTCTTTTTGGGTTTCACTGGACTTTTAGGATTGTGTAGATTTATGTTTCTCTTCAAATTTAGAAAGTTTCACGAGCATTCTTTTCATTTTTTCTAGTTTCTTCTTTCTTTTCTTTCTTTTTTATTTTCGTTTTGACTGAAGATCTTGCTATGTAGTCCAGGTATCCCAGAACTTGCTATGTAGCCTAGGCTGGCCTCGAACTCATATTCCTCCTAAATGCTGGGATTATAGGCTTGCACCACCATACCTGGCTTCTGTTATTTCCTGAGATTCTTTCTGGCTCTTTGTCTCTCCTTATGAAACTCCTACTCTGCATATGTTGATATTCTTGACTGTGTCCCACAGTTCTCTGGGACTATTTCTTCATTCTTTTTTTCCTTGTTTCTTAGATTGGCTAACCTCAAGATCTATTTCCAAGTTTGCTGATTTTTGTGCCTACTCAAATCTGCTGTTGAATCTTTCTATTGAATTTTAATTTCAGTATTCTACTTTTCAACTTTGGGATATATATACAGCTTCTGAGCTTCTTCCATGTTTTCCTTTCCTCTGTCATTTTGGTGTTTTGAGAGATCCTGGTTGTGGCTTACCCTAGACCGCTATACAATCTACGTGTGATCTTCAGTGACAGACTCTTGTGTAAGTGTTCAGGTGGAGAGGGAAATTAACTTCCTTCTCAAGGTTCAGGCTGTTTGAACGTTAGCCTGCTGTAGTGGTGTAACAAATTGCCACAAAACTGTTGGCTTAATGAAAGAAACTTCTTACAGTTTTAGAGGCCAGAAGTTCTAAGTCAAAGTGTTGGGAGGATTAGTCCTCTGGAGGCTCTGAAGGCAAGACCATCCCATACCTCTCCCCTGACTTCTGGTGGTTGCTGGAAAATCTTGCATTCTTTGGCTTGTAGAAGCATCACCTCTAATCTTTGCCTCCATCTTTGCATGGACTTTTTATAAGAGCACCAGTCAGTGGATTTAGGGTCCATACTAACCCACTGTGGTCTCATCATAACCAATTATGTCTGCAAAGACCCCATTTCTAAATAAGGCCTCATTCTAAACAGGTGCTCTACCATTGCCCTACATCCCTAGCCTTAAGTAAGGCCTCATTCTTAGGTTCTGGACAACTTGAATGGTGCTACATCTCTCTGCAGTATCTTATTCATGTGATCTCCTGGGACCTTCTAGTTCTGTTTTGTCTGATTAGCTTTGTATCATCTGCTAGGAATAGTTTAGTGTGATACATCAAGTGGGATATTTGGTAGGCATTCTTTCCAGATCATATGTGTATGATAGCTATAAACTTACTCTAGAGTTATTCATCCTGCTCTTTCCATTACCCCAGCTATCTGTGCTTGCTTGCCAGTTTCCTACCTGTGACTAAACATCTTCTCCAATCTTATAGTGACTCAAATTTTTTATTATCCTTCAGTGAGAAATTCTTTCAAAATGCCAATTTAAATAATATGTAATATTATTTGCTAATGTGGAAGATTTTATAAGGCAGAAGAAATTCACGCCTACCTAGAACTCTTGAAAATAGATCAGAGAAGTAAAATAATGTCCCTGGGTCAAATAGTTGCAGGGATAGCTGAGTCCAATACTTTTTGAGCACTGTCTATGTGCCAGGCACCATTCAAGTGTCTTACATAGTAATTTATTTGCTTTTCCCAATGAATAAACAGACTTTGAGGGTAAAACTATAACCCAAGGTGACAGTTAACAAGTGGTGGTGATGGGATTGAGATCCATTCATTCCAGTTCTAGAGCCCTCAGTTTTATCCAGTCTATTCTCCCTCTGCAAAGCCTGTGCTCTGTGCACTACTGGTGACTGGGTAAAGTGGCCTCCAGGAAAAAAAAAAGTTTAGGTTAAATGATTCAGGGGCATCCCTTGCAGCAGTCGCACTTTATGGAAGGCAATTCTATTTAATCATCCCACCACAAGATGCACGTTGGTTCATCCCTGGGTTTACCTGTGTATCCCAGCGGGCACCTTCCATGAAGAGGCCATGGACATAGGCCCCTTCCCGAGGAGGGCTCCTGAGCTCCTCTTTGCTCTTCTTTGTCACATCACATTGTAGGGCCATCTGGTCCAGTGGCCATTCGTTCTTGCGGGCCATAGACTGCATGATGGCGGTCAGGAAAGACTGGGGATTGAAGAATCCTGTCAGCCACACAGTGGAGGGCATTGTAAAGTCACCTGTCCAAGCCTCCAGCTCCTTGATTCGGTTGAGGAGGTCCAGAAACCAGACTGCCAGGCCTGCCGTGGAAGGATAGGCTCGCCTGGCCCAGGGCTCTGGCACTGTGTCTAGGTACAGGGCGTTCTGTAAATTTTCCATGTCGCTAGTCATGGTCAGCTCCCCCTGAAGAAGGCAAGAGGGGAAAGATTAGGGGAGGTAGGAAGTTCCTGGAAACAATCAGCCTCAGAGGCCTCTGGCTCATGGTACCCAGGAGATTGGAGTTGACTCCACAACAGGTAACACGATGACTGTCCAAGTCTAGTACTTGCTTTGCAAGGTTTGTCTCAGACAGGCTTGCTCTTTTAAACCCTCCCTGTTCTAGTGATGTCAGTCTCACTGTCTAATGACAATGTTTCAGAGAACACAAGTGCTTCTCACCGTGGACCTTAAACCATGTGTGGTTTTCATAATGCTCCAACCCTACCCTAAACTTCGACTGTCCTGCAACCTTTGCAGTAGCCCTGCAGGCTTCTGCATAGAGCTCAGAATGACAAGCCAAAACCTGCAAAGACCTCTATTTCTCCAAGTTCCTTCAGAAATTAAGCTATTGGATACACAGTTGATTTTTTTTTTTTTTATGTGGGTACCGGGAGTCAAATTCAGGACCTCGCACTTGCCAGCAGGCACTTGTGCCACTGAGTGATATCACCTGCCCCCTTTTTTTCCTTTATGTGGGTTCCGGGAATCGAACTCAGGACCTCATGCTTGCCAGGCAGGCGCTTATGCCACTGAGACATCTCACCGGCCCTACACAATCAATTTTAAAGGACCCTCTCTCAGTTGCTAGGTGGAATTTGTAAAACAAGGTTTACGTTAAACGCTCTTTAAACCTTGTTATGGTTTTCATCTGTAATATCTCTCAGAAATCTCAGGTGTTCAGAGATGGGGGCTTTTGGAATATGATTGGATTATAGAGGCCCTATATTCATCAGTGGACTGATCCATTGATGAGCTTGTAGCTAAATGTGGTATGAGGAGATATAACCTGGTGAGAAGAGGTATGTCACGAGGGATGTGCCTTTGGAGGGTGTATGTCCCTCCCCAGCTCCTCCCTTCTCTCTCTGCTTCCTGGCTGCCACGAGGTGAATGGCTTTCCTCTACTATGCCTTTCCACTATGCTGTTTCTGCCTTGGAGCCAGCCAACTACGAACTGAATCCTCCAAAACTGTAAGCCAGCTTAAACCTTTCCTCTTTTATATTGTGATGGGTATATTGTCCCAGTGATGGGGAAGCTGACTAATATAATATCATAGTATTTTAAAGAAAGATGAATATCCTAATCACACCAGTATTAGATAGATCAGCCTAAATAAATGAATGCAGCCTGAATTACACTTGTTTTCCCCCTCAAGTAAAAGGACCCTATTATGATGAAAGAAAATAAGTTTCATTCCATGTGTCTGCTCAGAGGTATTGAGGTGGCCGGCCACTGCAGTGAAGGCAGTGAAGTCACATAAAGAATCAACAAAAAGTACAAGTGCATTGTATCTGCCACTAAAGTCTGTCACTTTCCACTGCACTCAAAGTAGGTGAACAAGTTTCTTCTGGTAGACCTCCTTAATGGTCTGTTGGAATGAATACTATTATTAAGATAAAATCGAAAAAAGTGTTCTCCTGTGGAATCTCTGAGTTAGTGTACACAGCCTTCTGAAAATAGGAGGTAATTTACTACTTGTACATTTGAGCAGAAATCAAACTTCTCAGACAATACGGTCTTCCTCATATTTGCAGCTAAGTGATAATTTATAATTATCTGTAATATATAGCTTATATACTAATTAAGTTTCCCATAAAATATCTAATTATTTAATAAAATAGTATTAAGTATAAAGATTAAATCTAGTGTGAAAGAAAAAATAAACAATCAAAGATAATCATATCATTTATTTTATGAGACCTCATCTATGGAACTTTTTCTTGCCTTGCTGCATGACTAAAGACCTTCATTACAATAAAGAATAAAATTGAATATGATAAGTTTTTCTTAGATATTCTTTAACTTGAGGATTTCCTCTTTATTTCCTTTTTTATGGTATCAAAGTTTTGCTAAAGGTAGGAAAAGATACAGGCTCTGCAGATCGAGTTTGGGCCAAATAAAAGTAGGAAAAGAAGTATACCCTACAGCATGAGGATGAGCCACCATGCAAGAGAGAACACAGTGGGCTATTACTGCTTTCCTGATGTTTTACAATCAAGATTTGGTCCAATTTTGCTTAAATTTTGTCAAATGCTTTTTTGTGTGTTTAAAAAGATGATCATATGGTTTTTTTAAGTCGTTACATTAATATGGTAAACTGTTTTGGTTTTTAAATGTTAAAACCAACCTTGCATTCCTGAGATAACCCCATTTGGCCATGATGTATTACCTTTTACTTAGGTTGTGTGGTTTGATGAATTAACATTTTGCTAAGGATTTTTTGCATTTGTGTTCATGAGGAATGTTGGTCTGTCATTTTCTTATAATGTCTTTGATTTGGTTATCAACTTAATTCTCATAAAATTCATTAGGGAGTGTTCTGTTTCCCTTTTCTTTCTTTCCTTTGCTTCCTCCCCTTCCTTCCTTCCTTCCTGGCAGGATGAAGGGCTATTCTTTTTTTTTTTTTTTTTTTTGGTGGGTACCGGGGGTCGACCTCAGGACCTCGTGCGCCAGCAGGCGCCCGTGCCGCTGAGCAATATCACCGGCCCCTTTTTTTTGTATGTGGGATCCGGGAGTCGAACTCGGGCCCTCGCGCTTGCCAGGCAGGCGCTTACGCCGCTGAGCCATCTCACCGGCCCCATGAAGGGCTATTCTTTCTGGGAAAACTACCCGATACTTTAGCAAACACAGTTACAAGGCAAATCCTTACCCATTGTTTTTGTTCTTACACTGCATTACCCAGATACAGCTACTTTAGGCCTATAGTAGTCTGATATAGCAGCCACTAGCCACATGTTTATTTAAATGCAAGTGAATTAAAATTATAAAAATAAAAATTCAGTTTCTTAGTCACATTAATTACTTTTCACGTGTTCATGTGTTTGGCCCCATGTAGCCATATTAGCACAGACATGGGATGTGTCTGTCGTAGAAGCTAAAGAATAATACATCCTTAGGCAAAAAGGCTAAGTTTTTTGTTGGTCATATAAATGGTAGCATGTTTTTACCAGGGCTATGTTAAAAATCCTATGTGTTACAGTTTTAATTTAAAAAGCTTATGTGCTATAATATTACTGCTTGCTTGCCAATCTGATTAAGAGGATATGTGTGGAAGTCGTGATTTATTACAAATAATGCTATTAAAGTGGCTTTCCTACAAAATTGTTTTGGGTCATATTAAGTTGAGGTGCATCTTTGGAGGGATATTTTTTATGGGAATGTTCTCTGTCACATGAGTTGATAGAGGAATACAGGGCCCTATCTTGGAGTTATCCCAAAACATGATCCAACGGTACTCTTGATGTGTCTGGTTGGAGACTGCTGGAAGTACTGGAAGAAGTGTGATGAAAATGTCTCTATCATGTGGCACATGCTCTGATGACTGTGCCAGAGGGAGGCAAATACAGACGTCAGATGCAAATCTGGACACTGCCAGCTGATATCTCATTCGCTCAAGCGGAAAAGTCCATTGTTTCTGGTTCTCTCTCTGGGATAAGTCAACAACTTACCACGCTTCAGTGAAGTGATGTTAACTATTTCAGTGAGTTTTGTAATAAGAAATGGTGTGCATAAGAAAATATTAAAGTGTGGTGGCGCATGTCTGTGATTCTAGCACTCAGGAGAGTTCAAGACCAGCCTGAACTACATAGTGAGATCCTGTCTCAAACAAACAGGAAAAAAAAAAAAAAAAAAAAAGAAGAAAAGAAAAGAAAAGATTAAAATACTGTGTATGCGATACAGAAGCAGTGAAACTATCCTTGTGATATTATGATCATGGCTACATGCCATCATTTATTTGTACAAACCATAGAACTTAAAATGCCAAAAGTGAACCCTGACATAAACTATGGACTCCAGGTGATAAAGATGTGCCCGTGTGGGTTCGCTCATCGTAACGGATGTACCACTGTGGTGGGGGTGTTGATGGTGGGGAAGGGGTAGTTTGTGTGTTAGGACGGGAGAATACAGGAAATCTCTGTACCTTCTGCACAATTTTGCTATAAACTTAAAAACTGCTCTAAAAAATAAGGTCTAATAAAGAAAATTTTAAATGCAATACTTAACACCCTTCAAAAATCTAAATTTATTTTGATGGCAGAGGAACATAAAATGTTTAACTTGGCTTTCTTAAATATTTCTCACATCTGCTTATAATAAGATTGTAATTTATTCTGGCAATGATTTTGCACTTACTAATTGGAAGTGCAAGTGATGGAAACTTAAAGAATGTGTAGTCTTTTAGGGTTTTCCGGTTCAACAGAGAAGCAGGAGTAATTCAGGAAAAGAAAATTCACCCATCTTTTTTTTTTTTTTTCTTTTTTGTGGGTACTGGGGGTCCACCTCAGGACCTCGCGCGCCAGCAGGCACCCGTGCTGCTGAGCGATATCACCGGCCCTTTTTTCATATGTGGGTTCCGGGAGTCGAACTCGGGCTCTTGCGCTTGCCAGGCAGGCGCTTATGCTGCTGAGCCATCTCACTGGCCCAAAAAATTCATCCCTCTTGTCGTTACGGTTCTGAACTGAGGTATTTTTATAACCTTGGGCAGAATTAGGACTGATTTTTCAGAGGAGGAGCTGAGAAAACACACAAGAACCCTGCCCCCAGTTTACTAATTTTCCCTGTGTCCCCTTCTTAGGAAGAGAGAAATGCATCCAAAAACTCCAGGTCAGCATATATTGAAATATATTCATACAAAAACAAAAACAAAAACAAAAAAGTTGCCACTAGAGGCTGAGATGGGTGGACAGGAAAACTCTGGCTACACTGTGGGTATGTGGGCTCTTCTGAGAGACCAAGCTATACTACAGTGGAGAAAACTGCTTGCATTGATTCAAGGCCAGGTTTCCTGTACTTCTCTGGCCTTGATCTACATCCCATATTAATATCTGCATGTGCTTGTTCACAGGTCAAGTCAATGAAAAGAAAACTTTAAACGCTAAGCCCTTCTCTTAAGAAACCCTGCATTTCAGAGTCCTGTGACATGCTTCCTTGGTTTCTGCACGGCAGGGGTAACTTCGGGACAACCACAGGCTGCCTGGCACCTTTTTCTGGATATGATGAAGGCTGTCTGGCTGTGACCTTATCTACTCTATTCATTCCTATAAATAAATGCTTTCAATTATTTTTGGTGTAATACAGAGTAAAGAACTTTCCTGTAGGCCTGCATTCCTTTAAGTCAGGGAGCATGTTAGAAGTCCAGATTCATATGTTCCAGTCCAAACCTAAGGACTCAGATCTCTGGGAGTGAGGGGTAAGAACCTCCATTTGGAAAAGCGCCCTCTGGGCCCCTGAAGCAGGGCCGCCCTGGATTCACAGACATGCAGCAGGGATGGAATGGGGGGCAGCAACCCTGCTTGAGAAGTTCTGTGCTGTACTATCTCCTGAGGGGTCAGCTCCCCTCAACTCTTTCTTTCACAGGAAGGTGATTTTTGCAACTAGCTTTCATTTGTGAATATAGATTTCTTTATCACAAATGGTAAGAGTAGGGCTAGGGATATAGCTTAGTAGTAGACCACTTGCCTAGCATGTATGAGGCCCTTGGTTTAATTCCCAGTATTACCATCACCACACGCACACACACACACACACACACAAAAAAAAAAAAAAAAAAAAAAGAAAAGAAAAGAAGAAAGTGCTAAGAGTACTGATTTAATGACTTAACAAGCTAGGCATTTTCTTTTTTTTTTTTTTGTGGGTACCGGGGGGTCGACCTCAGGACCTCGCGCGCCAGCAGGCACCCGTGCCGCTGAGCAATATCACCGGCCCCTTTTTTGTATGTGGGATCCGGGAGTTGAACTCGGGCACTTGCGCTTGCTGGGCAGGCGCTTACGCCACTGAGCCATCTCACCGGCCCGGCATTTTCTAATTCTGTTGCCCAGTTTGGGCAGAGTGCTTTGGTTACCTGTCTGATATGCTAGGCAACATGAAATACTCCATGACTCCTGCACTCAACTTGAAATAGTCTAGAGATTTAAAATGACTGTTAAAGAGCAAGAAAGGAAAGGTAAAGAAGGGGCATCTCTAGCAAAATTTCCTCTCTCCTTCCTTCCCCTGCCAGGTAAGCCAGTTAGCAAAGCCAAGTGCACCTTCCTCCAACATCCCAGAGGGAAGCTTGGAGCAGAAGGTCCCTGCGGCTCCATTTAACCAGCACTGTCCCAGTCTGGTCTTCACCAGACCACTCACGTGCTAGACCATTCTGTGAGCCCCTGCTGTCTCAGTCACCCTTTCCTGCTCTTTCCTCTCCTATTCTTACTTCTTGCCAGCTCAGCTTTCTTTCTTCCACAGACCTAAAATCCTTCCTTCCCTGAATGCTGCTGCCATCCCCTTGGGCCTTCATTTTGCCACGAATCCCTTTCTTGGACTACTTCTTCTACCTACTTTATGTTGTGTTTCACAAACTGGACTCATCATGAGAAATACCTGCTTGTTCCTTGCCAGGCCCTACAAGAGACAATGAATGGCTGGATTGGTGGGTGGAGATGCACTATGTATTGTGATAAAGCCTCTAGTAGGTCTGATGACCAGGCCAGTTTTAGGGACTGTCCTAATAAGACTGGGTTCCCCAACAGCATTTTAAAATGCTCCCAGTTCACAGAGGGACAGAGAAAAATGTCCCAATTACTTCTGGGTTATTGTATTGTCACCTTTTGGAAGTTCACCATATTGTCATTGCTCTCCTTAGTAGACCCTCTGCTCCAGCCAAAGCAGATAAAGTCTTAGTATTGGGCTCCTCTGCTCTGTACCTCTAAAAACCCCCTGCCCCTTGTTGTCACCTATCCTAATCTAGCCTTCCTACAAAACCCATCAATGCACTTCTTCTCCGGGGCTGTTCATTATCTCAAAGGACTGTTCTTCTTTTCCTCTCTGCCTTCTCCTATATGGTGCTTGATTAATCCTGCCTTGTATTATAAGTGGTTGTATGTTTGTGCCCCCCCACTCTCCTTCTGGAAGGGAAGGCTCCACTTTCTGTCTCTTTTGCCTCCTTCAGCTGGGACTAGTTCGAAGAGCTCATCAGTCAACATTGCTTGAACTAGACTGAAAGGAGAGAAGCTCCGCCATCCCTTTCCTCTTTGCCCAGGCATGCTGTATGATTCATGACACAAAACCATGGTGAAGGTTCTAAGGAGAAAAATAAGTGAATGAGTTGGAAGGTGAATGGGTAAATAGACTACCAAATTGCAAGGATTCAATAAGCTAAGATTACAGCAAAACTACTCCAGATAATTGCTAATGTATACCTGCTTACCACAGTAATGGGGATGCATGATATGACAGGCAAAGACCTTATTTATATTTGAGATTATCCTGTGGAATTTTATATTTCATTTGATTACAAATGGGTGCAGAATTTGGAAACATCACCAAACACCGTCCGTCTTCAACATCCCATTTCTGTCTCATCTTTTTTTGTTATTTCCTTCTATCCATATTTGGGGGAAGAGGAAATTAAAAGATTAAAAGAAAACCTCACTAGCTGGGCATGGTGGCACATGCATACAATCCCAGCTACTCAGGAGGCTGAAGAAAGAGGATTACAAGTGCAAGGCTAGCCTGGGTAACTTAGTGAGACCCTGTCCCAAAATAAAAAATAAAAAGGGGTGGAGTATATCTCAATGATAGAGTGTCTCTGGGTTTACTTCCCAGCATTGCAAACAAATAAGCAAACAAACACAAAATACAACAAAAAATTTCCACTAACATAGATTTTTCAGTCTGTTTCATAGTTTCTATGTGTCTACATGTGAAAAATTCACAACTGTTTTTCCTACACACATGATCATGGTTGTATAAACTAAGAACAACACATGAAGATACCACCATGTTCCACAGCTGGACTTCCAGGTTTTTTCTGAGCTTTCATTGTCAGCTACAAAACTGGATTCTTAATTTCCCTCTGTCTGGGATTACAATTCTTTCCTTTTTTTTTTTTTTGTCATACTGGGTCAAACCCAGGGCTTTGTGCATTCTTCTTTTTTTTTTTTTTTTTTTTTTTTCTTTTTTTGAGACTGGGTCTCACTATATAGTTCAGGCTGTCCTTGAACTCACTATGTAGCCCAGGCTGGCTTTGAACTTGCAGTGATCCTCCTGCCTCAGCCTCCCAGGTGCGGGGATTACCGGCGTGCACCACCATGCCCAGCTGTGCATTCTAGGCAAGTGCTCTACCACCGAACTGCATCTCAAGCTCCAGATTACAATTCCTTTTAATAAATATGCTATTATAAAAGGACAACATTCACTTCCCTCAGCTCCTAACAAGCAGCAAGGTGTTCCATTTACTTGTCATTCAGGGAACAATCCTAACAGGCTGTATGCTGGGCACTTAACATCCTCTCACAGTGAATACAGTAAACTTGTTTAAGTAATTGCTAGAATACTAGATTCTTTGTTTGCTCAAAAGAAATGTTAGAGCTTATGTAATAGCTTGGTTCTTTTAGACAACCAGACTTTGGTTTTTGGGCATTTAAGTTGCTGTAGAACAACTGTTCCCCAGCTTCCAGGTCCCACGTGTGCTCCTCTTTGTGCTTATGAGTCCAGCTGTGCCCTTTGACAATGCCCCTCCCTCCCAAGACCTCCCTTACCTTTAAGCCCAGGTCCAGCTCCCTCAGTGAGCGCTGAATCTCCCTGGTGAGATTGTTCATCCGCTCACATTCCTGTAAGGCAACCACAATGTAGGGGGTATGCTCCTCCACTTTGCTCATCAGCTCTGGGATGTTAAACTCATCTGTCACTCTTTCCAATATTTCTTCCAGAAGGGACTTGACCTGCCACACAGCAGAATGTACAGAGTTAAGAAGGGAGATCTGGTTCTCCAGGAGGACTGTACCCTTCCTGCATGTGGCCTTAGAGATGCTATCATCCATCACTTGCTGCCCTCCACCCACATCACCTGGCCATGCTTCTGCCTGTTTATATAAGTGAACTAGGTCTGGGGTTGAGGACTGACCATGGGCTGAATGATCCCTCCACAGGCTAGCCAGCTCCCTGTGACATCTGTGACCAGCTTGAAGAGATGAACACAGGTACCTTTCTAAGAACTGGGGTTGAAAAACTCAGAGGCTGACCCAGTTAACTATGGAGATAAAACTAGGAAGCCATAAGTAGACTATGGCCTAAGATGGCCCTTGTGAACCACTTGAAGCTGAAATGATGAGAAGCAGTGTTCAGAAATATGTATGCATAAATCGTGTCTCCACTGAACAATGCAGACTTTTTCTTGTCATTACTTTCTAGACAATACAGTATAACAAGTATTTATGTAACATTTACATTGTATTTGGGTATTATAAGTAACCTAGGGACTATTTAAAGTATACAAGAAGATGTGCATAGGCTCTACGCAAATATTATGCTCTTTTGCATAAGGACTTAAGCATTGTGAACTTTGGTATCTCGTTATCATGTGTGCATGCATGCATGTGTGTGTGTGAATCCTAGAAGCAAACCACCATGAATACTGATAACACGCACATCGCACACACACACACACACTAATACACATATAGTTCTGTGCTTCCGTGAAGCAATACTGCAGTTTCTGTCTTTAAGTTCTACAAGAGGCACCGCCATCTATCATGTTAACCTCCTCTTCTACCCAAGATTCTGTTTTCCACACAGACTTAGCTAATTAGACCAAGAGAGCTTGAACAGTAAGGGTCTTGCTTCTGGAAAATTGGAATTGAAGTGCAGAGATTCTGGGTTATTTTGGGGCAAGCACTTGGAGGCTGAGTCTGCCATTTTGGAGTAAATGAATAAGCCCTGGAGGTCTGTCTGCAGAGAAAGAAAAATGAAACAAAGTGCAGACATAATAAGCCATATGGCCAGCAGACTGAGATCGGAGGTGGCATGTGAGCGAGTGCCACCCCTTCCTGGAGTCTTGAGAGCTGAGCTCTAGATGCCTTTGTGCACAGTGGTTGTTCTTGTCTATCATCACTTTCGCTTTCTTCTAGGAACAGGTCTCTGTTTCCTTTGAGAAATTACCTCTTCCCTGTCATTCTGGGGTGCAGTCCCTGGGCCCCACCTCTCCTGACGCAAGTTGAATCCATCAGATCATTTTCCCGAGGAGCATGAAAATTTGAAATGTGGGATCCAAGCAGCCAGAGGGAGATAGAGGTGCCCTGGAAGGCCTGCCCACTATTCCTTCTCCCTGGAATCCTAACACCAGTGTGATCTTCGTCCTTCATTATGTTGATTCCTGTGACATAGTAAGCTACTTCCTGCCTAGTTCAGCTAGATCAGTGTCTGTTGCTTACAAACAAAGAGACCGGACTGAACTAATACAGTTCTGCTATACTTCCCTCAAGTGAAGGTGAGCAAGTCATTTAGGCATCAAGTTTTTTCGTCTGTAAAAATTTCCAAGAGTGTCTTTCTATTCAGCCCCCTCTTCCTTGACCCCCAGGGTTGATGCAAAGATCAAATCAAGTAAGCTGATGAATGTGACAGTGTCTGAAAGCTATAAAGAACTATATAAATGTAAAGGATGATTAATATTCACCTTGCCTCATATTGTTAACATACAATATGTTCTCCAGGAAAAGAACTGATGTTAGAAAAAGAAACTAGAAACAGATCACCCCATCACAAATGGGTCTCTGGTGCTGTCATAGCAAAAACTGGAATGGAATTTTAATGGTACCTGAAAGCAGCTGCCAGGATGGAAGACAAATGGCTAAATTTATATCATATTTCTGTCTGGAGTGGGATTTGAAGAAACAGCCCTATATCAATAAGCTACCATTTGGATGTTACAAAAAGAGGAAAAGATAGTCTGGAGGTATTGTTCCAAAATGCACCAAATGTGGGGACGCAGAGTACTGCCCTGTCTGTGATCAGGCTAGGAAGGGTTTGCAGGCCTGAGTAGGGAGAGGGTGAACAGGAATGGTATCAGTTACAGACATACAGGACTGTCTTTTACTCAGGAACCCCAGGGGCCCCTTCACGTAGGAGGAGTAGGGTCCGAGGGATGTGATCTACTTTATTTCCGCAAGCAAACACCTCTGCATCTTTTCTTTTGGAAAAGTAATACATACCAGAAAAGTCACTACAGACACATATGATATAAAAAGCAAGACCCTCCCACAATTTTGACTCTTCCATCAAAGAGGGAAAAACACTGTCAAACTATTAATTTCTTTTTTTTACATTCCTGCAGATGTCTTGCAACGAACATAACTCTCTCCTGATCACTCCTCTATAGATCCACCCACAATTCATTTATCAATCCATTTATTACTACCAGTCTACCCATTTATCATATTGATTGTGTTTTCTCTCTTCTATTTCTTACATACACTTTTCCAGCTTGCTGTTGTCACCCGTAATAAACCTGGAATACATTTCCTTGTTATTACGTACAGACTTGCCTTATTCTTTTTAACAGTATTATTTCACTTTTTGGGAAGATACTGGGGATCAAACCCTGGAGCACTCTACCACTGAGTGATACTCTTTATTTTGAGAGAGGGTTTGACTAATTTGATCAGCCTGGTCTTGAATTTGTGATCCTCCTGCCTCAACCTCTCAAGTAGCTGGGATAACAGGTATGTACGACTGTACTATGTTTTAGCCCACTATTTTGAGGTCGTGATTTATTGAGTCATTTCCTTATTGATAGATATTTTGTCTGTTTACTATTTTTATGGCTACAAACAATTCTGCAATAAATAAATATAGCAGAAAATCTCTATGATTTTGAGTATTTCCACTGGCTGATTTCTTAGAGCAAAAAATAAGAAACTTTTAAATTTTGGTAACTATTATAAAATTGTTCTATAAATTAAACTTCCATCAAAAAGGATGAGTGTACGTGATTTCTTATTCCCTCACCACTACATATAATCATCTTTTAAAATCCTTACCATTAGGTTAAAAAGGCTATTTCGCATAGCTTCTCTTAGTTATTAGTGACATTGAGAATATGTTACTATTTTATTGGCCATTTGTATTTATTATGTGAATTTCCTTTTCACGCATCTTCCCCCTTCTCCCTTCTTGTCTTCTTTTTTCCACACTTAAGAACTCTGTAGGGCCGGTGATATAGCTCAGTGGCATAAGCGCTTGCCTGGCAAGCGCAAGGTCCTGAGTTCGATTCTCAGTACCCACAAAAATAAAAAGAAAAAAAGAACTCTGTATATTTGTCTACTGCCCACTATCTGTTTGCAAATAAGTTCTTCTAGTTTGTATTTGACTTTGTCCATGGTGATTTTTGTTTTGCACATATTTTAAAGATTTTAAGCTATCACATTTCCCAGTCTTTTTCTTTACAAATTCTGTTTTCTTTTTTTTTTTTTTAAGTTTAAAAATATGTTCCTCTTTGTAAGATTATAAAGGCATTTACCCTGGCTGACCTCCATTGCATTTAGGTTTTCATGTTTTATGTTTAAATATTTGAGCCATCTGAAATATACCTTAGTCAAAGGAGCAAGGGAACCTGCTTTTTTTCCAAATGACTAGCTAGGTGCTGATCATTAAATAAATGCAGTATCGAAGGGATTCAAATGGGAGAGGTTATCTCATGACTAAGGGGTAGAGGAAGGCATAAATCCAAGGGGGGACAATTGGAGCCCCATGCTGTGGATTGAACTGTGGCCCCCAGTTCATATGTTGAAGTCCTAAACCCCAGTATCTCAGAATATGACATTATCTGGAGATTGGGCCTTTGAAGAGGTGATTAATTTAGGATGAGGTAATTAAGGTAGGCCCTAGTCTAATCTTTTCGGTGTCCTATAAGAAGAAGAAGGGCAGGTGAGATAGCTCAGCGGCATAAGCGTCTGCCTGGCAAGTGCGAGGCCCTGGGTTCGACCCCCGGTACCCACATAAAAAAAAAAAAAAAAGAAGAAGAAATTTGGATACAAAAAAGAGAGACAAGAGAGGCTCAAAAGAGAGGCCATATGCAGACTTGGTGAGAAGGTGTCCATTTGCAAGGGCAGAAGAGTGGCCTCAGAAGAAGCTGAAGCCAACTACACCTTCTAGCCTCTAGATCTACGAGAAAATACATTTCTGTTGTTTAAGCCACCTACGTTTGGTATTTTGTTATGGAAGCCCAAGCAGACAAATGCAGCCAGGCACTCTTCCTGATGAGTAGTAAGTTGCATCTGCCAAAGACAGCCACTAGGGGCCAAGAAGCAGTCCAAACTCAGGTCATTATATAAGCCCATGGCATCCTAGAAAGAAAATCCAGGCTTGAGTGAAGACTGTGGAAGACTAGTAGTTGTCTCCTGCCTAAATCCCCTACCTTCCACCATTTTCTCTCTTCTTCCAAGGCACATGGAGCTCAGCCATATACTAAAATCCCCAGCTGCCCATCACGGAGATGTGGATTTGGGAGTAGATTTGAGCCAAAAATATGTGGCATGTGCAACCTCTCAGTCCTTTACTTTGGCTCTTTGCCTTTCTTCTTGCGGATGGGAAAGAACAAAGCTCACAAGATTATGGGAGTGATATGAGACACACTTCCATGGCTAAGCACCAGCACATGGCACAATTACACATACACTCTACAACCCTCACCATCGTCCCACACAATATCATGCAGATCAAGTAATTGCAGTTCATATCACTTTTGCAAACACGCACACACACACACACACACACACACACACACACACAATTTCTTGATTTAGCTAGGAGATGAGATAGGTAAATGACAGATTAGAAGCTGTTTTGAACCTTACCTGAAGAATCCTAAGACTATTTCTTATATAGTGTCAGTCTTCTTCATTTTTAGAGATAAGAACATTTTCATTTCTGGGTGGTTTGGATTATTTCCTTCCTTTTATTCTCAGATTATATCCTTATGAAATAGTAGAATAGGCTGAGTAGTATGATTTAAAGCAACTTGAATCATTGCCAGTTTTGGAGCCTAACTCTAAATGTTAGAAACAGAATTTATTTTCCTTCCTTCCTTCCTTCCCCTCTTCTTCCTTCTCTCCCTCCTTCTTTCCTTCCTTCCTTCCTTTCTCCCTCTCTCCTTCTTTCCTTAAATGACACTCCCAATCCTCAGAGTCAGAATTTCAAGCTTTCTGGCTCAGTCTTAGATATTAAAAATTGAGATCTACCATTCCATGCTTCTAAACATAAGTCCAACGCCTTTAGTACTAATCAACTTGCTTCTAAAAATCAGTCCACATTCTAAGTTTGATGACCACCCAGGGTTCCTAACTCTTAATCTTCCAAGGATGTTTCCTTATAAACCTAATAGTACTGTATCTCTAAAACAAAGGACCAGGCAGTGTGGTAGGAGAGATGTGGGTTGGTGGACATACATCTTTCGGAAGTTGAATTAGCCTGTCCTAGGAAAAATTTCATGAAGCTGTTTCAGTATGGTGGCCTATTGTTTTTCTGCCCTGTACTACCCTTATACCGGGAAGAGAGCTTCCATATTGCCTTGAATTATCCTCAAACTCAACCTCATCCTAGTCTGCCTTTCTACTCCATAATTTCCCTCCACCTTCCTGAAACCTCAAGAGATCCCATGTTTAAAAGCACTTAATCATGCATTCAGAGACTGGCTAGAAGTCATTCACACAAAGAGAAAGCCTTTTCATTAAGAGAAGTGTGTTTATCCAAATGCACATCTAGTTGCTGGGAGGAGGGTGGAGGTGCTTAAAAGCATCTTTGTATCCATCATTGCTTATTATGCCAAAGAACTGTGAAGTCAATTTTAAGGTTCCCAAACCACTATTGTTTAACTCTGGCCTTCCTTCTCTTTGGCAGACAAACTGAATAAAAACTGTCTTTGGATAAACTGGCACAGTCAACCCCAAAACATTAGAAGTTTAACCAGAGGGTCAGCATTTTGGCATGGCTGGGCAGGGAGGGACTCATGGAGGTGAAGGGCCAGCATCTCCAGACTGGCTGCTCAGTTCCTTGTGTGTGTTACCCACGTTGAGTACTGGCAACGCTGTCACTCGGAAGAGCTGGAGCCACCCCAGGCAACCTTCACTATGCACCTTTTCTTCTCTTGCACTGCCAGCTCCTTCTGCATCTTGGCTGTCCCGAGGCTGCAGCTCCAGCACTGTGCGGAAGAGCTTTTCTGAGGTCTGAGTCAGGAAACCAATCTCGGCATTTGGGTGGAGGCCGTAGAGGTAGGGCGACTCTGGAGGCAGCTCGGAATCAATGTACTGAAACCAAGGGCA
This sequence comes from Erethizon dorsatum, assembly GCA_028451465.1. Lineage (NCBI taxonomy): Eukaryota > Metazoa > Chordata > Mammalia > Rodentia > Erethizontidae > Erethizon > Erethizon dorsatum. Next base: position 27,663,128 of record CM051826.1, read on the forward strand.
AGCTCACTTAAAAAGCAACCAAGGTGCATCTCCTGTCTCCTCTGGGGTCCTCCAGGGACCACTACTCACCAACCCAGTGGGTGGACTTCAGCATGTGTGCTCGTCTATACCCCCAGCCTATTGTTGACATCATCTGTCTGCCTACACCATACCAGTTTCCCAGAGCTTCCATATTCACTGTAGCTTGGAGGACCTTACCCCTGCTGGATTCTTGTCCCTGCAGGACTTTTCACAGCTTATCAAAAATATGAATCCCTCCCTGGTATTTTTACTCAAACTCTTCTAGGATGCCAGCCCTCTCCTTATAAATTCTTTTTCTTTTTCTGTTTACCCAAATCAGGGATGACAAACCTAAACACATACACAGGGCTCTGCATGCAAAATGAATATGTGATCTACGCTGCAGGATGAGGTGAGCTTGGCCAAAAACTGAAGAGTTCACGCCTCCGGTGAAAGGCATTTGAATTTAAAATTTATAACAGTGAATCACTCAAACAACACATCTCTTTGGTCAGTTTTAATGGCCATGATCTGCCACGCCTGAATAATCCTACCTAGCTTGTAAGAGTTACTTTCTTCTCTGAATGTTTCGAGTGCTCCATAATTCTTTTTATGATGGCAAGAAAATATTGCCCAGGTTAAGCTCTTAACATGATTTTGACGATTTCATGGTGTTTTTATTTTTTTAAATTAATTAATTTATTTTGTTTTTTGTGGGTACCGGGGGTCGAACTCAGGACCTCACACACCAGCAGGTGCCTGTACTGCTGAGCGATATCGCCAGCCCTTCTTTCGTATGTGGGTACCGGGAGTCGAACTCAGGACCTCGCGCTTGCCAGGCAGGCACTTATGCCGCTGAGCCATCTCACCAGCCCTTTGTGGTGTTTTTAACATCTACTGTAAGTGAAGGCAAATTTGCATGATTAATTTTATACTTCCTCCAGGACTCATCGTACTTCAGGACCCTTGGCAGGTACCCTGTAACAATATATTAACTGAAAGACTAAAGAGAGTGTGAAGAAAGGAAACATCACCTCGGATGTTTGGAAATGTGCAAACCATGTTACTACCGTTACGACAATCAAACCTACTTAAGGTTTTTTCTCATTTTGCCTCTCACCTTGTCAAATTACACTGTGGACAGTAGGGGGTGTTCTTGCACCATTTTTCTGGGCAATGCTATTAAAAAAAATTCCTCTTATTTTCCTTAGGATCTGACTTTAAATTTCTCCTCATAGGTATGGATTTTCTGGATCAAATAACTTTTATGACTAATCCTTTTAAGGTTTATGAATTAAAAATTTTTAAAGCTTATAGTTAATATTTCAATGGCTGTTATTTCTCTTAAGTTTCACGTAAGCTTTGGTAAATTTAAATTTTTTCAAGCATGTTCAAAAGTCCAGCAATAAATTTTTTTTGAGAAATTATCTTCCAGTATATTTTTCATAGCAGATTAAATAGGCAAAGCTGAACATTTTAAAAATATCTGCAGTAACAGTACATGAGAAAGTAAATAGTATGGAAATCTCCATGAGATTATGATTTTTTCATACTGAAGATTGAACTCGGGGTCTTGTGCATGCCAGGCAAACTGTCCACCACTGAGCCACACCCTAGTCCTTTTTATTTTTTATTTTGAGGCAGGCTATCTCTAAATTGATCCAGCAGGCCTCTAACTTGGGATCCTCCTACCTCAGCCTCCTGAATTGCTGGGATTACAGATGTACATTACTGTACCCTGCTGAGAATAATTTTTTTCTGTATGTGGACATGTGTGACTGTGTTCATCGCAACTAACAGGGAGTAGGAAGGCTGAGTGATCTGGCCACAAGATCATTCTCTCTGAAAATATCTACAATCACGGATATAAACTTTACCAAAAGGTAATTAAATTCTTACCTGAAATTTTCTCCACAAATGATGACTTTGTCAATATCCTGAATAAAAACAATCAAATAACTGCCCAGGTGTTATTTGTAGAAAACAGCAACAAATAGAATTATTTAAACATGAAGAATAAAAAGATCTCTAAAGCCTCAATTTTATCATCAATTTGAGGATGCAAATTCTCTTTCAAGTCAAATAGGAAAAACTTGGACAGAGAACCAAAGTCGATAGGAACTCAGCTCTTTAGACGGTTCTTCCCTGGGCCCTGCCTGACGCCCATAACCACGCTGCAGCATGAGTACCCCTGGGTGTGCAGGGTAGGTGGGAGGAACACCCAGGGCCTTCGCGAGCCGACATCATCATGCCATTCATCCCCAGCACAGAGCAGAGGCTCACCTGATGATAACCATTGTAGTCCATGTTGCCTGGGAGTGGGAACCCTGGGGCTAGGGACAGTTCCCCTTCTAGCATTTCTGGTTTAATGAATTCCTCCAGATAAGTTCTGCAGAGCCTTCTGTCCCAGTCATCTGTGATATGGCCTCCATACATGATTTCACCAAACAGGTAGCGCAAATCATCATAGGGCACCTGAGAGAGGGGAAAGAGATACAGAAAGATCTCCATGCAGGCGGTGGGGCTGACCTGATGTGCAGGCAGAGAATAAGCCACAAGTTGGGATGACTCTTAAGATCAGGAGCAGTGTCTTATCTTTATATCACCAGTGTTTGGCTGCACCAGGCATGTTTTGAGAGCTCATGAAATACTTGAAGAAGAATTATAGCACATGGTGAGGAGAGGAAAGGTGCCAACCCCCTCACACATATATCTCCCCTTTTTCATGGTCACTAACTGTGACAGTGAAGTCTGGATGTTTCTAGAAGCCCCTGAAATAGGCAAGTGTCAAATGGAAAAAAGCGAGGACCAGAGCACTTCTCTGATTTTCTGCTATTAACGACAAGACTAATTAATTGCTCCGTTTGAAAGTTCAGAGTGGATGAACTACAGCTCACTAGCTCTCCGCAGTGAGATTTAGGGGAGGAAGTCTTTTGGGTCAGATCAACAAAGGAAGAAAAGGAGGGATGGTGTGGTGGGGAGTGGGCTTCCTACAACCCCAGGGCTGGAGAAAGAAGGATTTCTCAGGGCATCTGGGTCAGATTGCACAACCAACAGGAAGAGGTGGTGCCCTGCTGAGGCTGTGTTTGGCCCAAGAACTAGAAGAGCCTCAATGATGTGAACAGTCTTTTAAATGGAAGAGTACTGATTGTTAGCACCAATTTTCTCTGAAATGGAGTTACAAAACAGAAGAAGGGGGGATATAGCAAGAATTTTTTTTTCAACTTTGGAAAAACCATACCCCAGGCAACACAGTGTGAGTCCCAAGAGAAGTTCTGCACCTGTGGCTAGTAAAATCGGGAATTTACATGTGGTGAATGTGGGATCTCTTCCTGCCAATCTGTAGCCTACCTACCATGCTGTGAATACGTACAGGTGCTCTGGGGGAACTGGGACAGATTCTTATGGGACTGACTCCACTGGGTGTGAGTTACTAATTTGGGTTCCTGAGCTTCCCTGGTTGTGACCTCACTGCAGACTTCTCAGCCTCAGGTGGTCCTGGGTTTGGCAGGATCCTCCACATTCCCCTCCTGTAGGATGTAGACTTCTCTGGGGCACACTCCCCCCGCTCTGTATGGAATGCCTCACCATCCTGAGAGCAGGCCTGCACCCCTTTCTTTTACCTTTGCGTTGGCCTCCAGGAAGTTGTAGAGCACATTCACAGAGATGGTGAGGTCCCCAGTGTTAAAGGGGTAGGATCGATTCCACCCCTGGGGCCCAAACTTTCGTCTTTCTGCCACCACTGCATGAAAGTAACAAAGAGCAAAGAGGATGCTCTTAAACTCCGTCTCTCTGGAACACATCTCCAGAGTGTCCTGAAAAAAAAAAAAAAGAATCATATGCAGTGCTGACGGAGTTTGCCTTATCCAGGACAACCGGGTGGGGCTGCAATTGGGGTCCATGCTGGATAAAGTCACTGTCTGTCTGTCCTGGTTAGCGTTGAGCTACAGTGAGACCGAAGATTGTGGGGGAAGGGGGGACATTTGAGTTAAGTTTTTTAAAAAATTATTTATTTATTTTTATGAGTACATGTTTGCAGCACATAATGGTTACATTCATCATAATGAGTTGGTGCATCTGCACAATGCATCTTATTTTCTACTTCTTTCCACTCTCTCCTCCTCCCTCCATCCTCTCTCTGCCTTGCTTATTCAAAAGATTGATCTCCCTGCTTCCTATTACCTTTTATATTGTTTGATATTTATATTTTGGGTTTCTTATATAAGAGAAATCATGCAATATTTAAGCTTATGTGTTTGATTTATTTCACTGAACATTATATTCTCAAGGTACATCCATTTTCCTACAAATGACTCATATTTATCCTTTTTATGGCAGAGTACTACTCCAGTGTGTACAAATACTACACGTTTCTTATCCATTCGTTTGTGGATGGATCTATAGGCTGCTTTGAAAATTTATCTATTATGATTTGTGTTGCTATAAATATAAGTATGCTTGTATTATTATAATATAATGGCTTTAACATTTTAAGGTTTAGATTTAGGTTATAATGGGTTTGGTTTATGGTTTGAATTTGTGTATGTGGATGTGCTAATTAGTTTCCTTAGCATAATAATGAAAACAGGGCAGTGGGCCACCGGAACACAGTGTTCTATCTATGTCACTGTGCTCGGGGTGTGGTGGGGACTACCAGAGTCCCATATTGAAGCCCTCTCTCCCCGCCTGCTTTTCTTGCTAGTTACGGGACCTTGGTGGTGTGATTACTGTCCACATGACCAAGGAATCTCTGGCTCATCTGCTGGAGGAGCTGCTGAAATGAGGCAGAGAATGGGAAGCAAAGCCACAGGCGATAGAGGAGTGTGGGCCTTCAGCCCTCCCACCGCTCCCGCAACCTGGGCAGGGGTGACAAGACATGGGGTTGAGGAAACAAGAGCACAGAGGGGTTTCTAGGTACAGACACAAGGCAGGAGGAAGATGCAGCTCCTCAAGAAGGGATCAAAGAAGGGACAGTGGAAGAAAAGAGAAGCTTAAAATCTGGTGCTTGGCAGATGTTAAAGGCAATGGTGGTGATGGTACAGAGGGCGACAGCCTACATTTTAAACGGATAATAGGATGGGGGCTCCTGGATTCTTTGGGATGAAAAATAATTCCCTCTGGGTGAGGCTTTCTGTCCAGGATGAAGTAAGATGTGGCAGCTGGAGCCCAGGAGAAGCACCTTTAGAGCTCCCACTAATTGGATTGGGTTCGCTCCTGGCATTTGTTCTAGAAATTGGCCTCTGACTGCTTGCATGGGCAGCAACGCCAGAGGAGACAGGACAGAGTGAGTTTCTGGCAAGTCTGGTTTTTCCACAGAGAACCCAGGGCATAGTCTCTATCTCTCTCTTACTTGTGGGGCCCATGCTTGCTGCGAAGGATTGGGTATGAAAAGAGTAGAGGACAAGGCCATTGTCTTATGCAGCCAAGAATTTAATAACTACTTCCTGGATAAAGCTTTTCTCTACAGGCAAGGATGATGTTTCATTTGTTACTTCCTACACATTCCAAGAAACAGGATCCTGCTGAAAAATGCCTTTAAGCACAAGACAAGGAATCTTACATTAAAATGCCAACACTGGCTGACAGTGACATACTCACATGAAAGTCAGAATAAAATAATCATGCCCAAACAGCACAGCTATCGTGGAAGCAGGAATTAAAAAGAGATCAGTTCTGAAATTTATCCTTTAAGTCGTTAAAAATGGGGCTGAAGCAGCAGGGTGAATGCTGTGCAGGGCTCTGTTCTGGGGTACTCATTAAAGCAGAATAGGGCAATGAAAGCTCTTTAGGACAGGGAGGTAGCCTTTGTGGAGATGAGAAGGGAAGCTGAGGATAGGGGAGATAGGAGGGGGAGGAGGGGAAGGAGGAGTACAAATCATTAAGATGAGATATATATGTGTACCAATTCCCCAAGAAGAATGTCAGTATTAGGTATTGCAAACATACCCTAATAAAAACTCTTACAAACAATGAATAACTTCATGAATTGATCTCTCTTTCTCAGAATGAGTTACTGAGGGTGGCCATGAATGGTGAGTGAACCCATTTGTGGTAGGGATGGAATAGCTAGAAAAAGACTGCATCTCTTGAGATACGTTTCCCAGTGCCCAGCAATCAAGATTTTCAGGGAAAGGAGCTCGAGAACATCAGCCCGTGGGGACCCTGAACAATGAACCGGGTGTGGCTATAGATGGTAATCCTATGCTGTTAACAGGAGGTATAATATGTGAGGCATCTGCTGCCCCCTCCTGCCTCTGCCCAGGGCCCTTGGTGGAGGGCAACTGAGAATGGCTGTTTTGCCATGGTTGTCTTCTATGGAGCTCCCTAACTGCATCCTAATGCTTTTAATCCCCCTTTCAATTTTGAAAAAATTGTGTTGAAATACACATGATATAATATTTATCATTATCATCATTTTTAAGTGTACAGTTTAGTGATATTATGTGCACTTACATTGTTGTGGGATCCAATGCTTTATTTGTTGTTTGGTTATTTTTATGGTGCTGGGGATCAAACCCGGGGTGCTTTACCACTGAGTTACATGTCCATCTTTTTACAAAATTTATTTTGAAACAGGGTCTTGCTAAGTTGCCCAGGCTAATCTAGAACTTGTGATGTTCCTGCTTCAGCCTCCTGAATACCTGGGATTACAGGAATATGAAATCACCTCCCAATGCCTTTTAAGACAGAACTCTCTCTGCTCAAGCCTCCTGTAAGGAAGGCTATAAATGTAAAACTTAAGTATATGTGTTTTCCTACATAGAAATATAAAAGCTAGAAAATGTAGAAGTTTTGACCTCTGTACTCTGGTTCAGAGTACCTAGGAGGTTCATCACAGCCCATTTGGGAAAACACAGAAAAGAAAGAAAAGAAGACACCCAGGGACAGGAGAGCTCCCCATTTCCCTGTGATATAAAGGACAGGATGTTTCTTAACAAAAACTTCAAGCTAAAGTATCCTGACTCTCCTGGTGATATTCCCCCATTCTCTGTTCTAGATGATGTGTGGATTTTAGAGTTAGGTTGGAAAGGGTAGTGAAAAAGAGGATACTGAAAAGGAGGATACTGGAAAAAGAGGATACTGGAAAAAGAGGACACGTTTTGCTTCTAGAATGCTTCCCACTTGGAGCTGGACTGTGCAACTCCTATGCCATGAAGGTGTCATGTAGTCAGTGAAATGTTTAGAGACTCTGACTGCCACATGTTCTCCATCTGCTTTTAAGTTAAAACAGACTCCAGGGGCTACTAGCATGGATGCTTCACACTGGGTTTTCTGGAACAGTTGTCCTGTTGGGCGGCTCTTCATTTTTTTTTTTTTTTTTTGTGGGTACCGGGGGTCGACCTCAGGACCTGGCGTGCCAACAGGCACCCGTGCCGCTGAGTGATATCACCGGCCCCTTTTTTCGTATGTGGGATCCGGGAGTCGAACTCGGGCCCTCGCACTTGCAAGGCAGGCGCTTATGCCGCTGAGCCATCTCACCGGCCCTGGGCAGCTCTTCTTAACATTTCAAGTTGCAAGCCCGTCTGGAGCAGAGTTGTAGCTTCTGTGAAACCAGAGACTCAGTGGTGCTCTTACAAGATGACATCAGAGAGAAAACCTCTCCAACAGCTCCTAGAAGCTTCTCCTCAGATGCCAACAAAGCTCGGTGTGGTGGGTGGACTGCTGACCCCCTGGCCACTGATAAACACTTCTGTGTCCTCCTCTTCCCAGGAAGGTGGACGTTCCCGAGGGAGAAACAACAAGAAAGATTGCCTTCCTGAGAAGATGAAAGAGGCCTGAGCTGCAGACTTCACAGGTACTAGATAGGCCACCCACGGGCCTAGCCTTGCCTTTAAGTACACATTCTGTAGCGTTAGTCTTGGAATTGTCAGTAGTGGAAATTCTCATAATGTAGCTGGCATTTGACCCCGTGTCTTGATATTCTGGGTCTTTCTGGAGCATAGTGTTCTCAAACTTGACTGTGCATGAAGATCACTCGGAAGATTTGCTAAAGCACAAATTCCTGGATCCCACCCCAGTTTCTGGTTCAGGAGGTTTGGAGTGGGGCCTGAGAACCTACATTCCCAACATGTTCTCAGGGGATACTAATAGTGTTGCTTTGGAGAGATTTTGTGCACATTCCAATTCCCTAGTACCTGACACCTGGATAATTTGAACCCTCCATACTCATGATTCATGTAGATGGCAAATAATACCATTGGAATGAAAACATCATCCCTATGCTGAAAGATAGGCTGCTTAGCCAATAAATATGTGACTGGGTATATCATATCAATTAGTCTCATAGCCATATGCCCTTCTGCATCTTGGAATATTATTAACAATAATAGACTTATAGAAAGTTCCTCTACATCTCTTGCCAAAGAAAGACCCTATACTTGATTCCTCTAGCTGCATCTAGCAACTGGGAGCTGGGCTGTACTGAGTGGGCGTTGGGTAGAGGTCAACTGCACAGAGAACACATTTCACCTGTATCAGCACTGATGTGTAGCCCACCTGGTATCCCACCCCATACCCAGGTACTGGTTTAAAGCAGCTTTTTATGAGGTGCAGGGTCCCTCTTCCCTTCCTCCCAGGCAGTACCTGAGTGAAATTGTCCAGGGCTTTGTGCAGGTTGGCATGCATACCGGTGGGGGGCTCATTGGTGATCTTAATGGAGTTCTCCAGGATGCCCTGAGGGATGATGTGGCCCTCAGGGGAGGGTGCAGGCTCCGCACTGATGAAGACCCTGAACTCTGGGTGGCTGCTCTTGCTGTGCTCTTCCAGCTTCTTCTCCAGGGTGCTGAGCCACTTGGTTACCAGGTGGATGTTCTGGTGGGAAGGAAGCAACCACCATGCAGAATCTATTTAGCTCTGTTAGCACTAAACAACTATCTGAAAGGCAGCTAGAGGGGGAATTTGGTCTTAGCTTCACATAATTTTTAAAAATGTGGTAAGATAGATATAAGATAAACTTTACAATCTCAATCATTTTTAGTGTTTAGTGTATATATTTAAGCGTTCAGAGGCATTGGGTGCACTCACATTGTTGTGGAACTGAATGCCTTTCAGTAGGAGAAATGTCTTAAACCACATCACAGAAAGTGTCTTGGGATGCCCAGTAACGGAGACCTGTTACTACTCTGCAAACTGAAACTGATCACTTGATGAGCCTAAATTTTTTAGCATAGTGATCTCAAACATGAATGTGCCTAAGAACCCCTTGGAGAACCTGCTAAAACACAGACTGTACCCACCCCAGAATTTCTGATTCGGTAGGCCAAGAGTGCAGCCTGAGCATTTGCATTTCTGACCAGTACTTAGGTGACATTGATGCCATTTTGAGATCACACTTGGGGAGTCTGATTCATGGTTACTTTCTCTTCCACTTCCCCACTGCTTGGTGCTTGGATTAATAGAGCTCTTGAGAGTCAAAAGGAATACATGGACCAGCACTGTGGGCATGGTACCTGGGATTTGGTGAGAAATGGCAGGATTGTAGGCCCCACACAACCTACCCAATCAGCACATTTTAATGCCATCCTCCAGCAATTTGAATCCATGTTAAAATTTGAAAGACACTGATTTAAACTCCTAGCTAGCTTTCCTGAGTTGTCTCTCCTCCTCTACAAACCATTCTGCTATGTTGCCAAACTTATCTTCCTGGAATACACTGAGTCATTACTGCTCACAAGACTCACAATGGCTCCCTACTCCAATGCAAACTCTTCTGTCTGGTATGTGACCCTTTCTACTTCCCTAAAATATGATTTTTCTTTGTCTGTCTGTCTTTCCATCAAGTCTTGCCTTCATTTCTTAGCATTAGAAGTCATGCTAAGAATATACTTTTCACTTTGGTAATTACAGTCACTTGTTTTCCTTGCAATATGTTTTATTGTGATGGGTAGATAAAAGCTTCTCTATCGTTATTTGAGAAAGTAGATTTGTAGAGCCTTAAACACACAGATTAGCACAGAGCACACTACTAGAACCACAGTAATTTGGTTTCTTTTTTTTTTTTCTTTTTTTTTTTTTTTTTGTGGGTACCGGGGGGGTCGACCTCAGGACCTCGCGCGCCCACAGGCACCCGTGCCGCTGAGCGATATCACCGGCCCCTTTTTCATATGTGGGATCCGGGAGTCGAACTCGGGCCCTCGCGCTTGCAAGGCAGGCGCTTACACCGCTGAGCCATCTCACCGGCCCAGTAATTTGGTTTCTGAATGGTGTTTTCTCTTCTATAGAAAGAGAAATAACAATAATGTTTGCCATAGTTATTTTACAGTTACTGAAAATAACTAAAAGCAATGGATTTGAAAAGGCTTTGTACACTGTAAAATGCTGTGGAAGAGTTAGTAGGGTGGCTGAAATGAAGATTTGTTAAAGAACTCATTTATAATCACTCTATCAGAGCAGACAGTTTAGTGGACTATGCAGGCAGGCAGGGTTCCTGTTACCTAGCAGCACCAACAAGTCACAAGTGAGTAATTCAGCTGCTTCAAGTATTCCAACTTCTGATTTGGCCAGGGCAGGGGAAGGCAGGACTGTACTGTGCTGGGAGGAAGAATTTCTGTTGCCTAGAGATAGAATCCTGGGATGGATTCAAGTTTACAGGTCTTGATTTCCTAAGGCTATGGCCTGGGAAGCCCACCCACAGCAATTACCGCAAGTTAGGAAGAGCAGGCACAGACTGATCCTTGATCGTCTCACACCCAGCCTTTCTCATGGGGGTCCTCCAACAGCATTTCCCAAAGTGTGCCATGCAGTGTTGTACTAGATGTTAGATCCATTTGGGAAACTCTGCATTGAACAAGATATTTATACCACAGGATTCTTGGAGCCAGTCACTTATGGATATCATTGAAAATCTTCTTGAAAGGGACATAATATGAAGGATGTTTTTCCTTTTTTCCCCTCCAGACTCTCAGGTTCTTAGGCTTGGAAACACTGTCTCATAAGATTCCAGTCCAGTCTAGTTCAGTATATTAGGGAATTCTTAAAAAACAAGGCAGCCACGAGTCTTAAGGAGTGAAATCACAAACCAGCAGAGATCCTTTGCACCTGTCAGCACTTTACAGTTTGGACAGATCATATCTATTGCAAAATCAGATGTTTCATTCAGGAGGAAAGGATCCAGATTGTGTGGTGCTCATCAGGAGAAACTACCCGTGAAAATGCTTAGTCACTAGGAATTAAAGAGGCACCTTTGAACTAAATCTGTAAGAGCTCTCAGAAGCCACATCAGCAGAAAATGTGGGGTTCCTGGGTGGTCAGCAGGGGATAGGGGAAGAAACTCTGGGTTCATTGTCTGAGTGGGCTCTTTGGAGCCAGCACCGCAGTGCCAGAAATGCTCTGATCTCCAGGCTGAGTGGCTGGTTCCCCAAGGCACCTGTGCTCAGAAAGGGGGTGGGGTCACAGCTTCCAGCACGTGGGAGGAAGCAGGGAATCCAGCTGTTGTCATCTTTTCTCCTGGGATTCCCACTGCTTCCTGAAAAGTAGTCCCAGGGAACTGCAGATTCCTTCGTTGCTAGGCTCCCAATAGATAACAAGATAATTAAGGATGAAGACTCAACAGCAAGATGTGGTGCAATGAGTAATCAGGAGACAGACGAAGTTCTTGGTAATGAAAGCCAGTTTGGAATGAGAATGACTGGGTTTTTCACTTAATCTTTCTTTAATTCCTTCATTGATTCTTTCAGCCAATAGGTTTTTTCTTTTTCAGTACTGGAGATTGAATCCAAACCCTCGCACGTGCTTGGGAAATGACCTACCATTAAGTTACACCTCCAGTCCCTTCCAAATGAATCTTTGTCCCTTAGTGAGAGTCTCACTAAATTGCCCAAGCTGACCTGAAACTTGCAATCTCCCTGACCCCTTTGAGTAACTAGGATTACAGGCATGTGCCACCATGTCGGGTCCAATAGGCTTTTATTGGGCATCTACTAGGTTTAAGGTAGTGAGTTTGATGAGAAAAGGTAAATAAGGAACATCACTTTCCTATGGAAATTTAGTGAAGGACAAATCATATACAAATCATGTCAACACAGCAATGGATGATACTCTGATGGAAGTGATTGTAGAGTGCTATCAGAGACAAGAGGAGAAAGCCACTTATTCTGCCATAGCCCCATGTGAGTTGTGTGAAAAATGATTGAGAGAACAGGCTTTGAAAAAAGAGTTGTGACTTTTCCCCCTCTTGTAACTGTTTGGAGAAATTACCAACAGTAGATGTTCCAGATTTCCAAACACCGATGTGACTTTTCAGTGAAGAGGTTGGAGTGGCTCCCATATTTCAGTCACATAAATAGCCAAAAGCATATAATACAGTAGGAAAGCATAGCTGAGCAAAGTCCACAACATTTATAGGAAGGAATCTGCAGCTGAAAGGATCCACTGCTGTGGCCTTCAACTAGATGCCATCTTCTTGAACATGCATCAAAGTGGAATCCACTTCTTTTTGTAAGTAGAACTATTTACACTAAAAAGAGCAGCAGAGCAGGTGGGAAGAAGAGTTATTGGAGGTGGCAGGGGAAGAGGACGTGTGAGTGAGGGGCGTTGGGAAGAGAGAAGATAAGGATGTGAAGGAGGCAAGGCCATGGAAGGACAGGTTGGGTGAAAGGCGAGATTGCATGAAAATTATAGGGTTAAGAATAACCCAGATCAGGGCAGAGGGGACATACCTGCAGAATAACCCAGTGGCCTTTCTTGGCAGCTAGGTCCAGTGCAGCTTCAGCCACAACCTCCTGTCCTTGCCCCAAAGAAACATTGTGAAAGTTCCGGTTGTTGAAGGTATATCCGAGTTTTCTTCCTACAAGGAGTATGGAGGTGTTATGATCATTTCTTGAGTCTAATGATCTGGATTGTTCAATGTTCATAGGGAAATGTGCAGCTCCACATCACCCCCAAAGCTGGTGGGATGCTGAGCCTCTCCTGTATGGCTCCCATTTGAAGTCCACTAACCTACAAAGTGCTGGTGTTGAAAAGGTCAAAGAACAAGCATGTAGGTTTGGTGCCTTCTGGTTTGCTTTGTCCTCTGAATGTCTCTTCTCTGGAGCATTACTAGGAGGTGTGGCCAGGAGGGGCAGGATTCAGTTAGTTCTACCTTTCTGTATTTTACTCAATATTAACTTCTCCCCTTATTATTCCCAATATGTAGAAATGTTTGGATTATTTTGTATGAATTAGAGTTAAGAGAGAAAAGGGGCAAAATTAAAGGGCTCAGTTACACAGGTGTGAATGTTTTATTGTATGTATCTTGATAAATTTTGCTGATGGTTAAAGACAAAATAAAGGAACGACCACAAAAACAAAATATCATAATCATACCTTTAAAGCAAGGCCAATCCCCATGACTTGATCTCCAAGCCCAAAGAAAACTTAACACAAAAAATGGCCTGACTATAGAAGACCAATTCTGCTTACATATTAACTATTAGCCCAATCCAATAAAGTTTAGGGAAATTGCATATCATTCTTTAGATGAAAGGATTATAAAAATGTATATCCCAAAGGAATCATTTTTCTAAGAAGGTGAAGTAGATGGGAAATTAAAAATAAATAAAAAGAATAAAAATCTGTACTCAAAATATTTATTCTCAGAGGAAATAAAATGATACTTGTGCAAGAAAGGTTTTGAAATAAACCTGTTAATATTGGATATTTCTTTTAAATGCAGAAAGGAAATGTATGGATTCTCCTTCAAGTGAATAGGACAACCAAGATGATGACTTTTTGCATTGAGAAACAGTTATTATAGATTCAACTGAGATGAACCCAAGAAATAGTTTTATTAAACTCTATAAATCCTACGTGGCAATACATTTGATGACAGCTTTAAAACTGGGGAGATAAATAAGTAATTCTGGAGAAAAAACCAGGATAAAAGGTGCTGGGATTTTTAGAGGGCTGCTGTGACATTCTTCCCACAAAAGAGCCTATTTATTTTCTTTATTAGTGACAGAAGGATATGCAGAAAGGAGCACTTAAGATTAGTTTGAAAACCACGGATTGGAGTCTATGAAGGCAGAGCCTAGCTTTGAAGAGCCAGCTAGGATCAGTCTGCATCAATCTAGGCTTGAGGCATTACAATGAGACTGAGAAGAAAGAAATAGATCTTGGAAACATTGAGAAAAGGAAAACTGATAAGACTTTCCCTGCCTCACCACTTCGCCAAACATGACTGTCACACGGGAGTCTCACGGCGCGTGAGGTCAGCTTGCAGAATCCTTCCATTTGCAACTTTCAGGTTATCAAGACACCTTCTAGGTCATGATCAAGCCTCTCGCCTTCATATTGTTTTATGCTGTGGCTTTCATCCCCCCACCTCCACTGTCTGTGACTCATCGCTCCCTTTCTGACTTTTCTTCCAGCTCTCCAGATGTTCCAGGTGTCACCGGGAATGATAGTAAACCTTTAGACTTCTTCACAGTGTGTTTTATCTCCTGTCAGTCTTTTTGAAGACACTGTGACTCTATTCTCTAAATCCCATCTCTTTCTGTATCTTAAACATCTCTCTGTTCACTCTCCTCTCTGGAACACGAAATAATAAATTAATTTCACAACAAATAATACTCCATGAATCCTGAAGCAACTCTCTTTAAAGACTATACTTACCCCAACCTAATCTCCTTTTTTGTATTTATTTAATTATTTAATTATTTATTTATTTATTTATTTATTTATTTATTTATGGTACTTGGGATTGAATGTAGAGTCTTTGCACTGAGCTACATCCCTGGTCCTTTTACATATAAAAAAAAATGTTTTTTGAGAGAAGTTCTCACTAAGTCACTCAGTTGCCCAGACTGGTCTCAAACTTTTGATTCTCTTGCCTCAGCCTCCTAGAGTTCTGGAATTACAGATATGTGCTACCACACCTGGCTCTAATCCACTTTTAATTACCTCTTGAAGAAAAGAGAATGGGGTTAGACACACTAAAAAAAAGTGACTTGACATAAAGTATTGATAATCTGGCTGCAAAGATTACATCCAAGTGAGCTCATTATTCTGACCAGAACATCAGAGAGAGAAAAAGGAGACAGCAGAAGTCAAAGGTGAGGCATACAGCTTCTTTCTGATCATAAAATAGAAGCGACAGAATTCATTTTGTCAAAGCCAGGTACTTGAACAAAGGAGGAAGGAGACCAAGCAAGATCATGCTACCGACAAATGAAAGAAAGACCAGAGAAGATGCCTGTGTAAGAGTGGCGAGGGGTGAGCTGAAGACGAAGCTCCTCTTTGAAAGGCTATGACAAGAGGATATGAAGGAAGGAGTACACTGAGATGCCTCTGAGAACAGATGAAGCATCATCGTCATTAAAGTGCCACACAGTGCTACTTTTCAAAGTCTTTTCACATCTGAGATTTCATTTTTATCTTCAGAGTAACTTGAGGGGGTAGGAAGAAATCTTGGGCAATACAAAATGAGGGAGAAGAAGGTGAAGCAAAAGTGAAAATAAATAGGCAAATAAAGAAATATGGCTCATTTAGGAAAAACGTGATGAGAAAAGAGGGAGACAAAAGGTACAATTAAAACATTGCTAAAAGATTAATCAGAGATGCAAAAAGGAAAACAGTGAGGGCGGATGGCGGTAGATTCTTATTAAGACAGACGCCAGGAAAATGGGTACAATTTCCTCTTCTTCACCCTCCTCCTCTTTCATAAATATTCAGGAAGGAAAACCTTGGAGGACACTAAGTGGCACAAAGGGATAAGAAAAATATAGGTCTCTAAACAAGAGTCAGTAGATGAGGGAGCTGAGGGCACTCCCAGTTTGTCTATGTGTGCATGCATTTTTTTAGGGTGGAAGAGGGTGAAATTAGGACAGAGAAACACATCTTTACTCTTGGGTTTTACACTCTTATCCAATATTAAGAACTGTCATAACAAAACAAATGAATGGAGAAATGAAGGAGTTAAGAACATAAATCAAATGACCAAAGATGGAAAAAGATACTAAGCTTTTAAAGAGTCTAAACAGAGGGATACAATGAACTGTGTGATACAAACACTGAACAAACAAACCAAAGAGACAGTGAATTCACTTAATACCATGGGGATAGGGAAGGCTGGGGAAAGTGTTTGGATCAGCCATGTGGATTCCAAATTTGAAGATAGGAGCTCATCAGGCAACCTGATTACATTCAAGATGTGAGAAGCATGCATGTCTTCAGAATATATGTTCTAAATGGGTGAATTAGAAAATAAATCAAACCATCAAGAAGGTAGAAAGGGAGGAAGTGAGAAAGTGAGAATGGCACAGGTGTGTCAGTAATGTCTAGTTGATGAACAGCAATATTGCTTCTGGAAGTATGCATTAAGATTAAGCCAAGGGCAATTCTGAGATAATGTATTCAGAGGCAAATAACCAATAAAGATCAGGAAGGGTCAGTTTGCCTGCCATGACAGGAAGCTTCAAACTACATGATGGAATAGTTGGAGGTCAATTGGCTAAGAACAGTAGGAAATTGCTCATAAACAGAGTATATGAAAGCTTCTAAAAGGGAAAACATTGAATAAAAATGAAGCAACTAGATTTACCCATATGAAAGGAACAAGATCTCCAGTGGACAGAAGGAAGGCACAGCCTTATAAAAATATGAAAGTCAGGAATAACATAGCTATGATAACAGTTCTTATGATATTCATTCATTTATTGGTTAATTCATTCAACAAATATTTGCTGGGGACTTTATCTGTGCTGGTTACACTGAGGCCCTGGTAAGAAGATATTAAACAAGATGATATGGTTCCTGAACTCAAGGATCTTAGTGACAAGCAGGCAGGCACGCAGAAGTTAAAATTATAACAGGATGGTTAAATTAGAATTGTATTAAATGTTCTGACGCAAATGTATTGAGTGCTATGAGCATGTATAATGGGGAACCAAATGGTCTTACCAGGAGGAGGTCAGGAGAGACTGATCTTTGAAGGATGAAAAGGCCTTGGGCTGTTGAAATTATTTCAAATAAAGGGAACCATTTGTAAAAGTGCCCTAGTTCAGAAAGTCTCATGGTATGACTAAGGATCTAAAAAGGGCAGCTGGAGTTAAGTGAGAATGGGGGAAGGGAAAATCCAAAGCTTGAAAAAAGGGCCTGGGCATATGTGACACACTGATCCTGTTAGTGACACTGGGCTTAACTTTTAGAATAATAGCAGTCCACTAGAAGATTTTAAGCAGGAGAGTGATATGACTAGATCTGAGATTTAGCAAGATGATTCTGGATGCAGCTTGGTAAAGGATTGCAGGGTGAGTTAGGAGGCTGTTTTAATAATCCAGGCAAGAGATGTTGGTGATGTAGACTAGAATCCAAATGAAAATAGAGACAATTAGGACTAAATGTGGTGGATGCTGGAGGAGATATTTAAAATGATTGATATCCAATTCTGGCATGAGGAAGTTGGTGAATATCGGTGACAATATCAAAAATAATAAGTCAAATTTCTGGTACTAAGGAAAGATGTGGCTTTTCCTTGAAATGACCTGCTAAGAGTTGAGCAGATGAATGAAAAGGACCTACAGCTAGACACAGATCATGAAATTTTAGGACAGAACGTAGAGAAATATCCTAAAGTTTCCAGGGAATTAAAAATGGGTTACCAAACAAGCAATAAAATAAAAATAACACTAATGGAATATGAGCAGTCATATACAAAACTGGCTTTAGAAGACAACAGAGCCCTTTATCCAAAGTTCTAAGTAAAAATCATTTGGGACCTAGAAAAAAATATCAAGTAATTATATTAGTGAAATTAAGGCATATTTAGGAACATGAGGATTCAGAAATTTTATTTCTCATGATTCTTTTCTAATGATTTGTTCCAGCAAAATAAAGATAAAAATTAGGAAACAAAAGATGTGTGATAAAAAGACATTAAAACTAATACTATATTAAGAAAATAAGTTCCAAGATGTCAGCTTCCTAGAAGGCTTCCAAGAAAGCTGAAATACAATTTATCTATATTAGAATAGGATGCCAATGGGCTCTAGGAAAAATCTTGTCAAGAAGATTAGAGTGGATTCCTTTCAACATATAGAATGAATATGAAATTAGAGATTATGCTGAATGGAATAGTCATTTCTTCTTCCAAGAAAATAAAAGGTAATTTGCAACTCCAAGAAAAACTGGAAGCTAGAAAAGAAAATCATCATTTACATATGAAGCAAACTGAAATTTTACATGATTTTAAACCTCTGTGCTAAGAACATTCTCTTCTGAAGGCCCTTACAGATTATGGCATTGAATCGAAAAGAAGGAAATGTAATCTCAGACATTCTCGGCTCTGCAGTAGACAATATATTTATATTCATTAAGATAAAAGTGATATTTATTGGTTTTTAAATTTAAAAATTAATGTTTAGAAAAGGATTAATGATGGTAACAGAAAAGAATGTGAATTTATTCTTATCTGAAAATAAATGCATATGTGACAAAAGTTGCAAAATGGAAGCCTCAGTTTATAGAGAGGAAGTAAAGAGAAATCATCTAAAATTCATGGAATAAAATTTTAAGTTTTGCTACAAGTGCTAAAGTTACAACATATCCAAAAGAGGAGTTAATCATTTTAATATAGATATCAAAATTTGGGAGTTGTTTACCATTAATTATATATCATAAAGGAAATAAAGTTCGAGAAAGAAACAAATTACTGAAATGATTCAATGAAAAATAGAAAATCTGAACAGAACTGGGAAGGAAATTGAACAAGTAATTTAAACACTTCCTAATTGGATAAATTCAGACCCAGAAGGCTGCATCACTGAGTTTTACCAAACATTCATGAGACTTAATACCAATTACTATGGTTTGGGTGTCTCCAGGCATTCATGTGATTGAAGGCTTTGCTTCCACGATGATGGTATTGGGAGATGATGTGAAACCTTTAAAAATTGGGGCCTACATACTCCCAAAATTGTTATACAGACTTAATGCAATCCCAATCAAAATATCATTAGCATACCTCAAGAACTAGAGAAAACATTCCTAAAATTCGTCTGGAACCAGAAGAGACCTAGAATAGCAAAGGCAATCCTGGGCAACAAAGGCAAGGCAGGGGGCATCACAATACCTGACTTGAAGTTATATTACAAAACTACTGTGATAAAATCAGCAAGGTACTGGCAAAAAAAAAAAGACCTAAGGATCAATGGAACAGATTAGAAAATGCAGACACAACTGCAAACACCCTCAGCCACCTTATCTTTGACAAAGGAGCCAAACATATTCACTGGAAGAAAGATGGCCTCTTTCATAAATGATGCTGGAAAAATTGGCTCTCTACATGCCAAAGATTAAAACTAGACCCATGTCTATCACCATGCACTAAATTAAAGTCAAAATGGATCAAAGATCTAAATATTAAAGCAGAAACACTAAATCTACTGGAAGAGAAAGTAGGTAGAAATCTTGAAGACATAGGTGTAGGCAGAAAGTTCATGAACAAAACCCAGACTGCATGGGAAATACTTCAAAGAATCAACAACTGGGATATCATCTTATTAAAATGATTTTATACATCAAAAGAAATCACTAACAAAGTGAAAAGACAACCCACAGAGTGGGAAAAAATTTTAGCCAATTGTCCCTCAGACAAAGGACTTATATCTTGAAAATATAAAGAATTGAAAAAAATCAGAACCCCCAAATTCAAAGACCCAATTCAAAAATGGGCATCTGAGATGAATACATACTTCTCAGATGAAGAAATACAAATGGCAAATAAATATATGAAAAAATGTTCAACATCACTGGTCAGTTGAGAGATGCAAAGTAAAACAACACTGAGATTCCATCTCACCCCAGAAAGAATGGCTATCATCAAGAAATCAATCAATAACAAATGTTGTAGGGGCTGCGGGGAAAGAGGAATCCTTCTCCATTGTTGGTGGGAATGTATACTGGTACAACCATTGTGAAAATCAGTGTGGAGATTCCTCAAAAAACTAGGATTAGAGGTCCCATTCCACCCAGCTATTCCCCTTCTGGGTATTTTCCCAGAAGAATTAAAAACATCATACCACAGCAACATATGTGCACCCACGTTTATAGCAGCACAGTTTGTAATAGCTAAATCTTGGAAACAACCCAAATGCCCATCAACTGAAGAATGGATAAAAAAGATGAGGTTTTTTAATACAGTGGAGTACTACTCAGCCATAAAGAAGGATAAACTCAAGACTTTTACAGGTAAATGTATGCAACTTGAGAGCATACTCATAAGTGAAATGAATCAGATTCACATATGTAAACATCATATTGTCTCCCTGGTGTGAGAAACTGAGAGAGTAAATAAGTTCTAAAATGTACAATAGATATTGTGAAATGGAAAGAAATTGTAATGGGAAAAGGAACTAGGATGGGTGAAAAGGGAAAGGACAATAGGAAAAAGGGAAAAAATTCAAACCAATTATACTATTAGTGTCTCTTAGTTCATTAAAAAGGAAGGTTTGGTGCTAATATCAATTGGAGAAAATTTTATGCCCATATCTTGTACCCTGAGCAACTACTCTACAGATAACAACATGTAATGTATTAACTATTGTTATTCTTCTATTATTTTGTTATGAAATTTTGTTTTACCTTTTTTCCATTAAAAAAAAAAAAAGAATTGGGGCTTAATGGGAGGTCCTTGGATCCTTCAGGGCCCTGTTCTAAAAAGTGACTGTGTGACGTTGGAGCTTGCTTGAGAGGGTTGTTATATAAAGAACTAGCCTAGATCCAATCCCTCTCTCTCTCTCTCTCCTCTCTCTCTCTCTCTGCTTTCTAGCTAGCTATGTGATTCTTCTTACATCCATGCTCCTGCCATCCATCATGGGACCTCTGTCAGAACCTGAACCGTGCTGTTGAGACTTCCAACCTCCAAAAATGTGAGATAAATAAACCTCTTTTCTTAATAATGTTAGCTGCCTCAAGTATTTTGTTGTAATGATGAAAAGTTAACGCACTACCCCTTTACACAAATACATGACCAAAAAAAAAAAAGAG
This sequence comes from Erethizon dorsatum, assembly GCA_028451465.1. NCBI lineage: Eukaryota > Metazoa > Chordata > Mammalia > Rodentia > Erethizontidae > Erethizon > Erethizon dorsatum. Next base: position 27,684,089 of record CM051826.1, read on the forward strand.
AAAGGAATGCTTCTAGGGGCCGGTGAGATGGCTCAGCGGCGTAAATGCTTGCCCAGCAAGTGCGAGGGCCCGAGTTCGACTCCCGGAACCCACATACGAAAAAGGGGCCGGTGATATTGCTCAGCGGCACGGGCACCTGCTGGCACGTGAGGTCCTGAGGTCGACCCCCGGTACCCAGAAAAAAAAAAAAAAAAAAGGAATGCTTCTAAACTCAATCTGATATATAGATTCATAATATTATTCTAATATGACAAAAACATCTGAAGGAAAGAGAATAAGTAGGTCAATATCTATTATGAATATACATGCATATATTATGAACAAAATATTTGCAAATCGAATCTAGTAATATATACAAAGGATTATGTGACCAATTGGGATCCTAGGAATCAAGGTTTGTTTAATTAAAAAAATCAGTTTATGTAATACACTATATTAACAGAATAAAGAAAAAAAGATTATCCTCTCACTATATGCAGAACAAGGATTTGACAAAATCTAACACTTTTTACAATAAAAGAAAAAGAAAAAAAAAAACTCAATAAACTAGAAATAGTTTGCAACCTCCTCAGTCCAAGAAAGGATACCTACGAAAACCACACAGCTACCATCACATGTAATGATGAGGAATGAAAAAGTTCCTCATGGGACAAGACAAAGTTACCCTAATTCGCAGAAATTGACAAGCTAGTCCTAAAATTTATATGGAAATATGAGCCCCCCAAGTACCACAAATAATCTTGAAATAAAAAAGAATGCATACTTTCTGATTTCAAAACTTAACACAAAGCTACAGTATCAAGACTATTAATGGTATATGTGTATATATATATGTATGCACATAAATCAATAGAATAAAATTAATAGTCCAGAGATAAGCTCTTCCATTTATGGTCAATTTAATTTTGACAAGACTTCTAAGATAATTCATTCAGTAACAATAATCTTTTCAACAAATTGTACAGGGACAACTGTATATCCACATGCCAAAGGAAAAAGTTGGAGCTTTTCCTTATACCATATATAAACATTAACTGAAAATGAATCATAGACCTAAATGTAATAGCTAGAAAGAAATCTCTTAGAAGAAAACACAGGATAGGAAATCTTTGTAACCTTGGGACAGACAATGGTTATTAAAATACAATATCAAAGCACAATTGACCAAAGGGAAAAAAATAAACTAGATTTCAAAAATGTTAAAAACTTTTCTGCTTAAGAAAATGAACAGAAACCCCACAGATGGAGAAACTATTTGCAGAGCATATATAAAAGGCACTAGTAACCAGATGATACAAAGAACTCCTGTAACTCAAAAACAAAGAGACAAATACCCCAGTTGAAAAAAAAGGGTAAAAGAATTGAATAGACAAGTTGAACGTGATGGCGCACACCTGTAATCCCAGCACTCAGGAGGCTGAGGCAGGAAGATCACCTTGAGTTCAAGGCCAGTCTGTGTTACATAGTGAGTTCAAGGCCAGCCTGGACTACAGAGTGAGACCCTGTCTCAAAAAACAAAACAAACAAACAAACAAACAAACAAAAGATTTGAATAGACGTTTCTCCAAAGAAGATATATAAATGTTTACTAAGCATATGGAAAAGTTGCTCAACATCATTTGGGAAGTACAAATGCAAACCACAATGAGCGGCCACTTCATACCCACTATGGTAGCTATAATTAAAAGACAGAAAATAGCAAGTGTTGATGAAGATACAAAAAAATTGAAATTCACATGTTCCTGGTAGGAATGTAAAATAATGCAGCTGTTTTAGAAAACAGTTCTGTATTTTCTTAAAAAGTTATTCACAAGGTTATTATTTATTTAACACAACAGTTCTACTCAAGATGTATACTCAAGAAAACTGAAAATACGTGTCCACACAAAAACTTGTACATGGGTGGTCATAGCAATATTTCTCATGAAAATCAAAAAATGAAATAGTCCATCAGTCTATCAACTGATGAATGGATAAATAACATGTGAAATAGCCATATAATGGAATATGTTGTGCCATAAGAAAGAATGCATTTCTGATACATGTCATGCCATGGACAGACTTTGGAAATTTTGTTATGTTAAATAAAAGAAGCCAGTCATAGGAAATCACATATGATATGATTTAATGTATACGAAATGTTTAGAATAAGCAAATATTTGAGCTAGAAAGCAAAGTGATGGTTGACTACGGCTGGGTGGTGGTGGGATGCAATTAGTGATTGCTAATGTACATAGACTTTTTTTTTTTTTTGGTACTGGGAATCGAACTCAGGACCTTGCGCCTGCCAGGCAGGTGCTGCGCCGCTGAACTATATCCCTGGCCCAGGCTTTCTTTTTAGGGAAACGAAAGTTTTCTAAAAATGAGATAATGGTTGTGCAGCCTTGTGAATACACTAAAACATTTAAAATTGTATACTTTATTTTATTTTTGAGACAGAGTCTTACTATTTTACCAGGCTGTCACAAGCTATTGTGCCCAGATGAATTGTATACTTTCAATGGGCAAATTTTATGGTTTGTGAGTTATATCTCAGTGCGTCTGTTGCAAAATCAGGGAGAAAAAAGAGTGTTTTGGTGTGTAGTAGCCTGTCCCATTCATATTGGTGGGATTTTAATTTATGGAGGCGACTGTGAGAGACCACAGGAGAGACTAATCCAGTAAAAGATTTTTATCACTTGTGTGTCCTGAGAAAATGCCAGCCTATGCAGGGCCACATGGGGAAGCACTAGCATTGGTCAGGAGGCAAAGGGAGTGAGGGGAAATTCTAGCCCAGAACCTTTATTAGCAAGCACAAAGCAGGGCAGGGTACACAGTTTAGGGTTGGTTAATCTGAATAATTTTCGTGGGCTTTGGGCCATAAAGTGCTCCTATTTGTCTGATCTCTGACCTTGGGTTGGTTTAGGGCAGAAAGAATATCAGCTTGATGCGTGAGAGTTAGATAAAGGAGACAGGTGGGCATGTGAGCTTGTTAGTCTGCACATGAAGGGATGATCCCGGGTGAGTCCTTTGTTATCCCTAAGAACTCACTAGCTTCAGGAGGGATAGTCTCTCCTTAGTTAGCAAGGTCACTAACATCAGTGCGTTAAGAATGCAGAGAATAAGAAAGTCTAGTCAATATAATTGGCCCTGTAACGCATGGATGCTAAACAGACACATAGGGAATCTAAGACAATAATGGGAGCTAAATCCCCAAATCCCTTTTTCAACATTCAGATGAAATGCAGGGCCTCAGGCATGCTACACAATTGCTGTACCACATCGCTATTTCTCTAGGCCTATAAATCCTTATTCTTTGTATCAGGAAATAAAAGTTATCTAAAACTGATAAATTCAGAAGTGGTGACAAAGTATTATTAGTATGAAAGAGAAAAAATACTCAAGAGGACTAAATTCAAAAATGAACAAAAACTTAGTGTCTGGGAAGAGGGACTTGGTGTGAGAAAGGCTAGAGATGGGGACCGTTGCTTTTTATTATAAATTTTACTTATTATTGATTCTTTAAAAATACACGAGCAGATGTTATTTGAATTTTTAAGGGTATGAATGTATACATTCAGTTAGTGAATAATAATTATTTCATTATATCACTCTTATCCATTCTTTAGGGACAAGCTAGCTTAATCCCACTTGCTCCAAACACAAGGCATATTTTCCTTTTGTTACATAATGAGTAGAAGACTGATGGCTCATGGAGTTGTATTACATGGTCTGTATTCTCACCTAGAAAGTTTGTTTTATAAAAGCTCATTAGTTCTTCATTTAACTTTGAAAAATATAGTTTGCTGGTTTTATAGTTTTGATTAGTCATTCACTTGCATATTCCTCTGTCAAATAGTTGGCTTTCAATTTCCTCGGTTTCTGCACCTGCAGATTCAATCAATTATGGGTCAAAAATATTAAGAACATTTCCAGTTCATATTCAACATGTACAGACTTTTTGTGGTTGCAAATCCTGAAACAATATGGTACAACAACCATTCACATTGCATTAGGTATTATCAATAATCTGGAGATGTTTTAAAACATGTGAGAGGATGTGTATGGTTTATGTAATACTATGACATTTTATGTAAGTGACGAGCACCTGAAGATTTTGGTTTCTGTGATGGGTCCTGGAATGACTCCCCCACAGACACTGAGGGACAAATGGATATATGTTTACTGAGGGCCCATCACATGAAAGACACAGTGCTAGGAACTGGGGATACTATGGTGAAAAAGACACAAGATTTCCAAGGAACCCTCACTCACAGGAAGACAGAAAAGTCAGCGGACAGGACAGTGTGGAAATCGTAACAATAGGGTTCTCTGAAAGTTCATGGAAGGGGTGCTTTGCTCCTTTGGGAGTCAAGTAGGGTTTCCTGACATGGTAACACTGAAGTCAGTATCTGCAAGATGAGTAGAGGCAGGAAAGGAAACTTTGGGAGAATGAAGTGTAATTAAGTCTGATGGAAAAGTGAAGAGTGGAAAAGAAAGAAGTGTGGTAGGAAGAATGACAGGCCCCCCAAAATGTCCATGTCCTAATATCTGGAGCCCATGTATATATCACTTTACATGGCAAAAAGGATCTTACAGATGTGATTAAAGTGGGAATTTTGAGATTCAGACATTATTCTGGATTATGTGGGTGGACCTCATGTAATTGTAAGAATCCTCATTAAGAGATCCATGCATGACTTCTGACCCTCAGAAGTGTAAGACAATAGATGTGCAGTGCTTTTTACTTTTTATTTTTTTCAGTTTTTATTTTTTATTAGTATGTGCTTGTGGTACATAATGATTATATTCCTCGTGGGGAGTTGATATATGTGCATAACACATCTTAAATCTTTTTCTCATACCCTTTCCCACCCTTCCCTCCTCTCTCCCTCCTTCCTTCCTTCCCTTCCTTCCTTCTTCTTCTTTCCCTCCATCTCTTTGTCGCCCTTCCATTTGCTTGTTTGAAGCCTCCCACTCTGTGGTCATCTGTTACAGTAGAAATAGGAAACTAATAATGGAAAGTAAGCTGGAGAAATTGGTTGGGAGACTGGGGGACAAAGTTCACGGTATGCCATTTTAAGGAGTTCAGACTTTAAAGGCAATAGGAGTCCATGACAGGATCATGCCTGTATTTCAGAAAGATTGGCGTGACTATGGTGAGGGAGGTGGGTGGGGTGTGTGGAGGGGACAAAGCCCATTCATGAATCTGCTGCTGTGTATTCTGTCTTGTATAACACAAAATAGTCCTTTCTCTCTCTGGTGGCTGATTCTCTAGTTTTGCTTCAGCAATCACCCTGAATTTTCTACAGTTTGCAAATACTGAGTATTGCATTATGAACATTTAATCTGGAAAAGAGAAACCAAAAGACCCAAAGAATGAAAGGGCATGGGATGAGCGCAGTCTTGAGTCCAAGAGGAGTCTTTTCTCACCTTGAGTTTCCACATCCTTCAGTGGGTCTACCCCTGGAGACAGGATAAAAAACATGGGAGTGGCTGGTCCTGATTCTTCGAATGAGGATGCAAAATCTAGTGCTCTCCCCACTACATATTTGCTTCCTAACTTCTCCTCAACGAAGTCTCTGCCAGAAAGAAAGTACATGTGTGTATTAGTCATGAAATAATACTTGAAGAAAAAGGCCTCTAGAAATGAAAGGATGTGCTCAAGCTCACGGGCTAAGTAGTCACAGAGTTCGGATGGTCTCCAAGTTCACAGCTTGTCAGGTCAGTACTTAGAGCCTGTGCTGCTGGTTGCAGGGCTGCTCCCCTAGGCAAGGGCCCCTCCTGAACCACTGTTCACCTCGGTCACTGCCAACTCCTGTGGAGACTGGTGCCCTGTCCCATCACTCCACCATCAGGAGACTGTTAGGAGCAATGCCTTTGAAATGCTCATGGGCAGCTAAATCTACCATACTCTATTCCCATCTAAGTGCTTCCCTGCCCAAGATTAAAGGCCCTACAAGACTTTAGACTCTCCAGTTCTGTGATTCTGTGTTTCCTTTGATTTCACTGCACTTAGCAATGATCCCTTCCTGAGTGCCCCAATTCTGTGCTAAACAAATCCTCAACTGCAACTACTTGTTGAATGCCTGGCCAAACTCCTGACCATCACTGAGACTTCCACTATCCCCCGGGATACTATTTTCCTTGTAGCCTTCTTGGTTGTATGTGATATACTTTCAGAATGGGCAGTGGTCAGAGTCCTGTTTCCCGCAAAATGCTGTTTTCAAGCCATTACCTCTTCAACTTTGTGGCTCCATTGAAGTTCTTTTCCCCTACTTGCACCACCACTACCCAAGTACATCAATGCCATCTGTTGCTTCATTGGTCACCCTTCTCATTCACTGAACACTTGGCCACAGTGACTTCTCCTCCAGCCTTGGTGACATTAACATCTATATGGATAATCCTGTAGATTCTTAGTGCCCTCAACTCAAGTAATCTTCATTTCTCTTTTTTTGCCTTTAAAAAAAATTTTTTTTGAGACAGGGTTTCAGCATGTAGTTCAGGCTGGCCTTGAACTCACTTTGTAGCCCAGGCTGGCCTCGAACTCCGCAGTGATCCTCCTGCCTTAGCCTCCTGAGTGCTGGGATTACAGACATGCGCCACCATGCCCGGCAAGTAATCTTCATTTCTTTCCCCCTTCAGCCACCTGATTACATGGCCACACCATCATCCTTATCATTATTATGATCATCCTTATCATTATCATTATCCTTATCATCCATTATCATTATCATTGGGAGCTTATTTTGTCTGAAACAGTAAGTAGAAACATCCCATTCTGCGACCAGAATCCTCTATCTCTACATTTCTTTGGATGATGTATCACTTCATCTTTCCTATATTAGTGTCACTACAAATGCACAGGAATTTCAGTATCTTACCTGGTGCATTTTTCTATTATTCTCTTAATCTCTTTACCTCTTTCCTATCAAATTTAGACTCCATGGCCTATAATTTATTTATTTATTTATTTTTTTGTGGGTACCGGGAGTCAAACTCAGGACCTCGCGCTTGCCAGAAGGCGCTTGCACCGCTGAGCGATATCACCAGCCCATTTTTTCTTTTTTATGTGGGTACCAGGAGTCGAACTCAAGATCTCGTGCTTGCCAGGCAGGCTCTTATGCCGCTGAGCTATAATTCATTTTTAAACATAACTTTATTAGGCATAGTCAGTACACTACGTGAGTCAAGTCACCCCCTCAGATGTACTATTCGATGATTTTTAATGAGCTTACCAAGTTATACATTCTTCACCATAATCTAGTGTTAGGACATTTTCATTACACCAGTGAGATCCCTTATAATGTAGTTCATTCCTATACCCAATCCCTAGTTCTAGGTAACCACTGATCTGTTTCCTGCCTCTATACATTGCATGGCCTGTGACTTCTAATAACTTGCTTGTCAGCATCCTTGCCTTCCTGGCCCAGCTCTTCCTCCAGCACCCTCATTTGAAATGACTTGAACTCTGGATCAAGAGAACTGTCAACCAACACTTGGACTCCTGGTGAAGATCATCCAGTGATGAAGACGGGAGCCGCAAATGCAGGGTCTTAAGTAAGAGGGCCTGCAATTCTACCGGGAATCCTTTGAGTTTCCTCGGTCAGCTTTCTCTTTCATTTTTCACACTTGTTCAGACCTTGACTCTTCAAATATTAAACCCTGCCACCCTACTTCACACAAACTCAAATGATCATCTTTCTATTTCTCAGAGCAGCAGGCAAAATCCTCCATTTTCTGCCATTCATTTATCATCTTACTTAAAGCCACGCTCATCTCTCTTTCCTTTTTTTGTGGTGAAAGAGATGTTCTCCCTGCAAAGGATGAATACTCCACTGGTTCTCTGGGTCCTATCATTTTCTACCATATTGGGTGTGATCAGCACCCTTTTCAATGCTGATACTGATTAGCATCTCTTTCCAAATTGTCCACTAAAATATTAAGAAAACCTATGGCATATACAGAGTAATTGGCCTCACGGGATTTTGGATTTTGGTAAGAAGTTTCCCATTACTATATGTGAATGGCAGATATATCAACCTTGTCAATCTGGCCATCCTAAGTTTGTCCCTACTGCATGCCTGTCCAGGGCCTCCCATCACTGCCTGCTCCTTACCGCATGGCATAGGTCATCCGGTCAGGACGCATAGCCCTCATCATGCAGAGGCGCTGCAGAGCTGTCTTGTTCTTCCACTCCTGCGGGAACTTCTCCCTCTCAGGACACTCTGACTCCACAAACTTTTTCCAGCTTTTGGCAGATCCTTCAATGTCCCGATCCAGGTTACAGAATTCTTCCATTGATGAAAGTGCCTGGGAAATTTCAGAGAGTCTTGTACTGAACTGCAATTTCTCTAGAAAGCTAAAATTTGGACTGTATTGGAGGTCGACAGGCAAGTGCAATTATATACATAATTGTGCCCCATTGATAGTCTGGTTTGGAGGGTTTGAGCTTTCTCCAGGAAAAATCATGGAAGAGGGAAGATATTGATCATTCATTCTCAGCAAACTACCTCCAATACTATGCAAAGTTTAGCAGATGAATTGTTTGAGATGTTATAAGCAGCAGATACTATAAGCAGATACTATAAGCTTATACTATAAGCAGATACCCACCTGCATGATATTACACAGGAAAGAGGGACAAGAAGAGGACAGTGGTTATTTTGGCTATGAAATCTGAACATCTAAGTCATAAGTTTCTTCCTTATGCCCTCACATTCACTCTTCCACAAAATTCTGTCCTTTTACCTCTCAAGTTGTCTCTAGAATCACTGGCTTTGTATTAATGCCAACTCTTAAAATTTCCCTTGGTTGCCTGTTTCTACAAGGATTAAGTCCAAATTCATAACTTGGTAATAATCAGGTCTTTTCATTTGGTTCCTTTCTTCAATGTTTAAGGTGTCCTGCAAGGCCACCAACTTTATTACTATTTTGTATCTTTGCCTTTTTTCTGGAGACAGGGTCTCACTATATAGTTCAGGCTGGACTTGGACTCACTATATAGGCCAGGCTGGCCTCGAAGTCATAGTGATCCTCCTGCCTCAGCCTCCCAAGTGATGGGATTACAGGTGTGCACCACTACACCCAGCTCCCGCTCTCAACCTTAGAAGCTGTCTGACTTGTTCCCTTGTTTACACTATATCCACCATATGTAAGGCTCTGATATTGTCACCAAACTTTAGTCCTTCCTTTTCTTGTGTTAGACATACTTATTATTAGTTAAGGCTCTGTAAGTTTTCAAGCCCAGTTCAAAGTCAGCAACCTCCCTCAGTCACATCCTCTTTAACCTGGAACACAGTATTTTCACCTTTTTGTGGAGCACTTAGAGCTACTCACAGAGTTGAAATCTAAAAAATAGTCACTCTGTTTTTTGATATTTGATTTCTGAGAGCTTTTAATTTTTATCCCTCCTTTTTACTATTCTGCCTCAACTCTGAGCAAGCTGGTAAATAAGCCTGGGCACACTTTCCTTGGATGTTGGAGGGAAGTTGTACCAGGTAAGCCCATGCACAGAAACCCTTACCCACCTCTAAATACCATAAAAACCTGAAGGCAGTCTTCTTTCTGGCTCTGTCAAGATATTTTCAGACTGCTTGGGATGTTCCTGCTCTCCCCAGAAAGCCTCATTAGCAGAGCAATACTTTTCATATCTTCTTGTGTGTGACATTATTAGTCTTGACATTGGAACCAAATTTTGTGTGGATGGAGGTTCACCCTGCTCCTCCAGAGTGCCCACACCATCACTCATGTAGACACTTAAGGACTAATAGTCCTTCCATTACTACGCACTTCTGCATATATTTGGCTTCTTCAAAGCTTGACTGTTTATCTAAAGCACTTAGTGCAGGGCCATGAATTTTAAGGCGTCCAATACATTTTTTTTTTTATGTGGGTACTGGGGGTCGAACTCAGGACCTCATGCTTGCCAGCAGGCGCTTATGCCGCTAAGCCATCTCACCAGCCCCCAATACATTCTTATTTGAATTCATTCATTCATCCATTCTTTTGATACTTATCAAAAGACTACTATGTGCTGGGGACTTAGGAATATAGTGGTAAACAAAACAAAACAAGATACAGGCTTTCAAGAAACTTATAGTCCTAAGTTAAGGAGAAAGTTGATGAGAGATCTTGGGAAGCATGTAGAATTCTGTTGGGTAGAGATAGACGAGAAGGACATTTTATGGGAATTATTAGAAAAAGCCAGAGCCTAGAGGGTAGGGCATGAAAAAAATGCAGTGTGATTTCAGTAGAGGATACTTATTGGTAACAAGGACAAGGGAAAGCTACAGAAGGACATATACAATACACCTGGGCTTGGCTACACTCTTCTCCCATGAGGATGACACATGTCCTTTAGAGGTAGGAGGTAGAACAAGGACAAATAAAGAAGAGGCCATGGGGCAAAAATTAAGAAAATAGAGCAAGGACGACTATGTCAAAACATCAGGAAATGATCAGATAAAGTTATCCTGTCCTCCCACCCCACCTCCCAGCCATGTGCAAAACCAAAAACACATGGCCCTGGCCTGTGTCCAACCTCATTTACACGGTGGTTTTGACATCCCTCAACCATGGGCTTTGGCATGACATGCCCTCTAAAAACCTTGTATGGTCAAAAACTCCCCCTCCTGACAGATGGGCCAACTCAGGTACCCCATTGGGCCATGACTCTTGTCAAGCCCCAAAAATGGATACTCCTATAATCCCAGGGCCTTAACTAAAAGTCCTAGTGCCTGCCTCTATCAGGACTGGGGCCATGAGATTTTCTTCCTGGCCCCCTACCCAGGGTGTACTTTCTTTTGTTTTTAATAAATCTTACTCTTGTTACTCCTAAGTATTCTGCTCAATTCTGTGTTCAGGATACCAAGAACCTAGAAACAACTTTACTGGGACCCTCCATCTGCTAACACTTTAACTTGGGCTTTTTGGTTTCCCACTTTTACTCTAACCGCTAGAGCAGGAAATACGCCTTCATTCGTACTGAGAAGTGGTGTTGGGTGCTGTTTAGAAGAGTGAAGAAGGCCTAGGGAGACAGGAGCCAATGGCCTGTTTCTAAACCTGCACGGGCTTTGGCTTTTTCATGTGGAAAATGAGGTCAGGTCACCTTTCTTCTTATCTCCTACTCTAATGGAGACACACTGTGTTGAAGATGAGGAATGCCTCCCTGGTCCCTCCTTAGGGGCTGGCTAGCTATTGAATTGCAATTGCTGTTTTACTTGTCATTACTCCCACAAGATTGTGAGTTCCCTGTGGGCAAGAGCTTTTTTAAGCACTGCCTGGCACTTAGGAAGTGCTCAATTAATAAAGTTTGATGTCTGGGCAGCCAGCAGGAGGGCCCTTGATGGGTTGAGAAAAGCTGCAGCTGCTGTCATTATTTCTCTGTGTGTGGAGGAATCGACTTTCATCTTCTTCCAGGCAGCCTCTCACCCTTTCTTCCCGGCTTGCACCATCATTAACCCTTCTGCAGTCCTATTACCTCCTCTGGCATCTCCACAGAACAGAGCAAATTACACCATGGTCAGTGCTCCCAGCTGCTGGGACTGGGTCTGAAACACACTATCTTGAAGCTCTGGATTGAACACAATTGCAACATTTAATCTCCCAAATGAGGGAAAGGGATTTCTAGCCTTCTAATAAGCTAAATGGAAATGACTAATTAACCTAATTACTTTGGACTGTGTAGCAAAATACAACTGAGCTAAGTTGGCAACCAGGATGGTAGCGAGGGGCCTTTCGAAAGGCTAACAAAGAAATTCATCACAGAGGAAATTTTCTAATGGAGAACAGAACATGCCATTACCTTAAAGTTCAACATTTGATGAAACTGAAAAAATACTTACAAAGGATAATAATAAAAGGATTTTTCCACAGAGTTCATTCATTACCTGCTTATCAGTTCTTCTGGGGAAACAAGGCAATCAACTTTCGTCATTAGATAGAATGCTTTAAAATTTTTTATCAAGTCCTATTCAATTATACTTATTTTGTTTCTTTAGGCAAAAATCCAAGTGAACAATTTAGAAGGGTGTTTATCAAAGACTTTGACAATATGTACTACGTATTTCACTGTGCTTCACCTGCGCACATCCTGGACTACTGTGTTTGATTTGATGGATCTGGACTTTGCTGCTCCACAAAATGAGAGAATGAGAGAGAGAGAGAGAGAGAGAGAGAGAGAGAGAGAGATTGATTTACTCATTTGCAAAACATTTTGAAAGCCAGATGAGCTCAGCCTACAAAACAAAACAAAAAACAGAGTACAGCAAAGCAAAGCAAAGCAAAGACAACCAAACAATCCATTTTGTGAAAAGAGGGAGGGAATGGAATTGCACAATAGCTTTTGAGTTGAGCTATATAAAATGAAAGACTGTGAATCACATATTCTTCTTGACTTCTGCTGCAGAGGTCTTTGTTGGGTAACAGACAGCAACTGGACTTGGCCCAGTTGGGCAATTCCTGAAAGTTTCTCTTCGTATGGACAAATTCTATCAGGCACAACACCATATCAACCACAGCATGTACACATCTTATAGCTGGGTAATTAAAAATCATAATTGTTATGGAATGAATTGTGTCCCCCCTAAATTATGCTGAAAAACAAACCTCTCAGACCTGTGAATGTGACCCTATTTGGAAATAAAGTTTTTGCTGATGCAATCAATTTAAGATGAAGTCACTAGATTGGGCCCTATTCCAATATGACTAGTGCTTCATTAGTAAAGGAAAGACAGAAACACAGAAGGAAGTCCCACAGCCATGTGAAGACTGTGAAAACAGAGTCTGGGGCTGGGTTTATGGTCCTCAAATCAAGGAACACCAGAGGTTACCAGAATTGGAAAAAGGCAAGGACACATCCTTCCCAGAGGATTTAGAGGGGGCCATGGCTTTGCCAACACATTAATTTCAGGCTTCTCGGCTCCGTACTTGTGAGAGAATAAATTTCTGTTGTTTTTAGCTGTTCAGTTTATAACACTTTGTTATGGTACCTTAGGAAATAAATACAACTGCTACAGCCATTATCAGCTTCCAGAACTGAATATTTACTTTGTATCTGACACAGCTGTGTGAGGGAGGTGCTGTCACGGCCATTTCATAGATAAAGAGACTGAGATGAATAAAATAACATACCAGAGACTAGACACGCGAAAACTTGAATGTGAACCTAGCTTTTTCTGACTCTAGAGCCTATGTTAAATAATTCTCTAATGTTGCTCTAGTTCTGCAACGTATTTTCCACGAAGGGATAAGACTATATAAGTCATTACTGTCAAGCTTTGGGGCCATACTGTCCTACAAGATAGACTCTGGTCATGAGTGACTATCGAGCATTTGAAATGGAGTTAGTTTAATAGTGTAACTGAGGGACTAAGTTTTGTTTAGTTTTTTTTTTTTTTTTTTTTTTTTTAGCAGAGCCTATCTTAGTGAGTCTGGCCTTGATCTCCTGAGCTCAAGTAATCCTCTCACCTCGGTCTCCTGAGTAGCTGAGACTACAGGCGCCTACCATCTTACCTGGCTCAGGGACTGAAATTTTAATTGCTCTTAATGTTAATGGTTTTAAAACTTAAGTGTAGAGGGCCAGTGAGATGGCTCAGCGGCATAAACACCTGCCTCACAAGTGCTAAGGGCCCGAGTTCAGCTCCTGGAACCCACATATGAAAAAAGACCTGGTGATATTGCTCAGCGGCATGGGTGCCTGCTGGCGCGTGAGGTCCTGAGGTCGACCCCTGGTACCCACAAAAAGAAAAAAAAAATTTAGTGTAGAAACTGGAAGCTGTTTTTATTTTTTCTTTTTGTACCGGGGGTCGAACTCAGGACCTTGCGCTTGCCAGGCAGGTGCTTGTGCCGCTGAGCTATATCCCCAGCTGGAAGCTGTTTTAATAATTGGAAAACTTTTAAAGACTTTCAGGGCAACTTAGGTAAATGAATCATTAGAAAAAAGTTAGAGTTGCTTCAACTCTTTTATCAAATATAAATACAAATATGTCTGATGAAAATTCATCATCTGAATTCTGATGAGTTATATATATATATAATATAGCTGGGCACAGTGGTTCATGCCTGTCATCCGAGCATTCTAGGAGGCTGAGGCAGGAGAATCGCAAGTTGCAGCCCAGCCTGGGCATGTCAGTGTTAGTAAAACTTTGTTCCAATCATAGTTTAAATCATAAAAGATGCATGTGCTAAAGCTTTGCTTGCACACCTGTAACACTTTTGCACACCTGTAATGCTGTTGGGAGGTGGTAGAACCTCTAGAAGGTAGGGTCTAGTGGAAAGAAGTTAGGTCATTGAGGATATGGCTTTACAGGGAATACTGAGAGACCCCAGCCCCTATTCTTTCTCTCATTTTTGTTTCCTGGTGGCCATAAAGTGAACAGCTTTCCCTGATCACATGCTTCTGCCATAATGTCATGATGTATAGCCTCATCACAAGCTCTAAAACAGTGGGGTCAGGCAACCATGGCAACCATGAACTGAAACCTCTGAAACTGTAAACAAAAACACACACTTCTTTCAATTAAATTGTTTATTTCAGTTATTTTGTCACAGTGAAAGGAACCACAATAATGTTATAACAATTGCATATTGAAATGAAAATATTTTTCCTGTGTTGAGATAAGGAAATTTCTTATTTATCTTATTAAAACTAATTTTATCCATTTCTTTTTACACTTTTACTGTGGCTACTAGAATGTTTAAAATAACATGTGTGACTTACATTATATTTTTTTTGGGCAGGACTACACTAGAGTGCATCTATTTATTCATATTGTATGAGGTCTAGGAAACTTGATGGTATTACAGATCTCTGCATTTATTGTAATAATTATTAGATATTTTGTAAATGTGTGATTTTGGTTGCTGTTGTGAATGCAATTCTTTCTTGTTTCTTTCCTAATATATTGTTTCCCTTCTCGTTCACCAGATTGGGCCAGAAAGATGAATGAAATTAAGTAAAAATCAAATTACACCTCTATTATTATTTAAATCAAAGATCAGTAAACTCCAGCTTGCAGGCCCAACCTGGCCTATCACTTATTTTCATAAATAAAATTTTATGAGAATTCAGCCATATGCATTGATGTAGATAGCTTTAGGATGTTTTAATAGTTGCCTAAAAACAGTATTAACTATATGACCCATTAAAGAAAAAAAAATTGATGACCTCTGATTTAGATACAGTCCTAAAGTTGATTAAAAAGATACCTACAGACTCTGAAAAAGAATTTTTGAGTAATGGTACCATTAGTAGAATTAACCTAGAATTCCCTAAGATGACTTCTTTTAATGGAAACAGCATGCATGTAAATGATTAAGTTTTGGGTTTTCGTTATAATGTAAATCAGCTTGAATTGATCTCAAGGGATTTATATTAAGTTAACAGGCCAATTCCAAAAGGTTTTATGCTGTATATTTTCATTCAAATAACATCCTTGAGATGGAAATATTACACAATGGAGAAGAGATTAGTGGTTGGGTGGTAATAGGAATTAGGACAATGTGAGTATAAAAGGCCAACATTAGAAATCTTTGTAATGCTAGAACTTTCTGAATCTTGACTGTGGTAGTGATTACACAAATCTATACATGTGATACAATGAAACATACATGCATACACATGAGTGCATGTAAAACTGGTAAAGTCAGAATAAAATTGGTGGATCATATCAATGTAAATTTCCTGAACATGTTAATATATTACAGTATTGTAAGATAATAGCATTGTGGGAAAGTGGTAAAAAGTGATATCTCTCTATCATTTCTTACAATTGCCTGTGAATACAAAATGATCTCAGAATTTAAAAACAGAGTAAAAAATATAAAGAGAAAGCCAGCCAAATATGTACATATATATGCTATTAAGCATCTATAAAATGCAACAAATGTAGAAAATCATAAATAGGACTCATAGTGTGCAGGTGCTAGTTCAAGGGGCCCATTTAGCTGTGGACTGGAGAACTGTCCCCATGGAGTGTGGGACTGGACTCTCTGGAGCTGGGATTCACTTAGTCCTCATTTCTTGCCAGGTGTCATATCAGGATCCCATCATGTAGGCATAGTCCCTACTGAAGGGACCTTCTAGTTTATGATCTTTTCAACATTCATAGAATTCCAACTGACTATGCCACACAACATGGAATGAAAATGGGCTTTGCTACCCAACATACAGCAAATGTGTGTCCTGGATTTGCTCCTCATAAGTGGTGTGGCCTCAGTTTCCTCATATGTTAAATGGGAACAAATAATACCTATTGCCTAGGAGGACATGAGAATGAAATAATATCATTGTCCAGATGGGCATGGGAATGAAATTAGATAGTGCACTTCTGAGGCAATCAATACACGAGCATCCCAGGCTGGAACACAGGTCCTGGTCACAGTCTGAGTTTGGATTCACATGGAGATTCCTGAATATAGCCTGTGACCTGTTCCTTCTCTGGAAAGTTCTGGCAGCATCTACACAGCAGCCCCAAGAATTCACCAAAGAGCCCATATTCTAGCCCTAAGCCCTGGCAGGAAAAAGGCAGCTCAGAAAATTAAGAATAGCTTATAGGGACTTTCTGTTCCTTCCAGGCTGGAGGCAGAGCCCTCATGCGGCAGAATGCATCTGCTCCTTCTCTGCAGCTGCAGGAAGGGTGAGCTTGCTGTGAGGTGCAGGGAAAAGGATGCACCTATGTGCAGCACAGAGCCATGCTTGAACTCCAAAAGAGACCCCCTCAGATGTCGTGGGGACAAGTGTCAGGGAAAAACTCTAAGAGATGAGAACTTTACTTTTTCCTAGGGCCCAGTACTGACCTTGATGCCTCCCCAGGCCTGATGGGAGAGAAACTCCACTGGGCTGAGTGTGCCTGTCTGCACTGGAGATCGAAGCAAGAAATCCAACTCCGCTGCATTGACTTCCTGGTTCATAAGGAGAATCTGTAATGTGGAGAAACAACAGTTTCTTTAGTTTGTGAAGACCACAGGGTTCTGGGTATCTTAGGTATTGTCATTCAGTGTAATTATGCTGGCTTTAGCACTAGAGCTTATCCATAAATTTTGGTTGTTTAAAGAGGATGAGATGAAGAAAGCGTATATTTATGCAAAATATTTCTTCATGGACCTGTTCACCCCAAATATGAGTGATTTAAACGCCCACAATGGATGACTATATATCTTGTTTAGCAAGAATTTATTATTTATCCATCATAAATGCCATTGAATACGTGCCTGAAATTCAACTGAGCAGATGACACATACAAAGGACATGATTTGAGGAAAGTGTCAAAGTAACATAAGAATATATGCAAAACAAATGCATATATGAATCAGTAATGTAGAAGAGATTCTCTTTCATAATAATAATGATTTTTATCAATAATGTGATAGGGAGTGACCAGCAAGCCTGTGAAAGGAAGGGATTAATTTGACTAAAGTTTTTATAAGTACTTTTGAACTGGGTCATGGAGAAGCTGCAGATGGGAATTTTCAGGCAGGAAGGGAGGACTTCCCAGGGAAGGAGAGATGGAAAGTGCAGAGGCTTGGGGAATTAAAAAGGTGTGTAAAAAGACAGAAAAGCCTTTGGCTTGATTAGAGATATGATTCAGTGAGAGGCAGGGGCCCAAGTTTTTTGAGAAGGCCAAGCTGTTGTCTGGCTTGGAGCTGGGAATACAGAGGGTGAGGGGAACAGGCATGTTAAAGCTTACCCATGAACTCAGGTTTGGAACATGCAAAAAGAGTCAACACAAAATAAAGATAGAATATCTGATTTTAGAATTGGAAGGAGCCTTTGAGATAATCTAGTCTGTAATAACAACATATTTATTGAAAAAGCCCCAATTTTAAATGATTGGGGGATAGTACAAGAAAGTAAATTTTTGATATTGAGATTAAGTGGAAGACCTTAAAGATGCCTGATGTTCACTAGTGTTGAGAACCAAAGCTGTTGAAAACATTCTAAGGTGACCGCTGTCCCACCTATAGAAAATTCTTTGTGATTTCTTATCCCTGGCAAAGTTGGGTCAGTAAATCTGCTCTAAAGGTGGGTAAATACTGATGGAGCTAAAGTTCTTATGGTATCTGCAAAGTATGTCATTGTTGATGTGACCACCTAGTATCATCTTCAGTACTAGTTTTGATTGCCTTGTGGTGGCTGCTGGAGGAATATTTTGAGAAGGCTCTTACGTCATCCAGGATCAGCAAGAAAAAGTACAATGATTGATGAAGCATGTCCTTCATGGGTGGATCGATGGCGGGTTAACATGTAAGCACCATACTGGGCCTTCTTGCCTGACGCCTCTACCCACACATAGTCTGGATTTTGGGAAGTGATATTGAAAGAGGACTTTATTTTTTTAATACTTGCTGGTTGGATACCAAAAATGAACAGTCTTTTGAAAACTTTTCAATTCACTTTTACCTGAAAGGTGAGCTGAGCAAGGTAGGTCAGCTTGTCACACTCGAAGAGCCCGCGGGTAGTGTACTGGTACACAGAGAAGGTTATGCTGTCTATTAGATTGGTCACCCGCTCCCTGAGGTGCTCATCAGGAGCAGCCCTCTCCACAGCCTTCTGGAAGACGATGCTGAAGGCCTGAGGACAGAAGGTGGCAATTTGGCATGAACTCTCCTTGTAGATATGAGTAGCCTTACCTGTGAAGAATATTATAATTTTCCAGCCCACCCATAGAATGTTTATCAGTGTATTCTACCAAGAAGAGACAAACACAACGAGACATGCTATTAGTGCTTGGTTTGTTCATGTGAAATATTACATTGCTATGGGGGCTGCTATGGTTTGAATACAGTTTGGTCCTTCCAAAGTTCATTTTGGAGTTTTCTTCTTATTGTAAGACTTTTAGAGGGTGAACTTAGTTCAACTATTAAGTCCAGAATTGCAGCTTTTGGAAGCTCATTAAAATTAGATAAAGGAATCAGGGTGGGGCACTCATGATTCAATACTGGTGGCTTTAGAAAAAGAAGAGAGACCAGGACACATACACTTACTTCTTGTCTCTCTCCATGTGATACCCTGAACCATCTCAGGACTCTGCCAGGAGCAGGGTCATTGCCAAATGCAGCTTCTTGATCTTGGACAAAGAACTCTGAGCCAAAATAAACCTCTCTTCTTTATAAGTTATCCAGTATTCAGTATTGTGTTATTAGCAAAAGAAAGTGGCATAATAGAGGGGGCATAGAGAAGAGCTTATAGTTTTGATAAGTGCAAAATAAATATCCAGCAGCAAAATATTTAAATTGAGTAAGTTTTTGTTGGATAATTACCTGAATACAAAGTTGATGCTATCAGTCATCACCAGCTGGGATTAAGGATGCTAAACAGTAGATGATAAAATTTGTATGGGGTAGAAACAATGTTCTATATAAGTTTGTTCTCCAAAACTGACCCTTGCACACACATTTTTTACTCAATGATTTTTCCTTTTGGTAATAAGAATCTCAGGTATTAATTTTTTCTATTAGCTTTGCAGTTATTTGATGGGTCCTCAAAAGCACCCCTTTTTCTCATGGATGCTTCTGCAATGGTGGGAGCACAGCTTGCCTCAGGTTCCTCTCCTGAACTACAAATTATGGGTATGATATGAAATAATAATCATGCGAATCAATTTTCTATTGTTTTAAACTTTACTAAAGACTATTTATAAAAATAAATATCTGGAGTGCCATATTTTAAATGTGATAGGAATAGAATGAAACATTAAAGAAAATAAAAACCGGGATGTAATTGGACCTTTAAATTCTTGGCAGAGTTACAGTCTGTCCTTTTGTGGCTTAAGGAAGAAGAAGAAGGAGAAGAAGAGGAAGGAGGAGGAGGAGGAGAAGAAGGAAGAACAGAGGAGAAAGGGGGAGAAGAAGGAGGGAGAGGGTGAGGGGGAGGAGAAAAAGTGGAGGTGGAAGAGGAGGAAGATGAAAAACCTAAGTCTTTCTAACATCAGTATTTGAATCTCAGTGGAAGTCATATCAAATTTGAATCTATTTCTACATTTGCAAAATAGGATAAAATGTGGATTTCTTTCTGCATTTCACAGTTCCATGGTGCTCCTTGTTAACAAAGCCCATGCAAGAATTTTTTCTTCATTTAGTTTTGATGATCTCAGCAAAATCTTCTGCCCATGTTCAGGCCAATCCATTATGATGTTTACCCTCACTTGGCAGGTTTTAGATGAAGTAATACCTTGTTGGGGCTGATAGTGTCCCTTAGGATCACACAGAGCAATTTGGGAAACTTCCACTTGCAAACTTGAGATAGGATGGGTAGCTTTCTCCAGGTGGTTACTGTGGCACTCCTCTAAAATGCTATCTTTATAAATAAAAAGCCAACAACAACTGTGGTCAGCGAAGAATCTCTAGTTAGTAGGTTTTAAATAAAGGGAGTAAGTAATTCACAATTCAGGAAAAGAGCTAAGAGACTGAAAAAAAAAAAAAGAAAAAGAAGCAAAAAAAAAGAAAAAAGTTTGGGTACATTTAGCATTTTCTTTACACTAGGCTGGTTTTGGCTGTGATTTTCCTTTTCCATCCTGAGAAGCACCTCCCTGTTCCTCTCACTCCTGGTGTGTGAACAGCTCCCGTGCTGGGCCTCGTCCTCCGTGCCTTGGCTTTCTCCAGAAGGTGTCTTCTGCCCACACGGTTTAGTGGTTTACTCTAGCTACTCTGTAGGTACCAATCAGCTTTTGTAACATTTTTAGGCCCCATTATCCATTGCCTACTGTCTTGGGAATTTTTATCTTTTCGCTTATATGAAAATGATATGAGCAGACCAAAGGCAGGGGCCAGGCCTTATTCACTTTCTTATACTTCCCTGAGCTTAGCTCAGCTCTTCACATATAATGGGCACTGAAAAATATTTGTGGAATGAATGACTATGTCCTTCTAATGCTTGAAAGAGCCCGGGAAAAGTACGAGGGGGTCTACATCAAGGGCCTCAAATTCAAATACCTCCAGAAGCCAGGTGTATGAGACCAAACAAGGGGGGTACGATCTGCCGCGATGCAGAGGGCATGCGCCGACCTACAGGCAGCGGGCGAGCACAGTGTTGCTAATATTCCAAATTTTTGACAGAAGCCAGAAATTGGGATTTATATGAATTCTTTTTAAACTATTACTGTTGATGTTTTTGCAGTTCTGGGTCTTGAACCCAGGCTGGATGAATGCTAGACAAGCACTCTACCACTGAGCTATAGCCCAATTCTCTTTATTTTTAAATGTTGGTAACCAATTAAAGTATCTGAAAAACCCTCTGAGAATCAAAGAGAACAGATCAACAAGACCTTCAGCCTCTAGTTTGAGGCCAGTGATCTGGGTTGTATTTGCTTCTGTCTCTCTGATGCTTCCCTCTCTCATCTCTTTGAGAAATGGTGTTCCTGCTGCCTCACCTCTCTGCAGTGTACATACAACAGCAAAGCGGGGCCTTCCATCAGTCTGCAGGTGACCCCAGTCAGGTGCCTCTGATTTAGGATACCATGGCACCCTGCATGTGCACCTCATTAACCCTCTCCTAGCTTTTGGCTGAGTTTTTTTTTTTTTTTAGGTGGGTACCGGGAGTCGACCTCAGGACCTCGCACTTGCCAGCAAGTGCTTGCGCCGCTGAGCGATATCACCAGCCCTTTTTTTCCTTTATGTGGGTTCTGGGAGTCGAACTCAGGACCTCACGCTTGCCAGGCAGGCGCTTATGCTGTTGAGCTCTCTCACCGGCCCTTGGCTGAGTTTTGAAGAAAAGTTGACAATTACTTAAGTTCCATCTTAATCATATGATGAATTTTAAATTCATTTAAAACTTGGATCTTGAAGAGTTTTTGTTTGTATAAGAACAAATATATATATATATGAATATACCCTTGTAGAAAACACACTAAAAGCTGGGGACATAGACATATCTGGGGTTTCCATGCTGAGAATGCCCTTCCTTTCTCTGCCAGAAATGGGACTTGTAAAATCCAATCTCAGACAAAAGACAATACCTGAAGACTCCGGTGACCAGTTTTTCCTTTTTTTCCCCAAATCATTGCGTCGTTTCTTTGGCATCTTTGAAGATCTTTCCCTTTGATACTTACCATTAAGCATTAAATCTGCTTTCAACTCCTGTGATGCTTTGGATCGAGAATATCTCCCAAAGTCTTTGTGAGCTCACAGGCAGGCCATTTGGAAGAGGATTGGACCGTAGAGGTGACACGGCTGACTTGCTGTTAGGAGGCAGGTCCTGGTTGGAAGAGGCGGGTCACTGGAGGTTTGACCTGGAAGGGTGTGTTTCCCTCCCTGGCTCCTCTCTTCTCTTTCTGCTTCCCGAGTGCCGTGAGGTGAGCAGCTTCTCTCTGTGGCGCGCCATGCCATTTTTGCCTTGGAGCCAGGTGGCCAGGACTACAACTGTGAGCCGAAACAAACCCCTCCTCCTTTAAGTTTCTGGTTTTGGGTATCGTGTCTCAGCGAGGAGGAACATTTCTCAGCAACAAGAAATGTGACTAAGACAATGGTCAAGTTGGTCAACCACCGGTTGTTATTGACAATTCTTTTTCTTTTCTTCTTTTTTTCCTTCCTGGTACTGGGGATTGAACACAAGGCCTCGCATATGCTAGGTAAGAGCTTTACCACTGAGCCTCCTCCTCAGCCATTTTATTTTATTTTATTATATTTTGAGACAGGGTCTTGCTTTGTTGCCCACACTGGCCTTCCATCAGTCTGCAGGTGACCCCAGTCAGGTGCCTCTGATTTAGGATACCATGGCACCCTGCATGTGCACCTCATTAACCCTCTCCTAGCCTACTCAATCCTGAGTAGGTGGATTACAGGCTTGTGCCACCACACCAGGCCTTGGTAATTCTTAATAATAACATCGGGACCCAAAATGTACCTCTTCCTCTTTTCATCCTAGTAATGGGGATTGAACCCATTACTTTGCACTGAGCTATGTCCTTAGCCTTTTTATTATATTTTATCTTGCCCAGGCAGGCTTTGAATTTGCAATCCTCCTGCCTCAGCCTCTTGGAGTGCTGAGATTATAGGCATGTGCCGTCACGCCTGGCTCCACTTTCACCTTTTTAAAAAATAGCGTTTCAGTGCTTCTCATATCAGGAAGTTATTGGTGCAAAACAACTTACAACATATTTCTGAACACATATTTTCATCAGATTTCTTGTTTTCAGGGAGAGTCATGGTGGTAGGCCTCTGATACATCTTTGTAGTCAATTCTAACCACTTTTGGAACTAGGGAGGTGATCCCATAGTTATAAAACTAATGCTAACTTTTAAACTGTATTTTTATAAACAATATACATTACCTTATAATTTTTCATATGTTGCCGTACACTGAATATAAGGCCAAGTATTGCATTTAAAAATAAAAACATAAAATACTCTATTTCAAACGTGGTAAACATCCAAACTACAGAGACTCTGAGTTAAGGGAAAGGAATTGGGAAATGGTGAAATGCCAGCTCCAGTGACATGAACCGCAGTGACCAGCGGCCTTCTCAGTTCTCCACTGTTCATCACAATCCCCACACCTCACCCTCCACGTGGTGATTTAGCTGGAAACATTTCACAAAACTGTGGTGTGTGCTGTGCCGTGTGTGTGTGTGTGTAAAATCTCTGTGTGTCTATATGCATTTTTCTTCTCTCTCTCCTATCTCTTTTTTTTTTTTTTTTTTTTTTTTTTGTGGGTACCAGGGGTCGATCTCAGGACCTCACACGCCAGCAGGCACCCGTGCCGCTGAGCGGTATCACCGGCCCTTTTTTCGTATGTGGGTTCCGGGAGTCAAACTCGGGCCCTTGTGCTTGCCAGGCAGGCGCTTACACCGCTGAGCCATCTCACCGGCCCTCCTATCTCTTCATACGTGTTCATGTCCTCTCTGTTTGTTGGGTCAAACAAATGAAGTTGTTCCAAAATGCTTCACCATGTGTTAATGCCTCTTTAATTGTGATCTTTTGATAAATACACTGGGGACAAAGATGTGCTTTCAGAGATTCACTTAAAATGTATAGAACTTTATTTTCTCTTGAGTAAGATTAGTCAGCACTTACAATTTGCTAACAACTTTACTTTTAGGAATATTTCAATAACCACGGAGCAGTAGCTTTGGGGATATTAGGGTAATAAGGAAAGTAATTTAAAGTTGGCCTATTATGGTTGCCTGAGTTAGTCTTTCATCAATACAATTGGTATGCATATAAGATTATTATATTTTAAGCTCTTTGGGGACAGAGATCACTTGTTATATTTCTTTAGTATCTTCTTCTACACATCCAGAATGCACAAAACCTATCACATTGAATGTGCTTGGGCTTGTTGTGGCAACCCTCTCTGTTCCATGGTGACATAAGACCCAATTAGAGAGATGAGGACTGTAATATTTTTCTGAAGCCAAATGTACCTGCTCTCTGGCTTTGATCTCTAAGACCTGCCATAGTTAATAAAGTACATAGATAAGTGCTCGTGCAGTATTGCATTGGCATTATTGTACTACTTTACCATAATTATGTGAAAAACTCCAGGTGTCAGTCACCTTAAGAGAGAACTGGTACATGGGGTGAATTTTGCTGAGGTCGTTCATGATGAAGTAGAGGAGAGAGGCCCGGGCAGCTGCTGGCCGGTAGTGTTCTCGGGCCTCATTGATTTTTACTTCAGTCACCTTGGCCTCCTGGACCTGTTGGAAAGAAAAAAGAGTAGTTGATTGTTCAAACCAACCAGAGCTTCTGTAGAATCAGTTTGGCCATTCTGTGTGAGGAAATATGTGTCTGTGTATGGGGTGGAGTGAATTAGGATGGTGATGGTGGGTACAGGGTTGAAAAGCCACTGTACTATTTATTCCTTAACAGAACACAAATGAAAAAGAATTAATGAACAAGAATGAGAGTGTCAGCTCTTCTAGTTGGGAAGTATGGATCATGCAGGCCTCTAAGCTCCATTTTTAATGAGATGATTTCCTGGAAGCACAAATGTGTCTATCTATCTATCTATCTATCTATCTATCTATCTATCTATCTATCTATCTATTTATCTATCATCTATCTAGCTATCATCTATAATAAACTAGAATAACACGCAGTGGAAGTCCAGGGAAAGAAGCAATACAATTTTCTTTTGAAAAATTTTTATGAAATAGTTTCATGTGTAAATTCACAAAAAATTTCTTTCAATGGAGTATTTTATTTTCAGAAAATATCTTATCATAAGTAAAAGTAAGAAAAGAGATCTAAGCCTCAGGAAGAGGCATTTCTTTAAGGATATATCACTGAATACAAACCTCAATATGCTCTGCCCTTAGACTCCAATATAGAATAAAATACTGATAACCTGTGGGAGTCCCGCAGGAAAAAGCAATGAGCCCTATTGAAGATATCCTCAAAATGAACAAACTGCAGGAGGAAGTATCACCAAAGGGGACAATTAGAAGATCTCTTCCAAACCAAGCAAACAAACAAACAAAGAAACAAACAACTTTCAAAACCTCAGAAGGGTTTGCATCCTAAGAAATGAAGATGACTAAACAATATAAAATAGAAGGACAGATGCTGTATGTTCTTGCTTCATTTTTTCTAATTTACATTTCTATTTTTTTAAGCTAAAAATTGTATCTTATGAAAGAGGAGAGTGCAACATTCACCAGTAGAGGCTGGGAAGAACAGCGGTGAGGGGACAGAGCATGTTAAGAGCAGTAGATACCAAAAAAAGCATAGAACAAGGACATCATCAAAAAGAACAGGCACATCTGAAGAAACTAACTAGAACTTCTACAAATAATAATGCAGTTATTTAAATTAAAATGTACAGATTAAATAATAAGCTAGATTTGAAAAAGAACAAATAAACTGGAAGAAAGATCTTAGGAAAGTGTTACAAAAGTATCTCAAAAAGATAGAAAAATATGTAAGTTTATTAGACATGGCAGATAAAAGCATAAGATTTAAATACACTGGACAGAAGTAAGTGGAGAACAGAGAGGGTGAGGGGAGGCAATATTTGAAGCTATACTTGTTAAGAGTTGTCCAAAGCTGATGAATGGCCAGAACCCTTATCTTGAAGATGCATATCACTCTTGAGTACGATAAAAAAAATAAATCTTCACCATATAGTGAAATTTCAGAGCATCAAAGATGAAGAGAAAATATTAAACCAGGAGAGACAAAGTATCTAAAAAGGAATAGCAGTTAGATTGAAAACAGGTTCTCAACAGCAACAAGCTAATAGATGATAAAACAGTAACCAAAGATGTGTAGGAATAATCAGAATTAAAGTTCTCTAAAGTCCTTACATTGCTTTAGAATGAGATATATTGCTTAATTTTAGACTTGGTTAAAAATATATTTAAGATATATATAATAAAGTTAATAAAATAAAATGAATAACTTTAAAATCAGGAAAAGATAAAAGAAGATGGATAAAGAAAATCAATAAAGGAGAAAGAACACATCCCCACATAATGGTTCTTATGAAAAAAACAAAACACAAATTCTGATGAGCATGTGGAGAAAAAGCAAACCAATGTGCCAGACAATTAAGGACAGTCCTCAAAAAACTAAAAACAGAATTACTATAAGATCCAGCAACCCCAATACTGGGTATATATCCAAAGGAAATGAAATCAGTAAGTCAAAGAGATACTTACACTGCCGTGTTTATTGCAGTTGTATTCACAATAGCCGAAATATGGAGTCAACCAGGGTGTCCGTTGACAGATTTATGGGTAAAGAAATGTGGTATGTATACATAATGAAGTATTATTCAGCCAAAAGAAAGGATGAAATTCTGTAATTAGTGTCAGAGTGGATGGAATTGGAGCATATCATGTTAAGTGAACTAAACCAAGCACAGTAAGAAAAATACTCCGTGTTTTCATTCATTTGTGGAAGCTAAAACAAACTGACTTCATAGAACTACAGAGTGAAATTGTGGTCATTAGGAAGTGGGAGGGGGAAGCAGAGAGGGTAGATAAGGGGCAGCAAAACACCACTAGTGAGGAGGAAATGTTTCTGTTCTACAGCCTAATAGGGTAATTATAATGCACAGCAATCTACGATAGGTTTCAAAATAGGTAGATGAGTACAGAGGGTTGCAACATATAGAATTGATTAATGTTTGAGGAGATGAAAATGCTAAGTAATAAGAAACTCAAGATAGTAGAGATTAAATTACCATATATAAAAACTGTTAATAAAAGAAGATTGGTTAAATTCAGTAGTTAAGAGATAAAAGCTTTCAGAAGAGGGTAAAAAATCACATAATTCCTCAGACTGATGTTACTACAGAGTCAACCTCACCGGAGTCCTTAATGCTGTTGATCTCTGTACCTCTAATAACTTTCTTTCTTTTTTTACATTTCTAAACATTTTTATTAGTACATTTGTCATACATA
Organism: Erethizon dorsatum; assembly: GCA_028451465.1. NCBI lineage: Eukaryota > Metazoa > Chordata > Mammalia > Rodentia > Erethizontidae > Erethizon > Erethizon dorsatum. The sequence continues at coordinate 27,711,415 of CM051826.1, forward strand.
ATAACTACATCATCACAGGCAATTGGTACAAGCACATAACGCATCTTAGTTCTTTTTACATCCTTTTTCCCTCCCTTCCCTCCCCCACCCCTCAATCTTTCCATTCCTTTCCCACTGGTAAAAGATTTAGCTCCCTGATGAACCTTTTCTTGTTCTGTACTGGGGATTGAAACCAGTGCCTCCCACATGTTAGACAAGTGCTCTACCACAGGCTTCACCACAGGCTCTTTAAAATTTCTATTTTGAGACGTCTCACTAAGTTGCTCAGGATGGGTTTGAACTTGCAATTCTCTTGCCTCAGCCTCTCAAGTACCTGAGATTACAGGTGTGCACCACCACAGCAGCCTGTGCCCAGCTGCTAGTTCCCATTTTCCACAACAAAAATGGTAAGTTTTTACCCTCTGACCCTCTATCTTGTCACTATTTCTTCACTCTCAGGAGATGAGCTTCACTCATGTGCTCCCAAATTACAGTCATGTGCCACATCGTGACATTTTTGGTCAATCACAGACCACATATACAATGGTGATTTCATTATATTGCCTGGTGATGCCATCGCTGTCTTAGATTATGCAAGTGTACAGTATGATGTTCTTGAATGAGGCATATCTCAAAACATATTCCTGGAGTTAAACTGCACAAATCGGTCTATAGAGACCATTAGGAAGGAATTACCTTAATTTTTTCCTCCATTCCATTCCCTTGATGATGTATGTCCCTACACTAGTTGTTCACATGGACCCATGGGTCATTTATAGACTCATGTTTGCCCCTTATCACATTGGAAACTGACCCTCCATTTTTCTAAAGATAAGTGCTTCATCTATGACCTAAATTATACCCTCCTTAACTATCTTATGCACCCCACTATGTTAACCATTATCTGTATTAATCATTCCTGTAAATTCAAACTTCTGCTCAAGTACTCCTTTACTTTAACATTTCTTGAATGTTCCTCACTGTATCCCCAACTTTTGTTATGTATGAATGAGAAAGAGAAAAAAGAAAAAGGAGCAACAACAATAACAACAAAATTTTCCATATGATAGCTGGCAGATAGCAGGCACTCAACACATGTTCAGTAATTTAGAAGATAGGACAAAGAAAGCGAAGATGAGGATGCAGGGAGAAGGAAACGAGATGGCTGCTTCCATCCTATGTGAACTGAGTCTTTCAGGGTCAGAGCAGCAGATTTTCTCATGTAATTATTTTTCAAACTCTCGTGTCCCTCTCAAGAGATGCTGAGACCATAAATAACTGGCAGTGAAACCTGGTGGTCACACAGCAGATGTTGAGCCAGTGCTAAACTAGACCTTCCTCTTGTCAGAATGCTTGCTTTGACCTGTACGATGAGTTGTCTGTTACCCAAGAGTGGGATGACCTGGTTTATCTACCTTGCCCATCATTACTTTTCAGCTTTTCCACTTTGTCTCGACCCAGAAAACTTCATCTTTGGAGAAGTACCAATAAGTTGGCAATATTCATAATCCTTTGAAGATGTATTATTTCCAGGTGCTGTTATAGACATGGGATATCTTAGAATCAGTATCACTGGTCTTCTGAGCCAAGAGGATGCAAAAGGGCCTGTGTAGGTTTGGACAGTTCTCCCAGTCTTCTGGGAAAAGTGAGGGAATTGGTCTTTTCCTTAAATCACCTTCTAGTAACCAGGGGAATAAAAACTGTCCAACACTGTGAAATAAAGTGAGGGTTATATACTACTGTGATTGCTTTTCAGAATGACACAGCTTTTGAGAGTTGAGTTTTCTGGGAAGTCACTGGGGTTTTCTCATTAAAATCAGACTTGTGAGATTTTGGAAGTCCAGTACGTTTTCTTAGGGTGGAATCTTGCCTTATTCAGCCAATTTTTATCGCAATGTGATGCTTTAGCTTCAGGGCAATTCCACAAACCATCTGAGGTATTCAGTTGGAGCTACCATTTTCTGTAATGAAAGCCAGGCTCTGCCAGTTTAAGAGCTTATCAGACGTTTGTGGAGTCAAGATGTCCAAAGCACTTTGCAGAAAGTGGCAGTTCTGTAACACAGGATAGGAGGTAGTCATCTCAGGGGTCCAGCCTAGCTGGACTTCCTAGAGGGCAATTGGGAAGCCAAAAAGACCACCTAAAAGTCAGACTCAGGCATGATGAACAGAGAAAACTGCAGGAGGACCCATCCTCAGCTGCCTTCCTAGACCAGTCAGAATAATATTACCTTTTCCTCCACTTCTGCAGCTGTCTGCTTGGTGATCTCTAGGTTCTCCACCAAGGCTGTTTCTCCCAGGAAGTTGCCAGATGCCGAGGAGAGGCGAGAAAGCAGATTGTCTTCTAATGTTTTGAGTGTGATTTTGAATCCATTCTGCTGCTTTGTGAGATCTGACTGCAAGCATCAAGTAAGAAGGAGTCAGGTAGAGATGCTCAGAGGATCCTACTTTTAAGAACTGTTTGAATAAATAATTATTCATGGGTCAGAGTTCCACCCCTTTAAGTAAACTGGAGGCAAAATATCAAGAGTGATTGAGACCATAAGCAGAGAGACGAGTAGAAGAAATGAGCAGATACATCAAATCCCAACTTGGCCTCTGTATTTGGTGATTCTGCTCATGCAAGCTCAACCAACCACAGATTGAAAATATTTTAAAAAATTGTGCCTGTATGGAACATGTGCAGATTTTTCTCGTTATTATTTCTTAAATAATACAGCATGACAACTATTTATAGACCATTTACATTGTATTAGGTAGTGTAAGTAATTGAGAGATGACTTAAGGCATACAGGAGAACTGTGCGGATTCTATGCAAGTACTGCACCATCTATACAAACAACTTGAACATCTTGTGACCTTGGTATCTGAGGGGGGTCCTGGGCCCAATGCTCCACCAATCTAGAGAGATGATTGTTCTGGGCATGAGACCTGGGGTAAATTTATCCTCTTTTCATGTCAGTAATCTCAGTGTGGTTGATCCCAGTCACTACTCCTAGCATTGCTGTGCCACACTCTGCAATCTGATACGGCCAGTGTCACTAGACGGAGTTTATTGCTGTGAATAGAGGGCAGAGCAAGTTTTAGCTTTTTGGAAGGCCTACTTTGTCACTCTTTTACTGCTCCCATATGAACAGCTCTCTCTGGATAGCTTCAAAGAAAAAAACAAAAACAAAAGAAACTGTATTATACAGTTTAGACAATCTATTACAGAAACCTTCCTTACAACTGGAGAGGGGACTGGTATCTAAGTAGATCTCACCTCATCTTCCCTTTCTGATTGGTCAGCTCCATGTTCCAAAGCTCTGGGGACTTTTTATTTTTATTCTGGGTCTGGGGAGTTAACTGCAGGTGACCGTAGCTTTCTTTGCCCTTACACAGCCTTTGGATGCATAGAGAGAACAACTCATATGTTGAGGCTTTAGCTGTGGCCACCCTGACCTACACTCTGTTTCTTTTCTTTTTTTATTAGTACCTGTTTGCGGTCCATCATGAACACATTCATTGTAGGTAGCTGGTACTGGTACATGACACATCTTATTTCTTTTTACATCTCCTTTGCCTCCCCCTCCCCACCTCCATCTCTTAGGCCCCTTCCCATGTGCCAAAGATCTATCTCCCTGATTCTTATTATCTATCTTTTATTTTGCTCTTTGGTTTAGTTATACTTTGGGTTGCTTGTGATTTTTAAGCTTGTGTGTCTGATTTATTTCATTTAAGATTATGGATTCAAGATGCATCCATTTTCTACAAATGACTCAAGTTTATCTTTCTTTATGGCAGAGTAGTACTCCATTGTGTATATGCTCTGTTTCTTAAAAAAAAACACATCTCAATTTTGCCTGAACATAAGAATTTGCTCTTCTCTCCTCTGGGGATGCTCACTGCCCAGAGGCACTCAAATTATTTAAGAATTAACTCAAGTGCCAACTTTTCATACAACTTATTTCTGACCATCACCGTTTAAATTAGTTCCCTGGCTTTCTAATATCACCCTGTTTTGTTTTCTCCAAAATTCTTATCACTAGCTGAAATGACGTTATATCTTTATTTACTGTTTCCTCTACTAGACTGTAAACTCCGCAAGGACAGGGACATGGCTTTTGTTGGTCACGGCTGAATTCTCCATACCTGTAATCTTACCTGCTGTGGAGCTGGTACTTCATAGGCATCTGTTCAGTAAATGATGGCAGAGGCAAAATCTCAAGCAGCCCTGAACTCAGTGTCACACACACTGTACTTTTAGGCCCATACTATCTAGTCTAATCACATTTAAAGAGAAGAAAACATGCTCTATGCCACAGACTGAATTGTGTTTCCCCCAAATCCATATGTTGAAGCCCTAACTCCCTACATGACTGTGTTGGAAACGGGGTCTTGGGGGGAGGTGATTAAAGTTAAATGAGGCCATAAGTGTAGCTTATGTGGTTAGTGCCCTTATGAGAGGCAGCTTTCCCTTTCTCCACACATGCACAAGAAGAGGTCACATGAGAACATCTTGTGAAGGCTGCCCCCTGCAAACCGAGCAGAGAGGCCTCATCAGACACCAACTACGCTGGCACCCTCGTCTCAGATTTTTGGCCTCCAGAACTATGAGAGAACAGAAACCTGTTGTTCAAGCCACTCAGTCTACGATATTTCGTTATGACACCCTGAGCTGACTAGATATAAGCCTAGGAGGGTTGAACTTGTTTCTGTCACCTTTGAAGAATTTAATTCCATGCCTATCTGTAGGCGTGTGCCTATGAGTGGCCAGAGGCCATCAGATTCATAGCCTGCTCTTGACCATGGGATTGTCCCTTCTTCCAGCCGTCCCTGGCTTCTGGTCTTCAGTTTGACATATCCTCCCTTGCCAAACTTGCTTTTGCTGGGTGGCTAGATGGGGCTGGGCTCTTCCAACATCTTGCAGAGCCTTCCATGCTTGGCTACAAGAAAAACAGCTTGCCCAGCCCTGCTTCCCGAGTGGTGTGTCCAACAGGGTCTATGGCAGAATATATTTTTCCTCCCTTTCCCCATGAACACCTCATGTACCTTCAGCTGCTCCAGGTCCGGCCTCTCCATGCTGACCACGGCAGCCAGCAACTGGTCCTCTAGGCCATCCCTGGTCACAGTGAAGTTGATCAGGGTGGCTTGAGCCTGCAGCTCAGGCTGATAATGAGGATTGGCCAGCTTGGTGTGAAGGATGAGCCGGAATTTGGGATTATATTCACACTCTTTGTCTCCAATTTTGATGAATCTGGAACATAAAGGCTCATGTGAAGGTGAGGTGCCTCCCTGCAAGATTTGGTCAGGGACAGAATTCAAGTTTTTTTTAAAGATCATAGCCAATAACATTGCCATATTCAAATGATGTTAGCATGCACCCTGGGATCCTTTGTTGCTCTCGTGTGAGAATGAGTGTAGAAGGCTATACGGACTGTCTCCCTCTGCCACCATGTTTGACTTTGTACTGTGCAACTCTAGGGAAAGCCATCCCCATTGTGACCAGCGTAGATTAGGATACTATGAAAAATTTCCAGCAGATGGCAGTAACACTTTTGGAGGAAGGGGCATTTCGCAGTTGTACAAAGATATTTTTAGGCTATTAGAGGCCTTACTTTTCCTCTTGGCTGACAGGGGAATGACTTTGATGGCTGAAATTAGACAAATATAAATAAGCACAACCTAAAGACATGGAAAGGCAACTCAGGGCCTAGGCAGTGGGTGAGGTGGCAGCTGTGGTTTGGGTAGGGTTTGTCCCTCAAAGGTCATTTGCTAGCAGCTTAGCAGCTTGGTCTCCAGGGTGATGGTATTGAGGTAGTGGACATTTAAGAGATGCAGCCTAGTGGGAGGTAATTCCAGTGGGTACCGCCCTTGGAAGGGACTAATATCTCCCAAGAGTGGGTCAGGTCTGATAGAAGTGGATTAGTTCCTGAGAAGAGTGGGTTGAAGAGTGAGATATTCTTTCCCAGTCTCTTGTTTCCTGTCTTGCTACAGGGTCTCTATTTTTCTCTCACGTACACTTCTGCCATAATACCACCCACCATGTTGTGATGTAGTCAGAAGAGTTTCAGCAGAAGCCTAACAGATGGGGTGTTTGATCTTGAACTGTCAGTCTCCAAAACTGTGAGCTAAGTAAACTTTTTTTCTTTATAAATTACTCTGCCTCATGTATTTTGTTACAGCCAAAGAAAATGGACTAAGACAGTTCTTGAGTCAAATGTGCCCTCATGATATTTATCGCTCACTATCCTGTGTGCAGATGGCCCTTCTACTTCCTCTCAGTTCTCCTCTACATCACCTCCTCCTTCTGCCCTACACTTGTGAACCTCGGGTCATGTACCAGCACCCAAAGTTACACAGGCTCATCAAATTGACAAGGATCCAAGTTCACAGAACTCAGACATTTGGCTTGGATAAAATGCTCATACTTTAAAAGCCTGCTTTTCAATCACTTTCCTTCTGAAATTTCTTCCCAGTTGTGCACTGTGGCCATTTAGAGGGAAGTCAATGAGTCATTGACTGACGGAAGTGAAGTCTATTCTAGGAAGCCTTCTTTAGGAACCAAGGGCAGCTAAATAACCTCTGCTGGAGAGGACAGCATGCCAGCTGCAGGGAGCTCCTTGACCTGAACTAAGGAGGGGAGATTCTAGAAAGAACAAACCTCTCCACCATTCACCAGGGCTGTGAACCTGCTTCTCACAGAGGGCAGCCACATGTCAGAGTCTTACCGTCCTTTTTTAATAACTTCTCTCCCAAGCAGAGGTCCCAGAACAGGATCAATGGACTCTTCCAGGTTTTCGATCAACACCACGTCTCCAGCTTCCAGGGCACGCTCTATGGTTTGAAGGTAGCTGGGGTTGGGGGGAGAGTTGGGCAGTGTCAGTCTGTGGCAAGGTACTGATTCAGAGGCAATTTAACAAGGTCCAAGGCAACCATGGTCTCTAAGACACAAGAGTAAACTTGGAGGCACAGCCATTAGAAATGTTTTCAGTGGCCCCATTCTTCTTTCTTTAAAATGGCATTTATGTGAATTTTGACATTTTTAGAAATAAGGAGAAATTACAAAATACTAATACAAATACAAAAATTAACAATAATTCATTGATCCATTACTAACAATTTGGTGTTTACTGTGTATATGTGAATATTCAGTGCTCCTTTGGTATCCATGGGGAATTGGTTCCAGAGCCCTATAGATACCAAACTTCACAGATGCTTAGGTCCCTCCCATAAAATAATGTAATATTTGCATATAATTTATGTACATCCTCTCACCACTTTTACCTGTAATATCTAAGACAATGTAAATGCTATACAAATAGTTGTTACACTATTGTTTAGGGAATAAGACAAGGAACAAGTTTGTACATATTCCGTAAAGATGCCATTTTCCCACCAAATGTTTCCGATGTATGGTTGGTTGAATCCATTTATATAGAACCTGCAGATAAAGAAGGCTGACTGAACTATATTTTCAGGTTTAGTTTTTATACAATTGAATTCATACAGCACCTTTGTTTTATAACCTAGATTTGTACATAAAATGTAAACATTTCCCCATCCTATTAGATAGTCTTCCAAAGGAATTGTTAACATGTGGTTATTAGATCATATATATACACCTTAATATATTTATCAACCAGTTAGTAAAGGTCTAGATTACTTTTAACTTTTCAGTATTATGTAGAGTTTAGTAAGTATGTTTATAGGTTAATTTCCTTTAAATCAGTTTATAAGTTTAATACAATTCTAATTCAAACAAAAATAATAATAAAGATCTTGACTAAAAGTCTTAAAGTTAACCTAAGACAATATAATGCAGATAGTAAAAAAAGTAAGATGATGGTGGAGAGAGACTAATTGGTCCTTCAAGGCCTCTAATGAAGGAAGGACTCATATCACTTAATTCTAAAATATTTTTTGTAACTTCAACAATGCAGGTCTATAAAAGAAGTCTGAGAAGATATACCGAAAAGGTAGCAATGTTTTTGAATGATGAAATATATACATTTTTATTTCTTTATTTTTTGTAATTCCTTTTCCCTACCTTTCTAACAATAATGACACATTACTTTTGTAGTGAAAGATACAATAAATGTTATGAAATATAGAAATATATAATTAAAAGCTAGCATATTAGAGGCATAGAAAAGAATAAAAGGCTTGCTTAATAAAATAATTTAATACAGTAAAATGGCATTTCTAATTGATTGAGAAAAAGATGGGAAATTTAACAGATGATATTGGAACAATAGCTAACCAATTGGAAAATTAGTTGTACCTCATTTAGGACCTTAAAATATATTTAAAATGATTGGATTTCAAAGAAAAGAAAAAGAAAAAAGAAAACCCATAGAAAATTAAAAAATGTAGATTAATATTTAAATAATTTCCGGTGAAAAAGGGTTTTCTAAACATGATCTATGAAAGGCATGGGTGACAAGTTTGACTAAATAAAATATAGCACGTCAAACCCCACACATAAAATTAAAAGGGAAATGAGACACTTGAACAAAAAATTATACATTTTTTGTATATAGAATAACATTTGTATTCAATGTATGACAAATCTAGAAAACCATTCAATAGAAATTAGTCAGCGGATTCAAGCAGAGAATTAGTTGAACAATTATTTATTGAAGGTTTACGATGTGATATGTCAGCAGTATTTTAGATACTAGGGATATAGCAATAAGCAAATAAGACACAAACTTCTGTCTAAAATGTATTTAGCCAACTAGAAAGGAATATTTTAATCAAACTTTGGGAAGAAGGCCAGGATTAGATTGTTCTGTGACTGAACATGTAGATAAAAATATATCATGTCATACCTGGGTGTTCATTTCCCAATAAAGTTTACTCTGCAAGAGGGATCCAATTCTAGTATTCAATGTTTTCTCTGTTTAACTACTATTTTTAACATTACATGTTTCACTTAAACAACCCGGGGTGAGTTGGCCCTGTGGGATAGCATGTTAGGGACAGACATAAGGTCAGAGAATGAACCTCACATTGGTAGCCTTGTGTTAGTTTCTAAGTGAAGATGACCCGCGTTCAAAAAATGCCTCCATTATCTTTTCTAAAAAAGTTTAAATAGACATTTCTCCAGAAAAGAATTACAACTGGCCATTAAGCATATGAAAAATGCTCAGCGTCTTTAGCCATTAGGGAAATGCAAATCAAAACTACTTTGAGATTCTATCTTACCCCAGTCCAAATGCCTAGCTTCACGAACACAATAAACAATGAATGCTGGTGAGGATTTGGGGAAAAAGAACCCTCCTGCATTGTTAGTGGGAATGTAAACTAGTACAACCACTATGGAAATCAGTATGGATATTTCTCAAAGTATAAAAATAGAAATATTATTTGACCCAGCTATATCTCTCCTGGGTATATTCCCAGAAGAGTTAGACATCATACTATAATGACACACACATAACTATGTTTATAGTGGCTCAGTTCACAACAGTTGAGCTCTAAAAACAGCCTAGCTTCCTGTGAACACATGAATAGATAAGGAAGAAATAGTATATTCACACAATGGAGTGTTATTCGGCCATAAAGAAAAATTAAATCATACCATTTGAAGGAAAATGGATGGAACTCAAGACTGTCATGCTAAACAAAATAAGCCAGACACGGAAAGTTAGATATTTCATGTTTTCTATCACATGAGAAATCTAAAATATAAATAAACAAATGAATAAAAAAGTTTTTAAAAAGTATGTGCCACATACCAATGTTTCTATCAGTGATGGACTGCATATACAACAGTGGCTCCATAAGATTATATTGCCCAGTTATGTCATATCTGTCTTAGTTTGCATAAAAAACTCTATTATGACCATACAATTTCAAAATTGCTCAACAATGCATCTATCAGAATGTATTAATGTCATTAAGTGATAGATGACTGTCTTTTTAATTGTGGTAAATACACATAAAATTTACCATGTTAACCATTTTTAAGAGAAAATTTCAGTGGTTTTAAGTACATTTAGACTGTTGTCCAACAATTATCACAATCCAGTCACAGAATTCTTTTTTTTTTTAATTGCAAAACTGAAACTGTACCCGTTAAACACTGCACCGGGTGTGGTGGCACACGCCTATAATCCTAGCACTCGGGAGGCTGAGGCGAGTGCTGAGGATCGCTGAGAGTTCGAGGCCAGCCTGGACTACATAGCAAGACCTCGTTTAAACACACACACACACACACACACACACACCCCAAACAAACAAAAAATGCTGACTCCTTAATCCTTCCTTCTCTCAACCTCTAAACCCCAGCATTCTGCTTTCTGTCTGTACTGTGAATGTGACTACCCTAGGTGCCTCATTTGAGAGGAGCTTTATAATATTTATCTTTTTTAGTTACCAGTGAGAGGTGCTGAGGCCCAGGCTGGTGAAGCATAGTGGGCAGTGGCCTGCTGTTCTCTCTGTCACCCATGCCCCATCACATGTGGAGTAAATGCCGCATCACATATAGACAAAGCCATGTGGCATGTACAGAGGCCTCTGATGGTTTCCTAACACAGTTGCCATGCTGGTGGTAATGTCCGGATGAGGCTCAGCAGAAGGAGAGTTTAAATTTGTTTTCTGTGGCTCCAGGGCAGAGGTAGGAACAGTGGGTAGAGGAGGGGTATGGGAGGCAGCTTTTAGTCAAATGTGAAGATTAAAACAGGGTTGCCTAACAAGGAGTCAGGGATGGGGAGGCAGGAAGTGTGTAAGGAGAGAGGGGAGAATAAATACCAGGGCTGGTGAGAAAGGACTCTTAATGGATTGAGAAGATGCAGCACCTTTTAAAATTGATATATGTCTTAGTTACTTTCTCTCATAGCTAAGACAAAATACCCAACACCCAGAGTTAAGGGAGGAAAGGTTTATTTAGGTCACAGTTTATAGAGGTTTCAGTCCATAATTGGCTGGCTCTAAGGCAGGGTGGCTGAGGAGAAGCAGTTCATGGTGGGCAGAAGGTAGCAAAACAAGCAAGGGGCAAACAAGCCTCTTTCTGTCCTTTATATTATGTTCAGGCTACCAGGATTAGGGTGGTGCCAAACCCATCAGTGGACTTAATCCTAGTACTCTTAATCCTAGCATTGTACTATGAATCAATCACACACTCTAGATTCAGCCACCTCTGAAAAAGCCCCACTTATGATTGCATGAGGCTTTGGGGGGACGTCTAGACATAAGCCATGACGGTATACTGTAAATGTACATATTTATGGAGTACAGAGGGATAAAGATACATGTGTAACCCATAATGATCAGGGTAATTAGGATTTCCACCTGCTTAATCACTTATATCTTTGTGTTGGGAACCTTCAACCTACTGTCTTCCAGTTCTCCCTCTCCCTCTACCTCTCTTTCCTCTTCCTCTTTCTCCTTCTTTCTGAGACAGGGTCTTGCTCTATATTCCAGGCTGGCCTTGAATTTGAGATCCTCCTGCTCAAGGGTTGGGATTAGAGTTATGACCCTAAGTGCCCAGCTTCTCTTTCAGTTCTTTATAAAATACATAATAAATTTCTGTGAACTATAGTCACCACATGGGCAGTGACCAATTTCTAACGAGAAAGAAAAGCAAAGACTTAGTGCAAGGCACCTTCATTGAGACATTTCCTAAAATGGGATGAGAACCATGAGAAATCAGAGGGACCTCAAGAAGTGATCAGGAGAGGAGAAATAAGACACTGGGGCTTAATGTCTGCTCCTCCTATTTCTTTCCTGCACAAATGGTGCCAGTGGTAAGTTTGATGCTCAGCTGCTTACCCTTTCTGGCTAGTCTGGATCACTCGGAGGTCTTCTCCGTGTCTGTTCTTGATCCACTTGATGCCTTGCAGCTGGGGGTCCACCATGAGCGGCCAGCGCTCACAGTTGATGAGGATAGTGGCATTCTCTACAGACATGCGGTCTGCAGGGAGACCCTCGTTCCGCCAGGCAGCCACAACAGCGTCATCCGTCAGCACCCTCAGTGGGTCCAGGGTTGGAGTGACTGGGATGGGAACCTGGTGAAGAAGGCTTTCTCAGTGTGTGTGGGAGGCAGATGAACACCCAGCATCTTACTACATGATTAACTCCCGTAAAAGCAAGATCACACCCCCTCAACGCTTGCTTGGCTGTGTGATTACTTCTGGAATCAGGTTTTGTTAAAGTCCTGGTAGCCTTTCTTTTCTTGATGGATGATCAACAACAGGACTTCAGCCTGTGTGTCCAACTCTTGGCTCTCTGTATAGTCCCCTAAATCAACTTTCTACCATAGGTTATTTCAACCTCAGTAAATAACCTCCTCCATGCCTTTAACAATGTTAGCACTTATTTTCCTACCACATTTCTCTGTTTTTCCATTGAACTCAGTGAGCCAGCACCAGGACCCATGCAGCATTCTGCTCAAACTACTCTCTCCTCTTGTCTATTTCACCAGCCTGCAAATGGATGGAGAGGCTGACTTCCTGTGTCCCAAACATCTCACTCCCAGAGCTATCTGTACAGGAAACCTCCCTGCAGACACACCTGCTAAGCCGCCATTGACTATCCCTCAGCCCTGAGAACTCTGCCACGTGTCCCTTCTTGTGTCCCTTCAGGCCTCCTAGACTTTCTCTTGTCTTCTCCTTTCGCCTCTCTCAGCTCACTTATTTCTTCTATAAACAATCTTTTCCATCAATGATTCATATACTTTTTTAAAGAAAAAAATAAGAGGTAAAATTCACACAACATGAAATTTACATTTTAAGGTGTGCAATTTAGTGGCATTTAGTGAATTCGCAATGTTATGCAACCATTTTATCAACCTACTTCCACAACATTTTCATCATCCCAGAAGGAAACCCTCATACTCATTAAACAATCACTCCCTGCTTCCCTCTACTCTAAGCTCCTGGCAACTACTAATATGTTTTCTGCCCCTATGGATTTTCCTAGCTAGATATTTAGTACAAATGGAATCATACAAAATGAGACCTTTTGTGTCAGGCTTTCACTTAGCATAACGTTTTTGAGGGTGAGGCAGAAGACCTTTCAATGTCTCTATCCTCTCTGCAGTTTGTTTTGCCCACTTACCTCAGGGAAACCTCTTCAAACCATCTCCTGTCCCTTATTTTTGTCTACTAAGGGCACAAACAACCCACACTATACAGCCAAGCAAATTAGCTTCTTGGAGGTTCTTTTTCTGGGGTCAGACATGTGTTTTAATATTTTTTGTAACTTTATATACAAAAATATTATTCTGAGAAGGAATTAAAAGGCATTCCCAGATGGCCTAATATGGTTTGAATGTATTCCAGAAAATTCATGTTTGAAATCCATGGGTTGAAGACTTAATCTCCAATGTTACAGTGTTGGGAGGTAGGGTCTGATACGAGATGATTAGGTCAGGAGGGTAAATGGTCATTCTCTCATGGGAGTGGCTTAGTTATCATAAGTGTGGATTTATTGTCAGGGTGCATTTGGCCCCCTTTTGCTGCCCAGTTCTTGCCCTCCTTGCTTTTTTGCCTTCTGCCACGGAATGACACAGCACGAGGACTCTTACCAGATGCCACAGCCCTGCTCTTGGGCTGTCTAGATTCCCAACCACGAGACAAATAAGTCTTTGTTCTTTATAAAGTACCTGTCTCAGGTATTCTGTTATAGTAGCAGAAAGTAGATGAAGACACTGCCATGGGAGAAGTGGTGTCTCCCAGAAGAAGTCCATGGTATAAAAATGCTCAAGAACCCCAAACAAAGCCAGAAAAATCCTCACTGTGATGCTACCGATTAGCTCATCTTGATTCACCTGTTATTGATGGTTCTTTTGACAATTTTCTTTCTCCATAAATGTTTCAGATGAACAAAATAACTAGTACCTGTGTTGTTCCTAGTACTGTGAGCTTTTAAACCACTGTTCAGCAAATCAACATGTAAATAGGAATTTATGAGCTCATCTGAGAAACCAACCATCACTATGCAACATGTGTTTTGCATTCTAAGGATGCAACTACCTGTAGATTCCAGAATATGTTTCTTGTTATATGTTGTAAACCTTTTGTGCTGGCTGTACTGGTAGCTGAGTTTTAGGAACCTAGTCTCCTTCACTGGACCTTGAGGATGCCAAAGACATCCTGGACTCGAATGTCTTTTGGACCTCTCTTATGGAGGGTTGCAGAATGCAGTGAGTACCAGTGAGTGTTTGTAGACCGATGACCATGAATGATGTGAATGTGCCAAGTGAATGTTAGGAATTATTCTGACTACATGGTCCAGGTGCCGCACGGAACTCTCTTCAATCAGGAGTTAACATTTCCCTGCTTCATTATGTTGCAGGGTGAGGTGTAGACAGCAGAGCTGGGAGTAAAATCTGCCTAATTACATGATAAGGACAAGCTGTGCAGCCCAAGGAAAAGCGCCAGAGTTGTGGAAGACAAAGCTACTTCCATAAGGGTGTCTGTGAGTCATAGGTGCTGTTTTCTGATCCATGGGTACAAACTATGCAGCTTTGGGGCCTGGTGACAAAGTGCAATGAAGAACAGGGAAAGGGAGTTTCCCAATTGCTCCTATGTTGTTTGGCTCTGGAGCAGGGTGATCGGAGAGAAACACAAGCTTCTTTTGGTGTCTCCCAGGTTTTCAGTTTTAAGAAAAGCTAGGAGTCAGCGACTGGCTAGAGCACCAGGGTTCCCATGCCGGACCTCATTAAGGGATGAGTTTCTGACCTCTGGTGGCCCACAGGGTAGTGGGCCACAATTCAGGGCAGTGAGGAGGGCATGAGTGTGCATGTCTATGAGCATGTGCAAGAGGGCACTACGAGATTTGAGTTATCGTGGCTATGTGGTGTTACTGGTAGCCATGGGCTGAAATTGGTTTCAGGAGAAATTCAGGCAGTACGTACCACCAGCTGGCTCAGGTAAGGTCTCCAGGTTCCGTCCATGAGGCTCTGCCGGTATTTCTTTGTAAAGAAGCCGAGGTACGAAATGAAAGCAGTAATAAGTAAAATGTCTCCACATAACGTCCTTTCCTGTTGTTTGAAGTTCTGCACAGCTTCTGCCCACCTCACGTTTTCAGAAGCGAGTCCTCCAACCTACCATTCCAAAGGCCAGAGAAGGAAGAGGATGTGTCACACTTTGGGGTACAGAGTTGGGGATGCAGTCTCAGGACGCACATCGTGCTTACTAGCCGAAGGTCTCAGGACATCATTCGTGCGGCTTTTTCAATCAATGGAGATTTGCCCCTGCTGCAGCAAGCGTTTCAGCAAACAAGTTCCTGTTCTGTTCTATGCATAATGTAGGTGGGGAAAGATGACAGGTTTTGAATACAGGTTTTCAGGCTAAGTCCTTTCTACATGTGAAGATGGATACCACCCACCTCAAAGGGCTGTTGGGAAGATTAAATATAATTGAGTGTGTTAATCACTTAACCACAACGCCTGGTCTGTGAGACCTGCAAGAAAATTGTGCACCTCTCCTTTCTCCTCTCCAGATGCTCATTTCCAACTGGGGAAATGGGGAAATGAAAATAAATAAAATCAAGTTCATGAAATAATTCACAGTGGACAAGGAGATAGATATGGTAATTAAGATACAATGTTAGAAGTACTGTAGGGACCTGGGTGTATACAAAGAGCTATGAACTGCACAGCATTCCCAGACTGGCCTGGCCCACGTGGGGATGGCGCTCCTCTCCTGGGGAGGAGAGCCAACCCTTCTATGGAGCACTACGGCGTGCACGATGGAGCTTGGTTTCTGCATTAGGACTTATCACGTATTGTTTTCCTTGACTGATGACATCATATAATGTCCGATCCGGGAGAGACCTGAGGGATTTGTTAACTCGGTCACTCCCATGCCTCCTTTTAGATTAGGTCAGAAAAGTCTACGTATCTCCCCAGAGTCTCTGTTGGTCGTGACAGAGGTGGGTGTGGAGACTGTACCCTGTCTACAAGAGCAGAGCACCATTCTCCCTCCCAAGTGACAGAACATGCTCAGAACGCAGAACACTCTCCAGCCAGGTAGAGAAGGCTGTGCTGAGTTTTGGAAACCAAGCAGGGAGCTGAATGCAAGGCAGGCCAGGTAGGAGATCTGGATGACTTCTTGCACATTTGCAGAGGTGCTGTCTCTGCACCAAACTGTTGGTTTAGCTAAATGGAGCATCTTGAAACTAAGCAGTGGCTGGTCCCACAAACAAGTGCACAAGCATACATCTGTTGGGTAACTTTACTAAAGCATGGATCTGTCCAATGATGGATATGACTCATTCCTCCCAAAATTAAAAAAAAATGGCTTTGTTATATAAATAAAGGCAGTTGGGATAAATGTAAAAATGAATTGATTATATATCCCTTCATTAGTAAAGCCAATGGTACAAAGACTCTCACATGAAGAGAAATCACATCAAGTGGACACCCTTTTGTGAGAATCTCTCTCTCTCTCTCTCTTTCTCTCTCTCTCTCTCATACATGCTCACTTTCTTTGTGCTGGGGCTTGAACCCAGGGCCTTGCACATACCAGGCAAATACTGTACTATTGAGCTACATGCCCAACCCCCAGGATCTTAGCTGATAGAGGTGATGACAATTACAAGCCATAGGGCATTTTAAAAAGCCATAAATTCTTGAAAGGCCTCTCAAGAACTGATGTCTGTCTCTCTCTCTTTGAATTTGTGACTACTTTGACAAGACAAAATATAGAGAAAGTGACATTGTGATGGTTTTAGGTCTCAGGCTTTGAGAGATTGGGACTTTCCACTTCCTGTTTCTTGAAATATTTGCTCATGGAGCCCTAGGTCACTGTGTGAGATGTCTGACTACCTTGCTGATGAGATTGCATGGAGAGGACCTGAGACGACATGGAGAGGGAGAGGGGTCCTGCTGAGCCTGCCAGCCACTTCTGCCAAGGTGCCCAGCACATAAGGGAAATCATCTGGCCTCTACAAATCAGCTCACCCATTGGCTGAATAACACTGAGTGGCCCCAGTCATGGAGCAGAAGCCTTTGCTATCTGAATTCTGCCCAAATTCCTGATTCACAAGCTTGTGAAATATAGTGGAATGGTTATTATGTCAAATCACTAAGTTTTGGGGTAATTTGTTTTGAGGCAACAGGCATCCATAACATAAGTGCATATGTATGGGTACAGTCATGTTCCACAATGCTCAGAGTCAATCAATTTCACTCTTTTTTTTTTTCTTAGTTTCTAATCATGGTCACAGTCATTATTAAAATGTAACATTAAAAAGATCTTCAGAGTTGTGAAAAAATTCTAGCTTTGATTTTTAATGCTTCCTCTCATCAATATACATCCATGTAAGCATGGTTACAACCTGCATAGGCTGAAAGATTCAGTGTTTACTGCTTTCCCAAACATCTCCGTAAGAAAACTCTTTTGACCAGACCAGAATGTGCACCCATACTCTTCTCAAGAATGAGTCCCTGCATCCCTGAACATTTTAATATCCTCCCGCCCCCATGTCAAAGCAGTGCTGATTTGTGCTCATCTATTTCCCACCTCCATGGTACTTGACAAGTGTAATAATGTAATTAGAGCTCGGGCCGCTGAGGCGCACACTCACCAGGCGGTTTGCAAGGGAGATGGTGCCTGCGGTCACCTCAGCTTCTTGCTGACATTTGAGTTTGTCGGCTGTTGCTTTCTCAAACTTGGCGGTGAGCTTTGCCAAGTTTTCATTAAGATGCTGTTTAGGAAGAAACACAAGGTCTGTCAGTAACCCCAGCCAAGTCACCTTCAGTGCTTCTGATACGGGGGCTCCTGTGCAAGGGATTCTTAAGGATGTGCTTGGTGAGAGCCTAAGGGATTGGGGAAAGCAGGGCAGGGAAGGAAAGGAAGCCGAATATGGGGTGATGTCGGATGGACTCCCAGGGAAAACTTCACCTTTATTCTGCATGGGAAGTTGGGAGTGGAAGTCCAGAGATTTGCAATCCAGGTGACAGCAGAGCTTCCACATTCCAACATCTCAGTCCCTGGGTAGAGACTATGAGGAAGGACAGACATGGAGGAGAGGAGGGGTGCACACCTCTGCTTGTGTTGGGAACAAATGAGCTGTAGAGGTCTGAGGAGATGGTGCAAGTGCTGCTGTTAGAAGCAAATGCACATCAAAGCTGGGGGAAGCAACAGCATGGTCAAAAGGATCCCAGGGTGGACTTGGGAGACCCAGTGACTGCATCTGCTGCAGCTGGTCTGGGGCCAAGCTGTGTGGAACCTAAATTCCCCACCCCAGCTTGAATGTCCTAGAAGCACAAGACAACTTTCCCTAACCTCATGTATTTCCCCACTATCACAAAACATGGGAACATTTTTAAACAAAGACATAGTTTTTATTTCTCTAAATTTGTTAAAGAGTAGAACTGAAGCATGTAGCATTCATTACCCTCAGAATATAAATATACATAGCAGATACCTCTAAATTTGTCCTATGTTTGTGCAATAACCAGGGTTTAGGTTGCTTTGTTGGTCATTACTAAGGTACAAGAGAAATGAATATAAGGCCAAGTTTATACAGTCAAGCAGTTTAAAAACCAGGCGGTGAGCCATCCAATTAATGACGGCACAGTGGCCACACTCATTTTCCTCCTCTTCTTACTGACAATTCTCTAAAATGGTCATGATTCTATTACAAAAGTCATGGGTCCTGAACACCAAGCAAATTGCTAAGGGCTTTTGGAAGGTGAGGCATTCCAGTAGATTACAGAAGTCTGCGCTGATGGAGGAGTGGAGCCATCTGAAGCTTCCACAGTTCACCAGAGAAGAAGCTGATTGGCCCGCAGAGCACAACATAAACTGGAGATTTTGAAAATGAGGGGAAGCTGAGAATAGAAGAACTATTTGGGAGCTAAATGACCTCCTACCTCATATCTCCAGCCGTATACTTAGTACATAGTACCACAAGGCATCCATGACACCAGGCAAGGAAATCAATAGTGGCAGAGAAAAGATACCACATTTGAGCATTTAGGATGTATTCAGTATAACTCATCTGATCTTGGAAACAAATTCAACCAATCAGCTCTGCCCTTACCTGCAGATCTATCGTTAGCTTTTGATCACTATTTTTATAAAATAAAAGGGAAAGAAGACATAAATGGAAACCTAGATTAAGGTGAACAAGAAGAAAACAATGACCTGGGAGAAACAGATAATTTCAGCCATGAAAACAACACTAAAAACTTTCACAACTAGTTTCTCAGAGAGATGCAAGATATTTCACCCATAAAAAAATAACAGGATTCTATTCAAAGAAGAGAACAAAACAACTGTTATGGAAATTACTATTATTGTACTGTTAATGTAAAAATAATAAATTCAAAGTGAGGTTTGAAAGAGAATTTGAGGAAATCTCCTAGAAAGCATACAGTGACAAAATAATGAGAGAAAAGAGAATATCAAATTGAGAAATCTAATATTCAACCAGTAAGCATCCCAGAAGATAAAAAGAAAGCAGAAAGGAGATTGCCAAAGAAATAATAGAAGACAATTTTCCAGAGCTGCAGAAAATTCATCTGTATGTATTAAGCATGATGAATAAAAAAAGAGTGCCGTCTAAGCACATAAATTTAAAGCTTCAGATACTAAGAGTAAAAGTAGTTCATTAGACTGCTCATCCAATAAGAGCATAAAGCATGGGTGTTTCAAGGAGAAAAGTTATCGACCCAGAATTCAATACTTAGCTAATGTTTTTGGATCAGTTGAAGATTAGAATAAGGACATTTCCAAAATAACTATTCAGAAAATTTATTTCTCACTTAACTTTTTTGAGAAAGCTACTCCAGGATGAGTCATAATGAAATAAAATAAGAAACCAAGAAAAGAGGAAGCATGGGGTCCAAAAGTCACTGAAACTGACTCAAAAAAGACAGCAACACTTGCTTATTCTCCATAACTGATTGGAGCTCTGAACTGGGGACAAAGGAGAAAGGTCAGCAGGGAAAAAGACTTGATCGAATACTAGATTAGATGGAGAGCTTAAAAATAAAGGAGGCTATGTAAAAGGAACTAATATAAGGAAAAAAAAAAGGTAGAAACTCCATGGGGGAGAAGAGGTTGTCAAAAGAAAAAAGAAATATCTTATGTCTGCTTACAATATAGATATGCTCACAGAATATATATGGAATGTATTGATTTTTCATTTTTGTGAATCGGTCTATGGACAGAGCATGAAACACTTAATTTTGGTTACACAACGCAAAATAGATGCTTTCAGACTTGGCAGTTACAAAGCCAAAGTAATAATTCATGATAGCAGAAGTTGGGAGGTAGAAGGAAGAAAAGAAAGCTGAAGGCAAGGGTAATAAATAGCTTTATTTTGAAAGCTGAGGGCTCACAGGAAACTCCTCTATGGTAGAATGAGAAAGAAGGTGAGGGCAACTAAAACTAACTGTCAAAACTCCACTGCGAAGACTGCCTCACCTGTCTAGCAATCAGCTGTTGTAGTAACATATATCAAGAAATAGAGATATCAGCCCAGCACATGGACAGAAGTCAAAAATTCAAATGAGTAGAAGGAGATAAGGTAAACCAGTCAGATAAGTCTAGTGTTGGTAAAAATAGGAGTTGGTAAGGTTTATGACAAAATGCAGCAAAACTGGTTGGAGATTGAAGCCACAAGTTAACAAGTGAATGATGCTTGGGAATCTTCTGAATGGTTTTGTTTTTATTTTTATTTTTATTTTTTTTGTGGGTACAGAGGGTGGACCTCAGGACCTCATGCGCCAGCAGGCGCCCGTGCCGCTGAGCGATATCACCGGCCCTTTTTTCGTATGTGGGTTCCAGCAGAGGAACTCAGGACCTCGCGCTTGCCGGGCAGGCGCTTATGCCGCTGAGCCATCTCACCGGCCCTCTGAATGGTTTTAGACTGGTCAGAAATCAGACTTTTACCGAAATACTCCAGATGTTTTAAATATTTACAACTAACTAAGTCATCTGCAAATATTTTACTATGTGGATAAAATAAAACAGTTAAGCCAGTACATAGCGAGTTCTTATGTGGCCTCCTTAACTGGTTGAGGGAGAGAAAAGAATTAAAAGGAGGGCCGGTGAGATGGCTCAGTGGCATAAGCGCCTGCCTGGCAAGCGCGAGGGCCCGAGGAGTTCGACTCCCGGAACCCACATGCGAAAAAGGGCCGGTGATATCGCTCAGCGGCACGGGCGCCTGCTGGCGCACAAGGTCCTGAGGTCGACCCCCGGTACCCACCAAAAAAAAAAAAAAAAAGAATTAAAAGGAGATTGCACTCTTTAGAAGCCCTTTGATACAATTTGATATTTTACCCTGTGCATAGTTGTAGACTCAATGAAAATGTCTTACTTGGTTTGATTATTACTATTTTTATAAATTATAATACTCATAGATGCTCATCACAGAAAAAAGAAAATATAGATGATCAAACAAATAAAAAACACCCCAAATCCAATCCATCACCCAGAGATTATCACCACTCTTAGGATTTTAATGTATTTTCATTTTATATGATCAAATTAAAATTATATTGTACAATCTTGATATATGCTCTTTTGATATATGCTCTCCCAATTTTTCTATCCCGAATATAAAATTCATTACTTGGAATTGTACACAAAACCCTAAAAATAAGACATGTGTGAGCATGCGTGTGAGAGGAGAAGGCTACAATGATCTCAGCAACATGTGGGGAAGAATTTTCTTGCTCTGCAGGGTCTCTGTGTTAGGGATGGGTGTTGGTCCTTCTTTGGTATTAGTAGGGATTGTCTACATTTTTGGGAAGAAGACAGGCATGTGCATAAGCAAAAAATGAAGAGGAGGTTGTTAAAAGTAAGATTTTTTTTTTTATTTTTCCAGAAAATATTTTGGCAGAAAAGAATTGCCTTCCTAAGGTAGCCAAGTATTTTTTAGATATTCTTATTGCTTTCACAGGTTGAGTGGGCCCATCATGTGAATGTTGGCTACTAAAAAGGTATAAACATTTTGAAAACATTCTCCTTGCACCAAATGTTCCTTTAATTAAAATAACTTGAGTAAAGAGTCTTTGAAAATTTAGTTCTTGCTACATTTTTCTGGGAAAGACTGAAGAACATGAAAATTATCAGGAGGCATTTCCCCAAAAAAGCTGGAATAGGATGTGATGGTGTTTTACACTTGGTGTTCTGTGAAGGGGGCCAGGTGTGGAGATTATCACATGTTTTAGTAAATGATCTCTGAACACTGGATTCAGAAAGCAAGCAAGCATACCGGGAGGAGATTAGTTGCTTCAGCAAAGTATCTTTTTATCTTTTTTTTTTTTTTTTTTTTTGTGGGTACCAGGGGTCGACCACAGGACCTCGCGCGCCAGCAGGCACCCGTGCCGCTGAGAGATATCACTGGCCCTTTTTTCGTATGTGGGTTCCGGGAGTCGAACTCGGGCCCTTGCGCTTGCCAGGCAGGCACTTATGCCGCTGAGCCATCTCACTGGCCCTCTTTTTATCTTTTTAATAGAATGATTTTTTGCAAGGACCTTTGTGCCAGAAACTTTAGCCACAGATTTTAGCCTAATAATCAGTAAACCTATGTCATATGAAGCATGCTGCATGTCTATAGCCCTGTTTTTCACCCAATGTGTAAAACCGTGATTTATCATCATGATGAATTTGTAGCAAAAATCTTATTTTCCTGGACTGTGTGTGTCAAGATTAAAGATCCATGGTTGTTTGGATTGAAGTAGATCATGGTAGTGATGAGTATGTGCACATGGTTGGGTGTACATATGATAAGCAATACATACAGCAAAATGGGGAGAGAGGTAGGGTAGTAACAATTGTGACCACAGTCATGGTGGCACTTCCTGTGGCTCCCTTTATCATGGGCTGGCCTGACAGGTAGATAGTTTGCCAAAACTGAAGATAATAGGTACAAAAGGTGAAGAAGGCAGCTAAAACCCACATTTCAAAGAGGGTGGGATCTAAAACTCTTAACCATTTGTTCTTAACTATCAAATATGCAAAAATGTTAAATTCACATGTGGTTCATAAGAAAGCAGTTGGCTCCACAGATAACACATTTCTTCTATCATAGGTATCTTCCTGCCATTTTTCCTTTCTTCAGAGGCAAAGGGAAAAACTTTTCAGACCAGAACTATATACGACTGGCCCAGGGGATTTGTCTTGCTTAGTCTATATGGTGTTAGAGAAACAAAAAATTGTACGAATTGAAAATGGAGGGCTGGGGATATAGCTCAGTGGCACAAGAGCCTGCCTGGCAAGCGCAAGGTCCTGAGTTCGATTCATGGTACCAAAAAAATAAAAATAAAAAAGAAAAGAAAATAGAGATTTTGCATAAAAATTTGGCTTTGCAACTATTGTTTAGATATCATAACATTAATGGTGGATAATGATCAGAGGGTGCTGTGTATATTAGGGGTTGTGTTTGCATTAGGGTCAAGGGGTCTCTGGGCTCACTCACAGCAATCTTGGCTTTGATGGCTGCCAACTTCTCCTGGGCAGCTGTGAGGTCTGAGGTAGCTTTGCTTAATGCTTGGCGCTTGGGTTCCACATCACAGAACACCTCGTAGAATCTCACAATGTTTATAACCCAAGAGCAGAGGCCTGCAGCTGCGTAGGACTTGCTGGCCACAAACTCAGGGTTGAACTCAGGATCTTGCAGGTATGGCCTGATGGCTCTGAGGCAATTTTCATGAATGTTCTCCTTGTTGAAGTTGATTAGGGAGTCTAGGAAGCTGTCCACTTTGGCCATAGTGACCTTGGCAGCCTTCCAGCTCCGGTCCTTGGGCACTTTGCCCCCTGGGGCCAAGAGCACCATCACAGCAGCGCTGACATTGCTGACGGCCAGAGGCGGGGAACCGAATGACTTCAGCTCTGTCAGGTTGGTCTGAGAAAAGAAAAGGAGTTTGTTAGAGGAAAGCGAATGAGGTTTTTTTTGTCCTCAGCCACTAATGGAGTTAGGTTGTGGAGTGATCAATCTGAAAGGCTGCTTTGAAGCCTGCAGCAGCCCTCTGAATTTTAAATATCATGACTCATCAAAAGGAAACCAAAGTTACTCCCTAGTGCTTCAGACTTCCCTGAACGGTTAACTGAGACTCAGCTATGTTCTTTCAGCTCTTTAACTGACTTGCGGCATATTAGAAACACACAATTATTTCATATTCAGCTGAAAAATATCAGGATGCCAACATACTCTGAAATATGCAGCATGACATGAATAAAAGATAAGGTTATTATAAATTAATTTCCACTTCGAATTGAAGAGAATAGCACTGAAACTCAACTAATTTTTTTCTTTAATTAAATTGCTTTGTTCCATGAGCTTGTTCTAACTACACTTGACTGTTCTGATACCAAAGTGGCATTGTCTGCCAGGCATAGCTCAAGAGTCAGCTGCCTCTGTATGGTCTCAGATTGATCCTTTGCTGCAAGTCTCACTTGCTCCTGAAAGTTGGGGCCAAAAGGGCAGACCTTGGTATATCCCTTAAAATTCCCAGGCCTTGGTACCCTCATCTATAAAGTGAAGACAGAAGAACCCAGTACTCTATATGTGAAATTATGTCCTCAATGCACATCAATTTGCTTTTGTGACATTCAGTGAGAAGGTTACTCACTACCCACTTTCAAGGCTGATTTTGTAAATGAGGGAAGATTTTGATTTCAAAGATTAGATCCTTTTCCAAATGAACTTGAGGCGCTTCTGAGCCTGGAAATCCACCAGAGGCAGGACTATGTCTAGTCCTAAGAAATACTAAGGAAGATGCTCCATTTCCTCTTTTTTTTTTTTTTTTTTGTGGGTACCAGGGGTCGACCTCAGGACCTCGAACGCCAGCAGGTGCCCGTGCCACTGAACGATATCACCGGCCCTTTTTTCGTATGTGGGTTCTGGGAGTCGAACTCAGGACCTCGCGCTTGCCAGGGCAGGCGCTTATGCCGCTGAGCCATCTCACCAACCCCTCCATTTCCTCTTGAAGTGTTTTCACATTTGGCTATGACATCCTGTCAAGGGCAGGGATGAAAGACAGCACAAATGTGAGAGGGATGCTGCACAACTGTGGTGGACGCCACCACAGAGATGAGACATGGAAAAACGAGGACATACAAAGAGAAACAAGAAACTCTACCACTGAAGAATAGTATAGGTTAAGCATGTTCGAACAATTCAATTAAAATATAGAAAAATATATAAGGATGACAACCCAGCTGTATCATTGTTATGATTTCAGAGTAATTCCTTCTGGTATTTTTCATAGTCATACATAACCTATGAATCAATCAAGACTCTTCTGGTCTTATTGATAGAAACACTTGCTGAGTACAGAGGCAAATTTTCTTGCTCACAGGTCTGAAAGGTGGGCATAGAGTTGGCTGCAGGGATGAGTGGAATCAGATTTTGAATGACTGCAAGAAACTCTGGACCTTCTTTTGTTTCCATATCTTCCCATGTGTGGGTTGGTTTTCTGCATGCCAGTTTGTGTTACACTGTACATGGTCTAACTCCCTGGCCTGGGCCACTTTCTCCCCTTCTCACTCTGCTCTGACCACAGCTTCTTCCTACTGTGGTTGGAACAATGTCCCTGAAAGGTCCATGTGTAAAACTTTGTTCTGAGTGTGCCACACTTGGGAGAAACTGAGAACATTTAAGAGGTAAGGCTCACTGGGAGGTCCGTAGGTCACTGGGAATGTGAACCAGAAAGGCACCACAGAACTCCGATCTTTCCCTTTCCTCACTCTGCATCCTGGCTTGAGATGTGAATATTTGGTCCTGTACATGCTCTTATCATAATGTACCACTGCTGCCAGAGGTCCAGACCCATGGGGACACCTGATCTTGGACTTAAACTTCTAGAACCATAAGCCAAAATAAGTCTGTCTTTACTTCATAAGTAGCCTGTTTCAGGTACTTTGTTATAGTGACATCAAGCTGACTAATACAATTTTTCTCAGGGTATTCATTTGCCAAACTCATTCCCATCTCGATACCTCTGACTGAATGTTTCTTTCTAAGTTGTAGCTCAATGCAAAAGTCTCCCACTCAGAGTAACTCTATCCACAACCCTCTCCTTAGTCCTTTCTTATCCTGGCATCATACTGATATCCTTCAGAGAACTTATTGCAATTTAAAATGATTATCTCTTTCTCTTTGTTGACTTCTTTGTGAGAACAGGGGCTCCCTCTATCTTGTTAACCACAGGATCCCCAGTGCCTAGAACAAAAACTATTACATAGTAAGTCCTCAGGAAAACAGGTGTTGAATGATTGAATGGAATGAGCATGTGTTAGCAGCTTGACACCTATCCTTAGCTTTGCAATCAGAAGGGATACTTTTTCTCCAATGTAAGTAAAAACTTAAAAAGCTGTAGGAAATGATCTTGGTTGGACATGAATCCTCAAGCTAATTACCATGGGGCAGGCAGCTATAGTACCACTAGTAGGAACATAAGGTTGGAAGAAACATTTCTCAGAAGGAAGCAGACATTGTTCTGAGTGCGTGGGTACACTGGCTGCTCTCTACTACTGTCTATGGCTGTTACTTTAGCTGTGGTTTTGGCTACCTTTCCCCAGGTGTCTGCCTGAGTAATTTACACTTTTCCAAATTATTTTTTTTTAAATTTCTTCTTGTCAGGAAGGCCTACACCACCATATTTAAAATTTTTTTTTTATTAGAACATGTTTGCAGTACATAATGATTACATTTATTGTGGGAAGTTTGCACAGGTACATAATATGTCTTAATTCTTATTTTTTTGTCTCCTTCCCCTCTGTGGTGGTTAATTAATGGTCAACTTGAGTGGGAACGCCTAGCTGAATTGAGTTAGCGTGGTTCTGGAGAATGGTATAGAAGGAGAACTGGAGGGGAGGATTTTTATGCTGATTTCCATGGGAGAAGCTTTGGTTGGTCTCTCTGGCTGAGCTCTGGTCTTCGCCTCTCCAAGGATGGCTGTTGTTCTCTTGGGAGGAGCTCTGGTCCTTGCCCGCACCTTGAGCGTCGTCTCCTGGCCTTTGACACAGACACCGGCTGGGTGCCCTGTCTTCGCCTTTGGCTTGAGTGTTGTATCCTGATTCTTGGTGTGGATTCTTTGGCTTCCAGCATCGGCCTTCCGGCCTGCTAGTGTAGACTCTCTGGCCTCCGGCGCCGGGCCTTGGACTTTCTACCACAGACCCTTCAGTCTTCCATTGTGGACTTGCACGGGACATTGCTGTGGGCTCTGGGCCTTCGGCTGGACTGGTGCGGGACATTGCTGTAGGATCTGGGGCCTTGGCTGGATTCCTCAGATCTCTGGTATCTTTCACTCTTCTACATCTACATCTGACTCTAGTAAGCATTGACTAATACATCCTCCCGTCCCACCCTGATCCCTCCAACTCTACTTCCCCTTCCCATTTGCAAAGGCTCTATCTCCACTTTTTTTTTTTTTTTTTGTGGTACCAGAAATCGAACTGAGGACCTTGAGCTTGCCAGGCAGATGCTGCGCCACTGAGCCATATCCCCGGCCCTTCTATTTTTCCTTTTCTTTACCTCTTTTTTTAAAACCCCTTTTCCTTCCTGCTTCCTGCCACCTCCCCTCACCAGCTGCTCAGCCTCAGTACCCCTTGATGCTCTACATTCTTTTTTCTCCAAAACACCTGTCATATTCTACTATTTTGTATAAATTGCCTTTTTATTATGCTTGTTGTCTCTTGTCTCTGCTAGAATATAAGCTTCCTAGAGGCAGAGATCTTCACTCATCCCTGCTAGGTACACAAAGAGCACCAGTAAGTCCTTGTTGAATGAATAAATGAATGAACAAATGCATGTGCAGAGTCTTTCACTGGACAACTACTTATTCAGTGTGTGGCAGGCATTGTTTTGATTGATAAAGATACTGTGGTAAACAAGGAAGCCAGAATCCTTTCATTCATTCAGGTGGAAGGAATGAGATAGACAGTTCTAGGTATCTGTAGGACGACTGTTCCAAGCTGACAAGTCAGCAAATGCAAAGGCAGAGGCAAGAATGCTTGGCCAGATATGCGGAGGAATCAGGAGAGCCCAGGTGCGGTGAAGACCAGACCACGAGGTGCTCCAGAGGCCATGGGGAGGATTTTGGATTTTATTTTCATTTCAATGGGAAGTCACGGGAAGGTTTTAGGCAGGGAATGAAATGATCTGCCTTATGCTTTGAGAGTGTTAAAACACAAAATTATGACAAATCTAGAGATGCAGATCTTAATTGGCTTTTGTTTGCTATTCTAGACTCATGCAGCAGCTACAGCCAAAAATGATTCAGGATGCTTCCTCTCGCCGCCTGGACAGGTTATATTTATAGTCAGAGAAAGGGAAATGACCTACAGAAAGTGCAAGCGAGGTGCACGTATTGCTGATGGGTTACAGTGTGGCTTTTACATTATCTGACCTGGTTTGACTAGTTGGCTGCTCGTGGTTGACTGAAGATCACCTGATCAAACTCGACTACTTGTTATAAAAGTAGGTTGCAGTGGATTTGCACAACATGGTAGGTAAACTGTTAGACCAAACTTCAAATATGCACTGAGGCAGCTTTAGGCTAAACTTAATTTAGTTTAACCGCAGTTGATTGCACTATGAGAGCTGGAGTGGACCTCGAGTGGTTAGGGAGGCTGCCACAGCTGTGTATGTGGGAGACTGAGGGTGACATGGTCCAGCCTACTCAAAACATAAGCAGTAGGAAATGATTGGATTTGGAATGTATTTTGTATACAGTGTAGGCAGAGCTTATTGATAGTTTTAGTGAGAAACATGAGAGAAAGTCACTGGTTATTCTTCTCCAAGAGAACTTTTTTTAGTACGTGTTATATCTGATGGTTGAAACACAATTTACATAAAACATACAAGATCCTTGGAAACCTAGGTCACTCTCAAAAATTTTATCTCATGGGCAAAATGCTTTGCTGAAGGTTCTGTATAAATGTCTATGGAGGGGCCAGTGAGATAGCCCAGTGGCATAAGCGCCTGCCTGGCAAGCGTGAGGTCCTGAGTTCCACTTCCGGTACCCACCAAAAAAAAAAAAGTTTATGGAAATCTTAGATAAGTTCTTTAGGATAATATTCCTAGAAGTGGATTTGCTGGGTCAAAAGGTAAAAATAGTTTTAGTATTTTTTGTATATATAACATTATTTCTCAGGAATTTCACTTCTAATCATCAGTGAGAGTTTATATATACTCCTGCCATTTTCAGCACTGGGTAATACTTTTTTTTTTTTTTTTCTCAGTATGATAGGGTGAAAATGATATCACAACATTGATTTAATTCATTTATGTATATGTGTGTATATGCATATATTTACTAGTGATGCTCAATTTTTGTGTGCATAAGCCATTTGAATTTTTTGTTCTTGAATTTTGCCTCTATTTCTGTGGCTGTTTGTCTTTTTCTTTTTGATTACTATATTAGTCATGGTCCCTGCAGACAAAAAGATGATACAACATACTAGTTCTTTTGAGAAAAGCTAACCAAAGGAACTATTTATACACGTGTAGATTGAAGAAATGCAAGAGATAGTGTGTTTCCCTGGGCCAGCGATGTGGTGCGCTGAGCCAGGATGGTTCCATTTCCATCCTTGAGCCTGAGGAGTTGAGAGGGAGGAGTGGCCAGCAGGACTTGGAGAAATAAATAGACCTGTCTCCATTCTCATTCAAAGGGAAGCCTTGGGAGGGAAAGGCAGGAATCAAATGATCAGGCTTATGCGTTGAGAGCTTGTTGCCATGGGCTGGACAAATTAGTAGGAGGGCAGGGGTGGACATGAAAGTTAGGGCAGTTGCTGTAGTTGTCTAGGCAGAAGAGTGAGGGTGGCTTGGTCCAAGGGTTTTGCAGGGCAAATGGTGAGAAGTGACAGATTCCTGTTAGGAACCTGATAGGAGCATCACTTTCCACTGAGGGCAGGTTGGGGCTAAAGGAATGAACACTCTCATTCTCCCTCCATTCACCTCTTGCTGCTCATCTTGGTTAAGTTCATAGGAAGCTGGCGAGCAAAAGCAGTTCATTAATACAGTCCTTGCCAGTCAGTCTCCCAAATCATGGGAAAAACAGAATGGGAAAACAGGTGGGGGGCAATGAGAAGAAAGGAGAGGAATAAATAGGATATTTCCAGCACAACTTGAGAGAGCTTTTATAAAATATAAAGGATACTCACTTTTCTCAAATATATTGGAAGTTTCTTATTAAATTTTATGATTTTTATGATCTACAGAAGTTTAAAGTTTTTATATGGTCAAACTTAGAAATCCTTTTCTAAATGATAGGGTCTTTTGTTTCTATGGCCTGAGAGATGTCTCACAAATATTAAAGTTGATACGAAAACTTATGAAAAGTTGTTGTTCTCTTATAGTCTCATTTCTTTCTTAGTCTTGACTATTTTACAAGGCAATACTATTTTGTCCTTTTGTTGAAACACTAAATACTTACTGTAGAATGTCCAGCAAAAATAAAAATGAAAACAAGAATCACTCATAATATTACTACCCAGAGGCAAACATTATTTATGGCTAATGTGTTTCATTCTGTAGCTTTCTTTTCTCTTTGTTGGTCTGCCATATATATATATGACATATATATACATACAAAATATATCTAAAAACATTTATATATGTGTGTGTCTTCATACACATATGTATACATACCTATATATATTAATTAATCTATAGTTCCTCTCATTTGGGTATACCATAATTTATGTAACCAATTTCACGTTGAACCTTTCAGTTATTAAATCTTTAATAGTTGGTTAGTTGATATGAACTTTTAATGACATTAGAGACAGATAAACCAAAAATCAAATTGGACTTCCATTAGAGTTATATTTAAATTATGAATAAATTGGAGGAATAGTGACATATGTATAAAGTTGAATCTTCTTATTTCACAAATCTGGTATATTTTATTCACATCTTTTTTGTATCCCTCAATACAGATGTGCAGTTTTCTTCACAGTTTCAACAAATTTCCTTACACTTATTTGTACCTTATGTTTTGGTTGTTATTCTGAAAATATATGTTGCAACTGGCTACTGTGGATATTAGGAAAGCTATTTCATTTTATAATTTATTTTACAAATAAACCCTTAACATTTCCCTTTTGTTTTATTATAGTTTTATAACATCCATAAATAATAATACACATATCTATTATTTTAAACATTCATATGATTAATATTTTTCATTTACTATTGCATTGGTTAGGAATCTAGGACAATTTTTAAAGTAATCATAGTGAAAGGGTTTGTCATGGTCTTTTCCTATTTTTATGGCTATGCCTCTAGTGCCCTACCATTAGATAGGATATTTTGCTCTTAGATTGGGATACAGTGTCATTTCGTAGCAAAATATCCATGCCTTTTTATTCCTACTTTATTAAAAGTTTTAATAAGCAATGGGTATTGAGTTGTGGTAAATACCATTCTGATGTTTCTCATGGTTACTAAGTTTTTATGGTTGGGTATGATTATATGAATAGCCTTATAAACTGGACAAATCTTACTAATTTTTGCCATATTGGTGTTTGAGTAAATTGCTGCAACTGACTTACTAGTATTTTATATACATAACTTATGCCACCATTCATAAATTAAATTAATCTGAGATTTTATTTTCATATGCCCTATCACTTTTAGTATTAGCTTATCTCATAATGTAGCCCTGAGAAGTCTCATAGGGAAAAAATTTGTGTAACTCTGTTATTCCAGAATCCTCAGAATTATTTAATCATCAAATCTATTTTTATATTACTTGATAACAGTAAGTTACAAGTTAAAAGACAAATGACAAACTAGGAGAAAATACCATAATGTATACACCAAAGAATTAGAAGCAAAAATTTATGAAGAGTAACTACAAATCAACAACAGGAAGCACATTATTTCAAAAGAATCTGAACAAATAATACACAAAAATGAAATTAAATATTTGAATGAATGTTCAGTCTCATTAAATGAAACCATTTAAAATTAAAAGAAAAGTAAATTTTTACTCATTTCACTGACATAAAACAACTGAAAATATCTAAGGTTGGCAAAGATGTGGGAAAAGCAGTACTCAAAACTTAAGTAAGAGCAGCCATTTTGGATAGAAATTGGCAGTATTTATTTAGAAAACCTACTGTATTAGCATTTCCTATTGCTTCTGAGACAATTTACTTAGGCTTAGTAACTCAAAACATCATGGATTTATTATCTTACAGTCCTGGAGGCCCAAAGTCCTAAAACCGAGGTATCATAAAGACTGGTTCCCTCTGGGAGCTTTAGGGGAGAATTCTTCTCAGGTCTTGCATAGCTCCTAGAGGACTCCCTCATTCTTTGTCATTATCACATCAAGTTTTTGTCCTGTCTGCCTCCATCATCAGTCCAGGGTGATCCAGGATAATCTCCCTACCTACAGGTCCTTAGTTTAACCACATCTGCAAAGTTACTTTTCCCGTATTTAGTAACAGTCACATTTTCTAGCGATTAGGATGTGGATAGCTTTGGGGGAGGGGCATTATTTAGACTGCCATGTTGTTGTACCAAATAACTAGTTTTTTGGGCTGGAGAGATACTTGCACTTATGCAATGAAGATGCATGGGCAAGGATGTTTGAATTGGGAATAAACTAAATGTACAGCAATAGATGAATTCATAAAATGCAGTGTAATTATAACATGTAATACTACAATGGATTAAATAAATGAGGTTTCAGTGAATGTATTGACATCAAATATCCTTGTTTTAAAAGGGAAAACAGGATTCCACTGATAAGGAAAAATACCATGAAGCATTTTTCTGTCTCTGTCTGGCTTATTTCACTTAGCATAATGTCCTCCAAGTTCATCTATTTTGTCAGAAACGGCAGGGCCTTCTTTTTTTTAAGCCTGAATAATATTCTATTGTATGTACATATGTGCAACACACTACATTTAAAAATGTATTATCTGTTGATAGATACAGGTTTTTTTATATCTTAGCTACTAGAAATAATTCTGCAATAGAAATGGAAGTGAAGATATCTCTGTGAGGTGTTGATTTCACTTTTTTTTGTTCCTATGCCCAGAGGAGGGATTGCTAAGTCATATGATTGTTATATTGTTATTTTTTGCATACTGTTTTCCATAATAGTTGTACCAATTTGCATTCCACCAAAAGTATACAACTTTTCCCTTTTCTCCATGCCTTTGACAACACTTCTTTTTGTATATAGGAAATTTGCTAAGGAAGTAGATCTTAGATGTTCTTACCACATATACACATACACACACACACACACACACACACACACATACACCCCATTCCATGCATAAGTATGTGAGGTGATAGATTTATTAATTTTCTTGACTATAGCAATTATCTCACTGTGTATATCAAAACATTATGTTATATGCCTTAAATACATACAATAAAAAGAGGCAAAGGAAATTGTTAGTATCTGTTTGCTTTTAAAAGATGTTATATTTTATATGTACATTTCTACAAATGCAAATGCATAAAAATTTCTGGAGTAGACACACCCAGATTATTACAAGAATTATCTTCAGGGAAAGAACTGGGGCTGGAGTAGAAAATGAGAGCAACTTTGCATTTAACCCTACATATTCTATACAATGAGAATTATTTTTAATAATAAAAATGCCATTACACATTATGTATATAGTAAAAAAACCAAGTTCAGTGTAAGAATGAATGGGAAATAGAAAATTGTAAGCAGGTTCGTGGAAGGGAAGAAAGGCTACGACCCTGGAAAATAAATCATTCCTAAACTAAGGCAGAAAAAGTTACGCTGGATTTATTTTAGTTTAGCTATAAAAGCAAAACAAAACTGTCAAAATGGAGACAAAACGTGCAGAGACTTACTACCAAGCTCTGATTTACAGGTATTCTTTATGTATGAGCTACAGATTTATTGTTAACTTTGAAAATAATGAGCAAACAGGAAAATAGTCCTTAATCAGAGTCCTGTGAGCACAGAGGGTTTTGAGAATAATGTCCAGGAGTCCTTGGGATCATGAAGCAGTGTTTATCCTAACTACAGGAGGTGCACTCTGGTCCATTGTACTCCGTCAAAGAAAGCCATTTGAGCCCCCATAATGGGATTCAACCTGTAGACTACAAACACTGGTCTACAGTTAAACGTCTGAGTGAGGCACAGGGCTGTTAGTGATGTTCAACTCACCTTCAGAACCTCCTCTACCACATCACTGCCTGCAGCACCACTTCCATACCCACAGCACAGACACGCCACACCCCATATGCATCCATATCTTTGCAAATGTTATTCCTTCTTGGTATGTTCTTTTCTACTACCTTCTTCATCTAGTAAAATATTCATCTGAGTAGTACCTGCTTGATGGGCTTTTTCTTATCTATTTCCTACCCAGTTAGAAGTTAGCTTTGCCCTCTTCTGTGCTGTCAGGCACTGAGTTTTAATTTTTATTTCTGTTATGGAATATATGCATACAGTTTATAAATTCTAATAGAACAACAAGGCTGAGATTACAACACATGCCAAACCACCCCAAATATACCTTCCTGGAGCCACTAATATAATTTTTTCCATCATTACTTTCAGATCGGGCCCGGGATATAGCTCAGCAGCACAACGCCTGCCTGGTAAGCGGGAGGTCGTGAGTTCAATTCCTGGTACCGAAAATAAACCCCCCAAAAAACAAAAAAACAAAAGAAAACCTTTCAGATCTACCTTTTATTGACCAAGACCATGCTTATAATGGTAATATTTTTCTTTTGACACAATATTAAGGGATGTACTACTGTACAGTGTGAATATTTAATTATTTTTACTGATTTTTCCCTCCTAGTAGTTGCCTGAAACCAAAGCTAGGAAGGGCATTAAAAGAGAACTGCAGGCCAATATCCATGATGAACACAAAAGCAAAAATTCTCAATAAAATATTAATAAACCAAACTCAACAATATATTAAAAGGATCATTTACTGTGATCAGGCGGGATTGATACCTGGGATGCAAGTATAGTTCAGTGTTTACAAATCAATAAATGTGATGTACCACATTAACAGGATGAAGCACAAAATTCATATAATCATTTCATTAGATACAGAGAAAATATTTGACAAAATTCAACATTCTTTCATCATAAAAGCACTCAACAAATTAGGGTATAAAGAACATACTTCAACATAATAAAGGCCATGTACTTATAAAATAGACCTCTCACTAACATTGTACCCGATGGTGAAAAATTGGAATACTTTCTTCTAAGATTAGGAACAAGAAAGGATGCTTACTCTTGCCATTTCTGGTCAACATAGTATTGGAAGTCTTTTGAAAAGCAATAAGACAAAAGAAAGATACAAAAGTCACATAATAGGAAAGGAGGCTACAACAGAAGAAAACACTTAGGAATAAATTTAACTGAGGAGCTGAATGACCTCTATACTTAGAACTATAAAACCTTAATGAAGGAAACTGAAGACACAAATGAATGGAAATCTGTGTTCATCAATTGAAAGAATTTAATAGTGGTAAAATGCCCATACTACCAAGGTGATAGACAATTCAGTGCAATCCCCTTTGACATTCCAATGCCATTTTTCATGGATATAGAAAAACCAATTCTAAAATTCATATGGACTCATAAAATATCCCAAATAGTCAAGGAAATCAAAACACAAAGAACAAAGCTTGAGATTTCACACTACTTGATTTCAAACTATTTTACAAAGTTACAGTAATTAAAACAACATGATACTGGTATATAAATAGACACATTGGCCAATGGAAGATAATAAAGAACAGAAAAATGAACCTACTAATCTACAATCAACTGGCTCTTGACACAGGTGGCAAGAATACACAATGGGAAAAGAACAGTCTTTTCAATAAGTGGCATTGGAGGGGCCGGTGAGATGGCTCCGCGGCGTAAGCGCCTGCCTTGCAAGCG
This sequence comes from Erethizon dorsatum, assembly GCA_028451465.1. NCBI lineage: Eukaryota > Metazoa > Chordata > Mammalia > Rodentia > Erethizontidae > Erethizon > Erethizon dorsatum. The sequence goes on from CM051826.1 coordinate 27,747,200, forward strand.
TGAGGGCCCGAGTTCGACTCCTGGATCCCACATACGAAAAAGGGGCCGGTGATATCGCTCAGCGGCATGGGCGCCTGCTGGCGTGCGAGGTCCTGAGGTCGACCCCCCGGTACCCACCAAAAAAAAAAAAAAAAAAGTGGCATTGGAAAATTGGGTACTCATATGTAAATGAATGAAATTGGACACGTATCTCATCCTATATACAAATACCAGCTCAAAAATGAATGAAAGACTTAAGTATAAGACCAGAAACTATAAAATTACTAGAAGAAAATATACAGGAAAGAACTACACAACCTTGGGCTGGACAATACATTTCTGGATTTGATCACCAAACACAGACAACAAAAACAAAAATAGACAAATAGTGTTACATCAAAATAAAAAGTTACCTCAAAAACAAGTTTCTGCACAACAAAGGAAGCAACAGAGTAGACAGACATCTATAGGTTGGGAGAAAATATTTGCAATCCACACATGTGATGAAGAATTAATATTTAAATTATATAAGCAACTCAACTCTATAGAAAGGAAAAAATTAATTCAAGAAATGTGCAAGGGATTTGAGTAGACACTTCCCAAAAGAAGACATATGAATAGCTAACATACACATGAAAAACTCCACATTGCTAGTGATTAGGAAGATAAAAACTAAAACCACAGTGCGACATCACCCACACCTGTTAGAACAGCTATTATAAAAAGATGAAAGTGCTTTGGTGAGGATGTGCACACTGTTGGTGGGAATGTAAACTAGCACAGAAATTATGAAAACAGTATCAAAGCTTCTAAAAAAACTATAAAAATAGGGCTGGTGAGATAGCTCAGCGGCATAAGCGCCTACCTGGCAAGCGCGAGGTCCTGAGTTTGACTCCTGGTACCCACATACGAAAAAAAGGCCAGTGATATCATTCAGTAGCACGGGCACCTGCTGGCATGCGAGGTCTTGAGGTCGACCCCAGTACCCACACACACACAAAAATCTAAAAATAGATTATCAAATGATCCTATTTCTGCATATTTACCGGAAAGATTTGAAATCAGTATGTCAAAGTATGGGAGTATGCACTCCCATGTTCATTGTAGCACTACTCACAGTAGCCAAGATATGGAATCAACCTAAGGGTCTATGGACAAATGAGTGGATAAAGAACATGTGGTGTCTATCTCTCTCTCTCTCTCTCTATCTGTATACTAATATATATCTATAGTATAATATATATCTGCACACACATATACATACATACATATGGAATGCTATCCAACATTAAAAAGAAAGAAATTCTGTTACTGTGACAACATGGCTAGATCTAGAGAACATTAGGTTAGGTGAAATAAGCCAAACATGGAAAGGCAAATACCACATGATCTCATTTATATGTGGCATCTAATACAATTGAATTCACAGAAGCAGAGAGTACAGCGGTGGTTTCTAGAGAATGGGGGTGGGATATGGGGAGATTAGAGTCAAACTTCAGGAAGAATATATTTGATTTGGTTGAGAGCTATTTCACAGCATGGTGAATACAGCTAATAAGTGAGCACCGTACATTTCAATACTGCTATTAGAGTAAATTTCAAATCTTCTTGTTGCAAAAATGTTAAATATTTGAGGTTATGGATATGTTAATCAGCTTGATTTAATCATGCCACATGGAATTAAAAAATCATAACATTTTGTATCTCATAAATATAGACAACTATCATTTGTCAATAAATAATGAGGAAAAATTACAAGAAAAGATTACTCAGGCTGCTGTGGCAGATGAAGACAGCACGGAAGCAAAGGCAGATGCATAGAGACCAGGTAGAAAGATGATGTTGGCTTGCACTCAAGTGGTTGCTGGAGAGGAGATGCAAAGCATTTGAATTCTGGATCTACTTTGAAGGTAGAATTGATGGAGTTTGGGTGGGAGTGTGGGATAAAGAGCCCATTCTTATTTCCCCCTCTCTGCATAGGGAAAAGAAACCAAGTGATCAAGAACCCGGTGACTCATGCCAAGCTATGCAGCTGGTTAGAGGAAAACACCTCTCATGTAGCTCAGCACATAGTAGGCAGTCATTAAAAATGTGTTCCACTTCCTTTGTGGCAGAGGTGTCTACACTTCAAGTCCAGTCCATTTTCAGTACCCTATCCCACTGCTTCCTTTTAAAAAATTTTTATTAGTTCAGGTTTGTAGTACATAATGATTACATTCATTGTGGGGAGTTGTTGCATGTGCATAACACATCTTAATTCTTTTTACTTTCTCTCTCCTCTCTCCACCCTCCTTCTGTCTCTTGGTTTCCAATCATTGCTTGAGTTATTAATCTATGCTATTTATTTCTATCAGTCAATCAATCAACAAATGCAGGCATGACATTTCCTAAGATGACCTGAGGCCAAATACTGTCTGTATTATATATACTAACACATGCTATATATACCAATTATGTGGCCCTGGAAATGATTTTTACCTTCTCCTGCCTCTGTTGCCTCATCTTTAAGGTGGAGGTAACAGTAATGTACTCCTCTTAGGTTGTTACAAGGATTCAGCAAGATAATTCATGTAATCAAGAAATCGTCAGTGAACAGGTGTGAAGTGTAGACAGACAATAGTCCCATCTTTTCTATTCTGGGAATCAACAAAGAGAGAGAGCTAGAGTGAAGCTTGAGTTTGAACTATGGGTATGACTTAGATAGAATAAAATGAGATGGAATCCTAAGTGATGGAGGGGGTAGCCATGATTTAATAAAAAGCCTGCGGGTCTGTACGGATGCAGCTGTGAGGGAGTGGGGGAGAAGCCAGGTCAGGCTGCACTGAAAGCTTCATGATGAGAAGTGGTGGTACAAGTGGGCCAATTTTCTAGTCCTACCTACCCAGTAGTGAAGCAATTCCCAGTGGAGAATGGTGTGTTTTCTGTTTAGGTCCGGGCCCATTGAAAGTCTTTATTGGTCCCCGAAAACCTTTACTCTTAGGGGTCTTTCCATCTCCCATCATAAAAATTACTAATGTGGATTCACATCTTGCATTAAACATAATTTTATATAACCATATGCAATAAGATTTCACAATAGGCTTAGTTTATAACCATCTGTATAAACAAACAGATGCTATACTCCAAAGCGAGGTGTGAGGTGGCTATGTAGAACTAAAGAATGTTTCAGGTGACTAGCTTTTGATCTTTAAACCCTTTACTGTCATTGAGGATAAAAAATTGGAAGTAGGAGATTAGGAAGGCTGAGACAGGAGGATCTCAAGCTGGAGGCTTGGGCAACTTGGTAAGATCCTGTCTCAATAAAATAAAGAGGACTGTGAGGTGCAGCTCCATGGTAGAGCACTTGCCTACCTAGTATGTGCCAAGGTCTGGGTTTAATTTCCAGGGTGGTCAAAAAGCAAAAACAAAAACAAAAAAAGGGAATTAATAGTGAGAATTGTTGGCAAGTCCCATCTACTCTGTGCTTAAGGGAGGATATATATAGTTTTTTGGTTTTTTTTTTTTTTGTACTGGAAATTAAACTCATGACCTCACGCTTGCGAGGCAGGTGCTGTGCTGTTGAGCTATATCCCCAGCCCTAAGGGAGGATACTGAGCAGCTACCCTTTCCATATAAAATCTAGGAAGTGGGGCTTTATGGAGATGATTTAGTGAGTTTAATATGTTTCTCCCATAGTTTGAGTGACACAGTGAGCTGGAGTCTAACTTACACCCCAGAAATCTATGATGTGTGAGAAGAGCTGGCTAGCACTCCGATAGCAGAGACCGAGTGAGGTTTGGCTCTGGGTGAGGTTTTATTGAGGGAAAGGAGAAGCAAGAGATGAGAGGAAGCTACTTGGAAGGCAATGCTGGCATGGGTTGCCTTAGATTTTTGTTGTCCAAATGTTTACAAGGGGTAATTGAATCGCTAGACTCTCAGGAGAGTCATGAGAAACCAATCAGCAGAGGAAAGGTCTCCAGTACTAATGGAGAGCAGAGAATCTATGTGAGCACCCTCAGAGAGAAAGGTGGGCTTGTGAGCCTATCTCTGTTGCCATCTTGCAATGACATGAGTCTGATTGCCCTTTTTGCTTCTTTCTCCTTTCCTGATCAACCATACTTATCCAAATGAGAAAGAAAGTTAATTGTAAAAATTAGAAAAGAAAGAAGTAAGCTAGTAATGCATCCTCTCCCACTCCTAGAGTAAAAGGGAACCAAAATAAAATCGCCTAATGAATATGTCTCAAAAGTCACATATGTTCTACCAAGGGGTTATGTATGGGGGTTGAATTTAGTTGCAAATTGATAGGCACTTTTGTTGAATAATAACTTTGACTTTTTAGATTTATTTCATATTTTGGAATCAGTACCTTATTTTAGTTTCATGTCTTACCCATTTAAGATAAGGGTCTTAAAAAGCTTGTGTCCTCTAGTACCTAAGGGGCAAGGCGATCCCAGCTGCCATAGCATGATCTCTGGGATCAGATTACATCTGTGACCCTGGGCAAGTCAGTCTCATTTCTGATTCTTGGTTCTCATCTGTGAAGTGAGGCTGCTGGATCAGTTGATCATGCATGTTCTGGCTAGTTCTATGATGACTGTCTTTGGGATTTTGCTGGTAGCTCTTGGGTCTTCATGTATAGTCAGTTTAAATGAATGTTTGTTTACTTAATGGTAAACCAATGACAGCTAGAGCCACCTTAACCTCTCCCAGCTGTGCCCTTATAGCTCTTGGGAAAACTATAGTATACAGTTGTCTCTAGGTCCTCCCCTAAGAGAAAGGTAGGTGCGAAAAACCATCCTCCTACCTTGTTGAGGGTGTTGAGAGCTTCCTGGGCTGCCGTGAGTGCTGGCTCTGCTTTAGCCAGATCTTCCTCACAGTCCTTCTGCTTCTGCTTCACCTCTAGCATGATAAGGGCCACCTTCTGTTCCTCTGCATCTGCGATGGCTTTCTCCCTGCTCACCTTCTCAGTCTCCACGCCTACCACCTGAATCAGTTTGTCTGCAGCTTCATTCTTCTGCTTCAGCTCTACTTCCTGGGTGGCCAGCTTGGCTTTCAGATCATCCACCTGCACCAGAGAGAAGCACAGGACTTTAGAGGAGCAGTGACCAAAGGGAATGAGAGCACCACCCTGAGAACCCAGCTCTGGAAGCCAACTCCTGATGCAAATGTACAAAGCTACACACTCAGATAGGGCCAAGCTCCCTTTACCTGGGAAAGGAAAGGAGTGCTGGATGCCCTCTCCATTTGATTGAAGTATGGTGGAATAGTATAATACCATGTTCCCTGAACCTTCTCTTTGATGCCCGAATGCTTTAGTCTTACTGACACTGGTGCTATGTCACAAAAGATGTCATATGCCTAACACAATATTTTGCATATAGTAGGCTTTTAATGAAGATCAGTTACTTTTTAACTAAAATTGGCCAATGTGGAATGTACCAAGGATTTATAAAAAGTGAATGTCTACTGTGTGGTGTACAAGACCAAATATAGACAATGACCATACCGTATAACAAATAAGAATGATGATCCACCACCTGCAACAACCTGCCTAGGAAACCAACCCCTAACCTATAATAACTACCCTCAGGGACCTTGCTCCAGGAAGTCAGACTTGTAGGAGGTCAGATTACTATCTCTAGTAACAGTCCAGGAAGACAAACAATAAACCTTATAGCAACTGGCCCAAAATGTTTAAAACTTGATTAATAATGGACAAGTTCTTTAATTTTTTGTCTCTTCTTCCAACGTAGGACCAAAAAAAGCCAAACATGTTCTCCTAAACAGTCACACAGGATACCCATTTTAAGTCAGCCTGCCTCCAGCTTCCCTGTCCAATATCCTCCAATTAAGGCAGGGCTGAGCCTTCTCCTTCTTCAGTGTCAAGCTTTCCCACTTCTTTGCTTGATTTGAGTCTCTGCTAAACACAGTGGCAAGTTCTGACTAAATAGCCATTGATGGTTCTCATTTGGTTGGGCTTCATTTATTCCCACAATCCATAGTAGAAATAGACAACCAGGTTAAAATGGTCCAGCAAGCATCCCAATGGTCCAGGCCTGCTGGATTTCCCATCTAGCTCTGAAGACAAATGTTGTTTGGAGACACAATGCAATGATAGAAATATCAGTGCCGAGGAACTATTTGTCTCATGAGCTGGGAAGAGAGGAATGGTGTGCTATTTACATTCAGGTCAGCAGAGTGCGGTGGTTTGCAGAATGTGATTGCTGGACCAGCTGCCTCAGCATCACCTAGGAACATGTTAGATATGCAGATTCCCAGGTCCCATTCCAGACCTACTGAGACAGAAACTCTGGAGGCGGGGCCTGGGAATCTGTGTTTTAATAGACCCTCTGGTTGATTCTGATGCCTGTCTAGGTTTGATAATCACTGGTCCAATGTAATAGCCTTCTCAGATGCAAAGGAAAAACACAGACTTATTTATTTCTGGAAAGTAAAAAAACCATTTGTCTTTGCAGTATGGCCCATAAACTTTACATTCCAGAATGACCGCTCGCTTCTCATTTTTCTGCAGTCTATTGCACATGACAACCAAAGATTTCTTCAGAGCTCCTGGAACACGTCAAACACATTTAAATGCTTTATGATGCAAAATGCATAAGGGGAAAAATAAAACTGAGGCTTAGACGCTGCTGATAATTCCTCTTTCAAGGCAGATCAAAAGAAAAGAAAAGGAAAGGGGAAGAAAAAGAATGTTCTTTAATTTTGTGTATTCATGGAAACTGGAGATTTTGTGTTAACCTCAAATAGAGGCCTGCTCCCTAGAACTCATCTTATATTCACATGTTGGAAGGTTAATCCGTTTCCATCTCCCGTTGTTCAGCTGCAGAGAGTTATTTCTACAAGGACAAAGATGCAATTGTAAATCAAAATGATTGAGCCGCATAATCACTCCAGTCAGCAAACACACCAGCAACTTTTTGTTCCTTTTTAAATCTTGGGAGATTTGAGAAAATTGAAGTGAGGTTTTTGTTGTTGTTGTTTTGTTTTATTTTGTTTTGTTGACTGCAGATACTTTTGTGACCTTGGGCCTAAGGTAAATAATTCCCTGCCCTGTGAATAAGAGCTTAATGGTTCTTTTCTTTTCTTTTTTCTTTGGTACTGGGAATCAAACTCAGGACCTTGTGCTTGCCAGGCTTAATAGTTTTTAAAGTGTGCCAAGGAGTGAAAGAGGGTCCTGCCAATTAGAATTAGGCCACTCCCCACCACACTGCAAAGAAAGCAGAACTCAGCTCCATTCTGATTCTTCTGCAAAAGAACAGGAAATTGGAATAGGTTACTTTGAATTTTTCTTTTCTCCTTTCCCCTTATTCAAACATCATTTGCGCCTCACTTTGGATTGCTCCTTGTTTAGAAACGCTGGGTGGGAAGACGAAGAGGGAGAGTACCACAAACACAGCAGACAGCCCCAAGGGCAGCTGCACTGGCCCCATGAATTGTGACCACATGTAGAAAATGGGGAAATGAGAATCGAGAAGGGTGACAGCACAGGGGTACTGGGTAACCCTTTCTTCAAGGACCAAATACATAATATCAGACAGAGAGAGGGGTTGGGCGTCCGACGGTGCATTCCCCAGAGCTCCAGACACTTTGTGATGTTGGAGGGATGAGAGTGATGCTGAGAAGGAATCAGAGGAACTAAAAGTGTGTTTTATTTTATTTATTTATTCTGAGATGGTGTTTCACTATGTTGCTCAGGCTGGTCTCAAACTTGTGATCCTCCTGCCTCAGCCCCCTGAGTAGTTGGGATTATAGTAGTGCGCCACTGCACCCAGGGAGGTCCTGTTTGGGGGTGGCGCATGTTAAATTTGTTTTTCTTGTATTGCTCATGCTGAAGAACTCTTTTTCTGTCAGTAGCTCTGGATGTTTGCTGAAGGATGTAACCACAGAACCAGCTTCGAGAGAAGGAGAGGAAGCCCAGGGTAATCAGCAGTGGTAAATACTACACCGAGGACTGGAGACCTAGAGATATCTTTCTCACTCTGTATCTATATAGTCACCCAATACTTTCTCACATGAATTTGTATTTTAAGGAGTCTTTCCTCTTAGATACAGATGTTTTCCTTCTATATCTGTTATGTTTGCATGTCTAATAAAAATTTCCTACTTATTATGGTAACATAGTAAGATTTTTCTTTGATAAATGTCCCTTTTCTAAGTCTGATAGTTTCAATGGAGCTGATTCCAGTGGTCATTTGATCCTGGCTTGGCCAATGAGGGTATCAAAGTCACAGAGGTTGATCAGCTGTGGGCAATGGCCCAAAGAGGGCAATCAGAGCCAATGATCATTCACCTGGAGCTTGGCTGAAAACACTGCTTGCCATACTGGGAGTGCAGAGCAGAACAAATATATGCCTGAGGTTGTCTTGAGCCATGGGGGACATCTGCCTGAACGTGAGTCCAATGGAGAAGAGCAGGGCTGAGAAGGGGGGAAACTGAGATGTGCATGATATCATCGAGTATCTGGCTGTAGCTCCATCCAAATGTAGCTGTATCTCTGACTTTTCAGTTGTACAAACCAATTAATCTCTTTTTATTTTGTTTTCTTATTTTGTCTACACCAATCTAAGTTACACTGTACCTCACAAGTATGTACAAATATGCATCAATCAGAAAATAAAATTAATTTTTAAAGTGACAGACTTCTGGATTTAGGCCTTTGGTAAAACCTCTCTTCAATCCAACAGGTCCTCTGTCTCATGCGTACAGCTGAGTTAGTGCAGGAGTAAGGGTGGTGGTGACCTTTGCACAGTGCCAGGGAGGGATGAAGGGAAACCCAAGCTATGCTGCGGGCCTTGACTATGCCAAGAGGAAGAGCACAGTCTGTATCAACCATGAGGATGTTACCTGAAGCTGATGCAAAGACAGTAGATGCCACCTAAGGACCCAGTAGAACCAGTCTCCTTTCATTAGAAGCAATGAAAACCAGAAGATTACAGAACACTGTTAATCAGCTGCCTCCTGAAAGCCCACACTATTATGGAGAAGAGAAGGGAAAAAGACCCTTTAAAGAAAACGTTCCTAAGGCAGAGTTTGAAATCTGAACTGACTACCTTCCAAAAACTAAGTTTTTTTTTTTTTTTTTTTTTTTTTTTTTTGTGGGTACCGGGGGTTGACTTCAGGACCTCGTGCACCAGCAGGCACCTGTGCCGCTGAGAGGTATCACCAGCCCTTTTTTCGTATGTGGGTACCAGGAGTCGAACTCAGAACCTTGCGCTTGCTAGGCAGGCACTTATGCTGCTGAGCCATCTCACCAGCCCCCAAAACTAAGTTTTTAACTTGTTCTATTGCTATAAGAAAATACTTGAGGCTGGGTAACTTATAAACTGAAGAGGTTTATTTGACTCATGATCTGGTGGTGGATGGCATCATACCAGTATCTTGGCTGTGTCACCACATGGCCAAAAAGTGGACAGGGAACTGGCTGTGTGTAGAAGGGACCAAATGTATTCAGTGGCCTCTCTTTATAACAACCCACTCTTGCAAAAACTAGTCTCTGAGAGACAATTAATCCCTTCCAAGGTAGGTGCCCTCATGAACAAATTACCTCACATAATAGTCAGCTTTCTCACCACTAAGGCACAATACATGACACCCATAACTTAAAGGAAGAAGGTCTAATTTGTCTCATGGTTTCAGGGGATTCAGTCCATGGTTGGCTGTCTCCAAGGTAGGAATGTCATGGCAGACGGGCATGGCAGAGCAAAACTGTTTAGGGAATGGTGGCCAGGAAGCAGAGCAGAGGAATGGTGTCAGAGAGGAAGAACCAAAGGACTAGACATAGACCCCAAGGTTATACCACCATGCCCCACTCACCCACACCCAGATATGTGCTCCACAAATCCCATAAGAAGATTCAAAAGCCAATCAAGTTGCCACTCCACTCTAACCACAATGCCTTGCATTAGGCCAGACTTTTTAAAGTTTCTACCACCTCAACAACACCAGAATGGGGACAAGGCTTCCAGCACACGAGTCCTCAGGAACACACCCAAACATATCCAAAGTACAGTGCCTGAAATAACTAAATCATTCCAACATGCAAGATTAAGAGCATTCTGCCCTTAAATGAATAATATGGATGCAGAACTAAGTTGAATTCAGTTATAGAAATATAGAGTTACATTTCTGAGCAGCTCTAAGTATAAAATTATAAGTCTAATGTGATAAACTTCTGATTATCCTACAATTGTTAATTTTTGTCATTGTTACCATAATGATTCCTACTTCTAATACAACTAGTATTGCTAAATAAATCTGTTTTCTGAGCTAGAAATGAAAGATTCATTTAGCTTGTTCCCACCAGATTACAAGCATTGAGAACTGTCAGAGTTAGGTAGCAAAATTCTGATAACAATATCATTCAAGTTATTACCCTTATACCACCCTTATGATGGTATACTTGTACTTCAGTTTTTTCTACCAAAGAAACAATTGCAGATGAAGAGTTTATACCAGAGCCAGGAGGCCCAAATACCATTAGTTACCAGGAAAACAATCATTACTAACATCAATAGATCAATAGGTATTTAAAAAATACATGCCATATATACATACAGTATTGCCAAAAGCCATTCTCCACTCCCTACTCTGTGATTCTGTGTGATTCTGAAATAGATCATGTGTTGATTTGCCTATCCACTCATAAGCAGCTCAAATATCCATATAGTCATCTATTTATAAAATGCCTACTATGTGTTGGTCTTTGAGATTAAAGATAAATGAATCATAGTCTTTTCCCTTGAAGGACTGATAATAGCATAGCATGATATATGTAGGAGAAGAGACATAATGCAAAAAAGGAACCAGAGAAGGTAATGCTCTTTTGCTTTAGATCTGAAATGTCCCCCAAAAGCTCATGTGTTTCAGGCTTGGTCTACAATGAAGCAGTATTCAGAGGTGGGGCCTTTGGAAAGTGACTGAAACATGATATTTCTGTCTCATCAATGGATTAATAGATTAATGATAGATTCATAGTTTAATGGGCCACTGAGGGGTGGTGGAAACCTTAGGAGGTACCACCTAGTCAGAGGTCCTTGGGCCCTTCAAGGTTATATTTTGTCCCTGCCTTCCCCTCCTACTTTCTCTTTCTCCCCCTCTGCCTTCCCTCCTTTCCTCCTCCCAGCTTCAGTGAGGTGAACAGATTTTGTCCATCACACACTCTCTATCATGTTGTTCTGCCTTACCATAGGCCCAGTAACAATGAAACTGACTGACCTTGGACTGAAACCTCTGATGCCCTGAATCAAAATAAATCTTTCTTCCTTTAAGTTGATTTTCTCAGGTGTTTTGTCATAGCAACAGAAAGCTAACAGAAATACATCTTTATTCAGTTTTACAAAGGGCTTCTGGGGGATTAGGAAAGTGTTTAGCTCTTGACAGCTATAAGCAGACAAGGTAAGGACATACAAAGACATAGAGATGTACACTAGCTGTGGGATTTGGGGAGAGCTACAAATAGTACCAATGGACTCCAGAGTACACTGTTGTAGGGCAGAAGAAGAAAAGGATGGAGCAATATGTAAAGACAGCACTGCCAGAATATAGTCAGGGAAACTGAGCAGAATGCCATCCTTTCATTATTCATTCAACAAACATTAAAATAAGTGTCCACTCTGTTTAGGCACTGTTTCAGGTACTTGGGATACATCATTAGACAAAACAGACAAGGATATCTGTCCTTATAGAGATTGTAGCCAGTGGCTAGATATAGATAACAATAAACATAACAAGTAAATTATAAATTATGCTAGATGAAGTTATGAGAAAAAGTTGAAGTAGGGTATAATAAGGGGAGTAAGGGTGCTGAGAGGTTACGACTTAAAATGGGGTCATCAGAGTAGGACTCAATGAAAAGGTGGTGTACAGCAAAGAATTGAGCCATGGGTGTGATAGAGGGAAGATGTCCGGGTACAGGGAACAGGCGAATGCAAAGGCCTGATGTGTCAAATGAGAGAACAAAAAGCCTGGAAAAAAAATATCTGTACAGCCATTCAGAGGAAGAAAAGGAATAGTATCCAGAAGATGAAGAACACAGCTCTGAAAATGACTCATTATCAGACCTAGAAGAAGCATGGAGGAAGTTGCCTGGCATCATTGGTAGCACGGGTTCTGTGAGTTAGTTGCAGGAAAAAAGCTGCAATAAAAAGCAAGAGGATGCATTGAAAAGGGGAAAGGCTGGGCCGAGGAAGGACTGTTAGGAAGTTAAAAATCCAATGGCAGGGCCGGTGAGATGGCTCAGTGGCTTAAGCGCCTGCCTGGAAAGCGCGAGGGTCCGAGTTCGACTCCCGGAACCCACATACGAAAAAGGGGCCGGTGATATCGCTCAGCGGCACGGGCGCCTGCTGGTGCGCGAGGTCCTGAGGTCGACCCCCGGTACCCAAAAAAAAAAAAAAAAATCCAATGGCAAAGTTAAAATCTTCACTGCAAGCATAAGATTCAGAAGCAATATTATATACTATTAAATTGCTGTTGTTGAGAATAAACTTAAAAACCACTCCTAGGATATAGACAGAGGGCAAAAGGATAGAAACAGTAAATGAGAACACAACAGACATGGGATACAGGGAACTCATCCAGCTAACCCTTGGTCCTAGAGGAGAGATAAGACCAGAGGAACAAAATCATATAAAAGCAGAGAAATTTTTTGGATAGAATAAAGACTACTATAAATTGAAGGGTGCACTAAATGAACTTAAATCCTTTATATACATTATATTTCAGAATCAAAACCTGAAGTGGGAAAAGGGACAAGGCAAAAGAAGAAAGTTCAAAAGAGCAACCCTAAAAGCAAAATTCTGAGATAATAAAAGGCTTAGTTATCTATAGGAACATGTGATTTTCAAGAATTAAGTTGATTATGATTTTAGCTTAATTGTGCAAATTCATGAGATTTCATCACCTTAATGAGAGGCTGGCTTTGTTACTGCTATGCAGGGAATAGAAAGGGGCTGGAGGGAGCTGCAGTAACTGATGAGCAAGAGCAGGGCAGACCAGGTGCTTGATTTAATTTCATTCCCAGTTCTCAAGGGCAATGCAGCAGACTGACTGAAAGAGACTTCTTCCATCGGACAGAGTAAAGAGAGAAATATAACAAGACAGGACAACAGAGGCTTCTTATGATGGCATGAAATAATAAAAGAAACTCACGAAAGTAGACAAAGATTTGCTTAAGAAATGAGATTTCAATGGCTCTTTGGGAGATAATACAGTAAGACAAAAGAAAATTGTTACATGCCCCATTTTTTTCCTTGGTTTTGAGTATAAAGATGCTATGGTTTAGATAGTGGATATAGTTTGTCCCCCAAAAATTCATATGAAGGGAAGCTTGGTCCCCAGTTAAGGGGGTGGAACACATTTGAGATGGGACCTCTTCACTCTGTTGGTGTTTTCTTTTGCTATGCAAAAGCTTTTTAATTTGATGTGATCCCAGTTATTGATTCTTTGTAATATTTCCTGGGTGATGGGGGTTTTGTTCTTAAAGTCTTTACCTACACCTATGTCTTCAAGAGTTTTACCTATCTATCTTCTGACAGATTAAGTGTTTCTGTTTTAATATTTAGATCTTTGATTCATTCCAATTTTAGTTTAGTGCCTGGTGAGGGATATGGATCTAGTTTAAATCTTTGGCATGTGGAAAGCCAGTTTTCCCAGCATCATTTATTAAAGAGGCTATCTTTCTTCCAGTGAAGTTGTTTGGCCTCTGTGTCAAAAATACGGTGGCTGAGTGTGCTTGGAGTTGCTTCTGCGTCTTCTACTCGGTTCCATTGATCCCATTTTTTTTTTTTTGCCAGGACCATGCTATTTTTATCACTGTAGCTTTGAAGAGACAACAGATAGAAAGGGAAAAAATTTTTACCAGCTACTCCTCAGACAAAGGACTAATATCTAGACTATACAAAGAACTAAAAATATCAGACTCTCAAATTTAAAGACCCAATCAAAAAATAGGCATCTGAAATGAAGGGACACTTTTCAGATGAAGAAGAACAAACAGCAAATGAATATATAAAAAAGGTTCAATATCACTGGTCATTCACAAAATGTAAATTAAAACATTTCATTCCAGAAAGAATGACATCATCAAGAAATCAACCAATAACAAATGCTGGCAAAACTGTGGGGAAAAGCAAATCCTTCTCTATTGTTGGTGGGGGTATAAATTGGTACATCTACTATAGAAATCATGTGGAGATTCCTCAACAAACTAAATGTAGAAGTTCCATTTGATGCCGCTATTCCCTTTCTAGATATCTTCTAGGTATCTTTAAAATGGGACAATTCATAATAGCTAAGTCTTGGAAACAGCCCATATGCCGATCAATGGACAAACTGATAAAGAAAATGTTGGGTTTATATACAATGGAATACTACTCTGGCATAAAGAAGGATAAACTTGACACATGTTTAGGTAAATAGATGCCCCCTGAGATGATAATTTTAAGTGAAATAAATTAGAGACACAAGTTTAAATATTGCACTGTATCTCTTGTGTGGGAAACCCAAAGGGTAAATAAGGAGTAGAATGGAGGATAGATATTAGAAAGTAGGAAGAAAATGTTCAAATGGGAAGGGGAACAAGGGAGGGGGGAGGAAGAAGGGAAGGAAGGGAAAAGGGGTAAGAAAATAGAGAATGGGAGGAAAAAATGGAAACAAAGCTTTTGTAAATGGGGAAGGGATGAAGGGTTGAAGGGAGGGGAATGGGAAATAAAGAAGAATTAAGGTATAGGTACAAATTCCTTATGATGAATTTGATCATTATGTATGGGAAACATAAAAATCCAGAATGATTTCATGCAAAAAATAAAAAATAAAAGTAAAATAACCATACCATAAAAAAGAGATGTGGCCTAGTGGAAGGTAATTAGGTCACAGCAGTTCCACACCCATGAATGGGTTAATGCTGTTCCTCAGGAATGGGTCCGGTCTCACAGGACTGGATTAGTTCCCATGAGAATGGGTACCACCCCTGAATCCCTCTTCTGCATGCACTGGGCTCTTTTTCTGCATGTGCCCCCATCATCCATCCTGAGGCCCTCATTAGAACCAAGCAGATACTGGCACCATGCTCTGGAACCTGCAGAATTGTGTGTGAAATGAATCTCTTTTCTTTATAAAATACCCTACCTCACCTATTTTGTTATAGCAACACCATATGCTAAGACAGATGGGAAGAGAACAGGAGAGGAAAAAGTAAAGATTGCGGAAAGGGAAAAGTAAAGATTGCAAAGAGGAAGAGAGAAGAGGTCTTCTGTGATTCTAACATCAGTGAGACGGAGCAAACCAGACCAAAAGCTAAGGATATGCTCCTCTGCTAAGGAAGCTCACTTAACTTTGGGTACGGCTCCTGTTGCTGTGGGGCCCCTGGAAAACCATAAGTGATTTTTCAGCTCTAGATTGGGATGTCTGCAGTGCACTGGTTTGGGGCTGCCCCTTCCCATCCAAACCCACTGATGATAAGAGAGCAGGACATGGCTCACCTGGGCAGAGGTGCTGTGGAGCTTCAGCAGCCCATTCTCAAGCCGCTCCATTTTGGACTTGAGCTCTTTTCCATTTCTGCGCAAAAGGCTCTGGTAGAGTCTGATGAACTCCAGAAAGGATTTGGGAGTCGTATAGTTGTAGTGCTGCTCATTGCTCAGATAAGCCTGGGATGTTTGGTTGACACTTGTGTGGACAAAGGCCATGAACTTGCTTATTGATTGCTTCACTGTAGGCTGGAATTAAAAAAAACAAAACAGGAAATATAAGACCATCTCACTGTGAAGGCTGAAGGCGACTGCCCATCCCACTCTTTCCTTCACTGCTTGGAAAGTTATGTTTCAGTGGCTCTGTCCAAGCCTGTACTTTAACCCCAACATGTGGACATGGAATTCTTTGTACCCTGAGGTGAGGAGGACATTGAGGAGGGCCTCCTTTCCCCCTCACCTCAATGCTGTCTGTGTTCTGCAGGAAGCGAAGGCTGACAGACTCCAGTGCCTGCTGAGGCCACTCATGGAACCAGTCGATGGCTGTGCAGTTCAAAATGGCCGGGAACTTCCTGCTGCGGACCCTTAGCTTGTTCCCCACAGGGGAGAAACAGAGAGTCACCTGAGAAATAAGAAGTGGGGGGAGAACCAAAAAGGTATCAGAGAAATAGTCACAGAGAGGCAGACATGGCTTTGGTTTCTTGATTTCCCAGAAATTTAAGCAGCCTATCCAACAAAGACAAAATCTGTACACCCTAGCCAGCTTTCCTAGCAAGAGGTCCAGAACACTGAGATGCATGATGCAAGAGGGGGTACCATTAAGCAAGCAGGTGAGAAGGGCCTCTTGCAATGATGCTTAGCCTGTGAAGGGCACAGCACCCTCCCCACCTACTCCGAAGACAGAATAGCTGGGCCCAAACTGCCAGTAGAAGTTCCTGTGAGCATCTGTGGTCTGTGCCTACTCCAGGTAGTAAATCGTCCTTTACCTTCAGGTGTCGTCGGACACGATCTATGAAAAACTTCCAGCAGTTCTCTCTGTTGTCAACCAGACCTTGGCTCTTGACTTCATTCCTCACATCGCTTATGATGTTTTCAACTTCATCATCTGAGTAGAGGTCTGGGATCTCTGTTGGGAATAAATGGAGCACAGATGGGCAGCTTTGACATCTTGCTAAATGATGCAATCAGACATGGGAGGTTACTTTGGTTTGGGACACAGGTCCCTTGGCTTTTACACTATATTCCAACTCACTTGCTGATGAAATTGGATGGACACCACTAATACACCAAACCCAGGACAATGGATTGTGTACATTAATGAATGGAATGGGGTGTAGGATACCTTTTTGGCCTGGTGTAGGCTGTTAGTTAGTAGCATTTCATTGGTCTTTTCTTCTTTTGCTTAAGCATTTATTTTTAACTATATTGTTGGCTCTCTGAAAATTGTACCACTAAGAAGCTTAATTTTATTTTTTGGTACCGGGAATGGAACTCAGGACCTCGTGCTTGCCAGGCAGGCTCTATGCCACTGAGCTATATCCCTGGCCCCAAGAAGCTTAATATTTAGCAAGAGATATAAAACATATTTATAAGACTGTGAATGAACAGGGTCATAAACATATATGTAAATTCATATATTTAAGAAGAACAAGCAATTTCTTTCTATAAGATGGGCAGGAAGAGGGATAGCTTAATGGAATTTAGTACTGTATATAATAAATGCTACCTTAAATCACTGCAGAAAAGATGAACTATCCAACTATCTTAATGGAATTTAGTACTGTATTTAATAAATGCTACCTTAAATCACACAGAAAAGATGAACTATCCAACTATCCAATATATAATATTAGGAAAACTAAGATCTAGAAAACTGTGGTTGGCTCCTTATTTTAGATTGTACCCTAGGCTAAATTTCAAATGAATCCTGATTTAACTATTCAAAAAAAATTGAAGTAGTAGGAAAAAATGAAGGAAATACTCATATAATCTTTGAGTGGGAAAAACTTTCTAACTGTAACTCAATCTACTTTTTAAAAGATAAATTTAATTGACAAAATGGATAAATTTGACAACATAAAAATAAAGAAAAATGTCATGGTGAAAGTATATGGTAAAGTGTAATAATAATAATTACAAGACTCAAGGAAAACACTATGAAAATATATGTTAGATTATTGTTAAATGGTTAATCTCTTTCCTATGTAAAGAAATTCTGTACAAATGAAAGATAAATAGGAAGATATGTTGAAGGTTATGAAAAGAGTTCACGGTAAATGAAAAAAATAAAAATGAATAAGAGGGCCGGTGAGATGGCTCAGCGGCATAAGCGCCTGCCTTGCAAGCGCGAGGGCCCGAGTTCGACTCCCGGATCCCACATACGAAAAAGGGGCCGGTGATATCGCTCAGAGGCACGGGCGCCTGCTGGTGCGCGAGGTCCCGAGGTCGACCCCCCGGTACCCAAAAAAAAAAAAAAAAAAAAAAAAAAAAAAAAAAATGAATAAGAAAGGGAATAATGAAAGAAATAAAAGTGTCTCTTAGATATTTAATGTCACTTATAACAGTAGAAGTGCACATCAAAACTGCTTAATTACTTTTGTACAAATCAGGTTGGCAAACATGCACTGACACTCTGACTCACTCATAATAGCAGAAATGTAAATTAAAACTGTCTAATTTTTATTTTTACCAGCTTGGCAAAAATCTGGAAGGTGGACAAAATAGTTTTTAATGAGACAGTGTATGTGAGTGAAAGTATATGCTCATCTGACTAAAGAATAAAATATTTAAAAATCATAACTAAATATATAAAAATTAACATATGATAGCTGCTTAGAGTTTATCCTGGAAATGTAAGGATAGTTAAATTCTAGAAAAATCTGTGAAAACAATTTACTATATTAATAGGTTAAAGAAATAAAACAATATGACCACTGAATTAGATACATAAAACTTCTAAAAAACTGTCAGCAAACTAGGAATGAATCTGTTAATAAATATTAACTTCAAACTTAAAGCAAAATCCTACCTAAATATTCCCTTTTAAATCAAGAATAAGACAAACATGATTGCTATTATGCATTTTATTTGACATTATGCAGGAGGTCTTAGATTGTGCAAAAAGTTAAGAAAAAGAAATAAAATTATTATAGGGATGTTAAGAAAGTAATAAAACTACTACTGTTTGAAAACTAATTTTATACACAGAAAATCTATAAAAGGTTCACATAAGTAATCAGAACTCATGAGTGTTCAACAATAAGCCTACTGGATAAAAAATCAATATTGGAAATTAAATTGCATTTCTGTTCTCTAGCCAAAAAAAGAAGTGTGGGGAGAACAAAAAAGGTGTATATAAGTTATTTAGAATTCCAACAAAAAGCATGAGCAGCTAAATAATAAATATAAAAGATGTGCAAGATTTTAATGTAAAAACCATAGTATACTATTGAAGGTAATAAAACACTTAACGAGTAGAGAGAAATATTGTGTGTGTGGGGAATACCACAGTGGAACCACTACCACAAAGATGCAAGTCCAATAAAAAATTAGATGAGTTCATTTTTTGATCTTGCCAAGCATATTCTAAAATGTAGATGGAGGAGCCAAAGGTAAAGAATGGCTTTCTTAAGGAGTGATGCACCCTTTCAGAAATGAAATGACCTTGTGAAAGCTATGTTCTTTAAAGCAATGCAAAACTGGTATTGGAGTAAATAAATAAATCAAGGTAAAGCACCTATCAGTAGAACCAGTCACAAACAGGAAATTGACATTAAAAATCAGTGTACAAAGGGATGGACTATCAAGTGATGTTAGGATAATTCAGTGTTAATATAAATAATGATATTAGGATAATTCAATATTAATACAAGGAGGACAATTAGATTACTATATGAAAATAAATTCTAGATAAAGACACAAATATGAAAAGTAAAACTAGTAATTTAAAAATTAAAATGCAGACAATTATTTTTATGGCATTGAGATAGAACAGAATTTCTGAAAACACAAAGCATTAAAAGCATTGTTATGGGCATGATGGTGCATGCCTGCAATCCCAGCACTCAGGAGGCTGAGGCAGGAGGATCTCAGAAAGTTTGAGGCTAGCCTGGGCTCCATAGTGAGTTCAAGGCCAGCCCAAACTACATAGCAAGACTCTGTCTCAAAAGAATAACAACAACAACAACAACAACAAATACTGTCAATTTTATAACATTGAAACTAAATTGGTATGACAAAAGTCAGACACAGACTTGAAAATGTTATTTACAAGCCATGTAGTAAAAAAAGGGTTAGTATGCAAAATACGTAAGGAACTCCTACAAATACATAAGAAAAAGAGATTAAGACCCAAAGAGAAAATTATACAATTGACACAACTTACAAAAGAGAAACAGGAATAGACAGTAAACATTTAAAAAGATGCTCGATGTCACCAGCAAAAAGGGAAAGGGAAGCGAGATTTTATTTTATTTTTATAGATAAAAATTGTTATGTCAGATAAACCAAGTATTGGTGAGGTTGGGAGGAAACAAATATCACAATAATTCATGGCTGGAGATTAAATTTGCATAACTCCCCTAGAGAGCAATGTGGCACTTTTATTTAGTAAAGTTGAAATACGTATACAGATGACCTAGTCATCTTGGTTTGAGTACCTACTTAAAGAAACTCTTGCATATGTACAACAAAAGTTGCTATTTTGTCATATAGTTCACAATCGCATGCATGTCTGTTTCATTGTTTTCTATGTGTCCAAAATAGTTTGTAAAGAAATACAGAAAAGCATAAAGGAAAACTAGTCAATGTAAATGGTGAGAATGTGATAATTGTAAATTTAAATCTTTTGAGAATTTAGCCTGGGAAAAGGTTCCAGGATTGTTGTCTGTCATTTCAAGTCAAAGAAAAATAATTTAATAAAACCTTAATTTTAAAAATCCTTGGAGAGAATTGGTCATGTTTGAAAGCAAAGTCAGAATTTGAAAGAAGAGGGGATGAAGAGAAATTCTGAATTAGGAACCAGGGGATAGGTTCCTAGAGCAGAAGGGAAGGTTGGTCTTGGAGAGGAGGAGTAGTAATATTGGAGGAAAAGAGAAAACCATAAAGAAATGGAGACAGACTACGATGTACGAAGGTAGTGGTGAGGCTCATACTAAATGGCACAAATTTTCTTTATGGAAGAGAGGAGATTGATTGAGAGAAAGAATGAATGAGGCAGTAGCACAGCCCAAAAGTTAAAAACAATAGATATAATGTGAAGGGTGAATGTGGTTCACTCCAGGATACATATGAGTGTAAGGAAAGCCCTTTCTCATTTCCAGAGCCAGTCCTTATGGAGCTGCTGAGACTACCTGGCTCTAGAACTGTATACAAGCTCTGCATGGAGCTCTTCACATCCATATGCGTCTTCCTTCTTTCATTACTCACACAGAAATGCCAGCATCATACAAATGTTAGCGATGGAAGACATCCTTGGGGCTGCCCTACCCATCCTGCTCTTTGTGAACCTGGGTGAAGTCCTAAAGGGGATGATTTGACAAATGGCATCCAACTCACCAAAGTGCCTGAAATCATGATCCTATGAGCCCCTGGAGTTGCTGTACCTATTTGCACAACTGCATCTGGAGTAAACTTGGTTCGATAGCATTAAACTGGCCATTAGTCTAAGAATAGTTTTGTACCAATTAGCCTTAATCATGTAAAAGGTCAAAAATTTAAAAAATGAATTATCATGAGAATCATCACTTACCTTCTTCCCTTAATTGGACAAACCTGATTTAATTTCCATTCTCTAAGGTATTTAAATAGCATACCTGTAAAACAATTTGTGCTGTAACTTGTCAATATCAAAGTGTTACGAATGGAATAACTTATTCCAGCTTCTTTTTGTTTTTGTTTTTGCTGTCTTCTTGAGACAGGGTTTCATTGTGCAATCCAGGATGGCCTTGAACTCACTATGTAGCCCAGGCTGGCTTTGAACTCACAGCGATCCTCCTGCCTCAGCCTCCCGAGGGCTGGGGTTACAGGCGTGCACCACCACGCCCGGCCTTCCGCTTCTTTTAATAAAAGTAAGGGATCAAAGAAAACTGCTAAGAAAATGAAATGATGTTTAGCACGTTTTGGGAGTTAAGAAATTCAGGGCAGATTTTAAAACAAGCAATATTGAGATGACATTGGCATGAGTTAGGCTCATCATGCCTGCCCGCAGTGACCCAAATTTCTTTCTCTGGGGCTGCTGTGATTACCCGCATCTCCTTTCTGTCAGTATGTTAGAGTCCCCGGTGAGAACTTGGATTCCCTTTGGTCTTAGGACATTTGTAATACTACAGTCTACATTCTTCACCTTTCTTTCATTTGAAAGATGTAGTATTTATGTCCTTTTGGTACTTAATCTGTAAGATGCTGGATAGTGAGGAGGCAAACTATGGCCTACATGCTGGTCTTGGCTCTCTGCCGGTTTTTGTATGGCTGACAAGCAAAGAATGGTTTGGATGATTTTTAATGATTGAAAAAATTAAAATAATAATATTTAATGGCACATGAAAATGATGTGAAATTCAAATTTTATCATCCATAAATAGTTTTATTGGTCATAGCCATGTTCATTCATTTAGGTATTATTTATGGCTATTTTTTCATTACAATAAAGAGTTGAGTAGCTGTGACAGATACTGTATGGTTTGAAAGGCTTGAAGTATTTACTTTTCGACCCTTTATACAAAAAGCTCATCGACCTTGGTTTACGGGATACTCCTAATGCCAAGATGCTGAAAGCATTTGGGTCATTTAGAGGCTTTATGTAAATGACTCAGGTAGTGGTGGTGTTTCTCACAAGGTTCGAAGAATCTGTAAAAACAAGATCACTGGATGGAATATCTGGGGATAAACACCTCTAAATTGCCAGCAAAGTTCGCATTTTCAGATGCGTTTCTCCAAGTTCTTCTGGCAACACTCCTGTCACTTATTGTGCGATATACCAATGCCACATCGTGCTGAAGGCAGGAAAATGAACAGCCAGAGGGACAGCAATGTGAACAGAGGCCGATGTCATTTACGCATTTGAAAAGTTCCCTCCTATAGCCTAAAGTTAGGAAGCTTCATATCTGTCTCTTATATCTCTTGATGTCTTCATGTCATCACTGAAATGTCCTAATATTTGGCAAATATTCATCCGTTAGATTCCTTAGACACCACAGACAGAAGAGATACTGATAGTTTAACATAGCTCAGTTAGGCGGAGCTTCCGATAAAGAGACCAAAGCTACGGGGGAGTCTCCATGACCCTAGTCTCACACTGGCCTATGAACTGTGACTCCCACCCCAGCCTGACAGTTTTCACAACTAATATTTCCCCAGTCTCAAGGGAAATATTCATAAACTGGGTGGTAGGCATTTAAGTATTCATTTTTTGGGGGTATCTCTGGATTACTTAACAACATAAAATTAACCAATAACATAAATAGTCTTTGCTTTTCATAAATGTGCAGTCTTGTTTCAATACAATGGAGGTATATGCAGCCATCAAGTACTTTGGCAAAAGGAGGCTACTATTCCTAGGAGTGACAGTTGGATCTGTGAAAATTTATTGGGGAGATTACAGTCAACATAAGTCTTCTAATTTGGTAGATGTTAATCTAGACCAAGAAAGAGAGGGAAATAAAGTTCAAAAGAAACATCATGAGTAATAATGTCAGAAAAAGACATAGTGTGTTACTTCAAGGAGTTACAAATCACTATATCACGGTGATGAGATGAGGCTGGTGAGGACAGAAGGGGACAGATAAAAGCATTTTTCCTTATACAAAAGGGGCTTGTGTTTAATCCTGCATCCCTTAGGCAGTAAGAAAGGAATTATAATGTTCATAGACTCTAACTGAACTATAATACCAGGAGATTACTTGGGAGGTAAGGAGATGAGCTAAGAAGTGTCTGCACTTGTCGAAGCCAATGATGACAAGATGCAGGATAGCCAGGACAGAGAACACGTGGATTCAGCAATAGTTAGGGAGAAAAATTGGCAAGAATTTGTTATCTTTTGGATATAGGTGGTGAGGAAGAGGTTGGCCATGTAAAAGAATCCACAGAGACGCAAAGTCTGGGATAACTTGTATGGGACCATGGTACCACAAGAAGAAAACAAAAGACTAATTACTCGAGTGACTTTTTGCATCACGCATTTGAGATTTTGATTTTGTAGCTGGACAGCTAATCGGATTAAAGTTTAAGGTTCTAATGTCTGTGGTCAGATCTAATGAGTCCACCAGGTACGTTCAAGAGATCCAGTCCATGCTTCATGGCTGCTCTTTTGCCCCAATCTTTATATTTTTTTATTCCTTTTAAGGAAACTAGGCCAAAATTCAGTTTATAGAACAGCATAGATGGCTCATTGGGAAGTCCAGTTACAGATGCTCACAGAAGGAGAACCATCCAGTGCCAAGTCTGTGGCAAATATTTCCAGATTCTGCATTCTCATGGGATATGCACAGAGCACTACCACTAACTCTGGGTCTCATCGTAAAAAGTTGGAAGATGAAGTGATCTTTTTATTTTGTATATTCCATGAAGAGATTTGGCCCAAGTAGAAAAAGAAAAGTCTGTTCGGAGATGGACAGGAATATGATTTGGGAAGAAATGGGGCCCAACAGGCAACAAACTCTTCCCCTTGACCACACAGAGGCTGCCTGTTATTCATCTGAGCACAGTACCTAGTGACTGGGGCATGGGAGTTTAATCAGTGATTGTAGAACAAATAAATAAATGGATTTAGCCTAACCCCCC
Organism: Erethizon dorsatum; assembly: GCA_028451465.1. Classification (NCBI taxonomy): domain Eukaryota; kingdom Metazoa; phylum Chordata; class Mammalia; order Rodentia; family Erethizontidae; genus Erethizon; species Erethizon dorsatum. Next base: position 27,771,421 of record CM051826.1, read on the forward strand.
AAAAAGAAATACTAATTTTGGAGGGAAGCAATTAAGCCTTTTGAAAAGCAAAAGGAAAATCCTAACGTAAGAGCCCAAAGTAGAATGAAGTACGAAATCTGGCAGAGTTGGGAGAGGAAGAGACATCACACCTTGAGCAGACTATGTATTCTCAGCTGGTTAGTGCTATTTGGCTGGCGTACCTCAGTAAAATGGAAGTCTGGAAAGCTGGAGACAGAAGTACTCTCCTAGAAACCCAGGGATTAATTCTCACTTTTCTCTCCAAATTATAATGTTAACTTGGCTGAGTTTGGATCAAAGACTGAGAGATGAACACTTACAAGAATTCCTAAAACACCTGCGATTGATGATAAGTATTCATTCTTCAGGAAACATTATAACAAGTCAATAAGATCATGACAAGAATTAGGTTTTTCAGGTCCATCCAAGGGCCACATTTCATGCATAGTTTCATCAGTCACTGCGTGATCTCATTTAAGATTCTGACAGTCAAGGGAGTGTCTTACAGATAGGCTTCCTCTGTTCCTAACCCGAGTGGTGGCCACTCTGCCTTAAACACAATTATGCACTTTTGCTAATTACTCAGGAATGTAATTTTTTTCACTTTGTGTGTAGAATTTCTTCCTGGTAATCTCTAACCCTTCTGAGATGCACTGTCATGCTATTGGGTTCTGAAAAGCCATGATGGGTATCAGAAGTGGGATTCATGAGCGGGATTAATATCATCACAGTTTGATTTTGACACATGCGTCACAATAGCAAGGGGTAAAATAAGGAGCTAAAGACGTCAGAGAAAACCCTATAGCTGATATCATGAGATTAATAGTCCTCTCAGGAAGAAATTTTGGGGGATAGTTGTATTAAGCATTCATTCACTACCTTTATAGCCAATGTGACAGGACTTGTAGATAACTACAGAGTAACGAGTTATGGGCAAGTATCCCAAAGTGTAGTTTTCTGCTCTCTACTGTGTTTTCCAAGGGTGCAGTAGTTGCATAACTTCACAAAATTGAAAAATTGGGAATATAGATTCTGAAAATCTGTCCAGCTTTGGCTGGACTGGCATTCAGCTACTTTGTAGACAGACATTATTTATTTAATGGGGAATATCAAAATTAATATATGCTCTAATTCCCCTTGTTAAAGAGGTTAAGTTAAAAAACGGATGACAGGGCTGATGATATAGCTCAGCGGCATAAGTGCCTGCCTGGCAAGCGCAAAGTCCCGAGTTCAACTCCTGGTACCTGCATATAAAAAAACAAAAACAAAAACAAACCCCAAAAAAACCCCACAAAAAAACGGATGACAATTAGAAGAAAATGTGTTCATGTTAAATGTATTTTCAACTTAATATGTGTGCACAAATCTTGCTGTTTTTAATATAGAAGACTTAAAAAGGAACTGTGAGCCTGAAACTGTATGACTTTGGAACAGGCTGACTGCATTAAGATTTACTGGGCAAATCTTCAGAAATTCACTTGTGCTTGGAAAAAAAGTTGTCTTCTAAATGAAAAATTAAAGATACTTAATTGAGGAATAAAATTTCAGTTGGCAAACGTATAACAACTTCTGTGTCTCAAACATTATTTTAGGAGAAGGTGACCTGGCTGGATTGGAGCCAAGTGAAATACAGAGCAAGGCTGGCAACACGCCTGACATCTCCAAAGCTGCAAATCTTTGGAAGCACAGACTCTTAGGTTGTTTTAGAAATTAGGCTTCAGGATAGCTTCAGGGTGAGAGGCCAGTTGGATCTTCCTCATTTAATAAAATAATAAAAGGTGGGGCAATGTTGTAGGTTAAATACTATGGTGATGAGATATTAAAGACAGTGTTTGGGAAGGGGAAAATTTATTGTATTAGAGGATAAAAGGTATATGAATTGGCAGGAAAACTCCTGGATATAGAGCTAATTTAAATAGGATAGATTGGGAAAGAAACGAATGTGGGGTCAGTGCAATGCCAGGAGCCAGGACAGGAAGGAACCTGGGAGGGCCCTCATCAAAAAGAAGCCATCACAGAACCTCTGATCGCATGGTCTGGATCAGGGCCAGTGGCTCCTTATGGGTGACAGTAGAATGGCATAGGGTGCAATGCCACAAAATATGAAGCACAATGATTCCGAAGCAGTGAAGTTCCTGGGGATTGGCAGGAGTTATCCTGAAATAATGTATGACTTATGACATGGGGTAGATGATGGAGAAATGTATCCGTGATCATATTTCTTGGACTTCGTAAACTAAAGCATATTCAACACATCCAGGGGGTGGGTTGTGGAGAAAGGGGCTTAAGAATTCTTGGGAATTGAGAGGTGAGAATTTTTTTCAGGAACATACTTCTATTTCCAGGTGAACAGGTGGCTTTGCAGGTGCTGCATGTAGTTTAAGATCCAGGAAAGCATAATCTTTCTTTAATTGATATAAATACACGTTTCGCAAATATGTAAATTATGCACTATATTTTCTTATATAACCTATTGTCTTATATAAACATGTGTGTATAAAAAATGTGATATTTAATATATATTTTTGCAATCACTGGTGTAAGTCCTGAACTTCTAAATAAACAAAGACAAAAAAGTAGCGGAAATTGAGCTTTCCAATGAAGTCTTATAATGTCATAGGGTCAAGTTTGTTGAGGACTGAGGAAAACTTTGGGGAGATATTCTACATCTATTCCTCCTTGCATGAAGTTCTGAATCTTTGGTTAATTAAACTGGTAATCTAATCTCGCCCTATTGTGTAAGTGCTGTGTTCTTTATGTATGTATTTTTCTGCAAATGTCTAAGCTATGTGAAGTCTTACACACGTTGCAGTCTCTCTTTGTCATAGGTGTGGAGAGGAAACAGCACCTTCTCTCTGGCGTCAGCAGATCCCCAGGCCTTTAACTTGCTCTTCTTCCCATAATCACATCTTGCCCCACTAAGAGAGCTTCAAGATTATTATCTTATTTGCAATGAGAGTAGAATCTAAGAACCAGGACACCTGGCCCAGCACCAGCCCTAGGAAGGGATTTAATGAACCTTTGCTGTATCAATTTTCTCCCTTATTTCTATGATCCAGTTTTTCTGACCTTGGACTACTTCTCCACCTTTGAATAATGCTGATTCCATCAGAGGCACTCAAGTGCACAGAGTCTCTTACCAGATGCCAAGAGATCATTGATGAGCACAAGGAACCTCTCATCAGCCACCTGGGCATCAGTCATGAGGAACACTGTGCTGAGATTCTTCACCCCAGCTTTCAGACACAGGCTGGCCAGGTCCACCTGTAGGAACAATCAATATCAGAAAGCTCTGACAAGAAGGCATTCTCCAAAGAGATCCCCAATCCACTCTTCAAATACGGAACTATTTTACTGTCTACTTTACTGGGAAATAAAGAAAGGCAACAATGGGAGGTAGGCAGGAGTTCTATCTTGCACCCACAGCTAGGAAAATATGCCTCATTCCCACACCTCAGTGCCAGTGGAAATGGGCAAGTAAATCCATACATAGAAGACCTTTAATTCATGGTGGTTCCTGCACTAACTTCTGGAGCTCCCCATTTGTGCAAAGAGGTGCATCTTTCACAAGGCAGAGGTGATCCCTGTTCTTCTGTTTTATTTACGTCATTATGCAAGTGAATGACCTGCTCCACAAGGCAAGTGACTGCTCTTGGTCTTGACAGAAAAGTCCTGTACTGGGGACTAGCTGCCTAGGATGAATATGTCTTATGCTAGTGTTCTTACAACTATCAGTAGCTCTAGCAAAAAACTTTTGTTGAAAAATATATACAGTACTGGGGAATACACATACATACACACAATTACCTACAGAAATCACATCCCTTCAAAACCACAGATGGAGATGTATAATGTTTGGCTAGTCCTGGTATCAAGTTCTGAATTTATCCAGCTCAGTCAGTCTCAGTTCCTTTGCTGTATTACCCTTACATAGCTCAGCCACTGCCCCTTACCTTGCTCTTTTTTCTTCAGCACCACTCTGAGCTCATTTCCTAACACCCTCATACCTTCCTTTATTGTAGAATTTTCTTAATGTCCAAATAACTCCCCTTTAAAAATCATATACTTCTTTTTAGGTCAACGATTCTCACTTTATGCTTTTACAGAATAATCTAAGACAGTGTTTCTCAATTCTCATTAGAATCATCTGGGGGATGCTTTGAAAAACCATAATACCCAGGCTATTGCCCACACTAGTTAAATCAGAACAGCTAGGGGTAGGATGCAGGCGTCAGCATTATTTGAAGACCCCTGGTGATTCCAGTATATATCCAAAGTTTTCGTACAGAAACACTGTCTTATATCATTATGTGAATGCATAATTCCCATCACACTATCTTGTCTTGTCTTTTGTGTAAGCACTAAATAAAGGCCTGAAGTGAGCCTGATGTATGACCTTGGACACAGCCAGTGTCTCGAGGCTAAGCTGTGCTGTCAGAGCAGAAGCGAGCACCTCCCTCTCTCATCACTGGCTGAAAGATTATGAGGGCAGGTTTGGCTCAGTGCTTGGCTCAGTTGTCCCAGAAACAGTGAGGGCAACATCCTAATGGAAATTCTACCACGTCTTTCTCCTGCTGTGGCCATGGATAAAAGGATGGGGACCAGACCAAATGACCTCTGAAAGTTGTATACAATGCCTTTCTTCACTTTTCATGCACTATGGCTCCTCTGTGTTTTCTGTCTAAAACTAGGAAATGTCACTCAAGGTCCCAAGGGCCAGCAGTTATTGAACCTGTCTTTTAAAATATGAATTTCTTATAAAACCTGGGCAGGCTGTTGGGATTCTTCTTAAGTCTATGAGAGTAGCTATCAAGCTGTGTGCTAAATTTGATATAGATTTTGGAAAGGCCACTGCTCCCTGGCTATGTCTAATGACACAGAGCCACTCATATCACCAGCTCTGAAACTAAGAAGAAAGTGGATGGACAATTAAGGGGAGGTACTAGGCAGGGGCACTGGAGAAGTAATGAAGAGTGATAGGGAGTTGTGTATGGTTAAAGAGAGGCTAAGTCTCTTCCGCATAGCTAGGCAACCATCTTACCTTGAAGTCAGAGATCTGGTAGCCTTTGCGCAGTGTGATCTGGAAGACGTCCATGGAGCTGATGAAGGCTGCGAGCCTGGTCAGACTCTGCTTGCCACTCCCTCCCACACCAACCAGCAGAGCATTGCCCCGCGGGGACTCCAAGATTCGACTGATGCGGCAGCTAAGAGAGGGAGGCAGAGGTTCATCACTTAGTCAGACGTGCCATGGTGAGGAGCACATATGGTATAATATGGTGTGAGTAGGAACAGAGGCCTTTGTTGGAGGCACATCATGGGCTGAGCTCTGGGAATCTTTAATTAGGTTGTCCTAAGCCTGGCTTCACTTTCTTGCCTGAGAAGACTGAAGTTGCTGTTGGTTTGCTTGCAGCTGCAGCCTCTGGTGAACCAGAAAGAGGGGTGGAAGGGCCAGTGACAGGCAGCACTGGAGGGGTCAGGCGTGGGGATGGGCAGAGGACCCAGCAGACTTCCCCTCTTCTGCCTGCCAAGCTTGGCTATGCCCACCCCCCACAGAGGCGGCAAGAAAAAAAAAAAGTAGAAAACACACAGAACCAAAATATCAGGGAAGGTTAGAGGACAAGACTGGACCAGAACAGTTTGTTTGCTTGTTTGTTTGTTTTTGTAAAGAAGAGAAACAAAATTAAAGTCAGCTAGATAGGAACAGAGAGTCCTGACATAGGTCTTCTCTGTCCCTCTCTTACCTTCCTAGACATCAACGCTTTTATAATGAATATTTACAGATTCTTATTGTCAACCTACAAGACACCTACATCTTCAGCTTCTGTACTCTTCTCACAGCGTTACTTCTCATCACTTTCTGTGTCAATTTTCCCACCTCGGTGTTGCAGGAATATTCCAGGCCTCCTGCCTGGCTTGGAGCACCCCCTCCCAAAGGACTACCCCAGGCCTTCCTCAAATGCTGCACCCATGAAGCTGTCCACAACCTCTCCTTCCGGGCATTCTGCCAAAGTCTTCTTTAAGCCTCCTTAGCAGTATACCTTATGTATATTATTTACAAAAATAATTCCTATTCTTTCTTTTTCATCATTGGAAAAACCAATGGTTATTCTAATGTACAAAATGTGTAAAATACAGAAAGGATTCACAATTCTAATAGCTAGCAATAAATACTATTGACATTAATTATATAGCCTTCCAGATTTTCTATCTGTATGTTTATAAATATATATTTTTGAATGTATACATTTATTATACCTATCAATATATTTCTACCATTAGATTTAAAAAATTGGATTCTAATATACTTAACAGAGTATTTTAAAACCATTTCTTCATTTAGCAATATACTGTAATTATTTCCCTGTGCCATTAAACAATCTATTAAACCATGCTTTTGATGGTACAACAATATGTATAGAATACCCATATTATATTGATAATATAAACAGAATAAGTTGCTTGTCTATAGTAGCCTACTGTTGGGTGTTTAGGTTGTTTCCAATAGTTATAAATAATGTTATAGAGTTTTTTGTTTGTTTGTTTGTTTGTATCTGTAATTATTTTCGTGGGATAAATTTCTAGAAGTAAAACTGCTGAGTCAAACTGTAACATGATGTGTGGCAGCTTTTGCTATGTATTGAAAATGACCCCCAGAATAGTGGTGCCAATTTTTATCCTTCTTAGCTAGAACTGATCAAAGGGTATATCTGTTTCATTCCAAGATGAGACTCTATTGGATTGTACTCGTTGAATCAGAAGGTAAAAAAGCAAATTCAGGTGTTGGTAATCATGGGGAAAAAGAGTGTGAAGATAAGAATTCAGGTAGTGTTTGACCAAATAAAGCAGTATACATTTGACATTGCAATAAAAAAATTAAACTCCTATCTTATGTTAATGATCTAATAATTAGAAACACTCTATTGAAATTAAGTAATGGTGGAGGAATTTAAAGTCTAGCTAAACTCAGTTTGGAGGAAGGGTTGGGGAATTGTTTTAGTGGTGGGATTTGATATGTCAATAAAATATGTGTGTGAGGTTATAGACCTTCTACTGAGCTTCTATGGCATGAATTTTCTTATCACTGCAAATTTCTTACATGCACTGATGACTTGGTCATAATGAACATAAACTGTTTGTGGGCCCACATCTCACCTATGGGATAGGTTTGCTGTTGGGCAAGGAATCCTGGCACAAGTGTACGTGTGATAACACACCTCACCAACAACACGTAGGGAGGTCTGGCCCTCAGTCTTACACTCACACACACACAAATACACAATATACATATTATTAATTAATCTTTTCTAATTTAATGGTTGAAAATATGGTTTTAATATTTATTTGATTTCTGGGGGATTGAGCATTTTTCATGTTTATTACTAATTATATATATATTTTTCTTCCATGCTTATTTTTCAATTTAAATGTGCACCAAAATTTGTAAGTTCTCTCTCCTTTATGCACATGTATGTTTCAAATTACCCTCCAATTTCTTAAATCTACCTTTTAGTATTCTTTAAGGTGTTTTAGACATACAGAAATTTTTTAGGATTTAAGAATCATATCTCATTGGACTTTTACGTGGTTAAAATGTATTCACCTAAACACTCAGGAATTATTTCTTGACCTGTACCTAGTTATTTTATGATTTCACTTTCTCACTTTAATTGCTTAATTGTAAAACTTGTATTCTGTCTTTAGCTTTATACATCTCTTTTTCTCTTAAAAAATCATTCCCAAACATCTGAAAAGTATGAGGACATACACAATGCTAGCACATTAAAGATATATGTCTTAGTTTCTTTTCTCATTGCTGGGACAAAATACTTGACACCCAAAGTTAAAAGAGGAATGATTTATTTATTTAGCTCACAGTTTGTAGAGGTTTCAGTCCATAATCAGCTGGCTCCAAGGCAAGGTGGATGACACACAGGCGTCACAGAGGAGAAACAGTTCATGGTGGGCAGAAGGTAGCAAAGCAAACAAGGTTGACTACAGCTCTTCCTATCCCTTATATCATATCCAGGCTACTTAGAGAAGGTAGCACTCACACCATTCATTAGTCCTAGTGCTCTTGATCCTAGCATTGCACCATGAATTAATTCCAGAGTCACATGCTCTAGATTCAGCCACCTCTGATAAAATGCCACCTATGACCACATGAGGCTTTGGGGAGACATCTAAATACAAGCCATAACAATGTCCAATAAAATTTTATTAAACTGAAACAGAACAACACACGTCTTATACTCAGGATAACATTTGGGGAAGTGTATGTAATTATTATGTGTTATTCATTACATTATGTGCAAGAAATCACTTGTTTGTGTCTATGTCGGTGCCAGATGAAAGGAGAAACTTTGATGCTAACACATCCAGGTCCTGTCTTCTGATTCAGAAAAGATGGAGCAAGTCTGTATTAGTGGAAGAGAGAGGAAAACCTGGAGGACGAGTTGGAGTCTAACTGGGTTCCCTGGGTAGCCTAACACCCATCTCTATTCTGAAAGACCTGAACTCAGGTTAGCATGGGCCTGTTATTCAATATTGAAATGCATTGGTAGTGACGAAGTTTCTAAAGAATGGTTAGGTCTGCAACTGTCAGCATTAGACTCCAGCTGGGGCTTCATTAGCAACCTCTGACGAGGGCAAAGGACTCTGCATTTAAATTACAAAATTTAAAAAGAAGATCAATATTCTCAAGGGCTGCTGGGCCAGAAAACCAAGGCAGTCTGTGTTAAGCCTATTACTGAATTTCTGGGAGATTAAAAACAAAAGCTGAAGATGAACCACAGCACAGCTGGAGAAACTGGTTTATTGTAGACTAAAGACACACACACACACACACACACACACACACACAATCCAAAAAAAAAAAAAAACCCAAAACACTGAAAGACTAAGATACTGAGTACACAAAAGAAGTACATCTGAAGTTCTGAATTTTTAATGACTACTAAGTGCTTCTAAGAGAGAGAGAGAGTGAGAGAGAGAGAGAGAAAGAGAGAGAGAGAGAAGCAGGTGGAAAATACATGTGGAAGTGACAAAACAAAGAGGTAAAGAAAAAGATGAATGAAAATTATGCCAAAAGTGACTGAAAAGATCTAGTTTAAGGCTGTGAGTAAAAGCAGAAGAATCTGCTGAAATGGTGCAGGGAGTCAACGGAAGAGCAAAATGGTACTATTAAAGGGAGAGCAATAGCACAGAGAGAGACTGTAGTATTTATCGACTGCTTATTCAGTGTGAAGCACTTCACAAGTGGCAACAACCCTACAGTGTAGGCACTATTATTATTCTCACTCTCCAGATGAGAAAATTGAGGCTTGCTGAAGTGTTTTTCCCAAAGCACCCTACTTCATTTGTGGCAGAGCCAGGGTTTGAACTTTGGATCTGATTCTGTCTGTAGAACTCATTTCCTTAACCACTATGTGGTGCTATGTTATTCAGCATCAAAACTGGAGACAGGAAGAGAAAGAAGGCTGGAGGAGGTGGAGGGAGACAAACAAAAGAAAACATTAAGCACTCAGGTGATGTGAATAAAACAGCCAGATGAAATCAGAAAGAACATATGCCTTATTGTACCTTAAAAATGGGATCTTGCTCTTCCCCCATCCATCTGTGGGCTCCTGGGAGGGCACATACAGACTCTTCTCACTCTGTTCTGCTTCCCCTGGGGTCTCAGAAGCAGGGAGCTTCCCCAAGCAAGCCCTGAACCCTCTGTGTGCTGTGATGTGAGGCTGTGAGATCTTCCCATACTCTTAGCTTCTCTGTTTCTCACTGTACTGTTTGGCTTTTCTTTCTGGGGTCTAAAGACATGCTTTTGCTCTGCCTGGCCATAGAGGTAGCAAAGAGGGGTCAATGAGCCCCCAGAGAGGGAAAGGAAGGGCAGGACAAGGATAAAGTAATGGGACATGGATATTTTTAAACAAATGCACAGGAAGTTGTACATCCAAATAAACTATTCTTCACAATTGTTTGCCTCAAACCAGTTCATTTTTTCAGTTGTTTTGCCTTTCCTAAAAGTGGCTCAGGCATTTCTTTGGAAACTATCTTTAGAGTCTATTTATGAGCCTCAGGAGAAAAACTAGATTTCATAACCAGTCCTTATTTTTTTTTTTTATAAAGACAACATTAGTTGCTTGATCACCCATGTCGGGAACCACAATGACGGAATCACTAGCTATCCTCCTAAATTAAATTCAAGCTTAAAGGAAAAAATTTACCTCAGTTCTGAGAGGAATACAGAGATTCTGGTAGTTTTTAAGGAGGAGGAAATATGGTCACTAAAACTCCTCAAGGTTATCTACTGAGCACCTATTATGCACCAGGTGCTGTCCAAGGTCCTGGGGCTTTGGAAATGGGTGTGACAGACCATGCACTCAAAAAGCTTACACTGGATTAGTGCTGCTTCACATAAAGTATGTGAAGCAGCATCATGTCTGACTGTCAAGGGCACAGACTCAAGCTAGACTGTATAAGACTTGGCTTACCTATTTTTAAGGAGCCTTAGCAAATTCTGTCTTACTCATTTATAATTTGGAATAATAATGGACTTTACCTTCTTTAGAGTTTGTGTGAGGACTAAATGAACTGACAAAGCACTATGCACTATGTCCACAGAGAGGTCTATGTCAAGCGCAGGTCTTATCTGGCATATCAATCACTACTTTCTCAGTGAGAGCCTTCTGATCACTCTATTTACAACTGAAACCTGGTCCTGTCCCCTTTCCCTCTGTTTTCCTCTGCATTATTTTTCCCCATATGACATGCTAAGAAGTTTTACCTGCTAGGTTCCAAATGCTATCCTACATATTTGGGATCTACAGTGAATAAAACAAAGAACCCTGCACTCACACTAAGATTTTCTTCTCCATAAATATATGCTGGATGGGTGGATACAGGGATGGGTGGAGAAAATGGACTCAGTGGTGAATCATGGCAAGTGCAGCAGAGGGCCAAAGGACAACTGACTTTAGCAAGAGAGAGGTCTGTAGTCACTAAGGTGAGAACGTCCTCATTCACATGGTGAGAAGAAGGATAAGGAGAAAATCAGAGGTGAGACAGTACGACAATAAGAATAATATTTTTGATGGTTTTGTTGTTAACAGGAGCAGAGGAATGGTAGTAGTAGACGGAAAGAGATATAAGGGCCAAGGAATAGTTTGATTTTTTTGATAAATGATAATAAGGTATATTTGTATACTGATGTATATGATCCAGAAATTAATGTTGGGGTAAGATGAAAGGGGAGAGAGTGGGGGAGAGAGAGAGAGAAAGAGAGAGAGAAAGAGAGAGAGAGGGAGGGAGGGAGAAAAAAGGACAGGGAGAAGAAGAAAGAGAGGAAGAAAGAGAGAGAGGGAGATGATAATTACAGGAAGGAGTAAAGTCCCTGAGAAAGTGAGAGAGAATGGGATCTCAGGCACATGTAGAGAGACAGACCTTGGGTAGGAACCCTTGTGCTTCCTTCATGGAAAGGGTAAGGAAGGCAGGACTTTGCGGCAGCGTGCATGTGGGATACATACGGGCTGTTTATGTATCCCAGACAGGCAAGTATGAGAACTTTCTTAATGACACTTTTATTATGTCAGTGAAATAAAAGCTGTGCTCATTAGCTGGAACTAAAGAGAGAGGAGTGTTAGAAGTTTGAGAGGAAAAACACATAATGCAGGTATTTCAGGAAGACAAAGACAGAAAAGTGCCCAGGATAATGGAGGAGGATTTGTAGCAGTGTTGAGGGCCTATTTGATATTTTTGGCCACAAATCTGAGCAAAACTAGTCAAGACAGTGGAGGACTTTCCTTCAGCAATGAACAGCTGATTAAGGACAGTTATGAAATAAGAAGTTAGTGTGGTTTAACTGAAGTGGGGTTTTGTCATAAAGATACACTGGCAGGAGAGTTAGAGGAGCTTGTACTAGGATGACAGAGTCTGTGGTGCCTAAAGAGGAAAGTAAGGACATAATAGGGAGGGGGATAAAGGAGTTTGAGAAGTTAGTGTGCCCACAAAATGAAGTCCTGTTGAAATTTAAGAACATCTAGAATAGAAAACCCAGGTCAGGTGAGTGGAAGGGAAGAAAAGTATAAGTCAGAGAGTGGGATGTTGGAAATTCAGATCTCAGAGGTGGGTTTATCATTGATGATAGACATTCTGGAGTAGGAACACATGAGTGAGGACTGAGGTGGAAGGAAGGAAAGATCACAGGAGCTAAGGAGGCTAAGGACCAGAAAGAACAGAGTATAAATGCCAAGGATGAGTAAAGTCATGGGTGAGGAGAGGGTGGTGGCCCAAGTGCTAAGGTCATTGTTATGGCTTGTGTCTAGATGTCCCCCAAAGCCTCATGCAGACATAGGTGGGGCTTTTAGGAGGCGGCTGGATCTGAAGTTTGTGATGCTGGGATCAAGGGTGTGTGATTACTAAATTAGTCCACTGATTGTTTGGCTTAGTTCTGGGTAGGATTAAAGGTGCCTCACTCTGGGTGTAAGTGCTATCTGCCCTAAGCGTGGGTAGCCTGAATAAGATATGAGGGACAGAAGAGGGTCTCTGGTCACTTGTAGCTTGCTGCCTTCTGTCTGCCATGAACTGTTTCTCTTCTGCAGTGCCCCTCTGCATACCACCCTGCCTTGGAGCCTGCTAAATATGAACTGAAACCTCTACAAACTGTCAGCTAAATAAACCTTTCCTCCTTTAACTTTGGGTATCAGGTATTTTGTCTGAACAATGATAAAAGTAACCAAGACAGTGATGGAGAAAAACTTGACATTGCCAGGTGACACTAATGAGGGGGAGAATAAGCATGCACATTGGATGGCCCAGTTCAAAAGAACTAGGGTTTGTGAATGATAAAAAGGAGACGTGTCTTAAATATGCCACTGAGGTGGGAGTGGGGGATACAGAAGATACTTACCTTTTCTAGGCCTTGGGATACATAGGATGGGGAAGGAAAAACATCTTAATTCAGCAGTATAGGGAAAGTTCAGAGAAATTGAAGATGGAACAGATTTTGCTCCTGAAGACCATGAAAACCATAGACTAGGATGTTGGAAGGAAAGGAGTATGGTAAATGGGATTCAAATTCAGGAACATAAAGAGCAGTATAGGTACAGCATATCAGCACCCAATCCCAGCTTCTCTGTTAATTGAGGTAAGAGGATTACAAATTTGAGGCCATCTTGGGCAATTTAGTGAGACTCTGTCTCTAAATAAATAAATAAATAAATAAATAAATAAATAAATAAAATGTTGCTCAGTGGTAGACAACTTGCTTAGCATGTGCAAGCCCTTAAGTATAACCCTCAGTACAAAAAAAAATTTTTTTTTAATTTTTAAAATATGTGTGCACTTGATAAAAAATTCTGTATTTCATTTTTAAAAAACCTGTCTCTTTGGCCCACAGGTGGGAGTCCTGAGCTGTTCTGGTGCCCTTGTTATTATCTTTTGTGATCTTTTCCTTGCTGTCACTGTGACCATGCCCAGAGATGATAAATGGCAGACATGGAAATAATCCAGTTCCACCAGTGCTCAGCATTCTGCTGCCCCCTAGGGCCAGTGGTAAAAGCTGCAGCTGCTGCTCCTCCAGCCGCCATTTTGACCTTCATGGAAGAAGCAGTAACTGCTTTTCTGGCTTTATGGAAGTGTTCCCAAATGAACCCCTAACACTGGGAAGGAGAAGCAACTGAGGAAAACAGGAAGAGAAGCACGCTCACACGTGGCGCATGGCGTCCTCGAAGAGAACCAGGTCCATCACTGTGTTGACCTCGTTGTGGTTTTCCAAGGCTTCCACCAGCGTCTGAGTCAACGCTTCCCATGACTGTACTGGCATGTACTTGGGCTCACCAATACCATTTGCGAAGTGGCAATACACGTTCAGGCTTCGGGTCTGTGCCACGGTCTCTTCAACATCCTGGTGATGAGACATAGGAACTAGGACCTTTCTCAGTGACTCTCAGTTTTGATTTCACAGAGTAGCTTTGCTTTTTCTCTCTGCACACTCCTTGAAAATTAGGTATCAGTGCTATTTCCAATACTCTCTCCCTCTTGAGAAGCCCCATGTAAAGCTGATGTTTAACTTTTTTTTTTTTTTTTTTTTTTTTTTTTTTTACCAGTTCCATGAAGTCATGGATACTGTTCTTTATCCCTTGTGGGCTGAGGATGGAACATGGAGGGTGGAGGTGTCCTCCTCTTAAGTGTAGTAAGAATGCTTCTGTGGTCAGAAGCCTGGATGAGGATACATGGCTGGATTTCTCTAAGCATGGTCTCTATCACCAGTGTTGCATATAGGAAATTTTCACCCAATGGCTTCCCTTCCCCTACATCCATTCCAACAAGTTCTTGCTCCCTGATCCACAGCATAACCATCAAACGTGCTTTCCTGTTGGGGCTGACTGCTCACCATAGGAGGTCAGCTTTGACATTGTAAGTTCTGTCCAGAGGGCTTGGTTTCTCAAGAATGGTTTATTAGCCATCCTTAGGTTACTGGTTTATTTGTGGGGACATAGATAATCTGAAGTACTTAAAGTAAAACTTCTGATTTGTAAAAAGTTGCATGAGGATTTGCTTGCCTTGTTTCAAAACTTATGCACGAGGCAAAGGTTACCATGTTGAATAAATACCTAGTAATAACTCAATTAATCTAAAAGACATGGAGCCTATGTCTCTACTACTAATCTATTCTTTATATATTGAAGAGAATTTTTAAATTTAATGTTAGAGGAGCAAAAATGAACTATTAACTTGTCAAAATATAATACCCAAGACTTCAGGTAGTAAGAAATATTGTACAGGAGGCAAGTCTAAGAAAGAACATGCTTTCTAAGACACAAGTAAGGGAAGTTATGGCTGCTCAAGTTTTTGTCCTCACCTGTTGTTATTTTCTCCTGAAGGTCAGATTAGAAGACCTACCCAGAAAACACATAACTAGTATGCTATTTACCAGTTGGGGCACTGAACCAGGGCATAAGTTAGTGCAGGTTAGCCTTCTAGGCTCATGAGATAAGATCACCAAACCTAATGTAGGGAAACTGAGGAAAATAACAAATACAAAAAATTCAGGACTGCTGCCTGAGTATAGGAATAAAGGACTAGAAAGAGTTAAATATCAGTAAGTTATTATTCAATATTCTGAAAGTGGGTTCAGTGCCATAGAAAACCCTTGAACTATCCTAGCTTTGCTAGAGAGTAATGATAAATGCCCAGAAACTTGAATAAGATGTAAATGCTATGCAGGAAAGTTGCTTTTGCTAGTTTAGGTAAACACAGAATAAATGTGGAAATCCATCTATTTCCCCTCTTTGGGAAGAGGCTAACATACTGGAGATCAGTTATGATGGCATCAATTTACACTAAGGATCTAACGGAAGATAAACAGAAGTACAGTGTTATAAAGCTTTGTCTACAAGGGTTCTGTGATTAATAAATAAGTCTCCACTTCTACAATCAGAGCCATGCTATACAGAAGGGAGAGAAAAAGAAAACAAACCAACATGGTGAATCAAAGATTTCTTAACAGTGATGCCAGATCACATAGGGGCATGAATCAGAGAACTTGAAGCTTTTGATGGTGGAAACAGGATTGTATAACTTCTAAGGTGGAAATGTGGCAACTTTTCCGTGATACAAGTACCAAGATTTACTGCAGGCAAGGGTGCTTTAGGCTGGCATTTGAAGTGTTGCTGGGGAAAGATAATGGTAGCTTCCATTTTATCAAGATCCATGATCAAAAGGATGTGCTTGCCCCTTGCACAAACCCTCTGAAGGAGCTCTACTTCAAAAACTGAGTCCTCCTCCTTTAATATGTTTGCTCAGACCAACTTATGGAGATAAGCGAGTTTTATTTGTGGAGTGAGCAATGAATACATAAATTGGCTAACTGCAGTGCTCAGAGAAGGGCATCTAAGATGTGAGAGTTCTGAACATCAAGCCCCATGAAAATGATGAGCAAAGTAGAAGAATTTAGGGTATTTGGCCTAGTAAAATGCACACTGAAATAAGTTATTTAAAATTCTGTCCAACCATTTGAAAGACTACTATAGATTGGGATACAGTAAATACCTTCAGAGATAGAGCGAGGATCTTGTGGGGAAAAAATATGTAACTAAACCAAAGTGAGTGTTATAGTTTGGGTGTTGTTTTTCCCCCAAAGGTTCATGTGTGGGAAGCTTGCTCCCCAGGGTGGCCATGTGGGATGTGGTAGGACCTTTCAGAGGTGGTGCCTAACAGGGGGTGAGTAGGTCATTGTGGGCACTGCCCTCTGAAAGGATTGATGCTGATCTTATGAGGTGAGTATCAGTTCTTATAAGTGTGGTTTGTTACTGATGGTGAGGCCGATCCATGAATCTCTCCCATTTCCTGACTCATTCTGTGGTCTCTTTCATACCGTCTCCCGCCACTGTGGTGCCATCCTCTGTAAGTCCCTCATCAAAGCCTGAATTAACAGGAGACTGCCAGTCAGTCTCCCAAATTATGATCTAAATAAACTTCTTTTTTTTTGCAAATTACCCAGACTCAGGTATTTTGTTATAGCAACAGAAAAAAAAAAAAAAAACTAATGAATTAGGGACAATATGGCAAAATTATATATAAGCCTTAATTATTGATTAGTTCAAGTGAAGATAATAAGCAGTAGGTTTTGATCAGTAGAAGGCTCATTGTTAATTGTAGAGGTAATTTTGATGCTAAGAAATGAAATATAATGTCCAGAGGTGTTAATTTATCATTGCTTCCCGAGACAGGTTCCATAATTTTATAAATTATTAATAGTTCTGTGAAGAGAAAAGAGTTTTAGGGTTCTATGCCTTTGCAAAATAGTATGTGAATTAGGGTTCTCCCAGATTTCTGGGTTTTAAGTTGCTAAATGCAGGGTGAAATTCCTAGCGAGGGATAAAATACAAAGCACTATACCAACCCATTTCATCATAGACATCTTCTTCCCTACTGATAGAACATATTTTGGGAAACACAGTAACAGAACTGCCATACTTAAGAAAAGGGAAAATGATGGTCTTGCTTTTGGTCAGACCACAGCTGGGTGACAAGAGTCAGGCACCACAATTTCAGAGGAAAGAGAGGATGGGAGAGCAATCAAGATGATGTCAATTTCCTCTGGGTTTGAAAACAACACATCAGAAACAGTTAAAAGAATTTGACTGTTTGGAATGGAGGAGAGAAGACTAAGTAAGGTCAAGATAAATGTCCTTAAACTCTTTGAAAGTTTGGATTTGGCCCAGAATTAGTGGGAAGGGAAATGAATTTTAAGTCATTATTAGACTAAATTTCCAGTCTTCAAAATTGTTTCAAATTTCCAGTTATTAGCACTTCCCAAATGGCTGCTAAGGGGAAGGTGAGATGGTGTGTCCTAGGGATACTGGAGCATCATGGGGTGGCCAACCTGGAAAATGCTACAGAGGGGACTCAGGGTCACGTGGGCACCTGGATTAGCTGATTTCTGTAGATCCTCTCAACACTGAGATCCGTGACTAATTTGTGTCTATTCTTGCTCCTATATGTTTAGCCTGGGATAAATAATGATACAATTTCTTTTCTTAATCTAATCTCTGACCTTTCCGAATGAATGAACTAGATTGTGTCATACAGGTGACCATCTGCATAGTTATCATTATTTTTAAAATGTGAAAAAAAAAACCACAAGACAATACTTACATCAAAGATTTTCTTGAGTACTTCTGTCTGTATTTTATCAAAGAGATCAAAGTCCTTTTCTTCTACCATCTTATCCCGATAAACCCTATTTGATTCATGCAGATAGAGCTTTACTAGATCTTGTGTGGATTTTACACATTCCACTGAGGAGAAAAGAATGCCCTTCAAGGAGAACAGACAAAAAAAAATCACATTAATAACATTTCAGAGGTACACCAGCTAAACAAACAAAAATCTTATGGACTATTTTGTCCGACCTTGGATAATGCCTGAGAATTGTCTCACTGAAGAGTATATGATAGTGGAGGATGCTTGGATGTTGAGAAGGAGCTTGTGGGGAAATACCTAGATGTTTGAGGCAGACAAATCTGATCTCAAATGCTTTCACAACCACATAGCAACTGTATGATGGTAGGCAAGCCGTGTGACATCTCTGAACCTTAGTTTGCTCGCTCTTTAAACTGAAGGAACAATATTGATTTTCTGGAGTCGTTGAAATAATTCAAATTAATATGCCTTAAGGAAGCTAGTGTGTCTCACCTCATATAATAATTTGAATTATTGCTTTGTGCTCATCATAAAGAACTACAACAGCTATAATTTATTTGAATCCATTTATGTGACAGGCACTGGACTAGATGTTTTTCAAGACAATCTCACTCAATCCTCATAATTTTATGAAATAATTTTTACTGTATGCATTATTTTGTAAAAGTGGAGACTGGGATTCAGAAAAATTGCAACAGAGTAAGTTGCCTTACTTCAGAGCTACAACGTTTTGAAACTAAGTCTTCCTGACCTTGGTGACTATAATTTTAACTACTGCTTTTCAAATCACAACAATGAGCCTTGAGGTGGTTTCTCTGCTATTTTTGCATTCTACAAGTGCTGTTTTGAAAACCGATCTAGGTAATGATTGACTGTGTAAAATCAGGGAAACAACAAGACAATCTTACAAATATGTGTGCAAAAATTACATGGAAAAAGTAGCAAACGGAATCCAAGAAAATATTAAGAGGACAACATGTAACAGTCATGTTGAGTTGATTATAGGAATGCAGGATTGATTTAGCATCAATAACTCATCAATGAAATTTATCACGTTGCCAGAATAAAGGACAAAAATAATATAATTATTTCAACAGGTTCAGAAAAACCAGTTAAGTTTCTACACACACTTGTGATTAAAACTCTTAGGAAATTATAGATAGAAGGAAATTTTCTTAACCTGATACTACACTTCCCTTAATGACAAAATAGCAAAAGGGTTTTCTCTTAAAATTAGGAATGTGACAAGATGCCAGACTTATCATTGTACTACTGGCCATTGTAGGCAGCGCAATAGGACAAGGAAAAAAAAATGATTTAAGAATTAGAAAGGAAGAAGTGCAATTATGCTTTTTAAACCAACAATTTGATTGAAAATATAAGTAGGAACATAATGCTGAACAAAGATACAAAGTGATATTCACTGATGTTTTTTGTACAGAGCTCAGAAATAGTTTCAAATAATACGTTGTGTTATAAACTTGTGCAGCATTTAAGGGCAGAAGAAAGGAAAGAGTGATTGGAAGGAAGAAAAGAGAGTAGTCTCGGGATGGTCTATTTCATTATATGAATTGTGTGGTCACTTTGTGATAATTAACCAAGCCGGATACTCTGGATGTGTGTGCTTTTTTATCTGTATATTATATGTTAATGAAAGTTCATAAAAAGAAAAATGTTCCATTAATTTCTTCTGGTTCCACCCACATGCATATTTTAGCCTCTTTCACCTTATCAACCTCCTAAATATCACTCGTATAAACAATAAAGAGGCCCGGAAAAAGTACCAGGAATCCCAGCTTGTGGAATTTTGTTTGACAGTAAAGTGAGCTATCAGTTGATTTTTACAATCTCTGTTATAACCGCACAGTCAGGCTGACTGACAGTAAAGGGCTGAGTAAAGGAGACCACGTTAAATACAAATTTTGCCATGTCTTAGATACTTATGTGTAGCCTTGGGATAGGAACATTAGTTAATGATTTCTACTACTCACAGTACTGCCAAATTCTGTTCTGATTTGGATAGATTTAAGAGAAGTGCATGGAAAGACTGATTATTGAGGTTTGGATTGAGTTGGTTTCCCTGAGAGGTATCTGTCTCCTACTGGGCATGCAACCATGCCCTTAGTCTCTTCCATGGGCCTTCAGAGAAGCAGGCAGAGAAGGGCAAAGTAGGGTGGGGAGAAGCTGACTCATCCCTGCAGGAGGAGGGCCAGGAGCTGTGCTCCTGTGAGGACCAACTCTCCAATGCCATACCTGGTGGCTGACAGCTGGAAAGCTGCAAAGAGGCCAGGCGGGATATAGAGCAAAGGTGTTGTTACTTAGGCTGTAGGCCAGGAGGAACAAGCAACAGTCCAGGGAAAGCAAGAGCCTCAGCTTCCCTCTGCTATCTCTGCTCTCTGGTTCCTCCTTGACTTTGTACCAGTTACCATTAAAACTAGACTGGGATGGAGCACTCTTTCTTCAGGAAGCCCTTTGTTGCCCTTAATTGCCTATATGGTGGGGCTGAAGGTTCTAGTTGTGGTTATCAGTTATGTGATCATGGTCAAGGTGTTTGATTGGTCTGTGTCACAATTTTACCCTCTCCAAATTGGAAATACAACTGTCCCTCTGTATCTGTTAGGAATTGCTTCTAGGATCCCCTCAGCTACCAAAATCCATGGATGCTCAGGTCCCATGTAAAACAGAGTAATGTTTGCATATAACTTATGCACAGCCTCCTGTATTTATTTGTCATCTCTAGATTACTTATAATGCCCAATACAATGGAAATGCTGTATAAGTAGCTGTTCTACTCTACTGTTTAGGGAAGAATGAAAAAAAGAAAATGTACATGTTCAGTACAGACACTATTTTAAAAATAATTTTGATTCACACTTGATTAAATCCACCAATGTGGAAACCATGGAATGGAGGATCGTAGTCAGTATTTTACCTTCTTGGGTTGTTGTGTGGATTAAATGAGTTAATGGAAGTAAAAGGCTTAGTGCTAAGCTCAATACAGGGTAGCTATTACTATAGACTAAGGTCAGATTTTTAACTAGGGCCTGTTCTGGTCTTAAATTATCTTCTAATCTCATCTCTCACCAAACCCCTCCAGATTACCCTGTTCATGCCAGGCTGAATTACTCATTATCTCTCTAACACCATTCATATTTTTCTGCTTCCATGACCACTGTGTTGCCATCTACTAGCTAGTGCTCTCTCCAAACATCTGATGAAATGGGACAATAACATCAATCCCAAAGGGTTCTTGGGAGTAGTGAATTTCAAGTTATAAGGTGACAGTGTGACTGTCCCAACAGGAGCTGTCTCTGGGTTGCTGCTGGTGAAAAGAACTTCAGTTATTCTTCTCCCTTTAGTGCTGCCAGTTGTGATCAATGCAAACTGGATGAAACTAATTTAAATCCTTCTTTTCACTTGGAAAATGTTGATGGTAACTGTTGCCCCCACTCTATAGTGTAGCAATGAAATTCAAGAGAGAGACTGTGCAGTGAACACTATCTCAATTAATGCTCATCCTAGTCGTGGGTAAGTATAAGTGTTGCCACAGTGGATGCCTGAAAACCACGGTGCTACAGGCTTTACAGGCATAGAGCCGAATCTGTCTTGCTGTCTCACCATCCTATGCTTATTTCCTCAACAGAAGTTCAGACAAAGGATTACTATCGAGAACATATAAAGAACTCAAAAAAATCAGACCTCCCAAATTTAAAGACCCACTCCAAAAATGGGCATCTGAGATGAATACACATTTCTCAGATGAAGAAATACTAATGGCAAATAAATATACAAAAAAATGTGCAACATCACTAGTCATTCGAGAGATGCAAATTAAAACAACACTGAGATACCATCTCACCCCAGAAAGAATGGCTACTATTAAGAAATCAACTAATAACAAATGCTGGAGGGGCTGTGGGGAAAAAGGAACCCTTCTTCACTGTTGGTGGGAGTGTCGACTGGTACAGCCACTGTGGAAGTCAGTGTGGAGATTCCTCAGAAAACTAGGGTTGGAGGTCCCATTTGACCCAGCTATTCCCCTTCTGGGCATCTTCCCAGAAGAATTAAAAACATCGTACCACAGCGATATATGTGCACCCATGTTTATAGCAGCACAATTTGTAATAGCCAGATCTTGGAAACAACCCAAATGCCCATCAACTGAGGAATGGATAAGAAAGATGTGGTTTTTTTTTGTTTTTTTTTTTTTTTTTTTTTTTTTGTGGGTACCGGGGGGTCGACCTCAGGACCTCGCGCGCCAACAGGCGCCCGTGCCGCTGAGCGATATCACCGGCCCCTTTTTCGTATGTGGGATCCGGGAGTCGAACTCGGGCCCTCGCGCTTGCAAGGCAGGCGCTTATGCCGCTGAGCCATCTCACCGGCCCAGATGTGGTATTTTTATACAATGGAGTACTATTCAGCCATAAAGAAGGATAAACTGGAGACTTTTATAGGTAAATGGATGCAACTCGAGAAAATACTCATAAGTGAAATAAACCAGAAGCACATGTGTAAGCATCGTATTATCTCTCTGGTATGAGAAACTGAAAGAGTAAATAAGATCCAAAATGTACAATAGACATGGTGAATCAAAAAGAAACTGGTCAAAAGGAAAGAGAGACTGGAATAGGGAAAAGAAAGAAGGGAAAGGGAAAAAAATTGTATATATATATATATAAGATGGTTAAGATAGATACACTACCATTTTTACTTAGTTCATTGAAGAGTAAGGTTTGTGCCAATAATGTTTGGACAATTGAATGCTAATGTCTGGTGTCCTGAATAACTAACTTAAAGATAGTAATACGTAATGTATTAACCATTGTTACCCTCCTATTATGTTTGTTTGAAAATTTGTTCTTCTTTTGATTTGTTTTGTTTTTTCTTCTCTTTAAAATAAAAAAAAAAAAAAAAAAAAAAAAAAAAAAAAGACCAGAACGATGCGGTAGAAATGGTCCATGTCAGGAACCTGGATGCCAGGTCCTTCACTAGCTGGCTGTGTACTCAGAGACAAATCTGTTTGATCTGTGTGGGTCTCTTTTTCCTTATTTTAAAAATGAATTAATGTTTGGGAATCAATCTGGTCCAAGACTACTGTTCTTAGCCAGCCTAGATGTGTTCTCAGAAACTTTACCATACCATGGGGCTCTGTGGCTTCCCCTTCGCATTAAGCCTTTCATGGTTCTTAGACCTCTGAACCAGCATTTAGCAGTTCCTGCTTCTTATAACAAAGAGTCCTGTCTGGAACATGCTGGCTGTATGTCCTTAGGCTCTGGGTCTTTGCTTGTCTCAGGCTCCCCAGGGGCCTATCTACACAGGCAATATCCTGGACAGTTAATTCCAACTATATACATCCATGTGGATGGTCATATCACTGCCTGATTACTTCATTTTGGCACTGGCCTATGGGTACCATAGGTATAAAAGGCATCTCTCCCTCCATAATAAGCCAGTGCTAGCTTGGGGAAGGAGTCTCTTTGGAAAGGATGGGAGATTTGTGGAATCTACCATGTGAAGATGTTGTGCCTGACCTGGGGGAAGAGGGCCTGGAGTTCTGACGGGGATGGCTCAAGCAACAGGAAGCAATGGGCAGACAGTCCATTGCTGATCAGATGAGCATCCGAAGGATCTGAAATGGCTTTGGCTTGGAAATGAACTGGAAGTTTTAGGACTGAGGCTGTCTCAGGGGACAACAGGTGACAGGTGTTATGTTATGGCATGATTTCTATTTTGCCTAGTTTCAGGGACATTCTTTTTCATTCTAAGAACAATGGGTTTATCACCAGGGGTTCCAAAATAGTTTTTCTTTCTTTTGTGCCTTTTTTCTTCCGAGGCATGCTGGAGTCATTATATGACATGATCTTCAGGATGCTGAGCCTTCTCAGATCCAAAAAATCCAACTCAGAAACATTATATTTACAAAGAAAAAATATGTAAGTTGCAAATAAAGCTCTATTTTGTTAAGATCTTCCCCATGGAGCAAATGGCACTTTTTATCTGTTTATGTTCATGACTCCATATAAACTGTGCCTTTGCCTAAGAGTTTAGCATTCACTATTTTATTAAGAATGGAAGATCTGATACTTACCCACACATGTTCGTTGCAGCACAACTCACAATAACCAAGGTATGGACCAGCCTAGCCTAAGTGCCCATCATTGGATAAATGGATAAAATGTGGTATATCTTACACAGTGGAGTATTAGTCATAAAGAAGAACAAAACCATGTCTTTTGCAGGAAAAATGACTGAAACTGTAGGCCATCATGTTAAGTGAAATAAGTTAGATTCAGAAAGGCAAGTATCATGTTTTCCTTAATATGTGGAATAAAAAAAAGAGACAAAAAATAGGAGAAAGATTAATAGAGGAAGAGAATCAGGAGGAAAAGAGGGGAGCAGTTTGTAAGATAGGTAATGGGGGTACGGATATGACCAAAATACGCTCTATGCATATATTCATGAATGAAAATACCACATAGATGAAACTCAGTATTTTGTAAACATTTTATGAAGCACTTAATAAAAAAGAATAGAAGACTTTGGATCACCCCTCAGCTTTCTAAGTGACTCACAGCAGATGAACTCACCTGGAAGATGTTGGCAAAATCTCTGAGATTAAAAATGTAGTGGAATTTGATCGCTGTGGGCAGGAAGGCAGTGGCGATTTTCTGGTGGAATGTGAGGGCCAGGTTAATCAGCTGGGGGATAGATTTCTGCACAGATGTTGGGAAGTTTCCCAGCTTCAGATGCTGGGACAGGATGGTGCTGTAGATGGAGGAGAGGGCATCTGCTCCCGGAAAGGAGAGGACAAACACGCTGAAGTGGCGCTGCATGGGACACAAAAGTGAGACGTCCTTGTCATGAGGTAAAACTACCTCTTCCAGAGTTGGCTAAGATCATGAAGAATTCTTATGAGGGTTCTGAGTTCTACATTGCAGTCACATTTCTCATGCTACACCCAAAGTGGGATTGAACCTGAAATGACTAGTGGAATAAAGGACTTTGGATCTCTGGTGAAAGATGGCTACACAGAGAGCAGGAAGAGAATCTAAGTCCAGACATGAATTTCATATGTCCATATTATCTTGGAAAAGTCATTTCATCTCTCTAAAGTTCCTTCGTCTGAAGAATGTAGAGTTGAATCAAATGAACCCTATGATCCATTCCAGCTCTAAAAGCTTTGTGACCCTGGAACTAGGAGTTCCTCTGTCCCTCCTAAAAATGCATGCCATCTGATTACCCACTCTGAGTGCCTGCACAGGGAAAAGGCCAATTATTACTTAAAACCAAGTGACATCAGCCCTGACAAGGTAGTATGAGGGCTCGGGTCCCCCCCATACCTGGCTCCTCCCATACCTGAAGCCGTGGATTGATGGTGAAGCTGCCTGCGGTGGGATTCATACAGGAAATATACTGCACATTCATGATCTCCTTTAGGGATAGCTTGTTCCGATCATACCTGCAACAGAAACCTCCAGTAAGAGTGGTGTGAGCGCCGAGGCAGGTGAATGTTCCATTCATGTGAGGTAGGATGTATCTTATCATTCATGGGTTTGGGTGGTTAAAACAAAAAAACAAACAAATCTAGATTCAATGTTAGAAACCAAAGAGACAAGATCCTAGGACATATTTCTGAGAAACCCAGTAGCTATGGAACTTAGCTACCCCGCAGCACAGAAAGGAGAAAGCACAGGGATGCGTGAGAGGTAGGAGGAAACTCAGAGGTGTGTGTCAGCCCAGGAGGCAGAGGAGACCAGCATTTCCAAAGCAGAGAGTGGTCACCCACACGAAGTGCAGCAAAGAAATACAGCAGTCCAAAAAGGTCCCTCAAATTTGCACTAACAATGCAGTTGATAGTTCAGCAAGAACACTTCAGTAAAGCTGAGGGAATAGAAATCAAATAATAGGGAGTTAATGAATGAGTGGGAGACAAAGAAGTGAGGAGAGAATAGAGACATTTGATTAAATATGGGGAGAGACAAAACAGTAATTGGAAAATGATTTTTTTTTAAACGTGGGTAATGGGAGTCGAACTCAGGATCTCGCATTTGCCAGCAAGCACTTGTGCTGCTGAGCGATATCACCGGACCTTTTTTTCCTTTATGTGGGTACCGGGAGTCGAACTCAGGACCTCGTGCTTTCCAGGCAGGAGCTTATGCAGCTGAGCCATCTCACTGGCCCTGGAAAATGATTTTTTAACACAGCTGAATAAATTTATTCAAGTTTCAATGACATGGAAGAGCAAATAAGGAGACGGAGGAACTAGTTGATGAATGGAGGGTTATAGGCAGTAGAGTCAGGATGCAGGTGGGTGGTAGTTAAGTCTTAGGCAAGAAGTAGTAGGAAGGCAGAGCAAAGCATGCAAGTGCGATATGTGGATCAGGAAGCAGGGAATGGAGCTGGCACTGGTGTTCTCTGAAGAGGCAAAGCCCTCAGCTGAGGTGGTGCAGGATGAGGAGAGAGAGGAGATGGTATGAAAAGACGTTTCCGAAAGAGAACGTGCAAATAGAGAAAGCAATACGACAGAATTTACAGGAGGTTTCTAATTCCTGTTTAAGATTTGTGAAAATAAATCTAAAGTAAAACTAGTTTGACTTTGGTTTTTCCAGTACAGCTAAGTTGCTCAAATACTAAAGTGCAGGTTGAGGGTTGTTGTACATAGTAGGCATCCAGCGAAGACTTTGGAAGGATCTAACTCAAGTTAGCATCTTCCCTATAATCCTTCCTCTCAATTCTCTCTTCCCACTCGCCATTCTTTCTCAGCACCTGAATCAGTGTGAGATAGGAAGGTGAGCCAAAGTTGTTTAAGCCACTGACTTCTTTTCCTGGTCTTCAGACCTTTTGGCATTAAAAGCTGTTCTGTTGCAAGAGAGACCATCAAGTCCTGTGCATCAGAGATGCAGGCTAGAAGGGCTGCAGACACAGCGGGTTGGGTGCTGTCGTGGTTCACCGGCTGCATGCTGTGGGACCGTGGTAGGAGGGATTCACCTGCTGCAGGCTGTGGGACCATGGTAGGAGGGATTCACCTGCTGCATGCTGTGGGACCATGGTAGGAGGGACTTCACCTGCTGCATGCTGTGGGACCATGGTAGGAGGGATTCACCTGCTGCAGGCTGTGGGACCATGGTAGGAGGGATTCACCTGCTGCATGCTGTGGGACCATGGTAGGAGGGATTCACCTGCTGCATGCTGTGGGACCATGGTAGGAGGGATTCACCTGCTGCAGGCTGTGGGACCATGGTAGGAGGGACTTCACCTGCTTTTGAGACTTGGGGAAAACGCAAGCCTTCCGGAAAGCACAATTTTTGAGATGAGTCTTTTCTTTTTGCTTTTATAGTACCCCGCAGCTCAAAAAATTTCATTAACACGTATTAATTGTACTTATTAATGGAGTTCAGTGTGATATATCTCTATCTGAATTTATTGCATGCTGATAAAATCCAACTTCCCCTTTTCCATCCTCTACTCCACCTCAACACACACCCTCCCCAATCTTTAATAATCACTGAGATGAGTCTTGAAGAAAAGGGGAGGTTTCTTAGATGAGAGTGCAGTACCTCTCTGGCAGGATCTTTCATGCAAACTTCAATGGCTCTGTTGAGAGGGCACCCCAGAAGACAGAGAATCCCATGAGGAGATGGCTGAGCCGTGGATTCTCAGCTTGGACCTGAGCTGAGATTTGCCACTCACCGTTGCCTGCCTGAGGCTTTGCCCCCTGAGTGTGCTCTTACCAGTGGCCATAGTCCAGATGCTGCCTGATGATGGTGTGCGGCTGCACAGTCCCATAGGCATCCACTTCGGGCATATTCATGTCATCAACGAAATAGATGAGCTTCTTCTTCCCTGGGGGACCGTAATTTCTTCCAGCTTTCTTTTCTAGAGGTTTCTCCAGGGCAGCTGAGGAAAGATTCAGTCAGTGAGAGAGAGATTTAAATCTCACAGGCCAATACTGAGACAGCATAGTTTTCCAGGACAATACACTGAGTGTGCAAATAAGAATAATAACCACTCCGACTAGCTTCAGCCATTCCGCAGCACCTGTGGAGCTGGCAGTTACTAGGCAGTATGGTGCTGGTACGCATTGAACATCTTACTTCATGCGCTGTGCTATGTTTTTGCAAACATTTATTATCTCATTAACCTTTATAACATGACCCAGAGGTTAGTGTAACTTCCTACTTCATAGATACAGGAATTGAGGCTTAGAAGAACTAAGTATGAAGGAAAAGCCAGGATAGAAACCAGTGCAGGTAAACTCCAAAGCCCTTCCTTCTTTTGTCATCCTTGTGGTCCTCAGTTCTTTGTTTGTTTGTAGATTAGAAATTGAAGATGCCCTTATAGTCCCAAGGCCAGGCACTCTCTCCCCAAGGAAATCTACAAATAGTGATCCTGGGTAGGCTTATCATCTTTCTCTGAGAGAGCAAAAGGGCACAAAGGCTGTGGCTCTCATCACAGGCCTGGTGGAGACTCCTTCCATCCCAGGCCCTCAGAGTGGAATCACTGGATATTTTGCCAGTAGACTTTCCAGAGAGTTCATCTCACAGGGCTTTCCATGATGGTAAACAGAAACAACAGTGTTAGGGAATTACTTAGATGTTTCCAGTGTCATGTAAGGCTCCCTCCTCTCTCTTCCTTTCTCTGGCCCCCTATTGGAACATCTCAGTGCCTCTGTGGACACTAAGTACAGAGATTCTCTTCTGGACAAGTTCCTTCAAATACCAAGCCAAAGGGAAGGAATCAGACAGCGTAGTTTCTAGCCTGATGGGACTTGTTTAGAACAAACTTAAGTAACAGGGTGGAGATATATGATTATTTTTCAGAAAAGCAATTAAATATGCATGGATTGCAAGAACCAACACTTTTTATTATAGCTGGAAGCTCTAAGAACCACCTGATTTCTTCTCTTGAAAAACAAGTTTGTAAACAAGGAGAAAGTGTCAATAGACATAGGAAGGTGACAGATAGAAAGACAAGTTCCTTCAAGAAGCCCAAATATTCTAATTTCCTGGTCCTGAGTTAAATTAAGTGTTTCAAATATGAATTAAATTTAAATTGAATTAGCATCCAATTAACATACACTATCAACCAATTAATCACCCAACACCTCACCCCCCCAGATATAACAACTATATACAAGATCTGTCAAAATGAAATATAATTAATGGGCTGCCAAGGACATGCTTTGAGAACAGTCCTGCTAATAGAAAATTTTCTCCTAAGGAAGACTTGTTTCTCCTCTTCCCAAGGCAATGATATTCAAATCAACCCCTGGAATTAAGCAGACCCTGTAATTTGGGTTGATTAAGCTCTTTAAGCATCTAAAGGATTGTTGAGGAGAAAAGCATGTCAGTTAGCAAGAAGTAGCCTTGGAGTTTGCTAGATTATTTCAGATGGTTGATGTGAAGTTTTCCAGAGAATGAAAGGAGAAGCACACACAGCTTTGATTCTTTCTTGGCCAACCTCTGCTTCATGTTACCTCTAGATGCAATGTCTCTGAGGTATTCTGTTCCCAGGCAGAATTGGAGGAGTAGGAGTGGTTTAAAGCTTGAGGGAAACTGTTGTTGAAGATGCAAAACAAATAAGACATAGAGAGAAATGGGACTCTCTTCCCATGCTTATGACTGAATTCTGATTGTTATAATAAAGACTGGAGACTCAAGCCCATAGCTGGGCCAACAGCTCATTTCTTACTTACTCAGTTTCTCTTTATAATCCATATAGAACAACAGAGTTCAGCTTGTGGTGGTATGTACAAGTGCCCTCTGACCAACTGGGTCTATGTTTTATTTCTGCCATTCACAGAGCACCATCTTATATTTGAAGAGCAAATTAATTGTCAAAGTGGTTTCCTATAACCTTATGTCACCATCTCTGAGCTACCAATCTTGTCCCTTGGCTCTCATCTGGTAACTGCAACATCCTCCCCAAAGGTCTCCTTGCTCTTCCACTAGATTCCTTCCACTGTATTTGCCAAAAAGCAGACAGTGGTAGCCTGGAGATATGTAAGCCAAATCATGACAGTCTGTTGCTTAAAGCTCTCCATGGCATCCCATCTCACTTGGAGCAAAGCCCAGTCTGTCTACTTCTGCACTTCCATCTTGTACCTCTCCTGTTTTTTCCCCCTCCACTCTCTGCTCCACCACCCTGCTTCTGATACACTCATCACTCACAGCCCTGGGGCCTTTGCTCTGGCTATTTCCTCTGCCTGGAGTCCTCTTCTTCTAAATGCCAGCATAGTTTGCAGCCTCATGTATCTACTCAAATACCATTGCCTCTCCAGTAAGGCCTTCCCAGGGCTCTTGCTAAAATTAAACTCACCTCCTTCATCTGCCCTTGCTTCATTTTTCTTCACAACTCTCAACAGCACTTCATGTCCTATACCTTTAACTTATTTATCTTGTTTATTATCTCATCAAGCTTTTCCATACTAGAATCTAAACTCCACAAGGACAGGTATTTTCCTCTGTTATTCTCACAATCATATCTCCAGGATGTAGTCCATTATCTAGTACAGAGTAGAGGGCTCAGGAATCACTTATTAAATTAAGCCAGGAATGAATGTATTTTGTTATTATAACAAGCCCTATGAATTAAGAAGAGAAAATCTTATTATCCCCCTATAGCAGTTAAAAACATAGAGGCCAAAGGTGGTTAACCTTGCCATTATTAGAATTCAGGTCCTTAGATAGTGCTTCCAAGGAAGGGGACAGAGCTCTTATAAGCTCTCTATCCCAGCCCTCTCTAGGCTGCCCTTTAATTTGCAGTCCCACTGGCTCCTCAGCCTCACTTGAATTTCAGAGCAGCTCAGTCCTTCATCCATGCAGTACTGCCAGGGACCCAGCTGTATGAGCATTTGACACACTCTGCATCATTGACTCCCACAGAATCCTAGGATTTATTATCACTACCTCTACAGGGCTTTTAGGAGATGAGAAAACTGAGGATTAGAGAAATGAAATGATTTCATTCAAGGTTAAACAACTACAGAGTGGCAAAGCCAGGACTTTAACCATAGCAGGTCTGCCTGGCTGTGGAACCTCATGCAATCAGTACTACAAACTGCTCCTCAGAGGTGGCTCCCACCCTTGGGGAATCCTCAGTTAACTTGTCACTTGCACCATATGATTTTACAGCAATCCTTAATAATTAATTATGTCTTACTTTAAGCTAACATGATTGTGTATGAGTGTTTGAACTACTTTCCTTTCATGTTATCTAATTTTTCATGTTAGGACATTTCAGTTGTACTTGTAAGGAGTTTCAATTTTATTTATTTATTTATTTATTTATTTTTTGTGGGTACCGGGGGTCAAACTCAGGCCCTTGCATGCCAGCAGGCGCCTGTGCTGCTGAGCGATATCACTGGTCCTTTTTTCGTATGTGGGTACCGGGAGTCGAACTCAGGACCTCGCGCTTGCCAGGCAGGCACTTATGCCACTGAGCTATCTCACTGGCCCTCAGTCTATTTTATAAAACATAATTTCATGAGTATAGAAAGAATACATACTCATTTTAGAATTATTAGAAAGTATAGAAAATCACAGCCATGAAAGTGGAAACGGCATGATTTGAATAACTTAGTAACACAACTTTCAGTAATTTAGTGTATTTCATTCTAGTTATCATTTCTGTTAGATTTTTCCACTACAAACCACACTTTATACTGAATATACTGTTTGTATACATTTTAATTTTCTTTTAGCATATTGTTAACCTTTTTTATAATAATAAACGTATTCCTAAAACATGATTTTAATTACTGTATTGTGTTGCATAATTTGGATATACCAAAATTTATGGAATGATTTCTTTATTGTCTGAAAGGTATGGCTTTCAATTTCATTATACCTTGAACCTCCTACAATTCCAAGCAGAATGTCTTGCTCACCAGATGATAAATCATCGATAATTTAACTTGAGGTTTTGTCTTGTCCTTTTTTGGGAGGCATTAAGTGAAAGGGAGCTGTCTGTCTATAATAACATAAGCCCAGTGTCCCTTCTTTATGTTTTAAAATTATTTATTAGTACATGTTTGCAGTACAAGAACTAACAAACAAAAATTAGACCACCTAAAATAAAAGACCCAATCAAGAGATGAGCAAGTGAAATAACGGATACTTCACAGACAAAGTACCAATGGCCAACAAATACATGAAAAAATGTTCAGCATCTCTGGCTATTAGAAAAATGCAAATTAAAACAACACTGAGATTCCATCTTACACCAGAAAGAATGGTTATCATCAAGAAATGAAAAAATAACAAATGTTGACAAGGCTGTGGTGAAAAAGGAACCCTGCTACATTGTTGTTGGGAATGCAAACTAGTACAATGATGGAAATAAGCATAGAGATTCCTCAGAGAACTAAAATTAGAAATTCTGTATGGCCCAGTGATCCCCCTTCTAGGTACCTTCCCCAATGTCCCTTTGAAATTGAGAGTTTGATTAAAACTTTTAAGGTCCTTCCCAATTTTAAGTTTTAATGAACAGATTACAGAGATCCATTTTACACACAGATTCAGACATTTGAGTTCCTCTCTAATTAGTGTAATTAAGAACTCAAATATTTGTTGATCTAACAATTCAAATCACAGTTGGATGGCAAGAGAATTCAGGACTGTGATGAGCATTAAGTTTAGCCTTCTCCCTTTATATGGAAACCATAAACCCTTCAGGGCCTTAATGAAAGTCTCTGTTTCTCCTTTTCTGTCTCTAAATTATCCTGTTTGTGGATCCTTGCAAATGCTATTATTTAGAAAAATTACTTACTTTTTCAAAAAGAATAAAAAGACATTAAGGTATTTGAAGGGACATAAGACAGACCAACTAAAATATAGATCTAAAAGGGGATGCAAAACAATATAGAATGAAAAGAAACTTACTAGTTCCAGTAATTTGGGGCATTAATGTAACCACATAAACATTTATCTGCTTATTTGAAAGCTCAGAACTAAAGCTATTTAATTTCATAACCATGACACCCAAGATCACTGGCACTAATCCACCCCTTTTTTTATATAAAAAATTTCCAGGCACTAAATTCTAGGAGGCAGATATGGAAACTCACAAAAGATTCAAAATGGTCTGCAACTGAGACTTTACAGAAATAAAAATAACACAAAATGATCTTTAATCATACTAACTTCAATAAAACCCAAGGGTGCACTATCAAATTGTAACTCAGTGATGGAATGAAAACAAGGTGGCTGGGTTTGTGGAGTTCAGAGAAGCTGAAGACTAGAAAATGAACACAGATCTTTGCATCTGTCAACTTGAGGCATCAGTGCTACTAATCTGTGCTTGTGAACCTATTGAAGAACAGTTAATTGAAGGCTAAGTTTTTCAATGAACAACTGAATGTACTATGATAGTTACTATCAAAGAGAAAGATATCTACATGCTCCAGATATCGGATACACAGAAGCAAACTCGGCATTCTATCATGGAAATTAAGATGCATGCCATACAGCTTAGCAAAGTAGAAGGCCTGCATAGTTGAATGAAGACAACTTCAATATTAACTCATAGGGTGACTTTGAGGGAAGTCACTTAACACCTCTAAACCTCATTTACTTATAAAATGGGAAGTATCATCAGATCTGCAATGGAAACCGTTTGCAATCTCATTCTCTTTAGTCACTTTCCAGTGAGGGTGGCCGTGTGACAGTTTTGAACAGTAAGAGACAAACATGAATCTACCATTTCCCGACATTGGCACCATCCTCCCCCTACTTGGAATGCAAATGTGAGGTGACAGCAGCCATTCTGTCACCCTAAGGGAAAAAAACCAATGGAATAGCAAATATTTTCGCATTAATATCATTGAACATTTGATCCTGAGTTTGCAACTGCCTACCTTCAGACTTTTTATTGTGTGGGGGAAAAATGTGTATGTCATTAGCACATTTTCCATTATTTGTAGGCAAAAGCATTACTGACACACTACCTCATAGGATGGGGAAGATTAAATGAACTAAAAAGGGTAAAGCCCCTAGCACAAAGGTGGACACACTGAACACTAAAGAAAGCACGTGCTATCTATGCTGGTGAGCTATATGTGGGCTTGAGGCACAGTACTCTTTCATATTCCAGTAAGTTCTGAATCTATGTTTAGCAAAGTACTCAATGGAGACTCCAGAATGGATGCAGTGGAAGTGAGGAGAGATGCAGGAATTATCAGCAACTGCCTCCTCTATAAAAGAACATCTGACATTGAGAAAAACAGCATTCACTGGGCTAGCAGAGTGCGGGAGTTGCAAAACTTCACCCTGGAGATCTCTAGGAATCGACCCACTGGGTAGAGTTATTGTCTATTTGAAAGTTGGAACACTTCTTCCAAAAACATTAGTTTTTCTTTCAGCATAGTTTTTGTTAAACTCCCCCCCACACACACCTTTTTTAAGGAAAAGGAATTTGCTTGTGTTCTTTTTGTTTTGGCAGTTGAGGTTGAAAAATTATTTTATAACATAGATTCTTAAAATTGAGAAGCATTTTGCCAATATTGTGATAATAATAGCTTCCACTTACTAAGCATTTACTGTTATGTTAGGAATCATTTGAGTGTTTTATAAATTTTATCTTACTATTCAAGAATGACAAGAATGAACTATTGATTCACTCAGCAGTACAGAGAGATCTCAAAATCATGCTGAGTGAAAAAAGGCAGGCAAAGGGAATGAGTACTGAGTGATCTCATTGTATAAAATTGGAGAAAATGCAAACTAATCTAATCATGACAAAATGATCAGTGGTTGTCTGGAACAGGGCAGCATGGAAAAGGTTGGGAGGGAGGGATCCAAAGGGATACAAGGAAACTTTTAGAGGGGAAAGTTTTTATTATTTCCATTATGATGATGGTTTTATGGCTGTGTAAATGCTTCAAAACTTACCAAATTGTGAACTTTTAAAATATGTATTTATTGTATGTCAGTTATAACTAAGTAAAACATTTACAGAGAGGTAAAGATGTGAGGAAAATTATGCTGCTTCTCAGTTGGATAATGGGTAAATAAGTGGTGATTTTGTCACATGATGGGATTCTATGCAGCCATGAAAATGAATTCAGTAGCTCTACATGTATCAAAACACTGATTTAAAAAGTTGCCAAAGGAAGGTATATTATGATGTAGATTTAAAATTTATATGTACACATTATTTATTGTATGTGTATGTATGTGTATCACAAATTTAAAGGTGGAATGGTATATACTGACTTCAATGCTCTGGTTCATAAGGAGCAGGAAGGAGGAAGGGAAGGAGCTGGTATATTACAGTTCTAAGACCAGAGCAAAAAGACAACATTTTAGCATCTGTTAAATTGGGGTAGTGGTACATGGGCATCTGTTATGTACTCCACTGTGTGCTTGAAATATTTCATAATTTTAAAAAGTTTAAGTAATTATGCATCCTACTCTCAGTGCATGATTTTCCTTGCCAGCGACAACTGCTGCTACCAGTCACTTGCATGTTCTCCTGGGGATATTCTAAGTATACACATAAGCATCGATGTGTGTGTATGTATGTATTATGTATGTAAAATTTCATAT
Source organism: Erethizon dorsatum (assembly GCA_028451465.1). Lineage (NCBI taxonomy): Eukaryota > Metazoa > Chordata > Mammalia > Rodentia > Erethizontidae > Erethizon > Erethizon dorsatum. The sequence goes on from CM051826.1 coordinate 27,806,667, forward strand.
ATTTTTAAAAAATCATAAAAGTGAACAAATGTTTATATATTTCTTTTTAGACAAGACAATTTGGAGCCTACTACCTACACTGCTTTTCTCACACAATAAAACTTTGGAAATAGTCCCAACTGAGCACATTCTCGTTCTTTGTAATGCTGCTTAGCATTCTACCAAATGAATATTTAGGCTGCTTCCTATCTTCTACCATTACAAACAGGCATTCTGTACTGCTGTCTGGGTGTACAACATGTTCTTCAAAGCAGACCAAACCATACCTACCACATTCAATCTTGTCTTAAATAGCGTCTTAAGTACAAACAGCAGTTAAAACACTGGGCTGCAAAAGAGTAATGGGTTCCTGGAGCAGGTGCAGGCGTTTGCCTCTTCACTGAACAATACCAGAGTAGCTCTCTATGCATCTTCTTTTTCACTATTCTCATTCCCTCTATGATACTGGATTTCTGGCTCCCACTTTTCTAACTGGTGGCAGAACTCTTTCTCCTGCCACTTTGTTGTTCCTAAATATTTTAGAAGTCAAATAATCAAGATTGTTTGGGCTTTGATGAAAGCAAGGGGAAGCATTTTCCAGGTGAAGAAATTTGGCATCTCTGAGCATCAAGGGCAGGGCTCTGTGCATAGCCTTGGTGCATAGCAAAAGCCAGCTGCTCTCTGTTCTGGGTGGGTGAGGTCACAGGAGAGCTGCTTTATCGATCTCCTGGGGCGGGGGAGGGATGGCACCATGCAAAGACAATTAGGGAATTTACAAGAGACAGAAAGTACTGTCCTGGTGAATGTCCAGCTGCGGTGAGAGCCAGTGTTCATCTTGGCTCTGACTGTATTTTGTGACATTTCTAAACAATTTTCAGTGTTCCAACAAGAGCAAAAGAAAAATTAATTCCTTTAGGTGAGGAATCCAGAGAATGACAGGACAGTGCAGTGTGAAAAATTTATCTCCTTTTCCTTAGCTTAAAATTGTACCTTCTATTTAATTTTTTTTACATTATAAAATGAATTTAGTAAGATTACAGAAAAATTGTTGTTCTGGAATGCTTGAATTATACTGCTGATGACAATATAATAATATTAAATATTTATAGCACTTTCCAAAGTATTTTCTTACCAGGGAGGCAGGATAGCCTAGTGGTTCAGAGTACAGGCTCTGGAGTCATACTGTCTGGGTTTAAAGTTTGACTGCACCTTAGTCTGTGCTGCAGGGAAAGCTTGTGTAACTTCTCTGTGCCTTGGTTTTCTCATCCATGAAATGGAGGTAATTTAAGTAAAGTATTTACTTCATAGGGCTGTACAAGATTAAGTAAGTAAAAAACACAAGTATGAAAGTTTAAAGTCAGATTACTTCCTGACACATATCTGGAGAGTGTTGGTAAATGTGAGTTATTATTATTAGTGATTAATGTAGCTGCATTAATAGCATGGGAGTAAAGGCGCAGATCTAGTCATCTGATCAGTTGTTGGATTCAGGGCTTATAAATCAGTTTCCTTGAACAGAAAAGAGGAACCGCATTAGGCAAACTGATGAATGTTCACATTTGAACCGGTTGGGAAGGTTAAGTCTTATGACCACTACCACTAGGCGCTGATGTGATGGCACGAGGTCACAGTGGACGGGTACGACATCACACGGCACGTGGCCTGGAGTGGTAAAGATGGGGCCATTTCCTGGAGCTGGTTGAAACCATAGGCATGTTGCAAGCTTGCTTAGCAAGGACATTATTTTAAAATAAATTAATAAGTGTATAATCAAGTATAAATTATTAAAACAATGTCAATAAAGATTTAAAACTTACCACATTCTAATTAATTTAGCACTTTTACCGTTATCTGTAACCTTGAGGTTACTTCCATCTATTGTATCTGTCAAGTGGAAACACAGTTTTCTTTTTGTGGTACTGGGGATTGAACCTAGGGCCTTTGCACTGAATTACATTCCCAGCCCTCTTTTTATTTTTTACTTTGAGACAAGGTCTTGCTAAGCCACTAAGTTGCCCAGGCTGTGCTCTAACTTGTGTACCTCCTGCCTCAACCTCCCAAAATGCTGGGATTACAGGCCAACACCACCACACCCAGCTGGAAACACTTTAAAACAGTGAGCCACGGTACATCTCTCCCCAGCTCCCTGTTCACTGACATCACATTGGTAGCTTGCTCTTGGCCATGGTGGGATTATTTACACCACAGAAACTGGCAGATGCTACAAACCGGGGCTCGGTTTGTTTTGTACACTTAAGATAATGATAGACAAAATGGTAATGATGCAGAATAAACTCAAAAACATATCAAGTCTATAACTGTCACAATTGGGAAGAGCGCTAAAAATTATTTCAGTATTTAGATGGAAGGTGCTCACATCTTTGATAATGAATGAAGTCCCAACAATCATTTCCTTTTTACTTGTTAACATTCACATTGGAACTGCAGTGAACTGCTGGGTGAGGCCTGGACTTGTGCGACACTTACAGGTTCAGCAGTGGATGAGGTCCAGGGGCTAGTTTTAAAAAGAGGTGAAGAAGTCTCTCTGCTGGGTAGTGGGAGCAGCACGAACTTCTGTTCATATGTTTGAGGCACTTAAGTGCTTTAAGAGGTACAGAACAAAGATAGCGCTACTCTCAAGCAGCATTCAGAGCTGGCTGGGCCCTGATCCTGGCAAAGCTGGCAAAACTGTGCAAAAAGGAGGGACAATGAGCTCTTCTTTTCCAGAGGAGCTGAGGAAACAAGAGTGTAAGCATTCCATGAGCCTCTCCAGGCAATAGCACCACAATGGTTGACAGATCCACACAGGCAGGGACTGAAGGGGGACTGGGGAAAGTATCCAGGCTGGGTGAGTAATGGTCCACAAAGGGTCCACCTGTTCCCCACATTTGCTGGGTCAAGGCCTGGATGATGCAGACAGAGAGGAAAAGTACTGGGTTCACTTTACCAGTTCTAGACCATGGCTCATAGTACCTTGGCCTGCAAACAGCATATATATTAACTCCTTACTTTTTGTGGATTTTGCACCCTAGATGTGGGAAAGCCCAGGCGGAGTCACAGAAGGTGGGGCAGGGCCATGGTTGTTTGGGAAGTAAGATGGGGTTTCCACCTAGCTGTGCCTCTCCTCTCATTTTTTTGGTAGAGTGGCTTGGACACTTTCTCAAAAGAAAGCATTTTCAGTTAATGTGTTGTGTGCTTTTGCAAGGACGGAGACCCTGTTACAAGAGAGGGTTGAGGAGGGCATGACTCTGGCAAGGAGAAGATATCTGCAGTGAGCCTCTTATCACAGAGCAATACCTAGAGGCCCAGCTCCTTTCAGAGCCCAGTGTGGAAACTCTTAGTGAAGGGCACGATCCAGGTGCACTCTGAAGACTGGATGGTGGCCACTTGGTGGTGACCTTGGGCAATCACATCCGCCTTCCTTAGCCTCAGTTTCCCCATCTTTGACATATGAGAGGTGGATGAGACAATCTCTAGAGACACTTCCAGTGCCTGAAGTTTCCATGTCCATCAGATCTCTGTCATCAGGGTGCTGCCCTGCTTTGTGTTGAACATGAACACCTGGCCCCAGAGGAATTTTACAAGCCAGGGAGAAACAAGAGGAGAAAGGGTGCAAAACAGGGCAGAGATGCTGGGTGCCAGAGAAGGAAGACAGAGGTGTGAGGAGGAGGAAGGAGTGAAGAGGTGAGCTGGGGTATGGGGAAGGAAAGGCACCATGGTGAGGTGCGAAGGAAGCCAAGTTAAGGAGGCACGGAGTGCTCCGCTTAAGCTCTATGTCAGGTGACACAGCCACCCAGACACCTGCACCCCATGCCCATGGCCCCTTACCCTGCAGCATTGCTGACGTGGTGTAATAGTTGAAAGGCACATTTTTTACCAGGTATTCCTCAGGGTCAAGGCTGGCCAGCTTAGCTGCCACCAACACTGACTTTCCTGTGCCGGCAGTGCCCACCAGCATGATGGGCCGCCGTCGCTTCATGAGCCGCTCCAGGAAGTAGCAGACTCGAATGGTCTCACTTGTGTGCACCAAACACGCCTGGAAAAGGAACATGAAGAGCCTTAAGGGAGAAACAACTGCAAGGCATGACATTCTAGAACATTGCGGAAAAAGGGATTCTACCTCAATGGGGCCAGAGTCCATTTCCTAATCTGGCAGCAAGTCCCACCTATAAACTAATTCTGGGGCTCCCTGCAGTTGAATAGAAAGCTCCCTACTCTTCTTATCCCTCTGCCTCCTTGTGGTATTTCCAATGTATTGTAGAGTCTTCTGCCATCTCCTCCCCTCCAATCACGTGGGAGATGCTGGTTAGGTCTGGTATTTGCTTGCTATCTCTCAGGGGAACCTGTGCCTTCATTACCCCTGTGATGTGAAAAGGCATGTAGCTGGGGGCCAACTAGTTCCTCACAAGGTTGGACACTTGGCTACCATATGGGATGGCCACTGAGAGCTGCTGCAGATTGCTGGGGTGGGGGGACTGCACACCCTTGGCTGCTTCTTTACTCACCTGCAAAGGCATTTCAGGGTCAAATTCAAACTGCGGGATGAGCTTGGACCAAGGCTCGAATTTCTTGGTTTCTGGGTCTATGTAGTAGTCAAAGACAGTTCCCTGGGAAGGAAACTTGACTGTCTTGAATTCAGTCAGCCACCATTTGCTGAACTCTGCCCGGTAGTCCACAAGCTGCAAAAAGCAAAGCAAGTCAGGGAACCATATTCTCTGGAGCTTAAGAGACCCAGGCAAGTGGCCCTGGCACTGACAGAAGAATAGAGCAGGGCACAAAGAGCTCCTGCCTGTGCAGGCATGCTGGGGGGACCAGCTCACCCAAGGAGAAGCTTTCCCGAGGACCAGTCCTGAAGAGGCCCAGCCAAGCAGGGGCTGCCTTGGGGAGCTGGTGCTCCAGAGCACTGCCGTGGTTCAGGTGTGTGGGCCAGAGGTCATGTGTTGGAAACTTAATCCCCAAACTCATGAATGAAAAGTACTTGGAGGCGGGGATTTCGGGGGTAATCAGGATCAAACAAGGTCATGAATGTGGGGCTGCATGGTGGCATTACTGGATTTATAAGAAGAGGAAGAGACCCCAAGCTAGCACACTTGCTCTACCTCACCGTGTGACACGTTCTACCATGTTACGATGAAGTAAGAGAATGCCCTCGCCAGATGATGACAAGAGGCCAGCTCCATGCTCTTGGACTTCCATCTTCCAGAACTGTGAGCCAAATAAATCTCTATTCTTTATAAATAACTTAATCTGTGTCACTCAGTTAGAGCAATAGAAAACAGACTAAGATAAAAGTGTCTTATATTCATCAAAAGTCAGAGAAGTTTGAGGGAGAAAGGACATAAGAATGCATAGAGAATGGCACATAAAGGGCAAGTGGGGATGAAGAACTCCTCAAGAAATAGAACAGCCCCCATCCCCCTAGACTTCTGAGCCTGATTAATTTCCAGGACGGCTGTCAGAGGGGACTGCCGAGACCTGGGGACATGGTGCAGTTGAGTGCAAGAGCTGCAGGAAGAGAGTCAGGCATGAAACTCAGGTCAATCACTTTTTTTTTTAATTTTAGAGAAAATAAAAACCAATAAAAACAATGGTACAAAATTTCAAAACAGGATTGTAGGAGAGTGACAATGGTTAGTACATTGCGTATTGTTATCTTCAAAGTAGTTGCTCATATTACAAGATATAGGCATGAAAAATTGATCAAACAATATAGGCACAAATCTTTCTTTTCAACGAACTAATAGCAATTTATTTTTCCTTTTTCCTTCCTTCTTTTCTCCTTTCCCCCATCCTAGTTTCTCTTTCCTTTTGAACAGTTTCTTCCCATGTCACAGTATCTATTGTACATTTTGGATCTTACTCTTTCAGCTTTTTACACTAGGGAGACAATATGATGTTTATACACGCAAGTCTGAGAAGGATAAACTTGAGACATTTATAGGGCAATGGATGCAGCTTGAGACCGTACTCAAAAGTGAAATAAATCAGACTCACCAATCACTTCTTTTCATGCCTAGTTTCTTCATCTATAAAATGAGGGTCTTAGGAAAGAAGATTTTTAAGGTTTTTTTTTTTTTTCAAGAGGTAAAATTCTGAAATCTAAGAGCAGCAGAGGAGACAAAGCTGTACCAGTCTATCTGATAGAAGGAGTAAATAGAGACCTATAATCCATATACCTTCACAGTGACCATAAGCTCCTTAAAGATACAGTTTAGCACTCAGTGTGTTCCAACTGTCCTACTATGTGCAAGCTGAAACTGAAACACACACACACACACACACCCCTGCTGTGACAGGCAGGCCTGCTGGAGAATGAACTCACACTTTGAACACAGAGACACAAGAAAAATTGTAAACCAGAAAGAGGTTCAGATTGGGTGTTGTAGGAGACACACAGAAGAGCAGGAGGAAGGCAGAGCCCTACGGCTGGATGGATGATGGAGCTGGGTGCGTGGAAACAAATCTGGGCCCTGCGGAAGGGGTGTTTCTCGGTGGGCTGTCTAATCAGTAAGCAAGGCGGAATTCTTTCTTTAAAATGAGAGTGGAAATAGATCTTAAGATAAGGCCAGGTTTATTTGCTGTTCCGATTCTCATTTGAATTCAGATTAAGGGGACATCGTAGCTTCCCAATATTGTTCTCTTTAATTACAAGCCTAAGGAAAACCTCTTTTTTAACTCATGCATATGATTCTTGAAGACTTTTAACTTTCTGTGAAGACCAGATTTGAGGCTTATATGGAAACTCAGAGACAAAACAACCTCTATAAAGAATGAGGTGTGGACCTTACCCTTTTCTCACCCCTGATTCCATCTTATACTACCTGTCAGTTTCTCAACCAAGCTATTGGCTTGGCCACATTCACTCTGGTTCACCCGCCTGCACTCTGGCATTGACCTCAGCTTTTGTTATAATTGGACACTGCGAAGACAGGTGATGTCTCCTGGGCTGATCTGATGGCCCTTTCTTGAGTTAGATCTGTGGGCCTATTTTCAGCAATGGATTTTAATGAATAGGGCCCCTCCAAATCCCCATCTCCTTTGGATTCACACAATTCTCTGTTCCCCCTCTGCCCTTTAACCTGGGTGACACTAACATATTACCATCATACTATAGAAAATTTTGGGGCTAAACAAAACTGAGAACTGAACTCACATTTTCAGCCTACAAATCCAGTGTGCTCTCTACTGACCAAATTTCTGTGATTGCTGTGAAGTACTTAGCCAGGACAGTGTTTTATTTTGTTTCATTTATTTCAATCAGAACTTTTCTCGGGTGTAGGCTATTTTGTATTTCTGTATTACTTTAATGACAGCTTTTAAAATGTAAGCACTATTGGTGTTCTTGATGCAAATATTTTGGCCAAATTCCTACTTTCTAATTATGGCACTATTTTTGGTATTTAGCATTAACTCGGGCTATGCAGGGGTCTCGGACATTCCCTGCTGCTAAAAGCTTTCTCCTGTGTCCTCTCTCCATGTTCCAGCCTGGCTACCTGCAGCTTCAAGTGTTCCACAGCCCAGGACACCTGGAGGGGATGCTTTCTCTTGAGCTTTTAAAGAGCGAGTGAATTTAAAATTTTCTATATAGAGATAGAAAAATTAACCAAGTGTCTTCATTCTGATACACCCACTGCCTGTTTGGCACCAATATGGGACAGAAGCCGAGTGGTTGCTGTTTGGCATTTCATCAGCTGAAAGGTCAGAGAGGGCATTTAATGGAAAGCAATAATCTATGCATTTGGGATCTCTATGCTTTTCAGCCAAGTGTCGTCCATCCTGCTGGACTCTTTGCTTACTTGCCTTGAAGGGGGAGTGTAAAGCTGTCAAAGAAGCAGTTCACAGAGAAGCTCTGAGGACCTCAGAGCAGACAGTACAACATTCTCAGATATCAAACTCTTGGTCTGTGCATCCTACTGCCCTGGGGGGTTTCCTTCTCTGGTTCTGAGTAGGGAGAAGGGCGAAGACATATTTCCGGAAAGTCTCCGAGAACTGCTTTCTGAATTCTAAGCACCCAAGAACACATTAGGGAGTGACAAAGCTAGGATGGATGTTAGAATTGGAGTATGTGAAAACAGAAAAGAAGTTCATTGTTAACTTTTTTGATTCCAGCTCACTTCCCTTTTGGATGCTTTGAAGTTGGCTTTGCATTGCAAGGCTGAAACTTTTTACCTTTCTTGAAAGAGGCCAGGAAAGGTAAATCATAACTTTCCAAAAACTGCAGCTTGGTCTGGTCTCCTGTCGTGAAAGAGTCGCCAGGTACTTGCTATAAAACCAAATATTTATGCTAAGATAATATTAATAATAAGCACATGCTCATGCCAGCACAATTATAAGTGCTTTGCACACACCCACAGTGGGTGATTGGAACAGCGTGCATTCATTTAATTCTCTCCACAGACTCAGCAACTAGATACCACTGTCATCATCCTTTGGACACATGGGGAAAGTAAGGTAGAGAAAGGTTAAATTTCTTGCTCATGATCTCCTGGGTAATAATGGCAGAGTTATAATTCAAATCCACAGCCCATATACTTTTATTTACTTTCCTCAGCTGCTTTTTAAAAATCACTTTATTATAGCACGATTAATATACAAAAATTTGTACATATTTAATATACAAAACTTGACGAGTTGTATAAGCATACACTGGTGAAACCATCACCATAATGATACATAAACCTATCTAACACCGCCACATTTCCTCTGCCTTCTTATTATTGTTACTACTGTTATTCTTGTTCATGTTAAGAATACTAAACATAAGAGCTGTTCTCTTAACAAAAAAAATTTTTTTTAGACAACATGGATGAATCTGAAGGTCATTAAACTATGTGAAATAAGCCAGACACAGAAAGACAAATACTACATGATACCATGTATACGATGAATCTAAAATACACAAACTCATAGGGGGCAGAGTGGTATGTGACTGTCAGGGCTGAGGAGGAGTGGGAAAAGGGAGATATTGATCAAAGGGCACTACATTTTACCTATACAAGATGAATAAGTCAAAGATGAATAAATCTTCTGTACAGAATAGCAGAAGTTTATAATAGTGCAGTTAATAATAGTGTAGTTAGTAATATTGCACTTTATACTTAAAATTTTGTCAACATAATCCATGTTCTTAACTTCTATATAACATTGTCTGATAGCTATAGTCATTTGTAAGAGATTGGTTTTCATAATCTTTTGTTTTGTTTTGTTTTATGTTTTTGTTTTTGAGACAGGGTCTCACTGTGCAGTTCAGGCTGGCCTTGAACTCACTATGTAGCCCAAGCTGTCCTCAGACTCACAGTGATCCTCCCGCCTTAGCCTCCCAAGTGCTGGGATTGCAGGTGTGTGCCACCACACCTTTCATAATCTTGAATATATTGTTTATAGATAAAATATGTTTTATTTAGAAGTAAAGAAAAGATTGTGAATACAGGAATAGTTAGAGGATATAGGATGCCAGGATATTTCAAGCCAACATTCCTACCCCTAAAAAGCATGAGGCTGCACCATGAGATCAGACATGACTTTGGTTTCCTAAACTTAGATGCCAATTAATTAACATTTAGCGCAGCCTTCTCTGGACAGCCCTGTGTTTTGGGGTATGGAGACATGCTGGTTAACGCTGGCCTGGTACATAACACTACAACGTTCTGGAAGATTTTTTAGAAGGCCGAAAGTATTCCTTCTGCTTGTGTTTCTACTGCACAGCATCCTTCCACCTCTATCTAGAAAACACACATCATCTGGGGAAGTAGTGAACACACATTGGCAGCTGTTCAAACTCCAACACTGCAAAACTCTGTGTGAAAGCAGAGATACATTTACTAACTCAAAAGACAACAGCCCCAAACATACCTTTTTCATCTGTTACACCCTGTGAGACCCTTGTTACAGTGGCTGATGGCTTTAACAGGGCAGTGGGCAGATCACTAAAGAGTTATATACTTTCAAATTAGTCCTAACATTTAGCTATCCTGTCTTCCAAATCTTTGCTGGAGGGTCAGGTTTTGCTATTGTAGATTTCCATGTGGGTCTTGAGCTCAGCACATCTCCTTACCTGATCTTGGACCATTGCTCCGCCAAAAGCCCAGATGGCAGCAAACACAAAATAAAGCTCATAGATCTCCTTGGGGCAGTCTGCAGGGATGTCCTCCTTGGTCAGGAGACACTCAAGAAGATGGCACACCATCTGAACCATGCTTTGCTCTGGGACTGGGATTATCTTCTTAAATCTGCAAAGAGAGAGAAAAGTGTGCTCTAAAACCCCACAGCTATTCCATTATAGATGCCTGTTGGACAGCTACATAGCCCCTTGGCTTCGGCGGACCCGATGTGTCAAGGTCTCTCAGTGTGGTTTGAAACTTTTTCTTATCAGGTTTTCTGCAGGTGGTTTCCTCTGTGAGGACTGTGGGCTGGAGCTCTCTTGGGAAAGTTCCTTCTCTCATCTTCCTTCTTCCTGACACCCCCACCACTTCCCTTTTTGCATTGACAATACCCTCTCAGTCCCTGTGGAATGTAGGAGGCCTCAACAAAATAAGTCAATACCACATCTTTGCACTCTTCTCACAATTTCTCCAACTGACAAAAAAGCACCTAAACAGTCAACTTGGGTGCAATTCTAAGGTTTGTCCTTTCATTCCTTTACCTCAGAGTTTTTTTTCCCCCCAGATAAACAGTGAGCCTGTTTCCAGGATAAGAGTCTTGTCTAGACAGTAGAAGGAATGGGGTAGGTGATGATTTTATACAACCACGTACAGAGCGAAATTGTGCATTAAAAATGTGGAATGGAAATCTGTGTTGAAAATATACCTGTGTGATGTTCCCTGGCCTGGTGTTTGTACTTTAAATCTTGGCCTTAAATTTCTCAATTGAAAGGAAGATGTCAAGAAATGCACAAAAGACATCCTGTGGCCAAGGAACTAAGAGTGTATACACATGCACACATACACAAACACACAAACTTTTCTCTCCCTTCCATGTGTATATACACCACACACCCACACACTCACTCACACCACCACCTGCCACAGGCTACATGAGCCAGAGCCTGCTGTCATAAGATGAACAATACCATCCACTGCCACCCTAGACGTCATTTCCAGCCTTGGATCTCGGAATGCGCAGGCTGCATTTTCCCCAGTGTTACGTACTTGTGCCTGCTTTTAATCTGACTGTGATCCTTACAGCAATGTTCAGGGGTGGTCTGAAATAGTCTAGCTATTACTCCCATGAGTAACAAGAAACCTGAGCCTTGATGGTTCTTCTTTATTTATTTGATGCGTATCGTGACAGAATGGTACAATGGACCTACCTCAGGCTCAGTGTTGGCTGAGGCACCAAGACAGTGGTGCCAGCTGCCCTCATTCCAAAACAAGATTGTAAAAGATTTAGGTGAGACTTGCACATGGTTTTGCAACCTTGGCCCTATATGCCCCCAGTGGTCTTAAGCATGGAAGTGAGAGAAGCTAGAAAGAAGCAGACAGGATTTTGGGGAGATCCCTGGTGTGCAATGAGTGCTCCCTCTCCACAGGGAAGGGAGGGATGGCTCCTGCTAGACAGGGGAAGGGAGCTTCAATCTGACTACTTGGAGGTGGTGAAGGACCTGTGCTTGGGAAACCCCAAGAAGCCCGGCGGTTCTCACAATGGAGTATAGAGAGGTTTCTTGCTGGGAAAGCCTGAGCTCTTTTGGCACAGCAATGGAAGTGTCAGTGTTTCCTGGCATCCATGTGAGGTTGTTTGAGATGCTGGCTCAGGGGGTCCCTGGACAGGTGGAGGGCACTGTGTGAGGAGCAGCACGTCACTGACTGAAGGACAGGCACATGCTTTCTTCTCAGAATTCAAATGGGACATCTCTAGTGATGGGGACAGGTCCAGGAAACTTCCAAAATCCCCCAAAGAGAGATTCAGATTTTAAGATCTGCTTTAGTTACAGGAACCACAGTCTCACTGATCCAAATGAGACTCCTCCTGCCCCCTCCCCTCTTCTCTCTTTAACCTTGTGGCGCCAGAAGCCATAAATTCCAAGGAAGAAGAGAGAAGTCGAGGATAGTCCCCTTTCCCACTGCAGGCCTGCGCTGCCAGGGCAGGGGGAGAACCTTCTATTATGAGTTTTGCTTCTTTAAAGTTTTACTGGAGACTGACCAATCCTATCCCACGCTTGAGGCGCCAATAAAGAAGGAGCTAAGGTTCAGTTTGGGAGATGAACCATGGTTTCTTGGAAACATAATGTGCACCTCTGTGTGCACATGTGTGTGTGTGCATGTGTGTGACTAGGAATGACTAGATGGCTTTTTATTTCTGAGGAATGACCAAAAATGTGGACATTGACCTAAATTTTATCCAGAAGCAGGAGGAGAAAAAGTTGCATAAAATTGTTTTGAAAGGACCACGGGAAACAAAATAAAGTTGCTTTACAATCATACCCTATTCAACAAAAAATTAATATATGTTGAAATTTTACAGCTTTCTAGTACCACAAAGCCAGCATTAGGGAAACACCTCTCTTACTAGCTAGCTGTGATGTGTGGGAGCATTGTGAACCTCCACTCCCTCATCTTCACGATGGACAGCCTCTTGGGAGGGCTGGGAGGAGGAAATGGAAGACCACTTAGAGTAGGTGCCTGGAAATGACAGCTATTATTATTAACTTTATTCTCCCTCCTTGGTAACTACAGGGTTCAGAGATAAGGAGGAATTGGCTATCCAGAGATAGACTCAATACAGTCAGAATCTTCAAAGCTTGTTTCAAAGGCTTGTCATGCACCAACACATAAATGTGTAAGAGTTTGGCATCCCTTATTCTAAATGCCCAAGAGCAAGAAATAACCTGAGTTTTAGTCAGTGGACATGTCAGATGAGCATCCCAGCAAAAGATAAAGAAGAGGGATAAACTATCTTCCTAAAACCTCACTCTTCCCTGGCTTCTTAACTTAGTGTCACACTTACCCATGTGTGATGCTAATCATGTTACTATTTTCCAGACTTTGATGGCTACCAGGACTGCATTAGACCGTGAGGCCAGAGAACCCATGGACTGCTAGGGGCTGAAAGTTTATCAAAGATCCATGAAGATGTTGACATTTGGAAAAAGAATTATTGACCTGAAAAACTATAGAATAAAAACTATAGAATCAAGATTAATGTTTCATTAAATATCTAAAATATATCAGTATATCAACTACTAGACTATAACTCAGTTTTTATGATGAATCACTTTTAATGTGGGTGGATGTTTCAGAGAGATGGGCATGGCATACAGAACACAATGACCAGGGGCCCTGCAACATCGTTTACTGCAGTCTGAAATTCTCCTTTTCCCTCTGCCTCCACACTTGTGAGCAGTCAGAACCACAATCCTATCCCACGCTTGAGGTGCCAATAAAGAAGGAGCTAAGGTTCAGTTTGGGAGATAAACCATGGTTTCTTGGAAACATAATCCTGACCACAAATTTTAGACTCTTCAGCACCATTCTCTGATGCCCATTCTTGGATGAATTATGGAGATGGGTGCCAGATTCATAAAAGGAAATAGGAAAGAAAGAGATAGAGATAGATAAATAGATAGATAGATAGATAGATAGATAGATAGATAGATAGAGAATACATAGAACAGAAGCATGTTTCAAGTATGAGAACCTCTCTGTGCTGCCCTCTTTTGGTCCAAATAGTGAGGAAGTGGAATCTTTTTTTTTTTTTTTTTTTTTTTTGTGGGTACCGGGGGGTCGACCTCAGGACCTCGCGCGCCAACAGGCATCTGTGCCGCTGAGCAATATCACTGGCCCCTTTTTCGTATGTGGGATCCGGGAGTCGAACTCGGGCCCTCGCGCTTGCAAGGCAGGCGCTTATGCCGCTGAGCCATCTCACCGGCCCGAGGAAGTGGAATCTTTAAGAGGTGGAGTCTAGTAGGAGGTCTTTGGACCACTGGTGGTGTGTACTTATGGAGATTGTGGGACCCTAATCTCTTCCTCTCTTTCATGTCCAAGACATGAAATGAGTGGTTTGGCTTTGCCACATGCTCCTGCCATGATGTACTGCCACAGGCTGAAAGCAACAGGGCCAACATGGGCTGAAATCTCAACAGTCGTGAGTCAAAGTAAAACTTTACTTTTTTTTTTTTTTGTGGGTACCGGAGGTCGACCTCAGGACCTTGTGCGCCAGCAGGCACCTGTGCCGCTGAGCGATATCACCGGCTCTTTTTTCGTATGTGGGTACCAGGAGTCGAACTCAGGACCTCACGCTTGCCAGGGAGGCACTTATGCTGCTAAGCCATCTCACCGGCCCCAGCCTTTACTTTTTTAAGTTTATTATCTCAGGTATGTGTCAAAGTAGTCTGACACAAGTGGTCAGGACTTGTTACTTTCACTGTTGCAAAACTATAAGAGGAAAAGTGAACTCATAATGTCCAGCAAGGCAGGACCAGTCAAATGATGCATTACATCCAATCCTACGTTATTTGGGTAGTGATCACATGTACCCAGGAACAGGAAGTGGGTCCCCTGTGTCTTTGACAAGTGTCATTTTCACCTCGAGGCCTGCTGGCCTGGCCTGTGGATCACCTGTGGGAGGGCCAGCTGCTTCCCCTGAAAACTGAGGCATCTGAACCCCAGGATTGTTATCGGATATTACAACCACCTGCATCCTTCAGATAGACCCACGTGGCACTAATGAAAGGCATTTTAAATCTTCATCCTCTTCACTCAACTCTCCTCTTGTCTGCACTGACAATAAGCATCCCAGGGCCATCCTAATGTGTGCTCCCCTCTGCCATCTGCTGTGCCTGGAGGTTTCTGACTTTGGGAATAGGACAGAACATCAGCAGGATATCAGATGTGAGCCAGTGGCCTCTTTGTTGCTGCATTAATTTGCTACCATCCTTGCTTCTTGGCCTACCTGGTTCTGAGTGTGTCTAAGCAGGTTGGAAGATATTTGTCAAACAGAATGGTTAGGTTGGCTCTTTCCATCTGGATTTCCCTCTGGTCAATCCAGCTGCTCACTGGAGGGTTCCATCCCAGGTCTGCCGGGTTGATGTATAAGATTCCTAAGAGCACAGAGGACAGTGTGCAGTGAATGTTCCATATATGTCGGTGTATTCTTCACCCTAGGGAGTTATCTTCTGTCTTTAGAGATATACAGAAGACTGAGCTTAAAGAACAGACACTTGGCCTAGGTCAGAGGGAACAGGTGGCTTTGCTGCTGAAGACCCAATACCAACTGATAGATGACAGATGAGTCTAGACCAGTGTCAAAAAGGCTCCTAAAGCCAGGTCTAGGCTCCGGAAGAAAGAATGTTGTGATTGATTGGCAATACTGGTCATGGAATAAGAGCATGGAGGTCCATGACCTACCTATTGGACCTTGTCAATGCAACTTAATTTGGAAGAAATGGGCTTTGCAGATGTTAATTACGTTAAAGACTTTGGGATGAGATTATCCTGGATTATTTGAATGAGTCATTCACAAGGGTCCTTATAGGAGACAGAAGGAAAACGACACCACCTATAGACGAGAAAGCCATGCAAAGAAGGCAGAGATTGGAGTCACAGGGCCACAGGCCAGTGAGCACTTAGGCTGGAAGAGGGAAGGAAGAATTCTCCCCAGATCCTCTGGAGGGAATGCAGCTTTGCTGATCTTGATGTTTATATCTGATTTCCAAAAACGTGAGAGAATAAATTTCTGGTGTTAAAAAAGCCACCAAGTTTATGGTGATTTGTCACCTGTTACAGCAGAACTAGGAAACCAATATAGAGTAGGAGACAATTCCGTCCTGTGCACACCGGTCTTAGCAGAGGCCCATGAAGAGGAACCTGATATTATGATAGATGTCAAAATTTTATTTTTTCATTATTTCTATTTGGTTATTTTATAAAAATTAAAGCTTTATTTTTAAATTAGAAATTTTTATTAGAACATATTTGTAGTACATAATGATTGATTCATCATGGGGAGTTGATACATGTACATAACAGATCTTAATTCTTTTTAGTTCTTTTTCCTCTTCCTCAGTCCTTCATCTCTGGATCCCTTCCCAATTGCAAAATCTTTTTATAGCTTTATTGAGGTATAATTGATATACGAAGTACTGTACATATTTAATGTATACTGTTTGTTGAATCTGGTATACGCATCCCCCTGTGAAAATATCACCACAATCAAGGTAATAAACATATCCATCGCCTTCAAAAATTTCTTCACATTCTCTTCTCTGTTTTTTATTGTTGTTGTTGTTTTGGTTGTGTGTGTGTGTGTGTATGAAGAACACTTTAATCTGAGATCTATCTTCCTAGCAAAACTTTTAAAGTACACAATACAGTATTGTTAACCATCAGCACTGTGTTTTATGGAGATCTCTAGAACTTATCCATCTTGCATCACTAAAATTTGTAACTTCTGAACATCTCCTGTTTCCTCCTGCCCCAGGCCTTGGAAACCACCATTACATACTCTATTTCTTTAAGATTGATTATACTGCCTAGTAGGTTCTTTTTATCCTCTACTCTCTGCTAATAAATTTAATCATGGAGACAGAAGAAAATTATGGTAACAATGACATTTTCCACCAGGAGTTAATGAGATATGGCAATAGTTGGTCATCTCCATTGACTTGGGGGTTAGTCGTGGTCTAAAAGTAGCCTAACTCAAGACACTTCTGTGCAGTGGACAGTTGTCCAGCTCAGAGGCTGTTTCCCTTTGCGTGCCACAACAATTACGAATTAATGAAATTAAACGACTCTGGATTTATAGCACCTGTTTGCCTTTGTGGATGTGGTTTAGGGCTGAGAACTAGGCCAGAGCTTGGTGATCAGGTTTCTGGCCCTGTCTTCATTGAGCAGCATTACCTGCAGGGCCTTACCTGCTCTGGAGACAGTTGCTGGTGTGGCTGTGCGCAGGTGGCTGATCTCAAAGAGGAGCCGCATGGTGGGGTTAAGAGGGATCCTCTCGTTGCTTGCCAGGGTCAGCACCTCGGAAAAGCAGGGAGGACATCCAATAAGAGGAGGAGTTAGGAAGCACTGCCAGCTGGTGGGATTATTGTCTGTCAGGGTTGTGGATGTGTGATGCTTTGATTTTGTTCCTTATGTGTTGGACACAATCCCTAATACAACAATACTAAGACGTGGGACCTTGCAGAGGTGATGAAGTCATGAGGACGCCACGCTCATAAATTGATTAATGCTGATTATAAAAGGGTTTGGGGCTGAGAGTTCCATTCTTGCACTTCTCTTGCACTTCTCTTTCCTGTATGAGATGGCACAGGAAGAGGGCCCTCACCAGATGCGCCCCCATCTTGGGTTCTCCAGCCTCCAGAACCATGAGCCACATAAGTATCTTTTCTTTATAAATTACCCAGTCTCTAGTACTCTGTTATAGTAGCACAAAACAAAGTCAGGATGACTCTTTTCTTCTTTTCTTTATTTTATGTTATTTTCTACAATACTGCTATCTCTTCCTGCACCCCCCTCCAATCCACCTTCTTGTCCTCTGTCTGTAAAATCAGAAAAAAAGTTATTTAAACTGTTTAAATTGATGTCAATAAATTGAATGAACTAGACCATATTGGAATAATAAAACTATTAAAAGAAAAGTGCTTCAGTTTCATATTACTGCTCTTCCTCTTAAGTAGTCCCGCTGGGAGAACATGCATTTATTTTAATGATTCTGTGAACGTTGGAGCCATTTTAACACTTCCAATCTGGACGTGCTTTTTGCACAAGTCTAGGAGTAGCTATCAGCTTAACAGCCATTTTGCAGGCATCCACTTAATTTTCTTTGTTTATAAAAAAAAAAAAAGAACTCTCAATGGATGGATATTTACCACCATAGAGGATGTTCGACAGGCTCAGAGTGTTTCTGATGCTTAGTTTCCTTACATATAAGAATTAGAATTAGAAAACAAGATTCGAACATGATTTAAAATTCTTTTCAGCTTTAAATATAAAATGAGTCTGTAGGCAGAACATTCTGAAGGAAATTACAACCACACCAAAAGTGAGGTGGGCAGTGGCAGTACCACCGAAGCAGGCCGAGGTTACAGGTAAGAATGTATCGGTGGCAAGATGTCTGTCACAGACACCTGTGGTAATTGCTAGCTCTTGTTCAGCCATCATGCGGAATTCAGATTTCCAAATGTGCTTGCCAGCTTAATAGATGATTAGAATTGATGCAGGGATACGTCTGCCTTTGATACCTTGTTATCATCCATGACGGTGTTCAGAGATTCGATCCACATTGGGTCTATGTCACCATCCAGTAAAATCCACTTGGGTCCATCATGGGTAATGTTGGCGAGATCCCGCATGATGGAGGAGAACAATCCTAAACGGAAACACCAATGATTCATTTTCTATTTCACTATCAATTCTCATTTTCTTAACATGACTTTCCCCCATTGGCTACCACACTCAGAAGGAGGTGTAAATAGAAACGGCAGATCAGACCTGGCTTTGTATTTTGTACTACCAAAAATGTGACAGTGCCCAAGGTGTACTGTCAGTGCTCGACTTATTTCCTAACAGCCATAAGAATCATAGAACGAGGAGAAACAGCAACGCGTGATAGTATCAGCCTTTTAAGTGACAAAGGACCCAGTGAATCATTTCAGCAGGTTGTTGTGACATAAACTGCACTACAGTTCTTTAGGTAAAGTTTTCATACTTTGTAATTGCAGCCCTAGCAAATTTTGCCTAAGATAGGCTTTGCGAGAAGACTCAATGTGATTCTTATTGTCATTACATGAAATTTATACATTAATTTAGGTAGAATTGATTTTTACGATATTAAACTTTCCCAGTCAGTAATATAGTATGCCTTTTCATTTATTCATGTATTGTCTTACGTTCATAATAAAAATTTACAGCGTTTTAATATATCTCTTAGGCTAAATGTATTGCTAGATATTTCATAGTTTTTTATTGCTATTGTTGATGGGATTTTCTCCCTCTTTATTTCTATTTTTAGTTGGCTATTGCTTTCATATTCACTTATCTTTAATAAATTTTCTTATTCATACTGGTGATTTTTCAATAATATCTCATGGGTTTTCTAGGTGTCAAATTGTAGAATGAGGAAAACAATACTCTTTCTCCCTCTAATTTTCATCATATATTCTCCTTTCTTGTCCTACCACATTTTCTAGAACCCCAATATGCAATGCTGATTAATAATGTTAATAGTAGGCTTCCATAACTTGTTTCTGATTTTAGTGGAAAAAGTTTTGGTGTATCATTATTTAGAGAGCTTTCATTTTCCTTTCAGCTTTAGGTACAGAATATGAGATGTCCTTCTAATCCTATTCTACTTAGAACATAGGAATGACTAATGCGTTTTGAGTATCAATTGACTGGTCAAATGATTTTCTCCTTTATAAATCATTTTTGCTTTGATCTATATTTACTTTCCTGGAATAGATTTTACTTGGTCAAACTGTACTATTTTTTTAGCTACTGTTGCATTATATTTATTGATAATGTATTTAGAATTCCTGCATCTATATTAATAAGTAAAATTGGGTTGTTATTTTTGGTTCCACATGAAAGTTGGTATCAAAATCATTCTGATTCCACAAGATTATTTCAGGGCTATCTTTCTATGATTTTGGAAGTATTAATTTTTTTCTTCTATCTTTAAATTTTTCTTTTCATTAGTTTACTCAAGTTTTCTATTTCTTATTGAGTAAATGCTAATGTTCTGGTGTGAGAAACTGAAAGTGTAAACAAGAACCAAAATACGTAATAGATATTGTGAAATAGGAAGAAATTATTTAAAAGGAAAGGGGAATGGGGGTGTGGGAGGAAGGAAGGGAAAAGAAAAAAATGAGAAAAAGAGGATAAAATGAAAACAAAGCTTTGTAAATAAAAGGGGATGAGGGGTTGAGGGAAGAGGAGGGGAATGAGGGGAAAAAAAGAGGAACTAAGACATATCATGTAGAGGTACAACTTCCTATGATGAATGTGATCATTATGAATATCTAAATTGTACCAATAAACTTAATAAATAAAAAAGTTAATGTATGCTATTTTTCAAATATGTGTTATCTAATTAAATAATCTCTTAATTTAATAATTCCCAATCATGTTTTTACCTTATTCCCCATTAATTATGATCATAATTAACTTATCATATCGATCTTTGTGAAGAACCAATACTTGTACTTATTTTTTATGATTTTTCTGACTAATTTCAGTTTTTATCTTCATTAGTTTTTTTCCCTAATTTTCTTCAAGTTTAATTTGAGCAATGGCTTATTACAGATACTAATTTCCCTTAGTTTCAGCCTGGATTCTATAATAGAATTCAAAGCTTTTTCTTATAGGCTTTAGTTTTGTCCCATAGATTTTGTATGAAGTATTTTTTTCTTCCTCCTCCTCCTCCTCCTCTCCCTCCTCCTCCTCCTCTTTCCCTCTCCCTCCCCTTCCTTTAGTTCTTGCAATGGTTTGTATTTATGTATAACACTTTCAGGGAGTTATGTAAAGGAGAATAGTTCTTTTTATGGTGGCAATTCAATTTTCTTTTTCATTCAGGAGTAGGGAAGCATTTCTTGATTTACAGGTATATAGTAAAATTACTTTGGCTTATTTTCTTGCTAGTTGTTTCTATTCTTTTATCAGAGCATGTGGTCTATAAATTGATACTTTTGAATTCAATATAGATTCCTTTGTAGCAAACTAAATTTTTAATTTTTGGAAATGTTCCATGGGTTAACCAAGAGAGGAATATTTTCTATTTATAGGATGCAAAGTTCTATAACTGTATGTTATAATGAGTGTGATGATGTATTTGCAAATGCTCTATGCATATAGTAATTTTTTATTTACTGGAACTATCTAATTTTGTAAAAGGTATATTCTTACAGCTCACTGTATTTTTATTCTTAGTCAAGTTTTCCTAAATGTTTTAAAAGGCTATATTTCATTTTCTTTGAACATATATTGTTTAATCTCTATAGATTTATGATTACTATATCATCTTTGTCAATTTTCCCAAATTTATTGTATAAAATTGATAACGTTTTATTTAGAATTTTAACAAAGTTTAAAATGTTAACTTTATTATGAAGCTTAAATTTAATATGGAAAAAGTAGCACCTGAGACTATGTAAGAAAAGTACAAACATTGAGGAGCAATTTACTTCATCAGATATTAAAATACGCTGTAAAATGATTGTAACTTGAATGAATGACATTCATATAGGATCAGATAAATAGGAGAGTGGAACATAATAGAAAGCCTGGAATCAGATCTCAGCATGTATAGAATTTAACAAATGACAAGCTGGTGTTTAAATTCAGAGGGAAAGGATGGTTTACTTAATAAATGGTGCTGGCACAATCAGTTATCCATCTGGAAGGAAATAAAGTTGATTTTCTACTATACCTCATACTAAGCCCAAAAATAAATTCCAGATGGATAAAAAATGTTAATGTGTAAAGAATCCTTATTGACCAAATTTATGATACTATATCTGTAGCTGAAAATTAAAAAGAGTTGTAAACTAAATAGGAATTCCAAATGCTAAAATGACTAGACAGACGTATAATTTCCTTCTTAAAAATAATGCATGGTAAAATATGCCATGAAGTGTCCATAGACAAATAATAGGTGGGGGGAAAAGCATTAGCAATTCTTGTGACAAACAAAGAGTTAAAATCTTTGATACACAAAGAACTCTAACACACTCATACAAAATAACAAGGGGAAATAAAGCACAGAAGAGCAAATTACTGAGACCAATAATAAGGAAAAGATGCTAAGCCTCACTAATAGTCAGTGAAATAAAAATTAGAGATGCTGCTTATTAAATTCCCTTCCTCTAGGCCTTTGACTGAAGTTTCTAAATTAAAGAAGAAATACAGTTTAGCCCTGATAAGAGTCAGACATTGAAACATTAGGAGGGAGGTGAGATTTCCTCATTCCAGGAGCCCAGAGTGAGTGTGGGCCTGGAATCCTTTGAATCACTGTGGACATGAATACAGCCCTCGGAACCCTCCTGGGATTGGGAAGAAACCTTCAGCATCACCAGGGACCTGGCTCAGGCACAGTGTCCCAGCAGGCAGCTTCCGCATCACCCATAGGACAATTCCCATGGCAGGAGAGAGGTGCCTTTGTGTGATGCTAGTCTGCAGCACTTCTTTAGGAATGGGCAAGGGGCTTCTCTAACTTGTGCATACCTTATATCCATTGCCAGACAGTGGCTTGAGCTCCACTCAGCAAAACACAACTGAATTCCTGACTGCTTTTTCCCTCTCCAAAAGATGAGGTCCTCTCCAACAGACAGCTGGAAGAAGTCACTGAGGAGGGAGACCATCTGCAAAGCTGAGGTTCCCCACCCAGCCAAAACTGGCTTCTTCCTTTCTGCTGATCTTCTCATAGCCTTGTGTGGTCCCAAACAGGCCTGTTCAATGTTCTTTGCTCTACAGTTCACCCCATTGCACCCACGCTCGCCCAAGGAACTCTGAGGGGAGCAGGAACTTTCTCCTTGGGGGATCCCGCTCTTACCATCCTTCCATTCTCGTGTGGCTGGATTGATGATGCCAAAGAGTTCATCATTTGTGACTACTTTGGGGTTGAGGTCAGTCCAGACAGGGCGGCGTTTCATGATCTGATAGGTCTTGTGCAAGGATCTCAGCACTTGTGACTTGCCGGTGCCAGCACCACCCACCACAAACACAGAGTGCCGCACTGCCAGCAGCTCCTCCAGCTGGACCACCTGGGAAGACAGGAAGGTCAGCCGGAAGGATGGACTCGCCATCATCTACCTACCGACTGCTCTTCGGTGAGCCACGCCGCTGTCTGAAGTGAGATCTTGTCCTAAGCGAGGCAATGTTAAGAGGGGGCACCTTTAAGAGGTGGATTATGGTAGGAGATCCTTAGGTCAACTGGGGAGCGTGCTCTCAGAGTGATTAAGGTACTTCCCATGGGACTCTTGAAGAGAGCAGGAAGAGGAGGAGGAGAGTGGCAGTGGTGGACATGGTGATCATCTGGGGCTCTGGTGGTCATATGGAGAATGTATCTTATCTCGGAGTCTTATATTCCCAGATTTTTTTTTCTGGGCAACCGATTGAACAGTGCCACCATACACTTATACTGCTAGAAATTAAAGTCACTTTCTAGTTCCATTGACTTTTTTTATTAATTTGAACAACTTTATTGAGATATATTTCAGGTACCATAAAATTCACCCTTTAAAAGTGTACAATGCAAGGGCTTCCAGCATATTCGTGTAATTTTACAACCATCACTACTATCCAATTTTAGAACATTCTCATCTCCCCAGCAGGAGGCTCATATCCTTTAGTAGTAGCTCTTCATCCCCAAGTCCTTACCAAGCCCTATGCAACCCCTGATGTAAATTCTGCCTCCACAGTTTTGTCTATTCTGGACATTTCACATAAGTAGAACCATAAAATATGTCATCTTTCGTGAATGGCTTTTTTCATGTAGTATGTTTACTACCTCCTCACTTGACCAGGACACTTTAATTCTTTAAAAAAATTATTTTGTTTTTAAAACAGGGTCTCACTATGTAGTTCAAGCTGGCCTCAAACTCATAGCAATCCTCCTGCCTCAGCCTCCCAAGTGCTGAGATTACTAATCTGTGCCACCACGCCCAGCCACTTTCATTCTTTGCTCTTACCCCTTGAAATCCTAGTATGACCTGTCTCTGTATAAGTCTATTTATGTTTACTTTGTTCAGTACTGAGTCCTTTTGGCCAGGACACATGACTTTCCAGCTCTAGTAGGTTTTTTGGGTATCTTTCTTAAATTTCCATTAGTAACATGTTAGATAACCTAGCTCAGTGCTCTACTGTCACCTTGCCTCTCATACTCTGGGTCTATTTCTTTCTATATGTACTTATTTTATTGTACATAAACATAGATTCATACAGAGTTTCATCCCAGGAGATTCCTTTGACTTTATTTCCAATCCTCTTGTTGAATTTTGTGTGTCATCAGCAATACAATTTTACATTTCAAAGAGCTCTTTAAAATTCTCCAACAGGTCTTTTAAAAAAGGCATCCAATTCTTGTTCTATGAGTATAAATTTCTTTATTTTCCTCAAGTATACCGATGAGAACATTTTTATTTATTTATTTATTTATTTTGTGGGTACCGGGGGGTCGACCTCAGGACCTCGCGCACCAGGAGGCACCCGTGCCGCTGAGCGATGTCACCGGCCCCTTTTTCATATGTGGGTTCCGGGAGTCGAACTCAGACCCTCGCGCTTGCCGGGCAGGCGCTTAAGCCACTGAGCCATCTCACCGGCCCTGATGAGAACATTTTAAATGTTTTCTTTCTTATGTTCACTGGAGTTAGTGGTGTATGTGCAAATGCATGTGAATATGTCTATCTTGATCTCTCACAGTGTTGAATTACTCCAATACTTGGCAAGTTAAGTTTTATTTCCACATCTTTTTTTTTATCAGTATACGTTACAGACACATAAGATTTATGTACATTAGGGGGAACTGATATGTCTATGTTTATAGACATATCTATCTTTCTAGATATGTAGCTATAGATATAATCTCACATCTTAATAATTTTTACTTCCCCTCTGAGCCTTCCCGCCTCGCCTCATCCTCAGATCTCCTGTCCATCTTCACAAAGTGTACCTCTGTTTTCTATTATCTTTTTTTTCTTTAAATTTATTTATATTTTAGGTTTCTCACATAAGAGAAACCATGCAATATTTAACCTCCTTGTCCAATTTATTTCACTTAGCATTATAGTCTCAAGGTGCACCTATTTTCTTACAAATGATTCAAATATGGCAAGTCTCGAGTTTGATTCAAGAACGTTGCTATGTTTTCTCCAAGCCTGGGCTGGGTGCTCCCTGTGGTTGGTTATCCAGGTCTCTTTCCAGGGAGAAAGAGGGAGTGGAAATTCTGTGGACACAGTGAGATATTGGGGTATCTTTCTCACTTGTGGTAAGAGAGTAGATAGCTGGCTGTCTTTCAGGATACTGGAGCTCTGGATCAAAGCCCTTCCATTCTTTTGGGGTCTATCTAAAGAAGGCCAGTATTATGGCTTGTATCTAGACATCAAAAGGCTCACATGCTCATAGGCAGGGCTTTTTGGAGGTAGTTGGATCTAGGGTGTTACTGTCCTTGTCACGGAGACAAATAACTGGCACACACAAGTTAAAGGAGGAAAGGTTTACTTTAGCTCACAGTTGGTAGAGGTTTTACTTCATAGTTGACTGGCTCTAAGGCTGGGTGACATGGCAGAGGGGCATCACAGAGGAGAAACAGTTCATGGCAAAGCAGGAGGCAGAAAAGCAGCAGCAGCAGCAAAAGCAAGCAAACCTTCCTTTCCCTATTTTCTTAGCTATAAGCTTTTTGAGTGGTGCCACCCACACTCAGGGTGGGCCTTCCCATTATCCACACCCAGAACTACACTAAACCAATCAGTGGGCTAATATAGTACCATACACCCTTAATCTTAGCATCACACACCCTAGATCCAGCCATCTATGAAAAGCCTTGCCTATGAATGCATGATGCTTTAAGGGGACGTCTAGATACAGCCATAACACTGACCTTCTGTTGACATACCCTAAGAGAATGGAAGGGCTTTAATCTGGAGCTTCAGTACCCTGAAAGCAGTCTTAGTTTTCCCCCAAGAAGTTCATTAAATTTTCTTAAATATGTTCTTTTTTCTTTTTTGGTCTCAAGTTGAATACCTGGCAACACATGTTCTTCATTACATGAGAACTGGGAACTGGAAAGAGGTATGGGGAGAAGAATGTGGAGAGCCAAGTGGCAGAATTATAGGATAAGCAGATTTAAGGATGCCTCCTTTGGCTATTTTCAGTTTGTTTTCTCTCCTTCTTCCTCTCCTCCCTCTCCCTCTCCGTCTCCTTCTCCCTCTCCCTCCTTCTCATTCCTGCCCTTCTTAACTACCAACCCCAAGCCCAGAGCTTCTCCAGGGGCTCTTCTTGACAACACACCTCTCTTCCCCCTGGAAGCCTAAGCGTGTTCTTTTCCACAAACCCCTCTCCTCTACTAGATCTGTCAACTCACTTTCATCCTCTTTCCATCTTGCCAGAAATTTATTGTAATATCACTTCTCAGGTTCCATAATTCTATGAGTTCTTTCCTTTTCCTTAAAAATATAAATTTATATTATTACTTTAAAGGGATCTCAGGATACCAACAGAGCTCCAAGAGATAGCTATTAAAGAATTAGTTTTCAGATGTTCACATGTTCAGATGTTCAAATGGTTGGTGCAAATGAAAAGTGGCAGAGATGTCATTTGTTCTAAGAATATTTACTAGAGAGCCTCTGGCTTATCAGAAGAGCAAGGAGCTCCTATGAGGAAGAAGAGGAGCAAAAGAAACAAACAGAATAAGGTCCAACGTCAGACTTCTGGCTTGTACAATTTTTGTGTTTCTCACAAATACTCCTTTGCTGACCCTTTTCTTCCTACTTGCAGTGCCATCCTGATCGCCGCTACCTTTCAGTGGTCTGTCCACTGAACTTGGGAAGAGGGTGGTAAGAAGTGGGGAAGGGTCGACCTGCAGAAACAATCACAGTGGCAGAGGACCAGCAAATGTTTTGCTCTTCTTCTATAGAAGAAAATTCTGGAAATGAAAGCAGACACCTGCTTGCAATGGGAAGTGGATATTTCAATTCACTCTTACTTCTATTTATATAAAACCAAGACTCTCTACCAACAAAAGTATATAATCCCTACCAACCAAAGTACTGTGTGCTAGAAACACCTCCGGAGGGCCCTAGAAGGAACTTGCCCCTTTGCTCTAAGTTCTGCTAGGGAACACACTCTTTCTCACAGGAACTAGCCCAGTGTAATATCTTGGAGAGGTAATGGAGCTTCATCCAGTTCCCTCACCTGTAAAGAAGCTCATTTGTATCATTTGCCTTAGGGGCTGCTGGGGCTGGGGCTGGAGGTCCAATGTGATATAAAGTGTAAAGCCACTTATGAACTCCAAAGTGATTGTCACATGCTTCTTACACATATTATTGAATAGGAAAAAGTATCTGTCCATGTCTTTGAGCTTTAGAACCTTTGACCCCTTTCTGGTGGCAACTGTCTCCTCTTGCTTGAAGGCATACTTGTTTATATGCAGGCATTTCTACTTCTAACATTTTTTGCATCCCGAAGACATTAGCTTATACAAAATTGCACAGTAAAAATAACAGACTTCTGGAAAAAAGGATTGGGTTAGGCCATTCAAAATGTAGAGAACTTTATATTCAAAGCCCCCAAAACTCAAAATGAATTCCAACCCAGATGAAATGCCAGCACAGTAAATTCCCCAGGCATTTTCACCTTGCCTTATGGTCAGTGCATGCCTTGCAGCCTTAACTCCTCATTGACCAAGAGGTAGCTCCTGAGTACATCTGATTCTGATAGAGACTATTTTAATCACAATTAAAGATCTAAGCCAGATGGAGCCTTCTTCATTAATGCACTGTTTTAACAGAAAGAGAGATGGCATCCCAGGGTCCTTATGTGCACTTGCAGCCCCTCGGCAGACAGTACAAAGCACAGTGCTTCTTACAGCCATGAGTTACATTTGCATTAAAGTTCCAGCTTTTCCCTTAAGGTTTTTATATACTCTTAAATGTATCTGTTTCCTATTGATACTCATGGTAGGAGGTATTCCGTTTCTCTTATTTTTCCCACCATGCATCACACATTGAAGGTCACCAATAAAGACACTGGAAAGAATTGTTTCTAATTAGATACATCAGCACAGCTAAAAAATTCTTTGGATTAAGGACAAAGAATAACCCATTATCCAAGAGAAGAACTGAGAGGCAAGAAGTGTTGGGAGGGAAAGCCTCATGTACCTTGAGCACAAAGTTGTCCTCAGCCTGGAGCTTCAGGTCCACAACTGCCTTCCTCACCAAAGCCTCAAAGTTCAGGTTTCTCCTCCGGGGCACCTCCAGGGTGGGAAAGAGGTCCCCGATCAGGCCCATGAAGACAGGCATGTCATCAGTCACAATCTTGGGGATGTTGAAGTCTCGCAAGGAACGCATCAGGACCTGGTCCTCAGGCCTGTCAGGGTCTCCTCGCTTTAGTGATCCTGCCACCACAAGTACAGACTTGATGGCCCGCAGGCCCCAGTCATAGTGATCCTGTAGCAATGTAGGCAATGCAGGTTAGATCAAAACTGCTGGGATGCAGAGTACCACACGCTCAGGGGATAAATTATAGGTAACACATGTCACAGGTTGCTTCTGAAAGCCAGGTGGAGACATGAGAGATGACTGACAACTTGGAAATCCATGGCCACAAAATTCTAGTCCCTTATCTGTAATTAACTACTTTTCCAACTGTGAGGACAACAAAGCAAACACAGACCACAGAAGGGTCCCAAAGCAGCATGCTGGGGGAAGGTGGTGGAATGTGGTTCAGAGTGTGGAGTCTGAACTCAGGCCTATGTTCATGTCCCAGCTCTGCCACTTGCTTTGTAGCAGATCACTATTCAAAAAATGCTACAAAGGAAAAATTTTGTGTGCAATGAAGGCAAAAGGCATGGTGGTTGTACCTGAGGCTGTAGATCAGATTTCTCTGAAGGAAAGGTATTAAAGAAAATCTGAAGGAGTAGAGTTCAGTCAAACATGGTTGAAAAAGAAGTGGGAAGAGGACATCTACTGGCTCAGTGTGACAAGCAAATCAATTCAAGAAACTCCAGGAAGACCAATGCCAATGCAGCACAGAACACCAAGGACAGAGTTGTGAATGCTAAGCTATAGAGGTAACTGTAGGCAGACTGATCACCATATAGCTGTTATCAGAGATGAGTTTCTTGGTCTTTACCCTAATACCAGTGAGAAGCATATTAAAATGATTCCTCTAGCTGTTAGCTAAAGAATGGATAAGAGGACCTGGAGCATAGTTGCAGAAACTAGCATAGAGGCAGGTGCAATACTTTAATTTAGACACAGGTGTTGGAACTTAAGAGGTAACAGTGAATACAAAAAGAAAATGAGACTTATTTGAAAAATATCAAGAGTGTGGAATCGACCCCAGTTACACCACAACATGGAACACAGGAGTAATCAGCTGGGGTGGAGCTGGAAGGGAAGAACAGATTCAGATGTGCTGAGTTGAAGCTGTGTTTAAACACCCAGAAAGACCTGTGGTTTACAGCACTGATTATAAAGGTTTAGAGTTGAAAAGAGAGGTTGGGGATAGAGCGGTTAAGAGTGGAATGCAACTGACCTGGAAGTCCATGGTGGTAGAGAACCAAGAGAAGATACAATAGGAAAGAAACTATGAAGACAATGCCATTTTCTCCCACTTGAACAGATTTCACAGGGGTGAGAGAGCCTGTGTTGTGGCAGCAAAGGTTATTAGAGCAAGATGACCCCACAGGTAAAGTGAAACCTAATGGGAATAGCTCAAGAAAACTTCTTTGCTATCCTTGCCATCATGAAATTTCCCAAGGCATAAACCTTGCAGATGCTTGGCTGTGGGGTTCCCTATGAGGAGGCCAGCCTTAGGCAGAAGCCACACTTACAGTCAAGCAGCAAGGAGAAACCTGGGGTTAGTTAGAACTAATTTTCTTCCCAACTCCCTCTCCATCTCCTGTCCCTTCAGGTAGAAACCATTCCCTCCAGGGATTTTTTTTGGTGGGACATTGGTGTCTTTGCAATCTTGCTAAATATTGTAGTAAAAA
Source organism: Erethizon dorsatum (assembly GCA_028451465.1). Lineage (NCBI taxonomy): Eukaryota > Metazoa > Chordata > Mammalia > Rodentia > Erethizontidae > Erethizon > Erethizon dorsatum. The sequence goes on from CM051826.1 coordinate 27,836,289, forward strand.
TGGGGTTCTGTGCTAAAAAATGTTAACACAAATTTTTATTGCAGAACTATTTAGAGCTTTTTTGTTTTTTGTTCTGGGTATTGAACCCAGGGCTTTCGCAGTGAGTTGCATCCCCAGTCCTTTTTTACTTTTTATTTTGAGACAGGGTCTCACTATGTCCCTGAGTTGCCCAAGCTGGGTTTGAACTTGTGATCCTCTTGACCAGCCTCCCAGAGTGCTGGCATTATAGACATGTGTCACCATGCCTTTATGGTTACAGTGACTGTGTATGAGAAAGGTCTAATGCATTGGCCAGAACCTTTCCAGAGCTGGATGCATAGCATGCCACTTGGCCATCAATCTCCCTGAAGATCCTACCTGTTTGGAAAGAAGTTCTTTGCACAATTTGTAAAGGGTGATGAATTTTCTGGCTAATATCCGGGCATCGATGAATCCTTCTGCCACCAGCATGATCTCGCAAATCAACTCAAAGTCTGGGACAACCATCGCGCATGGCCTGTGTACAGGGACATAGAAGCTGAGTTCATCAGTTTCCCACTCACAGGGTTGAAGGGGAGACTGGAGAGCAAGAGACACTGGCTGACAATTGTCAAAGAGGCATCTGTAAGTACAAGAACTCATGAAAGGAACTTTAAAGCCATTTCGTCTAAGACTTCCAATTTCAAGATGAGTTAAGCAATAATAAAGGAAGTGTGCTCTCTTACCTAAGGTGATGGATAATGGTAGCAGATGGAGCAGAGTTGGGGCCCCAGCTCCAACTTAGATCTTGTAATCTGAGGCTGCTGTGTTTCACAAAAGCTGTGTATTAATAAAGCAAATTGTCTAGAATAAATTAGAAGCTAATGTTGAGCAACTGAATTTCTCTGGGCGGCTACAAGAGACTGAGAGCCTCTCTAGCCTATCCTCAAGATGTGTGTCGCCCCCAAGACCTAGACACTCAGGTATTATTCTGTATTTATTTGCATATAAATGTAAATTTCTGACACTGAGATCCAAGGGAGGTAACTTTTCATCCCACCTCAACACAAAATGGCGTATATGAGAACATAGGAGGGGATTTTTTTCTGTATAGAAGGATTTACTGTGATTTTCCCTTCCTTTGGCACTAGCCATATTTGATTTTAAAAAGATTTATTTTTTATTAACTTATTAGGTACATTACAGGAGTCTAATATTACATTTCCTTAATTGCATTTCCCTACACTTATATAAAAATTCAAAATCATTTCATTTATGTCTATATTTCTTCTTGAAATACTTTGCATTGTGCTCAGTTGCAAAGAAGCTGGCAAATATTTAGATTTTCAGAATTACTTGCCAATCTGAACATTAGGTTCCATGTATTCACTCAGCAGAATACAATGTGGCCATGAAAAATAATGTTGTAGAAGCAAAATTATTAAATGGCACAAGAAAACATTAATTAATGAAAGCAGAATACTAAACAATATAGAATCAGATCCCAGTTTGGAAAAAGAAATGTTCAGCTCACACACTATTGGGAAGAAAATAATGAGAAGTTACACTGATTGTCTCTGGGTGGTGGGACCAGTGTAAAAAGGAGCAGAAGCTCTGGGTTCACACTCTAGTTCTGACATTTACTAGTTGGGCTGCTAGCTAATTCTAGTAACCAGGGTAACTAGCCTGCACAATTTGCTAACTCCATCTGTTTTCTTTCTTTTTTTTTTTTTTTTTTTTGTGGGTACTGGGGCTCGACCTCAGGACCTCGTGCGCCAGCAGGCGCCCATGCCGCTGAGCGATATCACCAGCCCCTTTTTTCGTATGTGGGATCCGGGAGTCGAACTCGGGCCCTCGTGCTTGCCAGGCAGGCACGTACGCCGCTGAGCCATCTCACCGGCCCTCCATCTGTTTTCTGTACAAGGAGGAAAACTAATAGTATCTCCCTCAGAGAGACTTTGTGAGAATTAAATGTAAAAATAGATTTTTGTGTTTATTGTTTTAAAAAATATTTTTCTTTTTTTTCCCCCCAAATTTTGTTCTGTGACTGGACGGAAAGCTTATGCTTTCCTAAATTTGGATGTTGGAATCTTAACCCTAGTGAAGGTGTTTGGAGATGGGGCCTTCGAGTGGTAATTAGGTCCTGAGGGTGGAGCCCTCATTAATGGGATTAGTGCCTTTATAAGGAGAAGCCAGCAAGCCAGGTCCACTGCTTCTGACCATATGAGGATACAAGAGAAGTTGGCCATCTGCAACCTGAAAGTTGTCTTCATCAGAATCTGCCTGTACCAGCACCTTGAACTTAGACTCTTGGCCTCCAAAACTGTGAGAAATAAATGCCTGTGGTTTAGGATAACTAGTTTATGGTGTTTTGTTATATCAACCTGAATGGACTAACTATTCTTTTTAAACATAGGGGAAAAAACCATGAGAAATAATTCCTACCCGGGTGATAACCTACTTGTATTATTGTTTGTCACTCAAAGCTTACTTTTGTGTAAATAGCAAACACTGCAGTATTCTGTGGCAGTTTAGACAGCTTGTTAACATTCCAAACTTCTTAGTTAAAGCAGGGCGTGCCTGAGCAAGGAGACACCCACACTACTTGTGGGACACAAGAACTTGCCATTACTGGGGTGATTTAAAAGTGAGGGGCTAAAGAATGCAGACAGCTGCCCTCTAAGGACTCTAAAAGCCCATGAAAGCATTTACTCCACCTCCCTAACAGACAGCACTGCGTGTCTCCATCCAAAAATGAGATAACAGCTTTGTCTTAGCTCCTCACAATCTATCTCTTTTAAGTAAAAGTTTAATAAGCAGAAAATCAGAAGGCAGGATGCACCTTTCAGTGTTCTCTTTGTTGGGCCAGCTTCACTTTTCAGAAAGAAGAATGCGTACTCTAGTTTCTGCTAGGAAACACATTTGTGTTTTCTTATCAAAATAAAGAGGTGTGTGTGGGCGGGATTAAAAAAAAGGAATTGAGAATATGTCGTGTACATGTACCGACTCCCTATGATGAATGTAAGCATAATGTACTACAAACATGCACCAATAAAAATTTAAAAAGTAAAGAAGATTTAAAAACATAGCAATATACATGGGAGGCAAGGGTGAAATAAAAGAGGTGCTCCTATGCATTGCTACTATAGGTGTAATTTGGTACTATGAATTTTAGAAAGTAATTTGGCAACGTGTATCAAGAGCCTTAAAAATGTTCCTAATCGTTAACTCAGTAATTCCTCTTCTGGGAATCTAGCCAAACAAAATAATCATGCATATGAAAAAAAAGATTTATACACAAAAATGTACATTACAGCACTTTGTATGAATTAATTTTAAATGTTAGAAACAGTCTTAATATTCAACCAAGAGGGACTACTTTATTACATTGCAGACTATGCACTTGATAGAAAAATATAGTCATTAAATGAGATTTATTAAAAAATATCTAACAGAACAAAATATTTATAGTAGACTAGGAAACAAAAAAACCTGTACACTACAAATACAGACTACAAGTGTATAAAATTCATATATCTATATATATATATATATATAGAGAGAGAGAGAGAGAGAGAGAGTGAGAGAGAGAGAGAGAGAGAGAGAGAGAGAGAGAGAGAAAGCCAAAAACAATTACACAAAAAATAATTTTACTGGTGATGGCATTACAGGTGGTTTAAAAAAATCTACTTTTCCATAAACTCCAAATTTTCGTCAATGTATGTATCACACATTTCTAGCACAAGAATAAAAGAAACCTCTCTCCGGAGGCCTTCAGGTGGGGCTTACCTGAACAAAGCCTTTAGGTTTTCAGGCAGCTCTGTGCGGCCAGCATAACCTGGGTTCATGGTGATGAAGATGCCCACAGAACGATTCAGCTTAATCTCCTCCCCCAGGAAGTTGAACCGCTGCTTCTTATCTCTAATTGCATCTTGGATGCTTTTAACCTGGTGGACCAATCAGCAGAAAATACCTCTACAGTGGTGTGTCTTGACTACACCTGGGCATTCATAGTTACATCTAACACAAGCAGTTATCCTGTGGCCTCTTTCACTGAAGCACAGGCATAGTGACCACACCCTGCGCCCTTTGCTGATGGCACTGGGTGCATTTCTAAAGAAATCTGGATGTCTACATTCCTATTTATGACATCATGGTTTTGAGAAGGGACTGAGCAGTGAACAGGTGGTAGACTCTGAACATAGGCTTCCTCTACAGTACTAGCTAAGGTGTATTAGGGCTAACCATGTGCCAGGCACTGTCCTGATCATTTTTTGGTATATTAATTCATTTGAGCCTCATCACAGTCCTTGGAGAGGCACTTTAATCCCATCAGTCTTGTTTCTATACAATGAAAAAGAATCATTAAGAGGTAATTTGACCATAATTATGATCAGTTGACTAAGGATAAGGATTCCAATCTAATCTAATCTAATCTAGTCTAATTTAATCCAATCTAATCCATTCCAATCTAATCTAATCAGATCTAATCTTTTTCCAGGGGTTAAAGTCTATAAAGAATTTAGTGTATAAAAATGCACAGCAGCAGCACACATGGAAAGTGTCAGTGTGGCCATCAGCATTGCTTTTGTGGTCTTTGTCATGGTTTAGCTCCTCACTGACCTCCCTAGACTACATCTGTAGAATGACTGCATGGGTACAGGCAAGAGTGGATGGAGTGTGTCCAGTCTAAGCGAGGAGTGGCAGGAAGGTTGTGTTAAGATAACCTGGGGCCAGACCCCGAAGAGTCTTTCTAAAAGCAACTCAAATGTTTTCTTCACTGCAATCTGGCATCAGGGGAGTGTTTAAACTGAAGCTTGATCTGGCCAGAGCTATGTTAAAGATCACTTACTGGGAAGAGAGGGACAAATTAAACTCAATTGCTTATATTCTCACATCTGGTCCTTTGAAACACATGTGCAAAAATGATCAGCCACAGAAAAGGAGGAAGACAAAAGGCACACAGTTGCAGGATAGCTTTTGGGCCAGGCTCCAGAGTGCTCTAGGAATTTCTAGTCTCTTAGGGTTGTCAGAAGCAAAACCTAAAAGCTGGGAGCACCACAAGGCTTTAAATGAGTCTCAAGCATATCTGCAAGTTCAGGCTGCTGCTAGAAAGGTCAAGGGTAATATAGTTCCATAGAGATGGGACTGCAGGGTGTGTGTGTGTGTGTGTGTATGTGTATGCATGTGTGTTTAGACACAGAGAGACAAAAAGAGAGACATTGAGAGAAAGACAGAGAGACAGTGGACCATCTACACTGGCCATAGCTGTCTTCAGTGCCAGCACAGATTTGCAATTAGGATTCAGCTCCCATCCTAAAGCGAAGCTCTAATGACTGAATGCATTTGAGCTCATAGCAATTAGTGGGAGACTGAAACTTCTTTTCTACATGCAGAATACCAATGCAGTCCTGGCAGAGGCAGCCTCCAGCACTCATCACACCGGCCCAGCAGATCAACCTCCACTGGTGTGCATGGTACTCACATCCAGGCCCAGCTCCACCACGGAGCCAGCCTCTTGCAGCCCTCATCACTCTGCAAGGTGGGTGGCTGCTAAGGGCTTATTCTCTCCTTTGTACCCAGTCCTTGTGTTTGTAAAATATACAGAGCACTCTCCTGGCTAGGGATTGGGGAAGAGTTTAATTAAAACTTACAAATTGCTCTGCTACCTTTGGGCAAAGGTTAAGGTGAGAGCCCAGGACCCTCTCTGCTGCTGGTTCTGACTCAGCATTCTCTCCCCAAACACCAAAGCCCAGAAAACTCATGCTCAGCAAGCATTTATGATGCACTTTTGGATTGGAGGCATCTGTGCTTTTGTGTAAAATTCTGTAGAGGGGCCCTTGAGGGAGAGAGCTGAACAGACTGGAAGATGCAGTTCCTGTTGGAGCATCGGTGCTCACAGATGTTGCCCTTAGCCTGGCTGATGCAGGAATAGGAGAGCTTTGCTGGTTCTCTAGGGATGAGCTATTGGAATATGATAATGATCAGAGTCCAGGAGGCTTGGATAAAATCCAGGCTTTGGAAAAGTCCACAGGTTTCAGGATGCAGGGGGAGAAGCAGGTGGCATCGAAGGTAAAGATTCAAAGCAAGACCACCCATGTGGAGGTGCACACACAGGTAGGCGCAGACAGATAGCCAGGGCTACCAGGTATACTCCACACTCACAAGGAGCTGTTTCTGTACTTCTTATTGCTTTTGGAGAATTTTAAGCCAGAGGGAATGACAGAAAATCATTACTGTCTTTTTTGACCACTTGATCAGTACCAGGTGCTATTCTGAATATTTTACATATATTATTCCACTCAACTCTTGCAACAGCTATATGAGGTGGGAGACCATACATCCTTATTTTATAGAGATGGAACCTGAGGCAGAGGCAGTTAAACTATCCTATATTTATGTACAATGATCACATATATAGGAACTTGGTACTGTATTTGCAACTGTTCTATAAATCTAAAATTAGTTCTAAACAAAGTTAACAGGAAAAAAAGATTTGCCGATATCCAACAGTTGGTAAGTGGAGCAAGCAAAGTCTAAAAGGAGGCAGTCTGGTGCCAAAGCACATGATTTTGGACATTTTCTTCCATGAGGTTTATTTTGGCTCACAGTTTCTGAGGTTTTAGTCCATGGTATGCTGGCTCCAAGAAGTAAACCTCATGGCAGGAGGGATGGCAGAAGAGAGCTGCCCAACTCATGGCATCTGGTATGCAGAGAACAGGGGAGGAGCCAGAGAGGAAGGCACCAAACACCAAATACAGTCTTTAAGATCATAACCCCACCCCCTACCTAGACACACCCAAATGTGTGCTTTACTAATCTTGGCATCTCTCAAGCCAATCAAATTGACAAGATTAACCATCACAGTAACTGATATAATCTTGTGGGACCACTACCATACATACAGTCTGTTATCCACTGAAATATCATTATGCAGATTAATGATATTTCAGACTAATTTGTTTTGATCTGAAAATAATCATTATGATTTAGACAAATATTTTCTCCAAAACAACAATGAAAAGGATATCTTCATTACCCATTAAAAAAAGAAAAGAATGGAAAGATATGCAGAAACTAGTATTCTCTACAGGGGATCATTTTACACTCTATTTCCCCAGGGTATGTTTGACCATGCCTGGAGACATTTTTATTGTCATAATTAGGAGGGTGGATGCTCCTGGCATCTAGTGGGTAGACATCCTACAATGCCTGGGAGGGATCTTTGTTACAGCCCAAAACATCAGCTGTGTTGAGGTTGAGAAATCTGGATCTAGATCACATATTTTACCAGTAAGGAGACTGAGACCAATAAGATATCCAATATTTGTGCACCATACTACAACATGTGTCTGTAGGTCAAATTCCCATGAAAATTCATTTTGTTTGTTTTCTACAGTACTGGCGATTGAACCCAGAGCCTTATACACACTAAGCAAGTGGTCTACCCCTGAGTACATCCCCAGCCACCATGCAAATTCTTAACCTCATCCCAGATTGACCCAGTCAGAAATTCTGGATCGGGGCAGGGTGTCCTCCAGGTGATTCCAATGCATGGTAGAATTTGAGAGCCACTATAGTCCAGTCAATTGTTATATTTTTACTCATGCCTACTTCTTCCCAGGTGTCCTCACCCATCACTGCACACTGACTTCCTTTTTCTCAACTTCCTTTGGCTCTACTTGGCTCTACTACTTACTTCTGCAGCTAACTAGTCAGGACCAACTGGTATCTGTCTTGAGTGTCTTGATGTGAACACAAACTTACAGTTGCGGAGTTTCAACCTGATTGACTTTGGAATCCACCCAGAGGATTGATGGAGCACAACTCTGCGTGTTTCTGGGTGGGTAATGGAGGCATGGGCTTGGGGTCTATGTGTGGTCTCTTCCCCTTCCTCTCTGGTGCTGTTCCCCTTCTCTGCTTCCTGCCATCATGAGTTGAGCAGCTTTGCTCCACCACACCCTTCCACCATGAGTTTCTGCCTTGGAGCCTATAGACTATGGACTGAATCCCCTGAACTGTGAGCCAAATTAAAACTCTCCTCCTCTAGGTTGTTTCATGTATTTTGTCCCAGTAATGGGAAAGCTGACACATACCACAGTTCACCAGGATGTTTTTATTACTTGACAGTGTCCCTCTCAGCTCTGGTCCTGAAAGTTTGCTGAACATTTCATGTTTAACCATGTAGAAAGTTTTTTTAAGAATACCAATGCCGAGGTCTAATCCTAGAGCAATTAGATCAGAATCTTTCTGGGGTGGAGATTGTGCATTTCCCTTTCAGAACCATTCAGGCTATTCCAAAGCATGCCCAGGTTGAGAAGGCTGACTGTCTCCAGTTTATTGTGCATGAGAACCAGAAGAAAACTTGTTAACAGTACTATTTGGCTTCAGCAGGCCAGCTCTATTTCACAGGGTCAGTACAATTATCCAAAGCACAAGGTTCTTGTGTCTGTCAGACCATCTGGCCTTGATTTCTCCCTTGAGACCGAAAGTTGCATCTTCTCTGTCCCTAAATCCTTCTACTTGGGCCAAGACCTTTCATCGATGCACTCTGTGAAGCATTTAATTTGTCTTATTTCTCCGAAAGTGATGTAATACGAAGAGGCTATGGGCTAACCTTATGCTATGTGAATATGCTCAGCTTTTTCTTGATGCCTCTCTACCTTAGCCTTTTCATTCTAGCAAAGTGGCCTATTCTATGGTCACTGATTTTGCAAGTCTTTGCTCCAAATGCTACATGTCATTAAAATCCTGCCTAGCTCATGCCATGCTTCCTTCTGCAATGGCAGATTGGAGTCTGCTGCCTTCAGGAAGTACAACCCACTCACCGCTCTGTAAAGTTTTTTGTATTTGTGTGTTTTTTACATTAGGCCTTAAGTTCCTTTGTGCTACTTGGGACATTCCTTTGGCTCTGATATTGAAGCATTTGTGTAGAGCTTGAAGTACTGGGAACCCTGCTACTGTGGGCTTCTTTGCAAACTGATCTTCTGCTTTCAGCTTCTGCCCAACCCACTGTCAGTGCTAATACCATAGGGGAGAGGAGAAAGGGTCAGCGACACCTGGCCAGAGAGCATGGACAGAGGCACAGGGGTTTGCAGGTACAGGATGATGGGGTTTGTCCCAGGAGCATGTGTCCTTGGGCTTAGATAATACAAGGTCTAGAGAGCTGACTGCGACAGTAATGAAGAGATCTGAAAAGAATTAAGTAGTATCATATATATTTTAAAAATAGCAGTGCAATTTCTCTTGGAATTGCCACACTGAGGCTTTTCCCAAATGGATATGCAATTCTGCTTGACCAATTTGACAAGGATGTGAAAATATCCGGCAGCAAAGACACTGAAGCATAATCACTTTTGCAGGAGTTACTGGGATGAGGAGCACAGCCGGGTGATGAGAGGAGAGGGGGAAAAGGGAGGGTAGCAGAGAACTGTCGGCAGCTGGTGCGCTTTCTGAACCAATATGCCAGCCTGGATGACTGTGTGAATAATTAAGTGTAATTTTCTTCTTGGATGGGTGTACGATTTTAAATGTTACCAGCTCAGATTTCGCCTGAGCTGTTGTCAGACCACTTTCTTGAGAATATCTTCTATGGACGTGCTCCCAGACCCAAGTGACAGCAGCAGGGAATTCCAGGTTGAACTTACTTTACTAAATTCCAGAAACAAAGGGGCATGAACTAATCTTAGAAAACCCATTACTGATCTCACGTTGGGCAGTTTCTAAATAAGGCAAACTCATTGCCTGGCTAGTAAGGAACGGACAATGGCTGTTGAGCACTGTTCCATCAGTTAGTGCACTGTGAAGTTTGGTAAGACTGCTTGAGGATGGTCCAGGTGAGAACAAGTGAGGGTGCAGAAGAGACCTATTAGATTTGGATGTGGATCCTTGATTCATGCCCATATGTCTCAGCCATCTACTTCTCTTGAACCATTTTCTGTAGTGTTAAGATAATAATGATAATAATAATCCTCATCACTTCACCATCCTTATCACCACCTTCATCATCATGACTACCACCATCATCACCACCATCATCACCATCATCAGCACCACCTTCATTATCATCACAACCAAGATCACCACTATCTCCATCACCACTATCATTATCATCATCACCACATGTATTGAGTATCTACTATCTGTAGGGCTTTGATTTACATGCTTTAGTCTCTAAATTATTTAGAAATTATTTCTGCTATCTCAGGTAGGTACTGTTGTTAACCTCTTTTGTCAGTCAGGAATTTTTTTTTTTGTGGGTACCGGGGGGACGACCTCAGGACCTCACGCGCCAACAGGCACCTGTGCCGCTGAGCGATATCACCGGCCCCTTTTTTTCGTATGTGGGTTCCGGGAGTTGAACTCGGGCCTTCGCGCTTGCAAGGCAGGCGCTTAAGCCACTGAGCCGTCTCACCGGCCCGTCAGTCAGGAATTTAAGACACAGACTTGCCCAAGGTCACACAGCTAGTAAGTGGTAGAGCCAGAGCTGAACTCTGGGACTCTGCTTTCAGAGGCTACACACTGAACCAGTTTTCACCTTATTGCCTCACTAATCAGAATATATAAAAAGCCACTTTAAAAATTGCCATTGCTCACACAAACTCTGGAGCCCAAGTTGGGCTCCATCTTGCCCTGGTCTGGCTCTCACTGCTGACTTCCTGCTCTTTCTCTGGCTTCCTTGTGGGGGCACACTGAGAAGAGGCTCCTTAGTGGGCAGGACACATTGATATAGCCTTTGGCAACCCCCTACCCCTGTACATCACCCTTGGACGCCCACAGGTAGAGTTGCACCTGATGGATGGTCTTCGACTTATATGAAAGCAGGCACAGCAGTGCAACCTGGCTGGTGGAAACAGGAGACAGCCATCAAAATATGTAGCAAGCAACAAGAGGAAAGGATGTAGAAAATCATAAATGCAAAGATGAAATATTTAGACACAAAAGTGAGTGGAAATAACAGAGGAGAGTAGATAAGAGAATAAAATGATAAAACAAGAATTCCAGGTATGTACACAAAATCATTCCCAATGGTGTTAGTGGGGAAAACCCTGAAAACCTGAAAATCTCTTCTGATTTTCAGAACCATTCACATGGTAGAATTGTAGCAGAAAATGCCAACCCCCCCCCCCCCGTATACTTCAGTTTGTTAGTTTTCCAGGTAATAGTGCCTGTTCCAGATCTGGTTGCTCCTGTCTCTTAGAAATGGCTGGTCACTGTGATGCATAGCTGGTCACTATGATGCACATTGTATAAACCAATCCCCAGTTGACAAGCCAGTCTATACTGCCTCTATACTTCCTGCTTGCTTATCCAGTATAAACCCTAGACTACCAGAGACCGGGGCCTTATATTTTTGGAGTGATCCCGATCAGTGCCCATCGACGTAAATAAATCTACTTCCAAATCCTTGGTGTTATTTTGGTGTTTCTGCTTGCCGTTGCAGATTTAGTATTCCTAGAAATACTAATTCTACTACTAGTTTGTTTCACTTGCTTATTCTGCATCTTATACCCAAGAACGGATAAACACTCAAAATTTAAATAGACCTAGGAAGGCATCATTCCTGTCTCTAGGTTGTAAAGTGAACCCTCAATGGTGAAAATAGCCAGAAAACATATTTGATTTCTGCTATGATCTGGACACGGTTTCAGAATGTGCCTCATGGCTTCAATGCTCCTGCTGTGAGTTATTGAGAAGGTGGAAACTTAATCCAACTATGGTATTAGAAGTGAGGCCTTCGGCAGGATTAGGATCAGATAAGGTCATCAGGTGGAGTCTTCTTGATTGAATTTTGATGGCTTTATGAAGAAGGAGTGAGGTCAGAACACACATGTACACTCCCTGTCTCACCTTGTAATGTCTTATATCACTGTCGTTCTGGCAGCCTGAAGGCCACTACCAGATGCAGGTCTTTAAGCCTGCAGGACTATCAGCTAAATAAACATCCTTTCTTTATAAAGCTGTCTAGCTTCAGATATTTCATTATAATAGAAAATGGACTGATATAATTTCTTATAATATCTGAATGTTCAGCTCTTTAATATTTAGAAGACCTGGCAACACCAAGCTGACAGCCTTGCAAAGCAGAGGTATTTAACAGCTGAAAAACAAAAACACCCTTGCTATGTAGAAACTGTCAGTTTTAATGGTGGAAATACTCCCACCCTACCCAAGTCGAGCTGTGCCCCGTGACACCACTGAGATGCACACAGACAGGTCTTTCTGGCTAAGTTAGATCAAGGTTTCAGTCCAAAGGAGTGTTTGCCCTCCTTGCACTATTCAGTCCTACTAAACAGAAAATTTAAGGAAAGGGAAAACCATATCTCATCACTGGAAACTAGAGAAGAGCCCCATGTTATCTCTATTACATACTTCATCCCAACAGCTCCACTTAGCAAGAGTTCATTCTCAGAAATCCTCAGGGTTTCCTGCCTCCTACTGCAGAAGTCATACAAGTCTGTACCCTCTTTAGTTGGAGTGTATGTCTCCAGTTTATCTTCTCCTCTCACATCTACCCCCTAGACACCATTGTGTCCAGGTCGGCACTTGCACGATGTGAGTCAAGTGCTGGGTTTAAATCCTAACCTTGCCACTTTGCACTGGTGCCCTTGGGCAAGTTACTTCTCTGATTTTCAGTTTCTCCATATTGATAGTGAGAAAAAATAGTAGAGGTGTTGTGGAAATATTAGAAATGATAAATGAAAAATTCCTGGTCCAGAAGAGACTTTTAATGAAGACTTATTCATCTTTTGTCTTCTTTTCTTTGATTGCTCCTACTTCCTGTGCAATGCTTACCCAAATTCAAATCCTTTCCATCCTTTCACAGACTGACTTCAAGATAATGAATCTGAAAGTCTAATAAATTTGGAAGTCTTGTTTTATACCATGAGTCAGAATTCAAATCACTTCTAAAATGTTGAAAGTGCTCAGGTCTCTCTTAAGAGCTCAAGCTTCTTTAAAGTGAGGAATTCTGTCCTATTCCATGGGGCACCCTCATCTTGGTCCTTAGTACAGTGCTTCCTATACTGTAGCTGTGCCGTACATGCTTTCTCATGACTTGAGAGGCAAGTGGTATACTTACATAAAACCCGACCAAAAAAGGATTTCATTGGACAACATTGATGCTGTGCATTTTTCATTTAGCATCTCTCCTATTTCTGTGGTAGCCCTATTATTATACCCACTATCTATATAAAGAAACTAAAGATCATAGAGGAAAGTGGCTGTGAGAGGTGGAATAATTTGATCAAAGACATAGATAGGTAATAGAGCTCAAATTTAAGCCCTGGTTCATATCCAGAGTGTGTGACCATTCCAAGAAGCTGGCTCTGCCATTTGGTCTTTATTCTCTCTGCACCTCTGTGGAGCAGGCAGGACAGATCTTTATCCCCACATTACAGAGAAGGATATGGATGTCCTTTAGTGGGAAACCGTAGAGTATTTATACCAGAGAAATCCCCCCTCAGACCTGATCGTAGAGGGTGGAGGAAGGATAGTGAGATGGCTAGGGCGAAGGGGAAAGGGTGCTGAGAAGAGGTTGGAAGCAAGAGGCTGTGGACTGTCACAGTGCTCTACATGAACACCACGGGGCTCCCAAAAACTCCTGCCCCACATACCTGCACCGCCACTACGGACAAGACCTCCACGGAGATTCGATTAAATTCATCAAAGCAGCCCCAGGCTCCGGTCTGAGCAAGGCCTTTGTAGATGTTGCCACAAGACTGCAACGAATATACAAGGATTAAGTTACCAACAGCACGGGGCTTATCAATACATATCAGAAGTCATTTTCCATCCTCTTTATTATAGATAGTTTCAGTCCCCTAGAGACCCCTCATCAGAAATGTGTATTAAAATTTCAAGAACAATTAAATTTTTGATGGTGATGGGGTACCAACATAAGTCACAGAATCAAACAGAACCTTTTCAATACACTTGAGTAAGAATTTCTTTAAAATGTCATCAGGGCTGCATTACTGTTGATTCCGTAGCTTTCAAAATCCCAGGAAATGAATAAAAGATGATTTTTCTTTCACCATGCAGACAAAAAGCTTTCCACTCAGTGTTTGGCATGCACTAATTGAAAGGTTTTTGTCTGTATCTTTAAATCTATATCCAACTACCCAGGTTTCCCAGAGTGATGGAGAGCTATAGATGGGGATGGGAGGTGATAACATCTACAGAAAATAAATTCCAGGTAAATCTTTTCAGATGAGAGTGAAAAATGAATTTCAAAGGGAAGAGGTTATTTCTGTCCTAAAAAATAAAAAAAAATTATTCTAAAATTTAATGTGGACTAGTAAACTATGAAACAATATAAAGGAACAGGTTTTTGGGAGATGCTCCCAAGGTCATTGACAAGATAACATCTCTAAAATGCGGGGAAAATACAAATATTCATTTACACTGTAGGCATTTTTTTTTCCCCTCTCAGCTCTGTGCAAAGATCATGTGCTATGGGAAGGAACCGTTCAAAAGGAAAAAGGAACTAGGATGGGGGAAAGGGGAAAGGATGGAAGGGAAAAAGAAAAAAAAAAAGCAAGTCAGTTATACTATTAGTGTCTCAGTTCATTGAAAAGGAAGGTTTGTGCTACTATAGATCGAGAAAATTTTAACTCCCATGTCTTGTACTCTGAATAACTACTTTAAAGATAACAATAGGCAATGTATTAACTATTGTTGTTCTCCTATTACTTTGTCATGAAATTTTGTTTTACATTTTTTTATAAAATAAAAAAGAACTTAACAAGAATTAAAAAATAAATAAATTAGATATAAAACACAAAGATAAAATGAACTTTAAGTGTTTCAGAAAAGAAAAAGATCATGTGCTAGATAGAAGGGAGGTCAGCTCCTTTAAGAACTTTTAGTTATATTGTGGAGATAAGGTATAGAAATCAATGAGGAAAGTTGCTACACAAGCACTGGTTCTAGTGGATACTAGAAACCACAAACCTAGCGGTCAGGGAGGAGTGAGTCAAAGTGCTCCAGAGTGATCAGTTTTGCCAAAGAGGTAAATATCAGATGGTAATACAACAGCACTTTGCAAAATTTATTTCACAGAATACTACTGTCTAGCTATCCACCCATCATTGTTTCTCTCTCTCTCTCTCCCTCTCTATCTAACCAGGTATCAATCTTTTATATATGCCAAGCAGAAATTCAGGAATCAAAATCCATGCTTAACAGTGGTTTTGAAAGCTTTTACAGTTGTGAATCTCTTTCATAAAATGGAATCCAAATATATAAACTTAAAAAATTAAAATCTCCATAGGTAGATTCTTTTCATTCCATATTTTACACTGAGGGCCTGTGGCAGAACCGCAGGACTCCACATCACCCCATTTGATTACCCCACATGTCTCTTGGTGTTACAAGTGGGGCAGTGGTGTCACCTTGCCATGAGAGTGTGAGCTTGTGGACTGGGACAGGGCAGAGGACAGGGTGAAAGCCTGGGAGCTAGAGGCATGTCTCGGGGAGACTTGGAGGTTGGTGGGAGACCAGAGCGGGGAAAGGAAGGACACGGAACATCCAGGATGACCCAGCTCTTCACCTGGACCTCAGGGAAAGTGAGAAGACTCATGCCAATGGGGCGAAGGATCTGGCAGGGAGGAAGGGGGTGTTCATCACAAGATGAGACAAGGGCTTCCACCACCTGGAGATATCCACTGCCCAGTCAGGGATGGGACTAAAAAGTGGATGAAACTGGGAACAGATGTGGGAGTCATCATTATTTATGTTAAAAAATGGACTTTATAAAAAAGAATCTGTAAGGGTGTAAGGGAGGGTAATAGGGGGTGGACGTGATCAAAGTATGCTGTGTGCATGTATGAAAATCCCCAGTGAAACCCAGCATTCTGTAAAATTAATATACACTAACAAAAACTTTTTTAAAAAAGTATCAGTAAATGAGATCAAGAGGCCAAGAGATCAGAGAGTTGGGAGGAGCACTGTGGAAGTGCGATGTTTCAGAAGCCAAGGGCATCTGGAATCTTAAGAAGTAATGGGTACACTGGAGCCTCACGAGAGTCTGAGTTTCAGAGAGGCTCGGAAATAATTCCAGTCACTCTCAGGTTCAAAACCATTTGATGCCTCTGCAATGGCCTCTCCAAATTGAGGTCAAGGGGGAAGGTATTGCTGCTATAATACAGAGATCATCTCAGCACTAAAACTGCAACTGTTTCCGGAGAGAGCGACTAGTTTTATGGGTTTTCTTACCAGCACTAACAGAGTGCAGCAGTAACTTCCCTCTCCTCACATCTCCAGTGTCTTGTGTCAAGCCCAGCTCTCCCCGAACCTTCTGCACTCATCCAGCTAAGTGCAATGATGTCCCTTATAGAACTCATAAGGTAGAGGGATGTGAGGGTCCCAACTACAGTCCACAGTGTCCTTCTCAGTTCTTACGTTTGCTTTCCCACCTACTACCTCTTCATGTTCCCTCGGTTACCACTTACTCTTTCTTTCCTCCCTCCCTCCCTCCCTCCCTCCCTCCCTCCCTCCCTCCCTCTCTCTCTCTCTCTCTCTCTCTCTCTCTCTCTCTCTCTCTCTCTTTCTTTTCTTTCTTTCTTTCTTTCTTTCTTTCTTTCTTTCTTTCTTTCTTTCTTTCTTTCTTTCTTTCTTTCCTTTTATCTTCTTTTCCATTTCTATTGCCCCATTATCTGGCTCCTCATCCCTTCTGTTCTGAATGACTGCAATATTCTCACCAAAGACTTTTCTTCCTTCTAGTCTTCCTGTCTCAATTCATCTGATCATCTAGGGCATCTTCCTTAAATGCCATTCTTATGCTGCTTTCACTCCTGTCCTGGAGTGCGCAGGTCGTTTTACAGCCTACTTCAAGGTCAGATCCTTAATGGTTTTTCAGTCCATCTCCTCCTTATTTGACCCCATCTCCTCTATTTTCTGTTCCCTGATCTTCCCTAAAATAGCCAGTCATTTTCCCATCCCTATTTCTAGCTTTTGCTCCTGGAGAGACATGAACAGAACATGTTCGTTTTAATGTGATGAATGACACATCAAAATGATCCCTGGAGAAACAAAGGGGAGCTCTTCCTGACCCTCACTCCTTTCCTGGCCCAGGCAGGCCCTGTCAGGAGAGTTCAGGGGGTGAAACAAGAATGAAGGGTAAAAGTGGAGGTCCTGGCAGCACATAGACTTTTAAGCTGTTAAAATACCACACCCCCAAGCTCAAGTAGCTTTTGGTGGCACATGCTCTGCAATGTCTTTCCTGATTAGCATCCCTCTGAGACTCTCCACTATTCTGGAATAGTCTGGGGCCAAGAGTTTGTAGAACACACATTAGTACCTGAGATGGTTCTGTCTGGGTGCTAATTAGCTTCCTTAATTATTTCATATAGGATTTGTCCTTCCAGATAGACTCAGTTATCCTATATCTACTCATCTGTCATCTATCTATCATCTATCTATCTATATCTATTGTTGATCTATTATCTATCAATAATCTATGTACAATCTAACATCTATCTGTCAATCATCTATTTATCTATTAGTCATCCATTATCTGCCTATAACCCATTTATCAATCATCTATCTATCCATCTGTCTCTATTTAGGGTCCCCTGTTCCCCCCAATTTCTTCCTGTGTCCTGACTGAAGATTACAGAGTGCCTTGAGCAGTCTGTGACTCAGCCAGTTACAAGTTTGTAATGGTTGATACAGTGTGTCACTTTTAGAAGTCTAGAAGCTTAACTAAATAACTCAGAAGTTCTACATCCTAGTGTGTAGAGGACATGCTTTTGCTGCTCTAGGATGTTGTTCACTGTGTGAACTTGAGAAGTTTAGAAGTTTAACTAAGTGACTCAGCGGGGGGCCAGGGTCCTCACTGGAAAACATCCTCATCCTGCGCAAGAGGAGTGCGGGGAGATGGGGTGAGTGCTACACTAGCTCTAGAGCAGGTAGCCTGCTTACAGTATAAGGGAGGCAAAGAGGCTTGCTGTCCCCTTCTTTGCTCTTGTTGCTTTTGCTTTCTTCTGCCACCTTGAAGTGTTGCCCCTGTGCCATGCCACCTGCCTTGGAGCCAGCTGATTATGGACTGAAACCTCAAACAAACTGTGAGCTAAATAAGACTTTCCCTCTTTAACTTTGGGTGTTGCATATTTTGTCCCAGCACTGAGAGAAAAGTAACCAAGACAAAGATTTTCCGAGCAGGCTTAAGCCCAAGCAGGGAACTTGATCATTCCCAGGCACTGGTAAAGGTGTTTAGTTGGTCAAAACAATGAAAGAAACTGGTCCCTGATGTGGGCAAAAATTCCTTAAACCCTCATATAAACTCCACACCTTGACCCCCTTGCTGAAGACATGCCTGGATAGAACATCCTTTTTTGTGGTCCATAGAACAACCTTTTCTGTGATCCATCCACAGCATCCTCTAATAAATGCTTAGGACTAATTACCCTGGCTTTTCTCTCTCTCTCTTTCTCTTTCTTTCTCTCTGTGTCTTTTATATGGTGATGGAACTCATAGCCTTGTGCCCTCGTGCCTGCTAAGTAAGCACTGTACCACTCAGCTACACCCCAGTCCTCAGTTCTTTCTTTCTTTTTTTTTTTTTTTTTTTTTTTTTTTTTGGTGGGTACCGGGGGGACGACCTCAGGACCTCGCGCACCAGGAGGCGCCCGTGCCACTGAGCGATATCACCGGCCCCTTTTTCGTATGTGGGATCCGGGAGTCGAACTCGGGCCCTCGCGCTTGCAAGGCAGGCGCTTACGCCGCTGAGCCATCTCACCGGCCCTCAGTTCTTTCTTTGGACTCCCAACCATCAGCCCCATCTTGGAGTGGTTTGGGATACTCCCTTGTGGGAACTCCCCTGCCTCAGCTTTTGGGGCAACTCCAGCTGTGAATTTAAATTTAGCAGGATGAAACATTATCTATTTTTGGTATCCTTCCACAGTGCCCAATGCGTGCTGAGTAATGCCAACACCCAATAACTTAACTTGATTTCTGGAGTGTTTTATGATGAAACGTAATTCTTGAACACTTGGATAACCAAGAGGAAAGAAGATTTGCAAGCAGGTTCATGAGAATGACTGGTTACTAGGGATAACCACTGATGTCACTCTAGTCTGTGTCTGCGCCAGACTCAATGATCAAAGCTTCACTCACTGTTCAAAAGAACAAGGGTAGACCCCTAGTCCCACCCTGTCCACTCAGACGAACTGGTCGGCATACAGGGCAGTGATTAGTTTTGAAAAAAAATTGAATAGAACAGCCTTAGTGATCCCTGGCTGTGGGGCCAGCTTATCTCTTCCTGTTTTCTAGCCTAAAAATGACTTTGAAGAAATCCACTGATTTTCTTCAATCAATACTTCATCTAAATGATGTGTCTTTCAGAGTGCTCCCCTTGGGACACTAGACTCATTGTAGCAATGCACCAATGTTCAACTATAGAAGAGTCTAGAAGCTTAAAATAATCCTAAGTCTGAGTTTATTTCTTTAAAAGGAAAAAGTTCTTCTAGCCTGACTTAAAAAGAAACATTATTGTAATGTGTTTATCACTAAAAGCAGCTGTGCTAAAATTTAGGGGTTGGATGTGGACCACGAGGAAGATAGTTATTTTGGGTCCGAATTCTCCTCTTGTTTGCTTACTAGGAGAAAACATGGTGCTATGGGACTTGACAACTCTTTGGACAGAAAAGTTATTTACTAGAGAAACTATTCCAATTGTAGAAGATGAGTCTCATTTAAAGAGTACCATAACTCTCGAAGTGCAAATTATTTCTACATAAGTGTATTTTACAATTAATGTATCACAATATTTATATACATATTTAATCTACTTAATGCAATTATTTTTATTTTTCCTACTCTAATTCACATGTCATCCTGTTTACAAGAGCAATGTAAAGTGGTTCACAAAAACTCATACAATATAAAAAAATAAAGATAATGAGAAAATGAGGCAACCTGTTATTATACATTTAAAAAAATCTATATTCAGTTGTGAGCAGAATGTTTCTAGATGAGAAGTGATTTCATGGGTCTTTTGTTTCTCTGGCTTTTCTCTGTGATACCACCTGAACTACATTAGTTTTTTTAAAAAAGTTGAAAGCCTGTGTGAAACACATTAGCTTTGCACTTGACTTTTGTGGGCATCTCTTGCAATGAGTAGGGGTTAATCTAATCTCTTTCTAGAATTTGCCCTTGTACAATATTCTTGGGAATGTCTACTTTATAGAGGACCTAAAATGTAGCTGTTACACCAAGACAAATATCTTTAATACAGCTACTTATGAGCCTTAATATACTTCTAGACCAAACGGTAAATTTAGGGCTTTGGGTATGTGTTCACCTTCTTCATTTAACAGATGAGTCAGAAAGTTCATCAGTGGTGTCAGACTCCACGGGCTTGTGTCTCCTTATCATGTAAAAGGTTTTCAGGATGGTGAACAAACTCAGGGCTCAAAGATCCTCAGAGCTACCGTGAAGGAGTGAGTAGAAGCCTCTTTGTCTGGACTCTGAGACCTAGAAGAGCTGGGCCAGCACAGTGTGGATAAACCTCATGCTGTTTTGGAGCCACCACCAAGTTCCTACTCTCTTTCCATCCTGGGTGGATCTGTACCTTGTAGTCCATCTGCTCTGAGCAGTTGAACACGTAGACCATGATGCCCAGTGCTCGGCCCAGGTCCTTGGTTGTCTCCGTCTTGCCTGTGCCCGCAGGTCCTGCTGGAGCCCCACTCATGGTCAGGTGCAGAGACTGGGTGAGAGTGATGTAGCACCTGCCAAATACAGGAGGGCAGATGTTACCCTCAGTGCTGCAGGTGCCCTTGCTGGGTCCCAGGGAGAGAGGAATTCGAGGTCAGGTGAGGCTTATATAGCTTCTGTGAAGGAAAGTTCAGAATTTGCCCCTCTTGTCTGTTCCCCACAGATCTGGGAGAGCTTCTTGGAGGGTTAACCTGATCATCATTCCCACCCCTGAAGGGCATCAGATGGTCTCTGCTAGGCCCATCTTGATCTTGGTCCTTTCTACTCCTCTAGCTTCATTTCTTACTCCCCAACCCTGCAGCACTCTGATGTCCAGCCACATGGAGCTACATTCACTTGCCAGTTACACAAGAACTGTGCTTGGCCTCTGTCTTCCCAATCCCAGCCCCTACCTCTACCGGATAATGTTCCTTTTCAGTCTCTGCCTGGTTTGTCACTGGTAACTCCTAGAGACTCACACTTGGGGCCTCTGTCTTACTGTTTCTGCTCCAGAATTTAGCACAGCTCCAGGCACTTTAAGTTCTCAGTACCTATTTCACAAATGAATCCATGAGTTGACTGGATCAATAATTTAATCTACATAAGCTTCCTATGGCTGTTTTTACTAATGAAAATAACATAAATACCTTCAAGATTATTTGTCATACTTTCTTAAAGGATTCACAGTTCCATTTAGTCTCAGTTCAAAATGTGCCTTTAGTGATAAGTACATGAAAAAGTGCTCTTGATCACTGGTCACCAGGGAACTGCAAATTAAATCTACCACAAGTTACTATTATATACCACTAGGATAGCT
Source organism: Erethizon dorsatum (assembly GCA_028451465.1). Classification (NCBI taxonomy): domain Eukaryota; kingdom Metazoa; phylum Chordata; class Mammalia; order Rodentia; family Erethizontidae; genus Erethizon; species Erethizon dorsatum. The sequence continues at coordinate 27,857,758 of CM051826.1, forward strand.
ATAATTTAAAACATGAAAATAGCAAGTATTGGTGAGGATGTGGCAGAAATGGGAATTTCATACAATGCTGGTGGGAACGTGAAATGGTATAGCCACTTTGAAAGACAGCCGAGCAGTTCCTTAAAAAGTAAAGCTTAGCATATGATTCAGAAATTCCCCTTCTTCCTGAGGTCAACTCCCGGTACCCACATTAAAAAAAAAATTCCCCTTCTAGGAATATACTCAAGTAAAATAAATTCACTTATTTGTAGCATTTGTTTATGACAGCAACATTAATAACAATAAAAATGGAACCAACCCAAATGCCCATCACCAGGGAATGGATAAACAAAGTATAGCATTTCCATGGGACAGAAATTATCTTCAATAATACAAAGGAATAAAATAATGGTTCCGGCAAAAAATAGATGAACCACAAAAACATTTACTAAGTGAAAAACACCAGATACTTTATTATCCCATTTATATGAAATGCCCAGAAAAAGCAAATAGACAAGCAGTGGATCAGTGGTTGCCTGGGGACGGGGACAGGAGCAAGGATTTATTGCAAATAGGGTGAAGGAAATGTTCCAAAACTGGATGGAGGTGATGGCTGCACAACTCTGTATTTACTAAAAATCATTGAACTGCATGCTTGTCGTCGGTGAACTTTAAGGCATGTAAATGATGCCTCAATAAAGCTGTTAACATTGCACGACTGGTCTGTTTAATACCTAGCAAAGCTATACACAGACTCTCCACTTATAGGATATACAGCCTGATGGGTCTCCAGAATTCTCTCTGTTTCTGGATCTGAGGTCTCAGGCTGACTAGTGACCAAGTTAATGCCTTTTTGCCAGATGGTAACTGGGTCTCTACTGACTTCAAAGAGCCTAGAATCAAAATGGTTTTGAAAGGACCTGAAATATTTGTCTTCCCTAATTCAGTGCACAATTCCCTGATCTGTTTTAGCCTTAGAAAGTGAAGCTCAGGAAGGCAAGCTGCCTACCTAAGCAGAGAAGATAGTTGTACAGAATTATTATTTCATCTCAAGCTTTTCTGTGTCATGGAATATACTGACTCAGCTGATCTGGGAGGTTTGAGTTGTGTTTAAATTTAACCCTCCACTCTCTAGGCTCATGTAGCTGCCTCATTTTCCTTGTAGACCGTATGACACTGACCATCAGACAGGCCATGATGTGAGGTCGGGTGAGTTAAGGTTAAGGTGAAAAGCTGGGTCTCACCTCTTCTTTCTTGATGACTGTTACCATTTGGTCACTCTATTCCTTTCAAATATTCCTAGCTAGATCTTCTCAGAGTCTTATGTATAGTCTCCTGGGCTCTGAGTTTCTGGCTTCAGATTGGCCTCACGCCTTCTACTTCTTCCAGCCTCAGGTTTCATCTAGAACCGTTCAGAGCCACCACAGCGCTGCACCTGCCACAGGCACAGAGTTTCAACCCCCAGATAACTCATTTTCCAGCTGCCTTCTCACCCCACCTGTTCCAGAGCTGCCTGCTCTATGGCCAGACCTCTTCTCTTAGAACCTGCGAGGGCTCTCGAGGAACTTAGAAGTCTAGATGGGCAAGGTTTCACAAAAGAGATTTCTCATAGAAAAGTCTGAGAAGCCTTAGAAATCTTTGGAACTGAGTGCCAATTTCATTTAGAGCAACTACTGAGTTTCTGGTTATCTCCAGAGGCACTTGGAGGGGAATTTCAAAATATTATTATTTCCCCCTTAATAATAGAATTCAAGAGCTAGAAGGGATTTCCAATGTTAACTAATCCAACATCTTTGTCTTACAGACAGGTAGACTGAGGTTCAGGGAGAAAAACTGGGTTGTCTAATGAGTTCTGATAACTAAGGCAGGACAAGTGAGGCTTTAGCCTAGGCAGCAGAAAGATGCAGTATTCTTTTCTGCCACAGGAGAATTTGGAAAGATGCTTGAGCTGCTGCGCACATCCTAATACTTCTGACGCATCCCGGATCCAGGAGGCCCTCAGTGGCCTTGTTAAAGTGTCATCATCTCTTGAAAGACTCGGCCAGATCCTTCAATCTGCTCCTGCTTCCTAGAGTAGGTTGGTAGATGTTACTGTGGTGATTTAAGGAGGCGAGGACTCTGGGCTGAAGGACAATGACTTCAAATCTTGCCTCTATTACGTGGTGTCTATGAGACTTCACCAAATCACTAAAATTTTTTGTGTCTTTTTAAAAAAGTCATTGGAGTACGCTTTCAATGTAGTTTGTTACTCAAACGTTCATGTTTTAGAAGCTTAGTCTCCAATGTGGCAGTGGCGGAACATTTAAGAGGTGAGCCCTAGTGGAAGATAGATCACTGGGGATGCGCTTCCAGGAGGGGTTGATATTGGTCTCATGGATAGCTTTCATAAGAGCAAGTTATTAGAAAAAGAGAAAGACCAGCCCTTCCTTCATCTCTGGCTTACTGTCTCACCTTATTATCCCTTCTGCACACATTCCCGCCATCATGATGCCATCTGCCGTGAAGTCCTCACCGGAGATTTAACAGATGAGACTGCCCAACCTTGGACTTTAAGCCCCCTAAACTATGAGCTAAATAAACCTCTTTCCTTAAGTATTTACCAGCCTCCAGTATGTTGTTATGATAGTGGAAAATGAATTAATACAAGTCATCACTTAGTATTTTCTTTGTATGAAGGAGTTCAGATAAATCAGCAGTTTTAAAAACAATGATGATTATAAAACTGGCAAGGAATTCTTTAATGAGGGATCTTGATTTATTCACTGAAAAATTTGGCTTCAGTGGAAACACAACATGAGTGCTGGTATAGGCCTCAAAAATGAGCCTTTGACTTATCCATGCCAGGCTCTCCCCACATTAAATCCTTTAGGTACAATCATATAGCTTTCTTCTTCTGGAAAGGCATAGTGTGTTACTGCAGAAGGCAGCCCCTTCTACCATGGGTCAGTTCCAGCTGTTTGAAAGCCCTTCTCACAATTGAGTTCAAAGTACTCTGTAGTGTTGTTTTCTTTGGGCAAATGACTTCTTCAGCTTCATTCTTATCTGTCCCACCAGGCTCTTAAGTGAATAAGATGAGACAAGAGATTTGAAAGTAACTTGAAAAGTGGTAAGCTGATCCACTTCAAGATATTATATTTTGAGGTAATAAATATACTAAATGTGGCTTTTATCTCTTTTTTATACAGTTATTTAACTTGCAGATAATGAAACTATCAATGCTGTACTTCGATTCCAACTATTATTAGCCTGGAGCTGTTGCAAAAGTTTATACATCATCATCTTACAGTAGATGAAATCATAGTTGGTTTGTATTATTTGTCTACATTGTGTAACAAAATACCACACATTTAGTGGCTTAGAAACACCTATTTGTTATGTTGTGTAGGTCAGAAGTCCAGATGAGTCCACTGCTTAGGGTCTCACAAGGCCAAAATCAAGGTGTCAGCTGGGCTGGACTCTTATTTGGAGATGGTGGGGAAGAATTCGCTTGCAAGTTCATTCAGGTTCTTGGTAGAATACTTTTCCTACCAGTTAGTTAAGCGAAGGTCTCTGTTGGTTGTTGTGAGCCAGGGATATCTCAGTTCCTAGGGTCCATTATAATTTCCTTGCCATGGGGCCCTTCACCTTCAAAGCAAGCAGTAGCATGTCAAATTCTTCTCATGCTTCAGATCGCTCTGACTTCCCCTTTTGCTATGAGCCAGGAGAAAGCTCTACTTTTAAGAGCTAACATGATTATATTAGGTCCACTAGAATAATTTCCCTTTTGCTATATGTCATGGTTTAGATCTTAAATGTCTCCCAAAGACATGGTGCCCAATCTATGGTACTACTGGGAAATGGTACGACCTGTAAGGAATGGGGTGAGTGGGAGAAAGTTAGGTCACTGGGGTTGTATATTTTTATATTTTTTTCTCTTTGCCTCTTGGCTGCCATTAAAGTGAACATGCAGTTTTCACCAGGCACTCCTGCCGTGATGTATTGTGCTGCCACAGGCCCAAAGCAACAGGACCAAGTGAACATAAAGTAAAACCTCTGAAACCATGAAACAAAATAAATCTTTCTTCCTTTAATTTAATTTACTTGGGTATTTTGTCACAGCAATGAAAAGTAGACATGCCATGTAATAAAACACAATCATGGAAATGATATCATCATAGTCATTTTTCACCCACACTCAAAGAAGAGATTTTATAAGAATGAGAATAAACAAGAATCATTCTTAGAATTCTGCCAATTACCTGGTTCAAAGACTATAACTGGAGAAAGAATGCAGTGCAAAAAATATCTACCTTGATGGGGTCTCCAGTGGCATGCCCAGGACTCTGCTACTCCCTGATGTTCAATATCTTTATTGATAACTTGAATTAAGAAATAATTAACTAGATAGAAGATAGACCAAATTTCTGAATAATTTTAACCATTAAAATGATAGGCATGGCCCAATGTAATCAAATTTAAGAAAGACAAATGCAAAGTAATCTTGCAAGCAATGGCATACACAAAGAAGGGGGGTATATGGTTAGGTAGAAGTTTTTTTGACATGAAAAAGACCCAGAAATTTTAGTAATTTCCAAGTTTGACAAAGAAACAGCATTAATAGAAGAAAAATGCCCTTAGCATCAACTTGCAGCAAATCTATTCATTTCATAGTATTTTAATATTTGACTGTTTAAGAAGTCTTTGTCCTTAACATAAATGCCCTCAATTCTATGATCTATTCTACATATTATTTGATTTTAAGATCCTCCATCATCCAGTGCTCTTTGCTTACACTAGATTGTGTCTGTCTCAAAGTGTGATAGGGAGAATTGAGAGAAGTGATCCAAATTTTCCACATGTGATCTTTACAGCAAAAATAACATTATGTCTAGTAACTAAATTTGAGCAGTTATGACTATGCTTTGTTATTTCTAGGTCTCAAATAAGATTAGAAATTTAAGAACTGGTGGAAAAACCAAGAAAATCAAGAGCGATATTCTAAGAATTTGTATTCCAGGACAGTAAATAGCCGGAATAGAAGATAAATATACAAAAACAAATTAATTCTTATACACAAGTGAAAAAAAGTTAAATATGTAATGAAGTCAGGCAAGTATTTCTTAGGTACACCACCAATAGCATAGCCCATAAAATAAAACTTGATAAATTAGACCTCATTAAAAGTCAAAACTTGGGCCGGTGATATGGCTCAGCAGCATAAGAGCCTGCTTTGCAAGCGTGAGGTCCTGAGTTCGACTCCTGGTACCCGCATATTAAAAAAAAAAAGTTAAAACTTTTGCACTTCAAAAGTTACCATTAAGGGGGCCGGTGAGATGGCTCAGCGGCTTAAGCGCCTGCCCAGCAAGCGCGAGGGCCCGAGTTCGACTCCCGGAACCCACATACGAAAAAGGGGCCGGTGATATCGCTCAGCGGCACGGGCGCCTGCTGGCGCGCGAGGTCCTGAGGTCGACCCCCCGGTACCCACAAAAAAAAAAAAAAAAAGTTACCATTAAGGAAATGAAAAGAAGAATACTGGACTAGGGTACAATATTGGCAAACATATATGTAGTATATCCAGAGTATGCAAAGAATCTTAGAACTCAATAATAAGTGGCTAAAACATCGAACAACAGCCAACAGACATGAGTGGACATTACACCAAAGAATAGTATAAATGGCTAGCAAGCACATGAAAAACGGCTCAACATCATTTGTCATTAGGAAAATGCCAAATGAAATCCAAATGAGATGCTACTTCACGCCCTCCAGAATGGCTACAATAAATAAGATCAACAATAACAAGGGTTGCCAAGGATACAGAGAAATGAGAACCTTCACATACTGTGAATGGAACATGATACAGCCACTCTGGAAAACAGTTTGGCAGTTTCTCAAAAAGTTGAACATAGAAGTACACAATACCCAACAATTCCCGTCCAAGAGAGACAAAAACATATCCACACAAAAATTTGCACAAAAATTTTCATAGCAATATTGTTTAGGACGGCCCCATCTACACACAGTTCAAGTGTGCACAAGTGTGCACTGACAGACAGTGTGATATGTTCCTGAGGGTTCAAGCTCAACCCGTGTTTAGGCCACAGAGCTGGTTGATGGTGCAGCAAGCTGGACTCGCTGTGCAGGTGTGTGATGTGACCCCTTTTTTGTTTATGTTGATTTGAGTCAGGCTTCTAACACTTGTACAGTGTAGTTATAAAAATGTTTTGACTAAAAAGTTTTGATTCCTTTTGCTTAAGAGTCAAAATATTTCCCAAAGAATTAAAAAAGGTTAAAAGAAAAGTGAAATAAGGGCCGGTGAGATGGCTCAGCGGCGTAAGCGCCTGCCTTGCAAGCGCGACGGCCCGAGTTCGACTCCCGGATCCCATATACGAAAAAGGGGCCGGTGATATCGCTCAGTGGCACGGGCGCCTGCTGGCACGGGAGGTCCTGAGGTCGACCCCCGGTACCCACAAAAAAAAAAAAAAAAGTGAAATAAACTAAAACAGAATAAAATATAGATGAATATTAAATTTATCTAGAAAGGAAGAGGGACTCTATGCGTAAAAGTAATTTTAACAAAACAGGAAAATGAGTAATCATAGTAAGAATTCACTTACTAACAGCCAGTAAATACGTAATTCTGAAGTCTTTGAGTAATTAAGGACACCCACATCCAAACAAGAGGCAACTTTAGTAAAATTGTATCAAATCTTGGACAATAATAATTAGGCTGTTTAAGGTATTGTAAGGTCAATGTTTCATAAACTACCAGACAGAGTATGAAAAACATGTTTCAAGAAAAATTTGTAAATATATATCATCTAATGATCTTGCTTCTTAGAATCCTGGGAAAACAATAATGAATTTGGTACAAAATTTACACATAAATTCCTGCAGCTTTATTTTTAATAATAAAAACTTACACATAATGAATACCCCATAATGTAGTCATTACATAATTTTATGGGATACTTGTAAATACACTGTAATTCAGCTACTGAAGTGTTTTAGGAGACTATTTAGATAATACACGCTACATAGTGTTAAGTAAAACACTATGATTTTTTATACAGCATATGATCTCACTTTCATTGTTCAAAACCTACATGTAGAAAGAAACAGACTAAATTTAACAATTATCTCTGATTATTTTTCTTTCTATTTTTTTTTTTTTTGATACCAGAAATCGAACTCAGGACCTCACACTTGCCAGGCAGGCGCTGTGCCACTGAGCTAAATCCCCAGCCCCTTTCTTGCTATAGATAACTAAATTTTTCCAAATTTTCTCCAACAAAAATATCAGAAAAAAATTTAAAAGAAAGTGTATGGTTTTTGCTACTTGTGTCCTTGTCCAGTAAATCACCTTCAAAGACTGTTGCATCAATTATATCTCACCTACTTGCAGTAGTTCCCGAGAAATTAAGAGGTACTCAAGACAGATAAGAAGTTGATTAGAATGGTACTTAACACAGCACAGGGCAGAAAGAGGTATTTGTGTGTGAAGGTGAAAGAAGGAGAGAAGAGGGGAGGAGATCACCCAAAGGCTAAGAAATGACTTGTGAGAATTGCTTTTGTTCAGCCTGAAAAAACATTTCCATTTAGTTCTTCAACGTACTGTTGTGCCAAAGTCCTGTGACAATGGCTGAGCCATTGTACCTACTTATATATTCGAGTCCCATCCAGGCTGTGAGAAATTCCAAAGAAATAGCATAATCAGTTGGATGTACTGTACTATGGGTGTGCTTTTAATGAATGTGCAAAGGTTGTACGGATCAATTGTCCATTTGATTAATTCTTCTGGCAGAAGAGAATTAAATGTACTTACGCTACATACCAGTAAAGGTTGAATGCTCTTTAAAATGTGATTTTCCTATATGGAGGCCAATTTTCTTCTTTTTCCCCTGAGGAAAACATTGCTTGAGATAATAATAGAAGTCTTTGAGAAAATGGAATTTACCATATAAATATTCAACTACATATACTATTTTGTCAGAAATGCATCTAATGAGCAAAACAAGGTCAAGGTTTACACAGGATTCACTATTATTTGCAGCAAATCTTCTTTTAAGTTGTTATTTGCATCATTTCACAGAAGAGGAAATAAATTCCCATTTTAGAAATAATTCGTTGTTAAAACATTACCCTTTCCCTCTATCAGCATGACCATAGTAGAGACCTCTAAATCCAGAAGAAGTAATTATCTTCTACTCTTATGCAGGTATGAAGATCTAAGGAAGTAAAAGGGTCTTGTACTTTTTACCACTTGAAATGATAATGTCTGATAGGCCAGTGGAAAGAAGGAAATATTCTGAATGCTATAGAGGGGCTGGGTCCATATCCAGAGGCTCGGAAATTATTGCACTGAATTTGTTCAACAAGTACATCTTGAAAGTTCATAATAGGGTAGACACGGTGCTGGGTCCTGAGAGCAGAAAGCAAATCAAAGTCAACCCCATTATGGAACATATAATCTACAGTGGGAGATATACATTATTCAAATCACTCAAATATATCATGGCTTCATTATTCTGCTTTAAGTGATATAAAGTCCCAAACTATTAGCTCATATTGCACAGCAGGCAGAAAAACTCATTGCTAAAAGAATACCGTACCAGATTTCCTCCCTGCTAATAATAGTTGCCTTGTGAAGAATCATCATGAAGACAAAGATACTTGAGAGGATCCAGTCTGAATGAAGTTGAGGTGAAAAACTTTTCTTTCAATGCACATGGGAGGAGCACCTTCATTAATTGGGCCCCCCAAAATCCCAGGTAACATTTTTAAGACTCCAGATTCCCAGTGTTGTCTTTACCATCCCAGCTGCAGATAGTTCTGCAAGAGCCAAGACACAGACAGAGTCCTGGGCAGATCTCTCCTTTGAGTCAACTTCCCCTTCTTGATTCTGTCTATATGATTAGGCTCTTCAATATTCAATGATCGATTTTATTTATTTGTGCTGGTAACCTTGCACACAAGTCCAACAGAGATCCCTGATCACAGTTAAGAATGCAGCCAACTAGCAAGCAATCTAACAAGCACGTGAGGTCAGTTGAGAAGGTGGTGATGTTAGGGTAAGTAGAGAGTTTTGTCAGGGTTATTTGCTGTGTGCTTGTATGTAGGGTGGCGAAGTTGTTTGTTAGGAAAGGTCAGGTATTGCCTCTCAGAATTAAGAAAAAGGATGAGGCACTGGGGAATCAGAGGGCCTATAGGGTGACATTCCAGGAAGAAGGCACCATGAGTTGGAAGGCTCTAAGTTGTTGTGAACTTCCAGTGATCAGAAAACAGAAAGGAGGTATAGGGGGTGAGGCATCTTGACAGTTAACAGGAATCACCAGGCCCTATGAGGAGTTCAGATTTTAGTCTCAATACAGTGGGAAGCCACTGGAGACAGTGATATGACATCTACAGGATTTCATAAGAAAGAGAGATTCGAGACTACAAGAGAAATGATTTCAGTGAGACTCCATTAAGACTTTTCAGATTGGGCAAGAAAATAAATCAAAGAAATGAAGAACATGGGAGCAGATGAACCAGATCTTTATTTACAGAATAAGTTGGAATTTTCAAGTGCTCTGGATTTCTCATGTTCTATCCACAATTACAATTTAACTAATTTGGAAGTATCTGTCATATATTTGGAAATGTATTTGAGGAACTGACTACACGACAAGTGATATCACTTGCAACAGGAGAAAGAAAATGAAGAGAAAGGTGGTACAGAATCTACCTGGCCATGTTAACTTTCACCACTTATGACAATGCCTTTATTACCTACAAGTCCTTTGTTTTGGGGAGCTAGTCATTCTGATATGTCACTCTTTTTGGAGAAGAAGAGGTTGAGTGTTCAGCGGTTTTGTGAGGAAAGATTATAAATTCCTAGCAGAATTTACAGAAATCTCAGCAGAATTGAAATATCTTTCTCATGACATTATTGCCCTGCCCTCTCTCTCCTTGCCTCTGCTCTGCTGTCATATAAATCACCATAAAGTACAAGTTTCATCATTTTGCTCCTCTTACGAAAAATTTTTTAGAGTTTACCACTACTTTCTGGGTAGAGACTATATCTTTCACACTCTGTAGTCTGACTCTTTGATGATTCACTACATCTCCCAAAGTCTAGTGTGTACTTTCCTCTCCCAGGAAGATGTATGCTGTGCTCTCCCATTTCCATGAATCTGCCCACAATAGTCCATTTTCCAGGAATGCTTATCAGTAGCTTTTTAACTTTTGGCAATCTATTTTAACAATTAAGAAATGCTATAGCTCTTCTTAATAAGAAAAAGTGACACATGAACAGATTTCTGTAGAATTTTGTGGACATTCTGGTGGTAATTTTACAGTCTCCCATTACAGCTCAACACATCCTTCAAGGTCAAGATCACATACTCGCTGTTCCCTGAAAGGTTTTGCTCTTCTTCTTCCTAACCTGAGACCCTCTGCTCAGAGCACTCACTCCTGTGTCACATACTTGGAAAATTGTTGCATATGTTTTTGAGCCCTTGTTCTATACTATGGCCTTGTATTTTTCTCTCCTGTGCTGTTTAAATTTTATCTACATATGTTTTATTTCCTTCACTAGAATTGGAGTTTAAGAGCAGGAAATATTTTTGTCATCTTAATACTCCCAGTGACTAGTTCAGTGTGTGGCATAATTTATCCATGCATGAATTAATATGAATGATAAGAAATATTTCTCTCAAAAAACTGTAAGCTCCTTAATAGTTGGGACTGTGTTGCTTATGTCTTTGTATTCTTAGCAGGAGAGGTACTAAATAAAAGTGCCAGTTGATTGACCAATGATAAGAAAAGAATACTAGTTACTGAGAACTACTATATGCTAAACTTTATATGAGTATTACTGTCTTATTCTTACATAAATCATGTGATATGTGAGTTACTACCTCTGTTTCAGATGAGAAAACCAAGTATTAGTTCAATTTTTTCATGGCTAAACAGCTGGTATATGTTAGAGCTTGTGTTAGAAACCAGGTGTATATAACTGCCTAGTAACTCCTCAAAAAGTCATGACTCATTGATTTGCTCAGGGTTTGTTCCAAGAAAGACTCTGCCTTATACTCTTTCAGCTTTATTTTCCTTCTGATGTGTTGAGTCAGGTCCTCCTCCTGCAGCTGTGTGAACAAATAGCAAGTGATGATGACCTTGACCCTTGGTAGCCACTGGATAGCCCGAACCAGAGAGCAGTATGGCCGTCAGTAGCTGACAGCAGTGCTCACCTGTCAGTTAAAGGTGTGATCACCAGGCGGGGCGTGTTTCCCAGGTACTCATAGGAATATAGAAACTGGGCATCACAGATGTTAGCAAAGCAATGTTTGGCCTCATCATCCCAATGATGGCGCAGCTGGGACAACCAGAGGAAAGCCTGGGCATTGTCCACCTACAGAGAGAGTGGCAGAGCAGGTGGGTGAACCATAGTGTTCAATAGGTAGAATGTGGCCTCCTGGCTACAGGACCCCTAAGTCTCTGGATGGCTTGGGTGTCACCTGCCACAAGAGTGTAGTGTACCATGACTACCACAGCGCAGAAAGCACAAGCTGCTCTGATCACAGGTGCTTCTTGATTTACAATGGGGTTATGTCCATAAGTCCATTGTGAGTTGAAAATATTTTGAGTTGAAAATATTTTAATTTGGAAATGAATGTAATACACCTCACCCTACAGAATACCATAGCTTAGGCTATCCTATCTTAAACTTTTCAGAACATGAACATCAGCTGACCACTAGGCAAAATCATTTAACATAAAGTGTTGAATGTCTCATGTAATTCATTGAATACTGCACTGAAAGTACAGTTTCTACTGAGTACATAACACTTTTGTTCCACTGTAAAGTAAAAAAAAAAAAAAATCACAGGTCAGGACATCATGAGTAAATAACCATTTATATACTGCTTTGCTGGAAGTTTTAAAAGGCAGACTCTACCCCCAGCTGCCATCACACCCCAGGGCCCCACGTTTTGGCCATATGTGAGCTACTCCCACGGTGCATCTGCTCAAGAGAATAAATGTCCCTAGATATTTAGGACCTACCTTTTGAGCAATCATCTTGGCCACCACATCTCGGGCATGCACATCAATGGTGCATATGGTCATGATCTTTTGGCGGTCTCCCTTGGAGAGCTGGCCAATCAACATGGTGATGAGAGTTTTGAGCTGGGCCACTTGCTTCTTATAGTAGTCCTTCATGGCATTCTCATACCCTTCCTCCAGCCTGGCAAATGCGATGCCCACCTCTGTCGTCCACCAGATCTGAGTGCAGGTCAGGGCCACCTATGACATCAAGAGCTGCTTAGTAAGCTGTTCCCGGGGCTGTTCCTAACCAGCCCACTGAGGACACAGCAAGGGCTCAGGTTACAATTGTACGGGTGGCACAAGCCCCTTCCCCTCTCTTCCACCAGCACTGACTATGCTTCAAATCAATGAAGATGTAAAATAATTGCTACACAAGTGTGGAAAGCACTTTCTAATCCTGAAAAATGTATCATTTGGTTGAGAACAATGAAAGACTGAGTCTGGCCAATGTCAGTGGCTTCTAGAAATGGCTACATGGGTCATTCAGATTTCACTTCCCAGGAACAGCCTCTTTCCTCTGCTAGGAAGGATAACACGTTGAGTGAGCATCTCAGTGACCCTCCATTCTTCCGGATCCTTGTGTGGACCCAGTATTATAATTTACTGAGCCAGTGCTGATCAGCTATGGCCCATTTTTGTTTTTCCATAATACTTTCACTGCATCTTTAATGTTTTAAAACTTCTAATCTTAAAATGACTACTTTTGAAGGTCAGAGTGAATAGTACCAAAATTGAGTGTGGTCAATAGGACTTGCATTTTACAGAGATTAAAAATAAATGAAACATGGGCCGGTGAGATGGCTCAGCGGTGTAAGCGCCTGCCTTGCAAGCGCGAGGGCCCGAGTTTGACTCCCGGATCCCACATACGAAAAAGGGGCCGGTGATATCGCTCAGCGGCACGGGTGCCTGTTGGTGCACGAGGTCCTGAGGTCGACCCCCCGTACCCACAAAAAAAAAAATAAAATAAATGAAACAAGGGGATTCAAATCAATATTTCTTCCCTTTGCTGGGAAATTTTATATGGAAAATACATCATTTTGATTACTCATGATGGCGAATTTAGATACAGTACTTGTCTGTAGTTTCATTTGGTTTGGGAGACATCGTTCTAGGAAGTATGTATTACAATAGCAGGAGGTAACACGTTTTCTAGCCTCAATTCTGATACAGGAATTCTGTGAGGAACCCTCATGAGAATCACTCCTTCTGTGAATGAGGCCCTTGTAGTACTAAACAGTAGCATCCCTTAGGTTACCTTTGAGTTTGTACCCTATTGCATTTTGTTAAAGAAAGTCTTCTTGCATTGGTGTCCTTGTTTGCTGGCTTGATGGAATGTGCCATCTACGCTGTGAAAAATACTTCTCCTCTGCTGTGATAACTTAATTTGCTTTCATTCTCTATAGTCTAATTTCTTCCTGCTATCTACACTCACTGTCAATCCTTCCTACCTTCTACTTGCTCTTCTGTCCCCATCAGTGTGTCCTCTTCTCAATCACCCCACTGACACTGCCTCACCAACATTAGCCAAGGACATTCTTCATCTTCCTTATTTTACTTGATCTCATAGAAGTTTTTGGCATTTTTAACCTGTTAGCATCAGCTTTCTTTTCAGTTTCTATAATTATCATTCTCTGGCTTTCCTTCCATCAAAAAAGACAGTTTTTCATTCTGCCCTACTGGTCCTTCTTGCCTGCTCAGGGTCTGAATAATGCTCAAGGACTTGTGCTTCACTCCTCGCTCACTCTACCTACTTTCCAAAGGCAATCTTTTTCTTTTTCTTTCTTTTTTTTTTTTTTGGAGACAGGGTCTCACTATGTAGTTCAGGCTGGCCTTGAACGCACAGGGATCCTCCTGCTTCAGCCTCCCAAGTGCTGGGACTACATGTATGCACCCCCACGCCTGGCACCAAAGGAAATCGTACCTATTCCTATGGCTACAAACAACTGCTACCAGATATCTGTAACCCTCAGATACATCAGCACTATGGTAGCACTACAGTATCACCTAAAGAAAGCAAGAGGAATATACTGCAGCCAGAATCATTTAGAAAGTTCTCATCAGATTTACCTTCCCTCTTATGACCTGCCTGAGAAATCTATAAACAATTCAAATATATCTTAGAATCAAGTCCGTAAGAACAGGATTGTAGTTTCCCTTGTAGAATCCATCTGCTGCCTCCTACTCCCTCCACTCTTACCTTTGTTTCATTCCTACTCAATTCTTCTCAGTTTTTCAAACACATCATGGTCTCCCTTGCTTCTGAGATTTTGCCCATACTTTTTCCCCACATGGGCTGATCTTTCCCTCCATTTTTACCTTGCTAATTTCTACTTCATATCTCAGTTTAAATATCCTATATTCAGAGAGGTGGTCCCGGACTCACCAGGTAGTTACATGCTCCCAGAGAACATAAGCTCCCTGAACCTCCCCTACAATCACACAGTCATATTTGTAAGTGACTGAGTTCCACGCAAGCCTGTGATGTGCAGCAGGAAAGGTTACATTGCCTCATTTCCTCCTGGGGTCTCCTGTACTCATAATAGGGGTTAGTACATTTTCTTCCTACTGTAGCTAATGAGGGTAAAAGTAGATCACCCTTAATTTTGCACGGTAATGGTTGAATTAGGTCATGGCTGTCAATCTCCCTGGTCTATATTCTGACCTCTCATAGTTGTCTGGAATTCAAGCCCCTACTGACTGTGAAGCATACCATGGGTCTGATGTTTAGCAACAGCAGAAGGCTGAAAAGGGCCTCAGAGGAGGAAGTGGACCCGTGATGATCCTGTTAGGGGAGTACCTGAGCTGGATAGTCAAAGAGCCACTGTTCCCTTGGCTTTTCCTCATAGGCAGTCACTCCTTCTGTCATCTCATGTCGCACAGTGGCCTTCATGTGAGCAAGCACATTATTCAACCATATTTCTACCTGAAAGGAAAATCCTAGGTTAGACACCATGAACCTAAGAAGCTTTGACTAATACCACACAATTTTCCCCCCACCTATCTGAGAAAGTGAAGAAAATGGAAGTCAGGCATGGTATACAACCTGAAATGGCTGCCGAAAGACAGAGGAAGACATTTTGTTTGTGTAATCTCCGATAGTGATGAGTGGAAATGAGGCTGACGTACCCATTTGGAGCACACAGGACAGAGTAGCAGGTTATGGGGGTAGAAGCTGCTACCCAGGGTTCAATCTGGTTTGAGACACATTTTCTCAAGTCACCTCTCACGGATGCATCTGTACTGCATGTGTATATGTGAGCAAGGATTGTATTTTCCAACTAAATGCTTTCTGGGTCTACAAAAGGAACACGTTTTGAATTAAACCCCAGGGCTACTGTCCATCCCATCTAACTGAGAAGCTTGGATTATTTTCCAATAAGGGAATGGCTTTCCAAGATGCATGTGGATAAAGCTGGAGCTTTGTAAGAGATCTTTTCTCTAGGTATTAACCATTACTAGATCAGAACCTCCAGGGACGATGCTTTGCTGGATCATTTAGGATAATGAAAAATGCTGGGCTTATACTTAGTAGTGCTGAAGGATAGGAAGGAGATTTGAGGAGAGAATAGTCCCATGATTTCTGTGCCTTGAATTGGAAACCAGATATTTGGCGGTGTAGAAGAAGTTCCTGGTGACAGTTGATTCTCCGAGAGGTACAATTGCATAGAGGGGGGGAATCTCATGAAGTGATTGATTTCAAAGGACATTTTCTTTGGGGAGGGTTTCAGTGTTCCAGATTCCCCTGCAGGGTGCTGCTGGGGTTGCATTGTTAAGGTCTCCTGGGGGCAGCTAATTATTTTTAAATCCCTTTTCTGGTTGACTCAGAATTATTTATGTGCATTTCATTCCTCACAGCACAGTTCTTTGGTTAAAGAACAAATATATATGTTGACGTGTGCCTTTCCCAGAGAGAGAACAGAAGGACACCAGAGGCTGCTCCAATGTCAGTTCCAGTCAAGGGAACTAGCATTCCTGGGGTACAGACAGCAACTTTGGTCCACTAAAGTTGATGCTGGCCATATTTGAATGCAGATGAGGGAGGGAGGAAGAGAGGAAGGGAGAGAGAGAGAGACTGAGACTGTCACGTTACCTGCCCGCTACAGTCGCAGGGCTCACTGAAGGCCACATATTCTTCTTCTTTGCTATACATGCCAAGACTTGTCTTGGTTGGGTTATCACTGGCATCTAGCTGGAATTGCATCTTGGCCATATTGTCAAATAGTTTGGAAAGATGACGTTGTACCTATGAAGGAAATCCATTTCAAATGATTGGAGAATGTCTCCAGCAAGCTGCCATTAGAGTTGTTTAGGTGTCTACCCTGTGATAACCATTGTGACAAAGCAATGAATACTAAGCATTTATAAGGAAGTTTGTGGGAATGATGGTGATGTGAAGATTGTGGGAATGATGGTGATGTGAAGATTGGATAGAAGTGGCCAAAGGAATAAAAATAATAATAAAAAAAAAACCTGGTGGGAATAATGCACTAGGCACAAACTTATAGAACCATAATGTTTTGATTAATTTCTACTTGATCTGCTATAGCTAGGACTAGCTTAGAGTAAAATGATGTTTAATTCATTCACTTTGTTCCTCAGAAAATACTAAAGTGCAAAGGAGACGAGCAGATTATAGTAGGGCAGAAGAATATTAATATACTGAAATGTGGAGTGTCAAGAACAGTGGTGATGGTGGCCTGTGGAAGAAGTCACCGCATTTTTGGAACCTCTTTATTTCTGCCTTTGATACTGGGGATCAAACCAGGGCCTTTGCACTAAGCTACATCCTCAGCCCTTTTTGTACTTTTTTTGGAGACAAAGTCTTGCAAAGTCACTAAGTTGTCTAGGCTAACATCAAATTTGAGGTCCTTGAACTTCAGACTCTAACAGTGTTGGGACTACAGGTCCGGCCACTACGACTGGCTTTCAAAAGCTCTTTAGTGCAACAGAAAAACACCAGGAGGGTCCAAAGCAAGGACAAGCATGTTCACACCAAGCAGAAAGCCTGGCCAACCAGGATACTCCCAGGCAAGGAATCTCATGATTCAGAGGTCCTTTACATGAGGTCTGCACCAGTAGTGCTGGGAAGAATCATGGAGAAAGCTACATTATAGTCCTAAGGTGAAGAAGATGAAAGCTTGAAGAAAAATCAATAAATAGAAAGTAGCTCTCTAAGTGAGCTTTTGAATAGATGTAAAGGGCCCTCAGGCTGCTGGTACCCTGAGATGTAATGCAAAATTTAGAACAGTCAGCTCTTTAGCTTATAAGCTGCGAAGAAAAACCTAAGAGAGTAATAAAGGAGATGCCACCACACTGATGGGGGATAAATACCTTGATAAACGGACCTTTCTTTATCCAAGAACAAATAATAGATTAAAACAACAACAACAACCACAACGAAAATATCCTGAAACTGCAAATAAGAGAAGACAGGACTTGAGAAGTAAAATAAGAACATATCTTAAAAAAATTCCTTATAAGAGAAAACAAATAATTTTGAAAACCACCTTGTTTTGCTTTCACTTAAAGGAAAGAAATATGAACTCTATAAAATACAAGGTGCAAGATGAGTTGGTAGAGAAATTAAAAAAACTAACAGTGGCAATAGTTTATGTGAGTATTAACAAAGCTAAAGGGTTGAACTGACACAAAAATTAAATATGGTGGACAAACATGAGAAGCTATTGAAGAACACCAAGAAAAAAGACTAGGGGATTAAAAGCATTTTTCAAGAAAAGGCAATGTGTAAAGGACAAAGAAAATAGAATCTGTTTGTGAAAATACCATGAACCAAAAACAAAAAGTATCCAGATAATTGGAGTGGAAATATGAATTAAAAACATACTGGGAGAAATTTTTTCCTAGATAACAGAGGCTCTGGTTTTCAAATAGGAAAAATGTCATCATGTGTCAGGCAAATTAGCAAAATAAAACAAGTATCTAAAAGAAAAAAAAAAACAAATTCTTGAAAATTTAATTTAAATGTTGATTTTTATGGAGAACCAGATAGAAATAAAGCTGCTTAGAAAGATTTTTTTTTTTAAAGGCAGGCAGCCTAGTTAGCTGCTCTGTAACAATGAACAGCAGAGCAATGTTTGTAGGGATTGAAAGGAATTGCTGTGACTTGTGACTTGGAAGCCTAACCATTCAGTCACGTGCATGTGAAACTACACAGAGTCACAGACACAGAAGAACTAGGAATTATTCTACCATTGTTCTTCTCTTAGGATATGTGGAAGGGAGATACTCAAATATTTACTTAAACCCAAAGAGAACTAAATCACAATGAATATCTAAACATCACTACCTTGTGAATTAAAGGCTAGCAGTGATCTGACCCCTTCTATACATAGCAGTGATGAAAACAGAGTTACAAAACCAAATGCTGATGAGATAACTATTTCAAATCCACCATGCCTGCTTTACTCTGAAAATATTTCAATCTACAGGAAAAAAATAGGAGTGCAATTATTACAGGATAATCTCTCCTTAGTACTTGCTTCTTACCAACAAACCAAGATCGTCTACATGGGAGATGGCTTTTGACTCCGTTGGAAAAACTCTCATCAATTTCTGGTAGCAATACAAAAGGGTAGAATGCTTACAGAGTACGTCTTGGCAATACCTAACAAGATTACATATGCGTGTACAGTTTAAGCCGATTTTCTCACTTCTGGGAATTTACCTGGAAGATGGGCCTCCAACAATACAAAGTCCAAGGTTATTCAGTACCTCATCATTTGGAATTGGAAAATACTATCAATGACCTATAGCCACACTATGGTAAATCAGTCCATGAAACATAATGCGAATTTTAAGAAATGGAGAGAGATATCTTTCAATTTTGCGGAATGATTTCCAGGGTATACAATTAAGTGAAAAACCAAAGTCCAAACATATATGTATAGCATGCTACCTTTTGTGTAAAAAAGAATGGGAGTAAAGGAAATATACATAAACAATGTAAATGGGCATCTGCTTACTTTTGTAAAGACAGACATAGGAAAGATATATCAGGAACTAATGAAATTAATAATATATATTGACACATAAGAATTGTACATTTTATGGGGTACAGTGTGACGTTTCAATACATGATTAAAATCAATGATCAGTTCAGGTAGTGTTATATCTATCACCTTGAACGCAAAATTTATTCATATTAGGAACATTCAAAATTCTCTTCTACTAGCTATTTTGAAATATTCAGTTAATCGTCAACTGTAGCTCTCCTACATGCTATAGAACATGAGAAGTTATTCGTGCTATCCAACTGCATCCTCCTACCTCCACCACCCCACAGTCCCCACACTCTGGTCACCACTATTCTGTTTTCTACTTCTTTGAGATCAATGTTGGCTTTTGCATAAAAGTGAGAACATGTGGTATTTGTCTCCCTGGGTCTGGCTTATTTCACTAAACATAACGTACACCAGTTCCATCCATGTCACTGCAAATGATACAATGTCTTTCATTTTTATATGGCTGATACTATTAACTGCTATTTACTGAGGACTTTAAAGAACCAGATCAAAGGCATTCGCTATAAAGGCTTGACTTCATCCACCTTCACCATCCTCACAGCTTCTCCAGTCCTATATTAGGGACTAGCCCCTGATGGGCAGGAGGGATACTAAGCAGCACTAATGATGGAGAAGAAATCCCTGAGGTTAGCAATGCAGCTGGTGGCAACACGGGTCTGAAACACAGGTCCCTTCCCTGTCTGAGAGAGGAGGCTCCTGCTGGGAGCTCCCTGCTCCTTCTGGACCTCTTTGCATGTGCTCTCCCTCTTACCTGTTGTGGAGCTGTGCCGTTGGAAAGAATGTCTAGCAGATCAGAAGAGGAGAGAAAGTAAAACCGAGGGAAGGCGAGTCTCTTGGTGTCTAGGTACTCTGCCAGAGCCTTCTCACACAGGCACAGTCTGAGGGCACAGAGCACAGGATCTCCAAGTTAGGTACAACCAGACCCAAACATTCACACACGTTACTCAGATGCAAAGACAATTGGCCCATGGTATCCACAGGCTCCACATCCTATGGTTCAACCAACTGTAGATCAAAAATATTCAGAAAAAAATTACATCTCTACTGAATATGGAGGACTCTTTTTCTTGTCACTATTCCATACACTATACAGTATAACTACTTATAAAGTATTTACATCATAGTATGTATCATTTATGACAAACTTACTGCCCACATTACATTAAATGAGGAAAGTCTGAAAGCTTTCTCTCTAAAATCAGGAACAATACAAGGATGTCCACTATCACCACTTTCATTCAGTATAGTACTTGAAAACTTAACCAAAGCAATGAGGCAAAAGAAAGAAATGAAAGGGATATATATAGGCAAGGGAGAAGTCAAATTATCATTATTCACAGATGGCAAAAAATTCTACCTAAAGACTCCTAGATCTAATAACCAAATTCAGCAGTGTAGCAGGATACTAAATCAACACACAAAAATAAAAAATCAGTAGCGTTTCTGTACATCAATAATGAACCAACCAAAAAAGAAATTAGGAAATCAATACCATTCACAG
The DNA here is from genome assembly GCA_028451465.1 of Erethizon dorsatum. Lineage (NCBI taxonomy): Eukaryota > Metazoa > Chordata > Mammalia > Rodentia > Erethizontidae > Erethizon > Erethizon dorsatum. Next base: position 27,878,350 of record CM051826.1, read on the forward strand.
CAGCCGCAAGAAAATTTAAATACTCAGTAATTAACCTAGCCAAGGAAGTTAAAGACTTCTATAAAAAAACTACTGTAATCTGAGAAAAGGAATTGAAGAGAACATCAGAAAATGAAAAGATACACCCTGTTCCTTGGCAGGCTGAACCAGTATTGTTAAAATGGTCATACTTCCAAATGGATATATAGGTTTAATGCAATCCTAATCAAAATACCAACAACATGCCTCACAGAAGTAGAAAAACAATTTTAAAATTTACTGGAATGAGAAGAGGTCCCAAATAGCAAAAAAATCTGGGCAATAAGATCAAGGCAGTTGTCACAGTCCTGGATTTTAAGTCATATTACAAAGCTACAGTGACAAAAACAGCATGGTGCTGGCACAAAAACAGACATGTGGGCCAATAGAACAGAATAGAGGATGCAGAAACAACCCCAGGCACATTCAGTCATATGGCCTTTAACAAAGGAACAAAGAACTTACTCTGGAGAAAAGACAGCCTCTTTAACAAATAGTGCTAGAAAACTAGTTACACACATGCAGAAGATAGAATCTAGCCACATCTACCACTATTACTAAAATAAAATCAAAATGCATCAAACACCTGGATATTAAAACAGAAATAATCTGCTAGAAGGTAAAATAGGTAAGACTGCAGAAGGTGTAGGCATAAAGACTTCTTGAATAGAACCTCAGTTGCACAAGTAGCAGCATCAAGAACAGTCAAATGGAACTATATCAAATTAGAAAGCTTCGTCACAACAAAGGAAACAACCAACAGAGCGAACAGACAAACTTCAGAATGGGAAAAAATGTTTGCCCAGTGACTCCTGGGACAGAAGAATAAAATCTAAAATATACAAAGAATTAAAAAAATTAGACCTCCCAAAATAAAATACCCAGTCAAAAAATGGGCAACTGAAAGGAATAGATGCTTCACAGAAGTACAAAAAGCCAATAAATACATGAAAAAATGTTCAGTGTCTGTGGGCATCAGAGAACTGAGAATTAAAACAGCACTGAAATTCCATCTTACTCCAAGAAGAATGGCTATCATCAAGAAATCAAATAATGACAAATGCTGGCAATGCTGTGGGGAAAAAGGAACCCTTCTACATTGTTGGTAGGAATATAAACTAGTACAACCACTACAGAAATCAGTGTGGAGATTCCTTAAAAAACTAAAACTAAAACTAAAAATTCCATTCAATCCAGCTATTCCCTTTCTAGGTATCCTCCCCAAAGAGTTAAAGGTGTCATATCACAGTAAATACTTTTACCTCTGTGTATAGCAGCCCAAGTCTCAATAGAAAAATCTTGGAGGAAGCCTACATGCCCATTTACAGATGTTTGGATAAAGAAAATGTGGCAGGAACTATCTATTCCTTCTAAATTCTCCAATTTATTGGAGTATGGGTTTTCAAAGTAGTAACTAATAATCTTTTGGTCTTCTGGGGTATCAGTTGTGATTTTGCTTTTTTCATTTCTAATTGATATGGGTCTTTTCTATCTTTCTTTTGGTAAGTTTGACTTACCAAAGTAAGGGTTTGACTATTTTGGTTATTCTTTTGAAGTACCACCTCTTCGATTCATTAATTTTTAAATGATTTTGGTCTCAATTTTATTAATTTTCACTCTGATATTTAGAATTTCTTTCCTTGTACTAGCTTTGGAGTTGGACTGCTCTTGTTTTCCTAGGTCCTTAGCTTCATCATTAGGTTATTTATTTTGGCTTGCTCTGTTTTTTTATGTGGGCATTCATGAAAATAAATTTCCCTCTTAGAACTGCCTTCATTGAGTTGCACAGGTTCTGGTATGTCATACTGGGATTATTATTTGATTCTGTTTTATCTATTCCTTAACTTCTTCTGTGATACACATTATTCAAGAGGGTATTATTTACTCTTCAGGAGTTTATAAAACTTCAGGGATTTCTTTTGCCATTGATGTCTAGTTTATGTGCATTACGATCTGATAATATACATGGGATAATTTTGATTCTTTTGTATTTATTTAAACAAGCATTATAGGATAATATGTCATCTATTTTGGAAAAATTTCTTTGAGCTGTTGAGTACAATGTGTATTCTGTTGCAGTGGTGTTTTTCAAATGTGTCGTTCAACTATGATATTCCTTTGTTGATTTTTTTGTCTAGTTGATGTATCTGTGAAAATGGGGTATTGAAGTCCCCACTGTGATTATGTTGATGTTTATTTGACCTATTATGTCCAATCATGTTTGTTTTATGAGAGTAAGTGTTGCTGGTATTCACTGCATATATATTTACAGTTGTTATCTCTTCCTGTTGAATTGTTCCCTTAACTAACATGTAGTGACCTTCTATGCTGCTTTTGATCAGTTCTGGCTTGAAATCCAATTTGCCTGACAATAGAGTAGTTACTCCTACTTGCTTCAGACTCCTGTTGCATGGAATATTGTTTCCCACCCTTTGATTTTTAATCTATGAATTCCTTTTGGATTAAATGAGTGTCTTGTATGCAATACACTATGAGTTTTGCTTCTTGATCCAGTCTGCCAATCTGAGTCTTTTGATTGGGGAGTTGAGGGTTACACTGAGAATTATTACTGAAAGGTACCGACTTATTCCTTTCATTGCGTTATTTTTCTGTTGTTGATTCCTTTATTTTCCCCTTTTGTTTAACTGATCACCCTTCTTGATGTATTCATCTCATCAGACTCCTTGGCATTCTTGGCTTCATTGTCTCTGCCTAGAATATCCTTGAGGATGTTTTGAAGCGCTGGTTTGATGGTCATGAATTTGTTAAGGTGTTCTTTGTCATGGAAAGTCATTATTTCTTCATTAATTTTCAAAATTAATTTTGCATGACATATTAGTCTGGGTTGAAAGCTGTTTTCTTTTAGGGCTTGAAATACTTCACTCTAAGCTTTCCTGGTCCTTAAGGTTTATTTTGAGAAGTGTGCTGTAATTCTAATGGATATGCCTTTATAACTGATTTATTGCTTTTCTCCAATTGCTTTTAAGGTACTGTCCTTGTGTTAGATTTGGGGAATTTTGATTATGATGTGTTGCGGAGAAGTTCTTCTCTAGAAATGATTATTTTCAGTTTTATATGTTGCACTTATCTGTATGTTGAATTATTTCCCCATACATGGAAAGTTTTCTGCTATGATTTCTGTAAACATTTTTTTAAATCCACATGTGCTATCTTTTGACTTTTCTCCTAATCCAATTAGTGTTAGATTAGCCTTCATGTCATCTACCAGGTATTTGATCAGTTTTCCTTGCTTTCTTGTTGCTGTTATCGCAGTACATGGTCACATGCATCAGACCTATCTTGTAGTTTTGAAACTCTTTCCTCACGTTGGTCACTTCTGCTACTCGTGCTTTCAATAGAATTCTTCATCTCCTGGATTTCTATTTGGCATTCTTTTGTGGACTCTAACTCTTTCCTAAATTGGTCATTTATGTTTTGAATCATTTTGGTTAGCTCTGCTAATTGTTGATTTACATCTTTTTTTAAGTTTATTGATCAATTTTTAAATTAAATACATTATCTGTTTAGTCACATAATCTTTGATCTTGCTAAGTTTCTTCTTTGCTCATTTAGTACAATTCAGCCATTTGGTATTTGGTTTCCTCTCTATTGATGCCCCTTGCATCTGCATTGGGGAAGCTGGGAGGTTTTGGAAGCATTTTGTTGCCTTTTGTTTTCATGCTTCTTTATTTTTTTTTTATTGTGCTGAGGGTTGAGGATCAACTGGAATGATCAACTAAAGGGGTATGGAGATCCCTTTAGCTCATTTCTGCTTTCCAGTGATGTTTTCTTTGCTTCTTAGTATTATCTACCTTCTCAACTTACTCATTTTATCAGGATTAGATCCAGTGACTGTGTTGCAAGGGAAGAATTCCTACAAGTTATAACAATGTCAACAGATTCAATTGATGCCAACCATGTACATTAAAACTTATCTGAAAAATTTTGCTCTTTTATCAATGCTCTTTACAGATTGGATTATACGCCTATTGACAGTTATACTGGGACATGGAGGGAGGGGGTCAAGAAAAAGGAAGATGAAGAGAATGGAAGTAAGTCAGTAAGAAGAGAGGAAATGAATTATTAATAGGATAAAGAAGGAGGTAAGAATCTATTGCAATTATTTTTATAGTTGAAGTAAAAGGCTAGAGTTGAGGGGTTTGAAGGGAGAATCATGGGAGCAGGAAGAGAGGTGCAGAAGGAGGAGAGTGTAATTAGAGACTGAGGGCAGCTATAACAGTGATGGGGCTTGTTACGTTGGTAGTTTATATTTGGATACTCTATGTACAATTTTGGTAAGGGTTACCATAATATGCCCTTGAAAGATACTATTTCAATTAAAGCACTAGTTATTTCTTATTGACCATATGCAGATATAGATGATATAGATATAGATATAGATATCTACAGATAGAGATAGCTAGAGATAGAGATAGAGATAGAGATAGAGATAGAGATAGAGATAGAAATGTATATTCAGATGAAAGGTGTAAAGGAGGAGATGGATGATAGGGGATAAGAAGGGAAGTGAGAAGAAAAGAGAAGCATGGGGGAACAAAAGGAAAAAGAGAGAAGATGGAAAAAATAATGGTAAAAATATGATAAGAATAATAAAAAGGAGCAACAACAAAACAACCCTCTTGCAATACAACCAAAGTCCCATTTATACTGCAGTCCGAGTTTAACTGCAGGCCTCTGAGTTAGTTACCCCACGCCCTGCCCCACAACTCTATCCCAACATGATCCCCTTAAATGCCTTCCTGTGAACAAGGGGACAGGCTGATCCAGTTGTCTCTCTGGGCCAGCCTACTGGCTGTAAGAAATGCTCTGGCCAACTGCAATCCTTTGTCTCTGTCCCAGGTCAACTACTTCAGATAATTTGGGGAGGGCAGGATGCAGTGTAACTGCCTAGCACCAGGTTCTCTGTTGACTTTCTCAGGGACTTCTCATTCCAGCTCCTTTCATTGCAAGGTAAATATTGTGTTTGTCTCTGTATTTTCCTTCCACAAACCTTTTGTTTAGCACATCGTCAGATGTTCTCTGACTTGGGAGCCCCTCTGTCCCTCCACCCATAGTCTGTTTTGATCACTTTCCTGAGGGTGTTACTCTATCCTGTGTACTTCCTGCTGTCCCAGGGATCCCTGCCTTCTGCAGTTCCTGGCAGGAAGTGTTGGGGTCTGCTCTGTGGGCACCTGCCAGCAGGCATTGGCAGCCTGCAGGCGGTCGAGGAGTCACAGCACTTCCAGTGTATGGGGAAGGAATGGTCAACTTGTTATTTCTTTGTTAATCTAACCTCTCCTTTCCCCAGGGTCCTGCTGCTCCCAGATACTTCTCATGGGGTCTCATGAAACCCCTGTCTCAGTCCTATCAGTTCTTGGTTTCATGTCCCTAATTGTAGTGGCACATTTGTTTTCAAATTCCTGAGTGCCCACCAGTGTTGTCTTATATACCACTTTCCAACTTTTAGTTTCTCTGAAGCCCTGTCTTGTGCATATCTCACTTGCGGTGACCTCTTCCCCTTGGGGAGGTTAGGTGACTGTGAGCCTATTCCATCATCCAGGCTGACATTGACGTGCCAGCTTTCTCCAGGTAACTCTGTCCTCTCCCAAGATACCATGTACGCTGGGTCTGGGGTCTAAGTGTTGCCACAATTCAGGAGCAGCCTAGCTTTTTCTTCCAACCCTGCCTCAACACTACCTTTTGGTCCAGTTAGTTTGTCTTTTGTTTACTCTCACGTATGTGGGTTTCTCTGTAGTTCCCACCTGAGGTGCCTGCTTTTCTACGGTGCACAGCTCAATCTATCCCTTGCTGCTGCCCCTAGCTGGCTATCCCAAACTTATGCCATTTTATGTAAGAGTACTGAGCATCTGCAGATTTGGACACATCAGTGTGTGTATGTGCAGAGAGGATCTTGGAACCAATTCTTAGTGTATACCAAGGATAGCTCTATATGCACCATTTAGGATACACACAGATGTTAACACAAAAAAACACTTATGGATAGTTGCAAACATACACATTGACACATTTACAACAGCATCAACACCCCTAATGATAATAAACATTATTCAAACATACAGGCAAAGTAGGAGCTATGCACAGACACTCACACAGGCAGATAAATGAAGATCTCAGAGACAGAAGGGGAAAAGGGAATGTTGCCAACTCCATGACAAAAGGTACAGCAAACGGGCCCTCACCTGCTCTGGAGATCCTCCAGTTTTTCATAAAGACCTGATTTGTTGGTGGCTTCCACTACATTTGGGGTTTTCTGAGCATCATAAGCTAGCTCTTTAAAGTCAGTGTCAATACCTTCAAATCTTTTAGAATCCTATAAATAAAAAATGTGGAAAAAGAGTTAACTACCATTCCCCTTAATTCCAAGAAGCTCCCCGCAGGTAGCCAGTGAGAGGCATAAAGCTGTTCCTGCACTTTCTAATACCCAGATGAGACGCCAGTGAGGAAATGTTGGCTTGAAACAGCAGTTCCCAGATGTTTTGGTCTTAGAACCCCTTTATTGCCAGGTGTAGTGGTGCATGCCTGTTATCTCAGATACTCAGTAGGCTAAGGCAAGATGACTACAAGTTTGAGACCAACCTGGGCAAATTAGGAAGATCCTGTCTTTATAGTACAATACAATACAATACAATACAATACAATACTATACTATACTATACAATACAATATAGTGCGATACAATACAATGCAATACATACACACATGTGAATAAATAAATAGAGACTGGGGTCCGTAGCTCAGCGGGAGAGTGTTCTTAGGTTCAATTCCCAGTAAGGCCGAAAATAAAATAAAATAAAATAATTAAACAACAACAAAAGAATTTTTACTTTTTAAAAAATGATTGCACAGTCCAAATAACTTTTGTCTATGTAAGGCAATATCACATCATTCAGTATTTTCTAAATTAGAAGCTTATTTAAAAAATAACAAAAAATATTATGTTAACAAATAACATTTTTTTTTTTTTGTGGGTACCGGGGGTCGACCTCAGGACCTCACACGCCAGCAGGCGTCTGTGCCCCTGAGCGATATCACTGGTCCTTTTTTCGTATGTGGGTTCCGGGAGTCGAACTCGGGCCCTCGCGCTTGCCAGCAGGCGCATACACCACTGAGCCATCTCACAGGCCCACAAATACCATTTTTATCTAAAATGGTTACATTTTTCAAAACAAAAAATAAGTGAGAGAGAGAGAGAGTGTGTCATCCTTTCACTTTACTTTTCTCCTTCCAATCTCCTTACTGTCTGACTTAATAGCATCAGTGGCTTTCTTGTACCTGCTTCTGAATTCAGTTCAGGTTGCTACCACATGTCATGCAGCCTCTAGAGAACTTCGTTGGACATTCACAGAAGAATGAGAATAAAAAAGCCAAAAAACACTTTAGTATGATCACTAAGGTTTTTGACCTTGAGAACTCCCCTGGAAAGGTCACAGAGACTCCCTATTCCCACCGCAGGCATACCACACATGATTCCTAAGTAAAATTGATAATGGATCTAAAGTGATTTCTAGGTGCCTGAAAATGTTGATATAATCAGGTAAGTTTTCCCTCTGCAAATGTACTAAGATGTCAAAATTAATTAGATGTCATAATTCCTCTCCCAAACACATATACCCTCACAGTGTCCTAGAAGTGATTGAGAAAGTAATATCTGCAACGCATTTTAGCTCAACATCCAGTTCCTGGTAAAAGCATATGCTATTATTATTACAAAACCACAATCATAATCATTTGTGTTATGTGCATTGTTTTAATGATCTTTCTGAAGTAGGTATTAGTATTTGTCACGAATTACATATGAGGAAACCAAGGCATAGAGAGGTTAAGTGACTTGCCCAAGGTCCCACAGCTGCACATAGATTTCGGATTGAAGCCCAGACCTTCAGCCCTTGCCCTCTGTGATCTACACTTATCTCCCAAGATGATTTTTAAAATAAGAGGCCTGGGGAAAGTAAATTATAATTCCTCAGTGAGGTGCTTTTCTTCTGTCAAAATGAAACTCTTTCGAGGTTACGCAAGTGTTGAAAATATCTGTCATGGATGTTCAAATGAAAAGAGCTGCATGGAAAATTGTAATTACACTGAAAGCAATTATGTAAAAATACGTATATCCATGAAAAAACTTGGGAACTGGTTATAATGACTGAAAATAGTGACTAGTTAGAGGTAAGGTTATGACTGATTTTATTACACTTTGAAATAATTCCTGCTATGTTGCTGATATGAAGGAAATGAATGTCTTCTAGCCAATCCTATAGCACTATTTGGATACTAAATTCTTCAATATTTTTAATAAAAAATTCTCAAATGTCTCCTTAATGTCTCTGATGAAGTCTCCACCTATGTCCTTACTGGCTTCTAATTAAGCTTGCTCTTCTTCAATAGCTGGCATTTGAGATAAATAAAGTCTAGCTTATTCAATTCAGTTTAATTACAACTGCTACAACAGAATTGTTCCTCTTATTTTTCATTTTTACTATACAACCTTTAATCTACATTATTACACTAAATATGCTGTTGTGGAATGAGCTGGAAAACTAATGTTGTGATGGAATTTAATTTCTAAACAAGGTCTGGAAAACCTGTGACATTTTAGAATTAAGCTAATTTGTCAGCAAGGAACTTGCTGTACTGAATAGATCCAGAAGTCTGAAAAAATTGAAAAGAATTAGAGTCCATTAAAAGAGGGGTTAGATAATGGCACATTGATTAGGACTAATTGGAAGGGGCATTCAAACATAGGAAAGGTAATAATGAGAAGAACACATACATTAGGGATATCCATTGTTTGGTATATAGCCGAGAGCTGGTACTTAGTGTGTTGGCACAGGCCAGAGGCTTACAGACTAGCTCACCGCTGAGAAGCAACTTGAATTTGCCTGGAAACAGGGCTAACTAAAAGCGTTCAGTTAGTGCTTATGTCTGAATGCTCTAGGAAGGAACCGGTGAAGAGCCCATCACAAGGAGCAGTAGCTAACATTTTCTATTTCCTTCATTTTGGGGCACTTAAAAAAAGACAAACATACTTCTTCACACTTCTAAAGACAAACTGGCTGGTGCACTTTCCCTCTACTTGACTGTAGGTGTTGGATAAGGTCAGCATTCGTGAGAGGTGCCCTTACATGAAGCCCAAGCAGGGAGGTAGAAAAGGGGAAAACCCAGACAGCACAGACACTGGGTGATCTTCCTTGGACCCAGATCAGAAAATAGAGCAAGATTTCCCTGGCAAGTACCTGGGGTAGCTGGGCACGGATATCTTCAGATCCAATGAATATACTTTCCAGGTGAGACCATGTGCGCTGCACCTCAAACCAGATGGAGATGACAGCATCAGCAGTAGACAGCTTCTTCTGCCAGCCTGATACTTCCTCCAGGAAAAAAGCAACGTACTTGGACATCATCAGGTTCTGAAGTTGGACTTGATTATCCTCTAGAACCTCTATGAGGTCCTCATCTGACTTCAAAAGGGGGACATGTGTCCGTGGGTGGGGCTCATATTGGAATTCCATACCAGCCCAGGTGCTCTGCAGCTCCCTTAAGACCTTCTCCATCCCCATCTCTTTCACAGCTTTGTCTACAATGCCCCGGACCTCATCCTCAAAGAGATGCAACTGGAGCTGCAGGAGGTGGGCCAGGGTGGTGTCTTTGTCCATAGTAAAGCTCACACCTGTGGCCTGCATCAGCTGCCTCCAGTGTCGCTCCCGGATGGCAGGATTCTGCAACTCATCTACTGCCCGCAAGGAGGTTAGGGTGTTTATCACAGTTCTTTCCAGGCCTATGAAGGCATCCCAGGTCCTGACCTCCTTGTCAAAGTTACGGATATGCCGGGCAAACCGTTTGCATTCCATGTCCATGGCTTCCACATTGATGTCCCTCCACGTGGTGGTTTCCCAGGCATGGATACTGGAGGTCACCATGCCAATAGTGTCCCAGAGGTCCTTCAGCTGGCAGGCCTCCTTTCTGCACTTCTTCAGTTGCTTGTAGTCAGGGACATTGACTTCAAACAAGCCAGCGGACTCAGAAATGGAGGCCATGGTGGATTCCATCTGCTGGATCTCGATGTGCCTTATATCCAGGATTTGATGAGGAGTGATGCTATCAAACCTACAAAACACAATGTGTTCCCTTGGTAAGCACAGCACACAGGGTCCCATTCCTAGAATCACCACAGTAAATGCTATTATTTCCACAAAAGAGCAGTGACTTTCACTGAAGCTTCTAATCTTGGGAAGAAAAGACATTCAAGATATGTTGAGATGGGAGAATTAGAGGAAGGGCAATTCAATAGGAACATCATGCTTAGATCTTTTCTTCACATCTGAGAAGGTAAATAAAATATCTCTCTTATCTTCTAATTTCCAAGTGTACTCATCCAGGTGTAGAGAGTAGTACCCTCTTATTCAAGCCCCTGTTAGATTCAGCCCTTCATTTAGCTCTTGGCTTCTGGGAGATTACTTGATATGAAATAACCTTGTCACATTCATACAGAAACTGGAGAGCCAAAGCCCCTGCCAGGAAAGTAGTGGTGGACAATCTTTCAGTTAGGGAGTGTCTTAGTTACTTTTCTTGTTGCTGAGACAAAATACTCAACACCCAAAGTTAAAGAGGGAAAGGTTTGTTTAGCTCACAGTTTGTAGAGGTTTCAGTCCATAATTGGCTGGCTCCAAGGCTGGGTGGAACATGGCAGAGGGGCAACAGTTCATGGCAGGGGAAGACAGTAAAAGCAACAAGCAAGAGCAAGACAAGCCTCTTTCTGTCCCTTATATTGAATCCAGTCTACTGGGATTAGGGTGGTGCCAATCTAATCAGTGGATTTATTCACTCATGCTTAATCCTGCACCCTTAATCCCACCATTGCATGATGATCAATCACATGCTCTAGATTCAACCACCTCTGAAAAAACCCTATGGCCCCATGAGCTCTGGGGGGACATCCAGACACAAACCGTAACAGGGAGCCACACATAGAAGTCTAAGCCTGACCCGCTCTGGCATTGCTCCCTCTTGGGCTATGGCTCTCAGCCCTGGCTGCATGTGAGGACTTCTGTTTCCTATGACTAGACTTTTGTCCAGACCACTTAAATCAAATCACTTGGATTAGGATTCAGGATGCAGCATTTTTCAAACTCCCCTGGTGATTCTGATGCACCAAGGAGGTGTTCTTTTTCATAGGAAAGCCCCATGCTGGTGGTCTGCGTCAGTACCAGGCAGCAGTGCTTCCACCTGGAGGACCACCCTTCCCTCACCAAAGCCCTAAATAGTCTCAGTCATTTTCCCTCACTGTGTGCTTCAAGCCAGGCTTCTCACCGTCAGACCCTCCTGACACTGATCTTCCCCTCTGCTAACATTCACCCATCTCTGGCCTGCTCCCACCAACATCCCAGGGTAGCCTATAGTTTGGCACTATATCTAGCTTTACAGTTTCAGTTCATATTTCCTCGTTCCTTTCTTTCCAGTGCTTAAGGTGACATCCATTTGGAGATGGCTTCTGATCCTCATGTTGTTAAAACTTTACACTGCTACTCCGGAAGGCATACATTCCTGGGCCCTCCTTTCTCCTGGTATGAGAACTCTATATGTAAGAGAGCCCACGTGGCCAGGTAACATTTCCTCATAACCAGATGTTCAAGGGGTCTCTTAACTTTCTTCCCCAGCCCTCCTTTATCCTCCTTCCTCATCACCATGCTCAGGTTTACTTGTTTCTGTGTGTGCCAAGGGCTAGGTATTGGGGTTACCATGACTTAAGGGAGTATAATATGTTCTCCCATAATCAGAACAGGGCATCACAGGGCTCATCTTCAAGGGGAAGGTTGAAAAGAAATGGCTATTTCCTCCTGTCTATTGCATGATTGTGTTTCTATTTCTGTGTGGGCATATGTGTGTGTTTGTTGGTAGAATATGGAGGGGAGGTAAGAAGAAAGAATTGCCCTTCTTTCAGTTGTCTAGAAATATTTGACTTGACAGATGGAAAGTAATCCTAGTTAAAGTCATTTACCGGAACTGCTTACCACTTACACCTAATTACCATCCAACACAATAACGGTTATGCATACCCTTAAATTAGTGTCAGATTAAGTTTGATGCTTGCTATGTTTAATTCCTGCTTGTTCCATCTAGATCATTTTTGGCTCATGGACTATGGTTGTAGTTCTACATTGTAGAAGAAACTGCATATCACTTGCAGGTCAGTGCTATTTCTCATGCCAGGATATTTCAGAACAGAACACGATGTTAGACTTTCAGAGTTGAAGACTGTGCTCTATGTAGGCAAGGTGCTTTCTATCCTATGGGGAGCAGTAAATAAAGAACCAGATGGAAACAAAGGCATCTTCATGGCAAAGGACCCAGCAAGGAGGAGGATCACCAAATAAGCCATCATTCTGCTTATTCCTCATCTTTAGAGATGGATTGTTGATGTGTGGGGGGGGTCTTTTTTTTATTTTGATTGGAGTGAACTTAGATTATGAAATCAGCCTCTCAGTGTTAGTATAAAATCTGTAAAATTTAAGCAACTCACGAAACCCACATCCTGTTTAATTTATTAATGGAGTACCATTCGGGAATAACTTATTAGATAAGATATGAGCGATTATAGTACTTGTGGTGTACACATAGATGATAAATGCTTATTAGCAGTTCTTTCCCCAGCACATACGGATATCCTTAAGTCAATGTTGGTTCCTCAAATATTTGGAGGAGGAGAGCATTTGTCAAGCCTATTGCAAATTTCATCCACCCTGTGGCATAATTTTTAATTGTTGTTTAACTTTGTGGACAGGCATTTCCCATAGCTGATCGTGTATAAAAACTAATTTGGTCTATGCTGGAAGGCACCTTTAGACATAAGGACAGGCGACCCTCTTACCATTTCAAGACTATAGGGCAAGTTGTTGGGATACTCATGTACTTGATACATAAGCTCAATAAATGTGGAGCAGTTCTTCAAACCCAGGGAGAATGATAGAGTTTAAGAACAAGAAAGTTAGAGGGGGCAAAGGGATGTAATGAGTCTTTGAAATTGAGATAATAATACCAGAAGTATTTTTAATCAAAAAGAGAAATGCCTTGCAGGTCCGCATGAATAAAGCTATAATTAAGAGAAATAGAAATAAGGCACTTGCATATGTGGTTGTGGAAATATGATTGATTCAGGCCTCAATCAAACATTGACTAGGGAGAGAGAGAAGGAAAAGTGACTTCACTGATTCTTGGGAAGCTAGTCTTTGGTAAACGTTAACATCAGCATCATAACTTCATATAGAATGAAAGGTGGCACACTCTCACTTCATGGCCTTAGGTAGATAAAACTCAACACGCCCGGTTCTGAACTTGTGGTCCCTGTCCTTCATATTCTGCACCTGCCCCATCTTGGTAGACAGTGCTTACATAACCTGCTTCTATCTGTGTGTTCATGCTTCAAGATGAGGAATCATCCTCAACTCTCCTTCTCTCTCATTTCCCACCTTCTTCAGGTTCTCCTGATTCTTTTTCCTAAATATTTCTCAAATGGAATTTTCCCTCTCCATGATCTCTCTTGCTGCTTCAGTTAGGGCCTTACCACTCTGTACCTGGACTGTTGTGACCTCTGTCTCATTAAATACCTCATCTTGGAGCTTTCTTGTTCCATCTGTTGTTCATAGTCATGAGAAGGTAGGATTTATATTTCAGAATGTCCCTGACTTAACAATCGTTTGCCTTATGATTTTTTGATGTTACAATAATGCAAATGCAATACACATTCAGTAGAACATGTGCTTTGAATTGTGAAGTTTGATTTTCTCCCAGGCTAGTGAGATACACAAGAGTCTTGTACTCTCTCATGAGGCTGGGCAATCTCAGTGAGCCATGGAGATCATGGGATGAGACAAAAGATACTCTACATTGTCCTGTGCTTCTAAGCCATGGCATTTGGTAGGTTGGGTGCATTAAACACATTTTTAGTTATATCTCAACTTACAATGGGTTTGTCAGGATGCAACCCAGTTGTAAGTGGAGGAGCACATATGTTTTGTGGTCCTCAGTGACTTTTCAGGGGTTGATCATGGTTGCACTGGATACTTGGACCTCTCCATTCTCGCCTCCTGTGCCCTGCTTCCTGGCCACAACAAACATGCAATTCTCCAGGTGTTTCTTACATTTTTAACTTTTGTGTCTTTATATGTGCTATTTCCTTTGCCCAGAATATCTTCACTCTCTACTCCTTTCCTTTCCTTTCCTTTCCTTTCCTTTCCTTTCCTTTCCTTTCCTTTCCTTTCCTTTCCTTTCCTTTCCTTTCCCTTCTTTCACCCTAATCATTCTTCCTTGCCATTGTCTCAAGCAGCATCTTCTACAGGGTGTGTGAACTGCTTCCCCAGTGGGAGTTGAAGATGGCACCCAGTGTCCATGTCTTATTACTCATTTTTTGAAAATTGTCTTTGAGGCTATAAATCCTTGAAGTCAGGGAATGTGTGTTATATCAAAACCCTAACACCTGCATCATTTTTGCTAACTCCACTGTTGAGATCACAGCCTCATCTACTCCAGGAAAATCTAAATCATGTCAGATTAATTGGAAGAACAGGATTGAGCTGAACCAACAACAGGCCTCAGGATACTGCTCTATCCCTGAGAGATTTAATGACTAACACTGATCTTCAGCTTTTGAGGAGACCATAGATACTGTGCAAGTGGGACCAAAGCCCTCCAGTCCTCTGTTCTGCTTTGTCAGGCCATTTGGAAGATCTCATTTTCTCTAGTTGTCCTGGAGGACAGCTCCCAGTGAGAGAGGCCTTCGGGAAGGCTCTCATGGCTGTTTATAGAATCTGGTTGCCAGCTGAAAACACAAATGGCTTCTGTTGAGCTAGAGCTCACAGGGTCAGATTGTTTTGACTAAGAAATCCCTGTATTACTTGGTCTCGATGTGAGTGAGAAGACTGTGTATCATGGCAACATTCCTTGAAGTCAGGAAAACTGTGCTGAATGTCAGAAAGACTAAACAAGGGAATACCTCCAGAAGCACGCATTTCATGTAAGGAGGAGAATTAGTCCACAGTTTCAAGAGTGGTGGAAAATTCTTGAACCTGGGTGTGGTAGAGTAGTCAATTATTGTGAAGGGTGAGAACTCAGGTAAGAATGTGCTGATACAGCTTCAAAAACTAAAGGAGGAAATAAAACCTGAGTTGGATATGAAAAGGGAACCGTAACCTGAGTGACCTGAATTCCCACAACAACTGTCAGACTGCGAGGGCCTAAAAAGGCATTTTCTTTTTCCTCCTCAGAGACAAGAATATTACAAGTTGAGCTTCACCTGTGTAATCCAACCAGGAACAGAAACTTGCATTCATAGAGCAATGTACCAAGGTCTGCAATTTAGAAATTCATAATGGCCTGAAAGGGATAGAACCAGTACACACATAGTACCTAAAAATTTCAAATGCTCTTGTGTGCCAGAGTAAGACACAAAACAAAACTTATGAGTTGACACCCACTAAGATTTCCTTTGGAAGTAAGTGCACGATTCTGCTCTAATCCTGATGGTTTTCTTGACAAGAAGAGAAATACATCAAAATTGCAGTAACGTTTGGTTTTCCACACTGCTGTGAGCAGTTCTTTTCAAAGAATTATCTTCCAAAGATTCATCTGCATGTCAAATTAACAGATGTGAATTTGGAAAGCCCAGCTAAGAGTAGCAATATTCTCATAGCCAACAGAGAGTTACAAGTGCTAAGAAAGAAAAATATGCATGCAGCTATCAAATAAATGTAAAATAAAATAAACTCCAATATCCGATCAATACACATACCATATAACAATGAACAGGGGATATCAGGTTTCTAATAGACATAAGAAAGCACACCAGTGCTTGCAAGCAGTCTCAGAAGTCTCCAAGCATCTGTGAAAATTTTGAAAATTTAAAAAATGACAGTTGATGTAAAGACATGTTTTTTCTGGCTGCTGCCATTGATATGGTTGTGGTTAACTCTAGGTAGCTTGAAAACCCATCTCTCTCACTAGTATTGTCTCTGCATGATCAGCTTTTAGTTTTAAAAATTCAATTACATGACCAAAGGAGAGTTTAAAAAATAAGCCTCACACTCCAAAGGAATAGTCTCTAAATGAATTAATTCCACAAATGCTTTAGGCACCAGCTATTTCCTCGGAACAAGGGCATGGCTCCTAAGTCAGTTATTATAGATACAGATTCCTTTAGAGTTCCATGCCTTGGTATTAGGACTTAAAAGGAAACTAGTTACTGCCCTTAAGGGTAGTGGTTTTCAAACCTGACTGCAACAGGAATCATCTGGAGAGGTTTACAAAATACTGGCACACAGGCCTTACCCTGAGAGAGTCAAATTTAGTTCATGTGCAGGACACACGCTAGACCCTGAAAGTTTTAAAATCTCCCCATGTGGTTCTAATGTGCCAGTAAGATGGCTTAGACAAGCTTTAGTTAGAGTCACTTATTTTGTATATCTATGTGTAGTTTACACACCTGCCCTTTCCTGTCTCTTAACATACTCATCTTGCTCTTTATAGTTCTAAGGATAATGCTTGGAAGGCACCAGCTACTTAATTGCTTGTTCCATGAATGAATGATGGTAATAGGCTCTTCCTGAAGGTGAAGGAGAGAGAGGTGTGGGGATAGATTGGTTAATGGGTACAAAGTCACAGCCAGATATGAGGAATCTGTTTTGATACTAAATTACACAGAAGGGTAATTGCAGTCAACAATACAGTGTATAATCTAATTCAAAACAGCTAAAATAAAGGATTTTGAATTTTCTCATCATGAAGAAATGACAAATGTTGGAGATGATGGAGAATCTCAATATCCTGAGTTGATTATTACATAAAATGTAAATGAACTGAAACATCACATTGTGTATGGAGGTATCTGAGTATTAACAAGCACAGAGAAAACCCCTGAAATCAATCTTCACCTAAATAATCCTTCCTTTAGACTACCAGAATATCTTCAAATATTATTTAAACATTTTATCTGCCATTTTTTAAAAAACCAAGGGAACAGAAGTCTGTGAGAGCTTAGAATGCTAAAGGTTTAGTACAATCCTTGCTATAATTGCCACATATAATCCTCTAACAAAAAGGTTCTAGATTTTTTTAAAGCAAAAGTATTTGAACAATATTTGATCATCTGATACAGTTCTAGATAGGACTCTGCCCGCATTAGCACCATGTTCTAACCAGAGGCCCAATGTGGAAGGGAAGACTGTGAACCAGGCTTCATCTGCTGAAAGAAAAATGACAAAAACTCAACAAGAAAATCAACAGCAACTAGCAGATCACAATTTTTGAAGGAAAAGAAGTCAAATTTGCATTTTTTTTTTTATGGCTGGGGTGTTGAACACTTTTTCCATATACTTTTTACCTATTCAAATTTCTTTTGAGATGTATCTAGTTAATATGTCTTCATTTTAATTGGGTTCGTTGTTTTATGAATATTAATTTTTTGAGTTCTTTACTTTGTATATTAATGCTCTATCAGCAGAGTAACTTGTGAAAGTTTTCTCCCATTCAGTGCATTGTCTCTCCAGTCTATTGTTTCCTTTGCTATGCAGAACCTTTTAAATTTGATGTACTCCTATTTGCTGATTCTTGACATTCTTTCCTCTGCTTTTGGAGTCCTGTTCAGGAAGTCTTTGCCTGTGCCTATGGTTTCAAGTGTTTCCCCTATGTTGTCTTCCCTAACTTTAATTCTACACTGAGATTTCACCTTACTCCAGTCAGAATGGTTGTCATGCAGAATGCAAAAAGCAATGCTGGTAACAATACAGGGAGCAGGAAGAGGGACCCTCCATTGTTGGTGGGAATGTAAACTAGTACAACCAGTGTGGAAATCAGTATGGAGATTTCTCAAAAGATTAAACAGAAATATTATTTTATTCAGCTATACTACTCCTGTGTATATTTCTCCCCAAATTAAAGATTGAATACTACACTTATACATGCATGCTCATGTTTATAGCAGCACAATTCACAATGATAAAGCTTTGGAAGTAGCCTAGAGGCCCATCAACAAATGAATGTAGTATGAAGTAAATATAGTATATACACACAATGGAATATTACTCTGCCATAAAGAAAAATGAAATCATGTCATTTGCAGGGAAATGTTTGGAACTAGAAATCATCACGTTAAATGAAATTAGAAATTAGCTAGGCTCAGAAAGTTAAATATTGCATGGTTTCTATTACTTGAGAAATCAAATAAATAAATAAATAAATAACAAAGGAGAGATGAGAAGAAACCAGGAGGCAGGGGAGGGGGATCGATGGCGAGAGAGAGGGAAGGGACGGTGGGTAATAAGATTGAAATTGATTAAGATATGTTAAATGTATGTGCCAAATTCCCAAAATAAACTTCACCATTAGGTAATATCAACATGCACTAATAAAATATAATAGAATTCAGAAAAGGAAAGGAGGTAGCAAAGGCAGCTGTGGTCCTCACCTGAAGGGGGCCTCCTTGTGGAATCGCTCCCAGAACTGCTGCTGCTCCACATCGAAGGCGGTGCACCGCTGGCGAAGGATTGTCACTTCGTTTGCCTGCAGTGGAGCCACCTGCTGCCTCACAGTGATGGCCAGCTTCTTTATGTGGTTCCATTTCTCAGGTAGCTCCTGCAAAGGAGACCTCAGTACAATCAGACGCACAGCACTCCTCCCCTATATCCTGGAGCTGCATCACTGAGATTCTTTGATCCATGCTACGCATAATCGTACTTTTGGCTGTCAGGGTGGAATGTCAACTTTACTGGCTTTGAGAGCCACCCAGAGGATTGATGAGCATAACTCTGTGTCTGGAGTGGGTCGTGGATGCATGGCCTTATGGTCTATGTCTGGTCCCTGGTCTCTTCCTCTTTGGTACTGTCCCCTAGCTCTGCTTCCCTGCTACCATAAATTGATCCCTTCTGACATATTTCTGCCTTGGAGCCAGCTGACCATGGATTGAATCCACTAAAAAATGAGCCAAATTAAGCCTTTCCCTTCTATTAGTTGTGGAAATCAGGTACTATGTCCAGGAACTGGAAAGCCACTAACATAATACTCTAATGTGGTGCTATCATTCACTCATTCTCCACAATGTTCTCCCTTCCTCAAGTTACAACTTGTACCTCCTTGGTTACCTGCCCTCTCCAGTCACCTACTTCTGACTCCACACTAGCCCTCTCACCGTCAACCTCCAGCCCAGTAATATTCACCCCTTCCTATATTTTTTCAGGAGTGCTTGGTTACCTTCTTGTATGTTCCACATTCCTTCTTAGACCATCTTAACATCACACAAACATTCTTATTTACCCCAAATTAAAAATTGGCTATCTTTAATTCTGGGGAAGAATCTTCACCCATATTAATTCTCTTATATATCCACATATTAATTCTCCTACATAGCCACAACATTACCTTCTCCCATATTTATTGAGTTTCCAGAATGTCGTAGCCATTACCCATTAAAGTCCCAAAAGGGGAGGTTGAATCATCACCAAGGCCTGTTTTTCATTCACTTCCACCCACCTCGCCCCATTCTTAAACCCTAAAACTTCTCTCTCTCTTTTTTAATATATA
Organism: Erethizon dorsatum; assembly: GCA_028451465.1. Classification (NCBI taxonomy): domain Eukaryota; kingdom Metazoa; phylum Chordata; class Mammalia; order Rodentia; family Erethizontidae; genus Erethizon; species Erethizon dorsatum. The sequence continues at coordinate 27,897,949 of CM051826.1, forward strand.
AATGCACTGACCTCCAGTTGCTTAAACACAGCTTCTGGCAATTCTTGATCATAGGTTTTCAGCAATTCGATGGTTTGCTTGAGGGGCTCAAACATTTTATCAGTGCTGCCTTGCCGTTCTTTAAGGGCTACAAGGTGTCCCATGATCTCGACCAGTCCTTGGAAATCTCCTTTCTCGACGTTTTTGAGCAAGCCACTCTCACTGATTTTTATAAATGCTTCAAGGTCATCCAGGCTAATCAACACAAACAGAACATGAGGAGCCAGTCTCTGTCCCACACCTCAAAAGGAACATTTACTTATTTCCCTCACAATAATAGTTATGATTACAGAAAGCTCACTGTGTGCCTTGTACTCCTTTGCATACTCTTCGTAAACTACCCCCTGATGTTAATGTGGCTTTCTTCACCAGTGGGAGGCTTATGAAAGACAAGGACTGAGACCTGTCTCGTGAAAGAGGAGTCTCAGGAGATATGCCATCTAAATGCCATGTAGGATTTGGGACCACATAAAAGATATGAGTGGGGGGCCGGTGAGATAGCTCAGTGGCATAAGCGCCTGCCTGGCAAGCGCAAGGTCCTGAGTTCGACTCCCGGAACCCACATATGAAAAAAGGGCCGGTGAGATCACTCAGCGGCACAGGTGCCTGCTGGTGCGCGAGGTCCTGAGTTTGACCCCCGGTACCCACACACACAAAAAAAAGATATGAGTGGGACAACTGGTGAAACTGGAATAAGGTCTGTAGATTAGTTACTGGAATTACAGCTGTATTAACTTCTGGAGTTTGATCATTGTACTATGGCTAGCAGTTGGGAAAACTAGTTTTAGCAGTTGTTAGCAGTTGGGAGAATGAGATTTAGGGCAGAAAGGAACTCTTTGTACTGTTTTAAACTTTTGTTAAGTCTGAAATGATTTTACAGTGACAAGTTCAAAAATAAGAAAAATTTTTAAATGCTCTGGCCAAAAAAGTTACACATTACTGGGTTTGACTTTGACACTTATTAAATATATGACCATGTCCAAGTCATTCAATTTATTTATCTAGGGGATCAGAGGAAGCATTTATATCTCACTATTCTGAGAGGTAGGTGAGATTTATTCTTTAATTCAACAAATATTTATTGAGCATCTATTATGAGCCCTGGAATGCTTCCAGGTCTTGGGGATGGAATGATAAGTAAGATAAACAAAGTCTTTGCCCATGTGGAGCTTACCTTCTGGGGAGAAAAGTAAACAGAAAACAAATCAAGGAAATAAATTGTATGGTTTCATACTGTAATGAGTACTAATCAAAAAAATTAGGAAAATGAATAGAAACTAAAGATAAGACTGTGGTCAGTAAAAGCCTTTCTCTGGAGGTGATATTGAACAGAAAACTAAATAAGGGAAAAGTGTGAACTACAGAAAGAGATGGGAAAGGAGAACTTTGGGTAGAAGGAGTAGCGGGAGCAAAGGTTTCGTGGTTGAATTAAATTTGGTTTGTTTGAAGAAAAGACAAAAGTCAGGGTGGCAGAAGTCTAAGGGAAATGGGAAAAAGCACAGAGAGAATAGAGTTAGATTACTAATGAGGGGCTAGATAACATAAGGCCCTATTTGGCCTTTTTTTTTTTTTTTTTTTAATCACGAGACAAGTTCTTACTAAGTTGCTAAGTTGTCTAGGCTGGGCTCAAATTAAATATCCTCCTGACTCAGGCTTCACAGTGATGGGATTATAGTTCTGTACTACCGTGCTGACTGAGAGCAGCACTTAGCAGGAAGTGATGTTGCTGGTAATAGTGGCACTAGTGGTGGTGAACAGAAGCCTGAAGGGCAGCTGGGGACAGGACTGTCCAGGTGACATCAGCGTTGCCTTTGACCTGGATGGTGGACCTGAGAAGTGGCCAGATTCGAGGTAATTTTGCATGTAGAGGCAATAGGGCCCACCAATGGCAGGGATGAGAGGCACAAAGAAATGAAAAAATGAATAACACCTGGGAATGGGGTAAATTATGGCGCCACTTGCAGATATGAGGAAGAACTGGGAAAGGCCAGGGGTTTTTGTTTTGTTTTGTTTTGTTTTGTTTTGTTTTGTTGGAGATGTGGAGACATGTCTCAAACACTTTAGGTTTGTGATGACTAATGGACACTAGCAACCTAAAGGAAAGATTTATTAGGTGATTACATGTAAATCTGGAGGTCCTGGGAGGTGGGGCTTAAAATATAAATTTGGTTGCTATTAGCACATAGATGTTTTAACTTTGCCTGTGCAGTGCTGGAGAAGGAGCCCAGGGCTTCGGGCATGCTAGGTGTATGCTGTAGCACTGAGCTGCATCACCAGCTCCACAGATGCTTCTGAAGCATTGATGGAAATGATCTGGAAAGTGCATGTAGACAGAGAAGAAAGTCCAGGATTGAGGCTTCAGGAATTTTAGTATTTTGAGGGTTAGGAGAGGAGAGGAGCCGAGCAAAAGAGATCAAGAAGGCAGAGCTAGTGAGATGGAAGGAACGCGAGGAATCCTGAAGGGCACATGAAGATGCTGTTTGGAAAAGAGGGAGGGTTAGCTGTGACAAATACTGCTTAAAAGTGAAAGTAAGATGAAGCTTGACAATTACCACTGGATCTGACCATGTGAAAATTACTAGTGGTTTTGATCAAAATGGTTTCAGTGGAGTAGTACAGTAAAGCCTGAATGGAAAGTAAGTTACAGAATGATGGGCTTCTATTTCTAGTTGTATTGCATACGTGATAATACACATGACTCTTCTGGTAAAATACTGAAATACTTAAGCAAATATGTCAAAATCAATTAAAAATGTATCAGGGCTGGTGATATAGCTCAGTGGCATAAGCGCCTGCCTGGCAAGTGCGAGGTCCTGAGTTTGACTCCTGGTACCCGCATAAAAATATATATATATATCAGTAAAGTAACACGAAGTTAAGGAATGTCCAGAGGCTGAAAATGTAATGAAAACAAAAACATAGGGAGATAATGCAAGATCTGAAGCTGCATTCACATCATAGTTTCTACTTTTATTATTTTATCAACTGTAGAGAACAGGTGATAAGCACAGGACCCATTCTGGGTGAGGGCTAATGGGAGGTTGCATGTAAAGTTGGAAACCACTGGGTAAAAAAGAAACAAACAAGCTGCACAGTAGATGGCAGTCTGGAAACTTGCCTGTTTGGATTTTGGCACTCAAGGATTACAGCAGGCAGGAATCCAAGTGTGTCTAGATTGGCAGAGCCCCTGGATGCCTGGCAAAAACAAATGCAAAATCTCCCTGCAAGATAACTAACTAGAATCCAGTCCCCAAAGGACTCCTGACAGGTAAAATTTCAGGAAACAGGATTTTCAATAAAAATCATAAAATACACAAGGAAAGAAGTCACCATGAGTGACAGTCAGCAGAATGAATGAAATTAAAACTGAAGATTTCAGATAGTGAAATTGAGATGTAGGACACAAATTTGCAAGATGTAATGTGTTTTAAAGATACAAAAGTTCGTGTTTAAATAGCTTGCTTCATTGTTTCTGTCCCACATAGCAAGAGAAAATGGCTTCTCTATAGTTTCTTGGACATAAATTCAACACTGACTAAGGAAAACTTCTTTCTTGGAAGCATGATATATCAGTTTATACAGAAATGTTTTCTTTAGGAATCGGTCTTCAGAGCCCAAATACATTCATGCTGTCTCAGTAGGCTCTTGCTCCATCCCTGACCTAACTTGCCCATTATTTTTGAGCATGAATTCCTCATTGTATTAGGGAATTGAGAACACAGCGATTGGGCCGGTGAGATAGCTCAGCGGCGTAAGTGCCTGCCTGGCAAGTGCAAGGTCTTGATTTTGACTCCTGGTACCCACATAAAGGAAAAAGGGGCTGGTGATATCACTCAGCGGCACAAGCGCCTGCTGCCAAGCGTGAGGTCCTGAATTCAACTCCCGGTACCCACATAAAAAAAAAAAATAAAGAATACAACGATTTCAGATGTTTCCCAAATATATTCAGAATCTGTGATGGTGTGTAGAATTTGTACTGAAGGACAAATTTGGACAAGTGATGAAATTTACTGTAATGGATAACAATAGAATTAAGAGTTAGGATTATTAATTTCAGAGAATTACAGCCTCTGAAGGGATTTCTTTGTGAGATGAAGCATAGGAAAGTTTTTCATTTGTTTTACAGAATTGCAACAAGGAACATACTGTGCTAGATTAATGGGCAATGCCAGGAGAATAAACTACTAATTTTTGTAGGCCTTTATGTCACCTAAATAGATAGTACAAAAGAACTATTTTTAAGTTGACAAGTCAAAAGTTGTCTTAAATTAATCATATGAAAAAGGTTTTAAGCATTTAAAATGATTAAATAAGAGGTTCAACATGTCAGTGAAAAGGAGAGTATAAAGGTAAGCTAGAAACATCTGAAAACAGCCAAGTAGACGATGTAAAAATGGAAAATAAAAATTTCAATTTCAATGAATGGATTAAACTGGAGATTTAGACAAAGCTGAAAGAGAGAATTAGACTGCTACATGATACAAGTGGAGACATTGTTTAAATTACACTGCAGAAAGGAAAAGAAAAAGAAGTTCAGAGATATAGGGGACAGTAAAAGTAATTTCACGTAAGTGTCATAAGAGCTCCGGAAGGAAAAAATAGAAATTATGAGGAAAGTCTTGCTATGAATTTTCTTGAACCACTGAAAGGCAATAAATGCAGCATCAGGAAAGCCCAACGAATTCCAGGTAGAATGAATTAAAGAAACCCTCACATAGATACTTCAATGTGAAACTGTGCATTACTAAAGAAAAACATAATGTTAAAGTTAGTTTCAGAGCAAAGATATATTTTTAACAATACATAAATAAATAGAAAGTGAAAAGGTAGACAAATAGCTGATCATTCATCAGCAGAAATGGAAGCTAGGCCACAGTGGAATAATATTTTCAATAATCAAAGAAATTTTATGTTTTCTTAAAATCCTCTTTCACAAAACCACTTTTTTCAAGAACAAGGGCAAAATAAATACACTTCAGGAAAAGAAATAATGACAGGGTTCTGTCAATAGAAGATTGCAAAGGGAATTTCTAATGGTTACACCTCAGTAACAGGCCTGTCTGTCATGCACAAAGATGTAATGAGAAAATAAGCTGGAGAAATGTTGGTGAATCTAAGTAAGCATTAAGCAAATAGGAGAGCTGAGAATGTAGCTCATTGGTAGACTGCTTGCCTAGCGTGCATGAGCCCATGGACTACATCCTCAGCACTGAAAAACAATTCAGATGTATAAATTTTTAAAATAAAGTATAATTTTGAGAGTTTAAAAAAGTAATAGAGAGCAATCTAAGTTACTAGGAATGAAAGAATATGATTTCTTGGATGCACAATACAGATGGAACTATTCTTGTAAAGGTTTTGAGGAGAGTAAAACCACTGACAGATGTTTTATTTTTTAATTTTAAGGATGCTCATTAAAGCAGCTGTTGTAATCATTAGAACAAAACCACATGCCTAGTTCTCAGACTAGCAGTAGGACAAAATGGAATAAGGAAAAGAAAAGAAAACATTTTAAAAATTCAACCCAAAAGCAGACAGGAGGAAGAAACAACCACAAATAGAAAATACATGATAAAATGGCATAATTAAATTCAAAATAGTATAGTAAATGTTAATAAACACAGCCCTCCAGTTAAAGAATAAATATTGTTAAATTGGATAAAAATTTTAGTTGTACACTGATTATAAAAAAAAAACTCTCCTAATGTAATTACATAGCAATGTATAAAGCCAAAGCATAAAAAGAAATATACCAAGTAAATAGGCAAACTGGTTTAGCTACATCAATATAAGATAAAATGGACTTTACTACAAGAAATATAGCTGGGGATAAATCTTTAATTTTTAACTAAAATGTTTAGTTTTCAGGAAAACATGAAAAATCAAAGTCTGTATGCCCATAAAACACAATCTTAAAACATATGAAACAAAAAGTGACAGAATTACAAGGAGAAATCAATAGTACATCATTAAGGAGGAATATGTCATACAATTATCTTGGTAATTTGGAAACAGATTAAGAAAGCCCGTAAGTATAGATTTGAATAGAATTAACAAGCTTGATCAAAGAGACATGCACAGAACATTACAGTAGTTAGAGTACATACTCTTTTCAAATGTGCAGAGAAAATTTATAAAAACGGACTATAATATCCTGTATATAAAACAAAATTCAACAAATTTCGGAATCTTGGTATCACAGGTATCGCATTTTCTGATCACAGTGCAATTAAGCTAGAAACCAATAACAGAAATATAACTAGAAAAACTTCATGCTTGACAATTTAAAAAGTTCCAAATTATTATAATGAATATTTAAATATTTAGAAGTAGATTGTAATGAAAATATTACATACTAAAACTTGACAGATATAAGTAATGCTGTATGTAGATGGGAATTTAACTATTTAAATGCTAGTATTCAGAAAGATAGAGGGCTCAAAATTAATAAGCAAAGCATCTATCTTAAGTTAGCCAAAGAACAGAAAATAAATCCAAAGAAAGAAGTGCAAGAAAATAATAAACATAAAATTTGTATTAAGATAAAAATGAACTATAAGATACAGAATCAGTGAATCGATAAGATAGTTCTTTGTAAATCTCTGGCAAGAATAATTAAGAAAGAAAGAACAAATAAAAATGAATGAAAAATTAATAGAAATAAAAAGGGGGCATATCATACATTGCAGAGATTAAACTGGTGAGTGGATATTATAAATTTTATGAAAATAATTTGATACTTTTCATGTAATGGATATATTTCTAGAAAATATGACATTGAAAGTGACTTACTAAGGAAAGAAATATTAATATCCTTTTAGCCATTAAAAAATTACACCTTAAAACGTTCCCACAAAGAAAATTACAAGCTTAAATGCCTCTCTATAAGATTTAAATCAAATTTTCAAGGATCAAAGAATTCCAATATTACACCAGCTCTTCCAGAGAACAGGAAGGATTATTTCTTAACTTGCTTTATGAAGCTAGCAAAACCATGAAACCAAAATCAGACAAAAGCAGTAATAAAAAGGAAGAGTGGAAGCTAATCTCAATCACAAATGTAGGTCCAGCAATGCTAAACAAAATATTTGCAAGCAAAATGGACCAGTGGAAAAGATATTATTGGAAAAGATAATAATAGACTATGTTGACTTTACCTCAGTAATGTTAGATTGGTTTAATATTAGAAATCAAATAATAATGTTCACTACCTTAACATTTCAAGGAAATAGAATTATTTAAAGAAATTAGAAAAAGTACTTGATAAACACACACTTATTCTCTTAATGAATCAGGAATAGAAGAAAACTTCTTTAATCAGATAAAATGAATCCACAAAAATCTCATACAAATATTATACTTAGTAGTATAATAAGAAAGAGATAAATGCATAATGACTGAGAAGAAAAAATAAAAGCCATAAATTAGTAGATGACGACTATGTACATAACAAACCCAAAAGAATACATAGATAAATTATTAGAATTAGTAAGTTAATTTAGCAAGATTGCTTGATACAAAATCAGTGTACAAAAACCAATTGCATTTCCATAGAAAATATGATTTAAAAATACTTTATACTGTGAACAAAAAAATACTGAATCTTAACAAAGATGTGTAAATTATTTTAAAAGTAACAATTACAAGATTTCATTGACAGAAATATAAAGGACATAAGTGGAAACACAACACATTCTTGAAGAGAAACACTGAATTCTATAAGGAGGAGAGTTCTCCTCAAATTGATCTAGTCAGTGCAAATGCAATCAAAATCCCAATAGTCTTTTTCTTCTATGAACTGATGAATAAAATTTATATTAAAAAGTAATGGGCAAGAATTGACAAGATATTTTTAATGAAAATGAAGAAAGCAGGGGCTTGCCCTGCCAGATATCAAGATTTATTACAAAGCTATCATAAATAGAATTTTTCATATTCATACACAGTAGGGGACTACTCAATGTGAAAGAGAATATTCTAGAACTTTTAGAAGAATACACTGGGTGGTATCATTAGGATCTCTAGGCAAAATAAAAAGATTTATTTAACATGACAAAAGAAGAACAACATAGGGGAAATATAGATATACTTTGCTGCACTGAAATTAAGAATTATTCATCAAAATACCATGGTTTGTCCATGTTCAGAATTTGCTGTGGATACCAAAATCTATGGATGCTTCAGGGACTTGAGCACACAGTGTTTGCATATAGCCTTCACACATCACCCTGTATATTGTACATCTCTAGACTATTTATAATTACCAATACAATGTAAACACTACGTAAATAGTTGTTATACTGTCTTGTTTAGGGAATAGTGGCAAGAAAAATGTCTGCATATGTTCAGCACAAATGCAATTCTAAAATATGTATTTCAATCTGATGATTGTTGGTTGAATCTACAGATGCTTACCCTATGGGTACAGAGGTCCATCTGTATACCATAACTGGAGTGAGAAGACAGAACACAAAGTGGGAGGCTATGTTTATAACACACACAACTAGAAAAAGATTAGATATGGAATAAAGTGGCTCCTAATTATCCAGAAGGAAAAAATAAAGTCCAGTTGGAAAATGAATAACAGATATGAATAGACACAGAAAAGGGAATATTCACCAAAAACATAAAAAGATGACACCCCTTATTCATAGTCAGAGGAATGCATCATATTTGCTTCAATGACCTACTGCCAAACTCCCACTGGAGAGGCCAGTTGTCAATCTCAAGAGATTTTGAGATGCTGAGACGCAAGGGCTTTCATACATGGCTGACTCTGCCCTGAAGAGGGTTTACCATTACTCGGGTGCTCTTTCACTCATCAGCTCTGCTCTTGGGCACACACCCTAAAGGAATGCTTGCCCATGCACATTACGATACATGCATAAGACCACTGGTAACAACTTTGTTGATATCAGAAAAACCACCAGAAGTAGCCCAAATATACTTCAACCATTAAATGGACTGGTAAGTTTATATCCATCTAATGGAATGTTCTACAGCAGTAAAAAAATGAATGAGCTACTGTCACACTTTCAATATGATGAACTGCAAACACAATGCTGAGTGAAAGAAATAGAATGTAAAAATATGTAGTATACATTATTGTTTATTTTCTTAAAGTTATGCAAATCTCAATATGCATATATGTATACATGTGTATACACACACACACAGCCATAAACAAAACAGGAAAAGGATTATGTCACATCTAGGGCAGGGGTAACATTGTGCAGAGAGGGAGAGGGATTATATCAGAGAAGGGCAAAGAAGAGAATTTTAAAATTTAGCAAATATTCTGATGCAAATATTTAATATTTTTCAATAAACTACTATATTCAATAGCAAAACTTTCATGGAAAGGAAATGGGAAGTAAATAAAATCAAATACAGAAACAACTGTTGAGTTTTTTGCTATAAGGAGTGTATACAAAAACAGCATGATCACATATACTTCTCAGACCCACTCAGCGTTCAGCATTGAGCCTATGTTTTTAGTTCAGAATTGCAAGATGCATTCTGTTATTCAACCTCTTTAGTCTTTTTTAGACTGAAACAGTTGTGTGGTATCTCCTTGAATTTAGTGATTTGGATATAATAAATATTTTGTAGCAATAACTTTGTGTATTTTGGGTTAAATTTGAGAATTGAAAATATAAGCCGTGTTTAAAAATGATATAATTGGAATGATTTATGGGAACCTACTGCTTTTTCTTTTTAAATATAGCAGATATGACAATATGTTCACATGCTGTTGAGAATGTAAAAAGGAAGAGATTGATAATGTTGGAGATAGGGAATATTTAAGGCATATTATTTGTCCAATTTCTGTTCCTATAGCAAAATACCTGGGGCTTGGTACTTTATAAAATAAAAAGGTTAATTAGGCTCATGATATTACTGGTATCCTCAAAAGAGCAACCTCACTACATCACATCATGGCAAAGGAGTAGGAAGGCAATCAGTCACATGTATAAGGCACCCAGCATGTGGTGTGGCTTGTCTTATAACAACCTGCTTTGGTGAGAACTAATTCCCTTGGAATTAGCTGAAACCAGCACTAATACCTTGGAAAAGTTATGCTTTCATGGCCTCACACCTTTCTCTAGGTCCCACTCCAACACACCGCCCTAGTGACTGAATTTGTGCCATGTGAACCTTTGGGGGGCAGACTCAAACCATATCCAAACCACAGGAAGGAGGTAAGTCCTTGAGTAGGTAAAGGAGATTGGATTTACAAAGGTAGGGATAGCTTAGTCACTGCCACAGGTAAGGAAGTTGGGTATATGGCTTCAAATGCAGGCAGGTTCATAGAGGTGAATTTGCTTTCTTGTGAGTGCTTCTAATTTTTCAGTGAAACAAGAAACAAGGTAATGAAGGCAGAGAAAATGTTTGGAGTTTGAGGAGGGCAAAAAATTGAGAGTGTGGAAGCACTGGGAAGCAACTAGCAAAATGTGCAAGGCCTGCTTGAAATACACACTCATAACTTTAATGTGGGACTGGTTGGGAGAATGGTTTATTTTGCTTCAGTAAAGCTGAATTGCTCAGGTGGAGATGCAGAGCACTGAGTTTTAAACAGAGTCAGGGTTTTGCAAGGTGGGAACAGGAGGGAATGGGGGACTAGTACAATAGACACTGAGAAGGTGGTAGAATCAGTGGATTGGAAATCCTGATGGGTCTGAAGAATTCTGCACAGTGAGGCTGCCAAGCAAGTGAGGTGGAAAGATACCAGGTGTGGTCAGAGAATGGAATGCTCATCCCTGAGCTTTTGAAGAGAGAGAAATTACTTCCCCACCTCCCCTCCCCCACTGGGAGCACAATGTATAACTCCACAGCAGTCACGTGGCAGAAGGAAGGAGCACTGGAGTGAGGAGAGCAGAAAAGGGGCAGCTGCCATGGAGACTCCACGGGGCATTAGGTCACTGAGGGTGACTGTTGGGCAGAAGCATGGGAATGGAAGAATGTGAGCCAGACAATAAGATCTCCAGTGACATGGAAGAATGACGAAGAGCTTGGCAGGTGACTTCAGCAATAGAAGTCACTGCATGGGGAGCTGGTGATTCTGAGGGAGAATGGTGGTGAATAATGTAGAAGAAGCAGCCCTGAAGAACAAGGACATCTTCCCCACTTCTAGGCCCAACGTCTTGGTCCAGTATATGTAGGAATAAATTGTTTCTATATTTTGTACTATTTCTATTTTTATCTAATCCTCAAGAACACAATAAAACATTCTGAACTGCAGCAAAGTTAATGAAATAACGGACTTACTGTTAAATCTGGAAGCCTTCTTAGACAAAACCATTTTTACTCTCTTTCTTCAGAGATGATTAAATAAAGGTTCAAGGGCAGGAACCCAGGCCTCCTGGCTGCTGTGCCATGCATTTCTCCTATTAGGCCTATTAGAACAACTGCAAGATCCTCTCAAGCTTTACCTGTTTGCTGCAGTGCCAAACAAGTGATACCTTGTTTGATCCTTTGACACCTGGGACCTTGCAGACTCTAAAGGGATTGCTCCTTGCGGGGCTGTCCAACCCCTTGAGATGCCTGACCTGCAAGTATACGTTTCATCTGCAAACCAACAAACTTGGAGTCCAGCCTCCAGCAGAGCCACTTCTCTAATCATCCCAGGCCAGGAACTGAACAACAAGGGACAGCCCTTATGCCTCAGAGCCCACAGAAATCAGTCATGCACTCCAACCCTAAGCCTTCTTACCCTGCCTCATCCATTCCTTCCCACAGAAACCACATTTTCTTGCCCACAATTTCTCCCTTATCCCCATTCTGTGTGATATGGGTGGGTGGATGACTGTGTGGTTTTGTGTGGCTTGGCATGTCACCTCTTTTTGGGAACTGTGAGTAACAAACTACATTTTGGATGGCAGCCACCTCCTGGACTGCTGGCCACATCATTTCAAAATAATAACAAATCCTACATTTAAAAATCTGCCACATGTTCTTGATTACCAGATCTACCAATGGAGGCCCAAAGCAGCTGTCCACTGCAACAGTGCTTCATCTGGGTGCAACTGACACTGCCCTACTAGCCACCAACATTTCCTCCTCGCCTCTGGGTTCCTCAGTGAGCAAAAGCTTTTATGAATGTGAAAAACTGGCTGCTGCTTCTTAAAGAACACCTGGGAAGACCTCTTCAAAACATCTCCACAGGGCTTTCCTGGGGTTTTCTAAAGTGGTGGACATCACACTTACAAAGTCTCTTGGAGTTTAAGATAGATGAATCCTGAAGTTTGCTGTTCCCTTTCTGCTCATGGCTCTAGATCACGGAACAGCCAGCAGCAGCATTGAGCAAGACCAGCACCAAAGTAAGGAAGGGGTCAACTTGTTTTCCTGGTGTGTTGGGCAATCCCTGAACAGCAGGAGCCATGGCTGTTCCACCTCAGGATTCTGAGTGGGGTGGGCATCAAGATTTTGACTGTGGAAGACCTTTGGAGACAAGGATGAGGTAGAATGGCCAGAGGACTGCTGACCAACTGAATTATTCATTAAGGGGATGATGCTCTGGATTAGAAAAAACAGTACTGAGCTGGATGGTCTAGGTTCACCATGGGGCAGGCAATTTCAGATGCAGTCTGTAGAATGAATAGAAGGACATAGACAGGCACCCAGGAGTTGAGGCTTCTGCTGACTCCAACAGGGCACAGCTGGACCATCTGAAGCAAGGAATAAGTGGTAAAAATAAATCTGAGAGGTCCATTAGGCCCCCTCTGCTTAAAAGGCTTAAAGAAATTTCACAGTGAGAGTTGTGAAGGAAGGTTGGGCCTGTGATTATCATCTTGAACATTATTTACCACTTACTGGGTGCCTTTGACCCACTGGGCACCAAGTGGAAAATATAACAGAGGCTTTATCTAGTAAACAAAAGAAAGGGCAGGACTGAAGTTATCCTGGCATCCAAAGGAGTGGAACCTCCAACCAGCTGTTTTAATTTTTAATTTACCCAGTAAGCCCATTGGGAAAAATATGAAGACGATCACAAGCATGATATTACAGGCAGCCTTTTCTGCTGGAAGGATGCTAGGACAACTGTTACCTGTTAGTGACATGGTCCATGAGATGCTGTTTAAACATGAGGCTCCACTTTTTAATTATATTCATCAGAGATGCCTTAAAGGGCCGCACATCGATTTTCATCCAGCTGTCAAACACCTTGGTGGGCTCCAGTCTGCACACCTCTTCATAGAGCTTTTCATAAGAGTCAATTTGTGCTTTGAACTGATGTAGGAGGGGTGGACTCTCTGGGATGCCATCTTCTGCATGCGCTTCAATCTCCTCAGGTGTGAGGATATGGCCATACAACAGAAACTGGCCCAAAATCTCCTTACGGTCCTCCACATAGAGGTAGGAATACTGGCTGAATGTGTTCCGATAGCCACAGCAGAGGGTCATCATGCTCTGGACCCTCTGCATGAGCATGTCCCGCAAGCTTGCTAAGTCGGCCATGCCCTCCAGTGCAACCTGGAGAAGTGAGAAGATACCAGGGAGGTTATACCAGTGCTCGGTAGTATGTTCCACATGTGGCTGGAGAGCAGATGATTGCAGATCCAGTACCTGATAGTGAGGAGAGCCATTTTGCAGGGAAAGCCGTGGTACCAGAGATGATATCTCAAAAATGCTAGTGATGAGATTCTCAACAATGTCATAGAAGCCCCCCTTCACTCCAAACTCCAGAGAGGGATGGAAAACTAATTCTGGGATGGCAAGGCTGAGTTGTGCTTCAAATATTGGGGTGAGTCCCACCTTACACTCTGGAAAACAAGGAAAACACATCAACAGAACAATGATGAACGTGTGAAACTGGCAAAGAAGACTGTTTTAAAATAACCAGGGTGTTTCTCCAGAGTGTAGAAAAATGGAAATGGAGACTTTGTCAGGGAAGGTGAGGGGAGAGTCTTGCAGAGTTTCTCACCACAGAGCCACTGATATTTTGGATAAGCCAATTTTTGCACCAGGCTTTCTTGGGCATTGCAGCACATTTACTGTCCTTGTTCTCCTGGCATAATTCCCAATGACCGACCGATGCAAGTCAGTCCCCTTCCACGTTCTCAAATGCTTCTTGAGGGCAGAGCTTCCTCTCCTTGAGAAGAGGCCAATTTTTCAAAGCCAGTTTCTTGCAAGCAGACCCATTCCTGAGTCATGCTATTTCACCAGCAACCACTAAACTATTGGGGTAAGCTTGCCAATGGTAGCATGGACGTGAGAAACAGAGGAATTATGACCCTGCCCTTTTTGCTTCCTTTCTGAAAACACAGAACTTATTTTAATTCTGTAATCCTGTAGTGATAACAATTTTAAAAACAGCATAAATAATTCACAAATTCCTGATTACCTGCTAGACTAACTTGCCTTGCTAAATTTAAATCAAAATACAACATGGAGCGCAATGTTCCGAGTAGAAGATACATGCTTAAACTTATGAATAACCACCTATTTTCATATATCTTTGATTGTAGAAATATTTAGGAGCCTATTATGGATTGGATATTGTGAGCAGAGGACACTACTCAGTGAAATCCATTGTCCTCTTAGCCCCTAGAAATGGGGCTTTAACTGAGCATGTGTCCAAATTTCTCAGCCCAATGTGCTGTTAGGTGTGGCGATGTAATTTCCTCACCAGTGGGACATGGGAACCAGCAATGGTGCCATTTCTGGGTTGGGACCTTTGAGGCAGAAGAGGCTTTCTACACATTCAACCCCTCTACCAACAAGAGCTTGAATGTGGTCATAATCTGGCTCAACACAGCATGGGACAAAGCCTTAGAGACCGGAGGAGCAGCATTTTCTAGCCTACTTGGGGGATAGACTTGTCTTTCAAGCTATATTATTGATGGAGTTTTTGTTACTACAGTTTAGCCATTCACTCTAACTAAGTAACTACAGGATCCTCAAAGACATTTAAGACTAGGGCCTTGCCTTTAAAATTGTAGGGATCAACAATGATTTGAATTATAGGACTTCTTATCCCATAAAATGTGTATTTTACCTCGAGGAATACAAGTTTGTCAATAGGATCTTCATTTGATAATGAATATCAAATAGTTTTTATATTTATTTATTTATTTATTTATTTATTTATTTATTTTTTAGGTACCAGAAATTGAAGTCAGGACCTCGTGCTTGCCAGGCAGGCACTGCACTACTAAGCTATATCCCTGGCCCTCAAATAGTTTTTATTTGTTTATTTATTTATTTATTTATTTTTTTTGTGGATACTGGGAGTCGAACTCAGGACCTCGCACTTGCCAGGCAGGTGCTTATGCCGCTTAGCCATCTCACCGGGCCTCAAATAGTTTTTTAAAACCAACTATAATATTAGGAATTATACCATTTGAGCATTCCTTATCTGAAATGCTTAGGAATAGAAATATTTCAGATTTTGGATATTTTTAGAGTTTGGAATATTTGCATAGACTTTATTGACTGAGCGTCCTAATCCAAAATGGCAAAATCTAAAATGCCCTGAAATCCAAAAGTTTTGAAGCTTAAGAACTTAGGGTTTCATAGCATTCTGAATTTCAACTTTTCTTTCTTTTTTTT
The DNA here is from genome assembly GCA_028451465.1 of Erethizon dorsatum. Lineage (NCBI taxonomy): Eukaryota > Metazoa > Chordata > Mammalia > Rodentia > Erethizontidae > Erethizon > Erethizon dorsatum. The sequence goes on from CM051826.1 coordinate 27,913,540, forward strand.
TTTGTAGGTACTGGGGGTTGAACTCAGGACCACGTGCGCCAGCAGGCGCTTATGCCGCTGAGCTATCTCACTGGCCTTTGACTTTTCAAATTAGGGATGTTCAATGTACATATGTACTTATGATATAATGTGTATGACTATAAGTACTGTACACTTATAAATTAATAGATCAGTTGCTCTAATAGATCATTAAAGAATATTTTAGTTGTATGAGATTTTTGCCTCATGTGCTGACATGAGAATCTAATCCCCACGCTGGAGACAATGCAAGTGTAATCATGCAGGACAGATTCACCTGGTCCCATAATGTTGGTGCAAGTAAATCATTTTAGGAGGGAACAGGAGGAAGAACATTTCTTGATGGATAGGGTAGCATTTAACCTGTTATTTATTCAGGATTTGGACTTTGAGAGACAACAGGGAGGCCAGCTCAAGCCATTGGAACCATATGGGCCCCACCAAACCCAAGAAGTAAAAGTGACAAAATGGACCCAAAATGAAAAAGTTGCAATTTTAGGCTCCTTCACTGCCCACCCCAGCCAGGTAACCAGTGCCTTTAATTTTTATAGTCCCTCAGTCCATCAACTACTACGCCCAGCTCCTGCCCACTGAAAGAATTTGAAAGGTCTCTATTGTGAAGAAAAGATGTCCTCCTGTCTTGTTATTTCCATGGTGGGAAGATAACTGGAGATCTTGGAGAAAGACTCTCATCTGTTCTCCCATCCTGTTGTTCTCACTCTGCCCCTCCCTCAAGAGGGCAAGTAGTACATCAGACAGCTCAGGTCAGGAGAGGCAGAGAACCACTGGACAGGGGTCAGTAACTATATGCAGATGCTATCTCTGTGCATTGCCTGCACCCATCTGTAGCTCAGGCATCTTCCTAGGTCCAGGAGAGGGTTGAGTGAGGTGGCTCCCTGCACCTCCAACATCAGAGGCAGTTTGGCCAGTTCCCTGAAGTGGGCACGACCATTGCTGGGCCCCGGGATCAGCTCTCCAGTATTGGGGCCTGTGCTTCATGCCCTTTAGCTTACTCATCCTAGACCCTAGATGATTTTTCCCTTGTGATTATGTTGGGTCCCCTGGATCCTGCTGCCAGATTTCCTTGATTTGGAGAACCCTTGCATTCTGCGGGCAGAGACCAACTTGATACCTCAGTATCTCTCCCCAGAAATTCCCATTGCGATTCAGCTTGGGCCTTTTTCCTCTCTGTATTCTCAGCCTAGACCTCTGCTGTGCTTACTTTTATGGGCTGGATATCTGGACACATCTTACGTTAACTCTGTATTTGATTTCTGTCTTCAAGTTGGACTTGACATGTTTTTGGTTTTTTTGGTTTTTTTTTTTATGCGGGTACCGGGAGTCGACCTCAGGACCTTGTGCTTGCCAGCAAGCATTTGTGCCGCTGAGCTATATCACTGGCCCTTTTTCCCTTTATGTGGGTACCAGGAGTCGAACTCAGGACCTCATGCTTGCCAGGCAGGCACTTATGCCACTGAGCTATCTCACCAGCCCTGGACTTGACATCTTAAATGTTCATCTCACTTTCATCTTCTGGCTTCAAAATTCTCACCTCTAACTTTTCATTTTGACTCATAGTTCACTATGACCTTTGTTAGGCAACTCAGAATGCTATTCCAGAATGTGAAGACTAAATTCAACGTTTAGTCCTTAACTCTTCTCCCCTTTCTATCTCATGACTTAACCAGCCAAGGTTAGCCCTTACTGGATCTTTGATTCTGCACATCTAATTCCAGCTTATCCACTGTAAATTCAAAGCCCTTACTTACTTTGAAGAACTTCAAAGCATGCTCAATACCTTCTAAACATTCTCTTTCCTTCTGAAAGTTACTTTCTGCTTCTTGTCTGTCTTTTTTTCACATAGAAAATCTTTTTTTTCTTCCACTTAACCTGACCTCCACAACTTGTCTGTGTTCCCAAAAGGCTACAGAGAAAAAGCACATGAAGCTTGTGGGCCCAGAATGGCCTCATTGCTCCAGAGTCCAGTGTGGAGGAGCCCTCATTACCAACTGTGCTTCTCCCTGCTCCAGCTTGGCCACTCCTCTCCTGGATCTTGACTTTGATTTAATTAACTTTTATGTTTTGCCCTTTGCTATGGGCTTCACTATCCCTAGTTTGTCCACTTGAGTTTCAAAGAGTCAGAAACCTTTTCTCTTTGTAAAATTCAGAAACTTGATACTTTTGCTGGTTTACTGCGTATCGTTCACAAAATGTTCACAGCATTTTGGGAAAAATCACAGCACACTCAATTGCATTTCTCTTCAATACAACAGATGCTACTGATGTTAGCTTTCCAGTAATAAACCACGCTCATAAACAACTAAGTACCAGTGTTTTCCAAGAGATATTTGAGTGAGCACTCAATGGCGAGAAATAATCCATTCTGCAACATGTCATCAATATAGTTAATATAATTCTTCCAGATACTGGAGGTTGAGTCAGCTGAAAACAGACCCAGGTTTTCCTATAAAAAAGAAAAAAAGATATAAATCATGTTGAATAGCATGGACGAACAGGTGTAAATGTTATTAATAGGAATGAGAACAATGCATAGAGAGAAACCTTCATGGGAAGAATTTGCTACTGCGGATCTGTTGAATCTGTCTGTTGGGTATAACCATGGACTGAAAGGAATGTAAAATTACTCCCTGATGGAAATACGGTGTCCCGTTTTGTCCCTATAAAAGGAAGATTGGGCCATGCTACCATGTCAGAAGGCATACTGGTGCATGTAATGTATGTGCACTTCATAAATGCTGACTGATATACTGTAGAGGAAGCCACATTAGAGCAGATGGCAGGGCAGAGCAAGGAAGAATAAGAGTAAAGGGTACTATGATTCAGGGTTCATGAGAAATTTAAGGTTAAAAGAAGTAAAGCATTACCTAGATCATCCTTAGAAATGAACTGAAGTATTTTAGGATAAGCATTTGATAATAACTGAAAGTGTTTCTCATATTGAGTGATTTAGAAAAACACATAGGTAAGCAAATCTCTCTCTCTCTCTCTCTCTCTCTCCCCCCTCTTTTACTCTCCCCTCTTTCTTTTTCACATTCTACAGCTCCTGACCTGGGGAACTGTTACCATTACCATAGTAACTAAGTTTGGACTTCAAGGAGAAGGAGCCCAAATGTTCAGCAATAACAAATATAAACATCTGATTTACTTTTCATCATTTTCATTATTCAGACATTTTACAGCAGAATTCCAATTATCTGATAGCTTCAGAGAAGGAAGTAACTAATTTGTAGACGTAACTTTCCTAGATGACTCATGCTTATCCCTTTAGGAAACATTACATTATAAATCTTCCTGGATTTAAACAATCTCATGATCCTGCTTTTAGGTTGCATGATTCTAAAATTTACTAACACCTTTCCTTCCCAAGTAGATTTAAGATTTTCTTAATGACTTAAATTCCATCATCATTAAAATCATATAGTGATGATGCAGGGTTGCTCATGAGTAGAAAGATGTGTATGTCTATTTGTTTCTGCATTAAATGACTTAGTTTTTATGACTGTTCTATCTCCTTCCAATTGCCAGACTATCAATATAACTGTCTCTATCTTTCACCTTTGTTTACTACTTCAAATCTATAGTGATCTAAAGAATAATTGGAATTTCCTGTTAGTAAGAAGAAATAGTTCTCACGGTCTCATACAAGACCTAAGAATGACATTGTATTTGCTCTTCTGCCGCAGGCAACTAGAGTACTGGATATAGTACAAGACATCATTGCTTTGGATAATTGAATAATAAGGTTGTACAGGGATGTGATTCTTGGAAGAAGGGAAATATTCAAGGTGAATTTCAAAATCAGGTGGCTTTCTACTTGACTGCACTTTCCAAACCATGGGAAATGGAACTTAGCTAAAGAATCTCTCATGATAGGTGGAGAAGACGGGGATTGGAGTTGGGTCCTCTCTAGTCTTTGACTGAATATTAGTTGTGTATGTTTAGGGCAAGACTAGAAGATCTAGATGAGAACAATCTCAGGGCTGCTAAGTCAAATGAAATTAGGTAGGCCATAAAGTGCTGGGAGAGATGTAAAATTTTGGGAGACATGATGAAAAGACCTTGCAGATAACCAGGAACTCAGGTCAGACAACACACTTTTGCATTAGAGCTGCACGATCCCCTAACAGATCCCCTTAGACCTTCCCTCAGAAACCTAACAAGGGGCACTCAGGAGGACCAACGTGATCTACCAGGAAGTTCACTGCCTGCCAAAGCAAAACCTCAGACTCAGGAAACTACACACAACTTCTCAAGTGGCATCCAACATTTTAGCACATAATTAAAAATTGCTAGATATGCAGAGAAAGAGAAAAATGAACGTTGGTCCAAAGACAAAACAGTCAATGGGAATAAACTCAGACAACCATCTGGTCAGGTCTCTGATTTCATAGCTCTCACACCAACACTACAATGCCTACATGTTAGACTTATTTTCTGGAAAAGAATAACAGACTTCTGCTTCATTTAAAAAAAATCAGATTTTGGAATTAGCAGGCAAGAATACCATATTTGTAAAAATAAACAAACAAAAAAGAAAACCCTCCCCAAATTTGGTAAAAAACAAACAAACAAACAAACAAACCCCAACAGACCCAAAAGCTTACAAACTCCGAGTAGGATGAACACAGTGAAAATTTACCTAGGCACATCGTAGCTATCCTGGAAAAAAGTCGAAGACTAAATGTCTATTAAAAGCAACCCAAGAGAAAGCAATGCATCACATACAAAGACATGCACATGCAGCTTACGGCTCGCTTCTCTTGAGAAACATTGGAGGCTCAAAGACAAAGAAATGACTTGTGAAAGGAAAACAAAACTACAAAGAGTTGTATTTCCAGTGAAACTATCCTTTAAAAACAAAAGCGAAATGATGACATTTTCACATAAAAACTAAGAGAACATGTCATCAGCAAGCCAAAATATCAAGAAATACTAAAGAAATTTCTTCAGGTTGAAGAGAAAAAACCCAAGGTGGCTATTCAGGTCCACAGAAAGGAGCAATCAAGTTTGAAAATGGCGAACATGTGGGTAAATGTAAAACACTATAAATAAATAGAGTTCACCAAAAAAAGGTATACACACTTCAGGAAAAGAAAAACTTGTATAAGGTGCATGTTTCTCCTGTTTATCACCTGCAGATTTTATCTACGAAGAAGCCTATAGGATATCGTATACGACAGGTAACTCCCTACACTGCTGGCCCTTAAGGAAGAAATTGAAAGTGCACATGCAGCAATCTCAATGGATACTTTGGCCAAGGTTACTCAAGCAGCAGTTCACTATACTAATAAATGTCTGGAAGCTACTGGCCACCACTTTGAGCACTTCTTGTAAGTGTAGATGCCAAAGATAACTTGTATTAATCTCATGATGTCTCAATAAATTTAGTATGAAAATATTTATAGAAGTTTTTCTTTTCTTGAAGTGTGTATACATTTTTGGTGGACTCTTTATTTCTTCTTAAAAATTTAATGCAAAAGGTATACAAATGCTGAACTATGGGATTTAATATATACTAAAATAGTAATATATAATATACTAATGTATAATATATCAATTTATATCCTATATTTATCACATAATAATAGTACAAAAGATGGGGTAAGGGGATAAACTGAACTACTTTTGCAAGGTTCCTACACTTCACAAGAGAGCTTTAAGTAGGTTGTGATAAGTTCAAGATGCATACTTAAACCTAGAACAACCATTAGAACTGTAATGCAACAAAGCAAAGGTGAAATGCCAATTGAGAAATTAAAATAGAATATCAAAAAATACAACTATTCAACAAGAAGGTGGGAACAGAACAACTGAGTAACCAGAAAACAAAAACAAAAACACAAAAAACAAAAAGAAGCAAATAGAAAACAGGGAGCAAAATGGTGTAACTAAATCCTACCATACTCATATTTATTTTGAATGTAAATAGTCTAAACATTCCAATTACCAGACAGACTCGTTGGACTAAGAAAAGTAAATCTTTACTGTATGCTAATTATAAAGAGAAGAAATTTGAACACAAAGAAACAAATGGGTTGAACATAAAATAGCAAATATGGACAATGCAAAAAATAGGAAGGAATAATAAATCTGGAGGGAAAGGCTGTATTTTTAGAAAATATAGACTTTGAAACCAGGGAGTATTACTAGTAATAAAAAGGAAATTTCATGATGATATGGTCAACTCATCAAGAAACTATGACCACTCAAAAGTGTTTGTGCCTGGTAGCAGAACTTTGAACACATGATGCAAATTCATAGAAAACCAAAGGATGAATTAAATAGACACATCCACAACTGCAGGTAGAGATTTTAATACCCTACTTTCAGTAATTGATGGAACAAAAAAGCCCAAAAGATAAAAAACAATACTATCAATTGCTTTCAGCTAATTCATTTTTATAGAACACTATCCCCACCAATAGAACAATAGCATTATTGTTAAGTGTCCAAGAAATATTCAATAAGATAGGCCATATTCTAGGTCTTGGAACAAGTCTCAATCCCAAGAGATGGAGATCTTATGAAATATCTTCTCTAACCACATGGAAATCAGATACTGGTTTCATTTGTGTATTGAAAAGCCTTAAATTAATCAATACCCTTCTAAAACGACCATTAAATTAAAGGAATAATAATAAGAGAAAACATTTAAAGTTAATGATCAAATTTGTGGCATGAAACTAAAGCACTACCTGAAGGAAAATTAGTATCATCAAATTCCTGTAGTAAAGAGAAAGGTGTGTATCTTAAGAGGTTTGGAAAAAAGATAAGCTATTAGCCCTAAACTAACTAGAATGAAATAAAAATAGAGAAATTAATAAATTAAGAAAGATCAAGATCAATATAGAAAACTAACAAAGTGAAGATTAGGTTGTTTGAAAAGTCTTATAAAGTTTTTTAAAATCTTAGCAAAAACTTTCATAAAGTATTTTAGAAAACGGTGGAGAAAATACTTCCAAACTCATTTTATAAGGATGGTGTAATCTTGACACCAAAGCCAAATAAGAATGTCAAAAGAAAAAAGAGATCAATATCATTTATAAACATGCACAGAATCTTTTAAAATTAGCAAATCAAATTCTATACTATTTAAATATAATCAGGTGGGTTTATTTCAGAAATGCAAGGTTGATTTCACAGATCTTAAGATCAATGTGCTCCATAAGAAAATAACAAAGAACAATCAACCACCTCAAGAAATCCAGAAGAATCATTGATAAAATTTGACCTTCAGTCATGATAAAATCTTTCAGCCAACTAGGAATAGAAGGGAACTTCCTGAATCTGATAATTAACATCTATTAAAACCTTACAGGGCCGGTGAGATAGCTCAGTGGCATAAGCACCTGCCTGGCAAGCGCGAGGTCCTGAGTTTGACTACCGGTACCCACATATGAAAAAAGGACTGGTGATATCGCTCAGCGGCACGGGTGTCTGCTGGTGCGTGAGGTCCTGAGCTCGACCCCCGGTACCCACCCACCCACCCACACACACACAAAAAAAAAACCCTTACAGCAAATGCTATATTTAGTAGTGAATTAGTAAATGTTTCTCCAGCTGATTAGAAATGAGAAATTTCCACTCTCACAACTTTGGATTGGACTGGAGGGCCTAGCCAGAGAAATAAGGGAAGAAAAAGAAGTAAAGGCATAAAGTGTGGAAAGGAAGAAGCAAAATTGTCTGTTTTGCAAATGACATGATTATTTACATAGATAATAAAAAATCTACAAAATAGCTATTGTATCTAGTAAATTTATAAATACCACAGATCATATCAATATCAAAAATTAGTTAACTTTTATACACCAGCCAATAGCATTTAGAAACTAAAATAAACAAATAATTCAATTTATAAAAAAATGTGTAAGACATCTACACTAAGAAGAGACCAAACTAAGTGAAAAGACATGACACATTCATGGATGGCTACATTTAATATTATTAAGAATTTCATTTTCTCCAAATTAATCTATAGATTTAACATAATCCCAATCAAAACCACAACTATTACTCTTTCTAGAAATTGGTAAATTGGACATATGGCCCAGAGGAGTTAAAAGATACATCACACTGAAGATTTGAAAGGCAAAATTAATCTCTCAAAGGCAAAATTTGGCTGGATATGGTGGTGCGTGCTTGTGATCCCAGCATTCTGGAAACTGAGCCAGGAGGATAGCCATGAGTTCAAGGCCAGCCTGGGCTACATAAGTGAGTTCAAGGCCTGTCTGCACTACATAGCGAGACCCTGTCTCAAAAAAAAAAAATGCAAAATGTGGGCAGTTATCTCTTTCACTTAACTGGTTACTATTGATGCTTTAGGCCCCATATTTTATTGTACTTCAAATCATGGATAATCCATATATAACAACTGTGATTCATTCCTGACTTCTGGCATTAGTCAACAGGTCAGACCTGGCCCTGACTGCTTCTGCCAGATAGGAGCTGGTGGTCATTTATATCCTTTCCCTTGTTCACGAGGAAGCTTTAGTCTTTATGATGGGACATGAAGTTGCCCTAATCAGTGAAGGGCAGAGGCTTTATTACATGAAATCTTTCCTTTTCTTATCAAATGCAGTTAGGTGCATGATTCTTGTTCATCTCTCTAGGCTCTAGAGTTAGATGGTAAGAATGATGCTAGAGGACCACATAGGTCGTGTGGGAGATTTGGGGATGCGATGGTTAGTGTCATGTCTTTATGATTCTGCCCTTGGTATCTCCTTCTAACCTTTGAAGTTAGGTGTGAGATTTAAGTCATGTAATATCTAAGTGGTGTCACCTTTAAGATCATGTTAAATCTGACACAGTGATACCACAATGTAACTTTTCATTTCTCCTATCCCATTAGCTTTAGTTCTTTTGCTGTCATTCTTGTCCGCACAAGACAGAGCATCCATTGATTGTTCTAATTTCCAAACCACTTTTTGTACCCAAACACACTTCTTGGTTCTTTTTCTATATTCTCAGTACAAGTATCTAAAAGACCGGTTATTACCTGAACAAGGGCTTGAATTTTAACACCAGATTCCTTGATGAGACTATAATATTTTTCTATTCGATCATGTTGGTCATCCAGAGAGAGAAGGCATTCCCTTTTTCCATCTTTTCTTTTAAATATTGGAGTCACCCATGTTTTCATGATGTTTTGAATTTCCTCTACATTGTCTTTAGTTTTCTGAATTCTTTGTTCAAGATCATGAATACCATTGGTGATTTGAATAACATAATCCCAAATTCCTGCTCTCACAAAGAAGTATAATTAATTGAAACACTTCATAATGGCATACCTAAAAGACTACTTGCTACAAAAGCTAGGAATTTAATGCTTACAAATTTTGAGACTTTTCTACATAGGTTACTTCACTATCATCAAAACGATTTCATTCCTAGTTGCATTAACAAGCCAACCCTTAACGTAACCCTGATTACAGAGAATTAAAATGAAGATTACAGAGAAACAAAGGGATAATGCTTACAGACCAATCACATAAGAGCTGGTACAGTTGCTAGGGAATAAAATTTTACATTCAGATACTAGTGCACTTTGATGACCTTATATTGATTAATCAATTTTTGGCTCTTTCAACTTGTTAAATGTTAAGAATGTCAGTCCCTCTTGTATATAGAATAAAGTCCTAACTTATTTAGTGTAACATTCCAGAACTTTTGTGAGTTGACTATGACTTTCTTTTCAAACTTTCACTTTTTTTGAAGACTCTTACTTGACTTAATCTCCCTCCCCTGTAACTCTTCGCATTTTATTTTTAACTCTATAATGGCTTTTTATCATGGCTAATCTTGTATGACTCAGGTTATACATATTCCTATTTTCTCCACTAAATAGGAGCTCTTTGAGGGTAGAGATCATGTCCCATGTACCTCGTACCTCATATTCCCCCTAAAGCCTCTCACATAGTATTTGGCACATGTTAACCAATCAATGAAAGTGCACCAAATTGAATCGGGGGACAATACAGAAGTAAATGCCTCATTCCTTCCTTTAAAATATTTACAATCTAGTTAAGAAAATTAAATAATGACGATCACAGAGTAAGAGCACTCATTCATAGAGTGCCCATTCAACGCTGGAATCTGTGGGGCATCTTTGCAACCTGAGCCACTCAAAATGCCAGCAGCAAAGTTTCTTAAAGCTACCCATCATATCCCAAGAAAAGCAAGAAGAGGAATTCTAACTCTGCTGGCTTATCTACTAGGGTATGTGTCTGAGGGGAAGACAGCCTTATATTTCTAACCCAAATCAGATTACCAGGAAATAATTTGAGATTCTATTAACTTCATTAGACCCTTGAGCCCCAGTGTTTCTTTCAGACCGCAGGTGGTGCCCTGTTACCTTCTGTTTTCCAGTTCAGAGTCTCCTCTGCAGCTCTTAGGCAGAGATCAATATTTTGCAGTTCTCCCTCCACTAATGGAAATTCCACCTCTAGCAGAGTTGTCATAACCTTGTTGTACCAATTTGCCATCAAATCCAAGTTGGCCACAAGCTGCCGATAGAATTCCCTGGAGGATAACATGGCTGCTGCTGTCTCAGGAATGCGCCTCATATCTCTAGGTTCAAGATAGCTCATTTCTTTCAGCACTGAAGTCAGCTGGAGGAAAGAATTGACACAAGTGGCTATCGTTCAGGGATGATGAGAAAGCAACAGCATCCATCAGGGCCTGGAAAGTCCCTGGGGCCCAAAGACCTTCTAGGCCTCTTCTTAACATCTACTCTTATCGGTTTCTTAAATCTAGTCTCCAAGAAAGAAAATCAAGTATTAGACAGAAAGAAAATGACTCAAAAAGCAGCAAGATATATTTATTGACTCTGTAAATCACAAAAAAGGAGCAAGAAGGGGGATTGCTAAGAAAGGAGACATCAGGGTTGGCAGTGGAAAGCTCTGCCCCCTGCGCTCTGGGGCATGGGGCTGCCTCTCCCAACTCTCACTCCAATGGGTCTGGGCCAGTTCTCCATCGCTGGCGGGCCACTCCTACTAAGGATTAAGACAAATGCTAACTTATTAATTATTAAGAATGGATGCAAAAATAACTAGGAATGTTTATTCCAATTACATCCAATAGCTAAGGATGTTTTATCCAATTTAAGATGTCATGAATTATGAGTCACTATTAATTGACGTCCAACTAAAGAAGAAAAAGTATGGCCTATTAAATTATAAACACGTGACAAATTTAAAGATGTAAATATGTAAAAAATAGTTTATCTGGAATCAATGAAATATAGACTGATGAAACTGGAACTGAATTTAAATGCCCAACAATAGGGTATAAAGAAATTTTAATACATAATTTACATAAATTAAAAAATCATTTAACCTATACAATTCTCAGCCTGTTCCCAGACAGGCAAATCTCTGATCAGTTTTCTCTAGACTGATCAATGTGTTATTATTGATTATTAGTGGCACTGCTATAGCCACATTGCTTGAAGTTTATGTCAGGGTTGATATAGTTATCGCTCCTCAACCCACACTGCTGATTAGTTATTTATCCCTTTTTCTCCTTTCCCTTCTTTTCCCTGTTCTTTCCCTCTGATTGCCTACAAACACCTATAACATACCTACTATGTGCTACACATCACGGAAAATGGAGCACTTGTCCTTGGGATATATTGAGAAGGCTGGTGCCTCTTCAATAGTGTCTTTTACCAAAGACTTTATCACTATATTATAATCTAAAACTATATTATGACATGTAATGCATATATTCCTCTCTTTGGGTGTTTAATATTCAATATTGCTCACATAGAATGCTGATGAAATTGCTCCAAGTAGTTAAAAGAGTTAAATAATTATTCATGTCTTGCCGAAGTGAAAAAAACAGATCTTCTAACTATGTGTATTGACTTTGAGTTTAGTTGGAGGAATTAATATTCTACTGAAATTTTCTCAGAAGGCACCAATACACTGCCAACAATGCATTGCTGGAAAGCTTGCCATTAGGACACAGTAGGTGAGTGGTTCTAGTTCTGTGCAGTCTGAGTGATTTGCACTGATACAGAATTAGCCTTTGGGTATTGCTTACTGCAGTCCACACCGACCTCCTCCACTTCTAGGGAATGAGAGTAGGGGTCCTCAGCTTCAGTGTCGGTAACATTTTCAGACAAGTCACTTTTTATTGTGGGCATTATCCAGAGCATTGTAAGAAGGTTAGAAGCACCCTGATATTAACCCATGAGATGCCATTGACACCCCTTCCAAGCCTGACAAACTCGAATGTTTCCAGGTAGACCAGAAAAAAAAAAGTTACCCCCTCCCCCACATAAAAACCGCTATGCTAGAGTCTCATTTCCAAAGCTACTCTGGAATTTATCATATGTTATGTAAATAAAGATAGAATTTTCATGCTTAGACTTTGGCTCCCTTGAAGTCAGGAACCAAGTCTTACATACACTTGGTGACATTTCCAGCATCTAGTCAGTAATCTATGCCATGGAGTAAGTATTCAGTGTGGGTCTGGAGTGTTTGACACTAAATGGTCAGTGATATTTCACCACACCCTCCTAAGCCACCTAATGATGCCTCAGTCAATTATGGATGACCTGTAAAACTTGGTATCATAAGACTATGTCACCTAGAGGCATTGTAGCTGTCTTAGTTCCTATAACACTATGATGTTTGCACAATGGCAAAATTGCCTACCAACGCATTTTTCAGAACTTATACCTGCTGGTAACTGACCTATGCCTGTATTTCCTATTGTGCAAAATCAGAAGAAATGTAGTGATCAACTCCAAAGAAAAACATGAACCTGAGCAACTTAGGAAAATGTTTCACCTTAGGATTCATACCCCCAAAGAAATCTGGGTATAAGTTCTTTTGAGCAGCTTTTGCATATTCATATGAAATGCTTTCTTCTTTAGGACCCCAAAAGGAAGTGACTACCACCCAGCTGACCTGTGGGTTAAAGTTGACAGTGATCTGCTTTGTCTGAGGGTCACGTTGCAGAAGTGGTTGAGAGAGGTTGTACTGTGACTTCTCTGATACTGATCGACACCAGTCCTCATAAAGTCTTGTCTCATACCTGCAATGATCAGAGACAATAGGCACTTTACAAATAGCCTCCTAGCTCCTCAACTCCTGGCTGTGCTTCAAAGTGTGAACCGAAGAAACTGTTAGTTACTGATCTTGCCAGCCTAGGTCAGGTCCTGTGCATAACCACTGATTTCTAAAGGTGGCTTCATTTACAACAAGAAAAAGATTCCATGTGATCTTTTGAGGGATAAAGGAAGCTGTGATTAGTCTCAGTAAACACTGAAGAGGTTCCTGGATAACATTTCTCTCACGTGCATCTTCATGTAGCTCATGGACATTCATCATGTATTCATTACATTGACTTAACACCTCTATGGGCTGGGCCTGGGGAATAAATCAATGAATAAGTGCCTCATGGTAAATGCAGCTAAGGGTGAGGACTACAGGAAAACATCACTGTGATACAAGGTAGCCTGTACCATCCTAGATGTACAGAGCATGAGGCATCTAAGGGCAGAGGTGGGAGCCTGGAGCATGAGAAGCAGAGCATCAGAGAGGTGGTGATGTGATGTTAGACTGAGGTGAGTAGAGGTGGGACAGTGAAGAGGCAGTAGCATCTCCCTCAAAAGCAATGGCATCATTGAAGTGTGACACAGCATGACTGTGTGCTGGGAACAGTGTGAGGACAGCAGGTCTGAGGCTGGGGTGGTGAGAGGGAGGCAAAGGCCACATCAGGGAGTTTTCCCGTCACATTAAGGAGAAAGGTTTCTGGCTGGTAGGGGATGTGGTGACATCATGGATTTGGCAACAGTGTGGGCCATCAGGGGCACAAATCAATAGCAAGGAGGACCTTCAGGAAACTGGTGCAGCAAATCAGGCCAGGGAAGATCCAGTCTCCCATGAAGATGCTGGTGGTAAAAACAGAGGAGGGAATATGTGTGAAGCTATCTGGAAGGTAAAAGGGATTACCTGGCTTACCTGGCAAGTGCAGGTTCCACCAGTTGATTTATCTAACACAGTGCCTAGCAAAGTCAGAATCAGGGTCCTTATATCTACTATTCTACTATTTCGAGTAGGGATGATTATGAACCAATATAAAATTGTCATTCTCATGCTTTCTCCATAAAAGGATGCAGGAGGCACTTTTCAGAGTTATTTCTTCTCAGTGCAGCACTAACTCTTGCTTTCTGCTTGGTGAGCAGCCGCTGTGATTTTCCAGGATGTTCATTGCTCATCTGTCCCCTACACCTTTTAGCTCCGCAGGGCTTGTACCACACTCCCCGCAAAGCTACGCTGGGAAACCATTTGTGTCTGGAATAGAACTGCTTTCCCCGTAGACTCTGTATTGCAACCCAGAAATACTGTACTCACAAGTACGGAAGCCATAACATAAAACAGATAGTGACATTTCAGAGCTGCTAGGGAACTTGCATGAACCCCGGAACAGCAAAAGACACCTTTGGGGAGGGGTCTGCATTGGCGGAATGAGGCAATCAATCCCAGACGCCACTTACTTTTCCAGCAACGAGAGCATATCTTCATATTGTTGTATCATTCGCTTTCCTTCAGCAGATTCCATGCAGCTATCCGTACACAAGAGAGAATAATGAATTAGAAGAAGTCAAAATAATGATCCGAGAAACAAACTGCAGCCTGTAGAGGCTGAATGGCTTCTGGGGCTGGTTTCCGAACGCCCCCAAGGAGTTCACGCTCTTCTTCCCGAACATCCTCCTCGACCCACTAGAGGGCACCTGCACTTGCTGAAACTCGGACAGACCCACAGGCCATGAGGGTGTTAAAACCTTCCCTGCACAGGGCTCCACCAACCTGTCGCCTAGTTGAGTTAGTCATGTACAAGGTAAGTGAGGGCCCTCAAAAATCTAAACCCAAGGGAAATTCAAATATTTTAAAATTCTAGGTGTTATACTTTTCCATATTAGAGAAAAAACTATGATCTTCATAACATTATATATGTACACATATGTAAGTATATACAATTTTTATATATGATACATTTGTATATAATGATATATAGATAGATAATTTCCTGTCTTTAAAACTCATCTAAGGCAAGTGATAGGGGACATTGCCATCCCTTGAGATGTTATAAGGTTCCACCCACCTGTCACCTCCTAGTCATGTGCACATGCAATGCACATACATGCACATGTATTGAGACACACACACATGCATGTGGTCTCTCTCTCACACACACACATGTGCGCATGTGCACAGAGGCTTTCACAGGAATGCTGAGGGTCACAGAGGAGAGTGGGCAGAGTCTGGCCTCAGGCACTGGTACCCACAACTTTTTCCCCTGGTTTTGACACATGCAGCAACATTAAATGAAAGTCCAGCTCCTGGGACAATTGGTGAAGTATCTTTATTTTTCAGAAACCTTCACATTAACTGTGTGGATTCTATATTTGTCCTGCTAGCAAAATGAGACAGCTTACTGCAAAGAGTCTTCAAAATCCATTTGCTCTTTAAATCCACCTGATCCCTTGCACTACCCCTTAAATCCTCTCTCCTGTCTGCAGAGGAGGCCCTGCACTCCAAGGGGCTGTGCTTCCTTTTGTGGTGAACATGCAGGTGCACCATAAAGCAGGAAGGAGAAGTGGAAAGTGCCCCAGATCAGCTGGGTAGGCTCACGCCTAGCTCTCCCTTCACATGCTGTGGGATTTCCACAAGTCTCACAACCCACAGATCGCAATTTTTTTTGTATTAGGAAGAGATAAAGGCCAGAGAGTTCTCACATGGAGCATGTGGCGGTCTGAGAAGTCACAGGAAACAGTACAGCCAGACTCTCTGTCACTTCCACTTCACTTCGTGGCAAAGAATCCACATTTTAAATGACTAACAAATATATATTACAGAGTACGGTACACATTGGGATTCATTTTGAAAACAAATGGGCATTTTCACGGGACTTGTGGGGATTGCCATGATGTGCCATCCAGATCCTCTCTTGGGACCAGGCTTTCTAACCACCCCCAAGCACCCGCAAACCCAGTTCCACTCTGGTCAGCCACGCTGGTTGTAGATGCAGCATAGCTGCTTCCCTCTTTGAGAACAGCCTCAACCAAAGACAGCCACCTCGCTCAAGACTAAGTCGCTTTCCAGGAAAACCCACAACCCAGGACTGGCTGATGTAGGTGCACAAGGCAGTCAATTAACTGAAGCCTTGGATATGACTATCCAGCAGCTCCAACTCTCCCCGAATGCCATCCCTTTCCCCTCTGTCCCTCGTGGGTGCTCTTCCTCAGAACATCTTTATCAATTCCTGCACGTACTTCTCTGAGTTCCTGGATCCTGGGAACTAGATCTGTTATAGCTGTGCTGTTCATATTCCTGAAAGCAGCCCAGGCAGCCTTCCCCACCTTCACATTTCTTCTTCCTTCTTCCTTTAAGGGAATGTCTAAGAAGTGTGAGGGCTTGGCTCTGCTCCCAGCCAAACTTTCCACGGCTGGGCACCCCCAGGAAGAGCTTGGGTCTGGGAGAGCTGAGACTCAGACTTTTTTTCCAGTTCTCTGTCTCTGAAACCTTAGGAAAATAACTCCACTTCTCTAACCTTCATTTCTTCATCAGCAGAATATAGAACTTGCCTAGCAGGTGTTGCACATGGTCACACCCTGGGGGTACACCTCTCCCAGAGATATGCTTTGTAAGATCTGTGCTCCTTGGAGGAAACAGAATTCTTAAGCATTTCAAAGGTGGACATCCAACTTTAAAATGCAGATTTAAAGTTTCTCTGCACTATGAAGGAGATAACCCACTGAGGTTGCTTTCTTAATTGGTGACACTCCGGTGGAGAACAGCCCCCTCAATACCCTATCCTGCCATCTCACATCCTCCTGCTCATGCACCTTGCTCTGGCTTTACTATTTCCCAGCAGCCTCAGCAGCCAAGAAACATTTTGCTCGAGAGTGCTCTGTAGAAGACCTCCCCAGGACTTGCAACCTCTGACTCAGTTTCTCCCAGAAAAGAGTCCCATGGAGCAAAAGGAATGAGTCTGTGGTCAGTTAAGCTTTTTAATGTGCTTGTAGTCTTGGTATTGGGCTTGAGGTTCTCTATAATCCTTCCTAATACCAAAAACTTGTGATAACAATGGCCAGTTCTCATTCTTTGCTTTCGTTGTGTTTCCCAGAGCCAGGTGCTTTTAACAAGATCAAGTGTTTTGGAAAAAGGGAGCAGAGAAAGAGTGCCTGTCCCTAGATGATATCCCAAACACAACGTCCCAAACAACTCCTTTCACTCAGGCCTAGCGGCTGAGAGTTCTCTAAGAATTTGGCTTCTAGACTCACCCATGAAGCAGGCCCATGCTTTCTTATTCTGGTCACCATCAGAGTGACAGGGGGACTTTGCCAAGAAGCAGAGTCCCAGCCCAGACCTGTTTCAGATTCAGTAGGTGACAGTTGAGATCCAAGCAGCTGCATCTTTAACAAGCCCTCCCAGGGGTCCTTACGCTGCCCTTTACAGAACTCCAGCTTCCCCATTTTCCAGCAGCCTCAGCAGCAAACAGACATTTCATCCAAGGGAAGACTGTGGAAGACCTCCCCAGAGCTTGCAGTCCTGGACTTGGTTTCCCCAGAAATGAGGCCCAGGGAGCAAAAGGGGGTCAGCCTGTGGTCAGATAAGCCTCGGTGACACAGAAGGACTTGGCCTGGACCTCAGTCCAGTATCTTTACTGCTTGGCCAATAGTTATATAGTCCATTGATGGAAATGGGAAGAAATGAAGCTGATTTTCATGTGGTAGGGCAGTGATCTGCACTTCTACACTTAAAGTACAGAGTGAGAACAAACCTGACACTCAGCAGCAAGATACTCACGGATATGTGATGCGTCTGAAGTTGCTGAAAGGACCCTGGATGCGCTGCCTCAGCTCCTGTGCCCAGCGGAGGCCCCCAGCCATGGCGGGCATGTTCTTGTGTACTGGCGAGAACCCTGTGTACACAGCACAGCCAACCTGAAGCGAGGCCATATTAGTTCCCCAGGTCCCTCCTCCCCACAAAGATCTCCTGCCAGTTACTCCTCAATTGCTGCATCTACCTCCAGACTAAAGTCACCCTGAGCCCACACTGAGAAATCCCTGGGAGGTCACCATGCTCTGTGAAAGAAGAAGGAGGAGTGACCCAGGGGCGAAGACATGTGTCTCCTGCTGAACCATTCTAATTTAATTGGTCTGGACACCCCAGTCATAGGTATTTTTAGAAGCTCTCAAGATTATTCTACATGTACAGTCAGGGTTGAGCAACACTGCCTTAAACAAACAGTTCTCTCTGGGCCTCAGTTTCCTCATCTGTGAATTGGAATAATATCCTCCCTGTTTAGTGGACTTCGAAGGTTTCTGTAAGAGGTCAACAAGGTTATGAACGAGACAAGCTATGTGGATTTTGAAGCATTTGAGCAGAGGTGGTGCAGCTGGGACATGCTTACTTCAGTTCATATAGTAATTTTGCTTACTTATAATTAGTTTTCCAGATTTAGCAAATGTGAAATTTCATTTCAAAAACAACGCATCAGTGTTTGGCTTCTCTCGTGAAATGAGAACAGTGTGCTTCCATTTCTAACTAGCAACAGGAACCGAAGAGGGGGCACTTCCTTTGCTTCCCGTAGGCTCCACTACTCCCTGATGTCTCACACTCAGCCCAGGGCACTATTTTCATTACCATTTCATCCTCCAAGATCAGGAAAGTTTGAAGATGACTCCAGTGACTCACTCTTGCATAAACTTCTACCCTTTAAGTGTGGTAGAAACTATGGTTACAGTGAGAGATCATTCCTGTGATCACATTACATTACACAGCAGAAGGCAGAGGATTCTGAGTGGTCCTGATGCTATCAGGAAAGCTCTTCAAATGTAGAGCTCCGAGTGGAAGAGGTGGCACATGCCTGTACAAATTCCAGTCCTCAGGAGGCGGAGGAAGGAGGGTCATCATGAATTTGAGGCCAGCCTGGGTAATAGGATGAGTTCAAGGCCAACTTAGACAACATAGAAAGACCTTGTCTCAAAAATAATGGTGCTCAAGATTGTGGCAGAAGAGGAAGCCAGAGATTGGTAGCATGAAAGGATTCACTGTGCCATTGCTGGCCTGAAGATGGAGGTAGCTATATGATGGCAGGAACTGTAGGTAGCTTCCAGTTGTTGGAAGAGGCTCTGGCTGATTACCAGCAAGGACATGGGGATCCCAAGTCTTAAAATCACAAGGAACTGGATTCTACCAACAAGAATGAGCTTGGAAGTGGATTTTCCTCCAGAACTTCCAGAAATAAATCTACCCTGACTAAGTACCTCAATTTCAGTCTCATAACCCTGAGTTGAAATCCCAGACACACCATGGTAGACTTCTGTCTTCCAGAACTGTATGCTGAAAGATGGGTAGTGTTTTAAACTACTGAAGCTGTAAACATTTGCTATATTGTTGCCAAAGATGTTTGAGTCTTCAGAACTCTGTATTTGAGTGTAATAAGCCATGAGGATGGTCTTACATAAAGCTGGACCAACAAATTTTCTGACAATGAAATGCTTAATGTCCTCAAGATGAAATATGTTTCTTAACCATGGACCTGTTACTCATTTACTTAAAAACCTTTAATAAATTCCCTGGTCTGAATAACGATTTTCAGATTCCTTAATGTGGCACATAAAGCACTTCACAATTGCATCCCAAACTCCAAGACTCTCTTGATTTCTCTTTCTATATATTTTGTTTGGGTGGAGGTTGTTCTGGCTGGTCATCTGTGTTTTCTCTTATCTTTGCTTTGGAAATCTTTGTCTCTTATCCCTTGATGCAACCCCTCACTTTTAAGGTTCAGCTCAACACCACCTTCTCCATAGGCCCAATCTTGAATCACTCAGCCCCAATTCATCTTGTTTTGTTACCGTTCCTTATAACGGAAGCACTTCTCACATTCTATGAGCAATCATCTGTTAGCATTATTTTACCCCTTGCCCAGACCTACCACTAGATGCAATGCCCACAAACATGTCTTGCATGTAGTAAGGACTCAAGCAATGTCTGTAAAACTGAAACAAACTTGTGTTTGATTTTCAAACAAACAAGATAGTGTATGTAACTGTAATAAAAATGGAAACATCACACCTCCGCAAGGTAATTCATTGCCCTTGGCCAGGTTCCTGCAGTTCCTCCCCACAGAAGCACAGTTGCTATGGCAGTGGAAGGAAGAGGAAACTTTTCTCAGGCATGTAAAAATCTACTGTGAATTGAGATATGTTGAAGAGTAATCAGTGTGATAATATTGATCAAGGCTCAACTCATACATTATGCCAAGGTCACAGTTGACCTCGGTGGTCAGGGCTTACTGCTCTGGACAAGCTTGCCCATCTCAACCCCAGATACAGAAAATTGACAGTTTAGTGAACCCAACAATTGCTCAAAATGGTCTGGAATTTCAAGCAAGAGGGTTGTACTTGCTTTTCTTGGAGAATGCCATAGATCCATATATGCACATTTAACAAATACAAGAGGGGTGCATTGTACCCTTCTCAGGAAAAAAACTGGCCACATCAAAATCCCCTGGCTACTGAATCTACCAAACTCTGCTTCTTCCTGGATGTGCTGATTGTAGATTATCCTCACAGCATCTAGGTCTTTGTTGAACATTCTGATGAGGGCAAGGTATTTATCTGATGTATCCTGTGCTACCAGTGGTCTTTCGAGGAGGTTTCCTGCTATGTCTAGCAGCTGTAGAGAAAGCAAAGAAAAAGTCGCAAATGAAATCTTTCCAAGGTTACACAAATCCTGTCTCCTGGTTTTTCTTTCCTAGGGCCACCAATGTAAGAGGTAGAGGGCAAAACTGTTATTGCAGAACTGGAGCAATAATTATTAGTATGTGGATATTTATAATCTTTCCTGATCTCCTTCACTTGTAAAGGAAAAGGACTCCTGTCTGTTGGATTACTGACCAGCCTCTCTTCTCTTGTAAGAATCTGAATAAAAGGGAAACTAAAGATGGCAGAAAGGCTAAACTGAGTTACATAATAAAGATCTGAAACAGAAGGGTGATGATGATAGAAAAGAACAGAACAGAACAGAAAAGAAAAAAGAGAAAAGAAAAGAAAGGAAAAGAAAAGAAAAGAAAAGAAAAGAAAAGAAAGAAGCTAAGCGAGCTGAGCATTGGGGAGAATTTGGAGGTCTGAAAGTTGAGGGTGGGAGCAAGAAACATGTCCTAGGGAACAGTTGCCAGAAGAATGGCAGTGACAATGAGGATAATCTGAAAAGGTGCACCTGTGCATTAAAAGCTGCCCTAGTCTTGGGGTGTTTCCCAAGGCAGCAGAAATAAGATGTGGAATAATTTTAATTACTTTTTCATTCTGGATCGTGTTTCTCTGATTGCAGTGCTGCCTTGAGACTAGACCATGTAGGACCTCAATTATATTTAAGATCAATACACTGCTTCTAAATCTGTCTTCCATCATAACATTATGTGTCTACTCCATGCTTCAAGTCAAAGAGTGAAAGAAGAGCCAGTCGGTGGGTAATCAAACCTAGTCCACAATCTCAGCCACTTCTAAAAAAAAGAGTTATTTTAAAAAAATAAATAAAGAGGGATACATGATGCAGAACATGTGTCCACAGCTTACAATACTTTTTCTCTGGCTCTTTGCAGAAAAACACTTGCAAGCCCTTGTTTTAAGTCAGCAAGTACAAGAGATACAATGTCAAGATTACTTCCACATATCCTAAAACTGGAAGCTGAGTAGACTTCATTTGTCTAAGACCTCATGCTCAATGCTATCACCTTATTTCATGTTGGGCCACTCCTACTTTTCTTCAATGTTTTCAAAGCTTAGAGTAGGGGCAGAAGGAAAACACCTGGAGTTGTTTGGTGTTGGGCTCAGAATCAGAGATGGTTCCAGAAGACCTGGGTCTCTAGGCCATGTCAGGGGTATGACCAAGTATAGAAAAGAGTCAATTTTGGGGAGGGGGTATCTTAGATCATATATTTCTCAGGTCAGACAGCTTGAAAGTTTTCCTTAACGAATTTGATGCACTTAAAAGACTCGACACAGGTACAAAAAGCTTTCTACTGAAGGCTCTAACATGATTTTTTCTTCCACAAAAATCACCAGATCCCCAGTAGAAAGTAGTTCCTCTGCAGTGGAGGCATAAGAGATTAGGTCTCCACTGAGTCCCATGGCTCAAACCCTGTTGAGAAAGTGCAGACATGTGGGCTGAGGACCCCTATGGCCAGCCTGCACTGTGACTCATATACTTTGACATGGACATGCTCCGGTTGGACATGCCCTGCAAGATACACTTAGTGGTGGGATGATCTTACGGCAGTAACAGGGGTATCTAGGTTCAGGTAACCCCTCTGGCCAGCCTCTACTCCCTGAACCTGAGAAAGCACTTATTTGCATGAACTATTCATTGGAACTTCTGCCTTCATTGAAGGAAGAAGGAAGGATTTTAGTTTCTTGTTAGTGAGATGGCTAAAGGAGAAAAAGCAAAGCAGGTAGAAGGGACTGGATGGTTGTGTTTTTCCTACAGTTCTCATAAGCTGTTGAGGACTCAAGAACAGGAGAGAATTTGCTTTTATGAGAAAACTTTGAGACTCTGGAGACAAAAGGAGCTCCTTCAGAGACAAGGCATCAAGTTGGAATGAGCCCTTTCTTCTTCTGCCCACAGCCCTACTCCACCATAAAAATTTCAAGGGTTAGAATTTTTAGAATCCAGGGAGATATACTCTTGGCATAAATGTGGATGTTTTCATGGTGAGAACCATCCAAAGAAGTTGTAAGCCTGCTTCAAACACCTTTCTGGACAGATGAAATTTCCATGAGAGACCGTGGCATATAGCAGAGACACATGATTTCAAAGATGGAGCAACTTGAGAACAGATGGAAGGCACCTGCTGAAGGCTTCTGGAAGCCCAGGTGCAAAGGGATTCATAGCACGGGTGGGCTGGACATTCCCAACGCAGGAATAGAGTTACAGCTTCTCAACCTCTCTGGTAGAGTCCCAATTAGTCATGACAGTTCATGGAATATAGAATCATTTTATAGACACATGTAGGACTTTTCCTTGGTACTAGTTGAAATGCTAGAAGAAGGAATACTAGATGTCTTATTAGGTAGACTATGGAACAGGAGGTATTCATTAAAATTACACACACACACACACACACGCTCACACACACACTCAATGGCTAGTGAAACCAGGCACATTTAGGTTACTTAATATTCTGAAATAGCATAGATTGATCCATCCAGGGTTTGAGCCTTTCCATAATTGTCCCACAAGTCACTCAGTATCTGTTTGGACATATTTAGTGAGTGGAAACTTAACTTCTTATTAGGGAAGCCTATTTCATCTCGAACAGCTTTGACAGAAATCTCTTTCCTCTACTGGACCAACACTTGCCATTTGCCGTGTAACTTTTTCCTGACTATAATCCTTGAGGGTTTTTAGAATAAACCACTTTGTAGCTTACAGAAGATTGCAGAAGACATGCTTCACCAAGCCTTCATGTCTCATGACTCTGCATTCTCAGCTGTGCATTATGCCCTCATTCATGTCCTACCTTCTCCACCATTCTTTTTGTGTCACCTGATCTAAGTAAGATGAGGTAAGAGCATAAGTCTTATTCTACTTACTAATCCTGAATCCTGAAATCCACTACCTAGTGTGATAGTTGGTGTCATGTCACTGTGACAAAATGCCTGATAAAATAAACTTAAAAGGAGGAAAGATTTATTTTGGTTCATGATTTCAGAGGCTTCAATCTGTGGTGATTGCCTGGCTTCATTTCCTGGGCCTGTGATGATGCAGAATGCCACAGAGGGAAGCACATGGTAAAGCAAAGCTGCTCACACCATGGCATCCAGGAAGCAAAGAGAAAAGAGAAGCAGAGGTTCCAACAGCCCCCTCAAGAACATACTCCAGTGTTCACTTCCTTCTACTAGGCTCCACTTCTTAAAGGTTCCACCAGCTCCCAGTAGCAACATGAGCTGTGGATCAAGCCTCCAACATATGAGGTTGGGGGTAGCACTTAAGATCCAAAGCATGAGTCATGGTAATTGGTTTGCTCCAGTTTGAATCAAACTAGCAGCAATGTTTAAACAGCTGTGGTACTGCAGAGCCATAGTTTCAGGATACAGACCACGGTAGACATTCTCATTTTCAAAGGTCGTCTTATTGTAAAGGTATAGCACCCCAAAAGAGCATTGCAGGAGAAACTCTTTTTAAAAGAATTTGTACACTATTGTGCTTTCAGAAAAATGTAAGTGATCAGTCTGAGAAGCCTAGCTTTGCACGTTCCCTCTCCCTCAAACATTTTCGTTCCTCTCCACCAGATGGAGAAGAATAATATTTACAGGAAATAAGCAGTTGGAATGTATCCCTACCATCCTCTGATAAGAGCTGGGGATATATTCAGCACAGGTGCTCCTGCCCTACTTGCACAAACCTTAAAGGCATGCTCCAAGTCAGGTGTATCATCCAAAGCTTGAATAAAGATGGTTCCCAATCTTCGGTCAAGATCTTCTACTTTCTGGTTAAGTCTAGAGATGCCATTTTCAAATTCCTGAGGAGACACCACATTATACATGAGGAAAACACGATTTTCTGAAGGCCAATCCCAGGATGGCCTTTACTAGTAACTTGTACTTGAATAAGTGATACCTAAGATTTCTTTTAATTCTCTAAAATTCACCATGGTATGACTTAGTGTCTATCCATGTGGAAAGCTACCTTGTTACTGCAGCATTTTTACCTAGATACTCCAAGCAAAATGACAAAATGAGTCAAATGTGAGGTTGGCTTCCTTTCACTCCCCTTCCTGTGGCCCTCTCTTCTACTTCCTGAAGCCCCTTTTGTTTCACCCACAGTGTCAGCTCATAGTACCCCAGAAGCAACAGCCCAGCAATGGGGCTATTCCAACATTACCTACTGTGCTTCTGCCCTAAGTCAAAACCCCATTTTTTTTCAGTGTAACTGAACTCATCTAGCCATTAGAAGGAAAGTTAGCTAATTAAGTAAATGTGTACTATTTCTTCTCAATGCACCTTAATTGGTTAAGATAGCAACTAGTCATTTTTCCTGTTTGCTGAATTTAGTGAATAAAAACAGAGAATCCAGTTAAGTTTAAATTTCAGATAAACAATTAATTGCATTACTACAAGTATGTCCCAAATATTGTATTTTAACTTGCCATCCTGAGGGAGTTTCTTTTCTTAGAGTGCAGCAATTTTTAAGGAAATTTCAACTCAAATCTCTGTTTTGTGAGATTATTATTTATAATTACTGTTTTTACAACAGTAGTGTATATTTCTATAACAAAAGAAAAGTGGGAAAACATAGTACAGTTCTATCTCTCAAACCCAACCACACTGAC
The DNA here is from genome assembly GCA_028451465.1 of Erethizon dorsatum. NCBI lineage: Eukaryota > Metazoa > Chordata > Mammalia > Rodentia > Erethizontidae > Erethizon > Erethizon dorsatum. Next base: position 27,938,932 of record CM051826.1, read on the forward strand.
ACTGTGATATGTTTCCTTATACTGCCCCCTCCATATTATGTATGGGATTTTGTTTTATTCTATTATGTGATTGCAAACACATGGCATATATCCTGCCTTATAATGCACTTTTTCTTTTCTACTTTTGACTCATAGAATTTTTGGAAAGTGGTACCTCCCTGGGTCTGGCCAACTAGGATTCTCCAGGATAGATGAAGAAGTTCAGAGCAGATTCCTGCATAATTTCTTTCTCTGTGTTCTTCTTGTTCTCTTAAAATTTCTTCTCCAGTAATTGTCTTTCTTTTTAGGGAATTCCCCTTCCTGTTTCCATATTAGCTCTTGTTCTATTTTTCTCCTGTGCCTATTTTCCCCACAGGTTTTGGCTTTTGAAGCCCACAGCTGAGACATGGGCTTTTTATTCCAATCATGGAAAATGCATCCCTAGCTTTTCTTCAACTTGAGGAGGTTTAACTTTACTGACCACTAATAAAATTCTGTCTACTTGTGCGTGGCTTTCACTTAGCAACCTCTGCTCAAAGCTTAAAACTTTCAATTTTTTTGAAGTGTATTTGGCAAATAAAAGTTATATATGTTTGAGGTATAGAACTTGATGTTTTGATAAATGTATACACTGTGAAATATTCATAACAATCAAGCTGATTAACACATCCATCACCTCACTTAGGTACCACTTTCTTCTTTGAGTGTGTGTGTTTGGGGTAGAGTAGTACCCTTAAGGTCTACACTCCTCACAAATTTCAAATACACAATACAGTATTGTTAAATGCCATAACCATGTCGAACATTAGATCTCCACAACTTCATCTTGCATAACTGAAACTGTGTACCCTTTGATTCCTACCTCCCCATTTCTCTTTCCTTTGGCCCTTGGCTGCTCCCATTAGCTTCTGATTTGACTATTTTAGAGTTCATATATAAGTGAAACCAGGTAGTAATTGTCTTTTTATAACTGGCATATTTCACTTAGCTTAAATTTTTTGAAGCTACATGGTGGTCCCAGCTTCCTTTGTAATCTCCTGCCCATTTAGCATCTCTGATCCCAGGTATCCTTATCTGGGGCAGGGAGTGGTTGGGAGAAACATTTTCTGATTTTTTTCTTAACATAAAGAATAAGTAGAGTCTTTCTAATGACACAGGAATAATAAAAGATTTTCCCTGACACAAATAATAACTGATTAAAAAAAGAAAAAAAACAACAGTGGGACCACAGAGACAAAAGAAATGCACAGGAATACACAAGTAAATCTCTAGACTTACAGGCTAGATGCATCTGAGAAAGGAACAAAGCTCCTGAGGTATCTGAGAAAGGTAGCCCTTGCAGGCCCTACCCTGTTGTGGGGGTCCAAGCAGTCGTAGGAGCACTCAGAGAAGACCTTGTACATCTCTTGGAATTCCTCATACATTTGGTGCACCTGCTGACTCAGGGCATTCCCCCTGATGCCACTAAACTCAAGCTTTCCAAGTTTGTGGAAATCCAAGGCTGTCTTCAGAAGATCCTACAGGGACAATTCACAAAAGAGTTAAAATGATAATAACCATCATCATAACAACCATGGATGGGAAGAGCTAGAAATCATATGGGGGTGGTGGTTGCTTAGGAAAATGTGATGCCTGATCAGTTTTGTAAACTTATTATTAGATTGGATTGGTAAAAAAAATAACTCTTGGTTAAACTTGATAATAAAGCAAAGAGAAAATGCAGATAGATAAGATTCACATATACCAAGATAAATAAATGAATAAACAAATAATAAAATGTATGCTTCAGTTTCTCTTAGTATTCTAAAATAAAGTATAAAATGTAATAACAAAATCATTTACATGATTGGTGGCTTTGCTACTGACTTTTATTTAAAAAGTTAATTTCTAATGGGCCATGTTATTTAAGTCTGGAATGACAGTTGTTTAGGAGACGTGGGTAGGAAAGCAGACCCTTGGGCGTTCAAAGGGCTAATCCAGAAGGTAACACCAGCCTTCTTAGCAACTCCATCTGTCAAAGACAAAAGTCTGCTGAGAGTCTCTGCTGAGTGCACCATGTTGCCAGCTGGGCAACAGAGGGTAGTTACCATCTTGGTGTCTACATTTCTTTATTTGTAATAAACTTCATGGTGTGGTTGTGAGAGCTAAGCAAACTAAGGCAGGGTTTAGGCCAGTGCTGGGCACATAGTATGCATTACCGTCACTGTTGTTGATACGGCAGCACCCCAGCTGTGCTCAGGATTGACAGGTTCATGACACAACCCAGAAGCCTTGGGGAGGAGTCCCTCCCACATCCCTGGAAGCCACTTCACCTATGATGGACGGGAGCCTCCTGAGCATGTCTAAAAGGACAGGTTGAATTTATCCCTTGTGAGTACCTGTGTAAAAGCACAAAACCTCCAAACCAAGATGTGCTTCCTGTCAGGCATTTCAGTCTATGTACAGAAAAAACAAAGGTGAAGGTTACATTTGTGTGATTTTGGCAAACATTTTGTGTGGACCCCTAGAAGCGGGTCCTCCACCCTGAAGAGGTTGGAAGGGCAAGAAGAAGGTACAGTGTAACGCCCAGTCCTGATATCACTCTGAGAAATTGCCAGTGATCACTGCTTGGTTGGCCCATCAAACTGACACAAAGCTGTGCATTTCCTTCCTTTCTCTGGGACATAGAGTCCAACAGTGGTGACACAGACATTAGAAGTTGGGTAACGTGGCTGACTTTCCCCCAACTTTGCAGTAGATTACCACACAAACTTGTGTAGCCATCAGACAGTCCCTTCTGTGCTCAGCATGTTGGGGCATGACTGGCAGTGGGGACGGGGTGAGGAAAGAAGATGCTTTGCCAAGAAGAATATATTCACCAGAACCAGGGCTCTTGCTACATTTGGTAGGGAATGAGGTAGTTGCTGTTTAAAAATGCTAGGAGAAAATGGAGAAACAGTTCCAGACATTGTTATGGACAACAGTTTTTTTTTGTTTGTTTGTTTTGTTTTGTTTTTTGTGTAACACCTTACCTCAAAACCACAGGAAACAAAGGCAAAAATAGACAAATGGGATAATACCAAAGTAAGAAGTTTCTGCTCAGCAAAGGAAATGACAGACTGAAGAGGCAACTTATGAAAAGGCAGAAAGTATTGTCTTTGAAAACTATTCATCTGACAAAGATGAATAGTTACTATCAAAATATATAAGGAACTTAAAAACTCAATAAAAAAAACCAAAATAATCCAATTAAAAATTGGGGAAATGATACAAATGGATACCTCTTGAAAGAAGAAATTCAAGTGGCCAATAAATTTATGAAAAAAGGTCCACCCTCATTTGCCATCAGGGAAATACAAGTCAAAACCACAGTGAGATGTCATTTCACTCATTAGAAATACTACAATAAAACAGACAAAAAATAACAAATGCTGGTCAAGATGTGGAGAAAGGAAATGCTCATACACTATTGGTGGAAACATAAGTTCAGCCACTATAGAGAACAGAATGGGAATCTCCCAGGAGACAAAAAACAGATCTACCATATGACGTAGCTATCTCATTTCTGGATATAGATCCAAAGGAAATAGTACGATTACATCAAAGAGAACCTGCATGCCCATGTTTGTTGTTGCAGTATTCATAGTAGCTAAGATATGGGACTAACACAGATGCTCATCAATGGATGAACGGATAAAAAAATGACATAAATAAACTGTCATTTGTAACAAAATAGGTGGAACTAGAGGATATCACATTGAGTGAAATAATTCAGATGCAGACAAATGCAGCATGTTTTGTCTCCTACATGAATGTTAAAATAGTTGACCAGGATGTGTAATCGTGATACTCAGAAGCTGAGGAGTTGGGAAGTTAGATAATGGGTACCCAAACAGAGCTAGAAAGAAGTAATATGTTTCCATTCTGCAGCACAATGAGGTGGCTGTAGTTCACAATAACCTATTATATATTTTATGAACAACTAGAAGAAGAGAAGAACATGAAGGTTCCAAATACCAAGTGATGATTAGGACATGGAAACATTAATTATACTAATTTGACCAGTACACACTGTATAATGTATTGAATTGTCGCACTGCAGCCCATAAATGTGCACAGTTATTGCCTTTTAATAAAAAAAATTCTTAAAAAGTTAAGAAAGGGGGCCGGTGAGATGGCTCAGCGGTGTAAGCGCCTGCCTGGCAAGTGCGAGGGCCCGAGTTCAACTCCTGGATCCCACATATGAAAAAAGGGCCGATAATATCGCTCAGGGGCACGGGCGCCTGCTGGCGCACGAGGTCCTGAGGTCGACCCCCCGGTACCCACAAAAAAAAAAAAATGTTAAGAAAGGGGTCTGGTGAGATGGCTCAGCGGTGTACGCGCCTGCCTGGCAAGCATGAGGGCCCGAGTTCAACTCCCAGAACCCACATAAAGGAAAAAAAGGGCCAGTGATATTGCTCAGTGGCACGGGCGCCTACTGGCGCATGAGGTCCTGAGGTCGACCCCCGGTACCCACAAAAAAAAAAAAAGTTAAGAAGGAAATATTTTCTCTGTATTTGATCATTACACTCTGTATATAAAATTAATGCATTGCTCCCCATATATTTGTATAACTGAAATAATGCTAATAAAATGTTTGCAAAAATATACATTCAACTTTATATACAGGGAGGAAAACAGAAATGAATTTTATTTTAACAAAATTGACTGCCACAGTAATTCAAATCTCTCATAAAGTACTTAGTTGTAATCAGTTTTATAGGAGAAAAAAATATTTGTGCTGTGCAAGGTACCTTGGTATTCATTTATCACAATTGTGTGAATGTCAATTTCAATTTTTAGGCAATATGCTCTTACCACTTTAAAAGACTGATGCATTCTGATATGTTTGGTTACATCAGACAATGAGATTATAATTTAGTTATGCTATTTTATTTCTCAAGAATATTTAAAGCATGGTCCTAGGTGGCCTCTGAAAGGTGTTTCATCTTCAATATGACAGGGAAGTAATAGGTATTAGAGAGGTATTTAATCATTCTATTTTTGGAGAAAGTCTAGTTACTGAAAACAATGGATATTTATATTGTTTTATCTAATTTACCAAACTTATGGTGGATGACATCTTCATTTGTGGCTCAATCCATGGTCTTATGGCTTTCCTTAAATTCTTATCAAAAGCCCCTCACACTTCCCCAGTATTCTTTATCCCCTTTCTTTGCTTTAGCTTTCTTCAGGGCTCTTATCACACTCTGGTATTACATTATTTAACACTATATTATTTATTTTCTGCTTATCTTTCCCAGTAGATTGTAAATGCCTCAAGGATACCCTGCTATTTCAGTGCCTGGAAGAATGCTAGACATTGGACCAACACTTATTGAATGAATGCGTGCATGCTCTTTGTGCTTCGAGTTAGCTACACGATGTGCAGCAGAAGCCGGCAAGGTGACAATGGACCTAGGAAATGCGGCTTCTGTAGAGCAGCTAGCAAAAACAAGGAAAATTATATGGAGAAGAGATTTATAAAGCAAGGCTTTTCCATGTTGAAAGGGTCAAAAGAGGAAACTGCCATGGTCCAATTTTGAGGGTAAAATGAAAGTAAATGAATGAATGAGAAAAAGCAGATTTGGTCTCAGTATGTAAGCTGAACTTATGAAACTGCTGATATGGGATCCCTGCAGCCTATAAAAGAGAAAATGTCCTATGTAACTATCTAATGCCTAGACACATCAACCGTAGAATAGGCTGCTGAAAGAGGGAGTGAGCTCTCCATCGCTGGAGGAATTCTACTATAATCTGATGTATGGATATAGTAGGAGAGACATCTGAAGCAGGTGAGGGATTATCTCACAACCATAGATATAGATTTATCATACTAACCATGGCTTTATCTTTGATTCTTAAATTATTTAGAAGTTCTTTTTATTGTTTATTTAAAAGATCTTACAAAACAGACAAAAGGCAAATTTAAGCCAATAAGAGTTTTAAACAATATTTAAAAATACTCATTTTTTATTCATCACAGGAAACACAGGAAATTCATTAGGCTATGTACAGAATTAAAATCCCAACCTTTGGGCAAAGACATCTGGCTTTGTGAAAGACCCTAGGATTTAGTGCCAGGAAAACCTGAGTTCAGATGTTCCTGGTTCTGCCATTTTACTGCTATGTGGCTTACAGTGAAAAGATGGTCAGCTTTTCTCAGGCTCACTTCCCTAACCTGTAAATAGGGACAATAATACTTAACCTGCCACAGGTTATCCAGTTATATGGAAAGTGGCTTTGTAGAAGTTCAATAATTAGTTGTTTATAATTAATTATCATCATCTTGATGTGTTTAGATGAGCTTGGTATGTATTAGAAATATAATGGCTTATAAAGGGGACATTTTGCTGCTCCTTTGAAGACAGACAGGGTAGGGGACCTTACTGGATTGAATGGGTCCTGTTCTTGTGAAAAATATTGTAACATTTAATGGTGATGGTTGGGTGGAGGCACAGGGGAGGGTTCAATGTGCGCTCTGGCCTTGGAGGTGAAGAATTAAAACAAGGAATAATGGCCAGCTCTGCCAACAGCAATCCTGTACTTGGAGGAGAGGTCACGCCACCCATCTGAAAAGAAATGCCTTCAGAATTCATTAAGGGAAAGCACAAAGCAGACATTCACAGATGAAAATCTCAAAAGGTCATTTGGAAAAAGACTGTTTACCTTTCGACTGCCACCAACCTTATGCAGCTAATGGTCTCATATGTGACCACATGTTCAAGGCAGGCTGAAAGAGAAGCTGGCCCAATTAGGCTGGGAATGAAAGGAGGCTCAGGAGTGGCTTGAAATGGTAGAAAGAGCAAAAGGAAATGTGGGGTATAGTAGGTCAGCTTATTACCTATCTCCCTGCTAATCACTTTGCATAAAGCCTCAGCAGGAAATCATTTTGTCTCCAAGTGAATCACAGCTTTACAACAATTTGATAATGAAAGAAATGCGAGTTTTCTCCAACCTGCTTACTTACTGCATTGTTTGCAGGAAAGAGGCTCCAGGCAGAAATATAAACAGGGGATCTGCAGAATCTACAATATTATGGAATAAAAATGAACTCTGTGTGTGTGTGTGTGTGTGTACACATGCACTCAAACATCTGATAGAAAGGGAGGATGAGTGAAAAAAATACTGAAGCAACTAAACGTCTCCTTTTCTTCAAATTTTTGAATGTCCACTCAAATTGCAAAAATTTTGTGTACTTTTGGAATTTCCTTAGCAAGTCCTAAAATTGAATCAGACCTTTTCATGGAATGGGAATCATAATTTTACCTGAGTGCTCAATTTAGGGGAAAAGACCTAGAAATCATATAGTAAAAATAGGTGTACAAAGACAGAATAGAATGTGTAAGGGCAAATTAAAACCACAAACTAGTTTGAGACCCTCAAAATGGGAAAGTAGGGAGGGAAATAGATCCTTACAACTCCCTAGAAGATATCAAAGGCTGGTGAAATGACCACATGGCCCTGGGTACAAGCACCAGCTAACCTTCTCTGAGCCACGTGACTGGGCAAGTTAATTTATGGAACAGATTTAATTGTGCTCCTTTGTTATCCCTAGCTCTTACGATGATTGCAAGGATATGGGTTCTGGTGTGAATTAGGTTCTTGAAATTTGTTATTTTTTTCTTTTTCTATTCTTTTCTTCATGAGGATCAGCTAAGAAACGAGCTGTGTCACAGCTGTGAGAATGAGGATGAAGAGGCTGGTGGCATCCCAAGAATAAAATTATTCCACCTACTGTGGATGTACTGAGTAACTGCCTCCTCCTTGGAAGCAGCACCCTCCCACACCACACTACCTTCATTTAATTTAGCAAACACCCAGAAGAGAAGAGTGGACCTGAACAACACTCTCTTGTGCAACAAAAGCAAGAATAAAAGTCATCGCAAATCAGGAAAGATACCTGGAAAAATTGTGGACATTAAAAACCAACCTTGCACAATATAACCCCTTGGCACCAGCACGCAGAGGGCTGAAGGCATTGACATCATTTTTTTCACTCGGCTTCATGTAACTATTAATTATAACTACCATCTTCTTGGTGGTCATATATTGCATTAGAACAGACGATGAACAGGGCTAAATTCATGCTAATTCTTGCTGGAGAGAGGCAGATTAATCCCATTTCAAACAGGCATCGATCACAGAGATACACAGAATGTTAACTAAAGGGTACATGAACTATGCCAGGAGACAATTGATAGTTCCCTGTCCCACTGCACTGAGCTGAGGAGGGAAGTGATGAGGGAGCAAGAAAACAGCAAAGGGCAAGGGGGATGAGTCCAAGATGAAAAATAAAAAGAACAAATGGTGGAGTGCTGCCCCGGAGCACAGATGTAAACCAGACCACAGGACCAAAAACATCAGCGGGGAGCAAGCAGAGAGACAGAGAGCATGGCAGCATTCAAGTCCTCCTCTAAAATGGGGCAACTGTTTTTTATGCATCTATGTCCTTGATTCAGAAAGAAAAAGCAGCCTGAGTGAGGTCTATTGTGAGGGTAATGACTCCGGGGAGACTGGTGGCCATCTCTGCTTATATTTACTGAATATACCCTAGAGATTAGGTGCCCTAATGTTAGAATAGCTGTCTATAAGCAAAGTCATATCATTAGCATGTGTGCACAGGGCCTGAGGACCCCACCCTAGTAATTGTTCTGAGCTAAGCTCAGCCACCACCTTCAGGGTCTTTCTCCGAGCTGAAGGGCTGTGAATGTGACTGCTGCAGAATGACGGAGAAAATTACTCCTCTGTGGTCAGCCCAGGACAGGGGCAGGATGCAGCTGGAGTGTCCATCACCTTGGCTAAACAACAGCAAAGGAGTTGACGCAGCGATGAAAGGAATAAAGAGTAGAGGGGGAGGAAAGGAGGGGGCTGTGCATCTAGAGCCAGCTGGAAATGGCTATGAGAAAAGGAAGCATTTAGCATGAAGCTAGATATCAATTATTTATACTCTCTACAATCTCAGTGAAGGATTTAAGGTGTGCCTTTCATAAGATCTAGCTTCTGGCTTTCTTGTACACATTTTCTGTCTTTATGCCCTTCTTTGTCTTATTTTCCCTGGTGAGTTCCTACTCCAGTTTCAAAATTGATTTCCTCTTGTTTCTGGCTTTTTTTCGAAGTTCTGATTGGTCACAGACCCTTCTCTCTCACTCCCAATAACCCACCAATGTCACTTTTATTATGGTATTCAGTACACCTCAGTAAACTTTACTCATTTTGTGTCTTCCCATCCATTCCCTGGATCTCCTCCATTCGTCTTTCTCTTTTCTCTCAGGGTCTGGACACAGGTGCAGAAATCAGGCATCATCATACTTCAGTCATCTTTGCATGCCAGTCCCTAGCTCAATGTCTGGTGCATAGCTGCAGTGGGTCTATCTTTTTTGAACTGAGGTCCGGCCTCAGATTCTCTTACCCTCATCAACTCATGGTTTATTGTTGTCATTACAGTTTTTTCCCAACACAATTCTATTCACTCCAAAATCTCTGCTAATCATAGTTGAAAACATGATTCTAATTCCTTCTCTATCACTTGGCTATTGTCTTGAAGTTGACCTTGAATTTCTAAAATCAGTTTTAAGTATGTATGTTATTATATAGTGCCTATTATCCTCCCCCAAAGTTAAATCAACAAATCCATAACTGTAAGATGTTAACCATAATAATTCTGAAGATCAGAAAAGGAAGTCTCATCTCTTCACACCATAGTACTTAAACTAAAATTACATTAAGTTTTAAATAAGCAGGCAAAAAACAACTGTGTGCAAAAGTTGTGTGTCTTTTGCAAAGGGATTCACTAGTTTTGTAGGTTTGGATATCACCTAGAGGACGGGGGAGTAGAGAAATTCAAAGCAGCTTGTTTGTGGGAATGGCCAGCTGCACCCAGATCTTCTCATTTTCATTTTGCATTCTGGACTTTCTAGTTAAGTTTATTTATTTATTTATTTTTTAATTTAATTCAATTTTTTTCTAATATTTTTAATTTTTACTACTACATGACCACAGTACATAATAATTACATTCACTGTGGGAGTTAGTAAGAAGTTCAGAGACCATAGGCAATTTGAATTAGCTGACTTATTTCTTGGGCATTCTTAAATGAGTCTATGATCAGAATTTCCTACTCTTCTAACAGTATCAGCTTTGTGTGATGATCAATCCAAATGATGACTATTCATGGAGCATTTGTTATGGGTTCTACCATCCGATGGAGGGTTGATTATCAAGTTGTGTTTCTCATTCTCCTAGTGTACCTTTGGGGACCCTGGACTTAACCCCTGTATCGGCCTGGGGACCTGAATGAACTCACTCACCTCCACCACACGTAGTTGGCCCAGGAAGACGTCCAGTCGCACAAAGACCAAAGAAGACTGGAAATCCCATTCCTTGACTTCCTCATTCTCTTTGAAGTAAGTATGGAGATTCTCCCTTCTGTCCTGAAACACCTGCTTGAAGAAGCTCAAGGTATCCAAGGCCACTCGCAGTTTTCTCTGACTTTCTTCTATCTCACTTCTCAGGAGATGTTCTGGGCTGAGGTAGTTAGAAGCCTGGAATGCAGAGACTAGTGTCACTGGGGCTGGCTGCAGGTGCAGCACATTCCTTAACTTTGTTGACAGCCCCTTGGACTTCAGTAATTACCCAAGTAATATTTTTCACAATTTCAATATAGGAAAGAGCTGACTTTACCCTCATTTCCACAGGCAGATTGGGACAGGGTTTAAGACAAATTATCTTTGTGATGCTTCAGCCACAGTAAGTTGAACCAATCACTGTGATCAGGCAAATGACCAAACAGAGAAAAGGAGGCACAGTGGAACTTTCTTGGAGGCTGTGGAGGCTAGGATAGGTACTCATTCCCAGGTGTTATTTTGTGATGTATTAGCCTTCACGGATGAAATTATTTGAGTGCAAAAGTTCTTTGGGACATAATTATTTCTGTCTCTGAGAAACTTGAACCTGGAAGCTGAGAAGATGGAGCTGCGAAGATGGAATTCATGGACAGTCACCTTCATTACTGTAGGGAATGGCAGCAGAACTGGGCCGTGGGTCCTGCTGACATAATTTAAGGCCCTATTTATTGCAAATCAGGGGTAAAGCTAGAATTACTTTTAAGTTTCAAGATGCAGAAGCCAGTAAGTTTTCCTATGGTTGATGCTTTTAGTTGGATTCTTTTATACTTTCAATCAAAATGGTCCTGCCTGATAAACATGAAATGATGGCAAAGTGCTGGTCTAAGAGTCAAACAACATAGGTTCAGGACTTGGCTTCGGTGTCCTTGGGTGAGGCAGGCAACCTCCTGAGACTTAGCCCATACCTTCAAGTAAGTAATAATAATAATAATTAATAATAATAATAAACTCTTCCTACTCATCTTATAAGATTCATTTGATAAATGACAGAGATCATGAATGTAAAATTTTGTAGCCTCAATGAGTTACATGCATGTTAGTAACTAAGAGCTGCACTTTAAGCTTGTTCATTGTTTTCTCAGAGTTGCAGCTCCTTAAGAAGCCAATTAGGAAAGGAAGATCAAACAAGCCTTCTTAGGCATCTAGCTCTATTTACAGATATACTCCATGAAGTTTAGACTGGTTAATGCTAAAGAGACCCTAAAAAGAGAAGCAAGAAATACGTAATCCACGGAGTAGCTTCTCAATAGCTCAAAGGCCTAAGTTCTTACCATGTTCAGAGCACGTGCATTATTGCACTGAAGCCTCACAGGCACCCAGCACTCCTCTGAGATAGGTCCTCTTTTTTGCCTTGTTGCAGAGAAGGAGGCACAGAACAGGTAAGTGACTTGCTCCTGAACACACAGCTTATGAGTGAAGCCAAAGTTTGCCTGACTCCAAAGTTATATTCTTAATCACCACGTTTTGCTGCCATCTTAATACCAATCATGAAAGAGGTTGCACAGAATATGAAAGAGGTTGAAATTCACTGACTTACCCTTTATACCCCATCCCTCTGGCTTAGAGAGAGGGAAAAGATCCAGCCCCCTGGTTTTCTAGTATTACTGAAAATCTGTTTGTGAATTGTTGTCTTGTGAGAGTACAATAACTCAAGTATGAAGAATGTTTGGGGCATAATTATTTCCAAGCCTGGGAAAAAATTATACTACTTCACTCTTTCATGTGCCAACCAGTCCCCAGGGAGAGGTTGCTGGGCTGCCCAGGGAGGCCCACCTGCTCGATGAGGAGGTTGCACATCTCCTGGAGCAGCACCATGAGTCTCTCTGGAGAGTGGTAGCACTTGCATGTAGCCCAAATCAGACAGACCACGTGGAGCAGAGGCTGCAGCAGGGGCTTCACCTCAGGAAACTCCACACTTTCCAGGGCCTCCAGGTGGCTTTGGAGTGGTAACAGGTGCGAGTGGATGTCTTGAGCTTCTGTCAGAGCTGGAAGGAAATGGAGCTGGTCACCAGTTCCTGCCTGAGGCACCATCCACTTGGTGGGGCCCTAGTGCCTGGGGAGTGGAGGATCTGCAAAGGAACAACTGCAGATCCTTCCTGAACTGAGAAAGCGGAGAAGAAGCTGGTTCCAGAAAACATTCTGGCTCTCATGCAGAAGTATGGAAGTCTAGAGATCCCTGAACAAGTAGAATAATGGTCTGAAGTGTTGTTTCTGACAACATCACTCTATTTGGACTTCTTCCTGGCTGTGCCAGATCAATTATGGTGCTTATGTGTGTGGTAGACCCTCCATTTGATAAATACTTGCTGATTACTTTAGTACTGATATATTCAACATAATAGCAAATCAAGGCCCAGGGACCAGTTTTAAAATCACAAAGACTTACCTGCAAGTGCTGGTGCAGTTACATGATGTTGGACATATTGAACATCTCTAAGTCTCACAAACAGGCTGATCAATAGGTAATTTTGAGGGTCTTTGTGAAGGGACAACCTCAATGCTGGGCCACTGTAGGTGTTTGATAAGTGGTAGACTCTTTTTTAAATTTAATTTAATTTTATTTTTTTGTGGGTACCAGGGGGTCGACCTGAGGACCTCACGCGCCAGCAGGCGCCCGTGCCGCTGAGCGATATCACCGGCCCTTTGTTCGTATGTGGGTTCCAGGAGTCGAACTCGGGCCCTCGCGCTTGCCAGGCAGGCACTTACGCCGCTGAGCCATCTCACCGGCCCAAGTGGTAGACTCTTAAATAAATATTTGTTAATAAAAAATCTCATTGGAGTCTTGTATAGAAGAAGTCACAGAGAATAGAGAGCTAGCACAGAATGATGACAGCAAAGCTCTGGGTAATTTTCAAACCCAGGAAAACCACCCATCATCTCCTTTGAACACAGCCACGGCAAGAGAAGGACCTTAACAAGTCACCTTAGTAATCAAGAGGGAAACCAGCAGTCCTGAGTACCAATACCTGCATAACAACTTAGAGAAAATGTGAAAGTCCTCTGGGCAAACAGAACTGGACTGGAGCATTTGTAAAGTGGTTCTTTCTCCGGCAAATAATCAGTCCATATCATGTGAGAGCAGATAGTCTTAGGTTATATTATGTGAATGAGGCACTGAATTCACCCTAAAGGAAACTCAAAATATCTTCTATTTACCAACATTTCCGATATGCCAGGAATTACTCTACCACTAGACATATACACGCCATCTCATGGAGAGCTTTGAGAGATAGCTTTGTAAGTGAAGACATGGAGACTTACATAACTTGCCTAGGCTTATCCTGTGAATTGACCAGTCCTGTCCAGCCAAGCAAAATGAAGGTTACCCCAAGTTTATTGTTTTGAACCCCTGGCTTCATGATTGTGAGGCTCAGCAGACACAGGAGCATGTTAATGTGTATGTTTGTGTTTTATACCCTAAATGGGTTTATAGGAAGTGGTATGTGAATTGAAAGTCAAATGTCATGGTAAATTGATTAGAGTAGTAATCTTAAGTAGGAATGTGGGGAGTGATGGTGAGTGTCAGAACTACGGAGTTGGGGTGGGAGATTTCCAAATCTAACAGCCATTCTGTTAAGCACATGCTCTGGCTTCATACATGCAGTGAAGGAGAAAGGTCTGGGACCATCATGCTAAAGGAGTGTTCTCTCAATGATTCCCTGTTTTGATGCATTAAAAATATTTTTTAATCACACAAATAAGTACTACCTTGACTTTCAGGAGCATAGTATTTGAGGGAACACAGGAGGATCTAGTCCAAGCAAGGTGCAGTCATCTTGCCTTACAAGGCTAATTTAGACAGAGAGACAGGGTCTCACTAACTTGCCCTGGCTGGTCTTGCACTTGTGATTTCTCTGCCTTAGCCTCATGAGTAGCTGAGATTATAAACATGCACCACTATACCTGGCACCAGCTGTTTCCTGATTTGTAGTGATTTTTATTGTTACACTGTTACTTTTTAAAGAATATTTTCTATTGTCAGTTGGTTGAGTCCACAGATGTATCCCTTGGACATAAAGGGCAAGCTGAAAATATAAGCAAAGTCAGTTGCACAGTGATAGCCCAGTGGTTTGCTGGTAAATCTTTAATAGCAGGCTCTTCAGGGGTGAATGCCTTTATTTGTAGCATTTGCCAATTTTTGTGGGGTGAATATTTCCAATACTTGTCAGCTATCAATTTGAGTTCACTGAGTGTTGCTTGGGAGGATGAAGAAGGGATGATTAAGAAGATTTGCACACACTTGTGTTCCAGGACCTATGGGAAACCAGGCCAAGTTGGCTGCAGTGTAGCAGCAGACACTGACTTCTTTCCCACACATATCCACCTACAAATATACCTGATGGGTGCTATGGTCTGTGTGCCCTCCAAAATTCAGGTGTCAACTTAATAGTCAGTGTGATGGTATTAGGTGGTGGAGTCTTTTAAGAGGAGCTTAGGCCATGAGGATTCCTCTCTGGTGAATGGGATTCAGACCGTGTAAAAGAGGCTCCCTGGAGCATTCTGCTAGCTTGCCCTTCCACAGTGCCTCTCCCCTCCAGACTCTTCTGACTTTTTGATCTTGGTCTTTCCAGCCTCCAAAATAGTGAGAAATGAATTTCTGTTCTTTTTAAATTACCCATCCTGAGGCAGTCTGCAATAGTAACACGGATGGACTAAGAAAACCAGCAACCAGGTTGTACTATGCCAACCATGAACCCCTGGTAGCCAGGGATGAGAACTCCCTAATACGTCTTTTTTGTTCTGTTCTTTCTTCCCAAGGGCACAGTTGCTTTCTGTTTTCGAAGATGTTTCATTGTGCAATCAAGTACACTTCTTACAGTCTTGTTCCCATACATTTCCTCCCCTTTACAAACTTCTTTCTTTTTCACTGTTTTCCAATTCATGCTCACTAACTTAGAGATATTTCTTCTCCTCTCTCTTTTCAGTGCATCATTGAGTCAAGGAATTACCTCTATCATAACTAAGAAGAATAATGTATATAGTACACCTACTTAGGATAGAGAAAACCAGATGCTCTGAAATTAAATTAGAAATGATAAAGTCAGTAAACAGCCTTTGAAATCTTTTTATTCTTGGTAGATAAAGCCTGCCAAAATTTCTGACCAAGTCTCTACCTAACACCTCTAATCAAATTTTCTCTTCTTCCACCATCAGAATTGAATTTCACACTTAAAGGGTTTCTACTACTAGAGTAGTGTTTATTTGGCACTATTATAATGATATTTCATTGCCAGTGTATACTCTACTGGAAAGAACTTTTTGAATCTGGCTTAGGGAAACAAATCTTTCACAACTATTAATCTATATGAACAATCAGCTTCTTAATCTACTAATGTGAAAAATATATGTAGAGCACTAAAAAACTCGTTCCTAATGTACTTTTACTACATTTGTTTTCTATTTCAGAGCTTTAAATTTCAGGCATTTCCATATTTCCATTCTGATATGTCATATATATATATATATATGCAGCCTGAGGTATTGCTTCCTTAAAAATTTTCTCTAAATTGGCTCTCTAAATAAAATTACAGTTTTTTCTTGGCATCCAGGGGCAATTGGTTTCAGTATTCTGTGCAAATACCAAAATCTGAGGATGCTGAAGTCCCTTATATAAAAGAGCACAGTAATTGCATATAATCTACACACATTCTCCTATATACTTTAAATCATCTCTAGGTCACTTATAATAACCTAATATAATATAAATGTTATCTAACAGTTGTTATACTGTGTTGATTAGGGAATAATGACAAGAATAAAGTCTGTTCATGTTTAATTCAGTACAAATTTAATGATTTCTTAAAAAATAATTTAAACACTTTTTCAACCCACAGTTTGTTGAATCCATGGATGCAGAACCTGTGGATGTGGAGGGATGACTGCATATAAAACGAAAACTTTAAGTCACTACTAAAAACAGAAGACCGGGGTACCATTTACCCCACACAGAACCACACTTTAAGACATTTTGCAAAATACCTGTCCACATGTTTCCCACAATCATCTCTCACATCAGAAATGGTACACATTCCATTGGGGGGGGCACCTGTCTCTTTGAGTTGAGGCATAATATGGGAACTAATTTCTCTAGGATACAGCCAGCATCTCTCAATTAAGTGGTAAACTGAGGCCTTAAGAGACACCTTGTTCCAAGCCAGTTTTATATGCTGGGAGAGCAGCCTCTGCAATGAGATCTGAGGGCCAAGAAAGACCTGAAAGACTGGCTATTTATTGTTCTATTACAAAACTTATGTCAGAAACCTCTTTACTGGAACTTTTTTCCTTTAGCTAAGTGTCTTCCAAAACTTATGCATTTAGGGGAGGGTGGGATGAGAGAGATCAGCCAATGAGCTTTGGATATATTTTGGACTTACATGGGAGATTTATTAATTACTTATTTTTGTGGTACCGGGGAGGGAACCCAGAGCCTCCTGCATGCTAGACAAACACCTACCAATGAGCTACATCCCCAACCCAGGAGATTCTATTTAAAGAAAATCCTGGAGAGAAAAAATGCTTGAAAATCATTGATTATGTTAAGCTTAACTCATATGAAATTGCAAATACCTTTAAAGCACATTTCGACTCATACTACTGAAAAGGGAGTAGGAGATTTGATGGGAAAAAGAGAGAAGAAGCAAACCGCACCCATGAGTGGAGAGGGGGCCCTGAAAACATTAATCTGCTTCTAATCACAGACTTTGTTGGCTTTGCAGTTTTGACAAGGGCTGAACTTGTCTGGTTCTCAGAGGGACAGGAAATCACTGTCCCATCTGACTATAGGACCAAAAAATACAGAATGGAGCTAGAAATGGAACGGTATTTTCTTAAGGAATTAAAGGTGGTGGACGTGAAGTCCAGAAGTGAGAGACAACAACATGCATGCACAAAGCATGATGCAGCAATCAAGTTCTTCCATCTACATAACCTCACAAGGACACAGGGAAGGAGAGCAGGTGGGGAGCGTGCACTATAACCATGGTATCTGCTAAAGCTCAGAGATGTTATATGAATTTTCCCAAGGACACAAAGTGAATAAACGGTAAACAGCATGGTTTTGTTTAGCTGCTCCCCTTTTTCTAGATTCGGTCTCCTACCATCGTGCTAGACTGTGTCAGCTTGGAAGGTTATAAGGACCTGAAGATGCTGAAATCAAAGGGAAGCAAATGCATCTGTAAATAAGAAGTTTGAGTCAAACATATTGGGGAAAATATTTGTTGGTCCTTACCTGCTACAACATCTCTTAACATGGCTTTGAAAGCTGGGAAGTAGCTGCTCTGAAACTTGTCCAGGATCCCAGCCATGCCCCTCACCTTAATTGTTCTCAGTTGATTATAAATGGATTTCAGATCCTCATACCTGTAATACCACGGGGAAGGGTGGATCCAGGTGAGCATCAGGAAACACAAGTCACACCGCGCTGACTCACCCTCACACAGACCGAGAGAAGGCCTGCTTTGGGTGCTGCCACAAAAGCTGTGTTCCAACCTGAATAGCCAGGACATCTGTGCCAGGACAGTGAGGGCAAAAGTCTGAGTTGGGAACACAGGTTCAAAGGGGCAGCTCCAGGAAACTCTGCTGTGACCATCTGGTGGTTCAACAGCCTGGCAGCTGGAGGTCATTAGCTCTTGCAGGAAGATTGGGGCTGGGTGAGAGTAACGTTGTTAGAGCAAACCTGCTCTAGAAGGGCCCTACTACAGGTTAGCAAAATGGCCAGAAGCCAGGCAAGAGGATGGGAATCTCAGCATGGTGGTGCAAATAGGGCTGGTGCCCTGAGGGTGGCCTAGCCATGTGACGCGACATACTCTATTCCGCAACACACTCTATTCAGTGTGAGGACAGGGACATCTGCCTCCAACATCTGTCTGTCTCCTTCTGAGTAAAGACTATATCAGGACAATGATAAATAGGAGCAAAAATAGGGAGCAAGTAGGGGAATGAGCAGGAGCAATAATCAAGTACTTCTGGTCACCCTGTGTTTCAGGGTCATAGGGATACAGGGATTTCCAACCTTGCTAATGATGAGCTGGGACCCAGGGGAGGGCCCCTTCTGCAGTGCCTCCAAAAAGCCCTTCTTTTTCTTTTTTTTTTTTTATATGTGGGTACTGGGAGTCGAACTCAGGACCTCATGCTTGCCAGGCAGGCGCTTATGCCGCTGAGCTATCTCACCGGCCCCACTGTTCTTTTTCAGATCTTTACAAAAGGTATGTGCATCTACACTCAACTGTCCAACAAAGAAGGAGTCAAAATTAGAAGAAAAAATATGAGAGTAGATTAATTTAGCATGTAGTTGAAAAAGCCTTTGGTGAAATATCAGAAGATGTACCAACAGTAGTAACCCAAGACAGGAAGGATGACTATTGAAACCTGGGGAAAGAGTATATCTCCCAGTCCACAGAAAAACTATATTGACCCAGTGACACTGAGCTGCCTGCCCTAGAAGGATGAGAAATGTCTGTAAAGAAGAATCAGATACAGTGGTTAGCTACCCAAGGACAGCTCTGGCTTTATCCTCTGCAAGGCATCTTCTTCCAAGAATTCAGACATATACCTTCTTACCTACCTTTTTTTCCAGAACTCCAGTTCCACCTTGGGGGTGGGATTCTCCCCTTGTAAGAATGGTTGAGAAGACTGTCTCTTAAGCACCACCTGGACTTGGTGGGTCCACTTTATCACTGCAGACTCAATGGCATAGATGATTGACTTATCTACGGAATCCAAGCTGTGAAAGAAAAAAAAAAAAAAAACTGGAACATATGGAAATAATTTAAGTCTGGGTGTATTAGTTAGTTTTCCATTTCTGTAACAAAATTCCTGAGGCTGGGTAACTTATAAAGAAAGGAGGTTTATTACAACTCATGATTTTAGAGGCTGGAAAGCCAAGATCAGGAATCTCTATTTGTTTGGCCTCTGGTGAGGGCCTCATGGTAGATGGTATCGTGGGTATGAGTGTGAGAAGGATCACATGGCAAGACAGAAAGCCAAAGAGCAGAGAAGAGCCAATCTTTCTTTTCTACAGCAACACACTGCAGAGGGAACCAATGCCCCACAAGTTGTATGTTAAGCCCCTTGGAGGGCAGTGCCCTCAGTGACCTAATTAACTTGCACAGAGCTCCAGCCCTTAAAGGTACTACCACCTCCCAACATTGTCACATTGAGGACTAAGCTTCCAACACACAAACCCTTGCTAGACAAACAAAAATCATATTCAAACCATAGCACTTAGTGACCTCCAAAAAAGCACCACATGTTTTTAAAAACAGGAAATTCCAGCTGACCTTAGGTTTTTCTTTTTTGTCAGTAATAGACTCTCTTGAGTAAAGTCAATGAATTGTGCTGATCCAACATTATTCATACAGATTCAAGTGTTCATCAATATTTTGAAGACATGTGTACAAACTTAAAATGCCATCAAGTCTTCCTGTCAAGGCAAGCATACCTTGCAGAGGAGCTATTCAGATGACCACCCAACCTTGCTTGAATCTCACCAATGAGAACAAGCTCCCTACTTGACGAAGCAGCACAATCCTTAGTAGGTCACCTTTCCCAGGGAGAAAGTTTGTCTCAGCGTGGAACACACCTCCCTCCCTGCAATTTCTTCATTTTGCTCTGAGTTCTAATCTCTGCAGCGGGAGAAAATAGGTTACTTCTTCCTCCACAAGCCAACCATCAGCTTTTCCAATCCCGCCATCATGATTCACTCTGTCTTTGCTTTTCCAATGAAGAATGGAATTTTCAAGATTTCCTCCCCTATACATCTTTTTAAATGTTGTTTTAGATATCTTGTACCTTGAGTAACTAATTTAAGGATAACAATACGCAATGTATTAACCATTGTTAACCTCCTATTATGTTGTTTTGAGATTTTGTTCTATTTTTTTTCTTTAAAATTAAAAAAAAACAGCTACATTTAGAAAGGAATACAAATTTTAAAAATTCATTTTGGCTGCCCTTTCACATCATTTTAACTGAAATTTATAAATGTCAAGCACCAAGGGCATAGTGACAAAGAAAGGGAGTGTGTCATTCACATCTTTAAGACGGAAACCCACCTTCACTTAATTTAATTAAGTTCATATTTGCTGAGAAATGATGTGGCCCAAGTGATTATGAAAGGTATTAAAAGGAGAAGATACTTGCTTTCCCCAAAATGATACAGGCTTTGGGGAAATAATCAAATTAAACAAAGGGAGACAAACTCAACAAGGATTATACATACACACTGAATGTCATTAAGTTAAGGTATAAAGGGACCAGAAAAAGGGTACTTTAAATTTATTTATTTTGAAAATTGGATATTTTTATTAAATCATGATAAGTTTTTCAGTTAAACAGGAAATTACTTCAAAGTGTATATGTAGCAAATTACTTCTAATAGAAAAAAAAACTCATTACAAAGCATATTGCTGTTTGCATGCATTACTTATTCTTCAGATGTATCATGGCTCCTGAATGAACAATGGCAATAATATACTGAGAAACTCCTGGCAATACTGCAAACTAAGCTCACGGAGGAAGAAGACCACCTGTTGCCACAAACACACAGCAATGCTGGACAAAAATATACCAAACTATATTATTTATACACATAACATGCTTTGATAAAAGAATCTCAGGGGACAGAAGCAATTACAACTCAAAACTGGAATAGTAATTGGGAGCTGATGGTGGGTACAACTTCTGAAAGGAGATGAGGCTGGTGTTTTAATACCCACTCAGGAACAGGAAGCATGGCTCCTCAGAGAAGCTAAATTTATTTCTATTTGAAAAAACTATTTCCAGGACCTGAAAAATGTCTGCAGCTGCTGGGGGAGAGGTTTGGGGTGGCAGTAGGGAGGCTGAAAGCATAACAAGAGGCACCAGAGTTAGTGCTGTGACATTACATACTGAGTAAAGGAGGGGTGCAGCCTCTATGGCTGGACCTGGGTCTTTGCCAACAATGAGCTGCTATTCGGATGAACAAAATACTGAAATCAGTGTGGCTGCTCTCAGCCTGGAAATGATTCTGAACGGAAAGAAGGCCGCACTGCTGTGATAGCTTTAAAAGGCTTCAGGCCAAGGGACCAGGTCTAGGGATGCAGTCAGCGTGAACATACACTCTAAGGATGCTGGCAAACAGAGCAGACAGTGGGTTTGTGTGCAGAGTGAGAAGTTGTGCAGCATCAGGAATGGAAAAGTCATTCAAAGCAAACATTCCGATAAACCAGCTCGTCTCGTATCTCAGAGGCCCAGATGGCCAGGCTGGCTGTACTTACACTGTCTCACTTTTGGGATCCACAAATTCCACATTTTCTGAGCCTACTGGAAGAGGCAGGAATGTTCTCCCCTTCATTTTTTCCAGGATAATGAAGAGGTCACTCTGGAGGCTGTGGGCATGCCTCCTGACATCTTGGCATACCATGAGGGGCCAGTCTAAGTGGTTCTTCTCATTGGCCAGGACAGGTATAACAACCTGTAATGGGTACACAGTGAACAGAGGCATACATTCTATGCTGAGAACTTACAGAAAGACTGTTCTGAATAAAGGTCTATGAAGTGATACATACCTTTCTGAGAGTTACTGTACTATAAGGCCTTGACACCTGATGAAATATGGAGGGCCTCAAATAGCCTACCTACAAGGATTCCTCCCTACTCTGTTCTTATGGATAAGGTCCCCAAGCCAAGAGACCCACCTTACTGAGGAGGGACCAGACATAGTTCCTCCTTATCCCTGAACTTCAGCTGGACCTCTCTGCCAGGTTGTAGGGTTACCAGGGGATACCTCTTGATGCTATAAAGTGAGCCTCCCACAGTCCCTGGGGGTTCAGTCTGTTCCCAAGTGCAACTCCAATATGGACCTGCATGGTCCAGTGCCTTCCTCCCCTGGTTGTATGTATATGTGATTAATAAACTACGATCCATCTCATTTACCCTATTTGGTTGTTTTGTGTTCAGCCATCACCATTAACCTGAGGCAGGAATCCTCCCCTCGTCAACAGTGTGAATACAAGCCAAACGAAAGAGTCACACACACACACACACACACACACACACACACACACACACAGACCGATTCAGGTGAAGATAACAATCTGTCTACAGTTGTTATGATGGGGAACCCTTAAGCAAAATTATGAATCTTTTTCTTTAGCAGTATTATTATTATTTTATCAGTACATGTTTGGAATGCATAATGAGTATATTCATTGTGAAAAGTTGGTACATGTACATATCACATCTTAATTATTTTTGCTTCCCTCTCTCCCCCTTCTTCTTTTTTCCCTCCATCTTTATTTATTTATTTATTTATTTATTTATTTATTTTGTGTGGGTACCAGGGGGTCGACCTCAAGACCTAGTGTGCCAGCAGGCGCCCGTGCCGCTGAGCGATATCACCGGCCCCTTTTTTTGTATGTGGGATCCGGGAGTCGAATTTGGGCCCTCGCGCTTGCCAGACAGGCGCTTACACCGCTGAGCCATCTCACCGGCCCTCCCTCCATCTTTAGAGTGAACATTAGCTAATTCTGGCCACTGGACATAGCTCCTCTTCTTTTGGGACCCAACCCCAAATCTTGAGGTAGGCATGGAACCAAATCTGAGCCAATGAGAGTCAGACCAAAGTCTCTTATCTAAACACTTCAAGGCAGGGATGTCTTCTCGAGGCTACTAGTCTGGAGCTTTGGGAGGTCATTTCTTCTCAAATAGAGCCTTAGACCGAAGTCCACAGGAGGAGGAAAGAATGTACAGAGGACAAAGACCAAGTCTTTGTGGCTCTTTAAATCAAGCTGCTCCTGAATTGCTTGAGCTAGTTTAAATTGAGTGTCTGTCACTAACAACTTTAAAAGTTGTCAGCACAACTCACTAGGAACCTCTATTAAAATCACATTACTATTGCAATAGGAATAATAGCAAGACAGGCAATCTGAGGGTCAGGTAACATGCTGAGGAGCCCACCAAGGAAATAATGAGAAGGTCACATAGATCCATATAGCTGATAGGTTCTATAGATGACCAATAGGACCTGGAAGGTGTGAAACAGAAAACCTAGACAACATATGTTAAAGTATAGACATTTTCTTTGCCTGGTATTTCTGGAAACATTCACTGAGAACTTATAGGAACAGAGAACTCAAAAAGGAAAAAAAAAAAAAAAAAAAAGAAAAAAAGGTCACAAGATAAATTCTATCATGTTCGTGGTAAGAAAAAGACTCTTTGGAGCCAAGGCAGAAAGTTTAACAAGGAAAGAGGAAAAACTGGTATTTTCTTAGGATCTCAAAGGCAGCAACTATATGTCAGTGATCCTTATATACAAACTGTTGTCCCTTAGGATCCGGCATCTACACAGTACTCCACGGAGGTTTATGGAGGTCTGCTGTCTGAAGAAAGAGTGATAAGTGGACTTGGGTTGGACTTCAGAGGGCTTGAAGTGATAGAAAAATAGCAAATGTGAAAACTCTATGAAATGAAAGTTGACTCATCCATTTACTTTATAAGTACTAAGCCTTTACTATGTGCTAGTGCTGTTCTAGGTGCTAGGAGGACACATCGGTGGACGAAACAGACCACAGTTCCTGACCTCAAAAAGTTTATGTTCTAGGAAAGAAGCAGTCAATAAACAATAAGTTCTGTGAATAAAGATAAAACACGGAGGGCAATCAAGGGTATGAGGTGGAGAGGATGCAACTATGAAGGTCAGTGCAGGTGTCGTTGCGAGGAAAGCATTTGAACAAAGGCAGGAGGAGGGGGGGAGTGCTTTGCAGATCCTTGGAAGAAGTAGATTGCAGGTAGAAAACACAGCAGTGCAAAGGCCCTGAGGTTGGAGCATGCCTGGTGTGATCAAGGAGCAGTGTTGAGGCCAGTGAGGTTGGAACAAGATGGGCAAAAAATAAGGTTAAGTCAGGGGTCAAATCACTTGCTGACTTGCTTGTAGGATTCTGGTTTTTACTCTCAAAGAAATGAACATCATTGAAAGGTTCTGAGCAAAGGAGTGACATGGCCTAACACCTTTTAGCAGGATTATTCAAGCTACTGCAATGAGAATGGATTATAGGGGGCAAAAGTGGAAAAGGAGGTCTGGTGAGAAGTTACTGCTGTTGTACAAAAGACAGTGGCTTGGCGCAGGGTTAATGATCAAGATGCAAGACATGCAACTCACCTCTTTCTCTCTTTCTTCCTCTCTCTCTCTCTGTGTCTGTCTCTATCTCTCTCTCCCTCTCCCTCTCTCCCTCTTCCTCTCTCTGTCTCTCTCTGTGTGTCTCTGTCTCTGTCTGTCTCTTTCTCTTTCTTTCTTGCCATACTGGGGATTGAATCCAGGGTTAGGCGAGTGCTGTACCACTGAACTGAGATACGTCTCCAGCACCAGATATAATCTGATTCTATATAAATTTTAAAGGCACAGCCAATGTGAGGTGTTATGAATTGGTTCTAGAATTGTGAGAGAAAAAGAGAGGTGTGCATTACTCCCAAACTTAAGCAATAGAAGAACAGAGTTGCCATTAACGGATGTGGGGGAGAATAAGGGTGAAGTTCTTGAGAGAGGAGCAGGAGGTTGCATTTGGAAATGATAAAATTTGATGTCTGTGATGGACTTCAAGCTGGAAACGTGGAGTAGGGAGTTGGATATGCTGGGGGGTGTTCAGAGAAGATAGGGCTGGAGGTAAAGCCTTTGGAGGTGTCAAATACAGAGGGCTTATAAAGTTTTGAAATTGAATGAGAGCCTTCAAGGGAAAGTATATACGGAGAAGATGTCCCAGGAACCAGCACTAGGGCCCTCCAATGTTAAGAAGCTGGGAAGAAGAGGAGGCACACCAGATTTGATCAAGTGGAGATCATTTAGAAACACTGCCGAGTTCTTTCATTTCTCTTCTGAGGAGGGTAGGAATGAAAGCCTTCTGACTGGATATGAGATGAGACAGAAGCCTGGGCCATGGTAAAAAGGACACACATTCCAGAATTCTGCTTTGAATTGGATCCTAGAAATAGGGTGACAGCTATGAGAACTATCCAGTGGAGAGGGAAATAACAAGAATAGAGGAGAGATGGGGAAGTTGCTACAGTGGAATTCGGGACAAAAATGGCAGTTTTAGGCATAGGGTTGGCATCAGACAAGAAAGACAGTACAACTGTAGCAACAAGAGGGATGGTTGTGTGTATGGATTTTGGCAGATGGGGTAGACATAACAGTTTGTGGAAATTTTGTTCTATTATTTCCATTTCCTTTGCCTTTCAAAGGAAGAAGAAAGACCATCACATAGTGAGGTTGAAAGAGAAAATTTTGGACATTTGAAGATATGAAAAAAAGAGTGTGAAATGTGATCTAAAATACTAAGAAAATAATTGGAAAGAATATATAGGATGTTTGTTGGGAAAAATAAAAGGCCTACTAGAGATTCAAGGTCCAAAATTTAAGTGGAGCCCACTGACTTTTTCCTAGTGCCATTTAGTTTCATGGTACCGATACAGAGTAGGGAGGGGGACTTAACCGGGACTGTGGTGTTGCCCAGTGAGTGGCCACAGTGAAGTAAAAACAAGTCCGGAGTTGATGCAGGGAATGATGGGAATGATGGAGTGTAACACTCGTGCTGAGTAGGGGATAAAACACGGATGTGGGTGAGGAACAGGAGGAAGGCAGCAGGCCCAGTGGATTGGAGGTGCCAACAGGGTCACAGCACTGTTGTAGTTAAGGTATGAGAGGGAGAAAGTTGGAAAGGGAGGAGCAGAGGTGCATAAAACTGGATCATGGGGGTTCTCAGTGATGCAGGACTGGAAAGATGTAGGAGAGGGATACTTAAGATAGGAGGGACAGGATTTCTGGAGGAGAAAGATTCAGGGAACCCAGAGGCCAAGTCATTAGAAAGAACAGTTGTATGTCTATTGAAATAACCACACGTTAAGATAGAAGCAACGTTGGTCAAAGCCCCAGGGGTCAAAATCACGGAGAAAGAAGGGCTCTGCCATCAGCACAGGATGCAGCAATGAGGGTGAGCAACCCTCATTTTATCTGAAGATAAAATGTTCAAACTCGAGGTTATTTGACCTGCATGGGGAAGCAGCAAAGAGAAGTAAGGATGATACCCGTTTCACCTCCAGGCTCATGGGTGAAAGGGCAATGGGGGATACAGTCGAGTCCTCAGGGAAGAGCCAGGCTAGAATACAGCAAAATAACAAGGAACCATCAGAGAAGAGGATTGTAAATGGATACATAGTGACGGTGACTTTTGTCTTTTATGAAACACCTACGATATGACACAGTCTGTCCCAGGTGTCTTAATATATAAAAACTACCTTTCACAGCAAACCTGGGAGACAGCTGGGACCTGAAAGAGTAGGCTTACCAGCTCACGTCATGCTGTTGAATGTGACAGAACCAGGGTTTGAAGAGAGGTCTACCAGACTCTAAATTCCTCACTTCTGTTCAAAACACAAAAATCCTAAACAGCAGCCAAATCTCAGAACACTAGTAAAAATAATCTGGCAACAAGGATCAGGTGGTTGGGAGGAGGAGAAAAGAATGAGGAAAACCAGTTACTAAATTGTTAGAGTTTCCTTCGAACATTTTTAGATGCATATTCTCTCCTTGCGCTAGTGTAATGTGACAAAGATAATGTTGAAATTATAGCTTTTTCTCCTTGTCTACACCTCCCCCAACCACACACACACACACACACACACACACACACACACACACACACAGCAGGAAGACTTCTCTCAGCCAGGTGAGTTATTTGGGTTTAGTAGTGCTGAGTAGAAAGGTGGAAGGAAAAGGGGAGCAAGCAGCCAGAGGCTGTGCTGAATTAAAGGTACTGAAAGGGAGGAGGTGGTTGGACTTTGGACTGGAGGGCCTGGAAGGGGGGCCTTGGCAGATGGGAGGTGAGCAAAGTTTCCCAGGGACACCGAGTCAGCCTCAGCTGTGTAATAGGGTGGGTAAGAGAACAGAGGGTTGAATGAACTAAGGATTCCTGCTACAGGCTTTGACAAATGCAAGTAAAGGATCTGAGGTGTTTTTAAAATGAATTATTTTTATTTAAATTTTAAATAGATAGTACATTTACATGGTACAAAATTGTAAACGTACAAAGGCTTTTGAAGCAAAAAATAAAACTTCTACTTACCCCTATATCTCAAACACTCAGTTCCCCCAGATTGGATTACTTGGTTAGAGTGTCTTTTCTGTCCTCGCTTCCTCTCTCCCCTATCTTCCTAGTATAAATGGAGTATACCATACATACAATTCTGTACTTGTTTAAAAATTTTCTTATACTGTACCATTATTCACAATAGCTAATATACGGAAACAACCTAGATATTCAAGACAGATGAAGAGATAATGAAAATGTGATAAGAACCATATTCAGCTTTTAAAAAAAGAGAAAGTCATGACTGTTATCATTTAGATCTCGAATGTTCCTTAAATGTCTTGTGTTCAGAGGTGGGGCTTTGGGAAGGCGATTGTTTCATGGGGGCACTGTACTCATCAGTGGATTGATGCACTGATGAATTCATAGCATAGTGTGCTTTTAGGGGTTGGGTATTGGTAAGAAGAGGCGGGTCACTGGGGGCATGATCTGGAAGTATATATGCTTGTCCTCAGCCCCTCCCTTCTCTCTCTGCTTCCTCGCTGCCATAAGGTAAGCAGCTTTACTCTGCTATGCCCTTCCACCATGATGTTTCTGCCTTGGAGTCAGCTTACCATGGACTGAATCCCTCTGACCATGAGCCAAATTAAACCTCTCATTTAAATTGTGAGTGTTGGGTATCATGTCCATCAATAAGAATGCTGACTAATATACTGATGTAACCAGCTCCATCTAGCTCTTGAGTTCTTGTTTTTGGGCAACAAAGATTAAAGTCAACAAAACAGCAACCGGCAAGTGATGGGGAATAGCCAAATGTGTGTTTATTAGAAAGAATAAAAGGAAAAGCTCCCCACTAGTTGAGAAGGGGTTCCACAAAGGTGGACACCATAGATGTTAAAGTCCAGAAACTTTCTATACAGTTTTTGTATAGATCAGTGGTTGCAAACCTATGGGACACATGCCGCAGCCAGCTGTTTGTTATCACTGAAAGCTCTAGAAGGTTCACCATCACTGGTGTAGGGGAACGTGACAAAATGCAGGGATGCTTCTGGTTGTAGGCAGGTCTCCGATGTCCAGAATGCAAGCTGCTTCGTTTGCGTTTCACTTCCTTCAAGGCTTCTCCCACTTGTTTAGGGACCCGTTATTTGTCCCTTGCATTCCACTAGGTCCTGATAGTCAGTTTGCTTAAGTTAATTATTCTGGGGCCCTCTGGTATGTTAATTCACTTAAGCCTTGATTTCAGTTTACTTTAGGTTAACTATTCAAGACCTGTGCCCTATCTGCCTAACTTTCCCTGTCTCTTTGCTTCACTGGCATATGTGTCAGTAGGGATGAAACTTGAGGACATTTGGATAAATGAAATAGCCAGAAACAAAGTCAAATACTGCACTTACATGAGGTACTTAGAGCAGCCATTATTCATAGACAGCATAGAATGGTGCTTGCCTGTGGGATGTGGGAAGTGTCGGGTGGTTGTAAAGTTTCAGGAATGCTGGAGAGGGAAATTCTACGTATCTGTCATACAATAAGGGATTTGTGTTTGACAATACCGGAAATTGTGGAGAAGATGAATTTCTATGTTATGTGTTTTTTTTGCTGAAATAAAATGTTACCTTAAGGAGTGTTCCATATCAATCATTCTTTTTAATGGATCCACAGAATTTCATTGTATAGGTGGGCCATAATTTATCCACCCAGTCCCTGACTGAGGAATATTCAGTTTGTTTACAATCCCTTTCAAAGCAGCAAGAAAATGATTGCATATTTGAGGGTTTGAATTATTCTAAAATTACTTTTAGTTGCGGTACTACATAATTTTTAACCATAACACAGTTTGGAGATGGGCCCACTGCACTAGCCTGTGTCTTGTCTCTGAAGCTCTGTTCATGCCCGCATACCTTGAAAGTCAGCTTGCTCTCTACTTATCCTGAGCATTCTCCTTGTTCAGGAGCCAGTTCAACACTGAAGTCCAAGTGTGTTTCTCCGACAACATGCACGTTTCATCTCTGAACCCAATAATACTTTCTACCATCATTCATCTGGGCGGTTGACGCAAGCTTGGACTTCTTCTGGGATGGTGTCCACACAGTGCATGGTAGAAAGACCGTGAGGATTGTTAAACTATTGAAATACTTCCATACCCAGGAATAAGCCCAGCTTCTCCGGGACCCCTGAAGGCTCTTTTATCCATCTAGCCCCTTTCCTTAGAACTCCTCCTCCCCACAGCTTCCTGATAAAGCAGTTAAAAGGCCAAAACTTGATATTGTAGGGAACATCCAGGGCTTGGCTCTTGCACGGGGGCCAACTTTGAAGCAAGCTCTATTCCCACCCGGTAACTGTCTTAAATAAATATTTTGAATACGGGAGTAATTGCATGTTTTGGCTCTTTAAGCATTTTACGGAAGGGGACTTGTCTTTTATTACTTTGGAACTTTGGGGCTCCCCAAAAGTCACTATCATGTGAAAAATCTCGTAATCAGAACTCTGTATATACTAATTTCACAGTCTGCAGCACCCAGGGCACCAACCTTCACAAGCACATGTCCGACTGGCAAAGAAGTTTGCTCCCATCCCAGTAGGTTTAAGTGGCCCCAGAATCTTCCCGGAGCACTTTGGAGTCTCCTGCCCTCTCAAGGCCTCTGCTATGGTGCCACCAAAGCGCTCCATAACCCATAATAGGACCTTTATCCCTGAACTCCTAACAAACGCCTCCGAGTGTTGGTTGGGCATTTCCAAAAGGTTGCCCAATTTCCGTGGACACAGGGCTGACCCTTGGTGAAGTGCAATGCTATGAATGAAAGAGAAAATCAAAACCATCACCTCCACCTCCACTCCTCTGCAGAACTAACACTGTTTCACCTCCTTTTCATCCTGGAAATGCTTACTTTTAAGCATCCATGGGTCAGTAGAGCTACTTCCACGTGCACCACTCCTGGTCCTGAGACCTTCCCAACTAAAAGGAGGGATTTCTAAATAGTGGTCAGGTCTCAAGCACTCTTGAAGCCAGACCTGGAATGACCCAAGTCTTAATCTCTTCCCATTCCCATTCGCATTCTGGCCTGGCCTCCTCCCAGACTTCCTCCACTGCCCATCGTACGGCTCACTCACCCCATCTACACCTCAGTTGTAGTTTACATCCATCTCCGATTTTCCACTAGCACTCTGGCTCTGCCCTAACCCCATCCAGTTTTTACCCTACACCGGAATTCTGCGCCGGGTCTTCGCTCTGCCTCTTGGCCCTCCCCCGCAGCCTCGCCCCGCCCCGTCTGGCCCCGCCCCCGCCCCCACGGCCCCTCCTCCTCCCACCCCGCTGTCAGCAGGCGAGGGGCCACCAGCCCTCCCTCACCTCG
Organism: Erethizon dorsatum; assembly: GCA_028451465.1. Classification (NCBI taxonomy): domain Eukaryota; kingdom Metazoa; phylum Chordata; class Mammalia; order Rodentia; family Erethizontidae; genus Erethizon; species Erethizon dorsatum. The sequence goes on from CM051826.1 coordinate 27,969,742, forward strand.
GAGAATAGCGCTGCTAGGTGCTCCAGAGGCGCGGCGGGCAGGTCCCCGCAGATCACTGCCCCGCGGAGGCTGGTGGGCCCTGGAGGCTCGGGCCTGGTGCGCAGGAAAAAAAGCCCCTTTGCGCGAGCCGGGCCGGACTGGGGTCCCGCGTCCATCCCCAGTCGCATCGCCAGGCCCCCGGGTCCGGGCCGCACCACCAGCAACGGCAGAGGCCCCTCTGCTGCATCGCGGCCCAGGAAGGCCTGGAGCAGATGCTCAGCCTCGGCTGTCGCCGTGCAGCGCTTCCAAGCACCCGCCGCCGGCCGCAGACTCTGAGCCACGTAGGCCCCCAGGAGACGCAGTCTCGGGTCGGCGCCGGGCTCCTCGTCCGCGTTCTCCGCCGCTAGCAGGACCAAATCCTCCGCGCTCTGCATCGCGCGCGGCCTCTGGCTGCATTGGTTTCCCTAGCGACGGGGACGCGGCCAGGAATTCCCTCCTCCGCTTCCTTCCTATTGAGCCAAGGACTCCTGACCCCTCCCCTTCCAGGCAAATAAGGTAGGCGGGAGGGGGACAACGGGAAGGGGCGGGGTCGCGTCACTGTTGCTAGGAAACCAGCGGAGGCTGCAGCTTAGTGACTGGTATGGTGGATGGGAGTTGCCCTGGGGTGACTGTGGCCCGTAATAGTTTATTAGTGGGGTGTGTGGAGTGAAGAGGAGGTCAAGCATATAAATGCTGTTAAGGATCCTTTTGGCGAAGGTCCGCTTACATTCCTCAGAGGTCTCCAGACTGTACATTGTATGATTCTTTCACATCTCTCCTAAATGTTTAATTTACAAACTTAAACACGATGCCAAATCATAAAAGAGGTGTACGAAAATTCAATGAAGTTTTAAACATTTTTCTTCCACGATAACGACTGAAGGATTTTACTTCAGAACTGTGCCGTCCAATAGAATTTCTGCCCATGACGAAACTGTTCTAGATTTGGGCTGGTCACGGGTGGGCGTTATGGACATAAAAGTGCTGGTGATGCAGAGGAGTTGAATTTTAAATTTTATTTAAAAATGAATAGGCGTATGTAGCTAGTAGTTGTCGTATTGAACAGCCTGTGCTCATAATTTTTTTTAGGAGGGTAACAATGGTTAATACATTGCATATTGTTATCTTTAAATTAGTTACTCAGGGTACAAGATATCAGCTTTCAATTATTCAAACAATATTAGCACAAACCTTTCTTTTCAATGAACTAAGAGAAATTAGTAGTGTATCTATCTTAACTCATATATATATATATATTTAGCTCATAATTTTAATGTCAATTATTTAAAAGTTTTTTTTCAGTGCTTTCTTTTTGCCATGTCTTAGGCATGTGCTTCATGTGCCAAAAAGGTAATCATGCTCCGAGATCCCTTTGATTCCCATGGACATGCTCCCTATCAATTCTTCTAAAATTTGGCAAAGCTCTTAAAAATATGCAGGGTGCTCAGAGCATCCTCATCCTGTCCTCTGTCTAGATTTGTCTTCAAAAAGAGATAAAACGAAGAAACCTTGTCTGACCTCAGAAATTAGCATTTGACATCAGCTGAATCTTTCTCCATGATCAGGATAAATAGTTTGACCTTTTGCATGCGTGGAAGGTGAAGATGTGCAGATGCCAAGGAAATGGACAACTTAACACCAGGCCTAAATGTTTGCAGGGAGCTCCTGTTTACCCCTCCACTCTGATTTTAGTCACCTCCCAGGGACTGCAGTTTCTGGGCAAGATGAAAGTTTATAAGTTTATCATAGGCTTCAAAGGAATAGAAACAGAAGAGCAACTATCAAAGGCAGCTTGGCTAACAACAGTCCCTCAGGAAAACACCAGTGGATGGAAGGTAAAATGATTGATCTCATAGTTGGGACACAGGAGGTAATGTGATGAAAAACGTTCACATTAGAAAATGGATCTCTGTGTCTATAAAGAATTTTATCACTTCTGGATTAAACAGTAAGCAGACTAATTATGAAGAAAGGGAAAAGTGGGGCACTTAAAGGACTTTTATGATCAATTTGATAATTGACATTTCAAAAAAAGCATCAGGGGAAAATAGAAATGTCAGAGGTTTCTTACACGTGTCATCGTTTTATGTAGTTTCCTATTTTTATGCACACAGGGAGGCATTATTATCATTTTGAGGCCTGGGGCCTCCAAGTGTATCAATCCTGCTCATGTTCTGCATTCAGAGTGAATGTGAGGACATTCGCTTCCAGCAAACCTTAAAATAAAACTTGTGCCACCCTCACCATGGCCATTTTTTGTCCTTTGTCTCCTTTGTTCTTTTGCTCCAATGGACATAAAAATAGAAACAAAGGGGCCCATGAAGATGACTTGTAGATATCTGTCTGAGGGTAAAGGGTCCTGAACACTAATCCCAGGTGTTGTTTTTGCTTTTCTCCGTAAGACATTTTCTTTCCATTTTAGAAGATGAACTGGGGGGGGCGTCTCTACAGCCTTTATTGGAAACAATCAAGTTTCTTTATAGCATGTAATTATGTAAGAAAAATGGGCCGGTGAGATGGCTCAGCGGCGTAAGCGCCTGCCTTGCAAGCGCGAGGGCCCGAGTTTGACTCCCGGATCTCACATACGAAAAAGGGGCCGGTGATATCGCTCAGCAGCATGGGTGCCTGTTGGCGCACGAGGTCCTGAGGTTGACCCCCCGGTACCCACAAAAAAAAAAGAAAAATAGTGTATTAGTTATCTATTGCTGTATTACAAATTACTCCAAAATTACTCCAGACCGATAAACTTTTTATCTCATAGTGTATCATGGATTATTACCTTGAGAGTAGTTTAGCTTAGTGGTTATGGTTCAGGATCTCTCATGATGCTGCAGGCAAGATGTCATCAGGGGCTGTATCGTTTAAAGGCTTGACTGGTCTTGGAAGAGCCATTTGCACTCACATGGCTTGTGGGTCAGTGCTGGCGTGGGCAGGAGGCTTTGCTTTCTCAGCGTGTGGAGCTCTCCATTAGGTACATGAGCTGTTAACACTGTACTTGGCTTCTCCCAGACCAAGTGATCTAAGAGAGAAAAAGACAGAAGTCACATTCTCTCTTATGACTTAGCCCTGATACACACTACCATTTCTATAATAATTCTATGACTTATAGAAGTTTGTCTTATTAAATGTGAGAGGGAGCACACAATGACGTAAATGGCAGGGGAAAAGAATAATTGGGCGCCATCTTGGAAGCTAGCTACCACAAAAGCCTCCTGCCCATGCCAGCACTGACCCACTAACCATGTGAGTGGGCCATCTGGTAAATGGCTCCTCCAACACCAGTCAAGCCTTGAACAATACAGCCCCTGATGACATCTTTTTTTTTTATGTGGGTACCAGGGGTCGAACTCAGGACCTCACACTTGCCAGCAGGTGCTCGTGCCACTGAGCAATATCACCGGCCCTTGCCCTTTTTTTCTTTTTATGTGGGTACTGGAAGTCGAACTCAGGACCTCGCGCTTGCCAGGCAGGTGCTCATGCCACTGAGCTATCTCACTGGCACCCCCTGATGACATCTTGCCTGCAACATCATGAGAGATCCTGAACCATAACCACTCAGCTAAATCATATGTTGAAATTCGTTGATATGCTACTAATGGATATTGAGTCTAAGTCAGCCTTCCACAAAAATATCTCAAAATAATGATGGAAATACTAATTTAAAGAACATACATGCACTACAGGAATAAGTCCTCTGAGAGCCATCTTGGATGCTACTCAATGGCATATCAGTTACAAACCAGGACATACTGGACACATTGCAGCAAGAGAATCCGGGTGTGAGGAGGCATTCATAAGAATATTGATAGCTGTGTTGTCTATAATGGTAAAGTACTGAGAAGCAACCCAAGTGACTACAACAATTAAAAGGACAAATTATGTTCTTTATTAATCATGGAATGAAATACCATATAGCAGTGCAAATGCATGGATGATAACCATGTGCATCAACATGGTTGAATCTTCAAACCAGAATGTTGAACCAAAAAGGCGAGTTGCAGAATTCCTTCAGGGTTCTATTTATTAGAAATTTTAAACAAAGTAACAAAGGGAATTTTGTTAAAGGAACAAATATATGTAAAACACTTTTATAAAGTAAGGGAATGATTATCACATTATTCATTTTTTTTTTTCTGAGAAGAAGTATCACTATGTTGCCCAGGGTTGGAACTTGGGATCCTTCAGGCTCAACCTCCCAAGTTGCTGGTATTACAGGTATGGGAAACTACACTTGGCACAAGATTCAGATTTTGACCACTTCTCAGGAGACCAAAGAAGCATGGATCGATGGGGCACACTGACCTTTTAAGTTCCTACTAATGTTTTATTTCTTAACCTGGCTTATGGGTTTTCATTTTTATCATTCTTCTTAAGCTGTACATATTTATTATGTACTTATTTGTGTACCTATATCACTCCAAATAAAAAATAAATAAAAAGTAAATGTGTCATTCTGTGGGCTCTGAATATTGTGGAGAAATTCATCCAGTTACTGAAAATAAATGGATTATTACTCATTTTAATGCTCAAAATTCATTATATATGTGAAATTACAACCAAATAACCTTTACAATTAAATTGTATAGTGAAGTATATTACTAATGACTTCTTTATCATCAAATCCAGTAGGCACTTTCAGCCTTTATCTTATTCCACTTCATGGCTCTGTTCAACCCAGTTGACTCTTGATTCATGGTGTACAAATATTTTATTCTTTTGCCTTTATCACAAACACTCTCTTAGTTTTTCTCCCTCCTGTGTGACCACTTCCTCTCATTTCCTTTGACTACTTTCTCTCTGTCCCTTCAAAATCAGTGTTGTTTAGCCATCTGCTTCTCATCCTCTAGTCTTCTTAACTTTCAAATCTCTCCTCGAGGAATTTATTCACTCAACACAACAATTCTTCCCTTTATGCCAATGGTTCCCACATCCTTATCTCCACTCCAGACTGTAGATACAAACTTTTAAGGTTACACCTGTTTTCCCTGAAGCCTCTGTAGAGATTGTTCCATTGCTTTCTGGAACTTAGCGTGGAAAAGAAGTCTGAAGCCAGCTTGATCTTTGTACTTTTGTAGGTAATCATTTGAACACATAAGGATTTTTTTCTTTCCCTGTTTTCTTTTGTAATTTAAAAAAATATCTAGGAAAGAACTAAAATTACATTGAATCAATTTCTGCCTGAAATTAAAAGAGGCCACTCTGCTCTCATAATGAAACATTTCTTCGCAGCAGGAATAATTATTCTATGGAATCTTGGATTATTACTTATCTTCTGTTTGCACTCTCCGATCTGGTTTTCTGGTGATGTAAACTAATAGTTATGAGTAGGGAGTACATTTTGAGACATTAATTGAAGTTTTTCATTTCCATGTGTTTTTATGTTATGCTATAGCTCTCCACCCAGTGAGTTAGCAACATTTAATGCCTCAGAGGAGTGTGGTTACGTCCTAAAACTGTGACTGAATAGTTTTTAAACACGTAACAGAGACAATAGCTGCAGAAGCCATGTTGTTTATTTACATATATTGTAATGGCCAAGCATTTACAGGGAGAAAAGTTTTATGTTGTTGCACTCCTTTGTTTTAATTCCAAGAACTTGGCTTTGAATATATTGGTGAGGGGCGAGTGTCTAGAATGTGTTTTCTAAACCACTGATGGATCAGAATGTGTGCTGCTGGGATGAGCAGAGAAAAGACAGGAGTGGGTAGGAGGGATGGAGAAATAAAGCAGAGGAGTGAGAAAGACCTTGGGTAAGGCTGCAGGATTCTTGATCCTTTCAGGTATGTCCAAGTAAGAGGATGAAATGGCAGCGACTGCAGAAATATGAGTGTTCAAGAGAAGGGGACACTTGAAGTGTGCTTTCCAGGGGAGTCTTAGAAAACTGCAAGCAAGTGAAGGAGCCCTACACAGCCTGGTCCCTGATGTTGGGGTGGCAGTGGGAAAGGAACCAGACAGCAATCTTTTGATGTTCACCTGACAATTGAGCCCTTAGTAGATATCATAATGAAGTCACTTGAATTTAGATATAGAAAAATAAAAATATATTTTGGAAATAAATGTCACCCACTTGAGAATAATTAAAGGCTAGTTATTCAAAGCTTTGCTATAGAGTAAGAGTCTGCTGCCATCACTTGCATTTTGGTGCAGTTCCAAAGGCAAGCAGAAGACAAGAAAAGATTTATGGCAGAAGAAATGGAAGTGTCAGGTGTGCCCTGATTGGAGGTTGTTGGCACAAAGAAGGTGGTGATGGGTTCACCCAAAGTAGGCATTTTACTAAGTGGTTAGGGGAGCTTGTCTGGCTTTCTCCAGTTAGTTCTAAACTAGAAGTGAGGCAAAAATGAGAAAAGCTGTCCATTACTTATCCTAATGGCCAAAGTCCTGGCCATTTGGGATCCATTAATGTAGTGGATATTTATTTGTTTATTTTTGCAGTATTAGCAATTGAACTCAGTGACCACTAAGCCCCATCTCCATCCCCTCCCCATCCCCCTTTTTAATTTTGAGACTGAGTCTTGCTGAGTTGCTCATCCTGGCCTTGAACTTTAAATTCTCCTGCCTCAGCCTTCCTAGTAGGTAGGATTACAGGTGGGCACCACCACGCCCAGCTATATATTCAGTTCTCAGTCTCTCTCTCTCTCTCTCTCTCTCTCTCTCTCTCTCTCTCTGTCTCTCTCTCTCTGTCTCTCTCTCTCTCTCTTAAAAATCTGAGCTTCGTGATCATGGGAAATCCATTACTCCATATTTATATTTCTTCTAGTGTACACTTACCAGAATCCAATTTATGTTCAGCCTCATCATTTTATCAACTTTTTTGCTTCCAATTCTGAAAGGATGGTGAGGATGTAGAGGTGAGATGGGTTAAGCTAGAGGATAGGAGGGAGTCAAATATTACTTTGGTTCCTTCACACACTTAGCACCCATGATGAGCATCAGGAGTCAGGAAATTCGACCCACTGCCAGTTATTGCAAATAGAATTCTACCGGAACAGAGCCATGCCTCCTTATTTGTATGATGTCTATGGCTTTTTTTCCCACTAGAAATGCAGAGTTGTGTAGCTGTGACTATGCAGAGAATATATGGCCCCAAATTCTAGAACATTTACTATCTGATTCTTTACAGAAAAAGTCTACTGGCCCCTACTTTACATTAGCAACTACCTAATCTTTTGGTTGGTAGACTCAGGTAGGGAAGCTATAAAACAGCTTCTGTTTCATGGAGAAAAACTCAGTGTATGTATAAAATACAAATCCGTGTGCTCTTCTTGTAACTGCTCACCATTCTTTGTATAGGAAACTACCTCCACCCCCAGATCATATCCAACTCCACCCCCTGTCCAGATACCTCTGGGAGGGTTTAGCAGTCCCCAACTCAGTGCCTGAAACAGGTGACTCAGTCTAAGCTCAGATCATTGTGTGCCCCAGTCTTAGTCATGAAAGTGCAAATGGGTGTGTAATCCCATCAGGAGAGTGGAGTTAGACCCAAACTTTGGTTTGACTGTTGGGGTAAGGGAGGACTTTCTATTTCCTACTGGGCTTGGACCTGGTGGGATGAAGCACAGAGCTGATGCAGCAGCATTGGCTGCATGAGGGGAAGGGCTATATGGGAATGGAGTCAAGATCCTGGAAGTAGAGCCAAGAGATAAAGAAGAGAAAGCAGGTCCTGAGGACAGTGTTTGACCACTAAGTCCAGCCTACACACTGGTCTTTTCATTTGCACAAGCCAGGACATTTCCTCCCCAGGAAGCCAGCTTGAATTCTGTTGTCTGTCCCTCTTAAACAAGGATTACAAAGAGTGCTGTGACAAGTGAGAAAATTCTTTAAGACATTTGTTGAGAAGAGGGAAGGAACCTTTAAAAGGAGATAGTTGAAAAAAAAAAAAAGAAACATAAAAGAGATTTAATTCCTGGGACAATTCTTTGGAAGATGTAAAGGGTAGACCTCCAATTTCTTTTCTTAATGCTTAATGATTCCAGATCAAAGATACAGCCCTTGGTTTTCACCTGGCTTTTGAATGAATACAGTAAACCAGAAATTAATATAGGCAGATTCTCTGTGTTTGTTCACTGCTCCATGTTTAATTCCCAGAAGGTTGAAAAATACTTATTTAATTAAACATGCTAAATGATAACAATCCTTGCTTGCCTTTCACTATACTTGTCTTGCACAAATATATTATGAAGAGTTGATGAAGCTATTTTTAAAAATAAGGTCCACACACTAGTTAATTATAATAATCTATAGAGTATAACTGTGCATTTTCCACCCTAGGATATGGGTAGGCAGAACAAGGAATGCTGTAGAAAACACACCTTGGCTCTTTCTTCAGCTGTGAGATTTCTTTGAGCTTGGGGTGAACTTTAGTTTTTAAATATGATCTTCTTGTTTTGGAGGAAATTACACTTCTAGAATCCTAGGGAGCCAGGCTTTGTGGTGGTGTTGGGCTCATAAATTTGTGTAATATATATTCATTCATGAATTCAAGAGTGAATGAATTCATATATGCATTATTAAATGCCTGAAAAATGTTCACTTCTGGGCTTCCAGATTGGTGGGTGGGTCAGTATTGGAGGATATTTCCAGGACGCAATGGTCCATTGTCCACTGAGAGGAACTGTTCAAGGGGTTAGGGATCAATGCACCTTGAATGTGCTGCCCTCTACTCCAGTGATTCTCAGCTGTAGCTTCTCCTTAACACCATCTGGGTATCCTATATCAACAGGAGCTGGGGATGTAGCTTAGTGGTAGAGCATATGCTCAGCATAAAAGAGGCTCTGGGTTCAATCTAACATGGGAGTAAAAAAAAGGGATCACTAGACCCTTTTGAAGAGCAACTCAAACAGCATCTGGGGTCGAGGTCCAAGCCTTAGTATGTGTTAAAAGATTTCTAGGTGATTCCAGCGTGTTGCAAGGGCAGAGAACTATGCTCTATCAGGAAGCTCTTCCTTCTGTAGGACCAATGTCATGGGAGTAGTAATGCCCCTTCCTTTTAAAGAATATATAATTTATATACAATTAATATATCATTTAATTGATTACACAATTATGAATATATATGTATATTCATTCTTCCACTTTAAATACAATAGAAAAACTCAAAGGAATGAAAGAAAGGGAGTCATGTGTTAGAATAAGTCCTGTTGAGAGCTTCAGGTAAACATTGTGAATTCATAACAGACTCGTGATTCCTTGGCCTGAGCTATTCTTGCATGGCGCCAAGCCCAGATCAGATCTCTCTCTGACTTAACATGTCTTCATCTGTTGTCTCCTCCTTTCTCCTTTTGTTTCTTCAAATATTCTTACTTACACAAATTTAGAGAGATGACAGAGGCCCTAAGAGAGGACTAAGTACTATTTCCTCTTGCTCCTTTAAGGTCCCTTCAGATCCAGAGCCATGATCAAGATGACTTGCAACAGCTCTGAAGCAGGAAGAGGGTCCCAGCCCTAAGAAGCCCTGTGGCACAATAATTATGTCTGTTTTGCTCAGTAGGTGTCCCAGTGGTTCTCAAAGTGTGGTCCTGGCCAAGAAGGCAGAGCAGCAGCATGTGGAATTTTAAAAAATGCAATTTCTATCCTCAACTCAGCCATCCTGAAGAGGAAGCTGAGAGTGAGTCTAGGCTAATGTTTCTCAAAGACTTTCGGGTAATTCTGATGTATGGTGAAGTTTGTGAACTAGCATCCATAGGAGAAATTCTTACTGGCTTCCTCTTCAATGGCCTCTGCCTTGGATAAAGGAAATCCTTCAAACCCCTGAGCTCACAATAAGTTTTATCCAAGGAAATAATGCTACATGCAGAATGAAACAACCCCAAATCCCAGACACCTGCGTAGAAATAAACTAAGATCACCCAGATGATAACCACCTGAGGCTATTTAGTCAGGACTTGCTGTATCAAGGGAGAAGCCACTGTTGTTTGTGTTTGGCAGATACCCAACAGCAAGCAAAGGGGTGGGAAGCACTTGCAGTAAACTAAAGGAATGGTTTCAGATGTTCCATGATTGGAAGTTGTTGCTTTGAGAAGCCAAGGGGGCCTCACTAGAAGTGGGGTATCCCTGTGGCTGGTTAGAGGTGCATAGTTGGCTTTCTGTGGTTCATCCTGAGTTGGAAATGGAAAAAAATAGTGAAATTGTTGGTTACTGACAACAATGTTTAATTTTTTATATGTCAACTTGCCTGGATTATAGGAAACTTATACATACAGCTAGTAATCCAGTACTTCTGAGTGTGTCCATGAGGATATTTTCAGAAAGAGATAAACATCGGAATTGGGGGGCTTATTATATAAAGGAAATGTCCCTTCCCAATGTGGATGGGAATCATTCAGTTGTTTGAGGGCCTAAACATGACACAAAGGTGGCTTGAATTACCTCTGCCTAACTGCATGAGCCAGAGGATTGATCTCCTCACCGTTACATGCCTGCTGTTCAGGCCTTCAGACCCAGGCTGGACTCTCCACCCAGGCTCTGTAGCTCTCGGGCCTTCAAGCTACACTACCGATTTTCCCAGGTCTTCAGCTGGCAAAGGGCCTATCATGGGAATTTTGTTTCTCCGGAGAATTCTGATTCTGGAACATAATGTAATATGGGGCATTTTGCCTCCTTGACTCCCCTCTGCAACCTGTGTGATAAAGCAAGCCAAGGTGAAAATACGTAGAGATTTAGAATGAAGCTTGGCAATATCAGTAGAGGAAACTCCAGGCAATACTTACTGAGTTGAGTTTTAGGGTTTACAGAGTTGTGAATGGGAAGGCTAAAGGGCCCATGCTCTGTGAGATGGGGAAGCCTGGGTGTAGACGAGGCACCCTAAAGCCAGGTTGGTTATATGTGGGTAGAAATGGCCTATGGGGGCTGGTGAGATGGCTCGATGGCATAAGCACCTGCCTGGCAAGTGCGAGGTCCTGAGTTCGAATCCCAGTACCAACATAAAGGAAAAAAGGGGCCAGTGATGTCGTTCAGCGGCACAAGCACCTGGCAAGCGTGAGGTCCTGAGTTCAACTGCTGGTACCCACATTAAAAAAAAAAAAAAAGAAATGGCCTATGGGGCTTTGATTTCTCCAGGTGGAATTATCCTACTTAGGAAAGTGAGTGAGATCAATAGGGTTTGAAGAACAATGAATACTTTTGTAGACAACTCTTAAAATAACATTTAGATTTTTTTCAGTAAAATAAGTGGAAAAGAATAAGACTATTTCCATGTCCTCTGTTTTGACAAGTGAATAGGCATATCATTCATATAGAATTTCTCTATAGATAGAATTTATTGAGTGCTTATATGTCCTTAGCATGGTTCTCAGCACTACTAAAACTATTCCACCTTCAGTGACCTCGTAAGAGGGGCGTTATAAGTATCCCCTGTCTACAAATGAAGAAAGGCCCCAAGGATAAGTTATTGCTCAATGTAATTCAGCTGGCATGTGATGCTGCAGGCGAGTTGAATCCCAAGTTCAAACTTTTGAACACTTCACTAGAATATCTGCATTTAGAGAAAATAGGATATGAAGAAAATTTTGCACCCAAGATACAGGATTCATAGTCCTCAGGGTGAGATAACACCCTTAGCCACTGTAACATAAATATAGCACGTAAAAAGCCTGAGAGAGAGGTTGCAAGTGCAGGAGGTGACAGTTCAGATGTATGAGCAGGGCTTGTAGATGTGGTGGGAGAGGTGCCTGTTTTTCCGGCTTCTGTCTAGATATCCCCCCAGCACATGTGGCCACAGGTGAGACTTTTCAGAGGTAGCTGATTCTAGAGTCTGTGATGCTGGGATTAAGTGCGTGATGCTGGGATCAAGGGGATGTGATTATTAAATTAGTCCACTGATTGGTTTGGCATAGTTCTGGGTAGGATTAAGGGTGCCCCACCCTGGGTGAGTGCTACCCACCTTAAAGACAGGTAGTCTGGATAAATTATAAGGGACAGAAAGAGGACTAGTGTCACTGCTTGTCATTTGCTGTTTGCTGCCTTGACTTCTGCCTGCCATGAGCTATTTCTTCTCTGCGATTCCTCTCTGCCGTGCCACTCTGCCTTGGAAACAGCCAACTGGGAACTGAAACCTCTAAAACTGTGAGCTAAAATAAACCTTTCCTTCTTTAACTTTGGGTGTCGGGTGTTTTGTCTCAGGACTGAGAAAAGTAACTGAGACATCTGTTTCATGTGTGTGTGTATTATACGCACACACACACTCACATACATATATGGATTTTTTGTCATAAGACGCATTGTGTTTATGACCCTGAATCTCTCCCAAGAGGAATTAGAAGCAAATATATTTTAACAACTTTATTTAGTTCTAACTAACACACAACAAATTAACAGTGTCTGAAGTGTATGATGTGATAGATTTTGACATGTGTAGATGCTGATGAAACTATCAACATAACAAGACAGTGAACATGCTCATCAAAGTTTCCCAGTGCTAATATCTCACTTTTGCCTCTCCTGACTGCTACCCCACCAGAAGCACTGATCTATTTTATGTCTCTCTAGACTGTTTACATTCTCTGTAATTTTGTATAACTGAGGTCAAGCAGGCTGGCATGGTGGGACTAGCTTGTAATCCCAGCACTCTAAGGGGATAAGGCAGGAAAATTGTACCATTGAGCCTAGCCTGGCAATTTAGGGACTTAGGAAGATCATATCTTAAAAAGTAAAAAAAAAAAAAAATGCAGGCTGGGGATTAACTCGCTGTGAAGGCCCTGGATTCAATCCCTAGTGCTGCCAAAAACAAAAACAAAATCAAATTAAGCCAATGCTATTGTGTACATCAAAGTCTATTTCTTTTTATGGCTGAATAGAATGCCTTTGTCTGGATGAACATTTGAGCTGTTTTTAGCTTTTGATTATTCTAAGTTTCTGCATACGAATTTTCGTATGGACATATGCTTTCATTTCTCTTGGGTAAATACTAAGGAGTAGAATGGCTGGATCATATGGTAGATGGTTTATTTTTTGACAGAAAATCTGCCCAACCATATTCCAGAATGGTTGTACCATTTTGCATTTGAGCCAGGAGTGAATGAGAGTTCTAGTTCCTCCACATCCTTGCCAACCATTGCTATGGACAGTCTTTTTAATTTTCACCATTTTAATAGTGTGGTATCTGCTGTGGTATCTCACTGGGGTTTTATTTTGCATTTCTTGTTAGTTGATATTCATACCTGTTTTGTAAAGTGTTTCTTCAATATTTTACCTCTCTTTTGTCCAGGTTGTTTGATTTAATTACTTTGGGGAATTGTTTATGTATTCTGGATACAAGTCTTCTATCAGATATATGACTCGTAAGTAATTTTTCCCCAAGTTGTAACTTGTCTCTTCATCCTGGAAACTCTTTTCAAGGAGTAAGCTGGGGGCACTCATATGGCTCATCTTGTCTGTTTCCCCTCTTGTCAAGATCTCTGTCTTTTGTTACCTGATATCCAATTTCTTTCTGTTGTTTCATACACATATATGCTTCCCATGAGTGTGTATATATACACACATTTTTTTAATTTGCTTTATGTGGGAAGGTAAATCCAGTAGCAGTTATTTCATTTTGAATGGAGGTAGAAGTCCCTGAAACCAATAATTTTGAAATTTTAAATATATAAGGGACACTCTAGAAAGATCTTTTAACTGACAAGAGGTATAACCATTGCAAATGTCTAGATTTTGCAAGAATGCAAGATTGTTCAGCATGGTCACTCTCTTGAGACAGTAGATTTATGTAGTTATGTGCTTAATCATACATCCCCCATATCCAACCATTATATAGAAAGTAAGTCGCAATATCTTCTAAACTTTATTGAACTTACTGTGTGCTAAAGCACTATTTCAAGTGCTTTACGTGTTTTGATTTATTTTATCCTCACAAAAACTCCATGGCTGAGGGCATTTTTAATGTCCACTTTACAGACAGGTTGACTGAAGCAAGAATAATTTCAATGTAAGGTCTCTAGATAGAAAGTTGCCTAACTCTCAAGCCAAAGTTTTTTCCATTTTCATATAGTACCTCTCGCCTTTTGCAGAGATTTCTCCCAAATGAGTTTTATGTTCACAAGTGGTAGAGGATACAGAAAGCATACATGTATTGACTAACATCCTGAAAAATGTGAAAACAGGGAGATCTTGTATTATTCAGTGTGATCAGCAAGGCTCATCAAGTGAGACCTCATAGGATGGCATTTCAGATTGAAGATGCTGGTTTATTTGGGCCAAATTGTTTCCTGGTGTGTATTGCACAACTCTGTCTAATGAGCTTATTTGAGGTTGGAGTCTGCCTAATTTGTGTAGTGAAACAGCAGAGAGTGGTGCTTGGACTGGTGTGGCCTGTAGGCAACTTAATTTTCACTGCCTTGGATTCATTTGTTTCATCAGTTTCTGAGAACAAACTCAAAAAGACAACAGTAGTGAGAGATGGACTTTTTACTTTGTTGGTCTTCATGGGAGTAGCAGACTGGTACAACTGGGGAAGAAGCCCATGAAAGTGTTGGCAGAACTGAAAGTGTTGGCAGAATAGAGGATTTTTTTGTACTCCACTGATTTCACAATAAAAGCACACCAATACCCATGGCTGACCATAGTTTGAATTGTGCCCCAGAAAATAAAGGAATTTTTGGCTTCCAAGGAACAGGGAATCTCATATTTCCTTTTCAGACTCTCTTCCCCCTTATGCCCAATCTTGGATCAAGGACATGGACCTCTGATATGAATTGGCAAAATTCCAGGACACAGTCCCAGTCTTAGGGGGTTAAAACTTTCAAGGAACTTAAACATTGAGTGAACCATAATGATACCCTTTCTTCACAGGTCTCAAGAAGAAGACAAGGGAAGGATGAGTCACAGTGGAAAGAAAGAGGAACTGAGCAGCTTAATTTCCCCTGGGCTGTCTGCACTGCCCTCTCCCATCTTCCCTCTACACCTCCTGCCCCAAGACATACACTTGGGCATGCTTATTCACAGCACTGTGTAAATGACATTACACTGGAGTTGTTTTCTGAAAGAAAGCCAAACTCTATTTTCTATTTCCCTCTTTTTCTTATAAGATATTTCTCCCCCATGACTAGCATAAACTGACCCAGGGAATGCCTTGAAATGGTGTTGCCTGGGTCTGTTAACCCATAGGCATTCTGATTTTGACAATTGTATCCTCAGTTTAAGAAGAATATCGGGCTGGTGAGATGGCTCAATGGCATAAGCGCCTGCCGGGCAAGCGCGAGGTCCTGAGTTCGACTCCCAGAACCCACATAAAGGTAAAAAAAAAAAAGTGCCAGTGATATTGCTCAGCAGCACAAGCACTTATTTGGCAAGCACCAGGTCCTGAAGTTGACTCCCAGTACCCACATAAAAAAAAAAGAAGAAGAAGAAGAAGAAGAATATCTTCCTCTCTTTTATTCTTCCTTTAACTCTTAACCAAAAGAGTGTTCCATGTGTTTTAGTTGTGTTCCCTAAAATTCAACATGGCCCAAGACAATAATGAATATTTCTTTGTTTTGTTCTCTTCCTGTTACCTATATTTCTCTCTAAGATTTTGAAATGAGAGGTGGCAGTTTGAGGGAGAGATTAAGAGATGTGGGATTTGGAATTCATCTTTCATCTTGTTGCTGTATTTTAATTGATTGCTACCGTGACTTTTTCTTAGTGACACAGCTGCTCAGGAGTTTGAGAGTTACCCAGTAAAGCAAATACTGACCCAGTTCAGAGTCTTCAGAGCTTTACTGATATGTGAGCAGGGCATTGTGGAAGTGATGTCCCAAAGCCAGCTTAGTGAAGCCAAGTTTTTCAGAGGTTTATATAGATTAGGTTTTGCCTATATTATACAATGAACACTCTTTACTATAAAAATCTAATCCTACAACCTACCAGGAGGAAGAATTTGCCCCCAGTTTTTAATATCCCAGGGAGATTTTTATATCTAAGAGGCTTGTTTTTGAGACAGAGTCTTTCTTTGCAGTACAAGCTGTCTTTGAATTCATTATATAGCCCATGGTGGCCTCGAACTTTCAGTGATCCTCCTGCTTCAGCCTCCCAAGTGCTGGGATTATAGTCATATGCCACTATGCCTGGCTTTTCTAAGAATTCTTGTCCATACTCTTGTGGGTTCTGGAAACGCCCAGGTCATTCCCTTCAGCTCAAGGGATACTCATTTATTGGTGCCAGATCTTTCAGAATTTTAGGTGCCCTACTGAATATTCAGTATCAGTAGTTAAAACCTGCTATAGATCTGGAGAAATAAGGAATCCTGGCATTATTCAGTTTGGAAGTCATGTATTTTTAGTCAACCAGCAAAACCATGGTTAAAAGAGATACTGTGTTTATCTAGAACTCACTGCCTCATAGAGTGTTTTCTTTTTAAGTGCATTAATTGACATCGTTTTAAAATCAGCCTATTTTTATTCTTTAAAATATAAAATATTAGCCATTCTGAGCTGGATGTGTTGCTGAAGCTAAAGGTGGAGTTCTCTTTAGATGAGGATTGTCCTCTCCAATGCAACATAGACCTCACCACTTCCTAATGAATCTACCAAATATAATATTAGACTGAGATTAAAGCTAGCTTAGGAATCGAGTCCCCCTACCTTCAGTAAGTGTTGACTCATAAGGGCTACAGTAGGAAGTGGTGGGAACTGAGCAGACTAAGGAGCCTATGTACCTTCTAAAGGAAATAGCTGCTACTCATTCAGCCCTTTGGCTCCTATTGCAACGCATAATCCATCTATTTCCCAGTCACAAGTAGATCTGTACAGGAAAAGGAAGAGATTATTAGAGAGTGACAAAAACACTGTCCTGGGAACAAAGAAAAAGGGTGCAAAGATATAAATAAGATGATGGTAGACTTTTCCCCTTAAAGTGGATGTCCCACAGAGTCCCTACAGCTTATACTCCAGTCTAGCCAAATTAAGCTGGTATCTGTACAAATATTGTGGCTCTTTTATAGAAGATGCTGCACAATGGCTTAAAACATTTGCTATTCAAATTAATTCCGTTAGCCTAACTCCTTTCAAAATTTAAAGGAATGCATTTTATTTTTTCCATTAAAAAAGTAATGTGTGCTCATTATAGAAATTTAGGAAATCATAAAAGTAAAAGAAACTAAAAATTACCTAGACTTACTGTCAATGGCAATAATTTGGGGACATTTTCTTCTAGTTGTGTTGACACACACAAATTCACACAAGCACAAATATACATATATATACATTAATGTATAATGATCCTATGATATTTTTAACTCTACATGTACTGACCATTTTCTGAATGTGAGTAATGTATGCCCATTATAGAAGACTAGAAAGTACAGAAAATATAAAATAATGTAATGAAATCACTATGCACACATATGATCCAGACTTACAAGCATAGTGCACACCAGAATAATTGCAGTCCTAGATGGAAGATACTTGTGACAAATGTAGTCTGCTGCTAAGTAGTTTATTTGTCTACTTAAGAAACAAAAACAATGATACATGGTACAGCCACTGTGGAAGTCAGTGTGGAGATTCCTCAAAAAACTAGGGTTGGAGGTCCCATTTGACCCAGCTATTCCCCTTTTGGGCATCTTTCCAGAAGAATTAAAAACATCGTACCACAGTGATATATGTGCACCCATGTTTATAGCAGCACAATTTGTAATAGCCAGATCTTGGAAACAACCCAAATGCCCATCAACTGAGGAATGGATAAGAAAGATGTGATATTTTTATGCAATGGAGTACTATTCAGCCATAAAGAAGGATAAACTGGAGACTTTTATAGGTAAATGGATGCAACTCGAGAAAATACTCATAAGTGAAATAAACCAGACGCACATGTGTAAGCATCGTATTGTCTCTCTAGTATGAGAAACTGAAAGAGTAAATAAGATCCAAAATATACAATAGACATGGTGAATCAAAAAGAAACTGGTCAATAAGAAAGAGAGACTGGAATGGGGAAAAGAAAGAAGGGAAAGGGAAAAAAATTGTATATGTATATAAGATGGTTAAGATAGATACACTACCAGTTTTACTTAGTTCATTGAAGAGTAAGGTTTGAGCCAATAATGTTTGGACAATTGAATGCTAATGTCTGGTGTCCTGAATAACTAACTTAAAGATAATAATACGTAATGCATTGACCATTGTTACCCTCATATTATGTTGTTTTGAAAATTTGTTCTTTTTTTGATTTGTTTTGTTTTTTCTTCTCTTTAAAATAAAAAAATGATACAATCATTTATTGTGATTGTTAAATAATAAAAAACCTCAGTGTCCTGAAATGACTACTTTATTGCTGTCTGCAAGTAAAATTTTTTTTCTTTTTTCTTTCTTTTTTTTTTTTTATGTGGGTACTGGGAGTCGACATCAGGACCTCGCACTTGCCAGCAAGTGCTTGTGCTGCTGAGAGATATCAGCGGCCCTTTTTGTCGTTTATGTGGGTTCCAGGAGTCAAACTCAGGACCTTGCGCTTGCTGGGCAGGCCCTTATGCCGCTGAGCTATCTCACTGGCCCTGCAAATAAAATTTTAAGGACAGGAAAAACTCTGATTTGGTGGATCTCCCAGTATAATACCATCATGCCCCCTCATTAAATCCATGCTTTGTGGTAGAGCTCTAATAATCCCTCTGAAGTATAATATTGATTTTGGGTTAGTCAGCTTTCCATTTCTGTGACAAAATATCGGAGAATAACAATTTAAAGGAGGACAGGTTTATTTTGGCTTGCAGTTTCAGAGGTTTCAGTCTATGGTCAGCTGGCTCCGTTGCTGTTAGACCTGTGGTGAGGCAGAAACATCAGGGCAGAAGAGAGTGGTAGAGGAATGTTGCTTACCTCATGGTAGCTAGGAAGCAGAGAGAAAGAGAAACAGCCAGAGAGAAAGGTGCCAGGGATAAAATATAGTCCCCAATGTTGTGCTCCCATAATCCACTCCCTTCAGCTAGACCTGACCTCCTAGTAGCCCGTTCATATATCTGACAATTCACTGGTGAGGTCAGTGCCCTCATGATCCAATCACTGTTTTAGGCCCCACCTCTGAACATTGCTGCATCGGGGATCAGTTCCTCAACACATGCATTTTTTGGGAGACACTTCATTTTAAACCATAACAGCCCCTCGGTGTCTTTTTCTTGTCCTTAGGATGAGGCCAAACTCCTTAGGAATGGGGCATATAGTGATTCCTACCCATAAGAGATGGTGTGAGGATTCAGTGAGCTACTGCACGCAAAGTACTCTGGAATATTGCCTAGTGCACAGTAAGCGTCGGATAAATGTTAGCTGCCATATTATGCTCTTCTACCATTAGCATGCTTTCTTCATATCATGTGGGACAAGGGTAAGATTAGCTTCTGATTTATATTATTGATTAATCTCCCGTCACTGAGAAGGAAAACGTTTTCTCTCTACAGGTTTAAGTTTGGAAATTAAACAAAGACTGCCATTGGTCTGACTGGCTCTGTGTTTATACTGGTGGCTGGAGTAGGATTGGAATCTATTGTCAGGAGATATGGGTGATATAGGTTGGGGGGTAGGATGATGGAGGACAAAGACTCAGATGTTCCTGAATCACTTCTCCTTTCCATCCTATTTATTCTCTCTTGAAGAAGATTTTTCTGTTCTTTTCTTGATTTTAAAAGTATGTCTCTTACCATCTATTAAGGATGCCATATAGTTATTCACTTGTGTTTTATGCTTCTGCATTAATTCTTTAGCAAAACATTCCATTTTCCTTAATCTGGGTCATTTTGCTTAACTCCCATGCCAGTTATGTTTATCTGCATCTTATGGTTTGTGTCTAGATGTACCCCCGAAAGCCTCATGCAGTCATGGGGGTGGGTTGCTAGAGTTTATAATTGATTCATGGTCCAATGCTGGGATTATGGGTGTGAGTGCTACACCCACCCTGGGGTGGGTGGCCTGCATGCAGTGTAAGGGAGGGAAAAAGTCTCGCTCTCTGCTCCCCATTTTTGGCTCTTGTTGCTTTTGCTGTCTTCTGCTGCCATGAACTTTTGCTCCTCTGCCACGCCACCCTGCCTTAGAGCCAGCTGATTTTGGATTGAAACCTCCACAAACTGTGAGCTAAATAAAATCTTTCCTCCTTTAACTTTGGGTATTGGATATTTTGTCCCAGCAACAAGAGAAAATTAACCAACACACTGCATAACCATTATGCCAAGCAAGTAAACCTAATGTGTCAGCAATAAGCGACTTTAGTTCTTGTCCTCATCTCTTACACTTCAGGTTTTTCTTAGAAAATAAGAAGTCATTTGGTCACTTCTCTACCTTAATAATTAATACATCCAGTCTATTATAATATTAAGTTTCAAATTACTGTAAAACTAAAGCTTCTTCCAGCGCTTAACTCAAGCTTGCTTTGGGCTGATCAGCAGCCATGGCAAAAGGGGGGCTGCTTCTCTTTTCCCTCTGTCTAAGCTGCTGCTTCTCCTTCCTTCTTTTCCCCCACTCCTCCTTTTCCTATCCAGCTTCTTCAACAATGGCATATATGGTAATTGCAACCTATAAGAGATGGTGCGATGATTTGATTTCTTAATAATGCTTCCCCCACACCCCCCAACTCTTCTGCATTTCTTTTCTTTCTCTTTCAAGTGTGCACCAGGCTGCCTCTGAGGGCTGTGCAAGGGATGATACTGCAGCAGATTAACTGCAGAAGTAGACATCAGAATCTGGTATTTTCTAATAATGTTCTTTCAAGTTGATTAAATAACTTTGCAAAAATATAAAACTATTCTACCTTCTCACTAATTTATTTTTTGCAAAATGTAGCGATTTCTCTTAAATACATGCTCTTTATGTTAACATGTCAGGGATATATTGTTATTATAAAATGAACTAACAAATACATTTTATTTATGTATTTATCTTTTATTGACAGCATAATTGTACAACTTCACAGGGTACAGTGTGATGTTTCAGTACATATATACATTGTGTATTGATCAAAAGATATTCATGTTCTCTATCATCTCAAATATTTCTCATTTCTTTGAGGTGAAAACATTCAAAATCCTCTAGTCTAGCTATTTTGAAGTATGGGATACAATACCATTGAGTACAATCAACCTTTTGTGTAATAGAAAACCAACCTAATTTCTTCTACATATTAATAAATGTTTTTTTACTTTTTGTGGTGCTGGGGTGGATGTGCATGCTAAGCAAGTACTCTACCACTGAGCTACACCCCCAACCTTAATTTCAAATACAGTAAATGTATATAGATACGTGCCATATAAGCAAAATCTTGCTAGGATCCCCAGTACTTGTTAAGAGTTTAAAGGGCTCCTAGAATAAAAAGATTCACCCAGCACTGTAGATAAAGGCCACAAGATACAGGCACATCACCTTTAGATTTTGTGGTTTTAACTGGAGTGTGCAGATTTGTGTATATCTTTGTTTCTGTGTAATGGCCATCCTTTGTTGTTGTGAGCTCTGAGGTACCAAATCTCTGGAGATCTCTTTCAGATGCCCAGCCAGGCCACCTGACTTTTAGGTATCACATAAGGGATGGGTGCCCAGAGTTGAGCAGAGCCTCTTTCTGCAGTTCTGTGAGAACATTCATCAGGAATTTACTCCCCAGAGTCTGGGCAGGAAGCTAAGCATAAATCCATTTTGCCCTCAGATCCTGCCGTCCATCTGGATGATTCATTGTCTACTTCCCTGTGACCACCTTCTTCCATCCCTATCAGCCCATCCCACGGTGGGTGTTAGGGGTGGGGCTATCTATGAGATCCAGATATCTTTTTCCCATCTCTGGTTCTTCCTGAGGTTTTTCCCCAGTGCAGGAAGGTATTTCCTATACAGCAGAATATGCTCCTACCACATCTTATAGCCTATCTACTATGTGGCCTGTGGTAAAAAGTCAAGCTTTGAAAGCTTGAGTCATTGATACTCAAAGGTCAACTCTCAAAGTTAAAGGAAAGACTTACTCGTTTCACTAAGTGAATTTTAAGTTCAGTGCCGACAGTTTTTGTACTGCGTATTTTACAAAGTCTATTTTGAAAGTGAAGTTCACCAAGACTTCTTCCTCTGGTCTCTGTCTACCTTTTCCCTAAGGGTAGAGTAGATGGTGGTTTACTGTTGTTTGTCTTGGTGGAGAAAAAGAATAAGAGCGAAATAAAAAAGAGGAAACCATCAGATTTTCAAATCATTACCCTGTTATAGGAAATATTTCAGTGTGAGTCCACAGAATCCACTGTTAGTCTGCCCCATTCACTGTTGTCTCCAGAGTCCTGGAAGGGAACTAAAAAGCAGATGCTCTTACATGGGATATTTTCTCAACACCTCAGGGATATCGCACTATAAAAACATCCCAAGTTTAGAAACATGAAATGGTAACGATTGCTTACTTTACAGAGAGACTATTCAATGTATGTGTTCACCCTACACTTGTTTTCTAAAAATTGCCTACTACTCTCAGGGTGAATGATTGTAAACATTTTACAGTGTGTGATCTAAGTTTCCCTGACTATAGCTTATGAGATCACGGATAGATACTTGACCCAAAATATGAAAGATTGCGTTTTCCAAGGAGAACCACAGTAATAACTTTCATCAACATGCTTTTCTTATAGAGGGAACTGGCCACACTTCCTTCAAACAGGTTCTGTCCCCTTGAACCTGGGCAGAACTTCACAAATGTTTGAACCAGAGAGTATATTATTATATGATTTCTGAGACTATATCATAAGGTGGTATAGTTTTTGCCTGGCTTGTTCTCTTGCTATCTCCCTCCCTCCTGCCTATCTCTTTTCTTCTTTCTGGACACATTCCCTTAGAACCCAGCTGCTATGTACTCTGTGAGAAATCCTGGCAGAGAGAACACATGTAAGCATTCCAGATGATAACCCCTTTGAGGTCCAGCTGACAATTAGCATCAATAGCCAGTTAGACATGTGAGTGAGGAAGCCTGTGAGATGACCCCAGCTTCAGCCACCATCTGACTGCAACCATGTAAGGGACCCTGAGTAAGAACATTTGGCTCCCAGAATCATGACAGATAACAACTAATACTTATTATTTTATGCCACACATTTGGGGTGTTTTGTTTCAAAACAATGACTTACTGATGCACAAAAGGAATCATGGATATTTTCATGCATTCTCCTAACAATTTTGGAATCGAGGTACAGAGACCTTAAATCAACTAGCCGCAAAGGTCAAACAGGGAAGGCTATACAGACTTAATTGCTGGTGGAGTTATTTCAGCCAGGTTTAAATATGAGAAGAGCTACGCCTAAATGAAATGAAAATTTCATACAGAAGGAAATCAGGGAGGGAGGGAGAGGTGAGGGCAGAGACAGCATTGTCAAGGTTTGAATGACTTTCTACTTAGCTTTTTTTTTTTTTTTTTTTTTTTTGGGTACTGGGGGTTGACCTCAGGACCTCGCTCGCCAGCAGGTGCCTGTGCCGCTGAGCGATATCACCGGCCCTTTTTTCGTATGTAGGTTCCGGGAGTTGAACTCGGGCCCTCGCGCTTGCCAGGCAGGCGCTTATGCCCCTGAGCCATCTCACCGGCCCTCTACTTAGCTTTTGTGAGTTGGTTACACTATATATTCAAACCTTATGTCTTATGTGCTGTTTTATATCCCATAATAATAATTGAGAATAATTATATTCTCATTATTTGCCTCAAATAATTTAAGTATGTTTTTATTTCTTGCCACTAATGAGTCATGAATAAGAAAACCGCTAAGTAATTTGAAATAGAAGTGGGCATACTACTGGCTTCATATGTTTCAGTTACAGAAAAATTTTACCTGACTTAAGAAATGAGAACACTTTGATAGTTGTGTTGGTTTCTCTATCACTATAGAGAAGGAGACTTTTGTCTCTGTAAACTCCCAATCTTTAGCTCTAAACACAACATCAATGTTCACTGAGGCTGCTGGTTGGCTATTTCCCGTTCTTCATCTTCCTGGAACATGGTAGAATCACGTTTCCTGGCCTCTGTACAATAGAGTGGGACTCTGTAGCCAGACCCAGCCCAGAAAATGTGAGTAGAATTGATATATGCCACTCTGGGTTGACATTAATTGTCTTAGTCAGACCTTCTAGTATTCCACCTTTCTTTTGCTGTGGTTACAGGTAACATTGCCAACAGTGGCTGACCCACCTGTTTCTGGGCCCTTTGAGGAAGTGCAACAGAAGCTCAGCTGACCCACAACACAGCAAGAGTGAAAAATAATCCTTTGCTGTTCT
This sequence comes from Erethizon dorsatum, assembly GCA_028451465.1. Classification (NCBI taxonomy): domain Eukaryota; kingdom Metazoa; phylum Chordata; class Mammalia; order Rodentia; family Erethizontidae; genus Erethizon; species Erethizon dorsatum. The sequence continues at coordinate 27,993,921 of CM051826.1, forward strand.
AGGGAGACTTAGAAGTTGTGACCGAAGCCTATTCATGATTTAATGAGTCTTCATCATATACTAATGAGATTGGGACCATCCAGGAAAACCTCCCCGAATGGCCCTTTCTTCTTATCTCACAATGACCCCTCTTGCCTTCCTAAAAAGTTTCAGAGGAACAGGTTTCTCCCCTGCTATACTCCTGTGCCTGAGGAATGGCTCTTGCTTGGTACCCACTCCTTTCCCTTACTCTCCTTTCCCTTCAAATTTTGACACATTTAATTTTGTGCAAATTTTAAAGACTCCCATTTAAACTTATGAGGTTAAGAGTCATAATTTCTGATCTATTAAACTTATCTATACTTTATACACCCTGCCTTAACTCTCTGAATACTTACTCCTCTATAAATTTATTTTTGTTCTAATCTATTTACTAAACCTGGTTGCCTGAAATCATCAGACTACATAGAGCAAGGCCACTGTCATCCCAGATTGTCTTTATTCTTGTCATATGGCTGAAAAGTTTCAAAATTATATGCTTCTCATCTTTAATGTGCAGAGCATCACCTCGGAATTGTCTTAAAATGGAAATTTGGAGGTCCCACCATTTGAGATTCTGGTTTAGAAAGTCAGGTGAGCAGTGAGAGTCCACACTGCACTAAGCTTGCACGGGATATTGAAGTCATTGCTCTGTGGACTGCACTTTTGAGTAGCACTGGTTTAGATGATGGCTTTTAGTTTTCTCCACATCTAAAATGGAGATCAATATGGACAATATCACTTATGAAGCAGAGGAGGTCTTTACCATGATTTCTGCAATCAAACAGCAGGAGTATCTTCTATAAATGGACTTACAGAAAATCTCAAAAGTACACCTAGTTAGGAATGAGGGCATAAGTCTTAGTATACTGCATGTGCTACATATCTCTGCAATTTAGACTTGGGTTGAGATTAATGCTGGTTTCAAAACAAAAGAAATTCATCTTTTGATGGATGGATTGGTTCTGAAACACATTTGAGCTCTATTTCTAGGGGCAAGACAGTAAAATAATAAACTGTTGGAGAAATTTCTGTGAAAATTTAATCTTTGGGATTTCTTTGACAGCCAACTTGTTGATTTTGGGAAATCACAAAAAATTAAGTCAAACAGAAGAGATATTTTTCTGAAGACATTGCTTTTCCTCTGGCTCAATATTTTTGCTTCCTCTTTAACCATCTTGTTGACACAAGGGTACATATACCGGCAACGGTGAAGATACTATCTTATAAGGGGAAGGTCCAGCCAAAGGTTTTTTTTCCACCTCATTTTCATTCTTTCCTCCTACTTGACACTTCTGCCATGATTAATATCAGCTGAGCCTATCAGTTCCCTAAAAAGTTTTAGCAAAGCCACAGAAATAGAGAGTAACGAGGCAGAGAAGCACTTTAGAGATTGACTTGTCTGACCCATTCATTTTGTTTTAAATGAGAAAATTGAGATTTGAAGAGAAATGAGTTTCTCAAGGTCATATAATGAATAAGCTCTCTTGACTTCTAGTCCAGTGCTCTTCAAATGCATGTTATTTGCTAGGATGGGAAAGTTGAGACAGGCAGGACCAAGGAAGATATCAGGGTGGATACTAACAAGCTCTTCCTGCTTCCTAGAATTCCAGACATAACTTGAATATTATTCTGTGATCATTAAATTATAAACCATCAGACATGAGGCCTGGGGTGGTGGTTCAGTGATAGAGTACTTGCCTCCCATGTAGGGTTCCATCCCCAGTACCAAAGGAAAAAAAGATCAGACACCGGAAGTATCTCAGAGTCTATCCTATTTCCTGAGTGTTACAGATGAGAAAACCAAGACCCCAGCCCTGGAGATGACACTGGCCAACACATTAATTATATAAAACTTACTAATTCCCTTTTCTGAAACTTTCAGGACATTGTTTTTCCAAGCTGTGCTCCCAAGCCATTTAGCTTTTCCCCTTCCTTACATTTACATCTCAAAGGGGCATTTCCTTGGTGTTCTTAGTCCTTGAAAGACATTTTTGGGTGCTTCTCTCTAGAGGTTGTGAGCTTTGTCCTCAAGCTCAGCCAGACAAAGAATATTAGTGTACAAAGTGACATTTCAGGTAAGAAACTGCCCAAGATGTCTTGATTTCATTGACCAGCTTCCTTTGGTCTTGGATTGTTAATGACGATATTTTAAAACTTCATTTATTCAGATCTCACCAATTTGGAATTAGAGGCAATTGTGACAGGGACTAAACTGAGGTTTACCTTTGAGACTGAAAGAGAAAAAGTTGAACAAATTGTTGGAGTTAATAATATTTAAGGGGGATATTGTGACTATTTAAGAAGAGTCCTTTAAAGTATTTTAAAAGAATCAGCCTATATATATATGATTCTTGCCTGTATAAGGAAGATCTCCAGAAAGTTTCTGAACTTTGTTTTATTATTATTATTATTATTATTATTATTATTATTATTATTTTGTAGTGCTAGGGATTGAACCCAGGTCCTCATGCAACATTAGGCAAGTGCTCTACTACTTAACTACATCCTTAGCTCATATCCTGAAAATTTCTCATGGGGAATATGTTTTAATCTAGGCATTGTGTGTATATGTAAGTATTATTTACTAACTGAAAACAATCCTCTGGATTAGAAATACAGTGACTTAGAAGCAAAGGCACTGCAATTGTGATAGTTGTAATGAGTAAATAGACATCAGAATTGGAATGGTCATGTGGTGTAATGTACAAGGGCAGTAAGCAGGTTTGTATTTAGGGAGTGAATGCCATTGATAAGAGAGAATACATGTATTTTTAAATATAAGACCAATGCGTGTGGGCCGGTGAGATAGCTCAGTGGCATAAGTGCCTGCCCGGCAAGCACGAGGTCCTGAGTTCGACCCCCAGTACTCACAAAAAAAAAAAGACCAATGCATGCAACAAGGATTTTATTTACAAAGGAGTTGGAAGGTTGGGAAGAAAGTATTGCTAAGGATGGATTCTAGAAACTATGGAGGAGCCTGAATTGGGGGTTTTAGGCCACAATCTTATTTGGCAACACTTTGTCTTCTCAACCTATATCTAGGCTCTGGTGAACAAGATGTAACCTTAGTACTGAAAGTGAACATGAGCCAAAGAACATAAGAGTTATGTCCAGAGAAACAAAACTCCAAATCTAAATCACTTTTCATAATTTAATTCACTTTTCAACTTAATTCACCGATTCACTTTTCAGTTTGACTCTCTGGGCTGAATATTTAGCCACCATCCCTCTGATCAACCACAGTAACTACAGAAATTAAAATCAAACTAGGACCTGGTGCCCTGAAGTAATGGTGCTGGGGTAGAGAAGTCTGAATATAACCTTAAGAACTTGTGATTCTGCTGTGGATGGTGATAGCTTTTCCATTGGTATTTGGCCTGGGCTTACCTTCCTACATTCCTTCTGCCACCCATTTTTAAACATACTAGTAAAGTTTACTTTGTACACCATCACATTAACCCACTGGAAGTATACACTTTCATGATTACAGTTTTGCAACCACCACAGTCCAGTTTTAAAATATTCTTATCACCCCACAAAAGTTTCCTAGTTCCTGTTTGCAGTCAATCTTTGCTTCCACTTTTCAACTTCATGATCTTCTACATTCTTTCTTGCTTTTTGATTACCATTAGTTTAGACTTAGTAAAAGTAAGTTTGTAGCTACTTTAAGAGACACAAGTTATGTTGAAACAGCTTTATTTTTTTTAATCCATAAATATCTGTTACTGACAAAAGTGGAAAAATCCTTAAGACTAAATCTTACTAAAGTGGTGTCTGTTTACAGTACATATAGAATGTGCTTTGACAGGTAAGGATGACAATGAGATTTGTACAGGAGCAGTAACAAGAGCACTGCTCATTGTGAAGCTTACATATGAGTAATGAAGAAACCACAAAGGTACAGATAGAAAGGTAATTTTCATCGATACTACCATATGTAATAAACTTAGAATCCATAAATTGGGCTAATGCATAAAAATGTTCATTAATCCCCCTTAGGAAAGTGTGTCCCCAAACTAAAAATATTATAGTAAGAATTGCTTTTGATTAGAGAATTTCAAGAATTCTTTACTACAAAATATCTAGTTGTGTTATAGAACTAGAGGAATTTTTTTCCACTACGAAGCAAATGAATGGGTCCTCCCATGAAGTGGCATTCAAGGGTCACTGCAGGATGGGCAGAAAAGTTGAGCAGGGTCTTCTCTTCCCTCAGCATATTAAGGAAACACACAGTGTCCTTTTACTGAATGATGAAAGGTTAATGTGCTTGCCGATTTACAAGATGGGTTTGATGATACCGACTTGGAATCTCCATTCTTGCTTCACAAGCCTTCACTGGGAGGGCAGTAGTGTCACAAGGAGGGGATAGAAAGATACTAGGATGGGGTGAGTGCCCACCTCCTAGCAGCCCAGGTTGGGTGCCTCCTCCTCTCCAGTTGGAATGGAGCCTCAGTGTCCAGTCTTGGTGTTCAGGAGAACATTCCAGAGTGGGATACAATAACATCCTTTGCCACATGGAACCTTTGCCAAGTGTGCATCTCTGAGGCTTGGAATGTGTTTTCCAGCTGTCCTTAGATACAAACTTCATGCCCAAACTTCATGGGCTGACCTCCAAATCTTTCTTTTCCAGTTCATCCCCTCTCTGAAATTGGAACTGCCTCCCTCCAGCTATAAGGACCACATCAAAATGAGAACTCCAAACTCAGAATTTCCTAGTGACACAGACACCAAGGTGACTTAGGTGTGTCTGTACGAGAGGCTTCGTGACACGTGGTTGGTGTCTGGCTGAATGGTCAGGCCCTTAATCTTCAGGTACAAGAGCATCTGTGGGTGGCCAAAAACATCAGGCCAACTCCAGGCTCTGGTGAGGAGTCTGGTGGCTATTTGGGGCATCTGAGGATGTCGTTGTAGGGGGCAGGCATAGGTGGGATGTATACACTCAGTTGAGGTGGGGAGGGATGTGGAGAAAGAAAAGGGTGCAGGTGGGGAATGAAAGTCCTAGAACGTGAGAGATGCATGAAACTTGGAATCTCATCTAATTGAAGCCCCTCATTTTACAAATGGGGAAACTGAGGTACTGAGCAGGAATATGAATCCTCTTGGTCACATGATAAGATGGAGAGACAAAGCCAGGGCTGGAAGCCATCTCAGAGCCTCAGCCCTGTACCTTTTTCTCCTTGAGTGTGTTGCCTTCCAAAATCAAATATAGAGCCCAGAAAGGCTGACCTTTCATATTGAATCTACCATTAAAATGCTGCATTTTATAAAAAAATAACATTTAACTCCCCAAAATACTTCATTGAAACACAACAGGCTTCCTTGAAAATACTCATGAGCGAAGTTCCCCAGATTCGGAGAGGATGACAGAGGAATAAATACATGTGGCATATGGAAGGTAATGAGCCAGCTCTTCTCAGAGCAGGTGCCTTCTAGGGTCCATGTGATTGGCAGCCCTTTCAAACTATCACCTTGTGTCAAGTCAATAGTTGCCTATGGAAGGAATCAGGGTAGGAGGCTGGTGCCGGACAAGGTGTCTCTGAAGGAGATTGGACAGTTTGGTGGCAGGGATGTAGGGATGGATACTCTTCCATGCTTGGAGAGTCCTGAGGCCTTCAGATCTTCTGAGACAAAGGAGTAATTGTGAGGCACACTCGCAGAAAGGGGGAGTGAGTGGCTAAGAGTCCCCAAAGGTATGAAAATTTGGCTGGAGCAGGAGCCTCTGGGCTAGTAGCAGGCTGGGTCAGGAGCTTCATGGGTTTTACACGTGTAGAAACCAAAGCTGATCTTTTGGCTGTAACACCTCTGGCCTAGCAGCCTCTCCTTTCCCTCCCAAAGATCAGAGGGGGGAGCCCTTGGCTTCATGCCGTAGAATATCATCTCACAGATGTAGAAAGTTAAAGACAAACAAGAGAGGCAAACAGAGGACTTGAAGAATGTCTGGTTCCTTTACAGTTTTCCTCCAAAGCTCTAATTCTGAAAATGGGAGACTATAGCAGGACTAGGGAAAATAAATTTGGGATGGAGGAAGGCGAACAAGGAAACAGATGAGAAGGGAAGAGGCAACTGGTATAGGAGACTGCGGTTAAAAGGAAGCAAAAGTGAAAAGAGAACGGGAAGAACTTTAGTCTGGAGGAGGTGGGAACTTTCTAAGGGACAGAGACCTATCACCCAAGGGTGTCCCTAAAGGCAGGAGCCCACTTAGGAGGTTAAGGAATTCTTGCAAAGCCTTTGTGACTCCTGAGTGCTTAGACCCAGGAGTTCACTGAAGGAAGCAAGACTGCAAGGGAGGAAGGGCACAAGGGACACAGACAGCCTACAGAAGAACATTCAGGTCAGGAGAAACCTGTGCAGAACCCAGTACATTCCTAACAGAGCAATGGAGACACAAAAGAGAGAATGAAATGAGCAGAGGAAAATCTTGGGCTTTAGGATTCCTTTGCTAGGGACAGGTACCCTTTATGAGGGAGGAATGGCCCTTCTATGTGTGGCAGATGCCATCAGCATGGTTGGGCTGGAAGCTGTAGTATCTGGGTTCCAGAACCAGAACTCTCTCTTAAATGAACCTATCTGGCAGTGTGGTTTTGCTTATTCCGTAGAGATAGATGAAACAGCTGAGCAAATGGGGTCCCCTCCTATTGTGGGTCCCCCTTACTGTGGGTTGATATACTCCAAGACACCCAGTGGATGCTAAAACCACGGGTAGTGCTAAATTCCATGTGTACTATATTTTTTCTTATACGTACATATCTGTGATGAAGTTTAATTTGTACGTTAAGCGCAAGAAGAGGTGAACAACATTAACAATAAAATAGGACAATTATATCAATATACTGTAATAAAAGTTATGTGAATATGGTCTCTCTTTTTAGCTAGGACAAATAGTCCTAGTTTTGGACTATTGTTGACTGCAAGTAACTGAAACAGGGTAATACAAAACTGTGATTGAAGGATGACTACTATACCTTCATGTCCAAATTAAGACACAGTTTTCTGGATTTTGAAATGGGGATCTGAATTGGAGCAAGTGTGTAGGCTTATGTCTCTATCTCTTTCTTTCTTTCCCACTCTCCCTCTCTCTCTTTCCCCCTCTCCTGTTCTTCATTCCAGACCTCAGGATAAAGCAGAAGAAATATTTTCCAAGGAATAAGCATCCCTCTGAATTTTCTGATTTCAACTGATGATTCAACTGATGAAAGAGATTTTAAACCTGACAGTGGTAAGACTTGGAATGAAAACTATTGTGAAATCAACCTATCAAACAAACCCTGAGACAGACAGAAACACACCTTGTCAGAGAGAAGGCTGGGGGCAGGGAGCCCAGGGAAAGATTCCCCTGTGGGCTAGAGAACCTGGGGTCCAGAATATGTTTTGGTAGGATGAGACAGATCTGTGGTTTAGTATGTATAGTATAGACACCTGGGGAAGATACTTTCACCTACCCATGATCTGTCCTTTCCCCTTCCCACAAGCAAGTGGTCTTCAGGGTAACTGGCCAAGGGCTAGGGAATCTAAGGGTTCTGGGCTTAGGGGCCCAGCTGTGAGACACATTTTTGCTTCTAGTAGCGTTCATCTGCTTTATGAAGATCAATTTCCTCTTTTCTGCCTCCCTTAGTCTTACCTTCTGGAAAAAATGCTCATAAACCCATGGGGACCAGCCCTTCGGAAGGTTTATGTGTTCGTGGGGAGGAAAGCAGAGGGAGTCAGTCCTCGTCTCCCAGCCTCAAGGTCCCAGGGACACTTCCCCAGTGGGAATGTTGAGGGCTGTGGTCACAAGCCCCCCAACCTCTATCCCCTTGTGAGTCACATGACCCAGTCCTGACCAGCCTGGAAGGTGAGCTTTGGGGCGAGGAAGAGAGAGATGTTGAAATCTGTAAGAGGAAGCAGTCCAATAATTTCTTTGTAGTTTTTGGACTTGGTTAGATTAAAAGTTCCCAGGGCAGATGAGTTCTCCCCACCCCACCTTTTTAAAAGACTATCCATGTGGAACTAAGGGAATATAAAATCCTCCTGAAGGGCATTGTTGCTGGAATCTGACTGGTGACAGTCTGGTTTTAGTATTACACCTTCACCAAACAGTCTGGAGCTGATTCCTCCCAGCCCGGACCAGGGAGACGCCCTGTCCCTGAGAATGGGGGAGACTCGTATGTCTCTTCCCCTCGTATTGGAGGGGGGAAGGTGCTGCTGTGTTCTCTGTTAGCTCCCTAGTGGTGGGTACACCCTTTCCACCTCCCAGTTTGGAGAGAGAGAAGGGGCTGTGATGGGCTAGCACTGGGGGCCCCCTCACCGAGCTGAGGGCAGGCAAGGATCTGCCTGATGCTACAGTGCCCCCTGCAGGGAAGGACCAATGAGCTGGGGAGATGCCCAATTAGCTCCTGAACCAGTAGCCTGGATCAGTACCACTGTTTATTTGCATTTGCCAGTGGGTCTTTGTCCCTTTGATCCACTGGTGTGAGAAAGGACAGCCAGGGGAGAGTAATGGAACTAGAGGGCACAGGAGAAGATACATAGTGCGGAAAGGGAAGGCAGGGAGAGAATAAGATCTGAGTAGAGAAGGAGCCCAGTGAGTGGGCAGAAATGGGGAAAGAGGAGCAGGCGGGTGCAGGACAGCCAACCTCAGGAAGGTCCTCATTGTTTGGGGCTGAGCATCCTCTCTCTACAAGCTTCTACCTCTGTCCTGCCCGAGGTGCATGGTGGGGGACAAGCAGAGCCTTGGACGATGGGAATGATGAGCCCCTGAGATCTCGGGCATCACAGTGGCCCTCCCCACCCTGGCTCTTTCTGACCACAGCAGGCATCGCCTGGGAACAGAGCAGGGGTAGGGCAGGCAGGCCTGAGTGGTGGTCAGAGTTCAGACCCAGAGGCCTGGAGGCAGTGGGGGAGACAAACAGGTGGCCAGGAGTAAGTCCCTGCACCCCAAGAGTTAAAGCCTCAAAGAACTGGAGGTTGAAACAGCTAGGCTGGAGGGGAGCAAAACCTCCTCACAGGAGAGGGGCCAGGGCAGCCAGCTGGAATGGGGCAGGGTTTCCAACAAGGGGAGGCAGCTGCAGGAAGAGAAGCCTCCTTGTCCCAGGGAGGGATGAAGGACCAGGGTCAGCAAAGGGAGGGCCACTCACTTGGTGGGGACCAGAGAGTTCCAGCAGGCAGAGGAGAATCAGTATTGTGCTTATAACACAGCAGCTCTCTGTCTGGGAGAGCAAGCAGGCAGTTTTTAGGCACTAGATTTCTGTGATGTGGTTCTTGGTAAATGGATAAGACCGAGTAGCCTATTCGGTCAGCCCACTGACTGCACCCACTGGCCTGTTCCAATCCAGACAGTTTTAGATCAGGGTCAGGTGAGGGTCTTTTGGCTGACAGAACCTGGGCAGAGTCCCCTGGATGGGGAGGAGGGTGGGGGCTATAGGGCATTGGTGAGGGTGGCAGAGGTGGGACTGGGGCCCCACCCTCTCCTTGCTCCTTATTGATTCTCTTGGAAGAGTAAAAGCAGATGCTCTAGGTTGGGTCTGAGTGTGTTGGACCAGGCCATCAGAGAAGGGGTATGGCTTTCTGGACAAGGCGGCCCACCCCTACCTCTAACGGAGGAGACCCGGAAAGGGAAAGGGACAAGTATAAGGTTGGAAGTTCTGCTCCTGACCCCTGCTCTGTTTTGCCCTGCCCCACCCCGCCAAGCGCCCAGCCGGGCCCCGCAGGTCACACGGTCACTTCAGTCTTGCTGGCTGTGTAGCAGGTGTGGTGGCCCGGGATGTAGTGCAGCTGTTCCACGGTGTTGTGTCTGCGCGAGGCAAAGGCGTGGCGCTTGGCTGCTGTCTGGCTCTTGCCCAGGGTGGCGTAGGAGTTACTGGAGGCACTGGGATGGGAGTGCATCTTGGTCATGCGGTAGCGGTCCAGCACGGGCGTGGACACAAATACGTCCGTGTGGGAGATGGCCCGCGACAGGGACTGCTCGGGGAAGGCCGTCCGCTCCGGGGACAGCAGCGGGTCCTGGGAATGCAGGCGCTCAGTGGAAAGCAGCTGCTCATCAGACAGGATGCGGTCATAGGGCATGCCGAACTCATCCGGCAGGCCCCGCTGTGGGGACAAGACCCTGTCCTGCGACATGGCCCGGATGGGCCGGCGTGGACGTTCCCTTGGCAGCGGCTTCTGCTGCGACATCTGGATGACGTTGAGTGGGAGGGTGCCGCGGGCCGCCAGGTCAGGCAGGTGCCTCCGCCTCATGTAGTACTCATCAGCCTCCTTGTCGGCTGCAGAGAGAGGAGACAGAGAAGGAAGTGGGGTGATGCCAGGGACAGGGCTTGGGGAAAACCCTGCAGCCCTATCGCTGAGTCACCCACCTATAAATCTTCAAGGACAACACAGTTAAACACTTTTTGTTTCTAGAATAGGACATGAAGGCTCAGGTGAAGGCGGTGCTGCTCCACTGAATGTGCAAACAGTCCCTGGGGGCTCGTGAATTGCAAATTCTGATCCAGGGCCTCAGGTGTGTCCAAGGGACTGCATCTCTAACACAGTCCCGGGCGTTGCTCCTGGTCCAAGGACCACTTTGAGTAGCAAGAGGTTAAGGGATCTCTTCAAGATCCCCAGAAAGCTCATGGCAGAGAGGAGAGCGAGCCCAACTCCTTGGGCTCCTCCTACTCCTGCGCTGTGTGTACCGCACCATGGTCCTGACATCTATTGGCACCCTGTCTTGATGGAACACCCAAGTAGCACCTGGAGTTTCTGAACAAGGTCTAGATTCTCTCTTTTTGGAAGCTGAGTTTCAGAGCCAGCCTCCTGCTGGAATAAAGCAAGATGTTCTAGCTAAGAGGCATTTGTGAGGAAGCGCGCCTGGTAACTTAGGAACATAGTAACACCTTCTCTGGAGTAGCTGCCAGTGCATGGGAAGCTAACGCATGGGCATGTAGCCCCCATACAACCATGTAATCAGCCTACACATACTGCGCCTGTGCCCACAACACAGAAGGCTGGAACAACCTGACACGTAAACTTCATTCAGATGCTCCCTTCTCCTCTTCATCCAGTAGGCCCTCTCAAGCTCACACTGCCCTCTGAACTGACACAGGACACACACAAACCCGCACTGCCCCAAATTTCAGCAATGAGGACTCCTCCAGACAGTCCTCAAGATCTGCACCAAGCCCAAAAACATTGCTTCCTTCTAAATTGGCCAGAGGGGCTACTGATGGGTATATTCTGGCTACTGAGCCACATTTTCTCAGGGCATCGATAAGATTTCTTAGGTCGTCAGAGATGCCCACTTCCTCCCACAGAAACTCAGTGTCCTACCACGGGGATGGATGATATGAGCTTGGGCTGATCTTTTATTAGGGTACATTACCTTGCTGGCTGGGGCTTCAATAGAGTTAGTGGTCATCAAAAGAGACTCATGAGGAAATTCTGGGAAAAGGCCAAAGGGTCAGAAATCCAAGAAAGAAGAGTGGTCCCTCAATGTATTTTCTTGACATTTTAGTGTTTTAAACCCATCAAGATCCACAGACTCCCTAGAACTCAAGTGAAAGAGCAGGAATCCCTGATGAAACAGAGTATATGCATGAGAGATCAGGTGTCTCAGGTTCTCAAGATGGTGTTGGCTGATTTATGGGTCTCAGAAAAAGCTCTGGACGTTGGTAACCACTATTCTAAAATGGGACATAGAGCAATGAAAGCCCATGGTTCGCAGAAGGCAGGAGGTCAGATGTGCGGGGCTGGGGAAGGCTTTCTCTTGCAGTTGAACTGGTGCAATAGTTGAAGTGCTGCCTCATATAGAAATGCAGATCTATGAAGCCAAGACCTCTGTTCTGTCTATGGGAAGAATAGACTCTGGCCCCAAAGAACAAGTGACTTACATATACTCTTCTTCCTACATGCAACTCACTCTTTGTTCTTGGAATTGAACACTTGTTCTCTTGGGGACAGGACAAGAGAGAGAAACAGACAGAGGAAGATTCCTTGGAGACATCAGGGACAGACCTCAACCCTGGGAGGAACTTGGCTTACTTAGCCTCTTCAGAGATGAGTACTTGCTCGGGTTGGTCTTCACTGCAGACTCGTAGGATGGGGGCAGGTGTGCCAAATTCTGGAAAGAGCGGGAGAAGGAGAGGTCATAGGGCTCGGTGGCTGATGTCAGGATGTTGTTCATCCGGGGCTTTTCTGCAAGAAAAGGGGAGGGGTGTGTTGCATTAGTGAAGGCTTGGAGAGAGGTCCAGGTCCTCTCTCTGTACTTTCTGACTCATCCTTAACTAGAGCCCACATCCTGGTTTCCTGGCCCTCTGTGCTAGGACACAGGAAATGCTGTTGACATGGTTTCCCTCATGCTCAAGTCCAGTTGTCAACAGCCTGGGGGCAGGTGCTGTTTTAGGTGTCACTGACCACCCCCATGGTCCTTGAATAGCAGACTCAACTCTGAGACTTGGAAGCAAATTACTGCTCCAAGTATATCACTGGGTTATCTGATGAAACTGTAAACCTGTTGCAAATGAGGAGCATTATAAAATCATCTACTTCTGTGCAAAAGTGCTATCCATCTCCTAACAGTTGTAGGCAAACCTGTCTCAGGCTCAGACAAACCTGACCTTGGAGGAGCTGTACTGCCTTGCTTTCTGTACCCCAGAAGAACTTAGTCTAAGACCCAGCTCTACTGCCATCCCAACCCACACTCTAGCCCTAATTTATTCCCCTTCCTGGGCAGCTCCTACCTGGGAATCTTCATGTTGCACACCTGACAATCCCCTGTGATCCACACAGCCATTGTATCTTACTTTAATTCCCTTCTCAGAAGACCCCTGAGTCAACTCTAAGTTGCTAGAGGAAAGAATGTATACAAAAGTGCTCATCACACCCTTCATATTTCCCCCTCTTCCCCAGAGATACAGCCTTGGGATTCCAAAATCAGAAGAGAGAATGGAATGTTATTCATTGCCAGACCTGGGAAAAAGGATGGAGGAAGGAATGGAAAATAAGGTAAAAGGGTAATAAAGTGAGTGATTACTGGGGCACCATGCAGGGTGAGCTGGGCTTGGAGAGGTGCCAGATTATTCCTAATCTGGCACCTCTCCAAGCCCTATGACCTCTCCTTCTCCCGCTCTTTCCAGAATTTGGCACAGGAGAAGGGATGCGTGACCTGGGTTGGTGGTCAAAATGGGGATCAGAGAGGAATGAAGACCCAGGAAAGCAGGCTTTGTTGTTTGGTAGATGAGAAGAGAGAAGCCACAAAAAGAAGTCAACAGGTTGGTGCTGGGGGAAATTATGGTATCATTCCCAGAAATGAGGTAGGTGGGAGGCTACATGTGGGCTGCATCATCCCTCTATCCTCTGGTTGGGACACTTCAAGGCAAAAGAAGACTGAGAAGTGGAAGACTCTAATGTGGGGACAGATGTGCAAATGGACTATGGTTTTTTATACCTCTGAGCAGAGTGCTTAATCATGGAACACAACAGTTTTGTGAACCATGGGAGAGAGGGAAGCCCTACTAGGCCTTATACAAAGGCACCCCAGACACAGGGGACTCCTGGCTTCTCTATTCCTTTCTGCCTGCATTGTCACCCCCAGCACTGGGGACTGAGCCAGGGGATCTCAGCCAATATGCTGGTATTCACACCAGTTCGGTACATATGTGAGGGGGTGGGGGATGCTCTGTATCCCCAAGAGATCAGAACAGGCTGTACAGAAAATTCCTCCCTGGCACAGATCATGACAGATGCCAGGAAATGAAGGGGGCAGGGAGCTGGGAGCATTGCTCCTTCGACTTGGTTAACAGCCACCAGTGTCTTAGCTCTGGCTTCTTTTCTTCTAGCCATGTTGGTGAACAGACTTCCCTCTGCCCATTGACATCATCCTCCCAATGAAGGCATTTCTCATCTCACCCTCTTCCAAAGTCAACATTTCTGGATACTGTTGTCTGACCAGTGTTTTTTTTTTTTTTGTTTTGTTTTTGTTTTTTCTTTTCTTTTCTTTTCTTTTTTAAACACACCACTGAGCCAAGGCCAGCTCTTTCTTGCCTTCGTCATCCACCAAGATTCCCACTGATCCCTAGCTCAAACGCTTCCTCCTATTGAAATATCTTCCTTTTCGTTTCTTCTATCAAATTCTCCTTTTGCTCAAAGACCTTGGCTGTGGCCATCTCACATCTTTTCAGCCCACACAGTATCTGCTGTTTCAGCTTACACTACTCTTCTTGTAAGTTCCGCTGAGTTTAGTATCTGACCAGTCTCTAGTAATTTGACTTCAGTCAGTCTTGTTGAGCTCTAAAGATTGCAGTGTCCTTGACTGCACAAATCTTGCTTGCTTTTCATTTTATCTCTCCTTCTTTCCTTCTTCCCTCTCTCCCTTTTCCCACTTTTTCTCTTTCTCATTCTTTCTCCCTTTCTTTTTCCTTTCTTCCTCCATGTCCCTCTCTTCCTCTTTCCTTCCTTCCTTCCCTTCTTTTTCTTTCTTTTTTTTCTTTCTTTCTTTGTTTCTTTCTTTCATCTCTCTTCCTTCCTTCCTTCCTGTCTTTCTTTCTTCTTTTCTTTCTCTTTCTTTCTTCCTGGGGATGAAACCCAAGGCCTCATGAATGTCAGGGGAGCACTCTACCACTGAGCTACACCACCAGCCCTCCAATTTTTCCTACTCTTTCATATTGCATGGCCCAAAATAAGGATTCAAGTGATGCTCCTTGCTTGTCAAGTAGACACAGGCCTCTTCCTCTCTTAATCGCAGCTCTTCCAGTTCCTTGGGGGAAGGGGTAATATCCAAGGTATGAATGCAGAGAAAACTGCTCCTAATACACTCTGAGCTGCTCAAGAGCAGAGACAGAACATCATCTACCCTCATCTCCTTGTACCAGTTGGAAGAGAGAAGACAGGAAAAGAAAGAGGAAAAAATGTTTCTTCCTTTTGTATTCAGGAGTTTGTACTTGTGTTGGCTCCTTCTGAGGAAAACCAGCTCAGCAGTTGTTCTTTCCAGAATGTTACTGAGCAAGTGGGAGCTCTCCTTGCTTGTCTTTTCTGGCTCCTCTTCCTGGTACTTCATCACCATAGGCATCCCCTGGGCTTCCTGTCTCTGCCTTCTGCTTTTCTCATTCAGGATTCTTGCACAGATTGCCTCCACTCCTGACTTCTGCTACAGTCTTGAAAGCTTAACTTACATCTTCAACTCCAGTCTCTCCCCATACTGTATCTCTGTATCCTGACTGCCTGTTGAGTGATTCTTCTTGCATATCCTATAATCATATCAAATCTAGCTACACGTGCAGATCTAAACTCCCATCAAAAACTCCATCCTCTGTGCATATTGGCTGCTTTCCTGATTGCTTAGATGGCGTAAGTAGCCCCACTCCCCCTCTTCTAATCAATCTTGGCTCATCATTGTACTCATTACTGTCTTTCATCAGCCATATTCAGTTAGTGACAAAGCTTTTCCAATTCTTTCTTCAAAATGTTTCATATCTCAGTCCTTCATTCTGTTCCCATTGTCAACTTTACCATTGGTGTCAACTTCTTTTAACTGATCTCTCCAATTTCTCCCAGTTCTAACTTTTCTCAGGTCCTATAGCCTGAAACATCTCATTTACTGCTGCTTTCATTTTGTGTTTCCACTAGGAACACAGCTCTGGAGGAGTACATCAACATGTTCCTCTCCTCTTGTCCTAATTAAAATGTCCCCCAATCTCAGTGCTGAAGTACAGCATAATCTGCCATGTGAGTGGTAGTTCTCTCTACCAGGCGGGTTGTTGAATTTACTTTAAGTTTCTCTCCCATGAAAACTTCAATAATGCTTTTACTCCTTCATAACAAAGAGGCAAGAGTGGCTGAGAGTTCACAATTTACATTACTGTCTTACATTTTACTAAGTTTGAAAAAGGCACACAAAATAGTTTTCCTCTGTGGTTCCAAATGTTAAGTTTTGATTTGTTGGAAGCACATGAAACTCTAAGAGGGGAAGGTGGTTTTGTAACCCTTTGCATCATGTTAACACTCCTCTGCTCTACAACTTTCACCCTTTTCTCTTGCCAAGAGGCTAAAACCCAAATAAGTTTTGAGTTTCATCAACTTTAATTAGTTTGGGGAGCATCAAGGTAGCTTAACAAAGTCTCAGGTCATTTGTAAATGATACCATAAGAAGCTTTTTATTCTCCTTGCTCTAGACATACAGCATTTATGTCTGCAAGGAATGATATACATTGAAAGCATTAATGGGTTAAGAAAGGGTCAAGCTTCTTCCTTTTTGTGGTAAAAATCACTCTGTTATCCAGAGACAGAAACACAGAGGGGACAATGGTCTAAAAGGAAGAGTGAAGATCGGTGGCCCTGGAGAAGGGCTAGCACATGGCTCCTTCCACCTCCTCAGTTTGGGTGAGTAAGTGACCATGTGTCTGATGCTGATGGGCATCTGTGGTTAGAATGGAGCAACACGGAATGAGGATGGGATGCAGGGCGCTCTCAATCATCTCTCACCATGTGTAGGGGTCTGGGTAGCACTGCTTAAAATCGGATGATTATACTGACGATCACCTGAAAGTCATAGAAAAGAAATTTTTAAAGAAGAGTCCAGGCACCCCACTGTCTAACATAACAGCATCTCTTTTTACCTCATATGTTTCTCTGACTCAAGGAAGTCCTTCTAAGAAAGGCAGGAGATAGTGTACTAGGCTCAAAGAAACTTCCTCTGCTCTTTCTGTCTCTCTCGTATTGCAGCTGGGCTTCTTCTGTCACCATGGTGACCCACGCATGTCTCTGGGTCTGGCTGACCAGCTGCAGAAGCTTTTTGGGGTGGGAGTGGGTTGAGGAGGAGAAGAGTGGGCACTACGGAACACTTGACAAGTACGCTTACATGGGGTAGATGTCAGGGAAGATGAAATACTAGATTCTTTTGGGGCGGAAGGGAGAGTATTAGGATGTGGTTAACCAGGAAGAGGATGCCCTGTCTTAGGGTATTCATGTACAGGTGTCTGGACGCATCCTGAGATGTGGCAAGCTGGCCTGTGAACCATCCACTGCCCAAGATAAGAAGTCCTGGATTCTACACAAAATGAAATAACCCAATAGTTCAAAAGCATTTTCTTTATTAATAATGCAAAAGTCCACTTATACTGAGTGATACACAAAATTAATACCCCTGGTTTCCAAAGGGCAGAGTTCAGAACATCCCAAGGGCTTCTAAAAGATTTTAGTGAAGATTTGACTTGCTACTAAAGTACATTCTAATGTTTTATTGTTGCTTCAACTCATCACTGTATTCTTGGTTTTCATAGTTCATATGTCAAATTTTAACCAAAGCAAGGGGAAGGAGAGGCATGAGGTCGTTTCTCTAATTTACTCAACTATGGATTACAGCTCTGTCATCTTTGCAGGTCTAGTATATCTATCTCCATTTCTGTGCATCTTAATATTGAAACTGTCTTTTCTACTCTTAGCATTATACTCTCTAGATATCTAGCTCCTTTATTATATCCCTCTTCCTCCAAGTATGGGGACTCCATTAGGCTCTGGTGTCTTTGTGATGATTTCAGCTGTATTCCATGGCTTCTGCCTACTTACCCAAATCAATAGTTCTTTTATCTATACCTCTAGCCTGAGGTCAATCTGATGTATAGGGTTAGGTTTTAAACTGCTTATGGACATCCCCTTGAAATTCCTGCCCTACTCCAAACCATTAAGTCCCAAAGTGAGGTTTTCATATTATTCTCCAATGTTTATGTACCTGTCCACAGTACTAATATTCCCTGGGCTTGGAATGTTAAACTTCAGTCATCTTGATCACTTCCCTCTTTTCATCCTGCACATCCAGTGAACCCCAAAATCTTCTTCCTGTAGTCACCTCCTATATCCAAGTCCACAGTATATCTTTTTTTTTTTCTTTCAATCAAGATTTCTCTTAGCTCTAGACTCTGGCCATTTAGACACAAATCATTCTGTGTCCTCCTACCAGAAAACATTTGTCAAATCATTAGAATCGCTATTATCATTTCTTCATGAAGACTGCACTCTTTAAATAGTTAATCATGCTATGCAATGGGCGTATGGGTTTAGGGAGTAGGCCAGAATTTCTCACATGAAAATACTGATGCTCCAAAAGACGGATAGAGTTGTAGACAGGGAAGAAACTATTTGCCAAAGGTCGAATTAAATATGTACTGGACCTGGATTTAAGCAAGAAAAGAAAATATAAGGAGAAAGATAAAAGATTTTTTTCTTTCATTGCTTGTTATCCAGAGGCCAGGAGAAAACCAGATTCATTCTTTTCTTTATTTGTTTGGTTTGTTTGCTGGTTTTTAAGCAATGTGACAGCATCAAGAAGTGAGAGAGTCTATGTTGAATGGTGAAGAGTGGCAGTTAGTGAAAAATACTTCTGCTCTTCCATTTTAGAGTCTAGGTAACACTAGGGAAGGGTTATGGATAATTCAGGTAATAATTTCTGATATCCAATTACATTACATGCCATGTGCTAAACTCTTTCATGTGCATTCCACTTTAAAATTATTTTTATGATTTTAATTGTACATATTTATGGGGTACAATGTGACATTTCAATACATGTATTTGATGTATACTGACCAAATTAGGTAATAAACATTTCTATTTCTTCATTGTTACTCTGTCTGAAGACTGAGTTTCTCTCTTCTGATTATTTATAAAATATATAATAGTTTATTTTGAAGTATAGTCCCCCACTGTGCTGGAGAGCGTCAGAATTTATTTCTTGTATCTCACCACTTTGGTAGTTATTATCCACCTTCCTCTATCCCAACTGTCCCCCATCCTTCCCAGACTGTAGTACGTACATTTGGATCAACACATTTAGCTTCTGCATATGGAGAGAACATGAAGTATTTGTCTTGTGCGTCTGACGTATGTCACTCAACATCATGTCCTCCAGTTCCATCCATTTTCACATGCATTTTCTAAACTAATCTTGACAACAGTCTTTGTGTAAATAATGAGTGGAATGAAATAAATATATATTATTGGCCTATTACTTGCCAGACATTGTATAAAACTCTACTTACCCTAATTGCAATCTTTTTTTTAACACATGAGATCACAAACCAGATAAATGTCTTAAATTTAGATATTGTGTATATAAGTGCAAGGTTTTCCTTTTGTTTGAATCTCACTGACAGTTTTTTCCCAGCGTTTGATTTTTTTCCTACATTGGCATTAAGGAGAAGTATTTTAAATTGAATGTAAAGATGAAAATTAAAACTGCCCTAAAATGACCACTGTGTCATTTTGTTCTATTTCTTTTTATTTCCTTTCTCCTTAAATAACTGTGTGTGCTTCCACAAACACAGGCATGCATACACACTCACACACTTAGCCAACATTGTAATGAATAATTTTGTGTATGTGTCATTTTTCACATAGATTACAGTTCTTAAAATGGATTAAGCCATGGTGATTTGATCCTTGTACTTCTGCAAAATGTTGTTCACTGGAGCATTTTTACACTAGTAAAGGCAAAGAAACAACCCAAATGCTCATTCATATATACCTACGGAGATAAAAATATATGGTTTCCTCATTGCTAGTATACCATATATATTACTTTAACCTTTTTTATACTTAGTGAGCAATATATCTTGAATATATTTTCCTGTTTCAAAATATTTTTTAAAACATCTGCTATGATTTCACAATTGTTTTTCTATAGAATGTTCTTTATTTCTACATATCATCTGAGCATTTTATATTTGTTTAAGCATAATATATTTAAGCATTTTAGATTAATTACAAGTTTAATAGGATTACATGAAACAATCTTGAACACAAATCTTTGACCATGTCTCATTTCCTTAGAGTAATAACTAAAAACATTTTTAGGTCAACACATCATCAATAACCTAGTAATATGGCAAAGTATGTGATACATTTTCTTGCAGTAAAAACATTCTCCTATTCTTGTGACATGCCCTAATTGATTCTGGTATCTTATTATTTCATTACAATTCTGGATTGTGTTTGTTTATATTTAATTTATATACATATACATTCATAAAGAAAATTTGTATTTTTTTGTGCTAACACTGTCAGTTTTTTTACATTAAGATTGTGATTTTGTAAAGCCAAGTGAATAACACTGGATCTTTTTCCATTCTTTGACACTATTAATACAGCATATAAAATATCTGTTGTTTGGAAGTTTGAAGGAATTCAACAATATAAAGTGCTTACTAACTTTGGGGGATTCTACTGTAAGCATAGTGCTAGGTGCTTGGCTTGTGTTTAACTGACTGTCCAACAACTTTGGGAAGTAGATGCTATCATCACCAATTTAGAGATAAGGCAACTGAGGTTTGGAGAGGTTGAATTTTTTTTTTTTTTTTTTTTTGTGGGTACTGGGGATCAACCTCAGGACCTCGCGCTTGCCAGGCAGGCGCTTATGCCGCTGAGCCATCTCACTGGCCCCAGGTTGAATATTTTACAGGAAAGCTAAGATGCAAACTCTGGCAGGCTGGTGCTAGAGCCCAAATTCTTAACCATTGTGTATACCACCTTCTCACGCTTGGTGATGAGATCCTTGTATTTGGATTCATTCAAGTTTCTCATTGTAATTTCATTTTTTAAGAAAAATACCTACCGGATATTTAAAGCTTTACAACTGAAAACTAATACCCTCTATGAAACTTTCTCTCTATGAAGGCAGGCCCCTTTTCTTTATTTTCTGTGTTAATATTTTCTGGATGAACTAGTCACATTAATATTCTTTTCTAAAGAAGTACTTTGTACATAGTGATTCTGTATTTGTATGTTCAAATCATTATTTTATGCTTTTGGGTTTGTTAACTCCTACCCCTTCATTTTCTTTTGTTTGTTTATTATTGTTTTTTAATTTCTTGGCTTGAATCTTCAGGCCATTTCTTTTCCCTCTTTTCTGTGAAGAAAAAGCTAAGGTCTTCAGCTATGAATTTGTCCCTGGTGCTCTCCCATGAGCATCGGTGCACAGTGCTCTGATTGTTGCTATCTTAAATGATCTGTAATTGCAGCCTTGGTTTCCTCTTTGACCCAAGAGTTATTTAGTAGAGTGGCATTAAACTTTAAAGTGTTTGTGCTTGTTGGTTTGAACTTTTGCCATTAATTTGCAGGTTTTTTTTGCACAGTGGTTAGAGAACAAGCATGTCCAAATTTTGCTTTTTTGGAACTTTTTCAGATTTCCTTTGTAGGCTAATATAAGATCAATTTTTATAAATGTTTTATGAGTACTTAGAGTACAGGTATATTTTTGCTTTATAGAGTATAAAATTGACATCTATCTATTAAATCAGACACATGAAATACATTATTCAGTTCCTCTATACTGTAATTCATTCTTTTTCTACTTAATCTGTCAAAGACTTAAAGGGGTATGTTAAGGTGTCCCACTACTCTGTTGTTCCTGTCATTTTTTCTTTGTATTTGATATAGAAATGGTTTTCATATCTACATTATGCAGCACAAAAAGGGCTCATAATGCTTATGTCTTCTTTGTACATTGTACCCTTTATTAACATTAAATAACACTCTCTGTCCTGTTTAACTTTAAGTTCACTTGATCTGATATTTATATTGCCATCCTAGTTTCCTTTTTGTTTACATTTGCCTGATAAACTTTGCCTATCCTTTTATATCTAACCTTTCTGTATCATGTTGTTTTAAGCTTGTCTTTTGATATATTCATTCTACTATATGCTTTACTACCTTCTGGTTTGTCCTGATAGCTAAAAGTGATTCCTCCTTCTCCTAAAAAGGACCTCCTGCCTTCTGCTAAACTCTTTTCCTTCCTGTTATAACTGTGTAATATGATCCTGTACCCCATTCAGCCCCAAATCCAGATATTCTGGCTGATTCCACCAGGTGTATGCTCCTGACCTGACCTGGGCTAATTAGAACTTCTACTCCAGAAATGGGGACTCGTTTATTATAAGAGAGAGATTTGCAGCATATAGTGAAATAGCACGAAAGAGGGAAGGAGGGAGGAAGGAAGAGAGGGAGAGAGAAAGGGAGAGAGAGAGAGGGAGAGGGAGAGAGAGAGGGAGGAAGAGGGAGAGGGAGAGAAAGATTCAGTACAGAGATTTTGTAGAGAGAGACTTGGTCTTTCTGGAAGACATGTCTTGCTGGAACCATGACATGTAATAAAGGTACACTGGGAAGTCATGGGGTGTTGGAAAAGACAAGTCAGTCTTCAGAAATTGTGGCATGTTTTATTTTCCACAAATGGCCACAGTCCTATCTCTAGTTTCACATGTTCCCCCGGAACCTTGCCATTCCCTTCTTAGGTAGAGCATATGGACACTGCAGAGCCATTCTGCCTGCCTCAGTGAAGAGCACGGAGCAGGCATGAAGGTGAATGACTTCCGAGACTAGGTAGCAAGAGGTGACAGCTTTCAGCTGGCTTTCCCTCTCTTTTGGCACACCCAAACTTGGATCCTAGCCACCATGCTGTGAAGAAGCCCAGCCATATAAAGGGGCCACATGAAAATGCTGGTGGCTCCAGCTTAATCTCAGTCAATAGCCTCCACCCACTTGCTAGATGTGAGTGAGCAAGATTCCACATGAGTCTTGCTCCAGGCTTCTGGCTACAGAATGGAAACAAGTGGCATAGAGACAAGTGATCCCCATGAACTTTTGCCCAAATCACAGATTGATAAACAAAATAAATGTTGTCTTTATTGTTCTATTTTTCTTTAATGTTAAACTAAGTGTTGGAAGGAGCAGGAAGGGAAGGGAGAGGTAGGGGACAAAAAATGAATTAAGATATACATATACCAACTCCCCACAATAAATGTAATCATTGTGTACTACAAACATGCACCAATGAAAAATTAAAAATATAAAAAAATGTTCATTGGGGCCGGTAAGATGGCTCAGCGGCGTAAGCGCCTGCCTAGCAAGCGCGAAGGCCTGAGTTCAACTCCCGGAACCCACATACGAAAAAAGGGCCGGTGATATCACTCAGCAGCACGGGTGCTTGCTGGCACACGAGGTCCTTAGTTTCACCCCCGGTACCCACAAAAAAAAAAAAAAGTGTTCGTTTTGAGGTAGCTGTAGTTTCACATGCAATCATAATAAATACAAAAGGATCTTGTGCATTCTACTCAGCTTCCCCAGTGGTAACATTTTGAAAAACAACAGTATATATTAAAATCAGAACATTCATATTGACACTTAAGTTACAGATGTTCCTAGCATGAGAATTCCTCTTGTTGCTCTTTGATAGCACACCCACTTCCTTCCTGCACCCATCTACTTCTTAGCCCCTGGCAGCCATTAAATTGGTCATAATTTCCATATTTTTGCCTTTTGAAGAATTTTGCATAAGTGGAATCATACAGTATGTATCCTTTGGAATTAGATTTTCTTTCACTAAGCATAATTCTCTGGGAGTTCATCTGTTGAATCTATGTGTCAATAGCTCATTCCATTTTATTGTAGTACTCTATAAATGTTCGTGGTGTGGATATACCAGAATTTGTTTAACCATCTACCTGTTGAAGAACATCTAGGTTGTCTTCAATTTAAGGCTGTTATAAACATAGCTGCTATAAACATTTATGTGTTGGCTTTGTCTCAACATAAATCTTCATTTGTCTGGTATAAAGTTTTAGGATGGATTTACTGGATTGTATGGTGGTTTGCATGTTTGATTTTTAAAGAACTTGTCAAACTGTTTTCCAGAGTGGCTGTACCATTTTATATTCCCACAAGAAATAAATGAGTGATCAAATTTATCTACGTCCTTGCCAGTACTTAGTATTGTTACCATTTTTAAATTTTAGCTATTTACATCTATGATAAGTATATAGTGATATATATTATTGTAGTTTTAATGTTCATTTCTCTAATGGCTATTGGCTTTGAGCACCTCTTCATGTGCTTATTTTTCATCTATATATCTTATTCAGTGAAATGTCTCTCCATTCCTTTGTCCATTTTCTAATCAGATTTCTTTTCTTTCCTGTTCAGTTTCGGAGGTTCTTTTTATAAAGAAATACCGGTCCTTTGTTGGATATATGGCTTGCAAATATATTCTCTCAGTCTATAGCCTGTCGTTTTAATGAGATCTTCTGCAGAGCAAATGTTTTAATTTTGGCAAAGTCCAATTTACCTTTTTTTCAACTGTTATACATGCTTCTGATTTTAAGCCTAAAAACTCCCCTCACAGCCCTGCATCCTGAAGATTTTTTCCTTAATATTTTATGGTTTTGTATATTACATTTAGATACACAATCCATTTTGATTTTTGTATAAGATAGGAGACTTAGGTTGAGGGTTCTTTTCTGTGGATTTTGTTTTTGCTTTTTGTTTTTAGCTGGTGGACATTTGGTTGACCTAAAAAGAAACTTTCCTCCACTTATTGCTTTTGCATCTTTATCAAAAAAAAAAATCAGTTGGTTGTATTTGCTTCTGGAATTACCTGTTTCTATGTTTTCAATCATGTTTCATTGCTCTACATCTTTCCTTCTGCCAATGTCACACAGTTTTGATTCTATATTTCTTAACATTGAGTAGACTGATCCTCCCAGTTTATTTTTTCTTTCTCAAAATTCCTTTAGCTATTCTAGTTTCTCTGCCTTTTCATATGAATTTTAGGATGATAGTCACTATGTGTATAAAACATTTTGTGGGGATATTGGCAGTAATTGTATAAAATCTATTTATTATTTTGGGTAGAACTGACATCTGTACTCTGTCTAGTCTTCAAATTTGTAGTTATATCATGCCTATTTATATTGTACCATTTTAATTCCTTGGACATTTATGCTATCATAAAATCATTTTCTTAATGGCTGCTCTAGGATTACAATATGAAATCAGAATCTTCAGAATTAACTTAATTACATAGAATGTGGCTACTTTGGACTAACATCTTTCCAGTGAGGCTTCCTCCTTTGTATTATCAGTGTCATATTTATTATCTCTATCTACCTATATATCTATCATCTATGTATATCCAATAGTACAGTATTAAAATAATTGCTTTATATATTTTTACATCATTTTAAAAATTGGGAGAAGATATAAGAACAGTATATTTGCAGAGTCTCCTATATTAATCACATAGTTGTAATTTCTAGCGGTTTTCATTTTGTCCAGTAGATTTGAGTTATTGTCTGCTATCCATTTCCTTTCAGTCTGTGAACTTTCTTTTGTATTTTTATGTTTTATCTGTTAACAAAAGAATTTTTTGTCTTTATTTACCTGAGAGTGTCTTTATTTCACCTTCATACTTGAAGGTGAATTTTCTGGGTATAGAATTTTTCTGGGTATTCTTGGTGGATAGTTTTTCATTTGACATTTTATGTAGGTCTTCCCAATGGGCTCTGGATACCACTGCCTTGTGTGAGAAGTCAGCCATTAATTGTATTTACTGCTGCTGCTCTACATGTGATGAGAGGAAAGGGTGTCAATCAATGTTCCAAACCCAGTGAGACCACAGTAGCACAGATGCTGCTTCTCACAGCCCGCCTCACCCTGGTAGAACCTCTGTACTGAGTGATCTGGGAAGAGAATGGAGCAGCTCTGGGTAAGAATGTCTAGAGCTAATAACCATTCACGATCTTATGTGAGTTTCAGCAATTTTTCAAGCAAAAATGATTCTCAAGTTGTTATATTCCTTTGGTCAATGTATTCTATTCAAGGGTCTCCAGAGAGACAGAATCAACACGTTCCCATATACGGGTCTATGAGAAGGTATTTATTGGGGGAATAGCTCACACAATTGTGATATCTGAGAAGTTGTGAGCCAGGTTGTCTGCAAGCTGGAAACTCTGGCATCCTGCTAGCATGGCTCAGGCTAAGTGTACAGGCCCCATAAGCAGGGAGGCCATTGAAGTAACTCTCAGTCCAAGGCCTAAAATTTCAGAACCTGGAGGGCTGGGGGAGGGGGGTGTGTAGGGAGGAAGTTGCCAATGTGAATTCTGGAGTCCAAAGGCCATAGAGCCTGAAGTTCTGATGTCCAAGGCAGCAGAAAAAGAATACCCTAGTTCTCAGAGAAGAGACCAGTTTACCTTTTGTATTTGTTCTCTTCGAGCCCCCAAGACAATTAGTGACCACTAACACTGAGGGTGGGTCTTCCCACTTAGTCCACTCAGGTTCACATGCTGATCTTTTTGGAAAACACCTTCCAGGAATATCCAAATAAATTATTTACTAAGTTTATAGGTATTCCTCCATCACAGACAGTTTCCAGAACAATGAAATGGGTATTTTTATTAATTCTGTCTAGCTTTCTGGTTACTTTATAGGGAGAAGATTTGCCAACTTTCTTATTAGGGCATAGCCAACCTCACCTACAACCTAGAGATATCCTGCCAGTCATCTGCAGCTGCCTGGTAGAGTAGGGACCTCAGTGCTCAGCCAAAGAGATGACAGATGGAGGAGGGGAGGAAAAAGCAGCTCTGACTCTGTGTCCTTAGTCCCCAAGTAGGTTAAATATGATTCCAATTTAATATCAGTAAAATCCCCAGTATTTTTTAGGCCAGATGTTTTGCATCCAAGCAGAATAAGATCTGTGTCCACATTTCAAACTCATTCACACATTTTAATAGTTAGAATATTGGCTGAGAAGAGTGAACTGGTATTGAAGATACATATTAGGTGTGAGTCATAGGCTTCAGAGTTCCTTTGCATTAAGAAAAAGAGAAATATTTGTTGCCTTAAACTGGCACATTTTTCAGAAATGATGATGAGGATGATGATAATAAAAGATTGCCCTTCGCCTGCTTTGCCCTAATTGTTGGCCCAGGGGATCCCTGCACCTGCTCCAGGTAAAGACCAAAAACAATTCCATGTGTAGATCATTTTGTGTTCATGTCAAAGCTGGCACTGAGGGATTCTTCTAGTACAGCACTTTTCATCCTGGTTCTAGGAGCCCTGTGGGATGCCTCAAGGGCCACTGTCCTAGTGATAATATTTAATGGAGGAAGTATCAGCACTGTCCCTCCCATCTCTACCCTGGTTTCACCCAAAGTAGCTTGGTCTCCATCGGTCTTCTGAATGGGGCTTTTTACCTAAGAGCTCATTTGAAGAAACATTTCCACTGGTAACTAGTAAGTTAAAATCTGTTGAACAAGTTCAAGTTCAAATGCTGCCTTTCTGTAGGTGAGAAAAGAGACCCAGAGAAGTGAAATAACCTGTCTTACATCACAGAGTTAGGCAGAGACCAGACTAGGTCTAGGCCTCATTTCCTACAGTTGTAATTTTTCATTATGTATCATTGTCTAAAAGCTTTCATTCTATTTACAAGTCTCTCTTGTGTTCCCCAGAAAAGGTTCTGAGGAGCTATGTGTGTTCTGGTGCTGTGTATGTCTTTGGTAGTTGTCTTTAGCTGTCAGTATTTATCTGAATTCCATGAAACACTCTTAACTTTGGGACAATACCCAGTAGTTCTAGGTCAAATAAGCTTCGGATCCTGCATACTATGTCCTTCTTGGAGATTTAATACACATGTTGAAGGCCCTGGGAATCTCAGTCATAAATAATCTGTTTTTGTTAGTCATTTCAATATGGGGATTTTTATTTTTTTTAATTTAATAAATCAGGGTGTAAATACACATCTGCTTGGGTATTTGAGGGGCACTTTAAGAATGATACTAAATGCACGTGTGTGATCAGGATATAGGAAATAGAATCTCTGTAGGTGTTTTGCAATGCCCTGGAACTAGTAAGAGTAGGGAGCTTTATCCAAACTGGACCCCACAGGGAGGGAAAGCTGAGTGGATAGAGCCCTATGATCTTTGGTTGAGGTCACAGCCAGGCATTGTGAAAGTTCAGTTAAATAGCCTGGGAATTAAGTGTCCAAGCTTTACTGTCACCCATTCCTCTGCCTTCTTTTGGGGAGTCACCGTTAATCAAGAACAGCCACAGAACAAGTTTCCCCAGGGGAGTAATCTAGAAGGGTCAGCATCTGGGGACAGTGAGGAGGGTGGAGAGTCCATTTAGAGAGTCAAATGAAAAACTGTCCTGCATAGACTTATTAATCCATTCTGACAAGCGCTACTTTAGTATACCCCAAAGATGTCCCCTGGGTATCGGAAGATGGCATTCTAGGTAGTGGATGGAAGTCTGGGGTGTGTGGGAAGCAGTTTCATGTGAAAGGAAGCAAAGCAGAATTCATGATGTACACAGAATAAGAAGACTAACAAGTCCCAGATTTACCTACAGCTCTTCTCCCTGGTTATACTCTGTTAAATTTAGCATCCTGATTCTCCACGGTCTTATCAACTGATCAATCTCAATTTCCTCAATTACCCCTCCCCTTGTCCCTTCAGTGAGTCCTGGGTCTTGGCACAGTGCCCAGTCGGGGCCATCAGCCTTCCTGATGGATCGAACGGGATAACATAACAATTAATTAGTGCTCAGGACTCACTGATCGATATGCTGACAACACTATAGGATGAAAAAACAATCTCCACCTGAGCTCCAAGGCTGTTTGAAGGAAGTAGAGAAGCAGGGTGGGACCTTCTGCTACTGAGAGCATGTGGAGCCCTGGCAGCAGTGAGCAGGTCTCTGACAGCTGGAACTTCCCTCCTCACCTCTGCAGCCAGCTGACAAAGCTGACTGTGACTTTACTGGCATTGGTACCAGGCTTACCAAGTAAGAGAATTGGCCAGACTTCCTGTGGAAAAAAAATAAGCTGTGTACACCTATGGGTGTACATACATTTATGTATTTGTGTCTTTGCCTCTGTGTGTGTTTAGGGAGAAAGTGAAAAAAGACAGGTGATTTGGTGTTGGGTATTCATATTGATAATTCAGCCACGATATTGCAAACATGAATCAAGGAAAGTAGGGAGAGGTGTACAAATAATACCCAAAGACATAAACAGTGACTTCATAAATGGAGTCCTGAGACTACAAAGCAAAGATGGGATATGCATATTGTTCACAGACTCTCAAGTTTGGGGCCTGGTCACCACACTCTAGAGTTTCTATGAATAGCTCCTGACTCCCTCCCTGGTTCCTTTGGGTGCAGACTGCATGATTGCTTGGTTAGACTTTCTCAGATTCAAATGTTATCCTGACCTTGAGCCTGCAAGTACAAACTACCAGTAGATTAAAGTTTAGATGTCAAAGCACAAAGAGTTTTAAATTCTGATGTACTAAGACTTACCTGAAGAACATTCTGACCCTCATTCCACCTGGGATAGGTCCTAGGAACTGGCATTTTTAAACATAGTAGTGATTCTTCTGCAGCTGGAAATTGGATATACGTTCAATAATCCTGCAGATGTAACTGCTTTTTCAAAGCTGTCCATGGCCCAGGCCCACCTCATATTGCCCAACATGCCAAGACCTGGAATGGATTGGTTTTCCCTTTGGCCTATCCACCACTTGCCAGCCTCTCAATGCTTTGCCCTGATATGTTTTCTACTGGATTGTTCTCCTTTATTTCTCTTCATCTAATTCTTTCCAATCCTCAAGGATAAAACTTCAGTTTCATCTCCATAAATCCATGCTTGAGTCCCCCCCTGCTCAATGATATTCCTTACCCTTCTGGTAACTGGAAAAGTATTATTGCTGCCCTTTGCTTTTGGTATTTAATCATGTATTATTTTACTTTACTATTTCTCTATCTCATTCATTCACTCTTTCAGAGGTGACTAAATACTTCTGCATGCAAGGCTCTTCTTCTCAAATATTAACTCACTGAACATTCCTAAGCATGAGTTGAGTTATCATTTGTTCCTGTTTACCTTAGCACAATACTTCCTGAGCTTTTCGGAGGCACTTGTGCAGTTCTTTGAATGGTAAATGAATGAGTAAATATGTCAACACTTGAGGCAGCAAAACATGGGCAAGAAGCCATGATAATACTTAATCGTTTTCTCTACTTTCCCTGTTCTTTCTCTCTATTCTCTTCTTAAAGCCCAAAGTGGCAGACTTTCTGGGCCTGTAGACATGTTTGTGGGTTGCAATATTTTACATACATCTGAAAATGTGTGCGTATGGAGAATGTAGTAACTCTCCCCCACACCTCAAATCTGACCCACACCTGCACATTTTCTTAGTTACCATTAGTTACCATTCTAGTGCATTCTGACACAGTCCTTTTAATCTTGGTAGTGTGAAAATCCCAGGATAGGAAGGCAAGCTGTGAGCCCTTGTGTCAGATATGGGATTCCTCCCAGGATGTCAGTCTGGTTGGTTGCCAAGGATATTTTGCAGTCATTGATCCCTATGCTCCTTCCAATCTCCTACCTTCTCTATTTGTCAGTCTCCTCCCTTCACCTCCAAAAGCTTTCCTTCAGGAGTTCTTGCATCCCACCCCTAAACATCCAGCTTTGTGTGAGCTCCTCCCCAGAGGGCTTGCTCTGTTTTTCCACTTCTGGCAAGGATTTTCATTTTCATTTCTGCCTGAAAAAGATGACATTGCATGGGTTGTCATGCCCACATGGAGAAACGATGTGTTTTCTGCCAGATTCACTTAAAAAGACAAACTTTAGGTCTCCATGGGAGAGCTCCTGCCACCTGCTGTGATCCACTTCTTCAGGGCAGCTTTGGCTCATCTGAGTCTGGAGATGCTGGAGCTGTGTTTGTTCTGCCATGGTTATTGTAATCACCACAAAAGGAGTATTTACCATCCTCTCTGCTCAGCTCCAGGGGACTAATCTTCCTCCTGGCAGAAGGCAGACTCAAGTGTATCCCTGAGAGTTATTTAAATCGTGCCATAGAAAGACAACCTTGGAATGCCCTGGAATTACCTGGAAGTGGGCTCAGGTGTGAGTACCCAGGTGTGTGATGAGGGATGTGAGAGGGTGGGATGGATGTGGGCTGTGTTACTGTGCCACACTGGGGGTTCAGGCAGTGTCCCACAGAGGCTTAAGATCTATAATATTCTCTCAGAAGTGGGATTGTTATGAAATTCTTTTGCAAATTTTAGATTCTTTTTACCCCATCCAGGCACCCCACTCACAATCTCCAAAGCTCTGATCTAGGCCCCTAACATACATCTAATGAACAACATAAAGTGGATCAATATCTCAAAATGTGGCTCAGATTAAAATAACTGGAACGAAAGAATGGTTGATGTTTCAAGGGTATGCAGCCTTGTGAAAACTCCCAATTGCTCTCAGTACAAAGTAGACTGTAGGACCTGCACCTACCATGTAATATTAGGAGTTTATCTGATATATTATCATATTTCCCTTTAGGAAACAAAATTTTCTGTGACCTTGATCCATATAAACCTTCATGTTTGTTCTACGTATTACAATACCAATTGGAGGAAATTCTAAATCTGGTTGCTGACCCAAGAGACCGCACTCATCGCTACCCCAGTATCATTGAACAAAGACCAGCTCTCTATAGATCTATCATCTATCACATATCTATCTCTGCATATTTTTCTTCCTATCATTTACCATTTACTATGCAAAGACACTATGTGAAGTAATTTATAATTGTCATCTGAGCAAAACATTGTAACAACTGTGTGAGGCCATTTACATTTTATAGGTGACACTCAGTTGCCCAAGGAGGTTACACCAAAAAGAAATATTGGAACCTGGATTCAAGTTCCCATCTAGAGACTCCAAACACAGTGCTCTTGAACGCTGCAATATACTGCTGTTTTGGTACAATGTGCAAATATAGACTCATCTGTTGAGGTGCACTAAATTTCCAGGAAATACAGATGTGCAAACTGGTAATAAATAACTGATACTTGGAAGAAAATCTTATATCATTTCTAATCTATAGGACCTATTCTTAAACCCACTCCAAACAACTCTATGCAGACTGCTTCTGACTCAGCCTGGAGCAGTGCAGCTGTTTCTCATCCTTGTACCCCCATTGATGACAGCTCTGTGGGTTTCCACTGCTGCCCTTTGGTTACTTCACCTGAAGCCGTACTATTAGAGCATGCAGCCTGGCATGCCAAAGCTGGCCACACTGCTAGGGAGGTGATTAGGTATAAGAGACCAGCAGTCAGGCTTGAGTGCTCTTTTTCTGGGGACCACCATGCACAGTACTTCTTTCAGACAAAGAATCAATACCATCTGGAGGCAGGTGAACATGCTCGGGTTTTCTGCCTTCCCATTCCTGCCTTCTTAGAATAGCCACGGACCCCAACTCCTTACTGGTCCTTCCTTGAGTTCCTTTAATATGCAGCAATCACTTTCCCAAGCTCTATTTCTCCTTGGAATGTCTCTTCCCCTATTACCACCTGCTCAATTCTTACCTGCCCCTGAAGGTCACCTAAAACACCTCCTCTTCCATTGCAGCCTTCCCCAGTCCCCTCACCTGCAGGTAATCTCTTTGTGTTGTAATTATGTGTGTCTATGCTTTGTCTCTTCTAACCCACTAAGTTTCTTAATGATGGTGGGAATCTAACAAAATGGTTTCACATCATGCATGTGTATGGGATGAGCAAATGAAGCCATTATTCTGGGCACTTGGGCACATCTGACATAACACAACTTGTGCATAATAGTCAAATTAAATATTTTTAAATGAAAAAAACTATACACATAAGTAATTTCAGAGAACACATAAAATATTTTGAAGATTTTGATACATTAAGAACAATTCAGGGCTGGGAGTATAGCCCAGCATTAGAGTGCTTGCCTAGCATGTGTGAAGCCTTGGGTTCTGTCCTGAGCAATGAAAAATATATCCAAAGAATAACTAAAGCAAGCTTCATAAATCTTGAATAAGTTCTTATAAGAGAGTTGGTTTAGGACTGGAGGAAGAGAAGTCAGGAGACAGGACTTCTTTCATGTAAAGGAAGGTCAAGAACTGAGTGAGGATGGGGCTTGATGCTTGGAGTGTGTTCTGGGGAAAGTAACAATAAAGAAAGTTACATTGCAGCAGTTTTTAATGGCAAGTTGAAGAGTGATCATATCTTGAAAGGCATTGTAGGTGACATCACAAAGGTCCTGTTTCTTAAGAATTAATCTGTGAGAAGAACCAAAAGGAAGAAGAGAGATGAGCTGGGTGGCTACTTTAGAAATGCAAGCAAGAAGTAATGGGAGGGCAGGTGAGATAGCTCAGCGGCATAAGTGCCCGCTTGGCAAGCACAAGGTCCTGAGTTCGACTCCCGGTACCCACATATGAAAAAAGGGCCTGTGATATTGCTCAGCAGCACGGGCGCCTGCTGGCACGTGAGGTCCTGAGTTCGATCCCTGGTACCCACCCCCCAAAAAAAGAAGCAATGGGGGCTGAATTAGCTCTGGGATTTTTCCTAGGTTGAGACCTCTATAATTTACGGTCTTTGTGTTTGATGAGTGAATGGCCAGGTAGGAGATGTAGAGAGGGCTGGTAATTAATATTTGATCGCACTCCTTTTAGAGGGGCTCATTCCTACTGGTTGTTGGATGCATATCTGAGCCTGGCAGTTGGGCAGGTTCATGGCTTATTAGCCTACTGGCAGAGCTCAGCACCCAGAGTAGCTGCTCACACTCACACCGGCTGTCAGACCCTGAGGAGGTCTGCCTGGGGCTCTGAGTGAAATATGGGCAAGGAGAAGGAGGAACATTTTACGTCCTGCTCCCTACTTTTTCCAGAAAGAACATTTCCACCTGCCTCAGCATACTCATGTTTAGGTAACTACATGCCAGATGGAGTGGGATGTGGAACTCCCCTTGATGAAGCTCAGGGAGACACTGAGAGGTGAGATGCATGTAGGAGAGGCCTTCAGGGGCTGGAATACAGTAAGGGGAAAGCCCTGATATAATGGTGAAGCATAGGAGTTACTGGCCTGGGTTATACATTCAGTTAAGAACCTGAATTGTAAGACCGTGGCAAAATCCCCAACTGTGGTGGATTAACTAATGTTCATCTTGTAACACCCCACTGAACTGAGTCAGTGTGGTTCTGGGTGTGGAAGGCCCACTTCAGGATTGTTGCCAACAGCATAAAAAGGGAACTAGAGGGGAAAATGATGGGCTATTGATTCTCCTGGAGAAGCTTGTCATGCTGGTTTTCCTGATATGAACTCAATTGTTCTCATCATTGGAGGAGCTCAGGTCCTTGCTGTCACTGAGGATGGCTGGCTGTAGTTGGGGGTGCTCTGGTCCTTAACTTGAGTGTTGCTTCCTGGCTCTAGTGCAGATCCCTCACGCTGCTGGCACAGATCTTCACCCTACTGGCACAGACTTTCTCTCTTCCATCACAGGCCTTTGGGCCTTCCCAGTGTGGATCCTTGATACAGACTTGCATGAGACATTGTCGTGGGCTCTAGGTCTTCAGCCGGACTCATGCAGGACATTGCCATGGGATCCAGGCCCTCAGCTGGATTCTTTGTGTCTCTAGTGCATGGAGAGATCTCTTGCACTCTTCTTGTGTTTGACTTTTTGTGTGAATAATATAAAATAATCCTATAAATTATGTGTATTGTATTAAATCTATTCCCTTGCAAACCCTGACTACAACACCATCTGCAGCTAACTTGCTCTAAGAATTGTGTATATGCTTAAACTGAAATGCTCACTGGAGGGGAGGATATAACATCATGGGGAAATCTCCCAAAAAGGGAATTCGAGGGCATATATACACACATGCACCACACACACACACACACACACACACACACACTCACACACAGAGGGAGAAAGAGAAACAGAGACAGACAGAGACAGAGAGAGAGAGAGAAAGAGAGAGAGAGAGACAGAGACATCTATTTTGCTTTTTACCCCTTTGCATTGGAGGCTTGGGGAGATAAAGAAGGGAAAAACAGAAGGATCTGGGCACCAGGCACTTTGGACTTAAAGCCCATAAATGCTCATTCTCATACTAACTGTCCTACATTTATTGTTCAACAGACAGTAATCTTCCTAGTATAGGTGGGGAGTGGGAGAGTTTTATATGTGACCTGATCTGCCAGCTGTTCCCTGGGGAAGGTTTCCTTTTCCCCCCAATATTGTCCCACTTACAGCCCAGTTCACATCAACCAATGAACGCTAACCAAGTTACAACATGTGTCATCCCAAACTTCTCTTACTCAACTTTATTTCCACCTTAGCAAGTTTTTTCTTTTACATCACTGTCTTGTATCATATGACTATTTTCTTGAGACAAGGTCTTGTTTGCCATATGGTGTAGGCTGGCCTTGAACTGACCGTGTAGCCCATGCTACACAGCTTTGAACTCACCATTCTCCTGCCTCAGCCTCCCAAACACTGGGATTGATTTCTTACTGAATTTCTTCTCCTAATTTCTAAAATTTTTAAATATTTTCTTTGCTTTGATTTAATCAAGCATTTTTTAAAAATTCTATTTTAGTTTAGACAAATGATAAATGTATCTCTTTTTGCAATCCAATATGTTACTTTGATATTTCTTTATATTGTGGAATGATGATATCAAGGTAATTCACAAACCCATCATCTCATACTTATCAATTATTTTCTGATGAGAGCATATAGAATCAAATGTCTAAGCAACTTTGAAATATACAGTGCATTGTTATCAATTAAAGTCTCCATTCTGTTCAATAAATTCCTAATCTTATTCTGTCTAAGGTTTTGTTTTTGAACCTGTGCATGAAACCACTGATTAGTATCAGTGTTATAAATGTAAAAAGCTCAACCCAGTGTCTGTCTTGGGGCTTTATATACATTAAATTAATATACATTAATTTAATTTTTACAGTAACTCTAAAAGATAGTAACTAATATTATCCCTGTTTATGCATGAGAATCCTGAGGCCTGGAGTGGTTATGTGCACAGGGTAATGGCACAAGATGATGAACCCAGACAGTTTATCTGCAAAGCCAACTTCTTATCCACACTAACCATATCAGAGCTGGTTTTATTTTTTTATTTTATTTTTTTGGTTCAGCAGCACTGCACAGTTGATCTTGTCTTGGGCACATTCTATTCTAATCAGTTTTGAAGACAACTGAAAAGACATTATGGGTCCCTTAGAAATCTTGTTCACATGAATATTGCAATAAAATACCAAACATCAGCTTATATTGCCAGTAGGGGAGAAAGAACAATTAATAATTTTACCACTTGCTGTAGGATTCCACTTCAGCTCGTTAGATTGAGAAACGTCAAGCATCATTACCGAGTTGGGCTCCCTGGCTATGAAACACATCCTTGCTTTGTTTGTGAAAAATTCACACACTGCTTCTCCTTTTCCTCATGAGTACAGAGAGCCCTCTGCGAAGAGCATCTTAAGTAAATGACTAACGTTGACAACAGACACGTCAGTGGTGCTAGAGCTCTATAACATGGTGTTCTGAGACAGTCCTTCACTTGTGATAAGGTAGGAGAAAATCTGCAGCAGGCGCTTCCATTTCTGTGCTCATTTGTCGGGCTTCTGGGAGCAGCGGAGGCACTCTGATCTCCGCTCTGAAAACAACTCCGGTGGCCGCGGGTTTGAATCTTTAAAAGCTATATAATTAGCACATGTAGTTGTCAAAAAACTACAAAATAAAACTAAACAAACAAACAAAAAGACGTGTATGTGTGTTTTGTCCACAAAAACAGGATAATGATGAATGAACTATTTTGAGAAGTGTTTTTTCAATAACAAAATACTGTGAATATTTTTCCAAGTCAGTAGTGGACACTTCTATGGCTGTAAATGGTAGCTTACCATTCAGCTACATAAATGCATCGTAATTTTTGCAGTGGTTGATTAAAAAAAAAACCCAATTCCTTAATGTTACGTATTTAGGCTGTTTCCATTTCAGTAGGACATAAATAATGATCGTACCTCCTTACAGGTAGACATTAATTGTTTTCCCTGAAGAACATTTCTATAATCAGAATTTCTAGGTTATAAGAAATGCAATTTTAAAGATTTCAGTTTAATTTCTTGTCAGAATTGTTGTGCCAATTGATAATCCTCCTGCCTGATTATAAATAAGAATGCAATGACCATTTTTCCTCCCTCCATGTAGCTCTGGGTCTTTTTCTTTTTGGGGAGGAAGTGCTTGTGTGGTCTTTGCCAATTTCAAAGATACACATGAATGTCTAATTCCCTTTGCATGCCAACAATTATTAGTGAGATTAATCATTTTTTCATTTATCCTATGTTTGATGGGAAAAATGTTTGATGTACATTTTAATGTATGCTTGATAGTTTCTTTTGCCCTTTCCCCCATTGGGTGATTATCTTGATTTTTGTCTTTTATAAATTTTAAGTGTTCTATATATAAATGATATCAATCCCCCCACCTGTCACAGACAACATCTCCCCCAATATTTAAGTCCTTTTTATTTTCATTTAAATTTTTTGACTCATAACTATCTTATATTCAAAAATAGCTAACTTTATTGTTTTTTTTCCTCTGTGTTTTGTCTTTTTGGTAATTTTTCTAAGAGTAGGAAAAGTTTATTGGAAAATAAGTATATCTTCTGAGAGACAGAGGGGTCCAGAGTGGGTTGCCCCTTTTGGTGATTTATAATGCATTGAAGTATTTTTTCCTTTGCAGTTCTGGAGATGGAACCTGGGCCTTGCACGAACTAATCAGGCACTCCACTACCAAGCTACTCCCCTCTCCCTCCAAATATGGAGCAGTTTTTGAACACAGATTCAGGGCTGGAATATGCCCAAACAGATCATTCCCAGATAACACACATACTGATTTCTTAATTTTTATGGCATCACTTTTGGTATTTTATTCTCTGGTATACATGGAATTTATTTTGTCGTATGTCATGAGATAAAAATATATCATTTTATCCCCTCCATGTTTGTTTTACTTAATCCTACTTTGACATCCTCCTTTACCTTTGTAATTCTCCTTTAATTCCTTTCTGAAACAAGGTGAAAAATGCGTGTTTTAAATGATTTGGACTTGAGCTCCACTATCCATCATCCCAAGAGTCATTTTGCTAAAAATAAAGTCATATGATCTCTAACCTCTGTACTTTTAAAATGGAGATCGTTTTATTTATTTTCATAAGTTTTGTAAGTAATTGATGATGTAAAACATTTAGAAATTATAGAAAAAATAAAATGAAAATCATCTATAAGCCCACTACTCAGAGAAATATCTTGTTTCTTAAAATGCATTATTCATTTGTTATCCCTGAATCTAACTTGTCTCCTCTGGGACACTTTCTTTAATAATCCTGGACTATATTAATCTATAGCAGAAAAACATCAACTAGTCTTTCTAGAATACCTGTTTTCTGTTCCACTTTTACGCAAGCTATCTCCTAATGATTTGTAGTGTTGTCATTTCACAACTGAAGAGGAAGGGTCTAGTCCTTTTCTTAGTTGTTTTGGGGCCTTATGAACAAAAGGCAGAAGTACGACCTCAATATATGATTCAAGGTAAAAAAAGATATGCATATTATACTGAAGGAGTCCAAGACTGTGGCTTTTACCTCTCCATCCAGCAAATAACTATATGGACAGTAAAAGAGATAAACATAATGACATTTTAATTAAATATCAAAGTAGGTGCGTGCATATGTACACACACACACAAATGCACACACACACACACACACACACACACAATCTTGGATTATTGTAATTAGTTAGAATCAGGCTGATTCATAGGTGGCCAAATCCCCTAACATTCCAAGCTACAAGTTTGATACTCAAATTGCAGGCAAATATGTGTTTCTCTTTTCTCAGGCATGTCTATCTTCCTGGAGCTGGTATCTGCCTGCTTCGGCAGTGATATTTCAGCATTTTGATTTAACCACGTTTTTGAGTATTTTGTCAGATTGCCTTTGCAGACTCTAATCCTCCCACTGACAATGGGAGGAATAAGTTGCTGGAAATGCAAACGGCGAAGCTACAGCCTCATGCAGCAGTAGTGAATCCAGCTATATCCAACAGGGTGGTTCTCTCTATTCTGTTCCTTTTGAGTAGGAGAACTCTCCAGCTCAGCCCTGGAACGTGCCTGTGCACGGAGTCCTTGTTTGTGAGCTAACAGGCTTCGCTAGTGGTCCCTAGAAAATGCACTGTTGGATTTTTTTCACAGGCTCACAGTGCTCAGCTTCAGCATCCAGATGAAACAAATAGAAACATCTGCTGAGAAAGTGAGTTGGAGCATTGGTTAAAAAAGAGTTCTTTAGAAAAATTCTGTTTAAGCAAAGTGTACAAGTTCCTTTTGGGGAACAAAAACTCTGAAGAGCGCAATTTTGAGGCTGCCTATGATGTCAAGGCATCTCTGGGAACTCAAAAAGGCTAAGAATCTTCTAGAAGCCTGAATGTAAAGTACTATTGCGTGCAAGTCAGTATAAAGAAATCCTTGTTGGAAATACATCATTGGAATGGAAAACAAAAGCACTGTTCAAATAATGTAAAATATGCCATCTACTAATGAGACAGTCTTTGATTTTGAGATTGGGCTTTCTTTTAAAACAATGCAAAAATTACATATAATCTAGGTAGAGTTTCCCTCTTCACTCCCTTTCTGTCTCTTCAAAGACAGAAAAGATAAGCAAAGAGAGAAAAGAGCTACAGTCTTGCTAGTTTCTTCTGCCTAATTTCTTTCTGCCCAATTGAAAGGCAGCCACTGCAAGAAAATCTACAAATTTGTAACCAGCAAGTCTGACATGCACTACAAGTTAATTGGAAGTCTCTAGTTCAAGAGGGTTTTTTCACCAACTATAGGATAAAAATAAATTACTTTGAGGATTGCGAAAAAGACACCAAATACTCATTTTTATGCAAAGATTTACTTTAACTACAACACATACTTAATTGTGATCCTTGAAAACTTTTTAAAAGATGAATATAATAGACTGTTTAATGTTGCTTGAGATCAGTTGTCTTAATAAAAATTAAATTGTTACCAGTTAATAAACATGAGAGAAATTCAGGATTATAAATTTCTGTAACATGGTCAGAAAAGTCCATCTCACTCTGAATCTATGCTGGAAACCTAAGGCACCGTGTCCCATAATGACACTGTATCCCGATCTGTTGAACAAGGCTTGTGTTGAAGGGAAACTTTGGAGGGTCTCTCAAAACTTTGGAGGTGAACCAAACAGACATGGCTGCGGTATTCATGGGATACATAGGTTACTAGAGGAGATGGGTAATAGTAAGTTAACAGACACACATGAAGAATTGCTCAGAGTATTAAAGACTAAACTGCTGACAATTAGATGTGAGGGATAAATGACAAAAGGTGGTGCTCATTAAAGTGGTCAAGGAAGGTTTTTCTGAGGAAGGGATACTTATGCAGAGATCTTAAGGATGATAAGGGGCTGGCCATGCAAATAGACACGCCCTAAGGCGAGTAAGAGTGGGAAGTGTTTGTGTGTGTAGGGTGTGGGCAAGGTTCCGGAGTAGGAAAAATGCTAAGCTTAGTATAAACATGGTGATAATATTGAAGTGACCAATGTGGCTATCACCTCATGGCTGAGAGCAAACAGCAGAGAAACTAGAGTTAGGATGAAGAAGAATCATTCAGGATCATGGACTGGTAAAAAGGCTACCACACTAGTCCATCTGAGGAAAGACGGTGATTCAGACTAAAGAGGTAATGACTATTTGGAAAAGTGGATATGCCCAAGACATAGCCTGAAGCTAGACTTTATATGCATATATAAAGTCCACATATATGTGGAGGCCAGGGACATGAAACGATATGTATTAGCATGAGAGGATGAGGAAATGAAATAAGGAATGCTGCTCAGATACGAACCACTCAACCTTTGTTGAGATGAGGAAAAATGTTGGATGCAGAGTTTGGGGCTGGAGTGTAGTCAAGAGTTCACTTTGAACGAACACATTAAATGTGAGATGCTTGTGAAACGCCTAAATGGTGAGGTGAAGTAGACAGTGGAGCTTATGGGAAAGAACTGGGGCTAGAGATACAGCTTTGAAAGTCATTAGTGTGGAGATTGTATCTAAAACTAGGAGAGTAGGTGAGCTCCTCTAGATGAAAAAAAAAAAAAGTGTATACACAGAAGAGAGAGCAAAGGCTCCAGGGAGAACACAGGGAACATAAGCCCAAGACCTAAACCATGGGTCTAAAGAATGGGATGGGGCAGTGAGGAGTTAAAAACCTGAGCCGATGGAGTCATAGAAACCAGGAGGACAGAACATCTCAAGAAGACGGCTAGGGCAAGTGAGGGAGGAAGGGAAGAATTTGCTGGATTTGTTAATATTCATGTCAAGGTGATCTTGGCTGGAGCTGTTTGATGGAGTGAGGGAAGTAGAATCCAGAGTGGTTGTGGGCTGTGGAACAAATAGAAGGAGGGTAGGATGGGACAACAGATGTTTACAGCTGTTATTACTATTTTATTTTTAATTATTGCAAAATACATATAACATAAATTGCCATTTTAACCTTTTGTAAGTGCTCAGTTCAGTGGTGTTAAACGCATTCACACTGTGGTGCCAGAATTGCCACCATCCATCTCCAGAACTGTTTCACGATCCTGAACTATAATTCAGTCTCCAGGAAGCATTCAGTCCCACTCTCTCTTCACCCTAGTTCCTAAGTGGCTCTGTTCAATTTTCTGTCTACGAGTTTGCTTATTCTAGATACCTAATATCAGTGGAATTATGCAATATGTGTTATTTTGTGGCCAACTTATTTTTCTTTTTTTTATTTTAAAGAGAAAAAAATACAAATAACAATAAAACAGTTTCAAAACAGGTTAGTAGGAGAGTTGCAATAATTAATACATTGCATATTGTTATCTTTGTAGTGATTATTTAGAGTACAAGGTATAGGCATGATATCTTGTCCAAACGATATTAGCAGAAACCTTTCTTTTCAATGAACTAAGAGAAACAAGCTGTATAACTATCTTAACTATATTGTATATAAATATATTTTTTCTTTTTCCCTTCCTTTCCCTTTTCCTCCATCATAGTTTGTTTTTTCTTTTGAACAGTTCCTTCCCAATTCACAATATCTATTGTACATTTTGGATCATATCCACTCCTTCA
Source organism: Erethizon dorsatum (assembly GCA_028451465.1). Classification (NCBI taxonomy): domain Eukaryota; kingdom Metazoa; phylum Chordata; class Mammalia; order Rodentia; family Erethizontidae; genus Erethizon; species Erethizon dorsatum. Next base: position 28,035,717 of record CM051826.1, read on the forward strand.
GTTTCTCACACTAGTGGGACAATATGATATTTACACATGTGGATCTGATTTATTTCACTTATGAGTATGGTCTTGAGTTGCATCCATTCACCTATGAAAGTCTGAAGTCTATCCTTCTTGATGGCTGAGTAGTACTCCATTATATAAAAAAACCATTTTTTATCCATTCTTCGGTTGATGGACATTTAATATGATGTCCTCAAGATTAATTCATGTTGTGGCATGTGTCAGAATTTCTCCCTTTTTAATGTTTAATAATACAGCTGGCTGTTTGTATCCATGGATTCCACATATGCAGATTCAACCAACCACAGATAAAAAATACTTGGAAAAAATCGCATCTATACAGAACAGGTATAGACTTTTTTGTCATTTTCTGAACAATACAGTGTTACAACTACTGGCATAGCACTTATATTGTATTAGGTATTATAAGTAATCTAGAGATGATTTAAGTTCAGTATATGGGCGGACCTTGTAGGTCATATGCAAATACTATGTCATTTTATTTAAGGGACTTGAGCATCCATGGATTGGTCTAGGAACCTATCCCTTTCATGGATATCAAGGGACAGTGTATTCCACTATATGAAAATACCGTATTTTGTTTATTCATTCATTCATCAGTGGATACTTGGGCTGCTTACATGCCTTGGCCTTCGTGAATACTGCTTCTATGAATATGGTACACAAATCCTTTTGAGCTGGGGGTGGGGATGTGTGGTCAGGGGAGGGAGTTTGTTTTTTTTTTTCTTCAAGCTAAGAGAAACCAGAGCATCTTTTTATGCCATTGGCAGTGATTCTGTGGAGAAAGAGACAAAGTCCGAGCAGGATAAGGGAAAATCGAAGGAGGAAGAATGAATGAGGACAAGTTCTACAGTGACATGCAGGGAGGTTGGACTTGGGCAGGGAACACACAATTCCTCTGCAGAAGAGAAGGGAAAGGATGTGGCTCTGGATGCTGCACTATAATAGCTTTGATAACGGGTAGATAAGGAAGATTTCTCCAAAAAGCTTCAATTTTCTCTGTGAAGTATGAGGCAAGCTTATCAGCTGGGGGTTGGAAGAAGGAGGGGAGGAAGTTTAGAGAGAAAGAAGGTATGGAATAATCTCTTAAAGAAACATTTCTCTGTTTTGGCTGCACCTTAGTCCTATCTGAATGCAAAACTTTTAGAAGATGCTGAGATTTGCTGCCTCCTCCACATTCTGATGGTAATTTAATTGGTCTTGGTCTTAGATGGGCCTTAAGCATCTATAATTGAAAAATCCCCTAGGTAATTGTAACAGCTATGTGGATTGACAATGATTGTATTAGAGTAGGAAAGCAAAATACACCAAAGACAGAAAGACAAGATTTTTACATCTAAAACAATCAAACTCATAGATGCAGAGAATAGAAGATGGATAACATAACCTGAGGTGGTGGTGGGTGAGTGGGTAAGTAATCATCAAAAGGTATAAAGTTTCAGTTGGATAAAAGGAATAGGTTTGATTAGTTTTAAAAAGATCTATTGCATAGTATGATGAATATAGATTATAATTGAGGACTGCACATCAATATCACCAAGAAAGTAAATCTCAAATATTCTCAGCACAAAAATGTCAAGTATTTGAAGTGATGGATATGTTAGATTCATTTAATCATCCTACATTGTATTAAAAAAGAGCTTAACATCACTGTGTTCAGCATACATATATTTAACTATGATTCACCAACATATATTAAACAAACACTCCCTATGTGATCCTAATGTGTCACATGGGTTAAGAATGATTGCCTTAGAGTAAAAAAGAACTAAATATTAAAACAGAAACATTAAATCCCCTGGAAAATAGAATAGGTAAAACTCTTGAAGACACTGGTGTAGGCAAAGACTTTATGAATAAAACCCCCATTGCACAGGAAGTATCACAAAGAATCAACAACTGGGATCTCATCTTATTAAAAAGCTTTTTTTTTTTTTTTGTGGGTACCGGGGGGTCGACCTCAGGACCTCGCACGCCAACAGGCACCCGTGCCGCTGAGCGATATCACTGGCCCCTTTTTTCGTATGTGGGATCCGGGAGTCGAACTCGGGCCCTCGCGCTTGCCAGGCAGGTGTTTATGCCGCTGAGCCATCTCACTGGCCCATTAAAAAGCTTTTGCACAGCAAGAGAAACCACCAACAGAGTGAAGGGACAACCCACAACATGGGAAAAAATGTTTGCCAGCTATTCCTCAGACAAAGGATTACTATCGAGAACATACAAAGAACTCAAAAAAATCAGACCTCCCAAATTTAAAGACCCAATCCAAAAATGGGCATCTGAGATGAATAAACACTTCTCAGATGAAGAAATACAAATGGCAAATAAATATATGAAAAAATGTTCAACATCACTATTCATTCGAGAGATGCAAATTAAAACAATACTGAGATTCCATCTCACCCCAGAAAGAATGGCTATTATCAAGAAGTCAACTAATAACAAATGCTGGAGGGGCTGTGGGGAAAAAGGAACCCTTCTCCACTGTTGGTGGGAGTGTCGACTGGTGCAGCCACTGTGGAAATCAGTGTGGAGATTCCTCAAAAAACTAGGGTTGGAGGTCCCATTTGACCCAGCTATTCCCCTTCTGGGTATCTTCCCAGAAGAATTAAAAACATCGTACCACAGCGATATATGTGCACCCATGTTTATAGCAACACAATTTGTAATAGCTAGATCGTGGAAACAACCCAAATGCCCATTAACCGAGGAATGGATAAAAAAGATGTGGTATTTTTATACAATGGAGTACTACTCAGCCATAAAGAAAGATAAACTGGAAACTTTTATAGGTAAATGGATGCAACTCGAGAAAATACTCACAAGCGAAATAAACCAGATGCACATTTGTAAACATCGTATTGTCTCCCTAGTATGAAAATGCAATTTCACTGTGACTATTCCATTCTTTAGTCTTCTATTTTTATCTAGCTTTTACATGGCTTAATCTTATACTGAGTAATATTTTTCTCCAAAAGGTATTTGTACATTCTCTAATGCTTGAGTTTGTTAATACATGAGAATGTTTACTTGTTGTCTTTAAAAAAATAAAAATAAAATTAAAAAAAGGTGGTAAATCACTAGAAAGAACATAAGAAATTTGCTAGACACAGCACACACCTACAATCCCAGCTACTCAGTAGGCTGAGGCAGGAGGATCACAAGTTAGAGGCCAGTGTGGACAACTTAGCAAGATCTTGTAATAAATAAGTAAATAATAAAATAAATTTTTTAAAAAAATATTATAATTATGCCAGGCATGGTAGCACATGCCACTATGCCAGGCATGGTAGGGCGTGCCTGTAATCCCAGCACTTGGGAGGCTGAGGTAGGAAGATCGCTGTGAGTTTGAGGCCACCCTGAACTGCACAGTGAGACCCCTTCTCAAAAAAATAAAATACTATGATTAAAAAATACAATGAATGTTTACTTTTTTAAATTACAGTAAGACACATCACCATTATTCCCTTCAAAATATTCCCCCTAGCTTGAAACACACTTATCCCATCATTCTTGCCACTTTCTGAAGCAGTTCTGAAAGTTCTCTTTTTTGAGTGTCTTCAGCTGCACTCTCATGGCTGCCTGTATGTCCTGAATCAATTCAAAGCATTTACCTTTCACAGTCATTTTGACTTTGGGCAAGAGCCACAAGTTGCACAGTGCCAGATCCAATGAATAAGGTGGATGAGGAGGACACATCATAATGTTTTTACAAACCTGTCTTTCCATTTGATGGCACTCAGCAGCAGCAGGTATATTTTTTAATCACACCTCACAGAGACATTTATTTTTGTTCTGTTTCAAAAAAAAAAAGCTTAACATCACTGTGTTCAGCATACATATATTTAACTGTGATTCACCAACATATATTAAACAAACAAACACTCCCTATGTGATCCTAATGTGTCACATGGGTTAAGAATGACTGCCTTAGAGTAAAAAAGTAAGTGTTCCAACTCCACACAAGGAATGTAAACATTATATACTGCAAACACATACTAATAAAAAATAAAAAATAAATACATGACAAGAGAACCCAATGTATAAATAATTGAAAGAGCAGGATAAAAAATAGACAACAGGCAAGAGGGAGATCGTTCTTTGGCAAATGGAAAAAGGATCTAGAGATGAAGAGAAGGAAGAGGGAGGTGAGGGGATGTGGAAATAAAAAGAATTAAGGTGTGTTATATACAGGTACTAACTCCACAATGAATGTGTTCATTGTGTACCACAAACATGCTAATAAAAATAAATGAAACACATAAAAAAATGATAAATGATAGGCTTTCTGAGAATGTCAAATCCCCAATTTGAGATTTATAATCATAACTTTCCAGTGAAAGGCACTAGTGCAGACTGGAGAGTGTGTCTGTGCACGCGTGAGTGTGTGTATGTACGTACGTATTTCTTGGTCCCACATATTAAAGTCTGACATAGCTCTGTATTGGCCTTTTTCTTTTTACACTTACTTATTTAAGAGCCCACATATTTCCCACCATTAATTCTATCCATGACAGTAACTGATAATGTCACCATGTGCCCTGCACACTTCCACAAATATTTCAGTCCTCACAATAGCAAATACGTCCATTGTACAAAGAAGAAAAGGAGGCATAAAAATAAAACCAGGTGGATGCCAACACTCATATTGCTAATGTATGATAATGGTGGCACCTGAGACTACAAAATCTGGACCTCTTGTCTGAGGACCATACCTCCTCTGTGTGCATGGTGTAAAAAACGGACCTCCAGCCCGGCCCTTCCACAGACACAAAACAGAAAATTGAATTAACTGGAATTTTTTTGTGTGCATGTGTGTGGTTGAAAGAAATATTTGAACAAACCCTAAGAAGAAAAGAAGATCCCATAGGACACACAAGAGTGACTGTGGATAGAAGATGGGCCTGGTGAAGCCCATCTTCTGCTCATGGTGGCTGAGCAGAGAGCTATGCAGGGAAAGCAAGCCTGAGGTCAGAGGTGACATTTCCCACATGCTAGAGGAGAGGGCTTCAAAGTAGAACCAGGAGTGGTGGTCCAAGTCAGGCCAACAGATACGGGTAAGGTGAACTTTGAAACTCCATCTTGCATCTTCTCTATGGAACGGTCTGCACATCTTAAACTGCCCACTGCTAATAAGATTGGAGTTAGTAGGTTATTTGGGAGGAAGGTATCAAGAGTTGAGGTCTATGGAAAATCTGCATGGATGGAAAGTGGTCAGAGATAGGAGTGGATGTGTCTGGTTATATCACCAAGGTGGGGCTACAGTTTTGACAATCCCATGATTACTTAAACCATCATGATCTACAGGCTCATTAAACTTCAGAAGGAGAATTCTGACTTCAGACTCCTCTCTGGTATGAAACTCCCCACCTCAAAGACTTGAAATTTCAGCGTGATCTTTGCCATGATGCCTGTATCAAGAGGTGTGGCATGTGGATCGGCCTTGGCTGTAACAAGTGGCGACCTGCACTGAGAACAGTATTCCTGCTCAATCCTTTTCCTAAACCACTTGTCTATCAGAGGAGGTACCAGAAACCACCATTTTGATGGATTTAGCTCATTACTGACTTAGTGCCCTATTGTCATAAGGTGCTGTTATGTTCATTTGGAATCTAATCATTACTCTGTCTTTGTCCATGAGTTCAGCAAAGCTGAGGAGAGAGAGAGTGTTGTCAAGGGTTCCTTGGCTGGTGAGCAGCAGAACTGGGATTGAAATATAGTGTTTTTTAATGAAGGCCTGCAGACTGTGTGGAATTAGACCCTGTTGTATTGTTACAAGGAGTCATTTTGGCAGATGTCACTCACATTCAGGCAGAGTAGAGAGCCCTAAGCTCTCTGTCAGAGCCCCTTGGAGGGAGTGGAGGCTTCATTCTGTGAAGCAATGCTCAAGGAAATGTTCAGCTTATAAAAAGATTCCTGTTATCAGTGTGCACCCCTGAAGGGAAAGATGGAGACGATGGAGATTTATGAGCATTTTCATGCTAATGACTGGGATGATGTCATAACATTTAAAAAATCTTCCCGGATCTGTATTTGGAGAGAATCTCTGGCACTCCACTGAGCTCTCTCAGTTGGAATTTTGTTTTGGAGGAAGATGAGAAAGAGGCTCCTAAAGATGAAGCAAAGAGTGCTGGGTAACAGAAGTTTCAAAGCACACAGCCAGAGCAGAAGGCTCTGCATCATGATGAACTTGAAGTGAAAATGGCTCACTCTTCACAGCCTCCTTACTTAAGGATACATAGTGGATGCTGCTGTCACCTTAAACAGGTCTCCTCTGTTGAGCTAGTACGTCTATCACCCTGTTCATGTGTGTGTGTTGCTGAAGATGGAATCTAGGGTCCCATACATGCTAGGCAAGCCTGCTACTGCTGAGCTACCACCCTAGTCTCTATCTTCCAGCTCTTGGGAAGATTTCCTGGTCAGAATCTGAGTCACCTTGCTGGTGAGTGTTATGGTTTAAACATGAAGTGTCCCCTAAAGACTATGTCCTGAGGGCTGGACCATGAATACAGCAACGTTCAGAGGTGTGGCTAGAGTGCTAATTTGGATCATGAAGGCAATAACCTCATCAATGATTAGTTCATAGCTGAATTGGCTATTAGGAAGTGGGGCCCAGTAGAAGAAGTAGGTCACTGGGAGTGTGCCTTTAAAGGGTATATATTGTTCTTCCCTGGCTCTCCCTTGCTGTCTCTGCTTCCTGGCTGCCATGACATAAGCAGTTCCTCCACCATGCCCTTCTGCCATTTTGTTTCTACTTTGGACTGAAGCCTCTAAGCCATGAGCCAAAATAAGCCTTTCCTTTCTTTAATTGTTTTCTTAGGTATTTTGGTCACAGCATAAAAAGCTGACTAACACAGGGAGTATTGGGGGAGAGGGGCCAGCCTTCAACCAATGTCTGCCTGACATAGTGTACAAATGGGACCTCCTGACTCCGGATAAAACCAGCCTTGTGGTCACCTTTGCCCTCCAGGTTCCCTGGTGGGCCATATAGAAGCAAGGCCCCAGTGAAGACTATTCTTGCTTAGCTACCTTCCCTTGCTCCATCCTTCTTCCTCGACTCCCCATTCTCCTGAGAAAACTCCCTCAATAAATCACTTGCCCAAGAACCTCCTGTCAGGCTCAGTTTCTAAGAAACCCAACCTCAAACAAGACATTCTTCTATGCTGGGGATCCAAAAAAATAAATGGATCTTAGTGGTTATTTGGAGCATTTTCTAAGGATCCTTCTAGAGACGTTACCCTCCTTCCCTACAGCATACCGATGGAAGGATTTAGGGAATTCTCGGACCTCCTGGTGAGACCTCAGGCTGCCTGGCAGTGATATCATCACCTGCTGTGGTCTCCAAACGAGGCCCACAGGGTTTCATGTGCTGGCTTTACAACTCCCAGTGCCTCTGTTAAGACCATCTTTCCTGGCCTCCCTGCCACTTCTAGGAAAGCACAGTTGGAGACATGGACATGGCTGCATGCCGTTTATTGGGTATGAACTCTGGAATTGAGGCAAGGGAAGAAAACAAGCCACTCTATTGCAATAGCACATGTGCTCTGAGAGAAGACTTCCTGAGACAGGCACAGGTTCCTCCTGGCAGTCACCTGAAGCACTGTTGACCTGCCTCCATCTCATATAGGCTGAGAGTTCCCTTAGGTACCTTAACTCTCTGAAGTTTATGGGATTCTGTCGAGTCTATAATTGCCCTTGAGTTCAAAACACAGTGATGTGTGTAAGAGAAAATACTGAACACATAAGGGTAGCTAAGGTCACAGGAACTGTCCACTGTGCCTGGGACTGAATGCAGAGCTTAAGACACCAGGTAGAGAGACCTGCTGCCAACCCAGCCCATCATTTTAAAGTGGTTAAAAAGGCAACACCAAAAAAGAAGATACGATTAGACCTGTTTACTCAGTTTCCCTTAAAAAAACATTAAAACCAACCATCATGCCTTACAACTCTACTACTTCAGCCACAACCAGAAACCCAAGTCTGAGGTTCAACACCATCCTCATACCCAAAGCAGTTAAGTCATCAATAGGCATGCATTGAACACCGAGGAAAACAAAACAAAACAAAGCAAAACAAAACATGAGACTTTAAGTCAGGTCATTAGTATGAGACAGAATTTGAGAAAGAATGGTCGACAGCACAGTGAAACTAGATGGTGTCCTGCCTGAAGCTGTGGTCACAGCAAAGTCATGGCAGGGCTGACCACAAGAAGGTGAGGGTGCTGGCTGGTCACAAAGCACAGAGCTCAAACTGACCATGCACATCCAGGTACTGAACAAAGAGAGGGTGGGGAATGGGTGCATAAGGCTTTTGGAGCATAACAGGAGCAAACATCAAATCCTGTAACCTACCCCCCTTGTTCTGCTTGTAAGCACCCTTTTGGGATGTTTGGCTATGTCTGTAATCTGCCTGAGGGACCATTTGTACCGGACGGTCCAGCAATTGTCTGGTCTGCCTGACAGTTATATTTCTCACCTCTAATAAGTTGGGTCTCTGGTTCATACACTCAGGTCTCCTGTGAGTTTAGTCACCGAGTCAGCCTGCTTGGTATCAGTAACAGGGCACTCACAAAGTCAAGTTTCTGGTTGTACTAGACCAATGCTCCACTTCTGGGTGGAGTGAATTCACCAATTTAGACTCCGCCTTGGGGGCTCCTGTGGTCAGGGAGCTAGCTAGCTTTCTCCCAGAGAACTAGCCTGCAAATTTCTCTACTTATTTAGTGAAAAAGCAGAACAGCAGACTGCGGGAGGTCGATAATCAATTCTCATGCATGTCAACTTCTTGGAGGATGGAAGAGAATTTATGTAAGTTAGTTTAGAGAATCTGTTACACAGAGATACGATATGGGTTCAAAAATGAAAGGATTTAAGAAGCATTTGCTCATTTAAAAGTTATATCTGTTCATATTAACATAATAATCACAGCAGAAGAAACACTGATGAGTGTTTGGCCTGTGGTAGGTGATTAATAACTAAATATCTGTTGTGTGAATGAAATATGCCTGGTCAATAAACATACGAAAAAATATCGAGCTTCAGTGATAAAAGAAATGCCCATTAAAACAACAAGGTTCTATTGCTTATATACATAAATGTAAGAATTATGTGTTACATATATGGAAACAACTCATACCTCTTGAAAAAGGAAATGAGTACTCATATAACTGCTACAACACTATAACACTTCTAGAAATAAATTCAGTAACATGCATCGAAAATCTTAAAAATATATAGACCATTTCACCTAGCCATTTCATTAAGAGTAATGGATCTTAAGGAAATAATTGAGCAAATTTGTTGGTAATAGCAAAAAATTGGGGGAGAAAAACCCACGGTTCAGGCTGGTGAGATGGCTCAGCGGCGTAAGCGCCTGCCTGGCAAGCGTGAGGGCCCAAGTTCGACGCCCGGAACCCACATACGAAAAAAGGGCCGGTGATACCGCTCAGGGGCACGGGCGCCTGCTGGCGCGCGAGGTCCTGAGGTTGACCCCCAGTACCCAGAAAAAAAAAAACAAAACAAAACAAAAAAAAAACCCACGGTTCAATAATAGCAGATTAGTTGAATAGAACTCCAAGACACGGAATATCACTCAGCCTTTACTACTCATAATGTAAATAACTAACAAATCTATGCAAGCTAAGCAAAAAAGAGAGCATGAAGCAATCTGTAAAGATAGATAATAGTTATCTTTGGTAGGATTATTGGCTATTTTTGAATTTTGGATAATTCATACTTTCTAACATTTCAACAATCATAGTGTTGCAGTAGTAAAAAGTTACTTACAATTTCTAAAAATTCAACTGATTTAAAGTTGGCCAATTTCCAAGCAGACTTTATTTGACGAAACTTATAGTTACAAAATTATACAGGTAAAGTTAACAAAGAACAGAATTTGCTACAGAAAGTGAAAGAATGAGCTGACACTGAGTGTATGGGATAAACTGGTAAGGAACTGGATGCTGTTCTCTTGTGTGACTATGCTTGATAACAAAGGCAAGAAATAAAACAAAACTAAACACAGAGTGTGAAACTGTTTCCATTTGCCTGAAAAAGGAGACGAGCAGATTGACTTGCAGCAAGGAAGAAATGAGATACATTCATTATATATTAAGGGCAGTAGGTAAAATGCAATTATTCTTCACTGCCTAAATCGCCAAAGCCTCATTCATGGAGGTAATTTTGACTAGAACTTTTTTCAAAAGATTTTTCAAAAAGTTTCTTCAAAGACAAAAACAAAAACAAAGAGGATGGTATGAAACCTTGCTTAGAAATCACTGAGCATTCAAAGTGGAAGTGAGGAGACCTTGGGCATCAAAGTCATTTACACATGAAGAAACCGAGGGTCAGAATGGTGAAGCAATTTGCTCAGTAAAATGCACAAGTAGGATTAGATTCTAAGTCTCTTGATTTCTGGCCCAGGGCTCTTAAATTTCCACCCTTCCTAGTACTGCCTTGATTATACAACCAGGACTGGACTAGCTGTGTCAGTTGTGCTGTGTCCGACCCACCCTCCTCATTACAGTCTGCTCTGCAGCGGGGGCCTCACTTATCTCCCACATTAGCTGCATAGTGCTCTGCAAGCAGAAGTGGAGAGATCATGCAGGAGATGGAAGCATTATACTTTTGCTTACTTTTAGAGAGCTTTGAAATTGTAGGAAACATTAGGGGCTGATAGTAACAAGTACAAAGTTACTAGCTGAACATTTGCTGAGTGGCCACCAACCTCCAGGTATGCTCCTAAGTGCTGTTCGTACGTGGTATGATCAAAATACATGGTGAATGTTTAAATGATACATTTCTATTAATCCCCCTCAAAATACTCCCCTGTACATACTGATCCCATCACACTTGCCATTTTCTGAAGCAGTTCTGGAACTCTTCTTTTATTAGTGTTGTTATGAGGTGTGATTAAAAAATATGATAGATGCTGCTGCTGAGTGATATCCACTAGAAAGGCGGGTTTGTAAAAACATTATGGTGTGTCCTCATCTACTTTATCAGATCTGGAGCTGTGCAACTTCTGACTCTTTCCCAAGGTCAAAATGGCCACGAAAGGTAAATGTTTTGAACTGATACAGGAAACCATGACAGCAAGCACAACTACAGACATTCACAAAAGAGGACTTCCAGAGCTGCTTCAGAAAGTGGAAAGAACAGTGAGCCAACTGTGTTTGAAGACAAGAAGAGTATTTTGAGGAGTATTAATGGCCTGTGTCTTTTACTGTAATAATATTGTTTTCAATTTAAACATCCATTCTAGTTTTTGTTCACACCTCATATGTCATTTAATAGTAAGTAGTCTTCCTAATCCCATTTAACAGATAAGAACTTTGAAGCATGGTGCAGAAAAATGACTTGTCTGCAGTGACACATCTAGAAGATGGCAGAATCTTTAGTTTTAGAACCCAGGACATCTGTTTTAGAGCCAGATCCTTCACTCCCAGCTACACAGCATCTCCTGTAGTAGGGACAAGAATAACATTCCCAGAGCTAGGCACAGCACTCAGGTTATTCTGATAGTCTACTTACTAGTATTACCTGCATTTGAATTGGAAACCATGTTATTCACTCAAATCTGACATAGTTGTCAAATGGTGAAACTTGCAATGAGACCCACATCTCCTAAATGTCTATGTTGTTTCTAGTTGTTCCAAAACAGGAACAAAAAGCCGCACAACAGGGCATATTCTGAGAGTTGGCCTAGGAACTAGGCAGGATAAGGCTTTACTCACCTGTCGGATAGATCCCAGGACTTGTGGCTTAAGCACTACCTAGAGAGCTGTGGGTGGGAGAGTCCTCTTCTTGGCTAACCCATCATAGGCTGGTGTCTGCTTACACACCTGGCAGCTGCTGAGGTCTCTGCCTAGCCTGTGAAGTCTTTTTGACTGGAACAAGGAGAGAGCTGGAGCGCCTCTCTCTCCACCTGGAACTCACTGGCCATTCAGGCACTTGGGTTAACACACAGACAGGTGAGGACATGTTTGCTCTGTTGTGTCTTTGTGGGGACCATGGAGCACTGTGGGAATGCAGCTCTTTGTAGGGGTTGGTAAGCATCTAGCTTGTGATATCAAGAAAGAACTGGAAATGTAAGCTTTGGAAAGGGGGGAGGGAGTGATGTGGCTAAGGAACAGGAATGCCCAATCTGGGGCCATCAAGAGGCAAGAATGCTGTCACTGCTATTGTCCCATGAGGGACCAACACTGGACAAAGGGTGCAAGCAGCAAGTGTATGATTCTGCCTCAGTTTCCTCTGTATGTGCCTTTTCCTCTTTCCATGTTTCCCTTCTCTCCTTTCTCATCTTCCATATCAAATGAGATGCTTCCTTTATTTTATTTTATTTTTTGTGGGTACTGGGGGTCGAACTCAGGACCTTGCACGCCAGCAGGCGCTCATGCCACTGAGCGATATCACCGGCCCTTTTTTCGTATGTGGGTTCCAGGAGTCGAACTCAGGGCCTCGCGCTTGCCAGGCAGGCGCTTATGCCGCTGAGCTATTTCACTGGCCCCAGCTGCTTCCTTTATGGATCCCATCTTTCAAAACTTCTCTTTTCCAATTCATAAGTGAGCAATAAGACCACCTTCCCAAGGCAAGGTGCACACAGTGCCTGCAGACCATGGCATATGAGGAGGCTGATCCTCATCTCACCCTCTACCACCTTAGCTCTCTCTCTTCTACCCCAGAGTTGGACACCCTGCCCAGCTCACTCTGTTCCCTCAGGGAAAGTCGGAAGGCCTAGCCTTGTGCTCCTTGTTGTAACTGTTAATGTGTTCTCTGGTCTCTCTTAGAGGAAGTTCAGGTGAGGGAGTTTTAAAGAAGTTGTGGGGCTGAGGGTCCAGGACCAGAGGCAGCAGCTGCCGAAGAGGAAGGTGAGGACAGGTGTGAGTGCCAAGTAACCAGCCCTCCACAGTTAATAGTTTCTTTGTTACACAACCAAGAAGTGATGTGAACTCTGGTAATTCTTCCAGCACTTTGAAGCTGTTTTCTTGTTGCTTCACAGGAAGTTGAATGTGCATTCTCTTTTCTTTTTTTTTTTTGTGGGTACCGGGGGTCGACCTCAGGACCTCGTGCGCCAGCAGGCGCCCGTGCCGCCAAGCGATATCACCGGCCTTTTTTTCGTATGTGGGTACCGGGAGTCAAACTCAGGCCCTCGCGCTTGCCAGGCAGGCGCTTGTGCCGCTGAGCCATCTCACCGGCCCCGGAACGTGCTTTCTAAATGGTAAAGCCATGTGCAGGTATGAAGGATCATGTGTGTGATGCAGGAGTGAACTAAGAATGTGTACTCTGAACAAATTCACTTAGCCTGTGCTTCCCAACCCCATGATTGCTAATGGGCTTGGGGATACAATCTGAGAACTCTCTCCTAACAGTGGGTGAGCAACTTCTGCCCATGCCTGGGGACGGTATAAACAACCAGTTAGAGAACTGGACCTGTAAGCCCTTCTTTGATCTGGGTTACCCATGAGACTAAGGCTGTGTAGGCATGTAGGTTGTGTAGGAGTAAGAATTCTCTCTGCCTGCCGATCCTCTGAGAGACGGTCCGTGATTTATGCATCCAAAGCTTCCTGGGAGGATTTTAAGATGGTGTTATTATCTTACTCAGGTATAAGATCTTGTCCCCAGTGCTCATTATTTCTGTAAATGAAAATGATCAACTTGGCCTCTGAATGTAATCCTCAGACAAATGAGCATTTTATCAAAGTTTTCCATCATCACTTGGAAAAGAAATTATCCTAAGAGGTGAAGAGCCAGATAGAGAACTGGATGAGAGACACCCTCTGGAAAGAATATAAGAAAGGCTCCAGTGCTGTGTGTCTCTGTCTGTCTGTCTGTCTCTCCTTTATCTGTTTCCCTCCCTTCTTCCCTCCCGCTTGTGGGTGCATATGAGGAGGGAAAGCAGCAGGAAGACTAGGAAGGATGCGGTGAGAATGTGGTAAGTGCTGGGGATGCTCAGGATTAGGGAGGATGAAGATGGTGGGTCTCAGGAGCTCCCTTTTTTCAGCTAGTTCCCCATGGCCAAAAACTTAGGAGTCACCCTTCTCAATCCTTTCCTTTCCTTCACATCTTACATGCAATTTTCCGAAGGGATTTTACCATGACTGTGTTTGGAGTATCGGAATCTTTCTATGACTCCTTCGTGTACTCAGATCAAAGCAATATTCTTTACCATAGCGTAGAACATCCCATCTCTTCTGCCCCCCCCCCGAAACCATCTTCTTCCTTTCAGACATGTCTCCAGCCAAACAGGTCCTCTTTCTTTTCTGCAGGCCCTCCAAGCTCATCCCTCCCTCAGAGAAAGTGTTCATGGCACATATTCTCTCTTCCTCTAGATATTTGCAAGACGGACTCTTCCCTGTTATATAGTGCTAAGCACATGCTGCTCTTCCCCAGTTCACTGACAATTCCCATCTCAAATAGGTGCCATTCGAGACTGAGATTCTTTCGTGTCCAGATGCCTTTGGCTCTTACCACAGCTTGCATTTGTCTTGTCTACATGATCACTAGCTCTCTTCCCCACCGGAAGATATTTCCTAGGAGGTGCTGTGTTTGTCCTGTTTACTGCTTAGATCCCTAGTCCCTGAAAGAGTGCTTGGTATAGAGTAGGTAACTTAACAAATATTTGACGGACCAACAAAGAGGAAGCCACATAAGAAGTCAGCTGAGGAGGCAAGTAGAGAAGGAAACAGCCCTCTGGATGCTGTGTTTGATACCACATATGTGCCACTAACCTGTGGACTCACCAGTGGCAAAATGGCCAGCAACAAAGGCGGAACAGAAATAGGGCAGAGTGCTGCTTCAGCCACTGCTGCACTTGAGGACATGGCAACAGGTCCTTGGACCTTCAAGATGTTCGGGTCTAAAACTTTCTCTTTCTTAAGATATGTGGAACATGCATCTTGGAGAGTTTCAGACGTTTTCCCAGAGTTTCTGTTTTGGTTTGGATGTGTCTTTCCCAAATTAAAATGTTGCCAATGTGATTGTATTAAGCGTTGGGGGTCATTAGGAGGGCTCTTCCTTCATGAATGGAATCAGGAGCCATTTTAATTGTTTCCAGTGTTGAGGATTGAACCCAGAGGTTTCTGTATCCCAGGAAAGTGCTCTATTATTGAGCTACAGCCCCAGCCCTCAGTGCCCTTATAAAGGGGATTGGCGATGGGAGTGTAGCTTTTTGCCTTTCTGTCTTGTGCCATACGGGGTGTGGAGTCTCCAGAAACATGAGCTGCTGGTACCTTGATCTTGAACTTCTGGCCTCCAGGACCATGAGAAATAAATTTCTGTTTTTATAAATTGCCCAGACTGTGGTATTTTGTGGTAGTAACACAGCTAATATATTCCAGAGCAAGAATTAGAATCAGATCTCAACTTCTAGACTGGAGTTTTTGCTGCCTTTAAAGCTGTGGGGTAGAGATGAATAAATCAGCTTTAGCATAAAGCTTGTGAAAGTCCCAAAAATAGTGTCCAAAAATAGTTACCTGAATGGTGGAAATGCAGGCAACAGGTTAATGGTTCGTCTTTGGCTCCTCAGTACAATTCATTCCCTTTGGCCTCACGTCTTCTGGGTGTGTGGGAGGGTGCCATATGTACCAATGCTTGCAAGTCACAGACCAAGTGGAATTTGAACAGATGTTTCAAGAGGAAATACACAAAGGATGAGGACATTATGAGATTGGAGGGGGTGCTGAAGTTCAGAAATTAAAGAATCTTATTGTTTTAAAGGAGAGATGTACTTTGAAGTTAGTGGCAAGAGACACATTAAGACCATAATGTGAAGTTGGGGGTGTTGAGGAAACAGCAGGCAGATTTGTGCTGCATTCATTTTCTCCAAATGTTTTTTTTCTAGTAATAAAGTTAGAGAAGTGGGAGAACATCATCACTTCTGTGCTGTGTGAGAGAATCATCTCTCAAAGATCCAGGGAGAGAGGAGACGGAAATCTATAGCTGTTTAAGGGAAGGTGGAAAAGTCAGAGTATGGGCTCCTTTCCCCAGTGGGTAGGTAACATGAGATAGGCACCTCTGAATGCAAGAGGCAGCACAGTCTGAGGTTTACTCAGGGGTTCAAGAGGGTTGAAGAGAGATGCCTGGGGCTAGGTGGAGAAGAAGCCCATGAGCAGAAGGCAGAAGTTGTAGGGAATGGCTCTGCTCTCTACATGTCCAAGGCCAAGAAACTAGACTTAACATTCTGTTCCTCAGCCTCCCACCCAATTCATTTTTAATAATGAGAATAGATTAAAAACAACATTAACTGAGCAATTTATATAATAGGGTTCCATGCACAGATTAGTTTATTGAACTTTTATGAGATACTGGTGAAACAGGTATAATGTTTCCTCATTTTATAGATGAGAAACTGAGCCTGGAAGAGGCCAGGTGACTCATTGGATATGCACAGCGGGCAAGTGGCAAGATAGACTTGAACCCCCACCCTGGACCATTAGCCTACATGGCCTCAACATGTCTAAGCTCTACGAGCGTCTCCTCCTGCAAGAAGCCTTGACAGTGGCCATGGTGGGATGCCTCTCCTCTCTTTCCATGCTTATCCTTGAGTCAGCCTGTTATTACCTCCTGTCAACATCTCTGCCAGGAGAAATCAGAGGCCAGGCCGTGTCACTGTCCTAGGTGCTGAGTTTAACTTGTGAAACTTGAGATGTGAGTAGGCATATAAAGAAGGCTGTGTCTGCCCTACTGATGCTAGCTTTAAACTCAACTATAAAAAATGCATAGCATACCAAGTGTCAAGCTTTGTGTGGCCTGGGATCACCGTTTTTCCAGATAATGCCCAGGTTACAATTTCCTAGATAAATTTTCCACCTCCACTTAGTGTTTGTCTGGATTGACAATGATTCTGGGGGATCAGATAAACACAACTGCCAGATCTCATCATAATAGAATTGGTTAAAAAATACATGGAACAATACATGCCTTAAATCAACAGAACTCAGTCTTAACTCAGTTCTCATATGATTGGCTTCAGCTGATGGGTTTTGAGATAGTAGAGCAAATAAGAAAGATGTCATTATTTTTCAAAGGAGAAAAGAGATCATAACCAAAGGATTCATCTAATGCTAAATTACTTCTCTGTGGTATGGAGGGTCTCTCTCTCACCCTGTACTAAAGACTCTTTCTGCTATTCTATGTTGTCTACCCAAAGCAATTACATACATAAATCAGGGAAGGAAAAGAGAGAGCAAGACAGAATGAAGTGAGACAGAAAGATGCAAAGGAAGAAGAGAAGCAGAGAAGACAGGAAAAGGAAATGAAACATCAACAAGGAAAGGAAAAGGAAGTTCTGACTGCCTTGTGAGGTGTCACTCAGAAGATAAGTTTTCATCAGCTTCATAACTATCTGTGTCTCACTCAAGAACAAGATCCCTTGGATATGTTTTGTTTCCTATCTCATATCTCAGGGGAAATCTACACAAGAAATGGCCATTGCCACACTGTAACTACAGACTGAGACCCAAATTCTCTTCCCAGTCTCACTATCCTCCAAGCCCCATGAATACTCTCACCTTCACTGGTCCCATCACATTGCCTTCATTGCCCACAGTATCTCTTAGGCAGTGGTCCCATGGCCATGAGGCCTCTGAGAAAGCCACTGTACTTCCTGAGTCTTCCTAAGCTGTTGTGTTTGGAAGAAACCTCTCTTTTCTGGATTTTCCTTGACCCTTAGATTGCACTGCCATTCCACTTACCATGGATCATCTCGTGATATTAGAGGATGCATCTTTATGTTATATTATAGGATATATATCTCCACTTGACTTTGCATCATTTGTGGCAGGCAGAGTCTTCATCCTATGGTTTTTGAGTCTTGTCTACACACTGGTTTACAAAGTACTTAATATTGTTTAAAAGAATACTCAAAGGCTCTGTGGGGGGCACCTTGAACTTGGGAGTCACTGACATGACTGCTTATATAGGAGAGGGCTTATTTGTAAGGTAGCATTTGCAGAATATTGTAGACCTTTGTAAAGTGGCCAGAATAAGGAGACAAAGCGTAAGTAAGCTCTTAGGGGATACCTCTCTGGGGTTGTCCTACACTAACTCGTCGGGCTGGAGTCCATGAAGCTGCATCCCTTTCCTGATATGTACCAGGAGAGCAGACAGGAAGATTTTCATTCCCAGAACCATTCATGAGTCGAAGATTGTCCAAGAAGGATGTTCCTGGCAAGGAATTATGAATGACTACACTGTGTGAGCCAAGAATTCTGGAAGACAGAACACCCAGCCTCCTGTTTAGAAGAGAGATAACAATTGTGCACTCTTTTCTGGAAGAGTTACTTGGGCTTTCAGGATGAACTGAAACTCTTCTCCCAAAAACAAAAACATGAGATTTAGGCAAGATTTTTCCAGGCTGTGAAAAGGAGGCTTTGTTGGAACATGATAGTGTCAGTTAAATAGATTTTGAAGTTCAGTCTTAGGAATCCCAGATGAACACTGCCAGTGAGGATATGGACAACTCAGTGGTGGTGTTGGACACATACTGACTAAGCATCGTCATGAGAACCCACGCACTTATTGGGATATAGGTGCTGTATTCTCCTCCATGTGCAGGTCTCCTAGTCTCCGGCAAGGGCCAGTGGTAGTTTTTGGGACTATTGTTCCTTTTCAATCCTGGTATCTCCAGGTCCTTAGAATTTGTCTCCTTCCCATGAACAATATCAGGATCTATATATTCCTGTACTTCCACCTGTGTGTTATTTCCGGCCTAACTGCTGAATTTTACCTAGATGTTTTAGGTCACTAGAAGCTACAGGGTCCCTAGATTAAGTTGTAACCATCAATCCCCCTATCTTTCTCCTTGCTACCTCTCTTCTTTCTACCTAGAGTAATCCGTGTGATTTGAGAGGCGGTTTCCTTTGCCATGCCTGCAAATCTCTGTCCAGGCATAGGGAAACTGACTGTGTTCTTTAACAATAGAACCATATCAAAAATTTAAGGCCAGTCTCACCTCAGTGGATTAATTTCCATGGGCTTCTGGGATGAGGACAGAGAGGACAGGGTAGGAGAGATGGTCCACCTTTTCCTCATGATGAGAGGGCATTTCTCAAGGCTAAAGTATGCACAGCTGTTTTAAATTTTCACTAAACATAGGGTTTTGTGGAGTTTACAAATACCAAAAAACTCAATCTACTATCTGCTGCCTCACTTTTGCTCTGCACTTTGAGATTTCATGAGGGACACTCTGGGTTGCAATGATTCACCTGCAAAGCCAGCAAAGTCTGCCTTCCCTCTTCTTCTTCATGCAGAAATACTTCATTGCCTGCCCACCTTTATCCCAAGGTCAAGGGGCTCATGAGCCTGTCTGAAGCCATCAAGAAGTCATTTTATCCAGCCCACTGCCTTTTAGTAATAACTCGTGCATCCACCCAGACAAGAGAGAATCTCTAGGTTTAAAAATGGCCAGAAGGTGTTGTGTTCTTTCGGTTCTGTTTTTATTACATTGTGAACATTGGTACAAGGTTAGGTACACACAGAGACAGACATCGGAAGGATGCAGAGAGCATTCGCAGTAACATGCTTGTACATAGAAAAGTACAGAGACACTGACAGAGCGTACAGATATACATACAGTACAGACAACAGGCTCCGGGCATTGGCCAAGCCTGGGTATATTCCCAATGAAACAGAGCATAGGATACACAGAGCAGGTGTCAGTCAACAAACCTCACCAGGTGAAATCCTGCTGTTTGAATTACATTTGACAACAACAATATACAAGTTCTTATTACATCTCCAAAGGAGGTAAAGTTCTGGTGAACTTCAAAGAGCTTGTTGGGATCTTCCCAGGGGCTGGTGTTGAGGGTCAGGAAGAAGCAGGCGGTGACCACAAAGGTAAGAAGGGCGGGAAAGCTGTCAGGCTAAGTGGAACATGGGGATTGTGGGGATCAGGTGAACAAAGGAGCCACATTTTTCAAGAACCTCAGTGATATCAAGATCAAAAGCTCATCTCTGTGGCTGGGCTGGACTCTGTCTAGACCCTCAGCCCCCTCTCCATCTCGACTCTCCAGACTCAGTAGAAAGATCCAGGGATTGGAAATGACAAACGAGGAACTTGTTTTGTTTTCTTTAATTTCTATGTGGTGGCTAAGTTTCCGGCACTGGATAACAGGCAAAGGTATCACCCTGTGTGTTGAGAATTGCCGTCAAAGCCTCAGCACTGTCAGCCTTGGCTTCTAGCCTGGCTCTGCAGTCAGCGAGCTGAGTCATCTTAGGCAAGTCACTTAACCTCTCTGAGCCTCAGTTTCTTCATTTATAATATGGGGGTGCTGGCTAGAAGATGGCCTCTAGGACCCTTCCAGATCTCATAGAGGGAAATTCAGGTGAGTTTTAATAGCACCTTTTTCTGAAGATGAAATAAAACAAAAATGAAATGGTGGATCAAATGTAATTTATTTTCCCAATTTCCCTCTCCCTTGCCATCCCCCTCTGTTTATTATCCCTAATGACCCCGAAATCCAGCAGTTAGACATTTTGGGATGATACTCTATGCCCAAAGCCATCCCCAAGGGCTGCTGCTTGCTATGTTCAGGTCAGACTTCAGAAGTTTGTAAACCCCAGGGCCTCACCCAGTGCCTGGAAAGTAGGAGCTACTTTTATTCTAAACCATCTGCAAGCTTATATGGCAGAGTGGTTGGACTAAATCTCTGGTAGATATGCGTTACAAGCTTTTCAGCCTCTCTCCTTGTTCCTGGGTCCTAAGTAGAAGGACCTCGAAAGAACCAAAGTGCAAAAGGAAAAAAAAACAAAATGACTCAGTATCAAGAGATTGCTTCTAACAAAGCATTGGCCAGGGAACACTAATTCCTCTGCTATCTCTATCTTTCCCTCTCCTTTTCCACCACTAAAAAAGGAAACCAGAGCCCTTTTGTTCTTAGCACCATTGTAACCATGGAGTGTGCATAAAGCGGTACCTCATTTCATGAATTTAATTCTTTCCACGATTCTGGTTGCAAATTGAATTGGACGAGAACCAAATCAAATTCAGCTGTTAGGTTCAATATTGACCTTATGGGGAAATTTGACTCGGTTCTCAATCAATTTGGTTTGTGACCAGAATTGTGGAGAGAATTAAGTTCATAAACCGAGGCACCACTGTAACAGGAGTTCCTTTTCTCTCAATATCTCTAACTACAACACAATCTCTCTCTCTCTCTCTCTCTCTCTCCCTCTCTCTGTCTTTCTCTCCCTCTGATTGCTCAGTGCCCAAGAAGCATTAGAACCATCAGAGTTATCTTCATTCCACTTTCTTTCTCTTCTCTGGCCATTAGCATCTATGGGGGCTTCCTGCCTGCCTAGCATCCTCCCGTTCTTAGAGGTGGGGTTATTTCACCTCTGAGTTTCTCTTTCTAGTATGTAACAGCCTCATGAATTCCTATAGTTGGTTCTGAGCCCCTTAATTGTAGTATCTGTTTGGTTGGCTCTATAGCAACTCTTTGGCCTATGTGCTTAATCCTCTGGGAGTCACAGAGGTCAGTGATTAGGTACCTGAACTCAGACTGAGTTCTAGTCCACTTACCTGTGTTTCTCCCCAAGTAAGACCTAGCTGGAAAACAATCAGCCTTGAAAACTAGAAATCAAACTAGATATGCCAGCCCCAATCAGCCTATTAGGTACAGCAAGGGTAAGCTGCTTGGGGCTGGCATTTTTGATCTTTAGTTTTCAAGGCTGATTATTTTCTGGCTAGGTTTAATTTTTGGAGAAAGAAGGTACAAGCTGTGTGATCGTGGTTGGTTACTTAACTTTGCTGAACTTTGGTTTCATCCCCAAAATGAGATTAATGGAAGCACCTTCAACACAGCACTTGTGGAGACTGAGCAAGGTCATGCATACAAAGTCTTTACCACAATAGCTGGCACATTGCCTGCCTTTAAAATGAGCAGAATTGTTTCTGCTTTGTCTCCCAGTTTCCCTGTAGACTTATGCCTAACCCATACTCAGCTATATCTAATAAACTTTTTTGAGACAGTAGAAACTGCAGCATAGCAGCCACTAGCCACATGTAGCTACTGTCCAACATGGCCAGTGTGACTCAGAAAATGAATTTTTAATTTCATTTCATTTGAGTTAATTTAAATTTAAATAACCCCATGTGCCTAATGACTACTATACTGGAAAATGCATACTGCCTTTTCTGTGGCTATATTTTTGTTGTGCACGAGAGAAGGGCTGGCCTCTCAGAAAAACCAGGGAAGACGTGATATAACATGTGACGTGGATGGGGGCGGTGCTGTCTTGGCACCATTGTTGAACTTTGAGCCGCTGAGCTCCCTTTTGTGCCTCAGTTTCCTCACCTACAAAGTGGAGAGACTGACCAATGGTTCCAGATCCCTTCCACTTAGGGCTGCTGTGTGTGAACACACAGGTGTACGGAGAGTCCCTGCGGGAAGGTGGTTCCATTCACAGGGACCACAGTGTGGACAGTGTCCCCTGGAGTGTGCAGCATCATGGTTTTGCTTTCATCTCCCAGCATTCTGGGGCTTGACTGGGACTGCTTTCCCGAACAGCCTCCTTCTATGCCTCCTCCAGTTGGGAGGGGATTTCTGGCCATAGAATTCAACCTACAAAGGGAACAGGCTTGAAGGGAAGAGGAGAAGAGTGCATGCATATAGCATTAGGCCAGATTCCTTTTGCCAGCACTGCCTGGGAAATCCTGCTCAGAGTCTGCCTTGGTCTCAGACTCTACTGACTGATATTTGTAGCCATTATACAATGTAAGTTATTGCTCCCTATAAAGCACTGGATTGAGAATGTAAAACCTTAGTAGCCATTAACACCTTAGCATAAATTACCCAATTCTAAAGTGCTAACTAGGTGAGAGCTGTTTTGGTAAGGCAGAGAGATACTACGGGGCTGGCATCACCTTCAGAAGGGAGATGGAGGTGGAACATGGTGAGAGAGCTAAGCAAGGGTTTCTGCCCTTGTGTGTGTAAGGGAGTGCATGCAGAACTGCTTCTGAGTTAATGGAAGGACCTGAGCGAGGGGACAATGGTGCTCCATTACCCATTCCTTGGAGGCCCCCTTTCTGCTCAGTGTTCACCCCAACTATGATGGAGGAAGCTGTCTTTGAATGGCAAGCTGCTTCTGCTAGCTCTGCATCTTTCAGTGCAGAAAGCAAGACTTCTTGCTCCAGGGTGGGCCCTGGGACTCACATTCTCATCACCCTGTCTTTTTTTTTTTCAGAACAGAAACTTCAACTTGCTGGTTGTTAATTGTACATCCTTAGTAAGCCAGGTTGTGTTTGAGTGTTGCACCCACAGCTGCTCCCACTCAACCCCTGGGGCCCAGAGTGTGTACTGGTGACAGCAGGATGGTGGGACTGCAACTTCCATCCCCCATCCTCCCTCTCTCCCCTTTAGCAATAAGAATGACAACAAAGCAGCAAAACAAACATTTATAGAGAACTCCATGCTAGGTACTATACTAGAACTTTTTATCCATCATCTTACTCCAGATTTTCAAGTAAATCCTTTACAGGCATGGGGATCCAGGCTTGGGGAGGACAAGTCACTCGTAGAAGGTCAGATGTTTCATTACATTGTTGAGCTGAAGTTCAAAGCAGCTCTGTCTGGCTTGACTAGGAGGCCCTTCTCACATCTCCTCCTTTCCCTTTCTTCTTTCTTTCCCTTTTCTATGTTACTCTTTACCTCCTTTCCCTCTTGAAGGACTCATGGAAGGCAGAGGCCCTGGGCTCTAACCTGCTAGCATCTGTGGCTCAGTGTCTGCCACTACGGGACACCCATGGAACCTCACCTGCATAGGTATTCTTTGGTCTTCATTGTTTTGAAAGTTAGGAAATTTTATTAAAAATCTGGATTCCTGACTTGTCTTGAAAAATGGGAAGATGCAGATGTACAGGATCTGCACTGACATATGGAAATGGCTAGAGGAAGCTCAATAATTAGCTGGCTTCTTTAACTGGGGCTTTGCTTTTCGTCTGTCACAATCTGTACCACACCTCGTAGTTTCCTGCCTAGCCCATTCTGTGCTTGGCTCTTTGAATTTGTAACTGCCAGGCAAGGCAACTTCTCAAATCTCTCAGCCCATCTTGTTAGTTTTACCCTTCAGCGAGACAAAATCAAGACAGCAACTCTTGGAGGGTTTACTTTGAGTCTCATCTGGTTTGAAGGGTGTTAAAAAGTATCAAGTGGCAGAAGATTGGTTGGGAGGAAAAGAGTGGTAAGAAAATAGTGGACACTTTCCTGTGTAGTTGGAAATTTTACTAAGTTAGACACCTTTGGCCAGTGGGGAGGCCCAGCCTGTTCCATGGATGTTAGACCTGGCAAATCTTAAGTGTTGTTGTAAATAGACTGTGAGCATTAGGAGAGCAGGCACTGGGTAATTTCTGGTACATAGCAGACTGTCTATAAAAAACTGTGTGATGAATGGATAGGTGAGCAGGTGGATGGATGGATGGATGGATAGATGGATGGATGAGTAAGGTACATAAGCTAGACAAGAAAGAGGTGCTCTGGGAGAGGTCTCTATGGAAATCCTCTACACACACATAGTGCCTTAATAATTGGCACTTCTTTCATTCAGCTTCTAACTGCGGGATTTAAAAATCTAGCTTGCATCCGAAATAACACAACTGTTACATGCTCCGTAGATACATTGACCCCTTGATATTTGGACACTAAGGAGACTGAGAGAATGTAGTCCCCAAGCATATAAGCCAACACATCCACTTAGTTCTATTTTTTTTTTTTTGTGGGTACTGGGGGGTCGACCTCAGGACTTCACGCGCCAACAGGCACCCGTGCCGCTGAGCAATATCACCGGCCCCTTTTTCGTATGTGGGATCCGGGAGTCGAACTCGGGCCCTCGCGCTTGCAAGGCAGGTGCTTATGCCGCTGAGCCATCTCACCGGCCCATGTACACTTAGTTCTTAGAGGGATGGCAGGGTGGCTGGCCCATGAGAGAAGCAGCAAGAAGATGCCCCAACACCCCGACATTTTCCTGTCACACAGCCAGGCTAGGGCAAACCTAGGTGATGGACAGGTAGGCAGCTGCCCCTGGAGGAGCTTTGAGAGAAGATCCTGGACACAGAGCTTTTTGCAAAATTCTGCCAACTGGCAGTGGTAGGGGCCAGAAGAAGAGTGGCCTGGGCCAGCCTCTCCTCTCCTCCTTCTGTTCTGGCCCCTGCCCTTCTCTGTTAACACATGGACAGTCTTCAGTTCTCTTGGTTTCTGTGGAAATGGTTTTCACCTGACCCATGTGCTATAGAACACAGCCCACACATGACGCTCAATGTAATGAACTCCAGAGATGGTGAGAAGGAAGGAGAGAGAAAAGGTAGAGAAAGGCTAGATGGAACGGGCAGTGTACCCCAAGCTGCTAAGTGACAGAGCTGTGGCTGCTTTGCCTCCAATGCATGCAAAAGACTCAATGGCACCAGATGCTCTCAGCAGAAGTTTTGGTTTTCTTGCGGCTTGAACTCTGAGAAGTCTACTTCAGGCAGGTGACCAATTATTCGACCTTCAGTTTGGCTACACAATGATGGAAAACTGGAACAATTATCAATGACTGGCTCCTGCCTCCAGATATTTTGGTTTAATTGGTACAGACCATCCTGGACACTGAGAATTTGAAAGGCTTCCCAGGTGATTATAATATAAAGCTAAGGTTGAGAATCTCTGGTTTCACCTGGGGAATCAAGCTTGCACTGTCACCAGGTTAAGCCATTACCTGCTCAACTGTGTCCGTATTCTTCCCAAGACTCCCTATTTTCAAAAATAAGTAGAAACCCCTCCATTGGCACCCACAAGCTTCCCCTACTGGTTCCAGCCTAAATTTCAAGCCCTATCTTTACACAGTTCTCTTGTTTTATTTTTACTCTATTCCAAATGAACCACTTGCTATTTTAAGTAGTGACACCTGGGAATCCTGGTGCAAGGGGCCCACAGACTTGGAGAAGTTTTCTCAGAGTCCCTTTCTGAAGCTTCTGGATCACCAGAAGTGCAGTGCCTGTGTAGAAGCAGTGCACTGGGGAAGATACTCACTTTTAGGCAAAATCATAGCACATTTAACTCATCAATACCCTAGCTGATAAGTAACTGGGTATTCAGGAAACAGACAAGGGAATTGAGGGTTAGGTTCTTGGGCAGCAAGCCATGTGTGCTAATGGGGTTGGGCAAGGGCTACCAAACAGCAGAGGAGGCAAGGCAGGGATAGCAGTGAGTAGCATGAGCTGATGAGGGAACTGGCAGCAAGGAATAGTAATGAGGGATGAAGGGACATAAGGTAGGGATCTATCCCTATTTGGCTCTGCCCAGAATAAATCAGTCTCATTCAGCACAGGGACTGTGAGCTGCAGGGAGAGACAAGCTCCTGGCTGAGCCACAGTGTCAACCATGTGAATGAGGACTGCCTTCTGCTCAGAGAGCCTGACTTCATTGGTATTTCTCCTAATTATTGAATTTAATCACCACCTCTGCAGAGAAATAATTTTTGACTCAAATGAGAAATTAGTATTAGAAAAGAACAAGCAGGGAAAATAAAACCAACAGAGAACAGGATTCAGTAAAGGATATATATTTTAGTATACTTTTAGAATGTAGTGAAACATTACTTCCTTTTCCATTCCATGCATCTGACAGGTGTCAGAAGGTCAAGTGCTCTGGACAGATGCCCCCCTGTCAGCTGTCTTTGGTTGGGAAGAAGCCCAGGGTCTCTGAGATTGATGAGGCTGGGAATTCCTAACCTGACAGAGTTTTCCTTCTTTTATTTCTTCCATGTCCTGTCACTTGAGCCTGGCAAACTGATGCTGGACACAGAGAAAAACCTAGAGCCTCTCTTGTTAGGAGGAGGAGGAGGAGGAGGAGGAGGAGGAGGAGGAGGAGGAGGAAGAGTAGGAAGACGAGGAGGAGGAGGAGGTGGAGGGGCGTGTGCGTGTGTGTGTATGTGTGTGTGTGTGTTGCCAAAGAAGTAGAAGCAGGAATCATATTTGAATGACCAGCTAAGAGCACATGGTGGTCAGGAGATGGTCCTGCTACATAGGTGAAGGAGGTCCCCTGGACTAACAGTGGTCATTAGTCAAAGGTCATGGAACATTCTTTTACCCATGGAAAAGTTAAATAGGTGTTCAGAAGATCAGGGCGGGTCCCCACGGGCCAGAAGTTGCCCAATGGCCGATAAGGTGACCTGAAAGTCCCCTTTTTACTGATACTGAAGTTCTGTGATCAGTCTTGTCATGACTGAAAGAGACTGTGAGGTCCAGAAGGGAGAGAAGAGGGGATGCCTGTGAGGAAAGTGCACTGCATGGGATTGTTAAGAAGCACAAGGAAGAGACGGAGAGGAAGGGGGCTCAGGTATCCCCCGACTGCTCGAGCTCACAGGGAGCCTGCACAAAGGTCTGACATCAGAAAGGGGTACCTGCAGAACACTGGGATATAGGCAAGAGGACACACTTGCCTTGACCTCTAGTCAGATGAAGAGATGCTTGGGGAAAGGAGCACCAGCATTTGGTGCACAGAGTGGAGTGTTGTAGGGTGCAAGGGGAGAGAGAAGATGCAAGTGTCTCCTGACTCCTCACCATGCACCATGGCCTGTGCTGGACATCCACGTGTTTACTTCCTATGACAACTTAGTGAAGCATCCATTATCATCCAAAACTTATGAGTGACAAAATTTATAATATGAAGTTAAATTATTTATACACAGCAATAACCCAATGCTAGTCATTGGAGAGATGAGACTTAACCCAACTTAGTCTGATTCCTAGCTTCTATCACATTTCCAAGGCTTAGGCGGCCTGCTGCTCAATGCAAGAATGGTCTTACTGAGTCAGTGTCAGGTCTAGTCATCTTAATGTTGTTGTAATTATTAATGAAACAGGAACTAGATTAAACGATAAGAGACTGGACATTTTGGATACTGTATCCTGAAGCTTCTATAGCTGTTTATCACCCATGCTTCTCATTCTTCTTTAATTCGGTGTACTTGGGAAGCACCCCCCACAAAACCCACTAAGAACCAGCCAGTAGGACACCCCCACTGGATGTCTTGTCTTCCATCAGAGATGTGAGATGTCAATAACATCATACTTCATGTCTCAAAAACCTTCAGCAGTTTCCTTTCAAGTGCACAAAAATGGACACCAATTTTGAAGTTGGCATTTAAGTCCTTGAACGTGTGGCCTCAGTGGGTCCTTTGACCCCTTCTTCCCATTCCTCCTCTAAATAAAAAGGACACCCCTTGGGCTGTTTTCCTTGTAGCTCCCTTTACTCAAAACTCTATTCCTTTCCAGATGCAAATCTCTCTTGCAAAATCTCCCCTTAAGTCATTATTTCTGTGAAGTTTTCCTGATCCATTCTGCTGCCAACAGGTATCTCCCACTAGGTCACTTGGTAAGTTGTAGAATTGCTTCCGCCCCACAATACTCCCACAGTCCTGGCCCCTAGCTTAGTCCTTAGAGGATCTTGACACTGGGGAGACACTGATGGGACCCCAGAGGGACCAGGCTAGTAGAGTGTCCCTTCTACCACTTGTGGTCAGACGCTGGCGCAGGGTGTGAGGCCCGAGTTCCAATTCTAGTTTCTGCTTTCCCTGCTTGTCCTGGGTGGCCCAGAGAAGGTTGGCTGCATTTGTAACAAGGCCTTGGGAAAGCCCCTTTCTCTGCCTTGAGCCATCAGTGGGAGGAATGAGGTCATCAAACTGGAGATGCCCTGTCCTGCACTTCTCAGCCCCACATGAATGCATTCACCAATGCCCCTTCACTCTCCACCCAGCCTGGAGCTAACATGACAGGAGTAATCACAAAAGGCCATTGGTCAAGTCTGACGACCCCCAGCTGGGAGCCAGGTGGGATCATTGTTCTCTGCTCTGCACATGGACCCAGAGTCACTGCTGGCTGAAACTCTGTAGAGTGTGGCAGAGTGCGTGGATGCAGAACCCGCCAGAACAGCAGCAGCATGTGAATAATGGGAACTGCTTCTGACTTAATTAGATGCACATTAGCGTCGCCCTCCCTGAAGCCTGCAAAGGCAGCGGGAGCCTCACGCCTCCCTCCTCAGTGACCTGGGATGCTCTCTCCTCCACTCAGGTCCAAACACCTCACTTCAGTGGCAGGAAGATCTCACCCCTCCCTTGTTTCCATCATCCATCTTGCTCTTCATTCTTCTTCAGCCTTCCTCTTCTCCCACTTCCTCTCAGTGTCTGCACTAGGACTTCACGGTGCTCACCATTTCTCTTCTCTCCCCTCCTGCATTCTCTCTCTTGGGTACTAACAGCCCTCTGTTATGCATCTGTTCCATCTCTCTGTGTGATAACTACGGGCACAAACCAAAGCCTAGGTATTCTCAGGTTGTGTGAAGCCTGGCATGGATGGCAGGAAGAGGTGTCTATCTCCCTGAGGCTGTATATGCAGGCTTATGTATCTCCAATCCTCTTCTGACAAAGAAGAAATAATGTTAACAGCCTGTTTTGCTTGCCTGTGCCTGAGAAGGAAAAGCTGTTGGGAAGTACGGATGGAAACATATGATCTTTGATTCCTCCTAAATCGGAGTTTCTCAACCTGGGTACTATTGATACTGGGGCTTGATAAGTCTTTGTTGTATGTATGCTGGGAGGGGGGTTGGGAGGACATAGAAGAGGTTGCCCTGTGCAATGACAGTGTCCTACGTATTTAGCAGGGTCCTTGACTTTTACATACTAGGCACTAGTAAACGAGCGTTCTCCTCCAAGTTAGGCTAATCAAAAATATCTCCAGACATTATCCAATATTCCCTAGGTGGCAAAATTGTTTGCGGTTGAGAACCATTGTTCAGGCTTGGCTTCTTGTGCAGGCATCCGTGTGTCTGGAATGTAAATACATAGTGCTTGGTGTCTGTGTGCTGTATCTGCCGGCCTTCCCCAGTGCCTACCCTTAGGCTCTGCTACACTTGAGTCCTTGAGTAAGTGGTTTTTTTTTTTTAACTTTTGCAAAAGGGGTCATTGCCTACTTCACAGGATTAATGTGTAAAGAACAAAAGGGATACAAACTATGAAGTAGCACTTAACGTTACATAAAACGTACTTAAGCACTACACCATGTTATAATACGCAAATAGGACTAAAGCTAGATACTCGAGGGAGAGTTAATTTTAAGCGATGAATAAGGAAACTCAGAACCAGAAACTCGGTTGATTAGATTGGGAGATTCATCCCAGAAAGGGAGGAGAGACTTGGCAGTAGGGATGGAAGGCGAACAAGATGAAAGCAGAAGAGACAGATTTCCATGAAAATTGAAGCTCTGGAAAGCACTGTGTTAAGAGGCTAAAAGTTCTTCTTGGGTTGTTTCCCTGGTGGAGGGAATGATTTGAGAAGTTGAGGAAGTGCTATTTAACCCAGTGCTGAAAGGAAAGACCAGAGAGATTTTAGAAATGTCTCAGTTTAGCCAGAGAGAGAGTACCCAGAAGGAGGATGCAAACAAGAAGTTGACACACTCCAAGTTAAAAAAAAAAAAAAAAAAGCTTCAGGGATGGGCTTGTCAGGGAGTGGTGTGGACACCTACCGTTCTTGCTCCCCAGTATGTGCTCCCCTATCCATGTGATTGGCATTCTCATTTTTCTTTGGGGAGCCACCTGCTTCTCATTTTCTGTCCATGTAGTTCCAGGAGTAGACATGAGCATCTATCACATCTCCCAGGTTGCAGCAACAGATGCAGGGAGTGCATAACCCAGGTGAGGCCAGGCAGAGCCAATGAACATCCCCTGGGAAATGATGTACCTGCCTTCTGCTGAGATTGCTAACCTGGAAGGGTATAAGGGATCCTGCCTGGAATGCAGCTGACAAAGAACAATGCAATACGAGAGGCAGTCAGAGAGAAATTAGGGATGCTACCTTTTGTCCACCAGGATCTACTCATGCCTGAAGCCCAGAACCTGTAGGCATTTTTAATAAAATGAGGCCATAAATTCCATTTTAAAATTTTTGCCTTGTCCAGTTTCAGCTGGTCTTCAGAAGCGGAAATATTCCCTAGTAATACAAGGAATCAGTGTGGTACAGCAGCAAAAAGGCTGGCAAAGGAGTCAGGAATTCTAACCATCTCACTTCTCTGAGCTTTAGCTTTTACTCACCTATGATAAGAATATGTTGAGTAAGATGACGTTGAAGAACATTTCATACTAGTGAATAGGGCGATCCTGACCACTGTGTTACCCGTAATTGCTACTTACATGTAATGAACTCCAACACGTCCCCAGATCCAGTTACTAGACACTCTTTGGTTACTCTGTGTGGCTTCTAGTGATATATTTTTCCAAGGCTGGCCTTGATTAAAACCATGAAGTCAGGAAAGCTTTTCTTTACTGGAAGGATAACACTCTTCCTCCAGTGTTATAGCGGTCCAGGCTCTTCATCTCAAAGCCTCCTTTCCCACCCCCGACCACAAAAACCAGTCTGATGACATCAGACATTTCTTCTGTAGTCTGAATGAGATTTAAGTGAGTCTGCTTTTCAGAACAACTTGGGCCAACACTGGCTCAGGCTGCTAATAATCCTTGCTGAGAGGCACTTTGTGGCCCTCAGGGAAGCTGGCCCGAAGGTGAGCTGTCACCAGTGACTTGGTAACCAGAAGGGTCATATCCCTAAGACCAGCCGGATTCCTGATTCTCATGAGGGTACAATCCAAGTTAATGTCATTCCAGGGTGGAATTGAAAAGAGATCCGCACATCCAAGAGGATGTTTACGAGAGGGTCCCAGTATTAGAAAGCTGCAAAACTGAAATGTTTCCATCTTAGCAAGAGGCAGGAACATGAATGCACTCTGGTTGAGGATAATCCTATTACTTGGAACTTGATCAGCATGTTCTGGCTCAAGCCTGATCTCAGGGGTGGATTACAGCAGGGGGCTGCTTTTCACTGCGGCTTGCTATGCTTTAATGGAATTTCCTGGGTGTGTGGCTTGGTTAGGACAAGACTGCAGCCTGTCCTTCCCCTTCCTCCTGACCAAAACCCATGACTTTCCCTTGGAATGCTGCTTCTGGCTAATTGAATGTGTTTATGGCTAATAAACTTGTGAGATAGTGCTGCAGTTTGGATAAGCATCTCCAGTGGTCTACATGTAAAAGGCTACTGAAAGGTGGTGGAACCCTTAGAGATGGGCCTTCTCAGGCCATTATTGGTGACATGCTTTTGAAGGGAACTATGGGACTCTCTGGCCCCATTCTCTCTTTTTGCTTCCGGGCTGATAAGGGGAGTGGTTTTGCCCCACCATATACTCCTGCCATGATGAACTCCTCCCAACCCCCAAATAATGGGGTCAACTGAACATAGACTGGAACCTCTAAAACTGTGAACCAAAAAGAGCCTTTTCTCTTTTTAAGTTAATTATCTCAGGTATTTTGTTATAGTAATGGAAAGCTAACTAACACAGAAAGTTTATTTTAGCAACAGCAAAAACCAACAACAAAAAGCAACCTTTCAACCTAATTTTTGAGCTCTAATTGACAGTGAATGTGACATCCTCTAGATCCCACTGGAGGAGGAGAGAACTCTGTACCCTCTGAGATTTCATTCAGCCTCTCAGGTGCTGTCAGGGGCAGTGGTCCTGGGTACCTCCTGATGACAGGTGGTGTGGCAGTCCACCTGTGCTTGTGCCCATAAATGCACATGGGGAGGGATGCTTATGTTTCCCCTAGACCAAGGGTCAGCAAGCTTTTTCACAAAGGGCCAGAGAGTAAGCATTTTAGGCTGTGTAGGCTATAAGCTCCCCATCAAGACTGTCCAAATTTGCTATTGTAGCTCAAAAGCCATAGGCAATATGTAAGTAAACCATGTGGTTGTGTTCTAATATGATGTTATTTACAAAAGCAGATGACTCTGGATGTGGCCCACTGGCCTCATCAGCTGACTACAGGGTGGCACGTAGTATGAGGAGTGCCGTGGTTTACAGGTATGAGGGCTCAGCCTGACAGTCTGCCCATTTCTGATGCCTTCACTGTAGTGGGTACTGCATAGCAACCTCCTGAAAGTATAAGAACAGCAGCTGATGACACAGGAAAGGGCTCAGAATGGGTCCTTGAGATCCCTCCTACAGCCCAGTGGCTAGGTTCTGGGTGGATGATGGAGAACCCTCCCACAATGTCTGTCTGTTATTTCGCCGTGGCCAGGAGTCCTTAAGATACTATGCAGAAACCCCCACTGAGGGCTAATGTCCTGACAGCCCATCTACTCAATTTCGCTGGTTGTTCCATTTTGTTCTGTATAGTTATTTCCACAACTTCAGATTCTGCATCTTCCAGTTCAGCTCACTTCAGACTGAAGATATATGGGGAAAAAAGCATCTGCACTGAATACATACAGATAATTTTCTTGTTATATTCCCTAATCAGTATAGAGTAGCAACTATTTACATAAATAATCTAGAGATGATTTAAAGCATATGAGAGACTATTGTGTATATATCCAAGTACTGAAATCAGGGTGTAAAAGAAACATATACATTCACATTTATGGCGGTACTTTTCACAAGAGACAAGATATAGAACCAACCGAGGTATCCATAGATAGATAAATAAAATGTGATATATCTATCTATATCTATATCTATATCTATATCTATATCTATGTCTATATATTTCATCCATGAAAACAAAGTATGTCATTTCCAGCAACATGGATGAAATCGGAGGATACTATGTAAAGTGAAATAAGTCAGACACGGAAAGACAACTATTGTATGTTCTTGCTCATATATGGAAGCCAAAATGTTGATCTCATACAAGCAGAGAATGAAATAGCAATTACTAAATCCTGAGAAGAGTGTGGGAGAGGGAGGGAGAGAGAATGGTTAGTGGGCACAGGGTACAGTTCGATAGGAGAAACAACTTCTGATGTTCTGTAGCATGGTAAGGTAACTACTTAACAACAACTACTTGACTATTTCAAAACAGCTAGTAGAGAGGATTTTGAATGTTCCAAACACAAAGAAATGATACATGGCTGTGGCGATAGGTCTGACAACTACTGTGATCTGATCATTACATAATGTATAACTGTATTGAAATGTCACATTGCATCCTATACATATGTACAATTATTATGTGTCAGTTAAACATAAAAATGCATAAAACTAAATAAAGTATATGGGAGGAAATGGGTAGGCTATATGCAAATAAATACTATGCCATTTTATAGAAGAGACTAGAGCATCTGCAGGTTTTGGTGACAGCAGGGGTCCTGGAAGCAGATCCTTGTGGGTACTGAGGATGACCGTCTACTCATACGTTCGACCCCTTGTTCTTCTCTCATGCAGTACGTTGCACGTTGATAGTGCAGGAGTTTCGTAATTACTTGCTGACTATCTGCCAGTTACATGCCAGGCCTTGGGCTAGACATTGTGATTCAGAAGAAAGAGGTCCTTGACCCCAGGGAGCTCACAGTGCAGTTGAAAGAAAGACAAAAAACAATGACAGGACAATGTAATGACAGAGGCAAGTAAACAATACTACTGAATGACAAGTTCTACCACAGACTGAGGAGGGAGTGGCCTGAGACTTCATCTCTTTCTGGGACAGAATTCCAGAGCACAGAGCCACATGGAAAAGAGACCTCACCTCTCTG
This sequence comes from Erethizon dorsatum, assembly GCA_028451465.1. Lineage (NCBI taxonomy): Eukaryota > Metazoa > Chordata > Mammalia > Rodentia > Erethizontidae > Erethizon > Erethizon dorsatum. Next base: position 28,070,285 of record CM051826.1, read on the forward strand.
CAGCCCCTTGTGTGCCATCAGACATCATTTACCTGCTTAGAATCACAGTGAGCCGCAGCAGAGGTCTCCAATGCACATTTGTAGAAATGAAGAGACGTCCATTCAAGGGAAAAAAAACACCCCCTCTTTGCTTCTTACAGCAGTTTTTGTTTATCTCATTATCTCCCAACCTGAAGAACAGGACCATCTGGCATGCAGGCATGTTAACAAGATCATAAATTAGGAGGAGAAATGAAGCCAGATTTCCATAATGGTCGCAAGACAGAAATCAACAGCACTGGGATGGAATTTGCTTGCAAGGTAGGGAGGGAGGGAAATGGAGCAAAATGAAAATGCCTCAGCACATCCAGCCTGAATTAAAAACTCACATCCAGTGTCATTTAGAAGGAGTGTTGTGTGCATGTGTGTGTGTGTTTAAAGTGCTGGCAAAGCATCTCTCCTTCTTGCCTTTCTCTCCCTTCTCTCCCACTTCCTATCTTATGGGTCTACCCCCATGAACGGGGCCAACCTGACTTCCATTGTTCTTGGAGGGTGTTATTGTAATAATTGTGTGCAGACTCATTTTGCAAAGGAAAAGGTTTGCCCAGTGCACAGGCCACCTGTTTGGGCCAGAGCTCAGGCAGCACTGAAGAACAGCTGCAGAGTATTTGCTGGGGCTAGAGTGTCTCCTGGGAGTCTGGGCCTGGGGTATGACAAAGGCAATCACTGTGGCTAATTCACATGAGAGGGCATTGCCTAGCAGCCACCTGGAAGGGAAAGTCCCCAGGTCTTGTGCTCACACACCCAGCTCAGCCCACGCTACCACCCAGTAAGTGCCCTACGCTTCTTGGCTCCCCCAGATTATTAAATGAGCGTATTAAAGGTCCTCATCTATGGTGTTGCTAGCTTTTTTCCCTTCTCTGTCACCCTTTTCCATTCCTATCCCTACCTTTTTGGAAACCCAGAGTATTTTTCCCTACTTTCCCTTTATATCCTGTTAACAAAAATACTATCTCTATGGGGTTTTTTGGGAGGTGAGGTGGTGAGACAGGGTCTCACTCTGTAACCCAGGCTGATCTTGAACTCACTATTCTCCTGCCTCAGATTCCTGAGTGCTAGGATATTTATAGGTGTGTGCAGCCATGCCACACTATCTCTTTTAATAATGAGGAGAGTGGGAGACAATTTTATTCCATTGACTGTACTTATAAAAGGACATCAGGGAAAAAGTGTTGTCCTTTTTTAAATATCAGAAGCATATTTGATAGCTTGAGCTTGAAGAAATCATATATATGCCAATTTTAAGCTATGAAATGGGCTTATTCTGTGGGCTGAGATAAACACGTTTTTCAATGAAAAGTCACATGATTATGGCTTCACTTTGGTGATGTGTAGCATCGGGCTCCACTATTGCCTACAAATTGATCTCTGTTCAGTGTCTTTTTGGGGACAATTCCCCAAATTGACTAATTTTTCATTTTCTCCCATAATTTTTCATGTATGCAGGCTTTTAAACTTTTTAAAAATTCAATTTGGGTATTGTACAATTTTGGTAGTTTCCTAGAAAATTGCTCTTTTTTGTGGATATTAAAAAGCCTATTTTCTATGTCTGTGGTTTCTTTTCCTATTTTGCCTATTCAGATTTTTTCTCCCTAGTTCTTTCTCATTAATGTAGTTGGATATTTTGTATGTTTTATTTGTAGTTTGTTTTGTTTAATCCACAATTCTTTGATTGACTAATCAATTCTGCTTTGTAATTTATTGATTTCTGCTTTTATATTTATCAATTATGTGCATCTAACTTCTCAGGATTTACTTAATTGTATCCTTCCACATTCTTCAATGAATGGGTAATTAATTTGTTTTCCTTCACTTTTTCGTTTAATCTAGAATATTTTCTTTATAGCATAATATATGGTCAAATTTTGTAAATGTTCCTTGCTCACTAGAAATTAAAGTGTTTTTTACTTCTTTCTAGGTTACTGATGAATATACTTAATTATTGAGTATTCAGATAATTAAAGTCTAATTTATTCTTTGGATTTTGGATCACTCAAGAAATGTTCCTCTTTGTTATTTTTGTTGATTTTCTTCTTCAATGTTAAGTATTTTTACTTTATGTATTTTGATGTAATGTTATATGCATGAAGAGATAGGCCTATTAAATGTTCATTGTGGACTGTAAATTTCATTGCTAAAAAATAATGACTGTGTCCTATAAGTGACTCATCACCTGGATTCTATGCAACCCTGCTTTCCTTTTGTTTACATCACTTGGTATTGCCTTTGTTGCAGTTGTTATTCAGCTCCTAATTTCTATATTTTTGGAATGAGTTAGGGAGCATTGCTTTCTTTTCAATTTCATTAAAGAGTTTCAGGAGTATTTCTATAAGAAATTTAGAGAAGATATAATGCCAATACTCCTGAAACTCTTTAATGAAATTGAAAGGGAAGCAATACTCCCTAACTTATTCCTGGAGGCAAGTATTACCCTGATAACAAAACCAAAGTAGGACCCAACCAAAAAAGAGAACTACAGGCCAATCTCCCTAATGAATGTAGGTGCAAAAATCCTCAATAAGATACTAGCAAATAGGATGCAGCAAATCATCAAGAAGATTATACACTATGACCAAGTGGGATTCATCCCAGGAATGAAGGGATGGTTTAACATATGCAAATCAATAAATGTAATGCACCATATCAACAGTGCTAAAGACAAAAATTACATGATCATCTCAATAGATGCAGAAAAAGCTTTTGACAAAGTCCAACACTCATTCATGATAAAATCCTTAAAGAAAATCAGAATAGATGTTTGGTCTGTACCACAATCTGATAAAGGCCATCTATGACAAATCAACAGCCAACATCATATTAAATGGACAAAAACTGAAAGCTTTCACTCTAAAATCAGGAAGAAGACAAGGGTGTCCACTATCACCACTCCCATTCAATATAGTTCTGGAAACATTGGCCAGAGCAATTAGACAAGAGAAAGAAATAAAAGGAATAAGGATAGGAAAGGAAGAAGTTAAATTATCATTATTCACAGATGACATAATACTCTATATAGAAGACCCCAAAAACCTCATCTTCTAGATTTAATAAACAAATTCAGCAGAGTAGCTGGATACAAAGTCAATACTCAAAAATCAATAGCATTCCTGTACACAAACAACAAACTCACTGAGAGAGAAATTAGGGGAACCACAACTTTCAGAAGAGCATCCAAAAAGATGAAATACTTAGGAATCAATCTAACAAAGGAAGTAAAAGATCTATACATTGAAAATATCACAGTACTCTGAAAAAGGAGATTGAAGAGAATATCAGAAAATGGAAAGATATCACTTGCTCATGGATAGGAAGAACGAACATAGTGAAAATGGCCATACTTTCAAAATTGTTATACAGATATAATGCAATCCTGATCAAAATATCATTAGCATACCTCACAGAACTAGAGAAAACATTCCTAAAATTCATTTGGAACCAGAAGAGACCTAGAATAGCAAAAGCAATTCTGGGCAACAAAAGCAAGGCAGGAGGCATCACAATCCCTGACTTGAAATTATACTCCAAAGCTACTGTGGTAAAATCAGCATGGTACTGGCAAAAAAAACAGACCTGAGGATCAATGGAACAGAATAGAAGATACAGACACAACTCCAAACACACTCAGCCACCTTATTTTCGACAAAAGGGCCAAACATGTTCACTGGAAGAAAGATAGACTCTTTAATAAATGGTGCTGGGAAAACTGGCTGTCTACATGCTGAAGACTAAATTAGAACCATGTCTATTACCATGCACTAAACTAAAGTCAAAATGTATTGAAGATCTAAATATTAAAACAGAAACACTGAATCTACTGAAAGAAAAGTAGGTAGAAATCTTGAAGATATAGGTGTAGGCATAGACTTCGTGAACAAAAACCAAACTACATGGGAAATACTCCAAAGAATCAGCAACTGGGATCTCATCTTATTAAGAAGCTTTTGCACATCAAAAGAAATCACCAACAGAATGAAAACACAACCCACAGGGTGGGAAAAAATTTTAGCCAACTGTCCCTCAGACAAAGGACTTATATCTAGAACATATAAAGAATTGAAAAAAATCAGACCCCCTGATTTTAAAGATCCAAGCCAAAAAAGTATACACACTTCTCAGATGAAGAAATACAGATAGCAAATAAATATATGAAAAAATGTTCAACATCACTGGTCATTCAAGAGATGCAAATTAAAACAACACTGAGATTCCATCTCATCCCAGAAAGAATGGCTGTCACCAAGAAATTAACCAATAACACATGGTGGAGGGGCTGTGGGGAAAAAGGAACCCTTCTCCACTCTTGGTGGGAGTGTCGACTGGTGCAGCCACTGTGGAAATCAGTGTGGAGATTCCTCAAAAAACTAGGATTAGAGGTCCCATTCAACCTAGCTATTCCCCTTCTGGATATTTTCCCAGAAGAATTAAAAACATCACACCACAGCAATATATGAGCACCCATGTTTATAGCAGCACAATTTGTAATAGCTAAGTCTTGGAAACAATGCAAATGCCCATCAACTGAGAAATGGATTAAAAAAATGTGGTATTTTTATACAATGGACTACTACTCAGCTGTAAAGAAGGATAAACTTTAGACTGTTATAGGTAAATGGATGCAACTAGAGACCATACTCATAAGTGAAATAAGTCAGTCTGTTATGTGTAAACATCATATTGTCTCCCTAGTGTAAGAAGCTGAGAGTAAGTAAGATCCAAAATGTACAATAGATATTGTGAAGTGGGAAGAAACTGTTCAAATGGAAAGAGAAACTGGGATGGGGGAAAGGAGAAAAGAAGGGAAAAGGAAAAGTACATATATATGTATATATACAAGATAGTTAAGATAGCTAAAAAAAGGACACATCTGATAAAGGACTAGTAACAAAAAATATACAAAACTTTTAAAACTCAACAATAAGAAAAGAAAAAACTGATTAAAAATGGTCAAAGATTTTAACAGACACTTCATCAAAGAATATCAACAAATGGCAAATAAACCTGTGAAAAATTTTATCAGAGAAATGTAAATTGAAATAACAATGAGATACCACTGTACATCTTCAACAGAATACTCAAAGTCTAGAACACTAACAACACTAAACACTGGTAAACATGTGGAGTAATAAGAACTCTCTCTCTCGTTGGTGGGAATGTAAAATGGTACACCTGCCTTGGAAGACAGTTCAGCGATTTCTTACCAAAGTAAGCATACACTTACCACATGATGCAACAATTGCACCCTTAATAAAGTATATACCCAGAGGAGTGGAAAGCATGTACATACACAACAGAAAACTGGCATATGATGTTTGCAGCAGTTTATTCATAATCACCAAAATGTGAAAACAACCAAGTTATTCTTCAGTAGATGAATGGGTAAACAAACTACAGAGCTTTCAGCCAATGAAATATTTTGGTGCTAAAAATAAATGAGTTATTAGCCATGAAAAGACATGGAAGAACATGAATGCTTATTACCAAGTGAAATAGTCAACCTGAAGAGGCCGTACACAACCATACAGCACTCCAAAACAATGTGTAACTATGGAGACAGTAAAAAGAAAAGTGGTTGCCAAGAACTGGAGGGGGCAGATGAACAAGTGGAGCTTATAATTTAAGTGAAAATATTCTATGTTACTATAATGATGTCACATTTGTCCAACCCCACAGAATATACACTGCCAAAACTGAACCCTAATATAAACTCTGGACTCTAGGTGATAATGATGTGCCATTGTAGTTGTAACAATCAGAACAAATATACCAATAGGAGATGTCAACAATAGGAGTGGTTACATATATGGTAAGCAGATTTGTAGGAAATCTCTGTATCCTCCTACTAATTTTCCTGTAAGCCTAAAACTTCTGTACACAGACACGTACACACACACACACACACACACAAATATAAAAAAGTGTGTGACAGGTGCATTGCTAGTTACAAGGACCCCTCACTATACTTTCATTCCAGTGGTTAAAACAGGGTCAACAGTCCCAGTCTAGAGACATATAGCAAAGGAGTAACTAACAAACCAACCAACCAACGAACCAACCATCCAACCAAGCCACAAGCTGATTACAGACTTTTGTGGGTGCTATGGAAGATATCAAAGGGTCAAGTACCATTACTTTAGATCGTATTTTAGAGAGGTCACCAAAGGCTTCCTCTGAGCAGATGGCACTAAAACTGAGATATGAAATACGAGAATGAGCCTGGCATCTTGGAGAACAGAAAAGAGGCCACCATGTTGGAGCAAAGTAGGAGTGCAAGTACCTTTGACGAGTCCTCCAAACCCACTCTTACCTTCTCTGCTCTGCTCCCTGACCCTTTGATTGCCAGTTCAATTCAGTGAGTGGGGAGCATCAATACCAGCGGGAGTCTGGAGGGTGGACAAGGAGGTGAGTTGGGGCGTGTATCCCCCAGCTCCTGCCAACTGAGTCACTTCTGTATGTGGTTCCTTTCTGTCTTCTCTTGGTTCTGAAACTGACCCCCTCTCTGGTCTTCTCCCTCAGTTCCGGAGACTGTAATAACTCCCCACTGCTGTTGGCTCCGAGTCACTGCAGTGTTCTCCGTTATTTCCCCAAACTTATGCTCCCTTTTCCTTCAAATGTCATTGTTCCCTGCCAGGAGAGAGTGATAGGGATGACATCACACATTTGCCAGTGTACAGTGAGACGACTACTTTTTATCCTGCCCTAAAGTGTACTGGACTGAGTTACTGTCTGCTTCATGTCTGGCTGTTCATTTTAATCTTGTTTTGCCTGCTGCTGGTGGAGCCCAAGGAGGGGCTGCTCTCTCTGTCTGGAAGGCTGGATCCTGGCTGCTCTGAAGGGATGTATGTCATCATCCTTATGGGAGAGAATCAAAACTGATGGGACTTGTGTGACCTTGGGGTCCCCTTGAGGGGGGATGCTCATCCTAAGGAAGAGAAGGCTGAAGAGCATCCGCAGTTTTCTGCACGTGTCTGGGGAGCAATGCTGTAGGAATGCTCCCTAGAGACGCTGCTGACCTCCTTCTCACTGTGTGTGCGTAATCGGTCATTTGAAATGGGGAAGTTTGGAGAAGAAAACAGCAGAGGTGCTTGGAAGCTACCTGAATAGAACTAAGGACAGTGGAGGTTTTGTCCTGAGTTGGGACCTTGGCAGTCCCAGGATGAATGTATTTATCTCCTCAGGTTGTCTTAACACACTAACACAGGCAGAATGGCTGAAACAACAGTATTTTCTTGCTGTTCTTGGAGGACAGAAGTCCAAGATTCAAGTGCCATGAGGATTGGCTTCTGAGGTCTTTTCCTTGGGTTGCAGACAGCAACCTTGTCACTGTCCTCAATGGCTTTTCCTCTGCATGTGCAATAGAGAGATCTTGCGATTCTTCTTATAAGTTCTCCAGTCCTATAGGCTTAGGCCCACACCCTTATGACCTTATTTAACCCCAGTTACCTCCTGAAAGGTCCTATTTTCAAATGTAGTCATATTAGTCACATTAGTCACATTGTATATTAGAACTTAAACATTTGAATCTCGGTGGTGGAAGGGGAGAAGCATAAATCAAAACATAACATTGAGGGAATCCAGAGTTGAAAAGTCTGTTGCTGAGGCCAGGTGGGGGACCAGAGTTGAAAAAAATGGCTTCCTCCTGGTGCACTGTAATCTAAAGCTGAAGCCATGCTAGACAGTGGGCAGGAGGAAGAGTTGGTGATTGAAAGACAGAACATGACAGAGGAGATTCTGAGGACATCTCCTATGTGGCCCATTTAGATTAGGTGGCTACTGCCCACAGGATGGCAGGAAACCCTCAACTCTTACTCTGCTTTCTTCCTCTCTGGGGGGTCTATTACTTTCTATTGCTGTTTTAGCAAATTAGCACAGAGTCTTAAAAAAAAAAAAACATTTATTACCTTCAGTTCTGGAGGTCAAAAATCCAAATGGACCTGACTGAGCTAATGTGCCAGCAGGGTTGCTTTCCTACTGGAGGCTCTAGGGGAGAATCCATTGCCTTGCCTTAGGGGCTGTCTGCATTCCTGGCAGTGTAGCATCTTCTCTCTCTGATTTATACTCTCTTTCTTCCCTGTTGTAAGCACTCTTGTGATTACATTGAGCCTGTGCAGATAATACAGGATCCTCTTCCAATTTTATAACTCTTTTGCTGGGTAAGGCACCATATTCACAAGTTTGGGGGTTAGGAAATAGCCATTTTTAAGGCCACTACTTTGTTACTACCACGGGCTCATTCTGCTTATGCTAGAGGCTGTTTTTGGTCCTTGGAAAGGCCCTGGGCCTCAAAGAGTTTTATCAGAAGAAACGGTATAAACCTCAGTATCCAGATCAGAATGAAGCATTGGTTGTGGCCTCTTTAGGAAAAGCCAGTCCTGCTCAGGTGTGATTGGAAAGGGAGAAAACACAGGCCTGGAGAATGTGAGCAATGGGGGAGGATACCACAGCAGCTGTCCTCAGCATCCTCAGGCTTAGCCCTCGACTCCAAGAGTATTGGCTCCCACAGTCAAATATGCTCTGAGCCTTAACACTGAGGAGTGCTCAGAGCTGGATGTCAGGGCTGCTTGGACCACACAGGTTCTGACCCCAGGAAAGCTATACAGGAGAGTGGGATCCTTCATGGTGGCCACAAGTATGACACCCTGATACAATGACACTGACCTGTATTATCGACAGGAGCCTCAGAGGTGGAGATGTGTGCTAGTTTTGTGGTTGTAGCTCATGGAAAAATGCTGTCTTTTCCATAGAGGAAGAGTGGGTTTTAAGCTTATGCCTCGTGAGCATCAGGCTTGAAGTAACCTTTGTACTGACAAATCCAGGCACTGTCCTGTGAGTCCTCCAGGAATAACTCTGAGTACCAGAGCTCCCTTTCTCCCAGGATTCGAGTTCAGATAAACAGCAGCCTTCAGGCCTCCTCTGTTCTCAGCCTAACAGAATCAGGCACAGTAACCTACTTTCACAGAAGCCCTAGCACGCAGGCTGTACCCCAGAGGATGCCTCTGGCTGATTCTGTCCCCACTTACTTACAGAATCTGGGCCTTGTCTATGCACAGCCTGTCCCTTGTCACCTGGCTAAGATACCTGAAGCAGAAAGAAGCTACAGCTGTACCCTAACTTAAGAACAGGACAGAAAATGTATGGAACCCCTGTGGACAGTGGCTGGGGACATCAGATATGGTTTTCCAGGAGAAAGCTGGCCTGGAGGTTGGTGGGAGAGGGCAGGAGGGAAGAACAGTGACAGGGCAATAATTAGAAATAGACCAGGGAGCTGAGGGAAGCAGAGTGAATAAACTCATCTCCCTGAAGTTGTTGATTTAGGAAAATTAAGAGTATCTATTAAATAATGCATCTCTTCTCTGAGGTCCCTTCCAGCATTAGAATTTTCATTCTCATATAAGCTTTCAGGGAAAAGAGTAAATCAAGCACTAACATCAGGGAGATTTTGAAAGCTTTAAAGGTTGAAGGAGCTGTAGCTAACAGGAACATGGATGTCTGCTGCACATGTGGGAAAGCTGAGGGAGAGGAAGTACCTGCCTCTCCTCCTCTGCATGGAAGCAGATCCAAATCAAACCCGTTTCTAGGCACTTGTGCTGGAAATACTCAGCCGCAGTAAGCTCTCAGAGTGGGGATATTGTTTTCCTCTCACATCACAGGAGCTCCAAGAAGAGGCTCTTTCATCCATTGTACATCCTCACTCCTTAAAGAGGTGAGCAGCAGCTTTGGCAGAATGGAAGGTTTTTTTGTTAGAACCCCTCATGAGACCTGGTCCTGCTATAAGCTCAGAATCTCTGAAGTGCACTAGATTTGGGTATCACAGAGAAGAAGGCTGGTCCCTCTCTTGTCTTAAGTTCTTCTCACTTTTCTTTTTTTATGCTGAAACAAAGTCATTCTGGCATGCCTTTCTCCCATACTAGAAATAACAGAAGGGCATGTCAACTCTATGATATTACTTATGTCATACTGACATTTTATGACCATTGTCATAATATGGACAAGGTCATAGAAACTAACAGTGATCTTTATAATTTATAGACTGAAAGTGGTGGTGATGGTTTATTCTTGAAGTTAAACATGAACTACTTCCCAGGTAAGGGCCATTGCTCACCATTTGTTTGGATCTTAAGTGTTTCCCAAAGGTCCCAGTATTAAAGGCTTGGTCCCTAGGTTGGTGTTACTGGGAGATGGTAGAACCTTTAAAAGGTGGGGCCTAGTGAGAGGGCTTTAGGTCATTGGAGCATATCCTTGAAAGGGATTAAGGAACCCCAGCCTCTTCCTTGTTCTCTTTTTCACTTCTCAGCCCTGAGGCAGTGAGTTTTTTCTGCCACGTGCTCCCACCCCGATTTTCTACCACGGGCTCAAGGTGACAGGGGCAAGGTGACTGCTCATTCAATATATATTCACTGAGTGAATGAATGAAGGCTTAGGAAGTAAATTAATCCTCAAGCCCATAGGAACTAACTCTGGGTAGATTGTGAACAAATACACGTTAGCAGTGTTCTCCATTAGGTCACTGACAATGTGAGAGGAAAATTCCATATTAAAGAAAAACAGGTAATATAACAGCTTTGGGTGTGTTTCCTCATGGGTACTAAAAGGATGACCCAGAGCCATGGACTTTGATTTAGCAGCAATAGATGACAATTGGGGTATGCAAAGAGTAAGCCTAGATGGAAGAGATGGGTACGAGTAGAGAGTGAACCTAATCTGCATAAAATTCGTAAGTAAACAGAAGGGAGGAAGATCAAGCTGGATTGCAGGAAGTAAGTCAGATGAAAACATGGGCTATAAGAACAGTCCCCATGGGAGGAGATGGGCAATAAATTTCTAAAGTCAATGTCTGATATCAATTTGAAAAGTTTTCCTGCTTTCTGCTTTTATTCTATTGTCCAAACTCAAAATTTTCAGAAAGTGCTTAGAAAGCCTTAGGCAAGTGGATCTTTGGAGGGTGAACAAAATAGAAAGATGAATGGTGTCTGGAGTTGGGTATTTGTCTGACCAAATAACAGAGACTGACAATGGACAAATAAATGGAGATGTAACCTACAGTGTGGCCTAAGAATGGATGGGAACAAAGACACTGGGGATAGGTGGATAACAGTTCCCAAAGATGTCCCTAAGTGTATGAATAGGTCACCTTTCATGGCAAAAAGGACCTTATGATTGTAATTAAATTAAGGATCTTGAGATGGGACTATCACCCTGGACTATCTGGGTGGCTTAAAGTAATCACAGGCTCTTATGAGAGAAGCAGGAAGATTAGAGCTAGAAAGAATACAGAAGCAGAGGCTAGAGTGATGTGGCCATGAGCCAAGGAAAACAGGAGGCCTCCAGCAATCAGAAAAAGCCATAAAATGGATTTTCCCTTTGAACCTTCAAAACACATATAGCCCAACTGATGATTTTAGCCCAGTGATATATCTATCTTGGACTTACAACTGTTATCTGTTAATCAGATTATGTCTTAAGCCTCTAAGCGTGTGGTAATTTGTTAGAATCCCAACAAGAAACTAATATAACACCTTTCCACAGAGGTCCAGGAAAACCCCATCCCATTAAAAAAGGGAGGACAGCAGTGGAGCTCAGAAGAGTATATGGGTGGGAATTGACTTCTAATTACCTGGTTCAGTGATAGGTAGTAATAGATAGTTCTATGTGGCTTCATTTCCCTCATCTTCATCTGTGCACTGGAGACCCATGAAAGGGCTGGAGGAGACAGAAACTGTCCTTCATAAATACACAGTTCTGCACCTCTCCATCAGCCACCCACCACCAAGATTCTAGGTATGAGTGAACAGAGAGGCAGGGAGGTCTTGGCTATATTGCTGAGAAGCGGGAGCTCCTCAGGTTTCAGAGCAGGTGGAACAGGCTTCCCATCTCAATAGATGAACTGAGGTTCAGATAAATCACTCATCCAAAGAGGAAGAATTAGTGTGAGGCAGATGTAGAATCATAACCTCAAACTGCTGATTTGAAACCCTATGCTCTTTGCTTTAGAAATATCTTTGCCAAACCCTGAGCCCCCTAGCATGGAACTGCCTCAACACTTTCCAGTAGGCAATGTTTCCCTGAAGTGCGCAGGTAATTGATCCAGTCTGGGGCGCCACAAGAACTGTGATCACAGAACCATCCAGATCTTTATCCTCTGCGGTGACAGATTCTTGAGGACCTCCGGGTGGATGTGCCCACATCTGAGCAGACTGTAGACATTGTAGGTCTGGGGCTGTAGGCACTGAGCTCCAGCTTTTCAATACCAGCTTTTGGTTAGAGTTGCTAGCAATTCAGAGGGAAAACTTGGGGTACCTTGGGTAGGAGTTGTTTTCTGCCATCAGGAACACCCTTCCACAAACTCACTTATCCTGCATGGCCTATTTGCCATCCTTGTAATCCTTCTCTGACTGACCCTCTCTCTGTTGCTGGAGTCTAAACACCTTCAGGCTTCATCAGCATCAACATTCTTGACATGATAACAGATGTGTTCTTCTACCTCTGGATATTTGCATTTTTCCATTCTTGTGTTTAGTAGGCACCTAGAAACCATTGTGTGCAAACACCTGACAGGAGCTGTGTGTGCTGACAAGATAGAACATTGGGCCCAATCTCCTAGTTCAGGCCTGCAGACTGTGTGAACAGGGATGCTGCAGCCCACTCTCAGCATCAAAGCTGGAGAATGCGGTCTACTCCATGTATCCACCCATAGTCCCTTTCCCAGGACTTCATTGTGTAAGAACTTCCTCCAGGCTGAGTTTTTAAGTACTGGCTTTAGGATGGTGGTGGGAAGAATGTTTCTGCTGTTGGCAGAGCTGAGCTGAGAGCAACAAAGCCAATGTGACTATTTACAATCTCTCTCTTTCCTCTGCAGCTGAAATAAAGACGTGGAGAGCACGTTGGCAGCAGCAGATATAGTTACACAAACAGCATACCTTTCTGAAGGGCATGGCAAGGTGAGCCAGTGAGAAGCTCAGCCTTGGGGCAGTGCTCTCCTGCCCCCATTCGTCTGCCAGGAATAGGACTTCTGCAGAGAAGGCAAGTGCTGGCTCTTTGGGTGACTGGGCAATACGGGCTAAAGAAGAAAAACCCAGAGAGTAGGACATGGGAAAAGTGAGATCAGGTAGAAGGGCTGGGATGTGGGTGTGGGTATGGCTCTCACATTCAAGAAAAGCTTTCGAGGGCCGGTGAGACGGCTCAGCGGCTTAAGCGCCTGCCTTGCAAGCGCGAAGGCCCGAGTTCGACTCCCGGAACCCACATACGAAAAAGGGGCCGGTGATATCGCTCAGAGGCACGGGTGCCTGTTGGCGCGCGAGGTCCTGAGGTCGTCCCCCCGGTACCCACAAAAAAAAAAAAAAAAAAAAAAAAAAAGAAAAGCTTTCGAGCAGAATCATTCAGGAAGATGTTGTGGGAACAGGTGGTTAGCACATCTTTATCAAGGAAACTGAGGAAATAGCCTTCCAGATCGAAAAGACTTGTTTCTGAGTCCTTACCAATAGATCAACTTCCTGGCCATTGCAAAGCCTCCTTCTTTCCCTTTGGTCAAGGACCATACCCACTGTTTCCTCCTATGTATGTTAGAGCCTGTTGAGAAGGCTGAGAAGGCTGAGAAGACCTTCCCTGCTCATATCTCTTCTACACACTGAAGGAAGTCCATCAAACAGATGCTGATTTGAAAAGCTAGGAAATGCTCCTTGAAAAATGAGCACTGTGGTTATAAGTCACAGTCTTAATGCAATATTTTAAAATATGCATTAAGTGCTTATTATTTACATGGTACATTAGACTGTAAAAAATGCTTTATGTGGCCTGATTTCTGTCCTCTAGGACTTGGTAATTAAATAAAGGACACAAGCCATATATATGCAAACAGTAACAATGCATGGCTGAATATGAGATGCATAATGAATATTAAAATAATTTAAAAGAGAGGCACAATTGTTATAGCCAAGTTTCCTTAAGTGGTGGCTTTTGTGTTAAGTTCTGAATGCCTTGTAAGATTCAGTCAGCTGGAGATGAAAAAGTAATGAGAGCAAAGAGGGGAAGCAGGAATGGATACAGTGTGTTGGGGAGATGCGGAGTGGATGTTGGGCCACGTCCTGTGGGGCATGTAGGCAATAAGGCCAGGTGGTTGAAGACTTTAAGTTGTTGGTCTTAGGAGTTTAATCTTTTCATAAGTTATGCAGATTAACTGAGAATATATGAGAAAATTAGAAGCATAACCAATGGAGTGGCTTTTTGATTCTTTCAGTGAAGAGCAGGAGCCTGGTGCTTATAGGAGGGGATTTATTTTGGCTTGGTGATTTTCTTTGCTTGAAAGCATGATGGGCGCTTTCTTCACTGTAGGACTCTGTGCTTTCCTGGCTCCCTCCTCCAGGGAACATGACACATGCATTGCAGGGAATGAGCATGAGATGGAGCCTTCATGGAAAAGAAAGCTGTTACCAAGTGGTGGTGGCAGTTCTACTCACACCACACCTTCCCTAAAGTGACAAGGCTGGAGGATCACTCAGGCAAGAAAAAACTAGGATTTCCTGCACCCAGTCTCCAGAATCTATAAGAAAAATGTTCTTTGTGTTATGCACTTAGGGCCCAGCTGAACTTGGGATTATTTTACGATGTTAATAATTACAGTTAATCTAAATAGGAGAGGAAACAAAAAACTTATTAAGCATATGGCTAATGATGTTTTATAAATTTAAGCAAAACATTCCATACAATCCTAAATGCAACACCCTTTTTCCAAGCATCTATAGACGTTTGGCATGAACGAATAAGGGAAAAGTTTTTACACAGGATCAAGCTTGAGATATACAAGGATTACAGTCTACATGTCCAACAATAAAGGACTGGCTGAATAAGTGAAGGCTCATTTATACATTTATGCTATGAAGTACTATGTAATTTTTGAATCAAGAACATGATTGATCTGAATAAGGTGGACAGGAACACTCTCCACAGCATTCTTTTAAGTGAAATAAACAAGTCCCATCGATTCACAGTACCAGAAAAAAAAAAAGGGCGGGGATATAGCTCAGCAGCACAGTGCCTGCCTAGCAACCGTGAGGTCATGAGTTCAATACCAAAAATTAATTAATTAATTAATTAATTAACAAGTCCCAGACCAATATGCATAGCATAGTTTTGCTTTTATATATAAAGATATGTATGTATATACACATACAGATATGTAATAAAGCATAGCAATATGTTGGAATAGAT
Source organism: Erethizon dorsatum (assembly GCA_028451465.1). Lineage (NCBI taxonomy): Eukaryota > Metazoa > Chordata > Mammalia > Rodentia > Erethizontidae > Erethizon > Erethizon dorsatum. Next base: position 28,085,525 of record CM051826.1, read on the forward strand.
TCTGCTAAAAGTGCTTAAGTAACTAGAAGATGAGATTAGAAGAGAGAATGTAATTTCTACTTCTTTCCCTTAATCATTATAAAGAGTGAGATTCGAGGCAACTTTTATTTTCTTTGTCTCCTTCAAAGACTTATAAAGGGTTCTTACTATTTAAAGGAGTGATTAATCATTTAGTAAAGTGAAGAATAATAACATCATCTATTATTTGTTGAGTGCTTGCTGGAAGCCAGTGCCTGTGTCAAGAGCTTTATAAATATTAGCTCATTCATTCAGTCCTTTTGAACTAGATACTACTATGAGTTCTGTTTTATGTAGGAGGAAACAGGCTAAATAATTTGGGGATTCCAAATTAGCACATAGTGAGCCAGTATTTTATCTGCAGTTTCGCAGCTCCATTCACTACTCTTGATGGTAGACTTCTCTTAAACTATCCCTTGAAAAGGTGAATAATTCTGTTCTACATCTAGGTGTTTTTAATGCAGGTTTTTCCGAACATAGTCTGTGGTGCTATGATTCATCATAATCACCAGCTCAAAAAGGACAAAACCTGAATTTGTACTCTTCTTTAGTTTTCAGTCTACTGAGTGGATAACATTTTGATGAATAAAAGAAACCTTTAAAACCCTGCATACTCTCTCATTCATGTCTCATGAAAAGCCAAAATCTTCACTTCATGAATTACAAAGGATTTTACAAATAAGAAAATGAAGCCCATGTTGGGTAAGATTGTGCTTTTATGAGAGACTTAAGCAAAGAGAACTGGCAAGGCTTACAGTGAGGGTTGCAGGGGTGGAGGTAGTTGGTGGCTGGGCAGTAAAGGGCAATAGCCCCTTGATCTCCAATAAGATATCTCAAGGATGACAGGAGGGCCCTCATTGTGTTTCCACAGGCCTGTGCCTGAGGGCCAAGCTGTAAGAACAGCTATGTGGCCAGTGGGTCGAGAAGAGGTCACATCTCTAATCTTTTATGCCCTGGAAGCTGTGGCAGCCTTGGACATGGATGTTATTTTGAGTTGCGCCATAGCCACAATTAAAGGAAACTGTGATAAGGAAAAAAAGTATAGGATGTGAATCAAAAACCTGAGTTCAAATCCTACCACCACCAGTTGATGACTTCCTTGTCATGGACATGCATGAAACTTAACCTCTCTAAGTCCCTGTTTTCCTATGCAAAGGATGGGTGATCATAGAAATTAGATGAGAAAATTACGGGGCAGCACCTGACATGGATGCTTTGTATTTATTTTGGTGTATATTTTTGTTGTTGAATGAAGGCTTCTCCAAGTCCCCATTTGACATTTCCTAACTGCCCTTTGTATAAAAGCTACAGGACATGCTTCAATTTGAAATATGTGCCAGTCAGAGATCCCCTATGCAACTGGCAAGAGTATTTTTCCTATATGCATTTTCACAAGTTCCTCCCAGATCCTGAGCTGCAGACCTCTCTTAGAGCAGTGGTCCTCAAACAGGGACAATTTTATCCTGAAGGGATATTTATATTACAGAAGACATTTATGACTGTCACAACAGAGAGAGATGATGCTACTTGGCTGGCCTTGAGTGGATAGGAGCCAGGAAGGCTGCTAACCATCCTGCAATGTATAGAACAACTCACTCACAATGAAGAATTATTCCCCTCAAATGTCAACAGAATGCACATAACAGCCCCCACAACAGAGAATTATTCCTCTTGAAATGTCAATCACTGAGAAATTATTCTCGAGTGGAAAGGGAAAATGCTCATGCCCAGGTAGATAGATTTTGGTATGTTAAACCTGGGTATTGATATTTCCAGCATTCTTTCTGAGGCATTATTAATGATCATGAGGCTGGTGATAGCAGCAACAAAACAATTTATCCCCAAGCCTTTCTTTCTCTAATCTTTATCTCCAAAAAGGCACCACCAGGGCCGATGAGGTGGCTCAGCGGCGTAAGCACCTGCCTTGCAAGCGTGAGGGCCCGAGTTAGACTCCCGGAACCCACATATGAAAAAGGGGCCGGTGATATCACTCAGCGGCACGGGTGCCTGTTGGCGCGCGAGGTCCTGAGGTTGACCCCCTGGTACCCACAAAAAATAAAAAATAAATAAATAAATAAATAAATAAAACAAAAAGGCACCACCAGTCAGCCAGTATCCAATGCCAAAAGCCTAAAGGTTAGCCTTGATTCTTACTCCCTCCTCCATGATTCTATTCAACGGGTGGCCCTGTCACTCCAAAGTACATCTTGAATCTACCTGCTGCCCAAAGCACTGCTCTCTCTCCTAATCGCACACTACATCAGACTCCTAGTTGATAGTTCTCTTCTCCTTGTTGCCTCCTTGAAATTTAGTCTCCATACAGCTACCCAATTGATCTTTTCAAAAACACATCATGCACCTCAATCAAACCTCTCACTGCCCTTGGAATACAGTCCCAAATCTTTGATGTTCTTTGGAGTTCTGTTTTTGGAAAAAGTCACGTTCTCCCCTCTGTGGGGCCTCCATACTTCTTGTTCCATCTGTGTCCAGAGCTCTTTCTCGACCTTGTAATGAGCAGCCTTCACCATGGCTTCTGGATCTCTCCTTCCTTCCTTTTGGAGAAACCAAACCTGATCTTGCTAAATAGGCCTCCTTTATTTTCCTCCACACATCCCTGTTTATTTCTGTCACTGCATTTTCACAATATATAATCAACTAAACTAATTATTGTGTTTACTTATCATCTACCTCCCTTTACTAAACAAGGGCATGACACATGTTTCTGGTGTTTCACATTTTGTTGCAGGCCCCAGCACCTAGCACAATGCACGGCTCTAGCAGGTGCTCCACAAACACTTGTTAAACAAAGGAGGTGGCTCTTAAAATTATACGGGATGCTGCAGTTGACAAATACAGTCAGCCATGTTTATGCTTATTGTCTCTCGAAGGAGGTAAGTAAAGGGAAGCTCCCATTGAGGGGTGCCTAACCATCCAGACTGATGTGAGAGGTGCCATAGCGTAGTTTCTGCTAATAATGCCACCCATGGGCAGCAGCACAGCACTGCGTCCTGGGCTCAGTGGAGAGAGGGCTCAGTGGTTGCCTCAGCCATTCCCAATAGACAGCTGAGATAAGAAGAGAATCAATGATCTTGGAATACTGACAAGCCTTCTGGCCCACCCTGGGGAAAAATGCATTTTAGTGGTGCCTTAGAATACATGTAACTGGCTTACCATCCAGCCTCCAGGGCATGCTTTCTGCATCACAGATGCACACTGACTTTGCTCTACCCACCTGCCAGCCCCAGAGGGCAGAGAGAAAAAGGAGAGGGAAGGGAGTCATGAGCTTCAATCTCTATTATCTGTCACTTTGCCCCATATCTCTAACTTTTCCTTGCTTATTCTTATCCAACTGCTCTTTTCTTTCTTCCCATTGGTATGGCTTTGCCTGAGTTTTTCGTTCATCTTTGTAAGGTTCACTAATATCAAATTTTCCATCGATATCAACACAGTGTAAATGGCACACATATTTGCATCTGGATATAGAGTTTTATTAACTATAATTTCTTATCTTCTGTATTTTTGATGCTCTGGCATCTGGAGTCTTGCTATGGGGAAGAAATGTCCCTCCCACAGCTAAGAATGCCTAGAGATGGTGAAGGATTTTCAGACTAGCATGTCTTTCATATGCAGACTAACCAGTTCAGAGCCACACTTGCTGCCTCTTTTGCTGGGCTCTCACACTTTGGACCATTCTTGACAAACCTTAACCACCTATCAGACAACTAGGGACAATCCTTAGGCCCAGAGCTTACTGAAATTATTCATACTGGCCAATCCCAAACCTGCTTACCTAGCCTTGCCTTGCTTTCCCCATGGAAACCACAATGGAGGCTCTTTCTGGCGTTTCCACCTCACTTCCTCTTCCTCCAGACTCAGCCTGCTTCTGTCTATTGCCCTGCATAGCCTGATGTCCCTCCATATTGCTAGGGACTATGAGTATACAGATGTCCTCCTACACCACAGTCATGTCCCTGTCTGTGCATATTACAGGACCTCTCTAAAACAAACCCGGGGTATATTTAAGATAAGAGTGTTTACTATTTAAATGACTTTTTGTGTGTATGTGTGTGGGTACCGGGGTCGAACTCAGGACCTCGCGCTTGCCAGGTAGGCGCTTATGCTGCTGAGCTATCTCACCGGCCCAAATGACTTTTATATTTATCATAAATATTATTAATTGTAACAGATTCAAACACACTATTTGGATATACTAATAGTTCTTGAATTAAATCTTTAAATAATCATTCATGAATTAGTCTATAAAAACTCTATCCTTTAAAAAAACTTTACATTTTATAAGCACACTTGTTATCTGAGTCGTGATCCATTAATTATGGTATTCTGTTGATTTTAAGTGAATTCTGAGACACTCAGGGATTTGCCAGCCAGGCCTCAGGGCCAGTAGCAGGACCTGTGTTGAGGCGTGAGGGCTTTGCCTAGTCAAAGATTCAAGGTCTGAGGATTACTCTTGCCCCCTTTCTCATTCATCTTGTCTGGTGGATTATTCAAGAGTTCTGGATGTACTCAGAATGGGGAAATATATAAACTTATGATTCTCTGTCTTTCTCGGCTACCAGATACAAAAATTGTTGGGCTTCTCTGCTAGACTCAAGTCTATCATTTTTAGCAAGCTGCCCCTGGGACAGCATGTAGGTGCTGAGCTGAGCAGCCAGCCAGCAGTGGAAAAGTCTTTCCTTCCTTCGTCTGCAGAGTCCCTTGTGTGGCGGTCATGCCCTTCTCTGCCTGTTCTGTCCTCATTGAACTGGGCACTGCTATCTTTCTTGTAGAAAATTTCCATGGACTTGCACATTGTTATTTGTTCTCCGCCATAATAAATCAAACAGATGGCTTCATCCTTTCCTCACAGGTCCCATTTTCTGGCCTTTAATCATATTTGTCCCTTTATATTGGCTGATCCACTCAGTAGCCATTTGTCTGAGACCTCTGTGGCTGTAGATAGTCCCTCTTGAACACATTTGGTTCTTGGGTTTGATGAGCAATCGCTCCTATCAGTAGTCTGGTTATTAAACAGCTGGGGCTCTCTGCAGCCATTTCAGGGACTTGCCCAGAAGATGGAGAAGCAATTTCAGAGACAAAAAGCAATTGTGTGAAAGACTCAGTCCAGTTCCCAGGATATGATCTGTGATTGAACACAGGAAAGTGATAAAAGGAAGGAGTTGGGCTCTGTGTTTCACATACAAACTCCAGTATTCACTTCTTTCCCACTTATGTCAACAGTTTGGTGGACTGGGCCCTGCCTTCCAGGCAAAGAAGAGAGTGGGGACCACCCTCTTCTAACTGCAGATATTGACCAGTACATACAAAATAATCTTGGCAGAAACAGGTTGTCATCATTTCACTTAATAAACATTTACTGTGCATCTGCAACGTGCCAGGCTCTGTGCTGTGTGCAGTGGTGAATGTACACGAATGAGAGTCATGCCCTGCCTGACCATCACCGTAGAGATGGCAGTCAGCATCTCCTTAGGCACATGTGATTAACTCCTCACTACCCAGGGGAGATAAGGAGGGATATGAAATTAATTCAGTGTAGGAGGGTAGGGAAAGCTTCATGGAAGGATGAAACATTTCAAATAATCTTATATTCATAATGTCTTATATATCATGACTCTCTTTATTTCTCACAATTATGTAATAACAGGGTCAGGGCAGAATTATGCCCATTTGTCAAGTGGATATTAGGGCTTAGAGAGGTTAAGTGATCTATGGACGACCACACCAAGGGTAGTTTGGAGAGCCACCTAGGGTCTGTCTAAATCTAGAAGCAGTGTTGCCCCATCTTGCTCCCTGGGAGAGAAGGGCAGCCCAGAAACATATGGCAGCAGGGTCTGTACCTCCAAGTGCATGCTCAGTTGCTACAAGGACATAAAAGTGATTTGAGCATGAAACTATCTAGGAGGCGTGGTCCGGCCTGTAAGTTTGCAGAGGGCCTTCGTCCTGGCCATCCTGACTGTCTACATCCACAGTTCTGTGTCCTCCGGGACAGCAGATCCTTTCTGCCACCCAGCCTCATCCATCCTCCTTAGCACATGGTCTGCTACCCCACACAGGGCAGCCACAGAAGTAACTGCTCCTCCTTCAGCAACTGGTTTGATGGGGCTCAGTACTCACTCCTTGGAATGTTTAGCTTTCTCTGTTCCCAGACAACAAAACCAGAGTAGAGGAGAGCAAAGAATACCAACTAGCCTGACAAACTGATTTTCTTTCATAATTTCATCCACATAATAACATGATGGAGAAAAGAGACCAGATGAGAAAACTGAAGGCTGGGAAGATTCTATTACTACCCAGGAGATAGCTACTCCTCGGTTTGACTTAAGAAAGATAAGCCATGTAAAGTATTTATGGCAATTCTCAATACTTATTAAGTACTAGGTTAATAATAAATGCTATTTGTGGATGGCATTGTATTTGTCAGGTATCTGTATTTCCTCTATCCTTATGAAAGCCAATCGTACTTCTTTGTGCAGAAATTTGCCCCATGAAGTCCATGAAACCTTCTATTGTAAAAGGGAGGTTTTAATCTGTGTTGCAATTGTCACTGCTGTGGGTGGGACTGTAATTCAGAAAATGCTCCTCAGAACTCACGGAAATCAATAGGGGTAGACGGGTGAGTGGCAGGGACAGCACTGAAGGGGAGGGAAAATCAGCAGCTACCCCACGAAGGGAGGAGGGGAAGACTATTTATTAGAAAGACTGCATGCAGAGTGGGGAGGAGATAGCGCCCTGAGGAGATTTTTTGGCATCATAAATATTCCGTTGGTCACCATGAATATTCAACTAGGCAGAGATTTGCAAACAGGCTCTTGAGGGAGCTGCCACTGACAAGAGAGACTGACTTCTTCTGAGAATCTCCCAATATCAAGGGAACACATGCCACTGCTGAGAAGTAGATGGGATCGTAGGTGGAAGCAAAGAGCTAGAAGCTTCGATGAAGAGAAGTGAGTGACAGCTGGCAGGAGCTGAGGCCCCGCTGCAAAGTTTTGAAAATCATGTCCCAGTTGAACAGCCAGGCCACACAGTGGGACTGGGTCTTATGATTTGCATTTCAACATAACTATTTACAATCTTTGCTCTCAGGTTCTTAGGAAATCACAAATATATAGTGCAACAAAGGACATTAATGACAGCGAAGGACTCCTGCTGCTCTTTGCCATGTGTGCCGGTTGTGGCACAGCCACGTGAGGGCCAAGTGTTCAGGGCTCATCCCACCAGTACAGCCCCAAGATTGTTTGCTTTATTCACTAGTTCCAGACAACAACTGCCTCAGAGGATAGGGCTCTGTAGCTACAAAACAAAATGTATGAAAAACAATTGTCCTGTCCAAACTCATTATTTCATGGATGTACATGCTGGAAGCCAGTAAGGGAAGAAGAACTCTGTCGAAGGCAGGGGCAGAATCCAGGCTAGAACTTGGCTCTGCTCACTCTGGCAGCCAGTCTCCCCACTTGTTTCCATGTGAAGGAGACTGTTCTTGGAGCCAGCGCTGCCAGGTCCTTCTGTGCCTTTGGGTGAATTAGGAAAAGAGGGCCTTCTTTGAGTGGTCACAGCCCCACCCAACAAAAATGCTTCCTCCACCAGAGTGCCTTGCAGAGCTCAACCTGTATGAACCTATGTGACAAGAAATTAGAAGTGGATCTAGAAGGGTCCATTGTGACATCTGTGTATCTTCCTCCCTCCCTCCAGTCTTCTATCTCTCAGTCATTCACTTTTATAATATGTGCACTTAGTAAATGCCTCCTGCATGCAGAATGGCACCTTCATGATTTGTCTGGTAAAGAATAGCACAGGTAAAGGAAAGTGGTGGTCTTAAATTTACAATGGGCTTTTCTAAGTATGACAATTTAAGTCACTAGAATAAGAGACTGGAGGAGGCTGAAATACTTAGAGGGGTGATGAGTGACAGTGAAGGTGCTTTTAAGGAAATATGGACTTCTATGTATTTGGATCTCTGCTCTCAAGCCTCAATCACTTATTATCACTAGAAGAAAATGGGTAGCTTTCGTACAGGCAGGATCTACAGAATATCTTAAAAATGATGTTTATTGCTTTGAGTGTGAAGAGATCCCCAAGAGATTTTCGATACCTACAAGAATCTGTAAGTGGTATACTCACTGCAGACACAAACAACACCCACAGCAGTGCCCCTTTGTCCAGGGTACCCTCCTAAATGGAATGCATCCCTCCCCCATGGTTTCTGTGTAGGTTGGGGATGCCAGGGAGAGAAAATCTGCAGTAGGTGGGAATCATGACTCCTGTGCTCTCCTTGAAGCCAATTGTGAAGGCTCTGTGTTCTCTTCTCAGCTGGAATGTCAGCAGTGCTCACATTTGTAGACACGTATCCATCCACATGCTCAGCAAATATTTGTTGAAGGAAAGATGGGATGTGTACCCCTAGGATTGAGAATTGTTTCTCAGGAATCTGCTTTCGTCATTATTTTTGAGGTCACATTACATTGTGTTTCCTGTGTACCAGGCCTTGCCGATGTTTGACGTGTATCAACTGACACATCTAGTCCTAATCTACCTGGCAGGTACAGTAATCCCACATGGAATCTGCACGAACTCCCTTTTGTTTTTCGTATGTGGGTTCCGGGAGTCGAACTCGGGCACTCGCGCTTGCCAGGAAGGCGCTTAAGCCGCTGAGCCATCTCACCGGCCTTCCCTTTTGTTTTTAAAAATAAGTAGTGGAGGCAATCGTTTCTGCATCTATTCACCCATTCACTGAATATTTGTAAGACACACCTACCCTGTGTGACAAACTGTCCTGGGTACTAGTGATGGTCAAGATGTAAATGTGTTCCTGTTTTAGCCAGAAAGAAGTAAATAACTGATGAGTGAACAAATGGCTATAAAAGTAACCAGTTTGGATACATGCCATGATGGACCAGAAGACCTTTTGAGAAGATAGAGTAATGGGTGCTACAAAACAGAAATTTAAAAGTTAAATTTTTTCTTTCAGAGATAAGCAACTTCTCCAAACTTCCTCTTGCTAAGCACAGAACCAACACCCTTTCCTATGTTTGGCCCCCAAGTAGTGACAGAACATACTGATTTTGGACCCAGAAGGCTGGAGCCCAGGTCCCTTTTCACAAGAAAGGGGAAAATGAGCTGAAGATAGCTGGAAGCTATAGAACAAGTGTGGAGATCTGCATTGTCTTTTTTGCTGCTGTTCCCCTTCCCCTCTGTTCCTTACTATAAAAGACTCTTGCCCACCTGTACATGGTGAGATGGGGATTTGAGGCAAATGAGCCCCTGCATTTACTTGAAGCTAGCTTTGAATCAATCCTTTTTACCAAAACAAAGGATCTCCTTTGATTTGGTCAGTGGCAAGGAAACAAATCTGAGCAGGTGAACCTGAGTGGCCGATAACAGTAGCATTTAAACTAGGCTGAGAAGTAGACAAATGCCTGGATCCAAGAGAAGAGAATTTCACAGAGGTGATGGCGTGTCCACAGCCCCTGAGGCTTGCGAGGGCTTGGCTCATTGTGGGAACTCATAGAAAGCTGGTTGCCCATAACAGAGGAAGTGAAGAGGCGAGTAGAAAAACTAAGATGCAGCAGCCACAGGCTGGATTGCTGAATCTTCCAAAGGCTGTGTGGGATATGGATGGTGGGCTTGAAGGAGAGGGTAATCTGATCAGATGAGTGCCTGAAAGTGTCACTTTGACTGCTTTGTGTATAATGGATTGTAGGGAGGTGGGGGAAGATGTGGGATATTGGACGGCAGATTTGCTGGAGTCCAGGCAAGAGATAATGGCTACTTACTTTAAGGTGGTAGCGGTGAGTATTGCCATTTGAAGCAACAGTTTGGTCATAGAACCATGAAGACTTGCAGATAGATTGGATGTGGGGACATATGGGAAGAGAGGTGATAAAGAATGATTTCTAGGTTTTGGCCTTAAAAATGAAATGGATGACAGCCATTCTGAATAAGATGGCTTATTGGTTTATATAAGCCAATAAAATTACTGGTTTAGCTTGTAAAATTAAACATAAACATTTTCTGGATCAGAAATCCCACTCCTACACATTTACATAAGAGAAATTAAAACTTATGTCCAAAGAAAATCTGAACTGAACATATCCTTTAGTGGGTGACTTGATAAATACATCATGTACATCATAGCCCTTAAATCTGGCAATAACTTATCTGCTCTCTGTTGTCATAGTTTGACCGGTATTTTTCCAAAATTTCATACTGATGGAGTCCTAACTGTGCAGCCTGTTGAAACTAACTTCATCCACTCATCATAAAGCCTTTGAGATGCCCCATGCTGTCCTGTTTCCAGAGTCTATTCCTTCTTATTGTTCAATTGTTTTCCAGCAATATTCTCACCAAAAGCCAGTTTTAACATGTAAATTTAAAAATACATTTTAAGATATTTTTAAATAGGGAAAAATGAGGAGCAGAGAAGAAAAACATTGAGTAGATGTTGTACTATTTTCTGAGGTAAGTAAGAAGGAGGGGAACATAGATTGATAAAATGGGGAAAGATAAAGAAGCTACATTAAAATTCTGTAAGTTCTAGCTTGGCTGGGTTGCATTTATGCTTAAGACCAGGTTCTGTGAGGTAGGAAGACTGACCCCCTGCAATTCTCTGGGAAACAAGGAGGATAAATTGCATGAGGGTTAGGGAGACCTAGGAACCCAGGCTGCCCAAAGTGGCTGTTGTTGGGAGATTGGCTCTCTTTCTCCAAGTGTCTGTTCCGTGCTCACCACTGTCCATGGGCCAGCCTGCCAGAAAGACCTTTGGGGACCCACTTCTGATCATCTCTGATGTCTCAGTATGGGTATCACCCTGTCTGGGGACCTCTGTCTGTGTGCCTAAGCCTTTTCCAAAATCGTGAACACAGATAAATGAGTCATTACAAAAGAAGAGGAAGGGCTGGAAGGAAATGAATGTTAATGGATCCAAGGACCTGGATCCACAGTGAGGAAGAGGAGGGAAAGAAGCAAATTGGAAAGAAAGAAAAGAGGAGCAGGAGAAAGAGAGAAGGAGAGGAGGAGAGTAAGAAGGGGAAGTGGATGGGTAGCAGAAGAGGAAGAGGAGGAGGAGGGAGAGGAGAAAGAAGGAAAAGGAGGACAGGAGGGAGAAGGAAAAGGAGGACAGGAGGGAGAAGAAAAAGAAGGAGAGGAAAGGAAGGTAGGAAAGATGCTGGCTTCCCAGGTTGTTTAAATAGTAGTTTCCTGGTTAGATTTTTGGGCCTCCAGTGCATTTCACCTACTTAAGGTGTAAGCTAGTGTTCCAAGAAAGATTCCAGGCATAAACTCTGTCCACTGTTCATTTTCACAACAGGGAAAAGGAGATGTATTTATGGACCATGTATTTAGGGGGGGATTGGAAAGGAAGATACTGACTGATGAACAGTGATTTCTTTAAATTTTGAATGACTCAGGCAAAATGAATCTACTCTCAAAAGGAAAGACATTAAGGACTCTACCCTGTGGATTCCCCACAGAAATAGAGCCATCAGACTATCTTGTCTCTCATCTCCCTTCTTTGAATTCCTCCTGTGTCATGGTGTCTTAATTTTCCCCTTCGGCATTCTGCAAATCATGGGAAAACATTTCTCCATATAATCTTATAGGAAAGATCTTCTATAAAATATATGAGATGAGAAACATCTGCTACATTCTGAGATATAGTAGTTGTTCAACAAATATTTGTTACAAAAAGAAAACAAGTGTCCAACTCAGAGTTTCCCAACAGAAATATAGTTCAAGCCATGTATGTATGTAATTTTAAGTTTTCTAACAGCCACATAAAATAGGTACAATTAGATATAATAATATATTAATTCCTTATATCTGAAAGACAAAGACTTCAATCTGTAATCAATACAAAATAAAGAATGAGATATTTTCCAGTCTTTTTACATTTGTACTAGTCTTATCTACATTATTGGGGAGTGTCTTTCTAACCCCAGTCATGACATATTGGTTTCCAATATTTTTTGAATGATTGCCTAAGTAGATACCAGAGGGAAAGCTGATTCTTGAAGGGCCTTGGGAAATGTCACAAAGCTGTAAGTTCCAATGTCAGGTTCTAGAGTAGAGATTTGATTTGCTGATGGGATTTTGCCCCCAGCCTTGTCTGTCTGCATTCATGGTAATGTTCACAAGGAACATATCCTCATGTAGACACAGCTGTCCATAGAATACCAGGAACACAGCTATGAGGACATACATGTAAAGATCATAAAGAAACACTGTACATTTGGAAGATGCAGTGGGGCTGTGCACTGATTTCCCCAGCAGTGCTCTTTTTGTGGGGGCACCTAGATTAGCTACCTTCTCTCTTCCCAGCTAGCTTGGGACTTGAGGAGACTCTGACCACAGCACAGGTGGTATTTGTTCTCTCCTCATTTTGTCTTTTCTCTTGTCCGGTGCTTTCCACTGCCAGCGTCAGGTAACTGTGCATTTGGGTGAGCAGGGCTTTGATGATAAATCACAGACTTTCAGAATTTAACAGCTCTTCCATGGAGTCCAACTTGCCACAGCATCTAGAAATTTCTTTGACAGTTTTTCTCACTGGTGGTTTTCCTTCCTCAAGTTTGAACAATTCTGGAAATGGAAATCTCATGACACTATAGGCAGTGTACTCCACAGATGGCAACTCTAGCGGTCTGCAAAGAATTTCTCAAATGTTCTCAATTCTTCTACCCCACCGGGCCTGGCTCACTTCCTGAAACAGCACAGAGCAAACCTACCCTAGGATCTACGTCTTTGTAAGAAGACTGCCACAGGGGAAAGGATTACATGAAGATATAGATGCCGACTGGCGTGAAGCATCCAAAAGCCAAGGAAGGACGAGGCTTGCCCACCATCACCAGAAGCTAAGAGGAAGGCTTGGGAAGGGTTCTTCAGAAGGAACCAACTCTGGAGACTTTTAGCCTCAACAACTATAAGAAAATATATTTCTGTTGTTTCAAGCCACCCAGTTTGTGGTACTTTGTTACAGAAGCCTAGCAAACTGAAATGCTCTTTTGTTTCCCTTTGCTTCTTTTTTTCCTATCTTCACTCATGGATTCCCTCACCTTTTCTTTAATCCCACAAGATCCACCATTTTCTCTCTTGTCTAACAAATTCTTCCAAGCCTCAGTTTCCATTCCTATATTTTCTACCAACTCCCTACATATCCTTAGTCTCAATGCTCTCAGAAACTTTTAGACTCAATGTATCACAGGAACATAATTTCTCCTCAGTCCAGCTTTATTTCCAAACATCCTACTTTCTACCATTTTCTATTATCATGTTTTTCCCAGACGTGAAATCTTTGACCTTTTGTACTCTCCAAAGAAAATCTTTATATTTCATACTTGCTTTTATAATTGTCATTCCCCTACCTTTGTGTTTGTATATTTCCCATTTTTTACCACCTTAAGACTGCATGAACTGAGTTATTGCAATAGTTCATTCTTGCCTTCAGTCTTGCCTCACCCGGGGATGAAAAGCTCTGTGAAACTGACCTTTCACTGTGCTCGTCTTTCCTCCATAGCTTGTTGTCTTCCGAGCTATATGTAGTTCATCCTGGACCAGCCACACACTGTCCGCACTGGACCATCTCCTAACTGCCCCTTCCTGTGCCCCATGGACATCTCTACTTCATGTAGCGTGGGATGATCTTGCTGTTTTGGATTGGCTAAATTCTTAATTTGAGAGCTGCTGACCCTCAGCCAACACCGTGGGGGTGTAAAGAAGATAAACAATGTTATCTCACCAAGGGCACATGAGTCGTTGTGGGCCAGGATATAGCATCCTTTTAGGCAGAGTTGAGTGAGGATGGTTGGACTGATGATTTTCAACTGGTTTCTGTGGGGAATAGGGGTGCAAGGGTGGTTTCAGGGCTTAACCTGATGTAGCTAGAGTGTGCCTAGGTGACTAGATCACTATAAGAGATCCCACCATGAGCGGACTTGGAATTTCCTTGCATCGAGATCCTTTGCACATATGCTGGTGGTGGTTTAAGCCTTAGAGATAGTCCATGTGCTGTGTGTCAGCCTGCACCTGAGGTCTCCAGATCTCTGGCAATGTACATCCCTCCCCTTGCTGTGTGGTGTCTTGCCCTGCAATAAATCTGCTCCTCTAAATAAACTGGGTCTTCTGAGTCCTTTTAGGAATGGAACACTTGAGGCAGCTAGTGTATAATTCAGGCCTTTATTCATTTTGTTCTGGGATACGAAATCCCAAGCTATTTCGCCCTCCCATTTGCCCCCCACCTACTCCATATAGAGGTCTCAAATCCTGCTTTCCTATGAGGTTTTGACCACTGTCTTTCTGCCTTATTATCACAGAACTTGGCCTGAGAGGCCTTTAGAACTTGGTCAAGTTAATCCCATTCTTAGGTATCACTGTTTAATGGGAAGCCCAGTTTCAGTCTAGCCACTCATTAGTGATATAAAAGCTGGGATGTTTACTTAGTCCTCCCAAGTCTCAGTTTCCCCATCAATAAGATACGGATGCTAATGCTTACTATAAGGGATTTGAGTTGTGTGATTTTAGCAAAATAATACGAAACAGTGCCTGGGATTCAAGATGCAAACAATAAATCTGAGCTGCCTTCTTTCTTTCACATATTTCTTTCTCTGTCCAAAAAGACTGTAAACTTCTTAAAAGAACAAATTTAAGAAAAAAAATTTGCACGGTGTCCTCCAAAGCAATAAGCCCCATAACAGATAAAAGAGACACTCAAATCACGGAGTTCAAGAATATAATTGGAAAGTTAAAGCACAGTTTGTGTTGAATTGAATAAACTTTGGTAGAGGCATAAGCACACCAGCCTGGCTTGAAACAACTTCAGTCTTAGGAATCTTTATTTTCCTTATCTTTTTAATAGGACAATTAAGCCTACCTTAGAGAGCATTTGTGAGAACTAAGTAAAATATTAATAGGAAAAGTTTCCAGTGCTTATATACTCCATAAATGTTAGTTCTTTCCATTGCTTTCCCAATTGTCTTTCTGTTCCCAAAGGTATTATAAACAAGAAAGTGATATTTCCATCTTGTGCCCTAACATATGAGCTGCTGGGCCAGTTACAACATGGTATACCCTTTAAAAGTCCAAACCAGGGCCTGTGAGATAGCTCAGCGGCATAAGCACCTGCCTGGCAGGTGTGAGGTCCTGAGTTCGACTCCTGGTACCCACATAAAAAGGAAAAAAGGGCTGGTGATATCGTTCAGCGGCACAAGTGCCTGCTGGCAAGCACGAGGTCCTGAGTTTGACCCCCAGTACCCACATAAAAAAAAAAAAAAGTCCAAACCAGCATTAGAAGGTCAAATCACAGTTAGTGGAAGTAACTCCATCACACAGCTTCACGTGGCCACTGTCCTCTGGCCTAGCACACTGCTCGTGTTAGGTTTTTCTGGCCATCTACTGGCTTCTCGGTCCTTTGTCTTGATATTATGCCCCTTCACACACGTGGGAGAATTTAAATTAGCATGAACATGCTGGCCATCAAACTCTTGGGTCTAGAATCAAAGAAAATGGAAAAAAATTGATCAAGGAGAAATTGTTGATGAAGCTTGTGATAAGACTTTAATGAGGCATCTCTCTCATAAATCCATCATAAAGACAAAACAGGAATCTGTTAAACCAGCAAGGGAATTATATATGGAGAAATATGAAATGCCTCCCTTTTCTCTGAAAAGGTTTAGCTGGAGGAAAAAAGAAACCCACAGAGGCTGGAGTGGAGTGAGCTGTTAACGAATCTGGCATTAAGAGATTTGTGTTAACCCAAAAGAGGTGGCTCCATTCCCAGATTTGATTCAGCCCATTTCGAGAAGCTGTAGGGTATCTTCTCAGAGATCAGCAGCAGTTAAGTTAAAATATTCAACTGCTCATTATTCCCACAGATTACACTACTTTCCCAAGAGTATTTTGGGAACCAGACAATAGGCCCACATTGGATGCATTAGTCTACCTCTACGTTTATGAGGATCTTGTCTTTAACTCAGAGGCCTTATCTTCTCCCAATTTCCTTCTTCCTTCCTTCCTTTCTCAGAAAACTAGCTGTGCAGACTACTCTGGTTCTGAATATCATCCCAAAACCATTTCTTGTGCTCAAAAGTGAGCTAATTGTTTAACACACAACCATGACTTTATTTACATCCACTGACAGTTCACTGTTATTGAGGAGATGCGATGGCTCTCTGCTACCTTTGGAAGAAACAAAACTGTGCCTGGTCTGAGAGAAACAGGTTCACAAATGACATGGAGAGTTTGAAAGGAGCCAGACCCCAGAGGGAAGATTTTTAAATAGGCAAAAACTGAGGGATGGGATCGTGGTTGCTTCTTGAGGTGTTTAGACTAAAAGCTGTAGAAGATTCAATATGGCGTATCTCACTGGCTTCTTCCACATTGGTGGGAGATAAGCAAGCTCATAGGACTCTTGTTTTCAGAATTTAAGTGACTTGTACAAGAGCACAAAAGCAAAAGCAAAATGAAAAATTTCCTGGGTTCCACACCATGGAAGGGAGACCAGGAAAATCTGGATTGGGTGGCTAGTCAGGGACATCCAGCTAGAAGAACAATGGTTCTTCTATCTGGAGAAAGAAATCCTATCTACTCTCACACCTCTGCCCCCATGTAGATTTCATACTTACCTCTCTGTAGCAATTTCTTTTCACTCAATATTTGTCTCAGAGTGTTCTCTTGACAGCGGCTTCTCTCGGAAGGCACACTGGAGAATTGGATTAGAAACGCAGTGTTCTAAAGGTCAGAGCCACAGTAATTAATACAAACACGCTTGAATAGGTGCAGCCATGGGCAGCAAAGACAGAGAACTGCCATGTTGTCATGTGTTTCTTAACAATGGCAATAGTCCTGAGGAATACATCACCAGGTGACTTTGCTTTATGAGCACACCATAGATGGGACTTACGCACCTACACATACAGGTCAATCACTCAACACGGCATCTGGAAGCTACCAAGAGACAGGAAACACATGATCCATGAGGCTGCTCTTGCATAACACAGTACACGCTTATTATTTTTTATGAGTAGCAGTGCACTCTAAAATAGTGACAAAGAGGACAAGATAGTAAATACATAAAGCCAATAATATAGCCATTCATTATCCTCACCAGTTATGCACCAGTTATGCACTGTACATAACTGTATGTGTTATAATTTTATATGCCTGGCAGCACAATGTTTATACCAGCATCATCACAAATATGTGAGTAAAGTGTTGTGTGACAATGTTAGGATATCCACAGTGTCACTAGGCAATAGGAAATTTTCAGCCCTATTAGAGTCTTGTAGGACTATCCGTGTGTTTGGAACCCCATTAACTGAACAGTGCTATGTGACTAGAGGTCCTAAAGTTCCAATTCTTTGTCTTTACAGTAGTCTCACCACACAGAAAGGACCAGCATATATGTGGGTGTCTCTGTGTGTATGCGTGTGTGTGTGTGTGTTTGTCTCTCTGCATTTTGATCATATGTAGACTCACCTGCTACGATAGTCAAAAGATGAGTGATTCCACCCAAGTACACTGCTTCGACCCATGGTCTTCTCTTTACATATAACATTCTTCCTCACTTGCTTTCCCTGGGTTTCCCTGTTCATCAACACTCAGCCCACATATCGTCTCCTTTAGAAAGCATACTCCTCTCTCTCTTGTCTTCATGTAAAGGCCCTTCTCTGGCCTCCAGGGGAAGTGCTTACCATTATAGCTCTCTGTATCTATTTATTGTCACCACCTCCCCTAGATCTTGAGTTTTTGTGATCGAGGACAGTGTCTTTCATATATCTGCATCACCAGTACTTAGCATAGTACATGACACATAGTTAGGCGTCAACCATTGTTTGCTGTGATGGATTTTATGAAGAATAAATGTCTAATGACCTCAGCCAAAGCTGTACACAAGAAACCTACTGTATAATTATCATTTACTAAATCTGGCTAATACAAGGATACTTACACTGCTAAACATACTAATATTTAATTAGTATTAGTTTGCAAGGATGTATGTGTGAGTTTGTATAGTAATAGTTTGCTTGCAATTTCACCTCTTCTTTCAAGAGTACTAGTGCTATGCTGCCATGGACTGAACGTTTGTTTTCCCTTCACTACAACTTATGTGATGAATCCTTATCCCCCAATAATGGTAGGAGGTAGGACTTTTGGGGAGAGGGTAGTTAGGTCATGAACCCTTATGAATGGGATTAGAATTCTTGAAAAGGGATCAGTGAGAACACCTCTGCCTCTTTGCATGAGGTAATGACACAGGGCAAGTCTGTAGTCTACAATGTGAAAGAATGCCTTCATCAGAACTGACCATGCTGGATACTGACCTTTGATATTCAGCCTCCAGAACTGTGAGAAGCAAGTTTCCATTGTTTATAAGCCACCCAGTCTATGGTAATTTGTTCCCATGACCAGAGCAGACTCCACTGAGTTTTGCTTAGGTGTCACATCCAGCTTCCCCAGAAGACATTTTTAAGAAGTCATATTAAAACCACTTCTCTGTGCCTGCATTTTCCATAAAACTGTCACTCACTGTTTTCTATATAACTTATCTGCATTGCATAATAAACTAGTTTTAGAATGTGAAGGTGAGCAAATCACAGTACCCTCTGTGGAACTAGGACGCTTCTCTCAAATAAGAATATATATAGATATAGATATAGATATAGATATATATCATCCTTTTTCCCTTTTTGACATGGTTTCAAGGAAGCTCTGAGTACCTCATCTTAATGTTTTTTACTGGTTCTCCATCATGCTATTAACTGCTTTCTGATCATTTGGTATTTCTTAGGAGAAGTAAAAACCAGCATTAAAAGATATGCATCCATTCCTCCCTTCCTTAGGGTAAGCCTGTGGGGTAGGGTAGGCTTACCATGTGTGGTTGGAATTTAAGTAGTTCCATCCAGAACTATACTTCGGCTAGAAGATTTTTTGGGGAATTCATATTTTATTGTTGTTTTTGTTATTTTTGTGTTGTATGGGTTTTGTGTTGTATGTGAGTAAAGTGCAGTGGACCTCACTCTGGACTGTTCTACAGCCATTTGTGTCACTAAGGGCTCCAACAAAACGGGTGCCATTTAGTTTTGGGAAAAATTCCTTATAGCTGTTTGCATGAAGCATGGTAACAGAGAAACAGAAAAGTTTAATTATCTTCATTCTTTCTAATCTTGATGTTGCTATTCCCTTGTACTCTTCTGACTTTATGCCTGTCACCTATGATATGTCTCAAACCCTTCAGAGGAAGCAAAAGTATTTCTCTCCAATCGTGAATGGAAATATTGGGTAGCATATTTGTATGCTTTCATCCACTCAGCATTTATTCTGCAAATATTTATTGAGCCTTGGCTATGCACTAGATGCTGTTAAACACTAGGAATATTGGGAATAATAGTGCTAATTCTCCTATTTTTTGTGAATGGCATCAGGCTACCTATTTTCCAGGTAAGGATGTGGAAGCAGATGTGATAAAGGGTAGAGGTGAAGCCTGAATCCAGGTGCGTGAATCCTGAGACATGCTTTATGCCAACACGTGCAGGCTCTATCTAAGGTGTCAGGCAGCTGTAAGAAAAAAAATCTTCAAATCCCAGGTGTGTCCTTCAAGACTCCTAAAGACAAGGCTTCTTAGGCCGGGTCAAGTGCATGTGCTCAAACTGTCAAATGCAACCTCTACTCAAATACCCACGACTGTAGGGGGGAGAGAGCTGCTGATCTCAGTGTACCCACTGGCCCTTCAACTTTGATTCAACTTTTACTGTGTTCTTGGCTTTCTTTTCTGCTGAAAAGAATCAAGATAAAACTTAGCCCCATCTCACTCCCCTTCTTTGCCTGGGTTCCAGAGAAAGTGCTAATGAGCAGTGCCTTGGTGAAAGGGAAGGTAACAGAAGATGGGTGAGACATCATTAGACTGGATCCCAAGGCCAGCTCATCCAGCCCAGGTGCACTGCCCACCCCATTTGGGATCCTGTAGTCTCACGTCTCCACGCTTGCTCCTGTCACTCACAGGTAGTGAGAGCTCTGACTATAGGAGGATGCTGTCCAAAAATAAATTCTGATCACTGGAATCTATTAGCATAAAGGGAACAGTACTGAGCCTTTACTGTGTACCACTAGGTTGAATATTTTACACGTGTTATTTTGTTTAATCATTATAACATCTCCCACCTCATTTTACTCGTCTAGTTTTTCAGGTGGGGAAACTGAGGTTTGGAGAAGCTCAGCACTTTGTCTAAGGTCACACAGCGAGTGAAGGCTGAACTGGGACTAGAGCAAGGAAGCTGCTCTTCATAGCGCAATGTCTTCTCTGCTACTTCTCAAAACCAGGATCCCATGGGGTGACAGGAAGGACAGATGGGAGTTTCGGAAGGAGGATATACGAGAAAGGAAAGAGCCAAAATCTTGGGATGCTCTGCTGCTGGGCATAGCCATGTGGATCAAGTTCATGTTGGCTGCAAGATGACTTGTGGTTAGTAGCCCAGTGCTGAGGTTCTGTTTCCTTAGCTATAAAATAGGGAGGACAATACTAAGATATAATAGTATTCTAAGCATCACATGCTGGAAGTTTGGCGAGTAGCCCCGAAGCATACTAGGCAGGTGAAGGTTATGATGGTGATGAAGACAGCTCCATATACCTAGAAAGAGGACCATAGGAGAAAGAAAGCTCCACAGAAAGAAGAGAGGCAGCATGAAAAGTTTTCTTACTTCCTGGCTTTGTCTGTGGTCTACCTCTGGGAAGTTGATCTGGGCACTGTACTTGTTAGGGACAAATAGCCTCCAGTATTCTCTCATTTAGCACAGGTGAAGTGTCTAAAAAGCTGCTCACTGCTCACAGAAGGCCCCTTTGGAAGTTTCTACTAATGATTTCCCAGGGTTGAGTTAATGCTGCTCATCACTGCACCAGACACAGCTCATGGTCCCTCTATACAAAGTTAGCATCAAAAAGTGACAGGATGCAGGATCTGTATCTACTTAATATAGGTGAAATGGTCTAACATTATGAGGCTCATAATGGGTACATTTGGGGTTTCAATCTCAAAGCTATGACTAACCTTTCAGTTATACTTGGATCTGAAATGTCTCCTAAAAGTTCATGTGTTGAAGTCTTATCCCAGTGTAGCAGTGCTCACAGGTGGGGCCATAGGGAGGTGATTTGACCATAAACCTCTATCATCAATGGATTAATCCTCAAATGGATTCATAACTTAATGGGTTATGGGGGGGTGGAAACTTTAGAAAGCCAGTCCTAGATGGAGGAAATAGGTCACTGAGGATATGCTCTTGAAGGGTATATATTTTGTTTCTGGCCCCTTGCATTCTCTCTCTCTCTTCTTGCTTCCTGGCCACCATGAGATAAATAGCTCTGTTCCACCACGTGCTCCTCGCTATAATGTTCTGTGTCACCACAGGCCCCGGAACAATGGAACCAAGCGACAACAAACTAAGGCCTCTAAAATAGTGAGCCAAAAGAAACCTTTTCTTATTTAACTTGATTTTCTCAAGTATTTTGTCACAACTATGGAAACCTGACATACTTTTCTCCTCATTTTCCACCATATGTGCACTCAAGACTGAAAAACTTGGGAGTTCTCAGCAGAACAGCAAAATGGAGAGTAATTTTAATCTTTCTTTTGCTGATTATGGACACTCCAACCTGAAGTGCCTCCAAATGTCGAACACAAGGTCTCGTAAGATTCTCAATGAGGTTATGACATAGGATGTCTACTGTGAGCATTTCACCACTGATGGATGGCAAAGATGGTTTCATGCCTCGCTTGTGCTAAGCTTTCGACTACCAGGTATGAGAAAATATAGTGCGTTTCAAGTTTGAAAATGTATTACAATAAAAAGCACAATGCCATTAATCCCTCTCGAAATATTCCCCCTCATTTTAACACACTTATTTTATCATTCTTGCCCTTTTCTAAAGCAGTTCAGGACGTGTTTCATGTCTACTGTCATGGCTGCCTTCATGTCCTCAATGGATTCAAAACATCTTTCCTGGTCATTTTGACTTTGGGGGAGAGCAGAAAGTTGCATGGTGCCAGATCCAGTGAACAAAGTGGATGAGGATATACCACAATGTTTTTATGAGCCTGCCCTACTGTCAGATGACACTCAGCATTTACTGCATTTTTTAAATTGCATCTCATAAAGACATTCTTTTTTTTTTTTTGTGGGTACCGGGGGGTCAACCTCAGGACCTCGCGCGCCAACAGGCACCCGTGCCGCTGAGCGATATCACCGGCCCCTTTTTCGTATGTGGGTTCCGGGAGTCGAACTCGGGCCCTTGCGCTTGCAAGGCAGGCACTTACGCTGCTGAGCCATCTCACCGGCCCTCATAAAGACACTCTTGAAAGAGCTTTCAGAACTGTTTCAGAAAGTGGCAAGAACTATGGGATAAGTGTGTTCAAAGTAAGGGGAAGTATTTTGAGGGGGATTAATGGCAACGTGTCTTTTACTGCAATAAATTATCAAAAATTAATAATTCACTATATTTTTTATTATTACTTGTATGGTCACCTTCCTAATTGTTTTTGGTGGTCTTATTTTTTTTTTAACTGTCCACTGCACTTCAAATTGAAATACCTTGCCGGACACGATGGTGCATGCCTGTAATCCCAGCACTTGGGAAGCTGAGGCAGGAGGGCTGCTGCAAGTTTGAGGCCAGCCTGGGCTACATAGTGAGCTCCAGGTCAACCTGAACTACATAGCAAGACCTTGTCTCAAAAAAACAAACAGAAAAACAAAAACAAAAACAAAAAAGAAAATAAAAGAAAAGAAAGAAATGCCTTCATACTTTTTAAACCTGCTCTTCTGAGGTAGTTTGAAATATTTTTTGGTTTGGCTTCCTAAATTTATCTTAAATTGGCCATTTCAGAGAGGGCAGTCTCTGGAATGACCCATTCACTACCTTCAACCTGGCTTCCTCATAGCAGAGGGACTGGGATGGGTCTGGAGTTTGAGTCATGGAGGGAGGAAGTTCCTTTGTTTATCAGAAGAGGATAATGCTTTGTGGGAAGATGGTGGTGAAGGACTTAACTTGTTTTCTTTCTTCTCCTTTTCCATTGCTGCCCTCTCTATTTCACTAAGTCTTTTCTTCTTTCCCCTTCATCTTGGTAGGCCACTTCTCTTGGTCGTAGGCCATCTTTCTCACCTACTGTCTCCCACCTCTCAAAGAAGCTGTAGGAAGAGCACATCTGGAGTAAAAAGGAGTCAAATCCACAATTATTAACTACTCTTGGATATGGGAAACAGGCCAGTGGTTATAAGGGTGGAGGCGCTAGTGGTGGTTGTAGTGGCAGAAGGAATAATACAATACCTCCATCTTTTAGGTGGCTATTACTATATTTTAGGCACTTGCCCTATATTATCCCTGATTCTACTCCCATTGTAAATGTGCAAATGGATACTCAGAGAAGCCATGGCTTGTCTAAACACAGGGAAGTAAGTAATATAATAATATTTATCCCCAAGGCAATTTATTGTTAAGTAAAGAATCCAAATTCTTAACCATGCTAGTCTTCTTCACTCACTCCTAGGATAAGTCCAGATTCTGCAGGGATGCATGGAGGAGTAAGGTGAAAGGTGAAAGGTGAAAGCTTGAATCAACTGAGAACTGATATGTTCCATTATTACAAATTGGATTTTCCCCTATCCTTCTTCCATACCCCATCTCCTCTTAAAAGAAACCTGCAAAAGTCACTGGGTGTCATTAGCTGTTGACTACAGTTTACTGCAAATTATGAGGTAGCAAACATTTGGTACTGGTTCCCACAAAACTTCTATTTCTGCATTTCTTTGACTTGTCTTATAGTAACTAAAAGAGAGAAAGCATCTGTAGGGCAGGTTCCTCATCTTGGCCTTTCCTGGTTTCTGGGAACCTCGTGCATCGGTGCTCAGCACTAAGCAAGTTCTGGATAAATACAGAATGAATGAATGAATTCATCATATCAGCACACTGAAGACCTTCAGCTGCCTCCTGTTTATTTGGGATGCCCTCTACTGTATCCCAACTGGGTTATTTTTCCTGTTTTGTCCATGCAGGTGCAACTGGGGTCCATCCCCTCAGTGTGTTGTAAATGATAGAAGAGGATGACTCCTCTCTCTTCTCAATAAAGGGCCAGAAAACATAGAACACAACACTGGCATCAAGACTTTAAAACCCTCTCTTCTCACAGTGATAAAATTTTAGAATGAGAGAGAGAGAGAGAGAGAGAGAGAGAGAGAGAGAGAGAGATTGTATGTGATGTTTCTAGGAGCAAGCATGCAATGTCTCAGAAGGAAAGGAAAATAAGGGTAGCAAAGTAAACTCATTTTTCTTAAGTGCTATTAAGTGCAGAGTAATTTACTACTTGCTTTATTTAAGTGTTGTCTCCAGCTTATCGATGACACTTAGGATTGGCCAGACTGAGTTCCTTGAGTGATGGTGTCACACAATTAGTAAGTTACAGATCCAGGATTCAGTATGAATATACTGGACCTCAGTCTACCCATGTTCTTAAAAGATTCTACGAAGTCGCTCTTTTCTGAAGTTTCCATTCATGAAGTATGTGACTGCCCACTGCTAAATACCAGTGTTTCCCACCCGTGTCTTTTGGAAGAAGTGACTAGCAAAAAGCATCTTGCCTTCAGTCTGAGAGGTATGGCTGATGGCTGCTCAGAATGCTGGCTCCTGTGCTGCCTGCTTCTCCACCTTTAGACTCGATATTTTAGCCTCCAATGTATCAACTTACCTCTCTTCTTGTTGAAGGATTTTCATGGCTACAGAGAACACCAGGCAGTGTCTTTCAGGCAGGCCCTTTGCCGCTGATGGAAAGGTTCAGAGGTACCCAAGTCCAGACCTCAGGCCAGCACAGCTGGCCTCAACTCAAGTGTAATTAACACACCAGAATGCCTTGTAGAATCAGTCCTCAGGACTTTGCTTGTATCTGCATATCTTCTTCCCTTCTCCTTCCCTGCCCTTCTTCCTTGCAGTTTCCCCAATTCCCTTACCAGTCTCCTCTGAGACTTGATTCAAGTTAGTTGCACATGAATCCTCATCTCAGGGGAACCCCACCTTTCCATAACTCCCACTTCATCATCTCAGACTTGTGCCCGTAAAGGTGAGTCATAATCTAGTCTACTGGTTTGCAAAAGGATTAATTAACAGTATCTTTAAAATGCAGTGAGTTTGTTACAAATGATTACTGTTAATGGACTAAGTTATGTGTCCCACCCCCAAATTCATGTGTTGAATCCCTAACCCAAAGATAACTGTATTTGGAGAAAGAGCCTTTAAAGAGGGTATTTGAGGTTCGATGAGGTCATAATCTCCACCCCCCCACACACACATAAAGAAGCCATATCAGGAAACACTAAGAAGATGGCCATCTACCATCCAGGAAGAGGGGCCTCACCATGCACCAACTCTGCTGACAACCTCATCTTGAACTTTCAGTCTCAGGTATTTTGTTTTGACACTCCTAGGGAGCAAATGCAGTTACTAATGGCACAGCCTGGTTATTTAAACAGAATATAATGTTGAGTTAATGTTGGAGAAAGGAGAGGATGAAAACAAGAAGAAAATAATTTAATTTGCAAAAATAATGCTCAGGTTCAAATAAGTCATTAAGTAATTAATTAGTTAATAATTAAATAAAACCTATGTACCTAACATCTGCCCTGAACTAAGCAGGAAATGGGAGACAGGTGATGTCCCTGGTCCTCAGGGGCAGGGTAGTGTGAGAGAACCTTGTAGAAATGGAGAAAAATAAGTGTCATTAAATACTCACCCACCTTAACTAAACCTTCCAAGCTTCAAAGCATCCCCAGAATGAGGGGCATGGTTGCCACAGTCATCTTAGCATTATTCCAGCCTTGCAACCTCTACTTCCATCTTTAGCAGCAGCAACAGTGGCTGCGGCCCCAATATCAAACAGCCACTGCTACATCTTCCCAAGTGTACCTGGGCTGCACTGGTTGTTCATCAAATCAAATTCACCATTAGGTTACAGACTTTCTATGCATAAGGACACATTCAAGGAATCACAAAAAGAATAAGAAAAACACATGGCACACTGGCATTAAAGACACCTGTGCCAGGTGTGGTGGTGCACGCCTATAATCCCAGTGCTCAGGAGACTAAGGCATGAGGACTACCATGAGTTCAAGGCCAGCCTCAGCTACATAGTGAGTTCAAGGCCAGCCTAAACTACATAGCAAGACCCTGTTTCAATCAATCAGTCAATCAATCGGTCAATCAATCAACCAAAAGACACCTGTAAGCACTTAGAGGGGAATGTGATTTGGGACCTCCACTTTTTGAGGACCTGGAGTACCACTAAATGTTTTGCTGCTCATTTGGGGCTATCTTCCTATCTGGTTGCCAAAAACCCTCAATCACTGTTCCATCCCTCCATGGCAAGTGTGATTATGGAATACAGAGCAACTGTATCATCAGCTTGAGCCTCAGGTGAAGAGCAAAGGAAAAACACACCTGCAAGAAAAAATAAAAATGCTGAGCTGATGTCTGCCATGGTAGCAAGCACTTATGGCAACTGACTGCTCTCAGGCACTGTTACGGGGGACAGCCCCTGAAAGTGTTGACTTATGTGGAACCATGACCCATTTCAAGAATACACTATGCTTCTTTCTCCTTTGTGACTTAGCATCTTCTTCAGACTCCTGGATGTCCTCCTGGTCCTCACCCAAAAGCAGCCTAGACATAAAGGGTCCTGGGACGAACCTCAGCCAACAGGAGATGGGGCTGCTGGGTAAGTGACCGGCCACCCATCCTTCAAGCGCACAATTCTGTGTACTTTCCAGAGGTCGCAGCTTAATCAAGCCCGTTGTCTGAGGATCTTCCCAGGACCCTTTATCTTCAAACCTCCAGTCACAAAGTGGAGATGCCAGAAAGGTAGGTTTCATTCTGAGGCCTCTGTTCTTAGCTTGCATAGGCCCCATCTTGCTGTGTGATTGTATGATCTGTGTGTGTGCGTGTGCGTGTGTGTGTGTGTGTGTGTGTGTAGGGAAGGAGGGAGGAAAAGGGGGAGGAGAGACAAGAGAGAGGACTCTCAGGTGTCTCTTCCATATTACTAAGGCACTGGTTCTATTACCAGGGTCTCACCCTCATGTCCTCATCTAATTACCAATGCTCTCATCTCCATATACTGCCACTTTGGGGGTTAGGGCTTAAACTTATGAATGAGGGGGCACATTCAGTCCCAAACAGTGTCTCCTTCAACAACTTTGAACCATTTTTCAGTTTTTAAAACTTGTGAAAGAGGCTAGAGTAAGAAAACTTAGAAATGTGATCATAAATTCTCCCATCCCTCTTCCTTGCCTTTGGTATTTCTTTGCATTTCAGTTTCAAAGCTTGTTTAAATATACTAGGTAAATAGAGAGTGGAGAAATGTATTAAACTAAAAATTTTAAAACATGAGAAAATGGTACTAGGTACTAGTTACATAATATGTACGAATTATACATTTTATATATGTTTCTCGGGTAGTAGAAAAAAACTCTAGATGTGACACAAGGAACAGTTGAAGAAACTGAGGATGAATTTGTCTGGACCTAGTTTCACATGTTGCTTTATAGTCAGGAAGGGAATCTTTGTAAAAGGAACTGGTTGGGGTTAGGTCAGATGGTCAGGAGTCCAGAATGGTCAGCCTGCCTTGGTTTTAGATGTTGCTGCAAATTTGCAGAAGAACACAGGCTTGTGAGAAAACTGGGGAAGAAACACATTTAGACTGTGAGGAGTACGGACCCCAGTGACTGGACAAAAGAATTCCAAAAGGAGGACTTGCTCATGATGTACGCAATAAAGATTAGACATACTGGGGATGGGTGTTCACTGATCCTGACCTCTAGCATCCATTTTTCCTTCTTTGATAACAGTGTCATGTTTTCCTTTTGAGCAATTACCTCTTTCTTATTTGGTGCAGTCTTGTTTGGACTACAGTTCCCTGAGTAACTAGGAAAGTCTCCTTAGGCTTTGAATTTGAATGTAGTCAGCAAACATGGGGGCAATGAATGCTCTGTGGGTCATCCAGTCCATGGAGAGCAACCTTACAGGACCTGTTAAAAGTGTCCGGAGTCCTGAATTTGGCCAGGAGTTTATTTTTAGAAGATCTTCTGAATGTAATATTTTTAAAAAAATATGTGTAACAGCTTTATTGAGATACAATTCCCACACCTTACAATTCACCCATTTTTTTTTTTTTTTTGTGGGTACCAGGGGTTGACCTCAGGACCTCGCACGCCAGCAGGCGCCCATGCCACTGAGCGATATCACCAGCACTTTTTTCGTATGTGGGTTCCAGGAGTAAAACTCGGGCCCTCGTGCTTGCCAGGCAGGCACTTACGCCGCTGAGCCATCTCACCGGCCCCAATTCACCCATTTGACATATACAATTCAGTAGTTTTTAGAATAGTCACAGAGCTGTGCAACCATGACCACAATCAACTCTAAAACATTTTCATTGCCCCACGAAGAAGCTCTGTACCCATCAGCAGTGACTCTCCAGTTTCCACCACTCTCCATCCCTAGGCAACCACTGGTCGACCGTTTTCACAGAGTTCACATTCCGGACATTTCATAGAAATGGAATCACAAAATGTGTAGTTTTCTGTGACTTGTTACTTTGTCCATGTTGTAGCATGTCTCAGTGCTTCATTGGTTTAGTGGCTGGATTCTATTCTAGTGTATGGATCTAGTGCATTTAACTTACCCATTCATTAGTAGATGGGCATTTGGATTGTTGCTCCCATTTGTTTTTATAAATTATTTAATACCTTCCAGTAAAGTCCCTTTTGCTTAAGTTACGTAGGCACAGTTTTCATTGCTTGGAGCAAAACAGCTATAACAGATCAAATTTTTTTTCTCTGTAACAGTCTATATAGGTATATATTTCAAATCAAATGGCTCCAGGGCTCAGGGAGCACCCAGTCCTGCATTTCATTCCATTTCAGCCTTTCTTTATAAACTGAGTATAAACGTGAGGGCAGCAACCAGAAATTAGGGATGACTGAATGTTCTGAGTGTCTGCTCAACTGTTCCACTTTCACTGACTCAGAGGGATCCACTCTGCCAAGTGCCCCAAGAGAAATGCTCTCAGCTAACAGCAGAACCTATGTAGAAGTGTGAAGCCATGGGAACCCATTTTTATTTTTTCATTCTTTTAGTTTCTTCTCAATAAACCATTCCTCCACTGGCTCCTCAAGGCTTTTATCCCTTCTTTTCCCCAATCTTTCAACTTCTGGTCTCATGGAAGGACTTAATATCGGTTGTATGGAACTTCAGTGTTTGAATCTTTTTATCTCTTTTAACAAGCAAATTTTTTTTTTTTTTGTGGGTTCCGGAGGTCGAACTCAGGACCTCACGCTTGCTGGGCAGGCGCTCATGCCGCTGAGCTATCTCACCGGCCCTGACAAGCAAATTTGCATTTATGATTCGATTGTATCTGAAGGGCATTTTATTAGTGACAAGGTGTTTGATGTTCTTTTTACCATTTTACCTCTTTCCATTTGGGAAAGAGGTAAAAGAGGTAAATCTGTAAAATGGGGATGTGGGACGGACGGTAGGGCAAGTCAGTGATATTTCAACTTTGTTCTTCAAACATTATTATAGGTGGAAGCCTGAAAGACAGGGAAGGCCAGGGGTGGGATAGCTGTTCTCCCCTTCTCTTTCTTGGAATACCTAAGTCTACCTTAGTAGGTGGTGCTAAGCTTCTACCCTATGCCCTAGGTGGGTTTGCAGAGTGGGCAACTTAGGGTTATGGAAACATGCCATTTCAGCAAGTGAAACAAGGAACAGAGCTCTTGTGTAAGATCAGTCCCTGCGGTGGGGTTCTCTGAAAGGTGAATATAAATTTACATGGTGGATGTTTGAAGAAGGAATAAATCTGAAAAAAATATTTTGGACTTGAGAGAGAAGAAGCAACTTTAGGAGCTAGGTTTCCATAATGTCACTCCCTCCAAGGGGTGATTTTCCTTGGATCATGGGGAATACTAGATTTAGTAGACAGTCGTGAATTTTACATTTTGGATTGACTGACAGACCCTCATATTTGAGCTAAGTCTGATGCAGCCCTAGGACCCAGTGTAGTGGCAGTGGGGAGGTGCTGGCTAAAGGGAACACATCTCTCCCCACAGTCCCTTCCTTCCCTGCTGCCTGCATGGAAGTGCAGATGTCTTCCACGGGAACCATGTCCATCTAGGAGCAATGAGAGTCTGGGAGTCATCAGTGGTACTGAGGACAATGAAGGGGAGCAAACAACCAGAAGACGAAGCTGTTGGGATTATGACTCTGGGAGGAAAGAAGAGAATCTTATATCTGCAATGGAAAGTATGGAAAGCTGATGCTGACTCACATATAATCCATTATTTCAATCCTTTCTTCGATTGTCCCAACCTTGGTGCCCCAGTCCTGTGTGAGTCAGTCCTCAGACCTATGAGGGGAGACCAGGTTAGCAAATGTCCACCCCAGCAACAAAGGCTCCCCAGTGAAAGGTAATCCAGTGTACAAAGGTCACTCCCATAAGCCTCCTTCAAAAATCCCTTGCTGCTCTGTGTATGTCAGAGCTGCTTGTCAGAGGGATTACACTTCTGCTCTCTCTGCGTTCTTTGCTGCCCAAAGTAAGGGGCATTCAGAGTGAAGGAGGTGACGGGGTTCACACTCTACCTCTTAGTAATGCCATTGGTCCCTCTTATTCTTGTTCCCCAGTCGTATGTAGAAATGGAAGTCCATCACACTGCAGGCACCATGGAGCCGAGGCCAATGTAGCTGAAGGTGAGCTACTGCCATACCCTTAAGCAGATGTGAGACATTAAGAGGACCTTCCCCCAGGAGGCAGTTTCCACACTCCTGCACTCCCTGCTCCTTCATCTTCTCTTTAGTGGTACAGCACTGAGGCCAGGTTCGATTTTGTTGGAGTAACAAACACCTGCCACCCCTTAACCTTAGAGACTCCAGACAACAAAAGCTTGTTTCTTGTTCATGTTACATGTCCACTATGGATTAGTTGAAGGTGGAATGAAAGGGTCTGCTTATCTTAGTCACTCGGGAACTCAAGCTTTGCTGGTGCCATGCCAGGGGCCTTTAAAGGGTCTTGCTCTAAAGTGCTTGGGCCTAGAAGGAAAACTCTTACTTCCTACTCACGAGGCATGAGCCATGGTTACTCTCAGGGTCTCCTCCAATCACAAGAGGGCCAGAAAGTGCAGTCATCCCATGGGTCCAGAGTAGGAAGAACTAGAAAACCTTGACAAATAGCATTAACAACTAAGACAAATGGAAAGAATACAGCTTTAGGGTCAGGAAACCCTGAATTATATAATCTTAGCTCCACCCTTCCTAGGTGTGTGGCAATGAGCAATTATTTGAATCTGTGACCCTCATTCTCTTTATCTGAGAAGTAAGGAAACAGTACCTTCCCTGGAACATCTTCTAGTATTTAGCACAAAAGGTAAGGTGGCAAATATTAGTTCTCCTCCATCCTTTTTCTATTAAATACTTTATTGTAGGTAACTGGCTTGATGGACGTGATTTAATGGTCCTTTCAACATAAAGGCTAAATGCAGATAACAAGTTCATTGGGCTCCCTCACCCAGCTCCTGTGAGGGATACTTGTGTTTTCATGAGCAAAGTTCAATTGGAGAGACTCTGAATGCTATGGGATGCCGTGTAATAGCTCCCATAATTTCTACTCCCTAATGTTAGCACACTTGTGGAGCCCAATCCCCATGAACATTGGTTGTGCCTAGTTATGGGGTGTCACTTAACGGATGCAGTTATTAAAAGACTGTGACTTCCCCTGTTTGATATTCTTTCTCCTTGGAGCCACCGACAGACACAAGCTGCCATGATGGAGAGGCCCATGCATTAGGGGACTGAGGGAAGTACTGTATTTAGACAACAGTCAGCGAGAACCTGAGAGTCTCAGTCCAATGGCTCACAGGGATCTGAATCCTGCCAACAAATACTGAGAGAACATGGAAGTGACCACCCCGCCAGTTGTGCTTCAGATAACGATGACTCTGGAAACTCTGCGACTGCAAACTTGTGGGAAACCAGAGGCACATGGCTAACACATGCCTTGATTCTTGACTCAGAGAAACTATTAGACAAAGATTGTATGTTATTTTAAGCCATCAAATTTTGGGCTAATTTGTTGTACAGCAACAGATAGCTGATACAAACACAACAGGCTTTCTGCTAGACATAGAAAGCCACAGGTGGACAGAACATACCCATTCTTTAAGGAGACAATCTCACTGTCACTACCCACTTTCCAGACTTAGCCTCCCTGTGTTAAGCAAGGACAGCTCTTGCCTTAAATCCAGTGTGGCTATGCTTGAGTGGGCAGTTTAAGAACACGTATGTGCTTCCCTTAGCCTTAAATTTCCTCATGCTCAATTAACTCTACCTTAGCTGTTTTAAAAGACTGAGCATATGCCTCCTTCCCACCCCATACCATTTCTTTTATCATGAGGTAGTTTGGTATGGTGCTTAAAAATCACAGTTTTGTGTATCAAGCTTGGTTCCACCAGTTATTAATCATGTGCCCTTGTGAAAGTTATTTTATCTCTCTGGGGCTTCCATTTTCTTGTGCATTACTGGGGGACTATAGTGCCTGGAATAGTGGGAGGGTGAAATGACTGCATTAGTTTGAGGTACAGAGCACAGCTTAATAGCTGGGAAAAAGAGGAAGTGTTTGACAGGTGTCAGCCATCATTAATCCCAGCCACAGGCCTCATTTTATAGGCAGAGCATTTGTGTGGTGAGCACTATACTCTCTCAATGCTACCATGCTCTCATGAATTACACTCAATCTAAATTAGCAGAGTAGTGACAGCTGCGGTCATGGAGGGTCACAATTCAGCTCAACTGTATTTATGTACTGTCCCCCTTGCGTACACCCAATGACACAGTGCCACAAATCCATGCCACAAGAAGATCCTGTTTTTCTTTATTTATGTAGTGGACTTGGGTTTCCCAACTTTTTCACCTCCAACTGGCTATCATATACCACTCATCTCTTGTGAAAAGAGAGTCTTTTAGCCTGATAATTCACATAACTCATGTCATGAATATCACCCATGAGATGTAAGTTTGTACAGAATATTTTTTAACTAATTAATGAGTTAATTAAATTGATGATGTTTTGCCCTGTCAAGGCAGCATCATATGGGAATCAGTAACAGGGGTTGCGATGGAATCAGCATACTGGAAAAAAGAAGAGGAAGGGATGAGAGAGGAGTTCTTCTGTGTGTCTTGACTGAAAGGCAGCCAGAGAGGAACTTTAGAAAACTTCTGCATTATCCTCGGGACTCCTGAGCACATCCTTAATGTTTAATGCGTCTCACTAGGATGTTTCTGGTATATCATTCCAGCCCTTGCAAAGGTTGATACAAGATTGATACATGGTTTTCGACGTTGTGGTTTTCTGGATGGAAGGCATGTGGGAAGGGAAGATGGAGCAGATGAGAAGTCGAAAGTGGCAGATATCTGGAATAGCTGAGTCAACAGATAAAGATGGCTAAAAAAATGCTTCCCTAAACCTCCCCTGCTTCCCAATAGGTTATTCTCCCCACTTCCATGTGGAAATTATATCCAACAAAAAGTTCCTGCTCACCTATTATGTAAACATCTATTTTTATTTTAAATGGATTACGACAATGATTTAGATTTATTATACTTTGAGAGTGGTTCAAAATTAAATATAATTTTTTTTTGCAGTGCTCTGAAGATGAATGATTTACAGGGAGAGGTGCTACAGGCAAAGCTGATACTTTCACAGTACCATTCTCTGTTGGTGTGCCCAGTCACCTCAGGGTGGGATGTCATGCTTTACCCACCACAACGCCACATAACCCTGTGTAATGAACTTCCTTTGCACTTGTAGTGTTAGGAAACAAAAGTACAGACCAGAATTTCCATGAACATTATCTGTCATTCCAACTAGAACTGTATTTCATTGATCCTAAATCTCCATCTTTCAAGCTAAGCAAGCCTTAGCTTGGTTAATGAATGCTAGAACTGAGACTAATATGTTTGTGGGATTCTCCCCTCACCTTCTTTCATTTTGTACAAAATGAGACTAAAATTCTTAGACTGTCCTAATTGGGAAGTCATCTGGGTAACTTTGTTGGCAGAGCAGACATCAGCTGTTCAATATCCATCCAGTCCCTTTCTGGTAATCACATCCTGGTTTCTCTCGGGGAAATGCACCCTCCCACACTCTTAGTCTATATGGCTGAGGTAGAGTTGTGCACTGCTCTGGTTTAGATCTGGAACGTACCTCAAAGGCCCAAGTGTTTTAAGTTCCCAGGGTGGCATTATTGGGAGGAGGGCCTCGTGCATGGTCTTTAGGTCACTGGAGATGTGCCCCTAAAGGGGACTGCAGGACCCCATCCCATCCAGACTTCCTCTTTTCTCCCCAGCTTGTGATGTAAGTGGTTTTGTTCAACCACATATTCCCTACCATGATGTGCTGCCTCTCCACAGGCCCAAAACAATGGGACCAATTGATCTTGGACCAAAAATGCCAAAACTGTGAGCCAAAACAAACTTTTTCCACACTCAAGTTAATTATCTCAGGTTTTTGTTGTAGTGACAGAAAAGCTAACACGTGCTCATTTCCACAGTGGGAGTATGTCAAAGCTCAAGGTGATCAGCAGTGGCTCCATATTGGGCTTAGGACTCTATCAAAGCTAACGAGACACAATGAATGTTTCACTGAGACTTTGGAGAGAGAGATATTGCTTTACTTGCATTGTAGAAAACTCTAGAGGATTTAAGGGCTGGGGCTGCCATATGGCTACAACCACCATCTGGCTTATCACATGATGGCTAAGAACAAAGCCAGTATAACTGAAGACACAGTATAAAAAATTTAAAAAAAAAAGAAAAAAGAAAACACCTGGGCTCTTGATAGCATATATGGGAACTAAACCTAGTTGTGCTTTAATGATACACCTAGCCTTGAGGTTTTCATCTCATATAAACCAATACCTTTTCACTTTAAGCCAATTTGGGCTGAATTCTTTGTCATTTGAAGCCAAAGGAATCATTACTAATACATTAGTGAAAAGGCACTTTTATGTCTGAGCATGTGGCCATCTGAAAAATCAAAGCAAAGGAAGAGAAAAATGTTGGAAATTGAAAAAATCTCATAGATTAACTGGCTCTAATCCCACTAATTGTAATGAGAAAACCAAGTGTCAGGGAGGAGATGTCTACGCATGTGCCCACATAGTTGCTTGGTGCAGAGGTGGAGAAACAATCTAGATTGGAAATCCAGGCCACTTGATCATCACTTCTCTGTCATATTAGAATGCACTCTCTTTCCACAAGGGTGAGGGACCTCAAGCTTGTTCCCAGTCCTCTTCAAGAGCTTCAGATCTCATAAGGCCAAGTCACTTTCTCCCTGTTTCCTTCCCTTCCTTCTCTTTACTATTTTTTTTTTTTTGTGGGTACCAGGGGGTCAACCTCAGGACCTCGCGCGCCAGCAGGCACCCGTGCCGCTGAGCGATATCACCGGCCCATTTTTCGTATGTGGGTTCCGGGAGTCGAACTTGGGCCCTCGCGCTTGCCGGGCAGGCGCTTAAGCCGCTGAGCCATCTCACCGGCCCTCTCTTTACTATTTGAGATAGACTTTTCTTTCTTTTTTTGAGACAGGGTCTCACTATGTAGTTCAGACTGGCGTTAAACTCACTTTGTAGCCCAGGCTAGCCTTGAACTTACAGTGATCCTCCTGCCTCAGTCTCTCGAGTGCTGGGATTACAGGCATGTGCCACCACGCCCAGCTCCTAATTAAGATAAATTTATTTAATTTTTTCAACTTTGAAATATTTCAACCACATACAAAAAAAAAAAAAAAAAAAAAAAAACAGAAGTAAAAGCACAGATACCATGTACTACCATTTAGATTTAACATATGTTAGTATTTTGCCATTCTTCCCAGATGTTTATTTTTTTAAAAAAAGATATAACACTGAAGTTTCACATGAAATTCCACAGCCTGTCCTGCTTGCCTTCCATCCTACCCAGCAGTAACCTCTATCTTAAATGTGGTGGTCTTTTTCTTACTATTGCTTTGTACTTCAAATATGTGAAGTACGTACGTGAATATACTTTAGTGTTGGGCTTTGTAATTTTACATTTACAGTGTTGTATACCTTGCGTCACAACTTGCTTTTCTCATTGTTATGGCTTAAAACTTTTTTACACTGATAGAGGCAGATTTCTTTATCTATATTTGTGGGAAAATGTGTTGGTTTTGTCCTACCTCCTGAATGATAGTTTAGCTGTTTGCTGAATTCTAGGTTAATGGATTTTTTTTTTTTTTTTTTTTTTGGCTCCTCAAAGCACCATCTACCACTACTGTGTACACTGAGAAGTCAACTGTTAAATTTGTTCCTGGGTAAGGACCTTATTATTAATTACTATCTACTTTAAAATATTTCATGTGATTTGGAATTTTCATTATTTTACTCCTTCAAAAGCAATTGTGTTTCTTGAATCTGTAGATTCAGGTCATTCATCAATGTTGAAAAGTACTTTAACAATAGTTATACAAATAATATTTCTCCCACAGTATATCTGTGTCCTTTGATTTTAAAAGTCCTATTAGGTAAGTATAAGATGTACACATTCTAAGGTATTTAGTGTAATCCATTCTTTTCTATTCTCTCACTGCTCCATAGTATAATTTCCTTACATTTATTTTCCAGCCTATTAATTCCCTCTTCAGGGGTATTTCATCCATTATTTACTCTGATCATGGGGTTTTCAATTTCAGTTACTACTTTTTTCATAACTAGATGTTGAATTTGATACTTTTTCTTAGTTGCATAGGATCTTAATCTTTCTCTAGTAGCTTGAATCATTTTTTTTTTTTTTTTGTGGGTACCGGGGGGTCGACCTCAGGACCTCGTGCGCCAACAGGCACCCGTGCCGCTGAGTGATATCACCGGCCCCTTTTTCGTATGTGGGATCCGGGAGTCGAACTCGGGCCCTCGCGCTTGCAAGGCAGGCGCTTACGCCGCTGAGCCCTCTCACCGGCCCACTTGAATCATTTTCTTTATGTCTTCAATAACTTTAAATACACTTCCATATTTTTTCAGATTCTTTCGTTCAAATTCCAGAAATCTAATTATCATTAAGTTTGTTTGGCTGTATGGTAAACTGATCTTTTGGGGGATGTTCTTTCTTTTTATTCCAAAATCCTCTGGCTTGCCTTTTTATTGTATTTCTGGCTTTGCTTCTACTGAGCACCCAAGGAGTACTGCTGTCAGAGAATCAATTTTTATAATGTGTTTTATGACATATTTTCACTTCCTATTTCTCTCTTCTCATGCTCCCTCTCTAGCAGTATAAAAGCAGACTTCAAACCTTTAAGAGATATTTCCAATTAAACTGTTATCCTGTTAATGACAGGTACTGTACCAGGCTCTGTGTATATGTCATTAGATAGGACCTATATTTTAATGCTGTTCCTAACATTCCATCTAACTAGCAAGAATCTTTGATTTCATTTTACTCTTTGTAATTCTAGAAATTAGATTGCAGTTTAACTGTTACTGACATCTTTTAGAAAGAGCTATACTTTTTTGCACAGTTTTTTGAAAGAGACATGTTTCAATCCTCAGTGATGTCCCTATTTTTTTTTTTTTTTTTTTTAATGTGGGTTCCGGGAGTCGACCTCAGGACCTCACACTTGCCAGGCAGGCATTTATGCCGCTGAGCCATCTCACCGGCCCTGATGTCCTTTCTTGATAAGTACCAGTTTTCCACCTGAGGCAATTAAGGAAAATTTCTAGATCATTCTTGATGTATTCTTTGCCACACACTGGGGTACAGGGAGGTCTGTTTCTCTAAGTATCAGATGGAGTTTGGCTGGGATGGTGCCATGTGTACAGGTAGCCTGGATCTGACAACCTGGGCTTTCCTATTGCTAAGTGAGGCTTGTGACCCCATGAGTTTCTTTGGACACATGCAGTGTCACGACCGGCCAGCCTGATGGGGCTGTGGGTGGAACAATGCGGACGCATTGGCTTACTTTCATCCCAGGATCACCTGCTGTCGTGGCTAGTATCATGGCTGCTGCCTCACTACCCTGCAATCAGGCTTCGCAGGTGGTTGCTGAAGGAACTAGGAGGTCAGTCCTGAAGTACAAGAGAATTGATGTTTAAAGGAGACAAGAGCTAGCATAAAAAATTTCTTCTTCCCTCTAGTCTCAGACAGGTTACCAAAACATAACAGTAATTTCATGAGGCCTCTTTGAGGACATCTTGAGAAACTGAATGATCAATTGTGCTTTTTCTTTTCTTTTCTAACTTTTAAGGAAAAACATTAATTTTAATGGTGGGGATTAAACCCAGGGCCTCATGCACCCCAAGCCTGAGCTCTGCCACTGAGCCACACCTCCAATCCAATGGTGCTTTTAATAATAAAACCTGTGCTACAATTCCACAAATTTGTTCTCCTACCTCTCCTGACACACTCCTGTTTTTTTCCACAATCTGGCTCCTCTGGAGTTGTACTCTATGTACACAACATATAAGAATTTGCTTCAAGCTCCATTTTCTAGGGAACTCAGGCCAGAATACTTACTTGCTCTCTTATTAAAACCTCTAGCTCCTCTCTTTATTTTGAATCATGTGACAATTGGAGGAAGCCACAATTGCCTTTGTGAAGAAAAAGCACATTCTTTCCATTGCTTTTTAACATGAATATCAGCCTGAAAAAGGCTCTCAAAGTTTCTCTTTCCTGCCTCATAGTCCTATTGTAATTTGGTGCTAGATGTAAGCAAAATGGAGATGGCCACGGAAATGACTTGCAGTCCAAGACCTAAGCAGTGCTGAAGGGAGTCAAGTTCTAGACTCATGTTCTGGGCTGTACATCCTTGAACTGCATAATCCTGTCTATGGTTTACACAATGAACTTTAACAGTGGACCTTGCTGGGGCCCAAAAATCCCCCAAGGTGCTGTTATTTCTCTTTTTGTTGAACAAATTATTTTTCCAGCTATGCCTCTCTGCTGAATCTGCAGGATACTTCTGATAGTAATCTTCATTTTAAATTTAAGGCTCTCTAAAATTCCATTGTGAAAACAATGTTCTTAAAATAGTGCTTTATCACCAGGAAAACATTTTATGGAAATATTTTATCATAAAATCTTAGAATATGAGAGCCAGGGGAATCCCACAATATGCCTGGTATATGGAAGAGATCAAAACTTTATTAAAAGACTGAAAATATTTAGATGAGGACACATACAATGGTGAAAAGGTCTAGGAGACCTGAAATAAGTAGGCATGGGATTTAGCCTTGCCAGCAATGATCTGAAGTCTTACAGTAGTTCACTTAACAATTATGGTTCTGAAGTGGGTCTCTGAATACCCTACCTGTATGAGGAGAAATCCTAGGAAAGGCTGGAGATAGAATCTTGCCTTCTACTACAGAGGCAAAGAGAGTCAGAAATATCTCTCCTCCGGGGATCCTGGTAGCCAGAATGCAGGCAGATAATCTATCTTAGCTATTGACTGGTCCCCACTCAGGACTTTAAGTCTAGAGTAAATGATGCTATAGTATAAATGTATAAATGTATATAATGCATATAATGTATAAATGACTATTTAGAATTCATCTGGGTGGTGGCAGTATCATCTTTTGTGGGTTAATGGTCATGGCCACTGGTGGTATAGCTGTGGCAATAGAAATGCCCAACTGCACACTTCCTCCAGCAGCTGCAGTTTTGGCCACTTACCTTCCTTGACTCCTTCATATTTTTATTAACAGTATTAATTGTGCATATTAATGGAGCTCTGTGTGATATTTCCTTACATGGATGTAGTGTGCACTGATCACACCCAGCCTCCCTTTCCCACCCCCTTCCCCACATTCTTCCCAATCTCTATTAATCACTACTCTCAGGTCAATATTTCTTTTTTGCTTCCATATATGAGAGAACATGTAGTGCTTGTCTTTGTCTTATTTATTTCATTTAACATAATGTTCTCTATGTACACCCATTTTGCTACAAATAACAGGATTCCATTCTTCATGGCTGAATAACACTCCACTATACATACTCACTACATTTTCTTTATCTATTCTTCTGTTGATGGGCACTTAACTCCATATCTTAGCTACTGTGAATACTGCTGCCAATGCTGCAATACATATGAGCATGCAGATATTTATCTGGTATGCTGACTGTTTCCTTTGGATATATACATGGAAGTGGGATAGCTGGATCATATAGTAGAACTTTTTTTTTGTTTCCTGAGCCTTGCTATGGAGTCTCTGAATTACATGACATCGTTCCAATGGTCTCTTTTCTGTTCATCTTACAGAGTTAGTTTCTATTGCTTGCAAACAAAAACCTACTACTTAGGTCTAAATTTTCTCCCAGGTTCATAAAATCCCACAAACTTCTGTGTCACTCTGGCCTTTGCAAAGCTTTCTTATACCCATTTTTCTTCATCCTAATCAGATGCTGGGAACTTCTTATTAACCATATTAACCATTACATGGATGAGAACAGATAAACACCACAGAGACGGATGTCATGTGTAGTGGTATACAGTCAGTCTGGATGGGGACAGGGCTTATGTCCAGTTAAATTCTCTGTGCTTTTTCTATGTCAACATGGTGGCGCATCTGGGTTCAACCTGAGAGCATAACCATGAAAGTGCACTGTAATCTGCAGAGCACTGTAGGAATGTTACCACTGTTCGGTCCCCCAGGGAAAAAAATGGAAGAAACCTCTAAATGCTAACCCAGTGTCATTTCCATTTTTCTATACCTTCTATTTCTAAATAAATGCATTTATGTAATTCCATTTATAGATTACCTTTTAGAAGGTGGTTTAGGAATAGATTTAGAATATTTCTTAGCTGTATTCAAATAATTCAAAATACTTTTGTTTGGGGTTATTAAGAATCACTCAGAAAGTTCTCCACTCTTACCTCTAATCCCTAATGGTTCACTCAAGATTTTCTATTATAAACGGGTATGGTGGCACATGCCTGTAATCCCAGCACTCGGGAAGCTGAGGCAGGAGGATTGCCATGAGCTCAAGGCCAGCTGGGGCTACAAAGTGAATTCAAGGCCAGCCTGAACTGCATAGCAAAACCCTGCCTCAAAATAAATGAATAAATAAATAAATAAGATTTTCTGCTATAATAGAGATTTACCATACTTCTTAAGTAAATTAATGATAGCATTGGAAAACCCACTTTAATTGTTTCAACATCCTGAAAATTGTCTTACTATTATTCTGTTCTTAGTCCCTTTCTCTCAGGCTCTCTGACCTAGTTAAACCTTGTGATGTAATCCTGTCCCTTAGCATTCCTGATAGAGAAGAAGAAAGCCAGGTAAGCAAAAGAATGAAAAAACAGACAGCACCCCAATTAGTAGTAACTGCTGAGCAGAGAAAGATGCAATATAAGTGAAGTGATCTCCAGTGACCACAAAGACTCAAGTAAACAAGAGGAAATGAACAAATCCATTATAAACCAAAATGGCAGAAGATGGCAGGGATCAGGGAGAGATGCTCCATTCCCCATAGTCCTTTCAACAAGCAAAAGGACAGCCCCAGCCAGGACATGTTTATGCTAGCACCAGGAAGGCAGGGGCAGGACAACTGTAATCACAACAACAAACATGTTTAGATAGTTCTTCACAGTTTACAAAGTGAGCTGGACAGAACAGCTATTTTCTTTTATAAATGAGGAAATAGGCCCTAAGATGTTAAGAGATTTTCCAGGCATCACATATACATTAAATAATGGCACCAGAAATCAAATTAGGTGATGTTGGAGACGGAAGGACTGAAAAAGAAGGACAAAAGGAGAAAAAACAAGGATAGTTGAGAAAGCAAGCAAGACTAAGGCAGGATATTAGGGCAAACCCAGCTGGCTGGGCAAGTGGGCATGACCTGTCAATCACAGAGATCCAGGACATGCACACAAAAACAGTTCCCAAAGCCATGCACCTGGAACCAATTAGAAAGTGCTATCTTCAATTCTTCTCGTGAGAAATCAAGCAGGTTTTTGATAGGATGGCCTGGATCTGATGTCAGCCTGAGGAGTGGGAGATACAAAAAAGGGCCACCATTAAGCTGATAGCTACTGTGAGCTCTCCCAGTGGCTCATTCTTTACCTACCCAGTGTACTTCTTTTCCTACTTTAAGTTGGCCCACACTCTCTCTGCAGAGCATGTTTCTTTTCCAACCTTTAATAAATGTAAAACCCCTGCTACCTTTGGCACTTATTTCGTCCAGTTCTTTGTTCAGGATAAGAAGAACCTAGAAAGAATCAGCAGGAATCCCTAGCACCCCAGAACCCGATAAGAGAAAGAAATGTGGAACAGAAAGGGCTTTAGTGACAACAAAAGGGAATTAATAGAACACTACTGATAAATTATCCCCATGATAAAATCTTACTTTGTGTAAAGTATCCCAGCCAAGGAGAGAGTACAGATGAAGCACCATTGTTACCCACACACCAGGACTATCACAATTTTAAAATGTTTTTACCATAATCATTTAGAAAACAAAGCAAAAAAAAAAAACACCAGAGCACACAGAACCATTAGTTCCACTTCACATTTTTTGTGATACTTCCAAAGTCTGGAAGACATTTTCCAGCTGTGAAGTTCCAGGGTTGGGAAGAGGCATGTGTGGCCTGTAGCGTACATGTAACCTGCTCCCAAGATGCACAAGTGCTTCTTCTCCTTGTCCCCTTTCCCTTAAAACAAGTATGTGGGGTAATCTCCTTGTTACTTTTCCCTTTCAGTAGATGAAGCATATTCCTAGATTGCTTCCCTTATAATAAAGGAGACTGACTTTATTCAGATGGAAATATACATCCTGACTGATCTGCTAAGCAATTTGCTTCACAAAAGCCTGAACTCCTGTTCGAATTCCAGAAGCTTTATTCCTACACTGACCAGAATGTCAGCTGAATTTACTTAGAGGATAACCTGACACAGCCTCCAATATGGGGAGTGTGTAAGTGCGTGTGTGTGTGTATGTCTGCGTGTGTGTGAATGTGCACATGTGCACATGTGTGTTTTAAAGCAGAGCTACATTTTCAGGAAGAAAGAAGGAAAACAGAGACTCATTCTTAATCTACTGAATCTTAGCTAGATATTAATACAAGTGAAGGTCATATTTCTAAATAAACTTCCCTCTAGTCTACAAGAGGCCAAATTTGTCTCAGAGAGTCTCAAGTGTGATTGCCAACATCCTAGAGTGAGTCTACATTCCCACTATATTAACGGACTGGTTATCAAGTACTACCAAAGAGGGCACTGTGGACAAGGACATTTGTACATGACTTTGAGTCAAAAGTTTGAAACAGAAGTTACTGGTAATATATCCATTTACTTCTTCAATATACTTATGTTTTAAGAATAAATCATCCATTTGTGGTAATTTGGTTAATAATTTTATTAGCTATTTTGTTCATTAATGGTTTAAACATTCTAAAAGTATCCTAATCAAGCCAGAAGGATTACTGTTTAATTTTAAAATCTGGTGAATAGTTTCTTAATCACCATTCATGGTTTAACAGAAATGGGTTCTATCTTGTTTTATTCTTTTTTGTCATATGGAAGTAACAGAAATGTTGCTGTTGTTATTATTACTAGTTTACCAATCATACCTGTTTTCAAATGACTGATTTTCTGTCATTTTATTTTAAATCTTCTGTTCGTTTGTTTATTCAGAATAAATAAAGTATGAGTTTTAGAGTCAGATAGT
The DNA here is from genome assembly GCA_028451465.1 of Erethizon dorsatum. NCBI lineage: Eukaryota > Metazoa > Chordata > Mammalia > Rodentia > Erethizontidae > Erethizon > Erethizon dorsatum. The sequence goes on from CM051826.1 coordinate 28,129,290, forward strand.
TTGGAGCTCAAATCCAGACTCTTGCTTCAGTACCTGAATAAATTTAAATATTTTTGAATTCTGTCAGATGTACATGTTATATTTGTAAAGTGAGGGCATAGACAGCTACCTTAAAGGGTTATGAAAGAATAAAGTCAGGCATAAAAATGACTTACACATGGAAAACACTCCAAAATTATTAGTTTCCTCCCTAAATCAATTTTATTATGTCTTTCTTGAATTTGGTGACAGAAATCTAAAGTCATATCCAAGTGAGGATACATCATATTTTTGGACATAATCTATGTAAAAAAATATAATGAATGTTCTTTGCTGTGCGAAAGCCAAAACATAAATTACATTTTCATTTATTTTTAGCTAAATAAACACAAGAAGTTATAAATCTTTAAAATCCAAGTAATTTTCATTCAAAATGGAAATAAATTAAAGATGGAAAGAAAGTAATTTTAAAAATGCATTAGACATTATTATATTCATACATGGAATGAAGATCCATACAGTTCTACTGATACTTATAAATTCTGACCAAGAATGACATCAAATCAGTCAGAAGTTAAATAGTTCAGTATATCTTACCATCAAGTAAGTGTGGCCAACAATGAAAAGTCGGCTACTGCCCTGGAAATCTGCCATACAGAGTATAATGAAAGCTCTGATGAAGTCTTGCAGTAAACACACACACTTTAAATTCTGTTTTGTTTTGTTTTGTTTTGTTTGTTTTTTGAGACATAGTCTTACTATGTAGTTCAGGCTGGCCTCGAACTCCTACCTCAGCTTCCTGAGTGCCGGGATTACAGGTATATGCCACCATGCCCGGCTCGCACACTTTAAATATTAAAGAAATACTATATTTTATAAATTTATTTACCTATGGGACCCTTTTTCTTCAAGGGAAATAATTAAGTTAGAAGGATAGAGTCCTCATAAATGGGATTAATGTTTTTTTGTAAGAGACATGAGAGAGAGATGAAATCTCTGTCCTTTCCCCTCTCTCTCTCTCTCTCTCTCTCTCTCTCTGGCATAGGAGGATGTAAGGAACCACCAACTGTGAACCAGGAAGCAGACCCTCCCCAGACACTGGGTCTGCTGGCACCTTGACCTTGAATTTCTAGCTTCCACAGCTGTGAGAAATAAAGTTTGTTAAATGATCCAGTCAATGGTATTTTGCTGTGGCAACTCAAACCGATTAAGACAAGCATATAATAGAGCTACTCTCCTAAGGAACACAGTTTGAGCAATGCGAGTCTTCTGGATAATACCCAAATCCTGTAGCACACACACACAAACAAGCAAAAACCAAAAAATAAGAAAGTATAGCCCAACCCACAATGAACTCCCTTTACCTGTAGTTTAATATACACAAATGACAGAGCTAATGAATAATTTCATTAATAAAGATCTTGTTTACACCTTTTAAGATGATCAAATCATCTGGCTTAAGTAATATATTCTATTCATCAAATAACATCACGGTAGTGAGAGCCCGTAACTGCAAATTTATTTAATTGTTTTGGCTCTCACACAGGGACGTAGCCTCTGTCAAGACTGTCAACCGATACTTACAAAACATTAATTATTTTCCATGTTTATTCATAACTACTTTTGCATGTGGACTGTAAGTAAATAGAGTATGGCAAGTTTTAATGGTCAGAGGTGAGGGTTTGAAATCAGATAGAGATGAAAGGGAATACTAATTCTCCCAGTGATGATACATTACCTATTTGTGCCTCAGTTTCCTCAGATGTAAAACGGCAGTGTTTCCTACTTTATTAAGTAGCCTGAGGATTAAATGAGGTCATAGAAAACTACTCAGCATTGAGCTGGGGGTGTAGCTTTGTGGTAGAGCACGTGCTCACTACGCCCAAAACCCCTAGGTTCAGTCCCAACAATGCTTAAGAAAAAACTTAATATACTACCAGGCATACAGTGTTTAATAAAAGCTATTATTTTATGAACTTCAGATCTTGAGTTTATTGTTTTTTTTTCTTTTGTGAATAATAACTCTCTTTATCCTCAGACTATATATAGCCACTGAAATGCCAATGTAGCCTGCACATTTCTACATCTAGACTGGTATTTACCTACATGCCATTCACAAATCATTTGGCTTTCAAGTAAAACTCCTTAGGGAGAATTATTATTATATGCGGGTTTTTGAAGATTTCCTTTCATACTTTATCACACAGTGTGTTTCTGAAGAGAGCTGAGAAAACTCCAGGGAAACAAAGCAGCCATTCTGTGCTCACAAGGATTTTGCTGGAGTTTGTGGTGACTGACATTTCAATGAGATGGAGGGGCAGGGAAAGAAAAGAGGCGTATTCTCCGTATCACTCAAACTCCTTTAATGCCTCAACGGGAACCCGAATGCCATTTTGAGGGCTACCTGGGTCGAAATGAGTACTTCTAGGGACGTGCCGACAGGAGAGAGTCAGGGCTGAGGGTCTGGTCTGCTGTGAATAAGCAAGAGATTCATGTAATAGCCTAAGAACTTTCTTAGCTAAGACCAGAGTGAGAATTAAGTATCATGGTAGACATTACAAAGTGTTCTGTCCCAACACCCTCTGCCAGCACTTTTCCCCCAGCCTGTCTTTACATTAGGATATGATAAAATTCACAAGAAAAAAAAAAGGAGAAATAGGAGAAGGAAGAAGAGAAAGGAGGAGGAAGAGAAGGAGGAGGAAGAGAAAACAAAGGAGAGGAATATGGAAGAGAAGGAGGAAGAGGAAGAGGAGAAGTGGCAAGGGGAGAGGAAAAAAGAGGAAAGAAGAAAGAGAAAGAAAGAAAAAGGAAGGAAGAGAGGATGAGAAGAAAGGAGAGACAGAGGAAAGAAAGGAGGGAGAGAGGAGGTGAGGAAAACACCCACTCCTAGTGTGTGTTTTGGCTAATGAGTCTGCCACGGGTCTATGGCCCCATACTCTGGCCCTTCCTGAATGCACATCTCTTTGCACTGTGACTGTCAGCAACTCCCGTCAGGAGTTGGGGGTCTGTCTTTTCACTTCCTGAACTGAACCAATCTTGTGACTTGCTTCGCCAACAGAATGAGGCAAAGCAACACCGTACTGCCCTTGCCCTGGTCTGGGAATGTTGCAGGGCCTGTGAGGGCTTGCCTGCAGGGTCAGGAGAGAACAAGTCCTGGGTGCCCCATTCACAGAGGCTGACCCATTCCACTGACCTAAGCCCATCAAAGGCAGAGCCAGCCCACACTGCCTCCCACATGGACGTTAGTTCCATGAACAGTGGAGGTGTTATGCCCAGTTTTGGGGGTGGTTTGTTGAGAAACAACACACAGAAGCAGGTGTCTGGTGGTAGTTCTCTGCCTCTGTTCTCATTCTTCTTGCCTGCAATGCTGGATCATGGTTTTGGGGGCTGAACAATGTCATAATAAGTCTCCCAACAATAAAACAATTGGAGGGAAGCACAGACATTTTGTTTTGTGAGGTAGATATATTCCACATCATTGAGGCTGGATTTTCTCTTACTTGCAGCTCAACACAATCCTGACTAAAATGAGAGTGCTATTGAAAGTGATACCAGATTAAAGTGATGGGTGATGGCAGTTATACAGTGGCATACTGGAAGGAGCTGGTGGGCTGAGGACTGTAGAACCCAAGTGCACTCATTCTTTTACTCTCTCACTCAGTCATTTAAATAAGTGCCAAGTGCTGATCTCCAGACCTTTCTGAGGGGGCAGCCAAGAGGATGGGGATCACACCCTACAGGATCTGAGGGTTGGGAGGGATGTCAGGAGTAACCAAGTTCGACATTTCCTCAATAAACCCATTTATGACATCTCTGACAGGGTTCTCGTCACAATGCAGCCCCTTTCTCTGATTGTTAGAAAATGAGTTTTAGTCAAGCCATAATCTGCCTTCTGACTGTATTCATCCACTGGTGACAGCCTTACTTTCTAGAGCTTTCCAGATCATTCCTCTTTAAGTATGCCTGAAAGAAGAGAGGCAACAAACGGGTGGGGATGGCGGGGCTGGAGTACAAGGAAAATTTATGCAAATCTGAATTTTCTTCAAAATCATGCTTTATCTTCAAAAACAGGAGAAATTAAACAAACTTGGTTTGCTTTAATAAAAAAAATCATATTTATATTTCTTTCCAAGAAATAACTTTGGTCCTTGAGAAGCAGACATCACATTTATCTTGTGGCTTCTATACCTCTACTCCAAGAGGAAATAATAAATGCTATTTTCTACAATAATAATAGTTGTTATTTATTTAACACCAACAATATGCCAACCTTTGTGCAAGGTACTTCACTCTCCTATGCCATGTAACTTTTACTACAGCCTTATGTAGTATTATTTTCTCCATATTAAAGATGAAAAAAATTAAAGTTCACAAAGTTTAAATTATTTTCTCCCTAAGGCCTCAAAACCGATAATGTGGAAATGATATTTAAATTCAGTTATGATGATCTTCAAAGTTCATCTCTTACACTACGACTTGCTATTAATAAGCAATAGCCTCACATATGCAGAGGCAACCTTTTTCTTATCTTCTCCAAATATCCTGGGGAAAAGGAAACTAAAATAAAATTGCATTCCCTTTTCCAAAAGGAATCATAAATTGGTAGGCATCCATTAATTAGAGAAAATGGAAGGAAGAGGCAGTACCTTGGTGTTTTCTTTTTTAGGTCACTACATTCCAGAAAATCTGGAGACTATTTGAACACACTTATTGGAATCTAGGAGGGGCTGTTGAACAAAACTCCAAATACACAAAAAAAAATTTTAAGCAACCAGCCAGGTCAAAGAGGAAAGATGAAGAAACAGGTATTATCCCCTAAGATGAGGATGTTTGCCATGCCAGTCTTGGGGAGACCTTGATATCTTCTATTAACTAAGAATGAATTTGGCAAACCAAGAAAGCCAGTATTGTTCTTCAAAGCCAATCTAAGAAAATTTTAAATACAAGAAAGCCAAAAATGTAGTAAAAGAACATGTAGGACAAGGTGGACTAAATTTAGTTTCTGTTTCACTGTTTCCAGCTATAGCAAGGAATATGGTAGACCCATTGCTCTCAGGTCTTGCTCATGCACCAGAACGAACCTGGATGACTTGTGAAAATACAAATTTCTAGGCTGTATCCCTAGATTTTCTCAATCAGTAGGTCTGAGAATCTGCATTTCTAACCTATTTATAGGAGACACTGATGCTCAGGCCCAGGGGCCACACACTTTGACAACCACTGACTCCTAAACTATTTGTGGAGCCAGAACAGAAGAAGGGATGAATGGGGCATCCTGGACCCAGTGAATGGATAGGGTACTGATGAGTGTCCATTGGCAAAGTTTCCACATCACCAGTCAGCAGTTATTGGAGGGCAGCTTATCAGAGTAACCCACTTTCATAACAAAGGCTCAGGGAACAAGTTAGACTTTAGAGTCAGATTTTATCATAGTTTTAACTCTAAAATACTGGCTTTGCCACTTAATAGCAGTGCAAATTTGAGAAAGCACTTTATCACTCCAAGCTTTCTTATTCTCATCTGCACTCAGGAGATCACAGTACCTAATTCATGGAATTATGAGAATTAAAGAAAATACAGGTGAAGGATCTCCTGGCCCAAAGTTAATGTTTAACTGGGTAAACTGATCCATTCTCTTTTGACAATTGTTGATCATGGGTAAGTACACTGGAAAGGTGAAGACAGAGCCAACATGTGAATTCTTCCTTGTTTAAGGCAAACCCTATGGATGGTAGCTACAGAATGTCAAGGTTGCGTTAAGGAGAGATCTAAGAAATTGAGATAGTTATTCGACTCCTGCAAGACTGAGAGCCGTCCAGCTCTTAACTCATGCCATCAGAAGGGGATAAGGGGAGCAAATTCTTCTACCAACACAAAGAATTCCGTGAACATTACAGTTTCTTATCATTTTGTTTCCGGCTCCATATAAACCTCTCATCTTTGTGCCCCTGGACTCAGGGAAAGGACAAGGGCCAAAGACACACATGAAAAGTAATACGTTAGGTCATAACAATGACCGTCTACTGGTAGGTAGCACCCAAACTGGGTGATGGCTGTCGACTCTGAGCCTGTGTGATGTTACCCACACGTAGTTGGGAAGACGTCCCAACAACTCTTAACCTTCTCATCCAGCCACAGGACACTGTATAATACAGACAACATGGGACAACTGCCCCAGGAGCCTGGAACTGCGGGTCCTCCTGAGTTTGATGGCCTTCTATTTTATTCTTAATCTTTCATGTGAACCCATGTCCAATTTTTCTTTGGAGAGGGTAATTATAATCAGAATTCTCTATAGAACAGTATTGGAAAGGCAAGTTAGTTACTGTCTGACCTAATTAGCTATGTAACTTTTAAAATTTATACTGGCTTCTTCAAAGAGAAAAAACTAAGTTATTTTAGACACCACAGTTCTAATGACACAACAGTACATGGGTCTAATGAGTAATTTTATCAAATTAATTATTTCTGAAAGGATAAATTTTTATGCTCAGAAAAATCACGCCAGCTTTTTTGTGTTTTGATCTTTGCAACCAATTTTAAAGATCACACCGTGCCAGTTCCATTTGCTCTGTGAGTCCTGCAGTAGTCCCAGTCAAAAACAATAACATCTGAATTTGACCACAGCCCCCCTCTTCATAATCTCTCAGTGTGTCCTATCACCCTGGGTGATTAAAGCCAGTTGGATGAATTAGCTTTCAGAATTTTCACAGTTTTAATATCATCACTTCGATAAGGCAGCTGTGAGCAAGGAGGACAGCTGAGCTCTTCCGAGGAAGGAACACCTGAATTAATCATCCATCTCCCACCACATCCCACCTGCCTTGATCAATGAGCAAATGATGGTTTGTAAACTGTGGAGGTATTTTTCTGGGGTCAGTAATGAACAGATAGCTTCAATTTCCCAGCAGTTTATGTCCAGCTCTGTATCATTTGACAAAATCTTCATGCTTGGTATAGAGCTCCATTTCTAGGTAATATCAGCTGATATAGCCTTTAAGGACATGATACTATTTTGGTGTATCCTTTACATCCATATACTTCCTTGCCTAGATGTCTACCAACCTATAATTTAGGTTATATAGCATAAGCATGCTTTGATTAAATGTCTTAATTTTATATGACAGTGGTTCTCAAATTTTAGCATTCATCAGAATCACCTGGAGGCTGAATTAAAACACACATGCTGACCTCCAACCCCAGAGATTCTGATTCAGTAAGTCTGGATTTGCATTTCTAACAAGTTTTTATGTGAACCTGATGCTGCTGGTGTGGGGGCCACACTATGAGAACTACTGTCTTAGAGATGCCGATACTACCATTTATTTTTCAAAAATAAGTTCTAATGGTTTCCCATGTGGTAATAAGGAAGAGGGTGTACAAACTATTCTGAAGTCCTTATCTTATTAATTTTTATTTCAAAGAAGAGTCTGCCATACAGAACTTTGTTAAAAATACCAGGTCCCAGCTACTCCTACTGGCCTCAAAGATGGGAAGGAGACAACGTATATACCTGATCCCAGCACATCAGGTCATATTTGATTGTGGATGTTACGGAGACCATATATTGGAATAAATGGCCATGCAAAAATATGATTCCAACTTTTGGTGTTTCAAATGTGAGCACACTTTATACGAAAGGTGGTAAAAGCAGTCACATTACAGAAAAGACAAGACCTGCAGAGATGAGGACAGATGTGTTTCATAGTCAGGTTCCTGGATGTGAGATAGGGACCTCCTCTCTCTAGTTTTCTTCATAGAGCCAAGGATCATACCACACACACAGGAGGGAGGTCTTAGGCTCATGGTGGACCCAGGAAAGAGCTATCAATTAATGACAAAGGGCAAACTCATTAACGAGAGGACTTTACCCTCAGAAGTCATGAACCAAATTCCTCATTCCAGCACTCCAGTCGTATCTCTAAAAGAAAAATAAAACTCTAGGAAAACAATGGCATTGTTCTCTGAATAAGTGTAAAGAGTGGAGGAAGGAAGGAGGAAGGAAAGGAGACCGGGAGGGAGGGAAGTGGATATACTTAAAATTTGAGCACCGCTATTCAAATAAGACAGAGAATGCTGATCATTCATTCTATATACAAGGATCAAGTTAGGTCTGTTATTTATGCACACATGAACTACAGGGAATGCAAACAGAGTCATATTGAGAAGCCTGACTAATGTTTCTTGGAAGAAACCCACTCTCTAGTGCAGTGCAGCAGTGGGGTGAAGAGATTAGAGCTGGGACTCCTATTTTACCTAGATCCAATAGAGACTCCATTTACTATTTGTACAATCATTGCCAAGTTACCTAAATCCCTGTGCCTTGGTTTCTGTACCTATACAATTTATATACTAATAGTTCTTATCTCCTAGGGCTGCTGTACTGCGTAAATGAGTTAATATATGTAAAGTGCTTATAAGAATGCCAGCACATAGAAAATGCTATGTAAGTGCCAGCCATTATTATTTATGTCCAAATACATGCTGTCCTCTTTCTTTTGTTCTATGCAAATTCCTCATGCTAATGCTATTTAGATTGGCCAACATCCAAAATTGAGACTTCTGCCATAATTATCTACATATGGCAGCAGGATCGTTCCAGAACTACCCTAATGACTCTGATTAGGACCAATCACCTGTACCTATTTACACAGCAGGATGATTGGCAGGGTTGTGGGAGGCCTAGGTCTTCCAATTATATTCTCATTGGGTATGAGCTGGTTTGAGCAAATATGCCAGTCAGAAGAATTACGCTAAAACAGACAATTTTCTGTACCTTTTATACAACCTAAAAGAGAAACCAGGAAAAAAAAAGTAGAAAAAGAAGAGCAACCCTTTATGGATTCAGTAAAATGTTGTCCAAGCTTCTGCTATGTTTGGAGCAGTGTGCTCGGCAGGTGGCATTGTGATGCAGATTGAGAAGTGGGCAAGGCACTCACACTCATACGGAAGTCACAGTGTAGTGGGGAAAACAGAAGAGAAAATCAGTGAATAGCGAACAATGCACTAAGGATTACAGCAGACCTTCCCACGGAACATACAGAAGTTGCCTAAAATGATGCTGTCTCTTTAACATTTCAGAGACAAGAAAGAGCTGAAAGAAAAGTAGGAGCCAGCTCTAAGGTGCTTCAGGACATTCTGAGCAATGTCATGTATGCAGGCTCTGCAGTATGGGTGATATCAAAGGGAATCAAGATATTAACTCGCTAGGGTCCTTAAACAGCAGGGAGTATAAAATGATAGGGAAGCTGGAATTATGTGAGAGGTTAATCTCGAACTCACAGTATGCCTATGTATTCCTGCCTATGTGGTGGTATATGATCACGTATTTTTCCTCCAAGAGGGAGGAGAAACCAAGAAGGCATTAAACAACAATTGAGAATTAATTTTCTGTGCAAAGGGAATAGATTGGATGTACAGACTTTGCTACCATTGCTTTTGGTTATCTATAGGAAGGGATAAGTTTCAATGAAATCTTCTGTGATGACAATATGTGTTGTCTAGATGTCTGGAAAAAAACATATGCAGTGCCTAGCTGTCTTGAAAATAGATTTGGGAGTGTAAGGAGCAGGAGTATGATTGGACCGGGAGCTGAGCAGTTAAATCACAGATCTACTCTTGTGGGGAAAAAGCTCAGTTCAGTGGTTCTCAATAAGGCCTTAACAATATTATCACCTACGATGCTATAGAAATTACTTATATTTTGAGTTCCAGCCCAGAAACTAGGATTTAATTGTCAGCATAGTAGCCCAGGCAAAAGGATTTTTAAAAGCTCCCTCCATGATTCTAACATGGAGCCAGGCTTGAGAACCCTAAATATAAACCTTTGCTACCTAAAGTTTGCTTGTAGAACAGCAGCAAATCCATGGGCTTGTTAGAAATGCCCCATTTCAGGTCCACTCCAGACCTACTGGATCAGAATCTGCATTTTAACAACATCTTCAACCCATCCAAATGTACACGACAGCTCGAGAAGTGCTGATCACAGCTGTATAGCAAAATCAACCTTGAAAGCTTATCCAAGTTATAGATTCTTAATTCTGCTGATTATGATCCAGAAGGTGTTGGATGAGGACTTTCAGATGCGTATTTTTAAAGTTTTGGTGAATCTGATATGCAACTTTAGTTGCAAACCATTGCACTCTGCATATAAAGTTGTAAGAAGGGTCCTGATGGAAGGATTTGGGTAAGACTGCTCTTGTGCAGAGGTGGAGGGTGGGGAGGGGCACATGGCTGTTCTCATGGGAGCTCCACACAGAAGCTTTGACGGAGAGCTACACAACCCCTGGTAGTAGGAGGGGGAAGAGATGGAGGTCATACATAAACCTACGGGTGCAATGTTGTGGTTTGAATGTGTCCCCCAAATTTCATGAGTTGGAGAGTCATATGTTGATGACACTTGAAAGGTGGGACCTTTGGCAGATGACTGTGTCATGAAGGCTATCAGAGGATTAATGGCTTATCACAGGAGTGGCTTTGATAGCAAAGTGATGTCTCTCTAGGTTTTTGCTCATTCTCGCCATGTGAAACCCTCCGTCCTATTATGACCCAGCCAGAAGGCCCTCGTCAGATATCAAGCAAATTCCAGTACCGTGGTCTTGAACTTCCTAGACCTCAGAATCATAAACCAAAATAAATCTCTTTACTTAATAAATTACCTGGTCTCGGGTATTTTGTTAACGTGATAGAAAAAGGACTAAGATATAAGGTCTTATTGGTGCTATAAAATAACTCATAACTTCAGTGCAGTCTTTGAGAAAGTAAAACTGATGTTGTGTGTGTGTGTGTGTGTGTGGTACAACAGGGCATTATTGTGTGCGCTTCGGCATCTTTCCATTCTTATAAAAGTCTCGCCAATTCAACAGACCCTGTGATTCATTTCTTACACTGGCCTACGTTTTGTAGTCAGTAGAGAATTCCAGGCCCTTCTAAACAGTGAGAGGGCAAGTGGAGGAGGACAGCCAAATATATATAGCCATGCTTGATAGTCCCAGGCCATAGGCATCTTCTTCCTTCCTTCCTCTGTTAACAGGGAGCTGGGAGCAATTTGTTGTCTGTGCCACCAGGGCGTTGGGATACATAGGCACAAATCCTCTGAACTATTTCCACCCTCATTCCAGAATTCAGAGGCCCTGTAGAGGACTCTTGTTCCATGTTCTCATTCCCTGCCTGGAGAGATTCTTGTCAACAGACACTCTCAGCGTTTCACACAAGGTCAAATGAATACAGTGAAATGAATGAGTGAGTGAATGAATGAATAAAAATATGTTATTCCTCTTGCAATTAATCTTTTCATTCAAAGGACAAAGATACGAGTCCCAGAATTCCCTGTTTTAGGAGCTATAACTGAGTCTGGCTTTGATCTCCTTAGAAGATGCCTGATATTTTCATTTTTCTTTTGACAGAAAACCACTTATTTAGTGAAAGTGCATAATTTCCTACCTAGCTTTTGAGCAGCACCTCAGCCCTCACAGGCAGGAGTAAAAAACCAAGTGTGAGAGCCTTGCATGCTGGGGCATGGCCTCAGAGCCACAGGGCAGCTCCCCTGCCTTCAAGCCATGTGGCTTCCAGCAACAGTGTTCCTGAGTGGCCCCATGGGGACCTGCCTGGGACTGCTTGACAGGAGGCCCCGGGGAATACCATCCAGCCCTCCTTTCCCTCTACTTCTAATTACCAAGGGAGGGAGCGGATTGAGAACATATTTAGAAAATGTGTTCGTTGTTGCTTTTAAAAATCTCCTCTGTAATTAGGTACTACGGGGGTAGTCAACCACGAAAAGCCGCAACCAGTGCTGTCAAGTTCCACAAAACAAAAGAGAAACCAATTAATCAAAACAAAGAAGAGGCTGGCGGTGCCTCAGCACCTGTCTTAGCCATTCCGCGCCCACTCCCACCCTGATGACAGCCTTGAAAATCAGGCAAGCCCCACTTTGCTGGGGTATTTCCAGGCCCTGTGTGGATACGGAGTCAAAGAGGCTTTGACCTCTCTCCCACAAAACCGTCTCTTTGATAACAGAGCCGGCGGTTTTGTTGTGCTATTAAAACTTCCAGAATGAGCCCCTGAACCTGAGAACTGCAAAAGAATGAAATAAATCAATAAAACAAATAGGTCCCCGGCACTTTGTGCAGTGTAGTGGCTCTTAGGTAGTATCTGCAGCAGTGCGAGATGATCAGACTCCATCCTGTTCCCTGATGGCTTCTGCACTTCCTCATAGCAAATCTTAGTCTTGGGAGCAATTATTCCCTAACAAATTGAGTGATGCTAGTGATCCACATTCGCTGGAGAGGGTTTAACTAAAGTGAATGTGAAGTTAGAATAGGGTGCTTTATGAAGCCTTTGAGGCATCTCTTATTGTAACAGAATAACCACCACGAGAGTGGTCTTCAGAGGTTTTAATTTCTGGGATCCCAAACATGGGGATGAGTTTTCTTTCAACTTTCTTTCCCTTGAAGGGTGCTGCTTCAGGGTACCAATGTCAAAAGATGAGAGGCCATGAGCTCCAGGAGTTTCCCGGAAGAATACCACAGTCCTTTTCGCAGTCTGCAACCACCAGCACTCCAGCTCTCTGCCTGACCTTGACCTAAACCGAACTTCAGGGAGTACGTGGCTGTACCTTCTGCTGAACACTACTGCTTGCCCCCTTGCTGAGACCTGCCCCGCTGTCTCACAGAGCCCACAGTTTCCACCTGGCAGTGACAAGCCCCAGAATGTTCACTAATTGATCCGTCTCTCCTTTGCACAGATGAATACATATTTCTTTGAGCTCTTGAAGTTGGGCAGGTCAATATGTTACCTCCATGACATAGGAATGGACACTGAAGAGACACTGTCTATGTTCTCCTTCCCAAGCTACATTGACTGAGAAGGTCAGTATGTTAACCAGGCAACCTGACTTAGTGCTTAGAATACCTCTCAGGAAGTAGAGAAAGAGATATGGCCCCAGAAGCAGAGTAAACAAGAGTTCTGGGAGCTGCACCTCAAGATGAACTATGTATATTCACTGGCATATGAAACAGCCTGGAATCAAGCAGGTAAAGTAGCTCATCACTTAACAGCTAAATTGCCAAAGGAACAGGAAATCTGCTACTTTTAAGGACCTCAAACAATCCCTGCTACTCTGAATCTCCAGTGGAAGTTGGTGAGCTGAGAAAGCTGTAGAGGGAAGACAAGTCCCCCAACTCCCACTTCCTACATGACCAAGAAAGAGAGTGGAAAATGGGAAACCTCCCAGAGAGCAGAACAGGAGCTGCAGTAAACAGTGGACAAGGAAGCCCCGTCAGAAAGCAGAACTGCAGCCTGATCAAGAAACATTCCTCACTCAATTACATGTAACCTACACTATCTACTCAAAGAGATTTTAAAGTTGCCAAACTCCAGTGCTGGATGATGGCCACCCCATCCTGAATGGGAGTGTGTTGTGGTTTCCCTGTGTGCACTCTTACTATACGTGTGTGTGGAGGGAAGTATGGCCTCCTTTTGTGTGGAGATTTATAGTTTACAGATTTGCAAAGGTATTCAGAAGAGTACCCTGTAAACCTGATGCAGAGACTACTGTGTATCACTCGGTGATCATGGGCCCTAAACGCAAGGCCATCACTGGTGGGAATTTGGGATTTCCTTTGTTGGAGAAGGAGGGAGTGTATTCTGTGTACAGGAAAGAGAGTAAACTGAATATGTGACTCTAATATTACTAGAGTTCACGATTGTACAGGAAAGAGAGTAAACTGAATATGTGACTCTAATATTACTAGAGTTCACGATTGTACAGGAAAGAGAGTAAACTGATTATGTGACTCTAATATTACTAGAGTTCACGATTGTACTCTATTTTCCTCTCCTTCTGGAAGACTGGAAAAGTCATACTTCTTTGGACACTGTATTTCATCACCTTATTTGTGTTCAATCTGGCACATAAATTGCTTTAGCCACCGATGAGTGTGTATGTGAGCGGGCATGACATGTCACATCAGGATGGAGGCATTCAGAAACCCATGTCCACTTCTTCCTCTGCTGTGTTCTACTGTGGCAATAGGATGGTGGAATTTCTTCACTGGTAGTCTTGATTTCTGCAGCAGCAAATGGAGAACATTTGCTTTAGAGGATTTTCTAAGCCAGGCATGGTGGCACAGGCCTGTAATCCCAGCACTCTGGAAGCTGAGGCAGGAGGATCACAAGGTCAAGTCCAGCCTGTGTAATTAACTTGTGACACAGTCATAGGAATACCCTGACTCAAAAAAAAAAAAAAAAAAAAAAACAAAAAAAACTAGTGAAGTAGTTCAGGGTGAAGGCACTGGGTTCTGTACTCAGTACTGAAGAAAAACAAAAAAGGACTGTCCAAACCTACAGGAAAATTTGTGTGAAAAAAATAAACTTTCCTTGGTGCTTGGCCACCAAATTTTTTATTGTCACCCCAGCACAGTGTATTATTTTAGTGACTTTGTCAACCATAGAACTCTGTTACATACAATTGGGTTTACGATGATTTATTATGGACTCTTCCCTAGAAGTTCTGAAAATTCTTTATATACTTAAGCATTTAAGTGCCAAAGACATGTGCAAGTGTCAGGTTTTGTAACAAGAGTTAGATATAGAGGTCCCCAGGTGAGACTTAGTCTCTTTGCTCTAAACAATTGCCCTAAATCTAACTGAAAAGCTAACAGTTGCCCTGGAAAGAACTGATATATATGCAAATAATTAAGTATGATTATAGGCAACAAATACTTTAAAAACTGGTATGCCAGAAACAGTCAGTGTTCTGGGACTCAAATGCAGAGAAAAAGCAAGACTTATATACAGTAATAAAGTATGAGTAGCATTTAAAGTAAGTAAAAATGTGGGAAATCAGTATTTTGGGCTTCATACTGGTAGGTACAGGAAAAAAAAATGCCCATTCAATGAAAGGTAAGGCATACAAGCAAGGTTATCCATACAAAGTTTGAACTGAGTGGAAAGATAATCAGACTGACTAGGAAAGTGGTGAGTTACATGCCTAGGTAATAGAAGAAATATAAGAATTGGGGCCTACTCTAGGATTTTGAACAGAAGTATGATTTGCTTTGGTAAAAATTACATTAAAGAAAGACTGATTTGGCAATGAACTATGGGAAGGGGGAGAGCAGTACGGGTGAAGGTAGAAATTCTAGATAGACAGCTGTTAAATTGGAAATGAGATGACAAAAGTTTGTGTTGAGAAAATGGACAGATGTGAAAGAATCCCAGGGTACACTGAAGGGGAATCAATAGAACAGGGTAGGGGTAAGGAATCTGTGGCAAAATAATCAAGCAAATGTTCTATTCATGCTTTCAGCCTGGGGAACTAGAGAAGAATAATATTAATGAATTTTCATCAAGAAGAAAGTTGGTTTTGGAGAGATGATGCCGATTTAGCTAAAGTGGTGGAGTTTGAGGTGATGATAGAAAATGCAGGTAGGTCTCTGCCTTTCCTACTCTCGATGCTACTTTTATGCTAAAAGGTTTTATTAAGGGGGTTCAGCAAAAAAGTTAGGGCTTGGAAAGATGGCCTTTGGATAGCTGTCTTAATGAGATGGCGATGTCCTAGTAAAACTAACACACTTTAAAGATAAAAAGCAAAAATCTCTCAAGGCTTTAAGCAAAAAAGATCAAATAACTTACAAGATCAGAAGAATTAAATTGTCATCAGACTTTAAAAAAATCATGAAAAGTAAGACAACAATAGAGCAGCATTTAAAAAAAAACTCAAGGAAATGAAGTTTGAACCTCCAATGTTATAAGCAGGCAGAATTTCTTTCAAATGGCATGTATACACAGCAAAAGTTCGAGACAGGACTTAGGGAACCATGCATTAACAAGCCCTTCTTGAGTAATCTATTGGAAAATGAACTTCACCCAACCAAGAGATGACTGGGCAAACTTCAGAGGAAAAATAAAGGGAGTGAGCACACAAATGCATATATGGAAATACATATTTTCACAGAAAATCCATTACTATTTTATATCACATTAATGGATCTAAGGAAAAATCATATGATTATTCTCCTAGATGCTGAAAAAGCATGTAATAGAGTTCAATACCTATTTCTAAATAATAATAATAAAACCTTAAGAAAGTAAGAATAAGCAATACCTTCTTGACATGAATCAGTCTACATCTACATATTTATATATCTATTTGCCTATCTATCTAGCTGGCTATGTATTATTTCTATCTACCTATCTTAGTCCTAAAGACTGTATTTTAGGTTGACTCTCAAGACATTGTTAACTAACATCAGAAACAAAGGAAGTATGTCCTTTATCTCTACCACTCAACACTGTACTGGTGACACTAAGCCAATATAATCAGACAAAAGAAATCAATTAGAAATATAGCAATAAAACTGCTTATATGTGCATATAATATGACAGTGTACCTGGAATGGCAATGATAAAAATAACTCTAACAATGAAAGAAATAACTAAAGTAGCAGGGCATACAACTAATACACAGAAATCGGTAGTACTTACATACACAAACAACCAGTTAAAGGACATAATGATAGAGAAACCCCATCTATACAAAGACAACCAAATACTTAGAAATAAACCTAATAATATGTTACCCTGCCCAGGAAAAACATTTTTTGTGTGTGTGTGTGTGGGTACCGGGGGTCAAACTCAGGACCTCTCGTGCCAGATCACTGGCCCTTTTTTTCCTTTATGTGGTACCGGGAGTCAAACTCAGGACCTCGTGCTTGCCAGGCAGGCGCTTATGCCGCTGAGCTATCTCACCGGCCCAACATTTTTGTCTTTACTTTAGTGGTACATTATTCCATAATTTGAATGTAAATCATAGATTAGGTACTGGTGTTTTATCAGTGTTAACATTCTGATTTAGATAATCACCCTGTGATTTAAAGGAATATCCTTGATTTGAGGAGATACACACTTCAGTTTTTATGAGTTTAGGACCATGATATCTGCCACTTACTCTCAAATATTTCATAAAGAAAGTTACATTTATTGTTTGTTTGTTTGTTTGTGTTTTTGGTGCTGGGGATCGAACCCAGGGCCTTGTGCATGCAAGGCAAGAACTCCCACTGAGCCACATCCCCAGCCCTACATATATTTAGAAAAATATATGTAGACATAATCTATGTATATATTTGTGTGTGCATATATAGATAAAGAGATAGACAGGTAAAGAGAAAATGATAAATGTGGTAAGATGCTAAAATTAGAAGAGAATGCAGGAATTATTTGCACTGCTTTTACAACTTTCATATGTCTGAAATTATTTCCAAATAAAAATTTTTAAAAATAAAAAGTCAGTATAAAGAAAGTAAACTGTGGACTTAGTACTGGCTATATAGATGATGGTGTAACAGAATGGATTATTAAGCAATCATGGGGGGGGACACTGAGCTAGATCTATATGTGCAGATAAAGGTTCTGCCCTTATAAATAGATTATTGTCATTATTGTGACAGTGGAGTCTCTATGAAGGATGACTGCTTCCCCCATGTGTGTACATCCTCCCTCGTCACGCATATGATGCCTTCCGATACAGAATATTGTCTATTGTCCTCACCAGTATCCCCTCTATCTTTTTCCAGCTTCCAGAACCATGAACTAAATAAATTTCTACTGTTTATAAATTACCTATTTGGTAGAAATCTGTTATTATAGTGAAGAAGGAACAAGGACCAAGAAGATGTGAGAAAGGGAAGTTCAAGCAGATACCTGAACAAGGGTGTACTGGTCTGATAGTGATTAATGCAGAAGACTATTACAGGAGAAGGAAGAGCCTTGCAAAGGCCCTAAGAGGGTTAGGAGATAAAGGAAGTCAATGCTGGCTGGAGTGCAGTCAGCAAGAAAGAGACTGGCACAGTTAGCAGGGAGTGGATGGTACAGATCATTGAGTGTGTTGGCTTTGAATGATGTTGCCAATTGAGTAACAGAACAATGGAGAAAGAGTGTGCTCATATTGCCTTCTGAGAGTTTTGAACTCAGCCAGTAATTTTATGATGGGCAAGCACTGTTCCATAGTTGGGGCTAATAGTTAAGATTCTAGCTCCCACAGACAGCCTCTGAGGTTCTGGAAAATAGGGAGTTGGAACAGATCTGAGGTTAGGCAAGACAGATAAACTGGATTAAGTCAGGTTAAATCACAGTAGGGTGAGTAGATTAGTCTGGTTGTTCAGCAGAGGATAGGATGTGGGAGACAAGAATGGAATCTCACATAGGTGGCCTTTGCAAGCTGTCTGGATGGAACATAAGTGAGGCACAGACTGGGATGCCGGCTATAAAAGGGATAGTGATGCATACATTCAAGGGAGGGGAATGGAATGGCAATGGACTCAGATGTGGGTGGTGAGGAAACAAAGATGTTAAGGATAGCATATAGTATGTAAAGTTCTGCTGGAACAACTGAGTGGCTGCTGAGTTAGCACCACTAGGGGGAGAGCAGGCTGGGATTAAAGAGCCAGGGCACAGTTAGGACCTTCTGCCTCCCCACTACAGGTGTGTGCAATCGCAAACAAGGATCTACCTTGACAAATGTAGGGTTATCTTAAAGGAGGCTTCCTGAAGTCTGAAAATGTCTCAAAGGTCAAGAAAAGATTAATATGACATAATCTGGGCAGAACAATAGTCTGAGGGTAAATACCTAGAATCCTCTCAGCTCTCCAACTTTACAAAGGAAGGGCAGTGGAGGCTCCTTATTCTGCTCATTTGATCCATCACCACGATTCCTGCCCAAGGTTGCCAAAGACCCAACCTTGGCCTTGCTCTAGCCACACAGGGCCTTCTCTGTGGATTCTGGCTTAGAGTTCATCGCCCTACTGCTGTCCAGCTGTCCACATTTTTGGCTTCCCCTTGTCTCATTCTGGGACCCCATATCTTCATCTGCACAAGCATAGGCTTCTGTTGAATCTGCCCCACTCCAGCCTGGATACACCTAGTGTCTGCGCCATTCCTGCACATTAAAGTTGAATGGATTCAGGCCTCCGTGTTCAATTGCTCTTAGTAAAAACCCAGAAAACCATTATGTCCCCTCCCAGAATTATTCCCCTGGGGCAAAAGCAAAAATGATTCACTGGGAAGCAGATACAAAGAACAAGAATCTGACATTCATCCTATTCAAGGAATGAATACTTTACGAGCTCTGGCCTCTCTGAAGCCAGGCTACACATTTATGAACTGCTGCTAGAAAGGCTTTCAGGTATGAGATATGAACAATCTGCTGTTAACCTTGGAAAAAAATTACCTCTCTCTAGCACTGCCCTCATATCAAAAGGGTCTTCCCACTGATACTCTGGAGTAAAGGCGAACAGGCCACTCATAGAATGCATAGGATGCTTAAATCCAAAAGCAGCCTCTGAGGGAAAAACACCTTGCTTTATTGCATGTAGTAGCTCTTTGTTGAGGAGGTATCTTATCCTGAACCTTCCCCAGAACATCAAGTAACAAAGGGTCTTATTAATCCTCAATGCTCTGGGTTAGATGAGGAAACTGGGGCCTGACACGACGAAGCTATCTGCAACAAAGGCCACAGCTGAGTCTCCAAGGAGCACTGCATCCATGAGCTCACTCAGCTCACTTCAGCTCTGCACTCTGAGCCACCCCACAATTCATGCAAGGGGGCCACACTTGGTGAGAGGAATCAAGGCCAAGGGAATTGATCCTCGGTTTCCTGCATCCATCTCTGGAGTGAGCCACATGCACAAGTCTGGTTTCCATGTACTTATTTTGTTTCTTAATTTTGTTCTCAAAAAAAAAAAAAAAAAAAAGACGGTATGAATAAAAACCACACACATTAATGGGGTACCATGAGGTGTCCTGATATGTGTTCGTTCTGTATAATGCTCAAATTAGGGTAAACCTGTCTCCTAAAACATTTGTCATTTCTTGTTGGTGAAAACATTTGAAATCTCCTCCTCCAGCTAGCTCTTTGAAACATGTATCATGTTACCGTTATCTACAATCACCCTACCACGCAGTAACACACCAGAGCATCTTACTTCCATCCAGCTGCACCGTAGCACCCAATAATCAACCTCTCCCCACCAGTCCCTCCTCCCCCGTTTCCCCAGCCTATGGTAGAATATTTAACTCAACCTATATTTCATTCTTGGGAGGATTAGGTACTCTGCCTTTAACTCACCTTCCAAAATTCATTTCCTGTGGCCTTTCTACAGGTGTCCTGTGCTCTGGTCACTCTTCTGTTGTCCCTCCCTATCATGCTAGTGTTTCCATTTCTATGCCTTTGTTCAGAAGGCTCCCGTAGCTGAAATGTCTGTCTTACCCCACTGTTGGCTTATCCTATTCTTCCTGCCCTACAAAGTGTATTTCAACTCCTGTCTCTTGGGGGAAGACCATTTAAGATGCTTTCATTGAATGGCCAAGTTTTCTTACATTAAATTCTCCCTGCTCATCTTAGGATCTACTTCATGGCACTTCCCATTTACTTCACAGGATTTAACTTCAAGGGCAGATGCGGTCTTTCTCGTCTTTACTCAACTAATATCTGAATTTCATTGAAAGGGACAAATGCCCATGGTTGTGCTGACACTTTTGGCTCCCCATGTAGGACAGGGCACTGGAGTCCTGAGAGGTCTCTGTACATTATCCCTTCCAGTTCAGGTATTCCTTGTCAAATTATTTTCCTCCTCAGTTATGAGACGACTTGGCTTCAATGTGCAAGGTATAGCAAATTAATGTCAGAAATGGAAATGACCTTTAAGACCACTGAGGGGACCTTACCAAAAAAAAAAATTATACGAGGGCTTCTAAAATTTTAATGTGTATATAAATTACCTGGAGTTCTTTTCAAAATACTGATTTTGATTCAGTCAGTCAAGGTGGGGCCTAAGAGTCTGCATTTCTAACTAGCTCCTGAATGATGCCCTTGCTGCTGGCCCTAGTGCTATTCTACAGCACTCTAAAGCTGAGCAACAGAAACGGCTGCCTGGCTTGAGTGCTTAGTACTCTGCTCCATGAGTTTCTCCTACAACCTCCACAGCAGTCTTAAGAGGCAGTGGTACAATGAACTTATCTTCAGTTAATGTCATAGAGATCAAAATCACACAGCAAATGGTGGAGCCAGGAGCTGAGCATGTCTGACCTCAAAGAGTTTCTTCTTTTTGCCATTTTTTCCTTCTACAATCATCTAATGAGGGAAGTTTGTTTACTATTTGGAGAGGAGTAAGACAGAGGCTGAGGCCATTACTCTAGGCAGGAAGGGCTGGGGTTTCTTTATTCTACCCTGTTAATCTGCATAGAACCAGTGTCCCATAATAACATGGTTATGTTCCCCATCATGGTGTCCTGAGAACCCCGGTTTTATGCTCTACCACTAGGCCACCCAGAAATCCTGGTAGCTATTGATGGAGAGGTCATCTGCTTCTGGCCAAAGACCACAAACTAGCATAAAGATACTAGTCCTACCAACTTCTTGGGATTTGACTTAGTCTCACAGCTTAGCTATCCAAACTTGTAAGACTCTTGGCAGTGAGCTCAGAGGGGAGCAAATGCGAAGGGATGGCTCCTGGGAAGGGGAGATTCTCATTTTGGATGACCTGGTGCCAAGACCAGTGCCAGGAAAAGAGATTGTACTGGCCACCAACCTGCTCCTGGGGGCAGCTTCAGCCAGTCATGACAAGAGAAAGCTCAGATCAGGCACTAGTAAGGGATTGGAAAACAAGAAAAGCAGTCACCCAGAGATGCTAGACCTCTGGCTGGGCAAGCCAGATTCTGGGAGAACAGAACTTGATCTTCAGTCTTTTTCCAAAGAGAATTTAAAGCCGGCACCAAGATTCAGGCTGTAACAGGCTTCGCATCAGTGCCCCCCAAGCCCTCCACCTGTTAGAAAGCAGAGTCAGTTTAGCAGATGTTGAGCATAAGGAATGCATCCACAAACCCAAGGCACAAAAAGTTTTCTCTCTTGTCCCTTGGGAAATCTAGCTGTACCTAAGTCACTACTTCTCTTTTGAAGAGAACACATATTTAGCCTACAGAGAAGAGCTGAAACTCCCCAAAGCAAAAAGACCTCCAATGCATTCTGCCCATCTCTCTACTCCTTATATCAGACCAGAAGATTGATTTGGCAGAATGGTCTGGCACCTACATGGGCCAGTGGCAGCAGGCCCACAGACAAACATTAAACGGGACATGTATGATCTCAGATTCAGCACAGGACCTGGTAGATGGGAACTTTTCCTTGCAACGCCACTTATCAAGGTAGTGTGATTTGGGTGACAGCTTAGGCATCATTTGAAGACACAGGTTAATGTGTCATTTCAATCCAAGCACTCTTTCAGAATGAGGTAATCCAAAGAGGGACAATTTCAGTCAGTGACAAGACCAGTGCCAGGAAAAGAGATTGTACTGGTCACAAGTTAGCTTGGTTAGTTTGCAGTCTGATTAGCTTGTAGTCTGACTTTGCAATGCCAGGCATGTTGCCTCAAGTGGGGGATCTGACAACAAACTGGGTAATGCTATCTTTGAGGACTTTGAGGGTGGCTTGGAAAGTGGGTCCAGGACACTGTAATCCTCTTATCAACTTGCACGGTCGAATTGCTGCTGAAACTAGGTGGGGACAGAGTCCTGAGAAGAGGAAAGTCATAGCATCCATTCTGGTTTCTGTAGGGTGATGGGTGTCCTTGTTGATAGGACCGACAAGGCAAATGGAGTTTTGTAGAACAGTTTCCTTTAAGCAAAATGGCTGAGCTTGCAAACAGGAGTGTCTGAGACACCCTCAAAGCTATTGCACTGGGTTTTATTTTGTCTTATTTCTTTTCATTTTGTTTGAATAGTAGTTATGCTGAGAGATGGATTCACTGGATGAGGGTAGAATTTACTATTCTTACAGATCCATGATTGCTTCCGATGCAATCAGTTTTTCTAATTACTCACCGTGTGAAGTTGATCAATTATAACAAAATATGGAATCATACTGATATCACATATTTTCCTAAGGGTAAGACTTAGGGATAGCCTGGTGTGTTGGCCAGGGTCACACAAAATGCCACTGAATGAAGCTGGACACACCCAGTAAACGATGAGCGCTCCGTATTTAGCCATTGATCATCAACCAACAGGCTTGGTCTACAGAAGGGAGCTGTCCCATGTACCCAGATCAAACCACCAGCAGATAGATGGTTTAGAGCTCTGGTACCCTCAGCTATAATCCCAAGAGTCCCCACCCCACCCCCACTCTGCTCCTACTTCTCTCCCCAACCCTGCCCTCATGGAGAAGTACAGTAAAGAAAGCTCCCAGGTTGTACTGGCTTCACAGAGGCCATTCTCAGGCAAGCCATGCCCGGACCTCTCTCTTGCTGTGTCTCTCCTGCCTCACTGTTGCCATGGAGACTGGACGCCATCTGAGCTCTGTGCTTTCCCTGGAGTTCAGCCTTCCAATACCTTAGTATATTCCAACCCACTCACTCCCCTGGCTCCCCAGACAGTGAACAGGTCTAATCTGGATTCCTTTAGTTAAATAGTGCAGGGGTCACTTTGCCACACTCCACTAATGGTCTGAGGGTTCTTGCTTAAATCCTTATGTGGGGGTGGCAGCCTGTGGTTCCATGGAGGCCTATGCATCCACATCTCTCTTTCCTTTCTAGAAAAGAAGAGCTGATTTCAAGCCATGTGTGAGGCCAAAACAGTGCCCAGACAAATTGGCTGGTGAGAGAGGTAAGCCTAGCCCCAGAGGTGCAAGTGGATCAGGCCAGCAGTTGGGGTGGGAGGTGCCATGGGAAGTCAACAGCGTATCCTGATTACGAGGGGAGTGCTGGGTGGAACACTCACAGTGTACTGGAAAACAAGAAAAGCAGAAACACAAAGAAGCTGATGGAGGTTTTTGAACACAGCTTTGATTCACTCCTCTACTTCATTCAACCACCCACTTCCTCAGTCATCCCTCACCCTTCATCATTCCTCAAAGCAAAACCACCTCAGAAATTTTGTACATCCTCCAACCATAACTGACCAGTGTGCTTTGATCATTGCCTTTTCCTGTTTTTCCCATCTCATTCCTGTTAGACTACTTACTCAGAATCATCATTGGCTAAAATCTGAGCATTTTCTGACCATTAAAACCAATTCCTGGCTTTATTCCCTTCTCAGGAAGTCAGAGATAAAGCAGGTGCCATCAGTTCAACCTGATGGAATTTCCAGTAGAATTCCCTAAGCTCTGCTGCTGCTTGTGCTCAGATATGCGGGCTTGAGGTGCCATGGTGCCCACTCCCCTTGCTGAGATTCCTAAAATGGACTGTCACTTTCCCTGCTTTGATCTCAGCACCTGCTCTATGCACTCACCCTTTCTCAGCATTCACTACCTTCCTTTATAGCCTGTGCCAGACCCCATGGAATGCCTGACTGCCCAGCAGGTTTGGGCACATCCAGCCTAATCTTCAGGGACAGTCACTTAGACAGGAAGAAGGGATGCACTCAGGATCCTTTTGCAGGATCTGGAAAGATCCTCATGAGGCAGTTGCTTCTTACATTCTCACCTTGCCTCCATGTCCCAGGTGACCTCCCAATACCATCTAGGGCCTGGAAGTTCTTCTGCCCTACTTTACACACACACTGACCTCCTTCTTATTTCCTCACCCAACAAGAAAGCTTCTGCCTCATCTTTTCCTATGGCTTCTGCCTGGGAGGCAAGTCTCGGTTTGACCATCACCTTATCTAAGATGGCTAACCTGGCCCGGCATGAGCACTCTCAGTACTCCCACTTGCTTTACTTTTTATCCTTGCATTTATTGTCAAGAATTTATCCTGCTTGCTTCCCCCAAGCAAAATTGAACTTCATAAGGATGAATCCTATTTTGTTTACTTTTTGATATTCTTTGGCACATAACAAGCCTCATTAAATATTTGTCAAGTATAAAAAGTTCTACAGCTTGGAGTATTTGGTGTTTCAGGCTGAACTGCCCACAAGAGGCAGGAATAAGAGTGGGAAAGCATGCAGCTGAAAAGTCTTGATTAAGAGTTGTTGTGTTCTGTTTGAAAAATCCAGATTTGTAGCTCCATTCCGTGTGCTGCAGGTATGAGAAACCAGTCTCTAAAATGGCTCCCAGTGATCTTCAGCTCCAGATATTCTTGTCCCTGTACAGGTAACCTCTCTCCCTGAAAAGGACTGACTTGTGTAATAACTATAAGGCTTTACAAAAATGATATTGTGTAACCCAGAGACTTGGTCATGAAAGACATGTGGCTTGTACCTTTCTCTTTCTTGGATCACCCACTCTGAGGGCACCCAGCCACTATACTGGACCATTCAAGTAGCCCATGGAGAGGATGTCACATGGAGGGACTGAGGCCTCTTGCCAACAGTCAGCGCCATGTGAGTACACCATCTTGGAAGCAGATCCTTCAGCCTCAGTCCAGCCTTCAGATGATGTAGCCCAGCCTGACTTCGTGATTGCAAACCCACAAGAGACCCCAACTCAGAAATGCCCAAATCCCCAACCCATAGAAAGTATGTGAGATAATGTTTATTATTGTTTTAAAATGCTAAGTTTTAGAGTAATCTGTTTCACAGCTATAGGTAATTGTCACGAAATGGATGACACGGGGGCTGGCAAGCTGAGGTTTGTCTTTATCGGTGGTTCACTGTGTGGACCATTTCCCCTTGGTCCCAATTTGATTCTGCAAGTCTTAGTAGCCACAAATGCCACCTGTATCCTCAATAAACTTTATTTAGACACAAACAGACACAGCAGAAAATACATACACAGATACAGATTGTTTTCTGCTCTATAGGATGAACAAACATCACACACGGAACTTAAAAAGTAGGTGCACGGAATGTAAGACAATATTGCAAAGTTCCTTGTTCACTCACACTTGAAACAAACACGTATTTCAGAGGAAGACAGGGATATACTATCCCAACCACAGGATTCACATTTGTTCTATAAGAGCACACAGGTGTTGGGAAGGTGATCAAAGGAGTTAGGGATCCAGTTACTCCTGATGTGACAGAATGCTCACAACACTAGTAGGACTCTTTAAACAAAAGACGGAATTGAGGAGGATTCCATACCCCCTGCACAGATGCTCTGCAAGCTGTCAGCTAGGTCGTAAAGCAGCTTGCAGAATGCTAGATTAGCTTTCGTCTTGCGGCTTGAAGGTCTGCACAACCTCCACTTTTGTGTCCACATCACAGAGTTTTACAGAGACACACTGAGGACACTAAACGCTCCACATGCACGCTGGTCTGGAAACCCACAGTATAGAACATTGACATCAGGTCATAAAACGTGGCTTTCGGATGCGAAGGGAATAGCCAAGAGGCGAGCACACACTTCATAAATGCTGCCCCATCCATTGGTGGTTTTTCACCATGCTGTGTGTGGTCCCCTTCCATGGACAGCCACCAGCATCTGTGGCCTGCTCCCTGCCATGGGTGGAGCAGGATGGATGTCTCTTGGAAGTCTATCACTCTCTAAAGTTACACATGTGATGTCCCGGTCACTCCTGTCAGAAGCTATGCATCTCCCTAGGACAAGCTGCCATGGAACCTCCCCACTTATTCCTGTTCCAGTCAAGCCTCTGGCCGCCACCCCATCTTCACATTTCAGAATGGGGTTCCCTAGGCAACCTCTGTATTTTAGTAAAAAATGGTTTCCACTGTACCCTTCGTGTGTCCTCTTCCTAATGTGACAAATCCAGATGAGATGAAGTTATGGAGATCTGGTCCTCCACTTCGGTAAGCATCCTTCCCATAATGCCCTGTAAGAAGATGGGGCAGAATTACCTGACGCATCCATGACACCAACACAGAAGACAATTGCAGCTCCATCTCAGTATAAGGCGATGGTGCGCTACGCTCAAACCAGCGGCTAAGTCAGAAGGTAGAAGTGGCCGAGGAAAAAAGGTAATATATCACATATATTACTGAGAATATATTTCTCATTATATACATATACACGCATATATGTATATGTATATATTACTGAGTAACAAAGAATAATATTATGTTGAAAATGGGGGAGTGGGACACATGGCTTGATTTTGGCATTTCTGACTAAGCACAAAGCACATCAGCACAGTACTTTAGATGTTCCTCAACTTACAATGGAGTTACATCCTGATAATCCCATGGCAAGTTGAAACATCGTAAGTCAAAATGCATTTAATGAACACGATAACTTAGCAACACAGCACACTGTAGAGTGTCAGCTGTTTCCCTTTCTGATTGCGTGGTGATAGGTTGCTGTGACTCACTGCCACAGTCCTACATAGAGAAAGAGCATCATACTACATATTGCTACTCCAGGAACAGGCTAAAATTCAAATTATGGTTGCTACTGAATGTGGGCTCCTTTCAAACTACAGCAAAGTCAAAATAAAATTGAACACTGAACCACTATAAGTCAGGACCTTCATGTTTGTCCTGTCATCCTTCTCTCGCACCTCTCTTCTCTTTCTTGTTTTGCACATTTGCTTTCTTTCTTTCCACAGCAAGCAGGAGTGGGCCTGATGGAGTCTGTTCTATACATGTGTGTGTGTGTGTGTGTATGTGTGTGTGTGTTAATAAATCATATACAACCTATGGGACTGCAGACTTATGACTTAAGAGAACTCCTACAACTGCTAACCCTAACAAGTAGAGTGATGGTTATAAAACACTGGGAAAATATTTATGTGTTTTCCTTTTTTTATTTTTTGCAATAGGACCGTATCTCTCATCAGCCGGATGCAGACTTCTACCTGTGGGGTTGAGTTAAGCAAAAGGCCAGGGCAGGTTAAGAACTGTGGGGAAAGAAATTAAGAGAAGTTAGTGTTCTGCTTCTGACATTCGAAGTAAGATTTTACAATACGCTTGAATACAGGCATTGTAAGGAAAGAAAGGACTTTAAATGCCATCCTAAGGTATGTACATGCAAAAATAGAGAAAGTCACATTCTTTTCACATTGTCTCTCTCTCTCTCACACACACACACACACACACATTAAACTGTACTTATAATTACAATATGTGGGAAACCACTTAAGATATAAAGTTAAAAAGTAGATAGAAGGTGCTATATTAAATATGATAACAGAGCTATTAAAATTCAAGCCAGTGCATTAAAAACCCCCAAAACACTGAAAAGATTGAAAGAAAATGCACAAAGATACTGACAGCTGCCCTTGGATGGTTGGAACATGGATGTTAATTTATTTCTCCTTTCAACTCTTCCACAGTTTCCAACTTTTCTTCTATAATGAATACAAAGCTTTCTAATATAAATAGGTAAAATAAATGCCTAACAGAAAGTTCGTGGCAAAGGCAAATACAAACCAAATCATTTTTTCTTAGCAGAGCACACTCCAGATCCATAGATCTCAATCTCAGGTGCACATTGGAATCATATGAAAGAGTGTTTTTAAAAATAGATTCTCAGATCAATTCTTGAGATTCTAGTGAAAGAGGGCAGAGTCCAGACCCAGGCAGGGGTATTCTGGAAAAGCTCTGCTCTTGTATCAAGACAATGAGAACTACTGTCCTAGTACAAGTGTAGAAACAAGTCAATTTGAGTTTATTTAAGTGGGATCAATGAGTATTTGCTGGGATTTATGTTCAGGGCTCCATGTTCTTCCTCTGGAGGGTTGTATCAAGTTCCTTCATTCTTACTCCACATCTCAAACTTTAGCATGCATAAAAGTAACCTGGAGAACTTACAAGAGACCATTCAGGCCCACTCCCAGAGCTCCAGATTCAGCAGATGTGGGCTAGGTCTCAAGAGTTCACATATCTAGAGCCAGGTGTGGTGGTGCACACCTGTAATGCCAGCACCCGAGGGGCTGAGGCAGGAGGATCGCCATGAATTCAAGGCCAAACCGGGCTACATAGTGAGTTCAAGGCCAGACTGCACTACAAAGCGAAGCACTGCCTCAAAAAACAAAAGTCGAAAAAACAAAAAAGAGTTCAAGTATCTATTAAGGTGACACTGATGTTGCTGGTCCAGGGACCACACTCTGACAATGGTAGTCCTGGACCTATAGCTTCAGGATCATGAGAATTTTGCCACTACCTCCCTCGACTTCATTTCTCAAGGCACACAGCTTTCCATGAGGAGCATTCTCATGGAACCTTGTGGTCTCAACCCATAGTTTTCCAGAATTCTCAGGGCTGAACTAAAGGCTTCTGCCCATATCCCAAGCTATATGGCAGCTGTGGACATGACATTTCTTCCATTTATTGGAAGAAATGTGTCTTCCTCAGAGAATGGGTGGGTGGCAGGTGTATTACCACCCCAGGGAGCACTGGGCTCCTTCTTCTGTAACAAAGGTAACACCCTCTCCCCACCTCACCCAATCACAGATGAGTAAGAAAAGAAAGTAACAATTCAGAGCCTTCATAAATTTGGACCTCATTAATTCAGAACCTGTGATACCTCCTGCAGAATTTGGGCTGGTTTATTTTTGTACTCCTTATAAATAAAATTTTTGATAAACAAATCAATACCAAGGAAGATAGAACATAAACCATGCCTAGGCTATTTACAAATCATTCTTATCTGTCAGCTGGAACAAGGTCCCTGGGGCTAAGCACTGCTCTTGTGCTTTGGGGCTCTGCTGGAGTGAAAGGAAACTGAAGTTTCCAGGTCACTTGCCTGGGGTCAGGCAAAGGTATAGAGTCCCTGTAAATACAGCTTATTTTTTACCCATAATAGCTAACATTTTATACTATTTTGCAGTTTACAAGGAATTTTTTTTGCACACACACCCTTCACTTAACATTTTAATCAACACTGCCTGATAGGTTGTTTTTATTATTACCTCCCATTTTGCTGATGGAAAAACAAGGCCGAAGGCGTGAAGTTGGGAGATGGCTGAACCAGTGCTTGGATCCAGGTCCTCTTACTTTCAATACCATGTTCATTGCACTGTGCATACCTGGTTCACTTACTCATCCACAAAACCTTGTGAAAAACAGCCACTTCTCCAAGTCCATGGAGCTTGTCCATGGAAGAGCCTGGATTTTCTCTAGGTCTAGCTGCCCTCCAAGTCTACCATCCTCCCACAAACTTCACCCCTGTGGCATGATGACCATGATGTGACTCTTCTCCAAGTCTATAGCCAGGACATGTGGTGGAAATGTAGGGTCCAGGAAAAGTCCCCTTGATAACACCCAAGCTGACAGCAGCTGAAGCTCAGAGGTCTCAAGTTTCAAGTGCTCAGGTTTTGAGTGGGGCAAAAAAGAAAAGATGCTGAGATGCAGGACCAAGAACTTGACACAGTAATAAGGAATCCTGGGATGAAATCCGTTTGGAAAGTATTAAGTTTAACAAAATGAAAAGCTATGTGGACTCCAAGTCAGAGGCAATGAGCACTGAACCCTTATGGAATCCCTACAGTTTTCAAAGCCATCTTATTATAGCTTATTTTTTGGGGGAAGCTTCTTGTAAGGTTGAGACAAAAAACACAGGATGGCAGTTCCAGTTTTTGTTTGAGCTGTGGTCTTCAAGCACAAAACAGACTACTTTCGAAAGACTCAGAGATTGCTGGATTCTGGCCCTGGAATTCCTGATCTATCACACCAGAGGAGGCTTGGTGATCCCATTTCTAACAAGTTCCAAGTGATGTAGACCTGGAACCAAGGACCACATTTCCAGTGAACCACTATGTTAGAACTAGCCACAAATCAGTCTTCAGCTAGACGCAGGATGAAAGTCTAGAGTGATTTGCATTGTCTTTACCCTCGAAAGTTTAGGGTGAACAAAGGCATCGTGGAAGGAAGAAGAGCTGGCAAAAATGTAGCCCTGTGCACATAGACAATCAGAAGAGAGGGGAGTCAGTGTCACTTCTGTTTGCTGGTGAGGCACAGAGTTGATGAATTGATGGTATGAATGGGTATTACAGTATTCATTGGCTGTAACACAAAGAACTACTCTCTGCTCTGTCCAGCAGCAACTCTCCTGAATCACTGCCTATCTGCTGGCTACCAGGGCCAGAGGAGAAAGGAGTACGAACACTGACCGAACTGCCATTCCAGATGAACAACTATACATCCAGAGGAGCTCTAGGCAGAAGTAAGCAAGACTTTGTGGACCACCCAAGTAAAGTAACACGAGCATTCCCCATATCACAGTACAAATACATGGTCTGTGCCAGAAACAAGGGTGTTTTCAGGCTTCAGAGCACACCTGTCCCCACCTGCTGAACCCAACAGTGTGATGCACCATCTAGATGACATGTCTGCCTCCAGTTCTGCTGCTGCACCCTGACCTTCACCATTAGCAACTTTCGCCAAAGTGATGGAGGTCTTAGTTCAGTTCAGTCACTTCCAAGGCTGCTCTGACCGCCTATGAGAATCCCTTGCCCTTCCCAAATCTTTGCAGAAGCCAAAAGTCCGAAGCACAGTCCCAAGGGACAAATGTCCTCCGGAAGAAAGCAGATTAAAGTGAAGAGAGAACACAGGCTGAGCTCCCAGAGTTGTGCAGTGCTGCTAGTTCTGATAAGGAAGTGACGAAGGGCAATGTTTCTGTGTAAAGGAGATTTGCTGCAAGAAATGAAAGGAAAAAAACTAGATACTATCCAAATGGTGATCTCTAAAGACTCAACAGAATTTTGCATTTTTGAAATTAGATCAACAGCCCCGGAAGGGAAGCAAATCAATCAGAACTATGTGCCTGGACTTGCAGATCTGGTCAACAGAATGGATACAGAAGGAAACTGGTGCAGTGGAGTCCAGTGAGAGAAACACACTGCACACTCGGTGAAGGACAGAGAGTAAGATACACTGAGGGAGAAAAGACAGGGCACAGCTGACAACTTCACAGTGCACAAGCCATTTACAAAATTAAGACTCCCAGAAAAGAGACAGAAGGGATAATTCAGAAGCAAAAATTAAAAGTTAATAGTTCATTTATTTCTGAGCAGATGGAAGACTTTAGTCTTTAGATTCAAGTAAAGAATCAAGCATCAGCCTACATATTAGAGGGGATCAATATCTAAATACATTCTGATGAAGTACCATTAAAATAAAGGAAAAAACTCAAACCAACTTCATAAAACACGAACTCTGCCTTCTTAATAATGTGAAGCAACCTTCTTAATAATTTTGAGACTTAACTCCATGGAGGTGGAACAACAGACTGGCTAAGGAATACTCATATATCGAACTCAACTGAAAAGTTTTAAATGCATGGTTTTCTCAAATGCAAAAGGGAAACAATAATGGGATCCATTTTCAATGAGTACATATGCTCACTAAAGAACTTGTTAATATTTTTCAGTACAGATATTTTGAATGAGTTCCTTGACCTCAAAATTCAGTGAAAATACTGAGGGAGAATAGAAATAAGGGAGAATAGAAAAACTGCCACCCTCCAAAAAATGTCCAGACTTGTCACTAAACAGAGGTAGAACAGTAGGAAAATATATACACACATATACATAAAATCACACAAACATAAATCAATTCAAGGGAGACTAAAGATTTAAATAGAAAAAAAAATCAAATCTTAAAAATTATTAGAAAAGACTATATGATCATATGCTAGTGATCTGAGTGGGAAGTAATTTTTAAGTAAGACTTTAAAAAGCACAAAATAGAGAAGAAATTTTAAACTATTGATACATCAAAAGCAGTTATGGAGCTATAAGTCAAAGACTAGAAAATACATATATATTCATACTCAGAACCTGTAAGTAACTTCAAATTAATAAAAACAATCAAAATAATGAAAATAGGTAAAAGGAACAAACAGGCAACTCACAGAAGAGAAAACCCAAGGGCCAATATGCATAAAGTTGTGTTCAATCTTACAAGCAATCAGGGAAATTCACATTAAAACCATTATGAGCTATCATTTCACACCCAGTAGACTGGGAAAAATTAAAATACCTGAGACTACTGACATGGATAAGCAGAAGGAAGAACTCATGCACCCTTCTGTGGGAGTGTAAATTGGTACAATTGCTTTGGAAAGATCTTTGGCAATGGCTAATAAAATCAAATATGGATATACCACACAGCTCGGAATTCTGTCTCTAGGTATATACCCTAAACAAATCCTCACACATTTGCACAGGAAGCTATGCACAAGCAAGTTCATATGCAGCTATGTTTTTTTTTTTTTTTTTTTTTTTTTTTTTTGTGGGTACCGGGGGGACGACCTCAGGACCTCGCGCACCAACAGGCACCCGTGCCGCTGAGCGATATCACCGGCCCCTTTTTCGTATGTGGGTTCCGGGAGTCGAACTCGGGCCTTCGCGCTTGCAAGGCAGGCGCTTAAGCCGCTGAGCCGTCTCACCGGCCCCCTGCAGCTATGTTTTAATAAAGACAAACTGCAGGGGTGTATGGGGGGGGAGTCTATATTCCCACCAAAAGTGATAAATAGTTGTGTACTGAAATAAGGTAATCCTATGCAACAGTGCAAGTGAAATGAAATGAAATGAAATGAAATGAAATGAAATGAAATGAACAAGGACTCTAAGTATCATCACGGAGGATTCTCAGCTATAACATTGAACACGCAGAGCAAACCTAAGAAAAATGGGGTGGCATGATGTAAAGGGAGTTTTAAAATACACAACACAACACTGTATTGTTTAAGGACATGTGCATATGTACTATTATAAAATATGAAGATATTCAGCAAGTTTATGAAGATAAACATAGATTTCAAGATAATAGATACTTCTGTATGTAAGAAGGAGAGTATAGTTTCGAAGGATATTCACAGTGTTTCTGTATTCTATTTCCTATTCTGGGTAGTGGAAGACATGCTTGACTATTAAATAATTTTTCATTTTGTTCATAAGATAGATGAACAGAAGGAGGTGATAGACTGATGATAGACAATGGATGGATACACGGATGACAGATTGATAGAGTGATTGATCACTTTTGGTTAAGTAACTGTTGCTCAAGGATTTTATTAATTGCCAAATCATCCTTCTAGAATAAGGTAACAAAGAATCGCCCGCTTAAGAACTCAGAGACTAAAATATCCATGAATCTCCATTGAAGAGGGAATAAAAAACTACCTGATGATAAAATCTGTCAAGCAAGAAGTAAAACTGCAGACTTTCTAAAACCACAACTGTATTCATTTGTAATTTTCAAGCAGTACACAAATCCACACACTCATTAAGAAAAGACTGGTAAATTAAACATTTTTAACATTTAACAAATTATCTTTATGGACAGAAATAAAGTGAAATGATACTGATGCTCCTCTGGAAACTCTGGTGTGAAAACAGGGCAATAAAAGTACACTGTGGGGATGAAATAAAATCTAAAGCAGCTTCAGGGATAGGAGGAACAACGCTCCACCTTTACAGCCTGCTTGCAATGCAGACTGTGCCCTCGGACCAGAAATGGAGCGAGTCTCGGAGAAGCCGAGAGGGAGCTTGAAGAGCACTCAGGCCTGGCTGTGCAGCCATGCACACTGCCAAACCTTTCCTAAGGAAAAATGCACATACACTGAACCTGAGGGACAACTTTCAGTACATGCAATGAAGGGCTTTCAAAACCTGTTGCTTACAAACAGCTCAGTCTTATCAATAATTAGAAGACTCACTAACTAGAAAAGTGCACAAACATAGTTATAATTACTTCCATACATGCTTAAAAGACAGATTTTTTAAAAAAATTTAAAGGCTGATTTAAACTTAGCTTTAACTCCTCATGAAGGCAATGGAAATCAAAGTATGAGGGACCTTTTTAAAAATCAGTCAACTTGACAAAATCTTAGAATTCAATGATACTCGATGCCAAGACAACAGACATTCATTACTGCTTGTGGGGTAGTATAAATTGATAGTGCCTATTTGACTTATTATCCCACCAGGGATAACAAGGTATATATGTGTGCTTTCCAGGTATGTATGTGTGCTCTAGAATTTCTCCTACACTGCATGAAGCATGCTACCCAATACAGGACTGACTATAAACAGTGTTTGGTGATAGGGAACTGACTGAGTAAACTGTAATGGTGGAAAACTATGCAACTGTAAAAAGGAAGAGGCTGAGCTGTATGTGCTGATGTAAGAAGTTTCCAATACAAAACAGAAGAGACTTAGAATAGCAAAGGCAATACTGGGCAACAAAGGCAAGGCAGGAGGCATCACAATCCCTGACTTGAAATTACACTACAAAGCTACTGTTATAAAATCAGCATGGTACTAGCAAAAAACAGACCTGAGGATCAGTGGAACAGATTAGAAGATGCAGAAACAACTACAAACACACTCAGCCACCTTATCTTTGACAAAGGGGCCAAATATGTTCACTGGAAGAAAGATAGCCTCTTTAATAAATGGTGCTGGGAAAGCTGGCTCTACACATGCCGAAGACTAAAACTAGACCCATGTCTATCACCATGCACTAAACTAAAGTCAAAATAAACCAAAGATCTAAATATTAAAACAGAAACACTAAATCTACTGGAAAAGAAAGTAGGTAGAGGGCCGGTGAGATGGCTCAGCGGCTTAAGCGCCTGCCTGGCAAGCGCAAGGGCCCGAGTTCGACTCCCGGAACCCACATACAAAAAAGGGGCTGGTGATATCACTCAGCAGCACGGGCGCCTGCTGGCGCACGAGGTCCTGAGGTCGACCCCCGGTACCCACAAAAAAATAAAAAAAAAGAAAGTAGGTAGAAATCTTGAAGACATAGGTGTAGGCAGAGACTTCATGAACAACAACCAAACTGCACGGGAAGTACTCCAAAGAATCAGCAACTGGGATCTCATCGTATTAAAAAGTTTTTTTTTTTTTTTTTTTTTTTTGTGGGTACGGGGGGTCGACCTCAGGACCTCACGTGCCAGAAGGCGCCCGTGCCGCTGAGCGATATCACCGGCCCTTTTTTCGTATGTGGGTTCCGGGAGTCGAACTCGGGCCCTTGTGCTTGCCAGGCAGGCGCTTATGCCACTGAGCCATCTCACCGGCCCCATTAAAAAGTTTTTGCACATCAAAAGAAGTCACCAACAGAGTGAAAAGACAATCCACAGAATGGGAAAACATTTTAACCAACAGTCCCTCAGACAAAGGACTACTATCTAGAACATATAAAGAATTGAAAAAAAATCAGACCCCCAAATTTAAAGATCCAATCCAAAAATGGCATCTGACATGAATACACACTTCTCATATGAAAAATACAGATAGCAAATAAATATATGAAAAAATGTTCAACATCGTTGGTTATTCGAGAATGCAAATTAAAACAACACCAATATTCCATCTCACTCCAGTAAGAATGGCTATCATCAAGAAATCAACCAATAACAAATGCTGGTGGGGCTGTGGGGAAAAAGGAACCCTTCTCCACTGTTGGTGGGAGTGTAGACCGGTGCAACCACTGTGAAAATCAGTGTGTAGATTCCTAAAAAAACTAGGATTGGAGGTCTCATTTGACCCAGCTATTCCCCTTCTGGGTATTTTCCCAGAAGAACTAAAAACATCGTACCACAGCGATATATGTGCACCCATTTTATAGCAACACAATTTATAATAGCTAACTCTTGGAAACAACCCAAATGCCCATCAAACGAGGAATGGATAAAAAAAATGTGGTATTTTTATACAATGGAGTACTACTTAGCTATAAAGAAGAATAAACTTGAGGCTTTTATAAATAAATGGATGCAACTTGAGACCATACTCATAAGTGAAACAAATCAGCCTTTCATGTGTAAACATCGTATTGTCTCCTCAGGGTAAGAAACTGAAAGAGTAAGTAATATCCAACGTGTACAGTAGATATTATGAAACGGGAAGAAGCTGCTCAAAAGGAAAGAATAACTGGGATGGGGGAAAGGAGAAAAGAAGGAAGGGAAAAGAATATATATATATATATATATATATATATATATATATATATATAATAGTGAAGATAATTGTACTACTAATTTTTATTAGTTCATTGAAAAGAATGGTTTGTGTTTATATCGTTTGATCAATTTTTCATGCCTATATCTTGTAATCTGAGCAACCACTTTGAAGATAACAATATGCAATATATTAACCATTGTTAATCCCCTATTAACTTGTTTTGAAACTCTGTATCATTGTTTTTATTGTTTTTTTCTCTTTAAAATAAAGAAAAAAAAAGTTTCCAAGACAGAAAGTTGGAGGGGAAAAAAGAAAAGCAAGGTGCAGAGCAATGCTTCACTACGGTCCCTTTTTTTGTATAACGACCAAAAAAAGTCACACAAAGAAAATATCTATAGGCCTACTGTAAGGAAGATATTTCAAAGAATGATATTTTTTTCTGGAAATAAACTTATGCACAAACTACAGTATTAAGATTTTCTTTCATTTAGAGAGGGGGCTGGGAAGAAAGGAGGGAGATGCTACCTTTGATTTTTATTAATTTTCATAGTGTCTGGACATTTCTGAACATTGTATATGTGCTGTGTTTATTTTTGCAGTATCTATAGAGTTTACCTGAGATTATGAAGTGACATCATGGACCACTGAAAAAATTTTGTCTTCCTTGTTCTTGTTGATAAGAGAAAAACTCCACTAAAAGTCATTTTATAAGAAGAAGCATAAAGACCAGGAAGAAAGAGAGGCCACTTTTCCCTGTGTAAATGACAAGATGTTTATCAAACACAGATATTAATACCTACACCACCAGGAGGGCAGTGAGGATTAAATGTGATGAGGTGTATCAAGTGCTTCCTCTAATGCTCAGCACCAGTAAGCCCTCAATAAATGGAACTGCTCTTGCATTGAGCTTGGTCTTCCCTCTCTCTCATTCAAGGAGCTCTCAAAGGTACTCTCACTTTGCATGTGCCCCAAGCTGACTTCAGGCCAGAAAGAGTCAGAAGGAGCTCCAGAGTCTTGGCTTTAGGATCTGGCCTGAGGGCTCCTTCCAGCTCACCAGAACCCTTAACTTGGCCCTATAGTGAGAAGGGTACCGCAAGCCTGGAGACCTATGCTTCTCTATGCAGTCACTTTTCACCCAGCAAATAAAGCAGTGTCCAAGCCTGCTCAATCAAGGTAAACTGAACTAGGCTTCCTCTAACTCCTAAATTGCACTGACAAAGACTATTTATTAATTTAAAAATCTCTAGAAAGCAGCTACTAAAAATGCATTGTTTTATGTTACAATCCCTGTGAACTGTGCCTTCCAGTGCCTGTAAAGCTGGCAGAGCTACTGGCAAAACTCTGGGAAGTCCCAGAGTCCCTCTCTGGGGTCTTCACTTTGCCCAGGCCATGGCCTAGGGAGACAAAGGGGGGCATCACTGGTTGCCAGTCCACTTGATAAAGGCAAGGTGTTCACAGCTGTGAGGGCTCAGGATGAACAATCCTAGATTGCTAGAATGGCTTGGGAATCACCTTGCCCAATTCTCACTGGACAAAGGAAGAAGCATAAACCCAGACAGGTTGGTAGTGGCATTCTCAAGACCACATGGGCAGACAGTTTTGGACTCTGAGTCACTGACTTCCAAGATGGTACTCTTCATCCTATGATTCAGCCCTCAGAAAGGACATCTCATCAGGTGCAGAAGAATGAGGGGCTGAGGCAGGGTTGGAGCAGGCACATGAACCTAAGATACAGCTTGATAACTTGCCCATGAGGGGACAATTCTGCAGGAAGTAATTCATAAACAAGCCCCTTTCAAATAAATGTCCCCGGAATCATTAGTTTTGTTGGCATAGTTAAAAAACAAAAAATAAAAAACAAAAAAAAAAGCAACCTGGTAGTTTGTGTTTTAAAGTAAAAATAAGCAACAACAAAAATAACAAAGCATTAAATATATATATATATATTTTTTTTTTCCTTTTCCTTACAGATCTCTCCAATTGTGGTTAAGGGCCACAAGGAGGGTGGTCAAGGGTAAACTGTAGGTCAACCTTATCAACTATAATTGGGATGCACCACCAGGAGTCTTGCATAACGTAGTTTTGGAAGGGAGGGATTTTTTTTTCCTTAAAAAAAGCACTGTATGATCTAGAAATAAAACTTTGAAATCCACACCTTTTATGTATCCTAATTATTTACCAAGGGGATGAGAGGGAGGATTGCTTGTTGGTGGTAATGGTATTAATCTTTAGAGCTTTCAGGCCGTCTGAACCCTCTACCTAATCACCGCTATCAAGGTAGAATCAAGGATTTTGCATCAGAAGGAGTGTTTGAGGTCACCTTCTCTAGGCTCTGTATTTATCAATGAGGAAACTGGGGCTGGCAAAGTCACTGAGGTTTGACTGCTGAGCTCCGACTTGCCAGACCAGGGCTCTTCCCAATGCACTGCATAGCCCACAGCCTGCTCCTGGCTGGAAACAAGGGCACCGAGGACCCCGGTGCCCCATTTATTTTCTTTTCAGATACGTTGGTCATAATCTCTTTGGAAAGAGGCCCAGTTTAACCAAGTTCCTGTCTCCGACTGCAATCAGTGCCTCAGTGCTGTCTCATTGTCACGAGCAGGAGCCTGGCCAAGAGGAGGCCTGAAGAAGACCTGGGCAGAAGAGGCAGAGGATGCAGGTACTGTATGCAGGGAGGGGAGACTCTTCCTTTCTTCCAAACATCTTATTAAATGATTAGGTTCAGGGCTCCATGATGAAATAAGTGACTTGGTCAGGTCCCTCTTGATTATCTGTGTGCAGCCCCTTGGGGAGACCAAGGCATGCTTTCCACTCTGTTTCTTGATCTCTTCTCACATTCTGCAAAAACTCTGAGCTTCCTATGAATGCCTCTAAATTAGTGGGGTCTAATGAGATGATCCTGAGAAACTGCTGCCACCTTATATAACCTGATCATGTGTCTTGGGACTGAGATATTGGCAATGATTGCCTTTTATTAGCTGGGGGAAAATATTAATGTTTTCTCTATTTTGTGGATAAGTAAATGTCTCAGAGAGGTTAAATGATTTTCAAAGTCACAGAATGATTAACCTACGATTTAGGATAGACTCAGTCCACTGGCTGTCTATTCCAGTGGTTCCTTTCATTCTAACTGTGCTTCCTGGAAAACTAAGCCCAAGGAGCCTAATGACAAAAACATAAGCTTGCAACAAATAAGTCTGTCTCTGACACCAAATGGATGAATTTGGACAAACCATACATGCCTCCTGAGCCTCAGTTATTCTCATCTATACAACAGGAATAATGCTTTAGAAGAACGTGATGAAGGTTAAATTAAATGCATTAATGCATATAAAGCACAGAGCACCTTATACTTATTCAATGAATTATGACGATTACTATTACTGCTGACGACGCCTACTACTACTACTAAAGTATGCTGTACTCCACAAGTTTACTGAATATTTCAAAATACTCCAGAGAAAAAGACAAGGAAGAGACTTAGATTCAAAATTATTCAAAACTCAAGAAAAGTCTCACTTGCCACTATTTCTGCAAGAATGTTAAGGCTGACACTGGTGATGTTGTTCCTCAATAAACATGCGATTTTCATGGATGTGCTTTGGAAAGCACAGATTCATTAACAAAGAGGTAGCAGTAGAAAACTCAAATCCAACTCATCTCACATCAAAAAGGAAATGCTTCGTCTCACACCTGCCCATACTCATTCATTCCCCTGTGGTTCTGTGACCCTCATCTTCTTTCTGAGACAGTGGGAAGTCTCATGTTTGTGTGGTCCGGACCATGTCCCCAGTTTTAGGAGCAAAACTTGGCTTAGGAGTACCCAGAGCCTTGCGTTATATTGCTCAAATGAATCACCTGTGCAGGGTGTCTTGTGGTATTTTGTCACTACTGTCTCTGGTTCTTTGGAAATGGGGGTCACACAATAGTCTTGGGTTAGATTAATTCAACTTTGAGGGAGTGAAGGAACTATAAGCACTCTAGTGGGAAGGCTGCTTCATCAGCTCCTGCTCAGAAGACACCATTTCTTCTGAAACAGTTAAGAGAGACCCTTTGTGGGTCCGCTGAGACAGAGCAGAACACATTACAGGAAAGAATATGAGGGGCTGTCACTTTTCCAGAATTTAACTCTCAAGGGAAAGGAGATCTGACTTCTGGACTCATATTCTGAGCCTTCCTTGCCTCCTTACCCAGCTGAGTGGCCATGGTCCACCCTCATAATATCCCCAGCCTCCAGCTCATTCCACTGTGCTCATGAAGCACAACCACCAGCAGAAAAGCCTACCAGCTGCATTTCATAGCTGTGGGACTTCAGGCCAATTATATTATCTCTCTGGACCCTAATTTCCTCATCTGTAAAATGAGATGAATGACAGAACTTAATGAAGGTTTGTGATAATTAAATTAATTAATACATGCAAAGTGTTTAAGACCTTAACTCGACATACTAAGCATTCAGTAAATGACTGCTATTGCTATTCAAGGCCTAATAAGCGAGAGAAGCTGTCTAGGAGAGATGATGCAGCGTTAAGGAGCAGTCACACAACAGATAGGGAGGAGGGTCTTTAATGCTGGTGCCATGTTAACTATCTGGATTAAAATTTCAGCTCTACTTCATACTAGTTGTGTGACTTGGGACAAATTACTTAATCTTCCAGTTCAACTCATCAACAGATGAGGAAAATAGTAGAAACCATCCTATCAAATGACTGAAAGGACTGGATGAACAAATATTTGTAACAGGTTCAGAACTGGGACCTGTTAAGTACTAGATATTTCATCACCATTGTATCTGCCCAGTGTCTCTTAGATTTAAGGACCATAAGTCTCAAAAAGGCCCCTTGACACTTTGGTAATTAAAAAGGCCCCTGGATCTTTGGCTCTTCCAGTGCCTAAACATCCTACACTATTTCCTGGTTCCTGAAACCTCCAACACTTCACGATCCCCATGCCCTTCAATTAATGACCTTCTCTAGTACACCATGGAGAAGCTAAGCAGCAAGAAAGGAACAGGAAGCTCACATTCATCCCCTCTCTGTCTTTTCTGCTATTTAAGTAAGTGAATTGTCCTTGTTCCTGTCATAGTCCAACATCCATCTCCTTTCATCTTCTCAAGGACTTAGCTCCTGAAATTACTGCCCTTCTCCTAAATCATCAATTTCTCCCCTCAAAAGACTCATTCACACTAACCTTCTCCTCAATGCCTTAAACACAAGTCTCCCTTCACCCCCGTCCCCTCCCCAGGCACTGCTTCATGGTGAAATTTATCAAAAGATTTGCTAGTAGTAACTTTCTCCACTTCACAGCTTGTTGTTAGCTTTTCCCTGGTAGGCCTGTACATCCATCTGTCCATCTCTACTTGTTAGCATAAGCTGTTGTCACAATGGACTCACCCTACTTCAGCATGACCCATCTTATTAGACTTTATATACAAAAATCTTATTTCCAAATAAGGTTCCGTTTACAGGTATGAGAATTAGGATTTCAACACAACTTTTTCGGAGATGCTATGGTTTGAATGTATCCCTCAAAGGTTGGAAACTTAATCCTCAAATCTGTATGTTGATGATATTTATAGGTAGGAACTTTGGATAGTAATTAGGGTGAGATGAGGTCATGAGGGCCCCCATGATGGCATTCATGGCTTTGTAAGAAGAGTAAGAGAGACTCCAAAAAATGCTCCTGTTCTTTCACCATCATATGGTGAGGTTTCATCTCCACCATGTTACAACATATAAGAAGGCCCTAACTGAATGCACCTCCTTGATCCTACACTTCTCAGCCCCAAGAACTGTGAGAAATAAATTCTTTTTCTTTATAAATCATCCAGTCTCAGATATTCTGTTAAAGCAACACAAAACAGACAAAAAGAACTCAACTCATAATAAAGGTTAAAAGAAAACTTTATTCAACAACTTCCCAAACTGTTTCTCCACCAGTTTGCCTTGCCATTAGATCCTTAATCCCCCTCTTTACCTTTTTCTTACCCTCGGCAAGACCTAGCAGGACTATCTGTAAAATCCTTCTCATACTTAGCGCTGCTCCTCTCCAGCTCTTCTGCTCCCTCCTAGTCAAAGGCACCACCATCTTCCACTGCCCTACTGCAACAGTGGGATCAAACTTCCTACTTCAACTCTCTACCCACCACCATCTACTCCTTCTAAAACATACGTAACCTTCTAAAAATGGCACTAGATCAAGCTATGCCTTTCCTGAAAATCTTTCAAAGCTTCATATTACACTTCAAATACTAAACATAAAAGAATCCACACATGCTAGATGCCATGGTCCTGCTGGCTGTCCTCCCTCAGATCAACTTCCTTGTGGCTCATGAAAGCCACAGTGAATTCTTTCAGCTCTTCAACTGTTCATGCCTATCGCACAGCTTTTGTACTTGCAGTTCCCTCTATTGGGAACTCTCTGTCTGCAGATCTTTGCAAGCCCAGACTTCCCTTTATCACTTAGTTTTTATTGCAAGTGTCCCTCTTGAGAGGGGCCTTCTCTAGTCATCCTATCCACTATAGGTTCTCAAAGATTCTCTACTGCACTATTTATTTTTATCATGGGCATATGTCATTATATAAAGCTCTCTGTTCACCTGTATGACTACTGTTTATTGTTCATCTCCCTTTTTACACCTTAGAATTCACATTCCATGAGAGGGCCCAATACATAGAACAATGGTGGGCATTTAGGCTGTACCATCTGATAGTTGTCAATGGGTCAAATGAATTTCTTCTCTCATCATTCTTAAATTCCTACTAGCTTACAAAGAGAACTTCATACCATAAAACATACTGTTTTATAATTGTAATCAATAATTTTCTTATATACAGGACAACCTTGACTGAGCAAGGGATTTCTTTACCTGAATTATATCAATTGCAATAATAATAGTAACAATAACAACAGCTTTACTGGTTACTGTTCATGCTAAGAATTTTTATGAGTCCCACCTTCTGCCTTGTAACTATTATCTCATTAATCTTCTTTAAACCTCTTAAAAATTACCTCATATTATAGGTGAGAAAACTTAAGTCTCAAGGTTTCTCACAGACATCATTAATGGGAGATGTTGGCTCAAAGACAAGGACTTTTTATTTCAAGAAATATTTGCCTTTTAAATTATAAATATAACTTTTACAGCTTAAAAAGTTCATGCTTTACTGGGCATAGTGGTGCACAACCTGTAATGACAACTACTCAAGAAGCTGACGCACAAGAATTGCAACTTTAAAACCAGCCTGGGCAATTTATGAGACCCTGTCTCAAAATAAAAATATTTACAAAGGGGTTCTGGGGATGTAGCTCAGTGGTAGAATACTTTCCTAGCATGTGTGAGACCCTAGGTTGATCCCGGGCAATTTTTAAAAATCCATGCTTTTATCT
The DNA here is from genome assembly GCA_028451465.1 of Erethizon dorsatum. Taxonomy (NCBI): domain Eukaryota; kingdom Metazoa; phylum Chordata; class Mammalia; order Rodentia; family Erethizontidae; genus Erethizon; species Erethizon dorsatum. Next base: position 28,173,393 of record CM051826.1, read on the forward strand.
ACAGTGAAGTACCTACACATTCATCAGAATGACTAAAACTGAAGAGACTGATAATACCAAAACTTGGTGAGGATGTGGAATAAAAGGAACCTCATACACTACTTATAGTAAAGCAAAAATTATAAACTATTTTGAACAGCTTTTTGTCAGTTTTTACTAAACACAAAATATTCCACCTCTATAAAACCCTAACAATTGCACGCCTAGGTATTTATCCACAAGAAGTGAATGTGTGTCCACAGACAGTCATGTAAGAATGTTTACTGCAGCTTAATTTAAAGTAGCTTAAGAAACAAGAAAAGGAAATAAGCAGAATGTTCATGAAATACAGATTAAACAAATACACTGTGATAAAATGAAACACTACCTAAAGTGAAAATAATTGGCAGATCTAATAACATGGATGACTCTCATTAATATGGCAGGTGATTCCCCAAACACAAGATATGATTCCATTCATCTGAAGACCAAGATCAAGTTCTTTCAATACCCCCCAAAAAAGGCAAATCTGTTCGACAATGATGGAGGTCAGAATAGTGGTTACCTTAAATTTAGACTGGAAAGGGGCATTAAGGAACTCTATGAGTGTTGAAAATGCTGTATTTTTTTTTTTCTGGGTGCTTGGATAAGGGACGATAGATAGATGGATGGAAGTTTGGAATGGATGGATAAGCATTTAGTTCAGTACTTAAAATTAGTATGCTTCCTATATTTTAGTATTTATCTTATTCTTTAATCTTTAACCCAAGCTTTTAATCCTTCAATTAAACTCTCATTTGTACCCCAATTATAACAGCAACAAGATGAAAGCAACAATTTTTAGTATTCTACTTCCCTAAATGCACATATTTGATTAAGTTTATAAACCATAGATCATCAGAGCTGCAAGGGAACTTATAGACTACCAGTATTCACCCCTTCACTAGAAAAATGACAAAACAAGCCTGGAAAGAGAAAAGGAGTTATAAAACAGTGTTCATAAGGCACAGCACTAGTCTAAAGAGATCTATTTCCTACCTTCAAGTCTAATTAATGTTTTTTCCTTTATAGAATGCTGCTCAGAAAGATGGTCTTGGTGATTCTCCTACAAGTAATATTACTCAGAGAAATTAGTATAATTCTGTATCCCTGTTTTTTTTTTTTTTTTTGGTTTTTTTTTTCTCTTAAAAAAAAAAAAAAGAAAGAAACACTACTCGTAGAGATTTGGAATGCAACTCTGAGAAAGTCAATCCCATGATAATGAACAGCCCAACAAGCTTCCTACCCTGGAGCCAGCCAGAGAAGAATGGAGGGCAGATTTCATGGGAAGAATGTGCAGTAGCTAGCTTTCAGAGCAGAGGCATCAGCTCTGCCTCTAATAAAGCTGTAGTATCTGAGCCTGTTATGTGTGGGTGAGAAACAGGGGAAAGATACTCCAACGAATGTGGACTGTATATGCCAGGAAGCAGGGAGTATTCATCTCGGCAGCTGGCCTGGAGTCATCTGTTCTCCTAATAAACTCAGTGCAACAGTTGACAAGGAGTTTAAGGCTCAGAACCCTTTCTAACCTAACAACTTAAGTAAAAAGAATTATTTTTACTGAAGGGCAAATTCCGGCTAAATCCAGAAGATATGTGATAAATCTCCAGCTTCAGGAGACTTCTGATCCAAAGGGAAGGCTTAAAATTAATAAAATGGTAATCACTTCAGATGTGGCACTTGACTATAAGCTCTACATAAAATTTCACTTAATTGAACCTTTGAAACAACCCTGCAATGGATACATTATTTATCCTCATATGGCAAAATAAAATAAAATAAAATCTTTCTCATTTCAGATCATTCATCCAAAACCACACAGCTAGTAATGTAAGTCTTGAGCATTTGAGCAAAGCTTGTGTCACCCAAAAGGCTATGGCCTTTCAGCCACACCAGGCTGCCAATAGGAATAAGATGTACCATATGGCAAGAAAGTGAGATCAGTGAAGGCCATGAACAGCAGGTCAACAGCGGTCATATTCAAGAGGTCCCCCAGGAATATGGACATGGCATCATGATTTAAGCTCAGTGTCATGAAGTGGAAAGAATAATAGATTGATGATCACCTAACCCTGGATTTGGGCAACAGCCCAGCAACCCCTGGGGAGCCAATTGGATGTGGCTTGTAGTCAAGTCCCCCTATGAAAGCAAGAGGAAAACAGTCTCCCCATTCAGAGGCTGTGAGCCAGTCTCTCCTCTGAGTGTCCACAGCATGAGCCACATTCTTGAAGCCCTGAATGGAACTCTGCCTCTGTAATGATTCTTGGTGAGCATGTCTAATATTACTTACTGCACTGCAAGGACCAAGCTCCCCCACTTTTTGTCACCCTGCAATTAGCACAATGCCTGGCATGCAGGGGTGCTCATGGATTGTTTGCTGAATTAATTAATAAACAAATACTGGTTTGTGTTCACCTTCTAATTACTTGAAGCTCTGAGTCATAGAACTTTCATGCTTTATCTACACATAGGGAAGAGATGAATGGCCATTAAACAGTCACAAGTCCCCTTCAAATGGGCAAATAAAAACTCTAAAAATGCTCTTGCCTCCAAGTCAATGTCTCCCCCTAAGTTAGTCACATAATTCTGTTTTGTTTTTTTTTTTTGTTTTAACTCTCTGCTGGGGGTGCAGCTCAGTGGTACAGGGTGCGCTTAGCAAGCACAAGGCCCTGGGTTAAATCTGCAGCAACATACACACACATGCCCATGCACAAACACACAAACACAGAAAAAAGGAAGGAAAGAAAGAAAGAGAAAAGAAAGAGAGAAAGAAGAAAGAAAGAAAGAAAGAAAGAAAGAAAGAAAGAAAGAAAGAAGAAAGAAAGAAAGAAAGAAAGAAAGAAAGAAAGAAAGAAAGAAAGAAAGGAAGGAAGGAAGGAAGGAAGGAAGGAAGGAAAGAAGGAAGGAAGGAGAGAAATCATTCATGGTCATAGACTAAACACAATATTCCTAATTTATTCAGTAGGGTGCTGGGTAAGATCAACACTGTACTTTTTTTGGTGACAAAGAAGATCAAGTTTTCAGATTCCATGATACCCTAAAATAATCAAAAGTTAAATTAAATGAAAATATTTTCTATTTTATTTAACAATAGGGGGAAATTTACATTTATCAAAATGTAAATTCTCCTCAAACTAATTAGTCAGCAGCTGGAAAACAATTCTAATGAAGACGATGTATACCTGAACCAAAGAGCTGAAAAATAGAGTCTGAAGTGTCCTAGAAAAGAGTTAGTAGAAGGAAAAGGCAAGACAATTTTGACAAGGATGTAAACTTACAACAGATATCACATACTACAATAAAATAGGATGGCTCAGGTATAAGATAGATAAATAGAAAAAAGTGGGAAGCCCAGGAAAAGACCATAGTGCACTTAGGAAAGAGAATAGGACAAAGGAGGCATTCAAATCAGTGGAAAAGAGACTGGTGTTATGGTTTCAATCAAAAGCCTCATGAGTTCAGAGGTGGGGTTTTTAGAAGGTGACTGGATCAAGGGGACACTGTACTCATCAGCGGATTCATCCACTGACTAATCCAGGGTTGAACGTACTGTTAGGAAGCTGCTCAGGCTGTGACCTGAAAGGGTATCTTCCTCTCCAGGCCCTCTCTCCTCTCTCTCTGCTTCCTGGCTGCCATGACATGAGCAGCTTTCCTCTGTGACAGGCTCACCACCATGCTGTTTCTACACTTGCGCTGCCAACTATGGGCTGAAACCTCTGAAATCCATGAGCCAATATAAAGCTCTCCTTTTTTAATTTGTGGGTGCCAAGTACTTTGTTCCAGCAATAAGAAAGTGACTAACACAACAGAGAAAAAGAAGCATTGGTTAACTGCTTGAGAAAAGCAAGAATAACGTCCGCGGTTTCTTTCAATACAGACAAACTAAAGTGCCTGCACAGCACACACACCCATTTGGACGACCGTCTTCAATATCCTGATAGAGGAGGAAGGCCAGAGATAGCCTTGTTCTACTGTATCACGTGACCTCCTCCTCTTCCTGGTGAGGATTGATGGGCAGAAAAAACAACAGACTCAAGGGAAACCAATCCACAAGCTATGTGAAACCTGTTTTTGTTTTTCTTCCAAGATAATAGATAAACTTCCATTTCTTCTTTCTCTTTTTTAAAAAATCCCTTTTCCCTTCCTTCCCTCTGCCCTCCCTCCATCTCTTGTTCCACTTCCCATTTGAGAAAGATCTAGCTCCCTACTTCTTATTATCTATCCTTTATTTTTCTCTTTATTTTTATTTTTTATTTCTCATATAAGAAAAACCATGTGATATTTAAACTTGTGTGTCTGATTTATTTCACTTAACATTAGAGCTTTTTTGTGTGTGTGTGTTGGTACCAGGGGTCAAACTCAGGACCTTGCATGCCAGCAGGCACCTGGGCTGCTGAGCGTTATCACTGACCCTTTTTTCGTATGTGGGTACCGGGAGTCGAACTCAGGACCTTGTGCTTGCCAAGCAGGTGCTTATGCCGCTGAGCTATCTCATCTGCCCTAGAGCTTTTTTCAAATGGGAAGGGGAACAAGAGTTGGAGGGAGCAAGGAGAGATGGGAGGGGAAGGGGACAAAAAGGATTAAGATGTGTTATATACATGTATAAACTCCCCATGATAAATGTAATCATTATGTACAATGTGCAAACACATACAAATAAAAAAACACAAGTAGGGCCGGTGAGATGGCTCAGCGGCTTAAGCGCCTGCCCGGCAAGCGCGAGGGCCCGAGTTTGACTCCCGGATCCCACATACGAAAAAGGGGCCGGTGATATCGCTCAGCGGCACGGGCGCCTGTTGGCGCGCGAGGTCCTGAGGTCGACCCCCCGGTACCCACAAAAAAAAAAAAAAACAAGTAATCCCCCAAAACAAAAAATATATAAATTAAGTTTATATATAAATTATAAATTAAGTTATAATTTGATTAAGTTTTAATATGATTATAAATTAAGTTTCAATGCTCTAGGTAGAAGAGTATTTGCACATGCAAGATCATACAGAATTGGAGCTAGCATCCTTGGACCTTGTCAAGACATTTCAAAAATCATATATAATCCACAACTCCTAAACCATAGGAAAGTCAAAGCCCTGGTCCAGGGAGCAGAGAGCTGATGCAGAGAGGCCACCAAAATGACCTGTGTTGCTGAATAAGCTACTGTTATTTGAGGCACTTTGAGTGTGTATGTGTTTCTTACCAACAAACATATTCTGAGTGGAACATAGTCAAAACATGTCCTAGTTAATATGAAAAAAATGAGATGGTAAGGGAAGTATAAGAAATACTAGTGAATTATTTTTAATCTTGGATGAGTAACATGAGCATGAAAAACATGAGAGAAAAAGAGGAAGCAACAAAATAAAGGACTAATGGGTCAGGCTTCATAAAAATGTTTTAGAAATCTGTAGTTATAAAATCATCAAGAGCAGGGCCGGTGAGATGGCTCAGCGGCTTAAGCACCTGCCCTGCAAGCGCGAGGGCCTGAGTTCGACTCCCGGAACCCACATAAGAAAAAGGGGCCGGTGATATCGCTCAGCGGCATGGGCGCCTGCTGGCGCGCGAGGTCCTGAGGTCGACCCCCCGGTACCCACAAAAAAAAAAATCATCAAGAGCATACACCCATGTACATAGTGACATTATTCACAATAGCTGGAAACAGAAGCAATCCAAGTATCCATCAATGCATGAATGAATAAGTAAAGTGTGTGTACACACATGGAGTTATTATTCTGCCTTAAAAAGAAAGGAAATTCTGTCACATGCTACAAAACAGCTGAAACTTGAGGGCATCATGGTTATTAAAATAAGCAAGATACCAACAGACAAATACTGTATTATTCCACTTCTACAAGGTAGCTGGAGTTATCAAATTCATAGAGCCATAAAGTAGAATAGTACTTCCAGGGGCTGTGGGGAAAGGGAATGGTGAGTTTTAGTTTAATGGGTACAAAGTTTTAGTTTTATAAGATGAAAAAGTTCTATGGATCTGTTGCGCACTATTTGAATATACTTAAAACCACCCAACTGTATGCATAACAATGGTCAAAATGATAAATTTTACATGATGTGTATTTTACTGCAATTAAAAATTAAAAAGTTAATATCTTTAGCATATATAAAAATCTCCTGCAAATAAGAAGACATGAATTTCTGGGAGGCAGGTTGGGGATGGGAACATGCCATGGACATGAACAGACAATTCAGAAAGATGATATAAAGTGGGACAGTCTCTCCAAAGGCAATACAGTAATAAATAATAGAAGTGCTAGAAAACACATACCCTTTGACTTACTAATCCCATTTGCAGCAATCTATCAAGGGAAATAATTACTGACATAGCAGAGATTTATGCACAATGATTGTCATCACAGTATTATTTACAATAGTGTAAAACTAGATCAAACTAAATTTGATCAACAGGAGAATGGCTAAATAAATTACATTACATCTAAAGGGTGGATGTCTTGCAGTCTATTGGTGCTATCTTTCCTAGCATGTTTTAATGCTATGAGAAAGTTTCATGAATTAATATTAAGTAAGCAAAATGCTTACAGTTAATAAATAATGTGATAATGTCTGTAAAACAGGTGGGGGATACACCTAAGAATGGAGGTGGGAAATATATCAGTTGCTCTCAAGGGATTTGTTAGGCTATAATTATGAGTAGTTTCTTAACCTTTCTATGTTTCCCAAATTTTCCTTAATGGCTACTATTCCTTTTATAATGAAAAATATCTCCTATTTAGGAATAGAGTGAATCTTGTTGGGATGGGGTTATTAATAAATTGAGTTCAAAAGTCATAATTCAAAAAGATGAGGAATCACACAATATGGACTCCTCTTCTGATCACAGGCCTCGACATGTGTACCCACCCTGCCTGCTTCTTGCAGTCTTCATCTGTCACAGGACAGTGGAGTCCTAAGCGGGGAAGGCTTGGAGATATCCCTGCTCAGATGGGCTGCTCTTCACCCTTGACCTCCCCTAGCCTGGAAAAGCCAGGAAGGCCCTTCTTTGGTGAGCATGCATGTCCTCATGTATTTAGAGGAAAGGAACACTACTGACATCAGACCCAAACTCACCAAGGAGGGGCTTTGCTGAGCAAAAGGAAAGGGACTCCACGGGGCCTTGGTTCCAGGAGTGGAGGGCTAGCGTGCTGCACTCCTGAGTGAACAGGAGGGATGTGGAGCTGTTGACAGCTCACGGGTGTGGTCCTCCCTCCAGAAACACAGCATCAGAGCTGGCAGAGACCAGAGAGATGGACGCACACCCCACAGCTGTCATTCAGGGGGAAGAGGCCTCCTGGTTCTCTTGCTTATTCATGAGAAATTAACCATTAGCAACCGCATCTCCTTGGTGTGAACCTTAAATAAGATGTCCCAGCAGAAGTGGGCAGACAAAGCTGTTCTGCTGTGACTAGGAAGAGAATAATTGTGTAGGATGTTTGCATCTGCCACACAGCAGCTCTGGTAGCTGGTTTCACTCAAGTGTGACAGACCAACAGGGAGGGCCCCAAGGAGAGCAGCTGAAGGTAGCTGCCTTCACGTGGGCTGATGGAGCCGAGCTGTGGCAGCCTGCACACTGCTTCTAACTCCTGTTCAGTAGATTGGACTGGTGCTTGAGTACCTAAGCACCCTGAGGGGGAGTTGGCACCAACAGGGAAGACAGGGAATTGTCATCATTCTGCTCATCAGACCAATCCTGCAGTGCATACCTCATTTGCTGGCTTTATCTTTGCACAGAAACTTCTCTGCATATGACAAACTTTTGCACGAGTGTAAGGTACACTAGGATCATCTGAGAATCTTGCTAAGATGTACTTTTCTAGCATTCTCTCTGCTTAGCATCATTTTGATCATAGCTGCCTTAGGCTACACAGTGTACTGTATAACTGTGCTTTGGCCTCATTTATTCTGTTGTTAAAGGCAAATGTCATGGAGTGTTAATCAACCATCAACCAGATTATGGTGGAAATGAAAAGGAATAGATGCTGATTATTATCCACTTACCACCAGACTCGCCATCTACCTTCCATCTCTGCTTGGGCCCCAAGTGGCCAGCCCCTATGGACTGCAGATCCTGGTCTCCCCTTCCACCCAGGTGCCAAAGGGAGGGACTAGAAGATGAATTCAGGATGAGAAGAACAGAGCACCTATTTCACCCATTTTTATTTTATTTTAAATTTTGGGCAGTTGTTATATCCCTCTGTGGTGCCAGCTTTATCTGATAACGTGATGCCCCCACTCCCTCCATTTGTTCAGGCCTCAGGGTAGCAGTTAACAGCTTCCCATCACTGCTAGTCTCCAGGTACCACAATATCCCTTATTTGTTTCCATGGTCTTTTGAACCAATTAAATTGATTTTTTTTGCCTTTCTAGGGCCTAATCCTGAAAGAACTGATCTAGATAAAGACAAAAGGAGAAGTAGTGAGAATGGAAAGCTACGCACATGTCAGAGGGAGGATTCTGAAAGGAGCAGCTAAGGATGACTGAGAAGAAAGGCTGGATCTACACACTCCACTGGTAATGGTCAGCAAAACAGGGGACCAGCAAGTGGTGCCAGGGGTGTGGCTAGAACAGATGCTGGTCACCTCTGTCGGGACTTTAGAGATTAAATAGGTGAATGTGCCAGCATGAAACCTTTGTCACCAGCCCCAGATATACATGTTTGAATGGTGTGCAAATCTGAGTTCCTCAGGGTCTCTCCATGGTTTACAAGTCCACAGCACTGGGGACATAATTGGCCTCATTTTCAAAATGCTGAAAAAAAGTGTCGATTTTGGACTATAAGTAGTACAAAGAGCTGCTGGCACCTGGTTTCACAGCTTGGAAGGACTTCAGTTTATTGAAACAACTTCCCAGGATAACAGCCCTTCTCCATTGCTTAGTGGACAAAAAGATCCACAATAGGCCCTGAACTCTGCCCTCTCACTCAGGTTTGGGGAGCAGGGCCTGGAATGAAGCACTCTTAGCTGGCTTCCCCAGGGAGGATTTAATCAAGGCTTTCACCCAATGTGTTAACGGTAAGGTGCTAACACATGATACCTTCAGTAATATTATGTAGCTAACAGGAGCTAATGCTCTGCCTAGGAATCCTGTCTTAGGGAGTGGGAGTAGAGGAACATATTTTTTCACTCTGCTCCAAATCATGACCTTATGTGGCTTCCCAATAAAAGCCGGCTGCTAGGACTTTTCAAGCAAGTTCCATGATTAAACACTTTCACATTTGAAAGCTCAGTGGCACACAAACTGAGAAGAAAGAGAGCCTTCAGTCACATTTCATTTAAAAATGGCTATTCTGTTTCCAGAGAGAAAGAACAAATGAGGAAATCACTGTGTGAGTGTGGGGGGTGGGGGAGACACGTGCCCATGAACAAGGCGCAGACCATCTGGCCCCATTAGTGGCTGTACCCTCTGAACTGCACCCAGTGGACTGCGACACAGCTGCCTGGGCTGATGTCTGTGTTCCTCCAGGCTGCTCCAATCTCTAGATGCCTAAGGCTTGGTGTGTGACCTCAGAAGCAGGAACAATAAAGTTGAAATGTGCTTCATTAATTTACTTCCATCTGCTCTGTGTCCCACCAACGGAGAATGTGCAGAATGGAACATGAGGTATGTAGGGGTCCCTGCTTGGTGGGAATCCTAGTTGACATGAGAAAGGGATACCCAGCTAGCATCTATGCTGTCACCAAGCCCCTATGATGCACAGTGACCCCGTGCGTAGAAGAGAGAGAAGAAAACAGTGTGGAAAACTTGTTCCTCAAATATGGTCCTTGGAGCAGTGGCCTGTATCTCTCCCTGGAGTTTGGAGGAAAATGCAAAATCTCAGGCTCCAACCCAGACATACTGAATGAGAACCTGCATTTGAATAAAGTCCCCAGGGATTTTTGTGCACACTAAAGTTTGGGAAACATTAGTGTAATGTGATGATTCTACAACAGAAGTGATTTTTCCCCCACGAGGAACAATTGTCAAGATCTGGAGACATTTTTGGTTGTGGCAACTGGGGAGCTCAGAGACACTGTGGAACACAGGACAGTGCACAAGGACAAGCCCTGCCAAACACAGATGTATTCAGTACAAATGTCCCTAGTGCTGAGGTCCAGAAATCCCTGAAATCAAAGGTTGTATTAGGAGAAGGAAGAATCCATTGAGGTCTGTTCCTATCCCCATAGTCGTTTAAACATGAATTTCTACAACAGGCAAGGGACAACTCTGCAAACAGATGTCTTCTTCTAGCATTTAGTCCCAGAAGCCAGGAATGATGTCTTTCATTTCAGAGTAACATTAAAACCTAAATTATGAACAGATAAATTATCTTTGTTCCATTTCTTGCAGCAGCTCTCTTTTCTTCCTCTTTACCATGGTGCCCTCTGTGTATAGCAGTGACGATGCCATGGCCTATGGGATTATGGGTTAACTTAGCACATGGGTTTTTCTATGGCTGGCTGAAAGACGACTGCATTTGCTCAGTTTAGGCACCATCTACTCCAGGCACTTGATGGCTGGAGTGATCAACAATAATTTAAGTCATGATGATAGTTTTTGTCATAGGTGCTAAGGATCCTTTTAAGGGTCAGCTTATGAAAGAACCAAGACAAAAGCTTTGCTGGATACCTAATCAACCACCATCTTTAAAAAATTTTTCTTTTAAAAGTTCTAGTTTTTATCTTTTGCTGGAGATTAATCCCAGGGCCTTGTGCATGCTAGATAAACTGTCTACCATGAAGCTATATCTCTAACCCTATTTTATTCTCAATTTGCACATAATAATTATACATATACAGCATGATGTTTTGATGCATGTATCACTGTGTAATGACCAAATAATGTATTATGTATATCTATCACCTCACACGTTTATCATTTCCTTGTGGTACGACTGATCACAATACTCTTTTCTAGTTACTTCAGCATAATACTGCTAACTCTCATCATCCTACTGTGCAACACAGCACCGGGATTTAGTCCTCTTCTCTAACTTCATACTCATGGACCAGCTCTCTCAATCTCCTTCTCCCAGTCACATTCCCACCCTCTGGTAAACACTATTCTATTTGTACTTTTCTGAGATTAACTTTTTAGATTGTACAAGTCAGAAAGCTCATGTTTTGCATGTCTTTCTATCCTTGACTTATTTAGGCTGGTGTAATGTCCTCCTGGCTCATCCAGGTTGTCACACATGAACTGAATAGCATTCTATTAGACAAATAGATGGATAACATTTTCTTTATCCATTCATCTGTTGATTTAAACTTTGGTTGATTTCATCAAGTCTTGGTGATTCTTCTATCCTATCCCTCTTCCTTAAGTCCACTGTCAATCATAACTCATCATCCTACTAAAATATACTGCCTACTATTTTTCTGCCTTCAGTCTTATTACTCTCTTTATTCAATCATCAGTCAACCAGAGTAAACCTTCTGTAATGTAAGTCTGGTCATATCATTCCCTTGCTCAAACTTTCTTAGTGATTTCCTACCAACCAAAGGATAAATGTTAAACTCATTAGAGTAACACAAAATATTATCCTAATTTTATCTCCTGACATGCTTGTCTTTGAAAATCCAAATATCCAGTCATGTTTCTCTGAAAACAGTTTTCTTGAGTTCTGTACATATTGTTACCCACTTTTCACTTTTCCTAGGATACCTTAGTCCTCCAAGGGTCTACTTAGTAAATTTCTACTTATCTTGCAAATTTCAACTCAAACACTTACCTCTCCTGTGTAACTTTTCTGGATTATTCATATTCTGCTGCTTCTGTCATTTCTTAAGCATGCCTTTATTATATCAGTCATCAAAATTCATCTCTTTTTCTACTAGACTCCATGAAGACAACAACCATCTTTATTCTACTTGTGTCTCCATCTCCTGGCTTATGTTCTAATACCTATCAATAGCTCAAGAGATATTACTGAATGAAGAAAGCATTTTAGGAAGATGGAAATGGCAATGTTATGTGGAAGAGAGGGACCAAAGTAGTGTGTTCTATCGTGAGAGAGCAAAGCCATACAGAAGAGCTCCATGGTATGAGGAATCAATGATGACCCATATGTTTTTGAATCTAGAATGATGGTGTTATTGGAGGTGGGAGGAGAGAGAAAAGGAAAATCAGAAAAAGACATAGATTTAAGGTGAAAGGTAATTTTAAATTGTTGATGGGCTATTTGTATAGACATATTCAAGATGTTGGAAAGGTAGGGGCTCAGTAAGGGCACAAATCATAGCTCAAGGCATAAATTTTAGAAGGAGTTCCCTGGAGGCTGAAAGCGAGACAAATGAGAATGAGTGTCCAAATAAGATAGACAGGAGGAACAAACAGTGGATAAACATTAAAGAATAGAACCTTTGTGGAATATTTTAGGTGGCTGGGAAAAAGAAAAGAGATCCCCAAAGGAGAGATCTGTTGGAAAGGCAAGCATGAAATGGAGACAGCACTCATACTGGACAACTAATGAAGGACAAAACCTCAACGACAGGAAGATGGTTAACAGCCTTAAATACAAAAGAACAAATAGAATAAAGATTAGGAAAAAAAAAAAAACATTGAGTTTGGTAGTTAGGTGGTCCCTGGTATTCAAAAAATGGATTATTTTAGGACAGAAATACTAGTGATTTCAAGAAGACTGCAGAGTGGGAAAAATGAGGGTTTTGCTCTACTGTGAGCTTTAACAGTTTGAGCTTTGCTGCTGCCGAGTGAGGGCCCTGCAACTGGAGAAAATGAGTGACCCACAGACCAGACCAGTGATGTTCTGAAGATGAAGAAGAAAGGAGACTGTCTGCCTGGGGTTGAGCTTCCTGACAGTGTTGTTGGACCTGCAGTCAGTGGGGCAGAGCAACAGGGGGGCAGGAGCCATTCAGAGCAGCAGCTCCTACAACCACTTCTCCTTTTGCAATTCTTTTTTGGTGCTGGGGATTGAACCAAGGTTCCCACAAATGTTAAACACATGTTCTACCACTGCTACCACTGAGCTACACCTTCAGCCTCTTCCATGAGCAATTCTGATCATTTTTCCTTTCTAACTAGAACCAACTACTTTGGGGGAAAATTAATTCCATACATTTTCATGTTTTTTATAAGCATTGGCATTTGGAGAAATGCTTATTTACTTGACTCCATGCTACTCGTGGTCTTCAAATTCTGATGGTGCCCCACTCTGAAGTTTATCTTTTCCAAACAAAAGGGCACTAACTTACTGTTTCTGTTTCCATATGGCAGCTCCCAGCCACCATTCCTTCCATTATTTTCCTTAGAAGTTGTTTCACTTCCTTCTTGACATGTGGTAATTGGAAGCTTTCTAGCTGCCACTGAATAATAGTCACAAAGAAACAAGGACATTATTTTCCTTAGTTTTCAGTAAGCTTCTCCATTACCATGTTGGAGAGGAAAAGAAATGCCAAAGAAATTTTTTTTTCATATTTTTATTCATTCATTATTTATTTTATATTAGTACATGTTTGCAGTATATAGTGTTTACTTTCCTTGTGTGGAGTTGGTACAGGTACATAACACAACTTAATTCTTTTTTCATCCCCTTTCACTTTCCTCCCTCAATCTCTTGATCCCGTTCCCGTTTGAGAAAGATGTATCTATCTCCCTACTTCCTACTATCTATCTTTTATTTTGCTCTTCATTTATAATTTGGGTTTCTCGTATAAGAGAAACCATGTGATGTTTAAGGTTATGTGTCTGACTTATTTCCCTTATATTATGGTCTCAAGGTGCACCCATCTTCCTACAAACAAATCAAGTTTAGCTGGATAAGCAAAGGATGTTTTCACACTCTCCTTTCATCCCACATGGACTGTGCAGTTCCTTACTAATATCTGTTAACAGAAGGCCAGGACAGGGGCTTTAACTGTAGGTCCATATAGCCTTTCTTTTCTGTTGACTCGCCACAATGCTTCATTTTTGCCTGCTTCAGATTTATTGACTTGAAAATTTAAATCTGAATAATCACTCTGTTTTTTTCTCGCTTTTTTTTTTTTTTTTTTTTTTTTTTGAGACAAGGTCTCACTATGCAGTCCAGGCTGGCCTTGAACTCACTTTGTAGCCCAGGCTGGCCCAAACTCCCAGTGATCCTCCTGCCTCAGCCTCCCAAGTGCTGGGATCACAGGCATGTGCCATCATGCCTGGCCTACTCTGTTTTTAATCTTATTTTATTCTTTGCTTTCCATCAGTTACCAGTTTCCATCAGTGTCCATCAGTCACCTGAAGATAGGTGAAGCTAACTGACAGAGAGAATACTGCAGACATTTGGGAAGCGCAGAAGCTTTGTAAACAAAGCAGCTGCCCCGAGCATGAAGACTTAAACATCCCTCTTGGGTGCTACAGGACTCGCAGCCCAGGAAGGCACAGTCACTGCATTTACCTTTTCTTTCCAAGTGTTGACCCACAAAATCCATATCAGAAATAACTTCTTTCGTTACTATGTAGGTGGGGGATGAAAGCCCTACTCAAAGGACTTCGTGCAAACCAAGCGCCCACATAAACTCACAGTGCCAAATAACCCTCTGCTGGTATGTTTACTCCAAAACCAACTCTGAAATGGTGGAATCTGGGAGATGTTAACCAAAGACAATATGAAGCTAAGTCACAAGTTGATAAATAGTTTCCTTCCGACCCAGTGAGAAAGATGCAGTAATACAATGCCAAAGGGTGATCAGGTCAGCACTCTTCTTTGATGATCCATGATGGGGAGACGTGATGGAGAACGGAAGGTAAATTCATAGGGTGATACCACACAGCCAGCCAAGCTGTTATACTTCTTTGCAAGGTATAAAATGAATGCATCTGGCTGACAGTATGCTTCCCTCATGACATAAAATTAAAACAAAAGGTCCTGGGCCGCACATGGCCTTTAGCTTGTCTTGTACGTTGGTGTACAGCCCTTTTCTTTATGAATTCTTGAAGTCCCAGGAGCTATACCTATGCTTTCTTGTACTAGTGAAAGCAAAGCCAGATGAGCAGCAAGAGGAAAAGCCATGGCCAAGTTCCATGATTCCAGTTCTGATATTTGTTTCTATGTTTGTTCAACTCTTTTCATCAGTGCAAAGAATAAGTTCCTCACAAGATAATTATGTGGTTTGGAAATGAGCAATCTTGATACAAACATGAAATACATATTCTATTTTACTACTTAGGATCTCGAGTGTTAAAATATACAGATTGGGTAGTCAGCTAAATATAGGCTCAAAAGGAACTTGTTTCTTTAAAAGGAAAAGAAAGGGGGAAAAAAAAGAAAAAAGACAGAAAAAAGCTATGTCAGACATAGCTGAGGACCAACAAAATAAAGAAATAAAATGTCCCTCATCAGTTCAGACCAAGACTGAGGACATCTACTGGGATCACAGAATATTTGAAACAAAATTACATGACTATGTAATTATTTAGTTAAATTGTCATGTTAAGTAATTATTTAATTATTTTAAGCACAGAAGGTGACAAAAGGCCACTAAACCCACCAAGAACTATCAAGCAGGTCTTTGAGGCCTGCCTTAATAAGAGGCAAAACATTTTCTCTAGTCAGTATTTTCATGATCTGTGGGTTGCATGGCTACTGTTCTGCTCTTTAGAATCATTTATGTTCTTAACACAAATAGAACCATCTCATCCTTGTTTATATAAACAAACAGCATACAAGTTCCATTTTGGAATTTAGAAATAGACGAAAGATAAGACTCCAGCTAGCTCCAGGCCACACCTTCACAAATGTCAAAGCAACAAAGCCCAATTAAATGCTGCTTCCCCATATGTGCTCTCAACATGTGGAGTAACGGGGAGGGGGCTCATTAATTCAGCTGGGACACATTTCTGATGGTGTTATTACGCTCTGCAGAGTCACCATAGTCTGTAAACAAAGTAGAATTTTACATCCTGTTATGGATCACCAATTAGCTCTGCCAGCCTGAAAGAAATGGATCCTGTTTACTCTCAGAACTTCGTTCTGTGTTCGGGTTTTATAGGTCAAGTGGGTTTGTGAAAGAGGAGAAGAAATGATGTGGGACAAATTCCAAGAGCATCAGACCACACGTAGTATTTTGCATCCTCTCCGTCACCCAGTTAGGGCTCCCAGAGAAAAGCGACCTTCTGATGCAGCAACCCTTGTCTGACACCCACTTCTGTGTTTCCTGTTTTGTTCTGATCTCTCCTCTGCCTACCCCATGCTGTTTCTGTTTTCTTTTTCTTTTTTTTTTTTTTTGTTGTGGGCACTGGGGATCGACCTCAGGACCTCGCGCGCCAGCAGGCGCCTGTGCTGCTGAGCAATATCACCGGCCCTTTTTTCGTATGTGGGCTCCGGGAGTCGAACTCGGGCCCTCACGCTTGCCGGGCAGGCGCTTATGCCGCTGAGCCATCTCACTGGCCCCTGTTTCTGTTTTCTGCATCACCTGCGAATCTCCTTCAAATTTCCCCTTTAGAGTCAGATTGGGTTTAAATTCCAGTGTCAACTGACCTTCTCTTTAACCTTGAGCAAATTACTTAACATTTCTGAGCTACTGCTTCCTCCACTGTGAGATGGAAATAATGTATTTCATAAAGTGGTTGTAAGCATAAGATATGCAAATGCAGTCTGTAGTATAGATTCTGGTACACCTCAGGTTTTCTATCAGAGCTAGAGTTGAAAGTATCCTCCTAAAGCTATCAAATTATTCACTACATAGTAAACCTGTAGTAAGGAAGATTCTCAGTTGAGTATCCTTTTCCATGGCTTCACTCTGTTGACTGTGCTGCCTTTTCTCTACTCCTCTGGTTCTTGCACTTATCTGATTGTTCCTGCTTTACTACTTGCACTATTTATCCTTTCCAATTGCCAATGTAGACATATTGTGGGCATCCCCGTTTTTAATCTCAAACAATGACACCCAATCTGTAGTTCCAAGCCCAGGCTCTATCTTCAGGTAAGTCTCCACCACCACCTTTACTATAAAAATCTGAACCTGGAGGGTGTGTCATCACCATCTCGGGCTCAGTGGGTTCACAAACAAGAATGTTGTATTGTTAATGTCAGTCACAAAGTAAAAACACTCAAATATCCATCCACTCATGAATAAATAAAGTGTGATGTAACCATATAATGGGATACTATTCAGCTAAATAAAAGTATGAAGTTCTGATATTTGTCAGACACAGATGAACCTTGAAAATAGTATGTTGAACAAAAGAAGCTAGTCAGAAAAGACCACAAACTGCATTAATTTATTTACATGAAATGTAAAGCACAGACGAATATATAAAGACAGAAATCAATTAATGGTCGCTTGTGGCTAGGGTAGAGGAGGTTTGTAGGGAATGGGGGGTGACTGGTAATGAGAATGGAATTTCTTTCTGGGGTGATGAAAATATTCCATTACTGACTGTGGCAATTGTTGCACAACTCAAAATATACTAAAAACCACTAAAGTATATGCTCTAAATGGGTGAACTGCATGGCATGTGTATTATATATTTATAAAGCTATCCCTTGCAGATGGAAAGGGGACCAGGGAACCAAGGCAAGGAGTGAGGGGGAGGGGATGGGGAAATAGGTAGAGTGAAGATACACCACATACAGGATCCTAATAACCTCAATGAATGTGGACCTTATATGCTACAAACATGAACTGAAATTAACAATATCAACAACAATGGAAAAGGGGAATGGAGAACTAGATGAAGACAGAGGGCTGGAAGGGGAAGTAGATTAAAAAAGAAACACCCTGTATTATGTACATGTGCCAGCTCCCCGATGATTGTAAAATGCATGTACTGCAAACTTGTACTAATAAAATACAATTTAAAAAAATAATGTTAGCTGGGTGTGGTGGTGCATGCCTGTAATCCCACCCCTCTGGGAGGCTTAGACAGGAGAACTGCAAGTTTAAATCCAGCCTGGGCAATTCAGCAATTTAGAGAGACCCTGTCTCAGAATAAAAAATAAAGCAGGCTGGGGATGTAGCTCAGTGCAAAGGCCCAGGGTTCAAACTGCAGCACCACAGACTCACACACATGCACACACACACACACACACACACACACACACACACACACAAGTTGGACACCCTATTTACTTGCCACATAAAAACTGCAGCATCGAATCTAGCATCCACTGCAAAAGGGATGCAGGGAAGGACGATGTTTTGATGTTCTAAAGAGTAATAGTGGGATCTGGAGCACTATTTAGTGGCATTATGGTTAAGGATATTAGAACCCTGACTCATCTCATCTAACTTCTCCATGAAGTTCATGAGAGGAATATGGGGAGATTGTGCTGCTGTGTTAATGCAGCTTAGGGCAGAAACCCCATTTCAGAACTCTGCCAAGCTGGGCTGAGACACATGGCTGAGCCCAGTGGTTCTCCAACTGGGGTTCCCAGACCAGCATTACCACCAGCACTACCAACCTGGACTTGTTAGAAGTCCAAATTCTCAGGTCCACTAACACTGAAGGAATATGATGCCATGGCCTGCCAGGGGTTCTGATGCAGGCTTAAGTTTGAGACTCACTGCTTTAGTCTAAAGCTTAGGGGACCTGGCCAGACCCAGGTCTCAGGATCTCAGTCACCTGGCCATGTCCCTGATATAGGAAGGAAAAGGAAACAAAAACAATGTTTTTTTTTTTTTTTGTGGGTACGGGGGTCGACCTCAGGACCTTGAGCGCCAGCAGGCGCCCGTGCCGCTGAGTGATATCACCAGCCCAACAATGTCGTTTCAATGCAACAGCGTACCCATCACCTTTGATGTCCCATTGTACATCATCCTGCTTTTCATTTTTGCTGTGGCCATTACTGTAAGTGTGACTGGCGGTATATCTGGAGAGCAGCTCATTTCAGGTATACCTGTGGTCTCTTGATTTGTGTCCTGGAGTTTTTCACTTTGCTGTGGGAGCCTGCTCCACCATTCTACCACATGTGCATATCTGGAGTGAGAGGATTAAACCACCTCTGAGAAAAGGGTATGGAACTCAGGGAATAAATACTCCTGAGTTCAACATCTCAGGAAGATGATTCCAGAGCACATTCATATGTTCCCTGCTTAACTGAGCTCCTGCTGTGCTCAGCCCTTGAACTGGGTTTCTCTCCTTCTCTGTGTACTTTCTCAACCCTCTGCTCCTTGGGATCATGCCCCCAAGCAAACTATCCTATACCAGCTCTGCATTCAGGCTCTGCTTCTTCAGTCACCGAAGGTAAGTCATGATCTTTATGAACACGGGCTACTAAAAGCCCCAGCATTGGACCAATTGCATCTGTTTCCCTCTTCTAAAAGAGGACCCAGGAAACTGATGAGGACACTTATCCTAGGTGAATAAGGGGAACTAAGAGCTGTGTTTCCTCCTCATCATCACCATGGTGGACTGATGCATGATTTTCAGTTAGTGTCCTAAATAAATTTGTAATTTGTCTCAGAACTAAAATCACATACAAGATATAAGTAAAAGAAAGAGTAAGGGGGAAAAGGGCTTGGAATGAGAGTCAAGAGTTCCAGCTGTGTAACCCCAGGCTTTGCATTTCCCAATGCCAACCCCTGTAATTTCTGGCTCCTGCTGCATGCAGCTCTGGGAGTGAGTGGTTTGGTCTTCTCATCTGTAAGATGAGAGGCTTAGACAAGAAGCTACCACAAAGTCTCCCCCAGGCCCAACTCTCCCACATTCTGTCTCTGGAGAGATGTGCAACTGACACAGTGTGACAAACCACAGGAAGCAGGTCAAAGGTATTCTCAGATTCAACCTCAGACCAGGGTTCCACCTTGCCAAGCTGAACTCTGCAGGGAGGGCCTGTGCTGTGAGTGATCAGTATTCACCAGTCCTGCACAGATTACAGGAACATGTGCAACAAATGTGTCTTTTTCCACAACAGGAAAACAAATAAAGTAACAACCTTCCTACCAGAGTATAGCTCTATCTACCATATGAGAGGAATGAGGGATTGGATATTTCTTTGGGGACAATCCCATTTTCTTCTACTGATGGAAAACAAGGTTTTGGACAATCATTGGTGCTCTCAGAAGCATCCTTCTCCTTTCTCTTTATTACTTTATCATCAGGGACCTTTGTTTCTTTTGGGAGCTTAGGAAACTTGCCTGGTTGCAGCTCAAGCCTCTGCAGTCTCCTCCCTGCCCTCCTCTTGCTCTGCCTGCCACCTCCCCTCAGGTCATCAGTCCCTTCCTTGATGGATGGCTCCTCCTCCTCCCTGCTCAGTGACTGGCCCTCCCACAGGACCTGGCTCTCAGGTGATTTAATATTTATGTGACCTAAGGCTGCAGCACTGTGGAACTCACTGTGTTGTTAGACATCTCTGTCTCTCAGGCTCTGGGGTGGCTGTAGGACCTCTCGTAGATGTGGGGTCTGCAAAGAAAGAGCACAGTGAGACACGCTTCTGTCTCAAACTACCTCTCTGCTTCAGTGCAGATACTGGCAAGAAGGTCATTCAGGAGGCTGACTAAAAATGTATCTCCAGAGACAAGAGACTGGCTATGCAGATTGGCCTCTGAGAGACTCTGGGGAGAAGGAGAGGTACAGAGAGGATTGGCTGTAGAAGGCTCCCATCTCTTGTGGTCCTCAGCCCCTCTTCCATCCCCGCTGCCCAGGTGGGCTCAGGAGCTGAGCAGCAGCTTGTCAAGGCAAGGAGCAGCAGACCCTCTCTGCCAGATGTTCACTGCCTACTCATCTGTCTTTGCCACGCCTGGTCCCACAATATTGCTCATGGTGGACCACAGGCTCCTGAGATAGGCTGGGGAACACAGGAAGGTACCTACCTGACCTATCCCAATAGCTTCAGGGGACAGCCACATTAAAACCAGATCAGCAGATGAAAAGCAGTCCCTTTGTTTGTCTGTAGGCTTGAATCCACCATCTCCTTCAGTGACTCCCATGCATGTGTGGCTAGGATGGGAGGTTAGCAAGCTGCCCCTCAAACCCATTTCCCTATTCTAGACTCACTCAGTGAAGGAAGAACCCATAATAGCCACTCCCAGAAGATGCATCAAATCCACGGTGGAAGGAAACCATGACTAATTAATCATAGCTAAATGCATGGTCTCCTTCATGATAATCTGTCATAAATGGAATCACCAAGTGCACTCTATGGGAAAAGGCACAGCGATCACAACATGTGCTAAGTCCAAGTCTGAGTGTCAATGGATGGTGGTGCTTAAATCAGCCCGAGTCAGGCCATGGGGGGAAAAGTGCAGCTCTGCCTCAGACAGGGTGTCTAACTTCATTGGGCCTCTGTTTTCTCAAAATGGCAGCAGCTACTCTGTAGGTTTGTTCTAAGGATTATGAAAGTCAATACAGCCTTCGTCACCATCATTACTATCCTGCTGTTGCAGCAACACAGTGGGAAGGTGGGGTTATGGTCCTGAGACCCACTTACGCCTGGCCTCTCCAGAGGATGCCCCCACTCATGCTGTTAGTATCTGGGCTGGGAATGAGTGCCTCTCAGCCAAAGCACTAACCAATGAAAGTCTCCTGTGCAAGGTAGAGAGGGATTGCTGCCAATATTCACCAGTTAGTGTCCACATAAGTGACTTAAAGGAGTCTTAAGACAGAGCTCTGAAGACTCCAACTACCTCCCCACTCCCAGATCTAAACTGCATGCATCCCTTTCTTTTTCTTCCCATTATGTTCCTCGGGTGACTGGTTGGGACATAGGGTGACCAGGCTGCAAGTCACTGCATGCCATCCATGATTCCAGTTCAGAGGCCCTGGAACACCATCTGTGATCTCAGCCCTGTTAGGTGGCCTTCATGTAACTAGGGAGTTCATTTCTTTGGAGTGGAAGTGATACTGGAACTACAAGCTGCCAACATAGCTAGATCCTTCCTGCATCAGATTGTTTGTAAACCTGATCACTGATATTTCTTCCTATTCCTGTATGTACACGAAGCTACTCCAGCAAGAAGTGGAAGATGTTTTCTTTCCCTCTGAATGTGGGCTGGGCCTATAATTTGCTTTGGCTTGCATAAGAAAGAAGCAATGCTGTGCCAAGTCTGGGACTGGGCCTCCACAGGTTTGCCCTCTTGCAACACTTGAGAAGCTGAGCTACTAGGTCAGACACCACAGGAGAGGAAATGCCAGCACTCCACGACTTAGATGACCTCAGCCCTCAACTGCCTACCAGCTGAATGCAGCCACAGGAGGGAGCTCAGGCAAGACCAACAGAAGAATCATCTGCTCAACCCTCCCAACTGCAAGAAATAATAAAGTGCTGTTTCCATGTATCACATTTTGGGATAGCCTGTTACGCAGCGATAGAGAACTAACACACTCTTGAATCCCCAGGCAACACCCAAAGTCAATTCACTGTCCTCAGGCTTCCATTGTCATGCTGCTAAGATCATTGAGAACTCATGAGCTCTCAACTGTTAAAGCTGTGGAGGGAACAACCCACAAGAAGGCAAAACACAGGTACGCAGTGTCATTACTTAATTAGCTTGACACAATTAGAACAGCAATTAGCTTTGCGCAGGTTGCCCCTTCGTCTCTTGAGTCACCTAGAGCGCTCCTTCAGCATCAGTTCTTGAATTTCTCTGACTTTTCTGATCGTACTTGTATCTGAGCTCTAGTTTGTGTGTTCTCTACTTCCTTGACCCTCCAAAGATTTTGAGCCTAGATGTCATATCCACACACGCCTAGCTCAAAGCTGCTCTTCATGGCTACTAAACACCAAAACAGGAGACTTTTCCTGAGCTCCCACTGAAGGAAGTCATTTGATCTCATCTTACTTCTGCTTCAATTCTTAATACTTGCAGTCATGCTCTGCTGCGAAACAGGAGAGAAAAGAGAAACAAGAGCGTTATAAAGAGCTGCTAATTTCCAGTTACTCCTCAATTTTTTAAATTATACACATGCGGAATATGTTTCTTACAGAAAAATTATAAGTCACACACTAAAAATATGGTAGTGGGGTTAAACCCTTATAATTCTGCCACTTGGAGAGTAAATGTTTGGAGATTGCTGTTACAGCTTTTTTCGCTCAGATTTAAATAATTACAGTGAAAACAATGTGATCACGGTATACACACTAATTTTCATTTTTCTTATTCATTTAGTATATTGCAAACAAATCGCTGCGTCAACACACATCAGCAACATCATATTTAATAAGCCAGAAGCAATTTACAGCCTCACAGTTTTCTACTATGTGGATGTACAGTATCACCACATTTCATTCAGTGAATCCCCTGTTGTTGCGCATGTATTTTGCTAATGTTTTTTCCATATCTTAAACACTGTTGCAGATAACATATACATGAATGTTGGCGGTTTTGTGTATATTATTCAATAATTCAACTATCCCCTATCATTATACATTTAAGTTATTCCTACTTTTTCAATAATTTAAGGAACACAATCTTCTTTTTCATGCATCTTTGAAGTTTCAATAATTATTAAGGGAGCAAGATTTGCATAGTTGGCTAAAATTCAAAATCATCTTGAACTATGAATCACAAGATGGCCAAGTATATTGACAGATCTTCTGTTAAAAAACCAACAAACCAAAAAACAAAAAACAACAAAACAACCAACTTTCTAGCGTTAAAGGACTTGCTTGGCAGGCTATAACTCTCGGATACAAACTCCAGGTTGCCTTTTCCCTATTCTCCCTAGTCAATCACTTTAGGGGTAGTGGCCCAAATTGTTATGTAGCTTCCTGGAGGGGAGACAATGGTAGTAGCGGATGGATGCTAAGCCCCCATCTAGGGCTGTGCAGCTGCTGAATCTGACGTTTCTGTGTGCTTCACCCACTGCAAATGACCTTATCCAGTCAGTTTCTGTATCCAACAGATTCTCCCTCAAAATGTGCCTACACTGTTCTTACCTATATCCTGGTAACAAGCTTCCGGAACTTCTTGGACCATCACAATGGTCCCCCACTGACACTTGAGATTTCAATCACTTGTCTTCCAAGACTTCTTTTTTTTTTTTTTTTGTGGGTACCGGGGGGTCGACCTCAGGACCTCACGCGCCAGCAGGTGCCCGTGCCGCTGAGCGATATCACCGGCCCTTTTTCCGTATGTGGGATCCGGAAGTCGAACTCAGGCCCTCGCGCTTGCCAGGCAGGCACTTATGCTGCTGAGCCATCTCACCAGCCCCCAAGACTTCTTAAAACCTGAAATTTGCTACTTCCCTGCTCAAGTGACAGCAACGGTAACAAATAAATGCACTTTCCATACTAGGCATTTTTGTCGAATGCATAAATGAATAAATAAACATTTAACCAGCAATCACTATATGTTGGGTAGTTGGCTAGGTACTCAAAGATGAAGCAGCCATAGTTCCTTGTCCTCTAGAGACTCAGATCTGGTAAGGAAAACAGCAAATAAGCAATCAGAGAATAATGCAATGTGGTTTTCAGTATTCCAGAGTTAACTAATTACATGTGGCCAAGCAAAGCTATGCTGGGACAGGTGATTTATGAGTTGATTCTAAAAGGAAAAAGGCATGTCTGGCAGAGGGTAAAGAGAGTCCTTATCCCTGCTTCTTTGTGCCCAATGGGGAGACCACCTTTCCCACCTATTCTGGATGCTTGTTAGTGGATACTAATGATCTATCACATCACATCCATCCCCTATGCCCTGATTTCAACACAGATATGAA
The DNA here is from genome assembly GCA_028451465.1 of Erethizon dorsatum. NCBI lineage: Eukaryota > Metazoa > Chordata > Mammalia > Rodentia > Erethizontidae > Erethizon > Erethizon dorsatum. Next base: position 28,197,981 of record CM051826.1, read on the forward strand.
GGCTAGTTCTCTGCAAGCTGCCAGACTCCCATATCAAGAGGTCAGGGTTTCTGCCAAACCATATGCAGATGCAAGCTGGATGTGCAGGGGAACTAATAGACTAGAGTTATGGGGGCAGGTGGCTCATTGAGCCAGCCTCCAATGGGACAATCCTGAGGGACATGTTAGTTGGTATCAGAGGGTCCTCAGAAGGGGTGAATTCTTTTTTTTTTTTTTTTTATGCAGGTACCGGGAGTCAAACTCAGGACCTCGAGCTTGCCAGGCAGGCGCTTATGCCGCTGAGCTGTATCACCAGCCCAGAAGGGGTGAATTCTTGCATTGACAACCAGCTCATCCATTCTTTCTCTGACTGGTCTTCTCATGTCCTGTCATATGCTTCACACTCCACTACCTCTGCTCCTTGGATTCTCTCCCAAATAAACTACCTGCAGCCAAGACTTGTCTTAGATCTGCATTTTGGAAAACCTAAACTAAGAAACATTCTATACTGTTTGCAATTCTGGGATCCTAAGGAAAACTGAAGGCTCGATTTTAGAACAAGGGAGCCAGAAAGGAAAGAGAAAATGATTCCATTTGGGATTTAAGCTCAGCTCACCCTTGCCAGACTTATAGTCTCACCTCATACAGACTCCAACTACCCTGAACATGCGGAATCCTAGTGTGAGCTCGCCACCTCTGTGCTGCCTGCCCTGGAGGGGTTTGAAGACACTAGAGCAGCTCCCACACAGCTCTGCTTAATGACTTTCTGGAAGAAATCAGAGGTGACATGAGCACTGTGGAGTATCACAATGTGCCAGCTCTGAATTCTTGTGCCCTGGGCAACTCAGGAAGGACAGGACAGATGGCAACTGTCAGGTCTTTAATTGCACGATGTTCCTCAGAGATGGTCAGGGAAAGGCTGTGCTCACAGCTTGGGTTCTGTCCTATCACAAGCAAAATGGAGAAGAGGAGGGGGCATCATGGCTTCTCACTCAGCCCACCCTCCTCATTGGACTTTGCAAGTCCTAGGTGTGATGCAGATAAGCTTTGTCACAGGGTTACAGTGATAGCTGACTGCCTGGGTGGCAGGTGGGGAATCAGAGGACATGTCCTATAGGCCCAACAGTGAAATCTCCAGGAAATGGTCCACCCTAGGCCATACTGGTGACATCAGCATCTAAACCCTCCAGTGTGCCTGTCTTCTCTTCACCTTCTCCCCAGAACAGCTTTTCTTGTGCCCAGTTAAGCTCCCAGCACCCTCTCCCTATCCCTCACTCAAATGAAGATTACTTAGGCAAAAAGTACGTCTCTAAGGACCAAAGTCATAAATAAAGAAACATCTGGAGTTAGCTAACATATCTTGGTGCTTCATGATTTTATAAGTTCCATTTGCATATCTCATTTGAACCTCCAAGCCAGGCTATTTGGTAAACATATTGTGACCCCCATTCTATAAATGAGGAAGAGGAATTTCCAAGAGATTATATAACATACTGAAGGTCATCAAGCTAATGAAAGGTGGCGTCAGAGAAATGTGCCCTCTGTTCCTTGTGCTTACTGGTGAAATTAATACCTGTTGATTCATGGGTAAGATTCTATTTTCCTTGGGAGAGAAGTATGTTTTGACTCTAGGTCCCTGTCATAAGAACCATTCCTAGATGTCAAGGGGGAATTCCATGGATCCCATACCATCGAAGCCTTGTTCCATTCTTCCTGTCCTCAAAGGCCTGGATGTTGAGGAGCTCACCAACAGCACTAAGGTCCCCTGCTCTGAGTGCTAAATGACCTTGTATGTAAGCATGGAGAATTCTCACACATTTACTCACTTATCCACTTGTTCACTGACCCTATGCTGCTGGCACTTTTCAGGCTCAGAAATAAATCTCAGAGGGAGCACCAGGCATCTAAATAGAGATGTGCAACATATAATGAGTTTTCTACTGAAGAGCTGGACAGAGCTGTGGGATTCCAGAGCTGGAGCCAACCTGTGAGTTACAAACTCATCATTATTTCTGAGGAGCCGGGGTCCTCTTCCTGGTAGCCTAAGAGAAGATATTAAAGTGCCACCTGTCACCACCACTGGGTAAAAGTTTAACAATCCTGTAGTTACTAGCTGGGCCAAAGCCAGTATTCCATCAACATTTGCTCAGAGCAGTGGGCTGAAATGATGCTTCAAGGACTGCAAGCTAGGCTTCTAAGGAACACCCTAGTCCTCCAAAGGCACCATATACATTTCTGCCTCCCCCAAATGGGTGTCTCTGATCTACAAGGGCAGCCAGACCCAGCCAGCACTCCAGCTTGGTTTCGGCACCAAATCTGAAACCTAGTCCTGCACATCTAGCGCATTTCTGCAGGACAGTGACAGACATGCTGTGCTGTAGTCACCTGTACCCTGTTAGGGGAACCTGCTTAGCACATGGCCAAGTTCAAGGGAGATGGTTCCCTGAGAGTCTGATATGGATCTTAATTTTCAGACCCCAAGGGCTAATGCTTGTGTAGTCTCAAGGAGCTGTTGTTTTTACTCACACTTCTGACATCAAATGTGTGTGTAATTTTTTTTCTCACACTAACCAATTCTCAACTCTCCAAAGAGCAACAGGGTTTTTAATAATTCAATTTAATCTTGATACTAACTACCTCAGTCCCATACCACTGACCCCTCTTGAGACTCCAGTTTCCTGTCTCTGGCCTCTTATACTTTGGACCAGCTGGCTATAAGTGGGGGATTTCCAGGATCCCCTCTCCTGGCTCTCAGTCATTTGCTAGAACAGCTCACAGAACTCAGGAACACATTCTACTTACTGTTATCAGTTTATTGTAAAGGATATGACTCAGGAACAGCAGAGGGGAGAAGGTATGGCGTTTCCATGACCCCTCAGGGTGTGACACCCCCTCCAACATTTCCATATGTTTACCAACTTAGAAGTTCTCTGAATCCCACTATTTGGGGTTTTATAGAGGTTTCATCACATAAGCACAAGAGTTAATTCAATCTCAGCCCCTACCCTGTCTTTGAAGGTTAGAGGTTGGGGTTGGAGTTTCCAGGCCTCTCATTGAGGCTCACTAAAAGTAACCTCCTAAGAACAAAAGATGTCCCTATCACCTAGGAAATTCCAAGGGAGTTAGGAGCTCTATGCTAGGAACCAAGGATGAAGACCAAATGTAGGTTTGTTATTGTGCCATACTCTGCAATCCTTTGCTCCTCACAAGACTCTTCCACATGGACCAAAGGAACCCAGCCATCCTGCCATCCTGAACATCACTGCAACAAGCATAAATATTCCTTGTAATGCAGGTCCAGTCCCGGGTCCCCAAGTGACACTACAAGGGAGTCATTCTTGCACTGTTCTCATCACACTGGTGGCACCAAGAAGCCAGCCATGCCTGGTCAGCTGCTGACAGGCAGGTCCTGTCCATCAGAAGACTACTGCTACTGCCATCTCATCTGGACACGGGCTTTTCTGGGCACTACACTGGCCATCAGACTTCTACCTTAGCTATCCAAGAGACAACAGCACTGAACATTACCGCAAGCTTCAGGGCCAGGGCTAGAAAAGCTTCCTATGGAATATCATGTGATGGGCTACTCCATCAAAAGTCCCCACTCACTTATTCATGGCTTTTCTAAAGCAATTACCGTGGGCTAACAACTGAGGTGATGATGTGAAGGCATCACCAAGGTCTGTGTTGGTATAACACATTCACTTCACTTTAAAACCCTCTAACCCAGGAGAAGCCAGCTCCCAGCTGAATTTCCAGGGACCCCAGTTTGTACAAACTGAGAAGGTAAGCAAACCTGGGCAGGAGCAAGGAAGGCAGTCTGGAGGCTCTCTCCCTTCCATCAAATATGGCCCATACCCACCCTGCATCACAGGAGGAGGGAGATGTCAGGGATATGTTTATTTACAATTGACAAAGAACAAAGGAGCCTTTTTAAAAGTTTTGGGAGTCCATGGATTTGAGCCAAGCCCTGATTACAGTGCATGTTTATTCCTGAGTGTCCAGATAAAGAATTCATCATTTTACCGAGAGGGACGGACAAAAAGCAAATTGTCCCCAGTCTACGGTACCCAGAGTGTCAGAGAGCTGGTATGAAACCAGAAAAAGCCCACAGATGACTCATCCAGCTGGGGGAAGGTAAACACATTATTGTCTTTCCATTTTTCTCCAGCCCCAGTGCTTCTGTCTGTTTGCACCAATGAGACGGGTAACGTCTTAATTAGGATTCTCACTTGTCTTCACTTTTCAAGAGAGGTGGAGGGAGGATAGCAGGGCTTGGATAATTGAATCCATAACTCCTTTGCTTGTAAGTGTGCACAACTCATCAACGAGAGTATGTGTGCTCTGCAGAGAGAGAATGGGTGCCAGGGGGGAGGGAGGAAGCAAGAGAGGCAGAGGAAGATGGATGATTAGGAAGAATGGAGAGAAGAAAGGAAGTGACTGAGGTCAGCCTGGCAGTAAGTGTGTTTGTGAATGAAAGACACACAGAGTGGAGAGGCAGCCACTGAAAGCCTGTATTTGTGTGCAGAGCTGGGAGGATCAGAGGAAGGAGGCTGAGAGATGACAACAAGAGTAGAGGTTTGTGTGTGTGATAAACAGCTGAATAGGGAAAAAGAGGGGACTAAGGAAGTGACCTAAGGAGAGTGTGTGTGTGTGTGTGTGTGTGTGTGTGTGTGTGTGTGTGTGTTTGAGGGAGAGAAGGGGAGATGAGGGGAGGGGAGGGAAGAGGAGAGGAGAGGAGAGGAGAGGAGAGGAGAGGAGAGGAGAGGAGAGGAGAGGAGAGGAGAGACAAAAGAGAAACCGAGACCAAATGAACTTTCTGCGAGTTCTGTAACAGAAAAAGACGGGAGGAAAAGGAAGATGGAAAGCTTGTGTGCGAGGGAGAAAGCAGAAGAGTGTGCCTAGCTGGATTGTCTGCATGTGCACGTGTGTGCTGTGATCCATGCACTCAGTTCCTCGTGCCATCTTTTCTATTTTAGCTGTTCATTGTCTCTCTTCATTTAAAAAGTAATATGGTACATAGTTATTAAAAACAGGAATAGAGAGACTGTTGAAAGGAGGAAGAATCACCCATAGGCCTACCTCTCAAGAATAAAAGAAGCACGCTTTGCACTTTTTTTCCCTTTAAATGTCACTGTAAATCCTACTAATTGGACTTCAGAATTCAATGGCAAAATTTACCTGAGGTAACTTACATGAAGCATTTAGCACAGGGTCCAGCTGAGCGCAGGCAGGCAATAAATGCCGTGGTTAGTTTTTGTTGTCTCTTTTGGCCTCTAGTCTTCTGAGGAAGAAGCTTTTGCGAAGGAATATATTATGTTCAATTACAGAGTCAGCCAGATAATCACAAATTATGAAATCCTTGCCTTTTAAGCTTCCTCCCAATGCCTTGGGGACAGGAAAGCCAACTCCACATGCCTGGGGTGCAGCCAGCTTAGCCCAGGTGAGGATACCATGCAGACAGGACTCGTGGATGGGGGGACTCTCCCCATCACCTCAAGGACAGCCAGCCAGATCTTATGTGTAAAACATACCCTCCCATTTCCAGTTGTTTGCCTTCAACTTCCAATCTGCCATTTTCCGAGACCACACATGTCCAAGAAGAACTTCATGTTATTTCTATGTGCAAGAAGATCTGTCTTGGGGTAAAGATCCGGGATCGCAAACATTCAGAGCTGTAGACCACGATCTCCAGCCCTTGAGTACACAGAAGATCAAGCCCAGCCTAAATTTCATTACTTTGAACAGATAATAATTTTTCAATCATCTTAAATGATTTGATTGCTTCCTGAATTGTTTCTTGTGCCCATGTATGTTGGTAATATGGGCAAGTATGTGGGACCCGAGTCTTTTTCTTTTTAATTTTTCCTGCAATCAGGAGCTTTCTTTTAACCTGGACCACAGAGAAATTCAAGAAAGATGACTTGTGTGTATCTGTGATTATGACTTTTCAGGGAGCGCTGTGGAGCACCTCTAAATTCAATCTGTCCTCTATCTTCCCTGTTTGTGATCTTCCTTCTTTCCCTCCCTCCCCTTTCTCTACTGCTGCCCTCGGAATTCCAGGAGACGCTCTCACCCTGCCATCTTCATAACTATTTACACGGTGCTTGATGACAGTTCTTTCACGGGCTCTGGCATCGTCTCCCCCAGGTGGAAGGGATGTGAGCTTGAAATTTTTTTTTTTTTTTTTTTTTTTTTTTTGTCTTTTTGAGACAGGGTTTTACTATGCAGTTCAGGTTGGACTTGAACTCACTATCTAGCCCAGGCTGGCCTTGAACTCACAGCCATCCTCCTGCCTCAGCCTCCCTAGTGCTGGGATTACAGGCATATGCCACCACACTCAGCTGAGCTTGAATCTTAGGGGATGGTAACAACCCCTTTCCACAGCAATTCTGTATATTACAGGTTGTTTAGATGAGTTGGTTCCTCCTCCCCCAGTTTCCTGAGTGGTGACCATAGGACCATGGTCTGGCTAGGCAGAGTACCCCATCCTCCTGAAGTTGGTTTAGCTTTGATTCAATCTAAAACAGGTCAGCAGTCAGAATCCTGGAATGTTTGCTGGAAATAAAAGGAAAAGCTTCGCTTTCCTCTGGGGTGTTGAAGTACAGGAATGATGCTAGTTGGGAATTGCCAGGGGAAAGAGAGGCAGAGAGGCAGAGGGAGAGAGAGAGGCAGAGGGAGAGGTACAGGGACAGGGACAGGGACAGGGAAAGGGAAAGGGAAAGGGAGATCACTGGAGTGCTTTGATGCAGCTGTGCCTGAATACATTAAACACAATGAGCCAATATATCCCTCTTTTTATAACCTGTTTTAAGTTCGTTTTCTCCACTCTGCAACACCTATGAGTCCAGACCAGAAAAGCTGGTTTGGCGAAAGCATGATGGGATTTCCTCTTTTCCCCACTAACTAGTTCTCTCAGAATGTATTAATGAAAACAGAACAATAAAAGCTGTAATATGAGCATATTTGTTTTTTTAATTAAGCTTATAGGTACAATTTAGATACACACAATGATCACATTCATCATAGGGAATTTGTACCTGTGCATTATATATCTTCGTTTCTCTTATTTTCCCATTTCCCTCTCCTCCCTTCAATCCCTATTCCCCTCCTTATTTGCAAAGCTTTGTTTCCATGTTATCCTTCTTTTCTCATTTTTTTCTTTTCTCTTCCTTCCTTTCCCCCTCCGCCCTTCCTAGTTTCCCTTTCCTTTTGAACAATTTCTTCCTATTTCACAATATCTATTATACATTTTGGTCCTTATTTACTCTTTCAGTTTCTCACACCAGAGGACAATGCAGTATCTATACATGTGTGTCTGATTTATTTCACTTAAGGGTATGATCTCAAGGTGCATTGATTTACCTAGAAATGTCTCAAGTTTATCCTTCTTTATGGCTGATTAGTACTCCACTGTATTAAAAAAAAATCACAACTTTTTTTATCCATTCATCAGTTGATGGGCATTTGGGCTCTTTCCAAGATTTAACTATTACAAACAGTACTGCTACAAACATGAGTGTGCATATATCCCTGTGGTATGATGCTTTTAATTCTTTTGAGAAGATACCAAGAAGGGAAATAGCTGGGTCAAATGGGACCACTAGTCCTACTTTTTTGAGGAATCTCTACGCTGATTTCCACAGTGGTTGCACAAGTGTACACTCCCACCAACAGTGGAGAACGTTTTTTTTTCCTGCACACCCCCGCCACCATTTGTTATTGGTTGATTTCTGGATGATAGCCATTCTTTCTGGAGTGAGATGGAATCTCAGCATTGTTTTAATTTGCATCTCTTGAATGATCAGCGATATTGAACATTTTTTCATATATTTATTTGCCATTTGTACTTCCCCATCTGAGAAGTGTGCATTCATCTCAGATGCCCATTTTTGGATGTAGTCTTTAAATTTGGGGGGTCTGATTTTTTTCAATTCTTTATATGCTCTAGATATCAGTCCTCTGTCTGAGAGACAACTGGCTAAAATTTTGTCCCACTCTGTGGTTGTCTCTTCACTCTGCTGATGATTTATTTTGCTGTGCAAAAGCATTTTAATAAGATGAGATCCCAGTTGCTGATTATTTGGAGTATTTCCCATGTAACTGGGGTTTTGTTCATGAAGTCTCTGCCTACACCTATGTATTCAAGAGTTTTACCTATTCGCTCTTCCAGCAGATTTAGTGTTTCTGTTTTAATATTTAGATCTTTGATCCATTCTGATTTTAGTTTAGTGCATGGTGATAGACATGGGTCTAGTTTTAGTCTTCAGCATGTGGAAAGCCAGTTTTTCCAGCATCATTTATTAAAAAGGCTATCTTTCTTCCAGTGAACATGTTTGGCACCTTTGTCAAAGATAAGGTGGCTGAGTGTGTTTGTAGTTGTTTCTGCAACTTCTAATCTGTTTCGTTGATCCTCAGGTCTGTTTTTGTTTGTTTGTTTGTTTTCTTTTGTCTTGCTTTTGCCAGTCCCATGCAGTTTTTATCACAGTAGCTCTGTAGTATAATTTCAAGTCAGGGATTCTTATGACCCCTGCCTTGCCTTTGTTGCCCAGAATTGTTTGTGCTTATTCTAGGTCTCTTCTGGTTCCAAATGAATTTTAGGAATGTTTTCTCTAGTTCTGGGAGGTATGCTAATGATATTTTGATTGGGATTGCATTAAATCTGTATAGCAATTTTGGGAGTATGGCCATTTTCACTATGTTGGTTCTTCCTACCTAAGAGCAAGGGATATCTTTCCACTTTCTGATACCCTCTTCAATCTCCTTTTTCAGAGTACTGTAGTTTTCAACATATAGATCTTTTACTTCCTTTGTTAGATTGATTCCTAAGTATTTCATTTTTTTGATGCTATTGTGAAAGGTGTTGTTTCCCTAACTTCTTTCTCAGTGAGCTTGTTATTTTTGTACAGGAATGTTATTGATTTTTGAATGTTGACTTTGTATCCAGCTAAGTGACTGAATTTTGTTATTAAATGTAGAAGTCTTTTGGTGGAGTTTTTGGGTCTTCTATGTAAAGTATCATGTTATCTTCAAACAATGATAATTTAACTTCTTCTTTTCCGGTCTTTATTCCTTTTCTTTCTTTCTCTTGTCTAATTGTTCTAACTAATGTTTCCAGAACTATATTGAATAGGAGTGGTGATAGTGAACATCCTTGTCTTGTTCCTGATTCTAGAGTGAAAGTTTTCAGTTTTGGGCCATTGAGTATGATGTTGGCTGTTGGTTTGTCATAGATGGCTTTTATGATTGAGATACAGACCATCTATTCCAATTTTCTGTAGGGTTTTTTTATGAATGAATGTTAGACCTTCTCAAATGCTTTTTATGCATCTATTGAGATGATCGTGTGATTTTTGTCTTTGCCTCTGTTGATATGGTGTATTACATTTATTAATTTGCATATGTTGAACCATTCCTGCGTCCCTCTGATGAATCCCACCTGGTCATGGTGTAAAATCTTCTTGATAATTTGCTGCATTCTGTTTGCCAGGATCTTGTTGAAGATTTTTGTGCTTGTGTTCATTAGGGAGACTGGCCTGTAGCTCTCTTTTTTTGGTTGGGTCCTTCTTTGGTTTTGGTATCAGGGTAATGCTTGCTTCCAGGAATGACTTTGGGAGTACTGCTTCCTTTTCAATTTCATTAAAGAATTTGAGGAGTAATGGAATTATATCTTCTCTAAAATTCTAATAGAATTCAATATTGAATCCATGAGGAACTGGGTTTTTCTTTGTTGGTAAGTTTTTAATTTCATTTTCAATTTCATTGATATTATGTTATTTAGAATTTTTATATATTCTTGATTCAACTTTGGTAATTCATATCTAGGAATCTGTCAATTTCTTCTGTGTTTTCCACTTTAGAGTAAAGGTTCTCAAAATAGGTATCGCATGTTCTGGATTTCTGCAGGATCTGTTGTAGTTTCACCCTTTGCATTCCTAACTGCATCAGTTTGAGTCTTTTCTTTCCTTTTTTTTTGATAAGGTTGGCTAAGGGTTTATCCATTTTATTTAATCTTTTGAAGAAGCAACTCTTCAATTCATTGATTCTTTGTATTGTTTTCTTTTTTTTTTTTTTTTTGTGGGTACCGGGGGGACGACCTCAGGACCTCACGCGCCAACAGGCACCCGTGCCGCTGAGCGATATCACCGGCCCCTTTTTCATATGTGGGTTCCGGGAGTCGAACTCGGGCCTTCGTGCTTGCAAGGCAAGCGCTTAAGCCGCTGAGCCGTCTCACCGGCCCTGTATTGTTTTCTTAGTCTCAATTGCATTAATTTCTGCTCTGATCTTTGTAATTTCCTCCCTTGTGTAAGGTTTGGGCTTGACTTGCTCTTCTTTTTCTAGGAGTTTGAGGTTCAGCATTAGGTTGTTCATTTGAGCTCATTATGTTTTCCTGATACGAAAATTCATTGCTATAAATTTCCCTCTTGGGACTGCTTTCATTGCGTCTCATAAGTTCTGGTGTGTTTTACTGGCATTATCATTTAATTGTAGATACTGTTTAATTTCTTCTTTAATTTCACTGTAACCCGTTGGTTGTTCAGTAGGGTGTTATTTAATTTCCATGTTTTTATGGAGTAATATGAGCATATTTGTTCCAAGGTTCTTCCTAACTCTACCCCTCACCCCAAATCTTTTACATGTGTGCAGAATATACCTCCCAAGATGCTTGTACCCCCACTCTTTTTTCAGCACCTGCTATTTCCTGTTTTCTAGTTTTCAGAGAACAATCAGGAAGTACAGGCCAACAAAGTATCAATAGGACAGAAGGTGGATGTTCGCTTTATCTAGAAACTATAATTTCTTAGCCAGTGGTCAGTCACTGAGATAACAGTGACTGATAATCCTGCATACGTTAATTCTATAAATTTGACATCCCATACATGTTTAAAAATCCAGCTCATACAGCGTTGGAATGAGTGCAAATCCCTCCTAGATTCTGACAGCAGGTTGACTCGCAGTGTCTGTGTTCGGTAGTGCAGAAGCAGCTGGAACTCTGTGTTTTTTTAGGTCTATTGAGAGACAGCTGGAGGAAGCTGCACCAGGGACCACTAGCTAGAAGGACAGCATCTAATGTGGGGAGCCCTACCTTCTTTTCCATATACCGTCTTTGAACACAGCCCATTGCAATTTAAAACATATCCTGACTATAGAAACTTGAAGACTAAGATGAGAAAGCGTGCTTGTATTGCATCCTAAAAAATCCACTGGGCACTCTTTATTAAAACATTATTTTTAATTCATCAATGTTACCACTACTACCACTATTATTATTAGCAGAAGTATTTTTGAGCGTGGCAGGCTTTATTTTCACAGTGCTACTGTCTGTCAGCAACACTGGGCCCAAATGTCCTCAAGATGCTTCTGTCACTCCAAGTGGCTCTTTATCAAAAATCTCACCTCCTTGTAGGTGGCCCATCTAAGAGCACCCTCTCCTCCACTCTCCACTCTCCCTTCCCTGCCTTATCTGTTTCTACTCCATCAGACATCTCTCTACCTGACCTGCCTCATATTGATTATCTGTGTACTACCTGTCTCGCCCCTCAAAAATATAAGCACCATGAAAGAAAGTCTGCTTCATTAAAATGTAGTTTTGTTGAAATATTTGTTAAATAAGTATTTGTTGATTGCTTTATCTTTTACAAAACACATATACACAAGTGTTTACTACATAACGGGCCAGCACTTCACATCTATCTATCTATCTATCTATCTATCTATCTATCTATCTATGTATATGTCCATGATTCATATCCTAATGGACTCTACAAGATGGGTGCTGCTACCTTTCCTGATCTGGAGGTGCAGAAACCAAGCCCTGGGAAGGCTAAAAGTTGGCTGGGGTTCTGCAAGTGATAAACAAGCTTTGGAGTAACCCACCTCCCACACACACAAATCTGGCCACAGAACCGCAATCTCACTGCCTTGCCTTATCGGGGCAGGGCTATGATTATCCCTCTCTAAGGACAATAAGACTGAAGTCCATTGAGGTGAGGGACCTGCACATGCGCCATGGTGCTGACTACCTGGTCTCAGACCCAAAGTCCACGACCCAATTTCCCAACCCCCAAAAAGAATGAATGAATTTTTCACTTATTAAAATATATGCCTATTTATTTGTATATGTTTGTTTATTTTTTGGTACTGGGGAGATTGAACCTAAGGACTTTGCACTCAGTTACATCCCCAGTCCTTTTTAATTTTCTTTTTTGAGATAGTGTCTCACTAAGTTGCCCAGGTGGGACCAGAACTTGTGATCCTCCTGCCTCATTTTCCCAAGTGCCAAGATTATAGATGTGTGCCATTATGCTTGGCTCTGTGTTTTCAATTTAATAAAATTGTGTGTGTATTTGTATGTTATGCTTCTGGAATAAATCTGAAGAATTTCAACTTATTTTCTCACAAGGCTATACAGTACCCCCTCCTTTCAGTGTCACTGGACCTATACTCGATTTACAGCTCTCACTGTTGGCCAAGATTTCACCAATGAAAGAGACTGAGTTGCTTCTCATTCCTCTTCTTAGAAGAGTCCTGAGGCCTCTCTAAGGTAGAAACCTAGAGGGTATTTTGGTAACATCGTCTCACTTCTCTGATGGGAAACTGCTCATCAGGGAGGTGAAATGTCTTGCTAGTGAGCAGCATAAACCCAATCGTGGTGTTCTTCCCAAATCACACTAATTCAGGCTGCCCCATATTAGTGTGTGTTCCCTGGCATTCAACCTAGCAACAATCCCTTATCTTGGATGGACTTAGAAGTGAGATAATTACTACTCTGGTCTCTGACCCTACATCCCAGGTTTTAAACACTTGGCTTTTACATTCATATATCCTCAACACCACTTATTTGGACACTAATCTCTAACACATGGTTTCCTTATACTTTTTAGGTGCATTCCAGCTCTAGGGTTCCTCTTGCTCCATTTCACAGGGTTACAATGTCCACGGGGGTGTAAGAGGAAAGACACAGCTGGGCATTGATACTAATAAGTAGGTAGTTTAGGGTAAGAAAAAAAGGCATTGAAGTTGTATTTTTATGGGAAGATACTCTTCCTACCATCTAGTTTACTATTCAGAATTCAGTGTCATTGATTATTTCCCTAACAGTTCTACCCTGCTGGGGATGTAAGTTAATCCAGGGGCTATTTGCTACTTGCAAGGAAGCTCCCCAGTCTGGGATGCCAGGAAGAGAAAGCATGGCCTGTATTCTTAGCATCAGTAGTTCAATGAACTCATGGGTGGCTACTTTGAGCCTAGAAGGCCAGGGGTTTCACACAGAGGCTTGGATCCAAAGACTTCTCATCATGTTCAATGTACAGTGGGGAAATATCCCCGAGCACCTTCCCCTCTGGGACCAACTAACAGAAACAGTTCAAGATGGGGAAAGTTGGGGCCCTGACCCAATGGGGGGCCATATCATTATGAACGATCCAGTAAATATGCTTAATCCAAGACTACTCTATTCGTGATCAACTGTAGGATTCACTGATTGTCGATTCCCCATTCTCAATTAGAAGTCACAACACTACACCGCACACAAATGAATGCACACAGAACTCACGTCTTGGAAGTAGGAGTGAACTGCTGAGTGTATCTACCTCTGGAAGGGAGGAGAGAAGACACCAGACTTATGCTGCCTTCTGTGCCATATTTAAGGATTCTAATTATGCTTCACGTGGATTTCTAATCAATAGATCACCAAGTCTTTGAGAATGGGATAGGGACATTTTAGACAGTGGCTCTTCCCCTCATTGGATTGTCTTTTTCTTTTTCTTGGCACTGTTAGCTAGAGATCATGTATAATCATAGACTTTCAGAGCAGGGATGACTCTTAGAGACCATCTACACCCAACCTCTTTATTGTCCCATTGAGAAAGTGAAGCCCAGAAAGGGAGTAATTTCTTGAAGTTTAGCCCCACAAATCAATGTCTCTCGACATCAAGGATTTCTTTTTTTTTTTTTTAACATGGCACTTTCTTACAATTATTTTGTTTCTCCAGACTAGAAAACATAAGAGTAGATGGGGAAGATTTATTGTCATTTTGTTTCCTAATTCTCTCTTTTAGACACTCATATGCCTTTTCCCTCTTATTGTTTGGCATAAGCTTCCTGCAACAAGAATGGGCTTGATTCCGTCTGATGTTTCCACCTAGAGGTTGTTCATGCCCCGGAATTGGGGGATGGAGTCCCAGATGGAGCTGGCCAAGGAGATGACCATTTCTGGGTCACCCAGCTGCCCAATACCCTCGGGTAGCTGCAGCAGTGGGGAGGGTAACCTAGTTTGCTTAGGAAATATTGTGGATGTCCCAGTTTATCGGCTGCAGTCCTAGAAAAGTATTGACACTGTCCTGTTTCTACAGTTCAACCTGCCAAAACCTCGCTGCCCTTTCAGCCTGAGAAACTAAAGCACAGGACCCAGCATTCCTATTCCATATTTGGCCCCTGATTTGCCCCCATGTCCCACATATCTCTTTGGGGGCAGGGTTCTAACCTGGATCAAGGGTATTCTGACATGTCAAAGTTACCACCTGAGCATGATGGCACATTTCTATTTTCAGGGACATTCAACTCTTAAGGGATAAAGAACTGGAGCTAGGAGCTAGCTATTCTGGATTTGCCACAAGGTTGGTCAGTTTGCCTGGCTATGTGCAGAAAAATTGGCAAAATGAAGATTTTGGCCAGAACCAGTGAGGTGAGGAGAACATAGGGACTAGGTAGGCAGGTGATTGGAAACCCTGTTCTGGTTGTGCTACTTATTAGTCACATCACATCATTTCTGTCTCTCTTTGAGTTTTGGCTTGTTTGGGCTTCGTATTTGTGAATCAGGAATATCCAAATATAATAGAGTGGCAACTTGGAGAGATTTTCTGAGATTTCAAAGTAAACCCAAAGTCCATACCTCATAGATTTGCAAAATACAGTACCAGCTTCTCCACCTTGGACTCTAAGAGGTTTGCAGAAAAATGCCAGGAGATGTGTGAGGAGGTAGGATGGAGGGACAGAATCACAGCTGGTGTGGCCTTTATGATTTATTCCCCTATCAGGAGCAAAACTGCTTCCTCAAGGCCCTACTTCCCTGCCCACCATCCAAGGATATTGCAGATTTCCTGGGCAGAAAAAGCTTCTACTCACCAGGAAGCTGGATACCTCATTTTGTGTGAGCTCCACAAGGGCAGAGCCCCCGTGTGACTCCCCACAAACCTGCCATGATTGGTACAGGCTACAGTACCCAAGAGACGCTCAAGAGTTATTTGCTGGGTGAACAAATAAATATGAGCTGTTTCCTTTTCCTTCCATGCCAAAGACAGTTCACAGATAATTCTGATGCAGTTAAGTGCTGCATTATGGGGAATGGAAGGATGTCACAGACAGGAAATAAGTCTTCCCTTGTATATGGGCATCAGATCCGACAGTCTGCATGTGCCAGTCTGACACACTTACATAAATCTCAGGTGGGATAAAAACCCGACACCAAAGCTGAGAAGAGCTGCAGATGGGTGGGAAAAGTTCCCAAAAGACTTGGGGCCAGAAACTTAGAAGTGTGGTTCTTCTTGAGCTGTCACTTCCTCGAAATAGGAGCGCATGTATATGCTACTGGGTAGACACTCTGAGATGTCAAGGATCCCCTCAGCCATCTCATTCGGAATAGTCCTCTTTTTCTCGTTGGCCTTTTGAGGTCTGAGGTTTGTATTTCAAACTATAATAAACAGTAAATCTAAAAATGGGTGCATTCTCTGGCATGAGAGTTAGATGTCAATTAAATTATTTTTAAAAGGAAATGAAACCCAGGTAGAGTGAGAACTGAGGATCAGGAGACCAAGTCCTCTCACTGGGGCACCTGCAGCATAAGGAAAAGATCCACGAAGAGGGCCTGACTGAGGAGCTGCACCTTTGGAAGCCCTGGATCAGGAGAGCAAAGTCTACAGGTTCAAGTCCCAGCCTGGCCACTAACAAGTATTTTAACCTTAAGCAATCCTTTCTCACTGTCTCCGGTTCCTCACTAGTAACATAAAGGTGACTGAATTTGATGGAAGCCAACTTTCCATTATTCTTTTGTTTTGTTTTTTGAGAGAGGGTCTCACTATGTAGCCCAGGCTGGCCTTGAACTCACTATGTAGCCCAGGCTGGCCTCTTGGCCTCCCAAGTGCTGGGATTATAAGCATGTGTCACCATGCTTGGCTCTATCATTCTCTGGTTTAGGAATTATTTTAAGATAAGCTAATGAAGTTTAAATAAAATTAAAACAGTGTGAGTTTTAAAGAACTCACCTTGATCTTAAAGACAGATCTAAGAACAGATTGGAATTCCAAGTTTCTCTGTAAATTTCATTCAGGCTGGAGGTATACTCATGATGTCGCCCAGCAGGCTGGCCTCGAACTCAGACAGATCCTCCTGCCTCAGCCTCCAGAGAGCTTGGATTATAGGCATGCACCACCACACCTGGCTTCTAGATAAAAGACTTAGGAAATATTTGTTCTTGTGGGTATCAGGCGCAAAAGAATGGTTAACTGGACCTGGAAATATTTTTTCCATAAGTAATATCAGTGAGTCACCTCTTTTCTCCTGGTCCAGCTTTCTCCCTGTCTCCCTAAAAGCTTTGAATGTTCCCCCAAAAACCTAAAGAAAAATCTCAAAATTAATGTCTAACACAAACATTCCACTGATGTTCCCTGCCCAACTTACACTTTAAAGAATGAATGTAATTCTACATCTTTACTATGAGCCTGAGTCTATTTTGTGCTGCTATAATAGAATACAGTACCTGAACTGGGTAATTCATAAGAGAAGGAAATGTATTCTCCCCCAGATCTAGAGACTGGGATGTCCAAGGTCAAACAGCCAGCATCTGGTGTGGCCTCCTTCCACGCATGACGGAAGGGCAAGAGAAAAACACAGTGTCTTCACAGGGCAAAAGAGCAGAAGTGAGCAAACCCACTCCCATACTCCAGCCATCTGTGAAGACAGAACCCTCACAACCCAGACACTTCCTATTAGGTCCACTTCCCAGCACGGTCTCACTGGGCATTAAATTTGCAACACAAAATTTAGAGAGACACATTCAGCCCATAACAGATTCTGAAAATCTTTAGGTAAGATACTTGATGCCTGGAGTCAAAAAGAAACCGGGCATTTTACATTTGGATCAAATTACTTATAAATAAAACGAGTTGCCCCCAAGTGATCAACTATGCTAGACTATATCCCTAAGAGAATAGCTTATTACAAATTAATTAATAAAATTAGGCTTTCAATTCTAGTGTAACTGAAAAGGAATCACATGTCAGGATCTTAAGTCCTGAGCTCTAGTTCTGATAATAGTTTGTACTGGACTATAACCCTACAAGAGATACTAATTATAACCTCTGAACAAAAATAGGAGAAAAAATAAGCCCAAGTATTTGAAAGCAGTACAGAAAGATCAAAAGCAGCGAGAAACTGGGGTAGGTTTGACCCGAAGAAAATCATGTCTGGTTAGATGTATATTTATATTACTTTTGTTCCAAGTCCACACGCCAGAAAGTACTTAGAATTCAAACAGGAAGCTGAAGTATAATTGGCCTGAATCAGAGAACAGAGTTTGCTACTGAAAGGGGCTGAAAACTGAAACAACATTCTCGAAACGAGGGAAATACAAAAAAAGTGAAACCCTCAAAATCTGCACATACACTATTCAAATCTTTGGCTGACCTCTTACTAAAAAGAGTTGGGAGGGAAAAGTTGCAAAGTAGAGTTGGGAAGAGAATTCAGCCTCCTCCCTCTCTTCCTCCCACTTTACCTCCTCTATTTCTTCTCTAACACCTACCCCAAACACAAACCCTGGAGGATCACAGACTGGAGAACTAAGACTATTGCTTCTCAACTTCCGTGAGACAGATTTTTCGTTAGCATCAAGGATATCTACAAGGCACCCAGAAGAGAGTCAAGATAAAACTCACGTTTGGGATAGTTTTCCTCACTGTGTCCAGATAAATAATTCTATTCCAGTCTCACATTAATTCACTCATTCCCTGAATGAAAATTTATGTGTTAAAAATTGAGTATTCACTTTATTCCAGAATGCTAGAGACACAAAAGGGAAAGAACCACTTATTTTCTCTTCTGAACGTATCTTTTTTATTTTTTCAGTGCTGAGGATCAAACCCACACTGTTGCATATGCTAGACAAGCACTCTACCACTAAGCTACACCACCAGCCTTTCAAACTTTCATCTTCTACTTACTGTTTTAGGCAAGCTACTGTTCTATGTACTTCCCCCTTTACTTAACTGAATAGATTCTAGGAAAGAATAGAAACCTACTGATACACCTGTGTCCAGTGACTAACAATATTGTATATACTAAATTAATATTAGCTAAACACTTTAATACATAATGAATACATATCTTATATTCCAAACATAGAGAAATGGAGTAATTTGGGTAATCATAAGACTGTTATTCATTTTTCTTCAATTTGTAAAAGGAAATAAGTCAGAAATGACTTATTTGTATGATTAGACTGCCAATTTTAAAAGAAGGCAATCCATAGTTTTCAATTCTTTAAGGGAAGCATGGGAAAAAAATACCTGGCCAAACAAACTGAAGAACTCCTAAAGACAGAGTTAAATCACGAAACAGAAAGTAATTTTAAAAGAAGTAAAATTACTTTCCTCAGAGATATTGGAGAGAATGTTACATTCATCCAATAAGAATATATCCTCATTAAAAAGAAATAAAGATTTAAGGAAATAAAACAAAAATCAGTGAAGAGTGGAATGCTAGAACAGACAAGACTGATAGCTGATGCACAATTCAGCAAACTCCAGGCAAAAGGCTAACAGATTAGAATTATGAGAGAAAAGTTAAAAGCTACTGCAGATAGTTTCAAAACCAAAGTATTCTGATAATAAAGACATTGAGCACCTTATGAAGATGTTCTTCATTCCTTCAAATATTCAGGCACTTAATAGACATTTCTGTCTCTAATATGTAGAGCACAATGTTCAGTTACCCCTCAGTGTCCTTGGAGGACTGGTTGCAGGGCTCCACTTGGACACCAAAATTCATGGATGCTCAAATTCCTCATATAAAATACCATGGTATTTTCAAATTACCTATGCACATCCTCCAGTATACTTCAAATCATCTCTAGATGACATGATACCTAATATGATGACAGATATGTAAATACTTGCACTGTAATGTTTAGGGAATAATGACAGGAAAAAGTCTGCACATGTTCAGGACAGATGCAATTTTTAAAAAATATTTTTGATCCACCGTTGGTTAAACCTGTGGCATAGAACCCAACTAAACAGAGGCTGACTGTACCACACATGCACTGGGGAGCAAAGCCAGACATAGTCCGGCCCTCGTGGAGCTTGTGGTATAGTAGGAAAAGTGTACAGTAAAACACACTGCACAGTTATTTTCTAGTACTTGTAGGAGTGACAAGGGTCAAGCAGGTAATGTGGTGGGTAGGCTCCAAATAAAGGTTGTGTAGTATCCTGGAAGAAGTCTGGAAGTCTGCGGCAGGACACTGCATGTAAGAACAGCATTCGTATGTGCGCACACACACACACACACACGTATGTATTTGACATATATATGTATTTGACATGGAGTAACTGTACAGATGTATGAGGTACAGTGTGACATGTCAATACATGTAAACAAAGTATATTGATTAGATCAGTGTCACTGGCATATCTAGCATCTTCTACATTTATCATTCCTTTCTATCAGCTAATGTGAAAGATTAAATTAATTGTTTTCAACCCTAGCTAACCTACTGTGCTATAGAACATTAGAAGTTATTCTTTTTATGGAAAGCAGCTCTACCCATTAACCATTACTGCCCATTCCTCTTCCCCCACTTCGTTCCCAGACTCTGGTAACCACTATCTTACATGAGAAGAGCATTCTAAGAAAAGACAACTGTTCAAAGGCCTTGTGGCTTGGCATGTTAAGAAACCAAATGAGAGAGACCCAAAATATAAATAATTAAAAGAGCAAAGTACAGGAGCCATGTTAAGAAACAGGGAGACAGTCTGTAGCGAAGAGAAGGGGATCTAGGGAAGGAGGGTGGGAGGCAGGGGGAATGAAAGAGACCAGGATTCCTCACATATATGTATCAATACTCTAGGCCAGAGGTAAGCACTATGTATCTCAAACATAGGCTACTAAAATTTTTTTAAAAAGAAACCAAAAAGAGTTAGTTAAGTCAGATCTTAAAAAGAAAGGACGGATAAGAATTAAGTGACTGTCAAGTATAAAAATCATATATTTTTAGTCTCCAAAGAGCAAATATAAGCTAATTCACAAACAGAGATTTGTTTTATATTTCTCACCTGTATAACAAGGTGTCAAAAAACAACAGAACAATGATTTCAAAGTGTTGAAGTTTAAATAATTTGAATCTTATTTTAATATGCTAAGGAAATAATTTTATTTTTAGTGTAATAATGACATTGTGGTTGTGCTTCTTAAAAAGTATCTTTATATTTCTATCTTCCAAAACTACATACAACATATTAACTATTTATGGAGGAAATTATATGATGTTTGGGATTTGCTAAAAAATAATTCCACGTAGGGGTGTGAGCTGGAAGAAGTGGGGCAGTTTAGATAGAATAAGAGCAGCTGAGGGATAAGCACAAGGATTCATCACGCCACGCTTAATATGTTTGCATATGTCTCAATTTTTCTGTAGTAAAAAGGCTTAAAATAAAAAAGTAATTAAACCTGGAATAATAAAGAAATTTGCAGAAGCAAACACTCATAGACTTTGCTAGCCAAATACTCGACCTATTGTAAAAAAATGAAAGGACACTCTGTCAGAAAAAAACTAAAACAAAAATTGAAAATAAAGAGGGAGGGCCGGTGATATCGCTCAGTGGCACAAGCGCCTGCTGGCAAGTGCGAGGTCCTGAGTTCGACTCCCAGTACCCACATAAAAAGAAAGAAAGAAAGAAAGAAAGAAAGAAAGAAAGAAAGAAAGAAAGAAAGAAAGAAAGAAAGAAAATAGAGAGAGAAGGAAAGAAGTGAAGGGGGGAGGGAGGAATGAGAGAAGGGATGGAAAAGTGACAGCAAACTAACTCACCAAAATAAAGAAAAATCTAAATTACTATTTATATTGTTGCTACAAAATGCATTCCATTACTTTTTTCAAGTATTCTTTAGAGTTAAAAACAAATAATAACAACCAAATGTACACATACACACACATACGCTCACATACTCTGTCTTCATTACTCTCTGAATGATGGGATAAAATACCCAACACCCATGAGTTAAAGGGGGAAAGGTTTGTTTTGGCTCACAGTTTGTAGACGTTTCAGTCCATAGTCAGCTGGCTCCAAGTCAGGATGCATGGTAGATGGGCATGGCAGAGGAGAAACAATTCACAGTGCAGCAGACAGGAAGAAGCAATCCTTCCTTCTTCTTTCCCTTTTTATTCCATGCAGGCTACAAGTCTATAAATTGGTGCCACCCACACCCAGGGCGGGTCGTCCCTGTTCAGTAAGTCCATCATCCACACCCAGAACTACGTAAACCAATTAGTGGACTAATCCAGTATCACATACCCATGACCTAGTCTCCTCCTAAAAGCCCCACCTATGAGCACAAGAGGCTTTGGGAGGGACATCTAGATAGAAGCCAAAACACACTCTTAGGCATCACTTAATGATGGGGATATATTTGACAAATTATCTTTATATGATTTCGTTCTTGTACGAATATCATAGAGTGTACTTACTGAAGTGTCACAGAGTGTACTTAAACTAAGACAGCTATGATGTCACTAGGCAAAATAATTTTATGAGACTGCCATCATATCTCTAATATGCCATTGACCAAGATGTCATTATGCAACATATGACTGTACAGTATATGTGTTCTATTCTATAAACAAAAAACAAGAAAAAGCAGAAAAAAGATTAAATGAAGATAAACTACATGCATACTATTAATGAGGAATCAGAACTGGGAATATTAGTAACAGGCAATATAAAGCAAAAAAATGTCAAAAGTGATAAAATAGGATCACAGTGTTTTGATAAAACCTATAGGCCAAAGTTATCATAGTCATGAATTTTTTTGAACAAAATTAAAAGGCAATGGAGAAACACTCAGGAAACAATTCAAAGAAAAACTTTGACAAATCCACAATTGTGACATAAGACAACTAATTCACTAGAATTTTTAAAACATGAGGAGAAAAAATACACAGAATATATAAATTATAAACAGTGAAACTTACAAAAATGAATAGACAAACAAATATAAAATATATTTTTTCAATCATCTATAAAGCATTTATAAAAATCAGTCACTAAGCCACAAAGAAAAGTTCAATAAATTTCTCAAGGTAGAATTAAAAAAGCGTTCAACCTCAAATCAAAATTGTATATTTACAAGTAATGGTCAAAATAATAGCCATCTAGAATTTTTTTAAATGCAAACATGAAACTCCTGTCAATATTTTTGTGTAAAAAAGGGAATTTAAGTGGAAATTATACATAATATAGAAAATAATAATTGTTTAAACTTTCTGTATTTCAAAATTTAGGAGATATGATCAAAGTCTCACTCAGAAGAGAAATTACAATTTAACTGCAGATGATAGAAAACAGGAATAAATAAAGAGCAGGATGGAATTAATACAAGCACAAAGAGAAACCAATTGCATATCATGAAAAAGAACAGATAATCAAAACCAAACCTAATTTATGGAAAACCCAATAAATTAAATGTTGGAAAAGCTGATCTTACCTAAGCAAGTGAACCCACAGAAACCCATCCAGCACCTGGAATGGCAAAAGCTATTGTGAAAACTTTCAATGAATTTTTAAAAACTGTTAAACTTTATGCTGAAAAATTCAAAACACTAAATAAAATAAACAAAATTAGCTCAGGAAATAATAAAGCTAACATATTGGTAAAAGATGATAATAAACAGAGGCCAAAGATCTACCTTCCATCAAAATCCACCGGGCACAGATCATCTGATGACTGAATTTAATCAGACTTTTTTGTTTGTTCGTTTTTGTTTTTGTTCTTTGTTTCTGAGACAAGGTCCTGATGTACAATCCAGGCTGGCCTTCAATTTATGATGCTTCTACTTCAGCCTCCAAAGTGCTGAAATTACCAGACTGTGCAAAACTTTTAAAAAATACATCATTTCTTCATTATTTAAACCACTTCAGAATTTAAAAAGGAAAAAAATCAGCCATTCTTTGAATCTAAATAATAAAATATCTTCAAACAAAATGTTTACAACTTTCATCCAGCTCTTTCATACTAAAACCAAGTAAGGATGTAGGGGGAAAGGAAAGTTTTGAACCAATTTCATTTGTAAATTTTTATGCAAAAAAAAATTAAATTAGGTAACTAACACCCAGTGTAGTAATATAATAAAGCATCAAGGCCAAAGTGAGTTTTTTTCTAGGAACACAAGGAAAGTTAAATAATGGAAAATCAAAATGTTATATAATTCACAACATTATAAAAATTATATAATCATTGCCTTAAATGCAGAAAAAAATCATATTTTAAAAATTCATTTCTAAAACAGTCATTTGTAATAACTTTAAAAGTCTTTTTTTTTTCATAAAAAGTCATTTCTTGGTAACTGAAAGCTTAACTTAATGATGACTCCCAAAAGACATTTCTAAAAGAAGTGCCTTTTAACACTATAATTATTTATCTTTTTAAAGAGGTCAAAATCTACATATTAAGTATAAAAACTAAGAAATAAATATGGAAATAGAAGAGGTATAACTATCATTATTTATAGATATGATAGTCTACTTATAAAACCCAAGGTGCTCAACTCAACCACTATGAAAACTAGTAAGAAAATGCAATAAAGAAACCAGATAGAAGAAAATACACAAAAATCAATAGCTCTCCTACACACTGGCAAAGTCCAATGAAGATAACTCCATTTATTTAGTAAAAAAAAAAAAGATAAAACACCTTGTAATAAACTCATAAGAAGTATCAGATAAAAATTATGAAAATTTTGCTCCAGGGGATAGAAGAAGGAAAGTCTGAATAACTGAAAATACATTACTGGGTAGAAAAACTCAAGAGGTATAAAATGTCAATTCTCCACGAGTTAAGCCACATTGAATTCCATTCAACCTCTTCTGAAATCTCATTGGGTCTTTTTTTAATACAACTTGGAAAAGTTGACTTTAGAAGTCATACAGAAAAGTGAATGGACCTGAATAACCAATAATGTTTCGTAAAATACTATGGTGACAGATTTTTTTTTTGCAGTTCCACAAACCAAAATGTACTACAGAACTCCAATTTAAAAACACCATGGAAAGATATAGAAGTACACATAATATATGAACGCATATATATATGTATATATTATATATTATTACATGTATTATGTAACATATAACAAATATGCAATATATAATATAATATATATATATTCTCCTTCTTTTTTCTGTGAGTACCGGGGGGTCGACCTCAGGACCTCGCGCGCCAGCAGGCGCCCATGCCGCTGAGCGATATCACTGGCCCCTTTTTCGTATGTGGGTTCTGGGAGTCGAACTCGGGCCCTCGCGCTTGCCGGGCAGGCGCTTAAGCCGCTGAGCCATCTCACCGGCCCTATATTCTCCTTTCTTATGTATAGAACAAAGTAATTTCCAGGTTCATTTACCTCCCACCTAAATATTGGAAGAAAAAATGAAAACATGTTTCATAAATCTGCAAAAGGGAAGATCTTCTTGAATATGACAAAGAAATTTGTCGCCAATAAAAAAAAGATGAACAAATTATACTTCATAAAAATTTAAAATTTTGATACTTTGAATCATGAAATAAGTTAATAAATAACCAACTATATAAAAATATTTGCAGCATATACAGGAACCGAAGTGTATCTACTACACCAAAGACAGATAAAAACCAATTTGGAAAGAAAACAAATAGTTGTCATTTTGATCCACAGAGCGGTCAGTTACAGTGCCATGCAGAGCTCACTTCGAACAGGGCCACCCGGAGCGGTTCACAGGTTTGAACTGACTCATAGTCTCTTTCCAGGCTTCCAGATTCCTCTCTTGCCTCTCTGTAGTCAATTCTCAGCACAGCAGTAAAAAAGATGTTTGCATCTTCATTCTTAATGGATTACAGCAATTCTCTATTCAGAGCAGTGCAGGAGCTGATCACTAACTTAGGAAACAGCAGGATCCCTCTCCCTGGTCTGCAGAGTTCCCGTGTGGCCTGATCCTTCTGCCTTTCTCACTTTGTCTTACCCTCCCCGACGTCATCACATGCTCTGGCTCTGCTGGTTTTCTCAAATCTCTGAATTCTCAAGAATTTTGCAGAGCCCATTGCTGCTGTGTGGAAAGCTTACTGGTACCACCTCAAACCCCTATTCTCTGTTCACAGCATTTGTATAGCTGCCCCCCCAAAAGTAGAGTACGGGTCTCCATTTAAATGCTACCTCCCTCGATCCCCGGTACCCCCCAAAATAAATAAATAAAAAATAAATAAATGCTACCTTCCAAGGGAGGCCTTCCCCAAAAATAATAGTTGAAGGAGGTGCCCCTTACTCTCTAGCTTAGCTCTCATACTGTTACCATCATAGCTTCTTTCCAACTTGCAATAATTTTATTTAACTGATTACTTGTTTCAGGATATCTTATCCCCTATAATATAAACTTCACTAGGGCAGAGACTTGGATCTGTCTTGTCCACTTTTGTATCTCAAGCAGCTAAAGGAATTATTTGTAGATTCTCAACTAAAATGTTGACAGAAAAAAGAGAGCAAATATTATGAGTTTGCTATTTATTAAAAAAAGTGGTATTAAATACATGGATTGCAAAAAACAGTGAAATATAATTTTTAATCTCTCATGTTGGATAAAGAAACAGTTTTTTTTCTTTCAGTGCAGAAAATTGAATCCAGTCTTGGATATGTCAGGCAAGTGCTCTCCCACAGAGCTATACTCCCAGCCCAGAAAGATTCTTAATATTCATGATTATTGAAGATATAGACAGAAATGTACTGCCATATATACATATATACTGAATGAACATATGCTAACCAATAATTTGAGAGTTAATTTGGCTCTTCTTAGTAACAAGCTAGAATCAGCTTGAATTGATTAGTTTACGAGAGTCCATCGTTATGCAAGTTGCAGTGCACGTTTGCAATACAGTACTCGGGAGGATTTCAAGTTTGAGGCCAGCATGAGCAACTTAGCAACTTAGTGAGATCCTGCCTAAAAATATTAAAAATTTTTAAAAGGGCTGGGGATGTAGCTCAGTCTGAAGGCCCTAGGTTCAATCCCCAAGACTGGGGGGATTAAAAAACCATAGTTAAATATTCAGTATTTTTTAAAGAGAAGTTGTTAGCTTGAAATTGCCTATGGTGGCAGCATTTATATCACGGAAATTGGCAAACACTATATATCAGATGATTATTCATGTTTGTTGTTTGATTGCCAGTTTAAAATCATACCAATGACTTTATCTATAAAAAGAAAAAATGGGCATAAGTATGATCTGGTATTCCTACATAAGTTAGTGCACAAGAAAAATATAAATTTAAAAAAATACAGACAACCTAGATGCCTAGATGCTCATTAGTAGGCAAATGATTTAAAAACTGTATTCCATTTTATAAAATAGCCATATAAAGAGAATGAGAGATTTATAGATACAGTCAGGACTTGCTCTTGCATAAACAAAAGAATTGGGAAAACATCTGTAATGTTACTTCATTCTAACAAAACTATTTTTATAGTTATTTCTATGAGTTTGGACAAGGTCTGCAGGCCAAACTGGAAGGTAATTATCTCTTAGGACCGATATAGGGGTAAGAGAGGAAGTGGGGGGTGGGTTTTGCTTCTTAATTTATCCATTAATAAATGGTGTACATTTTCAAAACAACAGCAGATGTTTTAAAAATATAATCTTAAATAACTTTTGGATTAAAGAGATTATCAAACTGTAATTACACGCTATTTAAAAATCATGACAATGAAATAAATACATAGGAAAAATTATGGAATGTGGCAAAGGCTGTAATAAGGAGGATATTCATAGCTTTATATAATTTCATCACTAAACTGAAAGCATGATAATAAATTAACTAAGCTCTCAATTCATAATGTTAAAAATTAAACTCAGGGGAATCAAGAGAAAATGATTAGTGGATAAAAGCAGCAATTAATGAAAACCCCGCATGTTTAAATGCAAAGGTTCCAAGGAAAATACTTATTAGTTTCCTATCCACACAGCAGCCAGGGGTGATCTCTCTAACACATAAATATGATCGTGTTTTTCCCTTGCTTCTCCTCTCACTAAAATGAAGTCCAGAGCTGTCCTCTGGTCTAAGGCCCTTCAGGACACCTGAGCTCCTGTGGCCTCCTTTCCTCCCTCTCCCCACGCTCCTTTCATGCCAGACATTCAGGGCTCCTTGATGTTCCCCAAACAACCCAACGGCAGTCCAGCCTCAGGGCTTTGATTTTCTGCCTTTGTTGTTCATGACCACCCTCTCTAGGCAGCAGTTCTGACCATCCGGTATCCCCTTACCAGCACTATTTCCTTTCATAGAGTGTGCTGCTATGTAAAATTGTGCTATGCACTTGGTTCTGCATTTACTGTCCAATTCGTTGAGATGACATCAGTATCATCACAAATGCACAGACTGCATTTTGCTCAGTCTTGTAATTTCAGATCTAACACACTGCTTGGCATACAGTGGCATTATGTGAAGTTATATTACAGATCTGAATGTCTATCTGTCCCCTCTAGTCAAGATGGACTGCACGGGCCGGTGAGATGGCTCAGAGGCATACGCGCCTGCCTGGCAAGCACGAGGGCCCGAGTTTGACTCCCGGAACCCACATACGAAAAAAGGGCCAGTGATATCACTCAGCGGCACAGGTGCCTGCTGGCACGTGAGGTCCTGAGGTCGACCCCCGGTACCCACAAAAAAAAAAAAAAAAAAAAGATGGACTGCACGAGGGTATAAACTTTATGCCTATGGTAGGCGCAGCGGAGACAGCTCGCTGCTCATCCAGTGCACCCTCTTCATCTCCCAACACAGGAGAATTGCAGCTGAACACTCAAAGCCAGACATTCCCCATTCCCCAGCCCTTCTTGCTGCCCTCTTGTGACCATGCTCCTAGAACCTCACCTAAGGGAGATGAGTAAGAATCTTGCGCGCCATTTTCAGACTGAGCCTGCAGTATCTGGACCTGCTTCCTCCTTCTTACTTTCCTTTCCTAGAAGATGGAAAACTAACCCTAAAGCCCAGCTTTGGCCATGCAGATGAGGATAAGGCCTCATTCTTAAAATGAATTAAGATGGTCATCGCACAAAGCCAGGGCAAAGCAAATGCTTGCGTAAGGGAACATCTATATGCTTGATTTAATGAAGAGCTAAAGTTATTGACAAACCACTCTGTAAATTATTGATGATGCTTAAAGTATGACCACGTAAATGAATTTAGTTATCACTCACAAGAGGATAAGATCTAATATCAAGAGTAAAAAAAAAAGTAAGAGTAAAAAAAAGAAAAAGCAAGGCATCAGAGAGTCAGAACCAAAACAGAAACAAAATGATAGAAGCAAGGAATTGGCACTACCCAGATGCTCAAGTGTCTTTCTGCTCCCCGAAAGAAGAAATGTAGCAGACAGGCCACTGATAATGTGGGTCCAGGCAGGACAGACACAGGCTCAGCATGAGAAACAGTCAAAGTAATCAAATGAAGTTATTACAGAAAACAAGGTGCAAACAGATCCAACTAGCATCTTATTCTTTCTAAAGCATAAAGGCCACTTCTGCAAAATCTCTGGCATCAAACACTTGCTTCAAGAGTGTCCATGTGGATGACTCATGCCCCACCAGCAGCAACCATTCTTCAGAAGTTTAGTATCAGATAAATATCTGAGACTGATACCCTACATGTTTTCAAACTCCATTGCCACAGTGCCTTCAGGTCCCATTCTGAAAGGCTGCCTGTTCTTCCCTTCACAGAACAAAGTATTCTCCGTACAGCTGTTGCCTGCATCGCTGCCCCCAGGCCCAGTGAGATTCCCCTGGGGATACTTACCAAACAGAACTTCGAGTATTGGCTGCAGCCTGAGCCCTGGGCAAAGATCAGCTGTGAGATAGCAGAGTTTCTTTATTAAAGAACAAATCATGCTGGGCTAACTTGATTGTTTTTTGGATCAGCCTGGGAAATACGGGGGCTTAGCAAGCACTGCCAAGCATGGTATCTGGGGTATTTATTGAGTTATTTAATGAAGCACTCTGGAAATTATATGGAGAAGCCTGAGATGTTTGACCTGAGGTAGAAGGGGATTGAGAAGTGCCTGAAGTCCCCTTAGCAGCAGAAAGCAGAATAGCCCGCTCCTGCCATATCCAGGAAAAGTTAACTTGTCACTTTTATGTATACCTATGAGGTTGGAGGAAGGGATGGACAGAGGCAGGTGTTTGTGGGTTTAGGGAGCTGGGATCCTACTCGTGGAATTCTGGCAGAACTCTCCCTCGCACTGCGCCCATTCCACAGGCATCTCTGCCCTCTGCACGGCCATCCTCCTGAACAGGAACTGTGAAAAAGCAAAAAACATGGGTGAGATTCAGGGTGGATGGTTCCTCCCTCTGGATTTTAGGTTTAGAGTTGGACTAGGATTTCAAAGCGTTCATCTAGCCCCACTTTCCAGGATTAACTTTAGTGATATGGGCATCTAGTGCCTGGTAGTCATTTCCTTACCACAGTCTAAGTCAGAAGATCAGAGTGACAGTCTGAAGTATCAAACTCCGCTGTGTTATTTGAAGACACTAGGAAAAGTTACCCCTTTTCCAGATGCTCTTTTCATCTGTGTGTTGATATTCTCTTTTATATAATTATCTAAATGAAACATTCTCAACTGTAAAATGGGGAGTTGGACTAGCCTTTCTAAGGATCCCTTAACCCTATCTAAGCAACAATTTTAATTTCTCAATATCCCCTAGATCCATTATTTTGCTGCATAGCATGCGCCACAATGTGAAGTTATATCACAAATGCGCATATTTTCTTGCCTCCTCTTGTCAAGGTAGATTGCACGAATTCTCATGGGAGTTATAGTAGAGACTGCTCACCGTCTATCTAGCTTCCATTACAAGACTTCAGCTGGACACTCAGGAGGCCAGACAAGCTCCATTTCCCAGTCTACCTTGCTCTTAGGTGTGACCATATGCTTAGATTCTCATCCAAAGAAGGTGAATAAGAGTCCTGTGTGCCACCTCTGGGCTGGGGTCTGGAACATGGTGGACCTGCCTCCTTCCTCCTACTTTCCTCTCCCTATAAGCTGGAGGACTGACACTGGCCATGCATATGGGGGCAATGTCTGAATGAAGACAGTGAAACAATATGAAAGGAACTTGTGTCCACAACCTATCACATGGACCAGTACTACTTGCCAACCTGAGACTTAGCTGTGTAAGCAGCAATTATCTTGTTGGAACCACTGCATCTTATGGACTCTTTAGTAGAGTAGCTTAGCCTCTAACTGGCACAGAAAACAGAATTCTATACATATGGCACTGTCTTTTAAGGTTATTTTTCAAATAGATCTCAAAGGGAATATAGTTTTTGCACTATAAGAGAGGCCTGGGGTTGGAAAAGACATGTTTCCATATCCATATATCAGAGACAGACTGTTTTCTTCAATTTTTATTTTTATCAAAGGCCTGATGAGACTGTTTTAGTCCAACAAAACCATGCATCATTCTGGACAAGATCAGCTGAAGGATTCTGCCCTGTTGTCCCAACACCCATGGTTTTCCATGGCCTTAATTCATCCACCAGTGAAAGGAAAGAGACAGGTAGAGACCTGAAGAAACAAAGAATAAAGCAGACGCAAGGCCACTATATAGAAAAGAATCCTGACTATGTCTACTGGAACAGGAAACTGATAATAAGTAAATAAATCAAATGCCTGCTAAGTTGCACGCAAGAATATATAACCTAAGAAAGACTGGACCTGGTCTGGAAAAGCCTGTGACTATTCCATGCTTAAAATAACCACATCAAACCACAGTCCTGATCATGCACAAGAAGGAAGCAGTGGTGAAGTTGTCAGCCTTCTGTGATGGTGCACTTGCCAGCGCCACTCAGGGACAGTCTGGGAGACAATAAGGAAGATCCTGGAGAATACAGTAGTCATGGACTATGATGGCCATGGACAAGTGTTCTTCCCAGAAAGCAGGACCAAGATCTCAACTGGAAACCTCTGCTCTCAAGGCAACAGGTCGCGCCATTCCCACTCAGCATGGCCCATCGATGCACTAGGCCAGTACTGTCTCACTCCTTCACTGTTCTGCATTAGAAGCTGTACTTGTGAATTTGTGCAGTGATCCATCACATACTATGGGGGATGTGTTGGAGGGATAGATGAGGGGTAGTGAGGAGAGGTTGGGGGCCACTCTTTTTAGTTTCTAGACCTCTGGGCCACAAACAGATCAATCCAGATTTCATAAAAAGGAGAGCTGCATAAGATATAGGAAACCTGAACTATGACCTGGATGTGGTAACTGACCAGGTTTTGGGCTGATGTTCTTGAAGCAGGGTGGAGGGCATCCTGTTTATTAGAAGAGAGGTATGCACAGTTGTTTGGGGTCCAGAGGAGCTGACTGTGCAGCTACCCAGCCATAACACCTTCTTCTCTTTCTCTGTGGTAATAAAATCTGAGCCTGGCTTATTTTCAACAATTCACATTATGTCCCAGCATTCCCTACAGTTGGACCTCCACTGCATGAGGTAAGCAGGAGGGATGGTGCCATACTGCAGTGGAATGTTGGGTATGGAGAGCCACCTCCTTCAATCTCTTCTCTTCCCTCAGGGCCTGAGTACAGATGGCCAGATTTGTGTGTCTCAGCTTGGACTACACAGAAATGGCTCCAGGCTTAGGGAATGGTAGGGCCACCCACCAACCCCAAACTCAGACTATTACTAAGGAAAGAAAGAAACTTTGGTTATAAGGATATGCACTTTGGGGTTGGTTAAAGCAGGTTAGTGTGTCATCCCAAGGGGGCTTTATCAATTGATCCAGCTTACTGTGCACCAGTCTGAGAAGGGACATAGACATTGCAACTTGGCCTCAGGCTTTTCCTATGTGCTTTCTAGCACAAGTTGCTTCATGTTTCCATTATCTTTGTTCCACTTCTTCGTGTGTATTGCTTATTGATCCTGGAAATATATTTAAACTCACTAAATCTTGGTTTCCTTGCCTGTTGACCATTAATATGAATTCATAGTCAATTGGGTTGTAGAAAGAACCATAAAATAGCTAAACATACTGAACACTGGCAATGTACTAAGTGCTTTCTAAAGTCTCTTGCTTATTCAGTGAAAACAACATACTCTGAATGAGGTTAATCTCATGGTCTCTGCTTTTCATACGAGGAAACTGGGGCACAAGTGGTGTTAAATAACTTGTCCAAGGGACCAATGTAGGCAAGTGCTTTGTATAACTAGGGATGAGATGTGATGTATGTGGAATTACCTCCAAAGCCCCACAACTGCAGATCAGTGTAACCTCTAGGGCCTGTAATGGTTGAAGGATGCTTTGAGCCATGTAAAGTCTGAACAAGGCTGTCCATAGAAGCACAAGGTCTGAGGGACTCTCCTGTCACAGCAAGGGTTCTTGTTCCTTTGCTTCTTTGACCAACCAGCTACCCAGCAGCTAAGTAGAAAGAAGTCTCTTGCTATTGGTCAAGGGCTGTGAGACCCACTTGACATTGTGCTGTCTGTCACCCCTGGTCCCCACCAGGGGAGTTACAGCAGACCACAGGGCTGGGTGCAAAGTATCCTCTGACTGTTCCTAGTGTTACTTTGGGTTCTTTTTTTTTCTTTTCTACATTTTCCTCAGTATCATCACTGAAGCATTACCCTAAAAGGTGCTGTGTCTTGGCTTTTGTCCCTTATCATCTCCATTTCCTGTACTCCCTCCATCAAACTCCACAGTCAGCTCAAAATGCCACTGCAAAAACCCTTCCTGCTACGCTGGAGCACCCACTGCCCTTTGCTTCTCTCTGGTGGCTTCCCCATGACATCCCATCCTAGCACTAAG
Source organism: Erethizon dorsatum (assembly GCA_028451465.1). NCBI lineage: Eukaryota > Metazoa > Chordata > Mammalia > Rodentia > Erethizontidae > Erethizon > Erethizon dorsatum. Next base: position 28,231,031 of record CM051826.1, read on the forward strand.
GCTCTCCCTGCCTTATTCATTCTTACCTCCAGAATCCCCCAGGTAGAGGCCCAAGTTGGAGCTGACAGCCCTTCTTTTGACAGCCAATGTGAGGGTCAAATTTGCACAGGAGCCCAGCATATCAGATACCATGTGTTTTTTTGTTTTTTGTTTTCCAGCTCACCCTCTCTCTCCTCATTAAGCTTTTGATCTTTTTGTTTCCATGACTTCATGCTGCTGCCCACCACCTCTCCCAGAGCTTTCAGCCAGCAACAGACACTGGCACCTCTTAGGGCTCCTATTGCTAGAGCAGAGAAACACCTGAGGGACAAAAGGGCGTCTCTCACCCACTAAATTTTCATTACCCTATTGGAATTCATCACTTACCCGGAAAAAGCAAGCCATCCACAATGTGTGAATCAGCTTTCTCTTGCTATAACAAATACCTGAGATAATTCACTTATAATGAGAACAGATTTATTTTGGCTTACAGTTTTGGGCATTCCAGTCCATAAAGGATTGAAGTCATTGCTTTGGGGCCTGTGGCAAGATAGCATATCATGGCAAGAATATGTGGTGGAACAATGGAAGTGAAAGAGAGGGAGAAAGAGACCAAGGTCTCACAGTCTCCTCAAGGGTGTGCACTCGAATGACCTAAATCTCCCCCCTAGGCTCCACCCCTTAATGCTTCCATCACCTCCTATCAGCACCACAGTGTGATGAGCAGGGCTCCAACTTGCCGGTCTCAGGAAAACACTTATCTAAACCATCGCACAAAGGTTCCCATGAAAGTGTTCCTGCCCTTCTGATACTACTGTCCACCCTTCATTCCCCTACCCAAAGGTAGGAAAGACTGAGGAATTCATTCATTCACTCATTCATTCATGGTCCTTTATATTGAGCACCCATCAGCCCCTGCTGGAGGCCTGTCTGTGACACAACTTCCTGACATCCTGAAAGCCTACTCTCCTTGGACCGCCCATCCTCCACTCTGTAGCCCTAATGCACACTCCTAGAACATGACTGGATGAAATAGACCAGTGGTTGTGAAACAATGGCATGTGTGCCGCAGTGGGCTGTTTGTATCCTTTAAAACTATAAAAGATTCTCCATCACTGAAACAGACCAATGGAGACAGCTTGTTCCTATTCCCACTCCCACTCTAAGGCTCAATGTCCTCACCCAGCACACTCCTCCTAGGACACATTCTCCACAGCTTTGTTTCCACCTTTCAGTGCTGCAGGTGTTTGAGGGGAGAGATGTGTCTTGACGATATGTATGGCCCACTGGGACATGGGCTCTAGAGAACCAGGCCTGACTGCCTCCCTGCCTGTCAGTCAGTGTGGCCTCTTCCTGGGTGGTTCTCAGACACATGGAGTTTTCTGACTACCATATGGTAGGAGGAAAATGAGATCTCTCTCAATCTCTCTCTTTGTCTCTGTTGTATACGTATATATATATTATATATATATATATATATCTCCTCACAATCACACACAAATCTCACATATAACCACAAAATTACATACATGCATGCACAATTACACACCACATACATGCTCATATACTCACAATCTACACAAAATCTCACACACACAACCAGATACAATCACATTCACAACCACACAGAATCTTGTACACAGAACCACACACATAATCTTATATACTCAAAATCACACACATAACCACAATCACACAAAACACACAGACACACACACACTCATACACCTACATACAACCGTAATCACCAATCACAGAATCTCACACCCACATCACACACAACTACACTCAAAAATCATACACGCCACCATTCTTCTCACACAGTCACACGTTCAGTTACATACTGACACACACCCACATGCATGCATGAAGATCACAGCACTGTCCTGGGATGGAGACTTAACGCACTCCTCAGTCAGAAGTCCTCCTTTCTCAGGAGGCCCCGAGAACCACAAAGAAGCCACAACCTTCCTGATGGGAAACAAGAGTCTCCAGCCTACCACTAAGCTCCAGCAGAGCCTGCCAGAACTTCATTTTCAACCAAGAAGTCTCCAGTTTCAACTGTCTGCCCTTACTCTACCTGGAATAATCTCTGCTGCTTTCCCCCACCTCCATATTATTTCTATAGTAACCTGGAATTCCTGGATATGGCTGCTGCTGAGAGCTATGACTCCATGTGTGAAACAGCTGGATTAGGAGCTGTTTTCTCTCCAGAACCTGAGCAGGACCATTCATGCTAGAAGCAAAAGCAGTACGGACTACTCCAGGTGTTCTGGAGGCTGCCAAGACAATCAAGCCCTCCTCCCTCTCTCTCTCTCTCTCTCTCTCTCTCTCTCTCTCTCGTTCTGTGTGTGTGTGTGTGTGTGTGTGTATGTGTGTGTGCCCGCCTGTCTGTCTGTCTGTCTCTTTCTCCTTTCAAAAACATATTCCTGGCCAGGAAATGCTCACCTGTTTCAGGCCCTTTAACGTACAGAGGCATATGTATACGTGGCAGCATGGAAAAGTGAACCAGGCACAAAAACCTCAATGTTCAGGACCTGTATTCTGGCTATGGGTCAGCCAGTTCCTGGCCATTGGACCCTGGGTAAATTCCCTATCTGCAAAATAAGGGCTTTATACCAGATGAACTTTGCAGCACCCATTTAGCGTAACATTCTGTGGTCTTTTTCACTCTTCACAATTTTTTGTAGGAAACTGAGTATAACAAAATTTTGAGTTTTTTCAGAAAACCCCAACCACAAGCCTAAAGTTAAGATCCAGGCCCCTGAAGATTATGTAAAGGGAGGCAATCCCCTGCAGCTCATAGCTTCCTTTATGGGGAATCTTTCCTAGAAGATGCTGCACTCACATCCCGTCTTATACATATATGATGTTGACCCTGGCATCCACAATTATACACCTACTCTGCTGGAACCTTCATGGGAAATGCAGCAAGTGTGGGAAGATTTCCTGAAGCTGCCTCTGGCTGGAGGAGGCAGCAAGGAGGGGAACAGCAATGAGGTCAACTGAAGGATGCTTGTAAGAGAAGAACAGATCATTCATACATGATGTGACCAGGGAGCGAAAAGTCTCCACCATAGCTCTCTGGCCAGCATTTCTACAGAGGAGTGACTTAAGGGAAATATTGACCCAAAGTGCTGCACTCAGTTGCACTAACTCATTAGGTCCTAGCAGAGCCCAGGGGCTCCCAAAGAAGTGGGAAATCAGAAAGACAAATAAAGGTCAATGTACCATCTCCTTTTATTGCAATAAGATTTTTACCCACCTGGGGAATTTTGACACCCTGGAGAACATGTGGTTAATGGTCCTAGAGGTTGTGGTGCACCCAGGGAATAAACAATTCAGCTCTGACTTGAGAAACCAAAGCTCCCCACTCTAGCACCTGCCACTAGGTTACAGACTGTTGGAAAGAACATGAATTAGTGTCCTGGATGCACCACAGGGGTCCAACACGGGACTCTAAGGAAAGTAATACAGTTCTCCCAGGGAGGCTCTGACGCCCAGAAACGCCAAGGTCCCAGAAAAAGCTAAGGACTGGCTGCCAGGCAGCTCTGCTGGGGACTTACTTTGGCTTCAGGCCTTGCAAAAACCCTTTAAAAGTGTTTCCCTTGACTGAGAGTGAAGGCTGTTTGTTTTCACTTCTGGATGAACATGCTGTGATTTCCTCTTCCCCCACCACATACAGGCCTCAGCAATTACAGTATGTTCTTGAAGCATGGACAGATGGGGGGAAGGTGGACTGCACTCCCCTTGTATACTCCACCCCCTTTCCTACTGCCCAAACTCTGAGATTATCAATGAGCATTTCAGAGAGAGCCATGATTTCTGGCCAGCATGCCAGGGAATAAAATTAAGAGACTGATTAAAAAGTAATGTTTAGATCTACAGCCACTAAATTACAAAAAAAAAAAAAAAAAAAAGCTGAATTGACAGAAAGGAAATTTCCTTCAAGAAGGACAAACAGACTCACCACAATTAACTCTCTGAGGTCAATGAAACCAGAGAAGTCTTGGCTTCATATCCGGATGGATTCTGAAGAGAAAAACGATCTGGTCAATTGCTGGTATTCCACCAGCAAAAGAGTAAGAGTGGTAGAATTTGTGCCACACATGTGCCTTTCATGAGTCAGAACAGCACAGAGATGCCCAGGACCCAAGTCTGCACTGGTTAGAAGCTCATTTTCCAGGTGTGTGGTAGACAGAAAAACAGACCCCAAAGATATTCACATTCTAATCTCTAACCCTATGACAATGTCACTTCATGGCGAAAGGAATTCTGCAGATGTGATCTAGTGACAGATCTCAAAGGGAGAGATCATTGCTAATGATACGGATGGACCCAATGGAATCACAGCATCTTTACAGTGGAGGCAGGTGAGTTAGGGTCAGAGAGAGGAGGTGACGGCTGCTGGCAGCAGACTTGGGGTGATGGACTTTGAAGACAGAGGAAGGGGCTGTAGCCTCCAGAAACTTGACAAGATGAGGAAGTGGATTCTGCCCCAGAGTTTCCAGAAGGAACTAATCCTGAAAACATACTAACTTCAGCCCAATGTACTTGGAACTTCAGTCCCCCAGAACTGTAAGAGAATAAATTTGTGTTGTTTAAATCTGTGGTAGTTTGTCACAGCAATAGGAAATGAATACAGCATGTTACTTATTCTCTGTCTCAGTTCCTTCATCAGGAAAAACAGGAATAACGATGTCTACCTCAGATGGAGCTGTCAGGACAATTAAATGTAATATAATATATGTAAATCACTTAGAATAGCATCTGGCACCCAGTAATTCTCAATAAATATTAGCTATGATTATTCTGATCCAACTGCTTTATTTTATAGGGGAGAACATTAAAGTCCAGACAGGCAATATAATGTACTGGAGGTTACAATGACACAGGAGGAAATGTGGTCATTTCTAATTCGTTATTACTGAAGAGTAGCTCTTTTTTATGGAAGGGCTGTGGAGCTACAGAAGATTCAACTGTCCTAGGCCACAGGAGGCAAGGAGACTCACACTGAAGCATATGCAGCATCTGACACAGATTGCCTTCCATCTCTGAACAAGAAATGCCTCTGTGGTCAACCCACTCAAAGATGCAAAAGAAACTGGGCCCCTTCCTATCCCTGCAACTACCAGTGAGGTCTGTCTTCTTGCGAAGACTGCCAACAGGAAACTTGGCACATGGTTTGTCTACTGAGGACCATTTGTTAGTGTGCTTGGTTCTTACTAACTAAGCTTTCTCCCAGGCATCCACCCCTACACTCCTGTGTTGGGTCTTATATTACCAGAATCTGTAAACTTTCAAAATCACCACCACTGAGCAAGTTCATTTGCTTTCATTTCCTCCCTGTGACATTTCTCAGCCATCTTGGGACTATCTCCGCTGTTTTTCACCTGTCATCACCCAGTGCATGGATTCCACTGTCTACCATGACGGTATCTGTGTTGTTGCATAGTCCCCAGATTCTAGCTATGTCTCCCTTTGCCACATGTCGTGAAGCACTCTGACTCTGAGTAACCTACCTGCTCCCTCTCTGTTCCTGCAACTCAGCCACTGAAGTGTTCCGAGGAAGACTGCATGACTGAGCTTATTGGCATCACTTTAAACTCGTAATCACAAACCTCCAAGGAGAGCCCTGCGTCTTGTCAAGCAACCTCTCTTACTACGTTCCTTCCCACCCCTGGAATAGACAGCCCCATGCCCCTAGGCACAAAGTAGAGACTCAAGGGTTGAGGTGTGCTGGGACTGTGCCGTTCAGTTCAAGTCCTGGCTTTACTGCCCACCAGCTGTGGGATCTTAATCAAGTAATTAAAGTTATCTGGGCTTCAGCTTCCTCATCTGTTATTCAAAAGGTTAAATAAATTAAATGTAAAGATTTTAGAGTAGAGATTGGTGCAGAGTAAGCACTCCCCAAGGACAAGCGATTATAACTCTCTTTTCAAAACTCCTTGGCACTCCACCCTCTCATCTGACGACCTCACCTTAGATATCACTGAGAAAATGGAAGCTGTCAGTTGAAAACATTCTTCTCCTCTAACCACCAAATTCGTAAACCCTCTAGCATCAACATCAACTTTCTCTTCCTTCTTGCTAACATAAGGCATTAATTTTCCCTTCTTTTGCTGAAAGCCAGTCTCTCTCAATGTGAGGGAATAGTGAACAGATCCCTGCTCCTGTTCTAACCAACCTCAACTCCTGGGTGCCTCAGTGTTCATTCCTGAGCCCTCTTTCCTGCTGGCTCAATATTCCCTTCTGTTGCTCCCTATATGCAGATCTCTCGCACACATTTATACAGCAGTCCAGGTTTCTGCTGAGGTCTACAGACATTTATTGGGGACCTCTCCTTTTGAATGCCTCCAATAATATACATCCCAACTGGCAGTCTTAATTTTCAGCATCCAGTACCAACTACCAACTACTCTCCTTGTTTCATAATATGGCATTAAATAGTTCAATACCTGGGATTTGCTCTTAGTTCCTCCCTTTCTCCTCTTCTCATGTCCACTCCATAAACAAACAGTCCCACTAATTCTTCCGCAAAATCTATTTGATAGCCCTTCCATTTTCTGCATGTCCTTTTCTAACACATGCTCTAAGCCACTGTCCTCTCTCTTTCCTGGTCTACTTTTGTAATTCCAACTAGTCTCCTTATCTCACTCTTATTTCTCCTTAACCCATTCTCCAAAGAGCTGCCAAAGGACCCTTCAAAAATGTAAAGATGCCCATCTCATTCTCTAGTGTCAACTCCATGAGGACTTCCTATTAACCTTCCCATGGCAGGCATAATTCTGCCTGCCCTGGTCCTCAAAGTCTCCTTTCTCAATTTATTTCTCACGTCCTCTTCCTCCACTACACAGTAGTCACCATGGTCATCCGTCAGTACTTAGAGCACAATAAAGCTCCCCGCTTTCTCTAGGCCCTCGCATAGACTGTTCCCATTTCCTGGATGTTCTTTCCTGGCTTCCTTTCAATTATTTGAGTATCAATTTAAATGTCACCTCCTCAAAGTGGCTCACCCAGGCTGTCCCAGATCATTTGTTGTATCATGTATTTATTATATGACGTTTACTTATTATACTACCTTCCCATAATGTATTATAATACTTTCATTTTCTTTACAGAAACTTAACACTAATTTGTATTAATTTGGATTCTGCACTGGAATGTGAGCATGTTTGATGTTTACCGTTTGTCCCCTCCACTGCCACAGACTGACAGTTGCACAAGAACCAGGATGTCAGAAACTTCTTCCCCCTGTTATCCCCAGCATCCTGCATGTACCTCTGACTTATGAGGTGCTCAATACCTGAGTAGAATGGATCAGTGCCCACTGGTTTAGACCCAAGGCTGTGGCTGTGGTCCATCAAGAGAAGAATAATTCTTGACCATTAGTGTCATATGTTGTCAACAGCAGAAAAATACAGCAATGAACAAACAGTTGTCCCAGTTAGGAATAATCCTTGAGAGACTAAGAGTGAGTTTTCTGTTTCTCAACTGTTAATTTGTTTAATTGTTGCCAGGGATATAGCTCAGCGGCACAGTGCCTGCCTGGCAAGTGCGAGGTCATGAGTTCAATTCCCAGTACCAAAAAAAAAATTTTTTTTTGTTTAAATGTTTAATTTGTTAAATTGGCAAAAAGGAACAGCCTTACACAGAGGGAGCAAACTGCTCGTACCTTTGTCTTCTTTGTGTACAGGTGCACCCTCTCCTGTCTTCCATCCAATTAAAGGCCCTGGGGTGGGTGGGGTGATGTTTCCTCTTGGAAGACAGCCCTCTCACTGTTCAGAGCCTTGGGAACATGCTGAGAGCCACTGATTTAAAAAAGCAAAACAACCACACACGAAAATCAAGGCTAAAGTGAGATCAGTTACAAGGCTGTCCAAACATCTTTGCTGAACCTCTGAAAGGATGTGATAGAATCAGTGAAGCTGGCCTCCTATTAGTATCGTAGAAATTAATAATAATACCAAGGGCAGTTCATGCACCTGTTCATGCATGGCTTATACCCATTGCACAAGTGTGGCCCCACTGAATGCTGGAGATAAGTTAATGAGTTGGATATCTTTAACCCTTTTGCACTGGACCTCGTGGAGGCCAGATGCAGGAGATCCCCAAAGAAGTTACACAGCCCATGGAGTGCAAATCCTGGCCAATCTCATCGCCAAACTCTCATTCTTTCACAGCATCCAGTCACCTCTCATTTGAGAGTTCCTGTGCTCTGGGTCTGGGTCTTGAGGCTAAAAGATCCCAAAAAGAGAAGCCTGAGGTCAGACCCTCTGAGGATGCCCAAGTTCCACTAAGTTTCCTGGGCCAGACACTCAGGGAATTTTCTCCCCAAACCTGTTCTTTTCCCATTCGTTCCTGTTTCAGTAAAACTGGAAAAGTGTCATAACTCCACCAAAACATGTAGCGCCTGTTTCAGACATGAAGCACCTGGTGTCTTTCACCATCCACTTCCCCTGCATGTGACCCCTGGACAGGTCCTATAACCTGCTTAAAGTATCCCAAACCCACATATTTCATTCCAATTCCATATCCTCTGGTTTAATCCACCAGTACTTTCTCTAGACCTCCTACAAAGGTCCCCTGGTTTCCACATTTGCCACCCTTAGAATGCACTACCCACAAAGCAATGGGAGAAAACTTGAAAATATCGGTTTTATCATTCGTGTTGCTTAGAATTCTCCAATGACTTCCTCGAACTTTAGAATAATAATAATAATAGCTTATAAATCCCACCGGATCTCTGCAACTTTATCTACTGCCCTCACTGCCGCTCTACCCTAGCTGGGCTTGAATCTTCAAACTCAGCCTGTTCTCTCCCATTTTAGGGTTACTGCTTCCTGGAATTTCTTTCTCCACAATCTTCGCTTGCTCTTCCCTCCACTGCTACTTTACTGGTATCTCAATTTAAATTTTATTTCATAAGGGGCACTATGGGCTGAACTGTGTCTCCCCAAAATTCATATGTGGAAGCCTCAAACCCCAGTACCTCAGAATATGACTGTAGTTGGAGATAAGGCCTTCAAAGGGATGACATTGGTGTGACAGGTGGTTGGGAAGATATTGGTCAAAAGGATGCAAAATTTCAGTAAAAATTGGAAGAATAAATTTAAGAGATGTATTGTACAAAGTAGTGGCAGTAGTTAATAATGTATTATGTATTTGAGGATTACTAAGAATAGATTATAAGGGATGGTGAGATAGCTCAGCAGCATAAGTGCCTGCCTGGCAAGTGCGAGGTCCTGAGGTCGAGCCCTGGTACCCACAAAAAAAAAAAAAAAAGAATAGATTATAAGTATCCTCACCACACAAAAAGTATATGAGGCAATGTACATGTTAATTAGCTTGATTTAGCCATTCTACCATGCATAGCTATCTTTTTTTTTTTTTTTTTGTGGGTACCAGGGGGTCGACCTCAGGACCTCGCACGCCAACAGGCACCCGTGCCGCTGAGCGATATCACCGGCCCCTTTTTCGTATGTGGGATCCGGGAGTCGAACTCGGGCCCTCGCGCTCGCAAGGCAGGCGCTTATGCCACTGAGCCATCTCACCGGCCCGATGCATACCTATCTTAAAACTACATTGTACACCATAAATATAGAGTACTATACAAGTAATTTTAAAGATTTTTGAAATGAGGTATTTAAGATGGCCCTTATTTCAATTTGACTGATGTCTGTATAGAAAGAGATTAGGACACAGAGAGAGACTAGCATCTGGTCTAAGGAAACCACTAGAACTTTCTATCCATCCTCACTATGATCATTTCCTTATTTGCTTATTTATCCTCTTCTCTCCCTAAACAAAGACTCCAAAGGAGAAGGGGTCTGTTCACTGCCCCCTTACACTGCACCTACAGTACAGGGCATACAGAAGTTCCTTCATAAATATCTTCTAGATACAGGAATAAATGACCTTACCCTTCAGTTTATTCTAAATAAAATTAGCAAAAGAAGAGGCAGAGAGGAAGTAAAAGGGGAGTCACCAGAAGAATAAAAATAAGCTGGATATCTTCCAAATCAGCAAAGAATAAAAGAGGCAAAAATAGTAAAAACTTGAAGTCAAACAAAAAAAAAGAAATTAAAAAAAAGAACCCAGTATAACAGTTATCAAAGAAACATGCACAGGCTTAACATTCCATTACCATAAAGGCCTCTTGTGGGAACACGGAACATGTTACTATAGACTGTGTAAAAGTGGCATAACTGAAATATAATGACATGAAAAGATTAACAACAATGAAAGATGAGCAAAAGTGTGTGATGAAAATGTACACAAGCAAAAAGTCAGGGCTGGCAATATATGTATGTAATTCACATACGCACATAGAGAAAAAGAGAGAAAGAACATTAGAGAGCATCATCCATGGGAGTCAATAAGCCCTTTGAACTCTCAAAGACTAATATCAGAAAATATATATACTCTTAAAATATTATTAATATATTTTAATATAAAATTAATGTATAAAAATATTATATTAATTATACAAAATTGTCAATATTTAATTGTCCTGACCTATAAAACCAGCAATTACTAGTGTGTATAATGCAAGAAAGGGTGAAACACAATCACACTGAAAAAAAGTGACAACTCTCAGACAACTTTGATGAACAAAAATAAATAAGGATTAAAAATGTTTTAATAACATGATTAATTCATTTGCTTTTAATAATTACATATTAATTCTATGTTATAAACAGATATTCTTTCACATGGCCATGTAATAGTTGTAAAAACTGATTATATCCTATATCATACACATATATGCACAAAAAATTGAAAACTTCCCAAAATTGGGTTCAATATAGTTCACACTCTCTACCTAAAATGCAATGAAATTAGATGTTAATAACATAATATGAAGAAACCAAAAGGCAAACTAATTGCAATGTAAGAGAATCTTCACTGAGTAATTTTGGGGTAAAAGTATAATTCAAAACAGCAACCCCAGATACTTAGAACACTCGCAACAAAACTATTACATATAAAACTTTTAGGACCCAGTTATAGCTATTGCTAAAGATCTTACAGCTTTAAGTTCTTTTATAAGTAAGGGGAAACAATAAAATTAAAATAATCAGGAAGCCAATCTTAATATATTCTATGAAACAATTAATTAAATCTCTAGCAATTCCAGTCAGAAGAGAGAGAGCACAAGTACTCCTTAATACAAAAGAAAAAAAAAAAAGGTATATAATCGCTGATCCAGAAGAGCTATTTTTAAATAATAAGAGGTTCTTTGCAGCTCTTTGCCAATAAACTCAGCAGAATCAGTATGATTTTCTTTGAAAGTATAAATTGCCAAAGTTAATTCAAGAACAAGAAGAAAATCCAAAAGTTGAAATAATAAAGAAATTTAAGGTGTTGTTAAGATACATGTATGTGTAAATTTATATACATATATTTATATTTCAAAAGATTCTTGCAATTCACAGGTATGAGCCTTCAAAATTTGCCGGAAAAGAACATCCTGAGGTGGGAGAAGGGAAATGAGGAAAACAAAAACAAAATTCCCTTACAATTCATTTTTCAAAGCTAACATATCCTTGATCTCAAACCTTTATGAAGATATCACTGAAAAATAATGATAGAGGAAAATTTAACTTATGAAAATAGATGCATATACTATGAATAAAATACTAGAAAACAGAATCCAGCATTATTTCCAATGAATGACAAACTTTTGACAAATTCATTTTCTATACCAACCGTGAGTCAACTATCAATGTTAATACATCATACTAAAAAGATAGAGAAAAAAATAAGTATATAGACATCCTCTCAGAAGAGAGTAGACAAAATTTGATATCCATTTTAATTTAAAAATAAATCTTGATGAATGTTTAACATGATGAAAGTATAACAATAACAAAACATCAGCTGCACGTTTACTATCTGAAAGATTCAGTGTTAAATGTTTTATTATATTTGTTAATTCTCAGTTAAGATCAATTACAAACCAACAGCCACTTTCAGGCAAAAATGAACCATAAACAGCCGCATTCCCATTCAACTTTGAAGTAGAACAATGATGCCCACTGTTCTCACCATTGCTTGGCCTTATTTTGGAGGACTAGCTGGTGTAATTGAACACGAAAAACAAATGAAAGGTGAGAATAATTAAAAGAAAGAGACAAGATGATCATTATAACCAAATGATAAGAACAGAAACCAAGAAAAACATAGAAAAAAACACTAAAACTAAAAAATTTTCAGTAAGATGGACAATTATAGAATTCATGTTCAAAGTTAAATTTTTGTTCTGTTAGGGACTGAATTTAGGGTCTTTGGATGCTAGGCAATCACATTACTACTGAGCTACAAACCCAGCTCTGAAAATTAATCTTTTAATCAGCAATAATTAGTTGTAGGGGGGTGGGGGAGAAAGGAAGCAGTGATTTTTTTCACAATTGTGGAAAAGTATATCAAATACTTAGTTTTTGACAAAAAAAAATGTGAGAAATCCTTATGACCCAAGAATAATATATTTTTTGATGGATATAAAATGCTTATTCCTAATAGGAATTCTTGGTTTTATAATGCAAAGTAATCTAAGAATAACCTATCATGTAAAAATACATTAAAAAATAAAAATAAAAGGTCTATTGACTTCTATTTTGACAAAATAATTTTAAAGCTTATAAAGAATAAAAATGAAACTGTAAGAATAATTAGCCCTTCTGTACTGCTCATGAATTACACAAATGAGTATAACCAATGTGGAAGGAAATTTGGTAGTTTAGATTAAAAGCCTTTAGAAACATACACAGCCTTTGACTCAGCCGTGACATGTAGAAATTTATTCTAAGAAAATAATTACGCAGGTATGCACCAATTTTGTCACAGTTATTTACTGCAGCCTTGTTTGTAAGAGTGAAAAATAGAACACTATCTTCTATCACCAACAACAAGGTACAAGCTGAATAAATTATTCCACGTACAGCAGTAAAAGATCATCCTATGTAGCAACCAAGAGGACCTTGAACTGGCTGGGTATCTGGTGAGATTAAGAAGTACTGATAAATTCTTTAAGTGAGATAATGGCATTGTGGATGTGTTTTCTTTTGGAGATTCGAATAGTCACAGATGATATAATGTGATACCAGGAATTTGCTTCAAGATAATGTGGCTCCCAGGATTATGTATAGAACCAGGAGGTAGAGGTGGGGCTATGGATAAATAATAGGATTAGCTCCAAGTCGACAATTTTTGAAGTTGTGAGGTACATGAGGTTTCACAGCACACATTAGCCTCTCTACTTTTGATATATGTTTGGAATTTTCCATAGCATAAAAAAGCTGTCAGTGATTATGTTCTAAGCCTGCATAAATTAATATGTAAATATATTTCTGATATATTATGTGGAAAGAACAAGTTTTGGAGTATTGTGTAGGGTACAAACTTATTCCAAAAATTTAGATATCTGTGCAAATAAAGACCAAATAGCAAACAGTGATTTTCAGTAGGATTACAAGTAGTCCTTTGCTTTTATAAAAAAAATTCACTGCATTTTCACATTTTAAATAACAGAAATATTTTAATGGAGTAATAAAAATAATTAAATTATTTTTAAAAAGTGGAGGGATTCCAAGGAAGTCATTTCCAACAGGAGCACTGAATAGTCAAGTCTGCTAGGTGAGCTGCCTCCTTCCTCCTCCCAGTGAACCTAAACCCATATATTTATAGCAGGCCTTCAGGATATAACCTCTTGTCTTCCATCATCCAGATATACACTTTGATTCCTTTATCCTGCATCCTGCCTCCAGGGCTAGATATAGGGTTCTGCAGTACATGACCAATGCATGTCATTTAAATCAGTAAATAAATTTTGAGATTCAGAACAAACTATCCAGGGGTCCTGTGGATCTGAATAGACCATTCATACCACCCAAGAGCCTCCCCTGTACAGGGATCTAGTACCTCTGAAAGGAAAATGAAGTCAGACTCCATGGGAGAAAAATCTCTCTCTGCCTCTCCAGCATCATTTCTTTCCCAGTGACAGACATGAATTTCCCTGGATAAGTTCCAACAGCGTCCAGATGCCTAACTTCGGTAAAGGACAGAATGAATGGGAGTCATCCTAGAGGTACAAGGCAAAAGCTATCACAGAAGGAGGAGGGGAGAATTTTGATGCAGATGTAGGAAGGAGATGCAACTCAAGGTAATAACATTTTGAGCAAGACTTAAGGGGTGGCAAGGATCATATAAGTGGTCAAGGGGGGTACGGGAATTCCTAGCACGGAGAGCAGCAAAATCAAAGGCACAAAACTGAGTAAGCTCAGATGTGAGGACCTACGCCATTTAAACCTATCCTTATTTAGTAGTGGAAGCAAAGATAGACCCTGGGCCTCAACAAAGTTTAGTCTGTGCAGTGTGCACAGGCAGGGCATGAGCCAGGTAGGAAGGGGGTCAGCCACCACAAAATGGACCTCTCTCTCCTGAGGCATACTTTTTCCTTCAGTGGTGCCCAGTGGCACAGCTCAAGCTCAAGGCTACATACCCTGTACAAGGCCTCTCTTCCACCTTGGTGTGACAAACACACAGCATTTGCCACCAGCACCACTCACCCTCTCATTCCAATCATCATCACTACAACTACCAGCTTCTGTAAAGTGCCAAAGACCCACTTCCCAGTAACCCTCAGAAGAGTCTTGAGCATAAGTTTTTACAGTAAGCATAGACCCTTGCAACTGCAGCACACACAGTACACAAACCCTGCAAGGGACAGGGACAGGAGTCCTGTCTCATCGGTGCCCTGTTCAAATGAAGCTGTCATTTAAATGTCTATCAATATAACTGAATTAATTTTTATATCATTTTTATATCATTATTTTTATATCATTTTATATCAGATTTTTTATATCATTATTTCAAACACAGAACTGACCCCTCTGCTCCTTTTAAGACACAAGCTTTCTTGGCTGCCAGGGAAATAGGCTTCTCTTGGGATGGAGGGGTGGTGAGATATGTTCCCCAGATGTGCAGTTTGCAACAAGCTGAAAGGAAGGAAAAGAATGCAGCAACTCCCCCCTAAGAAATCACACACCTCCAGGTCTAAGGATGAGGAATCTGTCCTAGTCTGTCTGACACACCAAATGGGATGTGCAAATCCCATTTCAGCTCAGACTTCTAACAACACATCTGCAGTTCCTCATACCGAACTGAAACAAGCAGATAGTGCCCTGACTGTGGAGCCTTATCTAGGAAGATTTACCGATGAAGTGCATTGTGTATTTGAGTGGGAGTATCCGTTAAAACTGAAATTCATCAGTCTGTACTGAGATTTTGTCCCTTGCTGATTTCCTATTAGTGAGAACCCACATGTGTGAGCAAAATGGCACCATGCTCAGCATGCTGAGCAGAGCAGCACGTCAGAGGGCCAGCTGGGGAGGGCTCCGATAAGAAACTGAAACACTGAGGTCACCTCAGGGCAACGGCTCTAAAGGACCACATCTACAGCGGTAGGAAGACATAGAAGTGGAGAGCAGATGGAACCTTGGTCAAGGAGGTCCTGGATTGAACACATGGCCAAACTCCTTTGATCTCAGTTTCTTCTCTTGAAAGAAGGAAATGGTGATATCTTAGCTCATGGCTTCTGTTGAGCTTAAATGGAATCTTGTCAAGGAAAAATGTAAAGAGTTACAGAAGTAAATTTCAGCATCAATGGAGTCATTATAAAACAGAATGAGTTCCAAGGGACACCCAAATTATGTTATTGTGGAGAGTTGTGTTCAAGTGAGCACACAGCCAGAAGATAATTCTCAGTGAGGAAGTGTGATTTGAATCCATAAGAGAGAAGAAAATACACCCAAAAGATGGAGCAGACACTGAGTTGTCCAATCAATCATCAATTTGTCATTCTCCTTTCCTGCTAATAAAACCCACATTATTCTGGAAAGCAATGTGCTCATCTAAACAAGGGTCACCAGCACAGTTCTTCCTCCTTTCTTGTCACCTGAAATGTAGATATAAAGTCTGGATCTAGCCATCTTGCAATCATGAGGTAACAAGCATAAGTAAGGAAGGCAAACTATGAAGCACTGTGGAGGGTGAGATGGTGCTCTGATGGTGCTTAGCAACCAAACCAGCTCTGGAAAATGGCCATACCTTGCCTTCTGATTGGGTAAGAAAATCAACCTTTATTTGTTCAAGCCACAGTTGGTTACTTTTCTGTTACTTCAAGTTGAACACAATCCCAAATAATACGAATCACTTCTCCCACTCTTTACTAGATAAGGGAGGTCATACACATGTATGTATGGGTGTGTGCAAGTTTGTGTGTATGTACGTACTTTTGTGTGCTTTCAATATGAAAATATCCTGCAAAATACAAGAATTTCTTAGTGAGTAAGGAAAACTTAGGAAAACCAAAAGAGACCTTAGGAACAACAACCCACCAATAAACTTGCCAAGCCTAAAGTGCAAACCACACATAAAGTTCTAGCTGAAGACGTCTACAGATTATTTTCATACACCTCCTTAATAACAATGCAAATATAAGAAAAAAGTTCCTCCATAGCACAGAACAAAATTTGGATTTCTTAGCCACTAAAGTTTTGTGTGAATGAAATCTAAAACTGTACCTTATTTTCATTATATGTTCCTTCATTCTTTTTTTTTTTTTTTGTGGGTACTGGGGGTTGACCTCAGGACCTCGCACGCCAGCAGGTACCCGTGCCGCTGAGCGATATCACCGGCCCTTTTCTCATATGTGGGTTCCGGGAGTCGAACTTGGGCCCTCGCGCTTGCCAGGCAGGCGCTTACACCGCTGAGCCATCTCACCGGCCCCCTCCTTCACTCTTCTAACAACGTACAATATTATATGGCCTTTATCCAATCCACAAATATGTACTGAGTTCACAAAGCATGATGGTAGGATCACATGCTTCGTGCAGTGGCTGCTAATACTATTTTAATGTGAATAGCTTATTGTTCTTAATTCAGATTCGAGAGAACAGAAAGAATCCATACGTTCATACAATTATTCAGTGTGAGGCTTTAAACTTACTAGATTTTAATTTGTAGCAGAGTAGCTGAGCTTTAATAGTATAGGATGAAGAAGTAGAAAAAAACAGACCTTGAATATGAAGCTCAAGTCAAAGGCCTACTGGCTGTGTGACAGTGGACAAATTACTTAAATCTTCTCAATCTCCATAAAAGATTACCAATTAAATGGAAATAATTACTTCTGAATAGTGATATGATGGTAAACTAATACAGCTACAAAAATATATCCATATATTTGCTTGCACAGATTGTATACAAAAGCAATAAATTTTTATATATATTGTCTAAAAGGATAGTTAGTTGTTATTTATGGGGGGACACTTAAGAGAGTTCCATAACCTTGAGCAGCATCAGATTTTAGCTTCAGTTATCAAATGAAAAAATCTGAAGTTTCAGTTGATTGCTTGAATGTAACATGTGTTGTTTCAGCCAGATGAAGTCACCTTGGCTTTGTGTGAGTTACATTTTGATAATGCTCTAAGATCAGAGATTTCAGCAACATTATGAAGTGCTTTTTAAATATGATTGGCTGTCAAAAGAAAAACAGGTAACCCAAATAGCCATGTACCTATGAAAGAAACTGAACTTGTAGTTTAAAATCTTCCTATAAAAAAAAAAACAAACCCTAGGCTTTGGTGGCTTCATGATCAATTCTACAAAACTTCTACAAAAGTGAGAGGATTTATTCTTTATGGCTGAAAAGAATGAACTATTGTGAATGAACTGTAGTCATCCATAGGAAAATGGATGGACCTTTAGACTGTAATGCTAAGTGAAGTAAGTCAGATATATAATAAACATTGCATGGTTTCTCTTACATGAGAAAACCAATTTTAAATAAATTAAAGATAATAAAAGCAGACTTTTTGGAATACGCAAAGGAAAACAGAAGAAGAAGGGAAGAGGAGGGTGAGGGGAACAAGGTGAAAGATTTTCTAGATATGTAATATATAAGTATCAACTCCCCCAAATGAATGCAAATATCATGTATTGCAAACATTTCCAATTAAAAAATGAAAGGAGGGGAAAATTCTCAATATATTGTATGAGGTTAGCATTATTCTGATACCAACCATGAAAAGAAAATAGAATAGATCATGTACTTAACGAACATAGACACAAAATCTCAACAAAATTTTAAAATTCAAATCCATTAATATATAAAAATGACAAGACATTATGAACAATAGGGTTTGTCTTAAGAATTCAAGGTTAGTTCAACATTTGAAACCAGTCAATGTAATTTACCATATTGACAAACTAAAAGGAAAAACCATACAACATTTCCTTAGACAGAAAAAGCATTTGACCTAACCCAACACCCACTCCACACCAAAACTTTCAGCAAACTAGCAATAAAAGTAAACTTTCTCAACTTGACAAAGGGCATCTCTGAAACATGTAGAACTAATGTCACAATGTAAAAGACTGACTACTTTCCCCCAAAGATTATTATTATGGTCTGGATCTGGAATTCCCCCTAATGGTTCTTGTGTTGAAGCCTAGTTCCTCATGCAGCAGTGTTCAGAGGTGGAACTTTCGGGAAGTGATTGGATCAGGAGGACTCTAACCTCATCAATGGGTCCATCTATTGATAGACTCATGACTTGATGTACTATTGGGAGGTGACAGAAATGCAGGAGGCAGGGCCTAGTTGAAGGGAGTGGGTCTTGGGGGCATGCCCTTAAGGACAATATTTTGTCCCTGCCCC
Organism: Erethizon dorsatum; assembly: GCA_028451465.1. NCBI lineage: Eukaryota > Metazoa > Chordata > Mammalia > Rodentia > Erethizontidae > Erethizon > Erethizon dorsatum. The sequence goes on from CM051826.1 coordinate 28,249,731, forward strand.
CATCCTTTCTGCTTCCCAGCTGCCGTGAGGTGAGCAACCATGCTCCACCACACACTCTCCACCATGATGTTCAGCCTCCCCTCAGCCCCACAGCAATGGGACCAAGTGATTATGGACTGAACCCTCTGACACTATGAGCCAAAATAAATATTGCCTCATTTAAGTTGATGTTTTCAGGTATTTGTCACAGTGACACAAAGCTGACTAGCACAGGAAAACAGGAACAAAGCTTTCACCACTTTGATTCAATATTATAAAGTACATCCTCACCAGTGAAGTAAGGAAAGAGAAAGCAATAAAAGGTATCTGGATATGAAAGGAAGAAGTAAAACTAGCTTTAATTTGCAGATGACACAATTGCATATGCAGAAAATCCTAAGAAAAGGCTAATAAAATGAATAAGAGGAACTTGCAAGTTATCAGGTTACAAAATCATTATATAAAATTTAATCATATCTTTATATACTAGCAACAATCACACATTGAAATGATCAGTTGTTTTTAGAAGGTGAGTATAAATGTGATTTAAGCAACATTCTCAATATGATGTTCCCCTCAAATATTCCTTTTGAACAAATCCTGACATTTAAAAACCTCCATATTCTCTTTTCAGCCCTCTTCTCTAACTTACTCCCCTCTCCCCATGGGCATGCTGCTTCAAAAGGGCAGATCTATTCCTTGTCCTAAGAAGCCCAATATTTCTATATTAATGGTTTCCCTTAATGGTTTCTCACTCCTATTGTGGCGTGGCCAATCCCTCCACAGCTTCCTGCTCATTCAAGGCATATCTACCCTTCAAGGGCACTTGTCAGTATCTAACATGTTTCAGGTTGCCAACTTGGACGATTCCAGTCTCTGGCACAGTGCTTGGTATGCAATAGGCACTCAATAAGATCCCAGAGAATAAATGAACTTGCAGCACACTCTACTCACATGAGTGCCCACTTAACAACTCTTATCTCTACCCTTCAATTCATGCTGCTTCATACACTGTTCTGTGACCTCTGTCTCCAAACACCTGTGTAGCACCTTATTCCTAAGCTAACAGATGAATGTATCAGTCAGTGCTTACTAGAGATACAAATTTAATGCAAGATATGCAATATATAAAAATTTGCAAAATTTGTTTACAATGGCCGCCCACAGAGTCAGGTGTGGAAAAGTGCAAAAGGTTTGTCTGCCCACTGGGGATCCGAAGGATCCAGTCGAAGGTCTAGAGCTCACTGTAGTGTCCCATGCGAACCTGTACCAGGAGACCGAAGGGTCTGCGATGGAAGGCTGGAGTGAGAAGGGGTCTGTGTCAGAAAGCTGAAGGGCCTGTGCTGGAAGCCAGGAGATGACGTCCAAGGTGAAGGCAAAGACTGGAGCTCCTCTGAAGAAACAGAAGCGAGCCTTCCTTCTTCATTTTCCCTTTTATACTATTCTTCCCTAGAATGGGTTTTCCACACCCAGAGCTATGCTAATCCAATTGAGTTGGACATTTCTTACTCAAGTTGACACAATCAATCATCACAATGAACATTTTATGATTTAAGTCTTGTGCAGATTTTTGATTCTTATACTGTTTAGTTCTCCATGTGTATACATCTTATTAACTCCATTAGACTCTAAGTTCTCCATGAGCCGAGAAACTCTTCATTTATTCCATCCATTTACCCAGTATTTTCCACAATGGCCAGAATACAGTGTACAGTCAATAAACGCAAAGTTGGATAATGGATTAGTGAATCTCAATCTATCTGGAGTAAATCTTAAACTCATCATAAGCAAACCTTTAAGTGGCAACAACGGAAACAGAAATGCTACCAAGGCTTGTCTATTCAGTGACTCTTATTTAAGAAAATGTACATACATAGAAAAACATGTCCCCTGTCTTAGCAAATGACCAGGCTCCTAACACCCACCAGCAATTCTGAGTCATTCAGTGCACAGGTTGAAGTTGCTAGCCAGCCTCACTAAATCCTCATTGCTCCCAAAGTCGTCACAGGCTTCTTTTACAGAAAAAGCTAAGGAGCCAGGTGTTTGCCCAGAGCAGTCCTGAGAACGAGAGCCCGCTAATGAAAACTGAAAATACAGGTCATTATTCTGACCTCGTCTCTTTCTCTCTCCCTCTCTCTCTCTCCCTCCCTCTATTTTTTGCTGTTCTTAGTTGTGGTAACCTCATGGCTGTGAATGAAAAATAATAGTTGGGTTGGAGACAGGGCCTGACCAAGCCAGTTGTAAGCCCTGTCTTACAAGCTCTTGAAACTACTGCAGGCACTACCATGGCAAAGTGTTTGACCTTGAACAGGTCAGTTGGCTTTTCTAAATTTCATCTATAGGTGCTAACAGAGATAATCATTTTACTGACCTCAGAGGATTCCCATCCAATAGCCTCTTAGGGAGTGGGTCCATATGAACCAAAGGAAACTACAGAACTCCCTGTCTTGAAGACAAGAGAAGGATGAGCCTCAGATTGTTGTGCAAAAATCCATAACGATAATGTTAAGGGCTGCCACTGAGTGCACACCAACCATGTGCCAGGACAGGGCCAGTGGCTTTATGTTGATTGCTTAGTATCCCCACCAGGCTCCAACAAATAGATATTAGTCTCCACACAGAAAGAGAAAGGAAACAGAAGTCCAGGGGTGAAGCAACATCACTGCTCAAGATAGAACAGATCACCCACTGTCTCCATTATGATGGTGCTGGTCAACCTGGAGCCAAAACCATGGCCTGGTAGAGTTCGGCAGTCCCTGAACTCTCACCCAGGACCTGTCCAAATAATTGTAGCTGTGTGCTTGTGGCTGCACCTCAGGACAGCATCAAGCTGAAACCTCCAACAGCTCACCATGGGGAAGTTTTTTTTTTTTTTTGTGGGTACCGGGGGGTCGACCTCAGGACCTCGCACGCCAGCAGGCGCCCGTGCCGCTGAGCGATATCACCGGCCCCTTTTTCGTATGTGGGTTCCGGAAGTCGAACTCGGGCCCTCGCGCTTGCTGGGCAGGCGCTTAAGCCGCTGAGCCATCTCACCGGCCCCATGGGGAAGTTTTGACAGCAAACAAAAGACTGTCATTTGAGCTTCTTTCCATGGAAAGTATGAGGCTGTTTCTCTGCCAAGGGGAAGCCCTGCTACTCCACTATAAAGTGGCCTGAAACCACGTCCCAGGCGTCTCCCTTCCCAAAGGCATTTGACTGACGGTGTCTCCTTCCTGCTTCAGGTCTACCTTGCTGCCCTGGCAGTCTCCTCAGAGGCCCCATTTCCTTTAATCTAATTCTTACGGAGAAAGAAATGCCACAGTTATTAAAGTGCAGGCTTATCTATTTCATCCCAGATCTAAGCTGTGGTGATAAATCTCTAAGCTAAACACACACAAAGGGAAATATGAAGCTTGAATACAGATCAGAATAAAGAAGGATGGGAGGGTGAGTGTGGGTCTTCGCCCAGCTGTGGGCTATCCTCCCCCACTCGGGGTCCTTCCCAAAAGAGACTCTTCTTGTCGCCTTGCCGATAGGTGGATACAGCTGAGGCAATGTCCACATTGACATGCTTTCCGGGCAATTCTGGCAAAACATCCACAGATGTTCCATTTTGGAAAAACTGACTTTTTTTGCATCTTGTAAAACTTTTGATGAATCTAAATTGATCGTTTCCTCTTCATTCAGCCCATGTGGGCTAAGACACAAGGTATGGGAGGCTCCAGAGTTCCTGGCAATGAAGGTGCGAGAATCCAAAGGTAAATTGGAAGCAGCCTTCAATTGCAAGGAACTCAGCTGGGGACACAGAGGAGGGGGATTGCCAGAGAGGACTCACTGGGTGTGTTGGCTTCACCACTGGGTAATATTCTATGGCCTCCACATCAAAATCAAAGGTGCAACGGGACACCTTCAGAGCCCTCGTACATTTCTCCAGCAGTGTCCAGAGCCCTTGTCAGTAAAAGTTCATGGTCCATTTAAGGATACAACTACTTGTGTTCACAGTGGGAAATGCAGACAGTAGCCACAGTGGTTCATTTCACCTGATGGCTTTTTATACCAATGACTTCTGGTAAAAAAACATTATGTAGTTCCCTTCTGGGCCACATGATGACACAGACTGCTAACTGTTCCCAATGAGCCACTGTTCTCTAGTTGAAGAACTTCCATATTTTAACTGCCCATAAGGCCACCCAAAATGAAATCCTCATTGGCTAATGCGAAGTAAGTGGCAGTGGTATGCCAACTATAAGCAGATGTCCATAAAGACATGGGGCGTAATCTTCTTAATCCTTTCTCCCTCCTTCCTGATGTGTGGAATGCAGACATAATGGCATGAACTTGGGCAGCTAGCTTGGCCCATGACATGGAAGCCATGTGCTCAGAAAGCAAGAGCTACTAGATAGAAGGATCCTGTCCAGGGCTGGGGATATAGCTCAGCGGTACAGCGCCTGCCTGGCAAGTGTGAGGTCATGAGTTTGATCCCTAGTACCAAAAAAAAAAAAAAACAAAACAACCCCGTCCCTTACACTGTAGAGCCATACCATCCCTGGGCAGACTTCTTTTACAGCAGACAGACAGGAATTTCTTTTTTGTATCACCGACTATTTCACTCAAATGCATTAAATAAGAAGAATTCATTGTTATTCTTTTATTCAAGAAATCATTATTGAATCCTTAAGTGCCAAGATCTGTGCAAAATGCACTGAGCACTGTGAATACACAGACATTGAGCAATGCAGACATGTCACTCAAGGCACGTGTAGTTGAATGTGTCCCTGGTGGTCTGCTTGATGAGATGAGTGGTAAGATACACTCATGGCTGCATTAAGGTCTAGATCCCTGGGAGAAAAGTCTGTATGTGCAGAGTGAAAAAGCAGATTCTTTTACTGCTCTGGCAACATTCACTGCAGAAGGGGTACCTCAGCTCAGCTCATCTGCCAACACTAAGACCTTTCCTGGTTTTTTTTTTGTGTGTGGGGGGGTGTCAGGCTTTTCAGCTTTTCATTCCAAGTCCTTGCACTGATCTAGCCATCAACAATGTTCTCTAACCAAAATTTTGGAGTCATATGTGACTCCTATCTTCCCCTTATACCTCATGTATAATCCATGTGCAAATGCTATCATTTCTACCTTCAATAAATCCTGATCTATTAATTAGATACTGGTATTAGAACAGTGATATTTCATAAATCCAGTCATTGTATCATGGTTATGCAAAAGAATACCCTTGAACTGAGAAGCCACATGCTGAAGTAGTTTAAGATTTAAGAGTCACGGTATAAACAATTTATTCTCACACAGTTCAGTAATTATGGTGATGGTAGTGACGATAAAGATGATGGTGATGGCTATAGCAATGGTGAGGATGATGTTCACCATCAAAAGAAAGAGGAAAAGGAAAGAGGAGGGGAATACAGTAGACTATTAACAACTGGTGAAGGCATACAGGTGTTCTTTGTATCATTCTTGCAGGTTTTCTAAAGGCTGGATGTTGTTCAAAATAAGGACTTAAAAAATAAACTCTGAAGCTGAGTCTTTCTCATGTCCTCCATTGCTGATATCCTACTTTAACGTTCCATCTCTCTCCTGACACCCAGATGATTTAAAGTGTCTGCCCCATCCTCTCTTTTCTAACATTGACCCTCCAGCCCAGTAGTAACCAGTGTTAAAAATGCAAGTCAGATCCTATGTTCTTTCCTCTGCTGTAAACACTACAATGACTTTCACCACACCCAGAATGAAACCCAAGATCCTCATGTGACCCACAAAAACCCATTTCTCAGGCTTCATCCACGATCATGTCTCTATCCTAGTCTTCTCTGCTCTGGCCACACTGGTCTCTTGTTCCCCAAACATATCAGACACAATCCCACCTCCACTCCAAACATTCCTTCTCCTAATGCACACATGTGGCTTGGTCATTTGGGTCTCTGCTTCAGCATTTCTTCCTCAAATAAGGGTCTATCCTACCACTTCTCGTCAGTTTCTACTTCTGTTCCCTGCTCTATTTCTCTTCAAAACAATTACTATTACCTGATTTGGAATTGCATGTTTATAAGTTTACTTTCTGTCTCTTCTAACTGAATGAAAATGCCAGGAGACTGGGGACCTATGCTCTTCCTGTATCCTTGGTGCCTGACACCCAGCAAATGACCAAAATCACTGTGCATGAAGGCAAGGGTCAGTATACCTTAAGCCCAAACCTGACTTCCCCCTTCCTGGCTCTCGAAGTGCTGTGAACGGGCTGCGGTTCTCCTCCTCTGGAAACCTCTCATCTTAAGTCGTCATAGCTCTTCTCCAAGACCCTTCGGCAATTCTAACCTTACCCATCCCCATGTCACTGGCCCAAGTGAGTCATATGCTGCCAATCCAATAGAATCCCCCCCCTCCACAGACCTCCCACTCCTGGGGACACAGCCCATATGCTGAATGAAAGAAAAAAATTCCCCTGCTCAGAGCAGCTTTCTCCAATAGTACACTGAGTTCCAGCTCCTTCCTGGTCTTTGTCCCAGTTCTTTAATCACTGCTGTCTATTGACAGAACAGCAACAACCAACCTTGCCACAGGAACTGATCATTGCTCCCTCTTGTGAACCTTTCGTCCCTTAAGCATCTCCACCCTCTGGGCTCTTGTTGACTCTGGATTATCATTCTCCAGGGACACCTTCTACTGTCCTCCTCATTCATTTAATCCCACCTGCCCTTCCAACACTCTGAGATGCCCATCCTGACCACAGTGCATTCTAGGCATTCTCAGCCTGTCATTCCAGTGAATACCTGTGTGGCCAGTGACATTTTTTAGGCTCATCTTTTTGCTCTTGAATTGAAGCTTCTGAGCCCGGTCCGTGTCTTTTTTTTTTTTTTTTTTTTTGTGGGTACCGGGGGGTCGACCTCAGGACCTCGTGCGCCAGCAGGCGCCCCTGCCACTGAGCGATATCACCGGCCCCTTTTTCGTATGTGGGTTCCAGGAGTCGAACTCGGGCCCTCGCGCTTGCCGGGCAGGCGCTTAAGCTGCTGAGCCATCTCACCGGCCCTCCAGTCTGTGTCTTACCTCTTTCTCACTCCTGTAGGGCTTAACAGGTGCTCATCACCCAGTCAGTGCTTCATATCTCATTAAGAACAACTAAGTGCTGCCTCCTCTCCCACCTTTGCTCCCCAAATATGCTTCGGTCATAGGCAATGGATGTTGGGCTCCTGGAGATAAATATCTCTAAAAGTCACTTGCATGGAGTCTGGGCTCTCATTGCCCCTGAGAGTTCTTCCCACCTGATATAGTGTATGTGTCTTCCAAAAGTTCATGTGTTGAAACTTTAATCCTCCAATGTGGCAATGCTGGGAAGTGGGGCCAAGCGGGAGATGTGTGGGTCATGGAGGCTGAGCCCTCACATGAACGGATGAGCGTCTTCCTGAAAGGCTGGATTAGCTATTGTGGGGCTTATGTCCTTTCTTGTCTCTTCTGCACATGTTTGCTTGTCCTTCCACTCTCCACCATGAGTCAAGGCAGCGCGAGTCCTCCACCAGATGACATGCAGGTGTCAAAGCTATGCTCCTGGACTTCCTCGCCTTCAGAAGGACTGGCTGGCTCAGGGCCTGATACACATGAGCTGGCCAAAAATGTTCATGAAGTGAAAAGCATATTAAAAATCCAGTATTTGGGTCAGAAGACCCTGAAGTCCTGAAGGGACTAGTGAGTCATATGAGAGAGGCACAAGGGGATACTTGACTTTTTTCAGTGCAAACAAACAGAGCACGTTGGTAGCTCTGGAAACAACCGTGTCATTAGACGGCATAAACCTCTTTCTTTAATAAATTGCGCAGTCTCATATATTCCACAGAAAATTGGCTAAGACTCCCTGCACCACCCCAAGGGCCCCAGATTACAACCACTCTTCCTTCCATCCTCCTGCTACCTGCTTCCCCACCCAGTACCTCTTGCTTTTGTCACCACAACATGCTCTGTTGATTCCTCCGTTTTGCCAACTCATGGAGGTAATTGAGAATTCTAACTCTGGCCTCAGTGCTTTGGCTGTCTCCCTCTCACCCACACATCATTTTGGAAACAGCCAGAATGTAATCTAAATCCTCCTGCTCCCCAGGTGAGCACAGGGAGTAATTAGTGGGACAGTTCAGTGACTCTCCTTTTTCCCCTGACCATATGGTGCGATGAGGTTCTGTCTGCCCCCCATTCAGGCTGCCTCCTTGGTGGGAGGGGTAGGGGGCAGTGCTTTCTGGCCAAGCTGGCCAGGCCTGCTAGGAAACTAGGCAGGACAAGACCTTCGGGTTGGGAGGACGCATTGGGCACAGCCAGCCTGGCCAGGGCAAGGGAAGCTCCTCTAGCTTCTGAACTCTTGCTTCTGGGCACACTTGTTCTAAAGCAACCTTGTGCAGGGAAAAGCCATTTACTCCTCAGGATCAAATCACAGGGACACAGGACTCATTTTCTGAATGGTATGAAATTATGAAAGTGAGAATTAACTCTTCCTTTCATCATAAGTCTGGCACTAAGAATGGATGGGGATTTAAACATGGGCTTAGCTATAATTCTGACCCTGGTCACATAATCCCAAAAAACGTTTAGTTGTGAGAGAGGGTTCTGGATCAGACTGCCCAGGTCAGACTCACATCCTGCCATCAGTGCACTGGTTACCTATAGATGAGGTGCCCCATTACCCTGTGCCCCTATAGCCTCTTGTCTCCTGGGAAAGTGACAACATCCACATGAGGCCTAAGGAAATGTCCAGCACAGGACCTGCACACAGTCAATACTCAGCAAACACCAGCTAGTAACGAGGAGAGGTGGGGAGGGTTTAGAAGCTGTCAGAACGGCCTTCCCCTACAACTAAAATACTCAAGCCACTCCCCCACTCTGCTCAGCCATGAGCTACAGCTGCAAGGTGCTCTGTCCTCCAGCAAGGGGCAACGTCATGAGAATGCCTGCCTTTTTGCTAAGCAGTGACCCCTCCTAGTGTTCTCCATGCAGCACCAGCTCCAAACACCCAGCTAGGAGCAAGTATAGACCCCCAGCCACCAGACAGATTCCACGTAGCCCCAGGGGCCTGTGGTGCCTTGTCTGCTCCTCTGATCAGTCTGACTTCTGGACTTGAGCTCCAGAGTGGCTCTCCCTGTGTTCGGAGGCCAGACAAGCCCCACTAGGCAGTGTGATCTTGGACAAGCTTCTGAGGCCCTTTGGGACTCAAGTTTCCTCATCTATGAAGTGGGCATGATAATACTGTCTGCCGCATAGCATCCTTACAAGAGTCAAGAAAGTCCATGAAAAGCACTTTTAAAAGTTCTCATGGTTGTTAATATTCCTTAAGGAACAGGTTGTCAAGCTTCCCTGGAGCTTTGTCACCATCCCTGGGAGACAGAGGCTCAAGAGTGTCTGCAATGTGAAACAGTAACTCACCTCCCTGGGTCCAGATCCACAGTCTTGTCATGCAGTCTAATGACACAGTTGTTTCCAGAGCTACCAACATGCTCTGTTTGTTCACGGTGAACAAAGTCAAGTATCCCCTTGTGCTTCGCTCATGTGACTCGCTGGTCCCATCCTCAGGACTTTAGGGTCTTCAGACCCAAATACTAGATTTTTAAAATGCTGTTCACTTCATGAATATTTAGTGGCAGGCTCCTGTGTATCCGGCCCTGAACCAGGCAGAAGAATTGCAGGGTGAACTGGGCTGACACTGGGCATGCCTTAGAGAGACCACAAGCATGGAGGTCACTAACACACTTAAGTCTTGCAGCACAGAGAAGGGAGGACTTCATTATTATCTCCAGTTTACATACAGACCAGGAAACTGAGGCAGAGAGAAGTAAAGTTAAAAAGGCAGAGCTAGAGTCTGGACTAGGGCTAGCCCTCTTTCCTAGTGCACCCCACAAGTCCCTGCAATGATCAGAGAGCCCAGATGCCACAGGGGCCAGAGGTGGGAGTTGCAAGGTGGGGAATCAGAGAGCTAAGCTGACACATGGAGATAAGGAAGAAGAGATGAGGTGGAGGGAAAGTACACAAAAAGAGAATATTCCAGACAGTGCAAAGAACAGAATATAGGTGGAAAGCCAAAAAAGCCAGAGAAAGCGTATCCCCGTGAGGAGCCAGACATGTTCAAGTGGCCAAAGCTGTGGCTTCAATGGAGGGAGAGGTGAATGAACTCCAAGACTGTGGCATGGAGGTTGCTGAGCAGAGGAGTGGAGGGACAGGCTAAGGGGCCAGGGGAAGAGAGGCTGGGACATAGCAGCTCAGCTGTGAGGGAGGAAACAGGGGAGCTGGAGCTTGGGCTCATCCCTTCACAGGAGGGTGCAGAGTCCAGCACGTGCTCACCCTGAAGGCACAGAGCAGCAGAGGAGGATGCGGAAGGGGAGGCAGTCAGTCAAGGGAGAACAGGTGCTACAAGCCAGAAATGAATGGATCTGAGGCACCAGTGGAAGGATGAAATCGGACCAGCAGAGAGGGCTTCGTTCAGTGTAATCTTGGGGTTAACACCTTTAGAGGCATTTTGAAGCCTGAGGTTGTCATCGTATGGGGGGGGTAATAGCTATCCTTCTAATGATCTGTCACTTGTACCTTTGACTAGAATGCTTTCTATATCAGCAAAATGTAATTGATAAAACCACCAAGATGACATTAGGGTGGAGGAAAACTGAGGCCCAGTGTATTAGTCTGTTTCCTGTTACTATAACAAAATACCTGAGGCTAGGTACTTTATAAAGAAAATGAAGTTATTTAGCTCACAATCCTAGAAGTTCAAGGGCATGGCACCAGCATCAACTTGGCTCTGGTGAAGGTATCATGAAGGATGACATCATAAGAGCAGAAGGACACAGAAAAGAGAGAGGTAGCTTGGCCAGATAAGAAGTCAGAGAGGGAAAGGACTAATTTTGCTATTTTTATAACAATCCTTTCTAGAGAACTACATTGGGTTCCCATGAGAACTACCTTCACCTCTTTGAGGGCATGTAACAGTTAACTGATTGTGTCAGTTTAAGTAAGAAATGCCCAACTAAATTGGATCAGCATAGTTCTGGGTGCAGCTAAGGAGATTTGCTGAAGATTTTCTGGGATTTACTGGGTGTGAGTGACAGCAACCAATAGGCTTGCCGCCTGAATGATATAAAAGGGAAATGAAGGAAGGCTGCTTCTATTTCTTTGGAAGAGCTTCAGTCTTCACCTTCACCTTGGATGTCATCTCCTGGCTTCCAGCCTCCAGTGCAGATCCTTCAGCCTCCTGATACAGACTCATACAGGACAGTACAGTGAGCTCCAGGCCTTTGACTAGATCCTTCGGATCTCCAGCACACAGACAGCCCTTTTGCACCCCACCACACATGACTCTACAGGCGGCCACTGAAAGCTAATCTTGTAAATTTTTTTGAAGTAAATTCTTATATATTTGTATATCTTGCATTAAATCTGTTTCTCTAGTAAGTATTGACTGGTACAGGGCATGTGTCTAATGACCTAATCACTTTCCACTGGAGCCTTTCTCTGAAAGATCCCGTCACTTCTCATACTACCTCACTGGGGACTGAGCCTTTAACACATGAACTCTTCGGTGACAAACCACACCCATGTCATAGTACCTTGGCACGTCCATGCTCATTCATCAGCCCTCATAAAGCTTAGCTGAACCAGCTATAAGCAACACCCTAGCCAGAGGCTCAGGAAGGGCATGGGGGGAATGGAACTTGACACTGATAGAGGTCCTCCTGCGGTCTGTTTGCCATTGACTCCCCATAGCATGCTGGTGAGTGGAGGGTCCCTACTCTCATTTTAAATGTAAGCAAATGTCACATGGAAAGTGTCTGTGGCTTTCTGAGGATATTAAGAGCAGACAGTGACAAACTAGAGTTCACTGGCTAAACTGTGCCCACTGCCCATTTCTGTAAATGAAGTCTTATGGAAACAAAACCACACCCACTTATTTACCTTTTACCTATGGTTGCTTTTGTGTTACCATAGTGAAGACGGGTAGTTGCCACAGTGATCTTATGACCCACAGACCCTTAACATTTATGACCTGGTCCTTTTCAGGAAGAGTTGGCCAACACCTGTTTAAGAGCCCTGTTCTAATCATGTCCAAGCTACTCAAGCTCAGCTGGTATGTGCACCTTGGTTTGTCTGCTTCTGGACTTATAGAATTTTACTGCATCACCTTGTCTCCTTTATAGGAAAGCGTCCTCCTGTGGAGGAAGAAGGCAGAGAAAGTTCTCTCATTGGTCCAGCTCGCTGTGAGAAAGGTGAAATGGCTGCCCTGTTTCCCACTGACAGCCCATTTCCTCTACTCTGATCAGGGCACCCTTACTAAAACATGAATCAGATCATCACACTAAATATAATCCACACTACTCACTGTCATCTCTATGACTGCACGACTGGCCCATGTCTACCCTTCTATTCTCAACATACCACCTGCTCCTTCATTCACTGTACAATCACCCTGGAGTCCTAATCCCTGAACATGCCAGCTTTGCTTCTGTCTTCGGACCTTTGCACCAGCTGCTCCTGATGCATGGAATGTGCCCTCACCACATCTCCCTATGGCTGGATTCTCCTAGTGAATCAAGTACCAGCTCAAATGCCATCTCAGAGCCACACTACCAAAGGCCACTCCCTCTCCCCAGCATTTCTCAAAGACGTCACCTGCCTAAATTCTAAAGTTATTTACTTGTTCACTTTACATCTCCTGCAATACAGTGGGAGTTCTGTGAAAGGACAGGCTTATTTTGTTCATGACTAAAACTCAATGTGCCACTTAATCTGGATTGCCAACTTGAGCGGATTAAGAGATTCTTGGAGAGGTGATTGGGTTTTGAGAGCACTACCCTCGTCAATGGGTTTATGCATTGATGGGTTCATAGCTGAATGGGCTATTGAGGGTGGGGCCTAGGAGGAAGTGGGTCATGGGGGCATGACTTTAGAGACTATATCTGGTCCCTGGCACCTTCCTCTCTTGCTCTTTCCCTATCTCTGATTTCCCAAATGCCATGAGTTGAGCAGCATTCCTCTGCCATGCTCTGTCACCATGCCTTGGAGCCAGAGGATCATGGACTGAAACCTCTGAAACTGTGAGCCAAAATAATCCTCTCCTTTTTTAAATTAAGTGTATCAAATATTTTGTCCCAGCAATAGGAAGCTAAAGAATACCACTTACACTGAAGTGGACACTAGATACCACTCACATTTAGATCAGCAGGTCAGCTCTGTCCAGTTGAATATAATGTGAATTGCAGATTTGAGCTACATATATACCTTTACATTTTTTTCACAGTTGCATTAAAAAACAAAAGGAAACAGGTGAAGTTGATTTTAATGTGGCTAGAGACCAACATATTGAATAGTGTAAACTTAAAGTAGTATTCTCCTTGTGCCAGGTGATGCCCTGATAGGTTTTACATTCACAGTCATGTTTAATGTGTGTTGCCTTCCACCTAGGTGACCCATGTTCCCCAACTTTCATGGAAGGCAAGCATAGGCTGAGCCAGTGATCTCACTATCCCCAATGTCAGAAGAGGCTATCATCTCTGAAACAAAAACAGCTCTGTTTGCTTGGGAATGACAAGAAAAGAAAGATTTCATTTCCCATGAGAAGTTGAGGTAGTCCAGATGTTTCTTGGAGTTCAGATATACAGCCTGGATTTTCTGGCTCCATGGGCAGCTTAAACCTGTCCCTGGGAACAGGGACTCTGGGCAACGTGGGCCTCCAAAGCCTGTTCCAAGAAGTCTTTCTGTGAAGGCAGGTTGAGCAAAGTGGGAACCCTTAGCCTGGGTGGTGGCCTCTCTAAGGCCAGCCATGGAAGCAAAGCTCCCAGCTTCTAGTTGTGCTGAGCCATGAAGTACTGAATCAGTCCCAGACAGAAGGACAGGGGCCATGGAGTTAGGTAAGAAGCCTGGCATTGGAACTAGGGCCTCCCAGTTTAGCTCCCTACCCAGTGACCAGCCTGAATCCATACCTACTTTAAAGAGAGGACTACTGAACGGACCAGAGCTTCAGTGGGCTCTTCTGCATACAGTTACATAACCAATACCTATGCTCTGGCTCCCGTACCTCTCCAAGTGCAGGGCCATCCTGTCTTCCACGCATTCCCCACATACACACAGTTACTGCACAGATAGACCTTTCTAAGCAGTGTTGTTGTTCTAGGATGCCACAGTGATGAAAAGATAAAATCCTGACCTATACAGAGCTAATATTCCCATAGGGATAGTGATGCTAAACAAATGAGCCCCAAATATATGATGTTTGATGGAGTAAGTGTTCTTAAGAAAATAAAGCAGGAGATGAGAAGACAAGGACAGCTGGAGAAGCCTCTCTGAAACAGTGCAAGTTGAGCACTGAATTTCATAGCAAAAATATATGGGTTTGGAAAACTTAAAGCTACAAGAACAGAGAGGGGAAAGGACCTTGAGGCAGTATGATGATGGCATAGGGAGAGATGGTCAAGAAAGCCAGTGTGCCCAGAGACCACGGAGAGGGCCAGGTGGTATAAGCAGGTGAGAGGGGCTTGAAGGTGGTAAAGCAGGCCACCCAGCTAAGGCAAAGTCTCCCCTGTTTACTGCACAGTCATATTCCTGTCTCTGTGAAGCTTAGAGTCCTGTCCCTGGCTCCCTGAGTCTGCCACTGAAGGCTACGGCTTTGACAACAGGCAGGGTGACCGATTACTCATTTATACAATGCACAGTGATGTGTAGATGGAGCCTAAGTGTTTATCGCTTCCAGCTGATGCCAATCTTGATACTGGGAAGGTAGTTATCAAGACTGTAGAACTTAAACATATGATCTCGTTACTACTGCTAGGAATGGCATCCAGACACCCCAAGACAAGATCTTTGACAGAAGCACAGGCCAGGCAAGCGTGCTAGGTCTCCCTTCTTTCCCATCTATGAGAACTAAGCCCACACCAAACCTCTGGATCCTGAGCTCGGGGGACCTGCAACACTAGACATGATGCAGTTCCTAAGGACTCTACTTACTGGTAGTTTTCAAATCAGTTCCGACATTTTTACTTGTGTCTGCTTCTCCCCATATCTCCATTCATATCTGCACACTGACCCCCTCTCTCTCTCACAGAACTTGAGTCC
The DNA here is from genome assembly GCA_028451465.1 of Erethizon dorsatum. NCBI lineage: Eukaryota > Metazoa > Chordata > Mammalia > Rodentia > Erethizontidae > Erethizon > Erethizon dorsatum. The sequence continues at coordinate 28,264,764 of CM051826.1, forward strand.
TTCACTCTCTTTGCCCCACCTGCAATGAGAGGACTTCTGGCTACAGCCCACTGACTCTGGCCAGGCAGTCTCCATCTTGCAGGCTTTCATGGGAACCCCACCTCCACAATCTCGAAAGGATATCTTCCCCACCTTATAGTCACCCTCCAAAGCCCAATTCTCAAAGTTTGCTGAACATAGGAACAGTACAGGAAGTTTGCAAAAATATTAATATTATTGATCAGGTTCTACTCCAGACTAATTAAATCAGTCTTTGTGGTAGACGCCAGGAGGTAGTATTTTCAAAATTCCCTACCCAATTGCAGTGTGCAGCCAGGACTGAGAATCATCACAATAGAGGGCTCTTTTTTAGCTTCAACATGTGTACAAATCACCTCAGCTTCTTGTTTAAGTGCAGTGTCTGATTCAGTAGGTCTGGGAAAGGGCCCAAGACTGCATTTTCAACTAGCTCCTGTGAGACAGTTGCTGCTGTTCCATGGACCAGAGCTTGAGTAGCAAGGTCTCTAGGCAACCAGATTTGAGGACTGGATGATGGACACAGGCTTCACTAGTTTTCCATGTCCTAGTAAAAGTCCACTATGGAGCTTCCTTTAAAGTTGGTTAGGGGCAGCTGGGCATGGTGGTGCACTCTAAGAGCCAGAGGCAGAGGAGTTGCAAATTGAAGCCCAACCTGGGCAACCTAGTGAGGCCCTATCTCAAAACAGGAAAGAAAGGGGCTGGGGATGTAGCACAATGCACAGCCCTAGGTTTATTCCTCCATACTGGAAAAAAAAATGTTTGGAAGGGGCTTACTGGGCCAGTTAAGGTGAAAGACTCTTAGATGAAGTGACAGAACTGTCCTGTCCATATGAAACTAGGAATTCCCATATCTAACAAATACTACATTCTCTGTTCTGGAGATCTAGCTGAGTATCCAGTATACAGTAAGTGCTCAATAAGTGGTACTTGTGCTACGTGGTTGTCATTGCATTTATTATTACTGCAGGACCCTCACTCCAGTTCCCAGACCAAACAAGCACATTTGTTTCCAAACCCTAACCCATCTCAGACACAACTCCATGGATTCTGCTGCTCTAAGGACACTAATGTATTACTTAGGGCTTTCATTCCTTCAACTCATTTTCCAGAGGCTGCAGATACACTTTCATAGCCTGGTCTTGGTTAACAGTGTTTGCTATGAATGGGGACCTGTTTAAATGTTCTGCTTGGTTTAACTCATAATATCCTTAACATAACTTTAGGCATTTGGAGGTAGTAATCTCAGTGGCAGGGATCGTATATATAGTAGATGATGGTGCCAAGAAAAACTGGGCCTAAGATTTTCCAGTGCTTCTCAAATTCTAATTGCTAAGTGATTTCTCCAAGATGCAGGTTTTCATTCGGCAGGTGAGGTGAGCCTGAGATTCTGCGTGTCTCACAAATCCCAAATAACAGTAATGCAGCAGGCCCAATGACAGCATTTTGAATAGCCAAGCTACCCATATGTTTTAGTGGATCCTGGTATTTCTGGGCCTCTCTCTTAATATCCCCCCTGAATACTCCGACTGCTTTACTACAATTGGTGGTTGGTTGATTTGATGAGTGGCAAAAATCACAGTAAATTTCCACTTCGAACATTTACCTAAAGTTCTGTAAATTTCTGCTCAAATTGCAATATTTTGTGGCAAAAGATATCAGCTACTTGGAAAAGCATTATGTATGTTATAAGGTACAGAAGATATAGCATGTTGTGAAATTGCTTTTACTTTTTGGTTTCATGACTACAACTGTTTTCTGGGCCAGAGAAACCATTTCCATAGCTAAAAGCAATATGAAGAGCTACAATTTGACAAATATAGGGAGGGATGTCTTGAAACATGGAAGTGAATCATGTTAACTGTAAAACCTCCATTCTCAGCTCAGTACAAGGCAGGATGTGTATGGAAACCATAAGAAATGACAGAAATTCCTGCCCAGAGAAGGGTACTTACGAGCAAATCATGACTGTCCATTTATTCAGGCTGGATTCAGTAGCTGGGAACTACATCAGTTGTGAATGAGACAGAAAAGTTGAACACAGAAATGAAAATAAACAATCAGGGGTGCTTTTGAGGTCAGAGCGACCTGAAGTTCCAGAGTCACAGGCCAAGCTCTGGAGGAGACTGACTTCAGATGATGAATCTTTGGAAAAACAAAAAACACCCTACTCAAATCTGGCAATGATGTCAAGGTGAGACTAAACAATGATCAGTGATTATAAAGATAAGTTAGAACGATGTCTGTGCAATTTCAGAGCCCAGTAATTCTCACAATTTCTCAATAAAGGAAAGTTTTAAACACCTTCCTCCATTCTCAGATCATCCCCACATCAATTAAATCATGATCTCTAGGTAAGAGTTCCAGGCATCCTTAATTTTTAATGCTCCCCAGTGATTCTAATGTGCAGTCAAGTTGGAGAATCATGGGCATTCAAAGTCAGCACTCATGCATGAAGGAATCCATCTGGGCCACTGATTCTTCACCCTGGCTGCACGTTAGAATCCCTTTGTGGAGATTTTTTTAAAGATAGTGATGGTCATCCCCATTCCTTGAAATTCTAGTTAATCTGTGGAGCTCGGGCATCAGAACTTTTAAGAACTCCCCAAGGTGAAGCCAGGTAGAGACCACTGCTCCAGATGTTTTTACCACAATTCTGTCTGTTGCTTAAATTTAAAGGATCCAGTATGCTACAGATGAAAATGCACCTTAGTCTCTGCAAAGGTAGATCACTCATTTTACCTTTAAATCCTAACTTTGGAGAGAGGGTCTGTGACTCCTCTTAAATCCTATACAAACTGTTGGATGAATATATACATTCATTTATGTTTATACATGTAGATCTTCAAGGGAAAATGTCCTTAGCTTTTGTAAGTGTTCAAAGGATTTAAAACTATATTAAAGGCAAATGTGACTTCATAAATTTAAGAAAATTAAATAGCAAATGGAAAATAAATTTGATCTCAGTGGCACCTCTGCTAGCTTTGGATCTGAACACCCCTATGCCACTTAGTGATTGTATATCTTTATTGCAAGTTTAATTTAACCTTATAGCCCATCCTTTGAAAAACTACAGAGTACTGGATATGAACTCCCCAAGAAACAAGCACCAAAGTACAGTAGAAACCTGGGAAGCAGGGTCAGTACTGGGTTTTCTGGTAAGGCTTGCACTGAGATATGACTTATCAAGATATAAAGACATCGTCTGCTCAGATATTTTGCATTCATGTCCCCCACCAGGTAAGGATATTATGGTTTTCTAGTACTGACTATTGTTAATGATTTGCCTTGATTTAAATCCCAGTTTTCTCTCTTACTCATCATGTGACCTTGGGAAAGTTACTTAACCTTTTTAACACGATAATGTGTTGGTAATATAAGTACTTTTAAGATTGTTGTAATGAGATAGCTCAGTGGCATAAGTGCCTGCCTGGCAAGCGCAAGGTCCTGAGTTTGACTCCTGGTACCCACATTAAAAATAAAAAAGATTGTTGTAAAGAATAAATAAGAAAATAAACATAAAGTGCTCAGCATGATGTTTGGCAAAGAGTAAGTCTGTTAAATATGTACAATTATATTACTGCTATCACTGATGTTTTTCTTATTATTAATACTTTATGACCTTGCTCAAGTTATTAAACATTCTGGAGCTTTACTTATTGATCCACAAGATAAGAAAAATAAGTCCAACCCCATTTCTTTCATAGTGTTACAGTGATGACCAAGTAAAAAAGCAGGAGGTACAGTCCTTCATATTCCACAGGTTCTGCATCCAACAGATTTCAACCATGAATCAAAAATATTAAAAAAAATTGCATCTGTACTCAACCAGTACAAGCATTATTCCTTAAACAATACAGCATAACAACTATTACAGAGCATTTATGTTGTGTTAGATATTACAAGTAACCTAGAGATTATTTAAAACATACAGGAGATATGCAGGTGTGCAGGTTATATGCCAACACTATGCCACTTCAAAAAAGAGATTTGAGCATCTACACATTTGGTATCCTCAAGAGTCCTGGAACCAGTTCCACCACACATACCAGGCTCGAAGGTATATCGTTATTATATGGCAACTCATCATACATCCAGGGAATTTATAGCCCACAGAAAAGAGAGACCCTAAAATACAGACAACATTCCCTCCCTCAGGAAGTACTCTGAGATGCCAATAGTTGAGCAGACTCTATATCTGAGTACAAGATTGTTTTGTAGCATATCCAGCGTTCCAGTCAGCCCAGACTTTCCCAACACACAGGCAAATGGATGGCTGTACTCCACATGGCTGCTGCATCCTACCTCTCAGAGAAGAGAGTTAAACCAGTCGCTCAATAAACCACAGGTGCCCCACAGCATCAGCAGCCCTCATCCAGCCCAGACACTGACCAGCAGTGGTTCCTCTCACACCACAAACTTCCCAGGAAAAGTCCCCAGTCCACCAGGACACTCCTCACTGCACAGGACTCAATCTGGCCCACCAGAGAAGAAAATCACCGAAACCTTTCAACACTGAAACCAATCAACGAAGATTCAAGGTGATCAGCATACACTTACCCGGAGTCTGCTTGGCCGTACGCACAGGAGTGTAGTGGTTTTTGGAGGACGATCTGACCGGCGTGCTATCTTTGGGAGAGGTATCAATAGCCGAGATAGTTTCTCTTTCACAGTGTGCTATGGGGATTGGTCCCTGTTGTCTTAAGATGTCAGCCAGAGCCCTAAAGAAGGAGGAGATCACACAGTGAGACTCTCATGTGCACACCCGCAGAGGGAAATGCTCACTTCTGTAGGTCCTTTGAGCCCTGGACCTAGAGGAAGAGATGGAGACACGGCATTCAGTTCTCATGAGCCACAGCCTCACCCAGCGCTGGGCTCAGTGGATGGGTTACCGTGCCTGGGGGTACAGATGCTAAATTTTTCTGAAATTTATTCCACATCAGCAAACTCTGAGCTCCTTCAAAATACTGGTTCCCCAAATATTCACCTACACGGTCCAGAATTGCCAGCAACTGGGCAGTGGAGTACCACCTTGGAAAAGGGCTGGCACCACTGGCCTCACATGCAGCAGCAGGAAACTAACTGTCGGGGGATTAGCCTCTCCTGCACACACGGAGCAGGGTGTGCTAGGTACGGATGACCCAAATGAGTACAACACACCGCTCCTGCTGTCAAAGAAAGGTGTGGTATAGCTGCAAAGGCAGGATGCTCAGATAAAAAGATAAATATCAGAACACATGGATGGTGCAGACAGTGAAGGCAAATGGAGTTCAGAAGAGGCAGCAATTACAAACACAGAGGAAAAAAATCCACAGGGAAAAAGAAAGATGCACAGAGGCTCTGCCTAGGTGGAGAGATGAACCCTCCTCTAGAGACTCAGTGACCCAGAGAAAGCAGGTTTTATTTATTCAACCCCTACCTTCAACAACCAAACATATATTTCTTGAAGACCTGGCATACAACGCTCCCCGCAGAAACACAGGTAAATAGGACCCCATTTCCTGCCCTCTAGGAACTCACAATTTAGGAGGAATTGCTCCCCCACCTACTTTCAAACAGGACTCCCTCAGAGGATGACATAGGAGACAGCCACTGGTCATGGGAACAGAGACAACAGGAACATGGACGAGTGTGGACAAGCCACAAAAACCACATTTGGATAATGTCCGTGGGTCCTGCTATACCCGTTTTGAACCAGCAGGGCAAAGACTCTCCCATGTGCTCAGGGTGACCCTGAGGGGTGGGGTGGGTGAGGCAGCATAACTCCAGGCCTCTCTGAGCCAGCCCTGCCCAGCTGGATCATGCCCAGCCCACCCCACAGCTTCCTTCGCATCCTAGCCCAGCTCTAGTACTCTACTTCATTGGAAAGTGACAACCACAGCTGTGTCTGAGAATGAATGGTTTCCTCCCATTATGCCTCCCGTGACACGCTGAACCTTCCTAGAAGAGCATCAAGCTAGCAATCTTATCATTTAGTGGCATTTATATAGCAATTTCAGATTTTCAAATGCTTTCCTCTCACTGGCTTTCTTTTCTCTCAGCCTGTCAAAGAAGGAAGAGACACACCTCACCACCCCCACTCACTTCCACGGACCTAACAGTCAGGCAGAACACAGAACCTCATATTCAGGAAAAAGAAAAAGTGAATGCCTTGGTCCGGGGCCATACATCAGTCAAATGAGTCCTAGGAATAATGAAAACGCATTGGCCTAGAAAGTCAAGAGTTTTAGGTTTGAATCTCAGCTCTGCCAGTGATTAGCCATGAACTTTTGGGCAGATACGTTAACCTCTGAAATTGGAATGTAATTACTTCTTCCCCATTGGGAAAACAAAGGGTTACACTAACATGGCTTTTAAGACCCCTTCCGATTCCAACATTTGATAATTTTACTTTGCATATCTTTTTAACCTCACATTCATGCAAGACCCCTAGATCCTTTTATCCTTCTGATGATCAAAGACTCTTACCTACCATTGTTCTGTGATAAGAAAATAGTGAGTTATAAGTTATAATAGACATATAGGCCAACAGAATAGAACTGAAAGTCCTAAAATAAACTCATACGTCTATGGTCAATTCATGTTTGATAATAGTGCCAAGATTATTCATTGGAAAAAGATACTTTCCTTTTCAAAAAAATGGTCCTGGAACTAATAGTTTTCCACACATAAAAGAATAAAGTTAGGCTCTTATCTCACACTATACACAAAAATTAATTCAAAATGGGTCATATACCTAAATATTAGTCCTGAAGCTATAAACTCTTAAAAGAATATATGGGACTAAATCATTGTGACTTCTCATATTTAGCACTGGTTTCTCAGACATAACATCAAAAGCACAAGAAACAAAAGAAAAATATATTTGTGCACCAGAGGATATCATCAAGAAAATGAACGACAATTCACAGAACAGGAGGAAACCTTTGCAAAATACATATCTGATAACAGACTTGTATCCCAAATATATATAAAGAAATCTTACAACTCAAGAATTTTGAAAAACTGAGTATCTCAATTTTAGAATGGGCAAAGGATTTAAAGAGGCATCTCTCTGAAGAAAATATACAGGAAAAGTAGTAGTTTGGTATGGTTAAGCACTAGGGAAAAACAAATCAAAATCATACTGAATGTCACACCCATTTATACACACTAGGATAGCTACATATGAAAAGGCAGATAACAGTAAGTGTTGACAATGATTTAGAGAAACGGGAGTCTTCACACTCTGCTAATGGGAATTTAAAATAGTGCAGCCCCTTTGGAAAACAGTTTAACAGTTCCTCAAAATATTAAACCTAGAGTGAATATGTGGCCCAGCAATTCTACTCCCAAGTACTCTCAAGAAAAATGAAAACATAACTACATAAAACTTTATATGAAGGTTCATGGCAGCAGTATTAGTAAGAGCCAAAGGGTGGAAACAAGCCAGATGTTCACCAGTTGGATGGATAAACAAAATGTGGATGTATCCACACAATGGAATTATTATTCAGTCATTAGAAAGGAAAGAAGTAATGACACATGCTATAGCATGGAAGAATCCTGAAAATACCACATTAAGCAAAAGAAGCCAGTCACAAAAGACTACATTTATATTAAATGTCCAGTGTATTAAACCTATAGAGATAGAAAGTAGACTTGTGGTTACCCCAGGGTTTGGAGACGGCTGAATGAGGAAAGACTAATGATTATAGATAGTTACATCTCAACGGTTACTACTCAAAAGGTTCTATCCTTTCTCTTGCCTTCCAAATTCTTATACATATTCCTACTTCTCTGATGCCTATGAAGGAGAATGGAGTCACGTGATCAAATCCATTCCCTTTGATTAGCCAAGACCAGGTCTAATCAGTGGTTCTCAACTAGGGTGATCTTGCACCCCCTCCTGGAATAATTGGCAGTATCTGGAGACATTTTTGGTTGCCACAACTACAGAGAGCGGTGGTACTGGCACGTGGTGAGTAGAGGCTGGGGATGCTGTTCGATTTCCTGCAATGCAGAGGATGCTCCTGGTGCAAAGAATTGTCAAATGCAAAATATCAATAGCAGTAAGGCTGACAAACCTTGATTGATACCTACTCAGCAACCAAGGAAGTACAGGCTGTTTCTAAAGCCCCACCATGTGTTGTCCCATTGAGAAGCATGATAACCAGGAAAATCCTCCTGGTCCCATACCTGCTCCTGAACCATTCCCAAGATCCAACTCTTCCCAGTGTCCTTTGGCAACTGGAAAGAGTGCCCTCATCCCGGACTACGTGGCCTTAGGAGCAGGTTGCTCTGCCAGCTTCCCGTCCCATCTCCTCAGCTCAGTGACCTCCCTCTTTGCTCTGGTTCCTCTCCATCTTCCATCCCTTGCTCTCCAGGGTGCTCAATAAATATTATTCTAATTCTGAAATGCACAACCGTGGTCTCACCTAATTAATTTGGATCTGCTGGAGGAAATGGGTTAAGGCCTGAGCTACTTTCTAACCACAGGAAAGAAAATTGGTCACTGAGGAACAGTCAAACGGATTTTTTAACAGTGGGCAGGGCAGCAGCTTTCAGGGGCTGAGAGGATGGCTGACAGACAATGACGAGAGAGAGAGAGGAAAGAAAGAGACAGACAGCCAGCCAAACAGACAGACAGACAGGAAAGGAAACAGGTGGGGAGTAAAGGGGAGAAATGAGAGATAGAGATAGAGATAGAGACAGAGACAGAGACAGAGAGAGAGATAGAGATAGATAGAGACAGAGAGAGAGAGAGAGAAAATGAACTCCTAGGAAGAAAGAACAGGAGAGAAGACAAAAGAGACACTGCAGACCAGAAGCCAGAGAGGGAAGGTGACAAAGTCAGACAGAGACAAACAAGTAGAAAGTGGAAAAGAAAAATGAGAAACAGAGAGTCAAAGGGAAATTCAGTTAGAAAGCAGTTCAGAAGACAGAGACATTCAGAGATGGGGAAGAAGGCTAGAGAGAGACACTCCAAGGAAAAAAATATTCAGAGGGAGATACATAGAGCCAACCACATGAGGGAGCGAGGACAAGGACACCAGCCAACTGCCCAGGAGTTGCTCCCCAAACCATGACAACTACAGATGTTCTAATTCAAGAATCCGAAGTGAAGAACACTCTGCACTTCAAGTCCCCTTCCCTGCAGACCACTTTTGCTGAAATATCGGATCTATCAAACAAAAGAATTCTTTTGCCTGAATTATCTGGATTATTGCCCAGGTACATTGCTCCCTTCTGCACGTGTCTTCCTTGGCTTTTTCTGATGTGTGGTGAGTGGGGAAGAATAAATTAATTGGGCAGCAAATCTGAGAAGGGAAAACAGTCATTCTGATCATTCAAGTTAGGAAACTTTAGTCTTCTTCAGTCTTAAGTATTGTATATCAATCATCTGGCTAATGAAAATACCATTTTACATTTGAACAACACTCAATAACTTCTAAATGTGTTCACCTGCCTTACCCCGCACAATTCCTTCTAACCCCAGTGACCTTAGCACCTATTTATACCCTAATTTTTATTTTATTTTTTTTTGTGGGTACCGGGGGGTCGACCTCAGGACCTCGCGTGCCAGCAGGCGCCCGTGCCCCTGAGCGATATCACCAGCCCCTTTTTCGTATGTGGGTTCCGGGAGTCGAACTCGGGCCCTCGCGCTTGCCAGGCAGGCGCTTAAGCCTCTGAGCCATCTCACCGGCCCTACCCTAATTTTTAATAAGGAACTGAAGTTCAGACTAACTTCAGTACTTGAGCATGATGGAACAGAAATTTAAATCCAGAGCTCTAACTTGAGCTGGGGCATTCCTCTGCACATTGTGACTGCCTCTTACATACATCGCACTTTCCTACAAATCTTCAGTTTTAATGAGTCTTTCTGGTCTCTCCAGCTGGACTGCTTATTTAGCAAATACCAGTTAATATTTGGGAGTAGAGAAACAATTAGTCAATGAGTGATTCAGGTCAAGATCAGTTACTTATTTGCTTAAAAATGTTGTCAGTGGCCCTAAGGAACTGAAAGCATATTTGAATTTCCCTAAGAGCTTAGTTATCTCAATGCCTTATAGGGACTAAGCACAATCAATATTCTGACATGCTACCACCTGCATACAAGACATGAAAACTTTCTTAAAATGGCAAATGACTTCTCTTTAGCAACAGAAAAATAAGCAAAACCTTGTAACTTTTCTTCATGTCTTTCCTGCAGGAGAATTTAAGGACTATCATTTATTGCGTGATTGCTATGTGGCAAATACTGTGTTAAAATCTTATATGCATTATATCCTATAACCTTCAAAACAACCTTATATGGTATGGATAGTAGCCACATTTTACTAATGAAGAAGACTTTGAGAAGTTACATGGCTTGCCAAAGATCACACAGGTAGTAAACAGTAAATCTAGATTTCAAAGTATGTAGGTTAAACTACAGGTGTTAACTATACTTGTATACCACTAGAATACCCATCCATAAATACATCCATCCATGCATCTATCCAGTTATCCATCCATGTATCCGTTCACCCATACATTCACCATCCATCCATCGATTCATCTATGCACCCATCCTTCTATCATCCACCCATCCATCCCTACACTGATCCTTCACCTACCCAACCATCTATGCATCTATCCACTGCATCCATCCACCCACCCATCTACCCATCCACCCATCTTTCTATCCATCCATTATTCATCCACTCATCTATCCACCTATCCATTCATCTACTCACCCACCTGTCATCCACCCATCCATCTATCCTTCAATCCATTTAATCACATTTTGTTTTTCACCTCCCATAGCCCTGCAATGTTCTCTGAACGATGAGATTTTAGAGAGGTTCAAGCTTCAGGGAAAAATCTACCCAGACCTAAGGCCTCAGCTGCCCCTCAACTGCTCAGTTTTATTCATCTTTGTAAGTCATTAACATCAACAGCTTTGAAACTTTCTACACTACTTTACCAGCCAACCATTTTGTCAGATGAAATCCTAAGTAGAACACCAGCGTACTTCACTACACCTCTGCTCTGCATGAGGCCAGAATGAGGAGCCAGAACCCTGCTCTCCAGAGTTCTGCCCTTGCACCCAGTAGTTCCTTATGTTCATGGAGTTTCCAAGTTTGAAAGCAAATGTGACTAAAGTAAAACTTAGATCCCCTTAAATTCAGTGGGGATTCTGTGGCTTGCTCTTTTTTCTTTCAATTAATATATTGTTCACGAGAACTCCATGAATACCACTGCTCACTGACCTAGGCAAATGGAAATCAGACTTGGCCTTTGCCATGTCCCTGGATTTGCAAGCCATATAAATGCTGCAGAAGGGAGAAGATAAGCTCAGTCGTTGTTCGGTAAGTTTTTTCCGTGCCAAAAGCAAAGCAAATAGGATGGTTTAGAGCCCTAATCATGCCTTTTGTCTTTTCAGGGGGAACAGGGAGAAATTGATGTTGTTGGGTAGGTATGATAAAAGGCCAAACAGATGAGCTATTCCATGAAGAAGCTGCTCGGGTTAATGTTCTTATACTAAGAACTAATGAGAACGCTCTTGTTTTTGAAGAATTTTCTAAAAGCATTCCTGCCTAATTAAGTAGAGTATACTGAATATAATTAATTCTTTTTTTTTAAGTATTCAAGACTCTTTGTGAGAGGGCCATCAGTCTCATCCTTGGTCCTCATCACAGAGAAAGCTAAGGAAAACATAGTCTAGGAAATGGAGCTATACATATAAAAACTGTAGGACAGATCACGGAAGTTGGTTTTAATTTTTTTACATAAATCTCTGATAGCTGCTTCTTTCATGTTTCTCCTAGAAGTAGAGTGTAGATATTTAATTCCTGTTAAATAAAGGATTCCAGTTATTTGAATCCTGGATAACTGATCCTTAGTTTGACATTGACGTTGAGGGACAGCTGGCATCCTCTTCAACCTCATCTTCATACTTATCTACTGGGCAGTCAGAGTTCTTTCATCCTGTAAATATTCACTCAGGACAATTCAAGTGAATATATTTTTAATAAACACAGACCAAGGAGAATGGCTTAATTCGGTTCTCCCTATTCCTAGTTCTCTCACAGACCACTTGAAAAACACAGCTGCTGGCTTTGTGTGTGCACAAGACTGCTCTCCTCAGACAGAGGCTCGGAATGGATGTGGAGTTCTCATTTGTTGTGTTAACAATGTCTGTGCATCTGCACTGAGCTGTTCTGCAGGTCTGAGTTGTCCCCGGCACAACTGGAATTCATCATGGCCAATAAACATTGCAGGCATCTGTGAGGGGAGACATAGCATGCTTGTTTTGTTTTTCAAGAAAGCAGGGCCCACTGTCCTACCCTGATGGGTACCTATCCTGGAGTTACCACTACATGACCAGCCACAAGCTAGGGAAAGAGTCAATGTGCATCTCCCATACCCCTACTCATTCTTTTTTTTTTTTTTTTTTGTGGGTACCAGGGGTCGACCTCAGGACCTCGCGTGCCAGCAGGCACCCGTGCTGCTGAGCGATATCACCGGCCCATTTTTCGTATGTGGGTTCCGGAAGTCGAACTTGGGCCCTCGCGCTTGCCAGGCAGGCACGTACACCACTGAGCCATCTCACCGGCCCCCCCACTCATTCTTAATAGTATCATCTCCATGTATGACATTTCTGGCCTCATGAAAATGAAAATTTATCCAGGCCTGGGAAATTCAGAAGCATTAGTAACAAAACTAGACTTTTCAGAAATACTTGCATTGGTTGTCTGAGGATGAACCAAAGATCTGAATGTGTCAAATGTAACATGGAAAATGAAAGTGCTACCCAAGAGCTGTTAGCAGAGCCACACAGCCAGCCAGGTGGTACAAGAATTAATAAATGCACCTGTGTGTGAGGCACGAATGGGCTGCTGCAGCTGTTGTACCGTTGCTTCGATTTTGGTGTTTTGCTTTTTGCCATCAGCACAGTCCTAAATCTATAGATGAGCAAATCACAGGCAGTGTGGCCTGATGACTAAACACTGAATTCTGGAGCCAAGTGCCTAAGCTGGAACTCTGGTCACTTAGTACGTTGGTGAGCATCAGCGCTTTAGAGCTCTGCGGCACTGTTCCCTTATTGAAAAACTAAGGCCAAAATAATAAGGTAAAAACTAATATCTATCTCTTAGGGTTATTGTGAAGATTAAATGAGTTAATATTTGTAAAGCTCATAGAACAGAGCCTGGCACCTAGGAAATACTATGCAAATATTTAGCCAATAAATAAACCCAAACACAATTTCCCGATGTCTACACAGGCTCAGCCTACCACAACCAAGCCACCAGTGGAAAAGGAAAATTCTGGAGGACTGACCTAATAATGTCACATTGGCAAAATTCTTGAGTTACATGGCACAGCTGTGATTGGTCATCCTGGAAGGGACCACCCACAGTCCACATTTTCCACTTGGGTTAAGGATGGAAATCCACATGGTCACACATCAGTTTTTGCCGAACCCTGAACTTGGACCTGGAGAGCCAAGTGCAAACAGAGTGTCTATGTGATCTTCTCCACCAGGCCATCACAGATTGTGCTGCCACCTGCATGCAAGCAAGTGTCAAGATGAAGGCCCACTGAAAAGCAAACAGATTCCAAGCTGAACAAAACAAATGGGAATTCTAAAGGGAGACAGGAGGGCAAACACTTCAAGCTGGCCAGAGCAACATTTTCTATAAAGGATTCAGTTATTTGTTTTCTTTTTCTCCCTTTTTATTTATTTCTTCTTTTTCTTTCCTTCTTTCTTCCCATCACCCATACTCCCCTCTTTTGTTCTTCAAAGTAATTATAAACATTATTGTCATTTCCATGCTCAAGTACATTCACTTTAATGCAACCACTGGAAGGATGGGGTATACTAAAAAGGCCACTCCAAATCCCATCCACTTTAATTCATTCAGTCAGTCAGTCAGTCAGTCATTCAGTCATTTATTGCAGCAGGCAATGTTCTGGGCACTAGAATACAGACGTGAATAAAATGAGCTAACATTCCTGATCTCTTTCCCTAGTAGTGGGAGAGAGGGATCCCTATTATTAAGTAAATCTGCTGCCTTGGGCTGGAGACCAAAAGGTTTCCCAGAAGAAATATTGAGATCTTTAAGTTGAATTTGAATTACTGAACATCGTATGTTGTTCTTGGCAGCCCCTTTTCTAGGTAGACAGTCTCCACACAGGCAGAAAGGTTTGAAACGTACTGTGAGGAAAGATCCATCACTAGGAATGTTGATTCAGGAGAAGAGATGATTGAGGAGCTTTCTCTGCTATCCTCAAGATGTTCTGCTGCCTTGAAGAAGAAAGGGCACATTCCCTTTGGGTGACTCCCTTGAGTGGACCCTATGCCAAAGGAGTCAATTTTGGTTCCCTGTAAAAATCAACAAGAATTGTATCACACTGATAGATGGGACCACCTCCAGAATGAGACACCTCTGCCCAGATGCATGGTGGACACTTTCTGTGCATGGCGGGAGAGGAGCATTTCAGAGGGAGAAGCACCAGAGGGTCCCATAAATGCCCTCCCGCCAAGAGAGTCCATGATTTGAGCGTGTTAAAACAAACGTCCTCATCAGGCCATTTACAGAAAACATTCTTGTCTGAACGCAGTGTACAAAAGAAGCGCATTTTCTCCCACGCCCACCCCCAGGGCCATTGCACCGTAAATGCAGATCCTGAAGTTCCAGGTGTGCTGAGTTCAGAACAGGCCAAGGAGGAACGCACCTCCATGACATTTCACCCCACATTCCACAGTGTGGCTAACAGGCCAAAGGGGCTGAGGAACTCACCCAAGGTCATGGGAACAGAAAGAACAGAAGTTATCTCACCTTCCAGGAAGTGCTCTAAGGCAGAGAAACATGGATGGCAAAAACCCCAAATATGAGATAAGGAGGGTTTGCTAGATGTCCCTGGAGATGTCACTTGAGAACACACACACACACACACACACACAAACACACACACACATGTAAAGGAAAGAAGACCAAAGTCCTCTGATAGGGCCAAGGGGGCTGGCTAAGTGCCTCCTTTCACGTCCTATAGCAGGTCTGACGCTGGCTCCTCCATTCGAACAGTGGTGTTGGGGACAGTGATTTATACACAAGCTCCTCAGGCCCTTGAGAAAGAGACACAAAGGAAACAGAGGCAAACTAGGGGTCCTCTTATCACCAAGAGATGGGGCAGGTCATCCAAAGTCTGCCTCCAGACCCTTATCTTCTCAGGCTCAGCTGGGCATCCTTATGGTAAGATGAAGGAACCCCTGGAGGCCATGGCATAATTCACAACATTAATTCTCAATGCCAAAAGAGAAAGCTGTTGAATTCTAACAGCACAGAGAAATAAAACAAAAAAAAAAAAGAAACAAGAAAGAAAATTAGAGGGATCCCCCAGAGGGAATTAGAAAAGGAATTTGAAGCAGCCTTACAGTCAAGCATCACCACTTCCGTAGAAAAGGGGGTAGGCTAATACCAATCAATGAAACAGACATGGAAATTATATAATACTTAATAAAGAAAATGCATTTTTACTGCTTCCTAGGCCATTGCAAGATTTCAAATAGACTTTTTAAAAAGTAAAGTAAAATTGATGTTTGGAGAGCTACTTTACGAATAGATACAAATGACTGGTAATAAGCATGCTGACTGTGTGCTGAGCCTGCCTGGGAGCAATCTGTCCTTCCCGATGGTATATGTGCCCTGCACAATCTTTTCAGTCATATCTGAGCTATTACTCTGTTCATCGTAGCTTTTTATCAAACAGAGAACAGAAAAACAACTTAGCCCAGGTTCAATTTGGAAAAATTTTGAATTAGTGGCATCTGAATCAGTGTGGTTTAATGAAGTGACAGTCAGACAAGTTCAAGAAGGAAAGCCAGGGGGAAAGGAAAAAAGGAAGACAACTCAACAGAAGTGAACAGAAATCAAAAAGACAGAGAAGCAGCAGCAGTGGATGAAACAACGGAAGTAACAAGAAGAAACATTTTAATGATGTGATTTAAAAGAGAGATGCAGCAGATCCTTTGCTCAAAGACCCAATATTCTGCTTTGTTAATGCTTAAGGGTGGGAAGGAGTTGCCAGGGAAGGAGGTGGGTAAGAAGCTGGTTGTGGCTCATCTGAGCCCAGAAAAGCTGTGTTTCCTAATACAGTCTAATGTATTTCCTGTGTTTCCTAATACAGTCTTCCAAGGCT
This sequence comes from Erethizon dorsatum, assembly GCA_028451465.1. NCBI lineage: Eukaryota > Metazoa > Chordata > Mammalia > Rodentia > Erethizontidae > Erethizon > Erethizon dorsatum. The sequence goes on from CM051826.1 coordinate 28,280,946, forward strand.
ACATTGTTCCTGGGAAACCTCAGGCATGTTTCTTAGGATGCAAGAAAGTCAGAGAAAGCCAACACCATGTCCAGCACGCTGGCTAGAATCCAGATTGTTCCCCAAGCTCTGGAACCACATCAGTGTCTAAGCTAGCCTCAAGCCCAGCATTTCATGGAGGTGGGTAAGCATGCACCACACTGGTCCTCCAATGGTACTGCCCAAACATCAATGACAGGTCAAACTTCCCTACAGATTGGCTCCAAGCCTGACCCTAGGACAGGGGAGAAAAACCTTCTCAACAATCCCTTTCTCTGCTACTAAGCATTTTGCCCCCAACCTGCATGACCCCTAGCAAAGGTTCTTATTCCAACAACCTCAGAAAGAAGGCCACTGATGGGCTCTGGAATGATTTCTCAGATGCTACTTAAAATTATCAGCCATTCTCAGGGTTCAAATTCCTCCCCACAGTAGCAGTAAGAATGAAGGATGAGAGAAGAACTGACTGGGTGGAAGACATATTTCCCAGAAGAGCACATTTGGCTAAGGGAACAACGAATATGTCCAGAGGACAGGTGTCCTGAGTAATGAGACTTTAATGCCGAAGCTAATGGGAACAGTACACGAGACCAAATGCCAAAAAAGCAAAGAATAATGAGAGTGTTTTCAAGGCCTGCAGAGAGCAATGACTCTTCTCCCAATCCTTGGGGCACAGAGACAAGCTTCTGGCCACACAGAGCCTTGCAGGAACTGTAGCTCCCACAGGTCTGGAGATAGGGATAGAGGCTTTGGGCAAGGAGGATCTAAGGACTGTTCCACCCCTTTGCCTAGGAGTAGGCATGAGGCAGGCAGGAGACAAAAGGGCTAGCAGGGTGTTCAGGAATTCTAGGCTCCACATCCCTCACATAAAGGTGAGTCCCTGCTTAGTAACCTGGCATGAACCTACAGACCACAGAAAGTGGCACAGCCGTGGGCACCACCCTGTGTTAACTGAAGCCTGAGGCCTGCAGCAGACTTTGGCTGCTGGAGAGAAAACACAGGGCTCTTAGGGTGTATCAGGATTCCTTCCCTTCTGTGTGCCCTTCAGGACAGGGGAATAGAGAACAAAAGAAACAGAGAGATACAGAAAAAGCAAGTAATTGGGAAGCACAGCTAGGAGAACAGAATAAAATTAGAATGGACAAGGAGCGAATTGGCCGGAGTTCTGTGTCTTGTACACACAGCGCTAGATGTTATAAATGGGGTGTGGGGGGTTGATAAATGGAGCTGTTTGTGAGTTGTACACCTCAGTAATTAAAACAGGATTGGCCCGAGGTCCAGCCTCTATCCCCAGATTTCTCCTTTCCCGTAGCACTTCACTACTCTCAGGAGTCAGGACTCATGTAGAATTGCCCAGGGGATCTTACAATACTGTACACAGTTTTTGTTTTTTTCCCCTCAATTAATATCCAGGTTTTATTTTATTTTTTTACATTTTTTTGTATGGCCTTCACCGTCCTCAGAAATATAATACATCCTAAAGAGAGAACCTTCGCACTGCTGTGGGCACCTCCGTGCCTTGCATGCAATTTAAGTGGATGCCACTAGTCCTTTCTGCAGTACCCTGGGAGAGAGGTCATTTATCTGCTTAGTCCTTTACAATGACAACCTGTCCCAAGGCACAACCAAGTGAGACTTTGTTTTCTTAAGTAATCTGAATATCACTGACCCCTTTATATCCAAAAAGGTGAGAGCCAGCTGTCCTGCTGAACTGTAAAGGATGATGGAGGCGGGCAATGTACTAGCTGCATGACCTTAGACAACTTACTAAGCCTCCCTGAGTCAGCTTCCTCAACTATAAAATGGGTCTCTCTACTCAGAGGGGTGATGAAAGAATGCAGTGAGACTGTACAGGCGAAGGGCTGAGGAGAGTGCCTGGTACAGACGGTGCTCAAGAACAAGCACTCTTCTAAGCGTCCCCACTTCCTTGAGACCTCATCTAACAGCACCTCAGGTGCTCCCCAACTTTCCGGTATTGCATAGATGATGGGCAGATATCAGAGACCCTTTCCATAGCACCAGTTATCGGGGACCCCTGCAGTAAGTCCCCAGTCTCCTGCCAAGTGTTATGGCGCACAGCAGGAAGGAAGAGCAAGAGACAAAACAGAGGTGCAGGCAGGGATCCTGGATGACCAGCTGTTCTCAGGGAACAAAAGGCCACGAGGCACGCAGAACCTTGGTATTCATTCATTACATCTGAGTCAAGGTCAATGGGTGAAGGCAGTGGGTGTTTCCAAGAACAGTAATGGCAACTACAGTGGGCTAGTAAGAACAAAGCATTCCTGCAAGGACATGGATGAGACGGGGGCAATGAGAACACTGTAGTTTCCCCAGGTGCCTTATTGTCTTTAGCAGGTCTTATCTTGCCCTGTGAGCACCACAGCAGTCATTAGGCCTAGTGCTTCCAGCTGTGACCAGAAAAGAGCGGGGAGTTTCTGAGGTCCAATCTGGTCCAAAGGGCAAAACAAGGACAAGGTTTGGATGTCCCCTAGAATCAATTTATAATTCTTGGTCTCCAACAGGGAGACAGAGCTCCCACCTTCCTGACTTAAGCAGAATGACAAGGGACTCCTCAGCTCCCCCACTCAGCCTTCCCCACTTTTCTCCATTTCTGGGATCAGTCCCATCTCATGAATGTGCATTTGGAGCTGGGGGAGGAGGCAGGCGCCATAAATGCACATTAGGAATCCATTGGCAATGCTCATGGCAGCCTCATCTCTCTGGGTTTGCACACGCCCCCACTTCATCTGTGGCTGTCTGGCCCAAGTGGTGACCCCATCTCCATGAAAAATTGCGGAGGCAACAGCCCTGATATGGACAGAGGGAGAGGGTGCAGTGAACAGGGGCTATGATCCCATGCCTCTCCTCTGCATGCATCCCACAGAAACTGGGTCCCTGTACCATCAGTATCAAAGCAGGAAGCTAAATTGAGCAACCTCTACTATTTCATGCAGAAATGTGGGACAGTCTCTTTTTTTCCACCCTTTCTGGGCAGTGACTTCAAATGTTTGATGCATATTCAACTCCTTTCTTTTGTCCTCTCTCCCATCTACCCCACTGCTTGATATAACTAACATGAAACTGGTTTTTCCAAGGCCAGTAATTACCTTTCCATGTGAGAAGCAGCCCCTTCATGGATGCTGGGGCCTCTCTAAAATGCCTCTTCTGTGCTCCTGCCTTCAGTCAGCTGAACCAGCTCCCCAGAAAGAAGCTCTTATCACTGAAAGCACTCTTGATTTCTGATCACTTTTTTCATTCATCAGTCTCAGCCTATGACTTATTACTGCTTACAAGAATCAAATTTACCCTAGGAGGATAAAAATATTCTACAATTACAGGAAGTCAAAATTACATACTATGTACTCTTAGAGAACTTCCAGGAGAAATACTATGGAACAACCTTCCAGAGAAGAATCAGCATGTGGCCTCCCAAGGTTACTGTATGGAAAGACAGCATATTAGGATATATATGCCATGGTTCTTTCCAAGGATATTACAGGCAAATTCCCTAAGCTGCATACCACAGAGATTCATTCCATTAGCCTGTGATTTCTCAGCCCAGAGCTGAGAAGGAAAGCAATTGTCACTAGGAACTGTGCTCCTATGACTCACAGAGTTCTTACATAGGGAGACATCCCGGATGATAACTCTGGACCACACACAGGACCACAACATAGCGGGAGTCCCCAGCCACTGGCAAACCTCATTGATCTGGAGTCTCAGCATTTCCACCCATTTCTGGGAGAAGCTGGAAGCATCCACAGCCTGGAGTTTTAATTACAGCTTTTTATCCATGGTGTTCTTCAGTGATTCTTTGTTCTGGTACACCTGCCTTTGGCTCCTGCTGTATTTCCCTTCTTCAGTGGTCTGCATTATTCAGAATCTTATTGAAGGATTATGCTTAGATCAGGTTATTGCTCGTTAGTAAAGAATGTGGAGAAAGTGCAAAGGAACCAGGGAAGAATAATGGGAATGATTTCAGTGGCTGAAAACAGTGAGTGAGGCAGAGCTCAAGAAATACAGGGAAGGGAAAAAAAGGAGAAGTCTGTCACATTGCCAGGTATTGGAAAGTTATTTGATGATGGCTAAGAATTGTGCATAAAGTAAAGTAAAATAGGTTTTCAGTGCACAAGACAAGGCTTAGCCTTCCACAGGAAGTCCTAACTTTAGTAAGGACTTCACTTACACTCACTCACACACTAGCTGGGCAACCTCAGCATTGTGACCTAACCTGTCTGAATTTCAATTACCTCACTTACAAAATTATGGAATTAGATTAAACACATTGCCTGCAATGATTCTGGATGACAAAATAACACAATGCACCACTATCCCTTTTCAAAGATTTTGGTTTTACTTCTAGAAATTGAAAAAAAAGAAAAACAGAATACGGAGAGTTAATAGTCTGTCCTTCTAAAATAAGCCTGCCCAAGACCAAGTGACCGAGACCCTCTGAGCCTCTGCTGGTAAACCTCCCACCCAGCCCTTTTCCCCACACACAATATCTGCTAAGAAAACCACTACGGATGTGAGGTCATAAATGTGACTCAGGGAAAAATAATGGGTTAGAGTTTGAGAAAAGAGGAGAAAAAGCATAGTAGAAGGTATGTACAAAATGAATTTAGGGGCCAGTGAGATGACTCAGCGGCATAAGCGCCTGCCTGGCAAGCACGAGGGCCCGAGTTCGACTCCCGGAACCCACATATGAAAAAAGGGCCGGTGATATCGCTCAGCGGCATGGGCGCCTGCTGGTGTGCGAGGTCCTGAGGTCGACCCCCGGTACCCACCAAAAAAAAAAAAAAAAATGAATTTAGTCTATGCCTTCATATATCCCATCGTGGTTCCCTCTCCACCACAACCTAAAAAGTCTTACATCTTCATAAATTCAAGCCATAATTACGTGGTGCCATGGGACATGTACTGTTAAGGAACATGACAAAAACTGTAAGACGAATTGAATTTATGATCTCAAACATAGATTTTGCACAACTTTGAATGGGGGCAGAGGGACAGGAAGGGGAGGATTGGTAACTTCCTACATCCAGGAGCAGGGTGCTGTGGTGTGGATGTGATGGGATTATCCATAGCTATAGAAAGGAATCGGAAAGTTAAGGCTTAAACACAATTCTAACAGACCTTGGAGAAATCAGGCAGCAGAACTGGAAGGATCAAGCTCCTTTTGGGGTAGCTTGCTTTTATTCTGGATCTGTAGGCATGTCTGTCCAGGCCAGTGAATTAACCTCTTTCAGCTAGCTCACTTTTTCAGCTGTCTTAACCACTGCCTCTTGCACAATTGATTCGAATCAACTGCACAGTCAATTCAATCTCTCATTAAAATTGGCTGAAAACAATGAATTGGACTTCTTTTTCTACTTGTGTCTTGGCGGCCTAGAACTGTGGGTAAGGTTGCGGTATCTTAGCAGCAGATTCTTCAAAATGAATGTTCTGAGTCTTGGGTAGGGTTGTAGGTGGGGCGTTAAGGGACAGATGTACAGACACTGTGAGCTTGGGGCAGGATAGGGAAGGAACAGGAGGACAGTGAACAACATCACCAGGGAGGAATGTCAAGCCTAGGGCTATATGAAAAATATTTGCATAGCTGCACTGCTAAAACAAGAATGAAGGGCCAGTGAGATAGCTCAGCGGCCTAAGTGCCTGCCTGGCAAGCGCGAGGTCCTGAGTTCGATTCCCGGTACCCACATAAAGGAAAAAAGGGCTGGTGATATCGCTCAGCGACACAAGTGCTTGCTGGCAAGAGCAAGGTCCTGAAGTTGACTCTTGGTACCCACACACACACACAAAAAAAAAAAAAAAAAAAAAAAACAAGAATGAATTCTGCTAGCCTCATGTGTCAAAGGCAACATGATTTATAAGCATACATTTTATACTTGCAAATATATCTTGCCCACACAAGGTGGGCACGGCTCATATGGTGAACCCATGCACCATGTATAAGCAAGAATTAGGGCAAAAAAGGAAGGAAGGCCAAGGCAGTCCTGCCCTTACCCCCTTCTCCCCATGCTCTCTCAAATCTTTCCATAATTTCCAGCTTTCCCTGTATGTATTTTCTTTTTAAGCTCAAAGAAAAAGGAAAACATGCAAGGCTAAGACCTTCGGTCCAAGGCAAATTTTTCCCCTTTCCTTCCAACTATTATATTTGAAGTAAAAAACAAGCTGATTAGATCAATTCATTATGGTGAACCCATACTACATCAAAAAATGGAGTGTTTGAGGGGATTTGACAATTCATTGCCCAGGAACCTAGAAAGAGTTCCTCACTAAATCAGTCAGCAAAGTAGTCCTGTTACTGCAGGTATGTGGCCTAGAAGGAAAAACAGACCTCTCTGGGAACTGTAATTAATTTCCGGAGGAAGAAAAGGTGGCACAAAGTATTCCCTTGACTTCCTCTAGAAATAAGTAGGAAAACTCAAAGATGAAGGGCTCTGTTGGTGAGTTGCTTCCTAACACCTTTTCTTTTCCTGATGACATCCACTCAGGCTTCGCTTCCCACAGTGCTAAGCGTACCTCCCCCTGCCCACCTTCCTCCATCCCTTCCATGCCTGTGCAGGCAGTGGGAGGCCCCTGACTTCACCAACTGCGTTTGTAGCATCCTAATAGCTTCCTGACCCATCTGTTAATTAGCCATTAAAAAAAAAAAAAAAAAAAAAAAAAAAGAAGCAGCCACCGAATTCCTCCCTCAGAATGATTCTCATCTCCAAGACACTAATGAATCAACTCAGGGCAAGGAGGAGGGAACAGGTTCAGATGTGGAACAGCTCGCAAGGAATAGAAAGTCAAAAGGAAGCTGCCTCCTAGCCCTTTCCTGGGCAGAGCCCACATCCCACCTCCTTCCTGGAGAACATCACAGCCCTTAGCTAAGCAGACAACCCCAGAGAAGCACTGCAGAGCCACTGAATAAACGCTAAAACCAGCAGATGCCTGCAGTCAGTCAGCCTGCGCTTCAGCCTGGGCAGTTTGTAAAAGAGGGTAAAGGTAGAGATCTTTGTGGGAAAAGGGGTTCTTATCAGGAGACATTGGCTGTCCAAGTGCGGAGAATAGCTCTGCCTTTGGTTCCTGTGCCGTCTCTTTCTCCTCTATGGGGTCCTACTGGCCGGGTCTGACTTGGTGCTCATCTGCTAGAATCACTGAGAGTTGGTAGTTTCCCCTACAGACACTGACTTCTCATTCAGAAACAGGACAGCAAGATCTTAATTGCTTCTGGAAAAAATAAAATCTTTCCTGTAGGGGATGTAAGGAAGTCCTGCCCTAAGGAATGTGTGTTCATGGCAGAGGGCAGAGGGCTGAGAACACAGAGGCAAAGCAGATGGCCCATCTATTCTTTCACCCCTTTTAAACTCCCACAAATATCCTTTTCAAAGAGGCTGCTCTCATTGAAACTCCCTAGACTCAAGTAACATCTTCGGAGAGGATCATACACCAAAATAGCTCTACTTCCCTTTTCAGCAAGGAAAAGTCTTTGCTAAACTATTTCAAAGAATCTGTAACTAAAAGTACATCCTACTTCTCCTTTTGACCTCTGAGAGTGTCCCTTCTTTCTGCTCCCCAACTTCCCTAGGGAAAACTCACTATGGTGTGAATGTTTATCTCCTCCATCACTCCCTCCTTTTCCCTGCTTCGGTTCCCCAATAAGGGGCATAAACACCTACCAGGAATGTCAAGCAGCAACCTCTGAGATGTGAACAGATAGAACAGCCCTGTATTCCACCCAGGAGTCTTAGTGCTATGAACACTCACCCTGACATGCTTCAAAAGAAAATGATGAGATGGGATGCTGCTGTGCTCAAGGTACCCAGACTGAAAATGAAGTTTCCCTAACCTGCCCAAGGTCATTTGTGCAGCATCCTAGATGGCTCTTTCAGGCTCTATCCTCTTGCCTCTCCCCACCTCACATATACAGACAGGCATTATCCCCTACCAACCAGCCCCAGTATGATGGTTCCCAAAACACTGATCGGGCAAGACTGCAGTTCTTAGAAGAGGAGTTGTGAACTGAATAAAAACAAAAGGTAAACTCGAGGAAGAAACATCCCATACTTATATAATGGTCCAATGGCCTGAAATTCACTTTTCCCAAGGTTACCTCTCTTCCCCAGCCCCAGAGAGTAACTGCCCCTGGGATATCACCATAATTACCCTTATTTGTGATAGGGGTATCTGGGCAGTGAAGAGGCAAGAAATATCCAGGGTCACATGCCAATGCCAGAACCCAAAGATGTTTGCTTGCAGCAACTGAGACCCTGATAGCATCGTAAGAGACTATGAATAAACTCTGTATGAGGCAGCAGGGTGAGGGCGGCAGGCAGCTTTCTCTGAGAGTGCACAGCACATGGCTCAGGGAAGAGATGAAGCCAAAGAAACATTTGTGGACATCAACAAGAGGAAAAGGCTTGATAAGAGAAGCACACGAGGAGGAAAGAAGAAACAAACCTACAATATGGAGGCAGAGGTGGAGGAATGAGATGGACCAGCACATCTGCTATGGGAAGACACCTGCCCATGTGCAATTCCTTATGTTTCCCAAGCTGAACCGAGATAGAAGTCTTTTCCAGGGAAGACTCAAAGGAGGGAGTATCTTGCCCTTATTTTGCTCACTGTCCCACCTGTCCTCTGCACTTGAGAGCCAGGACTGATCACAGACCATTGCTCGAAATTGTCCTATCAGTGCCCAGGGCTATAGTCCAGGCATGAAGAGGATGTTGAGTAAAGCTGTATAACCTGAGAGAAAAGGTGGGGGAGGAAGAGAAATTGGTGGCAACCTAGGATGATGAGAGTTATAAATGGGTGCTCCCTTTGGAGTCACCCTAATTCCAGCACTTGAGTTTAGAGTACCCACACTTCATGCATTTGAGTCAATAAAACCTGCCAGAGAGTATCATCTTTTCTCAACACCCACAGTATCAAGCCGGAAAAAAAAAAATCAGCTCTTTCAACATGGCATAGAAATTTCTTTCTGGCTTCCTTTCTCTTCAGCAAGGTAGGAGTGATTAATGTCCACAGCAGTGAAGGAAGGAGGTTTTCAGGCCATGAGAATAACAAACAAGGTATAGAAATGAGCTAGAGGTGGATGAGTCAGAACAGGGTCTGGTGGGCCAATTCAGAAGCAGAAATATTGGGGGGGGGTCCTGGATACTAGGGCGATACCTACATCACGCACCAGAAAAGGAGGCATTTCCTGTGGCAGGATTTTCAGGAGCCCCAAAAGGACTCTGTGGAACCACATCCAGCCATTCAACTCCATGAAGACACTGGCAACAGAGCTAACTTTGCATCCCTCGGGTTCTGGGTTTCTGAAGGAAAGGCAAAGCCCCTGTTATCCCCTTGCTTTGGCGTCCCAATGGGCCATGTGGGAGCCAGAGCGATGGCTGGGAAGTGGTCAGAGAAGAACTATGGAACCACAGATGGCCATGTTTTGAGCTCTTGGCCTAAGCTTTGGGAGGAGGTAGCCGCCACTGCCTCTCCCAGGTGTGCCGTGAAAGATACCCACCAAGATGAACATGGCAAGAACTGTTAAGTCAGAGAGTTCTGCCTACAGGGCTTAAAAGAACAAGTCCTCCACTCTCAGCGGGGAAGAGAAGCATCCCACTCGAAGACACACCATCTGTGCTCGGTCAACATGAAATGGAGAAACCTTTATTTCTTCTTCCCAGAAGAGGCAGTCTTTCCCTAACGCCCCGTTTCTCAGGCCTTAGACCATCCCAGTGTACCCGAAAGGACTTGATCCTCTTTTCAGTAAGATCCCAACGCTGTTCAAGACCCGACTGAAAATGACACTTTGGTCTTAAACAACTAAGTGCACTAAGAGCCTAGATCGAAGTGCCAGAATTAGTAAAATTTTTATACTCGAACTTCATGAACTGCACTGATTCTTTCACTGCCTTTTAAATACCACTGCCACCAAAGCATGCGTTTCTGGTTCCTAGGGAATGGAAAAGACAGTAGGGGATTTACTGTATATAGAAGTGACGGTGAAAGTGAACCAGGGGGATCAGCGGGTGCCAGTGGAGAGGACTAGGGAGGTGTAGTAACGGGGGGTGAGGCCACAGGGAGACTAGGGCAGGGACCAGGGGGTGACTCTCACCTGTGGATGTTCATCTCCCGTGGAGGACGGTGGGCCTTGTCATAGGAGACCTTGGCGAAGACGCCGGCCACGATGACGAAGGCGATCACCCCGCAGGTAATGTAGACGGTGAAGTTGGTCTTGTCCTTCTCCGGGTCGTACTTGTTCTCGGGCCCCGGCGACACCACCTTGGTGCTGGGCGTCTGTACCCACACGGGGCTCTGGTAGTTGGTGCACTGGCGCTGGTCCAGCTTCTCGTGGCGCTTCTTGCAGCAGAAGCGATAGTAGCAGGTGCCGCAGCAGTACAGGTAGCCGCTCTCGCTGTTGTTACACTCGAACTCTTTGTCGTACTGGCCGCTCACGTCGTAGTAGCCCCAGCACGTCTCGTAGGTGACGGTCGCGCTGGCCGCAGCCACCGCTGCCACAGCCGCCGCGGGCTGTCCCCGCCGGTTCCCCGCCTCCGGGACCCGGGCGGTGCCGTTCAGCTCGCGGCCGCCCCGGGCCAGGGCGCCCCCGGGACGCCGGCCCCCGACGGCAGCGGCGCCCGCGCTCAGGGTCCGGTTGGCGGCGCGGCCGCGGGCGGCGTAAGCGCCGGGCAGCTGGTCCAGGGACTCCAGCGAGAGCAGCAGCAGGAGGAGGAGGCGCCGCAGCGCCATGGCGGGGACGGGCGGGAGGGCGCGGGGAAGCTTCGCGGCAGGCCGCTGCCCCGCCGGCCGGGCTCGGAGGGCGACCGCGCGGGCTGGGCGGTCGGCGTGGGCGGTCAGTGGCGCCTGGGCGATGGCGCCATCGAGGCGCGGGCGGCGGCGGGGCAGGCGGCGACGGCGCGCGGTGCGCACGGACCGGCCCGCGCGGGCTGCTCTGGGCTCTCACGCCGCGCGCCGGCTCCGCGCTCCGCCTGAGGGCTCCGCGCGCTTCCCGGGCAGCCCCATCCCCCGCGCGCGGCTCGGCTCAGGCCGGACCCCAAGCGCGGCTCCGGGCGGCGGCGGCAGCGTGCTCCCGTCCGGGCGAGTCCTGCGGGACAAGACGGGGAACCGGTCACGGGGTGGGGCGACAGGAGCTCCCGGAGGCAGGAGGGAGCGGCGGGGAAGGAGCGCGCAGCCCTCGAGGAGCTGGGTCCCGGCCGGGAGGGGCGCGGAGCAGGCGCCCAAGACGGGTCCCGGGGGCCTTGCGCGCAGGGAACCGAGGGCCCCTCCGAGCGCCGCTCAGCCGCCCGGGCCCCCAGCCACCCGGGCCCCGGCGCGCTCCCGCCCCAGGCTGGCTCCTCGGGACGGAGCCGGCTGAGACTAGGGTCCGGCGGGGAGCGGGGGAGCGCGCGGCGGCTGGAGCTCACTCACCATGCCCGGCCGCGACTGCAGAGGCGGCGGCGGCGAGGAGGGAGCGTAGCGGCTGGAGCGAGCGAGCCGAGCCGAGAGCCGCCGGCTCGCAGCCTGCACTAGTGCCTGAGCGTGTGCGAGAGGGAGCGAGGGAGACACACGCACTCACACACCCGCACACACGGGAGCGCCGCGAGGGGAGGGGAGGGGAGGGGAGGACAGCCGCTCACCGCCGCCCACGTTTACACGCCCGGGCGCCCGAGGGGGGGGTGCGGTAGGACTCCTTTCCTCCTCCTCCGCCCCGTGCCAGCTCGCTGCACTTGAAGCTCCTCGTCACCAAAGCCCCGGACACCAGTTAACACTGCGAATGAGGGGGGCAAAAAGGGGTCCAGGAAGAAAGGCGAGGGTCCCGTCTGGAGCCGAGACCTCCCCGGCCGATTCCGCTTCAGCTCTCGCTGCGGGTCACACCCTAGCCAAGCCGGGGGTTGTGGGCTTCCAGAAAGGGAGTTGGGGTTTCCATAAGCCTTTGCCTCTCCCTAGTGGTGATGCTGGCAGCCAAGAAAAACGGTCAAACCCGTTGCTACAGGTTCCCAAACTGAGGCCGGGGTCAAGGGGCTTGCCTGAGATGATTGGGCCACGAAGTGTGAATAACCTAGCTCTGGTCCTCTTGAACACTTTACTGCAGAACGCACATAGACACAAGACAGCCCCAGCTCTGCGTGGCTTCTGGTATTCCCTCTTTCCCCAGCTGAGTAAGAAAAAACGGTCTGGCTTCTAAGTCTCAGTTTTAAAATCCCTTCGTCCCTGGACTGAAATCTGTATGTTGCAGCTGATTGGGGGAGAGGGGGCCATTCTTGTGCTTGGCCAGGTCTGTAGAAAGGAGACCTGCGTCTAACTTTCAAAGTTAGGAGGCCACCCCAAGAGGGAGTCACAGTCACGGTTTTCAGCAGGCATCCTTGGGGAAAGCGGCGGCGCAGGGTGGGGGGTGCTGAGAACAAAAAGCAGTCGCCAAGACCAAAATCCGACGTACCTGCCCAGCGTGTTTAGGTTGGAGGCAGTGACAGGCTGTCAGAGTGATGGCGACAAAGAATTTTCCCTGAAACTAGCCTTTCGGTCCTACTCATGTGTGACCCAAAGCACACATCCCCATTCAGGAAAGGCTGAGTTCCTCTTCTGGCAATCGTGGAATGGTAAAATGAAGCTGGAAGCCAGATTCTGTGACACAAGACAGAGGTCCTGACCCTAGGATGGGGTAACCATGCACTGCCCTGGTATTCTCAGCTTGCCAATATCTTTCCCTTCCTTCTCTTCCTCTGCACGTCCTCCTCTTCCCTTAACTTCATCTCTTAATGGTTCTGTTCAACGAACAGTTGTTTAGGGCTCACTGTCTGCCAGGCATTGAGGTAAGTGCTAAGATAAAGAATAAGGTAAGCCTGTCCATTGGCAAGAGAAGTAATCGATGATTTTCACATAACATACTTATGTTCTATGACAAAGGTGGACAAAGTGTTCTGAGAGCAGACAGGCACCCAGCTCAGCTTCTGGCAGGGGTAGGGGTAGAGGTCAAAGACAGCTTTCTCAGTGAAGTAAGAAACAGCAGCTTGGAGGATGATTAAGAGTTAATAATGAACAGCAAGAGAAGACTGTTTCCTGCAGAGGGAACATGAAAACAGGAAACTGTGAAGTGGTGAAGGTATATGAGCTAGGGATACAGTTTAGCAAAAACCATGAGGAAGTCTCCCAAGTAAGACCAGCAGAAGGGCATTGAATCCCCTGCCAAAGAATTTGAATTTTTGCAGCAATTGGTGGGGAACTATTGATGGCTTTTAATTACAGAAGACACTGTCAGAATTACATGTTTGCTGAATCTCTAAGTAAAAAGGAGTAGGGAGCTGTTTAGAGTGGTGCATGCCTGTAATCCCAGCACTCTGGGAGGCTGAGGCAGGAGAATCAAAAGTTCAAGTCTAGCCTGGGCAATTTAGCAAGACCATGTCTCAAAAGAACAATAATAATTGTTCTAGGAAAAGGCCTTTAGAAAAAGGCCTAGGTTCAATCCCCATTACTGTAAGAGAGACAGAGAGAAGGAGAAAGAGAACATGAGATGAGAGAATGAAGTAGATAACTGGTAGTTGGTGCTCATAGTGGAGATGAGAAGCACGTCAAAGAGCAGGTTCAGGATAGATTTAGCATTGGTCATGATGAAGTGCCTATGTGAGATTTGAGTGGAGCTGTCCAACACAAGAGTTGAAAACTCAGAAGAGAAGACAGGCATATACATTTGAAAATCACAACATATTAGTAGACAACATCCCTACACCTTTTAAATCTTTATACTATGTGCAATTTCTAAGCCACTCCCATCCTGTCCTCTTCCCTGAGTTTTCACCTCACTATCATTATTCTGGAATTTGTTTTTCCATACCTGGGAATAGTAGAAGAAATAAGTCTTTCTTACATGGAACACTAATAAGATTTGATCATTGGCTCTGAGTAACAGAAATTGATTTGGCTTCTTAGATCACGCCTCCTACATGAAAAATGTGTTCTGAATTCCAAAGTTTATAAATGGTGACATCCAGAAACCCACAGAATATAATAGTATCTCAGGATCGGGTAGGATCTTCAGGATTATTTATTCCAACCCCCTTTGCACTGCACCATATTTTTTACTAATTTTTCAGCCCTCCTGGTTTGCCTTTGGCATTGACCAAGTCACATGCCCACTACTGTGCCTTCTTCTCTTTTCCCTTTTTTTTTTTTTTTTTTTTTTATGTGGGTACCGGGTGTCAAACTTAGGACCTCGCGCTTGCTGGGCAGGCGCTTATGCCGCTGAGCCATATCACTGGCCCCTCTTTTCCCTTTCTAGTTTCAATATCTGAATTGTTGATAGTATTGAAACATCTTTCCTTTGAGGATTTGACTCATTAAAAAGTCCAGGGGAGAACCATCTTTTCCAACACCTACACTAATTTTAGACAGCCCTGAAATTCAGGGAACAGAATTTCACTTTCTAGCTCTAAAAAGAAGATCTCAGTTGGGCTGAGTCAACCCCATTAAATCTATTACCCTTAGCAATGATTGGTTAAGAATGGTCATGTGATCTAGCTTTCATCAATACTAAATAAAAGAAGTCTGTTTGGAGATTTTGGGGGAAATTTCCTTGCTCTTAAAAATAGTGATAATTCCCATTCTTTTTTGAATATTTTTTCTTTGGATGTTATGACCTGGGAGCACCAGGGTGGGGGGAGCTGCAAATTAAATTGATATTTAGTTTAATAGCCATTTACACAGTTTACTTAGTATCTCTGCTTTCCAAGCACATAGTAGAATTACAATTCCTGGCCCATTTGTGAATAGGAAGAAAAAGTGGCAAATACTGGTCAATGAGTAGCAAAAATTAAGAGTAGAAATTATGTGTTGTTTCTGAAGCAGAGCAGCGAATTGCTGCTACCAGACACTCTATAGTCCTCATTCCTTTCTGGCATGGTAGATTCAACAACGTTCTCTATGGGAGTGGTTTTGTCCACAGGATCCTTAACCGACTACAGTGAGGAATGCTCTAGTATCCCACCATGGACATGTAGTATGAATAGAATATACATATACTTTGTTTTTGAAAAACCAACAGAATCCAAGTCTGCTATTGCAGCATCCTCTAGCCCATCCTGGCTGATACTCTGAGGTTTCAGATAAAATGTTGGAGCCACTCATAGAACTATACTCAGGGCTCTCCCAACTCCGGTCTACTAGTAATGTGAGGTAATTAAATTTCCTTTCATTGTACCCTATTTGAATCCAAAGTTTCTCTTACATGTAGCCACAGCATTCTTTATGAATGCATCATACATTGTCTCAGTTCTGATTTTCTCTCAGGTTTCTACCTAGCTATGCAGCTTGGTAATAATCATATCAGTTGTATGAGTTTCAGTGTTCTTCTCTTTAAGATGGAAACCTAGGTAGAGAGAGTGTCTCTAGGAAGTCATCCCTATTGTCTTTTCCCACCATGAGTCTTTACCATGACCTCCAGTTATGAATTTGGCCCCAAAGCCTAGCAAGGATCACCTATTATCCTTCTGAGCTCACCTCCTGTCATTCTCTCTTTACTCCTTCCCTCCAGCTACACTGGTATTCTTCCTCTTTTTTCTTCGTACTTGCTATGTTCTCTGTCTGCATGCCTTTGCCCCAGATGCAGGCAGGATTTTTTCTCACACCCTTTAGGTTTCCGCTTAAATATCACCAGTGAAAATAGTAGAGCCATTATACCACTACCCAAAACATCTTTCCCCCATTATGTTCTATGAAGATAGAACCACATACCACTACTCCGTACATCTCCCCCCATCATGTTTTATGAAGATAGGACTTCATCATCATCATGATAAATTTTTCCATCATAGCATTTATCACTAACTTATCTGCATTCATTTAGGTATGTTTAGGCATTTTAAAAAATTCTATTCTCATTTTCTGCCAGAATGTCTGCTTTTGCTTGAACTTTGTTGACTACTGTATTCTCAATGCCCACTACTGAGTTCAGCACACAGTAGGTAGGCTACAGTGAACACTGTGGGACTCATCCTCACTGCTCAGCTGCTTTAGGGTCTGCCTCAACTGCAGAAAGTCATATCCCTTGAGAACACTGCCTGTCTTCTCCAAGAGTTTAATTTCTGGCTTCTAATGAAGTTAGAGTACCAAAGCATGGCCAGTTCAGTGCAGTGGAAGAGCTGTTACAGGCTATATTTTCTCTTACCTCCCAGAGTTCCATGGGGCCAACATTCTGATGGCCCTATATTACGCACACTCAAGCCTATCTCCTCCTCCTTTCCGCTAGCACTGCTTTCTTAAAAATAACCTGCCTGCCAAATTTTGTTTCAGCATCTGTTTTGGAAGATCTGAGCCTGCACCATAGGCATTCAGTAAACATGTGTTGAATTCATAGGTGAATGAATGAGTCCCAATTTCCCTCAGTGGCATCCCTATAAGTGATTATATGGCTTTTGCTTTATCTTATCTGGTGAGACAAGTTAGAGACTATCTCCTAAGGCTACCAATTCCAATGTTAAATAGTTCTAATAGTTAGAAAATGAGAGTACATTAGCTTTTGTTAATGTTGCTGTTAGGCAAATCAATTTATTGGCTTTTACTGAGTTTACAGTCAACTAGAGTGTTTTTCACATAAAAATGACATTTTACATGCATGTGAAATACTTTATACATATTCTAGTTCATTTGAATCATTTGAGCCCATTATTCCAGTCTTTTAAACATCTTAGGAACTTACCATCCAATATGCTATTTCTCTCAGTGTAGTTGATATTTATTCCTTACCTCCCAACATATTCTTGCCTTTCTTCTAGCCCTAGTCTCTAATCTTCATTTGGAGACTTTTCTTCCATCACTGTCCTCATTCCATGAGATGTGCATGCAGTTCTGTCAGCCCAAATTCTAGCAATAACTCATCAAAATTCCTTAGCCTGGATATTCAGACAGAGTGAGCCAGGGGTAGAAGTCCATCCAGTCAAATTAACCACAGAATTTGTGTAGGCAGGATTGGGAGGGACACTCACCCTTTACTCTGGAAAAAGAAAACAGTAGCACTTTGGCAGATATTTTTCCCTGTGATGTGAGAGCCTAGAGCTACTGGGATCCTCACAAGGAAGTCCAAGAACCAATCCAGCATGGTACTAGGCTGAGACAAGAGATGGAGAGAAACATAGTACTGTTAGCGCCATTTGAACCTTGAATATAGCTTCATCTGAAGTCTGCCTCAACCTCTGCTTCCATGTTACCTGAGCTGAGCAAATATATCTTTGTTTTAATTAATCTCCTTTTGCAACCCAAAAGATCCTAGCTGATCCATCGAACTCACAGTTGAGCAAAAATAGTGTGTAAACTGGAGCAATTAGATTTGCCTTTCTCTGAATGACCTTACATGTCCCCTGTTATGTTTAACAGCAGGAGAGCCTGGGGACTGGGAATGAAAGCAGTAGCACCAGTGAACATACGGGAGGTGCAATAGTGAGTGGCCATTCATAGCTGATGTCTTCAAGGTTGCCTTTAAACATAGGATTTAGACTGTGGGCTTCTAGTTCACTGTAAGCACCTAGGAGAAGGAACAGATACAGGTAAATTTTTTCTTATCATGAAAACCTACATCAGGATGTGACAAGATCAGGGGAATAATGTCTAGGTGTTGAAGATTGTTACAAAAGTATTCCAAAAGTAGTCAAGTTTCTCAGACACAGTGTGCAAGGAACACATCAGTCTCAACCACAGTTTTAGAGAATGCCAGATGCATAACATCCATTCTGATAGAATACTATAGTTAGACAGGTTTGGGGATCCCCACAATCATCAGTAAATCCAGCACAATGCTTTGGTTAGGGATAGGCAGTTGACATCTGCCACCAAGCATAAGACAATAGGGCACCAGTTGTGATGGTGGCATGGAATGTTGGCAGTGTGAAGATGTGGACATGAAACCAGAGATCTAGCCAAGAGCAATAGTCAGAATTTAGCCAGTTACATCAATGTGGGGGAGGGGCATGGAGTGCCTAAACTCCAACACTTGTTCTCTTGTGCAACTGACAGCAATGGAGACTGGAAGAGCAACACCAAGCCAGAAACTACATTACTTCTGAGATGGAGTGTGCGGCAGCCCAAGCCACTGCTACGCTTTCTATCTCAGACAGATCCTGCAGATAGAATAAGTCATGAGGCATGGAAAAAGCAGTTTTAAGAAGGGTTGGAGCATAAGCATGGGAGGCCAAAGAACAGGCAGTAATCTAGTGACAGCTTAGTGCTGGCCACAAGTTTTAACCAAATCCTCCAAAAAGGAGGTAGTAGTGTCTATTTGTCTTCTCTTTGAAGCTTGGCCAGTCTCATGTCTCATTTTGACTAACAGAACATGACAGAAGTGATGCTCCACCAGCTCCAGGACTATCGTTGAAGAAGCCTGATAAAGTCCACTTCTGCATCCTTGGAATCCAGCCACACTGTAAGAAGACTGGCTTGTATACTGACTGATGACAGGCCACATGAAAAGAGATCCTGGAATTTGAAACGCCACATCCTGGAATTTCAGCCGTTTTATTCCCAACTGAGTTTCCCAATAAATGCAGTCTGTGATTGGGTCCTAATGAGACCAGAAGAAGAACCATCCAGCTGAACCCCAGCCAACCCTCAATCAGAAGACGTAATAGGTCGTTACTATTTTACCTGGTTTCAGTCACTAAGCGTTGGGGCGGTTTATTATAGCACACTAAACAGCCAAAACAAAGCACATATCAGAACACAAACTCTAAACAGGACTGTTTCAGGTGAAACCATTTTGGTTTTAGCTGCTATATTCCTTTCCTAGGGCTATATAACAAAGTACCATAAACAGGGAGGACTGAACAACTGAAATTTATTATCTCATCCAAATCAAGGTGCTGGCAGAGTTTCTTCCTCCTGAGGGTTGTGAGGGAAGGATCTGTTCCAGGCCTCTGTCCTTGATTTGTAGATGGCTGGCTTCATGTTCACATGGTGTTCTCCCTGTGTCTGTACCTGTCCTCAATTTCCCTTCTTTTTATAAGAACACAGTCATGTTGGATTAGGGTCCACCTTGCTGACTTCATTTTAATTTGATTATTTCTGTGGATACCACATCTATAGACAAGGTCATGTTCTGAGATACTAGGGGTTAGGACTTCAATATATTGATTGGTGGGGGAGGGTGGTTAGAGACACAATGCAACCCATGACACCTGCTAAGTGCAGTGGTGATATGATTTATCCAAAAAATTATGTAAATGAAGCAGAAAGGAGAAAGGACCACATTTATCACTGTCTCTTACTGGAGAAAAGTTAGAGAATGCCAACTTAGGTCATCCAAGAAGTGATTGTTCTTTTCCATACCTTTTCCAAGACTCGATATAATTGCTATAGTGAGACAAGCAAGATTCCAAATAAGTACAAGAAAGGGTTTCCCCTGTTATTTCTCACCTAGTGATGGAATTATAGGAAGTTTGCCTCATGCAAAATCAGAACTCTGGAGCTATGGCATTTCATTGTTTTATGAGCGCACAAAAATTCACATCCTCTGCACTCTTTTTGTATGAGCTTAGATTTCATCAGCCAGACATGTGAAGGCAAGGATGACCTCAAATTATCTCTGTGGCTAACCTGGCCTGGATTAGCTCAACTCTGCATTCCTTTATTTATTACTTATTACTTATCCTGTCAGTCAGTCATTCAGTAAATATTTAACCAGCCCCTGCTATGTGCTAGTTATTGTATACAAAATACAAACATAAATAAATTGTACTTTCTGATTTGCAATCTGGTATTCTATTTATCCTCATGGAAGCACTGTCCTTCTGTTACACACCAGAGATTGGGAATGAGAAGCATGTTTTTGAGGGCACTTCGGAAATGTTTTTTCTTCCCAGGTCAATGTCCAGCATCTCCATAGAACACAAATTCTTTCCATTAGGTCATAGACTACACTATCAAGAGGATGTCTTTGAAAATTCAAATCACCTCAGGAGACATATTGGAAACATAAAGAGTTTAGTGTGAGGGTCACATATTAACTCAATGTCTTAGCAGCTTATTGAGAAATATTTCTCCTTAAGGGATTGTTTTACTATTGTGATCACCTAGAACCATTAAATGTGATCTTCCTTATATTCGATACATTAGTAGCAATAATAGTTCATTGTATGACTTTCTACTTTTAACATCAAAATTTAAAACTCTACTAGTTATAAGTAATCTAGTTATTTTGAGTATCTTAAGAGTAAGATTGGATAACAGAACTCAATAATTAAAAGTTTTGTATTTTCTTCTAGTACTATATATATTATATATATGCAGAAGCAGAACTGCTATATATATAGGAGTACTTCTTCTGCAAACTTGTATTAGGTCGTAAAACAACTAATTGTAGTTATATGTTTCCTGGATGAGCTTGTGCTGAACCATTTTCAACAGACATATTTAGCTGGTGCTATGAAATATGATTTCTCTGCATAATATTGCAGTTGCTCCTGTTGCATACTATAACTCCCTCCTCCTGTGCCCATGGCAGACATCACTAATCAATTATGGAGTCCTTTCCTGCTGAGACCAGTCATAGCTTCTGAAAACCCTCCAACACACAAGGCTCCAAATAGTCAACAGGTATTACCTATGGTTGGAATTAACACAAGGAATAAGTCGTATTTACCTAACAGCTCAGTGAGAGATGACAGTCAGAATAGTTCAAGCACGGTTCTATTTCTTTATGTAGACATGATTTTTAGAATTCTGTTCCAATTTTGCAGCTTTATGGACCCAAAATGAAACATTTATGAATTGATTGGGATGAGTCTGAAGACACACCAACATCATTGAGTATTATACACTTTTTACTGAAAGTTGTCTGTGATTTACAGCTAGAGGAAATACACACTGGGATCAGCTCTTCCTCAGAAAACTGATAATGAAGAGTGTGCCAAATGAATGCCAAAGATAATCATCATACAGCCACTCCCAAGTATGCATGTGTACATTCTGAGCATCACTATTACATTCTCTTTTTGGTTGGAATCAGTTGCTATTTTATTCAAAACCACTATGAATTAACTTACAAAAATATATTTCCTTATAAAAATAGGAGGCTTGTTGTGAGCACATTACACATAGAAGTGATATTTTCTTGGCTTAGGGTTCATATCAACCAGTGTTCTCTACCTGTACTAATTGAAAAATCTCTTTGTGGTCTACCTTTAGAATGTGCCTTTAATGTCAGCTGTCATTCGGATCATCTTGAATTGTGTTTCTTACTTCCATAAGAAACAGTACAGTGGTATCTTTAGGAGAAAAGGTACATGTGATTTTTTCAAACAGTGTGGCTTTTTTTTTTTTTTTTTTGTCCTTTAAAGGAAAAAAAAAAGTTGACTAATTGGATCTAACCTATTGATTTAATCTAACTGATTGGGCACAAATTGGCCATTAATATAGTCAAATGAATCAACAGCAATTCTTGATTCTGTGTCAGGAAGTAGACACTATCTAGCTGGACCATCTGTTGGTTGAGTGCCAAGCTAAGAGTGAATCACTGAACAGACAAATGCCATCATTAAAATAACTGAGGTAACTGGACTGAAGAAGATCGATTTTGTTATTCTTACCTATCATCAAATTTTAAAATTACTAATTAGATCCTGGAATAAATTCAGTGGACAGATGTCCATTCTGACATCCAATACCCTGATCACGATATAGAATATCAACATTGTGGTACTGAGATAGGGAGCCAGGTACCAATTAAAAATAGGATAGTTGGCCCAAAGATGTTTGGCATGGGAATTTCTGAAGACTTAAGAACAATCTTTTGACTTTTGTTTGAGGGTCTACTCTTCTAATTTATTTTGCAAATCCCAGCTCAGCATATAAGGGTGCCTGCTCATTTTGCATTCCTGTTTATTCTCCAATTTCCTGTCTCAACTCTATCCCCTAGCACTCCAGTCTTGGAGAGAGAAGATGACCCCTCTAAATCCTCTACCAAGAGGAATCACCTACTGAGAAATGAATAAAAGGAGCTGAAGCATAAGGTCATGGTTATATTGGTAAGGTAACAAGGGCAGCTACAGGGTTGTGGGCAGCCACAAATCAAAGAGAAAAACTGAGACTACAATAACCATGAAAGTCACAACACTGTAGTGGTGTTCAGGCCACTTAGAGTGGGCACACACTCAGTGAATGCCCATGTGCACAATAACACAGAGGACTTATTTGGAACAAGATAACAGCCCAGACAGTTTACACAGGAGAAGGAGGTCAAAGCAGGGCAGTGAATTAAATTCAGCAGACAGCAAGACCTCAGAGCAGGAAAAATGATGATTCAATATCCATCCAGCAGTTGGGAATGAGGACATCCATGAGAACTGACAGGCAGGGCAAGGCATTGTTACTGGGGCAAGTTACACTGAAAAGGACCTTGGCTAAAAAATGATATACAAACCCTCAGCATGAGCAGATACTACTGCAAAGCATGGACTCTTCAGCATTTGGAGGTACAGCTGCCCTGTGAGACAGAGCACACAAAGCCAAGCATGAGGAATGGCTGGACCCACTAGGCCTATTTTTGATGTTGGGTTAGCCAACCTCACGAGATTCCTCCACACCTTGTCTATCCCAGGCCTCTCTTTAGATCCCCCACGCACTCTGAATTCACTTCCTAAATATGAATACTGTGCTGACTGCACAGTATCATAAAGGAAAATGTCTAGCTGGCTGTTTCTGATGTTCCCTTTCCTTATACCCTTCCTCCCATGTTTTTAGTTTGATGTCTTCTCAGGCTTTTTGTTTTTTTTTTCATCTACGTGTTTCCATTTTTGCATACATCCCCCCAGGACATTTTTTAACACATTTAATTTCAGGATATGCCATTCCCTCTGTGAAATAATGTATTTCAGGAGAGGAGAAAATTTGGCAAAAGAGTAAAGGAACTTGGTCTTAATGTTCATCTTCTAAATTTTCAGTATCCCATCTCAGAATTTCCTTCTTTCTATGGCATTTGTAGAAATTACTCAGCATAAGACAGTAGTTCTTAACCTGGGGCTGATAGTGAATCTCTTGATATGATGAAGAAGACTGTGTGTGTGAGTATGTATATGCTATGCTTAGGACACATTTTACCGATCAAATGAATGCAGCACCCTCAAAAGATAAATATTTGTAGAGGATGCAAAATCCTAAGAAGTAAATTCAGTACTAAGGCTTCTGTTTACTAGTTCAACAACTAGTCCCTGACATCTTATGGCTCAGTATCCTCTGCTGTAGAGTAGAGAAAGTAATAGTGACTTTTCACACAACATTGGGTTGTGAATGTGAAAGCAATTTAGAAACTTAAAAGTTCAATAGAAGTGTTAGTTTTTCTTATTCTGCCAAATCTTTCAATTACATCAAAACAGAAGTGCTGGATCAAAAGTTAAACCAAACCAGTTCTGGCAGCAAAGGACATGCTGTTTTAGAAACACAGTACATGTCCTCTATAATATGAAAATCTTACCCAATTTCTCATTAGCTTTGTGTACAAGCACAAAGGAGAAAGAAACATCATGGCAGTTATTCAGTTTACTAAACCAATTGTCCAGATATTTGGACAAATGCAATTATAAATTTTTGCTTTGTGGTTTATAACTGCATACCATGATCTCTTTTGGCATGTAAACATTACCGAGGGTACAGCCCTTGTATGCAACACTGCCTCGTGGAGAACAACTGTTCTAAGAGGTTTCCGCAATTAGCTCTGTGTGGCATTGACTTTGTTACTGGCTCCAGTGACAGCCAGCTCCAAGTAAGGGAAGGAATGGTTCGATATTTTCGCTCCAACAGAAAAGAGCTTTGACCTAAGTAGAGCCCTAGATGATTCTGGAATCTAAGACTAGTGTAATCCCAGCTAGCAAACTAAACAATGAGCCAGACAAACCAGGCCACACTTTATTACCAAAGGAGTAACACCTTTTAATTGGTTAACACAACAAATAAAGAGGTGGCAGCCTTCTCGAGCTGGCTTCTGATTTGCTCATTCATTAAATGAGTTCGAGAAAACAAAATCCTTTCCTTGCTTAACTTAGAAGCTGTGAATTTGATTAGAAAACAAAAGCCACACAGGAAGATGTCAGAGACAACACAAGAAACAGAAGGAGCCTTCCAACCGATAAGAGCTGAATTTATTAAGCAGTCCCCTTAAAAGCATGCATAATTAAGTGAAAATTGCTTTATGGTTCAAGATTAAGAAGAAAATGTCAATCTATGTAATGTCAAGGAAAGAAAAACACCATTCCTTAGGAGGCACATGACAGACACAGGTTTGTGAAAATTGTTTAATTTTGAATAATACACATGTCAGTTTCATGCATCCTCCCACAAATTAGCTTCTTTGCTTCTTTGGCTCAGTTCTACTCTGTCAACAAAGCCAGAACACATAAATCGGATAGTGGAAAATAATGTTTTCACTTCTGAAAGAAACTACCTGAAATTATAGGCATTTAGCACAGCATTAAAGTTTAAAAGTATAACTGTGCTCATTTCAATATTTTACAATGTAAACATGTCTGTCAAGGTGGTTTTGAAGTTCTAGACTCTGATGGCAAGTGAAAGAGTCTCCTTTGAAACCCAGGTTCAATTTCATATGATAGCTGACAAGGTGGCAAAAAACGATATTGATTCATTATTATCAACTGAGTCTGGTTTCTCTGATTTTCCCTAATGTCCCTTTCCTGTTTTGCAATTCCATCCAGGATATCACATTAGACTTAATTGTCTTGTCTCCTTAGACTCCTTTACACTGTGACACTGTCTCAGAATTTTCTTGTTTTTTGATGATCTTGATATATTTGAGGAGTGCTATCCTTCAATTTTACACTGTTTTTCAATTTTTTTCTTGAGAATTTGCTCATGGTTATACTGGTGGCATGGGGTTTGAGGAGGAATACCATTGAGATGAAGTACCATCTATACCAAACATGCATACTAGTAATAGGATTTACCAATAACTCTGTTAATCTGGATCACCCCAACCAGGCAGTGTTTATCAGCTTTCTCCACGGTCAAGTTAGTTTTTTTCTCTCCTCCTTCATACTGCATTTTTTAGAAGTCACTATACACACACTGCCTGTATATAAAATGGGAATTACATTCCACCTCCTAGAAGGCAGTATATCTACATAAATTATTTGGAATTATTTAAAGTCAGATTTGTCTCCTACCTTCCATTTATTTCTATATTCAATCATTTATTTATATCAGTACAGATTCACAGATATTTATACTTTGGTTATAGTTTAATACTGCATTATTCATTTTCTTGCTCAAATTCTTACAGTTTTGTCCATTGGGAGCTCCGACAGTCACCTGGCTCTTGTGTCCATTTGACATACCTAACTGGGGCTTTTATTTTATTTTAGTGTTTTAATTGTTTTTGAGCATTTCCTTACTTCTGATAACTATAAGACCTCCAAGGTTTATTCTGTATATTCCCTGCCCCACCCCTGGATTCAGCCATTTCTTTAAGGATCCCCATTTCTCTTTATAGGAGAATGGTATTATTTCTCTCTCTCTCTTCTTTATTTTTTAATATGTGGGTACCGGGAGTTGAACTCAGTACCTCGCGCTTGCCAGGCAGGCGCTTATGCCACTGAGCTATATCATCGTCCCTCTCTTTATTTTTTATTTTTTATTTATTTTTTTTTTTGTGGGTACCGGGGGGACGACCTCAGGACCTCACGCGCCAACAGGCACCCGTGCCACTGAGCGATATCACCGGCCCCTTTATTCGTATGTGGGTTCCGGGAGTCGAACTCAGGCCTTCGCGCTTGCAAGGCAGGCGCTTAAGCCGCTGAGCCGTCTCACCGGCCCCCTCTCTTTATTTTTAAGTGTTCGTTTTAACTGCATTCTTCCAATCCCTGCATGTCACCCTAATCTTAGGAACCCAGTTATTTCCTTTTGATTCTTTAATAATCTATTTAGTGCCTTCAAAATCTGCCTTACAGACACCGCTAAGATTGAACTTCTTCATAGGTTTGGAATATGTCTCACTTCTTGTCTATCCTTATTGAAATTTACATTATCCTTTCCATGGTACCTATGGAGTTGAAAAGAAAGGACTACAGTGAATACTAAGAGCAGTGAGCTCAAATTACCTCTCAAGTGGCACATTATCTTTAATTAATGCTAGTACCATTTTCTCACTTTCCCAGACACATTAATGTAACAAACACTATGTTAGCATCTGTGGAAGCAAATGGAGAGGAACAGCAGTTTAAAGGGAGGGGTGACTGCCCCCCACCCCCAATCTGGGTACACTTTGGAGCAATTCACAATTCACACCAGATCGTCAGAGTGTGCAAGAGTAAGAGCTGGAACTCCATTGCTGTGGGAACATATTTCCTCCGTGACTGGCAGCGATTTTTATTTTTCATCATGCTGGGAGACTTTGAAGAAGACTCTTTCCTGATGAGTTCCCTGCAACCACACACGGGGCCAGATTACGGGGACTTTAGGGCTCATTTGCAGACACAACAAGCTTCCAAGGACAGAATCGATTCCCTCTGCTTACACTTCAACTCATCACGTCCTTCCTTACTCCCTACTCTTCCAATTATTCCTCTTCTGCTACCCCTAAGAGAGTCAGATGGATTCCTTTAATGTGATTCAAACAGTAATTCTCGAAGGCTAAATAACCTGTCAGCATCCCTGGTTAACACTAGACAAGCAAAGCAGGACAAGGTATGCTCTCAGTCCTGGGCAGGAATATCAGACTAGGTATAATCGGTAGTGTACAGACTAATAGTTATGTTTTATGTTATGTACAGAGAGTCTATACTCTCTGGCTTTTATCTTTTTAAAAAATTTTCTTGTTTCTAGACAGATATGCTATTTTGTTACCTCTTAATTTCACAAATCATATATAAATGCATTCTTTTTGTAAAAATCAAAACATTACAGATGAAACCAAAGGCCCCTTTAATGGAGAATGGACTGCTCTCTGCTCTCTGTCCTAAGCGTATCTATGCCTCCACCCTCCTGAGTCCTGAGGAAAATGCTGTCTTGACTTTTTTGGTCTATATTCCCAGATAAAGGGTATATTAAAAAAATAGATGCTCAACTTCATGGCTGTCTAATTCAAAACAGTATAGCTGGCAATCATCGCCTCATCGCTTCCTTCTCCTTCCATTCTCATTCTCCTGTCACTTAGCCCAAGTTAGTGATAAAATTCCTGGCAGTGCATGGAATGTGGATGAGCCAAGATGGCTCATGTTAAAACAGAATAATCAGGGCTGGAGAGATAGACTAGGGCTGGCTAAGGCACGCAGAAATCCTCATTAATTAATCTAGGCTGGACCAGGTCATGGGAGCAGGGTCTGGGAAATGAGCAAGGAAGCAAATAGCACCAAGAGAAGCTCTAGGGAGGGGAGTGCACAACCAGAGAAAGGTATTCTAGCTGAGGTGGAGACACTGACAAGGACAACCATGCTTCTCAGCCCAGTGGGACCCCTAAAAGCAAGCCCAGGCAGGTAAGCCCACAGGGGAGCAGTCCATGATCAAGGGCAAAGATAGCATTATTCTTGAAGGAGTGGATTGCTACAACCAAGACTTCCTACCATAGCTACTGTACCCTCCATCAGTGCCCAGAGTGAGAAATGTAACACCCACTAGAAGCTCCCTGATTACGCCCCTAAAAGACTCCAGGTTTTCCTTGGCAACTGTTCTAAACTGGTTTCCTGTCCTGGTCTAAAAGATCCCTGAGGGGCTCTGCAGATTGGGGAAAGGGGCATATTTTTATGTGTGTGAGCCAGAGGCAGCTGTACCTTTCCTGAAAAATGGAGATCAAATTTTAAAAATCATTTGGGTACTTTTCTAATTTCTCCTTTATGTACATGACCTCCTCCCTCATAAAATCAGGGTGTCAATCCACTTGGGGAAGAGAGTGGACTGATTTGCTAGGAAATGAGCAAATAAAGCTTGTTTTGGAAAGGAAGCACAGGGAAACTTCTGACCTTCAAAATCATGTGCTGTGTAAACAGTGCAGAGAGCCAAGCGTCACTGGGAAAGGAGCGATGGTCTAATTCCCTGACTCCTACTTCACACATTCAGGGAAAGCCAACCCACAGCTCAGGGAGCTTTAAGTACAGGTCTAAGCAGAAAGGAAAGAAGTAGAAGAAAATCTCTTTCTGGCATCCTTATGAAGTACATAGTTGAAAGTAGAAAGCAAAACGGAAATGGAGGATGAAGAGAAAAACTAGAGACTATTAGCCTTATTTCCTTTCCTATCCTATTAATATTTATTTACCTATAGTTTTAAAAGTCAAACCAAAGCACAGTAAAACTCTAGAAAGTTTATCTGAATAATTAGCAACTATGAATTGAGGAACACCAAACTGACAGAGGTTTATTGTTCCAATGGCGAGGCATCAGTGGTAAGTATTTATGCAGAAATGATAGCACAGCAAAGACATTATTTGATTGGTTGCAGTTATATAGTTGCTGTATTTGGTCTACTAGAGTGGAAAGTCCCTCATTATATGATGTTCAGTTAGTTGGTTGTTTCTGATTGGTTGAGCTTAAATTTTGTTTTGCTTTGATATTGGCATTTATGAGAAAAACTCAAGTATGTTTGCAAATCAAACAAGGTTTAGGTCACTTATGAGGTTTAACTGGTTTTGTATGTTGAGTGACTCTTCGGGCCTGGGGTCCATTTTAATTAACTTTAATGCTATCTGTCTACGTACATATGCATACACACACGCAGACACACACACACAGAACACACACAATACCTATTCATGTGGGTCATAAGTGGGGATTTTTGGAGGTGGCTGGATCTAGGGTTTGTGATGCTGGAATCAAGGATATGATACCGGGATTGATTCATGGTGCAATGCCAGGATTAAGGCTGCCTTATCCTGGGTGTGAGTGATGCTGAAGGGTACGTAGCCTGGATAGGATATAAGGGATGGAAAGAGAGTCACTCCTTGTCACTTGTTGCTTTGTTTCTTCACTACTTTGCTGCCTTCTGTCCATAATGAACTGTTTCTCCTCTGCAATGCCACCTTTCCTTGTAGCCAGCCAACTATGAATTTAAACCTCTACAAACTGTGAGCTAAATAAACCTTTCCTCCTTTAACTTTGGGTGTTGGGTATTTTGTCTCAGCAATGAGAAAAGTAACTAAGACACATATATGTATACATATACATATACATACACATACGCACATATAATATAAATGTTATATTATAAAAACATGCACCAAGAAGCACCTCTGCAAAGTTAGGACGGGGAGCTTCAGATGACCACACAGCAGTGGCAGAGAGAAAGACAGCCTCAGCTGGAGGCCAGGAGGAAGTAGTGAAGACACAGTGGGGCAGATAACACCAGTTAGGGCAGAAGGGAGGCCATGCCATTGCTGATAGACTGGGTCCTGGCCCTGCCAAGAAGGAAAAGACCACAGAATTACAGCCACAGGCATCATGGTAAAACACACACAGGGCATAGGATGACACCTGCTAAGATATGCTAAGCCATACTCAGTTTGCCCCTCATTAGTACCTGAGAGGCAGCATGAGATGGAGGCTCCCACCTCCCTATCCAGAAGGTCCCCCAAACCTCCAAGGACACCATCTGGAGGACCAAGAAGACAAGGGGAAGGACTTAGAAGACTAAGAGAGACTCTGAAGTCTATAGAAACTATAAATGAAACATACTTGAACAAAGGCATAGTTCCAAGAGTCCCTCAGCTATGCCAAAGGTATTTCAGAAGGAAAGATAGAGTAGTTGTAGACAATAAAGGTACTATATTTTCTCTGAAAAACTTGAGTTGTGATATGGAAAGATTTGTGATTTCATCGCAGTGGTACTGAGAATGTGTGTTTTAGCTTAAGAATACCTTAAATGGGGGGAGGAGGAGGGAGAGAGAGAAGGAGAGGGAGAGGGAAAGGGAGAAGAAGGGGGAGGAGGAGGAAAGGAAAGGAAAGGAAAGGAAAGGAAAGGAAAGGAAAGGAAAGGAAAGGAAAGGAAAGGAAAGGAAGGGAAAGGAAGGGAAAAGAGCAGGAAGGCAGGATAGGATGGAGCATGAGAGACAGGAAAGGAAGGAAGGGAAAGAGAGAGGGAGGGAGGAAGGGAAGGAAAGGAAGGAGGGAGGGAGGCTGCATGGAGGGAGGCTGTGCCAAAGCTAAGGGGAACTGATCTTCAAGCCTCAGGAGTTGCTGGCTAATTTGATCTCCTGTGGTCATCCTAAAGTGCTGCATTTGGAGGGACTCATGTTATACTTCATCCTGATTTACCATGGCCCTCTCCTCACATTCTGCAGGCAATGTATCAGCCTCAGAGGAACAAGCCTCACAGCACGTGTGAGCAAGAGCACTCAGAAGTGAGAACCACACTTCCTTCCCATCCTGGTCCTGGGGTACCATGGAACCTCCCAGCACTCAGGACCCAGGGACACACTGTGGGTTCCTTGGGACAAAAGGGAATGCCTCCAGTGCTTGGACCTTTCCTTTTACCATAAGACTGGGGAGGAAGGACTCCTGACCTTTTTGTGTGTGTTTTCAGTATACTATAGCCTTGTAAGGACACTGGACCTCACTACCTCTGCTCACACATCCTCCTCCTGGAACCAAGAGCAGAAACCATCTCTGGCTTTGTCTCCCAGGGCATTGCTCCCTGTGGGCCTTCTACACGATAGGCATTTTGCTCTCTTGTCATGCTGAGGGTCTTGGACTGGCACCCAGCTCTTTAGCGTGGTTCTGCCAGCAGCCAGGTCTTCAGAGTCTTCACTTGGTATTGTACGATCAGGAAAGAGAGAGCACCTCCAGCTTCTTCATAAGACTCCTGCAAAGCTGCTGCTGATAATGGAGAGGAAGCAGCCTGGAAAGGCTCACCAGGGGAAGTTGCTGCCCTCCTGGCCTGCCTTTCAGGGTCTGCCAAAGAGGCAGGATACTTCTGCTTGAGCTAACTTGATAATCACAGGGTGGGATGATGGGGAGAACTCCACTCTGAGAGCCTGCTCCTCCCCATCCCTCTCAAGCATGGAGAAGGAGGGGTGCCAGAGGCTCAGCTTCTTCCCAACACAAGAGCCAGCTCAGTCTAGTAACAAATAAGCACTCCTGGTCTTAGACCACAGGTTTCCAGTTCTTCTAGAGAATAGCAGACAAGCCCAGACCTCAGTTGGGGGCTCTAAGCAGCATAAAAATTCTAAGATCATCCTGATTTCCTAGGATATTCTCTCTTCAATAATGACCCTTCTTTTAGTGTATAATCAAAAGTCTTCTACCTCAATTTAAAAAGCTATGTGTTCAGTTATGTAATTCAGAACATGGTCCCTTTCAGTATCTGTAGTGCCTGAAGCTGGGGTAAGTCACCAGGATGCCTTCAATGTCCATGGTTGTCACATTATATTATAAAAACTTTAATGGAAGATTTTGGGTTCCATAAAAAAGAAGTTGAAAGTGACATATGGATTAAAAACAGGGAAAGATACCACTGAACAAGGAATTAGGAAAATCTTTCACATGTCATCTAACTCATAAAAATAACCAAAAGAGTTGTATTCTGCCAGATTGTAGCATGCTGCCCAAATGCACAAAGAGAAACACGCCCAGTCCAGACAGTAGGAAAGTCCTTGAGCTAGATGTCAAGGGGTTATCACCCGGATTCTTCACCTTATTTGACTGAAATATTTAATATTTCTGGTGCAAATTTTGGAATCTTGGGGCCGGTGAGATGGCTCAGCGGCGTAAGCGCCTGCCTTGCAAGCGCGAGGGCCCGAGTTCGACTCCCGGATCCCACATACGAAAAAGGGGCCGGTGATATCGCTCAGCGGCACGGGTGCCTGTTGGCGCACGAGGTCCTGAGGTCGACCCCCCGGTACCCACAAAAAAAAAAAAAAAAAAATTTTGGAATCTTTACTATGTAAACTCTAGTCCTGGTATTCTCTCTTCTGATAGCCACATTTCCTGTGGAATATGTTAAGGATGTACATTTTCAACTACCACACTTAAGTAGTTTTTTTGCTCTCTCCAAAATTAAAAAACTCTGAGAAACTTGACCTTATAAAAACAAACTTCTGTTCTGTGCAAGTGACTATTAAGAGAACAAAATGAAAGCCTGCGAATTGGGAGAATATATCTGCAAACTACATGTCTGATAACAACTGGTACTTAGAATATATGAAGAACACAAAACTCCACAGTAAAAAATCGAGCAGTCCAATTAAGAAGTGGACAGCAGAAAAACAAGAATTTCACTAAAGAGAATATGCAGAAGGCAAATAAGCAGATTAAAATATGGTCAACATTATTAGTGGTTAGGGAAATGCAAACCAAAACCACAAAGAGATAGCACTACCTTCACTTCAGAATGTAGTGAAGAATACTGACAACACCAAATGCAAGATGGGATGGAGAGAAGTGTTACTGAGAATGTAAAATGGTATAATTAACTCTGGAAAAATTTGTCTATTACTTATGGAAGTAAACATGCAATTACCACATGATCCAGTGTCTGAACTCTTGGACATTTATCCAGCAGAAAGGAGAACACAGGTTTGCGCACTTGTATATGAATGTTCACAGCAGCTTTACTTGTAAAAACACAAAATTTGAAGAAAAAGGAAAAAAAAAGACGAATGTTTTTCAGTGGGAATGGCTAAGCAGTGCTACATCTGTATCATAAAATACTGCTCAGCAATATAAAGGAACAAACAACATATACAATAAGATAGATGAATTTCAAGAACATTATGCTAAACAAAAAAGACAATTCCAAATGTACTAGCTTCATATTACTACAATGAACTACCTGAGGTAATTAACTTGTAAAGAGAAAGTTTTGCTAGCTTACAGTTTGGAGGTTCAAATTCAAGACTGTGAAGCCCATTGGTTTGGCCTCTGATGATGGAAGCAAATGCCCATAATGGAAGTGTATGTCAGAGTGAGTGATCCCATCACAAAGCAGGAAGCAGAGAGACACAAAGGAAGAGACCAGGATTCTACAATCCCCTTTGAGGGCACGCTCCCATGACCTAAGGATCTCCCACCAGGCCCTACTTCTTAAAGTTCCACAGCAATTCTCAGTACCTCCACCTTAAGGACTGAGATTTTGAATATGGACCTTTCGGGGATACTCATCCAAAATATAGTACTATTAATATAATGTCTTTATAATGACAAAATTATGGAGTGGAGAACAAATTAATGGTTGCCATGGGTTCAGGACTGAGGTGAATTTGGTTATAAAAGGGGAATATGAGAGAATCTTCTGGTGATGGAAAAGTTCTCTATCTTCACGGTGGAGATGGATATACAATCCTACACCTGATAAAAATGCATAGAACCAAACACAAAGACTAAGTACATGATGAAGGGTGATGAAATCTGATTAATGTGGATAGGTTGTAGCAATGTCAGTTTTCTACCTGTGGTACTATACTGCAGTTTTGCAAGATGTGATCATTTGAGGAAACTGGTTGAAGGGTATACAGGATTATACTACTATAAACTATAGCAAAAGACCCAAATTTCCTAAAAGAAAAATGATGATAAGTTTAACTGAATAATAAAAACAATAAAAAGGCTGCATGGGGAAAACGCCCAGTATATAACAATAAAGGGAAAATGTCCTGAAAAAATTTTTGCAACTTGGGCCGGTGAGATGGCTCAGTGGCGTAAGCGCCTGCCTTGCAAGCGCGAGGGCCCGAGTTTGACTCCCGGAACCCACATACGAAAAAGGGGCCGGTGATATTGCTCACCGGCACCTGAGGTCGACGCCCCGGTACCCACAAAAAAAAAAAAAAAAAATTCTTGCAACTCAGTCGCAGATGATGGGTTAATTTTCCCAATATATGAAGAAAAATAAAAGATGTGTGGGCCGGTGAGATAGCTCAGTGGCATAAGCGCCTGCCCGGCAAGCGCGAGGTCCTGTGTTCGACTCCCGGTACCCACATAAAGGAAAAAAAGATCCGGTGATATCGCTCAGCGGCGTAAGCGCTTGCTGGCAAGCGCGAGGTCCTGAGGTCGACTCCCAGTACCCACATAAAAAGAAAAAAAAAGATGTGAATAGTTTGTTCGTAGCAAGGGATAAAGAGACTTAAATATTTATTTTAGATTCAGATATGAATATCAATTATAATAATATAAATGAAAATTTAAAACACATTATAATAGTTTTTATTTATTTTCTTTCTTTTTGTTTGTTTGTTTGGTTGGTTTTTGCAGCGCCAGGGTTCAAACCCAGGGCCTCGTGCATGCTAAGCAAGCACTCTACCACTGAGATACACCCCTAAGATCGTGACTTTTTTCTAAGTATTCAGACTGACAATGATCAAAAGTTTGAGACCTCACACTAGTGAATGTGTAGATAAAGGCAGTTCTATAGGTTGCTGGATGAAATCTAAGTAGTATAGAGGGTAATTAGCAATCTCTCAAAATTACAAACTTGCAGTTTCCACTGACTCAGCAATTGCACTTTGGGGAATTTATTTAACATGTAAAATTGTCCTCGTGCAAAAGAATATACAGAAAAGATAACTTACAGCAGCACTTGCTTGAACAGCAAGATAATACAAACAACCTACACACAAATCTGTTGGGAAGCAAAGAAACAATGGTACATCCCTGCAGTGGAATACTATTAAGTCTTAAAATGTACCAAGAAGCACTTCAGGGACTGACATGAATAAGTAGGAAGTAAGGAAAGCAAATTAGGGCAGTGTACATAATAAGCTACCATTTATATAACGATGGAACTATGTTTATCTTTGTCTTCGCTTCCATATGCTTAAAGTACTACAGCAAGAATGTATATTCATAAGTAAGTGGCTGGGTTGGGGTGTAACTCAGCACTATTGCTCTTGCCTAACATGTGTGAGGCTCTGGGTTTAATCCCCAGCACTGCCTAAATTAATTAATTATGTTTTTTTAAATGAGAGACACTAAAAAATCATTTCCTAAATACAAATGCCCACCTTTCCAAGACCCCTTACTTTTCATGCCCCCTGCAGCCACACTGCCTTCACAGGAATGAGAAACAGTTGAGCCTTTGCGCGTGGCAGGTCGTAGAGATGATTGGTGATGGTGGCATTAGTGAGAGCTGCATGGGAATGAGTGGAGTGTTCCTTTCACCTAAAGTGATGCAGTTAGGATGCTTGGTGTCTTGTGAAGACACCTTGCTCAGTAGACCTTCCACCAGAACCGTATTGCCAAGAAAACAAGAAATGCCTCTGTCTTACTTTTTCCTTCCTGCAATTACTCTTATATGATCCAGTTTCACTAAGCATGTATATGAAACATCGCCTGTTAATTTCTTCTTTAACAATGGAGTGTACAAACAATTGGAGCATCTCCAATAGGAATGCTTTCAAATTTCCAGGGCTGCTTTGGTCACCTCGTAACTCCTCTGTGGCTGGACCAGAAGTTGTTGCAAGTCCAGAGGAAAACCTATGTTCAGCATCTGAGACTTGACCAGGTACTCTCATTTCTAAGAAGAGTGTGTTGGTTACTTTTCTCTAGTCCCTGGGGCAAAATACCCAACACCCAAAGTTAAGGAAGGAAAGGTTTAAATATCTAACTCACAGTTTGTGGAGGTTTCAGTCTGTAATTAGCTTGCTCCAGGCAGGGTAGCAGGGCGCAGGGCCTGCACTTCAAGGCAGCAGAAGACAGCAAAAGCAACAAGAGCAAAAAAGGGGAAAGCAAGCCTCTTTTCTTCCCTTATATTGTAAGCAGGCTACTCCCCTCCAGGGTGGATGCAGCACTCACACCAGCTCCCTGCCCTCCTCTTGCACAGGCTAAGGATGTTTACGAAGTGAGGACCCCCACTGAGTCACTTAGTTAAACTTCTAAACTTCTCAGATTGACACAATGTATCAACCATTACAAAGAGCACAGGCAATTCCAAGCCAATAGCTTACCTTTGCATAATCTGCACGTTCCTTTCTTTGATATCTCCCTTCTGTACAGGACTCTGAAGCTACTTGGCTAGATGTAACTCCTTCCTGGACTGCATTC
Organism: Erethizon dorsatum; assembly: GCA_028451465.1. Taxonomy (NCBI): domain Eukaryota; kingdom Metazoa; phylum Chordata; class Mammalia; order Rodentia; family Erethizontidae; genus Erethizon; species Erethizon dorsatum. The sequence continues at coordinate 28,316,889 of CM051826.1, forward strand.
TGTTACAGTCTCTGCTCTGATCTGCAAATGCAGTTCCTAAGAATGCAGTAAATGTGAGGTCATTGTACCCCCTTCCAATGCCAGAAACGTTAACTGGGTAGAAAGTTCTTTGTATCCCCTTCATATGGATAAACCTGTGATTCCATCTCTTTATTCTGTTTTATTCTTTGAGGTGTTATACAGCTACTATGTCAGAAACAAGAAGCTGCAATATTCACAGATGTAGTCACAGGCAATAGAATAAAATCTGGCCCCAGAGGTCCATGGAAAGTTATGTGTGCACGAGCAATAGGATTACATACACAAATCATACTAGAATTTCAGCTCATTTGCCTAATATATTTGAAAATGACTCAATTTATTGCAAACTAAGATTTAGGAAGCTCAGTTTTCAGGTTGATAAATTAGCATTTGTCTGCACATATTTTACTATTTTGCATAATAAATTCCTCCCCATAGTACACAAGCATTTCTATCTACAACAAAACCAGTCTATCATTCCCTTCCTGTTAGCATCGTGTAAATGGCATTGATTCAAGAGATGCATATTCTTCTCCAAAGTATCTCCTGGAACATGACTGAGATTTTCATTCCAGCCATTTTCAACTGTTTATTACCTTGTTTCCAAAATTCTCCTTCGTAAAAGAAAATTAGAAAAGGGAAAGTTGAATCACAGGAAAGAAATACAGTGCTGATGAAATGGATACTCCCCATTCTGATTAACTAGTGATATTACCTACTGTTACAAAACAGAGAAAAAAATAATTAAAACAAGACTTAACAATGGAGAAAATACCGAGTCATTTGCCTGAAAAATCTACAGGTAGTCTTGGCTTTAGATTTTTTCAAACCATACTGTAAAGTTCAATAATGTCACTAAATGCCGTTTTCTTCTCCAAGTTTGGCTGTTCCTTTTATTCAAAAATGGCTTGCTGAAATTTCAAGGGCTAAACAGTGCCAGGAAGAAAGAGAGGCCAGCCATATGTTCCTGGGCATAAATCGTAAGTATTACTCGAACTGGACTGGCTAAGCTCGTATGCTCAACATTAAGCCAATCACTGCCCAGGCAAACAGACATACACATTGGTTTTGTGCTATACCTATGGAATTGGGGTGGACTTAGCTTTCCTATCACAATTTGTCCTTCCAAGAAGATTTGGCGCTGTTAGGAAGAGAAAAATATCTGGAGGATAGGGATAGAAGGTGAACAAGAAAGCTAGCAAAATATTTCCCACAGTAAAGAAGGTGAATCTGATTTAGAGAGAAATTTGGATCATGTAAGATTTTTCAAGCTACGTATTATTTTTTTTTGAAAAAATATCCTATACTGCAGCTTTATTTCTTTCACTTATGTGCAGTAACTCAAATTAGCCCACAAAGTACTGACAGGCACCCCTTGAATGAACAGATGTGATTGATTGGCAATTAGCCTCTCAATTATATGTACTCACGCTGATTTTTTTTTTAAACCACGGCCTTTGAAAGATTTTATTCTTTGAAAGCAGGCACACCTAACCATTTGTGAAGTGTAGCTTATTTTGTGTGTTCCAAAGCTTGAGGTCACAGAGGTGGGAGTGGAAATGCCTGGCAATTAAAGCCTTGAGTGGAGGAAGAAAGAGGTGCACTGTTTACAACCCCTCTTTCTTGTGAAATTGAGCAAAACAAGGGGCATTTCTTGGAAAGATAGGTAATGCAAGGCCTGGCTAAGAAAGCCTGTGATGGAGAGTGAGTAAGAACAACAGGGCGGTATTTCCACCAGGTAAGTGCTTTAGATTTTTCTGAGCATGAACAACTATCTTCAGCAATATAAACGTGATGTCATGAGGTGTTTACATTGTTGTTCACATGGGAAATCTTATCTTGGAAATAGCAACAAAGAGATGGTACTTGTCAGAAATGACTGAATCTTCCTGCCAGAGTGGAACTTGGATGGCTTTACAATCAAGGCCTAAGCAGAAATTACAAGGGTGCATCTGATTCTCCTTCTCCTTGCCCACAGCAGACATAGCTAATCAATCAATGCTCATTTTTCTGGTAATCCTGGAAATGACTTCACAATTTCTATTTTTTCTTTCTATCTTTATCAGTGCTTTTTTTTTTTTTTTTGAGACAGGGTCTCACTATAGTTCAGACTGGCCTTGAATTCACTCTGTAGCCTAGGCTGGCCTTGAACTCACAGTGATCTTCCTGCCTCAGCCTCCCGAGTGCTGGGATTACAGGTATGTGCCACTAGGATATTTTTTTAAATTAATTTCATTGGTACATTGTAGACATACATAGTGATAACATTCATCATAGGGAATTTGTACCTGTACATGATATATCTTACTTCTTTTTTCACATTTCCCTCTCCTCCCTTCAACCCCTTTTCCCCTCTTTATTTACAAAAGTTTTGTTTCCATTTTTTCCCTCTATTCTTTTTTTTTCTTTTTCCTTCTTTCCTTTCCCCCTCCCCCCTCCGTCATTTCCCTTCCCATTTGGACATTTTTTTCCTATTGCACAATATCTATTATACATTTTGGTCCTTATTTATTTACACTTTTGGTTTCTCACAACATAAAAACAATGTGATAATTAAATGTGTGTGTCCAATTTATTTCACTTAAGAGTGTGGTCTCAAGGTACGTCCATTTACCTAGAGATGTCTCAAGTTTATCTTTCTTTATGGAAGAGTATAAAAAACTACATTTTCTTTATCTATTCATTGGTTGATGAACATTTAGGCTGTTTCCAAGATTTAGCTCTTACAAACTGTGCCGCTATAAACATGGGCATGCATATATCACTGTGGTGTGATGCTTTTATTTCTTTCGGGAAGATACCAAGAAGGGAAATAGCTGGGTCAAATGGAAACTCTAGTTTTAGTGATTTCCACGTGGTTACAACAAAATGGCTGTTACCAAGAAATCAACCAGTATTAGTACATGTTTGTAACCCATGTTTACATTCCTTGTGGAGAATTGGTACATGTACATAATACATTTTAATTCCTTTTTTCCCTTTTCCCTTCTCTCCCTCCCCCTCCATCCATCTCTTGATCCCCTTCCATTTTTTGTACATGTTTGCAATACACAATGTTTAAACTCCTTGTGTAGAGTTGGTACAGGTACATAAAACATTTAAATTCCCTTTCTTCAACCACTTTTCCTTCCCTCCCTCCATCTCTTGATCTCCTTTCCCTGAGAAAGATCTCCTTACTTCCTGTTATCTATCTTTTATTTTGTACCTTACTTATATTTTATGTTTCTTGTACAAGAGAAATAATATAATTAAGCTTGTGTGTCTGATTTATTTCATTTAACATTACGGTCTCAAAGTACATCCATTTTCCTACAAATGACTCAAGTTATCTTTCTTTATGACGGAGTGGTAATTCATTTTGTATTTTCTTTATCCATTCATCTGTTGATGGACATACAGGATTATAAACTGTGCTGCTATAAATATGGATATGTATGTATCACTGTAATATTATGTCTTCAATTGTTTCAGGAAGAATTAAAGGGGGAATAACTGGGTTGAATGGAACTTCTGTTTTCAGTTTTTCTGAGGAATCTCTATATTGACTTCCATAGTGGTTGTACTAGTTTACATTCCCACCAACAATATAGAAGGGTTCTTTTCTCCCACAGCCTCCCCGGCATTTATTATATTTGATTTCTTGATGATGGCCATTCTTTCTGGGGTGTGTGGATGGAGCCCCAGTGTTGTTTTAATTTGCATTTCAGTAGTGGTCAGTGATGCTGAGCATTTCTTCATGTTTTTACTGGCCATTTGTACTCCTTCTGTACAGTGTCCATGTCACTTGCCCATTTTTGATTGGGTCTTTTATTTTGTAGCGGGTCTAACTTTTTTTTGAGTTCTTTATATATTCTATATAATCTCTTTTGACGAAGTTTTCCAAGTGTTCCAACTTGGAAACAAAGATAAGACCATCTTAACATAACACATTTTAGCTGATCTTTCACCGTTTTCTTTCTCTGGGCTGTTTCTCCCAAGGACCCAATACATTGGGGCTTCATTCATTCTCTAGGGTGGACTAAGATTCCTCATGAATCTTCTTCCTCAGGTAATTCTCTCTCTGCTTATGGCTCTCAGGTGCTTCTCCAAGGATCATTTATAAGCACACCTACCCATCCCAAATCTCTCATTATTTTGTTATCTGGGACTGCCTGAGATGTGTTACTTTGCCCTCTTTTTTGCTATCAGTTATTTATTCCTCTCTTGGAAGACTTCATCATAATAAAACAGGATGCAGATGCACAACCTCTCAGGTTTCTTTTTTAGTTCTTCATTTTAAATAAATATACCCAGTTTTCCCAAGTTACCTTAATATGTGCCTTTTATAGCTTAGACTAGAGTTAGTTCTCTGTCTGAATAAACATTTACTAGGGTGGGATCCTTACTAAAATGTGTTCTCTGGGCCTCACTCTGAAACCACTGAATCAGAATTCCTGATCTGATTTTTAATTGATTTTTCAAGGTGATTCATAAACCTTGAAAAGTTTGAAAATAACTGCTATAGGAAACAGAGGGTTGGAAGAAAATCATGGTGAGCCTACCCAGACAGAAGGAATCTTAAAAGTTTTAACAATGCTATCTCCTGAGCTCTATTGATTTTTGGGGGGCTATGTCTGATCCCCCTTAAGCCATCACTGACTCATATCTTGTGATTCTTCCCTTCGAAAGTCAGACAAGAGTATGGCCAGATTAAGAACTGGCCTAATGGAATGTTTGTGTGGAACACCAGCCTAAAAGGACCACTTAAACATCACTGAAAATAAAACAAGGAGGGCACTATTGTACTTTTCAGAGTGCTTTTAGCAAGAGACATGATATGATTTGAAAGGAATAGCAATAATCCATGGTCTTCCAAGAAGACTGGACATACTAAGCTGTAAGTCTTCAGTTTTCCTGCAGGTAATGTTTTAGGCTCAGGTCACAGCTGGGATATTCTAAGCAATAGACAAGGATAAGACTCATATACCCGTGGCCTTTCCTGAGTGTTTAATCACCTGTGAACTTAATTGTTCTTACATGTAAATGGATTATACTCAAAGTACATCAGTTTTCAGAAGCAGCAAAAAAAAATTTTTTAGTATTGTGAATGAAACCCAGAGACTTCACACTAAGCTACATGCCCAACCCTTTATATTTTTATTTTTATTTTGAAACAGGGTTTTCCTAAGTTGCCCAGGCAAGACTTAAACTTGTGATCCTCCTGCCTCAGGCTCTCAAGCCCTGAAATTATGGGAGTGTGCCACCACATTTGTCTAGGGCACCAAATTTTTAACCTGTCCAGGAATTCTGAATATTCACATCTAGGCTGTTGGAATAGTTCAGTTCCATGACTTTATATTTTCTGTTGAACATTTTTCTATTAGGTCTCCATCCCCCTCCCTCAAAAGTTAGCTCCATAAACTTTAGAGACCAGAGGATTCATGTATTAAAAATAGAAGGGGAGCCCAATTAAGCCCCTAAATTCTCAAATAAGAGCTATTTGCATCTCTGAGGAAACTTCTGACAAGCATGACAAGCAGCCAGAGCTAATAAAAGTCTTCTTGTTTCACACAGAAAAGTCATCTCAGGCCATTCACTGGTATTTCTCTCCTCTCCAGTACCTTTGAACCAAAGCATACAACCTGGAGTGGACACTTGTCTAATTTCTTTCACCTCTGAAAATTTATCTCATCTCCTCAACCTATTCATACAAAAAGACAGCTAATAATTGTCACTTTCTTCCTTCTGCCCAATAGACTGCAGTGTAAAATATAAGTTCTTCAAATTCATGCAAAGTTTGAGGATTTCTTCTAAAGTTTTCATGCTGGGCATAAAATCCTGTGTCATTATTTTTCCCACTCTCTGATGTTGGTCCTTATGCCACTCAAGCCAGAATATGAAATATGAGGCCAAATTTTGACAACACTAGGGAACTTACCACTCTTCCTTGGCAGTATTCATTTTAATGTGTGTTTGCATGAATTTTCTCCAGACAACTATTTTATAGAATGGATGACACATTATCCTCTTGCAAGTACTACTAAACCTATCTAAAATACAGGATGAGCCTTATTATCATTGTGTTTTATTTAGGAACTTAGTAGGTTTCTGGCTCTAGATGGCAGTCTTAGTATTTACCGCTACTTCTATTTCCTCCCACATTTACTCTGAAATCACACACCACCACCACCACCACCACCACCACATAATAGAACAGAGAAAAGAAATAAACACCATTAGTAATTTTCAAGTTTTGAAGATTATATGGAGAGTATGAGATTTTACCTAATTATAAGAGAAAATGTAGCAGAAATCACAGTCCAAGTCATGCATGGCTCCTTACAGAGCAAATGAGAGAAAGTTCAAATTGGAATGTTCAAATTGGAATTTTCAAATGCAAAAACGATCTTAGAAGTCACCTTCAAGGTTTTTACTGAAGAACTGTAACTTAAAAACCCTATTAGTAGGATTTTGTTCCTTAACCAGAGTTACTGAGAGCTACAGATTTTTACTTGAGAAAGTAGCTTGAGAACCACTATATAAATTAGTTGACCTGTTGGTACACAAAAAGATAGGTGATAAAATTTTGCTTTATAACAAATCCCTCTAAACTATAACTGGCTCAAGATAATTGTTTATACCTTTTTGTGGGTCTGCTGGGGTTAGCTTGATGGTTTTCTTATTCATCTATGCACAGGTAGATGGGCTTGAGGCTAGTGGAATCATCTGAATTTTTTCTCATGCACAATGCCTGGTGCCTGGGTGCGAGCTATCCAAGTGGTTAAGACATCTGAGGGCAGGCATCTGGCTCTCCAAACATACTCTCCATGTAGTTGTCTAGTGTTCCCCTCACACTATGGTGGTCTCAAGAGAGTTGGGCTTTTTACATGCCATCTGACTTCCCTCAGATCAAATGTTGTCAAGACAAGGAGTGAAAGCTGACCCAAGCCCAGAACCAACAGCATCACTTCAGCTGTATTTTAGGGGTCAAAGCAGTTACATAGCCCCAAAAGATTCAAAGAAAGGGGATCAAATGCCACATTTTAATAGGAGAAATGAACAAATAGTTTGCATGGTCTATCATCTACCCTAAGGGAGCTTCTGGCGAGGGTATTGGGGACTGTGAGAGAAACAGCAACATCCCCTCCTAAAGGCTATGTACTGGCAAGTATAACCATACCCAAGTAACAGGATCCCCTGTTCCTGGTCCCAAACATTACAGTGAGACCTATGCCATTATATTTACTGACAGAGGTCATTTTGGTCCTTCTATTTAAAGACCAAGTTGTAAAAGAGCTATTGTAACAGAGACACAAGGCTAAGGAAATGCACGTCAGTTACTTGCACATATCAAAGTACTTCATTTTTTAAAAATGTACTAATAAAGAAATATGCAAGCAATTAAAAAAAGCAACATGGAATAGAAACAGAAGGATCAATATAAAAACAATACATAATCTTAGAAGGGAAGAAAAAATGTTCTTCAGGAAGACAACTGCTTAAAATATTCATATTTCTACCTATAGGTTTGAGAAGATATTGTAACCACTGATTAAGAGCAATGTCTTTCGAAAAAATATCAAGCAGAAAATAAGATAGAGTTTTTTAAATTAAGCTAATGCAAGATAAAAGATTTCACTGGATAGGTTGAATAATAAACTGGACAAAGAAGATGATCAAGGGCCGGTGAGATGGCTCAGCGGCGTAAGCGCCTGTCTTGCAAGCGTGAGGGCCCGAGTTCGACTCCCGGAACCCACATACGAAAAAGGGGCCGGTGATATCGCTCAGTGGCACGGGTGCCTGTTGGTGCGTGAGGTCCTGAGGTCGTCCCCCTGGTACCCACAAAAAAAAAAAAAGATGATCAAGTTATTGATCTGGAAAATAAGGTCAAAGAAATCTCTCAGAATGTAGGGCAAAAAGATAAGTGAAATGTGCAAGTGAAAAGTAGAGTGACACAATAATAAAACCAGGAGGCCTAAAAACACTCTAATAGACTTTCTTGGTAAGAACAGAGAATAAAATTTTATAATAATAAATTTAAAATAATGAAAAAATAAATCTTAAAGATAAAAACAATTTAAAGATAAAATTTTGAATATAAAAATGCAAATAATAAATTTAAATGAATGACATAATAAATTTTTTTTTTTTTTTGTGGGTACCAGGGGTCGACCTCAGGACCTCGGGCGCCAGTAGGTGCCCGTGCCGCTGAGCGATATCACCGGCCCTTTTTTCGTATGTGGGATCCGGGAGTCGAACTCGGGCCCTCACCCTTGCCAGGCAGGCGCTTATGCCGCTGAGCCATCTCACCGGCCCAATAAATTTTAAAGATTAAAAAACAATATTACCTGGGCTGATGGTAGACATGATTCTTGAGTGTCTGGTGATTATGGAGAAGAATTAATGAGAAAACAGCCCACTTAGATCCATCCTGCTATTTCCTAACCTACAGGATGAAGACAATATCCTTAAATTCTGGAGATAAAAAGAGGAAGTAAGTCACCGGGAAAGATGAGCAGACTGGCATCCACTTCTTGTCAGCAACAGTGGGCTCTAGGTAGAAAAACAATATATTAAAACTTCCAAGTGGGAACCATTTTGAATCTAAAACTCTATACCCAACCAAGCTACCAACAGAATGTAAGGAGGAAGGATAGAAGGAAAGAAAGGAAAGAAAGGAAAGAAAGGAAAGAAAGAAAGAAAGAAAGAAAGAAAGAAAGAAAGAAAGAAAAAAGAAGAAAGAAAAAAGAAGGAAAGAGGAAGGAGAAAGAAGAGAAAGAAGAGAGAGAGAGGAAAAAAGAAAAGAAAAGAGAAGAAAGAAAAGAAAAGAAAAAAGAAAAAAAGAAAAGTAGGTGAAAGCTCTTTATGGACAAATAAGGATCCAAAAAGTATGTCTCCTATGTTTCCATATATGAATGGCCAGCTTACCAAGTTCCTCTCATAAAATTTAGAATGAAAGCAGCAGTTAAGCTGGCATAAGTGCACAGACTAGAATCAGTTAAATATCATTCAGAAGTGGCAGAAGTAGCCGGACATGGTGGTGCATGCCTGTAATCCCAGTACTCGGGAGGCTAGGGCAGGAGGATCACTGTGAGTTCAAGGCCAGCCTGGGCTACATAGTAAAGCTTCTGCCGCATTTTTTTTTTTTTTTTTTTTTTTTTTTTTTTTTTGAGACAGGGTCTCAGTTCAGGCTAGCCTTGAACTTACTATGTAGCCCTGCTGCCACATATGTCAGACATTGGGGAAAGAAAAGTTTGATGATGGAGAATTTGTAGGACATTTGATTTTGCTATGCACGTGTGTATGTTTACTAGTGGTCACGTTTGCTCCTCACATCCCAGTGACATAATTACCACGACTTCCGAACACACAGTTTGCTAAGCAGTTGGAACTCTGTCTGCTTGAATTGTTCATCAGGGCCTTCAGCCACACTCTGTTGAATCTTTTTCCTATCTTCTTAGCCATGACTTGGGAAAACTGCACGCCTTTCTCTCACTTTTAGTTATTAGAAATCCAACCAAGATTCAAGGTTTTAATCAAATATTATATTTTGAATCCTCAATATTCTTCATCATCAGTGTTGAACACTGCATTAGTCAGCTTTCTGTTGCTGTGACAAAATAATGGAGATAGTAAACTTATAAAGAAGAAAGGTTTATTGTGTTTCCTAGTTTCAGAGATTTCAGTGCATGATCACTTGGCCTTGTTACTTTGGACTTGTAGTGAGGCAGAACATCATGGTGCGGAGTGTGTGGTGGAGCAGAGCTGCTCACCTCATGGTGGTCAGGATGCTTGGGGAGGTCCCAATATCTTCTTCAAGGGCATGCTCCCAGGGACCTCATTTTCTTCTACTAAGCTTCACTACTTTAAGGTTCTACCATCTCTCAACAGCACCACCAGTTGGGGGTTAAGCATTTAGCACATGGTTTTGGGGGGATATTTCAGAGCCAAACAATAATGGATCTCCTAGTTACCTAAATGGAGAAAGTCTACTCTTTTACTCCCCTGTTAGAGGATGGTATGGGGCCATGGTCTCATTCTGGCTTTATTCTCCTCACTACATTTCCAGGTTTCATTCTTCTATGTGGACAGGGAGGAGTAAGAGGGGTACTGGAGATGATGTCATCTAACTGTCAGCTTTCTGAAAGAACCTAGTCTCTTTGGGTAATTTTCATTCCATCCATTTCTGTCAGTCTCCAGAAAATGTGGTGGCTCCCTTAGGGATGACCTAATGGTCCTCCTGAGATAATGTGAAGCTTCACTGTAGCATTCTCATCTCCTTTTGGACTTTCCTATCATACATGTCCTACCCTGCTGCTTAGGGGTACTGCCCTGCATGTCTGGTTAACCTATGGGCACAGCCCTGGCTCCCGGCCACTCTTCTTACTGTAGTAATCCTCCATGTAATACTCTGGGGATGCCCAAGTTGCTCTTTCCACTCTTGGCCAGCCCTGGGGGTCTGGGATACAGCTCTCTTCATCCCCTATCAGCATGTTCTTTTTACCTGCTGAAGACTTCTGCAAATTCCTTGCCTTCAGAAATCTCCAGAGAAGGAGTATCATTAACTGTGCTCAGGTCATTCCAAGGATGTGGTTGGGTGCGCCTAAGAATTATCACATGGTGACTTGCACTGAGGGCAGTTCTAGGTGGCCTGCAGATTCTTAAGCATCTAGCTCCAGAGAGGCATGTCCGTATCTCCTTCTAGCAGGGATTTGAAACTTCTCCCTCTTGTGTTCTTGAACTCTCCCCTGCCTCTCACTTGGGATATTTGGTTTTTGAAAGGTGGAGGAATTAGCTTCAGTGCGCCCATGATGCAGAGTGACCATGCCCCACAAACCCTGTGCAGACCTTGACGTACAATGGTTCAACTTAAGATATTTTGACTTTATAATAGTGCGAAAGCAATATGCTTTTAGTAGAAATTGTGTTTTGAAATTTGAATTTGACCTTTTCCCTAGTAACATGTGGTATGCTACTCTCTCAAAGTGCTGGGTAGCAGTGAGCTCCCAGCCTGGCACAGAATCATGAGGGAAGCAACAGTCCCTCTACAATGCATTGCATGGTCAGCCTGTGGGTTTTGATAGGCTAGATGTATTCAATGCATTTATACTAATATTTTCAGTTTACAGTAGGTCCATCTGGACACAACTCCACTGCACACTAAGGAGCATCTGTGCTTCCAACCTTCCTATCTATCCTCCTTGGCTCCGTGCACATCCATGCATATCAGCAAAGCAGAGAGCATCCCAGCTTCTGCCTTTGCCTGAAAATTTCCAAACTAAAGGACCTCAGGCTGTGCCCTACTTGGCAGTCCCAATTCACAGCCACCTCCTGGCTTGTGGGGGATTTCTAAGACAGACTGTGATGCTGAGAAAAAGAAAAGCCACATCCGCATCCTGAAATGTCAGAATATTTTCTTGACGACAGCCATTCATACATCAAAAACGGTTCCAGTCATATATATATTTTTGCCTCTCTTCACATTTGCAAAAACAAGAGCATTAATTAACATATGACTTGGTGCAAAAACATAAATGGAATTCATAACAAAAGTTTAACCTTTAAAGGGTTTGCATTTAAAAGCTCTGAGAAAGCAAGTCATTATTTTATTGATGCACTTTCTCTACTGACTCTCAAAACCTGCAGGTGTTAAATTAGCTGCACAAGAATTTCTTTGAGCTTTGAAATCTGCAGTAGAAACATGCTAATGAGAATTAAAGGAAATTAATGTGAGAGGGTCCAGGAGGCCAGGAAAGAAGTTCAGCACAGCTTCCAGTGTGGGAAATGCTTAGAAAAGATGCTTTAATTTACCACATCCAGGAGCTTATAAGTAAAGCAAAAACAAACAAACAAAAAAGCACACAAATCTATACCCTGAAACATTCCCTCCTTCTAATAAAAGCGAAAAACATGCTGAAGGTAACACTAGTGCCAAAGAAGTTATTGCCAAAATAATAAGAACAATCCTCCCAAAATAAGATCAAAAGTGAAACACCATTACTCCTATGTCCTCAAGACTGAGCAACAAGAAGACTGATGCTAAAGCTGATTGTGACACTATTATTATATAAACTCTGATTTCAGCAGGAAAGATGGGTACAATGTGACCTCCTTAATAGTAAGAAGGATCACAGTTTATCTGGTTCAAATTTTTCATTTCACACGTAAGGCAACTGAGGCACAGAGAGAATAAGATGTGTAAAAACAAGCCCTAAGGTCAGTGTTGGGACTTGAATTTATGCCTAGATACCAATTTGCTAAGCCATATTGATAGTGACAGACATTGCCAGAGTTACTAATATTAACACTGATCCTGAGCCTGGGAAGATTATGGTTGCATTAAGGCTGACCAGAAGGTCACAACTTATGCCTTTAACTGTATTCCACTCAATTAGGTGTGACACACATTTATTGAATGCCTATTATGCTAGGCACAGTAGGCATAGTCACTAACATCAAAGAATTCATAGTTTAGCAAGAAAGACAAATGACCAGTATGGAAATAAAGAAGCATAAGCCAAGGTAATGAGTGCAGATCAAAGTGATGGGAATAAGGACAGAGGAACAGTTAATCCTGCCTCAGGCACAGGAAAGTGGAGAGGCATTCAGAAATCAGTGGAGAAGAGAGGCTAGGTGTTCATCAAGGAAAAAAAAAAAAAAAAAACTGAACAGTGGGAAATCCTGAAAAAAATAGTGTCCCAAAAGCACACAGTGAATCTGGGGACTGGGGACTATTGGGTGAGCCTGACTGACAGAAGGGCTGGAAACATTGCTAGAGCTAAGCTGAGTTTATAAACTTCGTGCACCTTGCAGAAGATTTTGTTCTTTATCTTGTCCATGATGAACGATGGAAGATTTTATGATAAGCGAGATTGAATCAGATTTCTGTTTCAAAAAATGATTCTGTTCGTATTCTGGGAGATGGATGTGTAAGGGAGGGTAGAGAGTCTAAAGGCAGAAAGATCAGCGAAACGTTCACTGCAACAGTGAAGCAAACACTGAGCTGTCCTTCCTCTTCACCTGTCAGTCATCAACCATGGTGTGTTCTTGAATATCAAAGTTGGTTTTACTTCTGCCTTGTTCTCAGTCTCCTGCTATTATATAACAGGGTCCTTGTCCTCTAGAGCTTGTCCTTCAGATCTTGTTCAGATTGAATTGTGACTGTCCCCACCTAAATTCAAATGTTGAAGTCCCAGCCCCCAGTACATAGAAATGTGGCATATTTGAACATAGGGTCTCCCCTGACCCCAGTTCTGAGGATTAAACCTAGGGCCTCACGCATGCTAGGCAAACACTCTAGCACTGAGCGATATCTCCAGCCCATTTTACATTTTATTTTGAGACAGACCCCACTAAGTTGCCCAGGATGGAAATAAACACACATACAGAGAAAGTGCCTAGTAAAGATGATGGCAGGAATCAGGGTGAGGTCTCCTCAAACCAAGAAAAATCAAAGATCACCAGCAAATACCAGAAGCTAGGAGAGAGTCATGGAAGAGATTCTCCTCATGGTTCTCAGAAGCAACCAACACTGCTGCCACACTGATATTTGACTTCCTGTCTTCAGAACCTTGCTATCAAACATTTCTGTCATTTAAGCCAACCAGGTTATGGTGCTTTGTTATGGAAACCCTGGCAAAGGAAGACAGGTCTGTGAGAAGCCTTCATTTAATCTAAAGTAGTGTAACACTGTGTTGTTTTCACAATATTTAATATTCCTTAAGTTATGTTGCTAATGAACTTCTTTCTTTCTTCTTTCTTTGTCCCCCAAACTAACATATATTCCATGACAGTGGGATTTTTCTTCTTCATTCTTGTTCTTGGCATCTAGCAAAGTCACATTGTTCTAAATGTTTTATGGTATGAATGAAAAAATTAAATGATTATCAGTCTTGACTTTAAGGTTAATTCTAATCTCAAAGATAACTCAAGTGTTATTGTTTATTCTCACTGGATGGGGTGAGTTTGGGAGATCTACTCTCTCCAACAGAATCATTTGGGCTGGGATATCCTGAAGAGTAAGAGTGTCCACCAGAACACCTGGATCCCATCTGTGTGCCACACAGCTAGGCAGTCCCTGCAGAGCTGGACTTGGACAATGGCTCAAGACTCCAAGTGGTAATACTTCAGAGAGCAAGGTGGAAACACTGCCTCTTAGGAGCAAGCTTAGGAAGTCACATAAAGTCACTTCCACCATTCTTTATCGGTGGAACCAGCCATGAATCTATCCAGATTCAAAGAATAGGAGATATAGACCCAACTTCTTGATGGTGTGGTGGCAACACCATATGGCAGAAGGGGATTTGGGATGGGAAATATTTTGTTACAGCTGTCTTGGAGAGTAGAGTTGCTATAGATTCATATACAAAATCTGATCCTTCTGTCTCATTCCAAGAGATTCAGATTCACAGGTCTCAGTCCAAGATTAGAAGGACTTTTGGAAATCCTGGGAATGCAATGTTTTTAATGAGCATTGCCTGTGTTTTCAGTTCTGGGATGCAAACCACACTGTCTGAGAACTTTGCTCTACGACCTGTTTAATGTTTCCTAGGAGCTGCTATTACAAATCAGATGAAAATCACGAAATTGGCATTCTACGAGACAGGGTCTGAAGTGATCTCCCAAAGAGGAAATGAGGACCCCAACTTGTCCCTCCCCACACCAAGTAGTTTCACCAACTTTATCATTAATAAAAAGAGATTTCAAGACAGTTTATACAGAAACATATTTAGGCAGATTTATTAGACAGAGTTAAGTAAGAAAAAGTAGAGAAGGGGGTTTAGCTTGAAGAGCTACCAGAGGCACAGTTCTGATGATCAGACCGGCCCAGAAAGAAAAGAACAGGATCAACTCTTATACCTTCACTCTGGTGGGCTAGGGGCTGGTAACTTCCCACTCGGGAGTATGGCCTCATGTTTTAGGAGATTGCCTTCTAGTGTAAGATATGGATCCACAACCATTTTCACCCTTGGGGATATCCTGGCTTCCTGCTGCTATTCCAGCATACCTAGTGGTTGGGATGGTAAGAGGGGTTAGGAAGAGGATTTATTCTATACATTGTTAGTAAGAGTGGATAGAGAAAAAGGTGTGTCTCTATCATTAGAGGGTGGAGGTTATGGATTAAGGCCTCAGATTCCATGTCTCCTGTTCTATGAGGATACCTACTCTATTTCACTGTCATGCTGCAATTTAAATACACTAGTCAGTTTGCTTTTGCACTCTTCCCAAGAATGGAAAATGTAGAGATACAATAAGCTAAGATGCCAGAGCTCCTTAATCTATAAAAATGAGCTATTGTTAATGAAACAATGTAGGGAGATAAAAAATAACCACATTTACATATAATGTTTTAAAATAGTATTGGAGAAATTTCACAGAGTGAAGAATCCTTAACCAAACTCTGTGAACGTACTAATGCAACTATTCTTAATTTCTCCCTGCAGAAATTGCTAGCATTATCCTGTTCCTAAATTATGAACTTACTACAAATCCCTTCCTGGTTTATAGACTTCGTTGGAGTATACTTGTGCTCTCTGTAATCTATGGCAAATGCTTTTGAAAGATCTCTCCAATTGGTACTAGAGATTTAAAATTGGTATTTTAAGAGGTAGTGACCTCATCTCTCACCTTAGATTTTGAGTTGGCATCAGGTTTTCTTTCTCACTGTTCACCGATCCTTATCCACTCGCATTTCTTTCAGACAATATCAAAACATCACAAACAGATACAACCTTATTCATTACAGTTACTAGGATTATCTTTTTTCTGAATTTAGATTTTCTTTCAACGTTTTTACAAGCCAATCCCAAATCACTTGCAGGCCTTTCTAAAAAACTACAATAGCTTTTATAACTTTAATTTATTTTTGTAAATCCTGTCAATTCCCTGAAAAGATTTGAATCTGATTTCTTTCTAGAAATTGCCATTAAGTGTATTATATGACCCCACCATCACCATTCTCCATTTTGTAAACATAATCTAAATAGAGCAGTAAGTGATGACCTAGAGAGGTTTTCTCAGCCTGGAAGGGCAGGGTCTTTTGGACCATGGACAAGCAATTAAAGGAACTGTTTGACCAAGTATGGTGGTGAACGTCCATAATTCCAGCACTCTGGGAGGCTGAGGCAGGAGAATTACAAATCAGAGCCCAGCCTGGGCAATTTAATGGGACTCAATCTCAAAATATAAAAAGGAAAATAAAAGAGCTGGAGTTGTAGCTCAGTACCAAAATCCTAGATTCAATCCCAAGTTTCATACAAAAAGAGAGAAAGAAAACAAAAAAAAGGAAGGAAGGAAAGAAGGAAGGAAGGGAAGGGAAAGAGGAGAGGGAGGGAGGGAGGGAAGAAAGGTGGGAGGGAGGGAAGGAGGGAAGAAAGAAATTAAGAAAGAAACAAACAAACAAACAAACTTTCTGTGGGGTTATAGCTCAGTGGTAGAGTGCTTGCCTAGCATTCATGAGGCCCTGGGTATAATCTACAGCACCACAAAAGCAAACAATCAACCAACCAATCAACAAACACAAATCTAAAAAACTGTTGAAGGGCTGAGAGATCCAAGGCACTCTTAAAGACCAGTGTTAGTGAAAAAAGGTTAGTTCTGGGAGATGCAAAAGATCAGAGATCACTACATCCCCAGGAGGTCAGGTGAGGCTGTAGCTAAGCCTATGACTATTAGATGACTATTAGGAAAGTGGGAGCAAAGCCAGATGAGAATGATAACAAAACACACTGGCTAGGAGTGTCACAGGAGTTCTTCCATGAATGAGAAGACTTTTAAGTTCATGGCTCACTTGCCCTGAGGAAGCTGTGAGTTTCCTGAGATGATGAGAGTGAAGACACTGATGCTAATGATGCTTACAGCCAGTGGTGCTCCCAACCTTGTCTCCAAAGGGCAAACTCAGCTTGGTGTTCCTTGGCTATCCTGGGTTCCTCGACATCACCTGGCCAGGTTCATAACCCAAGTGCTTCCCCTTTCTTGCCTTTGGCTTCCCAGAGGAAAGGTCACAGCAAAGGGAAGAAGACACGCATTCACCAGGGAGGGATCCTCTTGGATTCGGGAGAGAAGAGTGGATCTTCAAGAGGCAGAGCATTCCTGAATCATCTGCAGGATGCTGCCCTTTACAGAGTTAATTGGGACTTCCCTTGTTTATAATGATGATTGTAATCATGATTACTTTAGAGATACTTATAGCTCTGTGAGGAATACTTTCGCAAATCTGTGTTGTTTTCCTCTTTATTGTTGCAGCCTTCCTCATAGTTCCTCCCCCTCTTCTCGAACAAAGTCTCATCCACCTGCTCTCCACCTTCTTCTTTTCTTCCATTTCCTCCTTTTCATCACCATTTTGCATTTAGAAAAACTGAGTCACGGAGAGTTAGAGATGCAGAAGCCAGAGCTGACTCAAGACCACCTTGTCTACTCTTTCACACCTGCATAAACCGCACGTGGAGAGAGGAAGTGACAGCTATGGTCATGCAGCTGGCTTGTGACAAATCTGAGGCAAATACCTAGTACTCCTGGGGCCATCTGATGTTCTATTTGTTGCTTCACACAGTTGCATCTTCCATTTTTTTCCTTTTTCATTGCCTGCCTTCCTCCCTCCTCTTCCTGAATCTAGGAAAAATAAGTAAACTATTGAGAGCTCCCCAAACAACAAAAGCTATGTGTTTGGGGTGTGAAGAGCTTGCAAGTGGCAAGAACTGCAGGCTGGAAATAGCCAACTGAAGCCCCTGCAGACACCCTGCCCAAACTTGTCCCAACAGAGACCCACACCTCCCTTCCCCACCAGCACAGAGCAAGGGAGGGTCATTCTGACTTGCAAAGTGAAAATTGATTGTTTGGTGGTGGCTTAAGCCAGGAGCCACTGAATCCCAGCTGTCAGTTACTGACATTATTACAAATAGCAACTTTTTTGCTGCTAAAGAAGCTGCAAATTAAATGCTGGTTTCCAGCAGGGTGCCCCCAACTGTGCATGAATTGTTCGCAGGCATGCACTCTGCAATGCTGGTCCTTTCCTAATCATTTATTTTTCTTGTCTTTGCATAGGTCATGGCCATGCTGGGTGGGCCTCCTGAAACACCTGGGCAGACCAAAGTCATAGAAATCCCAGCTTCTGCTGCTTCTTCTCTGTGCGGTGCATCTATTATGATGACGGAATCCAAAAATGCTTGAAACAAAATGAACCCCAGTGATCACCTCCTGGCCTGCTTCTTATGTGCAGATGATAACATTCATACTCAAATAAATTAGGATACTGTATGTAGTGCATGAATAAGCCAAGAAGCAACCTAATTTAGGCAATAGGGGGTGGGTGGAAAGGAGGAGGTGATATTTGTTGAATTCCTACTGTGTGCCAGGAATAAAACTTGTGATCCCGTTCAATTTTCAGGTGAGTATTATAAAAGGAAGAGGACTAGGAATCTACATGATTGACTGACATGATAGTGGTGAAAAGATTGTATGGTCTCCCTTTAAGCCCTTGGATGGTTCTTTATTTCACGGGCTGGTAAAATCTTGAAAGTGCACTCCAGCAGAGCTGAAAGCATTCCGAAATTGAAGAGAAAATATGACTTCCCTTGTGTGGCGTGAACTTCATTCTTTTTGCCTTGTCCAGCAATGGGCTCAGTTCTCTGTCTCTGAATTATCCTCTGCAACCTACTAAGGCTTGTTTCCTTTGAATGTTACATGGCATTTTGGACAAGGCTTGCCCTGCTCCACCATGTTGGCTCCTTGATGAAATTCAATCCAGATTTACCCTTATAAATGCCTGCTTCTTCACCAATAGCTATGCTGCTAAAATAGCTGACTGATTCATTGGGGTTCAATAAACAGAAAAGTAGTTTGGGAGCATTAGTATAGGTTGTGTCTACTCCTGAGCCCTTTCCAAAGACATAAGGGTTACAGTATTGGTATCTCCATTTCTGTCTCCACTTTTCTAGCCAATGAGATTCTCAGATCATAAAAAATAATCCTGTATCTTAGACTTCTTGACTCTTTCCTTTATTATTGCATTTTCATTATACAGAATAATGGGTTTCACTGTAGCATATTCATATATGACTCATATATGCATATATTATGATCCTATCCATCACCCAATTACTTTCCCTTTGCCCCCAGTATTTCCTCCATCGATACCTCTTTCTGCTTTAATAGTCTCCCTTCTAATTTCATGTCATTTTTTGTTCCTCTAGATTTCACTATGAAAGGAAACATGCAATACTTGTCTTTCTGAATTTGTCCTTTTTCACTTAATGTGATGATCTTCAGTTCCATTCATTTTCCTGCCAATGACATTGTTATTCTTCATGGCTGTATAATGCTCCATTCTGTATATATACATTTATTTTTTTCCCATCCATCTTTTATGGGTACCTTGGCTGCTTCCATGACATGGCTATTTAATTAACTTGGGAGTGCAGGAATTTCTATAGTATGCTGGCTTTGATTCCAGCATACTAGGAGTGGTATATCCAGATCACATAATAATTTTACTTTTAGTTTTTTTTTAGGAATCTCCATACATATATAATGGCTGGATTAACTTCCATTCTCACTAGCAGTACATAAGCATTCTTTTTTCCCCACATCCTCTAACTTCTTTGATTCTGCATTTATGGTTCAATATTAGTTTTATATACCCTAGCCATTATTACTATGTGTCTGCATGTGTCTGGTACTTGTACAATTTTTCAGTATCAACTCAGTAACATTTATGTGATTATTTTGATAATGTCAGTCTCCTCCATCAAAATATGGTACCAAATTTTTATAAGATGGTACCAAATATTTCAACACTTTGCTCCAATCTCCTGATATAGTGCCTGATATGTAGCATATTCTCAGTAAATACTTTTTGAATGATTGAATGAAATAATACTTTATTTTTTTATCTGCCGACATAGAAAATTAAAAAAACTTACATTTTGCAATTGTTTTATAATGATAAAACATTTAGAAAAAAGTACTCATTTAGCTGTGCAGTCTTTGTTATAATTTGAATATCGTTTGTTCTTTCCAAAACTCATGTTAAATTTTAATCATTATTTTGAGATATTAAGAAGTTCGACTAGGTGAGATCTTTAAGAGATGATTAGGGTTCTGTGTTCGAGAATGGATAAATCCGTTTATGCAATTAATAAATTAATGGGTTAATAAGTTTTCACTAGAATGAGTCTGATATAAAAGCCAGTTTTGCTAAGCTTCTCAATACCTTGCTTCTCACCTTGGGATTCTCCCAATAAAAAAGCCATCTCCAGATGTGGTCCCTTGACCTTGAACCATAGCAATTCAGAGGGAAAATTAACCTCTTTTCTCTAATTTACCCAGTCTGTGATATTGTGTTATTAGCAACATAAAATGGCCTAAGGTGGTCGTTAATTCCACATGCGTAGTCTTTAATTATACAATAGGTATTGTTATCTAGCATAGGGAGCATGGCATATCTTGATTCCACACTCAGTGCTGCTATTCTGGGTGTCCTATAATAAGCTGCTTTGCCACTTAGGTCTTCTGTTTCCCCACTTATAAATCAAATGTATTGGAGTCATTGAGGTTTTTGTTCCCTTCTGGTCTCATGTTCTTTGAACTTTATAGGAAACTAAGAGGTGTATCAAATCAAGACCGACTCTACAGGATATAAAACTCAGACATAAAACTGGATTGCTTCTACGTTCTCCCAGCATTTGCACATACAAATAAAGAAAGACTCAGGGCTTAACCCGTGTCTGAACTTCTTGGTACTGACTATTTGCTATTGACTATTGAAAGTGTTCCTCCCTTAGTCTTCATTCTTTCCATGGATGACAGGAACACTCATTTCCTAAATTATATTTGGCATACACAGTTCATTCTGGCTAACCCTTTCCTGAGATGCTCCCAGGTTGTCCTAGGTAGCCCCAGGGAGTTTGTATGATGTAATGGGCTTGCACTGTTGACCCCTTACCTTATTTGTATAGGCAGAGAAAGGCCCAGATGGATGGAGTGACAACTGTACAAAAATTACAACACTGCTTCTCAAAAAGTGTCTCCCCAAAATTGCTTGAACAATGACATACTTCATCAGAAGTTTATCATTGTCGGTGAACTCTGGGAATGCTGTCTAATAAAGCCAGGCATTAATAAAAACTCACAGCGCACTCAGCATATTTCAGTGATTACTGACACAAGAACAAAATTATCAATTTTATTTAGTCCTGTTTCCTAAATATCACAGAAGCTTATTTTTCTTCATTACTCTTATTCCAACTTACAAAATTCTTCCCTATCACACATATATGGGAAATACTATGAGATCATGTAGGAAATGAAAAAGGCAATGACAGCCTAGAGAAAATTTGCAAACATGAGGCAGTGTGTTTAAAATAAACTCCTATTTCACTATTTCTACTCCTTTCAATTTCCAGTGTCCAGAGTCCTTCTTTGTTCTACTCTTTAAGCATCAAACCACTGGATTCTGCTCTGAACTGGCTTATATTGAAATGAATATTGAATTAGGACTACACATGTTAATTTGTACTGAAAAATATACATAAATTACCATAGTGCTCTTAAGTCAACATCATGCTGAACAACATAAATCTAAACAGGGGTTTTTATCACCACACAAGTAAACAGAATATTCCCTAATAAAGAAAATTCTTATTTGTGGACATACTGCTGGAGAAAAGAAAGGGAATATGAAACTGAATGCACATGAGAATTTACATCTGAAAATGAAATATTTCTGAATCAAGGATAAATTTTTAGGAAATGATTTGACATTTTTAATAAAATACAAGTCATTTTTTCTGATGAATAATAAAATTATATACTTATTGAGAGAATGGGCTAAATGAAAAGATGGCAGAGTATAATGAAAGGGGAAATGGAAGAATATGGCAAAGAAGCTAGTATTTTAACAGTGGTTGAAGAATAGAACCTATCCTGTAGGGAAAAAGTTATAGAAGTGACATACAGAGCAAATTGGAGAAGTTTTTCAAGAATACAGAGGAAAATGAGGGAAATTCCTATTAAGAAAATAATAGATAATGAGAATAGAAAATGTAAAACCAATACAAGGGGGCCGGTGAGATGGCTCAGCGGCTTAAGCGCCTGCCCGGCAAGCGCGAGGGCCTGAGTTCGACTCCCAGAACCCACATACGAAAAAGGGGCCGGTGATATCGCTCAGCGGCACGGGCGCCTGCTGGGGCATGAGGTCCTGAGGTCGACCCCCTGGTACCCACAAAAAAAAAAATAAATAAATAAATAAAAAATAAAACCAATACAAAATTATTATTCTTGCAATAGAAAATAGAAGAATTTAGCTAGAAGAAATAGTCACAGATATATTAGAAGAAAATATTCTGAGATGAAGAAAGATATATACATAATGAAATATTGATTGCGTGGTAAAAATGTATATGCTTTATTTTTAAGAACCTAAAAAAATAGTCAAAATAACTATGCACTATACTACCCTTTAGATATAACCATTGTTAAAATTTTGATGTATCCTTTTAGCTTTTACTCTTTTCCTAGTATATATGACTATGATTTTATATAGGAAAAAATTCTTGAAAATGTTATTCTTTGTCAAGGGATGAAAATAAAGAATTTCATTATGCTTAGGCTACTTGAAAAGGATTGTTGTTTTATTGGGGCCAGGATGGTGGTGGCAGTGGTCATGAGAATGGGAGATTTTTGGAAGATAAAGATCCTCAGGGCTGGGGACCTTGGTCAAATACCCCTCCTTAATTTAAATACTTCCTGCCAAAGATCAATTCTGATGTTTAGGTTTAGGTTTTAGAAAGTACTGACTCACAACCATTGATCAGTTATGTTTATAAACAAAACAAAACAAAACAAAAACCAGAAGGTAGTGGTTTTCTCAAATTAATTATAGGTATTTGTTGGAAGTCAGCATCCAGATGGTGAGTTTCGCTGGTTATTTTCAGGAAAGGCACTAATAGCCCTATATGTGTAATGTTTCTAATGTCTCCTCATCTTAAGGTGGGAGATAGGACAGAATGAAGTCAAGATGCTTTTCTGTTAACCTATGTCTCCCTGGTACCATTGGATCTACTTTTGTCATTCATTCCAGTGCTTTTTCACAATAATTAACATTGCTACATGGAATAACAAGCATGTAAGAAGCCAGAGGAGGGAGAACTTCGGTACTAATGAGTACATCAATTATAATAATGATAAAACTGCTGTCATTCCAACTATTGATCTTCACATCACTCAGCTGTTAATTGGAAATGAGCAGAAGGAAAGAAAAATCTCTAATCCTACCACCCATTTAATTACAATGAACTTTTGGGTGTATGTCTTTTGAAGCTGAATGCTGTGCATATTTTATACATGACTTTGACCATATGCTACAATTTAAATTGCATATAATTATTTAAAATTACACCTATTTTTCTGATTTAAAAAAGGAAAAGATACTCATGGGAGATAATTTTGGAAAGTACAAAAACAGAAAAACAGTTCAAATTCCCCAGTTGGACATAATATTACTAGCATTTGAAATATATTCTAAATTATTAAAACTCTTCATTGTCTTTCCTGATTGCAGTGGTTTTAGAAACATATTGTAAAAATTCAAACAATATAAAAATGTGTACAGGAAAATGAGACATCCCACTATATAGGTTTTCTGTATATTCATTCTGTATATTGTCTAAAGTATAAACAGTTGTGTGTATAATTTGCTTAGTTTTTTACAGAATTGGATTATTTTACATATTCTTTTCTCTGATCTTCTATTTGCATTGGACAACTTGATATGGCAGTAGTTATTTATTATGAAGTTTTTTCAGTCGATTCACTTCTAGCTTTCCTCTCATTTTTATATTGCAAATAAACCTGCAAGGAATATCCTTTTACCCACGTCTTTCCACAATTGCATCAGTATCTTTGTAGGAACCACTGGAACAAAGCTTACAATTTTAAAATGCTGACAAAATGTACTACTTAAATATTAAAAATATTGTCTCATAAAGGAGATGTTCCTGTTCCAATTTCACCAACGATATATGAAATTGCTTGTTTGATCAATAGTTAATATTTTCAATTTTTTTGAGGTAAAAAAAATCCTTATTGGAACTGACTCCAACATTCATCACTATTGATTATTCTGTTAGGCCTGAAACCTTTTCTCTTAGCTTTTGTGATACCATTTTCTCCTCTTTTTTCTTCTCTCTTTGATCACTTCTTAGTTTTTTTTTTTCCTTCTCTGCAGCTTTATTGAGGTACAATAATTGATATGCAAATAACTGGATATATTTAAGGTATGAAATTTGATGAATTTGGGCTTATGCATACAACCATGGTACCATCACTGTAATCAAGGTAATAAACATATTTATCACCTCCAAAAGTTTCTTTGTGCCCCTTAAATTTTTTTTTAAATTTTGTAAATCATTTATTTATTTGCATATTGTAATACTAGGGGTTGAACCCATGGCCTTTACAATGAGCTGCATTCCTCATCCCTTTTTAAAAAAAAAAAATTATTTTGAGACAGGGTCTTTCTAAATAACTAAGTTGCCCAGGCTGGGCTGAAATTTGTGATCCTTTTGTTGCCTCAGCCTCAGGATGCTGGGACTATGGGTGTGCACTACCACACCTGGCTTATTTGATATTTTTGATGATAAGAATACCTAACATGAAATACAACTTCTCAACAGAACTTTAAATTCATAATGCCACATTGTTAACTATAAGCACTATGCTGTACACTAGATTTCTGAAAGTAATTTACCCTGTATATCTTTTAACTTTGTACTTTTTTGAACTACAACTCCCCATTTTTACCTCTCCATATCCTCTGGTGTGACTGATCTGCTTCCTGGAGAAAAGATTTTCAGTGGAACTCCCACCCTTCCCTTTTCTTCTCCTTCTAGTCCTTCAACCCACCCCTTTTGGCATCTAATTTCTAAAGAGTAGCTTATGTAAACACCCCTGGTCTGCTCAGCTCATATGAACTGACTTGTAAATTGTCTGGCTGAAAAAACAACCAGATGCTGGACCCAGGAGGTCAAGACACAGTTTTGTTTTGAAGGGGGAGTGGAGGAGCCGAAAGTGAACCACTAGAAGGAAACAGCACAGTGAAACAGACCCTCACTCAGAGCAGGGATTTTTCCATAACAACCCTTTGCAACCTTGAGTACAGGAAGAGGGTGATTTGAGACAACACAATCTGCTCTATCTTCTTCAGGGCTCACTTTGAATAAAACTTTTTCCTTCCACATTTCTGTCTTCTGAATATTTAGATTGAGTGGTGAGCAGTATGAACCTTGAAGACCAGTAATTCTGGCAGCTGCTTTAGTTGTTGCTTCTGTAAGTTTGATTGCTTTAGGTACCTCATATAAGAGGATCGATTTTTTCCTTATGTTACTGATGTATTTCGCTTAGCTTAATGTCTTCCAGGTTCATCCATGCTGTCACAAATGACATGATCTGCTTCTTTATTTTTTAGAGACTAAATAATGTTCCATTGTTTGCATATACACATTTTCTTTCTCCATTCCTCTGTTGATAGGGCCTCTGGTTGTTTCCACATCTTGACTACTGTAAATAGTGCTGCTATCAACCTGAGAGTGTAGGTAACTTCCATTCTTTTGTATAAAAACCCAGAAGTGGAATTGTTTGGTCAAAAATCTAACAACTAAAGAATCCTATTATTGTTTTAATTTGTGCTTATGTCATTAATGTGAAAACTGTATATCTTTTATTTACATTTATTGCAATTTCACATATTTTATAAACTGTTGTTGATATCCTTTTTCCATTTTGAGGGACCATTTGTTATTTGTTTGTTGTTACTGTTTGTATTCTTACTTTAGTAATGATGGAAATTAAAACTAAAGCGACAGCTTGAATCTATAGGTGAAGGATTTAATTTGAAAGTAGGAGGGAAGGTAGGGAAAGGGCTCCAGCTTGAGAAGCAGGAGGGTACACACTCTGAGGAAGAGGATCAGACCAACCCATGAACAAGGAAAGGGGATCTGTTTCACAGGTAGCTAGTGAGCTGGAATTTGGTTGATCGCTATCTCAATCCTGATGTCATAGCTCTGGAGGAATCCTCGTGGCTTGTGGGGCAGTTCCAGTCCCATGAAATGATTGCTCCTATTGCAGAGGTTTCAGTTACGTGGGGTTCTGTTTTTCCTGGGATCCAGGTGACTACTAGTTCAGGACAATGGTTGGGGACTTCTACTCTTTGCTCCAGGGGGGGAGTCTGGTCCCGGACACTTTAAAAGCTGGTAAATGGGTGTTCTTTTCAATCCTGAAAATATCTTAGTTACTCTTACTTTACTGGCCTCCATTTTGATGGGAGATGACATAGGCTAGGTAAATTTAGGGCTATATAAACTTTGCTATGCCAGCTTTTAGACAGACACTCACTAAGTGACTGACATGCTTATATGCAGAGCTGAGAATAATTTGACCTGGAGTTTTATGAAATGAAGGTCAAGCTCCGTTCTACTTTTAAATTACCTACAGTCATTTGTAGGCCTGAGTGAAGAGTTAGGGGTTTTAGGAAAAAATACTTTTGAGTCCCTGATTGTCTCAGAGGAAAACACAAATTATGCTTTTAATGAAAATCAGATTAAGGGTTCAGGAGTTTGACCTTTGTCCCTATGGTGGTCTCTATGTCATGACTATGTCACCTTACACATTATAAATATCAACTGTAATATAAGTTTTAAATATTTCCATTCAAGTTCCTTGACAATGAACATACTAGCATATTGCTTTAGGGAGTGTCTTTTTTGTAGTAAAAAAATAGACATTTTGATTTAGTAGTTCTCCTGGTGTGGTGTGCCAAATGTGTAAATAATTTAACTGTTGTTAACAAATGGCATACAAAAACAATACCAGATATCGTTCTAAATGATCAACAAACTTGACGAGAATTGTGAGGTGGGCAATATGGCATGAGAAAACACACTTCCTGGAAAGATACATTTCCAAGAATGAACATACTTTCTAAAGAAAGCTCTGCGGAATAAAAGTTCCCCTGTGTCTACACAGTCACCTGAACATACATAAAGAAGTAAATTCCTAACTCAGAGACCACACTGGTAAGGAGATACTTTCAAAGGCCTTTTGTGCTGCAACAAGATTAGGGATGGATGGAACAGGAGCCCCCTGCCTTCCTGCCCCTGTATTGAAACAATGGTATGAGTTAATCTTTGAGTTTGGGGCAGAATTTGAGTTTCTAGTTTCAAGATATTGGAAAAGAGGGTGGGTATGTAACTCAGTGGTAGAGCATGTGCTTAGCACGTGTTAGGCCATGCGTTTGATCCCAAGCATCACTAAAAATAAATAAATAAATAAATAAATAAATATATTATAAAAGGAATGCTTTTCTATGTTTAAATGGGAAAATTCACCTGTGATATCATGCATAGGTGATCTGTCAAGAGTGTTTCAATCCTACATCAATAGCTTTGAAGCCCACAGAAAATTTTCTTGAATGCTGTCAAACTTGAAGTGCTGCAAGTTTTCATGCTTTTTTTTTCTTTCTTAATAGGCACTCCAGCAAGGAAGTTAGATTTTTCAAAGGTTGCTGTACAGAGCACATTAAATTCTTTGAGTACAAGAGACAATAAAGCATGTGCATGTGTGTGTGTGTGCATGTGTGTGTATGCACATATGTGCACATGTATGTGAACATGCCTAGACTTTTAAATACAGTCTAAAACACATTCAGGAAAGTGCACAAATATACAAAGCAACTATACAAAGCAAATATACAAAGCAATTTTCATGAACTGCATTTAACCAGCCCTCAACTCAAGAAATAAAACATTGCTTGCACCCCAGAAGTCTATCTTGTATCCCACCTTCCTGACTTCTAACACCATAGATTAATTTTTGCCTGATTTTGATCTCTATATAAGTAAAATTGTATATTATATATTCTTTTTTGTGGCCTAACTTCTTTCATTCAACATTAAGCTTGAGAGATTTACCTTTGGTTTCCCATGTAGTTGTAATTTGTTTGTTCTCACTTTGGTATAGTATTCCATTGTGTGAATATGCAACAATTTGTTTATCCATTCTCCAATTGTTTGTAAGTTGGTAAGTTTCCATTTATGGACTACTATGAATATTATTACTACAAATATTCTACTACATGTCTTTTGACGAGCATAGTTAGATATCTTAGTGTGGAATTACTATGTTATAGGATATGCACATTCACTGTTAGTAGAAAAAGAAAAAAATTTTCAAAGTAGTTGTACTATTTTACCTCCCCACTAGTATTACTAGGGTTCGAGGGTGCTGTGGACTATTTCCAGGGACCCTTCCAAGCTCTTGTTGTCCTGTTCAAAGAATTGGACAAGACAA
The DNA here is from genome assembly GCA_028451465.1 of Erethizon dorsatum. Classification (NCBI taxonomy): domain Eukaryota; kingdom Metazoa; phylum Chordata; class Mammalia; order Rodentia; family Erethizontidae; genus Erethizon; species Erethizon dorsatum. Next base: position 28,345,230 of record CM051826.1, read on the forward strand.
ATGAAAACTGTAGAGGTTTTATATTAATTCAAAGTATCAAAGGTAATTTTAAAAAAGGAAAAAGAAGTATACTCTGCAGAGGAAGTTGGGCCAATTAAAATAAGGAAAGAGATAAAAGAGAATTTCACTCTGCAGAGTGCAAAGTGGACTGGTAAAAAGGTTCACAAGTGGCCAGGAGATTAATGGCCATTTTCTTTTATACTCCCATTCTGATGTCAGGTCTGGGCTGTCCTATCAAAAACCTGCTTGATCTTGTGCTAGAAGAATTGAAAATAGCATTCTCTGATTGGTGTCAGGTGCAGGGCTTGGAAGCTGTACTGCCCAAGTCCTGAATCTCTGTGATTGACAGGTCATGCCTGCTTGCCCAGCCACTTTGCCTTGCCCTTATCCCCTGCCTCACTGACAGTGTATGAGCATTCCAGTTGCTCCATATCTTGTAATTTTTTTTTTTTTTGCTCTTTTTATGCTGGGAATTGTGGCAGGTATGTAGTAGTGTCTCCATGTGGCTTCAATTTCCATTTCCCTCATAATTAATGAAATGGAGAAATTCAACTGATTATTTTGCCAGTGGAGATTCTTCTTATGAACTACTGGTTCAAATATTTTGCTGTAAATTTGTATTACTAAGCAGAAGTTTTTCCACATATTCACTTGTCCTTTGCAGTTTACATTGGCAACCTCATAACAATCAAGGCATGGGGAGGGGGATACGGCCCTTATTTTACAGAGGGAAAAAGTGAAGTACAGAAAATGGATATATATATGATTTTTCTAGGCCTTTATTTTTAGTAGGTGAACCAAGATCTTCTGGCTTGCATCAACTGACTTATGTATTCTACCATATTTCTAATCACGATTACCATCATTATGAAATACCAACTATGATTGCTGAGGTCTGTGCTAGATCCAGAGGATTCAATGACAAATAAGCTATGTCCCATGTCTAAGGGAAGGACTTTGCAAGTATGACATACTATTAATATATATTAATAAATTCCTAATGACATCATGTAATAAAATGGGCAGAGTACTCATGTGCCAATTTGTCATATCTGAAGAGAGCCAGCTCAGAAAAATTAGGAAATGGCTTAAGACCAAAGTAGTTGGCTATATTATCTCTGGCCTTGCTGGTTGTGTTCAAATTCCACATATACCACAAATTACCATGTGACCTTACTTAGTTGCCTAAACTTTCTGTGCTTTCTCTTCCTTTTCTCTCCTCTCCTCTCCTCTCCTCCTCTCCCCTCCCTTGCCCTCCTCCTTTTTGTCGTCCTCCTCCTTCTTCCCCCCCCCCTCTGGTGCTTGCTTTTCCTTTCCTTTTTTGTAAACTGGGGTAATTAGAGTTCTTAATTCATGAGGTCACCATAATGATTCAATAAGTTAATACATTAATTGTTTAATAGAGTCTAACATATGATGAGCCTTCCATATTGTGTGTATCAATAGATTTTTAACTAGAAACATTTTATTATTGTACTCTCAGCTCTACCAGCAAAGTGACCACATGATTCTTGGACAAAACCTTCACGGTATCAGGATAACTCATTAATAATTTCTCTATTTCTTTATCCTCATCTTTCTATTTCTTTTCATCCTCTGTATATGTTTTCTTTTCAGGTCAACTTTTAGTTTTGTCCATCATCCCCTAGTGAACAAAGGGACTGGAACATATTAACAAGACATTGTCAATAATCATCATGTACTGCAAACATATGCTAATAAAAATAAAAATTAAAAAACAAAACACTGTTGGGATTGGTGGCGCACACCTGTAATCCCAACACTCTGGAAGCTGAGGCAGAGGTTTGCCATGAATTCGAGGCCAGCTTGGGCTACAGAGAGAGACCCTGTCTCAAAAAACAAACAGACAGAAAAAAAAACCCTAAAGACATTATCAGAGTTGTAACACTGCCTCAGCTTTTCCAAAACCTATATCACCATTAGTCTAATGGAGATGATTTAAAGTGGTAAATAAACAAGATATTGCAACATTGAATCATCTCATAAAAAATTTATAATACTTTATTTTCATTTCAAACCTGAAGACTCCAAAGAGGACACTTCAGTGTAGTACTAGCCAGTTTTAATGCATTTCTAATGTTTGCTAATTTCACATTTTTAAACAAAGCGGCAACAAGGGCAACTTCAGAGCCTGTGGCAGGAAATATCTCAATGATCTGCTTTGTAGTCCAGTTGCTATTGCTATAACAAACTATCATAAACCAAGTAATTTATAAAGAATAGTTTATTCTGGCTCATGGTTCTGGAGGCTGGGACACCAAAGATCATGGTGCAGGTGAGAGTCTTGGGCTGTATTACGGTTTGTCTCTAGCTATCCCCCCAAAGCCTCATGCAGTCATACGGTTTTTTCTGAGGTGGCTGAATTTAGAGTGTGTGATTGATTCATAGTGCAATGCTGGGATTAAGGTGCTGAGATTAAGGGTGGGTGATTACTGGATCAGTCCACTGATTGGACTGGCACCACTTTAATCCCAGTAGACTGGATACAATATAAGGGACAGAAAGAGGCTTACTTTTCACTCCTCTGCTTGTTGCCTCTCTGGCTTGGAGCCAGCCGATTATGGATTGAAAGCTCTACAAACTGTGAGCTAAATAAACCTTTCCTCCTTTAACTTTGGGTGTCAGGTATTTTGTTTCAGCAACAAGAAAAGTAACTAAGACAGACTGCTTCATAGTTTTATGGAAATAAGAAAAGCAAGCAGGCATGGAAGGAAGAGGCAAAACATGAAGGGCAGCCTTGCTTTAAAAGACCTGCTTTTGGGGTAAATAAACCAGTCCTGAGAGAATTAATGCAGTCCCACAAGACAGGAACTAATACTCTTCATGACCTAATCACCCCTTGAAGGCTCTACCTCCCAATACTGGTACAATGACAATCACATTTCAACAAATGTGTCAAGGGGACAAAACATATTTCGAACCATAACAATGTCTAATCACATTGTCTTGTGTAATATATGGTATATATATACATATACATATATATGTACATATACATATATATATATATATATGACAGAGTTTTTATTTAAGATGATAAAAGCTTCATTTTTTTATTGAAACAAAAAATATGAGTTGATTAAAATAAAACTATAGAACATGTTATGGTATGGTCAAAAAATTATGAGCATGTGAAAGACAGTTGTTTTCACCAGACTCATGTCTTTAATGGTGACACATCTGCCTCCATGTACTAGTGGAGAACTTCCTTCCCTGCAGGAGTTTTCTGCCTTTCGAGAAACAAAGACTTGGGTTTAAGAATTCAATAAACTTGTTTCTGAGTATTTTCTCTACTTGCTTGCAATTTAAACTTGAAGAAATTATTAACCACTTCAACTTCTTTATTATCTACTTTCTGAGAGTAATTCCTTCTTCTCTGATTAAACTAGATAATGCATATGAAGAATATAATTCAACACTTGATGCACAGTAGGTATTAAGTAAGTGCAACCAATGTATTATAATACCATGCCATATATGTGATCATCTTTCCTGCCTATTGTTTCCTATTTTTCAAAGCTAATTTTTGTTTTTGAAGTCTTAGCTCTGGGTTCTAGTACTACTAAAAACGACTAAGCATAATTTCGTTGAGCTTGGATTACATTGCTATTGGACAGATAGTAAGTGAGTTCTGATTGTTTAGTCGATACACTGATTAATTGTTTAGCAAACCTCAGGTGGAGGTGTGGCTCATGTTTTCAGGAAGAGCATATATGTTAATTAGTCTATTCCAGAGACTCCTTTGATTAAAACTGTGAGAAAATACACATACTATGCTACTTTGTGTAATTAAACTCTTATTTTGTGATTTTAAAAAATTTTACTTGGGATAGGGAAATTTTGAAAAATGGGAGGTCTGCTCTACTTTGGGATGGCCCTTCCATTCTGCTTTCTCTGGACTTTACATTGAAATTAATCACTCTACTGTATGGAGTCTTAGCTGCCATTGCACCACTACGGTCGTTCTATTGCTGAGCATGCAGAAGAGTGGCACTTGCTGCCCACTGTTCAAGTTTCCATAAGGGAAGGAATTCTCACTCTGTCATATTGAGCACAGGAGGGACATTTACAGCTCTTCTCCACCTCTGAGTCCTCATCATAGGAGGAGGAGAAGGAGGAGAAGGAGGAGGGGGGAGGGGGAATGATTATCTGAGTGATATATTTGAAAGAACAAAAGGAGAATGTTTAGCTCATCTCCTTCTTGCTTCTGCATTCGAAGTCAACCTACCTACTAGAAACAGACATTTTATGCCTCTCCATACCTTAACACTGTGAAACAGTCCCGTAGAGGATGCCTGTGGTTAACAATAGATGCCTGTGACTAGGAGGACTTGGATCTAATTAAGGGGTGAAATATTAGGGAGATCATTGTAGGCACACAGTCCAGGCAACTACTCCTAGGGTACACTATGTTTTAAGAAAGGATTGTCAAGGCAAAAATAGAAAAGTTGAGCCATAGTTTTACTTACAGAATTCCAAAGCCAGGATTTAAGACCAATATATTTGGAAGAATATATAAAACAGTTTGTCCACCCCCAGACTAGAAAAAGATACTATGGACTGGAGGAGGGGCCAGACAGAGAGAGCTGGGACACTCACAGGGCACTCCATGCCCAAATTAAGCTTTTATGTATCCTGTACCAGAAGATCTTCACACTCCATTCAAGTGAAAGAATCTCCATCTCATTTTCACCCAGTGAGAAACTCTCACAGATAATTGCTAGAACATTGCCTCTTCATCCTCCATTTAGCCACAAGGACAATCCTCTTAGAATGACCCAGGATGCTAGGGAGCTTTTTGAGATGGATAGAGGTGATGGTTTAGACGAATAAAGGGATCATGGAGGTTTAGAATAAAAATCATATGTTTTAGCTCAGATGCAGCTAACTTAAGTAGAGTATATTTGAAATTTAATAATGCTTCCTACTCTGGTCAATGGATTATACTCAATATCCATGATGATTCTGACACTTAGGTCCTAAGTCAACTCAGTCCAAGGTTGAAGCAACAGATTTTTCTGTAGTTTTGGCTTCAGACACTGAGGTTTCTATGTTAGAAAATAATTCACTTTTTAAAAGAAGAAATCAAAATTTACGAATCCTCTATAAACACAGCAAGAATATTGATAGGTAGTGATATATACCTTCGACTTCCAGATTAGAGCACATTTGGAGATGTTGAAAGGCAAAGATATGTCAAGAGAACCTTACAGTTAAGTTATTAAAAAGTCTATGTTTGAAATGTGACAAATATAGGCTGTACCAGTGGCTGTCTGTAAGACCCTGAATAAGTTATTAACTTCCCTATCCTTCAATTTTTCATTTGCACAATAGGAAAACAAAGTTTCCATAACCCAGAGTTGTTCTGAAATTCACTGAGATGATGTCTATAAAGAGCTTAGAAAAATCTCTGGCACAGAAGAAGTAATAAATACGTTAGTAATTATTTTGAAGAGTCACAGCACATTTTAACTTTCTGCCCAAACCATCATCACTGATTTCATTGAAGTTGTATGGGTTTCTTTGCTAGAAAGCCAGAACTTTCAACCATCAGATCACGTGGGTTCCTTTTAGAGGCTGAGAGAAAAGATGGAGCAGTGAGCTGTTGGAAGACTGCCTTATAAATCAGAATTTCCACAGACAAGTCCAGACTCCTTCCTCGAGGAACACAGCAGATCTCGGCCATGGCAGACAGGCTGGTGCCAGAAGCAGTCATCATTTCCCTGGAGCCACCACCATCTTGGAAAACCTACTAGATGAGGCAGCATAGTCCACCAAGCACTCTGGCACTTGACTGGGAAGAGATCAGTGACCTGTGGCCAAGAGGGAGATTCTGGCAGGCAGAAGAATGCAGAAATAGCTTGAGTCATTTCAGGCTCATTAACACCATCTGCTGTATCTATGTAGGCTTGGTCAGCTGGAGAGGACTCCTAGGTTATTGACACCATAGGGACCTCTTAGGAACTTATTTTCCTGCTGTTCTACCATTACTGTCTGTGGAAAGGACCTCCATGAAGTGATGCTTATTAACTACCTTGATTAGGAGTAGCAGTGACTTATGTATTGCAATTTGTGGGCACATCACAAGGATTCCCCACTCTCAAAGCCCAGGACTTACCACAATACCTTACCATCATGTACTGTACCTGCGCTTATCTGTCCAAGATTTGCCACAGTTTTGTCACTACTTTGAGGGAAAAGATAAAAATAGAGGCATTGTCCTCAGAGGTCACAATTGAGTAAGCTCCCATATGGTTTCCTTAACTAGAGTAGTATTACCTCTCAGCTTTCTTCATGCACATTTTTCCCTCCCAAGTTTTTGCCTACTTATGCATTCAAAAATATTTTCCAGGCTTTGTGCTAAGTGCTGAGGACATAGTTGTGAACAAGACAAACAAGGCCCCTGCTCTCGTGGAGAACATATTCAGATGCAGAATCTGGAAAACATAAATGTGTCAATGAGATTGGTTCTGACCATGAGATGGGTGGTGTGGGACAAGAGATACAAGCTAAGCCAAAATTGCCTAGTTCAATTCTTGGAAACTTTCCTTGTCATGTGTGTGGTATTGGATAAAGTATTGAATCTTTACAGAATGGCTCCTCATTTGTGAAATGGTGGTTATAATAACTCTTTCCTAGGGTACATTCATCTAAGACTGAAATTCTAGTATGAGAATCATGTGAATAACCCAAAGTAGAACATTTTAATTAGAAGCAACAGCCAGTGCAAATGTGCTGTGAAGAAAACAAGCTGAAAAAGACTTTAGTTACCAAAAGAAGTGTCTGCATGTACCAAGTGACAAGGTATGGACCGAGTGACTGGGCAGGCAATGGGTCATGCTGGTCTTATAGGCCATGTTGAGAAACTCTGGATTTCTAATTGATAAAGTTTTAATTCTGCGTGGAGTGATTTCTCTTCATTTGTTCCTTCATTTTTCACTTGCTGAAATCCTACTCATAATTCAAAGATAGTTTATCATTTAGATAAACAATATCTCTCATATATATCAGTGAAGGGGCTTTTGGATGACAACTAGATTGTGGGGATGCTAATTTCATCAATGGATCAATACATGATGAGTTTGTAGCCGGATGTGCTGATAGGAGGTAGGGCCTCGCTGGAGGAAGTAGGCCACTGTGGCCACTGCCTGAAAGGGTATATCTTTGGCCTTGGCCTTTTCTTCTTTCTATGACTTTTCCACTGCTTTTTCTTCCCAGGCACCCTGAGGTGAGTAGCTTTCCTGGGACATGCTCTTCCATCATAATGTTTCTTCCTTGGAGCCAGGTAACCATGAACTGAAATCCCGTAAATCATAAGCCAAAATAACCTTTTTTTTTAAATTGTATATATGAGGTATTTTGTCATTGCAACAAAAATCTGACCAATACACAATTTTAATATCACTTTTTCTATGAAGACTTTATTTTTACACTCACCAGCAAATTTGGTTCCTGCTTCTTTGGAGCTCCAGTGATACATTAGCTGGGTACTTGTTTGTCTTCTTTATTCAATGTAAGTATGAAGTCAGGGAATAAGCCCTGTTCATTATAGAATCATCTAGCAAAATGCATGCCACAAGAATATAATAAATATTCTTTAAAGGATAGACCAATGGTTAAATGGATAATATTAGCTTGAGCTTTACAGTCAGGTTTGCTGTTGAAAATCTGGACCCATGGGAATAATATAGGGCCCCAGTAGATTTCACCTGAAGCAAAAAAAGATGCTGAAAGTACCAGGGAAAGTAGGAGAACATCAAAGTGTTGATAACTGAATGGAGTTCTGTGTTCTTTGACAGATGCCACACTTCTTTCTCTCATTCTAGTCCTAGCTATTATAATGTGAGCTGGGGAAAATTACTTGACAAAAATTACTCAGTAAAAATCATAGCGTTCCACTGATCTAGATGTTTGAATGCTAGCAACCCCAATATCTTTAACTTGGACAAATCAAAAAAGAGAAAAAATTTTAAAACCTCCAAAACAAGCAAGAAAAACTCAAAAACACACAAGTTAAAGTAAAGCAGCTTTAGCATAAAGAAGGGATTATATAACCTGCAGAACTCAGAACAAAATCATAGCTTATTATTTCCTTCCTGCCTACTGCCCACCTACCGACCTTCCTTCTTTCTTTCCTTCCTTCTTTCCCTCCTTCCTTCTTTCCTTGTTTCCTTTCTTCTCACTCTTTCTCTTCCTCTCATTCTTCTTCAAATATTTGTTGAGTATCTACTATGCATCAAATACAGAGCTAATGTTAGGGATAAAGAGTAAAGAGGACAGATATGTCCCATTTCTCAAGGAACATTGGGTCTTCTTTTTTCCTGCCTTTCTCCTAATCTCTCTCCTTTCCTTATTGTAATAGGAAAAGTCATTAGATTAAGAAATCAAAGTTTCAAGCCTCAAGTCCTGTCTCTTCCAATTAGTATTTTCTCTTTTCCTCAAATTGCAAAAGTTCTAAGAAAAAAATATCTTCCTCAGGTACCAGAAAATATGAAACCATCAAAGAGAAGAGCACAGGAAGACTGAAGATGAGATGAAGCCTTGGCTCTGGAACTTGACCTCTTTGTGCCTTCTCTGGCTCTTGGTCTCTTCATCTGTCAGGGACAGATACTGTCCTTTTGACATTGTATGCTCTGGGTGGCACATTTCATAGTGATAACTCAGCTAATCTCTCCAGCTGAAGTGATGTGCTATTTGATACAACTAGCAGATTACTGCATCTGCCAGCCTGTTACAACACTTGTCAGGAAAGAGCTTTAAAGATTTTAACACACACACACACACACACACACACGCACACAAAAAGCAGGACTTTTTAATTTTTCTGATGAAGCGATCGACTTGAAAGCAAGGAAGAGAGAATGATGTGCAAGTTGATGGGGTTCGAAGCATAAAAGGCAGTTGGGTTGGTATTTGGAATAATCTCTCAGGTCAAATCTAATTCTATCTGAGCTGATGTTTCCAATCTCTGGTTAGTGCTCCCAGCATAAGCACTAATTCCTTGTTATAAATTTGTAGGGCAAATGCTGCAGAGGACTCCAGTAGAGGATGCGACAAATGGCTTTTGTCTTTGTTGTTGTCAGGGGATGGGCCTGGGCCACTGAGCCAGATTTAAATCTTGAAGGCTATAGACTAATGCAACAGAAAGGACACAAAACCCGGAATCAGGACCTCTTTCTTCAGATCTTGGCTTTTCCATAGGTACCTGAGCTTTCCTAGGGGTACTTGGTATTATATATACTGGCTCCCCCAAAACTTTATTACTAAAGATGGATGGAGAGAAGTTTGGGTTGTGGACAGTGGGGTGCTAGTTCAGCTTGTGAAAATAAAAGGAAAATTAAATGGAAAACAACACAGAAACAGCTTTTCAAAATAGAGCAAGGATGCCATCAAGGGAGTAGAACTTATGCACATTTCTAGCTGCTGTCTGGAATGGGAACTTGGTCACCTTCATCCTTTGACTGCAGGCATCTGGAACAGGAATGGCCAACCTGGCAATTACATTGTGCTCAGAGGCTATTGAACTCTTGTTTTAGGGACATTTTCATTTCATTTATACATTGTTTTCTTCATCTTCTATTCGTCATGTAGCTCCTATCTCTTAACATTTCACTACCTGAACCTGTGTCTCCTGAATTGCAATTTACAAGACCCCCAAAATGAAGTCCTTTAAAAAAGTTTTTTTGCAATTAATGAGTTTGATCAACAGGCTTTAGGGAAGGCAAACAGGATAGATGGAAGCGAAATACTCCACAAGGACTCTGCACACAGCTGTTTCCCTGGCTTGGAGAAAGGGATCAGCCTGAAAGTTAGGAGTCACTGAGAACTGCAGAAGGGCAATATGATGGGACAGGCTCTCTTGCATTCAGCAAGGAAAGCTGAATAAAGAAGTACAAGTAAGAACACAGCCAGAGTCCAAGGAATCCCTTACTTGAAAACCTGTTTTGTAATTGGCAGACTCTATCCCTCAACCCCTTGCCAGAGACCTGAAAAAGTGGATCAACTATTAGCCAAGCACAGCAGAAAGGCTTCTAAATCTTAGAAGATTTTCAAATTTTTTACATACCTTGTGTCATACCTAGGTAACGATGGTTTTCGTGTTCCTATCAGTATTCCCAGAACACTCTCCTAGCCAGACATCTCTCCCTACATCTTTTCCACTTGTGCACACTCCAGATTCCATGTCAGGAACTCTGTGGCTCTCATTTTGTCCCTGGCTTGTTGAAATGGCACACCACAAAACATGCAGGGGTGCTAGGGGAATATTTTCTAGAACATGCCCTGAATCACTACCTGTGGATTACAGGCAGAATATGTGTGCAGAAATAATTATATTCGCAGTGAGCAATATATTGATGTTAATGCTGCAATTTAGTTTTATTTCCTTTGCCTTTTACCTTTCCTTTTCTCATTGAAGAAAGGCTTTTCATATACATTGTTTATAGAGTACAGATGGTACAAGGTGAATAAAAGAGTCAAATTTAGATCGTTTAAGCTTTTACTTAATCATCTCTTTTTTTCTGGTGAATCTAGAGCAGCTCTCATAATCTTGAATACCATAGATCTTTATGCCAAGAACTGGACACTTGAAAAGAAAAAAATAAATCAATGTTTTGAATGCCAGAAAGCTTAGTTATAAGATCAAGAAGTAAAGACTGAAGAAAGAGGGCAAATTTTATTCATAAATAATATATGATGTAAAGGAATTTGAAGAGCTAAATCATGCCTCAAAGTGCGTGAAAGCAGTCGAGTTTGAAGAGAGAAGGCAGAATCATCCAAGCTGCTGAGAGATTTGCCACTGGTGGGAGCCTTGGGGTGGAGTGATGATGACTTGGTGGCTATAGCAGTAGGTCCTAGAAGATTAGGGAAGATGTCCAGATTTATACCCCAGCCATGGTGTGCCTCAGCTCACACCAGGCAGGTACCAGCTCCAACCTTCAGCTCATCTCACTCTCCTATCTGGAAAGGTGAGGAGGGATGAGGCGAAACCCTGAAGTTAATGGAGAATTTACCTAAATTGAGATTAAAATCTAAACAGTAGCAAATGTATTGTCTTGAATCGTTAAGATTACGTTTTCTCTCACTAGTGAGGATGTGCTTTTGAGTCCTGAACCAAGTTATTTTATAGAGTTTTGTCTTTCCTTCCTTTAAAAAAAAATAATTTATATTCCTGTTTGATACCACTGGTAGGAACAGCCAAGTTCTCCTGGGCTGTATGAATTTGTTGATCACAACTCTGTGTCGCCGTGACCATTCTAATGGCCACAGCTAATTGATGAAATCAGACAGATTTGAGGTTATTCTTCAGGAGCCAGAATTGTACATTCACTACTTTTATTACTATCCTTCTTCTTGTTAACATTGTTATTAATACTTGTTACTCTTAAATTTATTAAGAATTTACTATCTTCTAGTCATTGTGCTGATTGCTGTACTTAGGAGATTTTACTTAGGCTACATTATACAAGGTTGAAATTGATGTCATCTAAGATTTATAAGTGAACTGAGACTCACAGAGATTAAATGATTTTTTTATGATTGTTTGACTAGTGGATAACAAACGTGGAATTTAGATGGTTTTTTTTTCCTGCTTCTAAATCCCTTTTCAAACATGAAATAGTATTCTGAATTAAAGAATGTGTACAATGGACAAAGCTATGAGAACTCTCACCCAAATCCCTCTAATTATTAGAAACTTAATGAATATTGCCATTTGCTTTGGTTGCCCACCCTCTGCATTTCTTTCTGTGTTTGAAATATTTCCCTCACTGAGATCTTGATGAGATAAATATTTGCCATGGCTTTAGGTCAGCTCCAGCAAACATCACTTGTAATGTGCTGAGTTTCAAAAGGGTCAGTCACATCATAGGTTACTCATTCCTTCATCAATTTACAGAACAGTACTGAGACCTGTACAAGACCTGATGGATGCACCATAGGAGTGTGTATCAGAAAAGGGACCTTACCTTTCTTTTAATCTATCATTTTATAGAGCATATATGAGAACAATTTTGCAGGCAGCAAATAAACATTATGAATTAGGAAACCAAGTGTCGCCTTAGCTGGGCCAACTATTCAGGGAGGTGCTGAGAAATGCCAGCTGGGCAGCACCTGTAGACTTTGAGGCATGCAGACATCATGTGCAAATTCTCCCCATGGGGACACGGGGATACCCCAGTCTTGGTTTGCTCATTGAGAGGAAACCTGAGTTTCATGGGTCATTCATTAGATAATCCTTTTGTCTCTCTAAATTCCATGGGCTTGGCAAATGTTAAGTCTTTCCATTAGAGATAATGACAGGTCATATATATAATATTAAAATAAAAGGATTATTTGGTCTCTACTTCCTGACCCTTGAAAATTTGATGTATAGCCCTAGGCAAAATTCTAATCCAGTTCTTTTCCATTCAGGTTATGTCAATTTAGGCAATGAGACCCATTCATTTCCAGCTCCTAAAGAGCCTGGATCCAGATAGAGCCTGGATCCAGATAAAGCCTGTTGTGTACTTGCTCCCAGTTGCCAGGTCAACACAGGCGGCAGAGACATTAATGGATGAAGGACAGGAGACTGGTAAGGATTAAACCAGCCAAGAGGGAAGCCACATCTCCCCCTTCACCACTTTCAAAACCTAGGTATCCCCTGATGCATGCTTTAGCCCCTCAATTCACACTCCATTCTCTACCACGTCTAAGAAAGGATGCAAAAGACTGAAACCAGTAATGATTATAAGGACCCAAGGGCATCACAAGCTGCTGTTGACTTCTCATGTTCAGGCTTGTGCTATTTGCATTCTCCACTCCAGCCTCCCAAGTACCTAGGATCTAGGGAGAGGTTCCTAGAGTCATAGTTATTCTTTCAGGAGGCTCTTCTCACTGGGATGTGCCCATGCAGTCATTAAGAGCTATTTGACTGATATGTTGAGGGCCAAAGAAACAGCAGTCATAATCCTGTTGCCACTGTGTGCTATAATACCTAGCAAGCTGAGTAAGGCTTGAGGTCTTCTCCCGCTTATCAGCACATACAATGAAAACATTTCTATCACCATTGATTAGTATTATCCATTCTTAGATTCTTCCATGTATGGATTTCTTCACTTTAGCATAATCTTTTTTGAGATTCTTTGAGTTGTTTTGTGTATTGGTAGCTTCTTTCTTTCTATTGTTGAATAGTATTCCATTATATGGATACACTGCAAATCACTTGTCTGCCTTTTGTTAATAAATAGATGGTTTATTTTCCACCTGGGGATAAGACTGATGTGAGCATTCTTGTATAAGTAGTTTTGTTGTAGACATATGCTTTTATTTCTCATGTGTTCGTAACAAAAAGTGGAATTGCTAGGATGCAAGTTAGATGTATGTTTAAATTTAGTAAACTCTTTTTCTGCTAAACTTATTCAGGGTAGTATTATTTCTATGGCTTGTGTATGGGAGAAAGAACCTACTCTTTCCTTCCTCCTGAAAGTTTGGTAATTTGTGTCTATAAAACAATTGAAAACAGACTGATTAACAAGAGAAAAAGCATACAACTATACGAACATCTAAGTACATAAGAGTCACACAAAATATGAAACTCAAAGAAGGGCCAACTGGTTAAGCTTAAGTACTTTCTTCATGGGGGAGCAGGAAGTGGAAGCTGTAGGCAATTTGAAAGGAAGAGTTAAAAAATAAAGGAAGACAGGCTGACGAGATAGCTCAGTGGCATAAACGCCTGCCTGGCAAGCAGGAGGTCCTGAGTTCAACTCCCAGTACCCACATAAAGGAAAAAAAGGGCCGGTGATACCAATCAGTGGCACAAGCACCTGCTGGCAAGCACGAGGTCCTGAGTTCGACGCCCGGTACCCACATAAAAATAAATAAATAAATAAATAAATAAAGGAAGAGTAAATGACTTTTAAAGAAGATGAATGGGCCCAAAGAGCAGACAGTAGCCTTGTCTTTGGATTTCACCTGGGCTCTGGGTTTCTCTTCTGGCAAGTTAGTCTTCTGGAGAATATGGCCTTCAGGTGGACAGAAAATCATTAGAGAAAGCTCCTTCCTCTGCTGCAGGAGGGAAAGAAGAGCAAGAGACAGGGTGGGTTGGGGTGCAAGAGGTGGTCAGAGAGAGCTGGTTCTCTTGTCCTTCAAAGCACTCAGCAGACCAAAGGGTCATAGGTTCAGACAGTATTTTCTGAGCCTCAACACTTGCAATAAAGAGCTGCCATGATATCGGCATCATTCTCATGACTGTTAATTTTTCCATTTTTAAGAAGTGAACACCATAAAATGTCAAGTATTCTGCTAAATGCAAGAGGTTCAGAGTTGAAAACAGTTTTGTTCTCAAGTCTCTCGGTATCTAGAAAAAGGGTCAATGCATCTGGATGTAGAGATGTTAAAAAAAAAAAAAAAAAGTAAAACATATTCCAGGATCTGGCAAATGGAAAGAGAATGCTCTTAGGCTGAGATGGGGGCAGTTGGGGGGTGTCATTCACTGAGGCCTGGTGCTTCCATGTGAGGTTTATCAAAATATGGCACTGGAGAGGCACCTAGAAGAATGGCCCACTTTCATCCAGGGCATGTTAAGCAGGTAAATTGAACATCCACTCCATGGAGTACTGTATGTTCACTAAAATTATAATTAGGAAAAAACGGTGTAATAACTTGGAAAAATATTAGCACCCATTGTGAAGTAAAAGAGATGTATTAAACTCCCCTGGCAATGATTATGACTCTATAAACTATGCTTGTGAATACGTTACAGAGAGAAATGCGGAAAGTAAAAACAAACCACGTACTATTGTAGTGCAATTCTGGGTGACTTTTTTTAAATTTTTCACTTTCTTACAGACTTTTGTCTGTTAGTACAATGACACTTTTTACAGCAAAAAAGGGTTAGGAATTATTCCTATCCAGAAAAACAACCTCGTCCCAGACTCAAGGATGTGAAAGTTGTTTGTATGATATTTTCTACACTTGAGGGTGTTGAATAACTGTGCTCAGACACTCCTGTTAAGCCAGAAATCAGGACTGTTTTGACAGAAATTGCCAGACAGGCACAACTGAAGCAAGCTGCAGCCCCTGGTCTAAGGAAACCAATGCAAGTGGCTTCTCGAGCCCTTTCTGCTTGAGGGATACAAGGGAGAGAGGGAATTAAGGACTCAAGATGGAAGGTGTATTGGGGGCTAAAGAGAATGCAACCAGAAGTGACTGACTTGCTCTGCTGGTTGTAGAAGCAACAGTCACACCTTGTGTCCAGCAACACTTAACCCAGTACCACTTTTCTCAAAACACTGAAGTCTGGGAAGCTGGCTACTCAGCTGCTAACTAGACTGTTTTAATTTTCCCCTTAATTGGCTCAAACCTGGCCAACACAGACATGGAGTTCTTCCCTTTTCTTGCATCCCTGGGCACAGTGATGGTACACAGTCAATGCAGCCCAGCAAGGGCCCCCAGCATGGGAGCAGCTCAAACAGGGGCACCCAGCTGCTATCCGGATCAAAGAGATAAGCAACTTGTTTCCAAATGAATTATTGGCCTTGGCAGGCTAAGAGGCACTCTCATTCCTCTTACAGGAAGCAACTTTGGAAAGGTCTCTGGAGGAGTGGGAGGGTATGGAAATTTAAGAAATCTCCAGCCCTTGGGTCACCTTAGATTTTCTGGCTCACATATGGCAGGAATAATCAGGGCTTTCTCAGTTGATGGCTTCTGTCCCCAGGCCTCCCAACCTGTGGCTACAAGTGAGGTTCCAAAAGGGAGAATTGGGCACCCCGTGTTGCTGGCTCCTGCTCTCTCCCTGCTCTCTGCAACCTTCCCTAAAGCACAACTTCAAGTGCCTAGGTCCCCAGAGTGTTATGTCCTTCCTCCGTGAGCTTCTTATTGATGTTCGTGGTAATGTGATAGCTTAAATAAAGCCCGTCTTTGTTACTGCTGAGGTTGCCAAGATTCCTTCACAAGATGCTCCTGCTCTCCTAAGGGCATCTCTTGGTTCTGCCAAAGCTGCAGACTCCTCAAAGCAAAACTGTGCCACTGCTTCTCCCTGCACTGATCTTAACATCTCAGCAGGGCTGGGTGACTCCTGCCCAGAAATAAGGAGCTTGCTTCACCCACCAATTCTCTGCTTCCCTTGTCATTTGAACATAAAAGCATTCAGAATTGTGCCAATTAGGAATGGCACACAAAAGGAGTTACTTCTGTTTTTACATTCAGCCCCAATCAGTGGAGTAGGATTGGGGAGTTGACACACCCGTCCATAGCCTGCCTTTTGGGCTACCCTTCCCCTCCAGGAAACTTTTTCTGCCTCCTAGACCTTATTACAGCTTTAACATGGTTTGTCATCTGACACTCATGTTGGAATTTAATCCCCATTGTGAAGCACTAAGTGGGTGGAAACTTAATCCAACAATGGTGCTTACAGCTAGGACCTTGGGGGATAACTGGGATTAGATAGAATGATCACGGTGGGACCCGTGATTAAATACTGGTGGCTTTATTAGAAGAAGGGAGACCAGAATAGACACATGCATGCTCCCTGTCTCTCGCCATGTGATAATTTGCCCCATCTCTGCACTCTGCCACCAAGACCATCACCGGATGTGGCCCCTCGACCTTGGACCAGAACTGTGAGTCAAAATAAACTTCTTTTCTTTAGCACTTACCCAGTCTATAGCATCATGTTATTAGCAGCAGAAAATGGGCTAAGCTGGACTGTCTCCAAGTAGTGTATGCTAAGAACTAGGTGAGTATCCCATTCATGATGCTTGACTTTCTGCGGGGCTCAGCCATAATTTTTCTCTACTCCCTCCAGTTTCTTGAACTCAGACCTCTCAAATGTAGGTGGTGAACCAAAGCTGTGAGATACTTCATGATCACCACCAAAGTACTCACTCGCTTTTTTCTCTTTATGGACCTCCACAAAGCATAGTGTTCCTGAGTGGGCTCTGGACTCATTTAGCATTATCAAGTTATATTCCTCTGAGATCAGTGACATGCTGAACTTCCTTCCTGAATGCCCAGTGTATTACAGGAAATTTATTTAAAAGCTTTTAGGTGTTTTGCCTGGTGTGGTGGTGCATGCTTGTAATCCCAGCACTTGGAAGGCTGAGGCAGGAAGATTGCTGTGAGTTCAAGGCCAGCCTGGGCTACAAAGTGAGTTCAAGCGAGCCTGAACTGCATAGCAAATCCCTGTCTCAAAAAGACAAAAAACCCAACCCAAACCAAAACAAAACAAAAAGTATTTAGTACCTTAGAAAATCTTTGGAAAGTTTGGTGGATCAGGCCTTAGATTAAATTCTCAGGAACAATTAAAAGTGAGTAACAAGCATCATAATTATGTGACCTCTGCCAGGCTTTGAAAGCTGTTGCTGGTACCTTTCTCTGTTAAATAGATTATCTGCTCCTGCCTCTTAACTCAGTTTCAAGGCAAAGTCTCTGCTGGGTACATCCGATTGGTGGAAATTTAATTTAAGTTGCTTTCCTTGTATTATTGTGATTGATTTCATATTATCATTCTTTAAATCCAACACATTTTTTTTGCCAGGTACTTTGGGAACAATGTAAAAAGCCACCACAGATTCTCGTACTTGGCCTCTGAAATTACCCCGAGCTCAAGAACTATCCTCGGCTTTGTCTTATAGATTCCACTTCTTTCTTTTGTCGGCTCTCATTATTGCTAGTATCATACATCAGGTCTTCCTGTTACAACCACCCCTGTTCAAATTTATGATCTTACCTTAAATCATCTAATTGAGGTTTTGGGTAGTATTTACAGTTATTGGGCCTAAGCTCCACTCACCAAAGCAATGTTAGTCAACTTTCTATCACTATAATAAAATACCTGAGGTAATTAACTTATAAAGAGAAAGCATTTGTTTTCACTCGCAGTTTTGAAGATTTCAGTCCATGATCAATTGGCCCTGTTGCTTTTGAACCTTTGTTGAGGTAACACATAATGGTGGGTGTATGTGAGACCACCTACTTCGTGAGCAGGAAGGAAAAGAAGGAGGAAGAGGCTAGGGCTCCACCATCCCTTTAAAGGGCACAGACACAATTACCTAAAGGCCTCACCTCTTGAAGGTTCCATCACCTCCTAATAGCACTACCTTGGACACCAAGACTTTAGAGGACTTTAAGGGGACATTTGACATCTAAACTAGAGCCAAAGTCCTGTCAAAATCTCTTCCATCACCTACGGCCCACACAAGACTTTAAACTACTCTTCCAAACAGTCCCACAATTTCTTTAGCCTTTATGATGGGAAGAAGGGGAGACAACATACTGATTTGTACATAAAAAAGAGTGCTCTGGCAAAGGAAATCTCCTAAATTAGGTGAATGATTCCCCTTGGATTTTGTGCAACACAGTGGTGCTGACACAGGGTCCCCTGTTGGGAGAGAGAACAAAAAGTGGAGAAAGAGAAAATGGATATAAAGGAGGGAAGGAGAATGACACCTGAGATAATATACCAAGACCAATACAGTGACTTTGATAATTCTGAAGCCCTCTAACTTGCTTTTCTTGCAGGCAGAAAATAAAGAGCATCATGATATATTGCTCTGTGCCAGCAAGCAATTGGTCATTTCAGGGAATAACTGTATAGGGGAGGGAGGCTGTTAGGCACCCATGTTCTCACCATTGTACCTTGAAAAGCTTCATTTCTATTTATCATTTCCTATTTTATATGTTATGTTTAGCACTTCTACATTTTCACTTACGCCTAGGATCTTTTGAAGATCTAAGCACATGAAACTCTGTAAAGGTCAAAGAAATCTCATTTAATGTTATCTTCAACTTATGAGTGATATTTTTCCATTAGGTAACAAAGATTTTATTCTTTAAAAACTAAGCAATGATATCTTTGATTTTCTAACTTTGAAAGTTCCTTTCAAATACGTTTTCACCAGTACACATACATTTATGAATGTTAGATTATGTGACTTTGAGTGTTTCATGATGATGACTTCCTATGCATGCATTCAGCCATGTTTGCTTATATGTACACACATATGTAGGTTAGAAACTGTCCTTATGAAATTTTGATGTTGTTGTTTGTGATCTGAATGCTAAAATGACAGCAGCAAACATAAAGTTGATGAGTCTCAAATGTGTCTGATTTTGTCGGTTAGGGCATTTGGTGATGTCTGAAGGTATTTTTGGCTGTCACAACTGGACTTGATGTGTTACTGGGTCCCTCATAAACAGAAGTCAAAGTTGCTGCTGAGGACACTAGAATGCACAGGGCAGCCCCCTACAACAAAGAGTCATCCTCTCCAAAGTGTCAATAGTGTCACAGAGTTGAAAACTACTCCAGAGATAGAAAGGTTGGCACATTATTCACTGAAAAAACACTTATTAAGTGCCCATAATGTGAAAGACTCAATTTCAGTCATGGTTTAGATATAAGCATAACCCAAACATTTATTACTGTGCTTCCAGTTATTTACAACTTGGTAAGAGAGCATCAGGCAAGGTCCAAATAGGAAACATTTGGTATGCACAGAAACTGGAGAACTATTTATAAATGAATGAATGCAGGGAAAGAATAAGAGATAGTTTTGTTACTTGATCTAGTATCAGATGATGTGTTATAATCCCTGTGTCATACAGACCTAAGGAATAAAGGGGATACTGGGACTTGGAAGGAAATAGGGTCTCATAATGCCAGTTACTGTGAGTGGAGTGACCTTCTCTTGAGAGATAGAGCCTCTTGGGGAGGGATCTAGGGACTAAATATCCTATACTATCTCCCTTCTGCTGTAAGAGGACGTCAGCTCAAAGCCAACAGAAGCCAGAATGTGTTGGTGCTTTGCATGCAGCTCAGCATCCTACTGTGGAATGCAGGTCAGGGGAGAGTGAAAAGTAGACTAAGGATGGGAAGAAGTAGAGACAAAACAAAGGTATCTGAACAATGAGTTGCTTTATAAAATAACTCTTCATTTGAAGCAGAAGTTGTAAGTGCCATTAAAGAAGTCCAACTCGGGGGTTTTTGGCCTTCAGAGGCATGAGGGAGTCTTTCAAGCTTGGATGAGCTCAAGGAAAGCTTAGGAAAGAACGTGGCATTTGAGAAGATGGCCTTGAGGAGTGAGCAGAGCAACCTATACATCATCCTCTGCCTGCTTTGAAAGGTCACCTTCTTCTTCTGTGTGTGGAGTAAGGAAGGTTAGTGTACAAGCCTCCCAAGACTCACCATCCTACTCTCCTTCCCACAGTTCTAGCTCCATCTCTGGCCTCCATTTCCTTGGGAAGTGGTTTCTACCTAGGATGCTTCTCCCTCTTTATGGTGACCTACAGAGTGGCAAATTGGGCAGGTCCTACTTCTCTTCATTATATATATTCTTTTGTTCTTCACAACACCCTGTAATTATCTATCTATCTATCTATCTATCTATCTATCTATCTATCTATCTATCTATCTATGTATCTATCCATCATCTACGATCATCTACTATCATCTATCTATCTACCTAGTATATCTCTACCTCAGCTCTTGTACAGAATTATAACAACAAAGGGAAATTACAATATAGAAGCACAGATATTTAAAACTCTACACCTAGCATTAGTCTTGCCATAGTTTAGGGGAGAAGCACAATGTGAAATGCGCACAGGGAATGTTCCTATGGGCTCCCTCAGCTCCTCCTCAGGCTCTCCTGTGTTGAGGTCTGCTCCTCATTTAAAGCCTCTTCTTCCATGCTTTCTGTGACTCTTTACTCATTTCAGCAAATCTTTCTGTCTTCCTAAAGATACTGATCTCAGCCCAGTCAATATCTCCCTCCCTGCTAGCTGAACATTAACTCAGCTCTGAATTATTCATTTAAGATAATATCCTAAGGGGAGCTGATAGTGGGTTTGGCATCCCAAATCCCACTGAGACTCTGGGTTTGGTGTTGATGTACTTTATCCAGTCCTCCTGAGGTCTCCAGACTACAGTGAGTTGCAGACAACCTTCATATTTTACTGATTTCTCATTGGAGAGCTGTAGGATTTCTTTATAACTCTTCACCAACACATAAACTTTCTTCTGCTACACACACATACACATCTCCCAAGGACAAATATTAATTATCACAGATATTGCAATATAAATCCATAAAGTAGAAGAGAAACATTTTACAATGTCCCCATAGTTTTCAAAGCCTCCCCTCTATGTGTAATTAACACCTCTTATAATTTACTTTTGAACAGTGTAAGTGCTCCCGCCTTTTCTCGCGGTGACCTCCAGGGCCTTTTGGAAATAAGAAATGGGCCCATTTTCCAGCTTTGTGCCTCTTAAGAACTGTTCTCATAACTACACAAAGACCTAACAGAAGCTTTGTAATTACTTTTTGAAAGAGCTAGATTAAATTCTTAGCCAAGGGCCATTCTCTCCTCCAGAGTCTCTGAAGGGAGAGGAACAAGATAGTTTTGTTTTCCTAGTACTGTAAGGTTTTAAATTGAGAGAGAGGAGTTGGAGTGGGAGGACTGATAGTCATGGTGGAGAGAATGATGTGAACAAAAGCACAGATATTGAAAATAACGCACATCATTTAAATAAATGTCATCTGAGAATGGGAAGGCAAGTAATTGTGAGTATATAGAGGAGTATCAAATTAAAGGTAAGGTTTAATCAACTCCTTTGAAGATACTTTTGCATTTAAAAATTGTATATATGGGGGGCCGGTGAGATGGCTCAGCGGCTTAAGCACCTGCCCGGCAAGCGCAAGGGCCGGAGTTTGACTCCTGGAACCCACATACGAAAAAGGGGCCGGTGATATCGCTCAGCGGCACGGGCGCCTCCTGGCGCGCGAGGTCCTGAGGTCGACCCCCCGGTACCCACAAAAAAAAAAAATTGTATATATGTGGGCCGGTGAGATAGCTCAGCAGCATAAGTGAGGTCCTGAGTTCGACTGCCGGCACCCACTTAAAGGATTAAAAAAAGGGCCGGTGATATCACTCAAGCACAAGGTCCTGAGGTTGACTCCCGGTACCCACATTAAAAAAAAAATTGTACATATGCGATTTAAAGAATATTGACTCACTGGAACAGAAATATAAATTCATTTTGCTTTTCTAAGATTCTGCTATCACTTTTTCTGTAGTCAGCCATTTTCTTCCCATTTAACAGTGAATTGCCCTCACGATACCATAGCTGAATTCTATCTCTCCGCACACTTCCAGTTATTAGGTCCATCCTGTCCTTTAGATGCAGTGTTGTTTATTTTAAGTTGTTAACTTCATCACCATTTTAAATCCCCCCAGCTATTTCTCCCCACTGTAAAGGATAGGCTCATGGATGGAGGCTAGGAATTCAGAGGTGGCACATACCTTGCTGGTGTTAGGGACCCAAAGGCGAGAGAAGGATGACACATGTCCCTTACAGAGAGTCTAGTGGTCAACCACTACTTTTCTCTGTTGCTTTTGTTTCTTTTCTAACACTGAGCAGCCAGTTCCATTGATTCTGTGTGTCAAGTTTCAAAGACACATAGCTGTCAGAATTCTATGAATGCTGGTTTTTTCATAGAGGATGCTTCCTGGTATTTTTTGAGAGCCCTGGGCAGGGGCAGTGGTTGCCCTGCACATTACTTTGGATTCCTCCCTCAGTTCCAATATTTTCTTTTTACCCTCAGTACTCAGTAAGGTTGTCTACCCATCAGATTTGGTTTCTGGATGTCTTAGAGCATACTAGCAGCCCTAGGCAGCAGACCATGCCAGCAGCCCTAGCTCCAAAATTCTCAGAGATATCTCCCTTCATTCCTTCTCTGGAAATTTATACATCTTTGTCACATGAAATAGTGATCAGTTCTAGCTTCCCTACTGAGATACAGTAGTACCTCCTTACTGGCAGTTTTACTTTCTGTGAGTTTAGTTACTTGCAATCAAGCAAGATCTAAAAATATTAAATAAAAATTTTCAGAGAAAGAACAATTCATACATTTTAAGTTGTGTATCATCCTGAATAGTGTAATGACATTTTGCATTATTCTGCACCAGCACAATTGGGATATAAATCGTTCTTTTCTTCCATGTATCCGCACTGTATATGCTGCCCACCCATTAGCCACTTAGTCACTAGCCTGGTTACTATATCAACTGTCACGGAAGTTGTGTTCAAGTAGCTCCTATTTTACCTAATGGGCCCAAAGCACAAGAGGAGTATAGCTGGCAATTTGGATATGCTGAAGCGAAGCCAATAAATGCTTCCTTTATGTGAAAAGTGACACTTCTTCACCTGAAAAAAAAGTATTAATATTTACAGTAAGAATAAATGTATCCATGAAATTGTGAATAGGGAAAAAGAAATTTATGTTAGTTTTGTTGTCATACCTCAAACAAAAAAGTTACCACCAAAATGTATAATGAATGCTTAATTAAGATGGAAAAGACTAAAATTATAAGGCTTGGTACCATCCATAGTTGCAGCCATCCACCTGGGTGGGATGGAGGGAGGTGTCTTGGGAGGTATCCCCTGCAGATAATACATGGGAGATCACCGTGTCCTCCTATTTCAGTCGGATTTTCTCTCTTCTCTCCCCATTGCCATGCCCTAGCAGTAATGGATTTATAAGTCCATTAGCTTGCCTACTTCCAGACAAGATGATCTTCTATTAGAAGAACTAACTTCTTACTCTCAATTTTGAGGAGGGAGAGGTGATTTAAGAGCTTCCCACTTTATGGTTGATTCTCTTGGTGGCTCCTCCCTCTACTTTGGGGAGAAAAGAGAAGAACTACTTTTCTTGAACATGACATTCCTTCAAAATGTCACCTCCTCTCCCTCTCAGCCTTTCTTTTATATTGAGTGGTGTGTGGGGAATGGGTGGGCAGTGCTAGATTTGCTGAGTACCATCACTTTACAAGTCCTATAGGAAGAGAGCAAACAGAATGGCCTGCGGTCCTCTCAAGTGAGAATTAGGTATGTAGCAGCTTTTGCTCCTAATCCTGGACCTAAATAGATGTTAAAGAATGAAAGTTTATGTCCCCTAAACTCATTTGTTGAAGCTCTAACCTCTAATGTGATGGTACAAGGACATGAGGCCTTTGGGAGAAAATTAGATTAAGATGAGGTCATGAGAATGGAACTTCCTTGACGGGGTTAGTGTCCTTCTAAGAAGAAAAGAAAGATCTCTCTCTCTCTCTCTTCTCTCTGTCCTTGTCTGTCTGTCTGTCTCTCTCTCTCTCATAGAACAGGTCACATGAGCACACGGTGAGACAGAGGCCACCTGCAAACCAGGAAGAAGTGTCTC
Source organism: Erethizon dorsatum (assembly GCA_028451465.1). NCBI lineage: Eukaryota > Metazoa > Chordata > Mammalia > Rodentia > Erethizontidae > Erethizon > Erethizon dorsatum. The sequence goes on from CM051826.1 coordinate 28,369,445, forward strand.
ATCCGGAACTCAACTTGCCAGCGCCACCACGACCTTAGACCTCCAGTCTCCAGAAATGTGGCACATAAATGTCTGTTACTCGAGCCACTCAGTCTATGGAATTTTATTCCAACAGCCTAAACTGACTAAGACACCTACCAGTACCAATATTTGGCAACCAACATCTTGTTACTATTGCGCCCACCTTCCTGAGCTGCATGAACTCCCTTTCAGAACTTTAGGTTAGATATTGCAATTTATGATGTCACACACTTTCTGAGATTATGAAAGTTTTGTTACTTACATAAATGAAGTGTAGGGAAGGTCTCAAAGCAGGTCCAAATGGGCTTGAGAGATTGAGAAAAGGAGCCAGGCCTAGGTTTCAATGGTAGATGAAGTATAGGGCTAGAGTGAGAGTACCCATTTAGAAGAAGGAATTTGAAGGAGTTAACTCTCCTGCAGCTGCTAGGAGGAAGCATACAGGACCTTTATCAGCTTTCCCAAATATGGGGCACAAGGGGTAGTGCAAGCAGTAAAGTTTAAAAGCTAACAGCATTTTAACATAATGAAATGGAGCCAGACTATTACAGTTACGTAGATATCAGAGAAAACAAAACTTATGCCATTGTTAAAGCACTCACTGTGGAAAGCTGGACCAGGTCCTGGAGAAGCAAAAACCAAGGTGGGATTAAATGTGCATGATCTTACAGGAAAAATTCTTGCATAAGAGGGGGAAAAAAAGAGGGAGCCAGGCAAGTTCAGAGAACCATCCCACCACGACCCAAGATTGACCTTAAGTGAAGGACGGAAGAAGAAATGTTTTGTTGGAAATAGCCTAGACTTCCTTGTAGTCTAAAAGTGGTTCAGCAAAGTCTTGGGATGTCCTTGAACCAAAGCTGGTGAGCAGAGAGGCCTCTGCAAGAACTGGTCTCTGCTGGTGTCCCTGCTGCACCCAGCTCTGAGCCTGGGTGAACAGGTGAACAGGTTTCACAGCTCAGCCGCTGGGCCCCTAGTCAATTATGCTTACTGTTAGAGCACTGTTAAGCACGTCCTCAAAGCCACCACACAATGCCTAATCCCAGTGATTTTGTCCACTGCTGAAGATATTTTAGAGTTCTTTATCAAGGGAATTTCTTCACAGGGTAGTATAGAAGCAGCAAAATTGCCAAGAAAGATTTTGATAGTTTTTAAAATAATTTTTTACTCTGGACCAAAACCAGTATGACTACCTATCTCAGTACTGAATCAATTTGGCTTTTTTAAAAAAAGAATACACCTCAATGATAAAAGTTGCCACTATTAACAGTATTTCAAGAAATGTGCCACAAGATTTGAAGGTAATTCCAAGAAGCAATTCATAACATCATAGGAATAAGTACATAGCTTTCCAAGGTGACTTCGTTTTCATTAACTATAGGATTTCAAGAGTAATATTTAAAAAAAAGTAGCTCCAACTTATACTCCATTTCCTCTGTGTGTGTGCACAAACAGATGGGTATGTGTGAAGATTCTTCACTTTGAAACTGATTAACCGGACCCTTCCGAAGCTCTATACCTAATATTATATTTGCATTTTTGTATTTTTTATCAAAAGCTTTCTAATTTTATAACCTTTAAGGCTCACAAAACCTTCACTCAACTCAGGTATGTGTAGTTGAGTGTGCATTGGTGTGTTGTCTGTGTATTGCGATGGCTTCCCAAAGTTTCCCATCCTCAAACTTAGGTACATATGGTTCTCCATATGGGCAGTGCTTTCCTTCACTCGTGCTCTTAAATGTCTTTGGATTGTTGAATAAAAGGAAGCTAAAGGGCATATCTGCAGAAAAAGCCTGGTTAGACAAGACTCTGAAACAGACAGAAGGGTGGAGGAAGGACAATTTCTTAACCTCCCAGGAACTCAAATTTGAAGTTTCCACTGTAGCAATTTGGGAAAAGGATCTCTTTCTTCAAACCACTAGAGGGCATTGGTGTGTAGACAATTGCTGGATTTGGACAGGGTGCAGAACTCCAGGGAGCAACAAGGAGGGTGACTCTCAAGTTCTTATGTCACCAAGTCCCTTTTTCTGTTCAAAATACATCAGCCTCCAATAAAGATGTTTCTTCCTGGCTCCAAATCATCCCAGTATTTCTTCCGTGCATCCCACTCCTCCATAAGGCCATCCAGAGACCCCCTCAGATTTTTTACTGCTGAGACCTTCATTCTCTATGAATGAAGGTTAAGGAACTCCCATTGTCCTAGGGAACAGAGACTAAGGAGACAAACAGACCTAGAAAAGGTTATTGAGGTGACTCAGGAGACCTTGCTTCAGGTCCTGGATCTGTCTTTGGTTGTGTGATGTTGGGAAAATCACTTTGCGCCCTCTGAACCTATGTGTGCTTATCTGTATAATGGGAGGAAGAATTCCCTATAGCCTTAAGTGTCTGTAAGAAAAAACTAGATTTCACTAAACATGCTTATTTGAAGATAAAAACTTCATTATCTCCTGTCATTCATATAAGCAATAAAAATGAGTGGTTAAAAGTTTTCATTCCAAAATTCTAAAACCTGAAACTACTTATAAATTCTTGGTGAATGAAATTCCAAATTAAAGACTTGTTTGGGTCTGCAGTTCTTCCGGGATATTTTCTCTCCTATTCATGCAATGAGAAAAATCCTGAACAAACCAAAAATCAACAGCTTTTCTCAATCAATCAGAAAACTAAGGTCACAGGGAAAACTGTTGGCCCCAAAGTGGAGGAGACAGATAGACAGACAGACACTGAGAATCACAACTTACTGGAGCAAAGCCCAGGGGCAGAAAACTGTAAGAACTAGTACCAGATTGCTTTTACCCAATGGGTCATGTCTGGGTTGCAACAAAAAATAACAAAGCGTACTAAAATATGTTTTAAAGAGATGGAGACAGAACAAGCCTCAGAAGCAAATATATCAGAGAAGTGGGAATTAGACTGGGAATTTAAAACAACTATGATTAACATGTTAAGAGCTGCAATGGAGAAAAGCCACATGCAAGAACCAATGGGTAATATAAGCAGGGAAATGGAAACTAAGAATCAAAAGTAAATGCTGGAAGTGAAAAACACCGTAATGGAAATGAATAATTCCTTTCATGGGCTTATTGATAGACTGGGATTTTTGGAAGAAAGAATCAATGACCTTGAAGAAATGTTAATAGAAACTTCCAACACTGAAACATAAAGACAAAAAAAGAATGAAAAAGAGCAGAATATATAAACTTGTAACAACAATAAGGTGTAACGAATGTGTAATAGGAATATGGAACCAAATTAAGGATTTTCATTCCTATCTGTTCTTGAACTATTCAACCATGTCACCCCAGCCTGCAAAACCCTGAGATGAACTAAGAAACCACATTTTCGCTTATAATTATCGAACATTATTATTATTTTTTTTGTGGGTACCGGGGGGTCGACCTCAGGACCTCGTGCGCCAACAGGCATCCGTGCCGCTGAGCGATATCACCGGCCCCTTTTCCGTATGTGGGATCCGGGAGTTGAACTCGGGCCCTCGCGCTTGCAAGGCAGGCGCTTACGCCGCTGAGCCATCTCACCGGCCCTCGAACATTATTAAATTATCTCCATTTAAAAAGTGAAAAGCTTCATGAGGGACCATGAGGCTTTGAGGTAGGGGAAAGAGGTTTTTCCCACTCTCTCTGTAACCTCACATTTCTTATTAGCTTGTGTTCGATGGCTCTTCTACTCTCTCACGTTCTCTGCTTGTATCTCATCCTCCAAGAGAATATTAAATCAAACCATTGTGTTGCGGTCAGTGAGACCACAGAGCTCATATTTCTTCACAGTGTTAACTGGAAGGTCTTCTTCCATTTCTGATGGGATTTTCTTTGTATTGCGCTAGAGAAAGTTTGGACGGTCTGGAGTAGCATGTGGAGAGAAAGTTTCCTTCTGCGCCTGCAAGAACACAATCTTCAGGTCTCCCGACTATACTTAATTTACCTTGTTCCATTTCTTCCTTTTCATGTAATCACTTTTATTATCAATGTCTGAAGTATCATGGAAGACCTGCCATGTTTCATTTTCACCCCAATCCTCCCATGTTCAGTTTTTACCCTGTTTAGAAATTTTCAGTAGCACCCTTCATGCGAATGACTTTCAAGCCCCTTTATAACCTAACAGAATGAACTGCCACACCTCTCTGACACTCTCCTTTTATACTGGCTCCTAACCTCCTGCAATATTGAGCTACTGGTAATTACCTGAACTCATTCCCTTGATTCCTTTTCTTTACATATTCTGTTCCTTATTCCTGGAAAGACCTCTCCCCACTTTTTGGAATGAGTAATCAACAAGATATTTTGAGATTCAGTTCTATAGTGGGCTCTACCAGCTCTTCCCTGAAAAAACAGTCCAGGTTGCATGCTTCTCTCAGATCTTTCCAGATAACCTGGGGACAGCTCTGGTCTACAATGGCAGTCTTCAGACACCTGGAGGCCAAGGACTATGTCCTTTCTCTTAACTATTACCTAGGATAATACATGGAGCAGGCCTTGTTATAAGAATCAAATCACAGTCCTCCACTCCTGCAGATTCAGTATTCACAAATTCAACCAACTGTAGTCTGAAACTATTTTTCAAATTGCATCTGTGAGAATGTGTACATAGTTTTTTCTTGTCATTATTCCCTAAACAATATAGCATAACAACTATTTATATAGCATCTACTTTGTATTATGTATTATAATTAATCAACGGATGATTTAATGTATATGGGAGGATGTGCATAGGTTATATGCAGATATTATGGCATTTTATATAAGAGAATTGAACATCATGAATTTTGGTATCTTGGAGGGCCCTAGGATCAATTCTCCATGAATGCTAAGGGATGACTATATAAGTGAGTTGATGAAATGTAAAATCTCAAAAACAAATTGTGTAAAGAAAGTAAATGTGAATATTAAGAGAGAAGAAAAGCAAAGGTAGATGAAAAAACAGGAAAAAATGACAGGATTGTTCTATGTATTATTTGAAACGTACAAGTAGGACAAATGTTTCAGCCCTGATTCTGACAACTGAGGAAGTACAGTGTAAGAAATGCTTCTTAAAAAGTAGTTTGGAAAAAATCATTTAAAACATCCATGCAACTAAACAGAATGTCTCTTCAAGTGCTAAATACATTCACTGGCAGTCGAAAAGAAAAGAAAACATAAAAAGATGGAACGCATAGAGAAAGACAACAGAAGAGCAAACAGAGCTGTTATGTCAATAAAAGCAAAGAGAGCAAGGTGCCCTATTAAAAGGCAGAATTTGAGGTTGGGTCAAAACCCTAAAACTGTATATTTTCTATCCATAATTTGCAGATCTAAAAATGAAAAGATCCAGGAGATTAAGATAAAAGGATAGGCAAAGGCATCCATAAATATTTAAAGAGAAAAAATGTAGAAAAGGGAGTTTACCATATTAATAAAATACAACGTAAAAACCCAATGTCAGGGGGCCAGTGAGATAGCTCAGTGGCATAAGCCCCTGCCTGGCAAGTGTGAGGTTCTGAGTTCAACTCCCGGTACCCACATACGAAAAAAAAGGCCGGTGATATCACTCAGCGGCACAGGCGCCTGCTAGCGCGCGAGGTCCTGAGGTCGACCCCCGGTACCCACAAAAAAAAAAAAAATGCCAAAGGGCTTTTATGAGATAAAAGACTATTTTAATCTCTAATTAATTTTAATTTTTAATAAAAAGATAAACATATGTAATCTAATTTGTTTTAATTCTAAGAAGACTGTTATACACTGAATGTATCTCTTAAAATTCTTGTTAAAGCCCTAAACTCCCAGCTTGATGGTAGTTGAGGATAGGGTCTTTGGTAGGTAATTAAGTTTAAATAGGATCAGGGCAGTAGGGTCCCCATGATGGTATTAGTGCCCTTATAATTGTAAGATGCCAGAGCCCTCTGTCTCATGGTCATATGAAAATACATGAAGTTGGCTATCTGTAAACAAGGAGGAAAAAAAAAAGAAGCACCAGGCACTGAATCCGCTGGCACCTTCATTGTGGACTTCTCAGCCTCCACGACTGTGAAAATATGGATGTCTATACTAGTTTAGACCACTCAGTGGCTGGTATTTTGTACAGCAGCCTGAGCAGACTAGAGAGAAACCTAACAAAATATAGTTCCTTGAACTTCACCCCCATCCAATATATCTTAGAAGTGATATTTTTCAACTATTTCAGGTACTTCTTATATATAGCTCCATGTTTAAAGTAAGGTACATAAACTCACTTCACTCCATCAACAATACTGGCTTCTGCATCCTACAATAATACAAGCAAAGGAGTGGGTTTTTTTTTTACCCACATTATACTCCCCTCTGTTTTTGTTTTGTTTTGTTTTGTTTTGTTTTGTTTTGTTTTGTTTTTTGTTTTGTTTTGTTTGCTATAGTTACATCACAGTTTGGGTTTATTTCTCAGCCAGTATTGCAACAGTTAAGAATGCATTTACTTGGTTGCAAATAATGGAAAACACTCTGAACCATGGTTTTCAGGTCAAGGGCTGATGTGGTAGCTTTATAGTTCCTTCAGAAACACAGCTCTTTTTTATTCTCCCATTTTGGGCTTATGGGTTTTGTTCTTATAATCACAATTGAGGTGCTGTGCTGCTGGCATTGTGTCCATGTTTCAGGCAGGACAAAAGAAAAGAAGAGAGGTAAGATGGAGAAAAGAAAGCAAAAATTTTCCCAGAAACCTTTATTTTTGTCTCTTTAGTAGGCATCTTGTCATGGGGTAGCCTCTAATGGCAAGGCAGTGTAGCACTACACACATTTTTAGGCACATTGCTGCCTGAACAAAGTAATGGTTTGTTTCGTTTTGTTGTGGTACTGGGAATCCAGGACCTGGTGTGTAATAGGCAAGTACTCTAACATTGAGCTATATCCCAGCCCTTTTTATTTTATTTTGAGATGGGGTCTTGCTAAGTTGGCTGAGCTGGCCTCAAACTTGTAATCCTCCTGCTTCAACCTCCTGAGTAGCTGTGATGATAGGCATGTACTATTGCACCAGCAATAGAGAGGTTTTGATGATCATGAAGAAAGGGGTGTAGAAACTGGCAAAGTAACCAGTAGTGTCTGTCACAAATGTTTTTATTATTACTACATGAATAGTGTTAAGAGCTTAATAAATAATATATTATGAGTATTCTCTTTCTTGTACATCTTTGCTTGGAGTCAATGTTTGCCTTAAAAAATTATTTAGTTTTTTTTTTCCTGTCTTAAACTTGTAGTTGACTTTTTTCTATAACATCAAAAGCTCTGTAACATATCTCTCAACATAAGACCTATGTGTTTCAATGTGTCAGATATTCTGTCATTTTGGCTCTTTTTCAGGAAATATTACTAGTAGAGCCTCCACCCTTCTGCTCCAGGGTAAATTAATTGCTTTCTAGGCTTGCTTCCAGCCGGTTAGCCTGGGACTCAACTTTGTCACCATTCTGGAAATCCCTTTCATCCCCTCCTCTACCTTCCTGAGTTCTCTGTCTTTTTTATTTTTTTATTTTTCTTTTCTTTTCTTGTGAATTACTACCAAAATTATGTTGGAGCATATCCTTCTATTTCAGAAAGAAAAAAGAAAAAAAATTGGAGAAAAGCTACTCTTTTTTCAGACTTTTGCATTTCTTCCCCAGTGCTTAATCAAATATTTTGCCAGTCTGAGATTCCAAGATGGCAGAGGTTTCCCTCAGATATTTGAAATCTTTGTCCCATTGCTATCCTTTTCCTGTTCTTTTGAAATTCAGTGCTATTCTGCCCATTGTTTTTTTGTGACCTGCTTCTCAACATACCTTGTATATTTTTAGGATCTATATTAGATTAAAAAAAAAAAGGAGGTTATCTTGGTTATCTCTCTGATGTCTTTCCGTCTGTGTGTCTGTCTGTTTATCTCATTCTGGAGGGAAAGAGGGAGAGGGAGGGGGATAGAGGGGAGGAGGAGAGAGAGAGGGAGGGAGAGGGAGAGAGAATGGGAATTGACTCATTTAATTATGGAGAGTCACATCATGTACTATCTGTAAGCTGAAGGTGAAGGACTGGGAAAGCCAGTGATGTCATTCAAAGTCTGAAGCCTGAGAACCAGGACCCTCTATGTCTGAAGGCAAAAGAAGAGGAAACCCCAGCTCAAGGAAAGAGAGACCCCCCCCCCCACTTGTTTGTTCTGCTGGGCCCTTAATGATGCCAGCCCACACTGGTGAAGGGAAATTTTTAGCCTCTGATCTAAATGCTAGTTGTTTTAGTCAGTTTTCTATTACTGTACCTAATGCCTGACTCAATGAACTTATAAACAGAAAAGGTTTACTCTGGCTTACAGTTTTAGAGGTTTCAGTTCATGGTCACTAGATGCTGTTGCTTTAGGCCTGTGGTAAGGCAGCAGCTACATTTTTATGAGGAACACATGACAGAGCAAACAGCCACTCCCCTCATGGCTAGGATGTGAAAAAAGACAGAGGAAGAAATGGTATCTCACAACCCCTGCTGAGGGCACGTCCCTGATTATCTAAAGACTTCCCACCAGGTCCTGCCTCTGAACTGTTTCAACACCTCCCAAAGCACCAGGCTGGGGATCAGCTTTTAACATATGGGCATTTGAGGGATACTCCAGACCCACACTTTAACAGTGATCTCTTTCAGAAGCATTTTTACCAATACACCCAGAAATTGTATTTTTCCAACTCTCTGGGCATCCCTTTAGCCAATCAAATTCACATAAAATTAACTATTATAATAGAATCCTCTAATTCAGTGATGTGAAATTTTGCTCTTATGTGTATTGACATTGACATTTTATCACACATGGTTTTGGGCATAGGGTAAATATTTTTAATTGAATCCTCTTATTATTCAGTTAGGGAATGTTAATTTTTATTATTCCTTTATGAGATCTTCTATACTTCATTTATTTGTGCTGTCTAAAACTAATATAAAGTTAACAGTTGGATTCCCCTTCTTATCTAGTTCTTTATCATTTTGTTATAATTTCCTAAAGATTCAATTTTGTTTTCTAAACTGTGTATTGAACTTTAAATTGTAGTTATCACATTTTTAATTTCCAAAAGTTGTCTCTTGTACTGTGATTGCTCATCTCTTTTGTAAACAGCATATATAGCTCTGAGGGGCTTTTATTATCTCTGAGGATATTAATTACAATTTCTTTAGAGTTTATCCTGCTTCCTGCATTGTCTTAACTTCTGCTGATTTTTTTTTTTTTTTGCTTTTGTTTGTTTGCTTTCTTTCTTCTGTTTCATATCAGAAGTTTTCTTTAGGGGAGTCGGGGTGGTTCCCAGTTCATGTGACTCTATTTTTGAGAGTGAAGTACAAAAATACTCATGGAAAGCTACATAAATAGAATTGGTAGAACTTGTATAGCAAACATACAGCCAGTTAGCTTTTCTTTTGGGAAAATTCAGTGTCAGCATAGATAGGTCTTTTCTTCAGGTGTGTACAGAGAGCCTGTTTTCTCCATTCTAGTACCTAGAATTCTAAAGTGCATAGGAGACGTTACCACTCGAAATACTGACTTTTGCTCAATTCCTCTACTCCTAGTTTTACCTCACCCTGGCCCTCTTCAATGTTTAATGTTAGTTTAAAGGCTCTAGCTTAGTGTTTTATAGTGCTTTTCTCTTGCTTTGTATTGGCAGGAATTGTCTGACTTTCTAGGAAAATAGCAGAGCAGAGAGCCCTGGATCTCTCTAACGCTCTGGTTATCAACTCCTCTTCATCTCTGGCTTGTGAGGTCTCCAGTTCTTAAAACTTTTCAGAGCCCAGTTGAGCACAGAGTTCTCTCCTCTGCTGTAAATTAGTTAGGCCTTTCTCCCATTACTATGTCATTTAATATTCATTTATTCACTTCCTTCTTCACTTTTGATTATTTGGGGTTGTGGAAGCCTTCTAATTTCACTAAAGATGGAATTTAGGTTTTGGTTTCTTTTTGTTGTTTTGAAAAATGATTTTGAGAAGAGACAGAAACCAAACCACCTCTTTCTATATATTTTTTTAAGCCAGAAGCCTCATTTTGTTGTGATAAAAGTCACAATTCATAATGAATATTCAATGACACCAACTTTTATCTGGAGAATAATTTTGCATCAAAATATATTAGAGGAAATATTTGATATTCATGGGGAAATTGACAGAACTAGAATGGTAGCAGAAAACCTATTATACCTCCTTAAGTCTTTGACATATGACTAGGAAAAAATAAGAAGGTTGAAGATCTGAAACGTGTAATTAATTAGTTTGATTTGAAAGGTGTGTTTCAAGTTCTGTACTTCGCAGAGAATAAAAAGGAAAAGAGTACAAAGCGTAGTAATAGATCCAAGAACATATGAGGATGTATGTCATGGGGTGGTTGGTATTTCAAATCAGTGGCTAAAAGGTAGATTATTTAACAAATGGTGTTGGAAAACCTGGCAAATGATCTGGATATAAAGAAAAAGAAACTAATGATTTCCATGTTTTAAGTATTGCTGCCAATTCTTGGCAGAGTATTTGACTACTGGGTTTTTTTTTTTTCCCCAAAGAATCCCTGTTCCCAGGCCTTTAAATGATACCAGAGGCTACTTTTTAGGAATTCCAGACAAAAATCAGCATGAAGACATTTGGCTTCATTTGGCAATTTAAATCGCTGCACTCTTTTGAAAGTCAAGTGCGCTGTGCTTCAGCCTTCTTAGTTTACTGTCCTGCATGCATTTGGTAGCATGAAACTGGATATTGCCTTCTTTCGGCTGAGGAGTTGCAAGGCAGTGATTTCATGAATTGAGAGGATCAGAGAGACCACCCTCACTAAATACGGTGATTCTACAGTCATGCCTTTATAAAGCCCTCTAATTCTGTCTGAGGATTCCCACAGAGCTCCTCCCGCAGCTTTCCCATCACCTTTGAATGTTTATAGATCTGCAAAGAATTTCCAAGTACTCTGACTTCTTTCTGTATACCTTGTCCTTCTACCCAGGTGGAATGTTCAAAATATTTAACTGTTAGTGTCACTGTGTCAAGAGCAGCGGTCAATCGAAATGATGCAGTATCAGTCAGTTGAGGAATGAGGTGCAAACCTGTGCCTAGAAGGTGACCATAAGTCCCTCTAGCAAAAATAAACCCCTACAGTTATCTTAAGAATCCTTCCCCCGACTCCATTGGCTTCAGGTGTTATATTCCCTCCTAATTTTTACCTCCTTTTAAAAAAAATTTTATCCTATTCTTTAGGATATGCTTGAGTTCTTTGGCTAAACTGTGTAAGAATTTTAAAGATTACTGTCAATATCCCCCCAGAGCACAAAGATAGATTTTCTCTTCTCCAGCATGTTCTCCTCCTGATCAATAATTTTCCTGATTTTATTTCCTGTGAAAGTCTTTTGAGCAAGTACATTTTCTGAGTGGAATTTAAGTGGGGACAGATGCAACCACTGGCAGACAAGAAAGTGACATGATTAAAGGCTATAAATTCTGAATGTTTGTGTCCCTCCAGAATTTATATGCTGAAATCTAATCCCTATTGTGATGCCTATAGGTCATGAAGGTGGAGCTTTCATGAATGGGATTGTTCCTTTACAAAAGATGCCTTATCAAGTTTGTTTGCCCCTTCTGCCATGAGAAGACATATAAAAGGTAAGGTATTTGGTTTTAGCTGCCCAAGCATCTTGAGGCACTAAGCATGCCCGGAAAGACTTACTTGTTTTGGGAGTATCTTCCTTTTGCTTTTCATGTAATGGAGCTCCTAGCAAATAGGTCTTTCCCTCTTCTCAGTTACTCAAAATTCTCACACCGTTTGATCTTCCTGTATATTATACACCACAGAGCAGCAAGATCTTCTGTGTTCTAAGGGCTGGAGAGCAAATAAGGTAAAAGGATCCCAAAAGTGACTCAGAAGCAAACACAGAGGAGGTCAATATCTTTTCTACCCACATTTCACTGGCTGAAATTCAATAGCATGTCCTCCTGCCACTGCCAAAAGGTTGGGAAATGAAATGTGCCTTGTTGCTAGAAGGAAGGAATGTGTTTGTGAGCAACTAACCAGTCTCAGCCTCACTTTATTATCCCCATCCAGCAGGGTGTGGTACTTTTATAAACTGTTGACCAATCTGAGATATTTCTTCTTTCTTTGTTAGGTAAAAGGGCATTTTCTTTGGGGTTATGTTTCTCTTTCGGATAGTTGTTCCCAAACCTTAGTATGCACTGGAGTTACCTGGAGGGGCTTGTTAAGATGCAGACTTCTGGTACCACTTCCAGGAGTTCTGGTCCAGTCGATCCAAGTGTACTCAGTGCATCTGTGCTTTTAATAAGCAGCCAAATTGATTTTGACAGAAAGGATCTGCAACTCATGTTAAGAAACACTGCTTTAGAAGTTCAAAGTTGTTAAAACAAACCAGATGAGAATATTCCTTTGTGGATGGGAAAAATAAAAACAAGAGGCTGAACTTTGCTCAAAAGGCTAGAAGTCAAATGGAGAACAGATCTTGTCTTCTACCCTGAAGAAAACAATATGTAAACATGTGTCAGCCTAAAGCAGGGAACACTATGGCCCACTGTTATGTTTATAATTTAATTGTAAATATATTCTCAATTCTGAGACATGTCATTTTGTTTCACATTTTAACATTTCTGATGACTGGATGTATCTTATAACCAGTGGTGCCATAAAATTTTATTCGGCCATATTTTCCCCTCAGAGATGCACAAAATAGTAATGTATCTTAAAACCTTCGCATTTTAGATCCATAAATAGGGTACTTCAACATAGGGAGTGATAGTAACCTGTGTATTTGATTTTACCTTTGTTGTGCTTATTTACTTTAATCAAGAATTCCCAGTGCAGGGGTGGCAAGCTAGCATTCTAATTAGAAAGCCCACCTGCCAAAAAGGCTAGTAAAGCTCTTCAGTTATCTTCATCTTTGATCAAAATCTTTGATCAATACTAATTAGCATCACATATGTTAGAAATAGATTTTCTTTTGTGAAATAATTGGTGTCCAAAAATGTGAACTGGCCAAAATATCTTAGTGAGGCTTCCCAAATTTGCATAAATAGTATACCTTGAATGTCTACCAAGGGCCTCAGTTCATGCCTTTTCAATGCATACATCTGAAATGGCCCATGAATGGCCATCATTTCAAAGGACTCTGGTTGCCAGATGCCAGGTACAGGGTTAGGTAGATTCTGCTTCTGGATTGTTGTGTCTTCACTGAACTCAGGGACAGGATATACAAGCTAGTTTTATGTCTTTTTGTTAATAAGAGGTTTTGCCTAATATACATCTAATATCAGATTTTGGTTGGAGACTTTCACTCACTAGACCCTGAAAACAAGGTTGTAGAATTTAACTGCAACTATTGGAGACTACCATAAGCTACCTAGGATAACTTAATGCTTATACATGACCACCTTATTTTAGAAAAGTTCACAATATGTGGGGACAGATCTATTACCAAGGGTGATAGATATGGGAGGCTCTGCTTGTGCCCATTTCTTTCAACTTCAAATATCAGTGGGCAACATTGCATTCTAGCTGTCTGTAACACCAATGTAAACAGGGCCTTTGAATTCAACTGGTGTGTGTGTGTGTGTGTGTGTGTGTGTGTGTGTGTGTGTGTGTGTAAGAGGGTGGGGCTCTCTGGTTTTAGCAGGGAGTGAACAGAAAGCTCTTAATTACATGCCCTGAATTCAACTGGCATCTGGATTATGTCTATGGAGTTCCCCGAAATCATGAAAACACCACCTAATGTCCTGCTTTAGACCAATGAAGACTAGCTCTGTAGATATGAGTTACATATCTTAGAGATTTTTCATCCCAGGAGTAGAGAGGAACAGTGGGTAGAAAATTAGTTGAGTGGCTGTCTTAGTTACTTTTCTCATCGCTGAGACAAAATACCTGAGGCCCAAAGTTAAAGGAGGAAAGGTTTATTTAGCCACAGTTTGTAGAGCTTTCAGCCATAATCAGCTGGCTCCAAGGCAGGCCTGCATCGCAAAGGAGAAAGAGTTCATGGAGGGTAGAAGGTAGCAAAGCAACAAGGGATAACCACAGCTCTTTCTATCCCCTATATCTTATCCAGGCTACTTAGTGTGGGTAGCACCCACATCCTGAACCCTAGTTCCCTTGATCCTAGCATTGCACCATGAATCAATCCTAATGTCACATATTCTAGATCCAGCTGCCTCTGAGAAAGCCCCACCTATGAATTCATGAGGCTTTAGGGGGACATCTATATACAAACCATAACAGTGGATGAGGGAAGGCAAGACTGCACATGCTCATAATTTAGCTCTGAGGTTTATTGAGTTACAATTTTGGAGAGTGAGGTAGAAGGATGTCTAAGACACATTCTGGTGAAGCAAAACTGTGTGTATGGACTGTCGAAACAATTTGGTTGTTGAGGTGTGTGTGTGTGTGTGTGTATAAAACGAGGGTGGTGGGATGGAGAGGGAGGGGGAGGGAGAGAGAGAGGGCAGAGACAAAGAAAGAGACAGAGATGGAGTCAGAGAGTGGTAGCTTCTAGTTGTGAAAGTTGGAGGGGGTCGTGCTCTCTGATTTGATCAATGCAGCCTTACTAAGAGGTGATACAGTAATAAACCAAACTTCAGATCAAATTCTACCAAATACTCAGAGATTGTTACTAAGAGGATACAGTCACAACCTTTCTGTGGTTTGCTTTTTTTACACACCCCTCCCAATGCTTTACCCGAAAGCTTACCATGCAGTTATGTTCTTAAGACCATTCCTTGGAGTAGGATTCAAAGCAGTAGGTTCCTCCATAATGGAACATCAACTGCTGGACTTAACTGTTTCATATTGTATTTATGCAGTGCAATAGGTCCTATTAACCATTCCTAAGCAGTCATAATTCATTGGTACTACTAAACAAGTCTACTTTAATCGAAACTTATTCTAATCGAAACCCTCACAATGTGGGTTGGTACACTTTGTTTTCATACATAGCATACTGGTCATATGGAAGGATTTTAAAGTAAATCACCACAAACAGAATACAGCAGCTATATGTTGATTATACACAAAATTGGTAACAGTAAACTATTAAGAACAATGTTATAGAAAATTGTTGTTATTTAGTGATGTTCACAATAGGTGGATAGAAACCCAGGAAGGTTACAAGTATACATATATGTAAATGTATATGTGTGTGTGTATATGTATATATTATGTTAGCCTCTGTCCCTATTTGGAAATATTGTCTGCTAAAATTATACAAAAGTTACAAAATGTCTACAGTGGTTTTCTTTGGATTATGTGTGATTTTATTTTTCTTTCTTTCTTTTTGAATTATCAATATTTTCTAAGCTGTCTGATGTGAACTTGTGTTAATGAGAAAGAAAAGTTAATTTATTGAAGGGAAAGGAGCACTGATGACCTTCATTCCTCTTTTCAGTAGCCTACCTACATTTAAAAAGCATTTGGGGCCGGTGATACAGCTCAGCGGCATAAGTGCCTGCCTGGCAAGTGCAAGGTCATAAGTTTGACTCCCGATACCCGCATATTAAAAAAAAAAAGCATTTAATATGTAATACCTTCTTTTAAAAATTTTTAGCAGTTTTATTCAGGTATAATTTATATAGCATAAAATATGTTCATATAAGTCAATGGATTTTAGTAAACTCATGAGTTTGTGCAACCTTCACCGTAATTCAGACATAAAATATTTACATCACCTGAAAATGTTTCCTCATGACAATCTGTAGTAAATCTCTACTCCTACTTCAGACCAGGTAACCACTGATTTTCACTCTATATAGATTTGCCTTTTCTTGATATTTCCTGTAAATAGAGTCATATGATAGGTGGTCTTCTGTACTTGATGTCTTCCATTTCCTGTCTTAGTCCATTTTGTGTTGGTATATATAACAAAACATCTAGTGTTGAGCAATATATAGAAAAAGAGGTTTATTTCGATTCATAATCTTCGTGGCTGGAAAGCACAAACAGCATGCACCAGTGTTCTGGTAAAGCCCCTTGGCTGTGATTCAATATGGCAGATGGCATCACATGGTGAGAGCTCACACAAGATGCACAAGTAGTCTGGCATAAAGAGGTCACATGGGGAAAGAAGAACAAAGAGAGCGATCCAGAAAACTGAACTTGCTTCATAACAACGCACTCTTGGTGTAACCTATTCAACCCTATGAGACCTAGAACCAAGTCCCACAAGAAAATCATTATTGCTCTTAAAGCCCTAATCACCCTCCTTAAAGGCCCCATCACATCAACATTGGGAAATTGCACCTCGACATGAGTTTTGGCTCATACAAACTACACTCAAACTGTACTGTTTACCACAGTGATTTTGAGATTCAAACATGTAATCTGTGTCAATAATGTGTTCCTTTTTATTGTCAAATAGTATTCCAGTATGTGAAAATATCAGATTTTGTTTCTCCATTCACCAGTTTATGGACATTTGTCTTGTTTCCACTTTTTGGCTATTAGAAATAATGCTGATAAGAATATATACCTACAAGCTTTTATGTGAACACAACTTTTAATTTCTCTTAGGTGGCTAGGTGGGAGTGCAGTTGGTGGGTCTTTCATTTAGTTTGTATTTAACTTTTAAGAATCTGCTAAACTGTTTCCAAGGAATGGAAGAGTATACAGTCCAATAAGCATATGCTTTAGGGTTTCAATTTCTCTACAGCCTCCTTAACACTTGGCTTGATCAGTCTTTTGGAGTTTGAATATTTTAGGGTGTATGTATCTGTTTCACACAAACAATTGTCACATCTTCCTTACTGGTGTCCCAGTGGCTCTTCTCCTTTCTTCTCCCACCATAAATTCTCCATACACAGAAGCCACAGGAATCCTTTGAAAACATCATTTATCTTGTTCTCAACCTTCCACTGATCTCCTGTGATCCAACAGCAAAAGTCCTCAAGGTCTGTTAACTCTAGCTTTGGCTCCTCCATGAACCGCCCTGCTCACGGCACTGTGAGCACATGGGCCTGTGTTTTTGTGTTTTTGCATATTAGGGTCCTGGTACTTGCTGTTTCTTTTCCTAGTCTCTGCATATCATATGGCCTCCTCCTTTACTTCAATCAGGTTTTCACACTAACTTCACTTTTCACAGTACTTTTTCTGATCATTCCTTTTTAATAGGCACTAGCCCCATTATATACTATTTCACATCTACTTTATTTTCCATCCTGGTTCCCATTATTAACTGAGTGAGTGTCATGTTATTTCTTTCTAAAAATCTGTTTATTTTCTCCCAGTCCTTTCCAGTGATAGCACAGGCACTGTCTCTTTTTGTCTCCTTTATCTTCAGCATGTAGGACAGTGTTTGGAACTAGGAAGTTTCATATTTATCTTTTTAAAAACATTTAAAATTTTTGAGGCTCCTCAATAATTTCTTCTACGAACTACTGGCTCTCATTGTTTATTTTGTATATTTAAAATGATGTCCCTGTCTTTATTTAATGAAGAATTTAACTTTCTGATTATATGTGCAATAATAATAAAGTATAAATCCAGTGTCCTGACATTCTGACCTCCTTTTTCTGTCACTACTTATGAAATCTCCCTTAACATCACTTTAGCCTCTTCCATCTTGACTGAAGTCATCAACAGGGCAGTGCTGAATTCCAGGCCTCTCCCTTGGTATCTAATCTCAAACACAGCATCTGTGCCCTGCAGTAAGAGATAGAAAACTCCCAGGAGGGTTGCTAAATTGGGAGACAAGCTTCATTATTATGCATACCCAGTAAATCTTAGGCATGACTTATGAGACTTCTTTTAGGATGATTAAAAGAAAGAAAGAAACTAATGAGAAGATCACACACTTCATATGTAGCAAACATTTCAGGCAGTTTTCTTCTAAGATGCTTTAAAGGAAACCCCAAGAGGGATGAAATATGTCTCCACAAACTAATACCTCAAGTCAGAAAATGCAAGAGGCCATATATCTTAAAGAAGAATGTGAGCTGTCCAGTAGAGGTGAAACAGAGAGAGAAATGGTGGTGTTTGTGTGTGTGTGTGTGTGTGTGTGTGTGTGTGTTGGATAGAAAGCTGTGTAATAATGAAATTAAAGGTAGGTAGTGGCCAGATGGTGAAGCACCTCTACAAATTTAAACACTTCTTGAGGGCAATGGAGAATGATTGAGAGGTTTTAAATGAAGACCTGACTTTATGAGGCTGGCAGTTTGGAAGCATCTTTCCAGTTGCAGTATGGAGAAGGATGTGCCAAAGACACCAAGACCGACCAGGCTACTCTAGTAATTCAGGAGGGATGTAACCATGGCAATGTGAAGTGAAAGAGAGTAGCATCTTGTTCTACCTTGTAGAAATGGAAAAAAGGTAGAAGATTATAGCTTTAGTGATTTCCACAAACCCCAAGAATGTTCCCAGCAAGACTAAGGTCCACTCTCTACAGATATAAATGGGCTATGTCTTCTCTAACTCCTGACCATATGGACAGACTGTTGTGGCACCATAAGGAAATGACCTATTAGGGGAGTTTTCCAGCTTGGGAAAGGAAATTCATGTACATAAACTTACTGAAAGCAATTCCTGCTCTCATCGGCTTTCCTCAACCAGAGTAACAAGGGCAGTGAGCCAAGGATAGATGCAAGCCAAGAGAATCCTTTATGACTCTGCCAAGCGGGGCAGTAGATCAACCCGGAAATAATGAAATGCAAGTACAGACAGGTCACATGTGATGTCAGAAGCCTGGCCACAAGCTTACCACAGCACATCCTCCAGAAGTACCATGCCAGCCCATTTTTCTCCAGGGCCAGGCAAAAGACCTTGCATGGACCTCTTTGGAGCTATGGCTTCCTGTAGACCAGTATTTCCTGACATATGCCTCCTGGAATACTTTGTCCCAAACCCATACAGTGGAGACTACAGAGTTTGTTTTTTTCCTTTTAAAAGCAGAACTCCTTACCAGACAGCAGCCTTGAGTGATGATTCTCCATCTGCCGACTCCTCTCCTCAAACTCAAATAGATCCATTCTCCACCCTTCTTTCTGCTCTGTGTCCTTTTCACCTTAGGCTTTCTTCCCAGATAGGTTTTGGTTGGCTTTAGCCAATGAAAATATTGGCCGCAGGTTGGAAAATAGAGAAGGAAGTGGTCAGGCTGTGCTTTCTTTTCTCCCTTTTAGCTTTGGCATTTCATTTTTGGCTTCCCTGCATCATGGTTGCTTCCTTGAATGATGCCTATACCACTGTTCCAACTCCAGTGGGTTTCCAAGAACACCCTTTCTTCCTTCTATTGCATTGGCCCTAGGAAGTAATAGCCTGCCACTGTTGCTTGTTTCTGGGCAACTGATCTTCCTTTGTTTGTTCCCTGAGTCCAACCTACCCCTCAGCAGTGGTCTCTTCATTTAACTGTTGAATTTTGTTTCCTGCTGGGACTGTGATGGACAGAACACAATTCCAGTAGATCCTGTCTATCAACTGCATAAATCATGGTGCTTCACACTATGTTGAACATGAGTCACAAGGAAATTATGGGGCAGCACTCTAAGTCATGCTGAAATTCACATTTTCTATAGTTGCTTGTCTATAAAGGCTTGTTTTATTTCTTTAATAATAAATGTGCACACATTTTGTGATTATATAGAAGCTTTACATCTTTCCAAAGCTAACAGGACTGGCCTCAGTGTCATTTTCTTAATTTCCTTTCAAATCTCAAGTCAAGTCTTTAATATCATCATAAGTCATGTTCTTATTCTTTTCTACCATGTCTCCAAAAGTTTAACAATCATGGTCAAGATGCAATTTTTGCCTATGGTAGGGTGGAGCTTTAATTTTAGATGACATGACAGGTAGCACCTTAATCTGTGCTGCTCAGATAATACTTCCAAAGATAACTTAAATCCTAACTAGGTATCCCCTGCTTGAACAAATGAGGAAGCTGTCTGTTTCACTCCTGCGTGAACACTAGAATATATTCTGTTTTCTAGTTTCTACAAGAAATCTGATAAACCCTAACATTTCAGGAGTTCTACAGACTAGGGAATCATAGAAAGGAGTACAGTTTCCCACTCTTGTGGAGATAAGCAAACACTCTTTACATGCTAACCATGAATTTTCACATCATTTGTTTCTAATCACATTACAGACAGGTTAAAGACACAATGAGAACACCGATTGCCCAACCTTCTATAAAGTGTGTACTCTTTCCTCCAGACTGTACTCTGTCACGTAGAAGCTAGCAATACCCTGCCTGAGAAGCCTACAGACAAAGAATAATACCAGGCCTACTAGCAAGCTTGAGCTCCAGACTGCGTTAGTAACAGCCACACCTTCTTCCATTTCTTTCTTCAGGGAACATCCTGAAGACCTTCTCCAAATGATTTTAAGGGCTTGTTCAAGACTTAATTTGCACCAGGAATCTTTACTAGCTGATTCCACTGTGCAGTGGTTCTGCCTTTGTCTGGAACCCCTCAGCATTCTGCGATACCATATCACATTACTTGACTAGGACTTAGGTCTCATGTCCCTGATTTTTTTAACCACGAATTAAGTTTAGTTGTGCAATGTCAATGTATTTTCCTTTTCTTTCTGTCCACTTTTATCTCCAATTATAAAGTCAATATAGTACAAATTATAGGCCTGTGTAGTTACCTGATAATGCTTATGTATCTAAAAGATATGAGAGATATACATAGATAGATAGATAGATGTTAGATATTTTAGTCAGAAGGGTAAAATGAATTCTTAGAAAGAAATGCAATATATGTGTTTTCAGTTACCTGAAACAAGATTGGCTTAGACGATAAAGTTGCATTTAACATTCAGAATCTCACTGCGAATCAGATTAAAATGATACTTTGATAAGTGTCTGCAATGATACATATTTTAAATTAATAATTTATTATTTTTATTATATTATTTGCTGTTGCAACATGTGTCTTCTCTACCACATTTTAATTTAGTTTGTGTTATATAACTTGTTGTCTTTTTTTGTACTCATCACAAAATATAGCATAATGATTTGTACATAATAGATACAAGACCTGTGTTGAGTCAATGAATAACAAATGATTATATTACTGTGATCCAATTCGTTGCCATATCTCTACTATTCTCCTATGAGATTAATAAAATATGGAGCTTCTTTCCCCCCATCCATTCATCTTCCCTCATACCTTTGGAAATTTACCCGGAGTAGGTTAGTTTTTCTTTTCTTTTCTAAGCTTCTATTATTCAAAAATTACAGTCACAGACCTTCTCTTATAGCAACAGAAAATGGACACACTATGATAGGGTTGGATATGCAAGTGTTGGGATAGAAGTTTGGTAAAAAGCTAAATTTCTTTTAATAAAGAGAAGGTTTTTTTCCCCACCTTTGGAGAAAAAGTATGAAATGCAGAAGCAGGCTGAACTTTATAGGAAAAAAGAAAAAGAGAAAGGCAATGTAAATACTGGAGATAAAGATTCATGTTGGTGTTATCTGACTGAGATCTAATAGAACTGAAATAGCTAACAGGGATCTTAAAGTTCTGTGTTGTGGTAGGAATTACACAAAATTCTCATCTACATAATCTTCAAGAATGCCTTCCTTGTTCAGTAAAGACTGTGATCATAAATTATTCTATAAATATTGAGAAAAAAGTTCTGATTCTTATCTTACTCAAACTGGTGAAGAGCAAAGACAATGTTCAAGGTTAAAAAATACTTGGGAATAGAAAATGGTATGTCCCTAAGAATTAATATAAATTTGTGGGGTGCACCCCAGAGTCCCATACTTTACAAAATTGAAGAAATAGGAATAAATCACAAAAGAGGAACCTTTCTGACACTAGCGATATTCTTAACTCAGAAATATACTTAATGACACGGTATCGTCTACAAAATTCTTCAAGCCAAAAATTTGAGAATCATCTCTTCATTGATGCATTCATTACAGATCCTAATATATACCAAGAAATATATGTGTGAAACAGTGTTAGTAGGAGATTGGACAATGGGTACCAAAATACAGTTACATACATGACTAAGTTTTAATACTGTAGAGGACACTAGCATAACTACAGTTTACAACAGTTTCTTATATATTTTATAAAGGACTAGAAGACAGGAGTTTGAAAATTCACAAGACAAAGAAATAATGTATTTAAGGATGTAGAAATCCTAACTACCCTGATTTGATCATTACACATTGAATGTATGCATTGAATGAAAACACCGTTCCCCATACATAGGTCAAATTATGATAAGCCAGTAATAAATTTTCATTGAATGAATGAATCCTTGGTTCCTCCCTTTGCCTGATCTTTCTCATCCAAACTACCTAAATTCTGTTGTTCTAACTTCTTTATGTCTCCCAAACCTATTCTCCTTTCTCTGTCTCCACCTCTTCCACCTTAATTCTAGGCTAACAACATCTTCCCCTTGGATAAATGGAGTAATTTCCCATCTAGTCTCCCTGACTCCAGCCACTCCACCTATTCCTTCCAATACATCCTCCAAACATGTAAATCTGCTTAAGTCACTTTCTTGCTCAAAACTCTTTACTGGTTCTGCATTGTTCTTAAACTTCTTAAAATGGCCCATAATAAGGTCATTCTTCAGCTGGCATGATTTAACCTTTACAGACTTAATGCCTGCCACTGTAAACCTCACCTAGTGTGGTCCAGAAACACAGGGCAAATGTCCAGCCACACCAGATGCCATCTTACTTCTGGATCTCAATTACTCTGTGCTTTTCTTATCCTTTTGAATAAAATATTCTCTGTTCTCTCTTGCCTTAGTACTTTCTTCCTCTCATCATTCCCTAATGAACTCTTACCTATGCAGGTCTCAGATAGATGCTACTTTATCTGTGAAGTAGTTCCTGACTCCCCTAAAGTTCTGTTTATCTCTCTTCCAGCCTGCACTGCATCTTATATTCATCTTACTAATGCACCTTTCATCCTATTCTGGATTCTTTGGTTTACTTGTTTTTGTCATTTAGTAAATTCCTACAGACAAGCTCTGTTAAGGCTTGGCTCTGTCTCTGCATCAGTCATGGTCTAGTCAGACAGAAAACTAACACCAGTCATTTCAGTAGAAGGAAGGGATAAAAGGAGTTGTGTAAATATGAATTGAGGGATTGAAAAGTAAAACTGACAACACTTTGGTGGTAATGGGCATAGAGACAACTGGAATCAAATGCTCTCCCTGTAGCTGGAGAGTGAAGAATAAAAGTTGGAGGTACTGGAATCTCACAGAGTCCTGCCAAGCTGGGACCAGCTCATGCAAGGAGAGGATGTTGCCTGGCTGATGCTCACACCTCAGCAGCTTAGAGAGTCCTGTGGAGCTTAGAGGAGGGGACCTGCAGCTATGGGGATGCTGGCTGACTGGAGCTGTTATCTCTTGGTTTGAGGCAGGAAGGACAGAAGTGGGGAGCTGGATAAAGTTGGTTTGGGAATGTGTGTAAAAACTGGAATGAATTGCTGCTGTTGGATGAAGACCATTGTTGAGGCTATGTTGACAGATGTAGTAGCAAACAGAGCAACTCATGTTTCATTTCCTTATTCCAGGCTCCCCCTAATACTGCCTATTAGCAGAGCCTCATGGAGAATCTGTGCTAGAGTTGGCTTTGTTTAGTTCTAGACCTATGTTCACAAAGGGTGGATTTGGAGATGAGAGATGATAATTTAAGACAACACAATCAAGTTTGTTGTGGATGGGAGCTACTGAGTATTCAGGAAATATTTATAAAATGAGTGAATCCATTGAAAATGAGCGACTCCATTGAAAATGAGCATCTAAATCTCTGTCTCAGAAACTGACCAAGATGACCAAGGAGATGTATCACTGAAGGGAAAACTCTAAATTCTCCTCAGGGCAAAATAAGGGAGTGATACCAGTGATATTTTTGGTATCAACCAACCAATATGCATGGTTACTTCTGTATAAAACCAGTCCTTGCCAAACTCAAGAAAGATAGGAGAAAGTCACAGATAACTCCCCTGCTTGGGAAAGCTGTGGAGCCTTGTGAGAAATAGATGAGGAACTTCTGATAAATCCAGGTGGTATCCTTGGCATAGAGCTGTGGGGAGGTTATGAGGCCACTGTCTGTTTCATTGTGTCAGCAGCACCCTTACACCATGGTGCTCAGTTGCCAAGGAAGATCATAGTAGAGCTTTTTTCTAACATAGCCCTGGCTTGCAGTGGTGTATATGGATGACGAGTGAGGGAGGAAGCAGACCAACTTCCTTTATATGTTGGGCATAGTCTGAAGAAGAGGAAACCAGGAGATCTTTGAGAATTACTCTGTTGGCTGAAATTTATTCACCTTGAACTAAGAAGAAAGCCTATAGAAGTCAGAGCTTTTAGCTAAAGTAACTGGATCACTTCACATTCAAATAGTGTTTTCAGAGTCAATAATAGCTCCCAAGAAAGAATAAAGGAGACAAAGCTCTATGGTATAAACATAGTGGACCTCAGCCAAACAAAGTTTATGGAGAAATTTTGTTCTTAGGGCTTCAGTTTAAATGAACACACAAAAATAAAGTACAAAAGTGAGTTCTCTTTCCATGAAAGTGAGACTGCCGTGGCCTCAGTTCTGCTCTCCACCTCTTTTATGACACTTAATAACCAACCTGGTGACCTGGACCAAAAGGACCCAGGTAATAGAAAGTGGTCCATGGGAGTATTTACCATTCAGTTTGGTGGAAATGATTATCTGCATTGATTTCAATAAAGTGAAGGAATAGAAAATGTAGCAAACAAAAATGACATGTAACTTACTTTAATATGTAAAATACTAAAGAAGGAAATAAAATAAAATAAAATAGTTATACACACAATAAATAAGGAATCCTGAATCCTTACCATAAGGAACCCCCCAAAATACTTACATTATACCTATCCAGAATTATCATAAAGAAGACTCAGTGAAAATAAAATGACGTGATAATATGTTAAGAGAAAATTATTTTAGAATATTTAAAGAAAAAGATATGAGAAAAATAATTTAACTTCAGTGTTTATAATGGGAATTAGAAGAAAGAAAATAATCAAAGCTGCAAAAATTGAATTATATGATGTGAATAGTTGTGACAAAAATCGTGCATAAGGCAGAGAAAGAGGACAAAGAGACATAATCAGAAATTGACTGAGATGAAGTATGAAGAATATAAGTTTAATAATATATATAATAAGCATCCCAAAGAAGGGGGAAAAATGAATGCAACAAAAATATTTTCAAAGATGTATGAATAGAAAAACTTAGAATTTGGGGAAGATCAGATATTATGTACACATCAAAAGAATTCACTGATTTTAACACAAAATTAACAAAAAGAAATAAACTAACCACATGTTATATTTTCTTTATCTAGTCATATATATTCTAGTCATGTACTATAGTTTTGTGCTACCATCTTCATCCGCTAATCACATTCTCATGGTGAACTATTTCATAAATAAAGAATCATACCATCATTTAGACAGAATGAACAGTGACCTACAAAGAAAAAGAACTTGGGCCAGCTTCAGATTTTTCTTTAATGTTAAATGCCAGAAAATAATAAATGTTTAGAACATTTTGAGAGGAAAAAGTTGAGACACAGAATGCCCTTCCCTATAAAACTGCTATTTTCAAGTGAAGGAAGAACTTACATACCAATTTAGGAAGTATATGACCCCTGTACTTATCTTTAAAAATCTAGTCAGGAAGGAATAAGCTGAGGAGAGAGTAATTAAGTTGCAAAACTGATAAATAGAGTAGCGATGAGATAAAGAACTTGTCAATGAGAACTTTCCTTAGTCCATTCAGGCTATTATAACAAAATACCTTAGACTGTGTGGGTTTTAAAGCTTAGAAATTTTTAAATCACTGCATATTAATTATATAGAACGATAAGTTTTGTGGTGGCATATTTATGCATGCACATATCACATTTTGATCTTATCACCATTAGCCTCTATTATAAATTTATTTCCACAGTTTCAAAGTTGAGAAGTTCAAGATCAGTAGATTCAGTGACTAGCGAGGGCCACTTTCCTGGATCATACCTGGTGCCTTGCAGCAGTGTCCTTACAAGGTGAAAGGGGCAGAATTCTGGCCTCTTTAGTTCCTTACAAGGACATTGATCCCATCATAGGGACTCGATCTTCATGACCTACTCTTCTCCCCAAAGCCCTGGCTCCTAAAATCATCACAATGGGGATTCAACACTTGAATTTGAAGACACAAGCATTAGCTCATGGAAAGACTGAATTCATCTGTGTATAGAATCATGCCTAAACAATCATGGTAAATATGGTTACAAAAACTATGCAAATAATGAAATTAATGAAAAAATAGGGACTATAAAAGTAATAATAATAATAATCATAGAAAAAGATAGTTTTATAAAGACCATGGGAGGCAAGCAGGACAGAGAAAGGAGGCTGGGGAGGTAGCAAGGAAAGATGCTACATTTCTCTCCTGGCAAGAAGGACTCAAGGGAAACTATTGCATTATTAAGGAGGAAACTTCTGGAAATTTTGACTTTAAGTGTATTATTTAAGAATTTAGAAGTGACTACTGAGAGAACTAAAACAGATAGCATGTTTTCCACATGACCAAAGGATAATAAATTAAACATGACACAGAAGATAACTAAGGAAGTGCTTTGCCAGCTAGAATGTGTACGCAAATCATCTAGAAGCTTCTTCAAGTGCAGGCTCAATTTCACTGTTTATAGGGCAAGACCTGAGACTGCATTGCTAACCAGCTATGAGGTGATGCTGTTGCTAGCCTATGACCACACTTGTAGAACAACATGATGACAGAAATGGAAACACATATCCCTTGGTTCTGCAGACTCTGCTTATAGGAGGTTCCAGTACACTGGGCTTCTCACTGTATTCAAATCTGTGGCTTCCTAGCTTTAGACCATTCGCCTCACAGAGTGTCCTATCAGGAATTCCCTCCCCTTCTCCTTCACTGTCAACATCCTACCGAACACCTAAGATCTCCTGAAGTCACACTTCCTTCATAAGGGGCCTCCCTGACTACCTAGGAGAATGAATTACTCCTTTCACTTGACCCTTGCTTTATGGAATTACCTACATTCTATCATATCCCAAGCTGTCTGTCTACATGTCATAGTTCCCTTACAGGAACATAAGGATCTCCAGGTAGGGCTCCTGTTCTATTTGACATTTTTTATTCATAACACAAAACACAGGTCCTTGTTTGTATTCAGTGCCCAGTGTCTTCAGTTGAACTAAGTTAACTGAGAAACAAACACAGCTATCAGCCAGAGGAGAACCCTATGGAAGCAGGAAAACATGAAAGTCAAGAAAGACCTTTCCCTGCAGTTTGATCTATGGTTTTCTATGGGGTTTCTGAGCAGCAGTGAGGAGACTTGACTAATGAAGGTGGTAAATCTATAGCCAACTGATAAGCCCAGGCCGTTTGCCCTGTGCGCCAACTAAAATCATTCAATAAGCAGAATGGGGTACAGGGTTCTGTTGCTTACCTGTATTCTTCATCTTTAAACCATTTGTTTGACTTGATATATGTACTCAATAAATCTCAGTCCACAAAGAATTAATTTTCTTAAAATTCATAAAGAATTTCTTCCATTCCCTTAATAACACATTTTCATTTTTCTTTGTCCAGGTTCTGGGACAAATCTAAGACTATATTTTAAAAAGAGTTGAAAGATGAAAACATTTGTAAAAGTCACTCAAATGAATTCAAAGTTTATTTTAATTACATTCAATCAGACTTCAATGGGAAGAATGCTATTATAGATGACAGGAAAATGCCACTCAACTTTTATTTTCTGCCTTTTCTTAACTAGGAAAGCATTACCAGGTGTGGTGGCACACTCTGGTAATTCCGGAATTTGGGAGATGGAGACCGGAGGATTGCTGTGAGTTCAAGGCCTGCTTAGGCTACATAGTGAGTTCAAGGCCACCCCAGACTACATACCAAGACCGTACCTCAATAACACAAAACAAAACAAAACAAAAAAAGGAAAACTATTTTTTAGTAAGGAAGACTAGACAAAGCATGGAATCTCAGGTAGAAAGAAATCTCAGAGAACTTATTTTTTCCTTTATTTTAAAAAAATTATGAGTATGTTCTTGTGACTATATAATGAATATATTCATTGTGTGGTATTGGTACTTATGCATACTGCATCTTCATCCTTTTTATTTTTATCCCTTCCCCTCACTTCCCTACCATCTACCTTCCCCAATCTCTGCAAGATCCCCTTCTCATCTTCACAAAGTTTATCTCCTGTTTCTTATCATCCTTCTTTTATTTTGCTCAATAATTATTTGTATTTTTAATTTCTCATGTAAGAGAAATCATGTGACATTTAACTTTTTGTGTCTGATTTATTTCACTTAGAATTATCGACTCCAGGCACATCAGTTTTCATACAAATGACTCAAATTTATCTTTCTTTGTGGCAGAGTAGTACTCTCTGTATATATGCATACCATATTTTCTTTATCCATTCATCTGCTGATGGGAAGACAGGCTGCTTCCATAGTTTTCCTATTATGAATTGTGCCATTATGAATATGTGTATGTGTATATCACTGTAATGTGATGTCTTTAACTGTTTCATGAAGATATCCAGAACAGGTATAGTTCAGTCAAGTGGAATTTCTATTTTTAGTTTTTTTTGAGATATCTCCATACCGTTTTCCATAATTGTTGTACTAGTTTAGATCCCCCATCAACAATATAGAAGAGTTCTTTTTCTCTATAACCTGCCAGCATATATTGTTTCTTGAGTTCTTGATGATGGCCATTCTTTCTAGAGTAAGATGGAACCTCAGTGTTGCCTTGATTTGCATTTCTGTAATGGTCAAGATGCTGATCACATTTTCATGTACCTGCTGTCCATTTATACTTCTTCTTTGTGAAATGTCTGTTCTTAAGGAATCCAAGAGACTTGGGCTTCACAAACTGTGGTCTCAAAAACTACAGAGCTATACAGATGAGACTGAAAGCTCAATGTTTTCCCAGAAAAAGATGGGAACACTGCAGTAGAAAACTCAGAAGGGTCAAATACTGGCTCAATTTTTAACTGAAGAAATAGAGATAGGCTCAATATTTACTACATTAAAATTATATTTATTACATTAAAATTGTGAGATTTTTGTAAAGAAACTGGAGCTCACTAGGAATCAGAATAGGATCAATTAGAGTCATGCAGAACAAACCTCAATTTCCTGTGAACAGTGTCACTAATCTGAGACATCAGTTAATTGAAAGATCAAATATATATTATCTCAACAAGACATGTAGGATAGATTTTATTATGTGGTTTTGGTCCTGATAATCAATGCATTGTTAGTTAATAGAGCAACATCAAAATAGAAATCTCTAGGAACTTGACACAGTGCTGTTTTAAAAGATTTTTTTTGTTGAACACACATAAATGGTGTATTAGGGGAAAGCATTATATGGGTGCATCCCTGCTTCATTCCTTAGCTTTGCCTTCATATTATCAAGTCATTCTTCAGTTCTCACATTGATTCTCTGGCTGTGTCCTTCCCCATGACTCCTAAGGCCCTGTCCATATGCTTTCATTATGTTATGCAATGTCTACAGAACTTGGATTTTGCAAAACTTCTCCAATTTTTAAGTCTCCTTTTCTTTATGAAATATCTTCAGTTGGATCTTAAAAATCTTTTCCTGGGCCGGTGAGATGGCTCAGCGGCGTAAGCGCCTGCCTTGCAAGCGCGAGGGCCCGAGTTCAACTCCCGGATCCCACATACGGAAAAGGGGCCGGTGATATCGCTCAGCGGCACGGGTGCCTGTTGGCGCGCGAGGTCCTGAGGTCGACCCCCTGGTACCCACAAAAAAAAAAAAAAAAAAATCTTTTCCTCACATGGAGAAGGATGAGCAGTGGTTCTGATTTGCTCAGGATTGGTGGTGTTCCTCAGAATATGAGATATTCAGTGAAAAAAAATGGTATAGATTAGCACAAGTTAATCACCCTGATATGAATAATTCTTTTTTCTTACCCTAAGAGCTGTACTGAGGAAGGCTCAGTACCAAGAAGGCTGGATGGGGACACCTTTTGATATATCATGGACTATAGGATGAATCTGGTTCAAGTGTGAGGTGTCCTGAAATAAGATATTCCCCCCTGAGCCTGTGAGATAGCTCAGCGGAATAAGCACCTGCCTGGCAAGCACGAGGTCCTGAGTTTGACTCCTGGTACCCACATAAAGGAAAAAAAGGGCCGGTGATATCATTCAGTGGCACAAACGCTTGCTGGCAAGCACGAGGTCCTGAGGTCGACTCCCGCTACCAACATTTAAAAAAAAAAAAAAAAGGTATCCCCTCCTCTTTAAAGTATATGCCCTTGAGTTGAATTAGAGTTAAAAGTACTAATAAATGATACTAAAAATTGGTGCTAGGTGGTTGTGGTAAACCTTCCATTTTTTGTCATGCTAGTCTAAGGCAAAGACAATTTAAGAAGTCCAGCTGAATTAGTGGATTCATAAAGTTGAAAGCTTTACTTTACGATTTCTAAGGGGAAGTCAGTTTTCCCAAATCAGGACTCATTACAATAGTATCTCATAAAGAGAATAGAAGAACTTCTCATTGGTGGCTGATATCCTGGAAAACTTAAGTCCCTATCTACTAGTAAGCTTTTAAAAGTTCAAGTTCTCCTTCTGAGAAGAATTTATGCTGGCACCGTGGCCAAGACAGGAGTTTTGAGAAGTGGGGTTGGGAGCAAGAGACAGAGCTGAGAAAGTAAAACTCTGCCTGAGAATCATGGAGATGTAGTAAAATGTGAGTCCTCTGTAGGCACAATCAGGAAGGAGGCAGAGGACAGCCCTGGAGAAACCATCGAAGAGGACTCAGGGCAGAGGCAGGATGTGAAAAGAGCTTCAGGAAGGCAGGTGAGTGGGGTGTGGCCAAGGTGCCCATGCCTGCACCTTCAAAGCCAAGAACAGGTCCTAATATCATAGCCCACCCAGGCTACCTCCCTAAGTAAAACACCATAAAGAGGGCTAATAGAAGCACCTAGCACACTGAGCAGCAACCTGAGGGTGGGTGTCAGGCTGTAGTTTTAACACATGTCTTTCTCAAAAACTGTCTTTGAGGGTTGTCCCAAACACTGATCTAAGAACCAGTTAATCTGAATATGGTACATAGGGAGAAATGTGTGGTCTTAGTGTTTTGGGTGCTCATGCATAATACGGATTACTAAACATTAAGAAGAGAGGCAAGAAGATTGTATAGGGCAAATATCAGTACTGCTTAACTCTACTAACCAAAGAATGTTTTGAAGACAGTCTCCTACTTGACAACTTCTTAAAATATGAACTAAGTTTTAGATGCACAGGTGGCCTAATTTTGCAAAGACATTCCTCGTGAAATGCAAAATAAAATAATAAGGAGACAGGATGATACAAGGCTTGAGAGTTTCTATAAAGTTTTCTTTCTATAACATTTGAAGCCCATAGCAAAATGTTAATATCTGTTAAATATCAGCAATGAGTGCATGGATGTATGTTGTATTATTTCCTGTAGTCTTCTCTGTGTTTGAAATACCTTATAATAAACTATTTTTGAAAGTTGAAAACAAAAACTGCATACCCATGGAGTTATTCTTGACAGTTGAAATCTGAAGGATCAGGTAATGGTCACAGATGGTAACCACCTCCTCCTTCCTATTCAGAGTTTGAAATGTTTTTTGTGCCAGCTGTCAGAAAATGAACTGTGTAACTCTTGCAAAGATTGGGATAAATTGGCAGGTCTTATCTTTGTCAACCTCAGGGTTTACTTGGTTGATATGATACATATTTTTTCTTGTTTTGACTTCATTTGTGAAAAGCTTGATGTAACTTATCTTCACATGCACAGTACTTGCCAATGAGAATTTGGCAAGGCTGGATACATGGTCTTGTCTTATGATTGTACAAACTTTGTGTATACCACAGAACTTACTATTTTTTGGGAACTGAATGTTAGGTTAAGTAGCAAGTCTGATTATATTTTTATGGGGATCACTGAGAAACAAAGGGATTGTTTCTTTATATGACAAATATAATTTTCATGTATGACAAATATATTGTACATCAAGTGTATGAGGCACGAACAAAATATCCAGTAAATGTTTAAATTTTTTAAAATTTCTTATAGTAAAGGACACATTGCCATTATTTCCCCCTCAAAGTACTCCTCCTCACTTTATGAGAATCTTTATGAGGTATCATCAAACATATGTTAAATACTCCTGCCAAGTGCCATCCAACAGAAAGACAGGCTCATAAAAACATTACATGTCTGCATGCACCTTTTTTGCTGGACTTCACACCATGCAACTTCTATAACTTCCCCAAAGTCAAACTGACCATGAAAGGTAAACATTTGGAATCAATTCAGGACGTAGAAGCAGTCACAATGGCACAAGTAAAGACACTCATGAAAGAAGACTTCCAGAACTGCTTCAGAAAGTGGCAAGAACATTGGGTGAGTGTGTTTAAAATAAGGGAGAGTCTTTTGAGGGGGACTAATGGCAATGTCTTTTGCTGTAATAAATTTTTAAAACTTTAAATGTCCACCATATCTTTCAATCCCACCTTGTAGAATTTGACACAACTTCGTAAGTGAAACAACAAGATGAAAGCTAAGCCAGATATCGCAAAAAGATAGGTCTGGCAAGGTCAAATTCTCAAGGTGTGAATCTTGAAAATAAGACTAAAGAAGATGTGTCATTAGGAGTAACTTTGGCTGCAAGTAACAGAATGTCTGTTTTGCACAGGCTTAAACACAAAGATGTTTAAACATCTCACAGAGCACAGAATTTTAGGAGGGCAGCCCAGTTACTGGTTCAGCTGTTCAGCCATCTCCACTAAGCTCAGATTCCTTCCCTGCTACTGCTTTGCCAACCTCAACAAAGAAATTTGGCATTTTTGTAGTTGTAAGATGTTGACGCAACTTTGAGCATCATGGCTGCTTTTAAATCAGGAGCCAGGAGCTGGGAGGGATGACAAGAAATACAGTGACAGAACAAAATAAAAAGACTCTTTCCACCAGTAGTTCTCTTAGCAGCAAAGAAATAACTTGTGTAGAACCTTCCAAATAGAGTTGATTCAAGATTACTTGCTTGGATTTGGTACACACACATTACAACTCCTGTTTTAGAGAAAAAAAAGCATGGAAGAAGAGCTATTAAATAGGCAATGGAGATAGTCTTTCATAGTGGTATCTAGGATCCTCACTTTAAGAACTATAAACTAAATAAACTGCCTTTCACATTGTATAGGCCAGGCTGTTTTCTGACAAGAGAATGATAATGGCCCTCTGCAGCTGACTTTTCAAAATGTATGGTAAATAAAAGAACTAAAAATAATTTTGCCAATAAGGCTATTTAAGAACCTCACGAAATAACAAACTTTACTGTTTGCTGGTTGTTCATCTTTATTGGTTTTCCAAATATAGCCCCATCTGATTGGAATCACAATTCAATTTATTCTATTTTCAAAATAAGAAAACCTCCATTCTCCTTACAATCATAAACCTAATTTACAATTAATCTGCTGTGCAATCCATCAATATTGGGATCTAGTGACCTTTAGCATATTGAAAATGTGGGTTTCTCAGGTCAAGGTTTTGCAAGAGCTACAGACAGGTTAACATACAACTGATTGCTTATGGACAATTGCTATAACATGCAACCTCCTAGAATGAGCAACCAAGAAAATATGGGATGATTAATAACTTCAATTGATCTTTCTTAATTTTTGACTCCATGGACAGGATCTGGTTGTGTCCTCTTGACTATGCTGAACTACATTTTCCAGCACTGTCTCTTCTGCGTATTTCTGGTTATGATGGGCCACAGGAAACAGCCTTCCATAGAACCCTGCTGAAGTTCACAGAAAATATGAGTTGTAATCTGCCAAGAGAATTAGAACTGAATTGTGTATTCTTTTTTGTTTAACTGACAAATGAAAAATTGTGTATATATTTATGGTAAACACTATGATTTTTGATATATGTATGCACTGTGAAATGACTAAATCAAGCTAATTAACTTATCCATCATTTCCCATACTTATCATTTTTGTGATGAGAAGATTTAAAATCTTTTAGCAATTTTCAGGAAATAACATTTATTATCAACTACAGTAACCGTGTTGTACAATAGATCTCCAGAACTTATTATTGCAACTTTGTATCTTTTGATGAATATCTTCCTATTCCCAAAGCTTTTCCTCCCCTCCCCCCACCACTGGCAAACCACCATTCTAGTCTCCATTTCGGTTTTTTAAGATTCTGTTTATATGGCCGGTGAGATAGCTCAGCAGCATAAGCACCTGCCTGGCAAGTGCGAGGTCCTGAGTTCGACTCCTGGTACACACACACACACAAAAAAAGATTCCATTTATAGGTGAGATGATATAGTATTTGTCTTTGTCTTCCTGGTTTATCTCACTTTGCATAATGTTATCTAGCTTTATCCATGCTGGGGCAAATGATAGAATTTCTTTCTTTTTAAAGTCTTAATAGTAATCCATTGTTTATCTGTTCCACATTTTCTTTATCCAGACCTGAATCATAATTTCAAAAATACTTGTGGAATGCCTGCTATGTCCATGGAACAGTGGTGGTAGTGAAGTCTTCTGAAGTGCTCTTGGAGATTTTTGGTGTAATCAGTGAAGTATTTAGTCTATTTCTCTTGAATTTATTTCTGCTTGATCAATATCTCTGTGTCAATCAAGGAACAACTGGGGAAGCAGAACCATATATAGAGGGATAGATAATAAGTGATAGGTAGATAGATAGTGTCCAATCATATATACATTTGGAATTTGACCTTGAAGAAGGTAAACAGTTTCTGCAAGGTTATTGTTTTTATATTTAATGCTGAAGCTTGAAGTTCAAGGGCATGCAGTTAAAGAAAGGATAGATGCAAAATAGAGGAAAGTAAGAAGGTGCTGGAAACCATATTGTGACCTGGATACATAAGGATGTGCTGAAACCTGTGCCAATTATTACCACCTCTGACCTTGCTTAGGGTACCTGCAGAAGCCAGGCCTCCTTGCACACACCTGGCCCGAGCTAAAGGAGGAGAAGCTGAAGGGTGGAGCAGCTGCAGGCCCAGCTGCTACCTTGCACCAATGAGTCTAGTCAACACAGGAATGACAATGTGTGTGAGCTACAAAATCCCACTGCTGGCCTTGTAGTGCTTATTACAGACTGTGTTCTTACACTGACTGTGAAGAAAGAGCAGTCAGAGTAAACCTACCCCATTTCTACCTCAGCCCAGGTCCTGTGCTTGGTCTGTGTTATGAATGTGGAGACATGGGGGGAAATCCTCTTTCCCTTCTGCTTTCCAAAATCCATGGGAACCTCTCTGTGACACATTCTAATAGGAAACACCCAGGCAGATGAATTCTGGGGAATATAGTTGGATCTAGCCAAGCTGATACATCACTAAGTGTATTGTTCACCTTTCCACTCCAGGAACAACCAGGCAACTTGAAGGAGGAAACGTTATTTTGGTTCACCATTTCCTAGGTTTCAGCGCATGGTTGACTGGCTCCAATGCATAAAAATCATGACAGAAGGGCATGGTATATAGAAAGGCTGCTCACCTCATTGCAGCCAAGAAGCTTAGGGAAAACAAAGAGCCTGAGGAAAAGGGTCCAGGGGCCAGATATTGTCCCCAAAGTCACACCCTCATGCCTATGCAGACCACATCCGGAAGTGTGCTTTATTAATCTCCTTGGCATCTCTCAAGCCAACAAAGTTGACAATCAAGATCAACCATCGCGCTAAGCTCCTACACTTAATTCTGCCAGAGAACAGTAAGATCTGATTTTCTCAATTACAGAATGGCCTAAATATACCACCGTCCTTGCTAACTAATTGTCTTTTTCTTAAAGAGAAGTGCTATATATCACCAGTTGTTTGGTGCCAGATATTGTACTAAGTACATAGTAGGTCATAACTTCTTTACAGGTCTCCCTGCCTCCGCTCTTGCCCCTCTCTACAATTCATCCTTCGCATAGTGACTTAAAATACCCATCACATTATGCTGCTAAAATCTCCCACTGTTTAAATCCACTAATGTCCTACCTTTATGCATGGATGAAAAGCCCAGTCCCCAAGCCTGGCACCACAGGAGCTTGCCTCCTCCTCTGACTGCTCATCTTTCCATTGTTGCCCTCACACCCAATTCTCCTATCAAACTGTCCTCCTGACTGTTTCCTAAAACATGAGTCTCATTGTTGACATTCTCTTTGTTTATATTCCTCTTCCCTGATATTGTTCTTTCCATCTTTCAAATTCCTTTTAAAATAGGACTTTTTGGGCTGGTGAGATGGCTCAGTGGCGTAAGCACCTGCCTGGCAAGCACGAGGGCCCGAGTTCGACTCCCGGAACCCACATACGAAAAAAGGGCCAGTGATATCGCTCAGCGGCACGGGCGCCTGCTGGAGTGAAAGGTCCTGAGGTTGACCCCAGGTACCCACAAAAAAAAAAAAAAAAAAAAAAAAATAGGACTTTTACAGAGTGGAATTCCGGTATCAATATATTTTTCTCTATAATTGACACATAATAATTGCACATATTTTGGGGTACAGTGTAATGTTTTGATACATATGTACAACATCTACTGATAAAACTCATTAACCTCTCCATCACTTCAAGTGTTTGTTTCTTTGTGGTTTGAATATTCAAAATCCTCTCTTTTAGCTATTTTAAAATATATGAAATATATGGTATGGCTATATTCTTAACTGTAGTCACCCTAGTGAGTAGAGAACACCAGAACTTATTCCTGTTTGTATTTGTAATTTTAATTTTGTACCCTTTATCTAACCTTTCCCCATCTCCTCCTTCCCATCTTTCCCACCTTCTGGAGGTCACCATTCTACTCTCACTGTCTATGAAGTCAACCGGATTCAAGAGTCCACAAATGAATGAGATCATGCAGTATTCATCTTTGTGTGTCTGGCTTATTTCACTTGAAAATGTATCTTTAAAAATACACACACACACACACACACACACACACACACACTACTTATTTTAGTCCTTTAACATGCATTATTTCTTTGATAGAAATTATTACTACCTGAAATACTCGTTTCCTTAGTCCTATATCCACTAGAAGATGAACATCCTAGGTCCAGAGGCAGTTATCACACCTTGCTGCATACCTGGTTCAGGGTCCCCTCCCCATACCTACTACGTCTCAATAGATATTTGTTGAATATATAAATCTATAATAAATCTTCACAACAATACAATAAGGTAGCTCTATGTATTGCCCTCAATTTTATATGAAATGAAATGGAGAGTAGGAAAAAAGACATTTTCTCATGATAAAGGGCTGGAGGGAGCAGAGCTGTAGGTGAGCCTACTTCTTCATCTTGCCTCTCAGCTATTCTAAGATTAAAATCTGTTCTGAACTTTCTCTGAAGTTATTCAATGATTCTAAAATGAAACATAAATTTTGTAGATATTCCAGAACGTTTTACTGCTTCCAAAATGACTATTTCTTCTAAAAGGCTAGTTTTTGGTCACCCTGTTTTCTACCCTCTGGTTGACATTTGAGATTAAAACCCACACTAAATATCATTGCCCAAAGTTAAGTTTGCTAAGTGTGTATTTTATTAATCTTTATCTTGGTAAAGAAAATTGTCTGATTTTTCCTGCCTTAAATATCCTTGATTAAACTATGTCTTTAACCTTGTTTCTGTTTCTTTTTTATATTTTGTTTTGGATATATTCTATCTTGAGTTTTATGTGTCTTTTAAGGCCACCTTAAATTCTCTCTAAGACAAAGTGAGCATACAAAACATAAGTAATTAAATGAGAATACCTAAGGGATGTACTTCAGTTGTATTACTCAGTAACATTTCATGTAGGCAAAATAATGAGATAAAATTTGAGTTTCAGCAATCAAAACCAGAGGGGTAGCTATTAAAGGTAGTGATCACAAGGACTGTAAAACTGCGAAGTTGCTTACAGTAGCATGACAGTTGGAAAGCTGGGTGCAAAATAGCATATTAGTACTGGTTATTAAAATCTGAAAAATAAGACTAGAAGGAAATACAAAGGTACCCTATTTTGTGCAAATTGGAGCTATGCAAATAGGAAATAATGTGATACACAAATACAGTATCTCACTCTATAAATCAGACTTCATGACTATTCCACTTTTTAAGTCTTACAGAGAATTTAAAGCACACACAACACAAACACAATACATTAATAAAATCCCCCATACCTATCACCCGATTTCAACAACTACAAATATTATGCCACTCTTGGTCCATCTCTATTTCCACATACTCTCCAACTTTCTTGAGTGTTTATTTGTTAAATTTACATATATTAAATTTTTTAAAATCTTATGTGCAATGTTAATACCCATGTACTCAAATCACATTATCCTTGTTAATTCCTTAGCATTTAGTGTCCTTTGCCAGTCAGTCTTCCATCTCAACTAAGGAAACCACTTTTCTGAAGTTTCCCACAATAAATTAGCTTTACTTTTTCTAAAACTTCATTTAAAAGCAATACTAAAATACGTACCTTTTTTCTTTATACCGTCTGGAATCTTTTGCTTGGCGGAAAGTTTATGAGATTCATCCAGGATATTACTTCTATTCATAATTAGTTCTTCTACTTTCTGAAATAGATTATGATTTTGTAGTTTTTTTCTTCTTTGAAATCCACTCATGAAACTCTCTGGGGCCTGAGGTTTTCTTTGTGCTGACTATTTAATAATAAGTTTATTTCTTTGGCTATTCTCTCACCAGTTTTGGCAATTTGAATTTTTAAAGAAATTTGTCCATTTCATTTATATTGCAAAATTTGTTGAGCTAAAGTTAATTATAGTTGTCTCCTTGAGTTGTTTTGGTAATTTTGCAGTCTATAATAGTAATTCTTTGGGCCTGTGAGATGGCTCAGCGGCTTAAGCACCTGCCCTGCCAAGCGCAAGGGCCCGAGTTCGACTCCCGGAACCCACATACGAAAAAGGGGCCGGTGATATCGCTCAGCGGCACGGGCGCCTGCTGGCGCACAAGGTCCTGAGGTCGACCCCCCGGTACCCACAAAAAAAAAAAAAAATAGTAATTCCTCTTTCATTTCTGATATTGATGACTTGTATTTTCTCCTTTATCTTTCCTATTCATTTTATTGAAGGCTTATCCATTTTGTTGATCTTTTCAAAGAATTTAAGTTTTGGTGTCATTATTTTAAATTTAATTAATATTTTGCTTGTCTTAATCATTTCTTTCTTTTTTCTCTTTCTTACTTTTTCACAGAAGTATATTGTAAAGGAGATATAGAGAGAATTACTCCTTCAAGAGAGTGGGCATCTGCATCAAGTGGGAGTTTGGATATCTTTTTATGTACAGAAGAGTTACTCCCGGGGTTCGGGGAATTACAGTGATTATCAATGGTTTATCTACCTGATGTACATGCTTATCAACGTTTTCCTTAGAGGCTACCTTGTAATGTCACCATTGCACAATACTGCATGTTCTTTGCCCTTTCTGGTGGTCACTTTTCCCTTGAGGGCTTTAACCATATGAGAAACTTTTTAAAGAGATTTATGAAAGACAAAATTCATACTCTAGATCAGGCCTCATCCCAAAGTGGGAGCTGTTTAAAGAATGTCCCCCTTTCTGATTTCATTGGACCACAGGCCATGGCAACCAGGAATGCTGCATGACTTGTTTTGAAAATAGAAGGCCTGGTATTAAAGTGAAAATGAACAATACATAATCTTAAAATATCATTGTGCTCCATGGCTTGTTATTTGGGTCTGAGACCTAATAAATGGTTTATATAAAGGTATTGTAGACTGAAGTCTTCATTTAGCTGTAACTGGCAAAGCATGCTGTTTTGGACTCTCTTTGTCCCTCAGGCCCAGTAATGTCTAACTACCTGCCTGACACTTCCTGGTCAAGAGTTGAGACTGTAATATCATTTTGGTTTTAGGATGCATGCCATTCTGGCTACTTCCTAGTGAAAGGGGAAGTAGCTCTGAGGGGAGGGCATTAGGGTCTCCACTCTTGCTGACTTTCGGGCCTGGAGGATTGGTCAAGGAGTCCAATACAGATAGATCAGAAGGATGCAAAATCCTCTGAAAATGGATTGACTGTAAAAGAGAAAATTACTTTCTCTTCATTTTTAATTTCTTATTGTGTTTTAGGGATGGAACTCAGAGCCTCACACATGTTAGTCATGCCTTATGCCACTATGTTATACCCTTATCCCTTTCTTAGTCTTTATCTATATTCTGAAGGTAGAAATTCAGATCTTTGATTGCAGATTTTTCTTCATTTCATAATATAAGCATTTGAAGCTATAGATTTCAATCTAGAAAGACCTACGATAGGGAGAGGGGGAAAAGAAGCAAAGCATCAAAGCTCTTGGGTAAGCAAAAGGGAATTCCATACTAGACAGCAATAGAATGTCTAAGTTGGGTTAGTAGTAAAAACTCTCTTTAGTACAAAAGATGGCAGGGAGGTGGATAAAAATGAATGAAGACATAGATTTGCTGATGGGAAGTTGGGAGCATTCACATCTGATGATTTACATTTTCTCAGCTAGCATGAGGAGAGATCACCAACTGAGTGTGTAGGAGAGGAGAGGGTGGGAAGGATGAGCAAAAAGGAAACTCTATGAGGTAGTCGTGTCAGGGTGCGAAGAAAGCAACTTCTTGATGAAAGATGTATCAGGCAGGGTGCCATGCTCACACGAGAATAACAAAGATTTTTCAAGTGAAGCTGTTAACCAGGATCTGTGATTTTTCTACCTAAAGCTACAAAGCTCAGCTGCACATATGCAGGTAATGGAGAGGGCAGATAGGTGTGTCCAGCCAGGACTGTGGTTTACTAGCTGCCCAGGCTATGAAATGGGGGAAGGGGATCAAGGAACCAAATGTATTTTCCAAAAAGTTGGGGAATTGTGAAGTTTATATTTGGTCTTCATTTTGTCTCTTGAAATGGAAGTCTTAAAATCCTTGAAATCTCCAAATTAACATTGTTTTGTATGCTAAGGAATTAAGTGATGGCTGGCTACCTGTAAGCAACTTTAGGATAGGGCCGGTCACTGGAAAGACCAAGGCATGATTAAAATGTTGGGACTCCTCAGGACCAACCCTCAATCTCCAGGTGGGGGAGAAGGGCTGAAAATTAAGTTGATCATCAAATGGCCAGTGATTTCATTGTCTATGCCTACATAATGAAGTTTCCATAGAAACTAAGGACAGATTTTGGAAAACTTCTTTCAGGAGCCCAACAGGTTCTTGGAGGGTGTCTCCCCGAAGAGGATATGGAAGCTTTTTATGTGCATTTGTCCCCTTTTTAACGCCCTTTATAACAAACCAGTAAACATTAGTAAAGTGTGTCTCTGAGTTCTGAGAGCTATGCTAGCAAGTAATCAAATCTGATGTGGTGCTCACAGGAACCTCCGATTCACAGCTGGTTGGTCAGAGGCGCAGGTGATTGCCTGGACTTAGAATTGGCATTGAAAGCATTGGTCAGTTTCCTGAGGCTGAGCTCTCAACCTGTGGGATCCGACAGTGTCTTCAGTTAGGTAGTATCAGAATTGAATCAAATAGAACTGAACTGAATCAAATTGAATTGGCAGACACCCAATTCAATTCCAGGTATCTTCTGGAACACTAATTACTTTCTTGCTGGTAGGGAGAAACACCAACACCTTTTTGGATCATAGAAGTCTCGCTGTGTTATAAGGGTATAGAAAGAAAAAGTTCAGTTTTTTCTTCTCTCAAAAGTGGCTCAACAAAGGAGTCATAGATTTATAGCTGGGCAATTAGAAAAGTGAGGACAAAGTTCAGAAGTCTATGAAGTCAAAGGCTTGTAACCCTGGGGATACTGCAACAAGAAACCTAGAAGTGGTGGAGATCAAATGGAATCTTTCAAATTGGGTTTTATGGGAGGTGTGGTTACTGAGGATGACTAAGTACAGGCGTGATCATAGGAGAGGGTAGGTAGTGAAGAATTGGAAATTATCTTTTGAGACGATGCATCCTATGCATCTTGACAGGCCGGGGTGCTGTTTGAGTCAGCAGAACAGCAGTGGTAGACAGGGAGAGTGTCAGACTTAACATCTTCAGTGAGTAATGGGGAGCAACCGGTAGGCTGATAGATGGCAGCAAGGAGAAGAAAGAGAGAGGGAAAAGCTAGGTGGCATGAGCATTCAGTAAGAAGGAACTTTATAGGAGGGACAGGGGTCAATGGCCTGGAGGTAGCAATGATAAATTAGAAGGATGTGGAAAATTCCTTTCAGCTTCTGCTTAAGTGGTATCCAGAGACATGCGGACCTTCAAGAGGTGTCCCAGAACAGACAAGGACTAAAGTGAGGGAGGTAGCAGATCACAGATTGGGAGTTCCAGAGGACTCAGTGACAAGACTTAGGCAAAGAGAGAGAAAGGGTGGAAAATCGCTTTGGATCTGGAAGTTGAAAAAGTAGGCTATGATTGGGAGAGGAAGGAATGTGAGAAATGAATTGTAAGGGTGGTTAGGCCTACAACTCCAAGCATCAAATATATCCCAGAGTGTCTTTGATGCATTATATATTAATTTTCTACTGCTCTTGTAACAAGTTACCATAAACTCAGTGACTTAAAATAATGCAAAGTTGTTATGTTGTAGTTTGTGAGATCAGAAGTCCAAAATCAGACTAACTGGACTCAAATCAAAGAATAAGAAAGATTGTGTTGCTTCTGGAGGCCTGTCGTGGTTTATATCTAGAAGTCTCCAAAAATCTCATGAGAGGGGCCTTTTAGATTATGGAGAATTAGAGCTGGCTTGCTGTTCGGAGGCGGGTCTGGTGGAAGAGGCAGATTACTGAAGAAGTGGCCTGGAAGGGTTTATCTCCCTCTCTAGATCTCCTTTCACTTTTTTCTTCCCAGTGACCATGACAAGATCACTTTTCCTCCACCAGACCCTTCTACTGTGCTGCTTATGCCTGACACCCAGCCAAAGACTGAAATTTCTAAAATGTGAGCCAAAATAAACTTCTCTTCCATTAAGCTACGAGTGTTGGATATTATGTCCCAGAGAGGAGGAAATTGACTAAGACAAAGCCTTAAGGGAGGATCTGTTTCCTTGCCTTTTCAAACTTTGAGAGACTTCCCACATTTATTGGTTTATTATCCCTTCCTCCATCTTCAAACCCACCCATCTCTCTAGTTCTGATTCACCTCCCTCCCTCCCTGTTCTTCATGTAAGAACTCTTGTAATTACACTGGGATTACCCAGAAATTCCAGATAATCTGTCTGTTTTAAGGTCAACTGATTAGCAACCTAATTGCTCCTTGCCATATAACAACATATTAAGAGGTCCCAAGGATTAAGATGTGGAATTCTTGGCAGGCCAATAAATTCCTAAAGGAGTTTGTCAGGTATAGCGGAAGGTGATGAGGATACGGGTTAGAGGACATTATTGAAAAGGAGAACCACAGTGGCCTTGAACTGTTCCAGGGTTCCAAATCCACTGGTGGGACAACGCTCTGAGACAGTGGTCCCCAAACTTCACTAAGCATATGAATCATCTGGAAGTTGCATTAAAACATTAAATGAACTTTCTCCATCCCTCCTCATTTAGATTCAGTAGGTAAGGGATGGTGGCTCAGATTTGTATTTCTAACTTGTTCCCATTGTTCT
Source organism: Erethizon dorsatum (assembly GCA_028451465.1). NCBI lineage: Eukaryota > Metazoa > Chordata > Mammalia > Rodentia > Erethizontidae > Erethizon > Erethizon dorsatum. The sequence continues at coordinate 28,413,017 of CM051826.1, forward strand.
TCCAAGAGCCATACTCTAAGAACAATTTTTCTAATGTGTTTTTGCTTGAAAAAAATCTGTGAATCAAGATATGACTATTTGTTTGTGTGCTGTGGTTTAGATCTAAAATGTTTCCCAAAAGTCCCATGTGTTTGGAAGGTGAATGAATCATGGGAATGTTATACTCATCAGTGGATAAATCCATTGATGACTTCAGTAGCTGAGTATGCTGTTAGCAGGTGGGACTGTTTGGAGGTGGGTTACTGGGGGTGTGACCTAATAGGGTATATGCTTGTCCCTGGCTCCTTCCTTCTCACTCTGCTTCCTGGCTGCCATGGCTTGAGCACCTTTCCCCCACCCGCCCCTTTGCCATGCTATTTTGGCCTTGGAGCCAGCTGACCATGGACTGAAACCATGAGCCAAAATAAACTCCTCTTTTAATTTGGGAGTATCAGGTATCTTGTTCCAGTGATGGGAAAATGACTAATAAAATGTAATTTGTTGTTTTTTTGTGGTACTATGGACTGAACCCAGGGGTGCCCTACTGTTGAGTTACATCCCTAGCTCTTTTCATTTGTTTATTTATTTTTATTTTGAGGCATGCTCTTGCTAAGTTGCCCAGGGTGGCCTTGAATTTGTGATCCTCCTCCCTCAGCCTCCTGGAATTATATATAGATAGGTACATGCCCGCATGTCCAGCTTGTCACATTTTTTTTCCCTTTTTGTTTAACGCATGGACATAGGAGCCCATCTTGAATCCCAGCTGTATCACTAATTGTCTGTGTGATTTTTTTTTATTGCTTAGTCTCCACATATGTAAAATAGTGTAATAATAATACCTACCTCATGAAAAAGTTATGAGGATTAAATAATAATGTGAAGCATTTACTAATGTCCCAAAAAGTGTTAGATTTTATTTAAGAACTTTATCAGCCAAGAAAGTGGAAGAACCGAAGGTTTTTAAGACAAAGAGTGTTTTATACAATAAGGTTACTGAGGGGATGGAAGGGCTGAGAAGTCATGATTAGTACCAGGTCGAAATCACTGCACCTTAAGGGCAAGGCCCATAGGAGGCGATGGTTCCGGAGCTCAGCAACTGAGGTCACAGTAGGATCACCTAGGGGGATCAGATTAGGGGAAAACTAGGAATGAGGACTGCCAGGAAATAATAGTTGACTGTTCTAATAACTAACCCAAAGATCTTAGGGATAAAAAGAGCAAAAGAGGAACTCTTCTTGCCGAGTCTCATGATTTGGTTAATTGATTTGTCCCAGCTCAAGGGTGGTTGAGGCAATCAAATTCATTTCCCTGTCATGAAACAACGAACTTGGGAACAACATCTTGAACAGACACAGAGAGAACATCTCCTCCCACAGACAAGCTGCGCCTGTGCTCAGTTCTGCACAAGGAGCTTTGTTAGTGCCTGAGTTCTCACTGGAATCCTCCTGTGGCTCTGAGTCTCTGTGGTGGGACTTCCTGGGAGGGCCCCATTAGCACATGGAGGTACTCAGTGAGATGTATCGAGTGGAACAAACCTGAAGAGAATGGAAACAGGCGACTCCTGTATTGTTTAGGTCTTGGGGGATTGCAACATCTGTCTCCTTGTTTTTCTTGAATATGCTTCAGGAAGATCATTTCTCCCCAAATGGATTCGCAGTGCTGCTTGAAACATGTGCCTCCTTGTATCCACGTGGTGGGTAAAAAGTACTGGCTGGGTGGTGTCTTTTCTGCAGAGTGTAAATTCCCTCATGCTGGAGCTTCAGGTTAGGCAACAATTATTTGAATGGGGCTTAAGAAATGAAGATGTTGGGCCAAGTGTGATGTCACACACCTAAAATCCCAGCACACTGAGAGGCTGAAGCAGGAGGATTGCAAGCTCAAGCCCAGGCTAGACAATTTAGTGACTTACCAAGGCCCTGTCTCAAAAATATAGAAATAACTGGGGCCATAACTCAGTGTGAAGGTCCTGGATTCAATCGCCAATGCACTCTCCCCAAAAAGAAAGAAAGAAGGAAAGAAGTGAAGATGTTGACACTTGCATTGAGAATGCTGCCCTTACCTGATGCAGGCTCATGCTAGCTGGACCTGGAACCAAGCTACAATCTTGGGGATGAACCAGACCAGACAGAGTGCAAGACATCAGGTAAGGGAGGTATAGGGAGCTTCTAGGCAAATATACACATGGATGAGTACAAATGGGCTATGTGTAGGCTGGGAATGTCTTTCCCATGGGTGGCCTCCCATGGTCAAACAGGGAGATCCAGTGAGCCACCTTTGGAAACAACAGCTGGAGAATAATAGGCTGACAATGGAATATCTGTGTGGCTGGCTTCTACGTGGATCTCTAAACATCCAAGTGGAATCACCTCTATCTCGTAACATTCAGTGAAAGTTCTTTTCTCCACTTCATTGAATCTGGAATCAGAACTATCCTGGAAGACAAGGAATTGGGGACTCTTGTTCAGCTGTTCATTCCTTTAAATCCCATTCACTTTAATTCTACATCATCCCCTGGAACACTGCCTCTGGTCCTATGATGGAGTTTCTGATTGCTATCCCATGCCTCCTGGGAGGGCCTGAATTTCCTGCACTTGGGCTCTATCTCTCTTCTCTGGATCTTTTCTCAGTGCAGCCAGGAAGTCCTACAGCATTCTAGACCTCAGATGGGCATCTTCCCTGTCCATACATAGAGACCTCGGCTCTAAGGTTGAGCCCAGACTGTCGGGCACTGGTACCTGCGTTCTCCACTAATCCTAGTTTGACATTGTCCTCCAAGGTTGAGACCTATCTCTTCCCTAATGCCAGCGCAGCTTCATGCTTGTCCTCTGGACTCACTTCCTTCCATATTCTACCTCTAAACCATCTCTTGTTTCACCAGGATAGTCTCACACTTAATATTGATCAAATAGATTTACTATTGTTGATCCGAGGCCTGGAGGCCACAAGAGATTTTGTATCCCAGTCATGTAAATCCTTTCTGAGGACAGAAAAATGTGACAGGCACATGCTGGAAAGCAAGGCCAGCACCCAGATACAGGAATTCATAGATGGAGAAGTTAAGCCCTGTATCAATCTTGGCTGCTCTTTCTCACTCAAGGGATTAAAGCAATACTAGTGCTGCATTCTCAGTCCAGGACAATTACATCAGAATCTTGTGATGCAGCTGTGGCTAAGGACCACTGAGTTAGGCTTTCCTTTTCTTAAAGATTCTGATTTGTTAAACCCAGAGTAAGACCTAGAGTGAGAATTTTTAACTAGCACTCCAAATTAATTTAACTAACAAGATGAGGAGTCTTTAGTAAACACTAGCTATGTGGACTGATTTAGTGTTTCTTATAAAGCACGGAATATCACAAGCAAACCAGAGAGTTCCAATTTTCTCAAAGCATCCTGTCTTCTAAACAGGATTAAACTAATCTAAGTATGAATCAGGGTAGAAAACCTAAGATTGGGGCCGGTGAGACGGCTCAGCGGTGTAAGTGCCTGCCTGGCAAGCGCGAGGTCCTGAGTTCGACTCCTGGTACCCACATAAAGGAAGAAAAAGGGCCGGTGATATCGCTCAGTGGCACAAGCGCTTGCTGGTAAGCACGAGGTCCTGAGGTCGACTCCTGGTACCCACATAAAAAAAAAAAAGAAAGAAAACGTAAGATTGGATTAGCAAAGAAAATTATTCTTAAAAATTAGTGAGGAATGTCTTAAAAGTCTTAATATTTTTATTTTTGAATTTAAATATTTTCCTGAGTTTAATTTTTGCTAATATAGTTCCAAAAGTTATGGTTGGCTAACATTTTGCATATTATTTTCATTACATCTGTGATTTTTGTTGTGAAAATAATAGACAAATCAGATCTCATTGTACATATTCTATATATTTTTGTTGATCATCTAGACCTGTGAAAGGCCAGAGCTGTATCCTATGAGGTTAAAAGTTGAGGTTGCATTGGATTAAGGAGCTTGAACTCCAAAGCCAGTGACCTTGTTCCCATTTCTCTGCTTCATGGCCTGTGGGCAGATGCCTTAATCTCTATACCTTTATTTCCTTACATCTAAAAATGTTAAATAGGGTTGATAATAATAAGCCTTACTTCTCAGGGTGGTTGTGAGAGTTTAAAAAGTTAGCAATACATCTAATGTACTTAGAAAAAGCCTGGCACATACTAAGTACCTAGCTGTGATTATCATTCCTACTAGTTATTTGCTATCTTGCAAGTATTATACTCTCTGTGCCTTAGCAGAGGTCAGGAACACACCTCCAAAGGCGTGATCTGTAAACCCAAGCCTACAACATGCCAAATGACCATCACAAGACTCATTTTAATTTTCTGAAACTTTCATGCAGGAGGTACTCACTGAACTAGCTTTATTAGAATCTAATTTTCTGAGCAGGGACAGAAGAAACAATTCAGGGACCAAAACATCAATCACCTCCTCACCCTAAACTTCAGTCCTTCCTCAACTACAGGCCTGCTTGAAACTGGCATCAATAAGACATGCATGATTGGAAAAAGGGGCATGTGGTTGCTTTCCTTCTAACAGATGGCTCCCTGGGAGGTAATCTGCTGTGTAAGTGTGACTGGGCAACCCCAAGAGTTGCAGCCCTCAGGAGACCAACAGAAACAGGCAGTATTTATAACCACTGCTTTTTGTGTGGCTCATCCTGAATCCTGCATTTTGTTAGTAAGATATAATGAATAGATGAATTAGTGCTGATATTTGGAAATTAACAGGTCTCCTCGCATCCCTCTGATCACCCAGCAGGAGCCGCACAGGATTTTCATGCCTATGTTTCTGCTTGATAGAAGGTGTTCTTTTCTCTCCCTGTGGGGAGTATTCTAAGCTAGAAGACTGGCCAAGATGGTCTCATAAAGGACAGAAGCAACTCAGCAAGCAGGCAGAAAGCAGCTCATGAACAATGGCAGCAACTCAAGTCAGGAGAGGCAATTGCACTTTTCGCTGAGTCCTTTGTGTTATATTTCTCAGGAAACCTAAGCAAGGTGGCAAATTCATAGAATGTACATGGAAACTGGGGAAGAGAGGGGACCCCTAGCTGCTAGACAGCTAATGTTACAGTCTGAGAACTGTATGACTTGGCACTGCCCCTACATAATTGCACAGAAGATTCCAGTAAGACAACACAGCAAGTTTGTGGCACAGAGTGAGTTGTCTCTAGGGTATTATTTTCTGTCCTCATTTCTTTCTGAGGATGCATGTGAGAGTTGTAGCAATAATAGTAGTACAGGTGGACTGTCCCTTTATCTGAAAAGCTTGGGAGCAAAGGTGTTTCAAATTTCAAAGTTTTCTGTACTATGAAATGTTTGCATAAATTTTACTAGTCGAGCATCTCTAATCTGAAATTCCCAAGTCCAATATGCTCCAAAATCCAAAACTTTTTGAAAGTTATGCCAGTGCTCAAAAAGTTTCTGATTTGGGGGTACTTAAGATTTTGTTTTTTTGGAGTAAGAATCCTCAGTCTAAAGTAATAACCTAGCCAAATGTGTACAAATAATGTGTAAATCAAAAAATAATGATGAATTTTTAAAAAACATGTCGTCTATAAAAACTTTCTGCTTTTTCCAGATGGGGCTGGTTTTTCCCAGGTCTGGGAAACTGAGTCAAGTATATTAAGTTTCAGGTCACTTCCTGGCCTTTCTTTAGGGGCAATATTCAGATGCTATATATCTTGTACGATCTCACCTGTTGACAAAGTTCAAAACTAAGGTGGAAGTTATGGAGTAGGGGGAAAAATCACTCGATTTGGAGCTTGAAGACCTGACTTGGAAAGTTTAGAAGGTTCAAGGGTTAAGGACAGAACGAGGAAAAAGTTATGACCATGAGAGGTATAACATAGAACAAGCTGTAATAGTAGTACGTGAACAGGGCTGAACGGGAAGGGAGATTAACACAGCTCGAGACTATCCAGAGGTTTAGTGAGATAGAAAGCACCTTCTGTGATGGTGCTTAGCCTAAGTAATGACACTGAGGAGCAAGTGGGGAGTTTCTCTGTCAGAGAGCTGTGAAGAGCCAGGATTATAGCAGCGAGGGGTCTTTAGGTCTGGGACTTGTCAATTGCCAGCAGATGTGGAATGAGGATATGCAAAGGAGGCAGGCTCTCTATGGCTGTAACTGCTTGTTTGGGCTACTTTTTAAACATTTGGATATGCGAACCTATGAATCAAGCATCCACTTTTTAGAAATAAGCAATCTAGGGGACCAATATAAAGAGGCTATCTTCAGCTAATTTATATAACAGGATGTTAAGACAATAATGTCCTGTCTGTGTCACCTTAGATTTCTTTAACATTTTTGGATCATGGCTTCTTTGTCCATTAAATAGTGGTAATGATTTCAAATATTACTGAAACTTAAACCGAAAAAAGAAGCCCAAGAATTTAAGGCGATTCATGGATACTCTTTTTTTTTTGGGGGGGGAACAGTTCCTATCCACTTGAAAAACGTGAAATGTAAGTTGATCCTTGGCTTGAATGTCTTAAAATGGGAGGAATGAAGCCTGGGCATCGAGTCGCTTCCCCATCTCACCTCCTGACTCCTGACCTTAAACACACTATCCTTATCCACCTGATGCTTACATTTTAGAAAAGCAGAGGGTGGGAAAAAATAATCCAAGAAAGGAAGATGAAGATGAGAGAAAGGTGTGAGTGTAGGGAGGGTCTTGGCGTTCCATGTACCAGCGTTTCTCATCACTAGTGATATTTTGGGCCAGATAAGTCTGTGCATTGTAGGATGTTTAACAGAATCCCTGGCCACTATCCACTGGATGCCAGTTATACATTCTCTAGTTGTGACAACCAAAAATGTCCCCAGACATTGTCAAATGTCATCTGAATGCAAGCAGGTGGCCAATACTGTCCAAAGTTGGAAATTGTTACCATATTATACCTTCCTTCTTCTTGTTTCTTTTTTCCTGACCATATTTTGCAAGTGAAATTACATTAAAATATAAGAAGATAAAATTTCCTTCAGTATCTCTGTCATATATACATGCTGGCCGAGGGCAATGCCTTCATGATACCATCTTGAGGGTTCTTGCTAGAAGTCAGCACTCCTTTCTGAAAATGTTTCTGGCTCTTTGTCCCTCTCATTAACTTACAAGTCTGTTAAAATGAAAGTTCTTATGGAATAAGCATCAATATCATTAATTTTTAAATCCCTGGAAAACTTATTAAGAACCTGAAACAGCGTCACCAGTGGTTACTAGTGGTTAACGGTATGGCCAGCACAAATTCTACCTCCAACTTCCTCTCCTGATAGGTTTTGTTAGAAGCAGGTGCTCAAGAGAAGTGGTCCAGACGAGCGTGGTGAGACTGTGAGCCCCTCCTCTCAGGTCTTACTCATCTCATTATCTTCAGGTCTCCAGTAGGTCTGGCCCAGATGCAGTGCTTTGTAACCATTTCCTGAATCAATGTTTCTCTGATGTCCCATCTCCCTTAATATCTTTTTCCTCCTCTATGACTCCCTAAGACCTCCATGAAATCTCCACCTGCCAGAGGAAAGTGGCTGCACCCCGTGGAGCCAGAATCCAACTGTTTCTCAGAAGTCTGCTTTGCTTTATGGGCCAGCCAGTACCAATTATTAAAAGTCATTTTTCAGCAAAATCTGGATCAATGATGTTCCTAGACCACTGGCAGGGATTCCTCACAACAGAGCCTTCCTATTGGCAGGGGAGATAAAATGAGAAACATGGAAACTTAATATCTTCGCATTATGCAGATATGATTTAATCAGGGATGAGGGTGAAGTGCAATAAAAACTATAGTTTCATTAAGTTTATGACTTTCAGGTTGCATGTCAATTATTCGGTTACCATAGCCACCAGCAGTAACAGCCTCTACACATTGTTTCCTCACAGCGACCAGAACAGGAGGAGAGGGATATGAGACAGGACTGAATTTCCCATTTTACATTGTTTTGGTATATTAGAGGTTTTTGGAATGGATATATCAAGTTGCAAGAGTCTTGTGGATTCTTTCTTGGAGAAAAGCCAGGAAGAGGGTAAGATACAAAGGAAAGAAACTGTCCACTGGTTTTACTTGTTCCAAGACAACTCTTAGAGCATCTTGCCTTCCAGGGGCATTTCAGCCCAGGAGCATTGCCACATGTCGAGCAGTCAAGTCCCACAGGAGAGCATCAAGAGCTTGACTGTTGCCAAATCTTCTTTCTCCACTTGTCAACACGATGGCTGACCTCTTACCTTGTGCTGTTATTAAGGATTGCAATGCAAAGCTAAATTTGTGGAAGAGGGACATGGCATCTGCTCCGATGGTTGATGTTATGGCTGCGACCTCTTCCGCACACCCCATGGGGCATGAGAGCTATTATAGAAATCATCAAAGTGCAATGTTGACAGGTTCATGTTAGGAAGGTTTGACTAGTGGCTCTAATGTAACTCTGTCCTCATACTCTATGATTTATGGATATTTGGGGGAAATGGTAGCTACTGTTGACATTGAACAGACCAGGAGCCGTTGCCTGACCAGTTGCAGTCTTCCTTATAGACTGTATTCTAGTTTGGTTCAGCAGGTCCCTTAAAAATTGTTCTCTTTCTTAGAAGCTACCCCACTAAAAGTGCTCAGTTCCCAGGTTCCCTTTCAGGTAGAAGCTATGTGGCACATTTCTGTCTAGTGACAATTAAGTTGTCGGTACAGGAAGAGGTTGATTATGCTTTTCTGATTTTGTGCATTTTTTGTGCCTTCTACCACATCCCTCCAGTGGCCTCTAGTTTAAGCACTCACTATCTGTGGTGAACAGTCTTAGGCTGACAGACAGTATCCTCATCTCAAAGACATCCTATGGCTATTCTTTAATTTTGTGCCATAGGGCTTTCTTCCAAACCACAGAAGTCCACTCAGGTCACATGCTGACAGAGGCAGGAAGGACAGGAATGTTGACGCTCCTGGGAGTAACCCTCTATCAGTGGGGTCTGACAGCCAGTAGACTAATGGCCCAGGCTCCTGTTTTGCAAAAAGAAAAAAATCTAGGAGGCATTCTGTATGCTTTTCCAAGATCCCAGAAGAGTTGAGCTCCCTGCAGCAGTGGTCAGAGTAATGCAACCTATACTGGCTCCTCCTTCTCTGTCTCATTCTTACTGTACTCTTTCTTATACTATTGTGTCCTCAGCTTATGTCCCAAATAAAATGCCTGCATCCAAGTGTTTGTCTCAAAATTTGCTTCTACAGAAGCACAAATAAATACACAAAGAGATAAATCCTAACCTGACCATTATCAAAGCAGGACTCCGATCTCTTCTGCCCATTCCTTTTTTCCCTACTCCCTATCTTTATAGATAGCATCATTTTGTCCTCCTTTTAAGCTTCCTGTCTATGAACAACCACTGGCCTCTCAAATGGTCACTGTGTAGAGTTGCCTGCAGCGGGTTCTTTCTGTAAGTCTTTTCACTGCAAATAAATCCAAGCTTCTCTAGGACATGGACAATGTCCTTTTGTTGTATCTGTAAATAACTTCTATCACTTATCACACTTCTAAGCATTTGCTCATTGATACTCTGGGCTTAGTTCATGTTTTGATTTGTAAAGTTGTATATTAGTTAAGCTGTGGATAATAATGAGAAGCAGAAATGAGTGTCATTTAAACATCCATTTGGTTTCAAGGAATTTCCTACTTGCTCAAGTGGATACATGTCATCTACAGAGATGTTGAGAAACCAAATTTTCTCTTTTTTTTTTTTTTTTATCTCTTTGTCTTTCAGAAAACCAAATCTCTGAAAAGGAGAAATCCATTCAGCCGGATAGAACTAGGTTCTAAAGTCGATGCATTATCTAACCAACTTCAGTGTGTAACTTATGCCCTGAGAATTCTTTCATCTTATCTGTTCCCCAGGTTTCTCCCTGTGTTTAGCTCAACGGTCTTCCAGTTGAGCAGAGATATCTTTGTCTACAGCAGCCTGATTTGTAATTCCAACTCTGATTTCTCCTGTCAGTCTTTTTCGATCACAGACTCATGCTGCCTTGGTTTTGCTCTCCCCTTCACATAAGTATCTTCTGTTTACTCTTATTTACTCATCTTGCACAAGCTTTGCATTCAGAAACATCACTTTGATTTCACTTCTGAGACTCTGGGCAGGTCATTTAACTTCTCTGATTAGGCAGATAGGAGAATGATGCCAATAATTTAATGTAATGGCTGGGACATGGCAAGCACTCATTACATTGTTGTTTTTCTTGTTTTGTCATTGTTTACTATTTTGTGGCTATCCAAATATCTTGAACATCTTAGAGAGAATTTGTATTAGGGAGGCAATGTCACAGAGCATTCAAGAGTACAGCTTAACAGAGAGTAGACCCAAACTCAAATCCAAATTCTGCTGGGCTCTGTGATGTCCCCCGATGCTTGTCTACCCCTGGTAGTCATGGTTTTGTGTAGGTGCATTCCTTATTCGATAATGGCAGACCTGTGACCCATAAGATACAGAGGAAGATCCTAGGTGTGATTTCTGGGGATATGTTATAAAGACATTGAAATTTTTGCCCTTTTTCTGGATTCTTTAGAGGATTACTGGATTACTCTGGAGAAAACCAGCAACAATGCTGTAAAAATATAGCATCCCCTGGAGGGCCCCATGAGTGAGAAACTGAGCCCTTTTTCCAAAAGTCAGCACCAGCTTGAAGGCCATATGCATGTGCCATTTTGGTGGTTGGGTCTTCAAGCCCCAGTCAAGTTTGACTGCAACTTCAGAAAGGATCCTTACCCAGAAGTACCCGACAGAGCAGTCCCTGACTCCTGAGAAAAGAAATTGTGTGAGATAATGAATGCCTATTACTGCTTTAAATCTTTGACTTGTGCAGTCATTTGTTATGGAGTAATAGGTAGCTAATATACACCTATGTTAGTAGGATGGGGGAACTGCTTATCAGCCTTAATTTCTTTATATGCCACTTGAAAAGAATAATGACAATTACTCCAGGTATTGTTAAGAGGTTGCAATAAGCTAATACTTACATAGCAAGTTCCTTTGTACATAGTAAATTCTCAGTAAAAAGCAGCATTGCTATTTGTGGTATTTCTTAATCCTATTGTACACATAGCATTGCTCTCCTGAAGTTTATTACAAGGCTGGACTCTTGTTTCCATAAAATTATGTCCATAACAGAAGGAACATGAATCATAAAGTACATACCACTGCCTGATTCAAAAATCATCTGGACTGTAAGGATCAGAGGCCTCCTGGACCAAGGGTGTACTTGTAATTTAGGAAGCAAGAGGCTTAACTTTTCTTGGACATAATATACCTGTAGCTTTGGTATCCTGCTCACTTCTTTGTATAAAAAGCTAGGGTTACATTTTAGCTGTGTCCATTATTAAACAAAAAATTGTCCTTTTTATTTAAAAAATGAATACAGACTGTAGAATATTTATGGTTTCCAGTTATTTAAGTCAGAAATCTATGGTGGTGGATTAATCCCCAAAGCAACCTACTGGATGAAGTCCTCGGGCATCCCAGCTCAGGAGCTAAATTCTCTCCAGGCTTACAGAATGGTAGAAGCACTCCACAGTCTTCATTCAGTTTTAAAAGAAAAGGACCATTTTTTGTTTAATAGTGGCCACGGCTAAAATTTAGCCTAAGCTTTTTATACAGAGCAATAGCAAAGCACCACAACGTGTAAGTAGCATTCATTTGGAACTGCTCTCTGCAGGGCAATCTGTAATTGAGATGATCAGCAAGAAGTGCCTAAAGAGCCCACTGTGTCAACGTGGTTTACACAGATACCATCTGGCTCCTAGGTGCGGTTTGTCTGCAGCTACCCTTCAGAAAAGCAGCAGTTAAATATTTCATTAGCTCCCACCCTAGGAATTCCTTGAGAATTTAAGCGCACATAAGATGTCTATGACTGTTGAAACCCCCAGCTCTCCTATTTGATATAAGAGCTACAAAATGGAGAAATGGACTTTTCTCTTTCATCACTATCACAAACTAAACATCTGGGATCCCCTCCTTATTTCTCAAATGCATGCCCCCATAAAATTTAACTATTTAAAACACAACATTTGGACACACTTGGTGTTATGAACACACTGTGATGATAATACACATGCATAAATAGCTCCTCCGCAACAGTTCAGGTACCTCGGCTGATTGAGGAGGGGATCACGCAGGGTGGAAGAGATAGGTAAGATTCTCAGGTTCTTGGATCATGGCGGTAGACAGTTCCCTGCAGATGCAGAGATTTGCATTTCTTCCAGAAACATAACTGACCCTGTGCTTTGGGGCTCAGTGACCCACCTGGCCTCCTGATCAATTGTTACTGTCAGTGTCGCAGCACATAGGAAACTGCACATGGTTAAGCGCACATGATCAAGCATTACTGCCCTTCTGGGTATCATGCAGGGAGCATCCTCCAAGGGCTCAGATCTGTGCTTTTCTTTTGGTTCTTCCTGTAATGAGCCAGTCGTGTTGGACAAGTCATTTACCACTGGAGTTTTTAGTTGTTGTTTTTTAACCTGGAAAAAAATGGAACCACCTACCTGGTGTAATTTCCAGGCTTGAGGTATGATTCAGAGGAAGGGAAAAAGCATTCAAATTTGAATGCCACTGTGAGCCAGGCTTTATATGGATACAAGTTTATTTCATCTGTACACAGCCTGTGGGGTAAGTGGTTAGTCACTTTTTTTTTATAAATGAGAAAGTAAAATTCAGAGTCGTCACTTGACACTCCTCTACCTTTCCAGGGCACACACTTCTATCCTTCATCTGACCAGCCGAAGCTGGAACATTTCCCATTTTTGGAGTACAGAACTGGGGCTTTTCACAGTCTGGTACTTTTGTGCTCCCATATCACCCTGTGCTTGTTTCTGTTACTGCAGCACAATATCCTGTAATGATCTGTGTGAATCTGTGCATCTCCCACCTGAGTAGGAACTCTATAGAGCAGAAGCTGTGTAGGCATCTTTGCACTAGCAAGTGGCATTCTGCTTAGTATATAATAGATGGTCAATAAATATTTTAAAGTAACATTTGTGTGATTATGTGTTGTGTTTTCTTTTGCATTTTAACATGAAAGTATGAAGAAAATTTAAATGGCTGTCTTATTCCATCACCCACATAACCTCTTAACCTTAAAATAATTGGAAATATACTACATGTACATAGTAAAAAAAAAAAATCCAAATGGTACCAAAAGGAATGAGAAATAAGTTTCTCTTCCTCTATTCCCAGTTCCTTTCTATAAAAGCGTCAAAATAAAAGTGAGATTCTTTTCCAGGATATTTTTCTTAAAAGTGTACATACATACACACATATGTGTACATATTCTTATTGTACATATGAGATGTGATTGAAATGTTTAAATTTGAAAATTTTATTATAGTAAAAGACACAGTGTCATTAATCCACCTTAAAATACATCTTATGTCGAACATACTTATCCCATTGTTCTTGCCAACTTCTGAAGCACTTAGGACGTCCCCTTTCCTGGGTGTCTTTTGTTGTATTCTTATGGCTGCCTTGCTATCCTAAACTGATTCTAACCTTTTACTTTTCAGGATCATTTGACTTTGGGGAAGATGCAAAAGTCAAGTGGTGCCAGATCCAGTGAATAAGGTGAATGAGAGTGCACTGCTGTGTTTTTATGAGCCTGCCTGTCTGTTGGATGGCACGTGGCAGCAGCATTTACCATATTTTTTTATCTCACTTCATAAAGACACTCATGAAAGAGGACTTCCAGAATTGCTTCAGAAGGTGGCAGGAATGGGATAAGTGTGTTTGAAGCAAAAGGGAGTATTTTGAGAAGGATTAATGGTAATATGTCAATTTATTTGAACATTCAGTGTATGTTTTGATCATGTATATGCATAGTAACAAGAATCTAGGTTACACCCAACTTATGCTCTGGCAAATAACCTTACAATGAACTCTAACATATGCATTTCTCTATGGGCTCCATGGGGGGGTGTCTCATGCATATTGTCAGTGTACTAGATCCTGGCAAATAATCTTATAATGAACTCTAACATATATATTTCTCTATGGGCTCCATGGGGGTTGTCTCATGCATATTGTCAGTGTACTAGATCCTGGGATCTAAGTTTCCCTAAATTCACTAAGTTTTACCACTTTGCTCTAAAAAGTTGCTACACGTTAACCTGCAGAGCATGAAGATTTCTATCTAAATCCTCACTGATTGCAATATCTGAGCATATAATGGGGAAAAAAAAAAAACCTGCTTCTCCTTCTGTTCTCACCCCAATGTAGGTAGGTACTTCAGTACATAATTTCTGATTGTTTTCTCCCACATCAAACATTCTTCTGGCACCAACAGGATGTCCTATAATTCAATTCAGTCCTGACACTGGAGTTAGCAGCGATGTCACAGGTTAAGGGCTCAGTTTCACAAGACTGCGCCCTCTCTCCACCTCAGATGTCAATCACAAGTCATGGCACTGTGCTTCCAACCGCCTAGTTCCCATGACTCCCTCCTCAGCCTTGATTGCTTGTGAGGGTGGCTCACAGGACTTGGGGAAACATGTTGCTTACTGGATTCCCTGAGGTGGTCAGGTGGAAGAGATGCACAGGCGAGGTTTGGGGGTGGGACTTCCCATGCCCTCCCCGGGCTCATCACCGTCTCAGCACCTCCTGTGGTCACCAACTTGGATGATCTCTCAACACCATCCTTTTGGGTTTATATGAAGGTTTCATTTCATAGACATGATTGATTAAATCATTGGCCATGATTAATCAATCTCCAGGTCCCACCTCTCCCTGGAGGTAAGGCCTGGGGCTGAAAGTTCCACCCTGAAATCGCATGGTGGGTTTTTCTGGCAACCAGGTCTCATCCTCAGGGGCCTTCCAAGAATTATAAACTCAAAGGTGGCTGAGAAGGATGTATTGTGAATAACAAAAGACACTGCTTTCCTCTTTGTAGTCCTCTTCACTTAGGAAATTACATTTAGAAGTTCTTGCTTAGAACAAGGGATTAAAAAATTACACAGAAAGATACATACATAGATACATAAATATACATTATAATTTATGGTAATAGCATTAATTATTATAAATTACAATATCACATTAGGATTTTAGGTTTGATCAATTTGATGAGCATAAAATAGTGCCAGTTATCTAATTTTCCATCAACAGCTACTGCTCCTATCTTTCTAGAGTGAACCCAACTCAAAAGCCCTTTCCACACTGAGGCTCTCAGTCAACCCATCTGTCTTATTTATTTTCTCTATCCTTTACACTCTTGGATTCCTGCTGTGATCTTTACTCTGCTTATGCTCATGATTTGTCCTGATAATCACTCCAGCTCCTTATTCTTCTCTTATTTACCATACTCTCTTGGCTAGCCCATACACTCTAGTTAAATTCTGCTCCCTACCCATGTCATATCTGAGTCTATGAAGTTGAATGTGATTAGAATGAGTTACCTAGCCATATTGATTAGTCTCATTTTAAATTATCACTAGCCCTTCCTGGGCCTTTATTGCTTACCAGCCACCAGACCATTTTATCTTAGTCAATCTATTCTCTCTGTTTTCTTACATGGCTGTTCCATTTCCCCCTCTTCTCTAACGTCTCTTTCCCAACTTACTATTCCCTGGTGATCTAGTCTCCTATTTCATTGAAGAAAAAACAGCATTCAAAACAGAACCTCTACATGTGCCCGCAGCATTATCTTTACATACTATGGACTCCTGTTCCCATAACTTACCTCTTTTCACCATTTATGATGGGTGAGTTTTATTTGTCAGCTAAGAGCAACTTGTGAAAAATACTATCGGTTCTAAATTTACTATATATTTAAAATCTGACGTCTTCTCACCTTTTCTATTCCCAATATCCTAGTCCAAGGCTCTATAATAGTTTATCTCATGATTTCTTGTCACCTAGAGCCTACCCTCAATGCAGCAGCAAAAGTGGTGTTATTAAACTGAGTTATACTTGTGTAGATTTATGGGTACAGTGTGATCCATGTATACATTATAGAGTCAGTCCAGTTAACTACCATATCCATCACATAACCAGTTGATCATTATATGTGTGTGTTTAGAATAAACTTAAAACAACTTTTTAAAAACTTGAGTTATAACATGGCACATATAGCATGGCAGCCTAAAAGCCTCCAGGGCCTTCCTGTATCATAGAAAAAAGAAAAAAATAAGCTAATTCACTATAAAGATCTGACTCTCCTTCACCTCACCGAGCTCATCACCCATCACTTTCCCCTTCATTTGCTCCACTCCAGTGGCACTGGCCTCCGGGCTATTCCCGGAACACACTCTGCATCCTCCACCCGCAGGGTCTCCACACCTGCTCCTTCTGCTCATGCACAGATCATTCCTCGTTTCCATTAGACCTTTATTCAAAGTTCTCTTTCATTTAGGTGAATTTCTTGTACAGTGTTGGAGGTCTTGGATGCCCCAACCCAAATATCCTTTCCTTCCAATAAATAAATTCATAGACTATTAGCTTTTATTTACATAAAAGATTTAATTGATTTTAACTCTATCTTCTCTTGTTACATATTCTTCCTTTAATGGTTACCCTTTCTTCTGTTTTCCTCTGTAATCTCTGTTTTCTTTGTTTGGAATGTTTCTGTACATGTGTGTATCTACGTGCATGAGTGTTCATGTGCTTTGATTTAGAGGGTCACATATTGTTGTTAGTCCTTCAAAAGTTTCTTTTTTGTGTGTGGGTACCAGGGGTCGACGTCAGGACCTCACGCTCCAGCAGGCGCCCCTGCTGCTGAGTGATATCACTGGCCCTTTTTCCGTATGTGGGTTCCAGGAGTCAAACTCAGGCCCTCGCGCTTGCCAGGCAGGAGCTTACACCGCTGAGCCATCTCACCAGCCCCTTTAAAAGTTTCTGCTTGTATCTTTTCTTCCTTTTTATCCTCCAGTTTTCTCAAAGAACCTTGTATTATGTGTTTTTTCTTTGTCTTCTGTTTACCTGAATCCTTGTTTCATCCTGAGGATAATTGCCTCGTACTGATTGTAATCATTCTACTTTTCTTGTCTGTGATTTACTGTTTGTGGTGGGAGGAGCTCATCCATGGTGGTAGAAGGAGCTCATCCCCCTGGCTTTGGACAGCCACATCCTAGAACGGCTGTGTAGCTCTCAATCAACTTCTCCCCAAGTTGGAGGCAATTAGTGGGATCTTTCAATACTATTTCCCTTATGCTCCCTTTACCCCTCCCAACCTCAAGAAACATTTCTGGGGAAAGTGGAGTGAGTGGAAGACTCTCCAGTACGATCACAATGCAACAAGTAGTGCACACTCTAGGGATCTTCTGTTTCTTTCGGTGACTAACACTTTTTAGAGGTTGTGTCTTGAGGTTGTCCTGTTTCCTTTTATGACTTGTGGGAATATTGCTTTTAATTTTAATTTTGCATCCATTACAGTAAGTTTCATGGGGGTACAATTTATTATTATTCCCCCATAACTTTGCTCTTTTACCCTAGAATAAAGTGATTATCTTCCAAAAGAAATAATGAGATGAATTTGATGGGTGTTCCCTAGGTCCATCTATTTCTTTCTGGTTCTAGACCGGGGTGATGAAGCTGTTGCTTCGCTGAAGCTTGGCTATTGGTTCCAGTGGACCATCTAGGTTGTCCTTGAGTTATCATCAGGTTTCAGGCTTAGCCTGCTGATAATATCCAAAATCCAAGGTCAGCCATCGTGGTTGTACATAGAAAGCTCCCAGCATAATTTCCCCCAGAGTCTGTGCTAAGAAACCTTGAGTGTGGCAGAGATTCCAGAGTAAAACTATAACTTACCTGAAGTGGTTTATTTAATAGTAAATAAACTGCTATTCGGGGATAAAAGTTCAAATCTCTTTTGGTATACATTTTTTATTAGTACATGTTGGTTGTATATAGTGATGACATTCATCATGGAGAGTTACTAAATGCACATGACATACCTTAATTACTTTTTTATCTCTTTCTTTCCCTTCCTCTTCCCCTCCCTCCATCTCTTTGACCCCTTCTATTCCTCCTCCTGTTACTCCTCCTCTTCCTCCTCCTCTTCTTCCTCCTCCTCTTCCTCCTTCTCTTCTTTTTCCTCCTCCCTCCTCCTTCTCCTTCATCTTCACTTTTGCCCTTATCTCACCCTCTCCCTCTTCTCCTTCCCCTTCTTCTTAGTCTTCTTTTTTTGTACACATTTGTAGTATATAATGATCATGTTCCTGGTAGGGACTTAGTACATGTACACAACATATCACAATTTCTTTTATTTTTTAATCTCATTTTCCTCCCCTCCATCTCTTGGCTTCCTTCTCATATGCTAAAGATCTATCTCGCTATTTCCCATTGTCTGTCTTTTATTTTGCTCTTTATTTATATTTTGGGCTTCTCGTATAAAAGAAATCGTGGGTAACTGCAATGAATAGACACTTCTCAGAAGAAGTACAAATGGCCAATAAATACACAAAATAATCTTCCATATCATTGGCCATTTGAGAAATAAAAATTAAAACAACACTGGAATTCCATTTTACTCCAGAAAGAGTCACCATGAAGAAATAAAATAATAAATGTTGGTGAGGCTGCAGGGAAAAAGGAACACTTCATTGCTGATGGGAGTGTAAACTAGTACAATAACTATGGAAATTTGTATGAAGTTCCCTCAAAAAACTAAAACCAGTATACATTTTTAATTCACAATTTTTCTTCTTCAGGAAAAATGATATTTCCCTAAAACTTTACAACCACAGTTGACTAAACTTTGGGGATCCGTTCTCCCCCAAATGTTATTTCAGCAAACAGTGGTTACTTCAAATATATGCTGACCCATGATGATTAGCCTATTATGTCCTTTCTCTCTTAGTCTGTGTTTTTCTTAATTTAACAAAAATTTACATTTGATCTTTTAAATTTTTATTATTGGCAATGCTGATTATTAAAAGACTGAAAAGTGTATCACCCCAAGATTCGTATGTTGAAACCTTAACCTGTAACAATATGGTATTTGGAAGTGGGACCTATGAGATTGGGAGGGTAGAACTCTTATTATGGGATTAGTGCTCTTATAAGTAGAGAAAGAGAAAAATTGCCATGTACACCACTGACAAAGGGCCATGTTAGGACACAAGACAAAGGTGACTATCAGCAAGCCAGGAAGAGAACCCACAGCATAATTCAACCATGCCGACACCCTGATCTCTCATCTCCATTTCCAGAATTGTGAGAAATAAACTTGTGCTGTGTATGCCACACAGTCCAGGGTATTTTGCTAAAGCAGCCCCAGTAAACTAAGACACTGACTCACATAGAATGTAGTACCAAGAATCCCAAATATTCAGCTATTTAGCTTCTCTTCTTATGTGTACATTGATTTTATTAAACTAAAACATGAGAATTTATATCCACCCCATTACATTTCATATGTACATGAAATCTTTTATAAAAATTGCAAATATTTTCATTGTGACTAATTCTCCGGGTAAACTTCATTTTACTGTTTATATTGCAATCTCCCTGAAGGGTGTCATGAGCTCACATACAGAGCTTTTGAAGTGATTAAATCATGAAGGCACCATGACTAAAGGTGATGTTAGGAGGTGGTGCTTGGTCAGAAGAGGCGAGTCCCTGGGGGTGTGACCTGCAAGGGTGTATCTCCTTCCCTGACTCCTGGCTTCTCTATCTGCTTCCTGACTGCTCTAATGTGAGCAGTTTTCCTCTGCCCAGGCCCTTCCACCATGTCATTTCTGTATTTGAGCCTGCTGAGCATGGACTAAAAGTTCTGAACTGTGAACCAAAATAAAACTCTCTTCCTTTAAGTTTCTGGTGTTGGGTATTGTGTCTCAGTGATGAGGGAAGTGACCATATACCTTATAAGTTCAAGAGCTAAGGGAGAGGTCCAGTTTCCTGACTACACAATGCCCATAGCCTGAGATAAGTGCAGTCCCAGATTGGTCATGAAAACTAAACTCACCCTCCTGCTTAAACAGTGCGCATGAAATGCAGATTGGAGAAGACAGACATGGTTGAAACCGAGTTAGGTTCATTGAGTCATGGCTGCAACTCCAAGTTATGGTTCTGCATATACTTCATCCTTTAATTCCATCCAAAATGTTCAAGACATTTACCGACTGAAAAAAGCATACTGGAACACTTTGACTATGCATTCTCTGCTGTAGGAAAGAAGAATAAAAAATGCAATGTAGGCTGCAAGAAAGATATAGAAAAAAGGCATAACTACTATACCCAGATTTCCATCCCTTTACAATTGTTATCTTATATAAGTCACATGACATCCCTGAGATTATAGATTATTTTGTTTTATAAAATTAAAGCTTTTGCTCTAGAGTCCCTTGTGGCTCTCACATTCTAGATTGTATGGCTACAGGTATAAGCGGGATGAGGCTAGAAGGTTGCAACATATCCCTAACGAGGAGGTGGCCACAGGTACACAGAGGAACCTGCTGCACACACCAGCTTCACAGGTAATAAACGCTAAGAGGAAGGACCAAGTGATTGGCAGAGGCAACCCTGCCTGCTCTCTACCCTGAGCCACCTGCGTCAGTTCCTGTTGCTGCCAACACTTCCCAGTGGGTCCCCCTGGATTTCTGGGGGATGTAAAAGAGACATGCACACATTCCAGCCCCTTTCTGCTGACTCTGGGATTGCACAGCAAGCTGCAGCCATTATTTTTATTGCTGATGCCACTTCCTATCGAAACAATTTGGTGCTAATAAGCCCCTATAATAGTAAGCAATGGTTTGGCTGAATAATTGTCACAAAATACCATTCAAGGCTTTGTTGCTTCTTGGGCATATTGCTAATTATTCTCCATCTGAAATAACACCCAGAGGCCCACTGAATGCTAGTAAATAGGGTTTCTTCATGCTCCTGAAGCCCAAGGCTGGGTGTGATTAGGAATGCCAAGGCTCTAATCCATTGAACAATGGTTGCCTCACAGTCTCAACTCCTGCAAAATCACAGCCTTTTGCAAATTGTATCTGAGCTCAGACAAATCAAGGCATCCATCTTGTGCCAGAATTGGCAGAGGAGATTGGTGTGGGTGAGGGTCTCCTCGGGGCTACCCAAGAGGGCTTCTGGGGTGAACGGAGGGATGGTGTAAGGTGGGAGCTCCAGGGTCTGGTGGTCCAATGCAGCACTTCAGCTCTATTATATCATTACTAGGAAAATCAAAAGCTGATAATGTGAAGGGGACATGCTGGGGGTGGGTTGGTGGGGAGATTAAAATGTCTATATTGAACTCCGTCTTACAGAACTGTGGATATAGACTGAATTTTCACTTGACCAAGGCAGTGATTTCATCTTCCATCTCCTGGTACAGACCCTCAGCCTCCCCACAAGTACTGGGAGTATGGCACTCACTCCTCACTCTTTCAGCTCTCCAAAGGCCATACTTAAAGTCACTGAATATGAGGAAGGATCCAGGAAAGGAATCAAAGGTTATGGAATTAGCATATTTTGATACATGTTTAGAACTTCTCAAGAAAGATCTATAAGAAAGGAATAAATGATGGCTCCAACATAGGGGGAGAAATAGGGGACTTGAAGGTTAGGATGGAAGGGAGACATAGTATTAATTGTATATCCTTTTGTACAACTTAAAGCTATAAATCTACATTTGCATGGCAAAAATGTTTAAAAATATTATAACATTTACATTATCCATGACTGAGATTATCAATGGGCATGGACAGTTGGAAGTATCCCCAGGAGACTGAGGCTTTTCTTTTCTTGAGAAAATTTCTACCTTATCCATTCTTTTATCCATCTTTCTATCCATTCATCCAATCACCCATCCACCTATCTACTCAGTACATCCATTTATCTATGCAGGCAAATGCTAAGCCTCAAGATTATAAATTACTCTAATGAGAAAAGTTTCTAATTATCAAGGAATCAAAAATTCAGTAAAAATGAAATTTTCATGAATAATTATAATACAATTTGATAAAGCCACCCATACAGATATGTACAAAGGATTCTAGAAACCAGAGGAGGAAGAATACTGAGGAAGCCTTCCCAGATAAAAGGAGGGATTTTGGAGGATGTTAGGAAAGGCTGTTGTGTTACTGTAGCTTAGTACTTTACTTCTTTTTCATTTTTATTTACTTTGCTTTTTTAAATGAAAAAGATACCACTCAAATTCAAAATACAAGTGCTTTAGGAGAAATGTAGAGATTTAGGAGAATTATCCACCATATTCCCCCCTTTTATTTGTTATAAAGATGAAGAAGAGAGCTACTTTCTCCAAGCCTAAAATCAGGTTTATGATCTAACTCTGGTGAAGTAAAAGGTAAAGATTGCTTAGATAGAGTGGGAAATCCTAGAAAATCAGAAGTTAACATCCAGAGCCACCCAGAGAGAGTAGGGTCAGAAGCTTCCTTTCCTGTCTTCTGGCAAACTTTCAGGAGGGAAAGAAGAGGACAGAAGTCCAAGAGGAAAGAAGAAGAGAAATAAATGTGGAGTCCAGGTCAAAGAGAGGTTAAAGGGCATCTGGGAGGAAAGTAGAGGCAAGAGTGTCCAGGACAACTATCGGATGAGGGACGTAGACATGAGTGTTATTCGGGCAAGGTCTGTACATTTTCCCACTTCAAAAGGAGTTAGCACTTAACTTACATAGTTAACATGCTGGATCCATCATAAGAATCATAGATGAAGTGGTAAGAGATCTCTCAAAAATGAACAGAAAGATATCTTACTCTGTTGACTTCCTTGTTCCTCTAAAACAACTAGAAAGAAATTTAGCTGCATAAAAAAGTCAAACAAATATATATGCTTTACTGGAGGCAAGTGGGGAGCAAGTGTATATGTGCATTTTGACTGAATTAAGATCAAGCTTAGGTTGGGTTCAATTTGCTCTTTAAACAGAGTCTTTTCTGGGATAGAAGTGATGATGCCTCAACTCTAAAAGCTTCTCTTTGAGGTTGCAAGTCATTCAAACATGTCAGATGGCCTAAGACAGAAATGACTATTCTATTTTGCCCTTGTAGTACAAAAGCAGCCACAGACAGGACAAGCCCCTGAGTGTACAACTATGGAATAGTGAGAGACTGGACTGATGACCCAGATTGCACATTAGAGCTGTCCTGAGTGGCTGAATACAAGTGACTTGGTGCTAGAACTTCTCCAGACCTACTGACCTTGACAGTGTAGGCAAGCTTGAGCAAATAGTCATGCATATAGTAGGCATCCAACATTTGCTTGTTGAATAAATGAATAGAATCATCAGATCATGATGAGCTCCATTTGGGGCACCTAACTGTGGCCTGAAGCAGTGATCAGAGGCAGATACAGGGAAGGGAAGACTTCCTCTGATGTTGTGAGGCTGCCCTTCTATGGGGCTGACCCACATACACTACTGATAAATGACAACGTGTATGAATGAAGACTTTAATCTGTCATCCTGGTATCAGTGATTGCACTGACCACAGGGGATACATGAGAATTTCTCTAGGGAGAAAAAAAATAAATCATGCAGTAAACTCTGGCTGTCTGTAGGAAGGTCTGGGGAAGTTTTATGGTCCAAATGCTTTTTTCACCCTCAAAATTTATAACCTCCAAGGTGATGGTGGTAGAAGGGGCCTTAGGAAGTGATGGAATCATGACAGTGACTGGGATTAGTGACCTCACCAAAGAGGACTAAACATTTATTTTCCTATTTCTTATTGTGTAACTTTCATTTTGTTCTTTGATTTATTTATACATTGGGTTTCTCATATAAGAGAAACCATATCATTTTTTCAGGCTTGCATGATCTTTGGCAAATGGGAAGGGGACAATGAGATGAAGGGAGAAGGTAAAGAGGCAGGGCAAAGGGGCATAAAAAGAAATAAGATGTGTAATTGTGCATGTACTAACTAGCCACAATAAATGTATTCACGATATACTGCAAACATGTACTAATAATATAAAAAAAGAGGACCAAGATAATCCTCGTCCTTTCTACCATGTAAGACGCTGATAGAGGTTCCACTTGTGAGTCAGGAAGGGGACCTTCACCAGATACCAAATCTGACAGCACTTTGATCCTGGACTTTCCAGCCTCTGAAACTGAGAAATACATTCCTGTTGTTCCTAAATCACCTGGTCTATGATATTTTGTCATAGCAAACTGAAAGGACTAATACATGAGGAGAACTCTAGGAAAAGGGCTGGGTTTCCTGCTACTCTGAGCTGTCGTAGGGGTCAGGATGGAGCAGGACAAGAACCATTCGAATTTAAAGATCAAGTGAAATGTACCCTTATTTTATATACAAGGAATGACATGAAGACTATACTGTTTTTGGAAACTCCTTCCCATCCACCTCTCCCCAAAAAGCTATTCATTAATGTTCCACCTTCCTCCAGTTACCACCCTGACTTTCCCCTTCACTTGTCTGCTTACAGGTATTTCAAAGAGGCTGTAACTACCATGATATTCCCATCTTTATAATCATCCCACCATTCTATCACTTCCTTTTCCACCGCTACACAAACTGTTGTCACCAAGGTCACCATGGTTCACCTTGTAGCTAAATCCTCTGGGTTCTCCATAGTCTTTGTCTCTTGGCAGCATTTTGTAGCATTTTCTTTCTTGAAATAATTTCTTCCATTGGATGCCTGGATGCCTGGTGCAGTGCCTGGACATCTTTCACCTCCTTGGCATTCTTTATTTTCTTTGTTCTTTTTCTTTATCCAGATATTAAATGTCAGTATCCCTAAGGTCTTTCCTTAGGAGATATATATATATATATATATATATATATATATATATATATATTTGTAGATATATATTTGTAGAAAATAAAACAGGTGTTGGAATTACCCTGGAGTATCTTTGAGGAAGGCATCAAAAGACTGGCAGGTCTATACATTAGAATGGATATTTATATAAGACTATACAACTCACCATCTATGTTTCCTGGAAATCCCAAAGCCAATTACTTTCATTAAAATATATAGAATATGCTGGTGAAAGGCACCTCACTGAAAAGTTGTAGCTTCTTCTGTAGTCCAGAATTGATAGAGATGTTGCCATGAAAGTAAGATCCCTAACATCAGCAAGAATGATAGAATTCCAGGATCGCAGATTCAAGGTAGTGACCCTTCACCATCACAATCAGGGTGGACCTAATCACCATCATGGACAGTAGTGTTGGAATAGTAAGCAGGAGCCCTAAAACTACAAGTCTTTTGGGCAAAAACTATGAAACCATGGCATTGCTACAGGTAGCTAGTTGGAGACCTAATGAAGATATTTCTTGGTTTATATAACCAAAATAAGACCAAAAGCAAGTGACCAGAACACAAGTGTTGGCTGCTTGAAGGAATCTGATAATCCTTTGACTAATTTCCAGACCTGACCCAATTGTCAGCTCCAGAATCCTGTGATTGAGGGAGATGCTTGGTTATCTTAAGGAAATCCTACAAAGCCTCAGAAAGAACATAGAGTACTAATTCTCCCAAATCTTTCTCCAAGGGGAGATGTACTGCAGAAAGGAAAATACCTGTATATAGTGTATTGTTTCAGTGTGTATGCTACATGGACAAAAGTGCCAGGTATTTGAAAGGCTGCTGGATCCAGAGTTTGTGCCTACACTAACACTACAGAAACCAAATCACCATCCTGGTGCTCTTCTTAGGGCATGTGAAAGCCAAATGATAAATGGAATCTTGGCCCAAGTCCATTTCATAAATGTACAATGTGTCTGCCAATGCACACTGTGATAGTTTTCATGGTTTCTGAGTGCTTAATTGAGTTGGATATACTTAGCAGCTGGAAAACCCCTTACGTTGGTTTCTGACTTGGCTTATAATATAAAAAGGCCAAATGTAAACACACGAAACTCACTCTTCCAGCCAAGAGAGTAAATTAGAAGCAATAATTCATCCCAGCTGAGATAGCAGAATCTAGAGCACTTTCAAAACCTGAAGACTGCAGGGGTGGTTTTTCTCCTATATCTCATTTAATTTTCTAATATGGTGCTGGCACAAACCATATGGATCATGGGAGAGTTACTGGTAAGCTACTGTAAATCTAAACAAAAAATAGGCCCAACAGCAGATACGTTGTTAGGCATTCCAGTATCTTCACTGGATTAGATCAACACAGCTTCAAGCTCTTTTATGGAGCCATTGATCTGACAAATGCCTTCTTTCGATATCCATCGAAAAGAAGAATAAGAAGCAGTTTTCTTCACTTAGGATGGATGGCAATGTACATCCATAATTTCACCCCAGGACTATGTTGACTCTCATACTTTCTATCATAATATAGTCTAGATGGGCTTGTACTGAGATTCTGTAGAACATTACACTGGCCCATCATACTGATGATCCAGGAGTGCTCAGTACTTTGTATACCCTGGTGTGCATGTATGTTGGGGAGGCGCAAATTGGAGGAAGATAAACCTTACAGAGATTCATGGATTTGCTGAACTGGTAACAATTTAGAAGGATCCAGGGGCTTCGACTGCAAAACTCAATGTGTGGTCTGTGGACCAGGAGCATAACAGCACTCTGGAGGTCATTGAGAATGCAATTTCTCAGGTTTCACCCCAGACCTACTGCATCAAAATCTGGGTGGGGTGGGTGGAACCTAGATATCTGAGTTTTACAACCCCTCACTTTATTCCTTTGCATGCTAAAAGTCTGTGAATCTCTAGTCCTGGACTGTGCTGAGAGAGTCCTCTCCAAAGACTTGAAGAGTCCCGATTTTTCATGAGTTCAAAAGAAAGAAAGGGTTTGAAGCAGATTCAGACTGTTACAGCCAACGTGGTCCACTCATGGAGCACATCTTAGGGTGGTAGAGGTATCCATGGCAGGTAAGATGCCACGTGGAGTTCCTGACAAACTGCAATAGCCAAGTTGCAGTGCAGCTCCCCAGGGCTCTGCAGTGGGGTTATGAAATCTGCAGCAGAAAACTACTCATGGTTCCAAAAAAACATTCCTGACCTGCTTTGGGGGCCAAGGAGAGACTAAGCACATGTCAATCACCTAACAAATGTTCATGTGACATCAAGTGACTATAAAGCTGTATCATAACCTGGGAATTGTCAGGTCTATCAATCATAAATCTAGAAATCGTATATGCTTTCTATTCTGTATAACAAATTGCCACAAATTTTGTGGGTTAAAATTATACAAATCTATTATCAACAGTCCTATAGCTTAGAAATCTATGAGTTTCATTGGTCTAAAGTCAAGGAGTTAGCATGGCTATCTTCCTTCTAGAGGCTTTGGGGAATAATCCATTTTCTTATCATTACCAGTTTCTAGAAATTTCACATATTCCTTGGCTCACGAGTCCCTCTTCTATCTTCAAAGCCAGCAATGTTAGATTTCTCTGCTCATTCTTCCTTCATCACATCCATTATGGTCCATTATAATGGATTATGTGATTACAATGATCCACCCCATTAATCCAGGAAAATCTTATTTTAAAATCAACTTATTGGAAATGATAACTCTATCTGCTACCTTAATCCTTCTTTTCCATGTATCCTACAATAGCCAGAGGCTCCAGGAATCAGAACATTACATCTTTAGGGGCCTATCATTCTGCCTAACACAAGTCAACATGGAAACAAGCAATTTGTATGGTAATGGGGTATTTGGAATTGTTCCTAAGAAAGTCCAGGAGGAACAAGTTAGACAAATGGTGCAAATTCCCAAGCCACCATTAATTTCATGTTGATATATGTCGTACTGACTTAGTCCACTTGAGCTGTTATCATAGAACATCATAAACTGGTGAAATACAAAGAACAAACATACATTCCTCACAGTCCTGACAGTTTGAAAGTTCAGAATCAAGGCATCAGTAAATTCAGTGTCTGGTGAGGGCCTACGTCCTGGTTCAGCGATGACCCCTTCTTGCTTTATCCTCACATCATAGATGGAATGAGGAAAACCTTGAGAGCCTCTTTTATAAGGTTACTATTTACACTTATGAGGACTCTGCCATCATAGGCTAATCGGTTCCCAAAGGACTTACTTCTAAACATCATAAATACTAACGTGAATTGAGGTACCCAGTACCTACAAAATGAGTACACTGGGCATAAAGAAAGATATTATGGAAAGTAAAGAGGGACAAAAAAAAATAGAAGGAAAAAAATGGAAACAAAGCTTTTATAAATAAAATGGGGAAGAGGGGCTGAAGGAAGGGGAGAGGAGAGGGAAAAAAGAAGCAAGATATACCATGCACAGGTACAAATATCTGATGAATGCTATCACTATGTATATCTAAAATGTACCAATAAAATAAAAAGAAAAAAATTTTAAAATAAATAAATAATAAAAAAATAAAGAAGGTTATTTTGGACCCATGTCATGAGCTCCTGTTCACCAAGGCTAAACTAGCTACTGCTGTTGCTAAGTGCCCTGGTCTGAGAGCAGCAAAGCCCAACACTGAGCCTGGAATTTCAAGAGATCAACTATCACTAGCCATCAAGCTGATTATATCAGGCCCATTCTTCCCTTGAGGGGGAATGATTCATCTTCATTAGCATTAGTACCTGTTCTGGATATGGATTTGCTTTCCCAGCCGCAGTGCTTCAGCCAGCACCACTATCCAAAGGCTTGTTGTGTGTTTGATTTTCTAGTAAGGAATACTGAATAACAAAATCCAGGATGAAGGGACCCAATTTAAGGCAAAGTTGTTATAATGAACACCATTGGTATTATATACTGCTTCACATACAAGTGACCGATATAAAAAAATATTAAAATAGTCTCTCTAAGCTAAAAGCCAGGTGTGGTGGTGCACATCTGTAATCCTAGCACTCTGGGAGGTTGAGGCAGGAGGATCATAAGTTTTAGTGCAGCATGGACAACTTAACAATTTAGCAATACCATACCTCAAAATAAAAAGTGGCTGGGAATGTAGCATAGTGTGGAGGCTCTAGCACCAAAAAAAAAAAAAAAAAAAAAAAAAAAAAAGGCTAAAGATGATGCTCTGAAGTATTTGGCTCCTGTCCTGTCCTTCAAGAGTAAACATATGCATGGATCCAGAAATCCAGGGGTAGAATCAGAACTCGCTTTCTCCGCACCATTCTCAGGAACCTGGATGGAGAAATTGCTCTCCTTGTCTCCACAACTTTGGGCTCTGCTAGACAGAAATAATAGTTCCTAGTGTTGAAAGGATAGTTATTCTGGGGCACAGTAAATATTCTACTGAACTGAAAGCTATGGCTGCTATTTGGCTACCTGGGATGCCCTATGCCAACAGATTCTCAGACAAAGCCAACATTTCTTATACAAATTTGGGTAATTGATCATGATTACCACAAGGAGATAGAATGCAGGAAGAAATGGTCCAGCAAATCAGGAGCTCAGACTCCTCCCATATGAGGTGCTGGCTAAGACTGAGACTGCCACATTTTATCATGAATAAAAGGTAGAAGGAGATGCTGAATAAGGACCACTCACAACAGCAGAGATCTTAAGTCTGTTCCCCCAATTCTCTTCATGTAAGTCCTTTTTGAGAATTGTGATGACAACTTCCTTTAAGAGGCAATGCCTAGACAGAATGAACATCGGATCTGAATAGTGTCAGGGTGAACTGTACCAGAGGTTCTTGGCGTCCTACCCATGTCTCTTCGGGACTCAATAGAGTACAATAACATTGTACATTGAGTGCTGGCAATCCTTTACCTGTGAACTTTGTCTTAACACACTTGGGGCAGAGAGAGTGTGGGGGAGTGTCTACCTTGAGGAGCAGCCCCAGCCAATTACAGATGGGAGTTGGAAGACAAATACCCTTGCTTTCTTGCTCATGAGTGGGACAATTCTAAGACATATTCCATGTCACCTCTCAGATGTCCCCACTGAGACAAGAGTCCTCATGGCCTACATTGATAATCTGCTCACTATGCACCCTGTATCACTTCCTCCTCTTCCAGATCACGTTCTCCCTTACCAGTGCTTCCTGGCTGGGACCATCTGTCAAATATGCCATTCTGCTCAAGCCCTCGCTCAAGACCTTATTTTGGGAGAACCCAGCCCGAGACTCACACCTATTATGCGCTGTACCAAAGGAGCATTGATTCATAGCAGTTATGTTTATCTCAAAATTACTTTATATTTAAAACAGATATGCATCCATTCAATGTTCTGAATAATCCAGAATTGTCTTTTTCATGACACATCAGACAGAAAATTAGATTGAGCACTATCAGCCTATAAATGCTAAGCGGAGATCTTGGTTTTCCTCACGTTAAATGTTGCTCACCAATCTGCTCCTCTTGATCTCACTTTCTGCCACTGTTTCATGTTATGATAAATACTTTTGATCATGGTAGTTGACAAAAGACATGCAAAAAAGCATGCTGTAAAGGTGCTAGGAAGAGCACCATAGTACAAAATTTATGAAAATATCAAGATGTTGCTACTTTAAGTGCCTTGGAGGAAATTAAGGAGGAGTCAGGGTGGTATAAGATTTAGCAGGAAATTAGTGGGTATTTGGGCACGCTTTGACATTAAGAAGGTAGCAGTAATAAACTTATAGACTATAAGAAGCTGCAGTCAAATTTATGTATTTGCCTTAGGAAATGTGAAGGGGAAAAATGGCTTTGCAATGGACTGAATTTTGGAAATGCATTTCCTGAGAGCCTATACTATAATGATCCCAAGTAATGATGACAAAATCAGAGCAGCCATTTCCAGAAACATGCCCACTGCACTAAATGCTATATGGAGAGTGCTCTGTAACTATTCATGCTAACATAGAATGAGGGACAGCAAAAGCTTTAATACATTTATTAAAACCAAATTTTGTTTAAACATTATTTCTGTTCACAAAGAAATAGTATACTGAGAATACAGTTTAATTGTCCATTTTCTTTCCTTTTTCTGTTTTTGAATAGTTTATATTTTTATAATAAATATACACTCTTTTCATAATCAGAAATCTGATCCTTTTTTCTCCTTAAAGCTACCCAAAAACAATAAAGAGAAGGATAAACAGAAAAGAAAATTCTCTATTTGGTGATGCTAAAATATCCTCAAAACTTTAAACTACAGTTGATGAGGAAGAACTAATATGCATAATAAAAACTGAACCAGGCTGAAAAAAGATGCTGCGTGAGAAAGGACTCTTGCCTCTGAGGTTTGGCACAGAGTAAGAGGACATAGGATTCGCATGAAGATAGCATCTGGGGCTCTTAGATTAGAAAGGTGAGTTTGAGGCTCATGGACAGCTGAGGGGGGTGTTCCTGGAAGTTAACACTAAGGAATAATAGGAGAGTGAGGCTGATATGAAACACTGTGACCTGCCACCTTTGCAAAAAGGAGGCCATTGAGGAGGAAAAACAAGATGTCAATATTATAATTTAGATCTAACTGTCCCCCCAAATTCTTACACGCAGAGGTGGGGTCCGGTGCAAATGGGCCCATCGCTGTGACATGAAAGTGTTTATCTCCCTCCAAGGCTCCTCTTCTCTCTGCCCCCTGGTTGCTGTTTTAACAGCTTTCCTCACCAAGCCCTTCCACCATGCCCTTTCTGCTTTGGAACTAGGTGACCATGGACTGACTCCTCTAAAACTCATGAACGAAAATAAACCTCACCTCCTTTGAGTTATGGGTGTTGGGTATTTTGTTCCAGTGACAGGAAAGGGACTAATTCCGCAGAGAGCATACCTAAAGCGGCCACGTTGATCTGTCAGAGAAAATAGAAGCCTACACCACCCCATCAACCTGTGAAATACAGAGCCTCCCTGTGACCTGGGAGATTTGTGTGAGACTCAGCCAGGCTAAGACAATGATGAAAATGTATTTGGAGACAGCAGTCCACATTCCAGGCTGCTAACTCCTCCGCGTCAATCCCTCAACACCTTGCTCTCACTATCCTTAATTATGAGCTCATCAAGGAAGCATGAACCCCATTCTAACCATGTAATAATCATAAAGAAAACAAATAAATAAACAAACAAAAAGAAAGCAATGTGAAGGGGCAGGAGGAAGAGGAAGGCCACCTGAGAGAGGTCACAACTCAGAAATACTACAGAACAAAAGTAAAAATTATGACAAGAGATGTGCATGAAATAAAATGTATAGTGTTCTACACAAAATAAAATCTCAAGGAAGTAATGAAGGGGCATAAGAAACAACGTCACAATATGAGGGGATAAAAATGTGCTGGCAAAGCTTAAAATATAAATGAGAAAGAAAAACTAAACCATTTCAGAAATGAAGGCAACAACAGAAACAGTAAAAACTTTCAGCAACTTTAGAAATTTAGATAAAGCAGAAATGCAGTTCAGAATATGGAAGGTGGGATGCAGAAAGGAGAGCAAAATAAATTTGAGAAGAATAAAGAGTTTGAAAGAAATACAGAGAAAAATGATAAAACAGATCAGGAAAGTTGTTGAAAGCTGAGATACAAAAACTTTGCAGCATATAGATTTCTGCAGTGGAAACAAGAGTTTAATTCATAACTACCAACAGCAAAAGCATCCTTTTTCTTTTCTTTTCTTTTTAATGTCGGTACCAGGAGTCGACCTCAGGCCCTCATGCTTGCCAGCAAGCGCTTGTGCTACTGAGCAATATCACTGGCCCTTTTTTTCCTTTACATGGGTACCGGGAGTCAAACTCAGGACCTCGTGCTTGCCAGTCAGGCACTTATGCTGCTGAGCTATCTCACTGGCCCTTTCTTTTCTTTTTAAAAGAGCTTTATAAAATTATTTATCATTTTAATTGTACAAATTTATGGGGTATGATGTGATAATTTGATAAGTATATAGAGCATACAATGATCAAATCCATCTCCTTAAACAATTCCATCTCTGTAAACATTTTAAGTATTTTCATTAACAAGTAATCATTGTAGATATTTATGAGGGACAATGTGATGTTCCAATTTATGTATACAATATGTACTGATGAAATCAGAATAATTAACATTTCTATCACTTTATAAAGTAAGAGAAGTGAAGAGTTTTGGTTTAGACATATATCAGACACCCTGTATTAGTTATCTACCAAGCATGATCAATTCCCCAAAACTAAGAGGTTTAAAAAACCAACATCTATTACTGCATAATTTCTGTGGGTCAAGTTTCTGAGTGTGACCTGGATGGGGCTCTTGTTCAAAGGCAACAGCTATGATATCTCCAATGTCGCAGACATTATCAACAGGGCAGGATCCATTTTCAAGACCAATGACATGGTTATAAACAGATTCATTCCTCAAGAGCTGTTTGGCTGAGAGCTTCCATTCTTCTCTAGCTGTTAGCTGGAGACCATCCTCAGATTCTTGCCACATAGCAGCTCCATAAAGCAGTTCACAATATGGCAGCTGGCTTCCCTCTGGGCCAAGAGTGTCAGAGACAAATATAGGATGTCCGGTTGTCTAAATTTCAGATATACAGAAAGTAATTTCTGAGCAGAAATATCTGTCTTTTACTGTAATACATTTTTAAAATTTAATCATTCACCATATATTTTTATCACACCTTATATGAGAAGGAGGATGTATACTGCAGTATTAGTCACTTTCCTCATTAGTGAGAGGCAATACCTAACACTTGCTCCTAAAGGAGGAAAAGTTTATTTTGGCTCATATTTCAGAAGTTTCAGTCCTTGCATGGTTGGTAGCATGGTAGAAATGTCTGGGAAGAGGAAAACTGCTCATGCCAAAGCAACCAGGAAGTACAGCAAAGGAAGGATCTGGGGAGGGAGATGTACATTTCCAGGCCACCAGGCCCCACTTCCTAACACATTTAACTATAAAATCATCAATGGGCTAATCCACCAGTGGGTATAATTCTCCTATAATCCAATCATTTCCCAGAAGCCCCACCTGTGAGAACATGAGGCCTTGGTGAGACATCAAAATATGAACCATAACAACTGCTAAGGACTAAACATTTGTGTCCCTCCAAAATTCACATGTCGAAATCCTAACCCTTGAGGTGATGGTATATATATGGAGGTGGGGCCTTTGGGAGTGATTAGGTCATAATTGGGTCCTCATAAAAGGAATTAATATCATCATAAAAGAGACCCCAAATTACTCCCTCACCCTCTTTTTACCATGCAAGGATACAACAAGAAATCAGGCTTCTTTAGTCTTGAAGAGAGCCTTACCCAAGACCTAATCATGCTGGCACCCTGATCGCAGACTTCTATGCTGAGAAATGTTAGAAACAAATTTCTGCTATTGATAAGTCAACTGTCTATAGTACCCTGTTATAGCAGTCTGAACTAAGACATGAAACAAGTTTTTTTTTTTTTTTTGTGGGTACCAGGGGTCAACCTCAGGACCTCACGCACCAGCAGGCGCCCATGCCGCTGAGTGATATCACCAGCCCTTTTTTCGTATGTGGGTTCCGAGAGTCGAACTCAGGACCTTGCGCTTGCCAGGCAGGTGCTTATGCCGCTGAGCTATCTCACCGGCCCCTGAAACAAGTTTCTTATCTTACATAGTAGAGGTCCTTATTAGTGGAGGTAGAAAGTAGAATTTCTACCTTCTATTTAAAGGTAGAAATTCAAGAAAGTGTTATAAAATAAACATTACAAGGAATTAAAGAAAGTGTTCAGAAACTTACAAGTTTCCAGAGGGAAGAACAGTCAAAGAATGAAGAAAACAAACACTATAGAGTGAAAGTATTATTTTTTTCAAGGTAACACTAATAGAAAAGACAGAAAAACAAGATGATGAAGGTAAGATAATTTTTTTCATCAGTATATTTAAATCAGATAAACTTACCTTTAAATTTTTTTAGGTCATTAAATATTAGCAGATCCTGAGAAAACAAAATCTGAGAACAGTATCTAAAACAAAATAATATAAAGAATTGAAAAGAAAGTGTTGGTTACTTACACAGCAAGTGTGAAAAATAAAAGCAAAAATTACATTGGATGAGGAAGAGTTCTTTAAAATAATAAAAGTCACAATTTCAGCATAATGAAAATCATTCATGAATTGCCACACGTTAAGTAAGAAAATGGTGGTATTTGGATGGTAAAAATCCCCACTAGGGGGAAATAGAGACTTATTGGTGACTGAAGATTCAAATTTATCCTTCTCAGGGCTTGATAGATGAAATAGAAAAAAACCATGTCATCCCCAAATCACAATAAACAAATTTTACATAAAATATGATTATATCAGAATAAGAAAAAAATGTGTGTTCAAGAAACCATAGACTATTTCAAAAAGTACAAATAACATAGAACATATTTTATGAATGCAAAGTAATAAAACATAAAATAATAGTGAAGTAAAACACTATAAAAGGAGTACAAAGGCGTACTATCTGAAAACTCTAAAACTTTCTCAAATCTTTTTCCAAAGAAAAACAAAACCAAAATGCCAAGTATCTAGAAAAGAAGAAAAAAATTAAAACATTACATGAATTTTGATCAATAAAATTGAAATTCATGAATTTGGAAAGACATAGATGGAGGGTAGAGAGATATATATGATATATGATAGATGATAGGTACATAGATAGAGGATAGATGCATAGATACATAGATAGATGATAGATAAATGATAGATAGATGATAGATAAAAATCATGCCATCGCCTTAAAACTGGTTAATGGTTTTCTATCAATTTTTGGTGAAGTAAAAGTAGTATAGCATTTTTTTGTGCTGTGTGAGAAGTGATTTCTAGATGGTGTCCCAAGATACATGGAGGAAAGGTTTATTTGCTGATAGGCTGGAGAGAGAGAGAGGGAGAGAATGAAAGAGAGAAAGAGAGAGAAGCAGAGACAGAAAGAGAAAGAGACAGAGAGAGAGAGAGAGACAGAGACAGAGATGAATATAATTCTATACAATCCTATCCTTTGTCAAACCACTATTGCTGAATTTAGACAGCTAAAAAGCTGAAAATAAGTCGTGCACTTTTAAAAAAAATAACACCTAGGAAATTCAAATATTTGAGTTGGAAACTATAATTAATAAGATGGTTAAAAAAGAATTGGATCCAGGATACATATTTTTAAAAAGAATAACTTTAAAAACATTATAAAATTTTCAAAATGGCAGGGTGGTGAATGGCAGCAATTCAGCCTCTCTGAGATTTGGAATCCAAACACTGGAAAATAAGAACTTGGGTTAGAAAAAAAGAGAGAGAGGTAGATTCCTGGGAACTAGGAAGAAACCGACAGGAACATTAAATGCTACAGAGAAGTTGAAGGGACAGACCACGATACGGAGACAGGAGCAAATGGTCTACACTTTCTCCCTGCCCTTACTCTGCCAAAGCAAGGTGAATGCTGAGGACTCCAGGGGCCTCCAGGATATCTTAAAAAGGATCAACGATCTCAAAATTGCCAATAAGTCAATAGAAGGAATACACCTGCCAGGATGAGCAGTTCAACAAAAGGGAAAAAATAAGAAAATACGCAAAAGGAAAATAATGCAATGACAGGAATAAGTCAGTACTCTTTGGTAATAACTCTCTCTGTGAATGGTCTTCATTTCCCAACCAAGAGACATGGACTGGCAGAATAGACCAAGAAACAAACCCAATGATATACAAGAAGACACTTAAGAAGAAATTCACAGATTAAAATCAAAGGATGGAAAAAATATTCTGTGGAACAAGATCCCTGAAAAGAAGGTGGAGTAGCTATCTTAATTTCAGACAAAGTGGATTTCAAACCAAAACTGATTAGAAGAAAGAAACAGGGTCACTACATATGGGTTAAGGAAATAATTCAACAGAAGGAGATACCAATTGTAATCATATACACACCAAACACCAGCACACCCAACTTCATAGAACAAGCAGTAATGGACATAAAAAATCAGATAAGCACCAACACAATTCTAAGGGGAAACCTCAATGCCTCACTATCACAAAGAGGTAGATCAGCTAGACAAAATATCAACAAAGAAATATCAGAGTTGAACCAAACATTCACACAAATGGATTTAATAGTTACACACAGAATGTTCCATGAAACAACAGAATAAACATTCCTCTCAGCATGACCTGGCACTTTCTCCAAAATAGACTACATGCTAGCCCATAAAGAATGCTTCAGTAAATGAAAAAGAATCGAAATTATTCCATGCATATTATTAGATCATAGCACAATGAAACTAGAAATCAATGGCAAAAGAAACTACATACTCTTAAGTGAAATAAATCAAACCCACATGTGTAAACATACTGTGTTACTAGTGTGAGACACTGAACAAGTAAATAAGATCCAAAATGTACAATAAATATTGTGATTAGGGTAGAAACTGTTCAAGAGAAAAGAAAAACTGTGATGGGAGAAAGGGGAAAGGAAGGGAAAGGAAAAAAATATATATATATACACAAGATAGTTAAGGTAGTTATACAGCTAGTTTCTCTTAGCTCATTGAAAAGAAAAGTTTGAGCTAATATTGTTTGGACAATTTTTCATGCCTATATCTTCTACTCTGAACAACTACTATGAAGATAATAATACTCAATGTATTAATTATTGTACTCTACTAGCCTGTTTTGAAACTGTATTATTGTTATGTTTTTTTTTTCTCTTTATTTTTATTTATTTATTTTCTTTTTTGCGGGTATGGGGGGTCGAATTCAGGACCTCATGCACCAGGAGGCGCCCATGCCACTGAGCGATATCACCGGCCCTTTTTTTGTATGTGGGTTCCAGGAATCGAACTCAGGACATCGCACTTGCCAGGCAGGCGCTTATGCCACTGAGCTATCTCACCAGCCCAATTTTTTTCTCTTTAAAATAAAAAAAGAAGCAACAGATATTTTGAAATCACATGGAAATTAAACAACATCCTCTTGAATAACTGATGGGTCACAGAAGAAATCAAGGAAGAAATTAGACAGTTCCTATAATCAAATGATAATGCTAGCACATCATATTGGAATTTGTGGAACACAATGAAAGAAGTCCTAAGAGGGAAGTTCATAGCTGTGAATGCCCACATCAGAAAAACAGAGTGAGCTCAAATAAATAACTCAATAATAAATTCAGGTCCTAGAAGAATGAGAACAATCCAAATCCTAAACTAGCATAAGGAAGGAAATTATAAAGATCAGAGCAGAAATTTATGAAATTGAGACTAAAAAAACAAAGAATCAGTGAATCAAAGAGTTGGTTCTTTGAAAGAATAAACCAAATTGACAGTCCCCTAGCCAATCTTATGAAAAAAGGAAAGAAAAAACCCAAATCAATGCAATTAGATATGAAAAAGGTGAAATAACAACACATTCTGCCAAAATCAAGAAGATCATTAGTAACTATTAAGAGAACCTATACTCTAATACAATAGAGAATTCAGAAGAAATGGATAGATTGCTAGATACATACCAACTATTAAAGCTGAACCAAAAGGTATAAAAATCCTGAATAATCCAATACCAAGTAATAAAATGAAGAAGTAGTAAAAAGCCTACCAAGAAAATCTGAGGTCCTGATGGATTTGCTGATGAATTTGACAAGAACCCTAGAGAAGATCTAACACCAAAGCTCTTCAAACCCTTAACTAAATCAAGAGCAAATAATTCTTGAAGTCATTCCTGGAAGTTACCATTACCCTGATTCCTAAATCAGAAAAAGACTCTCCAAAAAAGAGAGCCATAGGCCAATGTCTTTAATGAACGTAGATGCAAAAATCTTCAATAAGATACTGACAAACAAAATGCAACAAATCATTAAAAAGATCACACATCGTGACCAAGTAGGATTCATTACAGGGATACAGAGATGGTTCAACATATGCAAATCAGTGAATGTAATACACCACACAAAGAAAAGCAAGCACAAAAATCACATGATCATCTCAATAGATGTTGAAAAAGACTTTGACAAACTTCAACATTCATTCATGATAAAAATCCTGAAGAAAATAGGTATAGAATGACCTTATCTCAACCTGATAAAAGCCATTTATGACATACTGGCAGCCAAAATCATATTATATGGGCAAAAGCTGAAAGCTTACCCTCTAAAATCAGGAACAAGGGTGTCTGCTATCACCATTTCTGTTCAATACAGTTCTTGCAACATTAGCCAGAGAAATCAAGAAAGGGAAAAACATAAAAGGGATATGTAGGAAAGGAAGAAGTTAATATCATTATTTGCAGATGATACGATCCTCTACATGGAAGACCCAAAAAAATTCCACCAAAAGACTCCTAGAATTAATAACCAATTCAGTAGCATAGCAGGCTACAAAGTCAACACAAAAATCAATAGTGTTCCCGTACACAAATAATAAACACACCAAGAAAGAAATTGAGAAAACCATACTCTTTACAATAGCATCAAGAAAAATTAAATATTTAGGGAT
The DNA here is from genome assembly GCA_028451465.1 of Erethizon dorsatum. Lineage (NCBI taxonomy): Eukaryota > Metazoa > Chordata > Mammalia > Rodentia > Erethizontidae > Erethizon > Erethizon dorsatum. The sequence goes on from CM051826.1 coordinate 28,452,192, forward strand.
TAACCTAATCAAGGAAGTGAAAAATCTTTACAATGAAAACTACAGTACTCTGAAAAAGGACATTGGAGAGGATATCAAAAAATCAAAGAAATCTTGTTCCTAGATAGGCAGAACAAATATAGTCAAAATGACCATACTAGGGCCGGTGAGATGGCTCAGCGGCTTAAGCTCCTGCCCGGCAAGCGCGAGGGCCCGAGTTCAACTCCCGGAACCCACATACGAAAAAGGGGCCGGTGATATCGCTCAGCAGCACGGGCGCCTGCTGGCGCGTGAGGTCCTGAGGTCGACCCCCCGGTACCCACAAAAAAAAAAAATTGTAAATTTCATGTGAAACCAGAAGGGGCTTAAAGTAGCAAAAGCAACCCTGAGTAACAAGAACAAGGCAGGAAGCATCTTAATCCCAGACTTCAAAGATATGGTGATAAAAATAGCATGGAGTTGGCAAAAACAAAAATAAACTTGTGGATCAGTGGAACAGAATAGAGGATCAAAAAACAACTCCATGTACACTCAGCTACCTGGTCTTTGACAAGGGGGCGGAAAATTTTGCTGAGAAAAAAATAGCCTCTTCAACAAATGGTGCTGTGAAAACTGGATATCCTCATGCAGAAGAGTAACCTAAAAGTGTTACCTCTCACTATGTAGTAAACTAAAATCAAAATGGATCAAAGATCTAAATATCAAAACAGAATCAATGTGCAGGAAGACAAAATAGGTAAAACTATTGAAGACATAAATGTAGCCAATGAATGATTGCATAAGAAATAATACCAGGACACAAGAAATGGGATAATATGAAAGCTTTTGCACAACAAAGGAAATAACTAGCAGAATGAAGAGACAATCCAGAGACTAGGAAAAAATTTTGCAGCTGCTCCTCAGAAAAAGCACTAATATCTAGAATTTATAAAGAACACAAAAAATTAGACCCCCCCAAAATTAAAAGGCCTAATCAAAAAACGGGAAACTGAAATGAATAGACACGTTGAAGAAGAACAACAAATGGCTAATAAATGAGTCAAAAATGTTGAAAACTATTGGCCATTCGAGAAATGCAAATTAAAACAACATTGAGATACCCCCTACTCCACAGAGAATGACTTCATCAAGGAATCAAATAATAACAAATGCTGGTGAGGTTGCAGGAAAAAAGAAGCCCTTCTTCAGTGTTGGCGGGCATATAAAGTAGTACAACCACTATGGAAATCCATGTGGAGATTCTTCAAAAAACTAGAACTAGAAATTTCATTTGACCCAGGTATGCCCCTTCTAGGTATCTTCCCAAAAGAGTTAAAGACATGTTATAGTGATACATGCATCCCCATGTTTATAGCAGCATAATTCACAATAGCTAAATCTTGGACACACATAATGATAGATAAATGGATAAAAAAAATGTGGTATTTATACACAATGGAGGACTACTCTGCCATAAAGAAGTCTAAACTTGAGTCATCTGTAGGAAAATGGATGCATCTCAAGACAATAATGTTAAATGAAATAAATCAGACACACAAACTTAAATATTACCTGGTTTCTCTTCTATAAGAATCCCAAAGTATAAAGAGCAAAATAAAAGATAAACAATAGGAAATAGCTAGATAGATCTTTAGCATATGAGAAGAGAAGCAAGAGGTGGAGGGAGAAGGGAGAGGTGGGAGGGAAATGTGATTTTTAAAAAAGAGAGAATTGTGATGTGTTGTACACATGTACAAAATCCCTGCAAAGAATGTGATCATCATGTACTACAAACATGTACTAAAGAAAAACATAGGAAAAGGGGTCTAAAACGATGGAGAGGGCCAGTGAGATAGCTCAGGGGCATAAGCGCCTGACTGGCAAGTGTGAGGTCCTGAGTTCGACTCCCAGTACCCACATAAGAAAAAGGGGCCGGTGATATCATTCAGCAGCATGGGCGCCTGCTGGCGCACAAAGTCCTGAGTTCGACCCCCGGTACCCACAAAAAATAAAAAAAATTGAATTAAATTAAATTAATAAAATTAATAAAACAATGGAGAGAGGGGAGGCTGGGAGGGTAAGGAGATTTAAAAAAGGGATTAAGATATGTAATGTACATGTACCAACTCCACAAATGAATGTAATCATTATGTACTATAAACATGTACTACTATAAAAGCTTTATCAATAAACACTTAGAAATAATAGTTTTTAAAGATCCATTTACTACATAGTATTTAAGAATAAATTTAAGAAAAGAAGTATGGAATCTACATCTTAAAATTTATACAATTTTACCAAAAAAAAATCTGACCATATGGAATTAATGATAATGATAACTACTAACACTAATGTGGTATTTAACATAGCTGATATTGCTGTAAATGTTTTACTTACCATTTTTTTTTGGATGGGGACTCTTAATGTCAGCAAATGTCCACTTTTTCCTAAATTAATGTCTAAATTTACTGCATCCTCCTAATGTCTCCACAGCCATTTTTAAATTTCATAAACTACTATAAATTTTCCTTTGGCAGAAAAAATGCATTTGGCAGATAACAGCTAATAAAGCAAGAGAAGGTTAGTGAGGAAACCTATCTTATCACCCATTAGAACATTATAAAATCAATGTAATCAAATCACTATAATGTTTGATAGAAATAGACAAGCAGACGAGTGAAACAGAAATGAGAACCCAAATTAGGTCCTAGTAGATATGTAGCTTAGGTATGTAGCTTTGGTATAATAAATGCAGTATTTTCACTCACTGGAAAAAAATGGTTCCATCCATGATCCATGAAAGTTTCTGGAAAAGGACAGAAGATACTTTAATCAGATATATTCCAAAGCCATAGAGTGCAGCACACAAAGTATGCACCTTTTAGTCTACATGTGTGATGTTGTGAATTAATAATAAGATGCATATAAAATATCGTATAAACATGTATATGTATGTTTATGTCTACACATGATATCGTCAAAAACCTTACATCAGAATGAAGACTTTAGAGTATGTAAATGTAGTATACTCGTATGTGTGTGTGTGCTTATGCATATGTGCCTGATCCTGTGTCTGTGCGTGTATGTATGTACGTGTGTGTGTGTAGACAACTTCCCTTCCTAAAACCCTTGGATTCTCCATAGTGATGAGCATCTTTTGAATACTAATGAGATAATTGGAACCTGGGGGCTCCAAAGAGGAGTTCAGGGTGGGGGCTATCACCAGAAAGTTCAAAGCATGATTAGCAGTTTTGGACCTTTTAATTTCACCCTCAACCTCCAGGGAGGGGAGACCAGCTGAAGATTGAGTTGATCACCAATGGATTTAACCAGTCATGCCTACATGATGAAGTTGCATAATTATGACCCCAAAAGGACAGGTTTCAGAGTGCTTCAGGATAATTGAACACATGCAGGTGCCTGGAGCGTGGGACAACCAGAGAGAGCAGGGAAGCTCTCTATCCCTTCTCCCATGTCTTGACCTATGCTTGTCTTCCTGTGTATCTTTTGTAATATCTTTATAATAAACCAGTAAGTATATTTTCCTGAATTCGGTGAGGTGCTCTAGCAAATCAAGCAAAGCTCCTGATTTGTACCCAGTTATTTGGAAGTATGTGATTGGCATCTGAGGTGGGGACAGTTTTGTGGGGTTGATGTTATCTCCAGGTAGATAGTAGCAGAATTGAGTGAAATGAGAAGATGCCAAGGTAGTGTCAGCTGGAGAACTGCGTGGTATGTGGGGGAACAAAGCTCCACACATCAGTGTCAGAGTATTGAGTTGAGTGAGAGAATGTAGGGAAAACATTTTGGCTTTTGTTTCCTATCTTTGATAACTTTCCCCTTTAAAATATGCATAATCATTTTGACTAATATATTTCCTTCAAGATTATACAATGAGTCCAAGGAACAAAATAAGGAAGGCTACAATTTTAGGGAAATAAACCAAAAGGGAATGAAATTCTAAAAGTGAAAATCACTTTCTTTTGTAGAAATAAAATTCTTCCAAACTTACAATGCACAATTCTCCCTTCCCTGATTTCTTGTTATGCTTTCACTAGGAAAATGGGCCTCACTCTAACTTCTTGGTCAGACACTGGATTTCTTAGTTTCTTTGGTATTTTTAAAGCAGAATTAATCCAATCCTAAAGTTTACATGTCTTACTTTGCAAATGCACAAAAAGTCAGCATATAAAACATGTGCTCCTTTTTGTGAGCATTGCATGCTTCCTTTTAGTAATCGGCCCCCTGTCAGTGTGGTTCTGAGGAGTCTATCGATCAGGCGCTTTGCCTTCTTTATTACAGGGTGGGCACATCAGCAAGACACATGACTGGTGACCTCATTCTCACAACAAGGACATTTTGGTTCCAAATTGGGCATAAGACCAGGAAAGACTGATCGTACCCCTTTGGTAGGAATTACATGGATTTTGGTGGTTAAAAAAATTTATCTTTCTCCAGAAAGCAAGAGTTGCAACAACAATGTAAGGGTAGGGCTGCAGGAATGGGGTCTGCAGGCCAAACGGGAGAACCAAATTCAGTTCTTGTGTGGACAAAGCCTAACTAAAACTAAAGACAAGTAGAGACCAGCACCTGAGGATGGGCCATGGCAGTCAGCATTAAAGAGAGAATTCTGAAGACAGTGTATAAGCCTCTGCAAGTACCACAGCCTGAACTTGATGTGCCCTAAGACCTTCACTTCTTTGAATTAATCATTTTCTTTTTGTTTATTAAACTGATTGAGTGGATTTCTGATTCTTTTAACATAAAAAGTCTTGAATAGTTGAGTCAATGAGATACCCATATTTTCCTTCCTTCTGTCTCTCCCTCTCCCTCTTCCACTCTCTCACGCTTCCTTTCTCTCTTTCTCTCCCTCCCTCCCCTCTTTCTTTCTCTCCCTCTCCCTCCCAAGGCCTTCATTTTGAGATATATCCCTAGCCCTATTTTATTTTTAAAACAGTGTCTTGCTGTCACTAAGTTTCCTGGGCTGGGCTCAAACTTGTGATCCTCCTGCCTCACTTTCCCAGAGTACTGGGATTATGTGTGCACCAACATGTTTGGCTGAAATGTGCGTATTTTCTATAATCTAAGACTCCCTGCCCCAACTCCATATACACACAAAATATGCACCAGGTAAGGCTCCTGCAGAAATAGCTTTTCCTAAGAAAAACTGCGGATGCCACATTCCTAGCCAGAAGCCACAATAGAGACAGTGTTATTTGAGGTTAGGATGTAGACAAAGGAAGTAGAAAGGAAAAAAAGAGGGAAGTTGGTTTTGACTTTGCCAGGAGTCAGCCTCTGGACTTAAAACTGACTGGCAGGGCCAGTGAGATGGCTCAGCGGCGTAAGCGCTTGCCTGGCAAGTGCGAGATCCTGAGTTCGACTCCCGGAACCCATATAAAGGAAAAAAAGGGCCAGTGATACCGCTCAGCAGCAAAAGCGCTTGCTGGCAAGTGCAAAGTCCTGAGGTCGACTCCCAGCACCCCCCCCCAAAAAAAAAAAACACTGGCAGAAATCTCTCAAGAAGGTATTAACTATGCTGTCATACACTTGTTCTGAGACTTCCAGATACCCCAAATTTTCTTATCCTTATGCGCTGCTTTGGGAGCTGCCCACAGCTGTGTAGGCTCCCACCTGACTCTGCCTACCTTAAAGTTGCTAATTCTTCCCTCCTTTGTTAATTCACTCATCCAAGGACAGAACACATGTACCCCTCCCTCATCGCTTGCTTTCTTGGCTTCTTCCTAGAAACACAAAAGTCCCTCAGCTCTGATGGAAGAAATTAATTGAGAAGCCAGTTCTAAGCACAAAATATATTCCTAAAATCTGTACTTTGAAGTGAGCCCTTCTTGACCTTACCCTTCTGTAAGAATCCTGTTGTCCCCACGTGTATTCTATATGGAGGAGAAATGGAACTATTTCCTTGCACTCTGTGAAAAATCTCTATCATAAGCCAACATCATGAGGCTGCTGTTTTGGAGTGATATCCAATACATGCCTCATCTGGGCCAAGTTATTCCTCTCTTACAAAGATTTTTCATAAGTGCCATGGCCACCATCCAAGCCTGGCTCTAAAACTAGGTCCAGAGCTTTGTTCTTTCCAAGTTGTACTTTGAACCCAATTACTCATTACTTGCACTTACCTGTTTGTCTCCACATCAAGCATTAATATGTTAATGGTTCATTGTAGGATTTTGTTTTGATATTATTATATACAGAGCCTATAAATGTTAAGTGACCTACAGTAGAATAGCGGCAAAATTATAATCAAAATTCTTACAACTTAATTGATGTCAAGCATCTGTAATACCCACAGTGGGACTCTCTGGCAAAAAGGAATAGTAATATGGCATATATTTCTTGCTTCTTTCCCCTCTGAATTTTATATGATCAGGTTTTGAGGGTGGGCCCCAGACTACCCACCCAGTCATAGATGCAGAAGAAGCGGAGAGGAAAGATTTGATCTGTCCTCCATGCTATGTCTGTTTCACACACACACACACACACACACACACACTGGAAGACTCGGCTCACAGACACTTATCCTTTAATTCCGAATGATTTTACCTGCTTTAACTGCTGCCTAATTTTTTAAAAATTTATTTACCAATAATTTACTGAACATACAATATATGTTGGGCAGTGTTCTAGGCCCTGGGGGTATAACAGGACAGGCAAATTTGCCATGAATTCCTGAACTTGCAGTATGGGAGAAACGGGCTACATTCAAGTAAGTTCATGTAAAATAATTAAAACATAGAGAGTGTTTAAAAGCAATTAATACATCATCTGGTGAGTAGATAACAAGGATACTGGAGAAATTTGGGTGGTTCATGGAGACTTCTCATAAGAGATGCTTGAACCAGATCATCATGAGAATATGCTTGTTGTGCAAGTATCCAGGAAAAGCACATTGGAGCAGAAACATCATGTGCCAGGTCCTGGGGCAAGGAAGACTTTTGCACAACCTCAGAAGAGGCAGATGGGGCTGGAGCTCAGGGAGTGAGAAGCACAGTCCTCTAAGTCAGGTGGGAGGGAGTAATGAAGATGGATTGTGTAGATACGACAAACCGTGATGAACATGGTCAGGACGCTGGAGCTTCTCCTAAGAGCAGGGGAAGCCAGTGGAAAATATTAAGTGCAGGTAGGAGGGGAAAAGGAAGTATGGAGGAAGGGAGAGAATGAGAACAATTTTATTTCTCTTTTAGGAGACTCACTGTGGCTTCTATGGGGATATTAGACTGTAGAGAGATGAAAAAAGGATGCACGTTAGAAAGCAAAATTAAAATCTCTTTTGGAGCCCAGGCTCCTAGCAATCAAATTATCCATTCCTCTCTCTTATGGGTTGTTCCACAGAGGAAAGGTGACACTTTCTACTAATCTATGAGATTCAAGGCAAACCCCTTACCGTGGCCTACAGTGAAAAGATACCGTGCACTTTGTACATATAATTTAGTTTGATTTTCACAAAATCCCTTTGTCATAAGTATCTATATTTTATAGGTAAGAGAACTGAAGTTTAAAGAGGTTAATTAAATTGTTAAATGTAGCCCAAATAATAAGATATGTAGACTATTTAACCACCTTAATGGTTTATAATTGATAGTCAAGAACTATACATATTTAAGTATGCAGTTGGGTGTTTGGACATACGCACACCTATGGTACCATCACCACAGTCAAGGTAATGGAAACAGCCATCACTTCCCAAAGCTTTCTTGCATCCCTTTAGCTTTGGGGATTTTAGAAATTTGTAATTTCCTTTTTGTAGTAAAAACACACTCAATATGAAGTCTGCCCTCTTAAGAAATTTATGTTACGTGCTTTCTTAATTTTTAAAAATTAGTACATCTTTGCAGTACATAGAGATTATATTCTTTTGGGTAATTGGTACATGTACATAACATACACTAATTCTTTTTACTGACCTTTCCTCTCCCTTACCTCTCCAATACCTCGTGTCTAGATCCATTTCCATTTGCAGAATTTTTATCTCCATGATTCCTATTATCAATCCTTTAAATTTCTCTTCAAAATTATGTTACATTTCATATAGAAGAAACCATGGGATGTTTGTGCTTGTGTGTCTAATTTATTTCACTTAACATTATGATCTCAAGGTGCATCCCTTTTCATACAAATGATTCAAATTTATTCTTTATGGCAGAGTAATATTCCATTGTGTATAAATACCACATTTTCTATATTGGTTCACATGTTGATGGACATGTAGGCCACTTCCAAGATTTAGCTATTATGAGTTGTGATGTTATAAAAATGGGTATGCATATATTACCATAATATCCTGTTTTTAACTCTTTTGGGAAGATATCTAAATGGGGAATAATTGGGTCAAATGGAATTTTTACTTTTTAGTTTTTCCAGGAATCTCCATACTGATTTCCATAGTAGTTGTGCTAGTCTACACACCCACCAGCAATGTAGAAAAGTTCATTTTTCTTCACACCTTCACCAGCATTTGTTATCATTTGATTTCTTAATGATACCCATTGTTTCTGGAATGGCTTTCAGTGTTTTAATTTGCATTTCTCTAATGGCAAGTGATGTAGGGGCAATTTTTCATGTATTTGATGGCCATTTGTACTTCTTCTTCTGAGAAGTATCCATTTCAATTGCTCATTTTATGATCGGGTCTTTTATTTGTGGGAGTCTAATTTTTTGAACTGTTGTATATTTTAGATATTTCTCCTTGGTCCAAGGAATAGATGGCAAAATTTTCCCCATTCTGTAGTTTGTCTTTTCACTCTGTTGGTTGTTTCATTTGCTGTCCAAAAGCTTCTAAATTTAATGTAGTCCAATTTGTTGATTCTTGGTGCTATTTCTTGTGTAATTGGTGTTCTGGTCAAAAACAGTTTTTACCTATGCCTATGTCCTCAAGAGTTTTGCCTATTTAATCTTCTTGCAAATTTAGTGTTTCTGTTTTAATATCCAGGTTGTTGATCTATTTTGATTTTATTTTAGCATGGTGTGAGAGATATGGGTGTATATTCATTCTTCGGCATGTGGGTAAATAGTTTTCTCAGTGTCATTTATAAAAGAGGATACATTTCCATCAGCATATGTTTTGGGCCCCTTTGTCAAAGATCAGGTGGCTAAATGTGCCTGAGGTTGTTTCTGCATCCTCAATTCTGTTCCACTGATCTACTTGTCCGTTTTTGTGCCAGTACCATGCTGTTTTTATCACTTTAAATTTGTAGTATCACTTGAAATCTGGGATTTCAATGCCTTCCACTTTGCTCTTGTTGCCCAGGATTGCTTTTCTTTTCTGGATCTCTTCTGGTTCCATATAAATTTTAGGATTGCTTTTACTAGTTCTGTGGTATTTTGATTGGGATTGCATTATATCTGTATATCATTTTTGGTAATATTACCTGTTTGACAATATTGGTTTTGCCTATCCAGGAACAGGAAATATCTCTCCATTTTCTGATGTCTTCTTCTATCTCTTTTTTCATAGTGCTGTATTTTTTGTTAGAGAGGTCTTTCACTTCCTTTGTTTGGTTAATTCCTAGGTATTCAATTTCTTTGAAGGAATTGTGAATGGGATTGTTTTTATGAATTCTTTCTCAGTGGGTGCCTTGTTGGTATAAAAAAGGTACTGAGTTTTGTGTATTGGTTTTATGACCTCCTATTTTCCTAAATTTATTAATTCTAAGAGTCTTTTGGTGGAATTTTTTTGGATCTGCTATGTAATGGATCATATCATCTACAAGGATTGTTTGACTGCTTCCTTCCCTATTCAAATCTCCTTTCTTTCTTTTTCTTGCCTGATTGTTCTTGCTAAATTTTTGAGTCCTATGTTGAACAGGAGTGGTAAGAGTGCACACCATTGCCTTGTTCCTGATTTTAGAGGAAATGGTTACAGTTTTTCCCCTTCTGGTATGATATTGGAAGTAGATTGTCATCAACAGCTTTTATCAGTCTGAAATAAGGTCCTTCTGTAACTACTTTCATTGGTATTTTTATCATGAAGAGTTGCTAGATTTTGTTAAAAGCTTTTTCTGCATCTGTTGAGATGATCATGAGATTATTGCCCTTGCTTCCGGTCTCACTCACTTTCCTCATCACTGAGATACAATACATGAGACCTACAACTTAAAGGAGGAGAGGATATTTTGGCTCACAGTTTTTACATGTTTTAGTCTACAGTCAGTTGGTTCCAGTGCATGAAGTGCATGGTAGAAGGGCCTGCCATGGAGGAAAGCTGCTCATATCATGGAATCCAGAAAGCACAGAAAAAAAAGAGAGGAGCAGAGGAGGGAGATGCACTCTTCCAGGTCAAGCCCCAGTGACCCACCTCTGCTGACCAGGCCCTTCCTATTAAAACCATGTTCAGCTATAGCTCCCCCATGATCTAGTCACCTTCCAACAGCCACATCTCCGAATGCAAGAGAATTTTATGGGCCATTCTTGGTCTAAACCATAACATCCCACCCCAGCTACCGAACAACTCATACACATCTCTGTACACAAAATACATTTAATCCATCTCCAGGAGTTACCGAAGTTTTCACAGTTCTAGCATTGCTGTGAAGTCCAAGTCCAAAGTCTCTTCTGAAATTCAAGGCAAACTGTTTAACTCTGAGTCCCTGTAAAAGTCAAAAAGAAAGCTAAACACAGCCAACATATAAAGGCACAGGTTAAACATTCCCATTCCAAAAGAGAGAAATGAGAGCATAGAAAGTAATGGAAACAAAGCAAGACAGAAATGCAGCACCCACCCAATCAGCGCAATAAGTTGAACCTGGGAACCCCTGAAGTGTAGTTTTTCTGTGACTTCTGATTCCAAGAGTAGCTGAACCTTAAACAATAAACCCCTTCTCCAAAATGGCTCCTGATTATATCCCTCCAAATACAGTGGGCACTGCAATGGATTTCTTCTTTAACACTAGCCTGCCATCTGAGGAACCACTAGAGGAACTACTTTCATGATTCAAACCCACAGTATATGCAGCTTACAATAACCATGGACTTTTTTTAGGGCTAGCACTGCTGGGTTGTTATTACTGGGGATACTGCCCCTCTCCAGGATTACCTTGTATTTGTTGAGAAATGTCTCCCTCTCTGGGAGCTAGAGTTACCATTCCAAATTGCTTCATTATTATCTCTGCATTTTCCTCCATTTTCTTTGATATTTCCAGTATTCCTGTCAGCTCTTCCTTGATTCCCAAAGCTCTTCTGTTTTCTCTTTGCTAAGTGGTTATTTTCCATGTTTCCTGATTCCAGATCCCAGAGAAACTGCGATTGCTGCCAGCTTTTATAATACCATCTTTCCAACCTGCAGAGGAGTTTTGAAGCAGGGTCATCTAATCCCAAAGTCCCTTGTCTTTCTGCTCCATGTCACACTCTCATCAACACCAGGCTCCCACTTAGCCACTCAACATTCTCCTAAAACACACATTGACCTGTAGGAGAATCTTCTGGTTCTCACCTGTAGTTGTAGTTCTCACTTGCTTTCTGGGCATCCAGAGGATTGCACCTCTTAGATCCATGGCCACTGGGACAGGTCTAATGATCCGCTCTGGCCAAGAACTACCAGTGGAAGTGGCACGTGTCACCTGCATGCCAACAGAGGCCACATGCCACCTTGCAGACTATGTGCCCCCAGTGTAGTGGACCTGCAAGGCATTGGTTGAGGCAACTGTATTGCAAACATGCAGCTTCCCCCAGACTAGGTTTCTGGGATACCTTGTGGACCAGAAGCCCCTCTCAACCCATATCAGGAGTTAGCCTGAGAGAGAAATAAACCATGCTGTGTTAGACGGTTGAGATTGTATGATCAATTGATCACTGCAGCACAATCTAGTCTGAACTGACTGATATACCAGCCGGGTGAATGATATCATGGCATAGAGTATGACGTCATAAAATGTGTGTGCATCAGCTTTAGTTTTGCTTCTGACGATCCATGCTGATTTCCCTACATAAATATCTTTCTCTGTCTCTCTCCTTTTTTCTCATTCTTTCTTGTGTATATGGTTCTCACTTATCTTCCAATCTTCCTCTGCCTTTTCTTTTTCATTTTGGCTTATAATCCTTATTTTTTTAAGCTTGTCATGAGTGACATTCTTTACTTATTCCAGAGAAAGGAGAGGAAGATAGTCATATGGTGAGAAAAGAAAGGGTAGGAAGAATAAGAAAGGGAGAGGAAAAAACATTTGCTGCACCATCCAGATACCTGTGTATGCTTTTATGACTATGACATGAATTCTGTGGGCCTCTGGCACCTCCTGAGATGTGTACAAGAAATCTTTGTAGGTAAGACAGTTACTATTGTCCAAAACTTGTGAGTGAAGTCCCACAGCTGGAAACAATAAATTCTTACTTTCTAATGGCAGCCTTCCAGTAGGGTAGATGTCCCCCTGGAACTTATTAAGAGTTGGAATTGACTCCATTATCATCACACACCAGGAGGCCAGATGGAATCAAGGAAGGAACAGGGGACTGTTAGTGACTTGGTGGGGAAGATACAATGGGCCTTCCTCCCTGGCATGCTTCAGCTCATCCCTATTCAACAGGGGAACTGTTGGCAAAGACTGGGGTGTCTGGAGATATGAATTCTGAGATATGATTATGAGTGGACATCTATCTGCTTATGTTAAGACATATGGTTGCAAGTATACAAAGTTTCAAGGAATGAAAGGACACAATTGGATGGAGGTATCAGAGAGGATGCCAAAAGCAATTAACAGGAAAGCTACTTGTCTGAAATGGCAAGAGTATGACGGCAATACCCCATCATACTCTTAAGGTGGCCAGGCATAAACTGTCTTCCTATCCTACACACGATGATGATTTGTCAAAAGATATCCCCAAGTAGCAAGAATTTTAGTATCCCAATAGGACTAGAAGCTAAGGGAAGCTAAAAAGAAAAAAATCATATCTTCAGCTGAGGCCCCTCTTGAGTTCTATTAATATATTCCTCACCCCTCCTCTCCTAGCCCTGCCAGGAAAGAACTAATGGGGGCCACCAAGACACCTAAAAGATTGCTGCTGCAGGATTCACTGTCTTTTTAAAAATGAACTTCCTGGGCCAGTGTTATAGCTCAGTGGCATAAGCACCTGCCTGGCAAGCACGAGGGCCTGAGTTAGACTCCTGGTACCGCATTAAAAAAAAAAAATCGACTTCCTTCTCCTGTCACCCCACATGCAAATCCCAACACACCAGAGGAGAAAAGATGGAGTATGAAAGGAAAGTGTTTTTTTTCCTCATGCTGAAGCCTCAGGCCACAGTCTGACTAGTTCTGGAGGGAAAGAGGAGAGTAGGTGACCATGAACCAAAATGAGATTGAGACTCCCACTATACTTTTAAGTACAAGAAAGTAAGCAGAAAACTAAGAGATTTGGCAAAGACATTAATAAGGGACAGAAAAAAGTTAGAACATTGTGAAGCAAGTGATTGGATAGGAAAACAAATTTGTGTTCATCCCACCCGGTTTAAACTTGGTTAAAATGAGAGTAATCATAACAACAATGATAGTATTTATGGAAGGCTCACTATGACTCTGCAACTAAACCAAGCACTAAAATTTCCACCTAGCTGTAAAATGGATGATGTAGTGAGAACATTGTAGAAGGGTTATTTTTGATTTGACATGGTCACAATGCTATAATTCAATATACAAATAAAAGTAGCCTTGCTCAGAGACCATCTTCACCAGGGTTTAGACATACATTTGCCACCCTCAGTGCTCCCTGCCAGGTGTGTTTTGGTGTGCCAGGGCCTCAGATGGTTTCAGGTGTAATCATTACTTTTGTTTCCATGGGAGATTTGCTCCAGGACTCCCGACCACCACCACCACAGACAACAAAAGCCATGATGCTCAAGTCATTTATGTATAATGATATAACATTTTCCCAACCTCTATACTTTGTATCATCTCTAGACTACTTATAATATCTAATACAAAGTCATGCTATATAAATAATTGTCATATTGCACTGCTTAGAAAATAATAGCAAGAAAAAAGAAGCCTGTGCATGTTCAGTACAGATGCATTGCTCTCAAATATTTTCAAGTTAGAAAGAAAAGGGACAAGAATACAGAATAGTGGATTACAGAAGTTGGAAAATAGGAAAGAGAGGTAAATAAAGGGAGGCTGGATTTGATTAGTGCATATTATGTGTATATATTGAAGTACCACATTAATACATGTTAATCAAGACTTTAAAAACAATTTAACCTGAGGTTGCTTGAATCCTCTGATGTGGGACCCTAGACAAAGAGGGCCAATGGAATGTGGTGGAAGCTGAAGTCTGGGGCAGATGGAACCACCTCATCTACTTATCCCATTGTGCTGTAAGCTTAGATTACTCTGGGATCCGTGGTGTGAAAAGAACATGGCAACCATTACTATGGTGATTAATCAAAGAGTATGAATAATTACTCAAGCTCCACTGTAGAGAAGGTTTTCCACATTCCAGGAAAAATGTTAAGGAAGTCACAGGAGTCATCTCTTTTGATCCTCCTAATAACCCTGGTAGAAACAGACCAGTGATTTCATCTTGCAGTAACAACGTCAGGCTCAGAAAGGTAAAATATCTTGCCCAGGGCCATAAAGCCAGAGAGAGTTGGAGCTGAGAATTAAATCCAGGTCATCTCACTCTACTTTGTTTATGCCATGGGTCTGTCTTGCACTGAAAGTTAATAATCGTCAGACAGGACTGAAGAGCAGGAGTTCAGAGTCAGCAAGGAATCAAGATCACTGTAGCCAACCCCTCAACAAGTCAGAGCAAGGACTGACATGAATTTGTAGAACGCCAAACAACTCTCCAGAGGGGTTGGCAGGGCGCAAGAACTGGAGGAATTTGATAGTAAGAATATCCAGGACTCATGATTATTGAAGAGCTTTCTTTATCTTGTGTTAGGAGAGGCTGATGAGTGTCTCAGGGAGCAAACCAGGTGACAGTGGTTCCAAGACATTTGCAGTAAATTCTGGTGAGCAAAACATGACATCCTACATAGAAGGAAGATGGGGGAGGCAAATTAAGCCAGCTTGTGAAGACCCCCAGAGTTTAAGTTCCTGGGATCCTTCTCCTTTATGTTTTAACTCTAATGAGAAGAAGAAGAAGGTAGTCAAATAGAAGAGGAAAAACAGAAACTGCTGCTATCCCTTTCAACATTAGAGATTAAAGGGCCATAGAACAGTTCTAGTTAGAGAAAGACTGAATTGGGTTCCAAGAGAGGAATTGGCAGATTCTATCTTATATGAGTGACATAATGAAAAGTCTTTTAACGTTGCTTTTGTGATTTTAGAATCAAGTAGAAGTTGAGAGAGCCAGACTAAATTATGTAAAAGTGCACACATTTACACATATGTATCCATACACACACGGTATTTACACACATTTGTACCACCATTCTTACCACCCTAGATTGGACAATGACTATGGAGAGTTAATCAACTTGAGATTCGTATTGGTGGCCCAATTTGCTGCTTGACAATAATATGGATTTCTACTAATCTCCTTTTTATATTCTTCTTTTATATATTCTTTTTTGATACTTATTCTCACCTTCTGCAAGCAATGCATATTTGTTTCTTCCTTTATTCACTCATTCATCTGTTCCTTACACGCTAATTGGGCCCCCTTTATGTTCTATAATTCATGCTAGCCCTAAAAAGACAAATAAAATGTAATACTTCTTTGTGGTTGGGACACTGGCATTTGGCTCTATGAATGTTCTACTTTCTGTCATGCAAATATAACTCTAGTTTGTAGATGCTTTGTTGTTTGCCATGCAAAAGTGATTTCACTTTGAATAGGATATTAAATTGATGACTGAATTCAATTTTTATCATAAAAGCATTATATGCACTTGCATGCTCACACATGCAAACACACACACACACACATCATATTTTCTTCATCCTCAAACATAGGCATCCTGCCAAATACTGATGGGCATGCCCATTCTCCTTTAAAATTAATTAAAAACACTTATAATTGAATAAATTGGGTTTATAGCGATACTTTTATAATGCCAGCATTAACTTTTATGGTTTGGCTTTTGTTCCTTTTATTTTATGCTTGGAGGCCTTGAAGTGACTGAAAAGACAGTATATCCATAGCCAGCAGTTAAGAAGCACTCATTTTTCAGCAAACACTATTCTTAACCCTTTGTATGTCCTGCCCCATCCAATCTTTACAAGAAGCCTAGCATGTGTACACTTGTATTATCTCTGCCAAATGGATGACAAAACTGAGGCACAGGGAGTTAACTTGCTCAAAGTCATACAACTAGTAATTTTGTAGAGGTGGGATTCAAAGCTACACTGGCCCCAGAGCCCATTTCTTGGCTCTTATGTCACACTGTATCACAAAGCAAAACTAATTGCTGCCAGTGGAAAGACTGAAGGGTAAAGCTGCCCTTAGACAGGAAGAATTGAATGATTTCTCCCTAACATGAACAGAAAAGTGAAATTAGAATAATTTTATGGGGCCGAAACTTAGTGGGAAGTTATTTTTACTCATCAAAACAAAATACTTCCACGTGCTCAAGCATGCTTACTGCCATTACACACACTATGTAAACCTACGTGTAATTCTGAAGAGATCAAATCGCAACAAAATGTAAAATTAATAAGCTCAAATTAATAATATAAGCTTCATGGCCTCTGTGACATTTTGCTGGAATTAAATTGTTATACCCAGTATGAAAAAGATCCCAATTGTCACAGAAAGATCCTCTTCAGCCCACACATTTCCATTGCCTCGTGGTATATGATCAATTTGTCCTCCCACAAGGTCTCTCCACTAGGGCTACCAGGAAACCTTTGTTTACACGGACACCCCAGGCATCAGGTACCACATGATCTCACTTGCCGGGAATGGCTCCGTTGTATGCAACAGCATACTGTAATTCTTAGTGGCCTACACAGCGGAAGATGCATGACTTATGGAGGTACTGAAATTGCATTGCTCTTGAGAAAAGTGAAAACAATGCAGCAAAATGAGTATGGCCCAGGCTTTCATCAGGGCATATTTCATCAGGTGTGCTACACAGTTTTAACATGCTTAGTTATCTGATTTCTTGATCTATAGCAGATAGAAACAGCAAATTAGAATAAGGGAGAGATACCGCCATAGGCAACAAGAGTGAAAATAGTGACAAATGGCAGCTGACAGCAAGAGAGAACAATATCAATCATGGGGCCATTTAGCATCAGCCCAAATTGCCCCAAATACAACTGGTCCTGTTATAGAGGAATAGAATAACTGACGCTCCCAGTGATGACTCTGAGTCACAGAGGAAAGCTCAAATGGTTCCTGTCATACTACATAAGATGTCAGAAAATATTGAATGCATCTCTGAAAGATGTGCATTGATAATGAGTAAAATAAGAAAAGGTTTTGCTGCTTAAGTACAAGAACCCCAAACTGACCCATTTGGAATAGACCGACCCCTTGGACATTCTTATTATGGAGAATTGCTAAAATTATGTCTCATCTAGATATGTTGTCTCTTAGAATGGAAAGAACTTCAAAACAAGGACTGAGAGTATTTTTGGCCTCTTTAGACTACGGTTCATAGCAGGATTCATATGTCATCAGTCATCCTCATCATGATGGCAGTGAATAGTCCCAAGCTCTACACTAATCAAACCCTCATAACAAGTCTACAGAGTGGTTTGGTTGTTACTCCAGCCTGGTGGCTTTATGATGCAGCCACGTGGATAGGCTGATCTACATTTCTCAGGATTGCCATGGCAGTGTTTCCAGTTAGGTTGGACCACAGGACAGATTTTCATGCCAGCCTTGGAGGGCAGAAGTGAAATGATGTCATTTTGTTTTAGGCTCCCGCAACTTGTTGCTGATCTGCTAACTGTTCTTGTTGTCTTGGGCCACAGTCCAGCCTGCCACCGCTACACTTTCTCCTGGATCCTCCTCTTATTTTGCTATCTCTTGCATTATGTGTGTTTATCTCTGTGATGTAGGGTACCAGCTTCCCCAGCCTTCATGGAAGTTGGAGACAATGAGAACCAAAACAGGTTCTAGTTGATTCTTACAGGTTTATAGTTATGTCCGTGGGCCCTCATTTGTGCGTGTTCTCTTACGCCTATCTTTCCTTTCTAACTTGGTACTTCAAACATTTCAAGTATCAGCATCAGACACAAAGATGAGGGCAGCTATTTCACTAATGCCAAGACTAGACTCTGGGCACTAATTTATGAGCTATCACCATGGGCACTTCAAGCCCATCTATGACTAAACAGCCACCAGTCAAATCTAACTAGAGCTATAAGCATAGCTTTCCCTTCCACTGAAACACTTTTAGAAGCATCCTCACAGACACAACTGTCTAGCAGAATGTGAAAGCAAAGATAAACATGCATATATTAGTGTCATAAAGGGCTCCAGGGCAGTGATTTTATATTCTATTCAATGTGTTTCAGTTAGCAAAATACATGACTAGTCATTTCTACTTAAAGTAACAATAGGGAAGATTAAGCCAGACATACCATATCTTCTGAATAGAGGCATGCAATTTGCGTACAACAACATTGCTAAATTATAAAAAACATCTTGATGTTTACTTTCACTTAAGATTTTTAAATGGAGATGTAAATCACTCATCCTGCTTTGGGAATTTCTAATGTCAAGGTAAATGCTCTGATCTGGAAGTGAGAAGATCTAAATCTAACCTGGATAAATACCTTTACAACTCTGGGTAAAGCACTTCACTTTTCTGAGACTGTAAAAGGAAAGGCCTATACATTTACTCCACAAACATTTATGACTCCCTCTAACATCTTCCAATTTAGCTGATTATTAATATTTCCCATCCAGGTATAAGGAAATCAAAAGCTATTAGGCAAAAGAAACAAATCACCTATAAAGGAAAGCCCATCAGAATCACAGCTGACTTCTCAGCACAAACCCTCAAGTCAAGGAGAGCTTGGAGTCAAGTATTTCAAGTTCTAAAGGAAAACAACCTTCAACCCAGATTGATGTACCCTGCAAAAATTATCTTTCAAAACTGATAAAGAAAAAAGATACTTCCATGACAAAGAACATCTGAGGAAATTTATGACTACCAAACCAGCACTCTGAAATGTTTTGAAGGACATACTAGAAAGAGATAACAAGGACTACAACTCCATGAACCCCAACAGAAGGAATCCACCAAGCAAGGCAAACAATTAAACAGAGGGAGGGAAAAAAGGGAGGAGAACCAACAACAGGAAAACAACATGAAAAGGATAAGTCAATACATATTCAGTTATAATCATCAATGTTAATGATCTCAATTCACCAATCAAAAGACACAGACTGGCAGAATGGATCAAGAAGCAAGATCCAACAACATGCTGCATACAAGAAACACATTTAATTCAAAAAGAAATTCATAGACTGAAAGTCACAGGATAGAAAATAATACTGCATGGGACAGGAACCCAGAAAAAAGCAGGGGTAGCTGTTCTATTTGCAGACAAAGTGAATTTCAAGCCAAGACTGATTAAAGGAGATAAAGAAGCTCACTACATCCTTGTAAAAGGAACAATCCAAGAGGAAGAGATAACAATCGTAAATATATATGCAACAAATACCAATGTACCCAACTATCTAAAACAAATATTAACAGATATGAAAAATCAAATAAGCACTAACACAGTTGTATTGGGGATCTCAATACTCACCTGTCACAAAAAGACAGATCAACTAGACAAAAAATGAACAATGAAATATTAGAACTGAACCAAACATTTAAACAATGGACTTAGTAGATGTCTACAGAGTGTCCCACCCCACAACATCAGAATACACATTCTTCTCAGCTGCACGTGGGATGTTCTCCAAAATAGAGCACATACTAGCTCATAGAACATGCTTAAGTAAATGCAAAGGAATTGAAATTATCTCATGATTATTATCAGACAAGTGCAGTGAAATTGGAAATCAATGGCAAAAGAAACCACAAGAACTTCATAAACACATGGAAATTAACTAGCACACTCTGGAAAACCAATGGGTCACAGGTGAAATTAAAGAAGAAATTAGACAGTTTCTACAATTAAATGATAATAACAATACAACATACCAGAACTTATAGGACACAGTGAAAGCAGTCCAAACAGGGAAATTTATAGCAGTGAATACCCATATCAGGAAAACAGAGCAAGTGCAAACAACTTAATGATGAACCTCAAGCTTTCAGAAAAAGAACAGCAGGCTAAGCCAAAAACTCATATGTGGGAGGGAATTATGAAGATCAGAGCATAAAGAAAACAATACAAAGAATCAATGAATCAAAACGTTGGTTCTTTGAAAGATTAAATAAAACCAACAAATCCTTATCCAACCTTATCAAAAAAAGGAAAGAAAAGACTCAAGTCAATGCAATTAGGAATGAAAAGGGTGAACTCACAATGGATCCTGCAGAAATCCAGAAGATCATCTACACCTACTTTGAAAACTTGTATTCTAACAAGACTGAATATGCAGGAGAAATGGACAGATCCCTAGATACATGTGAATTACCAAAGCTGAATCAAGAAGATATAAAAATCCTAAATAAACCAATATCAATCAGTGAAATTGAAGATGTACTTAAAAACTTGCCAACAAAGAAAAGTCTAGGCCCTGATGGATTCACTGCTGACTTCTACAAGAAACTTAGAGAAGACCTAACACCACTACTGCTCAAACCCTTTAATGAAATTGAAAGGGAAGTAGTACTCCCAAATTCATTCATGGAAGCAAGCATTATCCTGATACTAAACCAGAGGAGGACCCAACTAAGAAAGAGAACTACAGACCAATCTCCCTAACGAACATAGATGGAAACATCCTCAATAAGATACTGGCAAACAGAATGCAGCAAATCATCAAGATGATTATACAACATGACCAAGTTGGATTCATCCCAGGGATGCAGGGATGGTTCAACATATATAAATCAATAAATGTAATACACCATATTAACAGAGCCATGGACAAAAATCATATGATTATCTCAATAAATGCAGAAAAAGCTTTTGACGAAGTCTAACACCCATTCATGATAAAAAAAAAAACCTACAGAAAACTGGAATAGGTGGCCTTTATCTCAATCTGATAAGAGTCATCTACAACAAACCAACAGCCAACGTCATACTAAATGGACAAAAACTGAAAACTTGCACTCTAAAATTGGGAACATGATAAGGATGTCCACTGTCCCCACTCTTATTCAACATAGTCCTGGAAACTTTAGCCAGAGCAATTAGATAAGAGAAAGAAGTAAAAAGAATAATGATAGGAAAGGAAGAAGCTAAGTTTTCATTATTTGCAGATGAAATGATACTCTACACAGAAAACCCCTAAAACTCCACTAAAAAACTGCTAGATTTAATAAGGAAATTCAGTAGCATAGCTGGATACAAAGTCAACACTCAAAAATCAATAGCTTTGTGTACACAAAAAACAAACTCACTGGGAGAAAAAATCAGGGAAACCACACACTTCACAATAGCATCCAAAAAAAAAAAAAAAAAAAGAAATACTTAGGAATCAATCTAACAAAGGAAGTAAAGGATCTATATGAAAATTACAGTGTTCTGAAGAGATCAAAAAGGATATCAGAAAATGGGAAGATGCCCATTGCTCATGGATAGGAAGCACAAACATTGTGAAAATGGCCATACTCCCAAAACTGTTATACAGATTTAATGCAATCCTGACCAAAATACTATTAGCATACCTCTAGAGAGGTCTAGAGAAAACATTCCTAAAATTCATTTGGAAACAGAAGAGACCTAGATAGCAAAGGCAATCCTGGGCAACAAAGGCAAGGCAGGAGGCATGACAATCCTTTATTTGAAATTATACTCCAAAGCTACTGTGATAAAATTAGCATACAACTAGCAGAAAAACAGACCTGAGGACCAGTGGAACAGATTAGAAGATGCAGATAAAACTACAAACACACTGAGCCACCTTATCTTTGACAAAGGGGCCAAATGTGTTCACTGGAAGAAAGATAGTCTCTTTAATAAATGGTGCTGGGAAAACTGGCTGCCTACATGCCAAAGACTAAAACTAGACCCATGTCTATCACCATGCACTAAACTACAGTCAAAATGGATCAAAGATCTAAATATTAAAACAGAAACACTAAATCTACTGGAAGAGATAGTTGGTAGAAATCTTGAAGACATAGGTGTATGCAGAGACTTCATCTTATTAAGAAGTTTTGCACATCAAAAGAAATCACCAACAGAGTGAAAAAAACCCCACAGAATGAGAATAAATTTTAGCCAACAGTCCCTCAGATAAAGGACTTCTATCTAGAACATATGAAGAATTGAAAACAATCAGACCTGCCAATTTCAAAGACCTAATCCAAAAATGGGCATCTGAGATGAATACACACTTCTCAGATGAAGAAATACAAATGGCAAATAAATATATGAAAATATGTTCAACATCATTGGTCATTCAAGAAATGCAAATTAAAACGACACCAAGATTCCATCTTACCCCAGAAAGAATAGGTGTTATCAAGAAATCGACCAATAACAAATGCTGGTGGAGCTGTGGGGAGAAAGGAACACTTCTCCACTACTGGGGGAGTGTAGAATGGTGCAACCACTGTGGAAAAATCTGTGTAAATTCCTCAGAAGACTATAGAGGTCCCATTCAACCCAGCTATTCCTCTTCTGGGTATTTTTCCAGAAGAATTAAAAACATCATACCACAGCGATATATGTGCATCCATGTTTATAGCAGCACAATTTGTAATTGCTAAATCTTGTAAACAACCTAAATGCCCATCAACAGAGGAACAGGTAAAAAAGATGTCATATTTTTATACAATGGAGTACTACTCAGCTACAAAGAAGGATAAACTCAAGGCTTTTATAGGTAAATGGATGCAACTAGAGACCATATTCATAAGTGAAATAAATGAAACTTGCATGTGTAAAGATCATGTTGTCTCCCTAGTTTAAGAAACTGAAAGTGTAAATAAGATCCAAAATCTACAATAGATATCGTGAAAAGGAAAAACTGCTCAAAAGGAAAGAACAACTGGGATGGGGGAAAGGAGAAAAGAAGGAAGGGAAAAGGAAAAATGTATGTATGTATATTCACAAGATAGCTAAGATAATTATACTACCAATTTCTTTTAATTCATTGAAAAGAATGGTTTGTGCTTCTATTGTTTGATCAATTTTGCATGCCTATGTCTTTTAATCTGAGCAACTACTTTGAAGATAACAATACGCAATACATTAACCATTGTTAATCTCCTATTATTAGGTTTTGAAACTCTGTATCATTGTTTTTGTTTTTTCTCTTTAAAAACAAAAAAATCAATAGCCTTCCTGTGCATGAATAACAAACTCACTGTGAGAGAAATTATGAAAACAACACCTTTCACAGTAGCATCCAAAATTATGAAATACCTAGGAATCAATCTAATGAAGAATATGAACGACCTATGCATTGAAAACTACAGTACTCTGAAAAGGAGATTGAAGAGGATATCAGAAAATGGAAATATATCCCTTGCTCTTGGGTAGGAAAAACCAATATAGTGAAAATGGCCATACTTCCAAAATTGCTATACAGATTTACTGCAATTCCAATCGAAACACCAACAGCATATCTTACAGAATTAGAGAAAACAATCCTAAAATTCATCTGGAACCAGAAGAGACTTAGAATAGCAAAGACAATTCTGGGCAACAAAGGCAAGGCAGGGGGCATCACAATCCCTGACTTGAAATTAAACTATAAAGCTACTGTGATAAAAACAGCATGGTACTGGCAAAAAACAGACCTGAAGATCAGTGGAACAGATTAGAAGATGCAGAAACAAGTCCAGACAAACCCAGCCACCTTAACTTTGACAAAGGTGCTAAACACATTCACTGGAAGAAAGATAGTCACTTTAATAAATGGTGCTGGAAAAACTTACACTGTATATGCTGATGATTCAAATTGGACCCATATCTTTCACCATGCATTAAACTAAATTCAAAATGGATCAAAGATCTAAATATTAAAACAGAAACATTAAATCTGCTGGAAGATAAAATAGGTGAAACTCTTGAAGATATTGGTGTAGGCAAACAATTTACGAATAAAACCCCAGTCACACAGGAACTGTCATAGAGAATCAACAACCGGGATCTCATCTCATTAAAAAGTTTTTGCACAGCAAGAGAAACCACCAACAGAGTGAAGAGACAACCCCCAATGTGGGAAGAAAAAGTATGCTAGCTGTTCTTCAGGCAAAGGATTACTCTCAAGAACGTATAAAGAAAGCAAAAATATCAGATCTCCCCATTTTAAACACCCAATCCAAAAATGGGCATTGGAGATGAATACACACTTTTCAGATGAAGAAATACGAACAGCAAATAAATATATGAAAAAATGTTAAACATCACTGGTCATTCGAGAGATGCAAATTAAAACAACACTAAGATTCCACCTTACCCTGGAAAGAATGGCTGTTATCAAGAAATCAACCAATAACAAATGCTAGAGGGGCCGTGGGGAAAAAGGAACCCTTCTCCACTGTTGGTGGGAGTGTAGACTGGTACAACCACTGTGGAAATCAGTGTAGAGATTCCTCAAAAAAACTAGGATCAGAGGTCCCATTTGATTCAGCTACTCCCCTTCTGAGTATCTTCCCAGAAGAGTTAAAAACATCGTACCACAGCGATATATGTGCACCCATGTTTATAGCAGCACAATTTGTAATATCCAGATCTTGGAAACAACCCAAATGCCCATCAACCAAGGAATGGATAAAAAAGAGGTGGTCTTTTTATACAATGGGTACTACTCAGCCATGAACAATGATAAACTGGAGACTTTTAAAGGTAAAAGAATGCAACTCAAGACCATACTCACAAGTGAAATAAACCAAATGCACATGTGAAAACATTGTTTTGTCTCCCGGGTGTGAGAAACTGAAAGAGTAAATAAGATCTAAAATGTACAACAGATATTGTGAAATGGGAAGAAACTGTTAAAAAAGAAAGAGAAACTGTGATGGGGAAAGGAGAAAAGAAGGAAGGGAAAAACAAAAAAATATATATCTATATATCTATCTATATATCTATATCTATATCTATCTATCTATCTATATCTATATCTATATCTATATCTATATCTATCTATCTATCTATATATATATATATATATATGATAGTTATACTGTGACAGAAATTTTAAGGTTAACAGCCTGACACTATGTTAAGACAGGATATGCAGGCTCAGCCTGTCTCATGGTTAGACAGTCAGACTCAGCCATAAAACACTATGCCTTGTCTGCAACACAAAGATAGTTGACTCAGCTTTGTCTGACCACATCCAGCTACACTGCAGCCTACAAACATAACCTGTTTTGCTGGCATGTTTCAAGGACTATCTCCCCAAGACAGACCAGCCCCGTCAAGGACACATTTAATCTTACCTGCTTGCTTGGCTCCTCAATTCCCCCAGATTTCCTTGCCTCATGATAAATGGCCTCCTGTAACGAAACTTGCCCGGAACAAACTGCCTAGCATTTTATGACAAAATGTATGTAACCAAGTATAGAGTAGCCTGCTATCAGCTTTGTACTTGCTGCTCACAAACCCTATATAAGTTTCTGCTTTACTCTGAGGAGGGACTGATGTTTTTGGAATTGTGAGTTCCCACCAGCGTGCTGGCATTAAATAAAAGTTGCCTTCTGACTCCTTGGTGCAAAGTGTCTTCCATTCACTTGGGTATCAGTTTCTGCAAAAAAACTACTAATTTCTCTTAGTTCATTGAAAAGAAAGGTGCTAATATTGTTTGGATAATTAAATGTCTATACCTTGTACTCTGAGTAACTAATTTGAACATAACAATATGCAATGTATAAACCATTGTTATCCTCTGATTATCTTGTCTTGAAATTTTGTTTATTTTTTTCTCTTTAAAATAAAAAAAATGTAATTGCATGCAATCCCCACCAATTGGTAGATTGGTAGGGGACAATAGAATATAATTATCACCTGACCTCATCTGAACATTCCTCTAAAACTATTAAATAAGATTTCTTTAAAGGCAAGAAATTTTCCTGTCTCTTGACATTTGCCTGAAATGTTTAAAATAAATTATGCCTAGCAGACAGGGTTTGGCATATTCAATTTTACGTTTCTGTCAGAAATGAAAGATAGATTCCTTGCTATGGAGGTAGTGTGATTTATAGCAACAAGAACACAAGAAAGTGGATTGTCTTTTTTAAAATCCTCTTCCAATTAACAGTGCAGCCTGTTTTTGAAGAGTTGGGAAGGGTGCAAACACCATGTGCCTGTAGGGGCGAAAGACACTGTTTTGAAAAGTGTGAGATGTTCGGTGTTGTTACAAGTCAGAATTATCACAAACAAGAATCAAAGCAAAGACAGCTGGATCTCTAACATTTAGTCAAAACTGAGCTCCCAGTTCAGTTCACCATGTTCATTCTCAAACCAAAGATAAAGGAATTGCCTTAAGGTTGAAGATGTTGTTTTCTGGTATTCAAGCCTCCTCACTCAATTAGTTCATTTAAGAACATTTACCAAGCTGTCTGTTAGATACCAAGAGCAAAGAATGGATGAGACAGGTGATTAAAACACATCCTTGACAACTTAGAACTTATATGCTAACTGAGGAGACAGAAGAATAAGCAATTAAAGCAAAAACAATGAAGTGCAGAAGTAGAGATGTGTATCAGGTACAATAGGGGAAATGACTCCAGCTAGAGAAATCCAAAAGTGCCTGGCATGGAAGATCATTGAGCTAGATGTTCAAAAAGGAGAAGAAATTGGAAGGGTAAAGAATATATATATGAAAGGTGATGTGGGAGTTATGTGTTATTTATGGGTTAACACATAAGAAATGGAAATTTGATGAACACTAGGAAGCTCAATATATTAAGAATAAAGGCTATTTATTTGCAAAAGTTATGGGCCTGTGGAGTGGGTTTCTTCTTGTGGAGTACAGCAGTCCAGAAAGGGTAATGGAGAATTTTAAGAGCAACTACTCATAGATGAGGGTATATGCAGCTGAACTAAAAAATGTGCTGGGGGTGCAGCAAACACCCCACCATCCCACAGATCAATATGTCTCATCCGGATGTGGTAGGCCATGAAGGGGGACATTTGACAATGAGGATAAATGCCCAGGTCAGAGAAAATATACCACCCATTCATGATATTGCCTTTCTGCTCCACGGTTCTCTCCTGTCCTCAGACTACCCTCCAATTTAAGACCTCAGTGAGATGATCATAGAACTATCCACTCATCCAGTTTAGAGCATAAATTCTATACACAGAGAGAAGCTTTATTGTTAAAACAAGAAAAAATAGAAGCAAAATAATATGGAACCTATGAAGAGATTCTAAACACAGATGGAGACTATAATACTTACATAGCAATGGAAGAGCATTCTTTCTATAAAGGTTTACTGCAGGAAACAGACAAATTTTAGACATTTGTCTAGTATTGTCAACAATATTAAAACAAAAGACAACACACTGAGATCAAAAGGCAGCTGCTATGAGAGTTATAAAAAGGAGCTAGATGAGATAAGCAGAAAATGTTACTATTAAACATGTGAAAAGAGAATTTTAAAATGCATAAAAAGAGTAAAGAAAAGAGTCAATGGTGCAAAAAATCACATCAGCAGTGTGGAGGATGGTTTAGAGGAACTCACTCAAAATCAAGAGAGAAAGGAAAAATAAATTCTTCAATGAAGTGATGCAACAGACAGATAACAGAAGGATCCAAAATACATATTAATAGTGTATTTGATGGACAGAATAAGAGAAATTGAGCAGAAGCAAATATTAATGATTTAATAAGAGAAAAAATGTCCTTAAACCCAAGGCCTAAACTATATATCAAAAGGCTTTAATGAATATTAAGTAGAGTTCCTATTAGAGAGAGACATCTTGAATTTGAAGGTAAAATAAGATAGATTTAACAAGTTGCATACCTTCCTATTTAAAAAAAAATAGACTAACTTTAAAATTATCCTCTGTAATATGAAATGGCAAAGATAATCAACAACATTTATGGAGAAAAAAGGGTGAGACCAAAACGCTGTATATAGGCCCGTTTTAGTGAAGATGCTTCCCACTGCAAGAGATAGATGCCCTGAAAGGGAAAGGCAAATTACCCTGATTGGCAGTCTCACAGCAATCCCACAGGACAGGACAGTGGTTCCCCTCCAAGGGGCCAGAGGACAAGGAGATGGGAAATCATGTCACAAAGATCACATCCATAGCTGCCACTGCAGTCTGTCCTTTAACTTCACACTGAAATCTTTTCTTTCTCTGTATTCATTTCCACGAAATGTTCCTAACACGATGTTACCATCTGCAGCATCATCACCACACCCACATATCTCAACAAAGGGAAGTAACTCAGCATTTCATCCGGTTATTGTATCCATCACCTGCAAGCCCATTTTCTCTGGAAGATGTGGGGCCCTCTCATTCGAGCCCTCAAACTCATGCAACCTGAGACTAGATGATAGACCTAGCCACTTCTGACAAGCCTAATGTTGCAATGATAGAAAATAGATGCACACAATAGAAACTCCTATTTAGAAAAGAGAAGAAGGGGAAATCACTTCAGTGGCCACTGGCTTATGAAAGCACCCGCAAGAGAGAAATGGAAAGACCTTCTGCCTAATGGCAGAATAAATCTTCACTCAGGCAACTGGGCCAACTGTTCTATTAGCCATCATCTCCACACAAGGGAGGTACAAAGGAGACTTGTTAACAACACCTGCTTAGTGGATCTTTCCTAAAGGGCAGGACTCTTGGGACCAGCAATTTTAGAGGCTCTGGACAAACACAGGGCCCCGGTAGACAGGTTTAGGGTTTCTGTCTTAGTAGAATTTCCTAAAAATGTAGTTACTGTGGGCCAATTTGATTTTGAAAGTTAGATAGCCAGTGCTGTGGCCCCTGCATATGGGACCCACCCATGCTGTTCCTAACTTACCAATAGTCAAGAGTCCTCTTCCCATCTGGAACCAAATCTTACAGAACCACTTTTGGCTACTACCCCTAACCATCACTAATTATTGAAGCAAAATTTTTATGCTCTTTGTCTTTGTCTTTGTCTTTGAGAGAGTGTTTTAACTCTGAATAAGTAGCAGAAGGCATTTGAGAGGGATTTGGTGTAACTTCAATGATTGCGATCTTATTTCTCAATGAATTTCACACCCTTTGAGTGTTACCTAGATGTCTTGACTGGTTGCTAAGATGTTAGGTTATAAAAACATTGCAGCTTCCATCTTGGGCACTTCCTCTCCTGTCCTCTTCTCATTCATTGACACTGGTGAAATCCTAGCTACCATGTTTTAAGGCAACCTTGTGGAGAGGCCCATGTGGCCAGGTATCTATTCTGCCAACTATGCGAGATAGCATGGAAGCAAACACTCTGTCTACTCAAGTTGAGTCTTTAGATAAACCCACAGCTTCAGCCCACACATTAATTATAATCTTGTGAGACATTCTAGGTCAGAGGTATTCATCAGTGCTATGCTGAGATTCCTACATCATAGACAGAGAGAGATAAATGTTTATTGTTTTAATCTACAAAGTCATAGGGTAATTTTATGCAGTAATAGATAACTAATACATTTTTGAAACTCCTGTACTGCCTCATATTAGTTTGAGTTTGATGTAAAGGATTTGTGAAAGCGTATGGTGGGTGATCCATCTACTTAGATGGCAGATCATAACAGGTCCCACGTATACAATATTCCTTTCTTGCTTCCAGACAGGTAGCTGGGACTAAAATGTGATTATTGATATCATTTACTAGTCTATCAACAGGAAGAAAGACAAGAAGAACCATCCTACTCCAACATCCTGACAACATTCTAAAGCTTCAGGTTCAATAGACACTCAGACCAAGTCCTAAGATAGACAGAGCACCAGCTCAGACAATGTAGAGGTCCTTTAAAAGCCAAAATAAGTCTACCATATGATTCAGATAACCCATTTGTGGGCATGTTTCCACAGTAAATGAAATCAATATACCAAAGAGACACCAGCATTCCCATGTTTATTGCAACACTATTCAGAGTAGGTGAGCTATGGAATCAACTGATGACAGTGGATGAGTGGATAAAGAAAATATGGCATTTATATAAAATGGAATATTATTCAGCCATAAAGAGAATGAAATCTTGTCATTTACTGAAAACTAAATAGAACTGGAAAATTAGACAAAATAAACCCAAAACAGACAGGCAAACACTGAATGTTCTCTCTCATACATGAAAGCTAAAAAAGTCAATCTAAGAGTAGAAAGGAGTAGAATATTGATTATTAGAGGCTAGAAAGAGTAAGGGGAGGGAAGATGGGGGAAGTTGGGCAATGGTTACTAAAGTATAATTAGATAGAAGAAATAAGTTCTAGTATTGCTTAGCACAAATAAGGTGACTGCAGTCCACAATAATGTATTATAAATTTTATAAGAATTAGAAAAGAGGAGCTTGAAAATGCAAAAAACAAGGAAATGACATGGAAATACAAATTACCTTGATTTGATCATTACACATTGTGTACATGTATTAAAATATCACATCATAGTCCATAAATATGTGTAATTATTACATTTTAATTTAAAAAAAAAAGCTCCAGCTCTATAGGTATCAGCTCAACTAGTTGCTTCACCGTGACATAATAAATATAACAAATTCCCAACCAGGACTGGGGACATCCTCACCATGTTGGGAACCATCTCAACTTAGCCACTTCTTAACTAGGGTTTTGTAACACACTTAGAAGAACCTAAATTAGATACAGTCAAATCCAGAGGCTCAAGTGTTGACTTCAGACATTATAACTTTCTATCCATCTCTTACCTTGACTCTCCTTGGCTTTAGAAGACAGCCTCAGCATATAGAAGCCATGATGTCTCCTGGTTGATCCTACCAACACATTACTCAGCTGATCCTACTAACATACCTCTCAGTGTAACAACATCAGAAAAAACAGAACTTTGCCCATAACATCATAGCAATGCTTGCGGTTAAGGATGAGGTTCTCATAAAAGGAGAACAAGATAAATTTTCTAAAGGCATTTAACAAAATGAGGTGAGAAAACAGAAGCTATAACACTCAATTTCACTCTTGCTACTCAAATTGTGGTCTGTGGGCCAGCAGCATCAACATCTCCTGAGAGCTTTTAATGAGTGTTAATGCAGCATCTCTACCTCCACCCAGACCTTCTTAATCAGACTGCATTTAACAGGTATCCCATGAGACTCATGTGCACACAGAAGTCCAGAAGTGCTAGATTAATACCACCCAAGTGACTGACCAAGTGAAAATACAATGGGAAAATATTTATGTTTCAGGTCAGAAAGTGTAATACCATGTATCCTCCCTCAAAGAAGAAATTCAAAGATGTCCAGGCATTTGGGAGATAAAAAGTCCAAGAATGGGAATGCTGAGCTTTAAAAGGACAAACTATGGGCTTTCAAATCAATAAAAATAGAATTAAGAGTTAACAGGATGTCTGTTGAGCTGCAGATTTGCTCTCTGGTCCTCAATTTCCTCATCTCTAAAGGGAAGGAGATGTTCTATCCAAGTCTCATGACCAGCTGCGCACTAGGATTACTTGTGTGGACTTTCAGATGCCATTGACAGGCACAATCCAAACTAACTGAACCAGAATCTCCAGTGATGAAGAAATTGATGGTCTTTAAAAACCATAGAGTTTTAAAAAGGGTCTAAGTTTTCCATGAACTCAAAACCAGTTATGTCCTATAAAAGACAAAGAACTAGCTCTTGCATAGCTTTTATTACAGCATCCAAGATTTTCCCACCTCTAGGGATTCTACCACACCTAGATTCTACCAAGCTTGTCTTTATAGCTGAGTGGGGTGTGTGTGTTGGATGGGATTATCCTTCTTTTAGAATTCTGAAACTTCTTTGTTTATTTTAAAGAGAAAAACAATAAAAACAATGATACAGAATTTCAAAACAAGCTAATAGGAGATTAACAATGGTTAATATATTGTGTATTGTTATCTTCAGAGCAGCTGCTCAGATTACACGATATAGGCAAGAAAAATTGATCAGACAATATAAGCACAAACCATTCTTTTCAACGAACTAATAGAAATTAGTAGTATAATTATCTTAACTATCTTGAGTATATACACATTTTTTTTCTTTCCCCTTCCTTCTTTCGTCCTTTCCGCATTCCAGTTGCTCTTTCCTTTTGAACAGTTTCTTCCCTTTCACAATATCTATTGTACATTTTGGATCTTATTTACTTTTTTCAGTTTCTTACAGTTCTGAATGATCTTTAGGGAGTGCACATCATATTTACAGGTAAGTGTTTCTTTCTCAAGTTCCCTGTGGGTTTCTGTGTTCAAGATTAAGGGTAGATGCTGAGACCGTCTTCTAGTCTCAGTGTTAGGTGGAATCAAAGATGAAAAGGAACAGGAAAGTCACTCTGTATAAAAAAGTAGAATATGGAGCTCTTTGGGGGAGAAAAAGAGTGATGAGGTAATTCAGGAAAGGATGGGGCAACGTGAAAAGTAAAAACAGTAAGGCCCACATTTTATTGAAATAAAAAAAAACATGGCTAGTGGGGGTGGATTTGTTTATAGAGGCCCTAAAATGCAACTGAAACTAATGATACTTGGGAAGTGGAGCAAATGGAGATAGTATCTGCAGATGATGTTATTGGGCTCTCAGAGGAGCATAGACCAAGTCCTGCAGCACTTGGAGAGAAGAACAAGCTCACAGGTGTCATGGCAGATGTACCTAGATCTCCAGGGGTAATAGGTCTCCATGTGACAACTGTTTATGTCTCCTCTTGGCAGTACATAACTCCCTTCAGACTGCTGTTCATTTCTTCAGGTGTATCTGCTGAGATGGGGCTTGGGACACAAAAGCAGGTAGAACACATGTTTAATGTACAGAGGTGATAACAGATGTCAAACAGATCATCACAGTATTAAACTTATAATTACCAATGGAAGTAAGCAGTATTAAAGGAAGTAGTATGGTTCTTATAGCAGATAAAAGAACACATGATGGACAAAGTGGTCAAAGTATTCCTTGGAAGAGAATGTTTCCATTTAGATCATACAGGGATGGGGTCATGCTGTGGAGCTTGGTTCTCATCACAAGATCAATGGGCAACCATAGAAGGCTTCTAAGCAGAGACTGAAAAGATAATTCTACAGCACAGAGAACAGATTGGAGGGCTCAGAATAGATGTAGGAAAACTAATCAGGAGGCCCTTCCAATAGTCCAGTCTAGGCTGATAGCAGCTTGTATCCAGCAATGAAATAAGAAGATGTGATAGAGTTTGAGAGACATCTGGGCCCTAAAACTGACAAGATGGTGCAAGATCCAATTGGGGGAGGGCAAGAGTGATTTTCCCAAGCTTTCTTCCTAGCAGAAAGGTGTAGGTTAGAGGCAAAACAAATATGAACCTTACACAAGAACACCTTACCTCTCTTGCTAACACTGTCGACAGCTAGATGTTCAAAATAGGTAAGCCAGCTGCAGTCATAATGAAAGAAGGGATCCTCACCAGGCATATTTATGTCCTTTCTCTGTGCATCCAAGTTTACAGATAGTCCCTAAACTACATGCCCTGATTCCTGTCATTAATTAAAGATGAGGAGATGGTAATATGTTTTCTGAGGAATTATCTTGGGGCCTCAGAATTTCTAGCTAACCAAAGAGAGATATTCATTCTGTTCAATCACAACTTAGTCCTAAGCCATGATTATTTAAATGGCCAGGCCCACACCCTCTGGAAGGGCAGAAATCCTTGTGGCTGTGATATGTTAGTGCATTTTCTGTTGCTGTTACAGAATGCCTAAACCTGGATGATTTATAAAGAATAAAGGTTTATCTTGGCTCATAGTTCTGGAGGCTGTGAACTCCAAGAACACAGTACTAGCATCTGAACTCTTCCCGCAGCAATTAACCTAGCCCCATAAAAGTGGTATTAATCCCTCTTAATGACATAATCACACCTTAAAGCCCCCATCTCCTGGCACAAACACAATAGAAATCAGATTTCAACATGAGTTTCAGGGAGACACACACATTCAAACCACAGCACATGGCAAAACCCTCTAGCCCTTTCAGCACATCCTCCTCCATCTTCAGAAATATGGCCCAGCAGTGAAAGGGAAGCCAGAACCCAGCTCTCTTCGTTTCTCTTTATGATCTTAAAGTCCTCACCCATTTGGCATTCCACATGCTGAAGACTAAAACTAGACCCATGTTTATCACCATGCACTAAACTAAAGTTTAAATGAATCAAGGATCTATATATTAAAACAGAAACACTAAAACTACTGGAAGAGAAAGTAGGTAGAAATCTTGAAGACGTGGAGGTAGATGGAGAGTTCATGAACAAAAACCAAACTGCACGTGAAGTACTTCAAAGAATCAACAACTAGGATCTCATCTTATTAAAATGTTTTTGCACATCGAAAGAAATCACCAATAGCCGGTGAGACGGCTCAGTGGCGTAAGCGCCTGCCCGGCAAGCGCGAGGGCCCGAGTTCGACTCCCGGATCCCACATATGAAAAAGGGGCCGGTGATATCGCTCAGTGGCACGGGCACCTGTTGGTGTGCGAGGTCCTGAGGTCGACCCCCCGGTACCCACAAAAAAAAAAAAAAAAAAAAGAAATCACCAATAGAGTGAAAAGACAACCCACAGAGTGAGAAAAAAATTTAGCTACTGTGCCTCAGACAAAGGACTTCTATCTAGAACATATAAAGAATTGAAAAAAAAAATCAGAACCCCCAAATTCAAAGACCTAATCCAAAAATGGGCATTTGGGAGGAACACACACTTCTCAGATGAAGAAATACAGATGGTAAATAAATTTATGAAAAAATGTTCAACATCACTGGTCATTCAAGAAATGCAAATTAAGGGGCCGGTGAGATGGCTCAGCAGCTTAAGCGCCTGCCCGGCAAGCGCGAGGGCCCAAGTTCGACTCCCGGAACCCACATATGCAAAAGGGGCCGGTGATATCGCTCAGCGGCATGGGCGCCTGCTGGCACGCGAGGTCCTGAGGTCGACCCCCTGGTACCCACAAAAAAAAAAAAAAAGAAATGCAAATTAAAACAACCCTGAGATTCCATCTCACCCCAGAAAGAATGGCTAACATCAAGAAATCAACCAATAACAAATGCTGGCTGGGCTGTGGGAAAAAGGGAACCATTCTCCAGTGTTGGTGGGAGTGTAGAATGGTACAACCATGGTGGAAATCAATGTGGAAATTCCTCAGAAAACTAGGATTAGAAGTCCCATTCAACCCAGCTATTCCCTTGTAGGGTATTTTCCCAGAAGAATTAAGAACATCGTACCATAATGATATATTTGCACCCATGTTTATAGCAGCACGATTTGAAATAGCTAAATCTTGGAAACAAGCCAGATGCCCATCAAATGAGGAATGGATAAAAAAGATGTGGAGTTTTTATACAATGGAGTACTACTCAGCTATAAAAAAGGATAAACTCAAAGCTTTTATAGGTAAATGGATACAACTAAAGACCATACGCATAAGTGAAATAAATCAAACTCACATGTGTAAACATCGTATTGTCTTCCTAGTATAAGAATCTAAAAGAGTAGATAAGATCCAAAATAGTTATTGTGAAAGGGGAAGAAACTGCTCAAAAGGAAAGAACAACTGGGATGGGGGACAGGAGAAAATAAGGAAGCTAAGATAATTATACTACTAATTTCTTTTAGCTCATTGAAAAGAATGGTTTGTGCTTCTATTGTTTGATCAATTTTGCATTACTATATTTTGTAATCTGAGCAACCACTTTGAAGATAACAATATGCAATACATTAACTATTATTAATTTCCTATTATCATGTTTTGAAATTCTGTATCATTGTTTTTATTGTTTTTTTCTCTTTAAAACAAAAAAATAACAAAATAAAATAAATAAAGTCCTCACCCAGGCAACCAGCAAAAAGCAGAATTGTGCTGGCTCTATTCCCTAGCGTTCCTAATTCTAATCCTCTCAGGACTCTCCTCTCTAGAGATGTAGGCAGAGATTTGTGCATGAGTCAAGGAGAAAGAGCACTGGTATGTAGTTCTAAGCTAGCTCTGTCTCCAACAGTTTACATTCCTCTGGGAAGCCCATCTTAATGCTTTAAGTATCAATTTCCTCATCACCAGAATGAAGACCATCCTTTGTGCCTGGTAGTTTTTTCTATAAGGTATAAAAGAGTTGATCTCATTTATCATGTCCTCCTCCTTGAAATATTTTCCTCACTTGACTTCTGGGAGGCATTTTCTACTGATCTTCCTCCTATACCATTGGATGCTGATTCTAAATCTCTGCTGATTCCCACTTTTTTTCTTCAACTTTAAAATTTGACTTTCCCTGAGGCTAAGTCCTTGGGCCACTTTTCTTCTCCCCCCTCCCTTACTCCCTAGATATCTCATCAATTCCTATGACTTTAAGCCTTACGCCCTAGTCTATATCTGCAGCTGCACTATCCCAACTTATTAGCTACTTTCTTTCTTCCCACATCTCCATTTGTACTTTAACCCTAATAGGTCTAAACCTGACCCTTAATTTCTTGCCATCCATCTTTCCTCCACTATTTCCTACCTCATTTATGGCAATATTATTTTCTCCATTTTACTGAGACCAAAAAGCATAGAAGTGGTGCCTGGTCCTCACTTCTTCCTTCCCTAAAACCATTCCATGAGCAATAACTATGAACTCTTCCCTCAAGGCATATCCTGAGTCCAACTAATCCTGCTGACCTCCACGAGCACCATCCTACCCAGTGGACCATTATCCTTCTCCCATTTCTGCAGTTGCCTCCTAAATGAACTGTCTGTCTATTCCTGAATGTTCTCTTTTACTCAGAAGTCAGAGTTTTCATTCTACAACAGGAAGTAGATTATGTCACTTCCTTCCCTTCACTCCATGGTACATCTCTTCCCACTTAGATCAATTCCAAAGTCTGACTAACCTTTCAGGCCCTTGGCCCACCTCTCCAGCCTCACTCATACACGTCTCCCCCTACTCATTGAATTCAGCTATACTACCTCTCCCCATCCCTTGAACATGTAGCACCCTCCTGACTTTTGGCTTTCTCACATGACAAATATTCCTCCTGCAGGGCACAGCTGCCTTCTTGCTTCATTCAGGTCTCTTCTTTAGCATCACTTCCTCAGAACCCTCCTTGACCACTTTCTAAAAGCTATTAACCTGATCCCTCTTTATCATCTTATTCTGCCTTATTTTTCTTAAGTATATGTATGCCTACTTGACATGATAGTCCTCAGTTATTTAAATCTTAGTCTCCCTATAAAAACACAAGATCATAAGGGACAGGAATATGTCTATCTCATCACTGCTGAATTGCCAGCATGTAAGAGACAGTCCAGCTCACTAAACATTTGTTGTATAAATTAATTAGTGAATGAATGAATGCCTCCTTCTATCTAAAGAAGGCTAAAGAAAGAAACACCTGTAAGACCCAAGACACTACACAGGAAAACACTGGCTACCGGAAAATGCCTGAGTTTTGGAGCAGGCTGAGAAAGATTGAGGGGGAGGAAGCACTAGGAATAAAAAAGGAAGCTGCAATTAAAAGGAGGCAGGGGACTTACAGTGCCTTGCTGAAAGAAAAGAGAATAAAATAAGAATACAGAATAAGGATATTGAGCTTAAATACTTCCTGAGACCGTAGAGCCCTTGAAGTGTGAATGTATATAATATAATCAAGAGAAAGACATTCTAAAAGAGTAGAACACATTATGGAAAAGCAGAGGGAGAAAGCATAGATGGAAAAGAATAAAAATATGACTCTATTGTGTTTACAGAAAGCTATGATGTCCTTAACTGAATGTTTTTGTAAATGGTTTTGGTTTTCCTGGTGGTGGGAAAGGAACTGCAAATGGTGTATGTACACTACGGAAATTCATTTTGCAGTTTTTGAAAAGCCCATGCGAAGTGAATACAATAATGGATGTAGAAATATAAAGAGTTCTGCAAATGAAAGGTATTGTCATGAAAAGAATGCAAAGCAATGCTGCTAGGATGTGAGAGTTAATGTTTGGCAGCCTGCTCGGAATTCTAAATGGCCGAGAATCCAGGGCTAAGACCAAACCCTGAACTCCTGTCGCTGTATAAGTGAGGCAGCCACAAGTGACTCACTGATCTTATCACTGCCCAGTAGGAGGTATGACAAGTAAGAAGGAGAGATGCAGCCCC
The DNA here is from genome assembly GCA_028451465.1 of Erethizon dorsatum. NCBI lineage: Eukaryota > Metazoa > Chordata > Mammalia > Rodentia > Erethizontidae > Erethizon > Erethizon dorsatum. Next base: position 28,490,382 of record CM051826.1, read on the forward strand.
TGGAGAACTCTTAGCCCCTTAGGATTCACAGAGTTAATTTACCTTTAATAGAAATATTTTTAGGCCACTTCACCTATCCAGAATAATATTGGTAATACTGATTATGAAGCATGTAGACGAGCAGATGCAAAGGTGGAAGGAGGAATGTGACTTAGAATGCACCTGAACAGGAATACACTGTTTCGGATCCACCAGGAGATAATACTATGACTCCTCCGCAAATTAAAAATGATGACAGCTCCTATGCAAAAAGTGGCTCTGGCCCTAGACCTTTATGCCACCCTCTTAGATGATAGGAGAAAGCTATACTCCCTACATTCTCTCCTAAGTTTTGGCATTGAACTCTAAAAGGCATAACCTGAAGCTGTGCTGGAAATGAAGCTGGAGAGCCCAACAGCAGAGCTGCAGGTATTTTGAGGAAGTATTCTTTGGAGCGAATGCTGAAATCCTCAGTTAAGCAAGTCAGGGATCCACTTCCCTTGTCCATTCAATCCATGTTAGGAGGGATCTGGGTACAGAGCTGGGCCAGGAACAGCAGTCCTAATTCTCCTCAGGTTAGAAGGAAGGAGCCACATTTTCACTGCAGTAAGTGATCCTTCAGACATTCCCTGCTAAAGACCAGGATTGGGACAACTAAGAAGGCCCAGTTTCTGCCATTTGTTGGCAATCCTCTCCCCCTTGTATCTTCGTAGTTATGCCCTGAGCAGCTTCTCTCACCTAGACACATGGTAATGTCACAATCCCAGACATATATGTCCACTTCCCTCTGCAGTTCTGAATGGTCTACCTCCCACCTGCCAACAGAAACCTGGATTCTAAGGCTGAATCTCTACAGGAACATGGGACAACCTTGTCCCTCATTCAAATTCTCTGGCCCAGTGCTACTGGCACAGAACTATCCCATGTCACTTTTTCAAGCCTAACTCCTTTTCCAGACACATTTCCAGAATGAGAAGTCACACTTCATCTTGGTTCTGAGATAACATTTACAGCATTTTTCTGTGCTTTCTGCCCCAAGGGCAGAAGACTTCCTGAGTAGGTTCTGCTTGGGAAGAGAACACTGATGAGACCAGAAAAAATGTCCCCTTCTGTGTGCTTGAACTTTCCTGGAGACATAAGCAGAAATTTCCCCAATGCAGCAAAAACAGTCACTCTTAACTGAAAAGGCCATCTTGTATTGCTTATTCAAGGATTTATAGTTCTTGATGCTTAGGATGGGTGAGATGATAAATCCAATGGGCACTTGCTGCTTGCTCGCCAATGTCTCGGTGTTCTGGAGCCTTTATCAGTCAGATAGCTTAGGTTTATATTGTAGTAACAGATGACTCTTCACGTTTTGGTAGGGTCAAACTACAAAAGTGTGTTCCTTTCTTATGCCACCTGTTTACTGAAGATGGCAGAGGGTTCAGTTCACTGGAGTCACTCAGGGCCTCAGGTTCATGGAGGAGCTACCACATTAAACATACTGGCTCAACATATAAAGAGGAAAACAGGTATCAAGAGGGTCTCAGATAGGCAGTTAAATACGACAGTCTACAAATAACACATGTTCACAGCACACTGGTCCAAAATAGCCATTTGGATGCATCCAATCATGGGGGACCAGAAAATGGAATCTACCCTGCTCCAGAGTTGGAGAGAATCAGACAATTTCAGCAAAAAGCACTAATGAAAGCCAGTTAGTACCTGGTTTAAAAAGCAGATCCTGAGTTCCAGGTCCTCCAGAGAAATATATAGCACTATTTGTTTGGCCTCCAAAGTGGCTTCTTTTTTTCCCATTAAATCTAAAGCCATGAGAAATACTTTGATAGTTCCAATAGCAATAAGAAGTTCAAAAGAGGAAGTAGTGTCTAAAGGGTCATCTGCAGGAGAGAATTTGCTATCCTCTGGCAACATTTATGGAGCAACAACATATACCATGACTGTGGCTCCTGGAAGTATGACATTTAAATGTTCATTGATTCCTTAGAGTGCTGGACGGGACCGAGGAGATGCTCAGAGCCAAGCACAGAGCCTCAGTGGTCAGCTGCTCTGCATAAAGTGAGGTTGACAGATACCTCACACTGACAGATACCCAGCTCAGTAAAGACACAACCCTCCCCAACCCTGCTGGACACACATGAAACCTGAAAGTTCAGCTCTTCTCCCAGTAAAGGCCAAACTATGTCAGACCATAAGATTGAACCCTGTGACTAGCTTTCCTTTTGTTTTTCTTCAAATTCACACTGAGGGATTTTTTTGTTTGTTTGTTTGGTTGGTTTTGTTTTGTTTTGTTTTGTTTTTTTCTCACTTTGTAGTTGTGTGATAAATGTTAGTGGTAACGGGTACAAAGCCTCCTATCTAGTCCTTCCCAAGTACACATTGCTACAGCACGGGAGCAGTGCTAACTCCAGTCTAACCCCATGTGCCCATCTTTCTGCAGTCTTTCATAGAGCCTCCAAGGATCAGAATCCCAATCCTAGCAGAAGCTCTCTGTGGAACACTCCTTCTTTCCAAGCCAGTGCAAAAATGTAAATACAATAATTAAATACATCATAGAGTGGGTGTGTCGATTCCTCTTTTTGAGGAGGAAAACCAGGAGCTTAGAGAACCCAGGCATCAGTGGGAAGGACCATTTGGGATCTAATTAAGTCAAGGATATGAAACTTCTGGGAAGAGAGGTTGGCACTAGGCAAAAACAAGAGAAGGACACAAAGGTGGCCTATGAGAAGCTCACATAGGAAGAAGCTAGCATCACTGATGGACCCCTGAGAATCATACTAAAGCTAAACTAGCCCCCTTGCTGTGGGAAAACAGGTGGGGGTGGCGGTGTGCCTTGCTCAAGACCATATAGCTGGTTACTGGAAAAACAAGGTAGGATCTCAGCAATGCTGCCCCAGTGTCCCTTGCATTGCATGTCAAATAGGCGGTGGCGATAGCTGTAAGATCCAGGCAGCAAAGACACACGTAAGTCATCTCTGGACCTGTAATCAGAGAAGTGGCCAAGACAGAAGCAGCTGACAGGTCATTGCTCAAAGTCTTGGGCATTCTGAAGGAAAAAAGCTACAAGTGCCCCAAGCCCACCATGAAAAAATAAAGTGTAACATGTAGATTATTCCCTTCATAAGATTAATTCTGCCTTGATTTGTCATTTTGGGCTCTTGGGAAGCTTCAACCAAAACTGAAGCTTTGCTGCTTACATAGGGTTGAAAAGAAGCAGTTAAGTCATAGCTTTTGGCCTTGAAAGCTTTTTCCTTTCACACTCTGTAAAAACTTTTGCACTTGTGACACACACAATTTCAACTGGACTAAGGAGGGATAACATGAATTATTGGTTCTAGTATTCCGTTTTCCATTGCTACAAAAAATCAGAGGCTGAATTTCTTTATGAAGAAAAAGTGTTGTTTGGCTCACAATTTCAGAGGCTCAAGGTCTAAACAGCATGGTTCCAGCTCTGGTGAGCGCCCCTATTGCTGCGTGACACACACCAGGAGGAATGGCGTCATGACAAGGGCACATGTGGAACAGAGATGTCACGGTGAAACAGGAAGCTGGATAGCAGGGAGGGCCAGTCTTGTTCTTTTATTTTTTAATTAATTTTATTTGTACCTTTTTGATATACAATGATCACATTCACTGTAGGGAATTTGTACCTGTACATATTGTATCTTGCTCTTTTATAACAACCTTTTTGCAAGAACTAACCAGAGTCTCACAAAAACTACAGTGATCCCTTCTAAGAGCAGCATATCCAATGACCTATTCACCTTCCACTAGGCTTTCCCCTTAGAGGTCCCATCATCTCCCAGCTCTACTACATTGAGGAGCAAGCTGCCAACACGTGAACCTTCTGTGGACACACTCAAACCATATCCAACTAACGGCCAAATAACTGAAAAGTCAAGGATGCTGCTTGATTCAGATAACTAAACTGCTGGCATCAGAAATCTCTCTGTCCTCTGTTTTCCTTCATTTTCTTCACTCGCATGAAGTTGAATCTTCTCATAAAGTAGTAACATAGCTGCTGACAGGAGCAGATACTCATTTTTACAACCTAGTGCCACCAGTGAAAAGACAGCACCTCCAAAAACACCCAGAGTTGCCTGTCATTGGCCAGGCCTAGGTCATTTTTCATCTCAAGCCAACAGCTCTTTCAAGACAAGCAGTACAGTGAACCAACTCCCCATATCCAGAGCTGAACTGTGGGACTCTTCCTCCTTCCCTAAAGTAGCAAAGACTAAGAATGAAAGGGAATGATTCCTAAAGAAAATAAGGATGCTATTCCCAGAGAGGGAATGGATGGGTAAGCAAGCAGAAATAACCATCACGCCAGAAAACTGCTAATAGTCTATACTACTAGTTTCTGAAATGCTGAGCTGCACCCTTCTCTACCTGCCTCTCTTCTCTCTCTCTCTCTGTCTCTTTCTCTCTCTGTGTCTCTCTGTGTGTGTCTCTCTCTTTTTTTTCCTCTCTCTCCCCAGTCATTAGTTATTGCTGCTAAATGGCTGTTCAGTTTAATTCAGTGAGTTTATTTTGGGGTCTGAAAAGGCTGAACCCAAATAAATATAGGCTGTCCCCTCTCCAGTTATAAAAAACAAACAAACAAGCAAAAAAAAAAATGAGATTCGCTCTAAGGCGGATGATTCTTGTGCTTTTAGGAAGATGCAGGCCCTCTACTAACTATGGGATATACTCAGTTGAAGTATATAAGATCTTTGGGTTGTTTATAAAGTGCAGTTGCTTAATCCAAATTTGCTTCATTCAAATTAAAAGTCTCAGCTTACCTAATTGTTTACAGAAATTCACACAAATAAGATTAACATTTTATAAAACAAGATAATTAAGTCTGATTGCTCCAGAGCAGGTTGGTGACAGCCCTGGAAATGTGCCAACACTAATTGGCTGAAGATATTTCCCATACAGTTAATTGCAAATGGTCATTGAAAGCCCTTGAAATTAACTTAGAAACCCTCAGCTGAAGTGTGGAGAAGGGATTTAGAAGTGTGAAGGAGACCAGGGTTTGGAGAGAGGACCAACCAGGGACATCTGGTCCTTTCTGTCCCAGACAACTGTTCAATTTGACAACATTGTCAAATCTTGTCTCTTCTCTGGGTGTTGGTTTTCTGATCTGTACATGGTCGTGGTAAGTAGGGATACTTAGGTCATGCCAGAGCAGTACGAGCTGAACTTCTGTGATCTCCTCCAACTTTGACTATATTTTGACTTTGTGCAAGGCCTATGCTGGGAGTGGCAGGGACAGGGAAAGATGACTGAGTCCTTAAGTCATTTATCAGAAATATATGGGTAACTTTTTAGAAGGCAGAATGAAATGGAGAGGAATACTGGTTTCAGGATGATGGGTTGAAGGAGAAGATGGATTACCAGGTCAGGAAGACTAGGAGAATCAAGGAAACTTCACTGGGAACATTCTCTTGAAATTAGGCCTTGAAAAGTAAGATACGGAGGCCTCAGAGCAGAAAGACACACATGTACATGGTGTGCTAGGAAAAGCCTCAGCATCTAGTGAGGCTGGAACATTCTGTTGTTGACAGATGTTCTACTTTTTGGGTGCCAAGGACTAGACTTCCAGGCCCATTTCCTAGTAGGTCTCATATGGGACCAGGCATCCTAAAGGAACTGGAGATCTCCATGGCTCAGGAGGCAGAAGCATGCATCAGGGTACAAAGTAGCCTGGTGACCAGGTTTTCTTCCCGTCCCTTCAGCAGCTCTATGTTCTCATATCTACCCTAGTGGCTGGTTGTTAATGTAGCTCAGATCTCCTCTGCCTCAGAATCACTCCTGTGTATGGGATAAGCATCAGACGATTGCCTTCCGCCTTCATAATTCAGCACATACCTTCCTCTGCCTCCCAGTAGCTCTCTATCATACTCCACCCTGCAACTTTTTGTTTTTACTCTGGTTTTCCACAACAATGAACAAAATCCAACCCATATACCTGGATAATATCCTTGCAAAGGCAAATCCAGTTAGCCTTAATGAAAGATACCTGTTACTGATCAGAGTTTTGATCATGGGCCCAGTACTAGTCAAATAGTCACATGTAGGACAGAACATGGACACTTGTCAGTGATGTTGAGGATTTTTTGCTCCCGTGAAGAGCTGTAGGAAAGGACTTCTCAGCAGAGTTTTATGGTATTTGGTAGATTGGTATTTCTAATATTAAAAAGTATAAGGAGATAAAATGTGGAGAAATTGGCTTAGAATAAGTACATGGAAGAACCTGAATTTGAGGCTAGTGAGTCTCAACCTCGAACATAAGTCAGACTCCTCTGGAGGGCTACTTTCAGGTTCTCATTCGTAAGGTCTGGAGTAGGGCCTGAAAAATCTCATTTCTGGCAAGTTCTCAGGGGATACTGGTGCTACTTGCTCAGAGGCTGGCTAACTTATAAAGAACAGAAGTTTATCAAAGGCTGGAAATCACGGAGAATGGGGCTGGCATTTGCTCAGCATCTGATGAAGACCTGTGCTGTGTCACAACATGGCCCAGGGCATCGAAAGGCAAAATAGAGCAAGCATGCCCAGAAGACCTTGATTTTATAGCAAAGCCACTCCTTCCCTCAGTAACACACTGATCCACACAGAGGCAGAATCCTCGTGATTCCGTCACCTTCCAAAGGTCCTCAGCAGTGTTGCTTTGAGGATTGCTATGGTTTAGATCTAAAAAATTCCTCAGAATTCTCATGTGTGTGGGAGGTGATCTGGATTATGCTGGGACTATACCTGACTTGCCGTTAGGTGATGGGGTCTGGTTGGAGGTGGGTCACTGGGATGTGACCTGGAAGTGTGTATTCTTGCCCCTGGCTCCCCCCTTTATTTTCTGCTTCCTGACCGTTCCCTTCCATTATGTTTTTTCTCTCCAACAACCAGCCAGCCAACCATGGACTAAAACTTGATCCCTAAAAGAAACCTCTCCTCCTTTAAGTTATGGGTGTTGGTTTTGTATCCCAGTGACAGAAAAGTAACTAAAACTGGGACCAAGTTTCCAACACATGAACCTCTGTGGCGTACCTTCAAGCCATAGGAGATATATATTAGTACAAGTAGTACACACACACACACACACACACACACAGTGAGGAAAGGAGGTTTATTACCCTTAAGAAACTAAGGCTCAGAGAGGTTGAACCTAATGTCAAGTAGCTGATAACAGGAAGGCTCACACCCTCGATCTCAGATCCTCCCTGCTATTGTTGTTGGGTAGTGCCCGTCCGCCTGGCTGTAGACTCACTGAGCCCGAGAAATTTTTCTCTAGAAGTTGAAAAGAAGTTTCTTCAAACTTCTGACTGTGAAAAGTAAAACTTAATAAAGTTTTTCAGGGAAAATTTCTTTGTGACCTTGGAGTAGAGAGAAAAAGGATAATCATAAAGACAAAAAAACAAAACAAAAAAAAGAATGATAAGTTGAATGTAGACACATGTGATCCCAGCACTCAGGAAGACTGAGGAAGAAGGGTCTAAGTATGAGCTTAGCCTGGGAAACTTAGCAATGCCGCGAGACACTGTCTCAAAAATAAAATGGGTGAGGGACATAGCTTAGAGCAAAGGCCTTAGATTCCATCCCCAGTACTGAAAAAACAAACAAAAAAAAAAGATAAATTAGCCAATGTTAAATTTTAAAAAGTTTGTTTATCAAAAGGCATCATTTACAGAGTGAAAACACATCTGATTTTTCAATGGATAAAAGATCTGGAGGGGCTGGTCACAGAAGAAATTGCCTATGTAGCCATTAGACATGCTTTTAAAAAGTGCCCAACTTTATCAACTTTATAAGTCACCAGAAAAATGCAAATTAAAACAGTAATGCAATACACTGCATCTCCACCAAATGAAAAATGGAAGTTTTTTTTTCTGCTAGTACAACTTTCTGTTCTCATTTTATGAAAAAATAAAACAAAATTTCATAACAAAATAAGAGAATAACAATAGTATACTGTGTATCATAATCTTAAAAGTGTTGCTCAGTACAAGAAATAGAAAAAAAGACTTTTACAAAGAAGAAACAAACAGATAATAGCACAAAACTTTCTTTTCAATGAACTAAGAGAATCTAGTAGTATAAATGAGACAAATTGACAATGCAATAGGTCATTTGGGGGAATTATTTGAACTTCTCCCTACTTTCTATTTATTGATCTTCTATTTTGCTTTTTATTTGTATACAGATATTTTGAGGTTCTCCTATAAGAGAAACCATGCAATGTTTAAGCTGTGTACCTGACTTATTTCACTTAACATCATGTCCTCAAATTGCATCCACTTGCCAAAAAGTGCTTCAAGTTTATCTTTTTAGTGGCAGAGTAGTACTCTATACAAGTGTTTGCAAAGAGTCATCAGAGCTCTCCCACACTGCTGGCAGGAGTGCGAACTGACACAGTCACTTTGAATAACTATTTGGCAGTACCTACTGGAGCATAACGTTTACATATCTTATGATCCAGCAAGTCTATTTCTATCCTAAAGAAATGTGTACCAATGTTTGCCAATAGGATATACCATTGCAACATCATTTGTAATAGTCCCAAGTGGAAATGCGTATAGGTAATAAAATGGATAAATAATGGTATATCCATACATTGGAACACTATATGGCAGTGATATATTACAAAACAACTATGCACAATGTTGATGCATGAATCTTACAAAGAATATTGAGCAAATGAAAGCAGACACAATATATACAGTAAAGTGTGGGGCATAAGGTCATTGACACACCATATATACAACAGTGTTGTCATAAGATTATAATGGAGCTGAAAAAAGTTCCTATCATCTAGTGATGTTATAGTCGTTTAATGTCATAGTGCCACATATTACTCATGTGTTCATGGTAATGCTGCTACAAACAGATCTACTGTGCTGCCAGTAGCATAAAAATATAGCAATACCCTTAAGTATAGTGTATAATTTTAATAAGCATAATATACTGTTTACATATTCACTATATTATACTTAGTATCATTATTTTAAATTGTAATCCTTTCACTTATTTTTTAAAGTTTTCTGTAAAATAGCATGTCACGTTAGGCTGGCAACAGCTTCCTACATCTTGTGTTTTCTGTGCCTCTTGATTGTATCAAGAAGCCATGTTCAGTGACTGACCTACAACACCTAGATTCGTGTGAGCACGCTCTACTGTTTGTGCAGTGACGAAATCACCTAATGACACGTTTCTCAGAATGTGTACCCCTCACTAAGTGCTGCATGACTGTGTATATAAAGAAAGGTAATCTAAGCTTTAGAAGTCAGAAGAGTGCTCACCCTGGTGGGAGTAGTTCCTGGAAAAGGGGCATAAAGGAATGCTGAACTGATAGTCATGTTATTTACCAATTCAGGTAACGGTTACATTGATATGTGAAGATTCATTGTATGGTATTTGTAAGTACATTTCTGTATGTACATCATACTTCTATAAAATATTTATGAAAAAGCTCTACTAGATGGGCAGATGCAGGGTAGTTTGTACCTGGTCCAACTGTCCCTATGTCACTGCATGCTCAGCCTTTCTTGCCCAGTGGATAGGTAAATACTGGAAGCCTTTTATGGATTTCTCATTAAGTGAGCAGTTAAGCTCAGTACATTCTCCAGTTGGTTGGCTCTTGGTAACAAAGACATTCACACTGAAGGCAATTTTTAAGCATGCTCCAACCTGGGTGCAAACTTTCAAATACCTTGTCTTATTCTGGCTCTTTGGAGAGAGAATTCTGCAGTTTGATTCATCACTTACATCCTGTCTGTCAGAAAGCTTCCTTTTTCTATTTAAAGAAGACACTCTCCTTCTGACTAAACTAGCAAAAAACACATTTCCTGAGCCTTGGTTCTACACTAAGACATCCAAACAGATGTGTGAACAAATAATCATGCTTCAACCCTTGACATCTGTGAAGATCAAAGGCTGAAAACAAGCAGGTCTACCTCCCTGGACAGCTGATCTTGTTTGGCTATAAGATTTCCTGTTTTCGGGGCCAGTGAGATGGCTCAGCGGCATAAGCGCCTGCCTGGCAAGTGTGAGGTCCTGAGTTCGACTCCCAGTACCCACATACGAAAAAAGGGCTGGTGATATCGCTGAGCGGCACGGGCGCCTGCTGGCGCGCAAGGTCCTGAGGTCGACCCCCGGTACTCACACACACAAAAAAAGATTTCCTATTTTAAATTTGAATTTGTTGCCAATATTGAAAAATCAGGTTTCACCTAAAACTAGATTTCTGGCTTCTCTGGAAAACTCGAGTAACATCCATCTCCCCAAAGCTCACAACCAGTCTGCTCCTCTTGCCTGCACTGGGTCCTTGGCCCCTGTCGACATGGGGTTCAACTCTCAATGTAGAAAGCTTGAAAAAATTAACAATAAAAGACCCTTGTTCTGATAAATGTTATAGGGTATTAAACTGAGAATGTTATTAATTAGGTCAACCAGTACTGATGAATCATGCTCTGTGTTAGGTGCTAAGCCAATGATTTAAGCATTTGGGTAATAGTTTCTTTATTTTTATTTATTTACTTTTTATCTATTATTAACTTATTTATTTCTGCTTCTGGGAGTTCAACCCAGGGCCTCATGGATGCTAGGTAAGTGCTCTGCCACTGAGCTATAACTCCAGCCCCTTCACAATCTTTAAAATAGGAGAACTGAACTAGAGAGTCTGAACTATTGAGTCCTCTCTAGCTTTAAATTTTTCTTTGTGACTTCAGTTAACTCAGGAGAGGTATGATGTTTCAGGAGTAAACCAGTCACTCCAAACAGTGTATGAACCTCTGCATGCATAGCCAACCCTGCCATAGTCCCTAGGGTCTGTCCTGGCCTTTCTCCTCGAGGAGCTGGGCTTAGCAGCCTCATTTTAGTAGTCCTGGGAAAGGTGAGACCATCAAAGAAATCACCCAATCATCAAAAGCTTTAAAAAGTTAGGAATGGTTTAATTTAGAAGTCTCAACAAATAAGACATTTTCATAGATGTATCAAGAGGTCTCCAACTACTCTTCCTCTACACCTACTGAATCGAGGTCAGCATTTTAACAAGATCCTTGGGTGATGTATATGTCATTTGTGTTCAAGCCATGTTGTTTCAATCCAGGGTACTGTTAGCTGCAGTACCCTGGATTCCTTAAGAAGATCCATGACATTTTGCTTTCTTCTCTGTCTCTCCCAGCCCACAGTCAGGAGCAGGAGGAACATAGCAGGTTTATTCTTAACCTTCCTTCACTGGTGACACATGTCATGGATGACATTCACACTCATATTCCCAGGGACAAATCCACAGGCTGCTAGCCTCACTTTGAGTGGCTCCACCACTTCCTTTCTTACTCTAGAAATCATATGGAACGCTGGTGAGTGGAGGTGACTATTCCAGTTTATTGTAAATTTTAAAAAGCAAGTGATACATATGCGCTTCTTCTGTTACTACCACTAAGCAACCGGTTCCTGAGATCTCCTCACAGCTACTCACGACACACCAGTGGAAGGAGATACATAGCTGAAAACAGTGGACTCTGGGAAAGAGAGGACAACTCTGGGAGGAGAGAGAGGAATTGCCTGTCCCCCTTCCACACAGATGCTAATGAGCCTCACCAGCTGTTAACCTCCTTGCCTGACAGGCAAACTGGTAATATGATGAGATGTCACTGTTAATTACAGGGATAGCTGATGGGCCCAGAGGTGTCCACAGGCGCAAATGAGGGCAGAAAAGGGATCTGCTAAGGGCAAAGGTTTGAGGAAAGCAGGCAAAGGAGAAAAAGCAGCCCACCTTCAGGTCAATTTTAGGCCTGTGCCTGCTAGGCAGCTCCTTGCACCCTGATGACAGGTGAGGCAGGGGTCTGTACACTAGCCAAACCAGAAAAATGAAGACTGGGGTCTCTCTGACTGTCCCAGCAACTACAAGACAAGTGCCATAGCAGAGAAGAGAAAATATAATGAAAGTGCAGCCTAAGGGGAAAGGACTTTGTGTTTCTGCTGGTGCTGATAAAGATTCTACTTTCCTCCAGGTAAATCAGAGTCCTGCTCCCCCAGGTATCAGGTAAGTTATGAAATATAGGTTCTGAAATCAGGATGGAACTATAGGATTCCATCTGTTCCAGATCCTTGGGAATAGAATCCATCATTGCAAACAGAAGCCCCACTTATGATGATTAGACCAAGACTGTGTGGGAAAGAGAAGAATTAGATCTCTGCATGTGTCTCTGTCTTCTAATGTTGGAGGTTTCCATAGTCAGAGATGATGACAATGGCTACCTTAGGACAAGAGGCAAAAGGATAAGTCGTATCCACACCTGACTGCAGGATATTCCTTTCTGAGATGAAGTCACACTCCTTGTCCTGACCAATCCTCTTTCACATGAAACCTTTCTTGACTCCAATTACCCCCACTGTACCTCATCTGTTCTACTGGCTACTTTCAAGAAATCAGCCCATCAACTTATAGAAATAAGATCCTGTTCACTCATTAGATTGGAAGGTTCTCAGGGGTAAGGACTCTGCATAAATAACATGCCTTTTTCCTCTTACTGATTCTAGTAGAATCCACTGGACATTTTAGATTCTCTGTCCAAGGAGCAAAAGAGAAAGAAAGGAAATTTGGAGGGATCCATTTCCAGAAGAAACCCTTGATCTCCCCCTCCCCCCCAAAACTTGAAAGGGGTATTTCTAATCTATAGGTATCTATCTTTCTATTTCTGAATCCACTCTGCTCATCTCCCATGTCTGAGCCATGATTCCTGGCACATGGTAAGTGTGCAAGGAATGCTGGTCAACTGAATGTAGCAGGGAAGGAAAAGAGAAAATAAAAGAAAACTTAAGAAAGGGTTGAGAGATAGAGGAGTGAAGGAATGTCCCAGTCATTTTGCTTTGCACCATTCCTACTCTGTCATGCTCCTCTCTGTCTCAGTAGTGGTTGCATGGTGGCCTTCATTAGTGGCCAGAAGTGGCCAACACCTGCAGGATCCAAGCATGCCTTCCATCAGTGGTGGCAGCAGCAGTAGCAGTCAGCTGTAGCCTTCAGGGACCTCTTGTTGCTTTCTACAGCAGTCAGAGTTTCTTTGAATAGCAGCCACAGCCTAGAGCACTGCCAACCACCATGGTGCTGCTGGGCTCTGAAACCTCCTACATAGGTTCTTTGAATCTCAGCGGTAGCAGCAGATTCCTGCTGTTTCCAATTTCTGGAACAGTTAGTTTTCTTCTTCACAGCCCTTCCAATGATTTTGTGATTGTTCCATGTAATAGCTCCACTATGTTTGCAATATTTAGCATGGTTTTTGTTTTTCTGGCTAGAATTTGAGTGATAAAGGGAAAAAGCCAGGAAAGAGAGTATGAAGGAGGGAGAAGATAAAAGAAGGAAGAGATAGACGGTGTGACAAGAAGCAAAGGCCAGATCTGACTGAAAATGTGCATGAATTCGGAATGCATCTGTGTTCAGCCCCAGGCTCTCCATCCCTAGAGTGCTCTTTGAATCAAACAAGACCATCCTTTCTAGAGTGATGCCTTAGAGGTTGGACTTGCCATCTCCCCACCCCTAACTTTGCTCAATAATCCTGCAATCTCATGCACAGCTGGGCAAACAGTTCTCTCTTGTGCTACCTCAAAGTCTCCCCCTGTTCTTTCTGTTCCAAGGGAGAGATTAGCTACTCCCTTGAGCTTCTTCAAATCTGAATCTGGATCTTGAATTCTTGACTGTGTATGTTGTGACAGGGACTAATAACTCCTCACATGCTTCCCTGGCCAGACTAGACTTCAAATAATTTGATTTTCCTGTAAATAAAAAAAAAAAACTAATAAAGAAACAGCTAACTTTACCAGGTAAATCCCAGCTCTAGTTGCAGGTATCTTCATTCCCAACTAACAGGGATGGCATGAGTTCATGGGAAGGGATGTCATTAGCCAAGGCTGGCAAGGGCTCCGTGGGGCTGGGTCAGGCAGCTGCAGAGCCTCAGTGAGCCCTTAGCACTTTCTCCTCCCTCCATGTCCTGGGTCAGGGGAGGTCATTCTCATCCACCTCTATGCTGCAAAAGCCTCCTTCTCAGCCTGTTCCATTTCCTCTCTAGGTTCTTTATTGAATCTTTTCTGCAGGTATACTCCTCTCTTCCCTCTGCCATAGCCAGAACAGATTTGTCTTTATAAAGCAAAGGTGAGATCATGAGCTGACAATGTGCAAGTAGGAATTCAATCAGGGACTTGGGGAGCTTGAGACCCTCATTAGGTGGTGAAGGGAACTATACTGGTGTCAGTGAAGCACCCTCTGAGATCCAGTAGCAACGATCTGTGGGTAACTTACCAGGAATGGCTGATAACTCTCTATAAAGACTCTATGGCCAAGGAGTGGGGAGTAACGACAGTGCAATTGATTCTGAGCAGAAGCTCAGCAGAGCAAATGGTCATGGAGATGAAGAATCCAATGGGAATTTGCAAGCACTGTTGAATTGGCCTAATGGCTTGCCCCTACAATCACCACCAACTCCTTCTGGGATCTACCCTATTCCCCACTCCATACATAAATACATACATAATTCCTGATACAGTCCCAAACTGACAGGTGATTCACTCCCATGACTTCACAGTTTGAGAAGTACTAAGAAGTTTATGTACTAATAAGTACTAAGAAGTTTTGGCCAGGGAAGCATGTAAGGAGTTCTTGACACCCATCACAACATACACAGTCAAGTGTCTAGCAAAAATAAATAAGGACTAACATCTAAAATTATATCTCTTTGACTCATAATTGGGCCAATTTCTAACTTAGTTTTAATATGGAACATTATACATATTCCTAAATCTTAGAATGAGCGGCTTGTTTTAGTTTAGTTTTGCTTTGTTTTCTTTTGTTACACCACGGGATGAATCCAGGGCCTTTGCACTGAGTTACATCCTCAGCCCGTTTTTGTCGTTTTAAAAATTCTGAGACAAGCTCTCACTCCATCACTGAGTTGCCCAGGCTAGGCTCAATCTTGAAGTCCTCCTGCCTCAACTTTCTTGAGCGCTGGGATTACATTTATGGAAGAGAGATTGTCCCTTAGTCTCTCCCCACATCCATGCCCTCAATTTCAAATTAAGTTACTGTTCTATCATGGTAAGTATATTGGAATCCTCAGTGAATTGTCATAAACAGGGCCCTTAGCATTACCATATCTCTTAACTCCAGTTGGCTCCACTTGCAGAGTGGCACAGAGGATTAGACCAAGTCCCTGAAGGAGGCTATACCCGGGAAGTATGCTCATGTCTGAATTCCAATAGGATTTGGGGTCCTGCCAGACCCTGAACTACTATGGGATGGGATGATCTGGTAAGGACATCACAAAGACTGGAAGTCCAGCTGGGCGGGAGGATGTAGCTATTTACGAGAGGAATTTCCAGCCTGAAGGATTCCAGGAGCATAGCAGGACCAGGTCTAAAAGTAGACATGAGGACTGATGTTATCTGGGGAAGGACACGTCCGATAGGAACCTGGGAAAGCAAGCTTCAAGTCCAGAAATCAGAGTTGCAGGAGCAGCAATTGCAGAGTCAGAGCTGTGGGTCTCTTCCCTGTGTGCTTGAGGAAGACAGGGGAGGAGACAGCTGCTCCAGGTAAGGTGACATGACTGAGGTCTCTTGGAGTCTGTAATCCGGGGTTAGGGGAGGCATCTGAGAAAGTGAGGGGAGGCAGGCTAGGAAGATGGCTCAATGTACTCACCAGGAAAATGGCGTGTGCACCCAGTTCAAATGTCAGGACATATAGCTGGGCTGGTGTAGTGACACTGAGAATGGACGGGAGTGTGGAAGAGGACAGACAGCTGGAGAGAAACTTGCTTGTCTGTGCCCAAACAAAACACAGCAATCCTGATGGCTAAAATGTCTTCATCAGGATAAAGTCAGAACTGTAGAAAGCACCCTAGAAATTTTTTTAGCTCTGATTTCCTACCAGAGATTTTGAATGGACTTATGCAAACAGTATCTATAGGGATGCAGTCTAAAGACTAATTTTCTCAGAGCACTCTGGTTGACAGAGTAGAAGAGAAAGAGTTTGGCTAGATTAAGGTAAAGATAAATGAGTATAAATTATGTGTCAGGTAGTTTATACATTTGAGTGGGAGAATTAATCTACAATATGTGAGTCTCTGAATGTGAGGGGATATATACTGCAGAAACAGCCGTGAGGCAGCATTAGGGTTGAGAAATGGTGCAATTAAAAGAGTCTAGAATCGCCTCTGTGATGTCTCCTGCATCATCATTAATTCAGCCACATTACCTTCCACAAACATTTCACAAGGTCCTGTTTGCAGCCTCCAATGACTTGCAGAGGAGGACCAGCTGCCAGCAGCAGCTCAGAGGCTCCTTTGGGAAATTAGTGATTTTTCCCTATTTGACCAGCTCCTAATTTAACCAAGTCCTGCCCAGAGCAGCTGTAACTGTTTATATAATATAATCCTGGAGGAGCTGCTAGGAAAAAAATGGGAAAGCAATTAGCTATCTAGTATTGATGAAAGTTTCTGTTTCCTAAGTCTGGGGTGGGGCCCTGAAAATCTGAATTTTTAACAAGCTCTCAAGAAGTGCTAACATTGCTGGTTCATGGACTACATCTGAGTAGCAAGAATCCAGAAACCACAGATCTGAAACATTAGCATCACCTGGTACTTTGGTAGAAATGCAGATTCCAAGCTGGACCACAGACTTCTTGAATCAGGCTCTACATTTGAACAAGGTCCCCACATGATTCACAGGCTTATTCATGAGGAGTGCTCACGATAGTGGATCTCCTTAGCTTCCTTTTAAAACAAAGGCTGCGGGCGGGTGATATGGCTCAGAGGCATAAGCGCCTGCTGGCAAGCTCAAGGTACTGAATTTGACTCCCAGTACGCACATTTAAAAAAAAAAAAAAAAAAAAAAAAAGAGTCTGTGATTTACCTGAAATTATATGCAAAATTGCATGTGTGTGCTTACGAGTTCTGGCTTTCAACCGAAAGAGACCTAGTCAAGCAAAAATAGTCAAGGGAACTCAGTGAAGGGAGTAAAAAGCTGTGAACCAGGATGTCTGAGCTGGCACCCAATGTTTTCCAAAGCACAGCATCTCTAATAACATGGGCTGGTGCACAGATCTGAAGCTAAGCGCTGTCCTCCTCATGTTATAAGCTCTCTTGTCCCATAAAAGATGTGCAAGGATAGCCAGTCTGCCTTACCCTTCCAGATATAGCTAGAGATGCTAAACAAACGCACAGGAGCTGGCCAAGTGGGGCCCTTGGTGTGTATGACTTACAGGTCAAAGGGTAGAAGAAACTCATCACAATGGGCACCAGAATTAAGAGAAGAAAGTGACCTCAGTTCTTGTCATTATATTTAATAAATGCACTCAGAGAATGTAGAGGAGCCAGGTTGGCCATGTCTCTTGCCTTTAGGAGAAGCAGGTAAGTAGAGTTGGCAGAATGGCAGGTCCCCTCACCTGAATTTACCATTGATGAGTAAAGACAGCGGAAGTCCCCATTCCTTCTAGGCTGAAGCACAAATAATGGAATGGAATTGTCAAAATGGGGAAAGAGTCTATAATTCTCAAAGGGACCTGTGTACAAGAAAGACTTAATATTCTCTAAACTGGAGCTTTCCCTGGCTGCAACTCAAAGCCTGGGATGAAGAGATAACAATTTCTCAGAAAAGACTCTTCACCAGCTCAAGCTGCCGGTGGGTCCACACATTCCCGGGCAGAGATGTTCAATCTTCCGATGTGTATTTATGGGGCAGTAGCTGCCACTGTCGCTTCCTCCCCACAGTCCAAAGATGTGTAACACAGTCACTCGCTCATTCGCTAGCATATAGCTAATTTATAGAGCTGATGTGGAGATTAAATGAGATTATGCACATGCTAACTCTTCATAAATCCTATCGGTCATTTATATATAGGTGTAGCCTCACACCTGGAGGAACCATCCAGGGAGCTCTAGTGTCAACATAAGGAGCCTCTCAACTTTCAGCTTTATGTCATAGAGACTGTTCTCAATGTATCAGGACTCAGGAAGTATAGAAGCCAGGTGAGCCCCTGAAGATCACCCAGTTTCCATTTGCATGAATGGAAAGGCTCATTTGTTGTCCTCCATTTGGACATTTAAGAATTTCAGCAGGTCATTTGATGACCATCCTATAGAAGTTAAATTTGCCCTAATTTTTTGTATTGTTTTTGCTTTCTTTTTTACTCCACATACACAGTCCCCTTCTGAGCACTGCAAGACATTCCTACGACTCTCTATTCAGAGGGAGGAGTTACGGATTTAGAGATGGATGGGGCATGGAAAGACAAGACCTTGTATTTGTGCTTTAGTTAAGCTTCACAGAACATGCCTGAGATCCGCCTTAGAGTTAATATAGTGGTACGACGGGCACCTCCACTTTACTACAGACTGCAAAGGAATCAGAGGACTCCCCCAACAGTAAGGTCTTAGAAAAATATGAAACCAAAGGTCAGCAATAGTGTGAATTGCACTGGTGACAACAATGAATGTGTTTAGAAATTGACCCCACTCCCAGGATCTCTCTGAAGAATGGAGGAAAACAATTTCACTTTTATTTGGTTTTTTCCCCAGACAGCATGTGACATATGCAGCAATCATTCCTGATCCCATCAATTCTCAGCATCTTCACCACTAACAACTCTATTCTAAATAAATATGTTTTAGAGGGAAAGCTAACAAAACTTGCTAATGGGTTGCATAGTGAAGGTGATATAGAGGCAGGAGTCAAAAATGACTTTAAGTACTTTGGCCTCAGCAATTAAAAAACAGCTGCGTCATCTACTAAGATGTAGTGGAGGAGCTGGTACAGTGCCTGACATTTATTATATTAAGAATTTGTTTATTTTCTCACTTTCCTACTAAACTATGAGCTTCATGGTGATAGAGATTTTACCTTCTTTGTATTGTTCTCTACTGGCTAGAACAATGCTTGGACTAATGATGGCATTCAATAAATATGCACTACATGAATAAATTGTGGAAAATAAAAGGTAAATGCAAAAGTCACAGGGGAGAGAAATGAGTTTGAGATAGAAGAATTGTAATTCAATTTGGGAAATGTTAGGCTTAGGCAGCCCAGAAAACATCAAATTGAAGGCATGATGTAAGATGTTGACTGTTGGAACTTGGAGGAGAGGAAAAACAAGGCTGAAGAGCAGGTCAGGGACTCAGTGTCCAGTTGGTATGTAAGTCATGAGATCTGATGATATCACCAAGGAAAAAATCTCCTTGGAGATAAAAGGAGAGAGTCCTGAGGGCCACCAACATTTAGAGATCTAGAAAGGAAGGAAGACCAAGCAAAGGGGACTGTGAAGGGACTTGTGATCATGTAAGAAGAAAATGGAGAGATATCACTGTCTCAAAAAAGAAAGAAAGAAAGAAAGAAAGAAAGAAAGAAAGAAAGAAAGAAAGAGAAAGAAAGAAAGAAAGAAAGAAAGAAAAACAAGAGAGTTTCAAGGAGGAGGTGTGTTCCATTCTAATGAGAATATGTGGTAAATGGGTGTCATTTTGTATGTGCCATTAAATTAAATCCCACTGGGGCCATGATTTTGCTATTACATCATTTAAGCCTAAAATAATGTCACCCCTGCCTTGTAATAAAGAACATGAGTGAGGCAGATGTGCTGTGGAGCAAAGGGGCACGAGGAGACGTGGATCTTCATCCCTGCTGATGACAATATTTGCCACTCTGATTGAGAGTTTACTCCATGCCCAGCACTGTGTTAGGTACATAACATAATATTTCCTATTTAATACAACATCTCTATGAAGTATTCGTATTATGTAAATTTTGCAGATTTTCCAAAATCATGATGTTGGTCATTGTTAGAGACCCATTTAGAGTTTACTGTGGTGGATAAAAGAAGTGTACTTTAAATCTGGATCAATGTGAGTTTGATTCCCTCTGTTCCTACTGGCTGGCAACATGGCTTCATCTCTTAGGATCTGTTTCCTTGCCTGTAAGATGATCCAATTGAATTAGGAGACCATCACCATCACTTTAAATACCACATCCTATGACTGTAGGCTGTTTTTCAGTTTTTTTATTAGTATGTTTGCACTACATAATGATTGCATTCTTTGTGGAGAGTTGGTGCATGTACATAACACCTCACTTCTCAATTCTTTTCTCATCTCCTTTCCCTACCCTCTCTCCCCAACCTCCACATCTTGATCCCCTTCTCTACTTCCTATTATCTTTTATTTTGGTCCTAATTATATTAAAGTAAACGTTATTGTGGGTATTTTTCTTCACGGGAACTACACAGAAGGACAGGTGATAATCTGGGAACTTCATTTCATGCATGACTCTTGATCAATACCTAAAGTTTCATCCTTTCTGTTACCAAATCATCCACCCAGAGTCACTCACATATTGATGGCCTGTTCTTCCTCCTGTTGCTGCAGCAGTCCTGCAACCAAGGACCAAGTATAACATCATAGATCATCTCTCACTCAACGGGCATCAGTCAAGGCACAAGCTGACGCTGTGCTAAGGAGCAGATGTTGCATCTCTCCTGGTCTAATGCTGGGTTATCAGAACCATGATGGCTGGACAAGCAGATTCAGGGTTTTCTGTTGTTGTTGTTGTTGTTGTTCTTTTGTTTTGTTTTGTTTTGTTTTTGCTTTTTCTGGAAAGAAACTGAGGTAAATGAATTGATTGGTTTAAAAAAATGGCCAGGAACTCTCACTACACATTCAAGAGATCAGAGATGTTGGTCTGGAGTTGGGTGGAGAGAAAGGGAAGGCACAGGACTGCCACTCTTAATCTCAGTTTTCCACAAAGTATCAGGCAGGACATGGGCAAAATATAGACAAATTTTATTCCAGAGCATAACACACATGGCCTCTCATCCAACATCAAAAGTAGTCCTTGTTACCAGCTGAAACTGCCTGATCCTGGTTCTTACTGTCAACATTTCTATCATCATTCTGGTCTACTGAGCTCCAAACAGAATCATCCACCAGGCTTTGTTTTAGAATTCTAGACATGCTGTAGCTCACATCTCCAAATTGCTCTCACCAACTAGGTCCAAAGGCTTCTAAATCACATGGTCATATACAATCACAGCAATTACCCCACTTCTCTGGTGCCAATTTTCTGTACTAGTGAACTCTTCCATTGCTGAGACACAATACTTGACACCCACAACCTAAAAGAGAGAGGTATAATTTGGGGATTTCAGTCCATAGTCATCTGGCTGCAAAGCAAGAACATCATGGCAGCAGGGTGTGGCAGATCAAAGCTGTGTAGCTCATGGCAACCAGGAAGCAGAGCAGGAGAACAGTGCCAGAGAGAAAAGGTTAGAATACTAGACATAAACCCCCAAGGTCACATCTGCTTGACTCACCCAGGGACATTTAGAAGTGTGTTCCACCAAACCCCTGACCAGATACCAAAGCTAATCAATTTGACACTCCACCCTAACCACCACAGCCTCTAATCCAATTCTCAATGGAGTCCTTTTTCCGAACTAAAATCTTTTGAGCCTTGACTTTACTTTCTTCATTTGTATCACCTTTCTGGTCTTCTTAGCACCAGCCAGAATCACACATCAGGCTCTGCCCACAGTATTCTAAGGGTTCTCTAGCTCATATCTCCAAAACCTTCTAAATTTCTCCTGCAAACTAGTTCCAAAGTCTTCTGAACCACATGATCAAGTATAGTCACAGTGATGGACTACTCCTAAGAACAATTTTCTTTAGTGGTCAGATTTCTAATTGTTGGAACAAAGTTACTCAACACCCACAACTTAGAAGAGGAGAAGTTTCTTTGGCTCACAGTGTCAGAGGTTTAGTGCATGGTCAGCTAGCTCCTAGGCAAGGAACATCATGGCAGAAGGGTGTACTGAAACAAAGCTACTTCTTATGACCATTCTCAAAAGGCAAGTCCCTACTGACTCACCTCCAGCTGGGCCCTACCTCACAACAGCACATTCAGCTATGAACATCAGTACATTAATCCCCAGATGAGTATAGTATCTCAATGATCCAATTATCTTTCCGTAAGTCTCTTAATCCAGTCATTTTCCAATTAAGACTAACCATTGCAGGGACAGACCATATCCAACAAACTTTCTCTTACAGAAGAAATGGAAATTTGACCATAGGAAATTAAATGTTTCCACAATAGAAGACTAATTATCTCTTATGTTATAGATCAAAAGCAGTCACATGGCCACATCTAACATCAGAGGACAAAAACATTAGAAAAAAAACTTGCCTGTGCTCAGAAAAAAGAGAGGCCTTTCTGCCACACCAAGTCTTTCAATTTGGGAATGTATCACTTTTATTCTAACATTCCTCTATCCTTGAGAGAGCTGGGGATAGAGTTGACAATCTGGGCCAAACCTTAGGACCAGGGTTATGCCAGAGGTTAGCTTAGGTCTAAGATGTCAATGTTGAGGATTCAACATGGCTGAATAGAGGAGGAGTCACACTGGAGCTTCTTAGAGAAAATCAACTAAAAACACAGGTAATTAGAAGAAAGAAAGGGCATACATCCTGATGTCAAAATCAAACTGAAATAAGAGACTTGTAGATCAAACAAAATATAGGCATGGGACTTTATAAAATGATAATCTAGCCCACTGGGCTGCCTGTAGATTTACCACATGTGGGATCAGAGCAGGAACCGCCATTCTCTGCAAGTTCCTCCCAAAAATGGAGAGACTGCAGATGTGTGGTGAACTCAATCCATATAGGATAGGTGTGGAATATAATGCCTCTCACCTCTTGATTTCCTACAAATAGAGGACACTGCAGCCTGGCAACAAATTTCGCTGGCACACACAGGGGCTGGTGACTACTCCCTCCCTAACAGGGTGCCAGTTTTTAGTTTAGTTTAGTTTTGTTTTGTTCAGTTTTTTGTTTTTTGTTTTTTTCTGTCTCTACTGTGCACCATAACTGCTGACTGGAACCTGTAATGACAACAAGGTTAGGGACTGGCAGCAGCACTGAGGATAGCTAGTGAAACAACACGACCCCTCCTGCCCTACAACTGGTGTAAGAGAGGGACTCAAGCCATAGATGTGGCTGCAACTTCCAACAGCAGGGACAAGGAGTGGGAAATTTTTCACTCCCCCCGCCACCCTGCAACCAGTGACCAGCGGCACAAGTACCGTTGGGCCAGGAAGTCAGCATTCCCTTTGACTTGTGAGCAGCAACACAGGACAAGGAGGGCAACGTGTGAGAGGAGAAAGCAATGTGGAAAAGAGCAGGCTGTGCAAGGTCAGGAAGGGGTCAACTGTACATGGGACTGGGAGCAGTGGCTGTCTCTGTCTGAGGGTGGTACAGCAACTAGGAGAGCAATGCAGTGACAAACAGGGTAAGGAGACATGGGTGGGCCATCCAGGAAGCTGCTGGCTAAAGACAAGCCACAGTCCCCACATCCAGAGGCCAAGATCAGCCCTGCATCTAGCACTAATCCTACTGCAGGCTTGGCAGGGCTCTGGTTGGGGCACTACCACAGAATAGTGGACACCAGAGGAATTTTATTTTATTGTATTTTATTTTATTTGTGTTTCATTTTTCTTTTTCTGTTTGGTTGGGTTTTTTGTCTTTTTGGGTTTTTTTTTTTTTTTTTTGGTTGTTCTATTCTATTCATCTTCTTTCTTTCCTCAATTATTTCTGTAGATCTTATGATGTTTTCATGTGACTGAACATTGTCTCTAGTCTTTCTAGTTCACTTTGATAATGTTTTCCTTTCTCTTTCATTCTTTCTCTCCCACCCTCTTCTCCACATTCCCAAGGCTTGTGTGATCATACTTTGTCTTCCACCCTTGCTTCAACCATATTTCTCTTCACTTATCTCTCTGTCTTGTCCTGTATACCTCTAAAATTTCCCACCACAGGGTAAAATCACTCTCCTGGGGGAAACTCATTGCATACATTCTCCTGATTTATGTTGGGTTTTGTTAAATAATTGTAGATCTTGCCCCTATAGTTAAAGTTACCAAATTAAGAGTTAGCACAGTTTGTCAATTTCTAGGCTGTATTTGATGCTATTGTTATTGCTAATTATACTACTTTAGCCAAGATGTCATACCCGTTGTAATGTTATTCTCCCTTGTATGACAACACTGTGATTGTCTGGGGTCATAGCCATCACCATATTCCAGTATCAAAAAACTGGCTGTTGAGCAAAACAGCAAATCTCATCATTAATAAATTGGGAAGGTAGAATCTTAGTACAGATACAAACCAAGAGCCATCTACTCCTGGAAGACATCTCTGAGGAATAGACATTTCTTAAGAAAGCCTAGATACAAGTGATAAAGCTGTCTACCAAAAGAAATCTATAAGCATCAACACAGCAAATAAAACAAAATAGAAAATGACAGGACACAGAAGCAAAATGAAACCCCAGACCTCTAGCCCACCCAGGACAAGTCCAGAGCACAATGACATAGAAGAAATCTGAAGCCAATTCCTGGAACTTTCTGAAAAGATAGCAGCAGAAGTAGAAATTAAATAACTCCCTCCTGAACAACCAAAGGGTCACAGATGAAATTAAAGAAGAAATTAAACAGTATCTACAATTAAATGAAAATGCCAATACAACATACTAGAACTTATGGGGCACAATGAAAGCAGTCCTAAGAAGGAAATTTATAGTAGTGAATTCTCACATCAGGAAAACAGAATGAGCTCAAATAACCTAATGTTGAACCCAAAGCTTCTAGAAAAAGAACAAATCAAACCCAAAGATCATAAGAGGAAGAAAATTGTAAAGACAAGAGCAGAAATTAATGCAATTGAGACTAAGAAAAACAACACAAAGAATCAGTGAATTGAAGAGTTGATAC
Source organism: Erethizon dorsatum (assembly GCA_028451465.1). Lineage (NCBI taxonomy): Eukaryota > Metazoa > Chordata > Mammalia > Rodentia > Erethizontidae > Erethizon > Erethizon dorsatum. Next base: position 28,515,139 of record CM051826.1, read on the forward strand.
TTTAAAGCATTAAATAAAATTGATAAACCCTTAGCCATCCTTATCAAAAATAGGAAAGAAAAGACTCAAATTCATGCAATTAGGGATGAAAAGGGTGAAATCACAATGGATCCTGTGGAAATCCAGAAGATTATCAATACCTTCTTTGAGAACCTGTACTCTAATAAGATGGAAAACACAGAACACATGATACATATGAACTGCCTCAATTGAATGAAAAAGATATAAAAATTTTAAATAACCCAATATCAGTCAATGAAATTGAAAATGTAATTAAAGATTTACCAACAAAGAAAAGCCCAGGTGCTGCTGGATTCACTGCAGAATTCTACAAGAGATTTAGAGAAGATCTAATGCCACTAATGCTGAACCTCTTTAATGAAAGTAAAGGGAAGCAATACTCCCAAACTCATTCCTGAAACAAGCATTACCCTGATACCAAAACCAGAGAAGGACCCAACCAAAAAAGGAAGCTACAAGCCAATCTCCCTAATGAACATAGATGCAAAAATCCTCAATAATATACTGGCAAACAGAATGCAGCAAATCGTCAAGAATATTATTCACCATGACCAAATAGGATTTATCCCAGGGATGCAGGGATGGTTCAACCTACACAAATCAATAAATGTAATACACCATATTAACAGAATCAAAGACAAAAATCACATGATCATCTCAATAGATGCAGAAAAAGCTTTTGACAAAGCCCATTTATGACAAGAAACCTACAGAAAATTGAAATAGATGGTCTTTACCTCAATCTAATAAAAGCCATCTATGACAAACCAACAGCCAACATCATACTAAATGGTTAAAAACTGAAAACTTTCACTCTAAAATCAGGAACAAGACAAGGATGTCCAGTATCATCACTCCTATTTAATATAGTTCTGGAAACATTAGTAAAAGCAATGAGATAAGAAAAAGAGATAAAATGACTAAGGATAGGAAAAGATAAGTTAAATTATCATTATTGCAGATGACATGATACTCTACATAGAAGACCCCAAAAACTCCACCAAAAGACTTGTAGATTGACTATCCAAATTCAGTAGTGTAGCTGCATACAAAGTCAACATTCAAAATCGATAGCATTCCTGTGCACAAACAGCAAATGTACCGAAAGAGATATTAGTGAAACAACACCTTTCATAATAGCATTGAAAAAAAATGAAATACTTAGGAATCAATCTAACAAAGGAAGTAAAAGATCTCTACATTAAAAGGTACAGTATTCTGAAAAATGATATTGAAGAGGATATCAGAAAATGAAAGAGATCTCTTGCTCATGGATAAGAAAAACCAACATAGTGAAAAAAATAGCCATACTCCCAAAATTGTTATACAGATTTAGCACATTCCCAATCAAAAAACCATTAGCATACCTCACAGAACTAGAGAAAATATTCCTAAAATTCATTTGGAAGCAGAAGAGACCTAGAATAGCATAAACAATCCTAGGCAACAAAGGTAAGGCATCAGAATCCCTGACTTGAAATTGTATTACAGAGCTACTGTGATAAAAGCTGTATGGTACTGGCAAAAACAAAACAAACAAAAAAACAAACAAACAACAAAAAAAACAGACCTGAGGATCAATGGAACAGGTTAGAGATGCAGAAGCAATTCCAAACACACTCAGCCACCTTATCTTTGACGAGGACAAACATGTTCACTGGAAGAAAGATAGCCTCTTTAATAAATGGCGCTGGAAAAACTGGCTTTCCACATGCCAAAGACTAAAACTAGACCCTGTCTATCATCATGCATTAAACTAAAATCAAAATGGATCAAAGATCTAAATATTAAAACAGAAACACTAAATCTGCTGGAAGAGAGAATAGGTAGAACTCAAAGACAGGTGTAGGCAAAGATTTCATGAACAAAACCCTGATTCCTTGGGAAATTCTATAAATAATCAACAACTGGGATCTCATCCTATTAAAAAGCTTTTGCACAACAAAAGAAATCATCAATAGAGTGAAAAGACAACCACGGAGTGGGAAAAAAATTTAGCCAGCTGTCCCTTGGACAAAGGACTAATATCTAGAATATATAAAGAGTTTTTTAAAAAATCAGAACCTCCGTATTTAAAGACCCAATCAAAAAATGGGGATCTGAGATAAATACACACTTCTCAGAGGAAGAAATACAAATGACAAATAAATATATGAAAAAATGTTCAACATCACTGGTCATTCAAGAGATGTAAATTACAATAACACTAAGATTCCATCTCACTCCAAAAAGAATGGCTATCATCAAGAAATCAACCAATAACAAATGCTGGCTAGGCTGTGGGAAAAAGGGAGCCATTCTCCAGTGTTGGTGGGAGTGTAGACTGGTGCAACCACTGTGGAAATCAGTGTGGAGATTACTCAGAAAACTAGGACTAGAGGTTCCATTTGACCCTGCTATTCCCTTCCTTGGTATTTTCCCAGAATAATTAAAAGCATCTACTACAGTGATACGTGCACACCCATGTTTGTAGCAGCACAGATTGTAATAGCTTTATCTTGGAAACAACCCAAATGCCCATCAACTGATGAATGGATAAAAAAGATGTGGTTTTTTTTTACAATGGAGTACTACTAAGCCATAAAGAAGGATAAACTTGAGACATTTGTAGGTAAATGGATACACCTTGAGACCATACTCTTAAGAGACGTAAATCAGACACACATGTATAAATATCACATTGTTTCTCTGGTGTGAGAAACTGAAAGTGTAAACAAGGATCAAAGTGTATAATAGGAATTGTGAAATAGGATGAAATGGTTCAAAAGAAATGGGAACTAGGTTGGTGGGAAGGAGAAAGGAAGGAACAAAAAAGAAAAAAATGATAAAATAAAGAGGGGAAGAGGGGTTGAAGGGAGAGGAGGGGATTGGGAAAAAAAGAGGAATCAAGATATATCATATACAGGTACAAATTCCCTATGATGAATGTGATCATTATGTATATCTAAATTGTACCAATAAACTTAATTAAAAAAAATAAAATGCCAATGTTGAAACCAGGGTTCATAACTGAGTATGAGAAGTTTGAGAATGGTACTAGAGCACCAGATTTCTCAGACACATAGAGAATATTCAGGGAGCTCTGCAGGTACAAGAAAGAAATCATCTCACTCTCACATCACCATGAACTCAGTCTAGAGATCATCCAGATTTTCTTAGCCTTGTCTATTGAGCCTCCTAGAGTTCACTGAAAAAAAGTAAGTGCTCCATTCCCACTCTGAATTCTCCCAACCTCATCTCCTTTCCTCTTTCCAGGATCCTTTTATTTTTTCTACAACTTATCTTATCCCTCTTCCCCCACCAGTTTCCCAGCTCAGTCCCAGAGAAACCACAGGCTTCTGAACCCTGAACATTTTCCACGTCTGTCCTCAAGTAGCAGGTTCTGGTTCTATGGTACAAAGTCCATCACAGGAGAAGGAGTTAGATAATTTTGATTCTTTGAAGTGGAGTATTTATACCTTTTCTCTTGTTAATATTGACCACCTGTAAAGATGTACATGGAATTGCTTAGTTGTACCTAAAAATAGAGCTCTTCTCCTGGGTTCCAAATCAGAACATGAATGTTGAGGGTAGAAAAGTCACTTTAAAAACCTGGTCCTAGGGCCGGTGAGATGGCTCAGTGGTGTAAGTGACTGCTTGGCAAGCGCAAGGGGCCGAGTTCGACTCCCAGAACCCACATACAAAAAAAGGGCCGGTGATATTGCTCAGCGGCACGGGTACCCACTGGCACAAGAGGTCCTGAGGTCGACCCCCGGTACCCACAAAAAAAAAAAAAAAAGCCTGGTCCTATGGGTGTGTGGCCAGTATAAAAAGGACAAAAGCATATTTGAAAGGAAGGGAGGTGCTCTTTTTCTCCTTGCTAATATGATTGCTCAGAATCTAAGCCATTCATTAAGCCATATTTATTCAGGAATGGAACCACTCTATTTGCAAAGAATAATCAAAAATCAATTCATCGGTGTTTCCCCTCTTCAGCCAACCTGCTATGGAATGAATGCCCCTTCAACACTCACACTGAAATTTAGTTGCCATTGTAGCATATTAAGAGGTGAGACATTTAAATTGTGATTAGGCCTTGAGGGCTCCACCCTCATGGGTGGGAATGGTACTATTATAGAAGAGCAAGTTTGTCTCCTCTTCTTCTTTCTTACTCATCCACTCTTTTTGTCATATAAAGACACAGCATTCCTCTCCTTAGGGGAATGCAACAATAAGGAGTCATCTTGGAAGCAGAGAGCACCCCTCACAAACACCAATTCTGCCTTGAACTTGAACTTCTTAGCCTCAAGAATTATGAAAAATAAATCTATATTTTTTACGAATTTTCTAGTCTGTGGTGTTTCGTTATAGCAGCAAAAACAACCTAAGAAAATACCCCTTTCATGGCATAGGATTGATGAGTGAACTCAGGATCTACCTCCTCAGGCTAGGCCTGGCAGTCTTTCCTCCCTCCTGCACATCTATCTGAATGTGTTTATATTTACCATGGTGAGAGGAGCTGAAGGCCCAGACTTTATCATCTGGCTTTATGAAAGAGAAGCCCAACTTGGGTTTCAAGCTAAGTTTTATAGTCCAATTCTACGCTTTTAGAGAGCCCTGCATTGAAATGTTGGGTGCAAAGATATTCTTTGTTTCCCATATGTCTTCTCCTTGTGTATATCTCTTTAGGGGAAGAGGTGATTAATTTGAAAATCATAATTTGGATAGTTCGAAGACCCATACTCAGAACAACATCAAAACCTACCATTAATGTAACAAAATACTACTCAGAGATGAGTGAAGTCATTGTAGAAGAGGTGGTATCCGCACTGAGCTTCAGAATGAATAGAAGTCTGACAGGCAGATAAAGGCATTTATTCCTCAGGCTCCTTGAGATGTTGGGAGGGAGGTTACTTGGGGCAAGTTTGCCCCAAAAGCTCAGGGAGCTTTCCTATATCCAGGAAGGCAGACTCTGCTTTCTTGGTGCTCTCGCTGTCTAATTTGAGTTGTTTCAGTGATGGATGGGCTGGGAGGACTGTTTCTCGGCGGGTAAGGGATTCGGAGTCTGCTGGGTTGGCATGTTTGTGGCAGGCTGTCTGTCTTGATTTGTTGCTTTGAAGGGCCATTGCTCAGAAAGCCTTTGTTATCAGCAGAGCCTGGGGCCATTTGGTCATGGCTTTTTCTGTGCTCAGAAACACTGCCAGGCTCAAAGCTTTGTTATCTTTATTATCTGGCCTTTAGTGACTCCAATCCTGAAGGAAGGGTGGGTCCAGCTGATTGCTGGGCAACCTTATCCTGGGGTATTTGGTGGGCAGGAGATTCTGAGATGGTTTGGAATGCTGGGAATCACTGTGGCAATGTTGGGAACTCAGGTGGAGAAGGAGACATTTGATAGAGTCGATGATAATGGTTCACTGGATTGCCAAGCATGCTATTGCACCCATGTGTTTAATTACTCATGGAGCAAACATTCACTGAGCTCTCATTTTGTTTCCAGTGCTGGGAAGAAATATAATATGATGAAGGCTGGGGATATAGCTCAGTGACACAGCGCCTGCCTGGCAAGTGCAAGGTCTTGAGTTCAATTCCCGGTACCAAAAAAAAAAAAAAAATACAACGTGGTGTTTATTTTCCCCAGGAATCAACCAATAAGCATAAAGGATATAAATGAGCCATTTTGGAGGGAAGCTTAGGGTCCTTTGGAGGCTTTGCAGAGCCTCCTCTGTAGGATTCTGCTATACCCTAGTGTGAAGCTTGGAAGGTCAAGGGAAATTCAGCTTCTAACCCCTCAGCCCTCAAATGCAATTATAAGAAACAAATGACTATTTCATGGATACATAAAGATTGTGTAAATGCTAAAGCAAAAAAGGTCAGAATTGTTTTTATTGTAACTCTCTGGCTACGTAGCACAACATAATTCTTCAAGAAATTGTGACGGTTAACTATTTGATTCAGATTGTACATGTCTCTTAAACCCAATAGCTAGCATTTCCCTGCATCGCTTCTCCTTTCCGGAATGCCTTCCTCCTAACTTTCTTCTTCACCAATCCCCAAACTAAATTTTTCTATATAGTGGCCTTGATCCAACCTCATATAGAAGCCTTTCCAAATACATCTAAGCACAATACCTCCCTCCCTGTCCCACACTGTATTCCAACCTCACAGCTTCCCACCTTTGAGGGATGGTGGAATGTGAGGAAGAGGATCTGCTTTTGATTGTCCTGACCGTAAGTACACAGCTCAAGCCTCCAACCAGCATGGCTTTCAAACATTCTTAATTTTGTCCTCTGCTTATTTTATGGACGAAAACCTCCTCTTTCTCAATCTATTGTAAGTTCTTCAAGAGGAGGGCCAATGCCCTTGGATTCTTTTCTTTGGTCTACATTGGCTGGCATTGTGTGAGGCACTCAGCATTTGTCATCACTTTATCAGCAAGGCTGATAGGATTGAGGCTGTTAACTTCATCTGTGAGATTTCATTTGTAATTAAATGAATGGCGATGCCTTGGTTATGGCTTAATTAATAAATTCAATAAACATGAATTAAGGATCTATGATGAGCCAGACACTGTGTTAAGCACTGGCTCTCCAGAGATGAATGACAGCTCTCTTCTCTCAAAAATTCATAGTCTAGTAAAAAATGAACAAGTAAAAATATATATTTATAATACTGAGGGTAATTGGTAGAGAATAGGTTTGTTTAAGGAACCGTGAAAACCCAAAGGAAGGGGCAAGAAAATGTGTTTGCTGACATAATGGATCATCTTCATTTTGAAGGATGCATACAGAATTCCCAAAGAGTAAAGAAAAAAGTATTGCAGGCCAAGTAATAGGGGCTGGAAAGACACCACTGTAATATGAAGCAGTAAGCTACATTTGAAAGATTTTTGTGCCTCAATCTGACTGGCACCAAGGCTATGTGGTAAAATATTGCATCAAGTAATGAAGGGTCTTTTATTGCAGGTTAGAAATTTGGACTTTATCCACTTCTCACATAGAGCCAAAGAAGATGTTTAGTGCGTAAGTGTACTATGATACTATTTGCAGATATCTTTTAGTCTAGTTCTGCCATCAGTGCCAGGAAGGATATATAGAGACCAAGAGAGGGTTGAAAATGAATTTATTAAAGTTGATGATGGATACCAATTAAAAAAGCAGATATGGTGATACCAGCTAGAGAGTACACTGGCGTCAGGATGAAACTTTCAACTATGAGGGGAGAGACGGAAGAAATGTGAACTATTCACAAAGAGAGGGTGGCATGCTTTCACTGACCACTAAAAACTTTCTACAAGCAGTGAACTGTATTTACAACAGTTAAACATGAATATTAATTAGACTTATTACAGATACAAACAAAGTCCAATTTAGAGAGTAGGAATATAAGAAATGCAAGTGGCTAAATACAAGTGAGTACCTTTTCTACTAATATGTAACCATAATGAAGCTTTGCACAAATTTACCTGGTTTTTTCCCATGTATGTCAAAATTTTGTTGCACTAAAATCTGAACACCAGGGGGCCGGTGAGATGGCTCAGCGGCTTAAGCGCCTGCCTGACAAGCGCGAGGGCCCGAGTTCAACTCCCGGAACCCACATACGAAAAAGGGGCTGGTGATATCGCTCAGTGGCACGGGCGCCTGCTGGCGCGCGAGGTCCTGAGGTCGACCGCCCGGTACCCAAAAAAAAAAAAAAAAAAAAAAAAAAATCTGAACACCAAAACTCTCCAATTATGTCCAGTGTCCTATTCCCTTTCACCTTGAACATCTTCCCTACAGCATTACTGAAAAGAAATTCTCTGATTCTCCACTGTTGATGGAAGGGAATAGACCATGTCACAAGAGTAATGCATATCAGAGGCCTCAAAGAGTGACAGTTCTTCAATTGGGTTACTATGCCAGTGAATCTAAACTGTTAAAAAAAAAATAATCTGTCAACTGACTGGATTAAGAGAGTACTGGGGAGGTGATTAGATCATGGGGGTGCTATGCTCCTCAGTGGGTGAATCCATTGATGTTTATAGATAAATGTGCTATTAGGCAGTGGAGAGGGCAGTTGGAGGTAGGTGAATGGGAGGTATGCCTTTGGAGGGTGTCTGTTATGGCTTGTATCTAGATGTCTCCTGAAAGCCTCATGTGCTCATAGGTGGGGCTTTTCAGAAGTAGCTGGATCTAGGGAGAGTGATACTGGGATTAAAAGTGTGTGTTTAGTCCACTAGCTGGTTTATCATAGCTCTAGGAATGGATAACGGGAAGGTTCAAGCTGGGTTTGGGTGAAACAACTCAAAAGGCTTATAGCCTGAGTGGGGTAAAAGAGAAAATGAGGCTTGCTGCCTCCTGCCTACCCTTCCATGGACTGTTTCTCCTCTGCAGTGTACTTCACCATACCTCCTTGCCTTGCAACTGGCCAACTATGGGATGAAACCTCTATAAACTGTGGTCTGAAACCTCTATAAACTGTGGGCTGAAACAAACCTTTCCTCCTTAACTTGTAGGTTTTGGGTATTTTGTGTCAGCAATAAATAACCAACACCTACAAGTTAAAGGAGGGTTTATTTTGACTCATAGTTCATAGGTTTTAGTCCACAGTCAGCCAGCTCTGAGGCAGGACAGTATGGCAGAAAGCCATAGCAAAGGAGACTTGCCTATGGCATGGTACACAGGAATCAGACAGAGATGAATAGAAGACAGGGAGACAGATCCTTCCAAGCCACACCCCCAGTGACCCCCTCTTTGGACCAAGCTTCACTTTCCAATATCACATTTAGCTATAAACTTATCAGTGGACTAATCCATTGATGAATATCATTCACCCATGATCCAATCACCTCCCAAATCCCTACCTCTGAGTACATAAGGCTTTGGGGGGACATTCTAATGTAAACCATAGCAGAGCATATATCTCTTGCTCTTCCCCATGCTGTGCTTCACAGGCACCATGAAGTAAGCAGCTTTGCTCTACAACTCCATCATGATGTTTCTGTCTTCCAGCCAGCTGACCATGGACTGAAACACCTGAAATCTTAAGTCAGGAAAACCTCTCCTCCTTTAAGTTGCAAGTGTCAGGTATTTTGTCCCAGTGACATGAAAGCTGACCAACAACATCACCAAAGTCCAAAATTCATCTTTAAGCTTTGCAGATTTTCAATCCAATTTCCAAAGTATTCCAAATTTAACAGTTCAGAAGGCTGAACTAACAACATTTTGTCAAGTGATTCATTTAACATAAGAAACATAAGTTCTAGAAGTATTAGTCTCTTGTGCCCTCTATCCCCTAGTTTGCATTGTTTTGACATTTCCATAAGAAGCCAAATTGCAACTCAAAAGTTCCATGGTGAGCAAGGAATCCCAGCAAGGGAAGATAGATGTGTGCACAGGTAATTGATGCCACCAGATATAACTGTCTGAAACCTTCACCTGCCCCAAAAGAATTTACTGATCCCTACTTCTAGGGAGAACCTGGCAGCAATTTACTCTAGTTGTAGCCAAAGTGTTTAAGAGAAAATATGATCTGAAGTACTCATATTATTTACCTTAGAAAATGAATAGTTTCCGGCAATATCAAGTTTCAGAATTATAGTTGCAATAGAAAATGTTTCACCAGCTGATTTATTAAACACTCAGACAATATGCATCATGGTACAAACACAACAGCAAACAAAACAAGGATACCACCATCAGCTGGGTCAGAATTCAGAAGCATGTGAGGTGTTGACCCACAACTATAGAGCTGGCACATAAGTAGCTAATTTAAGGACTGGTGTTTTCCTGGGAAAACACATTTTAGGGAGGAAAAAAGAGGTGGACTCTTTGGGAATGGGTTAATATTAAAAGCTCTAGAAAAATATTGTGGAAAACACGGGAATAATAGGGTTTTGATGATGCTCCGTCAATAACGGGAAAACTGCCCCATCAGGCAAATGACTATGACCTTTCAGCATGCAGGAAAGGGAGCAAGGGCAGCCTTCTGAAAAATCCCCTGGCAATGTATCAGGAACTTGAAATTCCCTCAAACATCCTGACCCAGGAAGCCCACTGCCAAGAATCTGTCCTAGGAAATTGGTACCAGAGAAAAGAAAAAGTACTATCATTTCTCACCCCTGGCTACAGCCCCGTAGCAAAATAAAAACAGATTAGCAAGAGAAAAGCATAAAACAGATTTAAATTTTATAATGACACAAAATCTTTTGGAATTGAAAACCAAAAGAAACAGGGAAATCTGAGCATTTTTATGCTGTTTGAACAAGAATGAACAGTTAGGCAGAAATGTGACTGGATAGAGTAGATGTGATCTATTGGTAATAAACTAGGGGTGGGGGCTAGCAAGGCCTTTCCAAATTTTTGTGTCTTCAAAGATAAGGATGGCAGAGAAGGAGGTCAGGTAAGTTTCATGGCCACTTCAAGAGAGGAGGAGTGGGCCGGTGAGATGGCTCAGCGGCGTAAGCGCCTGCCTTGCAAGCGCGAGGGCCCGAGTTCGACTCCCGGATCCCACATACGAAAAAGGGGCCGGTGATATCGCTCAGCGGCACGGGTGCCTGTTGGCGCGCGAGGTCCTGAGGTCGACCCCCCGGTACCCACAAAAAAAAAAATAAATAAATAAAGAGAGGAGGAGTGAGAGGATATCATGCTGAACCAGCAGCACCTACATGGTTAATCATTAAATATTTAAATAGAAGAAAAGATGGCAAACATTCAACAATGGGGAAAGATTAAGTAGATTGTGGTATATCTAGAAGTGGCCAAGTAGTATTTTTACCTTTTTCCCCCTTGTTAAATATTCTATATTCGCTGCCACTCATAATCACTTATTTTTCTCATTTTAATAGTTTTGTATGATCTCTACTATGTGTTTCTTTTCTGTTTTAGTAAATTATTGCTGCAGAGCAAAATTTAGTGGCTTAGAGCAACCACATCATTATAGATGGCCCCTTATTTACAATGGTTTGATTTTACAATTGTACAAAAGGGATACATATTCAACAGAAATTGTACTTTGAATTCGAATTGATAAATTCTGAATGTTTATCTTATCCTGGGCTAGCGAATGCAGTACAGTCCTCTCTCCTGATGTTGGGCAGTGCCAGGGGGCCACAGCTCCAAAGCAGCCCTGTGATCATGGAGGGGGTTGTGGTAGGGACACCTGGCCTTCCAGAGTGGGCTGTGTTTCTAAGCTTTGGTGGGGTAAGTATATTCAACACGTTTTTAACTTACAATTGGTTTATGTAGATGTAATCTCACAGAGAATGGAGGAGCATCTGAATACAGTATATTGTGAGTGAAGGGACAGGGATTTCAGATTTGTTGGGGTGAACATTTCATTGCAAGTGATATTGGCTGAGATACACTTGGTGGTACTTAACTGCCCTTGGGTTGGGCTGAGGACTACGCAACAGCTTTTTCACCTGCTTGGAGCCTAACTGGGGATGGCTGGAGGCTGGACTCAGATGGCTTCTTTCACTGCATGAGCTTTCAAAGGCTCAGCATGCAGTCCCTCAGCAGACTATGGTTTGCCTCACTGACTACAGTCTCTCCATTGGGCCTTTCTAACATGCACTGTCCTCTTTTCTTTCTGCTATATCAGAGAAATCTTAGGAGAAAGAAGAAATAAATGTATGTGGTCAACCTTCTTTGGTAGAAAAAGCATTGCTTTTTACTTAAGTAAAAATCAAGTCAAGTCATAAACATTTTCATACCCTTTAACACACTAATCTTACTGAACGTAAGAGATTTAAAAATAAAAAAGAAAGAGTTAAACTATGTATATTACCATAATGCAAAACTAGTATCAATTTGAATGTCCAGTTGTAAGTGATTAGTAGCTTAAAATACAGTGAGTGCAGGTAAGATACTATTGGATACTGTTTTATTAACTTTAAATGATAAAGCCTTGTTGCAATTTGGGAAATTTCCATGATTTTAAGTGAAAAGACTGTGTCACACCTATGTAAAAATGTACAAATATGTGGGGAAAAATGAGAATAAAGACAAATTATAAAAATTGTATATGAGTGATGGTATTTCACATAATGCTTCTTCTGTTTTAAAAACTTTCTCAGGGCCGGTGAGATAGCTCAGTGGCTTTAGCACCTGCCTGGCAAGCGCGAGGGCCCAAGTTCGACTCCCGGATCCCACATACGAAAAAAGGGCCGGTGATATCACTCAGCGGCATGGGCGCCTGCTGGCGCGTGAAGCCCTGAGGTCGACTCCCAGTACCCATAAAAAATAAATAAATAAATAATAAAAAATAAAAACTTTCTCAGAGGTTATTACATTGGTTTTGTGATTTTTAAAAATATATATCAAATCTCTCCCATTACAACAAGGGTATTTTGATGTACTGGGGCGTGTAATGCATCTGAATCCAGGGACTGTGTGGCTGCCAGGCTTTGGTTTGGAGGAAAAGGAGCCCCACCCATGGCTGGCCTGCTGCTCTGTGTGGAATATCTTCCCTTTAGCTGTGTTGTGGCTGCTGGGTTGTGTGAGAGACAGCAGACAGTGTGGGTTTGTGCCTGTGAGTTGGTTGTTCCAAAATATATTTGTACTTTGCACCTTTGTGCCGCCTGACACCAAGAGACACACAGTTCGTTTCTGTGCAATTTGCTCAAAGTTTTGTTTTTGTTGTCTTCCAAATACGAATTTCATTTCCCAAATAAGGAGTTTCTTACTATCCAAAGGATATCAGCAAGTCCTGCTCTAAAGGGCACTGAAGGGAAAACTCTACCATTATTGTTTTCATCTTTTCCGTAGACCCCCCATGTTCTGGTTTAAATCGAGAATGTCCCCCAAAGGTCTCATGTGCTCATACACTGGGCTCTTGGAAGATGACTAAATTATGGGGCGATATAGCCAACTTGCTATTAGGAGGTGGGTCACAGTGCAGCATGACCTGGAAGGTTATTCCCTTCCCGTTTCCTCCCTTGGCTCTCTGCTTCCTGACTTGTATGGTCTGAGCAGCTTTCCTCCACGCAGACCCTTTCTGCCATTCACTGAGCCTCCTGAACATGGACTGAAACTGTGAGCCAAAACAAACCTGTACTCTTCCCCAGCACTATTTTAAATGTTTATGCGTTAACCTACTTCATCCTTAGAATAATTTTGTGAGGTGGATGCTGAAGTTACCCCAATTTGTAGGTGAGATCATAGGAACCCACATAGCTTAAGTAGTTTATCCAAGGTCAATGTCACATAGCTAGTGAGCAGCATCAACAGTGGGAGTCAATTCCAGTCCATCTGACTCCAGAGACCATGCTCTGAGCTACCTTACCCAGGCTTTTGAGTATAGACTCACCTATAAGGCCTGCCTCTGCCTTCTGAAGCCAGATCAACCAAGGTGCTTCACTTCTCCTCTACATCCTAAATATTCAAGTACTTGAACATAGACAGGCCTTTCTACCATTCTTCTACCATAGCTCCCTGCCTCTGAGCAGCCTGAATCACCCTTCCTCCTAGGATTCCTTTGCACTTCACCAGACCCCTAACCTCTGGGCATACCTGTGTGTTCTGAGTCTCACCACTCCCCAGCCTGGTGGAGCTTGACTGAGCAGACTCTTGTTTACTTTCTTTTCTTTTCTTTTATGGAAAAAAATTAAAACAAAATTTCCATACCAAAATAATAGGAGAATAACAATAGTTAATACACTGCTTATTGTTACCTTCAAAGTACTCATCATACAAGATATGGGCATAAACAATTCTCCAAATGATATTAGCACAAACCTTTCTTTTCAATGAACTAAGAGAAATTGTTAGTATAACTATCTTGTATTATTTTTCCTTTTCTCTTCCTTCCTTTCCCCCTTCCTCTACTCTAGTTCCTCTTTCCTTTTGAACAATTTCTTCCCATTTCCCAATATCTATTGTACATTTTGGTTCTTATTTATCTCGTTTATTTTTGTATATGAAAGTACTTCCCAGTGAGCTTCTGGTGGGCAGGTCTCCCGAGGATGAAACAGGTGTGTGATTCTCTGCCCCTTCAGTCTCACGTTCTCAACAGCAAATTTGGAGGGCCTGAAATCATTGAGAAAAGGAGTCAAAAGGTGCTGGAGCATTAGAACAAAGCTTCTGAGTTTCATTTTCAAAGAAGACTGGTTTTTATTTCCCAGAGACGTAATCTAACTACCAAGTGAGGAAACAAAGTAGTAATAAGTTTCCAAGTTCTTAACCAGGTAAAAAGCCACTGCTATCTTCATTTTCCATGTAACATGATAAGACCTGGCTGAACAAAAATGAGAAAGGGTAAACAGTTGTTTCAGTTATATACATATCTACATGGTGATGATAAACCTATGGAAACTTCCATGGTTATATTAATCATGGAAAGACAGAATGTGAAAGAAAACAAAGGACATTTAGTAACCAGTCAGAATAGACATTTGGCTCATCAGAAAAGATGCTGCTAGCTGAATGATTCAATGTGTCTACAGACTAAACACCAGCCGCATGGGCATTTTAACGGGTAAGTATGGTCTACATTTAACCAAACAATATTCGGCAGTTTTTAAAACAGCCATAAGATTTTGCAAAGAAAGAATGGAGTCATGAGCTACATAATGACTTTTTGGTCATTGATGGATATACATTACACATACAGTGGTAGCCCCTTAGATAACAATGGCTCTGAAAAATTTCTACTGCTGCTCGATGTCATCACTGTCATAATGTCATAGCTGCAGCTCACTACTGGCATATTTGTGATGATACTGGTATAAACTAACCTACTGCACTGTCAGTAATTTGGGAAATTATAGTACATACAATTATGTGCAGTACGTGATACTGATAATAAGCAATGATGTTACTGGTTTATGCACTTACTACACTATAGTTCCTATTGTCATTTTACAGTATACTCCTTGTAATTATGAAAGTAAGTTTATTATAAAACCGCGTGCCACGTTAGTCCAGCAGCAGCTTCATATATCTCATGTTTGCCGAGTCTACTGATTGCATCAAGAGGCCACTGTCCAGTGAATGACCTATACCATTCAGTTTTGTGTAATACACTCTATGATGTTTGCACAGTGGTGAAATTGCCTGACAACACATTTCTCAGGATATATTCTCTTGTTAAGTGCCTCACAACTAAATCAGTAATAACATTTCATCTCATGGTGTGAGGCAATATTGCTTACAATCTGTGCTTAGCTAGCAATAGCCAGCTCAACGGTGATGCAGTTATGTTCTTTATGTTGTTGGTTTTGGAACACTTGACTTTGCCTAAATTAGATAGCATTAATCCTCAATGGTAGGCCATCAGAAATGGCAGTGGAAAAAGTTTGCTTGTTCTTAAGAGAGTTAGGAATATTTGGATCAAATGTAAACTGAGAAATTGAGAGTTTTCTTACTGAAAATTACTTGCCATGTTCTGTTCTTACAGAATATTTATATCAAGACATCAAAGTCCAGACTAGAAGATCCAGTGTTCCAACTCAGGATATAATGGCAAGTGAGTTCTTAATCTATTCAATTACAGTTGATGTTTGCCTGTGTTTGTTGCAGTCTTCATATATGATTTTAAATAATGTATTACTAAGTTGCCTCCTGACAGAAAATTGCAAAAAAAAAAAAATCATCAGCTGATAAAAGTTCATTTCCAACAAGTGAGCCATTTGTACCAAGACAAAGTCTTTTTAAGAAATCCTTATATCTGATTTCTCAACTTTAGAATTATGATATTTTATGCTTTAGGTGATAGTTCAAGCTGCTGAAGATTTAAGGAAGTGGTTGAGAAATACCTCTTCAGGCAAATCTCTTAAAGTTACCAAAATATGCCAATATTTTTTACTCGGCAAATTCCTACATCTTATGTATTCGTTTTCTTGCTTATTTATTCAAAAACATAGAATAGTTTTATATGGCTTAAAACAACATAAAACTGAACTCAGAAGAATGATCTCTACTCTTCCTTTCAATATCTTTAATTGCACTTCCCAAGAAATAACAATTTTCAATACTTTTAATGTTTTTTTTTCCCTGATATTTGCCTCCTCCTTTCTGAAGAACATTATTATGGTCTTTATTTATATTGTTTCCAGCTTTTAGATGTTATCTCTTGAATTGCCACTGTGGATAGTGAGAATTTTTATTTCATTTTGCAACTGTCCCCGCCCTCACCAGACAGACCGCCCTTCCACCAATCCTTCCAAATGTAGATTTATCGTGCTTTGTTTACATGCATATTTATTACTTACCTTATTTTCACTATATCCCATTATTCATAGCTGTAACATATATTTCTTTATTAAATATGACTTTTTTCTGATTCCCTTAGCTTGCTTTGTCTTCCAATTCTCTGTTACCAACTCACGCCCAAACACTGTACATATGTACAAATTTTCTCCTAGTATATTTTAACCCATCTTTGTCCATTTTCTTTTGATAGAATGATGAAATACTCAAGGCTAGGTAACTTATTTTAAAAATTAACGGGGCCAGTGAGATAGTTCAGAGGCATAAGCACTGCCTGGCAAGCGCAAGGTCCTGAGTTCAACTCCCAGTACCCACATATGAAAAAAGGACCGGTGATATTGCTCAGCAGCACAGGTGCCTGCTGGCACAGGAGGTCCTGAGTTTGACCCCCGGTACCCACAAAAAAAAAATTAAGTTTATTTGGCCCAAAGTTCTGGAAGCTTAATAGCATGGCACTGCCATCTACCTGGCATCTGATGAGGGTTCCTCACTGTCTCATAACATAGCAGAGAGCATCACACGGTGATCAGAGTGAGCGTCCTAGCTCAGGTCTCTCTTCCTCTTCTTATAAAACCACTATTTCCATTGAGGGTACCTCTCCATAATGACCTCACCTAATACTAATTACCTACCAAAGGCCCTGCCTCCAAATATTATTAATATGTGAATTTGGAGATTAAATTTCTAACACGTGAACTTTTGGAGATTATATTCAAATCACAGTAAACACATTAGGTAACATTCTTGGTTTACCTCCTTTATCCTCCAGGCCTCTTCTTCCTCCTGCTCAAACCTACACTGGTCACTCACTAGCCTCCTGTCCTTGGGACCCTGGTTTATCACCCATCATCCTGTGGGCGTTCTTTCATCTTTTGCCTGTGTCAGATACCCCACTTTCCTGGGTCCAGGGATGGTTCCTTTCTTTCTTATGTCTCTATTTCAATAGAGTTGATCTTCTGTTAACTTCCTGTACAGGTGGGCAAAAAAGTATAGGAGATAAAATCAGTAAGACTACTGAAATCTAAGACATACTAACTTTACATTCAAATGTGATTAATAATTTGGTTAGTTATAGAAATTGGAAGAATTTGGTAGTTCTGGGGATCCCAAGGCCTTCACACTGAGCTATATTCCTAGTCTATGTTTATTTTTTATTTTGAGACATGGTCTCCCTAACTTGCTAAGTTGCCCAGGCTAGGCTCCAACTTGTAATCCTCCTGCCTCAGCCTCTCAGGGTGCTGGGATAGTAAGCATGCACCACCATGCTCAGCTTGCAAATTTCAGAACATTGAAGGCACTGATTCCATTGTCATCCAGCTTACAGAGCTGTTGAATAAACCACTCTGTAACACTTTGTGCTAGTCTGATCTCTGATATTTTGTATAGGATTCTCTCTCTGTCTCTCTGTCTCTCTGTCTCTGTCTCTGTCTCTCTGTCTCGGTCTCTCTCCTTTTCTCTATCCCTCTCTATCTCCCTTCCTCTCTCTGTATGTATCTCTCTCTCTCTCTTTCCTCCTCATCATGCTTTTCTCAAGTGTTCTGAAATTATATGACAGATCTTTTACTTTTTATTCTTCATAAATTCTATTGTGATAGATACTTGCTTTGGTTTTCAATCTGGGAACAATTCAAATATAGAGATTTTATCGAAATATTTATTCCAAACTTCCTTCCACTCATTTTTACTCTCCTATTCTTTAGCTGTCAAATCCTACCACATAGAACCCCAAAATTTCCTATTTCATATCTCTTTACCTGTAAGAAGGCCTCTCAGTATCATCCTCCAAAAATTTGTATTGAACATTTCATCTTATATCCCATTCTTAACTGCTCAAAACTTCTTCTGTCTCATCTAATATTCCTTTTACTAATATCCTATTTCTGTTTCACAGAACAATATTTTCTCCTATCTCAGTAGACAAAAAAAAAAAAAGAGCTTGTGCCAACTTTACTTCTCTTGCCAGTGTTGTCTGTACCTCACCTGAGATTCTTCTTTTCTGCTCTACTCTGTCTGTCATGGTAGACATTTTCCTTAATACTTGATGATTCTCAATACTGAGGGCCACTACAATGCTGAGAGGAATCTCTGTGCTTGTGGGCAGAGCTTCCGGCTAAAGCCATGTGATCACAGTTGTTTTGTTTACCATATCTTTTTACTTGCTCCACGTACTTAAGACATGATCGTTCTTTTTCATTAGTAAGTGTTTGCAGTACAT
The DNA here is from genome assembly GCA_028451465.1 of Erethizon dorsatum. Taxonomy (NCBI): domain Eukaryota; kingdom Metazoa; phylum Chordata; class Mammalia; order Rodentia; family Erethizontidae; genus Erethizon; species Erethizon dorsatum. The sequence continues at coordinate 28,533,538 of CM051826.1, forward strand.
AATGATTACAATCATCTTATGGAGTTGGTCCATGTACATAATATATCTTAGTTCTTTTCACTTTCTCTTTTTGTCCTTCATCCATGACCCTTCTCTGTCCTCCCTGCTCCTTCCAACTCAGTCTCCTTCCCATTTGTAAAAGCTGTATTTTCATCAGTTTTTCCCTTCAATTATTTTTTAGTTCCATCAACTTTCCTTCCTCTTGCTCCCTATCCCTCCATCTCTTGTTCTCCTATCCATTTGAAAAAGATACTTGTGTGTGTGTGTGTGTGTGTGTGAGTGTGTGTGATTTCTCATATAAGAAAATTTAAGCTTGTGTGTCTGACTTACTTCATGTTATGGTCTCAAGTCGCATCCATTTACCTACAAATGCTTCAGGTTTATCTTTCTTTATGGTACAGTAGTACTCCATTGAGTATAAATACCAAATTGTCTTTACCAATTTATCTGTTGATGGGCATGTAGGCCATTTCCAAGATTTAGCTATTATAAATTGTACTGCTATAAACACAAGTACGCATGTATTTCTGTAATACACTGTCTTTAAGCCTTTCAGGAAGATACCTAGAAAGGAAATAGATGGGTCAAATGGAATTTCTTTTTTATTTCTATTTTTAGTTATTAGAAGAATCTCCATACCGATTTCCATAGTGGTTGTAGCAGTCTACATTCCAACCAACAGTGTAGAAAAGCTCATTTTTCCCCACATCCTCACCAGATTTGTCATTATTTCATTTCTTGATCATAGCCATTCTTTCTGGAATAAGATGGTATCTTGATGTTATTTCAATTTGCATTTCTCTAATGCCAAGTGATGTTGAACATTTTTTTTCATATTTTTTTGGCCATTCGTAATTCTTCTTATAAAAAGTGTCCATTCACTTTGGTTAGCCATTTTTTGATTAGGTCCTTTATTTGGGGAGTTCTCCTATTTTGAGTTTTTTATAAATTCTAGATGTTAGTCCTCGATCTGAGGAATAGCTGACAAAAAAAATTTCTTATTCTGTAGGTTGTCTCTACACTCTGTTGGTTGTTTCCTTTGCTGTGCAGAATATTTTAAATTTGGTATGATCCAAATTGTTGATTCTTGGTATGCTTTCTTGTGTCATTGGGGTTCTGCTTAGAAAGTTCTTGCCTATGCTTATGTCTTCAAGAGATTTACCTGTTTTAAATAAGAACCAAAATGTATAACAGTTATTAGGAAATAGGAAGAAAATGTTCAAATGGGAAGGGGTACAAGGGAGAGGGGAGGGGGAAAGGAAGGAAGGGAAAAGAGAAAAAGAGAATAGAAGGAATAAATGGAAACAAAGCTTTGTAAATAAGGAGGGAAAGGGGTTGAAGGAGGAGAGAGGTTGGTGAAAAAAGAAGAATCAAGATATATTATGTACAGGTACAAATTCCATATGATGAATGTGAATGTTATCATTATGTATATCTAAAATGTACCAATAAAACTAATTTTAAAAAAGAGTTTTACCTATTTTATCTTGCAGCAGATTAAGTTTTTCTGTTTTAACATTTAGATTCTTGATCTATTTTTATTTTTGTTTAGTGTATGATGAGATATATGAGTTTAGACTCAATCTTCTGCATGAGGATATCCAATTTTCCCAGCACAGTTTATTAAACGGGCTATCTTTCCTTCCATGTATGTTTTGACCCCTTTGTCAAAGATCAAATAGCTGAATTGCCTGGGGTTGTTTCTACTTCCTCTATGTTCCATTGATCAACATGCCTGTCTTTGTGCCAGTACCATGCTGTTTTAATAGCAGTAGCTTTGCAGTATTACTTCAGATACGGGGTTGTGATGCTTTCTGCTTTGCTTTTGCTACCCAGCATTGCTTTTACTATTTGCCATCTCTCATGGTTCCATATGAATTCTAAGATTGTTTTCTCTAGATCTGTGAGAAATACAGTTAGTGTTTTCATTGAGATTGCATTCTGATATGTTGCACTGGCATTACCATTTAATTCTAGGAACTCATTTTTCCTTTATTTTTTCTGTGACCCATTGATTATTCATGAGTGTATTATATAATTTCTACATGGATGCATAATTTCTGTGGTTTCATTTGCCACTGATTTCTAGTTTCATTGCATTGTGGATCTGATAATATGGGTGGTAAAATTTCAATTGTTTTGCATTTACTTAAGCATGCTTTATTAGCTAGTATATGGTCTATTTTAGAGAAAGTACCAGTGCTGCCAAAAACAATGTGTATTCTCTTGTTGTTGGGTAGAATATTTTTATATATCTATTAACATGTTCCTGCTGGCTTGAACTGCTGCTGGTATATGCATGGCTGTTCCATTCAGTGGCTTATACCACTGGTGGTACAAATGGATCTCACTTTTATTGGCCTTTTTACTAATAAAATTAATAAAAGTCTTTAAGTGGACCAAATCTACTTGGTTGCTTGAAATTGAACAATTTTAATTATTCAAATACAAATATGAATTAATATTATTCATACCAATTAAAAATCCACAAATTTATTTCATTAAATGTAAAGAAATTTATTTATATTCATTAATAATTTATCAATAATTACTTTCTAAATTTTAACATAGAAATCTTACAAGTACCCCATTGCTGGTATATAATATGCATTTACTACTGCTGTACCACAAATTAGCTGTATTATAATTTTTTATACCATTTTAATGTTTTCCTTAAGGAACTATAATATGGTGACATTTGGTCTGCTAAATCAATACCTTTGTTTGCGTTATTCTAATCAAAGACCCCCTGAGAAGAAGTACAAGCCACCTGGGACTACACATTAGTCATTTGATAGCTTCCTTGGATATCAGATTTATTGTCATAGTATCACAGTGCTTATGTTTATGTAATCCTTAGTTTACTTAATAATGGCTGCAAAGTGCAAGGGCAGTGCTTCTGGAAATTCAGATATACTAGAGAGAAGCCACAGAGTGCCTCTTTTAAGTGAAAAGGTGAAAGTCTTCAACTTAAAGAAAAAAGCCATATACCAATATTGTTAAGATCTGTGATAAAAATACATCTATCTGTGAAATTGTCAAAGAAAAAGAAACCAATGCTAATTTGCTGTCATACTTCAAACTAAAAGTTATGGACACAGCGTGTGATGAGGGCTTAGTTAAGATGGAAAGGGCATTAAATTTGTGCTTGTGTGTATATGGAAAAATTATATACATATGTAAATTTTTCTGTACTTCCCAGTTTCCTCTGATCACTGATCACTTTGGAATGTATATTCCATGGGTAAGGGGAAAATATTGTGGGTTTTTTTTTCTGACCTTTTACATTTTGGACCATGTGCAAAGATTATTTTTCAAAATTAATCAATATATCAAAAAATTCCTGTCAACTTCTTTCTCTCTATGGCTAATCTAAGTTAGGAAAAGGAGAGTGTTATTGTCACTGCCCATTCTATTACATGTCTTGTTGCAAGGGCATGAACTCAAAGTTGCCACGCTTTCATTACATGTAAATATTTCACAATTTTCTTTCATCTTTAATCAAAGTTAGAAGTAATATTATTGATTACTGAGAGCTGTCAGTGGCTAAAGCAATGAGGTGATATTCAGATATGACCTGTAGATGAGTGTTTAATCAATGATCCATTTGATTGCATTTACTGACATTCCTTGGTAATGATTCCAACTTGCTCTGAAGTCTTTAGTAGGACTCACAAAGAACTGGTTAAATTAAACATTATGTTTTCCATGGCATGCATTTTCTGTAAGTAATAAGAAAAAAGCATGTTGAGCATATATCTATATCATCTATATCTATATCTATCTATCTGATTCATAGTCAGAGTATCAGTGGTTTGTACAACTACAAGGTAAATGTAAGTGACTTAAAAGTGACATAATAGCTGTGATTCTATATGGTATCGACTGAGAATCTACAAAATCTAAGAGTATCTTCTAATGAAGGCATTTTGCCAGTAGTTTGTTCTTTATCTCTCTGAGCGTAAGATTTGTCCCTTCTCCCTTCTGGAAACAAGATCCATAAATCCACAGACTAAAAATCATTAGTTTTTCCTTGTTCTTCAAAAATTCAATGGATTTAGCAAAATGGCATAGATTTTGTTTGCAAATGACACAAAATCTTTAATGGCTTCACAACGTAACTTTTAACAGAAAACTGACCGAGCACAGACGACTGGAACTCAGAAGTACCTGTCCAATAAAATTCAATATTTAAGTAGTTGCCACTGTACTTCCTTTCCTCTCTCTTTCCATCTTTCCTTTTTTCATTCTTTCTTTCTTTCTTTTTTTGTTTTTCCTTCTTTCTTTCTTCCTTTCTTCTTTTATAGGTCACTTGTCTAAAATCATTAGATTCGGTCTTGTTCACTCTACACTATTTTAGAGTTGTAATATTTCTATTATTATTCATTACTATTTTAATAACCTTGCCTAAGAATAGCTTTAAATTTATAGAAGTTAAAAGTATAATACAGAGAGTTTCCATATATCCCATACCTCATTTCCCCTGTTGCTAGCGTCTCCCATCTCTATAATCACCACTATATAATCACAAGTAGTCAATGGTCAGAATTAATGAATCAATATTGAGTCATTATTAGTAACTGAAGTCCATATTTTATCCCAACTTCCTTAGTTTTTACTATACCTCCTTTTTCTGATCCAGGGGCCCATCTAGGACACCACGTTACGTTCAGCTGTCTGTCTCTCTGAGGCTGTTCCCCTCTGTGGCAGTAGATAGGACTTGGCTTGTTTTTTCTGACCTTGTCAATTTTGAGGAGTACCAGCGGTATTTTGTAAAGGGCCTTTCATTTGTGGTATGTCTGATGTGTTTCTTTCTCATGATAACATTAAGTTTATAAGATTTAGGGAGGAAGACAACAAAAAAGATGTGCTCGCCAGCCACATGCCGTGGTGGCACATGCCTATAATCCCAGCACTCAGGAGGCTGAGGCAGGAGGTTCACCATGAGTTTGAGGCCAGCCTGGGCTCTGTACTGTGTTCAAGGCTAGCCTGAACTGCATAGCAAGACCCTGACTCAAAAAAATATGTGCTATCCCCATCACATCAAGAAGACATGCTACAAATATGACATCACTATTCATAATAACCTTGACCATCTATGTGAGGTAGTGTTTGCCAGGTTTTCCCACTAAAGAGTCACTCCTTTTCCTCCCTATGACGGTTTGATCTGAAATGTACCCCCAAAATGCTCATGTATTCACTTTTGAGAAAGTGATTAGGTCATGATAGTATTAACCTCATCAATGAATTAATCCATCAATGAATTCATAGCTGAATAAGCTATTAAGAGATGGGGCCTATTTGGAAGAAGTAGGCAACAGTGGGTGTGCTTTCGAAGGATATATCTTTTCTCTGATTCCTTCTTTGTCTCTCTACTTCCTGGCTGTCATTGGATGAACAGCTGCTCTCCCTGATACCCTCATGCCATAATTTTTCTGCATTGGAGCCAACTAACCATAGACTGAAATCTGCGAAACTGTGAGAAAAAAGAAAACTTTAAGTTACTTTTCCAAGGTATTTCATCACAGTTACAAAAAACTGATGGACACACTCCCCTTTCCATACCATACTCTTTGTAAAGAAGTCACTATGTGTAACCCAAACTTAATTTGTAAGGATTTATGTTGCACCTCCAAAAGGATATAATATGTATGAAAATTAATTTTAATTCCCTTGCACAGTAGATATTCTATTATCCTCCATTTATTCAATCCTCCAATCACTAATTTGTATCAGTATGGACTCATGAGAACTAATTTCATGCTTTAAATGATAACCCAATACAATATTATATATTTTGTTCCTTAGCTTGTTCCAGATTTAGCCACTGGGAGTTCTTTAGTTGGTTCCTGTATCCCTTTAACAAATCTCTTTCATCATGGTTTTTTTGAGCAATTTCTTTTTTCCTTCTATGTGGGGTGCTCCATGATTATCTGCTATACTTCTTGTCCTAGTCTAAGGGCAGCCATTTCTTTAAGGAGCTCTTGTTCCTTTTATTGGAGAGACACATTAGAAACCAAGATCTGTGTGCTAAGAGTGCTCATGGATCTTGAGATGTCCTTGCTTCTAGGCCTTCTTGCCTAATAGAAGAAGAAAATGTATGTGTATATAGTAAACTGATGTATACACATATATCAGTTTCTGTATGTAGCGATCTGTAATTATGTGAAGCTAAACTTGAGTTCCTATAGATCTATAAAACTAATAACACATGGATCATTTCTTCTTGCTTGTCTGTAAGTTTCTATTCCAACAGCTAATACCCATTTACTTAATTTGAAGTCCTAGTGTACACTTAGAGCAGTTTTGGAAATGTTAACCTGTTATTGTGGGAGAAAAAAACTTTACTAGCTACTGTTCAGTCCCCATACATAGTTCTTTTTGCCTTTAATATTACAGGTGTCACTAATTCAGTTACTTAGGTGCACTTTTTCCCATATCATCTTTATTGAGGGAGTCCCTCATATTTATAATACAATTAGATTCTTTTTGTTGCAGTCTGCATTCTACACTGGAATTCACTGAAATCAAAATGAATTTTTAAAATTTTCATTTTAAGGTTCACTACTGTCATGTGCTATAAAGCTGCACAAGTTTAGACAAGGCTTGTTGCCATGTGTTCAACATTATACTATCATACAAAATAACTTAACATCTTAATGTTAACTTTATGTTTCACTCATCAATGTTCCCTTTGCCAACTCCCTCAAAACTGTGATTTATTATCTCATAATTTTTGCCTTTTCCTGAATGTCATCCATAGCCACAAGGCCTTGGTATTTCCTTGGATCTATACATCAAGTTGGGAAAAATTCACCTCTTTACAATATTGAGTCTTCTAATCCATGAATATGGGATATCCTGACATTTATTATGATCATCCTTGATTTCTTCATCAGTGTTTTGCAATTCTTTGCAGACATATCCCACACACATTTTATTTGAATTATAGTTAAGTACTTAATTTTTTACCATATAGATAAAATCTACCTTGTAGATTTTCTTTAAAAGTTTCTAGTTTTTATTTGTTCATTCCTGATATGTAGAAAAATCAATCTGCTTTTATGTGTTTACCATGGATCTTGCGACTTAACTATATACTCCCTTATTAGCTTTAGCAGGTTTTTGTAGATTCTTTGAATGTTATACGTAGACAATCATGTTATTTGAAAATGAAGGCAGTTTCATTTCATTCCTTATAATCTTCATGTGTTTTATTTTGTTTTCTTATCTTATCTTGCACTAAGTAGGATTTCCAGGAAAATGCTGAATAGACTTTGCAAAAGGACATATTTTCCTTATCCATGCTCTTAAAGGGAAGCACTAAATCTCTCAAAATGAATTCTTACATTTAGCTATAGGTTTTTCAAATATTCTTGCCATTAAGTGAAGGGAATTCCCTTTGATTTCTAATGTTATGACAGATTTTGTCAAGAACTGGTGTTGAATTTTGTAAAAAGATATTTTGAAGTCTGAGACAGGAGACTACTGTGTCTACTGACCTGATCATGTAATTTTTCTTTTTCAGTCCTTTGACTGAATGAATTGTTTTTATTTGCAGACGTTGAACTAGCCTTGCCTTCCTGGAATAAATTCCACTTTGTTATTGTCTCTTCTCCATTTTATGTATTTCTGCATTTCACTTGCTAAATTTTGTCTTTTTATTTTTTTTATTTTAAATAGAAAAAATAAAAATAACAATAAAACAGAGTTTCAAAACAGGCTAGTAGGAGAGTAACAATAATTAATACATTGTATATTGATATCTTCATAGTACTTATTCAGAGTACAAGATATAGGCATGAAATCTTGCCCAAACAATATTAATACAAACCTTTCCTTTCAATAAACTAAGAGAAATTAGCTGTATAACAATGCTAACTACCTTGTATATACATATATCTTTTCCCTTTTCCCTTCCTTCCTTTCCCCTTTCCCCCATCACAGTTTGTTTTTCTTTTGAGCAGTTTCTTCCCAGTTCACAATATCTATTATACATTTTGGATCATTTTTACAAGTTTAGTCTCTCACACTAGTGAGACAATATGATGTTTACCCATATGGGTCTGATTTATTTCACTTTCATATGAGTATGGTCTTGCATTGCATCCATTTACCTATAAAAGTCTCCAGTTCATCCTTCTTTATGGCTGAGTAGAGTTCCATTATATTAAAAAAAAAAAACCCATCTCTTTTATTCATTCCTCACTTAATGGGCATTTGGGTTGTTTCCAAGATTTAGCTATTAGAAATTGTGCTGCTCTGAACATGGGTGCACATATATTATTGTGGTATGATGTTTTAAATTCTTCTGGGAAGATACCCAGAAGAGGAATAGTTGGTTCAAATGGAACCTCTAATCCTAGTTTTTTGAGGAATCACCACACTGATTTCCACAGTGGTTGTACCAGTCTACACTCCCAACAGTGGAGAAGGGTTCCTTTTTCCCCTCAGCCCCTCCAGCATTTGTTATTGGTTGATTTTTTGATGACAGCCATTCTTTCTGGAGTGAGATGGAATCTCAGTGTTGTTTTAATTTGCATTTCTTGAATGACCAATGACATTGAACATTTTTTCATATATTTATTTGCCATTTGTATTTCTTTATCTAAGAAGTGTGTATTCATCTCCAATACCCATTTTTGGATTGGGTCTTTGAATTTCCTAATTTTTTTCAATTCTTTATATGTTCTAGATATAAGTCCTTTTTCTGAGGGACAACTGGCTATAAATTTTTGCCATTCTGTGGGCTGTCTTTTCACTCTGTTGGTGATTTCTTTTGATGTGCAAAAGCTTTTTAATGAGGTGAAATCCCATTTGTTGATTCTTTGGAGTATTTCCCTTGTGGTCTGGGCTTTGTTCATGAAGTCTGTGCCTACACCTATGTCTTCTATACTTCTACCTGCTTTTTCTTCAAGTAAGTTTAGTATTTCTGTTTTAATATTTATATCTTTGGGGCTGGTGATATAGCTCAGTGGCATAAGCGCCTGCCTGGCAAGTGCATGGTCCTGAGTTCGGTTCCCGGTACCCACATAAAGAAAAAAAATTTTAGATCTTTGATCCATTTTGACTTCAGTTTAGTGCATGGTGATAGACATGGGTTTAGTTTTAGTCTTCGGCATGTGGAAAGCCAGTTTTTCCAGCACCATTTATTAAAGAGGCTATCTTTCTTCCAGTGAACATGTTTGGCTCCTTTGTCAAAGATAAGGTGGCTGAGTGTGTTTGGGGTTGCGTCTGCATTTTCTATTCTGTTGCACTGATTCTCAGGTCTGGATTTTTTTTTTTTTTGCCAGTACCATTCTGATTTTATCAGAGTAGCTTTGTAGTATAATTTCAGGTCTGGGACTGTGATGCCCCTGACTTATCTTTGTTGCGCAGGCTATTCTAGCTCTCTTCTGGTTCCAAATGAATTTGAGGAATGTTTTCCCTAGATCTGTGAGATATGCTAATGGTATTTTGATCGGGATTGCATTAAATCTGTATAGCAGTTTTGGGAGTAGGGCCATTTTCACAATGTTTGTTCTTCCTATCCATGAGCAAGTGATATCTTTCCATTTTCTGATATCATCTTAAATCTCCTTTTTTAGGGTACTGTAATTTTCACTGCACAGATCTCTTACATCCTTTGTTAGATTGATTCCTAAGTATTTCAATTTTTAAGAAGCTATTGTAAAGGGTGTGCTTTCCTTGATTTCTCATTCTGTGAGTTGGTTGCTTGTGTACAGGAATGCTATTGATTTCTGAGTGTTGACTTTGTATCCCACTACACTACTGAATTTGGATATTAAATCTACAAGTCTTTTGGTGGAGTTTTTGGGGACTTCTATGTAGAGCACCATCTCATCTGCAAATAATGATAATTCAACTTCTTCCTTTCTTATCTTTATTCCTTTTATTTCTTTCTCTTGTCTAATTGCTCCAGCTAATGTTTCCAGAACTATATTGAATATGAGTGGTGATACTGGACATCCTTGTCTTCTTCCTGATCTTAGAGTGCAAGCTTTCAGTTTTTGATGATTTAATATAAATTTTAGCTGTTGGTTTGTCATAGATGGCTTTTATAAGGTTGAGGTAAAGACTATTCCAATTTTCTGTAGGGTTTTTATCATGAATGGGTGCTGGACTTTGTCAAATGCTTTTTCTGCATCTATTGAGATGATCATGTGATTTTTGTCTTTAGTTCTGTTAATATGGTGTATTACATTTATTGATTTGCATATGTTGAACCCTCCTTGCATCCCTGGGATGAATCCTACCTGTTCGTGGTGTATGATCTTCTTGATGATTTGCTGAATTCTGTTTGCCAGTATCTTATTGAGGATGTTTGCATCTATGTTCATTAGGGAGATTGGCCTGTAGTTTTCTTTTTTGGTTGGGCTCTTCTCTGGTTTTGGAATCAGGATAGCACTTGCTTCCAGGAATGATTTTGGAAGTACTGCTTCCCTTTCAATTTCCTTAAAGAGGTTCAGCATTAGTGGCATTAGTTCTACTCTAAATTTCTTGTAGAATTCAACAGTGGACCCATCAGGGCTGGCTTTCTTTGTTGTTAAATTTTTAATTACATTTTCAATTGCATTGGCCTGATATCGGGTTATTTAGAATTTTTATACCTTCTTGATTTACTTTTGGCGATTCAGTTTTGTCTAGGAATCTCCATTTCTTCTGTGTTTTCTATCTTATTAGAATGTAGGTTATCATAGTAAGTATTGATCTCCTGGATTTCTGTGGGATCTGTTGTGATTTCCCCTTTTCATTCCTAATTGCTAGAATTTGTGTTTTTTCTTTCTTCTTTTTGTGAGGATGGTTAATGGTTTGTCAATTTTATTTATTCTTTCAAAGAACCAACTCTTTGATTCATTCATTCTCTGTATTGTTTTCTTAGTCTTCTATGCATTAATTTCTGCTCTGATCTTTATAATTTCCTCCCACTTTTGAGCTTTGGGTTTGATTTGTTCTTCTTTTCCTAGAAGTTTGAGGTTCAACATTAGATTATTTATTTGAGCTTGCTCTGTTTTCCTGATATGTGAGTTCATCGCTATAAATTTCCCTTGTAGGACTGCTTTCATTGCATCCCATAAGTTTTGGTATGTTGTATTGGCATTATCGTTTAATTGTATATATTGTTTAATTTTGTCTTTAATTTCCTCTGTGACCCATTGGTTGTTCAGAAGGGTGTTGTTTAATTTCCATGTGTTTATGTAGTTTTTATGACTTCCTTTGTAGCTAGTTTCCAGTTCCATTGTGCTATGATCAGATAGTATGCATGGGATGATTTCATTTCCTCTACATTTACTTAAACATGTTTTATCAGCTAATATATTGTCTATTTTGGAGAACATCCCATGTGTAGCTGAGAATGTGTATTCTGATGCTTTGGAGTGGAACACTCTGTAGACATCTACCAAGTCCATTTGTTCACAGGCTTGGTTTATTTCTAATATGTATATATATATATTTTTTTAATGTGGGTACCAGGAGTCAGCCTCAGGGCCTCATGCTTGCCAGCAAGTGCTTGTGCCAATGAGAGATATCACTGGCCCCTTTTTTTTTCCTTTATGTGGGTTCTGGGAGTCAAACTCAGGACCTCACGCTTGCCAGGCAGGTGCTTATGCCGCTGAACTATCTCACCGGCCATATTTCTAATATTTTTTGTTGATTTTTTGTCTAGTTGATCTATCTATTTGTAAGAGCAGAGTATTAAGGCTCCCCACTACAATTGTGTTAGTACTTATTTGGTTTAGCATGTCTGTTAATATTTGTTTTATGTAGTTGGGTAAACACGTATTTGGTGCATAAATATTTATGATTGTTATCTCTTCTTCTTGGAGTTTTCCTTTAGCAAGTATGTAGTGACCTTATTTGTCTCTTTTAATCAGTTTTGGCTTAAAGTTTGCATTGTCTGCAAATAGAATAGCTACCCCTGCTTTTTTCTGGGTTCCTGTGGCATGGAGAATTATTTTCCATCCTTTTACTTTTAGTCTATGAATTTCTTTTTGGGTTAAATGTGTTTCTTGAATACAGCATATTGTTGGATCTTGCTTCTTGATCCATTCTGCCAGTCTGTTTCTTTTGATTGGTGAGTTGAAACCATTTATGTTGATGGTTATAACTAGTATGTATTGGCTTATTTTTTCATGTTGTTTTTCTGTTCTTTGTTCCCTTTCTCCTCTGTTTAGTTGTTTGCCCTGCCTCATGGCTTCTTTCTATTGGTGTTCATGTGTTTGTGATCTTCATTATCTTTTTCTAATATGTCCTTCAGAGCATTCTGTAGAGCTGGTTTGGTGGTCATAAATTTCTTCAGTTGTTTTTGTCATGGACGCATCTTATTTCTCCATCAACTTTGAAAGATAGTTTTGTGAGGTACATCAATCTGCATTGGAGATTTTTTTTCCTTTAGGGTTTGAAATACTTCACTCCAAGCTCTCCTTGATTTGAGGGTTTGTGTTGAGAAGTCTGCTGTGATTCTGATGAGCTTTCCTTTATAGGTGTTTTTTTTTTTTTTTAGCTGCTTTTACTATTTTGTTCTTGTTCTGAATTTCTGGAATCTTGATTATTATCTGCCTTGGTGTAGATTTATTTTGGTCATGGCTATTTGGAGTTCTACATGCTTCATTTATTTGTATGTCAGATTCTTTATCCATATTTGAGAAGTTTCTGCCATTATTTCTGTGAAGAGGTTTTTAATGGCTTTTGTGCTGTCTCCAGCTTCCTCACTGATTCCATTCAATCTTATGTTGTTCTTCTTTGCTTCATCCTGTAGCTGCTGGATTGATTTTTTGTGGTCTTTTGCTATTTTTAAGATATCTTTTTTTTTCCTGGTCTCTAGTCACATTCACATCTTCTAGATCAGATATTCTATCCCTGCCTTCATTCAATCTGCTGCATATACTTTCAATGGAGTTTTTAATCTCCTGTATTTCTGTTTGGATCTGTTTCATTGATTCCATTTCTGATCTATGTTTGGCATTCATGGTTTCCATCATTTTCCCAAGCTCCTTTATTTCTTTATCTGTATTTGCTCTAATGCCTTTCATTTGGATAGTCATTTCTTTTTGCACCTTAGAGATTATTTTTTCTATGGCCTCTTCCATTTGTTTTTTCACTTCTGCTGCTATCATTTCAGAGAGTTCCATTTGTTGGTTTCTTATTTTCTCCATCTCTTTGTGTTAAGGACTTGTCCTGGGTGGGCTGTTCTTTTGAGATTGCATTTTGCTTCTTCATTTTGTCATTTTTTACTTTCTATTTTATTTTGTTTTCTGTGTCAATGCTTGTAGATATCTTAGGTTAGATAGATTTATCACTGGTGTTAAGGCTTTCCTAGGAGGTGTCTGTTCCTTCAGATGTCTTCTAGATGTAGGTGGTTCTTGGTCTTTATGTCTATCCCAAGAACCTACCTTCCCAATATATTAAGACTGAGCCATTGCTATCTATTTGACTTAAGGCCCATTCTTTGGTACTGGACTATGGTCATAGTTATGACCCCTTATAATTGCAATGTTGTCATACAGGGGGGAAAAACTGGTTATAGAATGTATGACATGTTGGTTAAAGTAGTTCAGTGGGCAATAACAACAGACTCAAGTACAGCCTGGCTACTGACAAACTGTGGTGACTATTAGCCTGATATCTATAACTGTAGGAGGAAAGTTTACAGAACTGTAATATAATCCAACTTATGACAGCAACTTATATGCAATGATTTTCCATGTAGAAGAGTGATTTTACCCCGTTGTAGGGGGTGTTCAAGAAGATTGGGCATAGGATGGAGAGACGAATGAGGTTAAGTATACTAGGAGCAAGGTTTGAGGTCATAAGGTAACCATCCAGGTTTTGGGTAATTGTAGGACCCAGGAAGGAAGGATTGGAGGAGAAGGCCTAGGAGTTTTGAAGTGAACCAGAAGGAGAAGAGACAATGTTTACTTACATGAAAGTATCATAAAGTCAAGTGAGGTAGTTGACAAAGGAGAGAAAGAGGATGAGTAGAATAAAACAAAAAAGAAAGGTTGGAGATCTAAATCGTGAATGAGAGAAAAGAAGGAAGACAAGAAAAAGGGAAAGAAAGAAAAGAGAAAGGAAAAAAACCCAGTAAACAAAAAAATGTCACACCCCCAAAAAACAACAACATACAGAAAGAAAAACAAAACAGAACAGAGAGAAAAAGAGAAAAGAGAGGGAAAACAAACAAACAAAAAAGAAACAAACACAAAATCAAACAAACAAAATGAAAAACAAAACAAAACACTAACCCAGCCAAATACCAAGAGGGAAACCAAACAGAGAAAAATGAAAGTAGTGAGATTCCTCTAGTGTCTATAGTTCTGTGATAGGTCCAAGTTGGATCCCAGAAATGTGTACTCTGGCCAAGATTGCAGGTGGGTTTGTGCTGGATTTGAGTCTGATCTTTGTTTCTAGATTTGGGGGATAGGATTAGTTTTCTGTGGCTGGAGTTCTCCCCAGTCATTTAGAAAAGAAAAGAAAAAGGAAAAAAAGAGAAAATACAAGAAAAGAGAAGGGGGAGGCCCTATCCGCCTGCTTCTATTCCTTGTGTCTTTGTCCCCAAGCACAACACTGGTTCTCCTAACTTACCGCCTGTTGGCTCATATTGTTAATGTTGCATTAGACATTTCTGTGTCTCTAGTCCTGCCTGTCCAATCTGTGCACCTTAGCCAGGGTCCTCCTCTGCCATTGGCGTTCCTGCAGTTCTCCCAGCCCTGAGTCCCGCCAGTGGAGGAAGGGAGTAGCCAAACTCAGACTCCTCCTGCCAGCTGCTGCTGTCCCAGGTCAATGGAGCCACTTGCTAAATTTTAAAGTATTTTATTTCCATGTGTTTTGTACTAGATAACGCTGGCCTCATGCAATAAATCAGGAAGTGATTTCTTTGCTCCTAATGTCTATAAAAGTCTTTGGGAAATTTATATTTTTCTTCTTTATATATTTGATAGATTTCACCAGTGAGATTATCTTGAAATTAGTGCTTCCTTTGGTGGAAAGATTTTCATTATTGGTTCCATTACTTTGATACACATAGAGCTATTCAGATTTGCATTTATCTTTGAATGTGATTTTATAATTTGTATATTTCAAGGAATTAATCTGTTTCACATAAGTATCAAATTTTTAATTATGTTGTTGTTTCTAATTTTTTATTTATTATCTTTCTTCAATATCTGTGAGACTAATAGTGATGACTCCTATTTCATTTTTTATATTACCCATGTACGTCTGCTGTCTAACTTTCTCACATTGTACATGTGTGTGCTTGTGTGTATTTGTGTGTGTGTGCACATGACACTGTTTGGGTGTGTGTTTCACCTTGGCTTTTTTTTCAGGCTGCCCTTGAAATCCTGGGCTCAAGTGAACCTCCTCACACTGTCAAGTAGCTGTAACTACACATGCATGCCAACACGGCTGGCTTCGCTTTGATTTTTTAGAAAGTTATACGTATATTGGGTAGTATTAGCTGAAGTAAGCAGATCTTTAGTGTGAAGTTTTATGTAAAACTTGCTAAAATTGTTGGACTATATTTAGGGTTTGTTGTAGTTTTAGAACTTAGATACCAGCATCTTCAATGTTTCAAATTCACTGAGTGTCCTTGTTATCTCCCTTCTTGGCTTCTACATTTCTTATGAACTATTCCTTACAGAAAGACTCTGTAACTCGCTGCTTTTGTTCACTAGGGAACAGAAAACTGGTATTTTGTGATCTAATTCAGTCTCTTTTTATGAGTTTGAGGTCTTCACAGATGATTCTATTCCTGTTATATCAGGATGTAGCACTTCTTCTCTCCTTGTCCACTGTCCTCTCACACCCACACATATTTCTTTTACTCCTTCTTTAGCCACATTATTTTAATCAATTTTCTTGGAGCCCTATCCCTTGTTGACTATTTTTTCCTTCAGAGTGGTGAAAGGCGCAGGAAGAATTCTCTTTGTACACCTGGGAAGTTTGCAGAACCATGCTTAGGCAAAAATCCTTCCCTCTGGAGAGTAGCCTTTGTTACTGAGAGAATTCGCAACATGTTCTACCGTGACTAATCTGTCCCTCTCCCAGTCAGAGTTAGTAGGTTATCTAGGCGCCATCTTCCCTATAAGGAAGGTGGTGAGATCCCTAAATGAAAGGCCTATAAAAGCAAGGGGAGCTTCCAAGTTTCTGACTCACATTGAGCCATACACAGCCTCTGACAATTTGTCAAAGTAATCACATATATTTCCACAAGTTTATAGCTCCAGTGGCTTCTATTCCAGATAAACAAATCCATCACTCTATCTCCTTAGATATACTTGATGCTCTACATTTCAGAACTGCCCAGGTTTGCCAGTTTGTTCTGTGATCTCTGCTCTTCGATGTATCAAAGAAAAATCATGACTTTTCCATTTGTTCAAATTTTCTTTAGTTTAAGGATGACCAGGATGATTTCTAAACATTTCATATTGGAAATAACTTTATTCTATTTGTATACCTCAGCAAATCACTATGAAGCATTAATCCATTTTTACACATTTTGGGGTATAACATGATATAATATGACCACAGAAATGCAAATGTAACTGAAAACAGCTAACTCCAAACAAACCATGTAAAACTGAGCTTATTGCCTCACAAAGTCAAAGAACGAAATCACAGACAAAAAGGAGGAATCTAGAAAAATATATATTGGAAGTAAGATAAAAAAAATCGCTCTAATTTGAGAGAAGTCTAAATTGGGTTGTCATATGGCCCCTCGGTCCAGAACTTTTTATAGAGAAGCAGAACACGTGAATTTGCTCAGTTTAGTGGCCACCTGTTATGGGTGACTTTATGTATTTAAAATGACCAATTGGAACTCAGGCTCTCTAAACCAGTTACTCAGCATGCAGATCTTAAAGGAACTCTACTTTAAAAGAAAACCAGTTATTCTACATTTTAAAATTCCTCAAAACTCAGCCCTGAATGTAGAGAGGGGTTGCATTCCATGTTGCCTGAGGAACTCCTTTACAGGTCAAAGTCTTGATTTTGCTGCCTATTTTCATTTTAATTCTTGTCAGTATACCTGGCCACCAGACTCTACCTCAGGCCCTTCATCTAGCTAGCTGCCTAATCATAAGCTAACTAACTAAACTTCCTTTTACATAATAACTATTTGTAATTGCAAATACGAAGGCACTAGTGGCAAGATATCTTTATGGTGTGTTACCTAAGGTGTAATGAGAAATTCCTCATGGGGCCCCTGCAGGCTTCAAGATGTAATGATTAGGGCCGGTGAGATGGCTCAGCGGCGTAAGTGCCTGCCTTGCAAGCGCAAGGGCCCGAGTTCGACTCCTGGATCCCACATACTAAAAAGGGGCCGGTGATATCGCTCAGCGGCACGGGTGCCTGTTGGTGTGCGAGGTCCTGAGGTCGACCCCCCGGTACCCACAAAAAAAAAAAAAAAAGATGTAATGATTAAAAAGTAACAGCATTTCTAAGGGAAAAAAAGCACAAATCACATTTCCCTTTTGTGAAATACTTATTTCTCACCAAGTTTTTCTTATCAATATTCCCTCTGAAACTACCAAAATGTATGTAGACTACTTGATAAAAATATCAAATACTATACTGAGAGAAGGTTCTCACTAGGTAGGTTTTACAGTTTTCACTTAGAGTGTGGCATCTTGCACAAGAAGGCAACATTAATAGGTAAGTCCAAGAAAGCCAGGCAATGGAGTCAACTTTCACTCGCTTAAGTAGTTATTCATTTACTGTGTTCATATTAAATATAATATACTCCAAATAACCCAAGAGCAAAATATATACTTCCTTTCGGGGGGGTTTCCTAGTGCATTTGGGCTACTATAACAAAAATACCATAAATTGGGTAGTTTATAAATAATAGTAATTTATTTCTTGAAGTTTTGGAGGCTGAGAGTCCAAGGTTCAGGTGTTGGCAGATTCATTGTCTACTAAGAGCTTGATTTCTGGTTCAGAGATGGTACCTTCTCGTGGCATCTGTACATGGTGGAGGGTCCTGGCTAGCTCTCTGGGGTCTCTTTCATAAAAGCACTGTTATGATTTGAACCTAAAATGTCACCCAAAAAGTTCATATGTTTAGAGGTGGGGCTTTTGCAAGGCAATTGGATCTCAAGCTCTAACTTCACCAATTAATGAAGCCATTGATGGATTCATAATACTATGGCATTAGAGGGAGGTGATGGAAACCTAGGATATGGGGCCTAGTTGAAGGTAATGGGTCATGGTGGAGTATGTCTTTGGGGACTCTATCTTATCCCTGGCTTCTTGCTCTTCTCTCCTCTCTTTCTCTCTCTCTCTCTCTCATTCCTGTCTGCCATGATGTGAGGAGCTTTCCTCCACCATATCCTTATGCTATGATGTTTCTGTCTTGCTGTTGGCCTGAAAGCAATGGATCCAGCTGACCATTGATTGAAAGCTCTGAAACTGTGAGCCAAAATAACTTTTTCTCCTTTAAATTATTTTCCTTAGGTATCATGTCACAGTGACAGAACTCTAACACAAGCACTAATAGCTTTCATGAGAGGGGTGTCCACATTACCTAATCTCTGCCACAAAGCCCAACCTTCTGGCACCATCATATTGGAGTTAGATTTAAATATATGAATATATGAATCAATATGTGAATCAGACCCTAGCAAAGACCAATGCACATTATTACTTTGACATTGTCATTATGTGTAAAATTCACTACAGAAGGGATTCATTTTTCTTCAAAGGACGAATCCCCTTTGGTTTCAAAGAGAATCACCTTTCCTATTAAACATCAATAGGTTATGATAATTGTGCCAGTGAAGGAAATTAATCAATCATTAGTGGCCTCGAGGCTCCTTGTTGCCATTATCTCTCTTTGTCCCCATGTATAAGAATCACACACAATGTGAAAGAATTAGCACATAGACACCATCTTCATTCTTTCACAGACTTCATAGGAAAAAGTGTTATTTACTTGACTAAAACTGCTCAAATGTCTTGTGAGAGCAATAAAGAAAGAGATCCCTCAGGTATTAGACAACTTGTATTAGTTTTACCCTGCTCAATATGATGGAGAGTGGGAGTACGTTCAAACCACCCACTTTAGAAGCTCCATGTGGGACATTTCTATCCTTATTACATATTGGAGCCTTCTCCTCCAACCTTGCACTCATGTTACTGGAAAAACTCTTTTCTCTGGCTTTCAACTTTCTTGGGAGCTTCTAATCATCCTTTTTGGTTGAAGGCAGAAGTGCTTTTTAAGCTTAACTGTTAGTGTAACAGGAATCTTTTGGTCCTGATTTCACTCACTGAAAAATATGGTCGAATTCTTCTCAACATATATGTACCTCAGACATCGTGGTTGATAAGCAGTGCCTGTGCAAAGTCAACAGGCAGAATGAATGGCTCTGGTACTAGTGTTTTGTTCACCAAGGTGTGGACCACAGGATTTATCAGCCAGGGACCAGCACATCCTTTTCATAATTTATCTTCCTATGAATCCATTGATGTAGCTGATTGTATGTAGACTTTACTAGAGTGTTGACATAAAGGGAACAAGATGCGTGACTGGATCTCACTCACCATGACTAAGAGGAATTGGTTCTGGAAAAGGTCCAATAAGCAACTCTGTTGACTCGAAGAACAAATATTTGAAAATAAACATGTATGCCTTTGTAATTTTCATCAGTATAAATAGATCATTTGAATGGCTATACACCCACAGTGAGAGCACAAGTTTAGAGAATTCTTTACACATTGATCGCTTTATAATGTCAACTTGTATAAATGGTCTCAGTGGACAATTTGGTGATCTAATCATTAACAGACCAAAAAAATAAACAAAAACTTCACATCCATTGCCTTCATCATCTTTTTTCTTATTAAACTATAATGGCTTATTACTTTTATTTTTATTAGTACATGTTTGCAGTATTTGATGTTTACTGTATTTCTTGTGTGGAGTTGATACATGTACGTAACAAATCTTAATTCCTTTTTTATTCCCTTTCCTTCCCCTCTGTCACCCCTCTCTCCATCTCTTGATCCTCTTCCTATTTGAGAAAGATCTGTCTCCCTACTCCCTATTACTTTTTGTTTTGCTATTTATTTATAATTTGTGTTTCTCATCTTTGACAGATTTACTTGTACTTATTTAGATTACCTTCAATATTATCTTTAAAATTTAACACATGATGCACCTGTGTGTATAATTTACACTACTTATGCTAAAGGGTTTATGATAAAGTTACACTGCTAAATATTGACTGTTTTGAGAAGCAGCATATATTAGTAATACAGACTTTATACTTGTTGTAAATCTGTAGTAATTAAGACATTGATATTTCTGTGAAAAACACAAATAGAACACTGGAATGTAGTGGGACCGAAACAAATTTATTTACGTGAGAAAATATGACATATAATAATCATGCAAATTAATAACAAGCCAACTATTAAACAAATGAGGCTAAATTATTCATTTTAAAAATATCAGTAAAACCCACTTCACATCGTGCACCAAATGGCAGAAATATTGAAGTATGATAATATCAAGTGTTGGTGAGGCTGTGGAAAAAAAACATTGAAGTTGTCATGAATTATTTTAATTCCAATAGAAAATGATTTGGCATTTTCTAGTAAATTTGAAAATGTCCATGCCCTACAATCAGAAATTCCATTCCCGAACACCTACCTTACAACAACAGTACTTCAAAACCTTATTAGGTCCAATGTCTTTTATTGATACAAATAGTTTGTAACACTTTCTTTACAATTCTTAAGTGAAATTCATGAATAATATAACTTGCCCAAGCATTTAGTTTCAAAAGCTCAAGATAGGCCAGAGAATCAATAATCTACTATAAAAAAAAAACTAAATTGAGATTATTTTGGGCCTTTGGTAGAATGTAGAATGAAATCTTTTCTTTCCTTTAGTCATAAGAATATTATTATTTAAGCGTATTAAGCCTGTAAATACAGTAGGATAATTCTGGAGGACTATTTTATTTTTACAATTAAAGCTATTTCTAAATCATTAAAAGTCAATATGATAATAAACTATTCTCAAAGGAAAATAAATTATAAAACAATATTATTTTAACATATAAGTGCTGGCTCTTTTTTAAAGAAAATATATATTTTGTTGTGATAAATATGCACAACATAAAAAGTACCATTTTAAGTGTACAGTTAAGTGGCATTAAGCACATTCAAATGCTGTCCGACCACCACCTTCTGTCTCCAGAACTTTTCCATCTTCCCCAGCTGAAACTCTTCCCATTAAACAACTGTACTTTTCCTCCCCCTCCTCCTCGTCCACCTCCTCCTCCTCTTCCTTTTCCTCTCTTCTCCTTCTCCTTCTCATTCCCTATTCTCCTTCTTCTCCACCTTCTCTTTCTGAAGTGGAGATTGAACCCAAGGCCTTTGCACTAGGCTAAAACCCCAGCCCATTTTATTTTATGTTAAATTTTATATTATACATTTTTTTGAGATGGGGTCTTGCTAAGTTTTTGAGTTTCCCAGGCTGGGTTCAAACTTGTAATCCTCCTGCTTTAGCTTCCCAGAGTGCTGGGATTATAAATTTGTGCCAACACACACACTTGAACTGGACTAATCTATAAACATCTCAATTAGGTGTAATTATGCTCTGTATCCTTTTGATGTTTATTTATTTCACTTATTGTAACATCTTTAATATTCATTCATGTTGCAGCAAATGTCAGAATGACCTTCCTTCTTAAGGCTGAAAATTATTCATCATATACAAACCTTTTGTTTATCAATTCATCTGTCAACAGACATTTGAATCACTTTCATCTTTTGTTTCCTGTGAATACAGCTGTAAATATGGATGTTAAGCAGAGTTATTTTATAGCTTAGGATAATAGCAAGGTGAATTTTTACCTGAGTGTGGTAGAATAATTCAAAGTCTCATGAGATTCCAGAACAAGTCTTCGTTTATTAGAGTCCATAATGCTCTGCAATACATTTAACTTGACCTCATTCACTAAATTCCAGTAATGCACCCCAATAATTATGACAAAAATCTTACTCAGAATTTTCTAAAATATCCCACTATTCTGGAGAAGAACTTAAACCTATTGACCAGGAGACATATGCAAAAATATTCCAAGTGGCATTGTTTTTAAGAGTGGAATACTGAAAATAATTAAAATAGCCATTGCAAGAAAAATAAATACAAGTCCAGTAGTGGAATGATATCCAGCAATGATAATGAATGAACGTAGATTTTATCAAGATGCATAAATCTAAAGTACACACAAGTGAACAAAAAAGAGGTTGAGATAAGATATATACAGTGTAACAATTATTTGATGTTTTGAAATATGCATGGTTTAGAGTTTTACATATAGATATCCAAAAATGAAAATTCGTAGAAGTTTCTATAGTTTGAATCTTGAATGTCCCCCGAAGTCTATGTGTCATAGAGGTTGGGTCACCAGGATGGTGCTAGTGGAAATTAAGATATGGGGTCTAGTGGGAAGTCCTTAGGCCGTTGGGGCTGTGCCCTTGAAGGGTTTGGATGATGGCTGTGTCTTCTTTATTCTCTTTTCCTCCTCACTCTGTTTTCTTCAAAAGGTGAGAAGTTTTACTCTACCACATGCTCTCACCATGTGCTGCCTCATCATAGGCCCAGAGCAACAGAACCAATCCCTCATGAACTGAAACCTCCAAAGCCACAGACCAAAATAACCCTTTTCTCTTTATAAGTTACTTGTCTCTAGTGTTTTGTTATAATAACAGATAACTAGCACAAGAATAAAACCAATTTCAGTAATGTTTGCTATCTCTGTTGGAGTAAGTGCAAGAGAGAATGAAGTCAAGGAAGAGTGTATAAGAATGTAAACTTTACCCCCAATACTTTTATAAGATAAACTATGCAATGAGGACACAAGGATTCAATATGTTATACCTTACATCTTTTATGTTAAAATATTTTTAAACAAATAAAAACAAATATTTGTATAGTTTTTGATCCCAGAGAGAGTTGGTTTTGAATCCTGGCTCTATTACTCTTACTACTTTGTAAGTTGAGCAAACCACAGAACTCCTCTAAATGTCAGTTTGCCTTTCTGTAACGTGGGTATAAAAATAGAAGCTATAGTATATGGATGCTATAGAAGATGGAAATGACAGGGTACATGAAAAGGTATTAGTGTAATTTCTTGGTATCAAGAAAAATAACCGCCACTCAAACACACTTTATCTACTCTGTGATTTTTAATAAACAACCTTAACATATCTTCAGGTGATCAGTTGTCAGAATATATGTATCAGCCTCTACTGGAAACAATGAATTTTAGTTACTTGTCAGGCAACTCTCTCTTGTGCAAATCCTATCAAAAGCTCATTTATAAGAACGGATATTTATGGAGGATTGTCTGAAGGACATGCTATTCATCTATCCTCTTGAAATGATAAATCTTACCCTCAGATCAAATCACACCATCAGAGAGCTGCATATCTGGATGGCATCATTCTGACTGTTGTCAAATTTACTTGACAGAATCGAACTTTTCTGTTCAAATATCAGCTTGCAGTGATGAATGCTGAAAGAAGCAACCAAGGAAACTTTGCTCTTGAATTTATTGCTGGGATGGAGTCCAGGATGTTACTCTCTGAATCAAAAAGTATTTTCTTTATGAAGACCCAAGGGAGAAATTTTTCTCAGCTCAGCAAGATGAAAACTCTAAACAACTGGGTTGTTTTAATCTTGTAGACAATATGGATCTTTTAACTGAGTATATTTCCCTACTTACTTTAGTCTCCAGAAAATGCACACCCAAAATGTAACCCAGCTCTAGTGTTTCTATAAAATAATTGGGCACACATCCCTGAGAGGTGGGTAAATTTACTCCTGAATTGGTGTCTTCCCAATATTATCTCTTTGCCCCAATATTTTCAATGATTTATTCTCCAGGTAACTTTGGAAGCTGACTCCCATGCTTTGTGGAACACAACAGGAAGAGAGAAGAGGAAAACACAAGAATAGAAAGCAGCGTATAAATAAGTAACAAATAAACTAGAAAAAGCTGTGTCTTTTTGCTTTTGTGTTCCCAAGCACCTTGCATTTACAACCAGCGGATGGTTAGTCACTAGTTGTTACAATAGAAAAAAATAAAACTTTTCATCTTCCACCTGGCCATGAGCTTAGGCTGGAAATGAGAATCATCTAGTGAATCCCTGACATACAAGAGAGGAGACATTTATACTTTGTGGATAATGTTCAACATTTCCTAAATTAATGACTTAGTTCACTCTTTAAGGCTCACTCAGATGCCATCTGCCTTATTTTAAAACATCCTCAATTGGAAATAAATACCTCTTCAGCCTCTGAACTCTTTCAGAATTTACTAATTACTATTTAAAATTTGTTTTATGACCACCCACCTTAAAATATACTTACGTAGATAAATGATAGATAGGCAGTAGATATATAGATGATATCAAAGCATTTTATAGCATTTGTAGCATTGAAATATCATGTGCCACAGCATCTATGTCTGTCTTTTCTGCTAGACAAGGGCTTCTGGAGATCATCAGCCACATTTAATGAATTATTTTATGCCCAGGATTTGGAGCATTGTAGGTGCTCAATGTGCATTTGTTGAATTGAAGTGGATTGCACAAAATGTATAAGCATGCAAAGACAGAACATTTCCAAAGCCAATTTCACATATGCATTCCATGTCATGTCCAAAATGGCTTCAGCTCTGATGCTGGAAGCCACCACTACAAAGAGATACAAAGTTACAGATGCATCTGCCTAAAGATAAAGTAACCTTTACAGAACTGTCAAGAATATATACTGATTGGAATTACTCTGAAAATATTCTGTCATGGTTTCAGCAATGTGGAACACAACAAAAGACAACGTGGAGATAAAATTACAGGTTACAGAGGATTATTTTTGGAATTTGTTCAAAAGCCAAGACAAACACAGTGAGAGCACAAGAACAGCCAAATAGTGACAAAAATCTTCCCTCGATGGATCAACAAAGCACAGGAAAGGGAATGACAGCCCAAGAGCAGGAACTAAATCGAGCTAAACTTCTAAAAGCAAAAGGCAAGGTATATTAAGCAGTTGACTAAGTCTTGCAGAGTATTAGGAGAGCCCTCAAACTAAGGAGCGTTGACAGAAAAAGTGGGCAGAAGTAGCAGCAGAGAGGAGTTACTGACAAGGAAATTATTATGGATTAAATTGTGTCCCCCAAAAAATAAACTCATATTTTCAAGTCCTGACCCAGCATATCTTAGAATGTGACCTTGTTTAGAGATAGATTCTTTACAAAGTTGCCAAAGTTAGAATGAGGTCATTAGGATGGGGCTTAATCCAATATAACCTGTGTCCTTCTTAAAGAAGTACAAATGGCCAATAAAAACACACAAAAATGTTCAATATCACTGGCCATTAGAGAAACGCAAATTAAAACAACACTGAGACACCATCTCACTGCAGAAAGAATGCTTGTTATGAAGAAATCAAATAATCACAAATGCTGGCGAGGCTGCAAGGAAAAAGGAACCCTTCCACATTGTTGGTAAGAATTTAAATTAGTACAAATACCATACAAATCAGTATGGAGAGTCCTAAAAACTATAAAGAGAAATTCCATTTGACTCAGCTATTCCCTTTCTAGGTATCTTCCCCAAAGAGTTGAAGTTATCATATTACAGTGATACATGCATAAGTATATTTATAGCACCACAATTTATAATAGCTAAATTTTGGAAACAGCATATATGCTCATCAACAGATGAATGGACAAAGAAAATGTGGTATTTATACACAATGGAATATTACTCTGCTATTAAGAATAAATTTGAGACAATCATAGGTCAATGAATGCACCTTGCAACCATAATGTTAAGTGAAATAAATAAGATACACAAGCTTAAGTATTGCATGGTTTCGCTTATATGAGAAACCCAAAATATAAATAAAGAGCAAAATAAAAGACAGATAATAAGAAGTAGATATTTTTCAAATGGGAAGGGGAACAAGAGATGGATGGGAGAAGAAGGGGAGGTAACAGGGATGGGAAAAAAAGAATTTAAGAAAAAAAATTGAAATAAAGCTTTTGCAAATGGGAAAGGAACCAAGAGTTGGAAGGAGAATGGGGGGAACAGGAGGGGTAGGGGACAAAAAAGAATTAAGATGTGCTATGTATGTATACTAACTCCCCACAATAAATGTAATCATTATGTACTGCAAACATGTACTAATAAAAAATAAAATAAAAATCATTGAAAATGTAAAAAAAAGTTAACAATGGACACAAAGATCTGCACAGAGGGAAG
Organism: Erethizon dorsatum; assembly: GCA_028451465.1. Classification (NCBI taxonomy): domain Eukaryota; kingdom Metazoa; phylum Chordata; class Mammalia; order Rodentia; family Erethizontidae; genus Erethizon; species Erethizon dorsatum. Next base: position 28,559,821 of record CM051826.1, read on the forward strand.
ACACCACATGAAGACATATACTAGAGAGAGGCTGGGAGCAGATCTTTCTCTTACAGCCCCCAGAGGAAACACCCAACCAACAGGGCTGCTCTTGACCTTGACCTCAAGCTTTCAGCTTCAAGAGCTGTGAGGAAATGAATTTCTGTTGGTTAAGTCACTTAGTTTATCATATTTTTTGACAACTGTCTAAGTTACTTTTCTCATTGCTGAGACAAAATACCCAACACCCAAATTTAAAAGAGTAAAGGTTTATTTGGCTCACAGTTTGTAGAGGTTTCAGTCCATAATCAGCTGGCTCCCAGGAAAGGTGGCACGAGAGAGAGACATTGCAGTGGAGAAACAGTTCATGGCAGGCAGAAGGTAGCAAAGCAAGCAAAGGGCAAGATAAGCCTCTTTCTGTCCTATATATTGTATCTAAGCTATGAGGATTAGGGCAAGTGCCAAACCAATCAGTGGACTGATTTAGTAATCATCCACCCTTACTCATAGCATTGCATCATGAATCAATCACACACTCTAGATTCTCTGAAAAATCCCCACCTATGACTGCCTGAGGCTTTGTGGGCACATCCAGACACACGTCATAAAAGCAGCCCTAGCAAAATAATACAGTAATTAACCTGAAAAATCCTCATTTACTAGATGATTAAAAAATTAAAGAGAATAAAAGTAGCTGAGACAGTAGATAAGGGGAAAAAAGAACTATCCTCCAGTTTATAAGTTATTCTTGAAGAAATTGTTCATCCAAAACTGTGTAAGGTTGGGGAATGTAATGACAACATCATCTAATAACAATAAGTACCAATAAATAGGTCTTAACATGTGCCAGTCACAGTGTCATGTGTTTTATGTAAAATATTTTACTTCATCTTTACAAAACTAAGGTGAATTATTTTACTGATGAAAGTAGGTCTCTCAGAGAAACTTGATTACTTGTCTAATAATAGACATAGCTACTAAGAAGTTGAGAAAGAAATCAAAATTTTTTTCCCTTTCCCTCTTCTCTCCTGCTTCCAGTCCCTGAGTGTCTGTTGAATACAAAGGAAACTTGATGTCAGCAGAATGACCAGAAAAATCTATCTCAAGAATCAGATTAATGTAAATGGGAAAAGATAAAGATTAGAATCTCTTCCTTGGACACAGAGACAACAAATCCTATGTATAAAGGCTAAAGTTGTCATCATCATCTCCTCCTCCTTTTCTCCATCTTCTTTTTCTTCTTCCTCCTCCTCTTCATCCTCTTCTTCTCCTCCTCCTCCCTTCTTTTTTCTCTTCTCTCCTAGTCTTTCCTTGTCCCCTGTCCTATCTCCCTCTTTTTCAATGTCTTTTAACTGCCAAAATAAGAAATAACCCATTACTAGATTGCACTGGATAGCAAGCTGAAACTCATAAAATTTCTTCAATTTACATGTGAAGATTTGTGGGAGAGAGAGAAACCAGAAACATTGATCAACAGGATCATGTAGGAAAGGAAAGGAAATAGGTTGGAGCATGCTAGCTACACCCACTAGCTGTAGAATCTTAGGCAAGTCTGTTAATAGAGCTAAGCTTTAGTTTCTAAGCCTAAACAGTAGGGCTGACTCATGTAAATTTTTATTTTAAAATATAAATGAAGTGACTTTGGTTTCAGCTCCAACACGTAAAAAGCCTAGAAGTCAATATTCCCATCCTTGCAACAAGAAAAACTGAATAAATTAGCAATTAAAAGGCATTTCTTAGAGATTTAGGGCAAACCACCACCCCAGAACTGGAAGAAGCAGGAGAAGCTAGAAAGTCATAGCTAAGATCTACTGACCTGGAGCAGAAGCCTGCGGAACCATAAACTGGGATGCAAGGACACATCAGTGGTAATTTGTAGGAATTGCTGGATGGTATGGACTTCTCGGGAAGTTCTGAGGGGCTGCCATCTTGGGGGGGAGCACGGGTTTCTGATTTTATGTCCAGAAACTTCACCACATTCTCACAGTGAAGAGATAAGAAAGATTCCCTGTAGTATTCCTTCTGGCTCTGAAAGTGTGATAAGAAGAGGCACCACCATGAAACACACCAAAAGCAATCTCCATAACACAAGCCACCAGAGGGCAAGGACACCAGAGCCTTATCTCACTTGGTGAAATGACATCTGCCTACTGTACTCCCACCTTCCTTTATCACTTAAAAAGAAAAACATAAAAGCTGAACTGTACCTGTAAAGATCACTGCCACCCATTGAAAACTAGAACTTAATCATGGTGATGTAGAGTATTTCTACTCCACCATGTATTAACACATCAACAAAACTCCATTAAAATAACATAATATCAGGTGAAAGCATTGTAGGGTATAGGCTGTACTTGAGGAGGAGCTCTTAGGTATGTATATCCAGAGATAACAGAGGTGACAAGGACACCAAAGGATGTGAAGACTCTGGTACCTATAACTACAAGCCAACTCCTAGCCAAAGTAGCATGAGTCCTCACATTAAAGATCTATTAACTTCAATTCCTATTACCTAATATGTCTGTGGTGGATTGACAATTGGTGGTCAACTTGTAAAACCCAGCTGAACTGAATCAGCGTGGTGCCTGGTGTGGAGGGCCCACCTGAGGACTGTTGCCAACAACATAAAAAGGAGAACTGGTGAGGAAGAGTTGCTGCTGTCGGTTCTCCTTGAGGGGCTTGTCACGCTGGCTTTCCTGATAGGAACTTGGCTGTTCTCATCATCAGGAGCTCGGGACCTCACTGTTGCGGAGGATGGCTGTGGTGACTTTCTGGGGAGCTCCAGTTCTTACTCTGAGTGTCGCTTCCTGGATCCGTGGTAGATCCCTCAATCTGCTGGCACAGGTCCTTCATCCCGCTGGTGCAGACTTTCTAGCTTCCACCACTGACCTTTGGGCCTTCCCAGTGCAGATCCGTGAAATATACTTGCATGAGACATTGTTGTGGGCCCTAGGCCTTCAGTTGGATTCGTGGAGGCATTGCCATGGGCTCTAGGTCTTCAGCTGGACTCATGCAGGATACTGCTGTAGGATCCAGGCCCTCAGCTGGGTTCTTTGGTTCCTTAGTGTGTGGACAGATTTCCTGCACTTTTTGTATATGACTCTTTGGGTGACTATTACAAAATAACTCTATAAATTATGTGTCCTGTATTGTATTGTTTCCCTTGTAAACCCTGACTACAACAATGTCATTTTCTGCCTTTCAGACAAAGAAAAAATTATAAAGCATGCAAAATTCTAAATATGTAAGACAATCATCAGAACACAAAAACATTAGTTTTTTAATGATCACACAAGGAATTTAAAATAACTATGATTCATATATTAAGGAAGATAGTGGAAATATCAACAACATATAGGAATGTTATGGCAGAAGCGAGGCATACATTCACAGGAGACCAAGAGTTGAGAAACAAGTGAGTTTTTATTGGAGAAGCTAGCGTCCAGCAGGAGTCGAGTTTGCTGACCCAGAGCCTTTGTTTTACAGTTCCTTAAATACCCATTTGGAGGTTTTACAAAATCCCTTGGTTGCCATAGAGACCACATCTTGACACATCATTTCTTTGGAATGTCACAAGGTCCTTCTCAAAACATCAGGTTAATTGACACACAGGATGCGGGCAATGGTCAGTCTGACCATTGTTTGCTGTAACTGTTTGTTTCTCCTTTTATGGGTTTTATGGTTAACTGGAAAGTGATCTGAGGAGTGAGTTTATCTATGGGTTAGTGCCTTAATAGCTAACAGGGTTGGGGAGTGAGTGCATCTAGGGGTTAAGTGAAGACAAACTGGAGTCTAAAAAAGAAAATGGAGTCACTTCAGCCATATCAAGAGCAGAAGGATAATGTAAGCAGAGGGGTGCAATTTTGAGAAATAATCAAAAGTAAATGCTATATATCAAAAGCACTAGCTGGCTGTGGTGGCATACGCCTGTAATCCCAGCACTCAGAAGGCTGAGGTAGGAGGATCGTTGTGAGTTCGAGCCCAGCCTGGGCTACATGGTAAGCTCAGGGCCAGCATGAACTACATATCAAGACCCTATCTCAAAAACAAAAAAAAAAAAAGAGCACTGGAAAAGAAATACAGGAAGTTAAAATAAAATCTTACATTTGTCTTATTTCTTACTAATCTATAGGTTACCTGGTAAAAACATAAGAAGAATAAATATATTGGATGCCTATAATATATAGACAAGTGAACTGACAGCAGTACTATAAAGGATTGGGAACACCCTATTATAAGGTAGCTGTACTGTGCTTTAACTGGCATAGTGTTCTTTGAAGTTGAACTTGTATTACTAGACATTAATTCAACTCTATCAGCAAATATCTTAATTGTGAGTACTCTAAGTATATTAATTAAAATACAGACATTGTCGGAGTATATATGAACACAAGAAATACCCTTTATATATATATATAAAGAATCACGTTTGTTAAAAGCAGGTGGATGGGGAAAGATGTAACATACTAACACTAATCAAAAGAAAGCTGATGTAACTATATTAATGACAGATAAAGAAGGCTTCAGAACAAGAAAGATTATCAGGACTAAAGAAGGAAATTACATAATGACAAAGAGACCAATTCTTTCATAAGATTTAATAATCCTAAATGTATAAGCACCTAACAATAGAGCATCCAAATATACCAGACCAAAACCAATAGAACTAAGAAAAGAAATACAAAATTCCTCAGTTATGCTTGGAAGCCTCCAAACCCTCTGTCAGTAAACAAGAGGTGTAGCAGTTAGAAAATCAGTAAGGGCCAAGTGTGGTGGTGCACACCTGTAATCCCAGCACTTGGGAAGCTGAGGCAGGAGGATCACTGTGAGTTTGAGACCAGCTTGGGCTACATAGTGAACTCAAGGCCAGCCTGAACTACACAGTAAGACCCTGTCTCAAAAAACAAAAACAAAAAGAAACCAAAAAAAAAACAAAAACAAAAAATCCCCAGAACATCAGCAAGGATAGAGATGACTTGAATAACACTATAAATGGACTTAATATGATTTGCACTTATAGACTATTCTATCCAGGAACAGCATTAATACACATTCTCCTTATTCACCATGATAGACTCTATTTTAGGTCATAAAATGCAATAAAATAATTTTAAAAGAACATAAATTATGCAAAATATGTTCCCAGATGACAATGCAATTAAACATTGTCAATGATCAGTCTTAAATAATAAGTCAATCAATAACACCAATATCTGTAAAATTCCCAAATATTTGGAAATTAAATATGTACTTTATAATAATACATGGATAAAAGAAAGTCTGAAAATAAATTTTAGAATTTTGAACTAAAGGAAGGTATAGCTTACCAAAATTTTTGAGATGATGTGGAAGAAAAACTTCAAGGAAAATTTATAGCATTAAATGACTGTATTTGAAAAGAATAGAAATCTAAAAGAACTTAAACTTCCATTTCAGGAAATAGAGAAAGAGGGCAAATCAAACATAAAGCCATAAGAGAATGGAAATAATAACAATTAGAGCTTGAATAAAATAACTGAAAATAGAAAATAATAGGGAAAATCAATAAAATAAAAAATCTAATTATTTGAAAAGATCAATAAAATTGATCAACCTCTAACCAGGCTAAGAAATAAAAACAGAAAAAAGATAAAAATGATCAATACTAGAAATGAAAGAGGAGTCATCACCATAGACTCCAAGGACATTAAAAACATAAAGTAATATAATGAGCAAGGTTATGCCCACACATTTGATAACTTTAAGGAAATGGACCAAATCCAGAGATATACAAGGAATCAAACATCACATGAGATGAAATAGATAATCTGAATAGGCCTACACCTATTAAAGAAATCGAATCAATAATTAATAACCTTCCCAAAAAAGTAACGCACATAGTTTTTTGGGGGGTTTTTGGTTTTTTGTTTTGTTTTGTTTTGTTTATGTGCGTACTGGGAGTCAACCTCAGGACCTTGCACTTGCCAGCAAGCGCTTGTGCCACTGAGCAATATCACCGGCCCTTTTTTTCTTTTATGTGGGTACCGGGAGTCTAACTCAGGACCTCGCACTTGCCAGGCAGGTGTTTATGCTGCTGAGCTATCTCACCAGCCCAGCGCATATAGTTTTATTGTTTAATTCTTCCATACATTTAAAGAAGAATCGTTATCAATTTTTCCCAGTATTTTCCAGAAAGTAGAAGCAGAGAGAATATTTTCAAACTCATTCTAAGAAGGCAGAATTACCTTAATGTCAAAGCCAGATAGAAGGTGTTATAGGAAAGAAAAAATTAGACTAGTACCTTTCATGAATATAGATGCAAAACTCAACAAAATATTTCCAAATCCACCCAACATGTAAAAAAAAGTATACACCACAACCAAGTGAAATTGATGTTGGCATGCAATGTTGAAACAATATTTAAAAACCAATTGAAGTAGTCCCAGACATCAACAAGCTAAAGAAGAAAACCATATATAACAATATAGTTTAATTCAGTAGAGCTTTTGAGAAAACTCGACATCATTCATCATTAAAAAAAAAAAAAGAAAGAAACACCTCTCAGCAGACTGGAAATCAAAAGAAAGCCCCTTGTGGCAAGCAAGGATATTTTCTTTTACCACTCTTATTTAACATAGTACTGAAGTCATAGCTAGTGCAAAAAGACAAGAAAATGAACAAAAGATACCCACATTGAGAAAGAAAAAACAAAACTGTCGTAATTGTGATTAAGATAAAACATACAATTGTGTATGTGAAAAATCTCAAAGAATTGACTAAAGAACTCCTATGACTAATAATGGAGTATAGCAAGATCAGAGGATAAAATACTACTTTACAAAAGTACATTGCTGTCTATATAAAAGCAATGAACAATTGGAATTTAAAATTTAAAATCACAATATTCAGTAATACCTCAGTTCATGAATGTTTCTGTTCATGAACAATTTGGTTAGAAAACAAAAGCATTCACCAAAGTTTTGCTTCTGTTCACTAGCTCCACATCAGGTGGCCATCTTCTCTGCAAGAACATGAACACAGCTGTCTTCCCCAGAATCCTGGAATGAATTAAGTTTGTGAACCAAGGTACAACTGTACTTGCAATATCATTAAAAAGGAAATATAAAATATAAATCTAGCAACATCAATACAGGATTTATACAAAGAAAGTACAAAACTCTAATGAAATAAATCAAAGAAAATAAATAGAAAGGTATACCATGTTCATGGGTTGGAGAACTAAATATTGTTGAGATACTAATTTTTCCCAACTTGATCTATTGATTCAACATAGTCACATTCAACATCTGGGAATTGTGTCTGTCTGATATTGTGACATCGGGCAATACACCAAACTGGGAATAAAAACATGGGAAAATGTTTCAAAATTGAAAAAGAATGTTAAGATTTACTCTTAAATATCATTAATGACAATAATTAATTTGTGCAACACTTTTTGGCTTAGTTTATTTAAGTTTATTGGTACAGTTTAAGTACAACATTGAGACTATTACAACATAATCTTTACAACAATCAGATAATGGGAACATGTTGTCTCCAACAGATGTAACCTACCACTGCCCCAAATCTTTCTTGGTAAAGGCCAAAAATGATCTCCACTTTGATGGTTAACTCTCAGCCCTCATCTTACTCTGCTAGGGTAGCAGTCTAAAAGCTTACAGTTACTGAAACCCCTGATGAGGGTATCAGTCTAACCTACCAGGCAATATGGCACACGGTTGCAAAAGAAAGACAAAGACAGAATATTCTGAAGTTGAGGAGCTCTGGGATGACCCAATGTTTTCTGTGGAACAAAAGGCCTCATCTCCAAAAGCTCATGACTTTTATTGGTTTCAATCAGGGAAGTGGGTGGGGGTCGGGGCAGAGTGTGGAGGGAAAAGAAACTTTGTAGCCATACCAGGCACAGAGGCCTCCAATTAGCAATGCACTGATAGTTTTGATGTATGCAAGCCTGGCACCTTTACTGCCAGGAAGGTAAAATTCTTTCTGAGTCCCATGGCTTCAGCTGAGATGTTATCTCATGTCTTAGCCATGGAATCTCACAGGCTCCTGCTTGAGCCTTTGTTCCAGCCATCAGCATGGAGGCTATTTTCACCCGTGTGTCACCGCTTTGCTATTAATGAGACCATTGGTGCCTAGGCTGGACTTGATAACATTCTTTTAGCCAATTAAGGAACATCTGTTTCAGTATAGCCAGCTCTACACATCTCGGTGAAGAAGGTTGTAGGAGAGGTCAGGGACAGCTCTCGGCAAGGGCTTCTTTTCTCAGGAGAGAGCAGCTTGGCGGTCTGCCACAGCAATATTGGCAGTGTTTGACACAGTGCGCCAGCCTCCTTTCTGTGAAAGATTTTAATTGGCTCCTAGAACCCATCATTGCTTAGTTACTCTTAGCTACTTCTCTCTCTCCTTCCTGACTTTTCCATATTGGAGAGTTCTATGATTCAGTTTTGGCCCTCCTCTATTTTCTATCTGTAACTACTCCATGACTGAGCTCTTAGAGTTCCAAGACTTTGTAAACTCTTGTATACTGAGTCCCAAATTTATATCACCAGGCAAGGCTTCTCTTCCCAACTCCAAGACCATGTGTTCAATGCATCCTCTCCATCTCCACTTACTGATTAGATATCTCAAACTTAGTGTGTCCTAAAATGAATTTCTCATATCTGCCACCCCCGACCCTGGCCATCCACAAATCAATTACTGATTTCCATATGTAGTAGCTGCAGCCTTCTTATTTCTGGCCAAAAACTTGGATTCATTACCAATTCCATCCTCTGAGACTCAGTATCCTCTTTCCCCTCCAGTAATGCTCTCGCCCAGGATAACAACTCCACTAATTCCTCTCTTCATTCAAGTGCTTGTTTAAATTGCCTTCTCAGTGAGGCCTTCCCTGGCCAGCACTATGTAATATCACAATCTTCTCTCACACTGTTAGTTTCCTTTATGTTGCTCTTTTCCTTTGTTCCACGGCACTATTTCCTTTTACCACACATATAAATTCTTACTTAATCATGTTCATTGTCTGTTTCTGCCAGGAAGAAGTCTTCATCTGTTTTGTTCATTGATCATCCCAAGTACATGACACTGCTTCTAGAAACTTAGGAGCCACCTTGCAAAAATCTGTGAATATTAAATGAATGTAATTATTTCTCTTCTAATGAAGTAATGAAACTGCAGTATGGCTAATAATGATGGAATAGAATCTCACACATGAATAACTTCCACACATTGGTTCCTTCTAGAGCTACAGCTTTTTCCTCTCTTTAAATGGAATGCACCCTGTCTTAGTTATTTTTCTCGTTGCTGAGACAAAAATACCCAACACCCAAAGTTAAAGGAGGAAAAGTTTATTTAGCTCACAGTTTGTAGAGGTTTCGGTTCATAACTGGCTGGCTCCAAGGCAGGGTGGCATGGCAGAGGGGCATCACAGAGGAGAAACAGTCCATGCCAAAGCAGGGCAGGCAGAAGGCAGCAAGCAACAAGCAAGTGATGAGCAACGAGGGACAACGCTAGCCCTCTTTCTGTCCCTTATCTTTTATCCCCTAAGGGCGGGTAGCGCTCACACCCAGGGTGGGGCACCCTTAATCCTACCCTGAACTATGCCAAACCAATCACTGGACTAATTTAGTAATCACACACACTTAATCTCAGCATCGCATGCTCTAGACCCAGTCACCTCTGAAAAAGCCCCATCTATGACCATATGAGGCTTTGGGGAACATCTAGACACAAGCCAGAACACACTCTGAAACTAGCTACAAAGCAAAATCACCTAAAGAACTTTATTTGAAACACCGGATCTTTTTTCTGCATCTCAGTCAGTCAGAGGTGGGGACGCATGTATCTGTATTTTCACTTTCCCAAGTGATTCTGATACATGTTCAAGTTTGTGGGGACTTCTTTATGTAGGCATACTTCTTTCTGGAATTCTTAAAGAACTAGAGGATGTATCCGGAGCTAGCAGCACTTATGTGGCATCATGAAGGAATGAGTTGCCTCACATTCACTAATTTCCCATAAAATATATTTCTCCTTTTGAACACCAAGTTTTTTTAAGTAAATCACTTCAGATGCAAATAATTCTTAAAAGTAATATTAACTTTTAAAAAACATTGTGTTAACACTGAGATTCTGTCTCACTCCAGAAAGAATGGCTATTATCAAGAAATCAACCAATAACAAATGCTGGTCAGGCTGTAGGGAAAAAAGGAACCCTTCTCCACTGTTGGTGGGAGTGTCGACTGGTGCAGCCACTGTGGAAATCGCTGTGGAGACTCCTCAGAAAACTAGGACTACAGGTTCCATTTGATCCAGCTATCCCTCTTCTTGGTATCTTCCCAAAAGAATTAAAAGCATCCTACCACAGCGATATATGTGCACCCATGTTTATAGCAGCATGGTTTGTAAAAGCTAAATCTTGGAAACAACCCAAATGCCAATCACCTGATGAATGGATAATAAAGATATTTTTTAATAAAATGGAGTACTACTCAGGCCTAAAGAAGGATAAACTTGAGACATTTATAACTAAATGGATTGACCTTGAGACCATACTCTTAAGTGAAATCAATTGGACACATATGTGTATACATTGCATTGTCTCTCTGGCATGAGAAACTGAAAATGTAAATAAGAACCAAAATGTATAATAGATATTGTGAAATAGGAAGCAATTGTTCAAAGGGAAATGGGGGGAATGGAAAAGAAAAAATGAGTAAGTCGGATATAATGGAAACAAAGCTTTGTAGATAAGGAGGGGAAGAGGGGTTGAAGAGAGGGGAGGGGAATGAGGAAAAAAAGAGGAATGAAGATATACCATGTACAGGTACAAATTCCCTATGGTGAATATGATCATTATGCATATCTAAATTGTACCAATAAACTTAATTATTTTAAAAAATTGTATTAAAGGGCTGGGAATATAGCTCAGTGGTACAATGCTTGCCTAGCATCTGTGAGGCCCTGGAATAGATCCCAGCATCACACACACACACACACACACACACACACACACAAATGAGATGCATAAAAATATTTTGTTAGTGAATTTCAGCTTATTTTTATCTGTGTTCTTCTTCCTGAAAGAACTTGTTCATGTACCTATACAGACATCCTTTATGACAAGGACCCAAATAGCCTTTGTTCATGGAATCTTTTTTTCAACTCTCCCAGGCTGGGTGAGGTTCCCCTGTCTAGGTTCTGAGGCATTTCTTCATATATTCATTGTCACAATGTGTTATAATAAGTCATTAATTCATCTTGCTCCTCTACTTTCCTCTAGCATTATTAGTAAGGATAGTTTTGTTTCAAAAAATAGAAACCCATGTCTACTTCAGAAACTATTAGTAATTTAAAAATTTACGGATAGATCTGGCACCAATGGATCTAGGTGCTTAAAGAATGCATCCAGAAATTGACTCATCCTTATTCACAATTCATCTTTGTTCTGGCTTCATTCGTAAGCAAATTCTCTCCAGAGGTAACAAGAATGACTCCAGAATCCCTAAGCTTCCACGCCACCTCTTAGCAAGAATAGTACAAGAAGCTGGGCATGGTGGCGCATGCCTGCGATCCCAGCACAGGCTGAGGCGAGAGGGTCACTGTGAGTCCAAGGCCAGCCTGGGCTACATAGTGAACTGAAGGCCAGCCTGAACTACATAGTGAGACCTGTCTCAAAAAAAAAAAATAGTACAAGGAGAATTCCCCAGGAGTTGTATAAGAGTTCTAGCAAAAGTTTCAGAGACAACAGTTTCTGATACAGACATGGGTCGTGTTCCCTCTTTAACCAATCACTGTGGCTAGTAAAAAGAAAAAATAAGCTCTGGTTTGTCAGATCTTGCGCCCTCCCTTAGCTCGTGGACATGGGAATGAAATCAGTCCCTTCTTCTAAATGCCTGTGTCTACAAAATGTGAGGAGGGGGTTCCTCAAGAGATTAAGGTGAAATTATCAAAATAAGGAGAAATAGATGCTGTGCAAGCCATGAACTACAGAGATCCTATACAGCTGACCCCTTGAGAACAGGAACCTTACCCTCTTACTCACCTATGCACATTTGTCTCCTGACATGCAGCTATGTATCACTTAGTGATAGGTCGTATTCTGAGAGACATATCGCCAATTTTGTCACTGTGCGAATATCATATACTCAAACCTAGTTGATATAGGTCATTGCTTAATGTAACTTCTTGATGTAGTTATGAGATATTAAGGCTGCTGCCGGGATAGTGCAGCATGCAGTTTTATAGTATTTCTTTTTTTAATAAGTAGAATGAATGCACTCTAAAATAATGATAAGGGCCGGTGAGATGGCTCAGCGGCGTAAGCGCCTGCCTTGCAAGCGCGAGGGCCCGAGTTCGACTCCCGGATCCCACATACGAAAAAGGGGCCGGTGATATCGCTCAGCGGCACGGGCACCTGTTGGTGCGCGAGGTCCTGAGGTCGACCCCCCGGTACCCACAAAAAAAAATTAATAATAAAAATAAAAATAAAATAGAATAATGATAAAAAGCATAGTATAGTAAATACAAAAACTAGTAACATAATTGTTTATTTTTATCATCAAATATTAGGTATTGTCTGTCATTATATGTTCAACACTTTCCTATGACTGGCAGCACAAGAAGTTTATTTCCACTAGCGTCACTACAAACACATAACTAATGTATTGCTCTATGACATTACAATGGCTACAATATCACTAAGTGATAGGAATTTTCAGCCCCATTATAATCTTACAGAACCACTGTTACATATACAGTTTATTGTTGAATTAAATGTTGTTGTTTGGTATATGACAATAGTATCGAGCATGTAGAAAGAAGCTTGTGTTTAATAAATTAAGCAGCTGTACAAATTAATGCAGTTAGGGTTATCATTAAAATCACCCACTATCCCCTTGTTGCCTAATGTACAATATCCTCTGATGTCAGACATTGTTTGCCTCTCTAACAACCAATGCTTACAGTCTACTGGATATGGCATATATTACCATATAGAATATAGAACTCTGGGACAGATCCAAAGCTGCAATTTTTTTTCGTAGAGATACGGTTCTCAGCTCCAAACATGACCATTGGTGAAAGCACTGTCAGCCTTTTAATTAGGTATCCCGGGAGATCAGGCCTAGGATGTTGGGAGTAAGACAAAGCCAACAGGAGGGGAAGTGAAAATGTCACCCTCATTAGTGCCACCATTCACAAGAGGAAGGCCCCACCCAGGGCCCTGGTGAGTGTCAGAGGGCAAGTTCTTGCCAAGAGCCTGAAACGAGTGTCATTGAGAACAGCTGCAAAGCCTTGGAATGGAGCTGAGGATGTGTTGCACTGAGAAATAAGGCAGAACTTGGAGAAAGGGAATCTCCAGGGCAGGCTCTTGCTCTGCCTCCTTCCACAGCCCCCTGGAGGATCCTACGGACTTTCTTTCAAGGTGATCCTGAAATGTGCATGTCGTGGTTATTGCTTATTTATTTCCCATTTATATTAATGTACCCTTATTACGTGAAACTTCTAACTATTAGAGACAGGGCCCTCTGACCAAGCAAAAGGGCAGATGAAGGTGCTTTCTGAAATGTAGCTCCCTTTTGTCCTTCAAAGCCCTGCCAGCTCTCTCGACTCTTCTCTCTCTGTATACACACATGCCACACACCCCACAGTGGGAAAGAAACTAGATGAATGTTCTCCCCATGGATCCTCCTACTGCCCCCCCAAACCAAAGGACCTCACTGTCCAGAAGGATCCCAGGATGTCCAAGCCAAGGAAGATGTGAGTTATAACAGGAAAAGCACCAGACTCAGTTGATGTCCTGAGTTCAAGTCAGGCTATGGAAATTTAGGCATGTTGGCCCATTTTGCCCTTCAATGTCTTCATTTGTTAAAAAGAAAAACAGAGAATTCTGTGATCTCTAAAGTCTCTGCCCTGGTATTAATACAGATTTCAATAAAAAATGAAATCCCCTATCAACATGGCCAGACCTCTTGGGTGTTAAATTTCCCAGGATGGAATTCTGACTCAGTGAAGCATAAGGGATGTTTTGGTCATAAGAATTAAACAGTTTTGAGGGCCAACCTTGGGCATATCAGGAATGAAAGCAGATCTAGAAAAGTGCCCACAGAACATACCTGTCCCATAGCAGGAGCATCTGGCCAGGACCCACTGCTGCAAAGCTCTGGAACTCCAACCTTCCCAGAAACCTTGTCTCTCTGCCTAAGAGGGGCCACCTACTTGGTCCAGATTGCGTCATCGAATGGTTGAAACACCGAAGATGCTTTCAATACTATATTTAACAAGGCAGAAACAGTGCCTCAAAGGAAATCAGAGGACCCTTCAGAAAGGAAACAGATGCCACGCCTCCAAAAATCATTAGTGAAAGGGAGATGACAATTAATTGCTGTCATTAGAGCTTTTCCCACAAGTGCAGAATCCCAACAAGCCAGCACCTCATGTGCACCCACCAACAGTGCCAAGGTCACAGAAGCTCAGTCCTCAAACAGTAGTTTAAACTCAACTGGTTCCTCACCATCCTTTGCAATTTTTTATGAAGACCAGGAGCTCCTTGGTATTAATCATCACCAAGAAATTTAAGAAGAGATCTAGTGCATGTCTAATGAGCTTACCCAAGCAGACGTCACAGGTAAAACTGTGATGGGAAGTAGCCTACCAAATTGCATTCTTGAATAACACGTTAAATTGGTGATCTCTGTTTACTAAACAAAGCCCTTCTGGAATTTGCAGCAGGGATACTAAGTATAAGATCAGAGGCTCAAATCTGAGTTGTCAGTGGTATTCTTCTGTTTCTTAGCACCCACACTGTATAGCAGTTCCATCTTGGCATCCTTGCAAGCTGCTCTGCTTCCTCTGCCCTGCCTCTAGTTCCCAACCTTTCACCAACACACCTTCCACAGTGATTGTCAGCCTGTATTTGAATGCAGCATCAGTCTTGGAGAATGAGCCAGGGACTGGATCTCTGATGAAAACAGCCTTTTCCCACCTCCCTCTCTCCACCTCCCTGGTTTCTGAAGCTGCCCATAGCCCCTGCAGGTTAAGCAAAGAGGAGATTAGAAATCATCTAAATCACAACAATTCCCTGGCAGCTTTTGTGTGATTGCAGGCTCTGTGAACTAAACTGTCCAGCTGGGTAATTGAAGGAAACATATTTATTGAAATCCCCATGCTTACAGTTATACTTAGCCCTTGGATATCAGCAAAAGCTGACCTGAAAGAGAATAAAAAGCCCCTTGCAGCATTCCAAGTAATCATTCCATACAAGCCCTTTGGGGTTTAACTATCAGGTGGCAAAGGGAGAGCTTTGATTTTCCATGCTCCCAGAGCCTCTTGGCTATGGCAAACTGCCAGCTGGACAGCCAGGACTCAGGTAGGATATAAGAATGGGACCCACCAGCTCTGACATTTCCCCCTCATAAAAGGCTTGACACTCAAAAGGTGTCAAGAACATGGCCTTGCTTTTCAAATTTCATTTTATGTTCAGAAAGAGGAGGGCTTTGATCAGCTGATGATTTTATTCTGAGTGACAGCTATAGTTAGTAACAGATGGGTTTATAGATGGAGGCACCTAACATAGAAGAGCTGACTGGGGCAAGGTCACTCTGGGCCCTACACAGCCTCAACTTCTGAAAATAAATCAGGCTAAGGCAAATTACAGTGTGTATTACATACAAATATATATTTTCCTTTGATATAAAGGAGGACTAACACTGATGACTGATGTTGCTCCCCGCCCCCTCCAGCTATAGAATCACAGGTTCTTAGAATTCAAAGAAACAAGATCATCAGAACCTATATTCTGCCAAAAGTCAAAATCGTTTTTCTAAGCTCCTGTGATCTAAGCCAGAGTTTTAATTCATAAGTATGTGCACAGTGGTGGGGGGGAAGCTGGGGTAGAAGTTTATGGGGTCACATTGGGCTCATTGTGAAAGAATGTAATATGATATTTGGCAAGGGCTCTGGCAAGAATGATAGCAGCAGTTTTGCAAAGTATTTGCTGTCTCCAACTTCAGCTGTCAGCAGTGTTGCTGGTAGTGAGATCTCTTTCTGCTAAGTAGGCCTGGCCCTTGTAGCCGCTGGGATGACAAGTGACAGGCAAACACCAAGCTGAAAGGAGAACTGGAAGCTTTGTAGGTCCCTTGGCCAGCAACTTACAAGTCATGGGACACTTCAAATGCAACTGCCAGAAACACATTTTTGACATTTATGTTGGATCTGCGCCACAAATTCTAAGCTATTTTCCTTGGAATTCCCATGCAAAAAATCTCACTGCAGGTTTTTATAAGCACCCTAAAGTATATGAAAGTACTCCTCTGTAAGCAGCAGAAATGTTCTAAATGAACCCAGGATCTTGATGCTGAGGCTACTTCCTGGACCCATGCATGATCCCCGTTAACAAAGAACAAAAGAAGGACAAATGTCAAAATGACACAGATCCTACTTAGTGGGGGATTGTGGAAGTAAATACTGAGTCACCAGAAGGAATGCAGGCTAGAATCACAAGAAACCCCATCTATAATAGGAAATGCAGGTTTGCTTGGAGCAGAAACAAGCCCTGAACCAAAGGAAAAAGAAATGAGAAATACCAGCCAGACGAGGCTGAATGTCAGACCCCAACTCCTTTGTGGAAACTTGGGCTGGCTCACCCCAACTCAGACTGAGGAGTCCCCAGCTTGTGACTGCAGGGTTAAGGACCCTTACAGATTGCTATCAGAAAGGACACTAACATTTGTTCATTAGCTCTCTGAATTGAGAATTAAGTCCATGATCACATTTCCTGACGCAGTTTGTGAAGTACAATGGATTGCATAAATCCTATTTAAGGTAATTAGTAGAGCAAACTGTTTTTAAGGACTTCAGCACACTCATCATTGGAATAAAGATGGATATAAGCAATCGCCAATTGGTTTCAGAGAGTTTCCAAAGTGGTCCTCCAGGGCTTCTCTGCAGGAACACTTTGTCATCAATTAGTGGTGGTGTGCGTATCTAAAATTCCATATAAGAAGTACAAGGTATTTTTTTTAAAAGCAACTCATATTAGCTTACCCTCCCCCAAAAAAGAGAGTTAATTCTGCTTTTAAAAAATTCAGTCTACGACGTAAAACTACGTTTATTAAATGAATTATAGATGATTAAAATTTTTCTGTAATATTCCTGTAGACAGTAACTACTGAACCTAAAACTTGACTCTTTCCAAAAAATAGGCTTAAGGACAATTTCTTAAGAAGATGTCAGTTATATAAAGTGACCCATATCTATAGGGCAGACTTATGCCAGCAAGTTTGGAACATTTTATATGCCCTCTTGTGGGAGCAGCCCCAATGTGAAGACAGAGTCCATGGCTTAGCTTTGGCTGTGGTTGTCCCTGGTTCATATGGGGGTGATAACCATCCTGCTTGCTGTTAATTGAAGTGTTTGCCTATGTAGGGCTCTTCATGCATTTATATGTCTAACAAGATTGTATTAAGCACCTACCATGCATACAATATATCCATGCAGTATATATGAATACAGACATGAGGCCCATGGAGCATCCAAGAAATGAACTGTTTTTAGGGAGTAATAGTGGGACTTTCTTAACGTTTCTCACTATTGTCAACTTCTACTCCCTTACCCACTTCAATTCCCTTTTAAGAGGTCCCCTCTATACTTCTAGATTCACCATCTGAGGCTGTAACAAAGACGTTCACTCTCTCCTGGTCAGGCCTTGAGCTAGACCACTTGGGTGCTCCCTTCCTGAATTTAAGTGAAAGTGTTGGCAATTCCAGGGCTCCTGTGTACCACTGGGTTAACCAGGGTATCCCAACACAACATGGTACCTGTGCTTCTGATCCCTAATCAGTAGTATTACAATGCTGACTCTCCAGCTTGGCAACCTTCTGTGACTCTAATAATCTTACAATATATTTACTCTTGCCAAATTAGCTAGAGTTATTTTCTGCTGTTTATAGCCAAATTAGCACACAGTACTAGACCTTCAGCCTCTACACTAGGCTTCAAAACCTGTGTCTAGCAAAGAAGTGAAGCTTTGTTCCCTCCAATATCAGTGCATTGTCTAGCTGCTTACAAGTCATTTTATGTGGGCCTTCTTCTTCTATAGTCTTAGAGCGAATAGTATCTCCCTTCATTGAAATTTATCCTTCCATTCAGAAGGGTGATGAATGCATTTAGGTTTGTTTGGAACTTACCTGTTTAGCATTGAAAGTTCCCATGTCCTAGCAACTCCCATGGCCTCAGTAAACTGAACTGGTAGGTACTATGATTTCGATGGGGCCACTCCTCCAAGGGTTCACATGCTGGAAACTTGGTCCCCAATGTGGCAGTATTAAGAGGTAGTGGAACTTTTAAGAGATGGGCCCTCATGGGAGGTGTTTAGGTCATTGGGGGCATCACTATTTTTTTTTTTTGTAGGTACCAGGGGGTCGACCTCAGGACCTCGTGCGCCAACAGGCACCCATGCCGCTGAGCGATATCACTGGCCCCTTTTTCATATGTGGGATCCGGGAGTTGAACTCGGGCCCTCGTGCTTGCAAGGCAGGCGCTTATGCCGCTGAGCCAGCTCACCGGCCCTGGGGGCATCACTCTTGGGAAGGATTTGCTGGTCTCTCAGAGTAGGTTAAAACCCCCAAGAATGAGTTATGAGATCAAGCCCAACCAGTGCATCTCTCTCTGGCTTCCTGTGAACTCCTCTGCAAAGGCCCAACAGATGCCACCTGATTGTGGACTTTAAGTCTCCAAAACTGTGAGTTTTATAAATAAACCTATGTTCTTTATAAAGTACTCAGCCTCAGATACATTATTATAGCAAAATAGATAAACAGAATTTCTCACCCTAACTTAGATTTTTGATCCCATGTCTTTCTGCATGATAGTAAAAGTTTTTGACACCTTAACCAGTCATTTAGTCTCTTCTGATCATCTATCCCCAGTCCCTGCCTTCTCACACCTTCAGAGAGCCTGTGGAGTCACATATAGAACCCCATATTTCCTCTCTTAAACCTTCAACTTCTTCCCAAACATCTCCAAGACCTTCTGATTGAAATGGTTTTTGAGACTTCAGATTAGCATAGTCCATGCCATTCATTCTCTTCTCACAAGCATCAGTTCCCTGTATAGGCAACCCACTGCCACTTTGAGGCGATGTGTCTGAATGACAATGTGACAATATAATGTCCAGTTCACCCTAAAGAGACACTTTCTGCATGTGCAAAGCAAAAAAGCACCAGGATATTCACCGAAATATCATTTACAATGGCATAAAACAGAAACTACCAGGCTGGGGATTTAGCTCAGTGGTGCAGTGCCTGCATGGCATGCATAAGGTCCTGAGTTTGATTCCCAGTACCAAAAAAAAAGAAAAAGAAACTACCTACTAGTATATTAAAAGAGAATAATGTACAAATGAACTATGGTAGATGCCTACAGAATAATCCTATGTAGCTATGAAAAATAGTAATTGTTACCTCATCTATAGCATATTATGTTGGGGCACTAATCTAAGCTTTTAAGTGTATAGAAAAGGTCTTTAAAAATACATGTCTGGGGGCCGGTGAGATGGCTCAGCAGCGTAAACGCCTGCCTGGCAAGCGCGAGGGCCTGAGTTCGACTCCCGAAACCCACATACGAAAAAAGGGCTGGTGATATCATTCAGCGGCACGGGCGCCTGCTGGCACGCGAGGTCCTGAGGTCAATCTCTGGTACCCACAAAAAAAAGAAAAAAAAATACATGTCAGGGGTCGGGGATGGAGTTCAGTAGTGGTAGTACACTTACCTAGCATGGGCAAAGCCTTGGGTTCGATCCTCAGCACCCCATGAAAAAATGAAAAATGAAAAATGAAAAATGAAAAAATCATGTCAAAATAACAAGTCTTCACTTCCAAGAAGAGAATTAAATTTATTGAGAAGTAACCAATAATAACTAAGGTTTCCATGTTTTATTAGTATAATATCTACATACAATATTTTAGTAATAAAAATTGATTTAGAAAAACTTGATTTGTTGCCCATATCTGCTAATATTGCCATCTTTCTTTAATCATTCAGACTTAAAGCCACAGCATTAGTTTCTGACATGTCCTTCCCCTTTATTTCTTCCCTATAATCAATGAGTTTTCAAGCACTATCAAGTCCTTCTTGAGACTGATGTTTGGATCAATGTGTTGGAAATTGCTGTTAATAAGTAAATGTTACCTGGAAGGAGTAGCAGATTAAATGTGTAATCACGCAAATCAATAACAAATAACTTGGCTTGAATTAGTTTGTCCCATCTGCCCCTAGAGATTCAGCAGTGGTATGAAGAGAAGCCAATAGGTGGGGGAATGGGGGAAACAATTATTTTAGTTACTTTTCTGGTTACTGAGACAAAATACCCAACATCCAAAGTTAAAGGGTGAAAGGTTTATTTAGTTCACAGTTTGTAGAGGTCTCAATCCATAATCAGCTGGCTCCAAGGCAGGGTGGCACATGGCAGAGGGGCAATCATTCATGGCGGTGGAAGACAGCAAAAGCGACAAGAGCAAAAGAGAGGAAAGAAGCCTCTTTCTGCTGCTTTATCTTATCCAGACTGCTGGGAATAGGATGGTGCCAATCCAACCAGTGGACTGATCCAGCAATCACCCACCCTTAATCCCAGCACTCTTAGTCCTAGCGTTGCACTACAAATCAATCATACATGCTGCATTCAGCCACCTTCGAAGAAAAAAATCCTATGATCACATGAGGCTTTGTGGGGACATCTAAACACAAACTATAACAGCAATGGTTCCCTGGAATCTAATAAGGGCTTCAGAAGGAAGGAGGATTAAGAACAGGGAGTTAAACACAATTTTTGCTAAGCACCTAAAGAGAGAGGAGATTTATGTAGAATACATCTTATAGGAAACTTTCAGGAGATTTTAAAATCTAAGACCAGAAAAAAATAGCATCTGCCTCCAAAGGCAGTTGGAGTTGAAGTTGTCTCAGCTGATCCTATGGAAGGTGTATAACTTCAAGCAAAGAGATCTGGCACA
The DNA here is from genome assembly GCA_028451465.1 of Erethizon dorsatum. NCBI lineage: Eukaryota > Metazoa > Chordata > Mammalia > Rodentia > Erethizontidae > Erethizon > Erethizon dorsatum. Next base: position 28,580,805 of record CM051826.1, read on the forward strand.
AATCAGGGTTCAATAGATACTTGCTGAATTAATGAAACATATAGTTAAGAAAACTGAAGCATAAGGGTGTAATTATTGGTCTCCATTCATGGAGCTAGAGAAGGCAGGGCTGGGAATGACCCCTAGGACTAAATTGCTTCAGGGGCTGCCAGCATGTCTCCTACATACGAACCCTTGGCAGGCACAAGGCACACCCACACAATATTTTCCACTCCACTCTCTCAAGATTAATTTATAACGAGTGTTCTCCACATTTCCCAGCAGCCAAACCTGAGAGCCTCCTCTGCCTCACCCTGCTCCTAGCAGGTGGGTAGGGCTGCCTGCCTCTGCTCCCTGCATCCTCGGAGCCTATTATGTTTCAAGAATCCATACACTCCTTCTGAATGCATCCAGGTTCCCCAAGAGCCCCAGGGAAACAGGAAATTAGAAGGCGTATTTATTCAATGAAATATAGTCATCCCTCCCATCTTACTTTGGGCTCTGGTCTCCAGGCAGTGAACAGAAGTTCCATTTCTTCTGGACCAGAGACTCTGGCTATGGGGCAGGAGTTACAGAGACTCCCAGACTGAACACAGTGTGTTTGACTGTTCTCCTGTTTTTAAAGCCACAATGTCTTTCTTTTTTGTGAGAATCAGAAATTCCCATTCTGCCTTCAGGACACTTCTCTACTAAAAGTCCTCCTCACTTTCTTTCAATGCCAAATGCAATTGGAGAGTCTGAGCAGTGCAGAAGAAAATCTGAGTTGGTGGGGGGCACCTAAGCCCTTTTCCCTTTATGCCACCTGCTTGTGTTTCTCATGAGATGCAAGTGAACAAAAAATTTTTATGGAAGCAGAGCAGAAATGCTGCTGTACTGAATGGTAAAGAACATGGCTAACTGTGTGAAAGGCTCTGTTTAGTTTTTCAAATGAGCTTTTCAATGAAATAAATGAATACATTGACTGATTAATTGGATTTTTAATTCTGATCTTAAGCAGGAAATATAAGCTCTCTTGGCTCTGTCTTATCATCTGTAAACTAATATCTATATTGCAAGATTTCTTTGAGAATTACATGAGTTAATGTAGTGGTATCTTGCACAGAGCTTATAACATACTAGATTCTCAGTAAACAAATGCTCAATAAACAAAGATCATTATGATTACATTATATCCAAAGAAGCAAAGGCAAAAATCATCAAATTTGCAATTAATTTTACTTACATGCAGGTCACCTGTAAGACAGTTTCCCAGCATACACTATGTCTAAAGTGAGACTTCTTATACTGTGAAGCATAGGTAAATATGATGACCTAGTAAAAGCTCTGGCCTTTGGGGAGATCCGCTGCACAACCTTCTGCGGATGTGGTTAAAATTCCAGGCACAGGAGGAAGGGATAAAAAAAATTGTCCATACATTCCCTCTTATTCAGAAAAATGTGAGCTAAAGCAGGAAGCTCAGCTCCTATTGTTGGGAGCAGCAGGGAATATTAGGGGCTGTGTGTGCTGAATATATTTTTTGTGTATCATCTTGTAGAGAGCGGTAAATTTGGCTTCATAACAGTGAGATCGAGCATAGCAAATTTACTTAAATTCTTAGAGTGCATTACTGACTCACACAGCTTTTGTATGTACTTTACCCCTACAAAAGGATTTAATAACATTTCTTCTGCATTCTTTGTCTGGGTTAAAAGCCAGGGAAAAGAATATGTGTGGATTTGATGAATTACAACTTGCATTGGGCGTAAGGCAAAGCTCATTTGGTTGTTGCAAAAGCAGAATATTGGCAATGGTTGTTGGTGAAAAGGCTGGTGTAGCTTAGGCAACATGTAAGCTTGTCTTCTTGCCCTGGGAGGCCTGATGCACCAGCCTGGGCTCCAATGCCCACCTGGACATGTTCCCATGGGACTGGAGAGCAGGCATTCCAACCCCCTTTCGTGTGAGCAGAAAGAATAAAGACAAATGTCTGATTCACAAGTCAGTGATTGTAGGGTAGAGATGAGAGACCAGCCTATTAGTAGAGCATAATGATTCTTTAATTCAATGGGATTTAGAATTGCTTAGGTTGCATAGGGTAGTGTTGAATTCCAAAGCCTTCTCCTAGTGTAATATAACTTATCACGATTGAAGAAGATTGCCAGCTCCCGGCCCATCACCTTTACTTCTGTCTAGATGAAAGCCAGTCCAAGATCATGAGAGCCAGAATACAGGCAGCACTGGAAAACTGGCCCAAAAGAAACTTCAAGTGGTGTGAATATAGCTAAACCCAATCTCTTGAGATTTAGCTGCCAAACATTGCTAAAATCTCCATCCTGGCTCTTCAGGCAGCATTACTGCCATTTTTAGGGGGGCATATTGCACACATAGCCAGAGGCTGAGGGGGTCCCAGCCAAAGAGCCCAGACATCATTGTCCCAGCCCTCCCTGAGTTTGTCCACTTCCATAAAGGATACTTCAGCTTATCCTACAGTTGCAAGACCCAGGGTGAGAGAAAAATCACTTTCAATAGCACTATTAACAACCACTCCAAATTAGCAGAATTTTTGCTTTGTGGAAGATTGGTTATTTAACTCAGTGAAGGTTAATGACTCATGGAGTGTGAGCCTGTCTACATCAGTAGTTCACAGTTCTGACCACCAATTAGAAACTCCTGGGGAGCTTTTAAAAAACGTCCGTGCCTGGTGGTCTACCACTGGAGATTCTTATATAGATGAACCAGAGTGGGGCCAAGGCCTTCCACAGTGTTTGCAAGCTTCCCAGGTATTTCTGTTGTGCAGTGCCTGGCTGGATAAAGTGCAAAGGGAAATGGAGTGCCTTTAGAGAAGACAGATGGGAGCATTGCTCACCACACTTGTAAATACCAGCCCAGCAGTCCCTGAGCTGTAGGGTCATGGAAATTGGTTTATTTTGCGGTTAATAAAAGGTCATTAGACATGTCCTGAAATTTTTACTTGGGTGCTCATCTTCTACCATCTGCCCATAATTGACCACTGCTATTTTAAGAATGGCCTAAATAAGGCTGAGCATGGAAGAAGGAAAGTCATAAAGAAATGTTATAAAGTTCCAGTTGAGGTAATTCATTAAAAAGACCCATGTCAAATCCAGATCACCCCTAGCAACCTCAAAATGCAAATAACCCAGTACTTGCCAAGAACACTTTCAGGAACCACTATTCTTCTCATAGACCAAATGGAGCATTCTTTGCAGTTTTTCTTTCTACTTCCTTGGCCATCCTTTCTCTAACTCTGTTGCTTACTTTTCCCTGCCTAAGTGTTGTGTTCCTCATGTTCCTGGCGGTTCTGTCCTCCGCACACTTCTCCTCCCATTCTACCTGTCTTGTGTACACTGACAACTACATTCATCACCTCCATTCCAGATCTTTCCCTTAGATGCACACCTGACACTCTTGGATAATCCCCTGACATCTCCATTCAATAGTGCAAAGCAGAAATCACCATCTACCACCCATTTTTTTTTTCTTTCCAAGTTCCCAACTTTCATGAAAGGAACACCATCTTCCCAACATGAAGGCAGAAACGAGGGAGTCATCAAGGGCTCCTTTCCCTGACTTACCCTATCTACTTAATTACCCACCAACTCCTCTCAGTTTTACCTGTTAAATGTCTCTTAAATATGACTACTTTTACCAATGCAAATACACTAGTTCAGACTACAATAGTCTCACCTTGAATAAATGCAATATTCTCCTAAAACATTTTTGATTTCTAAACCTGCCTCCCTCCAACCTCTTCCCAATATCAAGATAGAGAAATTTTTCTAAAACTGATCAATTCACTCCTTTACCCCCTTCCTTAAAAACCTCACAGAGGCCCCCACCATTCTCAAGATAAAATTCAAACACCTCCACAAAAGTCTATAAAGTCCTCAATTACCTGCTCTCTGCATATCTCTGCAGTATTATGTCCTCCTGCTCTCTCTTCCCACCATATATCCCAACCACACTGGCTGCCTATATTTTACTGCCTATGGTTAATTCCTTTTAATCCAAGCCTTCCCTGGTTAGATGCAGCTTGTGTGGGCTGCCAAAGTACTTTATAGTTATCACCCTTATCACTGTCTGATCGCCAAAGTACAGATCTGTCTTCCTGAGTACACTGTGACTTCCTTGAAGACAGAAGCTAGAAAGGCACCAATGATCACACCTCTCCCGGTTTCAAAATTGGAATCAACTGAGACAAAAATCAGGTGGGAAACACAATATTACCTTTATCAGTAGCAAGTCATTGCATAATTACCTCTTACCCATACAACAGAAACTACATCCCCATTCAACTTTAGGTCACTACTACCCCTCGCCTCCTCCCACACACACACCAGGGAGGAAGGCAGGCATGGAATTAGCTACATGGAGGAAAGAGGAACACACACAGTCAGGATCCAATTGAGAGGCAAGAAGGGGCTGAGCAGCACAGGCAAAGGTCCTTTCTAGAGTCTTAGCAATTAGGTACCTCAGCTCCTCATCCCCCAGAGAAGAAACAAGTTCCCTTCTACAGCAAGCATTATGTCATTGTGGTCTGGGTAGTGGACCATTTTAGAGGTACATAGAAGATGCCCCCGACAGGTTTGCTGGATGTATAGAAGAAGCAAATTGCTGAGGGGTTTGCACAAAAATGAAAAACCTTAATACTTGCCTTCCTAGAACACAAAGGCAGTCACTCCTCTAGATGGAGAGGAGACAATAGAGTTGCTAATAAGTCATGCAATTAATGCTTCTAGGAATGATATGCCCACTAGTGAGATGCAGAGAGAGAGAGCTTACTCTGCACTGTGCTTGAGTTTAGTAGCCAGGGAAACACGTACCTTCTATTCATTCAGCCGTGGGCACCTCAACTCTGAGGAGCTGTGGCAACGCTCAGACCCAACTCTCAAGGCAGGAAAGAGAAAGCCCACTCCACAGCACCCTCTGGGTCTCTATTCAGCATGACTGTGTGTCACTGGTTCTGCCTCTTTTCTGCTGTTTCAATGCAGGCACAATATTAACTAAACCCTTAATGTAGTCATTTGGGGCTTTAAATTATATGATCATTCTTAAAGAAATGTTTCATGTTTCCCTTAAATGACTTCTCTGGCTCAAAAATGAAACTGCCACAGTACTAAAACTATTTCTCTCCAGATAGGAGGGAAGGCTTTGAATTTTAACAGAAAGAAAATAAATAAATAAATAAATAACTCCTTCATTGTCTGATGGTAAAATAAAAAAAAAAAAAAATTCTACAGAGGCCTTCCTGCCCCCACTTCTCTGTGTTAGCCTGACCCAGTATTCAACATTCTCCAATCTCCACCAAAATGAAACAGACTCCATCATACACCCGACAAAGATTCATATATAGGGTCCACCTCCACCGCCACCTTTCCTGTTTTCTTAACTCCTTCCTCCCCTCCTCCCTTTCCTCTCTTCCCTCCTTTCTCCTTCCCTTCTTTCTTCTGTGCACTCAGTAATATTTTTGAATCCCTACAGTGTGCCAACCACAGGACAGAACCAGTAATTTTACAGAGAATATTCCCTGATTCATGGAGGTTCAGTTTAGAGCCCAGAGATTCAGCTTCTTGGCAAAGTCATCAACACCATACCCCCTATTATGAGAAATGCTGAAGCTCACAGAATTAGCTGAGCAAGCTTCTCACTGGTTCTTCCATGCTCTAGAAATGTCACTGTGAATCTTCTGCCATGTTCTTCACTGGCATGTGACCCATTATGGTGTTAATTGTGAAAAGCACCAACTTTTTTGTATCTACTTCTCTTCACCTCCTGGCAATGGAAGCACCACCTCTCCCAGCTATGCCAGAGTGAGGTGGAAACTTGGAATAAGGAGACAGTGCTGAAATGCTGGGTGGGATCCCAGGTAGACACCCAGAGCTGGAGAGACTGGATGAAGGGTGGTGTAGAAATGAAAAGACTCAGACGTATGACAGCAGAGTTGACAAGACACCTGCCCATGGGCAAAACTCAGGTTACAGTTGTGTTTTGCTGGTTATGCACAGCATTTCTGAAGATTTTTGATGAGTTGTTAATATTTTAAAATCAAGTTTCTCTCAAAATCTGGATTTCTGGCTTCTCTTGAAAAGTTACAAGGTGGATCATGTGAGCAATCAATGATTACAATGGCTTGGATGAAAGTGACCTTCTGCCCCTTGCAGGCTAACACACATGGTCTCAGATTTGCCAGTCTCCAGCTAGCCAAGTGATGGTGAAACTTTTAGAGGTTTCAATGGTAACAAACAGCCCGCTGTGGCATGCATGCCATGGGTTCACCACCACTAATCTAGCCCTTTTGCTCACTTGAGCAGTTTTTTTGGACGCCAGATTGCACTTTAGTTTGTACCACATATTAACTGCAGGAAGAGCCTGATCCCTCTGCTGCAGACTGCTAGTAATAAGTTACTAATAGTGGTCAGAATATCAATATTTGCAAGTAATTTGCTTTCAAAACTAAACCAAAACAATACCAGAGTTAACCTTGGAATTACCCCTCTCTTGGCCACTTGTATTGCAATATGTTTTCTGGAAAGAGAGAAGAAAGTTAAAGTCAGGATGCAGTTTTGGTGTGACATTACAGGTACACTTACGGCAGGAGTACAATTGAGAGCCAGGAGGCCAGAGATCTGATCTCACCCTTTGGAGGAGAGAAGAACATCCAGGAATCCAAGAAACAAAACTCAGGAGCGGGCAGAGTTGGTTGGTTGTTCTCTCATGTGACATACCAGGAAAGAAACAGCCGATCCCACTGTATAGACCCAAGACTGGAGTCCTGAGGGCTGGGTGAGGGGTGTTGCTCTGTCTCAACATAGAGCCAAGTCCACCCTTTCCTGAATCCCACATTAGTCTTCAGAAGGTGTCATTCAGCTTAAATGAAGACAAAAGGGAATCATGTGGGACATGAGAAAGCAAAGTTGCGAGTATCTGCAAGTTGAAGCCTAAGGACAAATAAGTGTAGGGCAAAGGCCCTGTCTGGTAGTTACCGTGGAATCAAGTCCTCACCTTCCTCATCCACTCTGGTCACCTCTGTCTCTCCCACCTGGCTAGAATGCTTTGAAAGACTGCTGTATCTCTCTACAACCATCTGCCTCTCAGGCCTATGAAAATGCCTGTGTCTAATGAGCATCAGATAAATGGAAACCTGCTTCTCCCAGGTTCTTTTCCTGTGACTTTAACTGGCTAGATTTAAAATAACTAGACTGTGTATAAAAATGATCTACTATCCCTCCCCTTGTAGCAAAGTCCTTGAAAGACTACTATAAACTCATTGCCTCCAGTTTCTAGTTTCTTTTTCTCTCTTAATCCAGTTTCAATGAGGATTTGGTCCTCAATCATTCCATCAAATATGATCTTGTCAAGACTATTGCTAGATCCAAAAGGGAGCAGAGAAAGAAGGCAGTAGCTGATGGAGAACTGCTGCCAATAAAAGCTTTTGCTTTTAAGATGGAGCAAGTAAAGGAGTGTGTCTGGAGAGAAGGAAAATTGATACTATAAAAATAGCAGGGAGACCTGGGTGTTGTGGTGCATGTCTGTAATCCTAGCTTCCTGGGAGACTGAGGCAGGAAGATAGAAAGTTCCAGGCAAACTTGGGCAACTTAGCAAGACCTTGTCTCCAAATGAAATATACAAAGAACTGGGGATGCAGTTCTGTGATAGAGCATCCCTAGATTCAATCCTCAGAGCCATCAAAAAGAAAAAAGTTTTTCTATTAAAATACAGTTTTAGAAAAAGCAAGAATTGCTGATGTCATATAATAGGATAGAGGGAAAGGGGTAGAATGAAAGTACAAGGGCAGGATTGCTTTGTTTATGAGAGCATGGATAGTTTATCAAAAAAGCAGGTCAGGGCTGGTGAGATGGCTCAGCGGCTTAAGCGCCTGCCTGGCAAGCGTGAGGGCCCAAGTTCAACTCCCGGAACCCACATATGAAAAAGGGGCCAGTGATATCGCTCAGCGGCACGGGCGCCTGCTGGCGCGCGAGGTCCTGAGGTCGACCCCCCGGTACCCACAAAAAAAAAAAAAAAAAAGCAGGTCAGAAGGCAGAGCATACGGTGCAGATGCTGGTATGTCAATGTATTTGGTGGTGGGACTTTGAGGAAATCCTCTTCAGGCTGTGTCATTTTTCCAGTGATATAAGAAGCAAGGTCATCAGCTGTGAGTGTGAATGGGTAAAGAGGTTTGACAGATTTGGAGATGAGAGGAAAAAGTATAAAGTAGTCATTGAGGACAGGATAGTGAATAAGCTGAGGAAGTACAATATTACTGCTGATTGCATTAAGTTTACAATCACAGAAAGAGAGTCAGCTTAATTTAATTCTTTTTTTCCTTCCAGCCTTCTTTGATTGCATGGGCACAGGCATGGAGCAAAGGGAGTGAAACAAAAGGAGAAGTACAAAGGGATTGGTGACACAAGCAAAGAAATAAAAATAATGATTATCCATGAAATTAATTTTTAAATTTCTATTGGTATATGTTTCTGATACACAATGAATATATTCAGCATGGGATATTGGTACATATACATATCGCATCTTGATCCCTTTTACTTCTTCTTCCCCTCCTCTACCTCCCATCTTCCCCCATTCCCAGATCTCCTTCCCATTTCCACAAAGTCTATCTACCTGTTTCCTGTCTCAAGTATGAAATTTAAACTAATTGAGGGAGTTAGAAACAACATGGAGAAGGTACGGGTAGGGAAAAGATTGATCCATGGATTAAGTGTCCCTTTGATATTGCAACATTGTTCAGGTTGCACGCTGGATGTAGAGAGTTGGAAGACAGGAGATGGTAGTCAGAAAGAGTTTCATAAAATACACTGTGGAAATGTGTGAGTAATTATTGGTAATGATGAGGCCTGGGACAAAGTGATGGGAGTGAATGGTCAAAGCAGGATGGAATATAAGCTCAAAAGAGTACAGGAATTCAGGAACATAGAAAATTTTCCAAAGGTACTTGAAAACCAAGATGTAAGATGGGAATGGTGTTGGAGAGAGTGAGGTAGATGCTATTCAGGTTACAAAACTCTCTAGAAACGAGAGCTGAAACCTGAAGGCGTGGTCAAAGGAAAGAGCCCTGAAATGTAAAGGTTGACATAGCTTGATAGCAGGAGAGTAAACAGGTAGGGGCTTAATGCAGGTTGGGGAAGGACAGTTCTGAAAGCAAATGTGAGGAGCCAGGAGGCTCAAAAGTGTGAAAAAGGGGTGCCATAGAGAGAAAAACCATCACTGAGAGAGCTGCAAAGAAACCTGTGCTGAGCAAGCACCCGACTCCCATTAGAGCAAGAAAAAGGAAGACATCCAGAGAAAAGGGTGAGGGTCTAGAAGATTTTACTAATAATGAACCAGGAATTCCAGAGGTCACACCAGATGGTATTCATGAACTGGGGACAAGTGTGAGAGACAAGGGGAAGGGCAAGTACAAAGGATCAAGATCCTTAGTAATTAAAGTGGTGGAGATAGAGTGACCGGGGTATCTGGAGCTCTGTAAGCCATTGACACGAATTGACTGTTGCTAAGGAAAAGGGCAGCTGTGCCTCAGTTTCCTAATATGAAAAATGAAGCACAATTATAACTACCTAATAAATAAGAAGTAAACTATTCCTCATGTAAAATTAACTACAAAAAGAATGAATACAAAAATATGACACATTATAAAAAGTCCAATAATTCTCTTTCTCTCAACCACAGCTCCATAACAAAAATGTACTATTAATTGACAGAACAGTTATGCTGGGTAAGAAAAATGTACGGGAGAATGGGTCATATGCTAAATGTACGCTTGTCCTGGGGATGCATTTGGAAGGTCTAACAGCAGGAACTATATCAATAGCTGCTGTTCTCCAAATGGAAGCTAATCAAAGTGCCCAGGAGAAATTAATCAGTCTCAGTAGGACTGGTATAGGAATCTACACTTTTTAAGTGACATAGATTCTGACTGGTGGCTTACTAAATCTTGTTGATTGATTGGGAAGGCAGTGAGGGGCTGGAGCTTGGCTGATGGTTCTGTATTGATTGTGGCTTTTAGCCAAGTTATTAAGTGGTTGGAGATAGGGGGTTACATGGTAAGAATCCTACATTCCCTCTCCACCCTCCCCTTCCCCAACATTTCAGTTTAAATCACAGCATTTCCTAAAAAGATATTGGCTCCTGTGGACAAAGGGCTGAATGCATTAAGCAAGACAAGCTTTATTGCACGCATCAAATTTGTATGCGCTGTGTGGGGCGCCTGGGCCATCTGTACGTGGAGCAGTTTGGCCCTCACTTAGAAACCTGAGAGAAGAATAGAGCCTGTGCGGCTTGGGCATTTAGAGAAAGAGCAAAGAAGTCACCTTCGGATAGATCCAGTAGAACTTTGGCCTTCTGGAGTGGGGAAAGAAGAATGTACAAAATACTTCACTTAGCTTCAGAAATTCTTTCTGGGTCAAAAGGAAATAAATTAATCTGTGGGTTTGCCCCTGAGCACACGTGGTGTCTGTCTGCCTTAGCATTAGTAAAATAAGTAGAACTATTGAGAAAGAAATAAGGGAAGGGACCACTATTATTGGGTGTGAGTTAAGGGCTAGGACTGGTTTGGGCATTTGGTCTCTGCATTAGTAGGGTCCTGATCTTGTCTCATTAGATCATTCTGGTTTATTTTACCGAAGGAAGACATATCGAGATCCTCTCCCGTAAGTACAGCAGGTCTGAAATCTAGATTAGTAGAATTATAAATGCATCTTCCCTGTGGGTCTCTAGTAAGAACTGTGCTGTAGTATAAATATGTGTGTAAGTATGTGGGGAAGTGGAACACAAAAAGAGTGTCCATAAAACCTGTCCCATGTGGGAGAGGGAACAAAGAACACAGGCACAAGAAGGACCCTTCTCCAAGCTCCCACCTCTTTGCCCCAGCTGAAAGATTCCTGACCTTCGTATGTAGAATGATTACTTGTAGGTTAAGTCCCAACTTCACCCCAATTATGATGAGTCTAACTCTTGGGGACTCTTTTGCAGGCCTAGAGGTTCAGGTGAAAGGGAGGTGATATTTGCCCTTCAGACTCAACTAGAGTTGGGATGGAACTGAAGGTGGGATTTACTAACAGAGTCTTAGGTATTTTCCATTGAGATACTCTTTTGGCCTCTTTCGCCAGGGAAGGATCCCCGGTTGTTTAACTTCTCAGAAGGCTTTTGGAGATCGGGTAGTTGGGAACAAAAACCCAACTAAGAAAAGGTTATCAACCTTTCCAAAGAGTTGAAGGGGAGATAGTGGGCTGCAAATGCTATTGGTTCAGACAGTGTTGAGCAGTGGGTACCATTGGAGGAAGGCCCACTCAGATTTCCGTCCTGACAGGTGGTCTAATTGCAGAGGCAGCCTCTCTATTCTTGGAAGAGAATAGGGATTCAGTGACCAAAAATCTTCAGGATGACCACCTGCTGACAAAAGAGAGATTTTCAGCCACCAAAGAAGGGATGCTAGTATGAGTGGCATGGTAGAGCTATGTCCTACCAGGAAGGCTGGGGCCAAATCTCTGAACAACCTGAGTCTCTGTGTGCCAGGTGCCCCCTGAGCCACTGCAACATGAAGTTTCCTAGTCTCAGCACCTCGTCGTCCAGACACCCGGGGGCAAAGTTGTGGCTTAGAGTTTCAGAACTCAGCACATACCTGCTGGCCTAGCCCAAGCAGAGAAGAAACCCATTAAAGCATAGGAAAGGAGGGGAGAGAAAGAAGAAAGAACTATGTCCTTCACTTCTGTGCCCTTCACATTTCACACCCAATTGGTTTAATCAGTGTTGCACCAAATGGGTCTGATTCATCCCCAGCTCTGCCCTGCCCCTCTGTGTGGACTTAGGCAGGACTTTACATATCTTAGACTCAGTTTTCTCATATACAAAATGAAGTTGATGTTTTTGTGTTGTAAAATACACTTAATAGGAAATTTACCATTTTAACCATTTTAAAGTACACAGTGTAATGGCATTTAGTACATTCACAACATTGTACAATTATCGCCACTATTTCCAGAACAGTTTATGGAAACCCTGTACCCATTAAGTAGTTACTCCTCATTCCACTCTCCCCCGGGTCTCTGGAAGTCACTAATCTGCTTTTTGTCTCAATGGGTTGGTCGGTTCCAAATCTTTCAGATGGATGGAACTATACAGCATGTAGTCATTTCTTTTAACTTCTTTTACTTTCAAATTTCATACATGTAGATTATATCTGCTTCCATTCCTTTTTATGACTGAATGATATTCCACTGACATATCATATTTTGTTTTTCTACTCAGCAGTTGATGGACATTTGAGCTTCTACATTTTGACTATGGTAAATAGTATTCCTAAAAACATCATTGTTTGAATATTTGTTTTCAATTATTTGGGGCATATACCCAGAAGAATTGGTAAGTAAATGTAACCGGGTTTAACCAGGGTCATATATTTAATAATATCTCACTGCATATTTTGGTGACCCAATGATGTAATGCACATAACTTCACTTTGAATACTACACCCAACTATGAGACAAACTATTCTGTACAATATCTGCTTGTAATATTGCTTCTCAAAGATGCTTGGATATTAACACTCGAAGCTAACAGCAGAGCCACATTTCTCAGAGATAGTCTTGTATTAAAAAACATGGGTCATCCAAATTGTCAGGATGGACATTTTTGCATGAAATGCAATAAAAATTTTCATTTTCAATTTCTTTATGAAAAATGAGGGCCCTTGTGCAAAGTTAAGTTCTTCATCATCACCAGAAATTGATGAGGAAATGTTGGGATTTGAATTCATATCTATCAGCCCCACAGAACACTATTTTCTTGTCTTGTCCTGAAGGAGTTTATAATCATGATGTGCATACAAGTGGAATGAGTTTTGTCGCTGCTGAAATTTTTTGTTTGCTTGCTTGTTTGTTTTTGCGGTGCTGGGGATTAAATCCAAGGCCCCACACATGCTAGACAAATGCTGTGCCACTGAGCTACATCACAGCTTCTTACAAAGAATTTTTGGACAAGAAAAGAATTTTCCATTTGGATAGTTCATTTTAGATTACAAGGCACTTTCACATAATTTGTATAAACACAAGTGTCTTCTCAAATCAGCATTATTTCAAGATTTTGTTATTTTTTTCACAAAAGTGCTTGATAAATGATTGTTTAATTCATTCAAAAAGTATTTCCCAGAGGCCCCAGTGTTCCAGGCATTGTGCCACGTGTGGATATAGAGACAAAGAAAATATCTCTACCTGTAAGTATATCACAGACCAGTGGAGAAAACCAGGAAATGTGAAAAAAATCTGATGGGTGACTGTGCCAGTTTATTATAGAGTCCCACTGGCAAACGGCCAATTGCTGCTGGAGGTCAGTCTCCAAGAATGAGAATGAATGAATGAATGAGTCAATCAATCAATCAATAAATCAAAAATGTTTTACCTTTAAAATAATGCTCCATCTGTTTAACAAGGACGACCAAAATAGGTCTCTTCATTGCCCGAATACTGTGAATGCTTTAATTCACTGCATATTGAACACCTACTATGTGCCAGGCATTACATTGGCCTCTCCATATCAGGAGACATGGCAGAAATCAGGAAACCTCTCCTCAAAGGGGCAGGATAAGGCTGAATTGTAGCTCATGCCCATAAATCCAACCACTCCAAGAGGCTGAGGCAAGAGCATTGCAAGTCTGAGCAGTTTGGGCAACTTAGTGAGACCCTGATTCAAAAATAATAACAATAAATTCTGGGAATGTAGCTCAGTGCAAAGGCCATGGGTTCAATCCCCAGTACCCTAAAACAAGGGGAGCAGGATAGTACTTTTGCCTTTGTTTGCCATCTGGTTCGTACAGCAGCTACTCCACCCTGAAAAAGCAGTTTAGGAAAATGTGCGATCAAATGAGCGTGACTGTGTCCTACAAGAACTTTGTTTACAAAAACATTTGACTACTTAGGTCATACTTTCCCAAACTTTAAAATTAGATAAAGTTCTCAATCTAATGAACTTGACAATCTCCATTGTTTCATTTTGTAAAGGAAATCCAAGTTTATATTTCTCAAGATTAGACATTTTAGGAAAGCTTCACTCTAACTTTTTATAATCCATGCAGATAGTAGATAGCATCTGCCTTTAAAAGCCTTCAGAGTAAAGTTTTTCCAGCCATGCCCCATAGCATAGAAACTTGGAGCCTCAATTATTCATTCATTTACTGAAATCAGCCCAAATTTACTTTTTGAGGACTACATTGATCTGGAGAAAGAGGAAGACACCAGATAACGTCATTATAAACAATGGTGGGGTGCAATGTGTGGCAGTGGGTTGGACTTATATTCGGATGTATTTTGTCTTAACCTATTCTGTTTCTATAAAACAATTTAATAATTTCCAATTGTTCTGTCTTTAGCAAAATAAGATACTTGTACAATAAGTACTTGGCAGGGAATATACTGTGAAAGTCACTGTGACTCAACAGCTTACAAAAACCAGTTACAATTTATTGTCCAAAAAAATGTCAGACAGACGCTCCCCATGAAACCATTTTAAGGTTGCTATTCAACAAATATTTCATGTTCACAGATGGATGCTTAAAAAGTTGAACTCACGGGCCGGTGAGATGGCTCAGTGGCGTAAGCGCTTGCCTGGCAAGCGCAAGGGCCAGAGTTCGACTCCCGGATCCCACATACGAAAAAAGGGCCAGTGATATCTCTCAGCGGCACGGGTGCCTGCTGGCGCGCGAGGTCCTGAGGTCGACCCCGGTTCCCACAAAAAAAAAAAAAAGTTGAACTCATAACTATAGGGAATAAAATAGTGGTTACTGGAGGCTGGTAAGGGGCGGGGCAAAAGGAAGAAGGAGAAAAGATGGTAAATGGATACAGGGGTACAGTTGGATAGGAGGAATAATTTCAAACATTCTGCAGCAGAATAACTATGGTTGATCACAATTAAGTGCATATTTCAAAATAGCTGTTAGAGAGTATCGTGAATGCCCCTAACACAAAGAAATTATAAATGATTAAGGCGATGGCTATGCCAATTACCCTAATCACTGCACAGCATATACACGTATGGAAATGTTACAGTATACTCCTACCTATGTACAATTATTATGTACAAATAAAATTTTAAAAAAGTTTTTTTGAAGATTGTCATTCAAATTCTCACAAAGATTGAGAAAAGTTGGAAACCAACAATCTTCAAAACTGAGGCTGATCAATAAACAATTGCAGATGGAACTGGATAGAGAAAAGCCTACCTATGCCTCAATTCATATTATTCCTGTCTTCATCTTATAAAAATGCTTTGGAGTGGGGCATGGTGGCACCTGCCTATAACCTCAGTACTCAGGATGCTGAGGCAGGATGATTGCTGCAAGTTTGAGGCCAGCCTAGGCTACATGGTAAACCCAAGGCCAACCTGAACTACACAGGAAGACCCTGTCTCAAAAAAAAAAGGCTTTGGAAAAGTTAAGACTCTGTTTCAACTTTTCTACATATACCTCCATCATCGGTTGTAACTCAGAGACTCGAGGCTTCCACCAGCTAGTTTTTTCTTATCCTTCAGATTAGCTCAAATGTCACTTCTTCAAAGAGGATTTTCTCAAACAATCAAGAGTACCTATTCTCCAGTATAAGAGCCTATTTCCTACTAAACATTTAATTCAGAAAATCAGTGTCTTGTGTAATTGTTCACTTGTTGATGCTCTGGGTCCCCCTATTAGAAAGTATGCCTCATGAGAACATGACATGTTCCTGGTCCATTGCTGTTTTCACAGCTGTTGACCCAGTTCCCAGGATATGGGAAACACTCTGGAAAGATATTTTGCGTGCATGAATTAGGAATCTACTAAGGAAAAATAAATTTAGATTCTTGTCTCACACTACTCACAAAAATAAGTTCCAGTTAGATTATGAGCTAAATCAAAGAGAATATGCTCAAAAAAAAATTTTTTTGTAACTTTGAATAAAGAAAGACCCTCTTTGGATCAGATAAAAAAAAATCTTGAGCATAACAAACAGAATTAATTTCATTATAAAATTTTAAAAATGGGTTTTTCTACACAGAAAAAATACCAAACATCAGACAGGAAAAGATTTGCAACCCACTACATTCAGCATTAATATACAAATACATAGAGTTCCCACAAATCAATAAGAAAAAGGCAAAACAAAAAGTTTTAAGAAAATAGAAGAGAGAGATTCATGATGTAAAATATAAGTAATGGCCAAAAACCATAAAAATACGCTCATTCTCACTATTAATAAGTAAAATGTAAATTAAAACAATGATGCAAAATCACCAATAAAAGTTAGAAAGATAATATCCTTCCAAATGTTGGTCCCCATTGGGAGGAGCAGGGAGGAAGGGGTTGGGTAGAGAATATAAAACAAAAAAAGAAAGAGAGAGAAAAAAATTAAGATGTGTTATGTACATGTACCAACTCCCCATGATAATTGTAATCATTCTGTACTACGAACATGTACTAACAAAATATAAATACATTTTAGTAAAAAAAGAATCCAAAAAGAATCCAAAAAAGGGTAATATCCTATAAAAACAAAGCATAAGTAATGTTTTGATTCTAGAAAATGGATGGAAATGGACACTGTACTTTGATAAGCTCATTGGAGGGAAAAATGATATGTAGTCTTAAGTGGACGTACCTTTAAATACAGAAATTCTTTTAAGAACTCCAGAGTACTACTCTGCCATAAACACACATAAACTTGAGTAATTTGTAGGAAAATGGATGCATCTTGAGACCATAATGTTAAGTGAAATAAATCAGACCCACAAGCTTCAATACCACATGGTTTCTCTTATATGAGAAACCCAAAATATAAATAAAGAGCAAAATTAAAAAAAAAAAAATAGGAAGTAGGGAGATAAATGTTTCTGAAATAGGAAGGGGATCAAAAGGTGGAGGGAGGGAAGAGGGGAGAAGGAGGGGATAAAAAAGAAATTAAGCCATGCTATGTACATGTACCAACTCCACAGGTGTGTAAACATTATGTACTGCAAACATGTACTAATAAAAGAAGTAAAGAAGTCTCATGAAATAGATACATATGAATACCAAAATGTACATTAAAGAATCTTTGAAATAATGAACATTTGAAAATTAACTAAGTTTTATACATAGATATTATTAATTATATAATTAATCTAATTAATTAATTATATGGGTAGCAATTGAGAAAAATGAGTCAAAACAATGTTTACTTCCATGAACAACAATCAATGTTTATTGAGAATTGAAAAAAGGAAGTCATAGGGCAACAAACACTGCATGAACCCATTTATTTCTTAAGAGATTTGAGAATGTTTGCATAAAAATGTACCTGCTTATGTATATTATAAATATTAAATGTGCGAGATCTTCATGCAAATTACAAAAGTGTCTCTCAAAATTGTCAACTTTAGCTGTCATAAAATTATGATATTCTCTTTTTGTTAGAATAAGATATTTTCCTGCCTTCTACTAAACAATTATTGTGATAACTACAGAAATCCACAGTATCTAGATGTGTGGCAGCCACACTGCAAAGCCATGTATTTAAATCCTTACACAGAGATCACAGAGATCTGCAAGGAGCTCATTAGTCTGCTTGCATTCCGTATCTCAGGAAGAAAGTGGGAAGCAAGCTGAAGGTAAGAGGAGGTATTTACATGTTACTTTCTAGTCTATTTAATGTTTCTTTTATGATGGAATTATTCAGGTATTATTTGGGGAAAATAAAAGACAGTAACAAAAAGAACCAGTAAAAGTGAGTAACAAAGACTCTACTAAATAAATATTTTAAATATGACTGGCTTTCTTGTAAACCAGAAATAAACATTCAAAAAATGGAATGAGGGGGCCGGTGAGATGGCTCAGCGGCATAAGTGCCTGCCTTGCAAGCACGAGGGCCCGAGTTCGACTCCCGGATCCCACATACAAAAAAGGGGCCGGTGATATCGCTCAGCGGCACGGGCGCCTGCTGGCACGCGAGGTCCTGAGGTCGACCCCCGGCACCCACAAAAAAAAAGAAAAAAGAAAATGGAATGAGGAGGCAAATCCTATTTATGATGGTACTATGATAAAACAACTAGAGATAACAGTAACAAGAACTGTGAAAGTACACATAGCCTATGACACAGTTCTTTGCCCCATAAGCATTTAACCAACAGAAGTAAAAATACATATCCATGAAAAGACTAGAAAGGAAAATAAAAACAACTTTCCTTGATGAAATGTTAGATTTCTAGTTGGCGATAAAGGTGGAAGAGGGCAGAGACAAGGCCAAAATTTTTCTGCCTGTCTGCAGAGTTGCTTTTAATTCTGTGTATAGATAAGACTATTGCACTTCCGTAGGTTTAATAATCACTCTGTACTAGCAGGTCCTGGTAGCCATCTTACACTCATTAGCAGAGGCTGCAGAGGCGTATGCAAATCTAGTGCACGGGACATCAACCAATTCCTGACACACAACCACAACCTGTGCTCTCTAACGATGGCAGATGGTGTTATGCTGATGAAAGTGCAAGATTTCAAGAAAGTACCAAATCTTACATAATCCATCTAGGAACTTGTAAAGTCAATCAGTGAATGCCAATAGCATCAATGGAAGCAGAATTTAAGTAGACATGCATTGATTTTACATAAATTCCTCAGCAGCAGAAAAGGGAGATTAGAAGGAAAAACATGATTTAGAAGCCAATGCAAATGGCCCTCCATATCTGCACATCATGGCCCAAGCCTGCACGGGGGCCGTGTGGGGAATAGCAATGGCTCATTCCTATTCTCTGGTGGCTCTGAGATGGCTCCGGAAGAAGCTGAGGCAAACACCAGCTGCTTAGGCTGTTCTCTTTCTGTCCACATTTCTAGGCTTTACTCAAAAACTAGAATCAATATAATGATTCCAGGACCTTGTGTATGAGAAAGCTGTAGCAGAATTTACCCCTAATTTAAAAGAAAATAAAAAATCATTTAAATAAAAATTATATAAATAGATTTTTCATATGAAACTTACAGAACTAGGGAGTTGCTCCATGAAACAGCTAATGCAGAGAATCTTAAAACACAAGACGAGAAGAGCTGAGACCCCAAGTAAGAATCCCATCCTCCCTGAGAACCTTTCTCTCAAATCTCAGCCTCCCATGCTACCTCATTCTGTATAAGTCCCCCGAGGAAGCCATCGTTTCATTATTCCCACAGTGCTTACCAGTTATACAAGAAGTTGATGTATATACAATATGGTGTCTGGGCTCAAGGATGTTTAAGAGATATCACAGAGTTTCATTGTGCAATGATGAAAAAGTTCTAGAGACAGATGGTGTTACGGTTGCCTAAAAATGTAAATATTTTTAATACTACTGAATTGTGTGCTCACAAATGATTAAAATGGTAAATTTTTTTTTTTTGTGGGTACCGGGGGGTCGACCTCAGGACCTCGCACGCCAGCAGGCGCCCGTGCCGCTGAGCGATATCACCGGCCCCTTTTTTCGTATGTGGGTTCCGGGAGTCGAACTCGGGCCCTCGCGCTTGCCAGGCAGGCGCTTAAGCCGCTGAGCCATCTCACCGGCCCTAAAATGGTAAATTTTGTATTACGTATATTTTACTACACAAAAGAATAGCCAGGCAAGGATAGGCAAACATTTGGAAAAGGCTTCTAACAGAAACACGGAGAGTCTAGAAAGAAAATGGTGGCATAAAATTAGGCAGCATATCACAATCTCTCCAGTACCTGAGTTTATGAGACCTGGAAAATAACAACCTAGCAAAGAGAAAAGGAAAAAATTTCTGGGAATTAAGAAAGAGCCAACTTGGGCCGATGAGATGGCTCAGTGGTGTAAGCGCCTGCTTGACAAGCGCGAGGGCCCGAGTTCAACTCCCAGAACCCACATATGAAAAAAGGGCCGGTGATATCGCTCAGCGGCACGGGCACCTGCTGGCGCACGAGGTCCTGAGGTCGACCCCTGGTTCCCACAAAAAGAAAAAAAAAAAAAAAAAAAAAGAGTTAACTAGAAAACTAGAAATCACAGAGAAGCTGGAGAAACTGAAAGCAATGCAGAAAAACAAGCAAAGCAGTGTAGGACACTAGCCCCAGCTCCCAGGAGGTGGACCCATCTCTGCAAACACAAGGTAAGCCTGGAGGGGTTGGCAGCACCTGGGACCCACAGTTATCCAGTTGCCATAAAATGCAAAAACAGCATGGGGTTTTACTCTGAAAGTAACTCCTCCTGCATGGCAGACTGGAGTTGAAGATGAAATCCAGTGCAGTGCCTGCCGTATATGAGAGTGATTAATCAGGAGCCATTTTGCGAAGGGGTTACTTATTTTAAAATGAACTACTCTGTGATTCAGAAGGCACAAAACAACTACACTTCAGGGCTTCTGGAGTCATCTTAACACAGTGACTGGGTGGGTGATGGCCACAAGAGACTGTCATGGAGAGGTCATGGCTAGACATAGACCCCTGCAAAAAAAAAAGCAGCAAAGACCTCAGGATGGGGAGGAGGCAGTGATCCTGCTCTCTGTGGTGAGAAGCAAGGCCAGTCCTGTGTGGTTTTAAGAGGAGAGTGGGTCTGAAAATGCTGAGATTAAGTCCAGCAGACTGAGCCCCCTGTCCTACTACCCACGTCCACAACAGAGCTCAGTGGTCTGTTTGGTTTTGCCAACTACCAGTGTTATTGGGGATCTGCCTCAGCTTGGCCAGTTGCCAGAGCCTGAGGTATACAAACCAAGGGGCCTCTGGAGCCCAAGGGGATGACCATCTCACAAACCCACTGACTGCAAAGCTAGGCGAAGACAGCAGAGACTTGGGGCACCTAGAAGGACATGGAGACTGGGAGTGGCTGGAGTGAATACAGCCATAGGGCAGAAACCATTGACCAATGATGCCCATAGGAAAGGCATGGCAGGACTCAACATTCACACACACAAATGAGTGTGAAAACAAAATACAACTGGCTACAGTGGTGACTCACCCTCCTTCCCCCATACCTGGTGGATTTCAATACTGCAGACCCTGGAAAGAAACCACCCATTCAAACATGCAGGAAATTTTTGGACTTGTTTCTGTTTTTCTTTGTTGGTTTTTGGGAGGGTTGGGTGTTTTCTCTTTTTTCTGTTCTCTTTTTTTGTTTGTTTGCTTGCTTGTTTTTGCTCTTCGTTTTTTCTTCTTTTTCCTTTATGTTACTTTTATCTATTATTTTTTAGACTTTAATTGGATCCTTTATCTCACTTTAATCTCCTCCTTCTCATCTTCCTTTTCCTTATTTTTCAAACCTTACTTCTCTTATTTTCCCCTTCCCTAGCCCCTCAATTTTTATTAGTACTACTAAGCTTTATTAATTTTTAGATATTTAGTGGACTCTATGCTATTATTGTTAAATTCTTTTCTATTATTAATGATGTTACAGTTGTTATATTTTGCAGATATTAACCATATGTCAATATTTTGTTTGCCTTTGAATCTATATTGTTGTTACAGATCTCTTTTCTATTGTTAAGGGTAATGCAGTGGCAGCTTCTGTTGGTTCTTATGGTGTGTCAATGATGCGTCAAAGTCCAGTTTATCTTTGACTCTAGTATTTTTGCTGATTTTGTCACTATTGCCAGTGGTAGTATAGTTGATACTATCAATTGGTTTTTACCGTATGCCAATAACTGGTCTGTTTTTGTGTCATCAACATCATTGCAGTTCCATTCCAGGCAACTGGGTGCTGGGCCAATTACACTGCACCCTCCCATCCTCATATTAATGGAGATAGTCAGATCTTGGGACAGAGGCAAAGACCTATAGTTAGCCATGCCCAGACTACACCACTGGAAAGCAACCCTAACGAAAGAAATCACTATACTAGCAAAAAGTCAATCCACTATAATCAACCTACAAACCTTAGCACAAAAAACAAAAAAAGTGAAAACAAGGTGCTTCCATAAACTCACAGCTCTCCCAAAGCTGATCCACAGGACTTTAGTGATGGGAAATCAAAGGCCAAACAGCTGAATTATATGAGGCGACAAGAGAGGAAATAACAACAACAACAACAACAAAAATCAATAAAGTGTTCGGTGAGCTCAAAGATGAAGTAACTAAACAGAAAATGAGGTTAATAAAATGCCCAGTGAGCTTGAAGAAGACATTACTAAAGAGCCAGCTGAGCTAAACAAAACTATGCAAATCATAAATGACCAGTTTAGCAAAGAATTAGAGCTCATGAAAAGGTACCAAACAAAATCCAAAACACAAAATATTATATTGAAAGTATGTGCAGCAGAAGTGGAGAGAGTGTCAGTATGAGGAGAGAGTGTCAGAACTCGAAGACAGGGCCGGTGCAGGTGACTATATATTCAGAGATACCTTAAAAACATCATGGAAAATGGATCCAACAGCTGCTAAATGATGCAAAGAAGACTAACCTAAGATTAGTGGGAATTAGTGAAAAAATCAAAAGAGAGAAAAATGGCATTTTAAAAAACCTGTCTACAGAAATCATAGCAGAAATCTTTTCAAGTGTGGGAAAAGAATTCAACACATAGGCAAGAGGGGCATATAAACTCCTAAATAGCAAAGATCAGAAAAGAACTCCATAACACATCATATGCAAAATCCCAGAAGTCTAACACAAGGACAAAATCATAAAGGCTTAGAAAAGCTTAAAAAGCAAATTCAAAAAGAAAAGTTAATGATTGTAAACAACTATACACCAAATACCAACACATCCAACTTTACAAAACAAATACTACTGGACATAAAAGGTCATATAAACATCAACACAATTATATGGGGATCCTCAGTACCTCACTTTTACAAATATACATATGACCTACACAAAAAATTAATAAAGAAATATCAGAGTTGAGCCACACTTTTAAACAAATAGACTTCATAGATATCTACAGAGTGTTCTACCCTGCAACAAAATACATATTCTTCTCAGCAGCACACAGAACTTTCTCCATGATAGACCACATACGATCCTATAAAGCTGCTTAAATAAATATAAAATAATTGAAATTATCTCATGTGTATTATCAGATCACTGAAACTAGAAATCAATGGCAAAAGAAAGCACTGAAATTTTGCAAACACCTGGGAGGTTAAATAACACATTCTTGAGTAATCAATGGGTCACAGAAGAAATAAAGGAAGTAATTGCACAGTTCTAGAATCAAACATTAATGACAGTACAACATACCAGGACCGAAGGAAGATCATTGCAGTTAATGACCACATTAGAAAAATAGAGCAAGCCCAAATAACCTAATGATGGACCTCAAGATCCAGGAAAAATAAGAACAAACTAAATACAAACCTAGTAAAAGGAAGAAAATGAAAAAGATGACAGATGAAATTGAAACTTAAAATAACGTGCAATGAGTCAATGAATTGAAAAACAGTTTCTTTGAAAGAATAAACAAAATATACAACCCTTATCCAATCTTACCAAAAGGAGGAAAGAAAAGACCCATACCAATGCAACTAGAAATAAAAAAGGGGGGAAACACAACATGGATACCATGGAAATCCAGATGATTATCAGTAACTACTTCGAAAATCTGTACTCCAATAAATTGCAGATCCAGAAGAAATGGATAGATTCCTAGTTACATATGAATTACCAAAACTGAACCAAGAAAGTATAAAAACTCTGAACAATCCAATAACAGGTAATGAAATTGATGGAGTGATAAAAAACCTACCAACTAGGAAAAACCTAGGACCTGACGGATTCAACACTGAATTCTACAAGAACTTCAGGGAAGACCTAATGTCAATACTCCTCAAACTCTTTAATGAAATTGAAATGGAAGGAGTACTGTGAAACTCATTCTTGGAAGCTAGCATTACCTTGATTCTAAAACCACACAAGGATCAAACCAAGAAAAAAATCACTGCTCAGTCTCTTCAATGAATATAGAAGAAAAAGCCCTCAAGTAGATAGTGGGAAACAGAATGCAACAAGTCATTAAAAAGATCATGTACTAGGGCCAAGTAGGGTTCATCCCAGGGATGCAAGAACGGTTCGACATGTGTAAATCAAGAAATGTAATACATCACTTAAACAGAAGCAAAGACAAAAATCATACAATCATCTCAAAAGACACAGAGAAGGCCTTTGACATTATCAAACAACTATTCATGATAAAAACTCTGAAGAAACTGGGTATACAAGGACTTTATCTCAATCTGATAAAAGCCATTTACAACAAACCTACAGCCAACATCATATTAGAGAAAACCTGGAGGCTTTTCCTCTAAAATCAGAAACAAGACAATCATGTCACTATCATCACTCCTGTTCAAAATAATAATGGAGGGCCGGTGAGATAGCTCAGCGGCATAAGCGCCTGCCTGGCAAGCACGAGGTCCTGAGTTCGACTCCCAGAACCCACATATGAGAAAAGGGCCGGTGATATCTCTCTGCGGCACGGGCGCCTGCTGGCGCGCGAGGTCCTGAGGTCGACCCCTGGTACCCACAAAAAAAAAAAAAAATGGAAACTTTACCCAGAGTGATCAGGCTAGAGAAAGAAACAAAATGGATAAGTATAGGAAAGTAAGAATTCAAACCATCCTTATTCACAGATGACATTATCCTTCACACAGAAGATCCAAAAAATTCAACCAAAAGACTTCTAGAACTAATAAACCAATTCAGCAAAGTAGTAGATTCAACACATCAAAATCAATAGGGTTCCTATACACAAATAATGAACTCACTGAGAAAATATCAGGAAAATAATTATTCACAAAGGCCTCAAGAAAAATTATTTAGGAAATAGCCTAACCAAGAAAGTGAATGACCTCTATAGTGAAAACTACAGTATTTTGAATAAGAAGATTAAAGGGGACATCAGAAAATTGAAAGGGATTCTCCATTCCTAGATAAGCAGAACCAATGTTGTCAAAATGGCCATACTACCAAAACAGATAAACAGATTTAAGGTAATTCCAATCAAAATACCAACAGCATTTCTTACAAAATTAGATAAACTATCCTAAAATACATAGGGAACCAAAAGAGACCTAAAACAGCAAAAGTAATCCTGAGCAATAAGAGCAAGGCAGTAGGCAGCACAACCCCAGATTTCAAGTTATATCACAAAGCTACAGTGATTAAAAAAAAAAAAAAGGGCCAGTGAGATGGCTCAGCAGCATAAGTGCCTGCCTGGCAAGCGCAAGGCCCTGAGTTCGACTCCCGGAACCCACATATGAAAAAAGGGCCGGAGATATCGCTCAGTGGCACGGGTGCCTGCTGGCACACAAGGTCCTGAGTTTGACCCCTGGTACCCACAAAAAAAAAAAAAAAAAAACATGGTACTTGCATGAAAACAAACATGCAGATCAATGCAACGGAAATGAGGGTGCAGAAACAACCCCAGTCACATTCTGATCTTTGACAAAGGGGCCAAAACATATGTAGGAGGACAGATAGCCTCTGTAATAAAAGGTGCTGGTAAAACTGGCTAACCATATGCAGAAGACAGAAGGTAGACACATATCTCTTATCACGTCCTAAAATGAATCAAAGACCTAAATGTTAAAACAGAAACACTAATCTGCTGGAAGGTTAAATAGGTGAAACTCTTGATGACACAGACGTAGGCAAAGACTTTCCAAGCAGAATGCTAGATGCCCAAGAAATAACATGAAGAATCAACAAATGGGGTCATATCAAATTAAAAAGCTTCTGCATAGCAAAGGAAACAGCTAACAGAGTGAAGAGACGGCCTACAGAATGGGTGAAAATTGTGCCCGCTACTCTTTGGACAGAAGCTAATACCTAGAATATATACTAAAAAAATTTTGACTCCCCCTAAAATAAAAGATGCAATCAAAAAATGGGCAAGTGAATAGACACTTTTCAGAAGAACAAATGGTCGTTAAATATCAGAAAAAATTGTTAACATCTCTGGCCATTAGAGAAATGCAAATTAAAACAACACCAAGAGTCTACCTTACTTCCGAAAGAATGTCTATGAAGCAATCAAGTAATAATAAATGCTCGCAAAGTTGCAGGGCAAAAGAATTCTTTTTACATTGTTGGTGGGAATATAAACCAGTACCACCACTGTGGAAGTCAGTTTGGAGATTCCTCAAAAAATACAAATAGAAATTCCATGCAACCCAGCTCTTCCCTTTCTAAATATCTTCCCAAATGAGTTAAAGACATCGTATTGCAGTGGTATATGTGTATCCATGTTTATAGCAGCATAACTCATAATAGCTGAATCTAGGAAGTGGCCTATGTGTCCATCACAATGATAAAGATAATGATAAAGAAAATGTGGTATTTACACACACTGGAGTACTACTCTGCCATAAAGAAGGATAAACGAGTAATTTGTGGAAAAATGGATCCACCTTGAGACCATTATGTTAAGTGAAAAAAATCAGATACAGAAGATTAAATATTATATGGTTTCTCCTATATGAGAAACCCAAGCACAAAAAATTTTAAAGAGCAAAATAAAAGATTGATAGTGGGAAGCAGATAGATAGTTCTTTTGCAAATGGGAAGGAGGCCAAGAAATGGAGAGGAGAAGAGGTGGGGGAGAGAAGGGGAAGAGGAAATAAAATTGTTGAGATGTGTTATATACGTGTACCAATTCCCCATAATGAATGTAAACATTATGTACTGCAAAGATGTACTAATACAATTTTTAAAAACATACTACACATCCCAAATTAAGACCAAAATAATGTTTTTTAAAAAAAAGATAAAGTACAGAGGAAAAAACATATAAATAAGGAACTTGGGCAATACATAACTCCAGAAACAAAAGAAAAATCTCTATCTTCATATCTTTATCTCTATCTTTAGTGAAATGAAAGAAGATATTGACCCTATAAACTACACATTATATTCTCCCAAAAAAACTTTTCAAGAAGAAGGTACATTTATAAAATAAAACATTTTCTAACAAAAACTCAAAAGTAAAATGTAAAGTTGAGAAAATATCCTGGAAATGGAGCAAAAAATCACAAGGTAGAAAAAGGAACAGACAAGAAAAAAGTATTTTTTGCAGAAATTACAGTATCTAAAACAGGTAATTGGATTTCCAATCAGCAAAGAAATGAAAGAAAAGGAAATCATCAAACGAAATAGGAAAACAGCCTTCAGAACTGAAAGACGCAATTGTCCAGATTGAAAGAGCCCACAAAATATTTTGCACAGTGAATGATAAAAAGTCAAGAAAGGCACATCATTTTGAAATTTCGGAACACTGAGGATAAAGAAAATGTTCTCAATGTGTGTAGAGAGGGGAAGCTAATAGGACACATACTAATGATAAGAAGTCAGACACAAAATAAGCCACTCATTAAAAACCTTACATGCTGGAGTATGCTAGAAGAAGCAAAGACTTCAACATTTGGAGGGAAAACTTACTGCTAACCTGGAATTTTGTACCTCCCTAAACAATAAATTCAATACAAGTAACAATATAGATATTTTAAGACATATATAAAGACTGAAACTTTTCTTAACTTTGCAACATTTCTTAGCAACCAAGAAAAAAGGTAAACAAATCTAACATAGGATTGTGAAGAAGTTACAGGATAACAGCTGTGCTACATAGTCTTTAAAGTAGGTGTAAATTCTGTAATTAGACTTTAATATCCTTATTTTTCTTGACTTCTACTTAATAATCACTGTTATTCTCTCACATAATCTTGCCAACAAACCCTCTAAAGTGGATATGATTTTAGCTCTACATGAATTAAGAGTTACACCAAAATTCAGGGGAAGGAAAAGATTTTGGGGGGAAAGATAACTTCTTTCTGAAACACTGATGACAGTTGAATACTGTACATGGATCTGAGGTGTAGGACAGAAGTCTGAGTTGGAGACATTGATTTTAGAAGGAAAATAAAGTCATGAGGGAAGAATCAATCATTAATGGAAGTGGAAATAAGCATATTTTGAAAATGAAGAGTTGAAAATCACCAGAAAAAATGATAATAAATAAGAGAATTGATCAAAACCAATAGATTAGAAACTGATCAAAGCTGTATTAAACGAACGAACTCACAACCTGCAGAAATAGTGGAAGCTAACAATAAAAGGTTTTTGTAATGAAGCTGGAAAAATTAACAAGCTGAGACCAAGATCAAGGACTTGAGAGAGAGAGAGGAAGAGGAGGAGGAAGAGGAGGAGGAGAAGAAGAGGAAGAAGAAGAAGAAACAGAAGAAGAAGAAAAGAGAAGAGAAGAAGGAAGAGAAGAAAAGAAGAGAAAAGGAGGAAGAGGAGGAGGAGGAGAAAGAAGAGATGCTTCCAGATAGAAAATGCTGGTTAGTGTTAAGCAAACCAATCACCCCATTAATCTTATGCTTGTATGAAGAGGAATTTTTATAAAAATAACATTTCTGGTCTTTGTCTTCCTATAGTAATTTCCTTGCATACGAACTTATCTGGAATGTGCATTTGTGAGAGTAACCGAGCATATGAGACTCAGGTCTTTATCTGTCTCTGTCTGTCTGTCTGTCTCTCTCTCTATCTTCTCAAATTCACCAGCTCTAAAAAGTATTCCCCCCGCACCTCCGCACCTGCCAATGGGAAAAGCCTAGCTCGCAGTGTAGAGACACTCAGTCATACCCATGACTATGCCTCTGATTTTGTGAAATCTGAGATAGGGATTGCTATGGCTTGTATCTAGGTGTCCCCCACAGCCTTATGCAGTCATAGGTAGGGCTTTTCAGAGGTGGCTGGACCTAGGGTTGTGATGCTGGGATCAAGGATGCAATGCTAGGACTAAGGGTGTGAGTGCTACCCACCCTAAGGTTGGGTAGCCTGGATAAAATCTAAGGGACAGAAAGAGTGCTGCTTTTGTTGCTTGTCATTTGGTACTTCATTGTTTTGCTACCTTCTGCCTGCCAAGAACTGTGTCTCCTCTGTGATCCCCCTCTGCCATGCCTTGGAGCCAGCCATCTATGGACTGAAACCTCTATAAACTGTGAGCTAAATAAACCTTTCTTCCCTTAACTTGTGGGTGTCAGGTATTTTGTCTCAGCAATGAGAAAAAAGAATCTAAGACAGGGATTAATAAATCTCTTAGGTAATGCAACTGATATTTTGATCCTCCTTTTTCTATCTCCTGTGTTCTCAAATTTATTCTCAAGTTAATAATCCAAATTAGTCTTAACTTGGGAGGGAAAAAAGAAGTAACCTAAAATACCAATGGTTACCCACAGAAGAGTATCCATGACATCACATATGAGAAGACAATAGCAAGGAACATAAAATGCTGGTTCTTAGGCAAAGTAGAACCTAGATAGGTTTTGTATGTGATTTACTATTTGCCATGTAATTAGGCAGGCATATTATAGTAGTCCCTCCTTACTCCGTGGCCTTTCCCTTATTAGGTTTTGATTACCTACAGTCAACTGAAGTCCAGAACTATTAACGGAAAATTCCAGAAATAAACAATCTATAAGTTTCAAATCTCTCTTCTGAGTAGTGGAATGAAAACTCATACCATCCCACATGGGATGTGAATCATCCCTTTTTCCGCCTTATATAAGTTGTATGTGCAACCGTCCCCCATGGCCAATGAAAAAGAAAAAGCATATGCACATTACTTTTATTACAGCATATTGGTATAATTAATCTATTTTATGAGTTATTGTTGTTAATCTTTTACTATGCATAGTTTATAAATTAAGTTCTGTCATAGGTATGTATGTATACGAAGACACACGGTGCCTATGGGGCTTATCCCCAGTTGCAGGTACCCACTGGGGTCTTGGAATGAATCCCCCTTGGAAAGAAGGACCAGAAGGTATTTAATGGTAGTTCATTTCCCAAGGGCTTGCTCATATTTAGATTTCTCGTGTGACAGATGTGAGAAGCCAGAAGAAAGAACAAGAACGCACACAGAATGGAATGTATTAGAAAATTTTTTCTATGATCCTGCTTTACCCTGTTGAAGTAAATTTAGCAAATACGCTATTTATTAATAAAACATCACTTTCTGTCCACCTATCCCTCCTCCCCAGCTAAGTAAATGTAGAACAAATTTGAAAAGAATATTGGTTTTGGTGTCAGCCAGCTAGGTCCAGGGTGCCCATATGTCACCATCTGTTCCTGCTGCTAGACATGTGAGAGAGAATGGGAAACCTTATATTCATGACCCTTAATCTCATCCAAACCTACATTTTATGCAGGAGGAAACTGAGGCCAGTTAGATTGAGCCCATAAGCAAGCAAGTAGCTAATGATGAGTCTAGGGTTGGACTCCTTTTCCCTTGCCTGCTGGTTTAGCTCTATCAGCCTCAGCTCATTGCTCCACAAGCAGGCAAAGTTCAGGAGACTCTAACACAAGACAGAATGGGAGGTGTCAAGATTCTGCTAGCCTGGTGGGAGGGCCAGATCTACAAACCAGTGACTGCAGAAAACCCTCTGCCTTCCCGAGCAAGGTCTTGCAAGGTCTCTTAAAACCCCCAAACTCACTATTGCTTTCAGCTCCTGTCACTCCCAATACCAGAACTGACAGTTGACTTCCTTTCTGAAGTCTTTTTTTTTATCAAAGAAACATATTTTTATCATTTCATGAGAGTTCTATGCACAGAACAATAGAAAACCACAAAATAATGTAAGCGCCTTCCTTCGTTATGCTCTTTGCACCAGCTGTTTTCTCTGCTAGCAATGTCCCTTCCCTCAGCTTCTGGCCAGTGCTTTCTTGTCATTCCAAGTCTTCCTTCTCAATTTTTTAAGTTGGTAAAATCTATATAACAAAATTTACCATTTATTCCTTTTTAAATGGACAATTCAATCTCATGCAGTGTGTTGACAATGTTGAACATCCCTCACCACAATCTTTCTCAAAACTTTTTCATTATCCCGAATAAAACTCCTTGTCCATTAAGTAATAACTTTCCGTTCACTCACCGTAGGACTTGCTAATACCTAACCTACTTTCTATTACTACAGATTACCTTTTCTAGGTATTTTGTGTAGGCAAACTGTTAACCCTATTTGTCCTTTTCCCTTAGCTTCTTTCACTTAGGATAATGTTTAAAGGCTCATATGCTGCAGCACACATCAGAAGTTCCACTTTGTGGTTGAATCGTATCGAACTCATGGATATGTTGCATGTTGTCTATTCGTTCCACTGCAGATGGACACCTGGATGTTTCTACCTTTTAATTATTGTGAATAATGCTTCAGTGATGCGGTTCTCCCTTCTAATATCTCCCTCCCCCTTTCCCTCACATCACTGAGTTTTATTTTCTTCATGGAAAATACCACTAGGTGAAATTAAAGTATTTCTTTGTTTCCACTCCTCCAGGCTCCCAAAAAGGACTGCACAATCCATAAGAAGAGAGCACCTTTTTATTTACCATTGTACTCCACCCTGGAGATCTATAATAGGGACTGATGCATAGTAGGTACTCAAAAATATTTGTTGAGCAAATGAATAAAAATAATAATAAAATACAAAGACGGGGCAGGTGACCAGGCTCACTAACTTGCTAACTCACTCCTGCCCTCCTATCACAAAGAAATTCACACAAATTAATAACAAGATGAAAACTAACTACACATCAAGGTCTTTGGGATGTGATACATAAAGTATAACTCACAAAATTTTAAGTCCTCAATGCCAAGGACCTGCTACATTATATGGTTTAAAGTAGCTGTAATAGGGCTGGGGATGTAGCTCAGCAAGTGCAGTGCCTGCCTGGCACTGCCTGCCTGAGTTCGATTTCCCTGTACCAAAGAATAAAAATAAAAAAATAAAGTAGCTGTAATAGTGATGTGAATAAAGGATCCAGGACACAGAAATGCCAGCAAGTAAAAGAATCCAAGAGGCTAAAGGAAAAAAGCTTTCCAAAGCTCTGTATCCTCAAGAAAATTTGGCTAATGTCCTTCTAATACAAGGAGAGAATCTCATTTAGCATAACTGGTTCAGAAAGGCGTGTGGGAAAGTGGCCCAGCCAGAGAGCTATGCACCACCTGACAGCTCTGTACCCTGGAAGCTCCCAGAGCAGCCACCTGAATTACCAAAGACTCACCTTGTACCCAAAGACGAGGCCCACACACCTCTATGAGAGACTTCTTCCCATTGTTCTCTGCCCTGGGGAGACTGTGGAGAATTTCAGCAGTGAATGTTGATCTCATTACTGCATACTATATGGCTATTTCCTGGGGCAGGAAACTAATCCAATTCCGCTCCTTCCCAGCACACAGAAGTAAAGTCATAATACATAACATATTATGTCTGATATGGCTCTATCCAGCTCAGCAGTCTATTCCTGACACCAGGACCAAGGAATATTTTTTAATAACTCTAGTACTTGTGCCAGGCGACTTGCTTGCCAAATTGCTCTCTCTACATAAAGTCCTCATGGTCCTTATGTCCTGCTCTCCCTTTCTATCTGGACCACGTACACATTATCATTATTGGTTTCACTCTGCATGTCCCCACTGGGCTGCCATACTGCTCTGGGACCTATGTTGGGATCCACAGAGAAAATGATGGGCAAGTCATGGCCTCTGCCCTCAATAAATTGACCGTGAAGTGGGAGAACAGAAAATAAATTAGTAACGATAAGATACCTTGGTGAGTGATTAGTTTGTTATTAAGCTCTACAAGGATATAAATGAATAATGAATGTCAGGGAGAGCTGACATTTTTCTTGGGACTTGAAGGTGAATAGAAGGTCACTAGGTAGAGAGAAAGGTAGAAAGGGAGCCCAAGAAAGAACATGCACAGAGCATGGAGGAGTAAAAATGTTCTGTGTACAGTATGCTCCCATGTGGAGGAACTGAGGAATGAAGAGTGGCTGGAAATGGGCCCCAAAGACAGCCCGGAATTGAATTGTAAAGGGTGACTTCTTGCAGGCTGAAGGGTTTGGGCTTTTTCTTGTTGCAAATTGGGACATAGCAGAGGCTTTGAAATAGGACCAAGATTGATTGACAAGCATCATTAGCCATCTAGATGAAAGTATGAAGGAGGGAGCTATATCAGTGATGCTTCCAAGTTGTTGTAGTTTGGCCAATTAAGTAGGAGCAAGAGGCACGTTGTAAGTGTTAAACATAATTGTCCACTTGATCTGTTTTGGGGTCATCCAAGAGATTATTGAAGCACACATCTGGGTATGTCTGAGAGGGTCACAAAGGTGTGACCTTGGGGTCTATGTCTGCTCCCTGAACCCTTCCTCTCTGGTGCTGTTCCCCAGGTCTGCTTCCCAGCCGCCGTGAACTAAGAATCTTTGTTCCATCACACCCATCATCAGTGATGCTTCTGCCTTGGAGCCAGCGGACCACACACTGAAGGCCCTGAAACCGTGAGCCAAATTAAACATCTCCTCATTCAAGGTGTGTGTGTTGGGTATTGTGTACCAGAGATACCATATATATGCTAAGCACCTTGATAGAAAGGGAAAAGAGAATGCAACAGAAGAAAAAGATGGAAATCAATATTACTGCTGAAGATATCTAGAGTAGTATACAATGGGTAAGGGTAGAGACTTCAGAAGACAAGCAAAGGAAATAAAGCCAAAGGAGGTAATGGAAGAAAAATTTAAGTGGGAAGATAGTAGAAAAGAACCACAGAAGCCCACAGGAAAATGTTCATTAAGAGTCACATGGTCTGTAAGTATTGAATAGGTGAAGGCTTGAAGGTTATGATAGAACTGGAGAATGAAGTCTTTGGCGACCGTATGAAGTTCAGTCTCAGTGCAGTGGTAGCAAGGAGAAGTTGGATGGTTATACACTTGGATTTGAAATGGAGGTAAGGAAACAGAATTGGAGGCTCTCAGCCATGGCCACTGACTAGAATCTCCTGGAAGCTTTTGAAGATGGCAATGCCTGGGTCCCAATCCCAGATCCTGATTCAGTTGTTTTGAGATAAGGAGTAAGCATGGAGATTTTTGAAAGCTCTAGCATATGAGTCTACTGGACAGTAAAGGTCAAGAACCACTAGTCAAGAGCAGGTATGAACTATTTGGGAAGTGACAAAGAGATACACAAGGCAGATCTTGAAAGGGAAGCAAAGTAGAAAGAAAAGGAAAATAACATAGGTAAACCTCAGAGATACTGCAGGTTTGATTCTGGGCCACTACAGTAAAATGAATATAACAATAAAATGACTCACACAACTCTTGGTTTCCCAGTGCTTGTATAAATTACGTTTACACTAAACTTCAGTCTATTAAGTTCTTGGTAGCATTATACCTTTAAAATAATGTAAATACCTCAATTAAAAATGCTTTACTGCTAAAAAATGTGAAGAATCACCTTAGCTTTTGGAAAAAAAAATAGCCCCAAGAGATTTGCTTCAGGCAATGACCACGGATCCTCAATTTGTAAATAACATGAGATATGTAGAGTGCAATAAATTGATGCCCAATGAAACAAGGTAAGCCTGCATGTGAATGAGGAAATAAGAACATCATTGTATGCGAGGGAAAACCTGCGGGGGAGACTGTGAGGGAAGGAATTAAATTTTTCCTAGAGAAGAAAACAGGAAGCAGAGTCAGCAGTACTGCTGGAAAGGCTAGCTTGGGGATGAGTAATAACTTCTTCAGACATAATCCTAAAGGAAGTCCAGACAGGGAAAAAAGCAGGCAGATTTAGAAGTACACAATTAGAAGGGGCACACATGGAGAATACACCTCCAGTGGTCTCTCTCTTCTCTGTAGAGCCTTGGTTTGATATATGCTAGGAATGAGAGGGGGGATGGTAGGTTGGGTAGAGCAAGTATAGGTCAGGGGCATCCAGTGCAGGGAAAGCAAGAGAAGGTCAACTAGAGATATTAAAAGATGCCTGAGCAGTCCTGATGGCTCAGCTGAGGCTGAGAGTCTCATCAATTGGTTAGTAATGGAACCAATTCAGCCTGGTTATGTGATTTTCCTCTTGCATTGTCCAGTAGGCCCAGGACAGGAAAAGAGAAAACAAGCAGTTGGATTGACACAGCATTGGGGATGGAAGAGAGGCACAGCTGTGGACAGGGGACAAGGAGATAAGGGGGATGAGGACATGGCTGAGTATGCCTTTGGAGGCAGGGGGATAAAATCTAGCCTAGGAAGGAGGAAGGTCAAGGCAAAAAGAGGTCTGACAGCCTACAGCTCAGGTGGCAGTTATATCTGAGAAAATATTTGGGTATAAAGTTTGATATTAATTACAGTTCTTCAGTGAAGCACAACCAGTAGGATAAATAGAGGTATGATTTATTATAAAGAATTAGCTCTGACAGGTATGGAGGGCAAGAAGTCCCATAACCTACTGCCTTCAAGCTGGATACCCAGGAAAACCAATGGATCAAATTCCAGTCAAAGAATCTGGAATGCTGATGGGCAGAGTCCAGGAGAAACCAAATATGAGTTTCTAGTTGTTCTCTTCTTGGAATGGCTCAGATGGAACTTCATTCTCCCAGAAATTATGTATGACCACAAATACAAAATATTATCAGAGAGGGGAGTTCACTTGCACCCTGGTGTCCAGGGTTTCTAATAGGGGGATCAGCCATGTAAACATGAAGCCCCCACATGACTGATCCTAGCTACTCGGTCTACGGGCCTTCTAGAAGTCAAGCTGATACAACATGGCCTTATGTCTCAAGCAAACAAAATCAGGCATTCCATAAATCACATGATTCAGAACAGCCACCTTGTACCAGATATGGCCTCTCAGTTAAAGGTACATTTTTCATTAAAAGATAGGATGACAATGTCATTGTTTTAGTCAGCTTTCCATTACTATAATGAGATACCTGAGGTAACTGACCATGGACTATTTGGGCCTGTGGCGAGGCAGCACATCACTGTGAGAGTGTGTGGCAGAAGCAGCTGTTCACCTTATGATAGCTGGGATGAGAAATGGAGCAAGGGGAGAGACTAGGGCCCACAGTCCCCTTGCAAGGCATGGCCCAATGACCTCCCACTAGGACTTGCTTTTAAAAGTTTCCATCACCACTCAAGAGTGCCAAACTAGGGACTAAGCCTTGGACACATGGAACTTGGGAGCATTTGAAATCCAAGCTATAAGAGTCAACCTTTGAGTTGGGGGCTTATCATGAGCTCAGTTTCTAAGGCCAATCCAAGAACTCCTGTGTTTTAGATCATTCTATGCTCTCTCTAGTCAAGGCCAAACTCTACCATTTACCATCAAAAGAAGTAAGCCAACACATAAGCCGATAATTCTAATGCCTAACCTTGGGAAAAGAGTCCAGAAGACATTTATGAAACCCATTGCAAACACAGTACAATAAGAACCAGAAGATTTTTTCTTCACACTATGGGTTCAGATCATATTCCTGTCTAAAGCTAGAAACCTCCTAGCTCTGAGCACCAGCCTGAGGAAGCAACCAGGAAGCTGCTGGTGAGCTTTGGTCTGAGTTTGCTGTGAATTCCCTAGACAGATGCTAGATCATCGTCCTTTTGTGTTAGAAGGGCATAGTAAGCAACAGTTATCACATTCTCCAAAATACATATGCTTAAAAAGATTTGGAAAGAGAAAGAAAGAGAGAGACAGAGAGAATAGGGTGGATGCTTTTGTAGAAAACATTTCTGTTGCTCGCTTTCATCCTGACATGCCTTTCAAGCACAGAAGAAACGGGTCCTTCCTATCTAGTATTCTAGACTTTGGGCAGCTCTCAGTTTGTCCTCTCCAAGCTGCAGTACATACGAAGATTTGTTGGTATCTCCTGTTTATAATGCAGAGTGAGCACCTCTTTAGTGAAAGGATACTCTTTTACAGAGTCAATCCATGACAGTTTTGCCCAGTTATTCCTTTATGCCTATCTTCCATTGACCAATGGTAAGATCATTCTATTCCAACTCCCCTTGGGGAAGACTGTTGCAGCAGTAAGAAAGGAAAGATAAATAAATCCGTGTATCGTTTTTCAAAACAAACATTTTAACCTATGGCAGGGAAAACTTTGAAAGGGTAATTGGAGTTCCAAAGCAGAACTCAGAAAGATTCAAGACATGAAGCTTCTTTCAAAAAAAGAATTGGTGAAATGAATTCATGATCAGTTAAAGCCAGATTTGACTAATACTCACACTAGATTAAAATCCCCAAAGATAGTAAAAGGAAGAAACTATGAGTGGCTCTGAAAGGAACCTCTATGTCCTGTTCTTTGGGGTCAGGTTCACGGTATGGAAGAAACATAAATTCAAGAGTAGAAGAAACCAAAGCTTTCCTACTGATCAGAGCCTTGGAAAGTAAACAGGGTCTTGGAGTACTCCAACTCTACTCCACTATGGAGCTTCAGTGAGAGAGAAATTGACTTGAAGAGTCCATGGAAATGGACTCGATTTCTTAGCTTCCCCAGTAAGGTAAGAGGCTGAATGTTTCCCTTTCAGTCTTTATGGCTGATGATCCCTAATGTCCTCTGGCCGCCTTGTGGAGGTAAAGAAAAGATGAGGCATTGGGCATCCCAAAGGAGACCAGCAATGGTAGACAGTGATGCACGAACTCAATGGGAGTGAGGCTATAGTAGTAGATGCAGAAGGAAAGGTGGCCAAGAACCAGACGCCACTCTTAATGACTTTCTAGTGCCAAAAATCTCCCGGAAATTAGGTGCAATCATGGAGGGAAGAGGAAAGGGGAGAATTGTGAAGTGACTGGAAAAAAAGAAAAAAGAAAAAACTTTTAATTGCTTGAATTTGTCTCAAAATAATTAAGTTTCCACAATCAGTTCAGTACCATAGAGCTGGAGAATAAAATCAAATACCACAGTGAAAATATAAAGGGAATTGCTCTTTATTTTGCAAACTTGACATTGAGGTCTATGAAATGGACACTTACCACATATTAAACCCCTGAAAACTCAGTGATAGAGTATAGGTACCTCAGTGGTAGTGGCAGGAACAGCAGAATAATTTCATGCTGCAGATACAAATACCAAATAAAAATTTGAGATGCATTGTTCCTGGCCATGGAATAGGTGCAAAAACGACTTTCTCCAAAGATGTAAAGTGCATATGTCTAGGACATCTTGCAGCAAGTTCTGACCAGGCAACAAATATGGTGACCAATATTCAGAAGGATGTATAAATGTACAACTTCTTTCCAGAGCTATAGACTGGACACCATAATGCTGGGGTCAATTCACGGGTCAATTCCAAACTCCTTGGTATGAGCAGCAAAGCTGTTGAGGATAGGACCCTGTTTCCCTGACCAGCCCCTTGAGGGTTCCCAATAGCTCTATGGACATGGTGAGCACTGGAAAATCTCTAAACAGGTCACATTCTCTTACCCTGGGCCATTGCACAGGACTGGGTTTTTTTCTTTGTTGGTTTGCTTGTTTGTTTGGTTTGGTTTGGAGATTTGTTGTTATTATTGCTTTATTTGTTTGTTTGTTTGTTTGTTTGTTTGGCAATGCTAGGAATCGAACCCAGAGCCTCATGCACACAAGGCAAGCACTTTGCCACTACGTTACATCCCCAGGCCTGAACAGGCTGTTACCTGTGCCTGAATCATCCGCCCCATATTTATTAGTCCAGCTACCCCTATTTATCTTTCAGCTTGAACTTGCCACTTTGACTTATTCAGTCTGAGATGTTTTAATAAAATAACATGCAGTGAGTAGCTTAGAAATAACAAACATATTTCTCACAGTTCTGAAGACTGAGAAATCCAGGATTACGGTGCTGGCAGATCCAGTGTCTGATGAAGGACACCTTAACTGGCTCAAGGACTTGTCAGCAGGCAGTGTCCTCACATAATAGGAAGGAGGGTCTCTTTTATTCCTACTATGTGGCCTTTTTATAAGGATAATGATCCCATTTATGAGGGCTCCACTCTTCTCACCTAATCCTCCCCTAAAGTCCCACCTCTTAAAACCCTGACAATAAAGATTTCAAAACATGAATTTGAGGGAAATATAAACATTCAAACCGTAGCACTCCTCCAGAAAGTGTCCCCAGTGTAATGGTTGATACATTGTGTCAACTTGAGAAGTTTAGAAGTTTAAGTGACTCAGCAGGGGGCCAGGGTCCTCACTTTGTAAACATCCTGAGCCTGTGCAGGAAGAGCGCACGGAGATGCCATGAGTGCTACACCCGCCCTAGGGGGTAGCCTGCTTACAATATAAGGGAGGAAAAGAGGCTTGTTTTCCCCCTTTTGGCTCTTGCTGCTTTTGCTGTCTTCTGCCCGCCATGAACTGTTGCCCTTGGCCATGCCACTCTGCTTTGGAGCCAGCTGATTATGGACTGAAACCTCCACAAACAGTGAGCTAAATAACCCTTTCCTTCCTTAACTTTGAGTGTCAGGTATTTTGTCCCAGCAATGAGAGACAAGTAACCAAGATACTCAGTTTTCCTCAAATGCTTTGGTTACCCTTCCTGTGAACCCCCATGGCACCCCAAGCCCTCCCCAGTTGGAGCAACACTTACCACCCCGTTTAGTTGTCTGAACACTTATCCATCTCTTCCACTGCACTGCCAGATATTTGTGGACAGAAGCAAGCCTTGCCCACCACTGTATCCCCAGAGCCTAAAGCAGTGCCTGGCAAATAGAAGGCACTCAGGAAATGTTGTTACCTGAACAGGGTTAATGGCTTATAGGGAAGGAAAAGCTTTGATATGGACCACTTCAGAAAATCCAGGATAATCACCTCACCTTTCTCAGGGAAATGGCCCAAAGCAAATAGATACCAGTCAGAGGATTGTGGCCAAAAAATTTTTCTGCACTTGTTTCCCAGGGGAAATCACTGCTTGAGAATCAGTGTTATAAGCCTAGTTCTGGGAGAAATCTCCCAGAGCAGTTAACTCCAATCATCAGATGAGCAGCCACCTTTTCTGGAGGGTCTGGTGGCACAGGTTCCAGAAGGCAGAGCGTCAGCAGCCCCATCCTTGACACCCCTGTTCAGTCTGGCCCTTTGGCGTGGACTCGTGGGCATCCCTTGGGGGCTCCCTCTGCTCAGGGTCTTTCCTTATGAATGCTCAAAACAGAAAGGCTCACTTTCTCAATGGGAGGGTTTGTGCCAGGCACTTCCACAGAGAGTGTCTAATTCCATCCCTGCAAGAACGTTGTGAGATAAAACCACTACTCTCAGATTTATAGAGGTGAACACTGGGCTCAGAGAGTTTAAATAACTGGATCAAGGTCACCTCCAGTCAAAAGCTGAATTAGTCTTGAGAAAAATATATCCTCCAACATGGGACTGTTAAGCATTTTACATTGCTGTGGCAAAGCAAAAACAAAAAATTTGCAGTACTTCACCACCAAAAGCTTTGGGTGACAACACACACACACACCATTAAGAGTCCAGCAGGTGATAATTGTTGTTGCTACCGCAGGAAACAATAAAGGGAATTGTGCAGTTCTCCACTGTCCTGGGAACGAATCAGGCACTTTCTACTTTGATAATTGTGGTGTTCTCAAGAATAAGATAAGGATTTAAGCAAGAGTTTCCCATGCTGCTGATTTAAGTTTCAATTTCCAAGAAGAGCAGAATGTATCAATTTGTTAGGTCCATTTAGAACTTTTTTTTTCCTTTTCTTTTTCAAAGAGATTATGTAACTTTT
This sequence comes from Erethizon dorsatum, assembly GCA_028451465.1. Taxonomy (NCBI): domain Eukaryota; kingdom Metazoa; phylum Chordata; class Mammalia; order Rodentia; family Erethizontidae; genus Erethizon; species Erethizon dorsatum. The sequence continues at coordinate 28,621,216 of CM051826.1, forward strand.
TTACTTTCACAAATAACCAGGAAAAGTTTGGATGCTGTTCAGCACATCGATAATCATGTAGTCATTAATTATTCACAGATCACTGTACTCTACACATTCTCTCCCACGTTCCTTTATCTTAATTGGGTGGTTCATTACAAATATTAGGGCCCATGGGAAGGAGATTCATAATATAAACCCATAAGAGTTAAAGATTTCATATAAGCATGCATACCCATTTTTATAGCAGCACAACTCATAAAAAGATAAATATTGGAAGCAGCCTATATGTCCATCAACAGAAGAATGGATAAAGAAAATGTGGTATTCATACACAGTGGAGTACAATTTTGCCATAAAGAATAAACTTGAGTCATTTGTAGAAAAAAGATGGACCTTGAGACCATAAGGTTAGTGAAATAAATCAGACACACGAACTTAAATATGGCATGGTTTCCCTTAGGTGAGGAACCAAAACTATAAGTAAAACACAAAATAAAAGCTAGATACTAGGAAATACAGAGATAGATTGTTTGCAAACGGGAGGGAGACCAAGAGATGGAGAAAGGGGACAGGGAGAGGAAGGGGAAGAGATGAAAGGAGAATTAAGATGTGTAGGTACATGTAGCAACTCCTTATTTGGGATGTAACCATTATGTAGTGTAAACGTGTACTAATAAAAATAAAAACAGAAAAAAAAAAGAGATTGGGTCCCAAGGACAATGGCCCCAGGCTGTGCAGTGACTCAGAGCATGGATTCTGTCGGTGTGGAGCACCAAGTCTCAGCTTCGGCCGATGATGATCAGGTAGGGATGCCATAATCACTGTGGCTGGGTCTTCCGATTTTCAAAAAAAAAACCAATTAATCTGGCATTTTGCATTAAATTTCCTGATTTGAAAAATAATATGTGAACCTAACAGCCTATGCCTGTGAGTGGTGTTCCACACATCCGTGGTCCTTGTGCTACCATTCATAGCAGACGTCAGCAAACAGGTCTTCAATGAGCTCACCAGGCAGTTGTGCAGCACCGCCCCTGCAGAGCAGACCGCCCCGAGCAGACAAGAATAGGCAGCCACAAGCAATGGCAGCAGGAGCACCCTACATCTGATGGCATCTTGAACACTGAGCCAAAGAAAAAAAGGAACAATCTGTCCTGTAATTACAATGTTCAACAAGTGCTGATGTTCTTGATTGTAATGCTTTGGGTTGTCACTGCAGTCCTAGCATCTGCTCAGGTAATAGGAGTCACAGCTTTGGGAACATTATATAACACCTTTTGTCAGCTCTCTGGGTGAAATGAGCTACAAATACAACTGTTTACAAACAAGACAGTTGCAAGTACAGAGGTATGCCTAGATGTTTGGTGCACCTCACAGGGACTCTGACCAAGAGATTAAATGGATTTCCAAAAGGGTAGTGTGAGGTGTCAGAAGAGGCCAGATTAATGGGAAAACCCCCCAAAGTGTGTTCATCTGCCAGAAACATCTTTTGTTCATTCAGTAAAAATGAATGGCTTTCCTTACGTCAACTTAGGGGTACACCTGTGGACCTCACTGGTAATGTCCGTCAGCAGAAGTAAAGAGAGGACCCCAGAGCTTAGTATTGTCTGGGCAAGATTGCTTTTCACCCAACCTTTTCCTGCTGTAAACAACACTTCCTAAACTCACCCTCATTGCTCTGTTATCCCTTAAAACTCTGTGTAGCCTCTAATCTGACTGCCCCCAGCTCCCCAAACCTTCACACTGGATCCTCTAGAACTTGAGGTTCACCACCACCCAAATCTGTGCATCTTCAATTGCAATTTGAAACATTTCCTTCATGTTTGTATTAACACAATAGAAAGCCTATAAAGAATAGAGTATTAATTTGAAAACAGTAATATTAGTAGCAAACGCTTGTATACACGGTGATATCCTAGACCTGTTGCGATCACGGTGTCTGTACCGATTCCTTTCATCTTCTCAACAACTACATAATCAAGCCCATTAACAGCCCTTTTTTCCTTTTGCTGGTGCTGAGGGCCTCAGGCTCACTCCATCACTAAGCTACACTCAACCCCTACCAACCCATTTTCTGATGAAGAAACTGAAGTTCAGAGGAGTTAATCAATTAGCACAAGTTCACAGAGTTAATGCATGGTGGATCACGAGCACAGAAGTTGAATCGGGACTGTTGGACTCCAAATCCTGTGCGTGAAACCACTGCAGTCTGTTGTACACAGAAGGATCTGCAGTCGATGAGAGGACGACTCCAAGAAGTAGAAACTCGTGCAACAACGGGAAGTGCTAAGAGGGCTCCGTGTCTCCTTGAGTCTAGAGCCAACCCCTACAAATGTCTCCAACCCAAGTCCATCTTCTCAAGAAGAGGCTGCTCTGTTAATCCCCACACCCCTTTTGCCTCTAGGGCTAAAGTAAGGTCCAGAATCCTCCTTGACGGTTATGGCTCTTCCACACCACTGCCCCCAGCACTCCTGGCTTTGATGGTTGTGCTGCCAGACTGAACAACCTACCACTTCCCCATTCTAGTCATCCACAGAGCCCCAGATCATTCCCTTCATCACAAGTTCCCAGCATCTGGATCCAATTGCCCTCTCCAATCTTGCCTTGGTTAGGATTCTGAATGACTTCACTTGCCATAGACAAAGCCCAGCAGAGCCCTGCACTCCCATCTCCAGGTCCTCCTCTTTTTCAAAGATGTTTCCGTCCACCCTAACTCAACCCTTCCAAACCATAGCCATGTGCTAGGCCTTTTCATACAAGTAATTTCACCCCTCCATTATCTCAATTATAAACATTCTACTTTCCAACTACTGTCTCTCATATTTAGTTTTCCAGTTCCAAAAACTACTGATTCTTTTATATCCAAATCCACTATTACAGCACCTCTTTGCTTACCCTTAACTCCAGCATATCACTTTCTTTTTACCCCCTTACATTCAAATATGTATCGTTGACCTTACCTCCTAGCATATTTTCCAACTCCTTTCTTCTTTTCTCCCTAAGACTCATGTGGACAAAAAAACCAAACTTTATTAAATGTCACTATTCTGAATTTTTATCAAAGCTACTGAACTTGTTGGGAGAAAAATGTGCAAACATATTGACTGACTTACTTCAAATGCATGATGACCTACTTCAAGTGGGCCCATGTGGTATCTTCCAGTCCTGCTACATCTTCCAAGCCATTCATTCATTCACTTTCCTGAATGGCATACTTCAGAGGGAATCCAACCAAAGGAGCTAAACTTATTTCATAACTTTTACTCTTTCCTCCTCTTCACTTTCAGCTAAGAAAATAGAAGCCATCAGAATAAAATCCATGGGCTTTTACCTACACTTCTACCAACTCAGTGCATTTGTTCCATCCATATGCTCTTACCCACCCAATCCAGGGTAAACCGAAAGTCTCCTCTCTAAGGGCAGAACCTCTGCTTGAACCCTGGGTCCCAATTTTTAATATCATGGTCATTGATTAGTCATCATCAAATTTCTCCTTTCTTCTTGATTTTTTCCCATTAGAATAGAAGATAAGCCATTTGTTGACCTTTCACACCCTTTTAGCTCCTATCTCATTTTTCTGCCCCTTTTTGCAGAATTGTCTCCACTTTTTCACCTTCTTTTCCTCTTAAACTGAATCCTTTTCTTTCTTTCTTTTTTTTTTTTTTTTTTTTTGTGGGTACCAGGGGTCGAACTCAGGACCTCGCGCTTGCCAGGCAGGCACTTATGCTGCTGAACTATCTCACCGGCCCCTAAACCAAATCCTTTCAGGCTTTCTGCCTGTATCCCTACCAAAACAGCTCTTAAATGGACCTTACACAGTATTCATTTTAAGCAGCAAACACAGTGACAGCCTGATCTTGTTGGATGGATGGACAGAAAGATGGGTGAATAAAAAGAAGGATGGAACTTGAAATGGATGCATAGCTAGCAAATTAGGAATATGACAGATGGTCTCCTTTTTTCACACTTGGTTCCTCAGGATCCCTGCCATGCCCTGTGGAACAAGAAGAAAATTTCAAGACAGATCTATGTCGGCCTGGTGATTAAGATTCCCAATTCCAATACCTTGGAGTTGAGACCTGGGGAAAAGAACTTTGCAAAAACATCCTTGCCAATCAGCATCATTCAGCCTTTTCTTGGACCATGGTGTTGAGGACATCATCTTGGATCGAGCTTACCATTCTGGATCTCAAAATTGGCTCATTAAACCATAGGTCGTTATCATCGCCCAGTTGCATAAGCGTTTAGGGAGTTCTCACTCTAAGCCAGACAGGTTGATGTGTGTGTTACATAGATCAACATATTTAATCTCTCCTTCTTCACATCTTGTAAGATAGCAGGGAGGGATGGGAGGAGAAGGGGACAAACAAGAATTAAGTTGTGTTATGTACATATACAAACTCCCCACGATAAATGTAATCGTTATGTACTGTACAGAAACATGTACTAATAAAAAAATAAATAACAAAAAATGGGTATTTATTATTCTTATGTTTAGATCAGGAAGCAGAAATCCACACAAGGTAAGTAATTTGCTTGAGGTCCTAGTTAAAAATTGATAAAACCAAGATTCAAACCCAAACCTGACCCCAACCCTTGCTCATTCCAAACCCCGATACTATTTGCCCCCAAACACCATGTCTATGCCTGATACTGTGTGCTATGCTTTAAACATATTATCTCAAATGGTCTAATCTTCATTATCAGCTCTCACCCTCTTTTCCAGATGAGAAAACTGCGTCTTGGACATGTTAAGCCTCCTTCTCCTGGTTATGATGCAAGTAAATGTTACAGGTGCATTTGATACTAGGTGCTCTGCAATGTCAAACTTACTTGTATACAAGAAGCAGGGAGTGGGAGAGGAAATCAAAGAAAGGCAAAGTGAAGGTCAGCATCACTAATCAGTGAGAAAGGTGGAACCTGAATCAAATTTGCCAACCTCTCAAGCACGCACGCCCTCTAAGTGTGCCCTTGCAAGTTGACTGTGAAGCAGTTAAGGGAGACTTCCACTTTTGATGCTGCTAAGGGAGGATCCAGGCTCTCAGTGAACAACCGACCCTTGGCCAGTTTTTTTTTTTCCAGGGTTCAGGGCAGGTCAAGCAGACGTGGAGCTGTGGAAGGGTGGGCAAAGGGGAGTCTGCTCTACTTCTGGGTTGTGCTCCCTCCAAACAAAATTGTGAAAAAGAAGAAAACTAAAGCCAGCGTTGGTCTAGCACTTAACCCAGAAGTTGTGTGTTTTCCTGGGGGCTGGGATGTGAAATACCTGCTGGATGTGCACCACATTCATCTTATTCTCTGGGCCCCAGAGTGTGCTGTTTACTTTGTCACTGGAGGTGCAATTATTTAACGAGGTGCTGAAGCCTGGGGAAGATTGCACATTTTAATCAAAGCACCAAATGAGCAAGTCTAGATGACTTTACAAAATGTATTTGAGGCGAATTTTGCACAGCAATGTCTGGGTATTGGGTAATTAAGTGAAAAGGGAAATAACTTCCCAAGGGGTGTAAACAAACACACCAAGTCAGTCTCACTTCAGTGTTATGCTGAGTGGGGAAAATGGATTTGCGAGTGGACTATGAACTGCAACCAAGGGCTGCTTCCTCCAGTGTCAAGGCAGGCTTCCTGGGGCTGGGAGCTGTGGGGCCACGGTGCCTCCTGCATGTTGAGAGAAAAGAACAACAACTGGAGAAAGTCTTCTCGATTCCCTCCATTGATAGAGGAAGGAAAAGCCCAAAGCATTAAAGGGCAAAGTGACTTCTTCAAGGTTACAGGAGGAGACTTACTTAGCTTGAAGGAGGAGATAAGACCTTGGATTTTTATTCTGTCTTGTGTTACTTCCAGTCAGTCCACCTGGCCAGTGCTGCTCAGATGTCAACTACGAGTAACATCAAAAACAGTAATAAGGACAACTGAAACATTGAGAGCCGACATGTGTGCCTGTTTGTGCCAGATATTGTTTTGTGCTTTGTATCTATTAACTTGTAGGACACTCCCAACAGCCTCATGAAGGACATACTACTATTATACTTAGCTCAGAGGTGAGATAACAGAGTGTTATAGTTTGTGTCTAGGTGTCTCCCCAAAGCCTCATGCAGTCATTGGGGTGGGCTTCTAGAGTTTGTGATTGATTCATGGTCCAATGCTGGGATTATGGGTGTGAGTGGCCCAGGAGCGGGTAGCCTGCATACGATATAAGGGAGGGAAAGAGGCTTGCTCTCTCACTCCTCCCCTTTTGCTCTTGTTGCTTTTGCTGTCTTCCATCGCCATGAACTGTGGCTCCTCTGGCATATGCCACCCTGCCTTGGAGCCAGCTGATTATGGACTGAAACCCCCACAAACTGTGAGCTAAATAAACCCTTTTTCTCCTTTAACCTTGGGTGTTGGGTATTTTGTCTTAGCAATGACAGAAAAGTAACCAACACAAAGAGGCAGGACATAACAGCCCAACCCAACATCCCCCAGTTGGAGGACACAATAGAGCAGATGTCAGGTACAGATCCTCTGACATACTCAGGTTCCACAGCCACTGAATGTCCAGAGCCTTTGCCAGGTTCCTTAAACACTGGGTACTTGCATCTAGAAATTTCCATTAGCAGGCTCACACTACTAAATCTGCTCTGACCACACCGATCTGATAAATAGCTCAGTCTTTTTCTCATTTCCTATGAAACCATAACAAAAGAAACAATAAAGCAAAAGCAAGGAAGATGCAAGATGCATTTGTGAGTCATTAACTCTGGGGTCACAAGAGAGGGTCCCACAGAACATCTCCCAGCAATCCACTGGAAGCCACCTATTAGCTTTTCCTAGGGTCCTAGGATTTCTTCCAAGTTTTCTCATAGTGGTGTCTTATTTTTCCCGCTTTGTTTGTGTCTTGCTCTTTCTTCCATGTTTTATCTCCTTCCTCACTCCACCCTTTTCTGAGGAGAAAACAAAACTCGTTTCACTGGGCACCTTTCCTTCGGAGTCTCACCTTCTGCCCTGAGCATCTTATCAAGATATTTTCTTGGACAGAAGCAATTTCCTTCTCAAAGAAGGATTCTGGAACTAGCTGCTAAGAAAATTCATTATTCACTTGCTGACATCAATAACTAGGAGGCCTCTGCTTACTTTTTTAAGCCTGCATATCTGTGTATTTGTGCAGCGTATAGTTTCTACAGGAAAACCCACACTTGGAGCCACAGCAGTGGAGTTGCTACCTCTACTGCATTTCCTCTAAAGCTTGTGCTCTTCTGGCTTTCACCCCCAAGGTACAAACTTTATTTGACTGAGGCTGCAGGATGCCCGCTCATCTCCTGACTACAACCCCCAAGCAATAGCTTGGAGGAAGCACTTAGAGTAAAAACTCCTTGACAGTGAAGATCTTATTTGGTTCACTTTCCTGTCCCCCAAACCTACTGAAAAGCCCGCATACAGAAGGCAGTCATTCATTAGACGCAAATGTATTGAGCACCTGCTACGATAATGATCTTGTAGTCTAGTCTGTGAAGATTCACAAATAGAGAAGGTACAGAACCTGAACTCAAGAATGGATCAACGTTGGAGTTCTTGAGCTTTTGTGAATATGAGTACAATTGAGACATGGGTGAAAGATTTAGATCATCTTTCTGGTAAATACACAATGTTCTAGCATACACTGTGTGGCACATAGCAGCAATGGTCAAATAGCAAAGTATAGCTCTTTTCTGTATCATGCCCTTGACCGTGTACCTTGGTCAGACCTTCCTCCTGTGAGTAGGGTGATTTGACTTTGAGCTTACCCATGTAACTTGCTTCGGTCAGTGGAATGTCAGTGGGAATGACCAAACAGAAGCCCATGAAAGGGACTTGTACATCGGCACTTGATCATTTGTGCCTACCGTCACTACAAAGACAGGCTGGGCTGACCCGTTAGTCCAGAAGGGGGATGATAAACACATATAACAAAGCATAGGCAAAGCCAGTCATGATCTGCTGGGTACCAGGTAACCCCAGAGATGTTAAACAAGGCCATCTAAGATCAACAGAAATTCAGCCTAAGCCCCAGATTATTCCAGACACCTAAGTAATATTCACTCATTGGGGAGGCCACTGAGGTTTCATGATTGTTTTTGTCCAATATTATTATGGAAGTAAATAAATAATACAAAAATTTAAGGGCATACTGGATAACCCAAAGAGCTATATACCCTAGGATGAGAATCCTTGGTTTAGAGAACACATAGATGGAAAACCAATGACAGCATTGTACGCTAAGCATTACAACGAGGTGCATATAGGAGTTTTAGAACTTGGCTTGCAGAGGAGGTGATGTTGAGATCAGAAGAACAACCAGGCACTGGTCAGCTTAAGATGGAGAGAAAACAGTTGCAGAAATCAGCATTTGCATGCACATAAGATGAGAGAGAGACGCTTTGTTGAAACTATGAGCATTTCAGTTGACAAGTACCAAGTAGTTTTTCAAACACTAAAAGAGAAATCCTGGATGTTTTCAATTCTTGAAGATACTGATATATTAAAAAAGAAGATATGCTGAAAGAAGGCACAAAATAGTGGTATTGTGTATTTTTCATAGGACAAGTGAACTTTTTTCACATTGGAAGGAATAAAACTATCCTATGTACAGCTTTATTCAGATGCAACATTAAATGCCTAAACATGTCCTTTACAAGTGTGAGAACTGGGATTAATGACCTTCGTGCCCCCTCACCCAAATCTAGTCTAAAATAGAAGGTGTGAAGACAGAAGGGGTGTTGGTGAGAGTTGAGACTTAATTATGCCTTGTGAAACTGAATTAAAGTGGAAAATTTTTCAGATATTGAAAATGCACTCTGCCTTAGTGCCTTATCCAAAGCACCTGCTACAGGCACACACTATAAAGGCCTCAACCTCAACTACAGGGCTTGGTGCATGGGCCCAAATTTTGGCCATTTGGTCACCAAGAGGCCTCCAACCACCCTGCCAGCCCCACAGAGTTCGCCCGAGTCACTCAGGCTCCTGCAGCAAGGTAGAGCCGATGATGGTGTTGTACTGCCACTTTGTGGCCACTCCTGAGAAATTATACGGATTAGGCTTCACCTCTGGGACTCTTGAGCCTACCCGCTAGGGTCTTCTATTGCGAAAGGCTCCCAGTGACTGGCAAGACCTGGGATTTCTCTCTGGAATATACGTATATTAGAGCCGCTATAAGGTACTTTTCCAACATTCTGATGTGTAATACTCAGTGCGCCGTAACTACAATTATTAATAACGTCATTATTAGTGCCTCGTTACTGTAGAAATAGCTGAGTCTCTTTGAAATTAATTGGACTTCGGAAAATGAGATTTTTGAAGATAATTAAGAATCCATTTCCTCTTTAATTTTATTCAATAAACAGCTGCTAAATGTTTAATATATGTCAGCACTGTGCCATGTACCTGAGACAGTGGGGAATATATAAAAACGGCTAAGATGTGGTCCCTGCTCTAAGATATTTCCAGCCCTCCGTAGGCACATAGAGTGCCCACTCTCAGATGCTAAACAGAGTCAGAACCAGCATGTTGGCTACAGCGGTGCAGAAGTGTTAGTGATTCATGTAGACGCGTGTGGTTTCTCTTAATTCACAATACAACCAGGTCCTTCCCCTGGACCTATAGGGTAGGGCCTAGCTGTTTCTCTACAAGGCATCTAGGCCTCTCACCAGCACCTTGGGTAGCACCTGGTCTCCATGGGGTAAACAAGAAGCTTTAGGAGGCCCCCGAATGGGCAGAAAGCCTGGGGGAGTTTAGGGGTATTCTTTCTGGAGTCAAGGTTCAAGTTGGATGACCTTGGACGAATTATTTGACCTCTGCATTTTATTAGCCTCATCAGTGAATAATAACAGCACCTATTTCATGGGGTGGTTTTCATGGAGATTCAGTGAATTTAGATGAGGCACATACCTGGTTTGTGTCAGGAGGTGCACCCTCCATATTTTTATTACCAACTGCTCTCTGCAGAAAGCCCCTAAATTCTTCCCGAGGTCTGGGTCCAATTTTGTAGACTTTTAGGCATTTTCTGTTATTAAATCTTGGTCTGGGGGCCAGGGATATAGCTCAGCAGCACAGCACCTGCCAGGCAAGCACAAGGTCCTGAGTTCAATTCCTCGGCACCAAAAATAAATAAATAAAGCTTGGTGTGGCCTATTTAAAGCCTCACTCTCCTATATGATTCAGCACTCCCCCTCCCACCTTTTTAGGGCACTGGGAACTGGGGTTGCAGAAAAGGATATCTAATCTTCCCCCTTCTTTACCTCCTAAATTTTCCCCTCCATCATCCTGTGTGGCTGGCAGCGAGGACAGGAGGAAGGTTCCACGCGGACTGCCCACATTTGACCCTGGGCGTGGTCTGATGAACAGGAAGGGAATGTCTGGTTCACGTCATCCTGGTGCCTGTGTGGTGGGAGGAGCTGGGCATAGGAGGTATGTCTGGCTTCTGTCAGGAGTTACTCAGCCTCACACTGCCCACTTCCGACTCCTTTCTAAAAGATGTTGCTGAAGGTAACCTATGCATCCCTTTGTCAGTCTGCTCATGTCCTACCTTGCTCTCCAGTATGCTGTCCTGCCCTCTGGTCAGCTAGACTGTGGGATCCCCCAAAGCAGGAGATGTCATGGTTGCCCCTGTAGCATCAGTTCCGGGCACTGTTCCTGGAATATGTGGCGCTTCAGCAAATGCTCATGGTGTTTGTAGCATCTCCCCTTCCCAGGATGGGAAATAGAAAAGATTCATACCTGTGATTACTGCCCAATGTCCAGAGACAAAGTAAATAAAAGGGCCAAAGTGTTTCTTCCAGGGTCTCTCCCTCTCTCTCTCTCTCTCTCTCTCTCTCTCACCTGAAAGTCCTGCTTAAAGCCTTGATGCTGGAGGCTCCTTGCCCATTTTTTTTGACGTATATGCCTCCAAAAAATAGATTAAGGAGAAATTCATCTCTTTGTATCCTAGTGAGGTGAAGTGGAAAAAATTATTAAAATGAGACTTTTCCCATTTCAGAGTTTCTACTGAAGCCTCAAAGCTGAGAACAATGGGTGCCATGTAGTCACCCCACCCTTTGAGGTGCCGAACCCCATGTGCAGGCTTGACAAAGGGCACGGGCAAAAGCTACTTCTGCATTCATGAGACCACGACTCATCTTCAGGCTGTTCGTGAAAAAGCCAAGACTCACAGGAGGTTAAAGAAATGAGAAGCGATGAGGGCTTTGAAAAACGGTGGTGGCAGCCTGGGTAGGTTGCTCTCTGCATATGGGAGAGATCAGGATAAAGGTGATCTGCAGCCACCACCCCAGCACAGACAGAGGTTGAGGGTCTCGGGAGAGCTGTCAGAGACACAGGGTATGTGATCCTTGGAGACTGACAGGAGCCAGGCTCATCCTTACAGAGGCTGCCGGCAAGAGGCAGAGGCTGACGAAGCAAGACTGCCTCAGGAGCAACTACACTTCCCTGGGATGTACAAACAGCCCATAAGCAGCGGTCCAGATGGAAGCCTGAAGGAAGGAGCCAGCCATGAACCTGCTAGCTGAAATCCCTGTCTCAACATGTCATATAGTGAGGGATTCTAATAGGTTTATTGAGAACTAACTGTCATATAATAAACTCTATATATTTAAAGGGTCCAACTGGTTACTGATGCAACCATTTCCACAATCAATAAACATATTTCCCATATTTCCTCCTGTTTCTTCACAGTCCATCCCTCCCATCCTTCTTTTCTGCCCTATTAAAAGGCAATCACTTCCCTCTTTATTTCTTTCGCTATAAACTTGTTTGTATTTTTGGTTTTTCTGTATAAGTGGAATCATACAGTATAGCACTAATCATCTTTTTGTCTGCTACCCCTCATGTGGCATGACCATTTATAGGTGCGTGCATGTCGTGACGTGCATCCATGGTGCACTCCTTGTTATTGCTACGTGGTATTCCACTGTGTGAAGGTACCACAGAACATTTCTTCATTCATCCGTATGTGGAAGGAATTTGACTGTCTTCTGCTTCACTCTTTTTAGGAATTTCCTGATGTCACATACATTGCTTTTATAATCAGGATACAAGTTAATTTTTTAAATGATGTTGAAGAAAATGAGTCTGCCCATGAAAGCTTCCTGCAAAGGATGAGGGGGTCTCAGTAGGAAGGGTTGAAGGGTGTAAGATTAGGTGCAGTGGTGTTGAGAGAAAGGGATCAGAAGTAGTCACCCTGCCATGGCTGCACCAGTTTCAGGAGCTGCAGTCAGATTGCTCCCCAAGGAACTCACAAGACGCCACGTGGGGGAAGTTGTGCCTCGGCACACCCACTGCTATTGTTTGAATATGGGTTGAGTGTGTCCCTCAATGATTCATATGGTGACAGTTTGGTCCTCAGTGTGGCCATGTTGAGAGACAGTGGGACCTGTAAGAAGTGGGGCCTAATAGGAGGTTCTTAGGTGAGTGGAGCCACTGCCCTTGGAAGGGGTTAAAGAAGTTCATTTAGGACCTTGAGTTAGTTCCCAAGAGAGGACTATTATAAAAGGGGCAATGCTGGCCACTATCCTTGCTCTGACTTCCTGTATTGCCAAGTGACTGCCCTCTCACGCATCCTCCTGCCATCTGCCATGAGGTCTTCACCAGAGATGAGCTGATGCCAGCATCATGCTTTACCACCTCCAGAACTGTGAGCTAAATAAACTTCTTGTCTGTGTAAGGTAGCCAGGCTTTGGTATTCATTATAGCACTAATGCACTGACCACACACAGGCTGCGGCTGACTGTGGATCGCCCCTTCTGTTTTCCTTTTTCTTACCTACAGCCCCGACACAGGAGGGTCCTCAAATGCCAGGCAGGGCCAAAGGAGGTGAGGCAGGGATGAGAAAAGAAGTAAACAATCCCTTCCCTCCATTGTTGACTTCCAAACCTGAAATAGGCCAGGACAACACAAGGAGAATCTGCAGTTTATATATTAGGCTGGATTCAATTTTCATTGCCTCGAAACAGCCTAATATTGTTACTTAAGAGTAAAAAGAGGGCCAGTGAGATGGCTCAGCGGCGTAAGCCCCTGCCTTGCAAGCGCAAGGGCCCGAGTTCGACTTCCGGAACCCACATACGAAAAAGGGGCCGGTGATATCGCTCAGCGGCACAGGTGCCTGTTGGCACGCGAGGTCCTGAGGTCGATCCCCCGGTACCCACAAAAAAAAAAAAAAAAGAGTAGAAAGAAAAGCTATTATATTAACCCAAAATGTTATCCATGAGCGGGGAATAGGTAGAAATGGGCAGATGTGCGAAAGAATGAAGTTTTGTCTGCTTGAGTCTAGCTCATTCAAACAACCAGTTGCCCAAGTTCCCATTAAATGACACCACAGGCCCAGTTTCTGCTCTCAGATGAAAAAGTGGACATATGCACACATATTCACAACTTTGGAAACAAATTTGCCTTGCAGAAATAGTTGCCTTTCTCAACTTCTGAAGATTCTGCTCAAAAATATAGACAAAGACCTTCTGTACCCACTTCTATCATTATGCATTCCATGGAATTTCAAGACCGCTCAGACCACAGAAAAAGGGTAGATAGGGGGAGAAAAGTAATTCTGGTCTGTCACTTGGCAATCCAATCAGAACTTTCTGGAGAGAGAGAGAGAGAGAAATTGATGGCTTCTATCTCTGGGTGTGCTAAGGTAGTCTCCCATTATGATCGAAATTATTACAGCACAGTCCAGCCCACAGAAGAGAGACAACCCTAATTTTAAATCCCCTAAAATAGTGAAACCAACCTGAAGGATTTAAACTTTAATAGTTTGTGGGGAAAATAAAGATTCATCAAGGTTGCTGGACTCCTAGATGCAGAGGTCCACCAACTTTCCTGAAGGAAAAGCATACCCCCAAAGAGGCACATCTTTCAAAACTATAAAGGAAGCATTGCACATAATGGATTTGATGAATATTTGAGTGAAAGAACCGCAATTGATCCATATTTGATTATGATTCTACATCAGTGAGTTCCCTTCTAATGCACCTGAAATTACAGCTAAAATTTTTGAGGCTTGTCACTTTCCTCTTTGCAACACTGCTATGAGGTGTCCCATTTTACAGATAGGGAAATTGATGTTTGGACATATTAAGATTATAGCCCCAAGATTTTCTAGGTAGAAAGCAACACAGACAAAATCAAAACTAGGTCTATCTGGTTCCAAACCCCAGCATCTTTCCACCATGTACCACTGCTCCTGTGGGCTCTTCTGAGTTCAGTAAGATGGGGGATATGGCTAAAATTTGAAATGCTGCCCTTTGAAAATTCCAGATGGTCAGCACCAAGAGGAAAGGCCAGCAGATTGTCTTCCAACATGTCTCATAAACTGGTATTTCTTACCTTGAGGAAGCTTCCATCCTAGGAAAGATCATAGGTTATTTGGAAACTATAAAATCTGAAGAAGAATACATCTGTCATTAGTAACAGCTTAACTAAACACATAACATTCCTGTCTAAAGTCCGAATGGCAATCCCTGCATTCACAATGAGAAACTGCAAAGACTGAAAACTAAAAACTCAAATTTCATAAGGTTAACCAGTTTTCTCCTTGTAGGCAGACTCTAACAAAAGCCAAGTCACATTCTGAAAATTTCTGGCAAGCCTATGTTATGGCTTATATCTAGAAGCCCCCCCAAAAACCTCAAGAGTTTATAGGTGGGGCTTCTGGGAGGTGGCTGGATCATGGGTGTATGATGCTGGATTAGGTTGTTTGATATGGATTTAAGAATGTATGATAAATAAATTAGTTTAGCATAGATCTGGGTGTGGATAATAGGAAGGCCCATCCTGAGTGGGTAGGACCACCCAAAAGGCCTGAATGGGATAAAAGGGAGAGGAAGGCCTGCTGCTGCTGCTGCTGCTGCTCACTGCCTTCTGCTTACCATGCCATGAACTGGTTCTCCTCCAAGATGCCACTCTTCCATGTTGCCTGGACTTGGAGCAAGCCCACTATGAACCTCTACAAACCATGAGCTGAAATAAACTTTCCTCCTTTAACTTTGGATGTTGGATGTTTTGTCTCAGCAATGAGAAAAGTAACTAAGACAGCCTGGAATTAGAGCAAGGGGAATTTGACAAACCCATGTTTAAGGCATCCAGCAGAATCAGACTGATGTTTCCATTCTATAAGGAGGGTGGTTTTGCTAGTGACTCCAGAGGCATCCAAAAGGGGTAGGCTCCACTTGCTTCCTCATAGAACAAGAACTCTTCCAGTCATTGGTTAAGGCTTCCTCTTCTTTCATGCTGGGATGGATCCTGTTGACATTTGCTTCCGGTACTCTCATATATTTTTGCTTTCAGAGTTAAACAGTTCTTTCTTTAATGGACACATCCTTTCATGATGGAAAAGTATTCAGTCACTTGACTGTGGAGGCTTGTCCACCTGGGAATGATGCCTTCTTCAACTGCATATCTATCTCTACTGTGACCCAATGTGTTATCCTGCAGTTAACTCCTAAGAGGCAACCTCCTTTCCTCCATCTCCAAATATGGAAAGGCAGATATGTATGGCAACCAAGGAAAGATAACTGAGGGAAGGGCAGGTGCATTCTTTGTGAAGACCCTTTTATTCTTGGGTATTCTGAAAAATATTAGATTTTTTTAAAGCGGGAAAAGCAATTTTAATTGAGACATATACAACCATTGTGTACAGAGACGCCAGAACAGAAGGGATAGATATTTCCTCCCAAGTGTTTGTAGGGGTCTGGTGCAATGCTAGGGTATTGTAATCAGCACAACAATCCCACGAAATTCCCAGATATTGAAAAGACCCAAAAATATGAGGCATGAAATTCTTATTAATGCCACCATTCAACACTTGAGAAAACTAAAATTCAAAAAGGTGGCGTGACTATGGGTTCCAGGAGAGCTATAATCTTTGCACCAGCCTGTCTGACTCTGAGACCACTGGGCACCCAAAAACCAAGAGAAGTGCTAAGAAAGCGTATTACAGTGCTTGTTAGCTGCCAATAGTTATGAGTCACTGTGTCTAAAGCTGAAAGAAAAGTTAGGAAGCTATACTTTCCAATTAGCAGACTGCTTCTCCAGCTAAAACAGGGGCAATCTTCTAGAATTTTTTGCAAAGAGAATTTGATGGAAGAACTGGTAGCATTCCATAATATCACTGCTTACATCTAGTCAGACCAAGTTTTCCTACTACAAACCAGCTTAGCAGATCTTTCATCTAATTTCATCCTGCAGCACAAGGACAATGAAGTCAAAAGCTTCCTTCAAAGACAAAAGGAAAAAAAAATGTTCCCCTCAAAAGTCCATGATTGTGGTTACAACCATGCAAAAAACTCACCTACACTTGCAAGCAGTAGGTCCTTTAAAGAAATAAAAAGCTGCTCAAAAGGGCAGGGACAGTATTTGCTCGAGGCCAGTAATGGCAAACCTATGGCACGCATGTTAGTTGTTTTTCTTTTACGACAAAAGTTGATAATGTATGAGTTGATTTTTCTAAACTGAAACCTCAGTATTCAGGTTTAATTGCAGTGTTGGCACTTCACTATAAATATGTGGGTTTTGGGTTGCAGTTTGGGCATTCGCCTCTAAAAGATTCGCCATCACTGCTCTGGGCCATGGCCAGCTTGGAATCCACTGAGATTTCTCTGGTTCCTCCCATTTTTCGAACAGGCCCCCAAAACTAGTGTCTTGGCAACTCCTACATGGCAACCCCCAAAGCATTATGTTCTTGACTTCCTGAGCCTTTTCATCTTACACTGCAAGAAAAGAAAGACATAAAGAAGCCCTAGGGGATTCCCATTCCCAGAGATTGAAAAGACCCAAAAATATGAGGCAGAAGAAGATTGTTGATTATCATCACGATGTAATGCTAGTTTCAGATTTCTGGCACCACATCACTTCTGCAACCAAGACAAACTGAGAAGCCTTCTTGGTATATTCAGTTCAGGATTTCAGGTGCTCAAGATCAGGAAGAAAAGACAAAGGAAAGTAAGAAAGTGTCATTTATCAAGTTTTTTTTTTTTAAACATGTTGGATTTTATTTCACCCTCCAAATAACCCTACTGTTATCTGCATTTATGGGAGTAGAAACTGACATACAGAGAGATGAAATATGCAACTCAATTTTTAGATTTGGTGGGATCAAACCCAGCCTGTAGGAATGGAAAAAACCAACACTCTGTTCACTAAAATGTGGATTCAAAAGATCTTCATGTGCCAATCAGAGAAGGGAAATTTACAAGTTTACTAATTGAGCTCCAAAATTTCCTAAGCCAAAAAAGCATTGCTAGAAAACAAACACAAGTCAGTATTTTGTTCTTTTCTCCTTTTGTCAAGCCCCATGTGGGAGGTAAAATAATGAGTAGCCCCCAAAGATTCCCATACCTACTCCTTGGGAACCTGTGAATCGGTAGATTGTATGGAAAATGGAAATTAGTGTTGTTGGTGGGATTACGATCTCTAATCAGCTGATCGCTAGATGTATAAATTACCTGATTTATCCAGACTCACCCAATATAATCACATGGGGCCTGAGAAGTACAGGAGTTTGAAGGGAGAATCAGAGAAAGAGCTGTGACAACAGAAATAGGGTCAGAGAGATGTTGTACCATGCGCTTTGAAGATGGCAGGAAGGGCCACAAGACAAAGAATATGAAAGGCCTCACAGAGCTGGAAAAAGACAAAGAAATGGATTCTTCTCTAGAAAGAATTGCCATGCTGAAACCTTGATTCTTTCCAAGGAAAATCAGTGTCCAACAACCAACAAGAAAGGCAAGGTAATAAATCTGCATTATTTTACACCACTAAATGTATAGTATTTTTTAATCACAGCAATAGAAAGCTAATGTACCAAATGGGTAACCAAATCATTACATAACAAGGTGCTCGCTTTCACTATCCTGGCGGTAGGCCATGAATCTTCAGTGCAGAAATGAACTCAAATCCCTGCCTGACCCATCCATCTCACTCACAGTAGGATGACCTTGCAGAACTTGTCAACTAACCATCCTAGTTAGGGAGGGTACGGCTGCATGGAGTTATCCCCACCCACTGATCCTCAGGTGAAAAGGGAAGGCTAAGTAGAACCAGGGCAAGACTTACAGAACCAGAAGCTCGGTAGACGACCTCTCTCTCTCTCCTTTTCATGCATGTTTTATTTATTCTTCTCTTCTTTCAGACTCTTCCTTGCTTAATCCTCTGTTTGTGCAAGTCTTCAATATGGCCACCCTAACAAGGTGATTTCTGTCCCAGCAATGTCCAACCCTACAGCCTTATTCCCTCCATAGCTGTTTCCCTGTCCATAATCCAAGTACTCAAAACAGAGCAAAACGATAAGCTCAGGTCTTGTCTGGTGCACACTCCTAATTCTATAAGCCATGATCAGGGTGGAGGGTCCAGGGCTGGATAGTTTGCTACAAAAACTTGCTTCTTCTGACTATGTATTGGGCAGGACCTTTAAGTAGGTATCCGGAATCAGGGGAGAAAATGATTGACACCTTCGATACCTCTCGGCACCCTAGGGACAGCCTTATCTTTGGGAACACAAATGCATCACTTCAGTTGGCTCAGCTGCCTTTTTCCCTCATCCCTGCACAGGTCAAGTTGAGCCCATTTGTCTCCATGACTACTTTTTCTATCCTCTGATTGACATTCTCTTTTTAAATATGTTAATATATTCAACCAAGTCAATTTCAAATGGTGCTGGGCTGAGAACCATTCTGCATATTTCTGACTTTGCATATTTCATAGTTTAACTCTCAAAGAAAAAGAATGATTGCCCAGTTCTGTGTCAATGTGTGTGTGTGTGTGTGTGTGTGTGTGTGTTACTGAGGATTGAACCCAGGACCTTGTGCACGCTAGGCAGGTATTCTACCTATCAATCTACATCCCAAAACCTGACTGCCCAGTTCTTGAAGGAAGGAGCAACTCACTACAAGCCCCAGATTCTGAAGATTATAAAAGTTAATAATAATGTAATTATTAATGACAATTTTATTTGAAATTAAAATGCAGTTCTTCCAACAATTTAATGTGGTAACGGTAAATAATGGCACAGATCGTGGCAATGAGCCTCAGAGAGTGAAATGATGAATGTATGCAAAGTCCCATGGCATTATGTGGTGCTCAGAGCTAAAGAAAATAAAAAGTAATTTTTATTTATTAAAAAGTAATTTATGAAAAAATAAAACAAAATTTCATAGCAAAATAATAAGAGAATAACAATAGTTAACACACTGTGTATCATTATCTCCAAAGTAGTTACTCAAAGTACAAGACAGACAAAAAAAATCTCTCTTACAAAGAAGAAACAGAGATAATAGCACAAAACTTTTTTTTCAATGAACTAAGAGAAGCTAGCAGTATAAATGAAACAAATTAGCATATATATTAAAATATCTCTGAGACAACAAAGATTAGACACACTCTTCCACATTGTCAGTGGGAATGTAAACTAGTACAACAACTGCCATAGAAATTGGTGTGGAAATTCCTCAAAAATAGTTATTTCTGACCCTCACACTAACACTATTGGGTAGAAACTTACTCAAGTCCCACAATTACTAGAAACATCGGACCTGCAAGCTCAGCCCCTTACAGGTACCAAACCATGTCATATATTCAGTTACACAGGACGAATAAGTTCTGCAGATCTAATGTACAGCACAATGAGTATAGTTAGCAATACTATATTGTGCACTTGAAATAGACTAAGAGAGTACATCTTAAGTGTTCTCACCTGACTGTATATACACAAAATAGCAACTACCGAGAGGATGGATATGTTAATGAGATCGATAATGGTAATCATTTTAGAAAGTATATGTATATCAAAACATCTCAAGTGCCATATATATATATATATATATATATTTTTTTTGTCAATTATGCCTTAATAAAGCTGAAAGAGAAAGGAAGGAATGAAGGGGAAGGAAGGAAGGAAAGGAGGGAGGAAGGAAAGGAAGGAGGAAGGGGAAGAAATTTTATACAGAGAGTCACAACAGTGTTTATTATTGACACTAATTCAAATTCCATAGAGAAATAATGCAATTGAGTTGGACTGGTTCAAAGTATTTCCCTAATTCAGTGAGCAATGGGCAAGACACCAGAAGCTCAAGATCTCATAATGTCTTTTGGCTTCCAAGAAATGGGGCAGGTGTTGGAGGAGGGGTGCCAGCTCATAGGCTCAAGAGATTTCTAGTGACAGCCCCTAAATTTACACAGTTTAAATGTAACTGTAGCTCCTATGTGGAGGAGGACTCGAGGATAATGCCAGTGGAGCTAGAGCCACTAGAATGGTACCTCATTCAGGTTTGAGAAGGCAAGGATTCACATAGGTAGTGGGACTGAAGAAATGCTCCAGAGACATTAAGAGAGACAACTAACATACACTGATGATGTGTTGGACAAGAGATAAAAGGGAGAAGAATGCCAAGTGATTGCAAGGATTCTGGCTTGACCCACCAGATGGGTAGTAATGGCATTGGTTAAACATCTGGGACATGGGAAGAGAAGCAGGTTGAGGTGGGCACAGTTCAGAGAACCTGGAATTCTATTTTGGACATGGTGTGTTGGAGGCAAGCTGTGGGATGTCTAGAGACATCCAGTAGACCACTGGATATATGAATCTAGAAGAAAAGTTTGCCCTTAAGATATTAGCACAGACAGGGTAATCGAAACAATAGAAGTGAAGGGAGCAGTGTAGGAAGGGCATGAAGAAGAGAAAGGGGCTTAGGAATTTGATAGAATATTTGAAAAAGCATTCAATCTCTTTGCTGTCCTGTATGTGATTAACCCAAGGACCGTTCCCACAGACTGCCCAGTTATGAACATAATTTTTTCAATGGCCACCGCCTAGAGAGTGACTTGAGCACTTGAAAGCAATTTTATTTACACAGGGGATTTTATTTACCAGGCCCCAGGGGATCGCAACTTTTAATTATTTCTACAAAGAAAAAGAAGCCCATAATGTACATTGAAAAGGAACAGCCTGAGAAATAGGAAGAAAAACAGAAGGTAGAATCACTCTAAGTGGAGTTTCAAGAATAGAAACATCTTTGACAAACACAACAAAGAGGCCAGGAGAAATGAATGCAAAGTGTCCATCCAAACATCTCATTCACAGTATTACAGTCTTTGTTAGCATGTCTATTTCTCTACTAGCCCGGCAACTCCTTTAGCAAAGATGTTTTCATACCTTTCTCCCCATCTATTCACCAAGATGCCTGGCACAGAGTACAGGCTCCATAACTGTTAGTCGAATGAGTGAATAAATAAGCCGTAGGCATTTAAATACATTAAAACTCTCTTCTCGATGAGACACAAAACATATAGCAAATCTTCAATGATTTGCAATAAAAAAAAAACTGGGAAATTGATAGAATCTTTGAAAAAGCATGCAATCTCTTTGCTGTCCTTTATGTGATTAACCCAAAGACAGTCCCCACAGACTGCCCAGTTGTGATTGTTTTTTCAATGGCCACCGCCCAGAGAATGACTTGGGTACTTGAAAGCAATTTTATTTACATGTTTTTAGTATTCCAATTGTATTTGCATAAGTAAAGTTCATTACCACCAAAGCCAAGTTCATCTATAGTCTAATCTTTGCCTACATCACGCAGACTCTGTCATTTACGAAGTTTTCTTCTATTGGTGCAATACCGTCACATGCATCAATAGCTATGAGGCGTGACCAAATATACAACGAATATTTTAAAATTTACAATGAACTTTTAAAAATGTATTATAGGGGCCGGTGAGACGGCTCAGCGGCGTAAGCGCCTGCCTGGCAAGCGCAAGGGCCCGAGTTCGACTCCCGGATCCCACATACAAAAAAAGGGCTGGTGATATCATTCAGCCGCATGAGCGCCTGCTGGCGGGCGAGGTCCTGAGGTCGACCCCTGGTACCCACAAAAAAAATAAAATAAAATAAAAAAATAAAAAAGTAAAAATGTATTATGATAAAAGACACATTGCCATTAATTCCCACAAAATACATTCCTCTCACTTTGAATACACATATCCCATAGATCTTCGTATTTTCTAAAGCAGTTCTGGAAGTCCTCTACAGTCCTCCGTTAGCATCTTTACAAAATGAGATGTGGTGAATGCTGCTGCCAAGTGCCATCCAATGGAAAGGTAGGCGCATAAAAACATCAGAGTGTGACCTCATCCACCTTATTCACTGGATCTGGCACGGTGCAACTTCTGGCTCTTCACCAAAGTCAAAATGACCTTGAAAGGTAAATATTTTGAATGAATCCGGCACAAAGAGGCCAGTGGCTCATTTGTTTTGTTTCAGTTGCATGACAGGGCAATTAAAGACACTCATGAAAGAGGATTTCCAGGCCTTTGTCAGAAAGTAACAAGAATAATGAGATAAGTGTATTCAAAGTGACGGGGAGTATTTTGGGTGGATTAATGACAGTGTGTCTTTTGCTGCAATACATTTCTAATGTAAACAGTCACTGCATTTTTTTATCATACCTCCTTCAATGTAAATGTTTTATAAATAGTTATTATATTGCATCGTTCAAGGAATATGACATGAAAAATGTCTGTAGATGTTCAGTACTTGTGCAATTCTTTCTGAATATTTTTGATCCATACTTGGTTGAATTTATGGATGCAGAACCTGTACATACAGAGGGCCATGTCTACACCCATATTTTAGTAACTATAGTCGCTGCACTTACCGTACTTGATGACTGCCAGCTCTGGGCCGCAGCCCAAGGCATATTAGCTCAGACTGTCTCAGCCCTACCTATTTAATAGATGGAGAAACTGAGGGTTGAGGAGACAGTATTTGAAGAAATCCCCATAACCAACAGCAGAAAAATTGACAAGAGAACTCAAGTTTCCTTATTTTCAAACCCAGTGTTAAATTCTACATCATCACCCATAAGTTTTCCCTAGAACTGTTATGAGAAACCAAATACCTGTCACTAATGCATATATTAACCTGGACTGTTGAGCAATTGTACCATTATAAAATGGCCATATGTTTAGAGATAGATATATTCCTCCATGGAAAATCCATAGTATTTTATTGTGGAATTATGCGTCTTAACAAAGTTGGTTAAAGGGAGAAGCAGATGCATTCTGGAATATCCTCCCAGAGCGAATCCCACTGCGGGTAATCCGTCCGACTTGGTTTCACAACAGGGAAAACCATCTGGGTAACTTTTTTCACATATCTAACATTCTAGGTATGAGATATGATAATTAATTGTGTGTTCAGATAAACTGGATGGCAATTAAAGCTGAGGTTGCTAAGCAGCTCTGAGAACAATCACCTTTATAAAATGTAGTTTTCATATTTTGTGACAGAGGTCTGAAAGAGAAGCACATGCAATGATTCCTTGTGGATAAAGTCGCTGTTAGTTATGTTTTAATTATTAACCCAATTATCTGAGTGAAGCAATAAGTGGTAATTCAGCTCCTTCACTGCCACTTAATTCTTGCTCCCTCAGCTACCAGGCTGGGGGATCCTTCAACAGAAATTTAAGGAATTTGTTCTAGAACGTGTCCAGCTACTGTACAGCCCCATTTTTTCCTGTGCCTCTGTGTTCATTTCCCTGAAACTCGGAGGCAGGGAATGACCTAAGGATGGGCAGCAGACAGAGTGATGTGTCTTGGTAAGACCTGCACATTGTTTCACTGAAAAGAGGCAGCAATGGCGAGGGCTGGCCCTGACGGAGCCTGGCTCAGAGTGTAAGGCTACTTGTGCTGAGAACAATATTCAAATTTCTACTTCCCTCATTCTCAAGTCCAGAAACTCTTGGGGAGAATAAAAGAGGTGCATAATGTGCTCTGATCGGGAGAATTGTCTGTACCTTCCACTGGAGTCAGGGATGTGGACCCAGTGCTGCTAGAATAACTATTTCTTTCCTTCACTGCATTCTAGGGTTTTGCATGCTTTTGCTTTCTAGAGCCACTCCATTTTCCTTAGAATGATAATGAAGTCTATTCAAATGCAATGCTTCCCTGGCCTAAGTAGGCAGGACCTGGAATGGTAGAGAAGAAAGGAAGGGAGATGATAAGGAAGAGTTGTGACCCAGAGAAAATCGGCACACAGGGCTTTTCTGGGGAGCCACATTGTTCATAATATGATCAACATCAAAAAAGACTCAGGGAGCCACATAGGGGGTGCAGCCAGCAAGGCTAGACCCTGAAGCCAAGACGGGAAGGTGGCCTAGTGCTAACCCTACCAAGCAGAGGCTGGAGTATTGATTGTACGTTTAATACTTGAGTTGACAGCTGATTTTAAAAATTGCTCGGATCTGAAATAGACACTTCTCAGATGAAGAAGTACAAATGGCCCATAAATATATGAAAAATGTTCAACATTACTGGCCATTAGAGAAACGCAAATTAAAACAACACTGACGTTCCATCTCATTCCAGAAAAAATGGCCATTGTCAATAAATCAAACAATAACAAATGCTGGAGAGGCTGTTGGGATGGGGACTCTTCTTCATTGTAGCTGGGAGTGTAGACGGGTATAACCACTATAGAAATCTGTATGGAGATTCCTCAAAAATGGAAACTAGAAATTCCATTTGACCCAGCTACTATTCCCCTTCTTTGTATCTTCCCAAAATAGTTAAAGACATAGTATAGGAATTCATGTGTACCCATGGGTATAGCAGCACAATTCATAATAGCCAAATCTTAGAAGCTAAATCTTAGAATCTATATGTACATCATGTAGAATCTGCATGTATATCAATAGATGAATGAATAAAGAAAATGTGGTAGCTATACAAGGGAGTACTACTCTGCCATAAAGAAGGATAAACATGAGTCATTTATAGGAAAATGGGTGCACCTTGAGACCACAATGTTAAGTGAAATAAATCAGACACACAAGCTTAAATATCACATGGTTTCTCTTATATGAGAAACCTAATATATAAATAAAGTGCAAAATAAAAGACAATAGGGAAAAGAGAGACAAAATAAAAGTTATTATAATCCAGCGCAGCCAATATAATTAAAAGTGTACCTTGATTGAATATAATTATCTTATGCATTTTTTTATGTTTTTCAGCCTAGTAATCTGGCTGTTAATCTGTGTTTATGAAAATTAACTTGATAAAGACTTATAAATAAATAAATGTGATGTTGGAAAAAAAAAAAAAGAAAGAAAGAAAAATTCTTTTTAAAAACAGGGATGGAGGGGCCAGTGAGATAGCTCAGAAGCATAAGCACCTGTCTGGCAAGTGCGAGGTCCTGAGTTCAACTTCCGGTACCCACATACGAAAAAAGGGCCGGTGATATCGCTCAGCGGCACGGGTGCCTGCTGGCACTCAAGGCCCTGAGTTCGACCCCTAGTACCCAAAAAAAAAAAAAACAGGGATTGCTGTTTTCCACCATTGCTGTTTTTCAGTACTCTCTGATATCACCAGTTTTTCTCTGCCTCAGGGATGGAGCAGAAGGGAAAAAAAGGAATTGAGATGTGTTATGTATGTGTACCAATGCCCCATAACAAATGTAATCATTATGTACTGCAAACATTTACTAATAAAATTTTTTTAAAAAGAAAAAGTAGGTCATAATAGATCTTTAGATTTATGATAATTGTAAATATAAGTGTAGACATATGTGTATGTATTTAGCAAGTGGGGATCTGGTACTATACTTTTTGCTGTTTTGTAAGCTGTATTTTTGTTTTCATTTAATATATCATGAATATCTCTCTAAATCCATGTTTATTTTTACATTTTGTCATGTAGCAGCTGCACGGTTTAAGGTGGTTTAAGTTGTCCTCTAGTGGATTCAGTTTTAAAAAGGGTTTTCACTAATCTCCTATTGTAGGACGTTGGTTTCAAATACTTCACTATAATACACAGTATAATACACAGAACAGGCTATCTCATCCCATTGGCCTGACGTGTTGCTACTATCATAGATTGATTTCCATGCATACATCTGTTCTGGACTCTCTCCTCTGTTCCATTTGTTCTTCAAGCTACTCAAGCCACGTACACACTGACTCCATGTTGCTTTAGTTATTACAACTTTGTAATGTGTTTCTCCACATTCCAAATCACTGACTTTTATTTTTAAATGTCTAGACTATTCTTGTACATTTTCTGTTTCAGGTGCAGTTTTTTCCTCCTGTTTGAAAAATGTCATGAAAATATCCCAAATGTTCTTATTGGAAGTCCATTGTATTTACAGGTTAATTTGAGTAGAATTGACCTACAAGATCTTCCCACCAAGAATTCAGTAGGTCTCTGTTAATTCACATCTTTCTTTGTGTCCTTCTAGAAAGTTTCATAGCTTTTCTTCACATAGAAAGCCCATATTTTCTAATTGCTTACTCCTAATATGTAAGAATATCTGTGAATTTTTCAAGGTTGATTTTATTATCTTCTTTACTTTTTTCCTTTTCTTATTGGTTCACGTTTAATCAGACTTTCTCAGACTCCAAAGAAGCAGGTAACTTCTGGTGATAGAGTAAGAAGGTAAGAAACATGGGAATAGTCAAGGAACTGGGTCTTACGGGAGAAAAGAAATTAACAGATAACACAAAGTTCATGGTAACTTCAGTGACCTGATTAAATGCCCTCAACTGTAGTTTCCAGTACTTCGTTCCACCATTGCTGTTTTTCAGTACTCTCTGATATCACCAGTTTTTCTCTGCCTCAGGCATTTACTACACACAGTTCTACCTCTCTCGCGGCTGCTTCTTATTTCTACCATCCCACTATGGACTAGTAAATTTCTTTCTATGTTTTGTGGCCAAACTCTCAAGGAGACTGAGTAGCAGGGTTTACAGTGGAGTTTCCTAGCCTTGGCTTGATTGACATTTTGAGCCCCCTAATTCTTTATTGTAAGGAGCTAGGGTGTGCATTGCAGGAAGTCTAATAGCATCTCTGGAGTCCTCCCACTAGGTGCTAGAACCACCTCTCTCCCACACTGTGACAACCAAAGATGGCTCTACACATTGCCAAATATTCTTTGGGGGGTGGATCACTGCTAGTTCTGACCCACTGACTTAATGCATAGTGACTTAGAAATAAAATACACCTTAAAACAGGGGTTTTGGGGCCAGTGAGATAGCTCAGCGGCACAAGCACCTGCCTGGCAAGCACGAGGTCCTGAGTTTGACTCCTGGTACCCACACGAAAAGGAAAAAAAGGCCGGTGATATTGCTCAGCTGGCAAGCATGAGGTCCTGAGTTCAATCCCCGGTATCCACATTAAAAAAAAAAAAAAAAAAACAGGATTTTTTTAACATGTGATGGACGTTCTGAAATGATGGCAAAGAATCCAGCATATAACTTTCTTGGCATATTTAAAGTAATTTCTGAGAAATTTTGCACACGAAGTTCTTGCTTATCTTTTTCTTGTTTCAATTATTTCCCCCCATATTTGATGTTCTGCCTTCTATTTGAACTATGCATTAATCAAAAGTTGATTGTTCTTCCAAAAGCAAGAATGAAATATTTTAAATGATGTTTCATTATATATTTATACTTTGAACTATATAACTATAGGCAGTTTAGGAATATAGCATAGAAACAGTGCTCTGAAGGAAAAAAATTCTAAACATTGCCTTCATTCAAATTACTGAAAAGCACGTTGTTCATAGTAGCTTAGTTGCAGAGTTGTTTTATGTAAGTGTGGGGAGGGCTCTCTGTAGTGTATATTTGAAATCATATGACGTTGGTAACCACCTGCCATTTGTACAGCACCTCTGCACTGTGATCTTGGACCAACTGAACCACCTTCCCACTGTGAGGTTTCATTGCCAATAAAATGATAAATTTCTCCAGTCCTTTCTCAGATGGGTAGCAAAGATCAAATAATCTGCACTGTCCAGTGTAGGAACCATTAATGCTAAGCAGATTTTAAAATTTAAATTAACTAAATTTAAACAAAACTAAAAATTCACTTCTGCACTCCCACTGGCCATGTTCTAAGTGTTTGGAACCACATGTGCCTGGTGGCTGCATATTGGGCAGCATGGAAAGAGAACATTTCTACCATTGTAGAAAGTTCCGCCAGACCATCCTCTCTCAACTATAAATCCCGGTACGAATACAAGCCCTGTTATTATTACTGTTGTTGGAGGTTGGGATTCCTGTATTCGCACGAGGAGAGACATTCAATAACACAAGCCTGTGCAAAGCAAGCACCTGTGTGAGGGCTACCTACGCACTCACATTTCATCACCACATCTAAT
Source organism: Erethizon dorsatum (assembly GCA_028451465.1). Taxonomy (NCBI): domain Eukaryota; kingdom Metazoa; phylum Chordata; class Mammalia; order Rodentia; family Erethizontidae; genus Erethizon; species Erethizon dorsatum. Next base: position 28,649,339 of record CM051826.1, read on the forward strand.
TCAGTCATGAAAGCAATGGAACATAAATTAAAGCCTTGACAAATAGAAGCAAGGCTCAAATAATTATAGGTGCAATGCTTTCTATAAATGTCACTCTCTGGCCCGCAAATAGCTTCATAAACATTTTAATTACAGCAGAAAAAATGAGTACTGTACTATTTTTCTATAAAATTGCTAATTTAGGTTAGCATTTCTAAAAGGGCATGTTATCTTCTGGACTCTGATACCTTTGCTCATGTTCTGCAAGACTGGGCCTCAGGGCTGAGCAGGAGGGGGTGAGAAACCATACGAGAGCTGCAGCTACCAGAATCCTGCTCAGAAGGTGCCTGGCTCTCTTTGGCATTGTGCAAGGGAGGACAGCAAGGATAACATGTTGCCCCTGCCCAGGACCTAATAAAGCAGTTATAGAAAATGACAAGGACACTCCTAACATTTATTGTATTCCAGGGCTTAGGCCAAATGCTTTTTATGCCTCACTGAGCTTACTCTTGCCAAAATGCCAACAAAATGGGTATTTGGCATTATCGTATTCTGATATCACAGACGCAGAGACTAGATTCAGAGAGGTTTAGTAACTTGTGTAAAATCAGTCACTAAAGAAAGGTCACAGGTGAGGGTCAAAAGGAAGTACGCCTGACTCTAGAACTCGTACTGGTAAAGATCAGGCCCCTTGTCTCCAATCAGAATGCCTTACAAGTGTGAAAAGTGATTCCATCTGCACAAGAATGTTTGCGCTCTGGTCCTGGGCCTCATCCTTCCCAATCTCAGCTCTATCCTGAGCTTCTAAGACCTCGTAGTGTGTGGACACACCAGCCCATACATCCAACTCTGTCCATTCCCCCCCACCCCGTTCTCATGAGCGATTCCCATGCAGGCCTTAGAAGGGTGATTGTTCGAGGATCCCAAGTACCCAGAGAATGGTCTAGGAAGGGAGAGGATGGGCACTTGTTCCCACAGACACCTTCCCGGTGGACACAGCTGAAAGAGAATCAAGAGGCCCCTCTAAGGAGTTTTCACTCAAAGGGTGAGTATCTGCATTTCTTTGGAACTTCTCAGAAATGCAAATTCAAGGTCCCCACCCCTAGACCTCCTGAGTCAGGAGCTCTGAGGGTGGGCCCCAGCACTCTATTTTAACACAAGCCCTCCAGAGATTCAGAACCACTGCCCTAGGATGGCCCTTGCTACACATGTGTGGCCAATGGGCTAGTAACACCGACAGCATCTGAGAGCTTGGTAGAAATGCAAATTCTGGGCCCACAGACCAGCTAAGTCGAATCAAGAGAGGCCCAGCCAGCCCTCTTTGTCTGAACATCCTCTCTGGGTACTTCGCAGGCACACAAACATTTGAGAAACACTGCTCTAAAGCAAGGTTCATTCTCCTCCTCTTGGGTTATTAGTAAGGGCTATTTCTATTTCCATAGTCAGAAAAACCATCTCCTATTGGTTTAAGAAGGGAAAAAGGAATGTATTAGTTTACATTATTGGAAAAATTCATGGATAAATCTGGCACCACTTAGTAAGCACTGAGTTGTATTTTAGTAGACTCAGTGACTTAATGTTACCTTGGAAAAGATGTAATGAATATTTTCTTTCAGATTTTCAAAGACATATTTTAAAACCTCAGTTAATTTTGCAGCCTGTGGTGAAGTTTGCAAGGTCTGGGACATGGGAAGGCCCTAAGAACAAGTCTACATTACCCAGTGCAACTATGCGGATTGGGTAGAAATGGCAAAGCATGTGAAAAGCACCAGCTTTGAGAATCCAAGAATTGGGCTCCAGTGTTGTGTCCTCTTTAGATTTAAGGGGGGGAAAACTGGACATCATAGTTGTTTAATTCCATCCTTCTTCTTAGGACAGGGGTGCAAGACATTATAAACACTGGCTGAGATTGTCTAATCCATTTTGAGAACCTCACCAGGGAGGCTAGCTTAAATCAAACAGGTCCACAGAGAAATCAACGTGAGAGGACAAGCGAATGTCAATTAAAACCTGCAATTGGCTTTGTGGGATGGGATGGGGACTTTATGGTCTAAACGGAAAGCGTCTATCCTTTGGGGTTGTAATCCATTGCAGCAAGTCCTCCTCAAAGGCCTCAGTGACAGTATCAGCAAAACAAATGACCTCATTAATTAAATGGGTTAGTACTTTCACCATGCTGTCCTTAATTGCTATTCTGACTTTTGGGAGAGGCATTTTTGAGCCAAATTGAATACTCAAAGCCTTTAGTGATCAATGCCACTATAAGCCCTGTACACCCAGAAAACAACTGCAAAGATAACTGCACAGCTCTGCCGCCCAGCTCCCCTGGCTCTGCCAAGTTTCCCTGTCTGAACCCAAGTCCTCAGTGCCCTAACCAGGCTTCGTCCTCCAACACAACTACAAGGCCAAGTCCTTCATTATCATTTTCTCCCCACAGCAGATATTTTCTTTTAACTGGACAACATGCCATATTTCTGTTTTATTCATTGGATAGCTACTATTTGAATACCTTCAATTCTGTTTAAGGACAAATGTAAAGCAGTAACCGTAATAGACCAAAATCACTGTTCCATGGGGCTTACATGCCACCATGAGTTGCATGTACAACCCTGTGTTACTTGTGTTTTCTGTCATATGCTACCCAGTATTTGCCCCTGTTGTAATTAAGACCCTTCCTAGCTCAAATTTTTCCCCAGTATCTGGGAGTATGTGGCACATGGCCATTGCATCAGTTAGGAAATGTATTTGGTTCTAAATTACAGAGATGCACTCCCCCCACCAGATATATACTAATTTAAATCAGCTAAGATTCTTCTATCATTTAATCCAAAAGCAAGTTTTTGAGGGCTGTCACAGATGCTCTACAAAGTCCCAAACTCCTTTATTTTTCTGTTTCACTTTTTTTAATGTTTAATTCCCTTCTCAAAAGCTTCACATTGTCCTCTATTGTCCAGAGCAGCAAAAACAGTCAAAGAGGGCAAATGCATGATTTGAATGTCCCTTCCAAAACTCATGCTGAAATTTAATTCCCATTATAACAGTGCCAAGAGGTGAAATATTTAAAAGATGATTAAGTCATGAGGGTTCCATCCTCATGAATGGATTAAGGTGTTAGGAGTGGGGTCCTAATAAAAAGATGAAGTTTGGCCAATTTTCTCATTCTTGGTGAGCTCATTTGTCTGGCACACATTTTGACACCCTTACCAGATGTCAGCACCCCTCTCTGAGACTTCTCAGACTCCAGAATTGTGAGCCAGAATTGTGTTAGAAGTGTGGTATTCGGTTATTAGCACTGAAATGGGCCAACACAGCAAATAAGCCAAGTATCTGCTGAGAACTTTTGAAGGCCCTGTCTGTGTCTTCCCTTGATATTTCATTATTTTGAACTATATCTCACAACCACAATTTCCTTTAAGAACACGGTAATTTTTAAATGTGTCCACAGATTTTTAGATAAACCTCCTTCTAAGAAATACAGCCTATTTTTTCCCATGATTGTGCGTTGTACTCAGTGATTTGTTTCTAACTAAATAAGATGTGGCAGAAATGATGGTGTGTGTCTTCTGAGACTAAATCATAAGTGGCATCACAGCTTCTCCCTAGAATCACTGGTCCTGGGGGAAGCAAGCTGACATGTCATGAAAGCATGCAAGCACCTCTGTGGAAAGGTTCTGGGAGGAACTGGATCCTCCTGCGACAGCCAGCATTAATTCCCCTACCCTTTGGAGCTAGAGTAAACCACCCTTGGAACATAACCTTATCCTCCAGCAAGGCTTCTGGGGACTCGCAGCCCTGGTCAACATTTTACCTACAATTCCATAGGTGATCCTAGGCCAGAAACATCCAGCTAAAGTGTCTCCAAATTCTTGACTCACAGAAACTATGTGAGATAATAAACTTACTGTGCAAATATGTTAGGTTTGGGAGTATTTTGTTACACACCAATAGATAACCAACGAAAAGGGAGACCAAAATTCTGGTTTGGATCAACACTGTGGCACAGACTGATAAATTTCCACCAAAAGCTATTTGTCACTTCTCTGAGCATATACCTAGACTACATTTCCCCTCTTCCCTGAACTCAGATGTGGCCATGTGGCCATGTGCGCCCTCCAGGGGAGTATGAAGGAAGTGATATTAACAACCTCTAGGCTTGGCCAAATGGATCTACATATGCCTCTCCAAATATTTTTACTCCCAGTCTGACCTTTCTTCCTCTGTCAGCTCAGTGTAGACAATAATGATGAAGCCCTAGTAGAAGGCAGAGCCTCCAGATAGAAAGGGCCTGAGTCCCTGAGTAAGCAAGTAGAAAAGAGCTGCCCTCCAAGCTGAATATCTGCCAAAAGTTATTAAAAGCAGATAAATAAATACGTTGAGGAAAATTTTGGGATCCTTTTATTATTCAACCTAGACTGTTTTACCAAATGTAGAAATATTTCTTCCCAAGCAAAATAACTGTTGTTAGAAAAGAAAAAGTTTAGTGGACAAACCCTAGAAGACTTTGCCCAAGAAATAGTGAATGAGAAATTCTGCCGCAGACGAATATAGGCATCTACTGTCTCATCATCTCTGAGACAGCTCAAAGTGCTCCAAAAAGGAGAAGCAGTATGACCTCCTGAGCTCAGAGTCCCTAAAGCCTCACCACCACTATCAGGAACTTGTCACTAGAAAGAGAGAGGGAAACTGCATTAGTCTCTTTTCCATTGCCATAGTAAAATACCTGAGGCTGGAGCTTTCCAAAGAAAGAGGCCTATTTAGCTCACAGTTTTAGAGACTGAAAGTCCAAGAGTGGGTGATCCACATCAATACAGCCTCTGGTGAGAGCCTCCTTGACTACATCAATTATAGCAGATGGCATCATGGCAAGGGTGTGGAGAGAAAGAGTACACAGCAGGACGGGAGCCAGAAAGAGCAGAAGGGGGTTAGCACTGCTCTTTTATAGCAACCTTCTCATGAGAACTAATCAAGTCCCATGAGCATTACCTAAATTCTTTCTGAGAACAGTGCTCCAAAGCCCCTAATAACCTCCCACTGCACCCCATCTCGTAACAGCTCTACACTGGAGACCAAGTTGCTCCCACAGGACCCCTCAGGGGACAAACCACATTCATACCATAGCAGTGACTTTAGCCTTCCTGAACTTTAGCATGTTGTATTAAATCAGAGGTAAAAAATAACCTGGGGTGACTCTCGATGTCATTGGACTTTGAGTCCTCTTCTTCAGCTCTTTGTGGGTTTCCAGTGGGTTGTAACCCTGTTATTGAAGTTGATATCTCCAGAAAGTAAGGAGGGCAATTGGACTTTTGGGAGACAGGTGTATTGTTGGCCCACACCACTTCATTATCACCCCATAGGTAGGAAACATTGAAGATGAGCTCAGGCTCTCCTCACCCCAGGGTACCCCTCGCCTACCAACAAGTGCATAATTAGCCCTTGCCCATCCCTATCGCCTCCAGAGCTTACCTAGAACTGTCCTCTACTTCACCTTCACTAGATGCTGTCACCACTGTATCATTATCCTAAAACCCACGGAGGGTACCTGGGGAAGGATGTATTTCTTATATTTCATTCATCCATACCTGGAAGCTAACATTTACTAAGACTCTCTCATGGCTCATCACAGCTAACAAGGTCAAGCAAGGGGCTATAATCCAGTCCCAATTTATTATTCTTGCTTCATCCTAAGCTGATCTCCTCTGCTTTCCCGCCAACTCCCCTTCAATTAAGCTAGGCTCCTCCAGTCTCTAGGTCTTGACATATGACATCCTCTCAGCTTACAGAGGTCTATTGAGATGCTCCACCTCTCAGAAGCTTCCCTGATCCCCAAAACTAATTCGTGTCTCCCCCACAAGATACACTCATAGCTCCTTCTAGATTTTGTCACAAGTAATTAGAGGCATAGTAACCTACTTAGTCCCTTCCTTTCCCACTAGTCTGAATGCTTGGAGACAGGAGGGAGTATGTGGCTCTGATTTACCATGAACAGAAGCTTCTTGGAGCCTGGTAGTGGTGACACGTTTTTTGAATGAATTCAGGTGCTTCAGATGGGGAGGCGGGTGTAGAATCTCTCACCCTGGAGGAGCTAAACTGACCAGAAGGGAAGGAACTATGTAGACAAATCAGTGCATAAGTGTTCTATTTGGTACCTATTTTTGGATTATGCATACAAGCAGCCTTCTTTCCAATGAATCTGACCTAGGGAAAATTGTGCTACAATGAAGATCACTCATTAGCCACAGTTTCAGGGAAGACTTTTTGGACTGATCACAGAGCTCATACCCTTTCTTATATGCCACTCCGACTGAAAGTAAACGCTGTTATTAATTATAATTATACTCTCACCCTTCCTTGTCCAGGTATACAGTAAGAGATACAGAAGGGACTTAACAAAGGTGCTTTATTAATTTTAAATTAAAATCTGTTTCTATGATTCAGCACAATTCAGTCTATGTGTGTGGTGGGGGAGTCATGGGGCAAATTCTTATTTTGCGGGGGGAAGTCAGCAAAGAGAGCTTGTTTTGTGGTACTTAGTGGAGGGAAATCACTGTCCTAAAGGAAAGGCTTAATAGAACATTTTAGTGTTGTCGCTTGGAGACCCAATAAACATTGCCCCTCTCCCAACACTGTAGTATTCGGGGTTCTGGGAGAAGCTAGGCACATTTCCCTGCACTGAAAGTTATAGGAATACCATTTTGAGCAGCTTAAACAATAAAAATGTGATTATCTCACGCAGGGTAAGTTGGTTCCCAGGTAAGTGGACTCCTGGATGATTAGCCCCAACTCCACTTCTTTGATACTCTCTGGGCTCTGCTTGCCACTTGGCACGGGGGTCGCTTTTATTTGCCAAAGCTCCTTCCATAGCTACTGACCAGCCTTCACGCTTACAGCACCTTGAAAAGCCATGAAGGTTTAAGATCTTTCCATGGCCAAAATCCTGCCCCACAGTTTTGCATCTTCAGGAGGATCCTAAAAGTTCCTCTTTGCAAATAGGATGCCCACCGTGCTCCAAAGAGCCAATGCTATGTTAATCTCAAACCATTTCTACCTCCATCATCTCCACCTTTGCCTCCACAGACTCTGTGGCCTCCATAGTCTTTACCAGCTCCTCTGCCCCCAATTCCTCCACCACACCCTCTCTCACCCACCCATCATCCTTTTCTATGGCCCCTCCATGCCCTTCGAGGCTCCCTTCAGGAAGCCTCTCTTCTCCCTAGTGACAACTACAGGCCAGTCCTCCATTGCTTCTCAGTAGCACAACATGGATACGTAAGTATTAAAGGCTTATCCTTCTTGGTTGGAATTATTGGTGAAGTTGCCTCTTTCTCCACATAAATTATATAGTTCATTGAGGTTGTCTGTCTTTATTCTCAGAGTCTATCCTAAAACATTTCCTGGCATATAATAGACCCATAATCAGTATTTGATACAGAGATGAGAACATGAAACATGAATCCTTTAAGCGACTCAATGGTAAATCTTGAAATTGTTGGGAATGCTTTTGTGAAATCGCCTCTATCATCAAACACTGTGAAACTGGATTTACTAATGTCAAGTCCAACATGAATTACCAGGCCAGAGACAGGTCACTGGGCAGTGACCAACGGACACCTGACTTCAGGTGGCAACTCTACCTAAAATGTACCACTAGATGGCAGCCGCACCCCAGAAGCGGGCCACCTCCTCCCTGGGCCACACCCCACCCCAGACAACTCGCCCCACCCCGACCCACCCCTTTCCGGGACCCAGACACCACCTAGGGAAGAAGGCAGGTCCTGGAAGATAACGATCGTCCTGGGAATCACACCCTCCCCGCTGAAAAAAAAGATGTTCTACCCTCCGACCCCTCGGCCTCCTGTCTTGTAAACTCTACGGCCCCTTCATTCTTCCTGTCCCTGCCTCCCCCTCTCCAGCCCCTGTTATAAAATCTCTGTTACCTACCTAGTGCTCCTTTTCCCCAGGCAGGGCCTGCGGACTGCAGTCTCACGCTGCGTGTTATTAATAAAACAGGGAAGGGGGTCAGAGGGTGGAGGGAGGGTAGGGAAGGCAATGAAGGGATAGAAAATAATGAAGATGTGTTATACACACGTACCAATTCCCCAAAACGAACATAGCTATTACATACCACAAACATACACTAATTTTTTTTTTTTTAAGTTTATAAAGTCAAAAAAACAAAACAACAAAGTACTGGATGAGAGATGGGACTGTATTATTACCGCCCTAAGAAATTGGACGCCTTGACAATTTTTAGGTGCATGAGACAGAGGCAGTCCAGGAAATAGAAGGACAGACAAGGAAAAAGAACCTCAGAAGAGGGTGGGGTGGGAGCTGGGGCTCCCTCTGAGTTTATTTTCCAAACGTCTTGGTGATTTTTTTCTGCATTTTTAAAAAGATTATCAGTGGCCATGATGGTTATTAGATTACAGTGAAAAGCTGTCAGACTGTGCAGAGAACAGAGACGTGCAGAGGACTCCTCCCAGCACCTTTTTGTGAGTCTTGTTTACTCCACAGCCAAGGAGCACAGCTGCCTCCACCTCCCCACACCCATCCTCCCACCTTCTCCACCTCCCTCAACACCCGCAGCACCCCCCACACACCAGCCACCCCCCTCTTGCTAACGCCCAGCCCAGATGCCAGCCCCGATTACAGCCCCTTCCCACTCTGGGCTGGCATCTGTGAGAGAAGCCAGGGCCCCGCAGGACTCCCCCTCAGGGCAGCCTCCTCTGAAGAAGATGCAGAGTGAATCAGAGAGCCCACGGCTGCAACCCCTGCCTTGATGTGAGAGGCATGGAAGGGAGGATGGAACTGATCCCTGTGTTTGGGGCTTGGTCTTGGTGATCTGTGCCTGTGCCATAGCAGAGAAGATATAAAATGCAGCCCTGCCTATGTCACAGGGCCACTGCGAGGACCAAATGGCATACAGGCAAGAGCTCACTGCACACGGCAAGGCCCAGGCACCACTAAACAATCACATGGCCATTTAGTCACCGTTGATGGGGCACCTTTTCTGTAACAACGCCATGCACTAGGACTCAGCCCGTAGTGAAAATGGAGACACAGACCTTGCAAAATGGAGAAAAATGTCAAGTGATACACGAGAAGACAAGCAGTCAAACGGAGAACACAGGGCAAATAGTTAAGTCCAGAAGGTAAGGTATACACTACTTAGCTCCACTGAGCCATCCACCATGTATACATATTTGAAAACATGTTGTCCACAATAAATACATATGATTTTTATCAATTTAAAACTAGGGCCAGTGAGATAGCTCAGTGGCATAAGCGCCTGCCTGGCAAGCACGAGGTCCTGAGGTCAACCCACGGTACCCACAAAAAAAAAAAAAAAAAAAACTGGGTGTCTCTCATAAATGAGTGATATGAGCAAAGGAGGAGCGGACTCCTACAGGTGAGAAGCAGCTCAGGAGATTTAGCCACCCAGAGCAATAGTGGGGAGGTGTTTAGATCCTGCTTTGAGGAATCCTGCCTATTACAAGGTGGTTTTGAGACAGGGAAATATGAATATGGAATGTGTGTTATTATTAAGGAGTGTTTACATTTCTCATATGATTATGATAGACTTGTGGTTATTATTAAAGAGATCCATCTCTACTTGCAAGGATTTACTGAAGATGTGTCTGGGGTTTGCTTTGAAAATACTCAAAAACAAAAAGCATAAGAGGGAGATAAATGAACAGGAATGAATATTGGTCATTGTTGAAGCTGGATTGTGGATACTTGGAGGTTCATCAAGATAACTTTTCCCCCTGAATTTTGTGCATGTTTAAGATATTCCATATAAAAACTTTAATTGGTGCGTGGGAGACTAGACTGACAGGGAGATGGGAGAAGACAATCAAGTGTAATAGATCAACAGAGCAGCTGTGAAGGTCCAGAGGAGGGAGGCTGCAGAAGAGATAAAGCCAGACTCATTGGGTTAGCTGAATACAGATGGGCAGAAAGAAGATTCCAGAAGGAATGAGCCCATATGCATAAGCACAGAAGCCCCAAATGGCATCCACTGCCCAAAAGTTTTTACTAGGACAACTAATTAATGCTGTTTTGCTTGGAACTTTCCTGGTTTAGCCTTGAAATTCCCACATCTTGGGAAATCCATCAGTCCTTGGCAAACCCTGACAGCTGGCCCCCTTCCCTTCCCATTGCTATATGGAATGGGACATGGTACTGGTGTGGCCAGGTCTGCAGAGCTGAGCTGCAGCAGCTGGGATCTACAGGACCAGAAATTAGGGCACTCTGAGTAAGAGGCCAAGAGGTACCCTTGGCGATACCCATATTTTCTGTCCCTTATACACCACACTTCAGCAGCCAACTCCTCATCCTAGAGCATTTGAAGTCTAGTGCCCAGGGAATAAGCTTGATTCTCATGTCTCCTCCTCTGTTCTGCTAGCTTCGAACAGCACAGTTTCTACCCTAGAATTTTCTCTTCTGAGCCTAAGTCCTGCCTAATTTACTTATATATGTGCATATATACATATATATATATTCTTATATTTATTAATACTTACTATCAGTATTTTCTCATTTAGTCCTTACAAAACTCTATGGCATAGAATTCATTAAAGCTCAGAGAAGTAATTTGTACAATATATAGACAGCAATATACCTCACATACTTCCCTTATAGGGTTGTGCATGGAATAAGTTAATTATTATACAGATAAGGTGCTTAGAATAGTGCCTGACATAGAAGAAGTGTTCAATAAGAGCTTGACTTGTACTGATGCCAGTACTATACCACACTGCCACACCCTGCAGAGGGTGGGAGAAAGCAAGAAAGTCTGAATTTTGAGGAAACAATGATCTGATTATATGCATTGCAAAATAATCCACCTCTTTGAACTCAAGAGCTTCGGTTTAATAAACTGATCTGAGCAGATAGTCAGAGGAATCTAAAGCAGAGTGAATAATATCTTCAGGAGCCCTCAAGGCAAGTTGTCCTAGGCACTCAAGGTTATGTGAGCCTCCTCATCCCTATTTTCCTGACAGAGACACTCACCTTTCACAGAGCACAGAGGTGCCTGTCCAGCTCAGTCCCCCCACAGCAGCCGGTGGACGGGTTTGCCCTCAGAGCTCCCTGCTTCTCCAGCCACTACTTGCACAACAACTTCTGCAGAGCCTTCCCAGTCTGAGAATTTCTTGTTCGTTGCACAGATAAGGAAATCAAGATGCCAAAGACAGAAGAATCACACCTGCTTGACTTTCAGCTTCCCAAGCACACTTCGGGGAGACCACAAAAGAAACATCCAAAGTACTGTTACCCAGTAGCAAGGACCCTTGTGCACCCCTCTGCCCTGAGGAGCAATGGCACCCCACATTCTCAAGTTAGTGCAAAGAAGGGCAGGGCCAGTCTGGCCATCAGAATCATAGACAATGTTGTTGACCTCAGTATATCCACCAGCATATGGAGAACTGGCAAGCCAGCAGCTTCCCCAAGTACAGTCCAACAGAGGCATGCAAAGCGGAGACATTTTCTCCCCACTTGCAGTGATTTTCATCCTTCCCATCACTGTCATAGCAGGCGTTGCATTTAAAGCAATAGGGACACAACTGGGAAAGACAAGGAAAATAAGAGCGAACATGCTGCTTGGCCCCAGCTCAGAGATGTCTGGGCCTAGGGGTGAGGGTGGCTTCACTGTGCGCTCAGGCATTTTTGTGTACATGGTGCCCACAACAAGCACTGGGATGTTCCCAGAGGTATTCCTGCCATCTTGGAACCAAAGCCATTCCCTAAGTCAGCTTGTGCCCTCTCCAACATCCAAGCAAATAGAGTTCCCAGATCCCATAATCAAATCCTGCACTGACTACAGCTGGCAGAGCATCTGCGTGAGTTGCAAGCTGTAATCCACCATCACCACCACACATCTATGTCCTCTAGCCCCAAACGCCAGGTCTTCTGATTTCTGAGGCTGGGTCCAGAGGGGCCGCCCTGCCCAGGCTCTACCAACTGAATGCACTCCTCCACCAAAACTCAGAGACAGCTGCAGAGAGGCTTCATGAATTTTTCACAAGATTTGTCTAATAGTGGCTGAGCAGAGCTGAGAAAGCCCCAGTCAAGTGCCTGCGCCAGCAGCTCGCAAAGAGTTAACCCATTAGGCCACATCCTGGTGAGCTCATCCCGGCTGGAGCCTGCTTGCTTGGTTGCTGGGATTTGCAGCGCACCGACTTCTGGATGTGGCCAGGGTGGCTTTCCCTGGCTGGGATGAAGGACTTGAGCAGAAACTCATCACTGCCTTCCTCCCTGTATGAACACCGAGCAAGTCCCAGGACCCCTATCCTCCCCTGGGATACTAAGGACAGTAAGTAAAGAGGGGAATTCTCCCTTCTGTCCTTCCTGCCATCTCCCTGGAGGAAAGAGCTGGTTGTAACTTTGCTTTGGAGTGTATTGAGTCTTTGAACTGGAGTTGGAAGACAAATGTGAATGACTTGGGGTGGGGGCAGAGTAAGGCCAGCTGCCAGCAGGCTGGCAGGGTGGAGGAGACTGCTCCCTTGCCTGCTAAGAGTGGTGGAGAGGACAGTGGTAAACAAGGGGAGATGTGTGGAGTATCAGTTGCTGTGCACTGAGATGAAGGAAATATGCATACTGAGGGCTGATTCACCCAGTGTACATAACCAGGCCTGCCACCCTCACAAACCAGGGACACACAGGGGGAGCAGGAACCCTCTGCGCCAACATATATGGAGGCAGGAACAAAAAGACCAGATGGTGACACTCAAGGCCACCTGCTTTCAGCTGCTGTCAGACTCAACCTCTCTTCCCGGCATCCCACATCTGCTCTCAGCAGCTTCAGACCAATCCCTCCTTCCTGCAGGTGTGGCCAGTGCCCCAAGCAGGTGCCAGGAAAACAAGGCGGAGCACAGTGGCTGGGGCAGTCTTCATCTCAGAAAGAGAAAACAGGGCAGGCACATGGAAACATGCACAAACACATACTCAGTCAGGCAGACGTGGGCTGTAGGGTCCCCATCTTTGAGTAAAGCTGGACATGATCACACTCAGAGCTGTTTCTCCAGAGCTGTTTTTCTGCCCTGTTGCTCAGCAGGGCCCAGGTGCTGGTTGTGTGTCTGGAAGAGGGAGGGGAGTGGTGCCTTCTAGACTGACTATAACCTTAGGGACAGTCCCTTCCTAGAAGTGCTGTGAGCTGGGGACAGATGGGAGGCCCTGGCCAAGTTGACAGAGCAGCATATTCCAAAGCTCTCTAGCCTCTACTTTACCAGCCAAGGCACAGGCCCTACTCACCTTATCAGAGGAGTGAACTCTCACCAACTCACGTCCTGGTAAAGGGAGGGGAGGGCAGTGCAGCGAAAGAAGGTAAAGACCCTAGGGATGTCCGCTGATGAGCTGGAGCTGAGTGGGGCAAGTGGGGACCCCATGGGAGAAGAGAAGACCCTCTGCTTCTCAGCCACACTGGCTCCTCCTTGGGAGTAAGTGATGCCATTCCACCACCTGCATCCTGCAGCCTGCCCTTCCCTCTTCTCCCACCACTTTGCTGGCTGGCCCCATTTCCCTGCTTTGAGGTCATCTGTGCCCTGTCCTCTGCCGTGCAATTCCCAGAATAGCCCAATTCCTATCAGAACTCTTGGTGGAGGAGGACCAGGGAGGAGAAATAAGAAGAGCCAGATAACTCCAGGCTCAAGTGCATCCCCCCAGCCTGTCCCCTTATAATATTATGGTTGTAAGATGTGTCACAGGATGCCCAATTCAATTTGAATTTCTAATGAACAAAGAATGCGGCTTTTGGTGTACATATGCCCCATGCAGTGTTGGAACATTCTTATACTTAAAAAAGCTTCTGTTGTTTATTTGAAACTCAAATTCAGACAGACATCTTGTAATTACATTTGCTAAATCTGGCAACTCTGCCTAATACTGACCATGTTTCAGCACATTCAAAGAAGGATGGCCCCAGGGAAGGGCTGAGGAGTTAGCTCTAAACCAAAGAGGAGCAGCTAGAGAGGTGGTAGAATGTTAGTGAAGGAAAAACACAAAAAGGCAGGGTTCATCCTTGAGAAAGTGGGCTACTATATAAAAGACTGGGATTTGGGGTCAAGTAGTTCCAGGCCTCAGTTTCCTTATCTGCAATATGGGAACAATACTGATAGTACTGCCCTCATAGCACCATGAGGACTCAAAATCATCCTCCACATAAAGAAGCAGCACATACGAGGGCACCTTATGCTTCACTAGCAGGATGATAATTCTGGTGGCTTTGTGGCCACCTGTCACAGGGCTCTCACTGCTCTACTCAAGGGCTCCTCACTCCTCCCCACATCCACAGTCCCAGGCCTGCCATCCGTTCACCGAAAGCAGCTGCCATTAGAGATCTATTTACTGTCTATATCCCAGGATAGACTTGAATCTGGACTCTGGAGCCAGACAAGCTCCAAACTCAAATTCCTGTCTTGTCTCCCTACTTATCTGTGTGTAATTTTAGGGAAATCCCTTAAACCTCTCTGACCCTTGGTTTCCTCATCTAGAAAATGGGGCAACAGTTGCACCTTCTTCAGCAATTGTCAGGAGGATTCAGTGAGGCAGTGCAGACAAAGCACCTGGCTGGTTCCCAGCACACAGGGCAAGTTGGATAAGCGGTAGTCACTATTGTATGACATTGCTTATACTATGGAAAGGCAGCGGCCTTGGAGTCCTTGGAGACTGTAAGAACTTTGGCCCACAGAACATAACCAGTCTTGATGGGGTGAGCAGTGACTCAGAGGCCAAGAAAGAGCAGGGGTCAAAAGGATCCGACCTTACCCAGTATAGCTGCATCTTGTGCCCTGCCCCCACCACCAGAGCTGTCCTTACTTCCTTGCTCTAAGATCGGAGGGGATTGTTTACATCAATCGGGTGGGAAGATGCCCGAATGGTGATCTGACATTGCAGTGTTAGCCAGGTTCTAACCCTCAGTAGCCCCAACTGGAAACTGGAAAGGAAGCAAATTCTCAGAGTAGCCTGCTTTGCAAGCCACCTGCAAAGCCGTCTCTTTCCTCTACCTGACGTAATTCCTGTATTCAATCAGGCATATAACAACCGTTCACTGAGCCCTGAGCCTCAAGAAAAGTGCTGAGTGACTGCTGGTGGTGCAGGAACTTGAGGGAAATCCAGCCCTAGCCCTTGAAGGACTCTGGAAGGGAAGAAAGGGTTTCCAGAATCCTAAGTAAAGACGCATATCTGGTCATCTTCAGGGGCAACTTATTTCACTTACAAACACTATCCTATTAAATTGTCCCTTTCAGACATTCAAGAATCTACTGAAGGGAAAAATAACACCCCTAATTATCACGATTGTTCACCAGCTTGCAGATCTCAGCACCAAACCACAGGTTGGGGTATAAATATATAAATATGTGAGAAAAGTCCAAAATTTTCCAAGTACATACTCCTCTTCCCTCTCATTAAGACATGACTTCATCCTCCATGCAATCCCACACCCATGTTGGGGTGAAGGAAGAACTAACTGGCAGGCACATTTCCATCCGCCCAGGAAATCCCCCACGTCTTCTAGTTTGTTCCTCCTCCCCTTGACCTCCAGTTTGGAGCTTTATCACCATAATTAGTTCTTAGCGGGCTCTAGAACACCATGTAAATGGTAACATGTAATATATGTAGTCTTTTACATCTGATTTTTTCCAGCACATCTGTGAATTTCATCCATGCTGTTGTTTATATCAAAAATTAGTTCCTTTTTATTGCTTAATCGAATTCTGTTATGTGAATATACACCCATTTTTCCTTTCTTCTATTGGTGGACATTTGGATTCAATTTTTTGGCTAGTATAAATAAAGCTTCTATGAATATTTTTAAATGCATTTTATTAGTATATATTGTGATACATAATAAGTATATTCACAGTAGGGAGTTGGTACATGTACATAGCACATCTTGATGCTTTTTCCTTCACTTTCTCCTTCTCCCCCTCAGCTCCCCTCACCCCTAGCCCCCCTTCTCATCTCCACAGACTCTACCTTCCTATTTTCTATTATTTAGCTTTTATTTTGCTCTTTAAATTACTTATACTTTGGATTTCTCATATAAGAGAAGCCATGCCATATTTAACCTTCTGTTTCTGATTTATTTTACTTAGCATGATGGTCCCAAAGTGATTTTCCTATAAATCACTCAAATTTATCCTTCTGTACTGCTGAGTATACTCCATTGTGTATACACACCACATTTTTATTCAGCTGTTGATGGGCATACAGACTGCTTCCAAGATTTAACTATTATGAACTGTGTTCTATGAATAGTCTTAAGCCTTTTTTGTGGACATACATTTTCATTTCTGTTGGACAAATAAATATTGAGGAATAGAATTGCTCCATCAAAGGATAGGCGTATGTTAAACTTTATAAGAAATTACCATCTTTGCATGCTCACAGAGCTCTGGTTGGTCCACATTCTCACCCACATGGTATATTGTGAGATTTTAAATGTTTAGCCATTATAGTGAGTGTGTGGTGATATCTCCTTGCGAGTTTAATTTCTATTGTCCTGTTAAATATCAACAGCAAGTAGTTTTTCATGGGCATCTCATTCATTTGTTATCTGGTAATGAGCTATTTAAATATTTTGCCTATTCTTTAATTAGATTTCTTGCCTTCTTATTTGTCAGCTGTAGTGAAAGACACATATTGTATAAATATTTTCTCTCAAGTCCAGAGCTTGCATTTTATTTCCTTCACAGTATCTTTTAATGAGTAGACATTTTAAATTTCAATAAAGTCTGATTTATTGATTTTCTCTGTCCTAAGAAATCTTTGCCTGCCTCCGGGTCACAAAAATGTTCTCCTATTGTTTCTCCAAAAGCTTTATAGTTTTAGCTTTATAGTTTTAGCTTTCATATTCTATGATTCATCCCTGATTAATTTTTGTTGGTGGTGTGAAGTGGAGTCAAGTTTCATTTTTTTTTTCCATGTGAATATCGAGTTGTTCCAGCACCATGAGCTGAAATGTCAGTCTTCTCACTATTGAATTCCTTTGATGCATTTGTTGAAAATCAATTGTCCTCTTTGTTTTTTCCACCTTCCTCCCTTCCTTTTCCTTGCCTGGTGTCTCTAACCTGACCACATATCCACTTAATCCATGAATAAACTCTTCCTTCAAACCAGGATGTGGGGCCCAAGTTACAGAGCCAAGTCTCATCACTGCAGGATTCTGAGTGTCTCGGGTGGGACCCCAAACCCTCTCATATCCAGACTAAGTCCAAGAATTTCGAATCCCCCTCACCCAGATTCTGCTCATGAAGCAAGTCCTATGCTAACTCTTGGTGGGACCAGCATTCCTTGAGATTTCAATCCATCTAAGACTGAGAGATGCTTGGATGCCTCACAAATGGGCCTGAGAGATCCTCCGTCTACCAGGAGGGTGCTAGTGTTCATTCCTGCAAAAATCAACACTTCCCACTTTTCTTACAATTCTGACATCGCTGACTAATGCCGAGACATGAGCACCTCTGACGGTGTGTTCTTTCAGACCACACATGTGTCCTCATCATTCTGAATGCTGCTCCCCTTTGACCTGGACCTTCTTTTGAGACTACAACATTAAGGCTGCAAAAACCAGGGCCTATCGAAAAGGGTGTAAGTACCCCCTTTATTCCTTGTAAAATGCAAAGCTTCTGCCCTCTACCTGGAGGAAAGAAAATTTACTTATTCAAATGAGTCAGAGCCCTAGAACAGGTGGAAAGCACCTGCTACCTGCAGCCACACCTCTCTGGTTCTATACCTGGTAGGAGGCTTGGGATGACCCCTTTTGTTGATTTCCATGGGAGAGACATTGGAAGTTGATGTAAAAGCCAATAACAACCCTCTTACCTTCCAGATTTAGCAAAGAGAGGCCATCCACTTCAATTTGAGTTTCAGAAAAACAATAAACATTCTTATAGTATAAATGATCCACACAATATTTGGGATAAACTTACTTGTACTAAAAAAAAAAGTAACTATATTTGTTGTTTATCTCAAATTCAAAATTATCTCAGTTCCTTTATTTTATCTGGCAACACTATCCCTATTCCAACTATCAATAGACCCTAGTTTTTTTCCAAGGGCTTTGTACTTGGGCTCACAGTCTTCCCTTCATTCACATCCTGCCGTCCCATCTCCCTGAATAATAAACATCCAATCTGTGTACATCTTTCTGTCTCCATTGTCACAACAGAACACCAGGCCATCCTCTCTCTCCTGAACTACTACAACAGCCTCCAAACTGTTCTCTCTGCCTTTCAGTCTTGGCTTCTCTCCATTCTTTATCCTGCAGCTGCAGTGATTTACCTACTATGAAAATGAGTCCACGTCACTCCTCTTTCCTAAACCCTTTACCACTTTCCGTTGTCACTTTTTACCCTGGCTCCTAAGACCTCAGGTCAGAAGTTGGTACACTTTTTCTGTATAAACCCCACTAGTGAGTATTTTAGGTTTTGCAAGCTGTATGATCTCTGTTGAACCTCCTGAAATTATAATGCAAATTCAGCAATGGATAATACATAAATGAATGAGCTTAGCTATGTCCTAGAAATGTGTTACTTGTGACACAAAGTTTTAAATTTCATGTCATTTTAATATTATATCTTTAACAAAAAAATTTTTGAGATAAGGTTTCATGATGTAGTTCAGGCCAGCCTTGAATTTACTATGTAGCCTAGGATGGCCTCAAACTGGCAGAGATTCTCCTGCCTCAGCCTTCTGAGTGCTGGGATTATAGGCATGCACCACCATGCCCAGCTCTTTTACAAAACATTCTATTTTTATTTGAACATTTTAAGAAGAATGTCCTTCGCTTCCAGGGGGTCCAGAAGCAAGGAGTGAGTCACAGGTGTCCAACCCTGGGTCTATATGCTCTGGCTCCTGTCTCAATTTCCATCCTCATCTTTCAACACTTCCCTCCCTCACCACTCAGCAAGCACTCTAACCTACAGCAAAAGCAAGCTCCATGCAGGGCCCTGGCCAAGGCACACTCTCCAGAGTCCTTCAGCCTAGAGGTCTCTCCTCTCACCAACCTTTATACAACTCCTGCTAGCCCTTGCTCTCCAACAAGTCCTTCTTTGGGAGTTTTTCTGCGGGTCCTCAAAACTGGGTTTGTGACTCCTTCTGTACCTCCAAAGTGCTCCACACTTAGCCCTTCGCAACAGTCGTCATTAACATCAAGAGTGTCTGTTTCCTCCTTGGCCTTTCCCCACTAGTCTGAAAGCTCCAAACATCTGCCACTGTGTTCTCCTCGCTTTGGCCTATCCAATGCCCAGCTCTGTGCTTGGCAATAGAAGGCTTAAATAAATATTTGCAGTTGTCAAAACAAAATAGAGGCTTTTAAATGTCCTCGTCACAAAAAATAGTAATGTTTAAGGTGATGGATATGCTGATTACCCTGATTCGATTAGGTATTGGTGAGGCATTGGCTCTTGTAGATACTAAATGGTACAGAGCTCTGAATATACACGTGGATCGAAGCATCATGTTGTAAGCCATATGACTATTATCTGTCAATCCAAAAACATTTTTAATGTTTTCAGTTAAATAAGCGAATTAAAATAGTAAAACAATAGAAGAAGAAGCCACTGAAACAGAAGGTAGAAAGCATCTCTGCTTCATCTGCCTTTTCAGAAGTGTCCCCCTTCTCATCTTCTTAGCACTAAAAGTGGCTGCAGTTGATTTGACTTTGAAGGACAAGAGCCAGGTAGGTAAAGCCATGCTGGTTGGAGGATGGGAACTATAGATCTTTAGGGATCGACCTATTTGTGAAAAAGGAAGAACAGAAAGGGATTATAGTTTACACTAAAACTGAGACTCATCCAACCTATGTTCAAATTCCCCTAATTATCTCAAATGTCTTCATACAATTGCTTTGTTCCAATCAGAATCCAAAGAAAGGCACACATTGCATTTAGCTATAGCTTTTAATTTTCTTGGTTTAAGCATTTTATAGACATTGTATGCACACCCAGAAAGCGGTCACCCCCCAAGTGTACTGCTTCACTAGTACACACCCATGGAACCAGTCACCAGGTCAGCAACAAAACATTGGCAGCACCCCAAGTCTCCACCATGCCCTGCACCCACCCAAGGCAGCCGCTATCCTGACCTCTCCTAGCACAGATGGCTTTACGTGTTTAAAACTGCGTGTAAATGGGATCACACAGCATGTATTCTTTTTGTGTCTGGCTCATTGGTGAGATTCCTGAGTGGAGTTTACTCTCGCTGTTATGTATAGTTCCAGATCAGGCGTTTTTCATGTTGCCAGCCTGTAGCTTGCCTATCCCTGGTTATATACCTAAATAAATCTTCACCCACCAAACCAGCTCCCTGACACTCCAGACTTGGCCTATGGGGGTGGGGGGACAGACCCATCAGCCCTTCTCAAATTGCTGCCCCAAAGGCCAGCTGACATTCAAATCCTGGTTAGTTCAGGAGGGCTCCTCCAGCCCTTCACAGTCCCCGCTTCTCTTGGGTCCTCAGTCCTTGTCCACCTCTGGAGACCTTCAAGGAAGTTGGGTGTATGCATTTTTTAAGGGCTGCCATAAAACAATTACCACAAATTTAATAACTCAAAATGTCAGAAGGTTATTCTCAAACATTTTTTTACGTGCTGGAAGTTCAAAGCCAAGGTGTCAGCAGAGTTGGTTCCTTCTGGAGGTTCAGAGGGAGAATCCATTCCACGCCCCTCTCCCGGATTTACTGGCAACTTTGGCACAGCATTGCTTAAGCCTCTCCCTCCCCTTCCTCTAGCCCTTCCCTCCGTGTGCCAGCTCTCCCTTTCCATTCTGAAGCCAGCAGTTATTGGTCTTAGGTCCCACCCTAGCCCAGGATGATCTCACCGCAAGAGCCTTATCTTTTTTTTGAAAGCAGATAATTCTATTTGTGTACTTTTTAAAATTTAATTTTATTTATTATTTTCTCCTTTTTATTAGTATATGTTTGCAATACATAATAAATATATTCATCATGGAGAAGTGGTACATATACGTATCACACCTTGATCCTTTTTATTTCTCCTTCCCCTTCCTCCCTCCCATCTCCCCCATCCCCAGATCCCCTTCCCATCTCCACATAGTCCCTGTTTCCTATCATCTATCTTTCATTTTCAAGAACCTTATCTTAACCCTATCTACAATGATCTTTATTCCCAATAAGGTCACATTCTGAAGTGCTGGCTAGACACATCTTTTAGGGAGCACAATTCAGCATACCACAGTGGGTGAAGGCTCTCCTGAGATGCACATACAAACCCCAAACACCTAACCGAAGTCTGAAAAAGTGGTTCTTCTAACTGGACCAGCTCCCAGGTGTCACTTCTTCCCCCAACCAAGCCACAGCATTGGGGCTGAATCCTTTGAGCACCTACTAAGTGCCAGGCTGTGAGCCAGGTGCTGTGGGTTGGGACAAGAGAAACCCAGCCTCTACCCTGAGGCAATTTGCCAACCAAGAGGGGAGGAAAGGCTGTCAAAGAGCAGTGGTTCTCCATTAGGGTGATTTTGCCTCCAGGGAATATTTGGCCACAGATGGAGATTTTTTTTTTTTTTTTTTTTTTTTTTTTTTTACTGTCATGGGTGGGGTGTGTTTGGCATCTAGTAAGTAGAAGCCAAGGATGTTGCTAGACATCCTCCTATACAAACATCCTACAATTCTTCAGTCCCCTACGGCAATTAATTATCCACTCCAAAATGCCAACAGTGCCTCTGTTGAAAAACTTTGCCGTACACACACACTCGCACAAACCAGAATCTTATTGATACTCTCAGAACCCAAGAGTCCACGGCCCCAGTAGCCAGTCAACTCTTCCTGTTCTGGAGGGTGGAGGCCCCTTCACACCCAGAGGGCCAGGGCCACTGACAGCAAACCTCTCCCACCTAGTCCCTCTCTTCTCAGGCACAACTGAGAACTGCTCATCCTCACTCCTCCGTAATGTCTACCTGGGTCTTCACTGCTATGTGCCGGACATAGCTGCTCCGGAATAGAGACCCTGCTGAAGATGACCTAGCTTCCTCATTTGACACCAGGTTGCAATAAGCAACTCCAGGCTTCCTAATACACTCTGTGACCCCTTCCCCCCCACCCATGCCCATAGGAGAGACCACTTTTTATATGACATCATAATTTATGCAAATATACCACTGGCAAAAAGGAAGCTAACATCTATGTGCCTATGTTTACAAAAACCTTTGGAAGCAGAGAACCACATATCCTCTCTTTGTATGAGTATCTGAATGTGAATATCTAACTTCTGGAAGTGCTGGTAATCTCTAACTGCTCATTGCAGACAGTGGGAGAATTTTGCTTTGGGGATGGTGGGAAATGAACCCAGGGGTCAGGCCTGAGTGGCCAGGGGTGCAGTGGGGGAAGTCGAAAAGATTAAGTTGAAACTAACATCGTAAGAAGTGTTAAAAAAAAAAAAAAAAAAACATTTAGTAAAAGAAAGTGCCTTGGTCAAGAGGAAGGGGCAGGTGCCAGATCATGAAGGGTTAGGGTTCACCAGCTCCACGCTTCACCTCCTTTACCCTAATTTCTCTTTTGCTCTGGAGCTGGTAACTCGGTTTCCAAAAATGCAACCCCCTCTATATTTAAGTCGATGCCAGCCCCGGTAGCTAGAGGTGTGGAGAGGGATTCATTCTGACTGTGTTAACTAGCCCTCCTTCCTCAATAAACTTTGCTATGGAGAGAAATCTCTTGAATCTCACTCCCAAATAGGCATATCCATCAGTGCTGATGTAAGTAGGGCCTGGGATTATCACAAAGGAGGCACCAGGCTCCTGCAAGGGGAACTGTGGCTTGCACAAGTGGGGCAGGTCCTAAGTGTGTCCTAAGTGACAAGTACAAAGGAGAGGAAGTGAGGGCAGTTGTTCACTCACTTACTCATTCAAAGATATGCAGAATCTCGTGGGTGTGAAGCACTGTGCTAGACACTTGATGACAGCTCAGATATCAGTCAGAGAAGTGACTTAGGGAAAACCTCTGGGCAGGGATCCAGACCTTCTCGGTCTTTCCTTCCTCCCAAACAAAGCCCGTCTCCAGGAATGTATCTAATACGGTCACTCAAATCTTATACATAGACATTGCACTTGAACCCGTATTTCTAGTTATTGAATAAAAGGGTTTAGCTTCATGTTAAAAGAGCTCAAGAAGGCACAGGTCTGGTGGAGAAGTTTTGGGCAGACAAGAGGTGCCTCTAAGCAGCTATGAATTGCTCCACACAGATGACTGTCTACATCCCCCGAGACAAGGGAGCCCCAGTGACTGAGAGTTAGGGAGAGAGCTCTAGATGAGAAACTGGAAGAGGCAGCAGCTGAGCTAGATTCCATCCCTTTACAGGACTAAGAATGGTGTATTCGTCTATTTTCCATTGCTATAAGTGGGATATCACTGCCCTGTGCCTACAAAGCCCTTGAAATCCCAGGCCGCACTAAGCAATGTCCCCAGCTGACACATAGCCTGGAGTTCCAAGTGCAAAAGAAAATTCATGCTCTAACAATTCCTTATCCCATGCTCTTAAACAAGTTCTCCACCTCTTTGGGCCCCAGATTTCTATCTGTAAAATTGGGCTAAAGCTTAATGTACAGTTCTAATTGAAACATCACAACTTGATAGAGTTTAATACAGTGACTGGCAAACACACACACACACACACACACACACACACACTTATGTATAAAATAGCACTCCTCCAATAAAGAAGTGATATCATTTATGAAGGACTTGCAATATGCCAGTCATTGATATAATCCATTGTATGCCTTAACTTTAATTCTTTCAAAGCCCCTGTGAGAGAAGTAGTATTATTAGTATCCTCATTTTATATATAAGAAAAATAAGGCACAGAGAGTTTAAGCAACTCCCTCAAGATTACACAGTCAATGTAAAAATCTCAAGGTCCTTTGATCAGTGACAGTTATAAGGTAATTATATGCTAATACTTTTAATTTGGAGGTTATATTTCACTGAGGATGAGCAAGTATTTCATTCATCATTTTGCCTTTCTTGAAGGCAAAATGGTTCATTCCAGTTGCTTGAGTATAATTCAGCACAATTTGGCTAAGTACAATTTTTCCTTATTTTCTGAATACTTTCCTCAATACTTGTTTTGGTTTGCTTGACAGTTTTTGCAATTCTGTCTTTTGGGTAATATGTACAGTGTTTTGACATTTATGTTTTAATGACACATAAGGGTTTCAAATTTATAAAAGGGCTAGAATTCATTTCCAGTGAATACATTCAGGAAAAACATCACACAGTAGATCAGGCCTGAGCTCGAGTCTGAAAGCGAGGTGTCACTCAAACCGTAGCTGTTGTTTGTTTTTAAAATGGCACTACACTTCTTTGGTTTAAATACTAAAATTGGTTGATTAGAATGACATCACATTTATCTCTTATGAGAAAAAGCAAATATACCAGCATGGATGGTGCGTTATTAAACTGGGATTTTATCTGGTTTTCCTTTTATCTTCAGCACAAAAACACTGTATTACCCTCCACTGAGAGCCAGGCTGGAAGCAGATGCTGAATACACAAAGGGTGTGTGAAAATTCCTTTTGGCCTCACCCTTGGTTCTGTTGCCAGTGCTAGGCGCCTGGTCCTGAACATCCATGACAATGGAGGAGCTCCCTAAGGCCCTGGAAGTCGATGAGAGGTCCCCAGAATCCAAGGATCTGCTGCCCAGCCAGACTGCCAGCTCCCTGTGCATGAGCTCCAGAAGCGAGTCTGTCTGGACCACCACCCCCAGGAGCAACTGGGAGATCTATCGCAAGCCCATCGTCATCATGTCTGTGGGCAGTGCCATCCTGCTCTTCGGTGTGGTCATCACCTGCTTGGCCTATCTCCTACAAATGAATCAAAAGACCAAAGCCATCCTCCGGATGACAGGGCCTGCTTTCCTGTCCTTGGGACTGATGACACTGGTGTGTGGGCTGGTGTGGGTGCCCATCATCAAGAAGAAGCAGAGGCAGAAGCAGAAGTCAAATTTCTTTCAGACCCTCAAGTTCTTCCTCCTGAATCGCTGATGGCAGCTTGACCAGGAGAAGGAGATATGATGACCAACATCCAGCATCCCCACCTTCTCCATGGGGTGCCACAAAACTAAATGCAGGCAAACTCTCGTCTTGGCCCATGCAGCCTGGGAATGTTGCTGACTGAATCTCGCTTGGTTTCTGTTCCACCAAGGGTTCCCTTAGATCCTTTCATTGTTCTCATCCTGTGCTCCTGTGTCCAATCACCATTCATGGAACTCTCAGCCAAGTGCAGTGCATGCTGGGAAACTTCTTGAGGGTGGACTATGTTCCAAGAAGAACCTCATGTTTATACACTTGGGTGTCTGAAATGGGTTCCACATTTACATCCTTCTGAAACCAAAACTGACCAATGGAGGTTCTCTACAGAGGAGAAGGAAGGCTGTGCTCTGACCCAGGGGATTGGACAGCCCCAGCTCCCTTAGCCAGTGAGATACTGACTTACATTTCAAGAGACCAGAGAATCACGAGTATCAAAATTTACAAGTATCAAACATTCCAAAAACTGAACAATGAAGGGAAGTTGGGAAAGCACTGTCAGGTAGCACATCTCCCTGGACATGGCCCTGGCTGTCCGGCAGCTGAAGAAGCTTCATTTCAGATTATGTATTATTTACAGCAGAGGCAATGGGGTAGGCTGGGAGTAGGGGGTGTCATCCTTTCCTTTTGACCTACAAACCTCCTTCTCACTGACTGCTTTCACCTTGGCAATTAGCAAAGGACAAATGCATATTGTCCTAACTTCCTCTTTCCATCTACACCCTATTTCCAGAACAGCAAGATGGAAAGCTACAAAGGGATTCTGTGCAATTATTCGCCCTTTCATTTCCATCAACACCCAAACTGAAAAGATCAAATCCTACATTCAATGGTTTGTAAGTTTCTAATGAGCAGATTCATTTTTAAAATTCCATCTTCTGGTATCCCTGCCCTTGCCCACCAAACAAACAAACATTTATGAAGTGCCCTGCTCTTGGCCAGGTCCTGGGGTTAAGAGTAGGCCGACACAGTCCCTTTTCTCGTTATGCTTCCAAAAGTGAGAAACACAGCCAAACCAAATGGCAACTAGAAAATCCTGTGCTGAGTTATTATGGTGGCTGTGGGAACACAGATGTCAAACTCAAACTTGAAAGAGGATGGAGAGTTTCCAGGAGGCTGTGTCATTCAAACTGAGTATGAAAGGAAAGGTAAAAGTTAGCAAAGAGGGGAAAGGAAATATATCAGAAATAGCAGGAACAGCCTTGCATACACAGAGCTCAGGGGAAAGAGAGAATATGATAAAATTAGGAATTGTCATGACCTCTTCCCTGAATTCCAAGATGTTCTGTTTCATCCCCTCTTGGCCTGCTTCACACCTGTTGCTCCAAGTGCCTTAAACGCAGTCTATCCTGGGGCACTCTGTGGACCTCCTTGGAGGCTGGAGTGGGGTCTCCTAAGGGCCCACCAACCAGGGTACACATGAGGTAAGTGCTCCCAAAACTTCCCCTAGCAACTAAGAGGCTGTTATGTGAAGGACTAGGAAAGATTCCTGGGAGAGAGTTACTCAGGCTGCCCTAGAGCAGGCCGGAGGCCCAGAGGAAGGAATCTGATGATGAGCTGAGAGAGAAGAGCTGCTTGGGTGGAGCTGACTCTTTTTACTCCTCAGCCTTTCCAGGCCTCCCCACTCACCATGACAACCACTCCAACAGGCCTTCAAGGATCTCTGTTCCTCATAACAGTTCCACATGCAGAGTCAGAATCCACCCTGTTTGCTGCATTGTGAGGAGTTCCTCAGAGACAATACTTGTTTCATGGGGATACCCGCTGCTTCCCTACCCAAGAATCCAGAGCCTGGGGTACCCATAGCCTCTCAGGCCCACCTAGGATGACCGTGTCCATCATGGAGAGACACGTCAGTGTGGCCAGGTACTCTAGCCTCCCAGTCCCCTACACATGGGACTGATCAGGATCAATCTTTCGGTTGCTGCAAGTGCTGCATCGCTAATCAGAGCTCTAGTGACTCAAGCAGCAGGGCTTGGGGATTGTTTCCCTTTCTTCTGAAATGAGTGCAGATTGAAGATCAGCCCTTTAACAACGTACTCGCAACTCCTTAAGTGGGAGCACACACACCATGGGCTCCCAGCTAGCTTGCCTGGAACCCACGCTCCCTGAGCCTCCTTTCATTCATCTGGAAGCTGTCGTCTGCGCACAGGTGTGGATGGAGGACCTTTGCAGATGTTGCTATCAGGTATGTCTTAATAGGAAGAAATTTGGGGGCAACCACAATGCTGGAAGATGTCCAAGTTTTGGAATCCTGTTGCAGTCTCCAGAAGTACCTGCCCCCATTCTCTTTTCCTCAACTTAGGTTCTAAGCAGAGAAAAAGGAGGAAAAGATTACAAGGAAAGATCCCCAAGCATCGTTCCCACAGGGATCCTTCACACGAGTGTGGACCATGGAACATGCCAGGGTCACCCTGAGACAAGATGCTGAAAAGAATTTTGCAAAAGTTCATTGGCCTGTGAAATCCTAAGAACTGGCCTAATCTGTGAGTGCGGCCAGACTGGCTGCCACAGTTCTGCAACAAAGCAGCCCTCACAATGACTCCAACAGTCCCCATGGATCAGAGGACAGGACCAGAATCCCCATCTTCAGCTCCCTGGGTTGTATTGTCTGTCCCACTCCCCATAGCTATGCTGGTTTGGAAAATTTAATCTCATCTGAAGCCTAAAGGAATCGATGTCGTATGGAATTGTGTTCTATTTAACAGTGCCTGCTGTGTTTTCATTTGTTCCAACAGGAATTCCAAGACTATCCACTAGTTCTCCTCTCCTCTAAATTGCCCCATCATGTTGCCATATTCCTTTCCCCTAGAATACTGCCTGTATGTTTCCTGGATACCAGCCTCTGACTCTTTCCATCCCTACAAGCCCAGTATTGAGACCAACCAAGTGGCACAGAAAAAGAGCCTTCCAAAAATGAATCAGTGGTCTAGGCAAGGTGGGCAGCTGCTCCAGGATGAGTTTGTTGATGTCTCAGTACCTGGAGAGAAGCTCACAATACAAACCTAAGTGAAGAATCTCCCTACCTTTGTCCCTCAGCCCAGAGCCTGGAGCTTGTGCTCTGAGCACCTGCAGGGATGCCCAGCTCCTGTTGGAAGTTTCCTCCTGTGCAGACACACACAGCTTCTATCCATCAGCCAGCCAGGACCTGGCACTGTGCAGTTGGCTCCCCAAGTCTTCAGAAGAGAACTGCTGTGTGTGCAGGACTGTGCTTGCTTCCCCCATGGCCTGCAGGTGCTGGTAGAAGGACCCAGGCCACCCCCCAGTACAGGTCTCCTGCTCCAAGAAGTAAGTTTCACCAAAGGTCACCCCAATAATAAGACCACTTCTTTCTGCCCTGCAAGGTCTTCTGGCAAAACCACTGAAATGGCTACAAAGAGGAAGAGGGGAGCAGTTGCCAGTGGTCCTCAAATAATCACATAGACTAAGTTGGGCTCATCTTCAATAAATGAAAAATTGTCTGTGTAAATCATGGTCTTTCTCTCATGGGGCTGTTGGGGAAGGAGACCTGAAGGAGGAGAGAAGCGTGGTTCTGTCATGGCAACAGCTGTGTAGCCAGCCCAGTCTCCAGGTCCCAGAGCCTTCCTCTTCCCTCTTCCCCCCTCAAATGAGGCCTCTGAGTTCATTCCTTCAGAAGGCATAGCCCTGTTAGCCTGACATATCAGTTCCCTGGGCACCTGCCATGTGCCAGACATCAGCACTGAGGATGCAGTGACACAGGTGTGAACTTTTACCTCAGAAAGCAATTAGACTGGTCCCCAGGGGAGAAAGATAAAGAAATCATCTTGTGTGACATGGTCTGATCCACACAGAAGGAAGCAGGAATTCTCAGAGGATGGCACCCAAGCCATTCTGGCCCCAGCCTGCCTCTCTGGTCTTCTGGAGTAGAGGCTGGGCTTTCACACCAGGGCAGGGGTGGAAGAAAAGGAAGCAGACTAGTGGTTAGAGGCTGGTGGCCAGCCTGTCAAAAACAAACCCCTCAGATGACTGTCACTCCCCTATTTCTCAGTCTCGCTTTTCATCCTTTCTCTGCAATCTGTTCATCACAGTCTTTCTTCGACTGTCCTGCAGAGGTGCCACATTGGAGGATATGCTGAGGAGGTTGTCAATGACTCCCCTTCCCTGTCCTGGGACCTGGCCATCAAGGAAACAGCAGTGCCTTCTCTGGAAATGCTGGTCTCAATGAAGATTCGTCCCTAAGCTTCATCTCTTCCTTGTTCTAAACACTTCTTTGCATGGTTTCTTTCATACAATGGCCTCCTTTCTTCTCTGTGTGATGGTGGGCCCCCAAAACCACCCCAAGCAGCTAAATGTCTACCAGCCACTGTGTTAGCTTCCTAATGTGGTTGTAAAAACAAACAAACAAACAAACAAACAAAAAAAAAAAAACCATAAATTTAGTAGGTTAAAGGCACACACATTTATTATCTTACTGATCTGGAGGTTAGAAATCCAAAGTAAATCTCAGAAGGCTAAACACAAGGAGTAAAGGGTGACATTCCTTCTGGGGGATCCAGGGAAGAAGCCATTCCTTGCTTTTTCCAGCCAGTAGAGGATGCCTGCATTCCTTGGTTGGTGGCCTCCTTCCATCTCAAACCAGCAATCTAACCAGTCTAGCCTCTTCTCCTATCATTTCCTTCTCTATCTTGACTCTTCACCTATAAAGCCATTATACTGGGCTTTATTGGGGGCTCTTATGTTGAGAGTTTATATGGGCTCCCATGGATAATACAGGATAATCTTCCAATCTCAAGACACTTGTATGAATTTGGTAGGGCTGCTGTAGCAAAGTACTACAGACTGGGTGGCTTAAACAGGAGAAATTTTTTCCTTACAGTTTTGGAGGCTGGATGTCAAAGATTAAGGTGCCAGCAAGTTTGATTTCTTCTGAGGTCTCTCTCTTTGGCTTGTAGATGCCATCTCCTCCATGTTCGTGTGGTCCTTCCTCTGTGCACGTCTGTGTCCTAGCTTCATCTTCCCAGAGGAACATGAGTCATGTTGGATTAGAGCCCACCCTCATGACCTCCTTTAAATTAATTACCATGTTAAAAACCCTGCCTTCAAATGCAGCTGCATTCTGCGTTGCTAGGGGTTAGGACTTCAGCACATGAATTTAGCAGAGATTCAGTTCAGCCTCTGAGTCAGACTTTCACTGGACTACCTTCTGCCATGTAAACTATTCACAAGTTCTAAGTATTTGGATGTGGAGAGATATCTATTTTTTGTTTGTTTGTTTGTTGTCTTTTTGAGACAGGGTCTCACTACACATTTCAGGCTGGCCTTGAACTCACTCTGTAGCCCAGGCTGACCTCAAACTCACAGCGATCCTCCTGCTTCAGCCTCCTGAGTGCTAGGATTACAGGTGTGCGCTGCCACACCCAGCCAAGAGATATCTATTTCTGAACAACAACAATAACAACAAAATGCAACATTTTGGCAACTGGTTGCAAGTTCATACCTGTAACATTATTGTAATTATTAGAGATCTTAAGACCCAGACTAATTCACATTTGCACATTTTCATTTAGAAGAAATCCATGTAAATAAGAACCTCACGAAATTCAAGAACTCAAGTAAATCATTCTGGAACAGAGTCCATCCTCTTCTAGTGTTCATTCCCTGGGAAGAGGGAAGAAAGGCCCATTGAAGGTGCCCGCAGTCATCTCCCATCCACTGGGAAAGGGTGTGGTTGCTTTCTGGGTCCCGGCTTAGTAACCAGCCTAAGGATTGGCAGCAGGTGTGAGCCAAAGTCAAGACTAGAACAGCTGTTTTCTGGTTCTCTGCAACAGAATGATGAAAGGAAATGAGGCTGGTTCCAGGGAAAGCTGGTGTGTGAGAAAAGAGACTGGCCCAGCTGGGTGTAGAGTGGGTGTGGCTGCTGCATGGTCAGACAGGCTGCTGGAGGAGGAGACAGACACACCTGCTCAGTTAGGAGGAGGAAAGGGGACGGCCAGAGAATGATGTTCAATGTGGGAAAGGCCTGGGGTGGTGTGCGAAGCACTTTTTCCATACAGTCTGTGAAGGCAGCATTCTTCCACTCGTTCACTCAACAATTAGCTATTGAGCACCTCCTGCATGCTGCTCTGGACAGTGGGAAGAAGGACATAAACAAAACGGACAAAAAGTCCTCCATTCTAGAAGATTCTCCCTGGGAAGGCAGCCAGGCCATAAATAAGGACATCCTCCATTGAATAAGGTGGTGTTGGAGGGGATTATAATAGTAGATATTATGAAGTCAAGAAACAGGCTGAGGAGAAAAAGTGGGAGTAAGTGGTCCCTGACAGTGTGGTCATAGGAATATTCTCTAGGGAGGGAACATTTGCAATGAGACCTGAGTGAAGAGGAGGAGATAGTCAAGTGAAAATCTGGGGCAGAACATTCTAGCAAAGAAGTGGAAAGCAAGGGCAGAGGAGACTCATGGGAGCTGAAGATACTGTCTAGTTTGAATCTTAAATGTACCCCCAAAAGTCCAGGTGTTAAAACTTGATCCTCAGCATGGCACTATTAGGAAATGCCATTAAGAAGTAAAGCCTAGGGGAGGAAGGTAGGTCATTGCGAGCATGCATTTGAAGCAGGTTGAGGGAACCTAGCCCTTCATCTTCCTCTCTTTGCTTCCCAGCCATCATGATGAGGTAAGCAGCTCATTCTACCATGGGCTCACCACCATGGTGTGCTGCCTCACCACAGGCCCAAGGGTAAAAGAGCTAATCCTCCAGGGACTGAAACTTCTAAATTTGTGAACTAAAATAAAACTTTTCTCTTTATAAGCTGATTGTTCCTGGTATTGTTACAATAACAGAGAGCTGACTAACCAACCATTCCTTCTCTTTTCTACCTCACTTCTGTCCTTCTCACTACAATTGCCACTCCAATCCTGCCCTGCAGTATGATTTGTTGGGCACCATGCTGTCTGACCTGTACCCCAGTTGGATGATGCCTGTCACTCGGGTTGCTCTTCCCACTTTCTTTGGTTCATATGTCTAACTTTTTTTTTAAATCCTTATAGTAGCTTTAAAATAAATTTTGTAAATTAAAATTCTGTAAAGTTTTAGTCATGCAAGATGAATACATTCTAGACATATGCTGTAGAACATCGTGCCTATGGTTAACAACAGGGTATCGTGTACCTTTAAATTAATTGAGAGAGTAGATCCAGTGGTAAGTGAATCCGGAGGCACCATTAGCACCCAGCTTTGCAAACCACAAAGCTGGTAGTCAGCAATGACCCCTTCCCCTTCCCTCATTCTTATATTCAATTTGTCACTGTGCTCTGTTGATTTCACCCTCTAGTGGGCTCTCAAATTGATTCACCTGTTTCCAAACTTTGTTCCCTCCCCCAGCCCTTCTTTCTCCAGCCTGGTCCACTGCAACGTGCTTATCGCATGCCATACTGCTTTTCCCCCACCCATCTGTTCTCTACACAGCAGCCAGTGGCCTTCTGTAAAAATATGGATCACTCCACTTCTGCTTAAAACTCTCCAGCAGCTTTCCAACGCTCCCAGGGGAAGGAGGTTAATGTTTCTCTTTGCCTCCTTCTGCCTCTCTGTCCCAGCCTCACCTCAGCCTCACCTCAGCCTCCTCCCCTACCCAAGCCCCTCCTGCCCATCCTTCACATCACTGCTCAAAGATCAAGTCCTCAGGGATGCTTTGCTCTGTCCCCTTTTTCTCATCCTCACAAGATCACAGTCCTTCGCCTCTGACCACTGATGTCTGTTATATGGACACAGTAATTTACATGATTGGTTAGTGTGCTTCCCCACTCTCCTTCAAGCTCCCCGAAGCCTGGCATCATATTTTTCTTGCTTGCTATACATATGGTTCCCAACTTACAATGGTTTGACTTTACAATGATAAGAAAGAGAAATGCATTCAGAAGAACCATACTTGGCATTTTGTATTTGGATGTTTTCCCAGGCTGGTGACAGGAGGCACAACTCTCTCTTGAGATGCCAGGCAGTAGCAAATAACCCAAGCTCCCAGGTAGCCCCACAATCACAAGGGGAAACAGCTGATACTATGCAGTGTACTATGTTCCCAGCAGTTTTTGGATTCAGGTAGTCAATAAATACATAAAGTATTCAGCAGTTTATAATAAAATAGGCTTTGTGTTAGATTCTTTTGTCCAACTGTAGGTTAATGTAAGTGTTCTGAGCACATTAAAGGTAAGGTAGACTACTTGTGATGTTTAATAGATTAAGTGTATTAAATGCATTTTCTGCTTAGGGTATTTTCAACTTATGATAGGCTTACTAGGATGTAGCCCCTTTGTAAGTTGAGGAGCATCTATCACTGGCTTTGCACCAGAAGATGTATCAGCAGCTCAAGAAAACTGAGCCCTGATCCCCAGGAGCCCAAAGGTGGACAGGCCTAAGCCTTTGGCCCCAGATATTGTGGGTGGAGGCTCAGGAGCTTTGCCCTGGGCCTGGCTGGGAAAGGAAGGAGGTCACCCTCAGCCCAGCCCTGTGGTAGCTCGACCCTGGAACTGTGCATGCAAGCTTTGTACCTGATTTCACCTGGAGAATCCACAACCCACCCAGAAAATAGTGGCAGAAAGATAGGTTCTAACACCAAGCC
The DNA here is from genome assembly GCA_028451465.1 of Erethizon dorsatum. Taxonomy (NCBI): domain Eukaryota; kingdom Metazoa; phylum Chordata; class Mammalia; order Rodentia; family Erethizontidae; genus Erethizon; species Erethizon dorsatum. Next base: position 28,682,932 of record CM051826.1, read on the forward strand.
AGCAGATATCTCAGTGTAGAACATTAGGTTTTGTATATGACACCCTTGCTACGGTGCCCAGCCATGAATTCAAAGCTGAGTGCCAGCAGAAATGGTCAACAAAACTAAATAGGAATAGGGGAAAACCTAGAAGTGCAGCAAGGCAGAGGTACTAGATTCCTCTGCTAGGGAAGACTGCAGGGTACTGTTCGGGAGCTTTTTACTTTGGAAGGAATTGTTGGGGATCACTTTCTCAGAAACATTAGAAAAGGAAGAGAGGAAGATATAGAAGGACTTTGCATGGAATTGAATGGATTCAGGAAAACAGCCTAGTCTTTCCAGTGCGCTAGGAGTATTCTGGGAGTTCTAAAATGAATATTCATTCAATACACATTAGGTCACCAAGGAGAAAGCAGAGCCATTCCCTAACTAACAGGGAAGTCAGTCCAATGAGGAAGACAGAACCAAAAAAATTACCTCAGTAAATGTAACAAGTGCTGTTATAAAAGTAACTGTGAAATTAATGAGAAATCTACTTTTCATTTTAAGATAAGTATTGGAATAACTATTATCGAAATTCAGAAAACAAGTTCTGGTGGGGATGTACAGCTTTTCGAATTCTCCCACGCTGCTGGCAGAAAAGTACAATGGTGCAGCCACCATGGAAAACAGAATTACCATGTGATCTAGCAATTCCACTTCTGGGTGTACACTGAACAAAACGGAAGGCAGGGACTCAAACAGATGTTTATACACCCATGTTTACATCAGCATTATTCACAAAAGCCAAAATGTGGAAGCAACCCAAGTGTTCATCAACAGATAAATGGATAAACAAGATGTGATGTATACATGCCATGGAATATTATTGAATTTTAGAAGGTAGGAAATTGTGCCCACAGTGGTGACACATGCCTGTAATCCCAAAACTCTGGGAGGCCGAGGCAGGAAGGTTGCAAATTCAAGCCCAGCCTGGGCAACGTACAGACTTAGCAAGATCTGGTTTCAAAAAATAAAAAAGGGCTAGAAATGTAGCTCAGTGTGAAGGTCCTGAGTTCAATCTCAATTACTGCAAAAAAAAAAAAAAAAAGAAGGCAATTCTGACACACGCTACAACATAATGAACCTTGACGATATTATACTGAGTGAAATAAGCCAGTCACAGAGTGACAGATATTGTACGATTTCACTTACATGTGATATCTAGGGTAGTCAGAAAGTAGAATGGTGGCTCCAGGGGCTGGGGAGAGGGAGCATGGGAAGTTAGCATCTAACAGGTACAGAGTTCCAGTGAAGACCACAGGAAAGTCCCGGAGGCGGGTGGTGGCGATGGGTGCCCAAGAACGCTCCTGAACCACATGCCTGAAAATGATTCAGAGGGTAAATTTATGGTATATATGTTTTGCCATGATTAAAATAAACCATTTTAATTAAAATTATTTTAATTAATGAGAATAACAGAGAGCTTGACTATCCAAGGATGTTAGGGAAAAAATTAGCACAAAGACAGGGAGCAGAAGAAAGAGGAGGAGTGGTGTTTGCACCTAACACACACCAGCCTATGGGACCAGGATCTCATGCATCTGTCACTTGGACCCTGGGTGACCCACAGCAAATCTGTTCACTGCTCTCAGCTCTGAACAAGTTGCCGGGAGGATGAGAAGATGCTGACCATCCGTGGATGCTAATGGTACATTCAAGTGTGATCCCAATTCTTGGAAATGCTATTCTCTGCAAAACAGGGGGCAATGGCATCAGCCTGCTGGAGATGACGGTGATGAGCAAGAGGGAGGGGTTCATGGGGAGTTCTTTTGAGGTCCAGATGAGATTCATGAATTTTTGGACTAGCCCACTGGGGAATAAGAGGGGAAGACCAAGGGAGGGCCAGGAGGTAGCTGAGCGGCAGGGAGGCCCCCTGCGCATGGATTCCATATGCCCAGGCAGCACACTTTAGAGAATGCTCTTAAACCCAACTAGTAGCCTAACAGAGGGAGAATTAAGAGCACTGAAGATTTTTGGGGTCTCCTAAGATAAAAGTGAGTATATTATTTCTAAAAATACCAACCCTAGGGCCAAGCCTGGGAAAAAGAAGAAATAGATGAAGATTGACTGGAGCCATTGACCAGAGTGAAAGTGTTTCCAAATTCTGGCACTATAAACCTGGGGATGGGTGGGGGGAAAAGATTTCAGCTGGCACACAGGCTAATATTGAAAGGTGTAGCCACTTCAATTTTTATTCTGTCTTTCTTATGAATTCCAGGACCACACCTCTGATTGGTGTTACTGAGACAGGGAAGAGGACTTGATGTGCCCTAAAATGTATTTTTATTTCACGGCTACCCCAAATGCCTTGTGGTCAAGCCACAGCAGCATCAGGCGCCCCATGGCCACTCCAGGAAATATTTGCTTCATCTGCAGTGGGCTTAAGTTATGGACCTGTCACAGATGACTCTGCCCTGCAGCCCCTATGGATGACTCTGCCCTCTGTAGCCCTCCTCATTCAGAGCCAGGAGGGGTCCCTCCCCTACACATGAGCCCCTACATAAGCAACCTCCTGCAAGTCAGTCTGGGTCAGTCGGTACACTGCTCCCCCTTACGTAGCAGCCCTTCAGCCTAAGTTCTCATACAGCCTCTCCTCTCATACAGCCTCTCATACAGCCTATGTATTTGTGATCTCTGCAGCAAGTCATGCACAATGAGCTAGTAACACCGAGGGTCACTGGTGTCAAGAGCAGCTGGCACCGAGCTGGTTACAATGAAGACAGCTGGCAGCCAGAAAGCAACAGAGATCACCAAGTAATTGCCAGGAACCACCATATCTGATGGCCAAAAGAGATTCTGAGACCTGTCAGGAGCTGCTTGCTCCCGGGGGCAGAGACAGCCGCTAACGCTTTGAAAGATGATAGCTGAGAGCTGCTGGCATTCAAAGTCCAGGGCCGCTGACTCTATTAGAGCTAGCTGATGGGTCTCACACATGGGGATGGAGTGTTTGAGCCCAACCTGGGAAATTTAATGACTTATGGAGACACTGTCTCAAAATAAAGTTTTAAAGGGGATGTGGGCTGGGGATGTAGCCCAGGATCACACCCCAGTACCACACACATGCTCACACACACACACACACAGAGAACTATATTCTACCAATCCATGACTCCTGTATGAGTTGAGAAACAATCTTCAGCTGATTGGTAACATCTTGATGTCCTGTATGGGCACCCTCTCCTGTAAATGGCCCTGAAAAAGTGGATGGACAGTGATAATGGTCATCAGTAGGCTGAGGAACTAGCCTATGTCTAATTTCCATCTTACATGTGGCTAAGAATCCACACTAGGTAGTGATACCATCCTGTTTACCCACCATCTAAAATTTATAAATCTTGGGCCTTTGTTTGAGAGAACAGCCATCATGCCCACAACTTCAGTACACAACAGTGTTTAGTTCAATAGTCAATAAACCTGACCTTCTGCTTGGTTTTACAAATAAAGTTTTATTGGCACACAGGCACACCTCATTTATTTACATAACATCTATGGCTACAACGGCAGAGTTGAATGCTTGTATCAGTGACCAACATTGTGGCCCACAAAGTCTGCAATGTTTACTACCTGGCCTAATACAGGACCCCCAGCTAGTTTAATTACATTTTTTTCTTCAGTGTACATAATACTTTCTATCTATTATTGAGTCATACTAGTTTTTTACTGGTAGTGAAAATAATTAATAGTAATAAAAAATCCTTAGTGAAAAAAGAACAGAGTAGTATGGTATTAACAAATGAATTTACTGGTATTCTGTGATAAGTAATCAAAGTAGACTAAGCTCTGGCAAATCATGGGGAGGTACATACATAGTTGAGGCTTGGGAAACCTTAGATTACAAAGCAGAGAAGTTGGGGGACCTGAAGATGATGAAGACATCCATGTTGGTAGAGGAAAGGGATTTGAAGGCTAATCAGGGGTCCAGGCAGGGCTTCTGTGAGAATGAAGGGTTCATATCCATCCCAGGGTGGAGAGAGGGCTCAGCATGTCCTCATGGACCCAATGGGTGTAGCATAGGGGGTTTGGGATTGGGAAGCTGCAACCAAGCAAAGCCATGGTTGATAAAGGGGGGAAAGTAACGGTGCAGGAGAGTCAGGGGGGGTTCCTTTTAACCTGGAGTTTTCCCTCTAGAAGCATCATGGCAGAAGGAATATAAACATATAAGTGACAATGACAATAGAGATTTTTTCTGTTTACTGTGTTCAGGTTCCAAGTACCTTACACCTAGGAGCTCATTTAATCTTTACAATAACCCAGTGAAATACAGATTTTGTTTTACAACGAGGGAACTGAGGTACAGAGGGGATAAGTGACTTGCCCACAGTCACTTATGCAACCAGTGAGTGGTACAGCCAGACACCCTACTAAGCTCTGCACTGTGCAAAGGCAGGCAGGCCCCGTCAAGAGAACCTGTGGCCAGCCCTGGCCAGCATCTGAGTCCTGCCACCCAGAACGTGACTGAGCCTTGGCCATTCATGAAGTCAGGTCTGGGAACAATGACACTGGGTCAGCTGAGCACCTAGCTGGCCCATCCCTCCCTTCCCCACCCCAGCCTGCCCTTTAGCATCCAGGTCATAGAGAGGCTGTCATCCTGTGACATCACGGGAAGATGACAGATGATGATGACTTTGCCGAAAGAGTGACAAGGTCTCAATTGGCAAGAAGAGGCTGAGCTGTGAGGCAGCCAGGGAAGGACAAACCTCTCTGAGCCAGGGTTGGCTACAGCCCCCACAGCCCAGAGAAGCAGAGGGACAAAAGGGCCTTAAGAGACCAAACCTGGGTGACAGGCCAGGGGCTAGGCACCCCACTATGCCCTGCACACTGTGCTCCCAGCTCAGAAAGAAACTTTCAGTACGGCCTATCAGAAGCTATTGCCTGTATTTTTCTGTTTTTGTATTTTTCCTCATTGTATTCACCACCAACTGAAATTATATCATTCATGCATTAGTTAAATATTAAGTGTCTCCCCTGTGGAATGCTAACCTCTGTGGCCTTGTGTTCTGTATTTGATCTTATTTTCCACTGCCTGACATATAGTAGGTGCTCAATAATATTCATTTAATTTAAGCCCCACCTCAGCTCAAGCTTTTCAATGTATGGGGGGCCCTCGGGGAGGCAGGAGGGATGAACTACCTGGCTTGGTGATGGAGGGGACAGCCCCCCAGAGCCCAGGTAGGAGGAACGTTGCCTTTTCAGCCTCTTCCAGTGCTGCAGAGGCTGTCAGTGGAATCTGAGTCCTGGCGCCTGACGCATTCTTCCCAGTACCTGGTAGTCGGGTCATATTTAATGGGTTGATGATTGTGCATTTATGGGTGTTGCTGAAGGTTTGGTTTGAGATTCTCAATGTTCCATTTATAAGATAGCTACAAGTCAAAGTATGCCCAAGAAAACAAATATTTTAGCTAGTTAGTGGGATATCATTTGAGTTTTGTAGAACTCCTCACACTGGCGTTCTAACCCCCATGACCTCAGAAGGTGACCATATTCAAAATGTCCTTGTAGATGCATTTAGTTAAGATGCGGTCACACTGGAAAAGGGCATGTTCCTGATCCAATATGGCTGGTGTCCTTATGAGAAAGGGGAAATTCGGCAGAGGGAGAGCACCAAGGAAAGACACCAGCAGGCCAGGGTGAGGCCTCCTGAAGCCAAAGAGCACCAAAGGTTGCCAGCAAACTCCCAGAAGTTAAGAAAGACTGGAACAGGGCTGGTGAGCTGGCTTAGCAGCATAAGAGCCTGCCTGGCAAGCGCGAGGGCCCGAGTTCGACTCCCGGATCCCACATATGAAAAAAGGGGCCGGTGATATCGCTCAGTGGCACAGGCGCCTGCTGGCGCGCAAGGTCCTGAGGTCGACCCCCTGGTACCCACCAAAAAAAAAAAAAAAAAAAGAAAGACTGGAACAGCTTCTCCCTCAAAGCCAACTTCCCATCCTCAGACTCAGCCTCCAGAACCAGGGAGAATACATGTCTGTGCTTCAAGCCACCAAGTTTGAGCTGATCTATACCAGCAGCCCTGGCAAAGCCACATGGCTCTTTCCAACGGTGGCTCCTGGTCACAGCGGGTGAGGGCGTCACAGAGAATTGCTGTGGAAAGAGGGTGATGGCGCCCTTCTTGCTAAAAGGGGGTACAACGAGCTTCTCCTTGTCAGGTCAGGTGAATGTTTCTTGCTAACAAGCTGCCTCTGGGTCTAGCCCAGCCTCCACCCCAAGAGGATCATTTGTCAACCATCCCCCACACGTTGAGCACTCTCCCTACAAACTCTCACTTCCCACCTCCTCTTTCCAGCCTGCCCCATGCCAAGGCTCAACTCCCACTCACCTGACTTGTCATCAAATGTCCCAGCCATGCAAATACCTAGACTGGATCCACACACAGGAGAGGCCACTGCAGGATGAGGAGCGAGAGAGCTGCCCAGCACACGGTGGAGGGCTGCTCATGCCAGTCTGCTGGGGCCTACGGTTAGAGACACCCGAGAATGGCCATGTGTTATACCGACTGCAGAACAGAGTGTGCAATGCAGCCTGTTCCTGGAAGGAAGAAAAGAGATGTCTGTGGCCTGGAGGATGCATACCAAGGAACTGAGCTCGGGATGCTGAAGCAGTAAATGGTCCAGATTTTGTTCATTATGCTTGTGCATATATCATAGGTTTTCAGCTGGAAGTGTGTGTGTGTGTGTGCGTGTGTGTGTGTGTGCATGCGTGTGCACATATGGCAGAGAGACAGAGACAGAGAGAGACACACAGAAAGAGAAAGAAATAGTGCCATTTAGTACTCTGTAACTGTGAATTCCACATCCATGGATTCAACCAACATCAGATACAAAATAACTAAAATAAATAATGTCTGTGCTGAACATGTATGGGCTTTTTTGGTCATTATTCCCTAAACAATACAGTATAACAATATAACAACTAGAATTTATATTGCATTGGATATTATAAGTACTGTAACTGAGAGAGGATTTTAAGCACAGGAGAATATTCACAGGTTACGTGCAAATACTGTACCATTTAACACAATGGCCTTGAGTATCTGTGTGTTGGGTGTGTGTGTGAGGGAGTTTGTCTTGAAACAAATCAATCTCTTGTGAATATGGAGGGGCCACTGTACTACTAAAACGCTTGAGGAGATTCAGAGCCTAACCAATTTATCCCTGGGATGCTCAACCTTTATGTTGAGTGAGGCCACCCTGAAGTGGGGGTGGAGTGGAGATGCTTTCTTATTACCAGCTTCTCTTCAACCCAGCATGTCAGATAAGAGTACATTGACCAATGATCCTAGTTGACCAAGACTAAGGGATTTCCCAGCATACAAAAATTTTAGTGCTAAATTTTTTTTCCACCTTAGACTAGACATACCTTAGACTAGACACACACACACACACACACACACATGCACACATGTATGGACAAAGCACATGGGACTCTGAAGTTACCTCAGAACATATATGCAGCCAGCTTGGGACATACTTGACCCTTTACAGCCACATTCAGGGTGCCAAACCTGCCCTGGGGAGAGACCATCACCATTCATCAACTGTTCTTCCCAACAAACTCTCTCCTAGTTGAAGCTGGGACTGTAGGTTAGAACTCTCGTGGCTTCTCCAGCAGTGGAGACCTTGGTCTCAGCACTTCCTACTTAGAGATGTTTCATATTGACTACCCGGCTTGGGTCAAATTTCGTGATGTTTCAGATCCTAAAATCTCTGGCTATGTATGTCATTTCCCCCTTTCACCCTCCCCAATACCTTCTCTGAAAGTTCTCTCTCATCTTGGATCTATTTTACACGTAGGAAATTAAATTTGTTTTTCCCAAAGGAAAGGTGAAAGAGAGAGCGGAAAATGTTTCCTTCATTTATCTGGAGAAACTGAGGCCCAGAGAGGTTTGGCATCTTATTGGAGGTCCTGCCTGGCCCAGGAACAGAAGGGTGACCGATCGGCTGTGTAGCACAGCCAAAGAGGCCGAGAGTTATCACCACTTTTTTCTCCGTGATGCTCACTCTACACACCCTGTGAGTGGCCACAGTGGTAGGCCGCCATTTTATACATAACTCGTCAGAAGCGCATGCAGTCTCTGGAAGAGCCTGTGGTTATATCTCATTACAAGACAGAAAGCAAACCTCAAATCAGGCAGTATAGAACACACAGACTCAACAGACCACATAACCTCCCTTCACTTTTGTCTGGAAGTTGCCTCTTGATCCACACTGAGTCCAGTGCTGATAGAAACCAGAGGGCCTTTCTCTCACAGTTGTCCTCTGTCTGTCCACTTAAACTTTACAACTTTGCCTTTGTCTTCACCTGCATCTGTTATCTGCCTGTCCATCACTGTCCTTTGGTTTTCAAAAGGGAGAATCTACAGGACAAGCACATCTTCTCTTGCTAATATCGATCAATTCTTAGAGCATCATTTCAAGATCTATTGATGTCCACAAATGTTTGTCTATGTCCTTTATATAAAACCTCCTTTACACACCAGGAAGACAGGGAGGAAGGGGCAAAGGGAAGAAAACCCTACTGTACCCCATGAGATGAAGCTGCCAAGTTTCCGAAAAGGACACTCAGCTCTTTGGTTCCCACATCAGAGAACAAGATGTGGACCAGCCCCATCTCCAGGGCCACAGGACCCCTGAATAGCCCAACCTATCCAAGAGCACCCTGATTCCTCTGCCACATAGCTGGGCTGGTTCTAGTGAGGACCCGCCCAGTCATCAGTGACATCAGATTGTTTTGGTTGAGTTCATTCCTGAGCCATGAAACAGTTAACAGCTATCCTGCCCCACTGGCTGCCAAACTCATAAAGGTGGACCCATGTGTACTTCCTTGTGGCTCCAAGACATGCTGGCTCACTCATTTGCCCACACCCAGAGGGAGAGAAGGCAACAGCAGGCAGCACTGCCACCTCACATGCAAATCAGCCCTGGGAGAGCAGCTGGACTCCTCCTGCCGCTCCCGGGCAATGCTCCTGGGCAGGCCCTGTGGAAGATGCCATCCTGGTCGCTGTGTGCTCATCCTTGTCCTCGGTCTCCTGTGTGACACTGTGGGCCTGGTCCTTTTGCTGCTGGGCATCTTTGCCACACTGAATTACTGGGACTTCTTGGTCTACACAGGGGCCCTGTTCCTGGCTTTCAGCTTGCTGTTCTGGGTCTCCTGGTATACCTTCAACATCGAAGTGCCTCTTGAGAAACTGGACTTGTAGCTTGGCCATGGGCAGAGGAAGGATGCATATGCCACATGCAGCCACAAACCTGGGCGTGGCAGGCAGCAACATGTTGCAGTTCCCACCCAGGATGTCCCATGAGGACCAGGTGAGTGCACCAGGTGAGTGCCTGTCAGGGTGGCCAGGGAGGCTGGGACAAGCAGGGACAAGCCAGGACAAAATAGGCAAGCAGCTGCACTGCACCCCAACTAGGGATTCTGTAAGCATGGGCTCTGGTCAGTGCTGTGCTGGACCGGCCAGGAGAACCTGGAGCAAGTGTTTCTCCTCTGGGCACCATTTTCTTCACAGAAGCCAGAGATGCTCTACAACCCCTTCCACCTCTGATAGACTGTGAATGATCCTGCTGGCCACCCAGAAGGGGAAGTTATTCCTTTAGTTCGGAACTGGAGAGAAGAGAACTCACCTTGATTCTCCACGGGGGAGAATCCCTGATGGGGAAGGAAAAGCTTCTAGCAAAAGGAGAGGTTGGAAAGTTAGCCAGTGGCTGCTTATGCCCTTGCATGCCTGGAGGGGTGTGCACCAGGCTGTGTGGTAGCAAGCAGAGCAGAACTATCCAGAATGGCCCTTCTTGCTTGCTTCCTCCTGTACCTGCCCAGGTTGGGCACACAAGGAGGATCAGGTCCTGTCCCATGTCCACTTAGCAGTACCCCTACCCCATCCTCCTCACACGCACTGTATGCAGCCAACACATGTGCCTGGGCCAGCCTCAGAGATCCAGAAGTCAGCAGACCATGGATTCCTGATTTTCATCTGTGGAGCTGTGCGTCACAGCCAGGCAAGCAGCTCATTAACTGTGTGGTGCCAAAGAGGCAAATAGCTGTAATATATTTTCAACAGAGATAGTGTCTAGAAGATAGTGCTGGTCTGGTCCTTACAACTCTGAAATAGGGATGGGCAGCATCCCCAGGGGACTACAATTGGAGCTTTGGTAAGTTAGATTGCCATTCCCTCTTCCCCAGATGGGCTGGGACCTGCACTCAGGTGCAGCCAGGCACTCCCTTTTGATTAGGAGATGTAGAAGCAAAGGTCATTGCTGAATTGGAAGAAGGAAATAATGATCGTACTTTTTTTTTTTTTTTTGTGGGTACCTGGGGTCGACCTCAGGACCTCGCGCACCAGCAGGCGCCCGTGCCGCTGAGTGATACCACCGGCCCTTTTTTCGTATGTGGGTTCCAGGAGTCTAACTCGGGCCCTTGCTCTTGCCAGGCAGGCGCTTATGCCGCTGAGCCATCTCACTGGCCCGATCGTACTTTTTATGGGAGATTACCTCTCTCAGAACTGAGAGTAAAGAGCAGCACATTGAGGAGGTCTCTGTGGAGTGCCTGGCAGGTGATGAGGAAAGAGATGGGACATCAGAATACCTAGGACCCACTCTGAGCACCCGCACTTAGCTGGGTAACCTTGGGCAGGCTGCATCACACATGAGCTTCAGTATTCTCAACTGTGAATGGGGGGTAGTATTCCATGTCTTTGTTAAAAGGACCAAAAAGGGGTAAGACAGGAAAAGACTCTTTGCAAATGATGTGGTTCCCACAAACATCAAGTGTTGTTGTTAAACCCGCAGTCTGAGGTGAGTAAACTGAACCAGAATCCAATTTGAGAATACTTGGTGTCCCTGAAGTTAGTAATGGAGGGGGTCAGCTCATATTTTGCATTATGAAATTTCAAAGCAAAGACTGTCACCCCCATTTGTATGCTGTTTCATTGACATAGGTCAGCTAACAAACAGCTAGTGTCAATTCCCTTAAATTCTGTGACCTTTGGCCAGGGTGTAATCACGAGACATATTTATGATTTATGGGCAGACTGTAACTGGCTTTGCCAGTTCTTCCATTCTCAGAGTGGGGGAAAAAGAGAGAATGTGGACTCCTCAGTTCAGAGGTGATGCCACCATTCATTGTGTGTCCTTTGAGGATTCAGCAAGGTAAGGTTCAGAGGACTTGCCCTGCTCTGTCCCTGATGTAAGGAATTCGTGTTCCTGGTCTGGGATGGACAGAGCAGGGCCTCCACCTTCTAAGCTCTCTGGAGATGACAGCAGCCCGGCCACTGAACCTCAAAGGCTGCCCAGAAGCTTAAGAGTGGCTCATTTCTGCACCCTGACTGGGTACCATGTGTGACATTTGCCCTTTGATTTTATCACTCAACAGCTGTATTTTCAGAACTGTTAGCTCCATTTTCTACTTCTTAGGCTTTTCCCATAGATAAGCACAAGTCCCCAGGGAAAGTCAGGTAAGGACACTTTTCTGTTCTTTTACAACAGGATGTCTGAGACTATACACCCCACAAACACGCACATACGCCCTACACACATGCCTACTTTCCTTATTGCTCCCCCATGCATCCAACACACCCAACAATACACACATACACACATTCACACACATACACAGGTCTCCTCCTTCACCTTACTAACACATGAGCATGCTACATGCATATACTGCACATGCATGTTCGTATACACACCAGAATAGCACCCCCACACATTCACAAAGACCCAATCACACCCGCAACACCACAGGTAGACACTCGCACCCCTTCACACCAGCTGCACACCCACCCGGACACACACTCTTACCCAGACAAGCACACTCACTACCCAGAAACCAAAGTCGAAAGCATGGAAGGCTCACTCACAGCAAGAGCCCTGGAAAGTGAAACTTGTTACTCTGCATTGGCTTTTTCCAACAGACAGATTCTGCCCATGGAGGAGGCGGGGGGGCTGCCAGGTCTGCCCAGAGGTGAGCGGGCTAAAGGCCCCTGCACCTGCTCGGCAAGCTCATGGCCCAGGCAGACACAGTGCTCGGAGCAGGTACACAGTGAAACATTTGTCAAATCTCTCTGGGGATTTTTAATCAAAAGCGAGAGAGAACACAAGCACCCAATACTTCACAAAAGTACACAGGAAAATGCATGCGTTCCAGTAGATAAGCACACTCGTGAGCAGGCTCGGAAAGCTAGGATGGGGCACAGAGCCTCAAGGGGAAGCAAGGGGCCATGTGTCTTGTGGAAGCAGTTTTGAATATCTGGCCTGGCTTCTAGGAGCTAGATAAGAATGTGACAGCCAGAGATAGCCTGGGGAGGGTCGTCCAGGCAAAGGCGAGGCTGCAGAGATGAAAGAATGAGTGAGTCCAGAAAAGGCTGAGCAAGCACGTTGGACTTGGGTCTCAGGGCCTTCACTGCTGACCATACAGGATTTTGAATGCCCGGCGAATATTTTTGGTGAGGATGGAGGAGCCTTCAATGACATTACAGACTGGAGAATGACATGACTCCACTCTGCTTGAGAAAGAGTAACTCGGCATTGTGAGCACAGTGGGTTAATGAGAAGAGTCCCAGAGACATAGACACAATATTCAAAAAGATCAGGCGTGAGTAATAAGGACTCTAACTGAAATGATGGCCATGGATGGAGGGGAAAGGGGCAGAGACAGCTGAAGGAGAGGCCTGTCCCAGTCTCTCCCAAGAGGAAAGCAATGCCAAAGACTTCCACGGCATGAGGAGGTCAGGAGAAGGCATGTTTGGTTACATGATGCGCTTTCTTTTGAAGACAGAGAGTTTTAGATACAAATGGAGCAGAACTATCTGTCTTCAAATACGTAGGTTTTTTGTTTTTGTTCTGTGATACTGGACATTGAACCCAGGACCTATGCACTGAGTGACATCCCTAGCACCCCCACACCCCTTTAAATTTTATTTTGAAGCAGGGTCTTGCTAAGTTGCTAAATTGCCCAGGCTGGGCTCAAACTTTCAATCTTCCTGCCTCAGCCTCCCAAAGTGTTGTGGGATTACAGGTCAGATTTTTTTTTTTTTTTTGTGGGTACCAGGGGTTGACCTCAGGACCTCGCATTTGCCAGGCAGGTGCTTATGCCACTGAGCTATCTCACCAGCCCTACAGGTCAGATTTTTAACTCAGATGTGGAGATGGAGGTAGGATTGGAGACATGATTGTGAATGAGATTATAGAAGGCAGGGGAGGATACAGATATTGTGAGAGCAGAGAGAGGAACCAAAAGAGAGAGGAGAGGGGAAAGAAAGAAAAACTAAATTTACTGAACTAAGCCCTAGGGCACTGCACATTATCCTGCTTCCCCTGTAAACAACACCTTGAGGAAAGTATCATTACCATCATCACCATCATCATTATTCCCTTTTCACAGATAAGGATAATAAGGAGCAGAGAGGTGAAGTAATTTGACCAACCTGTCAGAGAAAACCTGGTATATCTGCCTCTTGTTCATTCTCTTTCTACTAGACACCACTGGGCAATATGGCCCATAGCCAAATCAGACCCACCTCCTATTTTGTAAGCAAGGTTTTATTGGCTCTCAGCCAATTCATTGACTTATGCATTGACCATGGCTTCTTTATGCTATCATGGCAGCATTGAGTAATTGCAACAGAGGTCATGTAGCCCTGCAAAGATTATTAGCTTGACTACCTGGCTCTTTAGGCAAAACGTTGGCCAACTTCTGGTCTACCCATAGCCTACATTTGGGAAATGCAGGGAAGAAGGCAGCATGGAGAGCCTAAATGAAAGTTACCAGTGGTCATAAGGGAGTAATACTATGAAGGTAGGAAAGAGGACAAAGAACCTTAGAGATCGTATTAAGACTGGGGGAACTGACCTTCAAATGCCTTCAAGAAGTTGGCACCTACAGAAAGATGACAAGTCTTGGCAATGAGCCTATATCAATAGATAGGGGAAAGATCAATTAGTGTTACTTATGGAGTGACTGTTAAGAGGTACAAAGAGTGGGTGCAGAGGAGACTTCCAAGTATTTGGTGTTGAAATTAGGGAGGCAGAGCTATTGCCTAATGGCATATATGGTTTGAGGTGTTTTTAGAGGAAGAGATACAGAAAATTGAGCAGGTTGGTAAGTGGAGAAGAGGAACCCACTAGAAGTGAAGTGATAAATGAAGATAGACTGCTGGCCATGCACCAGGTGGGAATAGAGGGAGAGATCTGAAGCCCAGCAAAAGCATTAGTTTGCCTTCAAGGAAAGGTGGGGAAAACACATGGCGGAGTGTACTCAGCCAATCACTTATTTTCGTGAGCTCATTCAGGGCTTACAACTCTTGAGGAAGGGATTCAAACCCCCATTTTACAGGGTGAGGTGAGGGACTGAGCCTCAGTTTCAGGGTTAGTCCAAGGGAAGTATACTATTAAAGGGCAGCACCAGGATCCAAACCTAATTCCGTCTACCTCAAGAGCCACGCTTGTCTCGTCACACACAAGCTTGAAATGATGAAGTTGGGTCTCAGCTGATGCATTTCATTTTCATTTAGTCAATGTAGGTCCCGTCTAATGGAGAAGACTCAAGAGGAGATGCTCCCTCTTTGCAGCATATCCTTTGATAATACCGAGGAGGAGCCAGAGGCTGCAATGTCAAGGCTTTCAAAGCACCCACAAGGATGATATGAATGGCTATGAATGCCGCACTCCAGCTAGAGCCCAGAACCATGCTGCTAGTCCACTGATATGGCTGCTGCTGTCCCAGCTGTGGGTGGAGAACCTGAGAAGCCATGAAGTCCTCCTAGTGGGGCTTCTATCGCAGCAACGCTGCTGAGGGTTTAGATGCCAAGAGAGAAGTCCCATCTCTGCTGCTTCTCTGGTCAATGTCCTTTTTTTTTTTTTTTTTTTTTTTTTTGTGGGTGCCGGGGGTCAACCTCAGGACCTCACGCACCAGCAGGTGCCCGTGCCGCTGAGCGATATCACCAGCCCCTTTTTTCATATGTGGGTTCCAGGAGTTGAACTCGGGCCCTTGCGCTTGCCAGGCAGGCACTTACGCTGCTGAGCCATCTCACCGGCCCTCAATGTCCTTTTAAAAAAAATTGACAGTTGGAACTAAGCTCAAAAGTCCAAATAGGATCCCCTGCAAGCACATATTCCTAATACCATTGCTACTTCTCTGGTTGGATAGACTCTGTGAGCCCCTGGAGGGCTCCACCCTGCCCACACTGGCCAGTGGGCATGTCGTACCATATTCCAATATGCTGGTTTGAAATGTGAATGGACAACCAGTGCTGTGTGTAAGAGGACTCTCCCCTCCTCAGTGGGGCACGCTGCGCACTCTTCCTGCAGCCCTACCCATTCGCACAGCCAGGCCACACAGGTGGCTCATATTGAGCTTTAAGTCAAATGAAGCCCTCCAAGCAATTTTCTGACAGGCAAGCTCAGTCTCTGCTGTGCTGTGTGTGTGTGTCATTCACTTCATGACCTTAAAGCCAAGCTTAATTTTTAGCTAAAATTGCACGTGGTCAAGCGCAGCCCAACTACAGCAACGCTGAGGGTCAGCATTCCTCGGTTGATCCAATACATGTGCTCTGCTTCGTCACCCAGGCTTGACCTGCCCCACTAATTTATATTTCCCCAAGCCTAACTTTGTATTCTGTATTTATATTACCACCCCTTAAAATGCGTATTTGTTTTCTTTAAACTGCCTCCTGTCTTTTATGTTATGAGGCAGTTAACTAAATAAAGAAGTGGATTTGGACTGGTGTTTTCTCATGTCATCATAATTATGAGTCTGCATGATTTCATAACAATTCTCAAAACCCCAGTTTTTTTTTTTTTTTTTTGTGGGTACCGGGGGGGGTCGACCTCAGGACCTCGCGTGCCAGCAGGTGCCCGTGCCGCTGAGCGATATCACCGGCCCCTTTTTCGTATGTGGGTTCTGGGAGTCGAACTCGGGCCCTCGCGCTTGCTGGGCAGGCGCTTAAGCCGCTGAGCCATCTCACCGGCCCAAATTTTTTTGTTTTTTTGTTTTTTTTTGTGGGTACCGGGGGGTCGACCTCAGGACCTCGCGCGCCAGCAGGCGCCCGTGCCGCTGAGCGATATCACCAGCCCCTTTTTCGTATGTGGGTTCCGGGAGTCGAACTCAGGCCCTCACGCTTGCTGGGCAGGCGCTTAAGCCGCTGAGCCATCTCACCGGCCCAAATTTTTTTTTTTTTTTTTTTTTGTGGGTACCGGGGTGTCGACCTCAGGACCTCGCGCACCAGCAGGCGCCCGTGCCGCTGAGCAATATCACCGGCCCCTTTTTTCAAAACCTCAGTTTTAAGGCATTTTCTTACTGTTCACTGAACCTGGCATGCAAATCCTGAAATTCTAACACCTAGAGCGTAGTGTGATGGAAGCAGAACACAGATTACCCCAGTGTTTGCAATCTTCCACCATCTCTGTCCTCAGCCACCAGCCTGGCTTCTCAGAGTTAGGCTGGACTCAGAAATACGACAATATTTCATGGAAGAACATTCTAGTTAAGGCATTGAAAGAAAGATTCCTCTCCTATTCAGAACCTTCCTTGACTACATTTGCATGCACTTCTAACGATCATCCCAATTGGCCATTTCTTGGTGTGTCAGAGCTGACAGTATACTATGAGAGGTCATCGTCTCTTACTTGGAATTCTGAAATAAGCATAGAAGGAAAAGTTGCAAATAATCAAAATCAGTCTGTCCTCAGGAAGACACTGTGTTAAAGGCCTCATAACTTTTCATGAGACCAGTTGGGTGCTTTGTTTTGCTTTTTTTTTTTTTTTTTTCTAGAAATGAAACAGTTTTCTATTTCTTTGGCCGGATACCAAATGCAATCATTGGCTTTCACTTAGCAGAGGCCACATTATTCAAAATATGCAAATCTTGAAAAAATAGGATCACACTCAGCCCAGAACATATGTTAGCATCTAAAAAAGACTGAAAGAGCTGAGACTGGCTGAGCAGTAGCTGATTCCCACCTCACACAACCCACTCACTCCAGGGAATTTCCCACTCCATTTACTTCTTCCTCTCTTCTCTCTCCCCGTGTCTGTTACTGTACCGCTTAAAGGCAGTGAAATGTGTACATGATGGTCCTCCATAGAGGGCACATGTTCCACTCCTAAATTTTCTCCTACATTAGAAGACATGCTCTTGCAAGATGGAGCATCTGACCAGTCCTTTAGAAAGCGGGGGTAAATTACGTGATAACAGGACAGGAAGTGAATTAAATTGAATTCCAGCTGATTGCTTGCTAGACACTGGATTAGTTCTCAGGAAGAAAATAGAGGCTCACAGAGAATGGACTTCTGGAATTTACCCTTGACTATCCTGGAACCACCTTTAAAAGGCCGGCACTGAGAAGGCACAGCCAGACAGTGCGTGTGGAAACCGGAGGACAAGCCTGTGGGCTGAGGCTCAGTTCATAACTGCATATCTGCAGAGACAGTGCTGCGACTCCTTAGGGAACAGAATCAGAGACAAAAGCGCGGAAGACAATCTTAGAGATCATGAAGCTGTGCTCCTCCACCCGTATGCAAATCTCCTGGGTATCTTGTCGAATGTGAATTCTGACTCAGTTGGTCTGGAGAGGCTCTGAGATGCTGCCTTTCTAACAAGCTCAAATGTACCGCTGGTGGTGGTGCCTGTAACCTATGAAGAGCAAAGATCTTCAGCAGTGCAGTCATTTCAGAGATTGAGAAACCGAAGCCTGCAGGTGAAGTGGCTTTTGTGAGTTCAGGTAGTGAAAGAACCAAGTCCAGGTCTGGAGCCCAAGTCTTCATTCCCCTCCAGAAACGGCTGACTAGCTTCTCCCGAGCCCTGCAGAGCCTCAGGCAGAACAAGCAAGCAAGCAAGCAGGGCACTGGCCAGGGGAAATGAGGCATGCTCATGCTGTGAATGAGTCACGTATCTTTATACCTCAGGCACCAACCTGGCTGTGCCGCATGCCAGGGAATGAGCAGGACTCCACGATGCTCCGCATCACTCCAGATGCCAGAGAGCTGAGTACATGGGTGTCCATCATGCAGGCAGGGCTTGGATAGGGATGAGGAGACAGGTGGGGCCCACTTAGCTGGGTGACGTCTGATGTAGGCTCGTCCTCCCAGAAAGTTTTCCAAGAAGCCGGGGATGGTGACTCCTACTGCTCTTCAGGCCCATCTCTCCTGCCCCTCTTCCTATTGGTTCCCTAGGGAGACAGATGGGATTTTTCACATACCTGAACTCAACCTACCCTGCCTCTTACAGGCTGAGTGGCCTTGTAGGTGGTCCTCATCAATGAAGAGATGTTAATAATCACATCACAAACGTGAGGATCAAGTGCAATTCAGCACTGACTTTCTGAGACTTCTGCAACCTCCTGAATTGGCAAATAACTTAAGGTGCCCCATCTTCCCTTTGTAGAAATCAAAACACACAGCTGTAAATCTGAAATCATTTTACCAGGCTCATAATGATTCTAGAACTGTACAATCTGTCATTTTAAAAGCTATTTAGAGTAAAGCCTGTCACTAACAATTAAATCTACACATAAACTCATTTCTATGGTTTACTGCAGACATGACTAATGGGTACCCAAAAAGCTCAGAGGAAATGGGGATTCTAGCCCAACCAATAGCTCCAAAGCCCCTCAGATTCAACCCATCTCTCAGTGAAGTTACAGTATGGGAGCAGAAGGGGACCTTACTGTGGTTGGATCACGAACTGACTCCACCAAGATCGAGGTAGTCGCAGAAATATATTTGCATAAAAGGCCAAAGAGACTTATGGGTAAAAACTAACCTAAGGGTAAAGGGAGTTAGACAGACAAGATTGCCCCAGTGAAAGAGATTTTCTGCAGGTATGCTCAGCTTCTTTCATCTATCAAGAATCTGTATTTGTTCTCAGGAGAGAAGGGCTGTACAAAGGATTAGACTGGCTCTTAGGAAGAAAAAGAAAATCCATAATACTGGCATCTGTGTCTCAGCAGTCGGAAGTGTCCGGCATAGACTGGGCTGTGTTAGTTCCTGGTAGACACGCTGATCATCTGGAAGAAAGACGAAACAGTAGGTGCCAACTAATAGCTAACTGAAATTGTTCATGAGTTGAACAGGATGTTCCAAGACTCCCAGAAGTTTCTTGGCAGGGTCCTCACTTAAGAGGGATGAAGGCCAGCCAGGAAAACAAGGATAACAGCCAATCATCCCTTTGGGGGAGGGGCTTGGGATAAAAGACTCAGAATGCCAAATGAGTCTGAGGATGCCAAAATATTGCTGTGTAAGAAAGTGCTTTTCTTTCTTTCTTTCTTTCTTTCTTTCTTTCTTTCTTTCTTTCTTCCTTTCTTTCTTTCTTCCTTCTTTCCTTCCTTCCTTCCCTTTTTTTTTTTTTAGACAGGTTCTTGTTCAAGGCTGGCCTTGAACTCACCATGTAGCCCAGGCTTGTCTCCTACTGGCTGCGATCCTCCTGCCTCAGCCTGCCGAGTGCTAGGAAAGAAAGTGCTTTTCTTAAAACAAAGGGAAGTCCAATTGTGACTGTCTCTGACTCTACAAAAACAATATCGTCTCTTGCTCATGTTCATTCCTTTATGCAACAAGTAGTCACCTCTGGCCTCATTCCACCTGGGTCCCAAAGAATGCCCCTAGTGGGAGATCCTTTACACTTGAATCTGGTAACTTCCAGGAAAGGCAGTGGGTAGTAGGATACAGGTGATTCCACTGGGCTCCCCTCTTCACTGGGCTGCCTGCCTCACATCTCCCCCAGTCAGCATGAGAAGAAATGATTAGCATATAGACATTCTGCACTATTTTACAGGTTAACCACTTTGCCATTGAATTTGGCCTGACCCTGCTTCCCAAGTACACACAACCAGTTTACAATTATCTTTGTTTAATTTCTTCCTGGCTTCTCTTTCTCCAAACTGGAGACTCCTGTACTAGCCCCAGCCCCAGGAGACAACAGCTTTCCTCTTCACCCAGCTTCCTTTCCAGCCCAAGCCATAAGCCTTTTCTACAGTGAGGACAGAGGCCCCTGGACTAAATTCACTAGGGAATGCCCCTGGCACACAGCCTTAGCTCAGATGTCCTCTTACGCCTGGTCCCATCTTTCTGACCAGTTATCCTCATCACCATCAATCTTGAACCCTGTGATCATTCTTGCCCAAGTCCACGTGTACCTTCCTGGCTGCAGCTACTTGGAGGCTGGACTGAGGCTCCTCTGATGAAATGTCCAGGGATACAGCCCCCAGCTCTTGGCCCTCTGTGACTGCCTGGGAACAAGAAAGCTGTGGTTTTTGAAATGCAGCCCAGGGACCAGCAATAGTCACCTCACCTGAGAACTTGGTAGAAATACAGTTTCCAACCCCAGGTAAGATGATCACCTTATCCTCATTCACTCAGGACTTCCCTGGTTTTAATGTTAATGGTCTCACATCCTGAGAACCGTCTTGGTCCTGGGCAAGTCAGGATTGTTGGTCAGTCTACTCTCACCCTATCCATGACTTGCTAAATGACCAGCTCTGGAGGTGGGGCCCAGTGATGGGTATTTAACAAGCCCTCTGGGGGATTCTGATGCAAGATCCATCAAGCGTTAGGACTTCTAACCTAAAGGGTTTTGGGCACTGAACTTGGACTTGCCTAAAGGCTGCCTGTTGTGTGACTCCATGTCCTCTACCCTCTCCCTGGTAGCAGAAAAGCAAACCTTGTCCTGCTGTTTGTCACATGAAGTCCAGCCAAGCTATACCAGCCCCAGGCAGCTCTTTCAGCTGTGAGGAACCTCATGTTCTAGCCAACCTATACAGCCCCACACTGCCTGCAGTTGGTGTTCTTGCCAGGAAGGGGGATGCCCTGGTTATTCCTCCTGTCTCTTTTGCATTTCAATCTTCAAGAAAATGAAGTTTTTCATTGTTTGGGAGGAACATCAGGTGGGATGGGGGATATGGCTGGGTTTGGTAAATGGAAGAAGAGGGAGGAGGCAGGTGAGAAATCCAGACAGACCAAAGTATGAGACATACCAAGGGATGAAGTAGTTTAGGGGGATATTCAAATAAGACTGGGATGGGAAACAAGAATTGAAGAAGGTGCGGAAGAGAGAAGCTGAGATGGGAGTGAGTGGAGAAAAAGAGTGTTTCTCGAAGTGCAATCTTCCTTGACCAACATCAGCATCCCTTGGGATGTTCTTTTTTTTTTTGTGGGTACCGGGGGGTCGACCTCAGGACCTCGCGCACCAGCAGGCGCCCGTGCCGCTGAGCGATATCACCGGCCCCTTTTTCGTATGTGGGTTCCGGGAGTCAAACTCGGGCCCTCGCGCTTGCCAGGCAGGCGCTTATGCCGCTGAGCCATCTCACCGGCCCCCATCCCTTGTCTTGAAATGTGTTCTCTGCCAAGGAGACTGTAATCAGTAAGGAATAATTAGTTCATTTCCCCATGACTTATTAATCAAACACATCCATAATTGGGTGTGCAAAAAGCAGAAAACAGACATATTGTAATTTCCATTAGAGTTTTTGAAACATTTAAAACAATCCATTATAACCTCCATAAACCACTAGGGATGTGAGAGGAACAAATGAAACTAGAGATTCCAGATCTCAGCTGCCTGTATGAACAAAAGCAACGCATCAAGAGCAATGACCAAACGTGGCTCTCCTTGCCACTCTCCTCAGACTCTGAGCCAGCTCAGGGCTTTGACCCCTACCACAAACCCCATGCTCCCTTCCATTTCCAGGAACCCCAAGAGGGTATCTCACATGGGCTCACAAACAAGGCCAGTACTAACTGGGAAGCCATGGGCTGGCTGTCCTGCATACCTCTCCAGCATGGCCACCCACTAGACTTCACCTCCACCTCCTGCAAGGTCGGTTTTCAGTGTTCACCACTAAAGCCACCCAAGGATGTCAGGCTGTGTAGTGGTCAGTGACAGCGTAGAGGACATGCCCCTGCACCCCAGCGTTCCCCTCCAGCCCAGCAATCTCAAGGCCATACTGCTTGGGTCACAGCATCATGCAGGGTGCTAAGGAGATATTTCCCATTTCCAGCTGCAGAGTCCTGCTCAGGTAAGAATTCATAGAGTGTAGCTGGGAAGCAGAGCAGTAATGGAGACCACAGTGCTCAGGATCCTTCTTCCTCTCCAACACCTAAGGCTTTGCTCTTTTTTCTGGTTAGATGCACCTGCCTCCTCCCTTCCTTAAGATACTTGTTACCAACACATCTTAATAACAGAAGAGTGAAGAAGCAGAGTCCACAGACGGAGCTGGGAGAGGTCTGCCTCCGACAAGGAATGTCTTGAAAATCTCTTTTTAGCTTGAAACAAACGTTGTTTAGCTTGTACAAACGTTGCTTTTTACTCCATATGGTATATTTGTGCTTATCTACTATTTTATAAATGTCCTCAAATTTTTTAGTAAAATTGGCATCAATTTACCTTCCCCCAGTCCAGTGATGTGGACTCCAGAGAGGCACAAATCTCAGCTGAGAAGGAATTCTGACAGTGGGCAGTCATTCTCTTCCAGAGGCTCCTCGGCATATCACACGTGGGTATCTGACAGGTTCACCCCAGCAGCTTGCCAGGCAGGTGCAGCCATGTCTAATCACCCCTAGCGAAGATCAATAAGCACCCTTCTCACCCAAGCTCAACATTATCTGTTAGATGTACAACGAGTCACCCAAGGCCACCCAACCTGTTACAACAGGGTCTGGCCTAGGACCTACATCTCCTGACTCCTGACCTACTGCCCTTCCTGCCATTCTGTCCTTCCCCTCTGAGTGAAGGCAAAGGACTGGTAGTGAAACAGGATCTCCTCCGGGGCACCTAGTCAGCAAGCCAGGTTGTGTGATCAGGGTCCTTGCTGGGCCTCTTCTTTAAAATGGAAGTATCAGTACCAGCACCACATTCCCCAGAGGATGGTCATGAACATATACAGGTGGCATAGATAAGGAGCTCGGAAAGGTGTGCACGTGTGACAAAATGGAGCGTGGCTCCTGAGCCTGCTGCAGGGAAGGCTCAGGTGGAGGTTTGCTTGTTCCTTTCTTCTCCATTCTCTGCCCTGTTGGCTACACACATAGCTCAGTACACACACAGGGCGAAGTGTGTGGGACTCAGGGAGGCTGACTCTGTAACAGACAGCAAACTCTCCAATGACATTGGAAGTCAACAATAAATGTCAGTAATTGTGCTGCTGGGCACTGTAGGAGCCACTATCAGGCCATTGAAACTGGCTTCTGAGATGAAATCCACTCATCTTTGCTATCATGTATCACTGATTAAGTCAAACGTCAGAGGTCAGCAGGTGAACTTGGGCCAGCTGCATAACAGATGAACACACCCACAAATCACTCTCTACCTGCCCTGTATCACCAGTGATTCAAAGAGCCCTGATTAGTTGCAAACTTATTAACCACTGTAATTCTGTACTAAATCTGTAAGTCTTGTACTTTTTACTATTCTCCATTCTAAATTCCCCTGTGTCTACTTGATAGAGTGAAAGTCTTCATTGCTTTTTATGCATGACTGTTGAAATGAGTTTGGTGGACCCTGTTCTAAACAGAAAAATATATCTTGCTTCCCCATAAACCACAGCAGCTTACAAAAAGAATACAGAGAAAGTCTGGAGATGGAATCAAAATATAAAAGCAAGAAACAGGAGTCAAAGAAATAAATTACTTGGAATGGGCTGTTCAGTACTTCCAACCTGAACCAAATAAGCAAGTTGAGTGGCTTAAGGTTGCATGCTTGTAACTTGCTTTATCCATGAATAGATCCTATTCTGTATTACAAATAGCTTTACACTTGAAGAGTTTCTGAATGTGCTGTGCTAGGACAGGCAGGATGAGGGTGGAACTAAGGACATAACAAAGGAACCAGATCATAAACCCAGAGTCCTACCTCCTTCCCTCCAACCTTCATATATATTTTCAATTCCCTGAATGTCAGTGGTATAATAAGAGGCATCAGTTGAACTGCAGGTATAGAGGATTTAATTTGCATTATACTTCAGGACTTAGCATACCAAACCCCACAGGTTGGAGATAACCCCTATTAAGTTTAAATGTAATAGTTGACTTGCCCCTTACACAAATGGTAATGCAAAGTTTCCCCTCATTACTGCAAACACACACACACAGTCCTTGTCCCCATGCTGGTAACTAGGTATTATAGTCAACTGATGTAGAGAAAACTTTGGACTAGAAGTCAGATTTAGGTTCCAGTTTTAGCTGTACAATTTGCTAATAAAATTATTTTGTCACCACACCTCCCCTTTCCAATTCCATCTATAAAATGGGCTTTTATAACTACCAGGTGAGAAAATGTATACAATAATAACTAATATCCACTGAGTGTTTACTATAATGTGCCAGCACTTTCCATGGTTTATCTTCTGCAATACTTATCATAACCTTGCAAGATTGTTATGATAGGTTGACCCAGAGAAGTTAAAAAAGATGTCCAAGATTATAGTCGGTAATAAGTAGAGATAGGACTGGAATCAAGCAATTGATTCCAGAACACTTTGAGATCAGTAAAGCACACTGTGGTGTGGGGTAAAGGTGAAAGGAGGTCTAAAGTCAGCATTTCTGAAATCATGTTCTTTGCTACCTCCCCAGGCCCTATATTGCTGTCAGAGAATCTGCCTTTTAATGAGCTGCACCAAGTGATTCTTATTAAACTACGGTTCGAGCCTCTCGGAATTAAGGGTAGGCCATAAAGATTTATCTCCAGCCAAGATGGAGCAACAGGAAAACTAGACATATGAATAAGAATATAACCAAAACAATGGTCATTTCATAGATAAATAAAATTCATAAACTGGTAGCTAGACTGATTAGAAAAATATGAGACAAAAGATGACCAAAATAAAAAATAGAAAAGGTGACACTCCAAAGATTCTACAAATACTAAAAAGGTGCTAAATGAATGCTATGAATTACTTCATGCCAATAAGCTCAACGAATTTAAATGAAAAGGGCAAATTTCCTGGAAAGTACAAACTCTAAATACTCAGGAGGAAATATATAACAAGAATAATCTTTTACCTATTAAACAGAATGGATTTGTATTTGAAAACCTTCTGAAAAAGAAAATTCATTCACACTGAAAACTATAAAATATTACTAAGGGAAATTAAGAAAATCCTAAGTAATGGATCATATCATATTCAAAAGTCAGAAGGCCTAATGTTTTTAAGATGTCAGTTCCCCCAGGTTGATTTATAGTTTCAAACAATCCCAATCAAAATCTCAGCAGGAATATTTTTAAAGAAATTGAAAGATACATTCTAAAATTCACATGGAAATGCAATGATTTCATGACTCATAAAGCTATAATAGAAAGAATGATGAAGTGTTGACATCAAGAAAGAAAATTAGATTAATACAACAGAATAGGGTTCAACAGTAGATCCAGAGATATACGAAGAATTTATTTTTTATAAAAATGCAGAAGTAATTCTGTCAAGAAAGTATAGTCTTCTCAATAAATGATATTGGTAGAACCAGGTATCTTCATCAAAAAAACTTCAATCCATATCTAACATCTTAAACAACATCAACTTGAAACAGACTATAAATGTAAATATAAAAACAAAAACTATAAACTTCTAAAAAAATAGAAGAAAATATCTGTGAACTTAGGTAAAGAAAAAGTTGTTGAACATATCAAAAGCATCCACAAAAGAAAAAAAAATTAATAAATTAGACCATCAAAATTAAAACTTCATAAAAAATGTCTACAAAAGGTACTGTTAAGAGAATTGAAAGACAAGTTACAGAGTTATATATTATAAATTACATATCTGATAAAATATTTGTATCCAAAATATGTAAAATCCTCTCAAAACTTAACAAGAAGAAAGCAAACAACCCAAAATAAGCAAAAGACAAACTTTTCGGGCTGGTGAGATGGCTCAGCGGTGTAAGCACCTGCCTGGCAAGCGCGAGGGCCCGAGTTCGACTCCCGGAACCCACATACGAAAAAAGGGCCAGTGATATCGCTCAGCGGCACAGGCGCCTGCTGGCGCCTGAGGTCCTGAGGTCGACCCCTGGTACCCACACAAAAAAATAAAAATAAAAAATAAAAGACAAACTTTTCACCAAAGAAAAATGTAAGGAAGGCAAATAAGTACATGAAAAGATGTTCAAGGGTGTGGAGTAACTAGACATCCCATGCAGTGCTGATGGGAATACACAATAGTGCAATCACTTTGGAAAACAGTTTGGCTATATCTTAAACAAGCAATGCTATAATCCAACCATTACAGTCCTACATAATTACCCAGAAGAAAAGAAAACATACATCCATGCAAAGACTGCTACACATGTGTAGCAGCTTTATTTGCTGCTTTATTTTATAGCTGAAAATTGGAAACAACTCAAATTATGCATCCCTACATGAAAAGATAAATAGATACACCTTTAATTACAGCATTCGGGAGGCTGAGGCAGGAGGATCATGATCTCGAGGTCACTCTCGACTATATAACAAATTTGAGGTCAGCTTGGAACATACCAAGACCATCTCTCAAAAAAAAGTTGTAAGGGGCCCAGACACACTGCAGGGTCCCTGGGTAACTATAATGTCCAGTCAAAAATCAGCAATAAGCATCAAGGGAAATTTCTGACAGTTTCAGGCTAGTTTTTTTTTTGTTTTGTTTTGTTTTGTTTTTGAGGGGAGGGGGCTTAAAACAGCTGTATTTACAAATCTGTGACAGCATAGACCACACAGAGGAGGACTTACAACTTGGCAAGGATAATCGTCACTATTATGACTCACTTCTTACGTACCTCTACATGAGTTCCTTCACCTTTCACAGGGCCATGTGTCGCCTAGGTGGGATTCGAACCCAATTACCCAAAAGTCTTATTATTCCAGAATTTGAGCATCAAATTGTTCCAGAATTTGAGACCCGGACTCCCAAACCTCTCTCCTCCCTCCACCCATCCTCTATTTATTCGCCTCCTCATTCTCTGCCCAGACAGCCTGCTTCCGCACTCTTCTAACCTGCTTTGCAGCTGTAGCAATGCCTTTCCCCCTGCTTCAAGTTTCCCACCATTTCCTAACAAGGGTTCAAAATCAGTTACAAAACAGGAGCCCTTCTAGCTGGGTGCAATGGTGCAGGCCTGTAATCCCAGCACTGAGAGACCTGAGGCAGGGAGACCACAAGTTCAAGTCCCGCCTGGGCAACTTGGGGAGGCCCTGTCTCAAAATAAAAAGGGCTGTGACTGTAGCTCCGTGACAGAGCTCCTTAGGCTTCAGATCCCCAGTACACACCCCGCCCTCCCCCACACACGTGCACACAGTAACACTCCATTGTCAACACCACGTTTGTAAGTATCAATACAAATCTGCCCTGGAAATGTTTTTCTCCTTTATTTAAAAACCATCCTCACCACACACTAGATGTCATGTTTATACCTACATATTTGTTCAGGTCTCGGAGTCATGTAACAATACAAGAACATAGTCAAGCAATCAAAATTAATTTCAGATAATGCAGGGTGTTTAATGTCCATTGAATGTAAGATGATCACAGCATAAGAGGGAAGGGGAAGGCACCTTCATGATGGGAAGATTTCTACATTCCACTGGAAGTGGTGAAATATTGATTCTAAGTCAACTGAGAATAAGGTAGGTATAGTGCTTATATTGTAATCCCCTGGGTGACCACTAAGAAACTACAAGAAAATATACAGTGATAAACATAAAAGAAGAATTAAAATGGAATACTAAAAAAAGTTAGAGTAACTAAAAAGCAACCAGAAAAGAAGAAAAAAGGAACAAAGAACAAAGAAAATAAAAAGAAAACAAATAGTAAAGCGATAGGCTTGAATCCAACACACAAAAGCTAGAGATTGTCCAAATGGAGTTTTTTTTAATCACTCAAGTGTGTACAGTCACTTCAAATGTAATTGTATCAATGTGTTAAAAGCAAATGGATGGAAAAAGATAGGTGTATAAACATGACCAAAAGAAAAGGAGCACCTACTTTAATAACATGTAAGGTCCCCGTTCCCCTCACTTTCTTCCTATGTCCTGAGTGAAAACCATACTGTCTTAACCTCTCTGTGATCCAACCAGCTGCAGGGGTTCTCCAGCAGGCTTGGGCCCATGCCGGGGCTTTGAACACTCTTAGGTATGATAAAGGTATTTAAAATTTGTCCAAAACATTGAGAAAATGTGGCCCTGGCCTGAAGCCCAAATTCCTTAAATTCTCAGATAAACTCTATACCATGGCCCCCTTCCTGAGGACATACCCAAGTAAAACATTCTTTCTCTCACTGTCTATCATGAGGCTGAGCTGCAGCACTCTGCAGGTTTCCCTAGAAAATGCTTTGAACTGATTACCCTGGCATTTGGGGCTTTTTCTTTGGAATCTCAGCCAGCCTCCTCTCAGGGTAGACTGGGACATGTTCTTTTTTTTTTTTTTTTTGTGGGTACCAGGGGGTCGACCTCAGGACCTCACATGCCAGCAGGCGCCCATGCCACTGAGCGATATCACCGGCCCCTTTTTTTCATATGTGGGATCCGGGAGTCGAACTCGGGCCCTCGCGCTTGCCAGGCAGGTGCGTATGCCGCTGAGCCATCTCACTGGCCCTGGGACATGTTCTTTTGAGAACTTCCCTCTGTAACTTTGGGGCAACTCCAGCTATAAACCTGGGAGAACAAAACAACAGACAAAGCTAATTTAAGAGCAAAGAGAATTTAAATTCTCAGGGATAGAGATGAATATTACATGATGATAAAAGGGTTCAATTGATTGGGGTGAGAATGTAACCACAAAAGAATAGCAAGAAGGAAGTCCCTGGGGTGATGGAACTGCTGTGAATACTGACTGTGGTAGCATTTCAACAGATCTGTACATGAATTATATTATGGTTTGGATTTCAAATGTCCCCCAAAAGCTCATGTGTTGAAAGCTTAGTTCTCAATGCAACAGTGTTCAGAAGTGAGGCTTTTCAGAAGTGATTGGATCACAAGAGATCGGACCTTGTGAATAACTTAATGAGCTATTGGTAGGTGGTGAAAACTTTAGGAGCAGGGCCCCAGTTGGAGTAAGTAAGTTATTGGGGGTATGTCCTTCCAGGACATATTTTGTTTCCTCAGTCTCTCTCTCTCTTTCTCTCTTCTCTCTTCTCTCTCTTTTCTCTCCTTCCTGGCCAGGAGGCAGTGAGCTGCTGCTTTCCTCTTGTATGTGCTTACTCCATGATAAACTACCTCACCTCAGGCCCTAAAACAATCAAGCCAAAAGACCATGCACTGAAACACTGAACTGAAATAAATCTTTCTTCAAGTTGGTTTCTTGAAGTATTTTTTTTTCTTTTTTTTTTTTTTTGTGGGTACCGGGGGGGTCGACCTCAGGACCTTGCATGCCAGCAGGCGCCCGTGCCGCTGAGCGATATCACCGGCCCTTTTTTCGTATGTGGGTTCCGGGAGTCAAACTCGGGCCCTCGCACTTGCCAGGCAGGCGCTTACACCGCTGAGCCATCTCAACGGCCCTCTTGAAGTATTTTGTCATAACAAGGGAAAGCTAATACAGATTATAAGTCATAGAACTATAATCCCCTCAGATAATGTCAGTTTTATTGTATGTTAATTATAAAAATAAAATTTAAAATTCAAGTCCTTTACCTTTTATATTTCTTGAAATTTGCAAAAGGGATTCTATATGTAGGCCACAGCACAACTGCTTTGAAATCTCCTTTCCCTGCCATCTGTTCACACATTCTGTTTCTATTCTTCTCTCGTCTTCGCTACCAATCCCCCTAGACAGTGCTAAAGAGAACCCAGGTGCCTGCCGTCTTCATCCCTTCCTTATTCTTAACACTGACGATAGTTATGTACAGTGTCAAATACAGACTCAAGGTCCCCAATTCCAACATTCCAGCACGCCTATCCTTCCCATATGGAAATTCTGCCTCCTCCCATCCTTCCTTCTCCTCCTTTGCTTCCCACTCTGCCTTACAAGTTCAGAAGAAATCTTCTGGTAAGACACGACCTGCAATGAGTATGGGGAGATAGGATGAGCAAAGCCAGCATCCTCTTTAGGCAGCATAGAGAAATCAAGGTTTGGAAATCCATCTTAATATAGCCTGTGTGTATCTGAACTAGTCCTTCAAAACAGCCAAGGGCTGTCACAGTCTAAAACATTTCCGAGATTTTTTTTAAGTTTTCAAGATAATATATACTATACAAGGACTCCGCCACTCATAGCAAAGAAGATCCCAGCCACACATATACACATGCATGCATGCATAACCACGCAAAAATATATGTATATAGATTCATTAATCCTCATAATGGTTTGATGAAGTAAATACCTGAATGATCCCCATTTTGCAAATGAGAAAAATGAGAAACGAGATTTATTCTGTTTGCACAGCTAGTAAATGAGAGAGGGGCTTTGCGCCCAGACAATCTGGCTCCAGAATCCCTATCCTTAATTTCTAAGCCACACTGCCTCTATGTACACCCATTTTTTCTTACTTTGTATAAATTATTAGATTTTTAATTACGAATTAGATCAATCCATTTGATTCCAACTGAATCTTATTTCTTAAAAATAATCTATCCTCAAAGGAAAATTACCAACTCCAAATAAATTCAAAAGAATTTGCTGCAGGCCCTGGAAGTGACTCCTCATTCACAACTTGGGGTGTAAGGGCAGCTTTCCAAAAGGATGCACTCCATCCAGTCTCCCCAGCTGTGTTATTGGTGATGGTACATCAAATGAAAACAATTCACAACACTCTTTTGTAATTGTACCTCAAAGCAAGAATATACAACAGGTGAGGTGGGCATCTTCCAAAACCCTGTGCCCCCTTCCTTTTCTGCGCTACTCAGAGAGATGGCAAATCAAATTCCTAAATGCTCCTCCCTCCTCAGACATGATTCACTTCTCCTCCACCCAGTTTACTTCAAAGTAAGGATATTTCTGCCCAGTGTCTTTGGTGGGCTCCAAGCATTTCCAAGGGCGGGGTAAGTTCAGCTATCAGCACCCCTCTCACACCCCCACTCTGGAGTCATGCCCACTTTGAAGTCCTGCCCACTCCTCTCATTTGCTTCCAGACAAAATAGTGACTTTCAGACCCATGCCAGCCCTAAAGAGACCCTCACCTTGGGACTCAAGGGTGGCTGGGACGGGGCTGGAATGGAAATTGAGGCAAGCTGGGACAGCCATGAGAGAGAGTGTGGGAGACGGGGGACCTGGGACCGCAGACAGGAATATGTGCATCCTTTGGGGAGCTGTTGCAGTACAGAATCTCAAGATGCCACCTCAGGTGTTACAAGATTCAACATCAAAATTTATTAAAAGCTCTCCAAGGGGACTTTAATAGGCAGAATTTAGAAGCTTCCCTAGGTCAGAGGTCAGCAAAAGTTTCCCATAAAACACTAGATATTAAATATTTTAGGCATTGTGGGCCACACCCAATCTCTATCAGTACTTCTTTTCCTTTTTGTCTTTCTCCCCTTCTTTTCCTTTTCATTCCTCCTCTTCTCTTCTTTTTCCTCCTTCTTTTACAAAACCTTTAAAATGTAAAAAACTATTTTTAGCCCATGGTCAGTACAAGAATGGGCAGCAGGATGAATTTGGTCTACAGGTCATTATTTGCTGACCCCACCCTAAGTCAATAATTCCAAACATTACTCTTTGGACCAGTCATGAGTAGACTCTGTGGAGTGTTGGTAAACTGGCTCCCAAAAACAAAACCATGATTTTTAGCACTTGCTGATGTAAATATTCCCACCATGCCCCATATGTGGTCACTGAGCACAAAGTTGGAAAGAAATACTCAGAATCAGCTCTCAGCAGCTGGTACAGAGAGCCCAGCAGGCCATTTATAGGAATCATTTGAGATGCTAGTTAACAACACACCCTAAAATTCTGGCATTGCCAAGTACAGGAAACAGTGGCCTTGATTATGTGAGGAAACAATCAGTTGATACATTCACTCAACAAATGTTTATTATGTAGGCACTTCAGGGATCCAACAGTGAATAACATACATCTCCAATCTCAAGTAGGTCATAGTGTGGAGAAGGAGACCTCACAAACAGGTGTTCCCCTGTAAGACCAGACTGTGATAAGAGGGCTCGGGTGCTGTGCCAGCCCAGAGGAGCCGCACCTCACTGGGCTATGGGTCGGGAGAGATCTATTTGGGAAAATTGTCCACCACTGAGAAATAAGACAAAAAGGTGATTGCGTGACTGACCTGGCCATGCTAGAGAATTCTCTAAAAGTTCCACCTGAGGGTCATTGGGGAATGTACCTGAGTTAGATAAATTCTTGAGTAGGGGTGAAATATAAAATTAGAAATTAACTTGCATGAAACTGAGAGTTTTTTTTTTTCTATCTGGAAAAATAAGACAGAAATAAAAATTGACACAAATAGTTTCCACTTCCAGTATCATTAAGTTCTTTATATTGGGCAGCTAGAAAAAAAGTAAAGTGAAAGTAACAAGATCTTCTTGTTTGGCCATAGGCTCCTGTATCATAAAACTTTGGCTACTTCCCATAAACCCGTACCCCTAGTAACATTGATTTTATCCTTGATTGTTGCTGTGCTGATATCAAGATTTGCCATGTCCTTTGGGATTACAAAGATGATATGAGAAAGATGTTTTCCACCATGAAGGGTGAACTTGATATATTTGGACACTTGGCCTTTGTTAGTAGGTAGGGTAGAGATTGAACCCAGAGTTTTCACACTGGGCTATATCCCTTGTCCCCCCCCACACACACACACACAAACACATACTCATCTCTTTGGAGAGAGAGTGTCATTAAATTGTGCAAGCTGGCCTTGAACTTTCGATCCTCCTGCCTCAGCCCTACAGTGTGCTGAGATTACAAGCTTGTACCACCACACCCGGCAACAGTTTTGCTTTGTTTTCCTTAATGCACACTGTGTCTTGCACTTGGAAAGCTAGCCTTTCTGAATTTTGACTCCCTGGCTCTTTTTGAATGGTAAACTTCATTTCCTAAATGTTCCATCTCTGAGTCTTTGGCAAAAGATAGCGCTAAAGGTTACATTGTACTGCCATGTGGGATATTAACCAGTTTTACACTGAATTATGCAGTTTTATTTCAACATTCTTTTAACTGTTGATTGTGAACCCAGTTCCCCATATCTTTAGTGAACCAGCCATTTTTTTCTTTCTGAAAATTCTGTGAATAAATTGGGGACCCTTACTTCACTTACGAGTGTAATCAACATTTGATAAGTGCTAAGAAATAAACTTGTCTGAGAATTATGCTTGCCAGAATGGAAAGTTAACCAAGGACCTTATAAAAGGAAAGAGGCCAGAGAAGTAAAGGGAAGAGTGCTCCTGTAAAGAGAAGGAAAGGAACATTCAAAGAACTAGAAATGGCACAGCCACACCTGCCCCACATAGCTATTCACTGTGGCTGAAACGAGAAGATAGGCAGTGTACCTTGATTTACAGTTTGTGTTATATTCAGATATGCCTTCACTTAAGCACAAACAGGCAGGCTCCAGTGGCCAGAGTCTTGTAATATGAAACTTGATCTGATTATGCTTTTGCTATTTATCTTTGCCTCAGTGAAAAGGGTTAAGAGATGAAGACGTGCCTGCCCTGGAAGAAGAGAAATAGAGAAGGATTTCTCAGAGGTGGAAAGGAAGGTTCTAGAGAGAAGAGGAGAGAGGACATAGGGTGTTGTAAGGGGGGATTTCCAGGAAGATGGGTGATGGTCCCAGGGAACTTGCCCAAGAAGGGGGAGGGTACACAGTTGGGAAGAACTGACCAGGCTGATGACCTAACAAAAGGCCAGAGTGAGGGGCCTTTCTTCTAGTGTCCAGAAGCTACATAGTCCACCTTCACACTGACCAATCCCCTCTCCGTGCCTGCAGCCACCAAACCATCTCTTCCTCCCATCGTGCCTGCCTGGGAGGGGCTCTCATTCCCCTTCACTTGGGCACTCAGCAATTTGCTCAGTGGCCTTTTTTCTTGGTTCCTGTCTGAGTACCTCATCTGGAAAATCCATCTTCTGTGTCCCTGTGAACCTATAAAAAGAACAGTTGGGGACCTGGACTGCTAGTGAAACCTTAGAGTAAGGAGAGTCCCTGTCCCTCTGCCTACCAACTCTTTACGGTCTGGGCAGTGAACATAAAATGGCGCTGACTCACCTGAAAAGCTCCTGGTCTTCCCTGCCTTGGATTTTAATGAGAACACAAATCAGCTCAATGCTCAATCTCCTCCCAAGACTTCACTGTGATTGTTTCATGGGCAGCGTTGCAAAAATTCTGTATGCATTTACACCAAGTGACCCATAACACCCACAACCATGTATTTCAGATATGTTTGCAAACATTTAGAGAGAAGAGAATAAAAACAATAAAAAAAAAGCCTTAGATTCTTACTAGAAAACCTGATGCAAGTCACTGCATTGGCTCTGTGAAGGTACTGAGCTCTTTTATGTAAAGCAACTTGTACCCAAGAACGAGTTTCAGAGACAAAGGGAATGAATAACTTAGCTTAGTTACCAAAGTGTGGACTTCCTTAATTGCAGGAAGAAAAAGTGTCAGTCAGCTTTTACAATTACCCTCCATGACATCTACATCTCGCTCTCTTGATCACAGGAAGGGAAGAAAGCTCAAATGACTTGCAAAGCATGGGCCCCTGGGAGCAGAAAATGAGAGTCTCTCCCTTCAAAGCAAGAAGGAGGGAGGAGAGCGGAGGCTGGATTGACAGAAAGAGCAGCTCAAGAGCTAATTAAGTCTGCAGAGGAGCCAAACAGGCCTCCTCCCTGGTTCACTGCCAGCCACAAAGCTTTTTGATGTTGTTCTGAAATCAGAGTGGTCAGGGCCACCTAGGCCCAAGAATAAGGGTTTTTATCGCAATAGCCAGATGTATCAAGAGAGGTGGGATAAAAAGAATGGACCTTGGACAGAATGAAGCCCACCATTTGACTGTAAGAGTGTGAGAAAGATATTTAAACTCCAATCTAGTTGATTCTTTCAGTAAATAATTGTGTTTTAACCAAAGTGTGCTAAAAAGAGTCACCAAAAGATTATTTTAGCAGCCCAGGCCATGAATCAGGCGCCACCTAGTGTCAGATCACAGAATTACAAGCACGGGTGCCCTTGGCTTCAGCTAGTCTGGCAAAGTTAAATCAGAGTACCACATCAGTACCGTCTCCGTGTTTTTCTTTCACTACAACCTTCCTGTAAATGTACACTCATCTTTGGCCTCGTTTTTTGTTCTCTATAAAGGGCTAACAAAAAAATTCTAGTAATTTTTTTGTATTTATGTAGCTTTTCAGACTTTACAAAGCCCTTTCATACATGTGGCCTTATAAACACAAGCAGGAGGTAAGCAGGAAGGTGTAATTTCCCTCATGTCACCAAAGTACAAATAGGAGCAGAAAGACACAGTACCCTGCTGAAGGTCAAAAACAATTTAATGATGGAGCCAGTAGTGAAACCTGCAGGCTCCAGGTTCAGTACAGTTTCCCCTAATCCTCCCTAAAGTATCTTGATGCGCACCCCACAGGAGAATAAAGCAGGGTAGCTCAGACCTGCTGCAATTAGAGCTGCCTGCCAAGCTTCAGAGACACGTGGTGCCCTGGACGCAGGTCCAGACGCTGATATACCTGGTGTTCAGACATACCACACCAGTATTGTATGAAGCCCAACAGGGGCTAACGTGCAGTCGAGACTGAAAACCAGTGTTAGAGAAATAAACAGAAGGATATAGAGCGATTATGTCTCAGAGAGCTGTACTGACAATAAAACACCATGCACACTAGATACTGTCTCGAATGTCACAGAGGAAGAACCCGGAACTGTCCCTCTGATCTGCATTTCCTCAACACATACAAACACAGAGATACACACACATGGGTGCACAAGCAGATATACACACAGAGACAGACACACAGCCACACACACACATGCACACACACACCTGACAACTTCGCAGTATATAAGGAACACGGTCTGCTCTCCTGGACTGAAACGTTCCCTTGTTTTCAAAATAATGCATTCCCAAATCCAAACAGTTTTCCAGCTTCCCTCTTTGCCTCTCTAGGACCACAGGTCCCCTCTGTCGTTACTAGACCCTGGGCATCACTCTTGTTCAGTTATCAGGACCCAGGAAAACCTCCCAAAGCCCAGCCCAGCCCCTGCCGTCTCTGGTCAGAGGACTACAGCACTGAGAATGATCTTTGGTCAACCAGCTCCTGCTGCCTAGGGAGTTTATCCCTGAACTTCAAGTTCACTTGTGCCTATCATGCTGTCTTTTCTTGCAGACTGGGTTAAAGTCAAGTCCACAGTCAGATACCTGCTCTCCCCAGACTTGTCTGGCCAGACCCCTGGTCAAACTGAAGCCAGCGATGGCCACACCTGTGTTTAAGTCCATGATATCAGGATGAGTACAGGTATGTTCAAGTTCACCTCCATATTCAGGGTAGAAGAAGGCACCCCAGCAAAGCTTCAGGTCCCCTGAGCAGGAGTAGAGAGCTTCGGCAAGTATTTATCAAGCACTTACTATGTGCTTGGCACTGGGTGTACAGCACTGGACCAAACAGAAAATCATGGAGGTTCCATTCTAGTTGGCTGGAGAGACAGAAAACATGGTTAACAACAATAACAACAACAATACACACACACACACACTCATTAGTGACTAATGCTAAGGGAAAAGCCAAGATAAAAAGACAAGAGGAAGTGTTAGAATTTAAAAGAGAGTGGCAGATAATGTCTAAGTAAAGGCATTGAGGAGGCAAACTGCAGATATTTGGGGGCAGAATGGGAAGAGACAGTGCAAAGGTCCTAAGGCAGCTGAGGGCCCCGAGGTTATCAAGAAACATCAAGATAAGGTTAGAGGATGGGAAAGAGAAAGAAAATGAGACAGGCAGACCTGTTAGACTTCCAAGGCTTTTGGCTTTTGCCCTGAGCAAGATGGGGGCACTTGGATGAGACATACAGAGACCAAGGGAGAAGTGAAAAAGGAAAACAAAGGCAAGAAGAGAACTACCCAGAGGTCTGACTCTGAGAGGCAGGCAAAGGCAAGAGGGCTTTCAAACCCTGGAGGTGCTTGCTCTTCTCTCACAGCCCTCCCTTCTCTTCTCTCTGCATCATCTGATGGGTGAGCAGTGACCTCAGGTAGTCTAAGCAAGCATCACCCCATCTTCTGATGGTGGCAACACTCGTATCTGCCCAGCAGGGACTGGGCCACATCCCAAGCTAGATGTGGCCCATGGCTCTGACCTCTCTTCTAATGGCCAGGTACTGCGGGATGTTGGAAGGCAGAGAGTCTGGGAGTGAAGGGGTTGAGAGGCCTTGCTGACCCTGCTTGAAATGTTGGTGAGGAAACCAGAACAGAAAGATGGATGCAGGACCCTCTAGACAGTGTCCCATGTTTGCTGACCCCCAGTATCTAGACCCAGTGACAGTTTCAAGGTCACTCAGACTAGAAAGCAGAGAGCAGGAACCAAGCATGGGGGCCAGCACGTCTGATTGGGCAGAGTTAGAAAGAGATGCTAAGATGCAAATGAATCTCAGAAACATCATAAGTAAAAGTATCCAAGCACAGAAAGCCAAATATGGATGGTTTCACCTATATGAAATATCCAGAATATGAAAATCCAAAGAGACAAAAATAAGTTAGTGACTGCCAGAGAATGAAAGTGGAGAGGGATGGAAAATAACCACTTAATGAGTCCAAGGTGTCCACTGGAGGTGATGAAAATGTTTCTCAGGCAGGTGTAGTGGTGCATGCCTGTAATCCCAGCAGTCTGGGAGACTGAGGCAGGAAGATCCCAAGTTTGAGCACAGCCTGGGCAACTTAGCAAACCCTGTCTCAAAAGAAAAAATAAAAAAGGGCTAGAAGGATGTAGCTCAGTATGAAGGAAGGGAGAAAGGAGGGAGGGAGAGAGAGAACAAGAAAGAGAGAGAAAGAGAGTTTTGAAATGAGAAGGAAATGATAGTTGCTGCTCCTGATATAGAGTTCTGGCACTATAGGAAGATGCAGCCTAGCCTGTGCCTTCAGGTAGTCAGGAGGGACACCATGGGGTGACTGCAAGCAGCCATGGCACCTAGTTGGCTCTGCCTGCCAGACACAGGGAGTGGTCTGTGTCCTTTGGGTTACAAGGAGTTCCCAACCACGGGCCCCAGGAGCAGAGACTGTTCCTCTCCTGGAGCCACTGTTGGGTGCCTGACTGAACTGACCTTGCCAGAAGACAAGGCAAACACCACCATGGAACCTGCCCAGTGCTTAATTTGCAATGCTAACCAGAGTCAGTGTCCTAGAGAGAGGTGCTCAGTGTGGAGCTTGCCTGCCAGAGATCTCCCAAGAAAGAGGATAGCCAGGATGGTGAAGGACCCAAGAACATTTCTTCCTAACAAGAATGGCCAGAAGAACAGTAAAGTTTTAGCCAGATGAGGGAAGAACTCAGGGAGACCTTGGGAAATTTCTTCAACCATCAAGACACCAGAAACTAGATTAATTCGCAGATAATAGGACTAGGAAAAATGGGTGGATATTAAAAAGTAGATGTTTTATTCACTACCAGGAAAAGTGTTCTAGGGATTTGAGACCTGAGAGCGAAGAAGAAGCTGGCCCTTCAGTGTCCAGGTGCCCCCTGGGAAGACCACTTATGAAAGGTCTCCCCTCCCAGCTGATGGAGCCCCAAGCTA
This sequence comes from Erethizon dorsatum, assembly GCA_028451465.1. NCBI lineage: Eukaryota > Metazoa > Chordata > Mammalia > Rodentia > Erethizontidae > Erethizon > Erethizon dorsatum. The sequence goes on from CM051826.1 coordinate 28,721,545, forward strand.
GGGCCAGGTTTGATGAGCAGAACCCTGTGGAGACCACAGCCTGTGTGACCTGGGCAGCAGCCCTGTGTGTGAAGGTAACAGGCTGCCCTAGAAGCCATGAGCTCAGGATGCTCCAATTACCACAGCCACGTAACCAACACCCCAAAACTTAATAGTTTAAAAGAATAACATCATCCATTTTGCTCACACATCTACAAACCAGGCAGGGCTCGGCAGGGATAGCTTGTCTCTGTTCCACTCAGCATGAGGCTAAGGCTGGCATCATCTGAAGACAGGATCTCTATCGCAAGCAGTGTGCCACACACTCACATGTCCTGGCTTCATCGCAACATGGCAGCTGCGTTCTAGAGGCCCATCTTGGAAAGGAGGAGCCAGGTGGGAGCTGGATTGCCTTTCAGTATTATTCTTGGAAGTCACACGGTGCCTCTGCTGACAAGTTCTGCTCACTGAGGCAGTTTCAAGGGGAGGGGAAGTAGGCCCCACCTATAAACTGAGGGGCTGGCAAGGTAGCTGGAAAGCGTAGATGGAAATGAAAATATTTCTGTGGCCATTGTTAGGAGAATAAAATCTGCCACACAGAAGGGCATGATGTGTCTGGCAGGAGCCTACGTGCATACATGAGGGGGCAGCTATGGCACAGACCACTCCACAAAGCCATATGCTCGAGGCACTAATACTCTGGTATCTCTTTTTCTCCTTCTTCCTCTTCTTCTCCTTATTCCTCTTCCTCCTCCTCCTCCTTCTTCTTCTTTTCCTTCTTCTTCTTCTTCTAATAGGTCAGCACTACAGGGTCCAGGATCACCCCCCAACCAAGCACTCAGGACTAAGCACTCAGCCCTCTTCCGTCTTCTGGAAAGGGGAACTTAGAGTCCCTAGCACATGCTCTAAGTTCTAACCCAGGAACACACTGTAGACACATTCTGATACTTTCACAACTATTTCAAAATTGTGGGCTTTGGAATGAGCCCAAACAGGGTTCAAATCCAGTCTCTGCCTCACTGGCCTCCTCTGGGTCCAGTCCTGAGAGTGTCTGCCCTACCTGTCCACACCAGCACCGCCTCTAAGGAGCAGCTCACCCAGATGCAGTGTCCCTGGATGAGGAGCTTTCTGCTGCAGAAGGCCCACTTCCCAGCAGTCTCTCAGCCAACAGGAACTGAGGGGACTAACAGGATTAGATTAATGAGGCCACAGCAGGTGGCCCGCTTGTCTCTGGCTGGCTGCATGCTACAGCTGGTGATGACAAGACAGGCCCTGCAGAATTCAGGCTCATCCTGTGCAATCGAATCTCCTCCCCAGCCAGCTAAGGCAGGAGAGGCTAAATACATTTCCTCACATCGCGAAGCCCATCAGCTGCCATCTGAGCTCCCTGGGGACAGTTCCTGGATGCTGGGAAGTGACAGGCTCTTTGGGGATGATGATACCTGATCAGAGAGCTACTTCTGTTGACTGGGGGCAGCGGCTCTGACAAAGACCACAGATGAAACACCCCCCTTTCTCCCCAGCACCCACCCTGTGCTGTCCAAAGGTGTGGCCTTGAGGATACAAGAAGAGCCTTGGAAGTGGGAAGGAGGGTGCTGGTGGGGGGCCCATCAGCTGAGCTGCTGAGGGGGCTGCCAGGTGAGGAGGCAGCATGACTAAGCGGTCAAGTGCATGGCTCTCACTTCCTACCTGTACCACTTACCTGAGGGATCTTGAGCAAAGTATGAGACACTCTGTGCCCGTTTCCTCAACTGTAAAATGGGATAATAAAATTATTTAACTCACAAGTTAGTGGTAGATGTTTAAAAATTAACTGACACAGGGCCGGTGAGACAGCTCAGCGGCTTAAGCGCCTGCCTTGCAAGCGCGACAGCCCGAGTTCGACTCCCGGATCCCACATACGAAAAAGGGGCCGGTGATATCGCTCAGCGGCACGGGTGCCTGTTGGTGCGCGAGGTCCTGAGGTCGTCCCCCCGGTACCCACAAAAAAAAAAAAAAAAAAAAAAAATTAACTGACACAAAGCCCTGGCTAGTTGCTTGTTGGCGAGCTCCTTTCTTGGCTTCTAGGTTCCCAGCAGCTTTGCCAAAGCCATGGCCCATGAGAATCCAGGCTGCTTTTATGCTTTTCTCAGAACTGGGACTCTATGAAGATGTATGATGAGCATTTGCTGTGTTCTAGGTGAGGAGCCAGATATTTACAGTCGTCCCTCAATATCCTCAGGAAATTGGTTCCAGGAGTCCCTACAAAACCAAAATCTGTGGATGCTTCAATCCCCTATGTAAAATAACATAGTATTTGCATGTAACCTCAACACATCCTCACAAATATTTTAAATCTCCCCTAGATTAGTTATAATGCCTAATAAAACACAAATGTTACATAAAGAGTTGTACTATATTGTTTAGGGAATAATGACAAGGAAAAGTTTTGTACATGTTCAGTATAACTTTTTAAAAAATATTTCAATCTTCAATTGGTTGAATCCACAGATGGGGAATCCATGCATAGAGGGCCAACTGTACTTATAGGCATAAAAGGCCAGTCATGCACGTTATATGGGAACAAATTCAAAGACTCACTGAGGTAAGGACCTTACCGAGGGCTTCACAGGTACAGCCAGTGCCCAACAGGGCTGGGATTTGAACCCAGATCCTTGTAGCCCCAGTGTTCATATTCTTAATTTGATGTTGGTTTCACAATCCAGGAGAGAACTGATAGATGGGTAACTGAAGAGGCTCTGATTTCTTCTTGTTAAGGAAGCACAGGCGCCCCAAAACAGGAAAAACAACATTGTACCCTATTAATATACAACTTATGTTTATGTTACTTTTCTTTCTTTCTTCCTTATTTGATGATGACCTAGGTGTCCACACATTTCTTACAGTGCTGTCTGCATCATATTCTGTGGTAGACAGTAGGTTCCCAGGGATGTGACAGAAGGATCATTTGCATATAACCTATATATGCATGTAAGTCTCTGAAATCCAGAAGTCGAGAGAGGATAAAGTGCGCTGTCTTTAAGGAATGATGCTCCAGTTTGTGATGGGGGAAGCTCAAGAACAAAATGGGACTTACTAACTCCACTAATGTTTAACACAAGCTTTCTCAGGCTCAGCAATATTGATATGTTGAGCCAGATAATTATTTGAGGTAGAAAACTGTCTTATGCATTTTGGGATATTTAGCAGCATCCTGGTCTCTGGCTATTAGATATCAGTCGCACACACATCTCCTTTTCAACTGCTAATTGTGACAACCAAAAATGTCTCAATTGCCCAGTGTGCTCTGGGATACAAAGTCATCCACAGTTAAGAACCACCACACTAAAGTTTAATAGTATTCTGTAAGTTTGAGTCATTGCAGTTACACAAGAAAATGACATAAAGTTAATATCACATCCTTATAGAATACTCCAAACTAAATTTCAGATGGACCAAGGAACTTAGAAAGTGTAAAAAGACTCAAAGAATTGAAAGATAAAGGTTAATGTTTAATCTTACCCCATGGCCTAAACTAAGATTTCTATAAAGCAAAAACACCTTAAGAAAAAGATAAAATTCAGCATGATATAACAACATGTATAAGTATGTGACATACGTTACATGGCATGTAAAGGCTTAATAACTTTACATTAAAAATAACTTTCATACATAGACAATAAAAGACCACCACCTCAAATAGGAGAAAAATTAAAGAGTATGAGCTGGATATGTACAAAAGAAGAAAAGCAGCTGAGTATAGTGCTGCATGCCTGTAATCCCAGCACTCTGGGAGGTTGAGGCAAGAGAATTGCAAGTTCAAGCCCACTATGGGCAACTTAGTTGCTTAGCAAGACCTTGTCTCAAAATGAAACCTAAAAAGAAATCTGGAGATGTAGCTCAGTGCAAGCCCTTAGGTTCATTTCCACTACTGAAAAAAAAAAAAAAAAAAGGAAGAGGGGAGAAAGAATTCAATACATTTTAAAGTATCTTGTATTTTTAGTAATAAAACAATTGCAATGTGACTTTGCATATACAACTGACAAAGATTAATTTTAAATAGGAATATCTCATTGCAGGGAGAACTCAATACCTATGGATAGGAACTGATATGGTTCTAACTTTCCAAAGGAGACTTTGGTGTTAAAACAGAAATATCTTTTATCCAAACATTTCACTTATCCAGAAAACATCATAAAAGTGTCTAAAATGTATTATGAAGACATAAAATAAGCTTATTATTTTCATTGCAGGAAAAACGTGGGTCTGGGAGCCAAACAGATCTAGTTATCATCCCAGTTCTGCTACTAACCCAGCTCCACGACTGTGGGTAAGATACTTTCTCCCTTTGTACCTTAGTTTCCCCATTCATCAAATGGGAATGATAAGGGCTCCTATTTTACTGTCACATGGTAAAAACTGAGATAGTACACGTGAAGTGCACAGAACTAACAAGCAACAATGAGGCCTGTCTGGGATTGTCATTTGCCATAAAAAGAAATGCAAAAACATTCATAAATACACTGAACAAGGGTCATGCACAAAATAACCACATAAATGGCAAGGCATACGTGGATCGTGTGCAAGAGAGAAGGTACGGATGTAAAAGCAGCATTCGTTTTTGCTGGGAGGCAGAATCATAGGTGGTTCAGAAAAAACTTTTGGCTTCCTCTCCCACAAAGTGCTTTTCTGGATTGTTAAGACCCTACCTCTCTGTGTCTGTAGAGAAGGTCATCCAATGCTGACCCACAATCCTTTTCACAATGTTCCCACTGTCTACACAGAGCTAACCTTCACCTCTAGCCTTTTGATAGATAGGATTTATGTCATTTTTAGCACTCATCTTGTCCACTAATGGCTGGACTTTTAGATGATATATCGGTGTCAGTATGATATACTCAGGAGTCACTTAAACCCAACTGAGAATTTTCTCATGGAGCTGATGCAAGGATGCTGTTTGTCACATGATTCCAGTATCTCATAAACGTAAGGACATGTAGCTCTCCAAATGTGCCAGCCACTCCTCCTGCCTCTTGATATAATTGCTTCTAATTATTATAAGAAGTTCATGATATTATGATAGGAAAGGGATCTTAGAATGTGAGAAAAGGCCATGGCCTGTATAAAACCATCTCAGATTTATCTCTCTCGAGCTGCACTTGAGGCTAACTTTATCTGGCAGCCATCAAGAGGGGAACAAAATGTCCTAAGAAGTCCAATTCAATCTGAGCCTGTCCTCACCACCCCAGTGACACCACTGCTACTGGTAGATGTATTTTGCAGGGAATTAGGGGCTTGAAGGTCAGGGTCAATTGTCTAGAGCAGAGCTGCCTGCCACAAATAACTCTCTGGGAGTACGAATGTGTTCTGCATCTTCCCTGTCTGATATGGTAGCCAGTAGCCACCTATGGTTAGCAAGTACTTGAAATGTGGCTCATGCAATGGGTGGATTTTTCATGTTATTTTTTTTTTTCCATTTTCTGATACTGGGAATTGAACATAGGGTCTTCACACTGAGTTACATCCCCAGTCCTTTTTATTTTTTGTTTTAAGATAGGTTCTCACGAAGTCACTAAATTGCCCAGGCTGGGCTCAAACTTGTCATCTTCCTGTCTCAACCTCTCAGAGTGCTGGGATTAAAGGTACATACCGTTATGCTCAGTCATATTATTTAACTTTAACTAATTTATATTTAAATAGTCAGGAGTAGCTGTCCCTGGTCACCTTGCTGGGCAGCTCAGCATAGTGAGTAAGAACACGAACTCTGGATCCAGATTTCCTGGGTTTGAACCCCTGCTACTCTCATACTTACTTTGGATTAGTTATTTAACTACTCTGTGCCTCATTTTCCTAAATCCATAAAGTGGGTATAATATCAGCACCAACACTTCTTCCAAGAATTACATGAGTTGCTATATGTCCTGTGCTCATGACCACCCAGCACCACCACTGTTGTGCTGGATTTTCCCTGTTTGGCCCTCCTGACTCACTCTGTCTGTCTTCTCTGCCCTTCTCTGTGCTCCAGGGGACTGGCATTCAGGGACCACATCCACACTCCTGTCCCTTGGGCTTCCAGCTGGGTGTGCCTGTGAGAAACAGCCAGAGGGCAGGAGGAGAAAGAAATCAAAGTATTTCTTCTCCACTTCCTCCCTGCCTGGCCACCATGCTGTGTCCCTCTCCTGAAGGCCACAGGCCCTGCCAAGGAGCCTTGTCTTCTAGACACACTGAGTCCAGCTTCAGTTCCTTGCCTCTCAGCCTGGAGGTGGTAGAGATGGGCTTCCAGCTTCTGTCAGCCCTAGTGCTTCATCAGCTCTCTCACCTGGCTTCTCATAACCCTGCCCACACCTTGTATACAGTCTCTATCCTGGACTGCCCTCCATGGCTCCCCTGGAAAGTGCTTTCCATTTTCCTACCAGATGCTCATGGGGAGTTATTACTATTCCCCTTGTGACTTCATCACCCGCATCCATGCCAGCACCAAACAGCAAGGATGGCTGGGTGTGTAGGTCCCTTGAAGGCTTTCCCTGGGTGGATAGGCTCTCTCTCTCTTTTTCATGGACACCTAAGTCTTATTCAACAATCTCAGACAGTTGCTTGGGATCATTAAAAGTGGAATGATGACTGGCAATGAGAAGAAAATGTGTTTTCTCCACAAGAATCCCTGTCCCCTGAGGACAAGGGAACACATTTCATTAGCAAGCCAAAACCAGAGAACATTCTAGTTGCTATTAGAATGTGTTTTGCATGAGGACACTGAAAGCTGGAATCCATATTCCATCGAGAAAGAGAATGTTCTCCCACTACACCTGCCTGCCTACTTTCACACTCTGCCCACAGCCACCACTGAGAATGATAGGGATTAATTATGTTTCCCTCTGTCAACATCAGGCCTTGCTGGATGGAAACATGGCCAAGGTAAAGGGTTGGTTGCTAGGTGTTTGGGGTGGAGGCCCAGGATGGATTTAGAAGTGATTAAAATGAAAGCTGGAAGAGCAGCATTCAGTCTTGCAATGATTAATCCACTGTATCATCAAATATTTATGATTTAAACATGCTGGTATTATAACAGGGACTCAGAGGCTAGGCCTAAAGATGTCCAATGGGTAACTAAATGTAGGATAAAATTTGATATCTCTGCTTCCACTTTACACCTGTCTCCTTTATTAAAACTTTGGATCATATCCCTGCTCCACTCTGCACAGAGGCCTGTTAATCACTTAAGGAGTGTCTATCTAAAACCTAGTGATATAATGTTTATTAGCTCTAAATTTACCTAACCTATATCATCCTCCTTCATGACTGAGGCAAGATTTTCAGGGACATTCAATTGTCAGTTTTTACATCTTGTTCGAGTCTGGAGCCATACCTAGAAGTCTCCAGTCATTGCCCTAAACCCGAGTCATACCAGATTCCATGAATTCAGAGCCTAGCAGACCACCCTGTGATGAACTCCCAGGTCCCAAGCAGGAACAGGCATCACATGGCAACCCAACTGCCCCCCAGCCTGTAAGGACCTCTCTGGAACAACCTTACAGGATTACCCAGCCCACTATGCAAACCCTCAACCTTTGCCTTTGTTCCTTTTTCTATGAAACACCAAAACTTCTGTCAGCCCCTCAGAGACAGATCTTAAAGCTCTTTATCTATCCTTCCTGGTGTGGCTGTGCTGATTAAAGCTCCTTTCCTGCCCTTCACCACAGCTTTTCTCTTTCATTGGTATTTTGGGTTAGATGGCAGAGCCTTATGTTTTGCTCTAAACCTCCAGTAACAGTATACTTGTGAGGGTCTGTACTTACAAGTGGCAAAGAAAGTCAACTCTATTGGACTTAAGAAAAGTAATTAATTGAAAGGCTATTGACTGGCTCCTGGAATAGCCACAAATACTGGTGAGCCAGATGTTGAATATGGAAAGCTAATCAGGGGCTAAGCCAAAATCATTTGGAGATCTTGCCACACATATCCTGGGGTTCCCAGCTCACTCTACTCACTGTCCTGCAGATGCCACCACTGCTGCGTCCTTCCCCATCTGCTGCTTTTTATCACAGCTCCTGATTTAAAGTCCCAGGTATGTGAGTCTGTGAGTCACATACCCATGTTCCCTGTGTCAGGGGACTAGGAAAGCAATGCCTGGATCTTTCCTCTTCTGTAGGGAAATGAGTTTTGTCTCCCATCAAGATATATGGCAGAGAATTCCCCAAATGTCGGACACAGTGAGACACTTGACAGCCATTACAACAGGCTATACATGAAGAATAGCTCGGCCTGGAGGAACTGATAGCATCAAGAACAGTAAGTTTCCAATGTCAATGTTCATGTGCATAAGCGTCCCTGGGGTAATTAGGTAAAAATGCAGATTTACCAAAGACTGATTCTGTAGGTCCGTGATGGGGCCCAGGACTACTCATGATTCTGAGGCAAGTGGTGCCCACTTTGTAGACACAAATGCAGACACAAGCACAAGGTGCTCTGGGGGCATCAAGGAAGATCTGTCCGACCCCAAGAAGATGAGCTGATTCTTGAAGAACGAGATAGGGAGGTGGGAAAGAGAGAATGCAGTGAGCAAAGCCACCAGAGTGAAACCCAGCATGAGCTGCATAAAAGAACATAAAGAAACAGAAATTTATAAGAACCTGAACCATAGCAAACAGGTGAGCCCTGGGAGGTGGGTAGCACCAAGCCTTCTACTCTCTTCTAAAGGACTTCAGCTTTACTCTTGGAGCCAATACTTTCAAACTGATAGTGACTCGCTAGTAGATCATGAAATCAATTTAGTGGGTCCTCACCAGCAGTTTACAGAAGTGATATAGAGTTGAAACTCAGGTAAGTATTGATTCTTACAAATTTGCTTCCATTACATAAATAAGTGCATCATAAAATCAGTGGTTATATAAATTTCTTACAGTGGGTCAAGGTCACAGAAGGTTGAAAGCCATGCCATGGGCAGCATGGTGCTATTTGAAGCTCTTTATGAAGGATGAGGAAGGGGACACAATCAGATGCGCAAAGTGCAGAGATCTCTCTGTTGCAGTTTGGATAGTCAGGGAGACAAGACCAGAGAGAAGAGAGCTTTCAGGAGAAGGCTGATCACTTAGTGATGTGCAGGAGCTGAACTTCAGCAGTGTGTGTGTGAATACAGAGTTTGGGGAATTACGGGCTGAAAAAGTAAAAATGGTACAACTTAGCTGCAGAATTGGAGGAGGAAGAGAGGAAGGGCTCCCTGCTCCCAGTGTGGGTGACCAGGAGACTGAGCATGCCTGCCTCATCTGGGGACCTGGGAGGAAATGTGGGTTTGGCTTTAGGGGAGGCAGAGTAGGTGGAGAGAATGAGCACCAGGATGGGTTCTGTAAGTCAGCAATTCCCAAAGGACCCTGAGCAGGCTTTGTCCAGCCTATAGCTTGGGACACTGGGCACCTACCCTAAACTAAGCACATCTAATACCATCCCTTAGCATGGGAGCTTGGAGCGGGAGTGTTGCCCTGAAGAGCCGCATTCCTACTCTGCAGGATCCCTTCTGAGAACCAGTCCTACAGTTTTTCACTCGATCTGTCAGCCTCCCTGTCTCTTCCCTGTACTTGACCTTTCCTATTAATTTCACCAAAGCCATTTTCTTACCAACAAAAATCAAAGGTCATTTTTTTACCACCAAAGAACCCCTGTCTGATGAGAAATACTCACTCTTTTGACCTCAAAAACTCTGTGAAGTGTAATTCATGAAGTAAAGTTTTAAAGTGCCCTGCAAACTATTAAGTGCTGGACAGGTGTAAGGAATTAGAGCTGGACACCACAGCCCTCTCCCTCAGGTCCTTAGGATGCCATTGGCTCATTCATTCATTCATTCATTCGTGAATTGCTTGCTGTGAGTCTCTGGTGAGCCAACATCATGCTAGATTTGATTATAAAGAATACAGAGCCTGGTGCTGAACCAGCCACCTGCAAAACTGCCGTCCAAAGTACACTGCCACCATCTGTGATGGTCCCCCACAGATGACAAAACACGTGTAGGCTGAGAAAAAGCAGAGGTAGGATTTGGATTGAGATGGGGTAAAAGACAGGAGGAGGATGGTGACTGGGCGGAGCTGCCACCTCTGCTAGATTATTTAGTCACTGCAAACAGCCTGGCATTTCTTGTAGTTTGTACAAAATAACCAGGGGCAAAGCTGAGGTCCTCCCTTCAGGGCAGTGAAAATCGGCCACAGACTTGAACTGATGAAGAGTCGACCACTTAGAAACTGATCTGGATCAGAGGGGCTTCACATCTGTCATATTAGCAGGAGGGGAACAGAGCCCACTTGTGGCTCACACATGAGCATCAAGCATCTTATCACAAAGTCTTGTCTGCCTCACTGGCAGGACCAAGACAAGTACCTCCTCTGCATTGTCATCCCTCCTGTGCCTCCCCAGGATCATCATCCCTTCCTTGCTTGTCTTCCATAACCCTCTCAAATCCAAGAGAACCAGGACAGTATCTTGATCCTCATGCCCTTTATATACTGCCTAGGATTTAGCAGGTGCTCCATAAATACTTAATGAATGCATGCATGTACCAGTGAATGGAGAGTCCTTCCTCCTGCCCCATTCCTCTCTTCCCAAATGCTCTGTATACCTGTGACCCCCTCTACAAGCTGCCGTATTGATTCCTTCCTCTTGGGGCTTTACGCAGGGCTCTTGTTTAGCCCATGGATAGGCAGAGCCTTGGTCTGGTCAAAGGGGTGTGAGCATAACTTGGCCACAAGCCAGGTAGCAGTGCAAAATCCTCAGCCTGGCCCCAGTCCTCCTGGGCCTTAGCCTACCATGCATACACAGGGAACCACTAGGAGCGGGAGCCCCCATCATCTTCAGCATGGAGGACCTCCTCTTTACCTTGCATGGGACATGGGGGGTGGAGATGTGGGCCTGTGTCCTTTCTCATCACATTCCACCTGAACAGGGGCTGAACAAGGGTCTGCAAACTGTTCTGTAAAGGGCCAAATAATAACTGTTTTAGACTTTGCAGACCAGACTAGATGGTCTCTTGTCATACATACTCAACACTGCCTCTCATACATAGCAAGAAAGCAGCAGAGAGAACAAGCCAATGAATGGGGCTGTGTGTTCCAATAAGCCCTTACTTCTAAAAACAGGTGGCCACCTGATCTGGTATGAGGGGGCTGTACTTCAGACTGTAGAGTTAGTGAATCTGCCAAGACCCCACAGAGTCCACCCAAGTCCCACCTCCTACTCCCACCCTGAGGTTCTAAAGTAGTGATTCTCAATCAGGGTGATCTTTGCCACCCACAAAGAGGATATTTTGGCAAAATCTGGAGACATTTTTGGTTGTAAGATGTTGGGGAGATTTATTACTAGCATCTAGTGGGTAGTGGCCACGGATGCTATGAAATATACTACAACGCACAAGACAAGCCCCACGGCAAGAAATTATCCAGCCCCAATGTGAAGAGTTCCCAGGTTGACACACCCTTCTTTAAAGCAGTGGTTCTCAAAGTGGGGTGATTGTCACCTGGGAAATTATTAGAATTGCCATTATCCACCCCTCCTAGTCACTGAATCAGAAATTCTGGTGGGCCTGGAAATATGCATTTTAACAAGTCTTTCAGGTGACTCCGGTGCTCACTACAGCTGAGAACCACTGCTAAAAATAGGCCAAGAGGGGCTTTAAGAAATGAAGATAAAGAAGGGCTGGAGGTAAACTCAGAGTTCAGCCATGTGCCAGCTGTAAGCTGGAGAGGGGCCCATGCCCAGTGACAGAATTATTATCCACAGAGATGGATATCAATGTGGGAATGAGTCGTGGGAGTAGAACGGCATCAAAAATATCAGTTGAAGGAAATCAAAATGTTCCCCTTCAAATATATCTCTTTGGCATAATTCAAATTGGTTATGCAGGGAAACTGCATATAAGAAAATCCAGGCCAAAGAAACTGAATGAATTGCGTAGAGTCACAGAGCTAGTTAGTGATAAAACTTGAATCTCAGATACTAGGGAAATAAAGCTCCCCTGGGAGGCAGGAAGACCAGCAGAGCTCTGTCCACCTGCCATGGGAGCACAGACGTTTTATCCCTGAGCAGTTGGAGGGCTGAGGGTGGAAGGACTTCTGTCCCCCCAGGAAATGAAGGGCTTGCTGAGAGCTGGACTCAGGAAGTGGCCATTCAGGACTCTTTTCCCAAGCAATAAGACTGTGCACCTCTTCCCACATGCCCTAGCCTCTCTTTACAGCCTTGACCCAGGCACACTTATCTCCTCAGTGAGGCCATTGCAATTTTGCTATGACAAATGCTGCCTTGGAAGCTGACCCGTGAAGGCAGTTGGAAGCTTTTGACAGTTTGCAAATCAATTTCACTGGGCATTTAGAGGTCTCTCCTAGGCTAGCTCTGTGCTCAGCCAAGCATAATACAGGTGTTCAGCCTTTCAGGGCAGGAGATAGAAATGTAGAAGGTGGACTTTCTACACCTTTGTTCCAAGGTGGGCCAAATGTATGGAAGGGCACAGACAGATCAAGGAGAGAAGGCACCGAGTACCCTGCACCATCTCAGAAAGCTGCTGGGAGGAGGAACAGCCTTAAAAAGGAAGAGCAGAGCCCCAGATGAAAGAGGAGGAAGGGGAGGAAAGACATCCTACACAGTCCTAGCTCTTCTCCACAACAGTTCTAAAAGGTTCATTGACAATTATCTCCATTTTATGGGTGAGGAAACTGAAGCTGAGAGGGGTTAGATAATTTACCCAAGGTCACACAGAAAGGACACGGGAAAGCTGAGACTCGGACTCTTCAAAAAGGAGTCTGTGCCCTCTGTTGAATGAATCAAAGTATCTAGAAATCAGGAGGGGACTTGGAGCCTGGCCTTCACCACAGAGGTCAGCAGGAAAAGAGCAGAAAACCATCCATTTATGGCAGCAACTATAATATCTCCAATGTCCCTCTTCACTGGTGCCTCCCTCCCCCATTCTCCATTCATATCCCTTCTCTTTGAGAGGAAGATCAGCCAACTGAGACAAACAACCACTCCAGGTTTCAAACAAACACAACCTGTAGGAGGTGAGAATTCTTTTATAAGCCTTTCCTTTGTGAGGGATTTCAAATGAGCCTCCAAGACATGTACTCTCCTCCCCATACCTACTGCCCCTACTGATATTTCAAACTGGAAAATGGTCTTATTTGAATAGTCTTCTTAGATAAATATTCCTTCCTGGTATATTTCCTGCTAGATTTCAAGAGGGAACCAGGGATTTTTATCTTTGTGATTTAATTAAAGTGTGTTTGCTCACTGATTAATGAGGACAGGCTTCCCCACCATATACCTTTTCTGTGTGCTTTTTTCCAACCTTTGGAAGGATCTCCTGAATCTCTTGCTACCAAGCCCAAAGAGCTGGGTGTGCCTGCTGCCAGAAAAGCAGCTGCCAAAGGCCCCCACTGCCTGAATTATGTCAGTCCAGCCTCCTTCTTGGAATGCCAATTAACAAGAAAGGAGGCTGTCTGGGTGCATTGAAAGAGCAAGCAGTGCTCTCAGGTTTGGAGGAAAATGAGCAGCAGATGGTTTCCTTAATGGGTGGCTTTGAGCTCATGGAAGAAATAAATGCAGTGAGGAGCCACTGCCTTGGAGGCAGCCCTTTTAACCAGTCTCTTGGGAGAAAAGCACAAACTCCTGGAAACGTCTGTATGGTTGCCTGGAAGAAAGAAGTTGCAAAAGGAGGTTACCTGTCCCAAAATAGATCCTCCCTAGGTTGTTTTCATTGCTGAAGGTGATTTGCATATCCTCACCCAGCTGTACCCAGTCCCACCCAGTCACAGACCACTGAGTCCTTTATGCAACTCCTAGAGTGCAGGTGGTAGTATTATAGAAAGCTAAGTTAAGTAAAATTATTACAGGCAGTCAGACAGGGTTATGCCCTCAAGGGAGTCAGTACAGAGGATGAGAACATATTACAACTGTGGCCAGAGGCACATCTGTTGGACGACAGGCCTCAAGATAAGGACAGAATGACCAAGCTGACTTACCTCCCCAGGGGATAAGATAATTTGTATGATGTGTTCCAATAAAGTCTAGATAGACATCAGCCATCCCAGTGGGTGACCAAGACCTCCTGATCCATCCCTTCCTTAAAAAGGTCTTTGTTCTTTCTGTGCACACTCATTATATGACCTGTTTCCCCATCAGATCAATATTATCTAACCAACCACACTTGTAATCTTGTTGGTTGATCATAGTTTTGACTCACATTGTACCCACCTCGTGATTTTGCTCTATAAAATTCCTTTGAGAACAGGGTTCATTGGCAACCCACTTTTGGGGCCCCTCCTGTCTCTCAGAGCTATTTCTCTCAATAAATTTTCCCTACTCTTAACCTCCATTTTTCCTTAAAATTCATTCTTTGATTTTGGAGAACACGAACTCATTCTTATCTGACATCTAGGAGGTTAAAAGTTATCTTAGTTCCCCTATGTCATTTGGTCCCACTAAAATAATTAGAAGGAGGTAAGAGTTTGCTTTTGTCTAATGGATTCTAGATTGTGACTCATTTAGATAATCAGAAATTGTCATCCTTGTTTGTCAATTGCTTATACCTTAAATTTCATGTCTCATCTTTTTTACTTTTTTTTTGTTTGTTAAAATGATGATAAATTTAAGTTGAAAACATGAGAAGATTATGATGGAACAGTTTACTTTTTTTTTTTTTTTTTGGTGGGTACCAGGGGTCGACCTCAGGACCTCACGTGCCATCAGGCGCCCGTGCTGCTGAGCGATATCACTGGCCCCTTTTTCGTATGTGGGTTCCAGGAGTTGAACTCGGGCCCTCGCGCTTGCCGGGCAGGCGCTTATGCCACTGGGCCATCCCGTTGGCCCCTGGAACATTTTACTTTTGTAGGCAAGGTCTTGCAGTCCTGTTTTGTGTATGCTACATTTAGACTTATTAGTTGCTAAATTTATTGGTGCTCCTTGCTTGGCCTGTTTGACTTGTTTCGACTGTTGTGGTTTGTTGTCTTTAGACAGCAGCACTAGGAAAAAGTAATGTTACAGCGTCCCCTAGTGGACGTTCATACTAACCAAAATGTGAATTTATGAAATGCTGTAAAATGGGCCTCATTATAAAATCTAGTTTATATTTACAAAATATACATGCCTATTAATAAATCATGGGACTTCAACTGCCAGTTAAAAGATAATAGGCCAGCAGCTGTTCTTAAGACATAGAGGACAGGTTTCACTGGGATAGTCTGGCCTGACCCCCCTCTACACACTAGAGGGGAATGTCAAGCTTTTTCTGCCTCAGTTTCCTTTCAGGTCTGATCTTCCACTGGTGAAGAGGCGATCTTAGCTCTTGAGATTCCCTACTCTCACCTTCCCAGGCTGAGGGTGACGACTCAGGGGCAAATTGTTTCAATAACTCACCATCAGTGTGAGGACAAAAGACTTCCTTTTTCTGATCTTTTCCTGTCACATTGTTCTTTCATTTTTTAGAGGCATGTTTCTCCTAAAGATTAGAAAAGGGGGAACCCTAAACTGTCTCAACCTTTCCCTCCTATCCAGCTAAAAACTTTGAGTCCTTAGAAAATTAATGTTTGCTAATGCCAAAAACAGAAAAGTCATCTAAATGAAGAACACATATCCCATCTCTGAGTCAGATGAAGCATCAAAATTTTGCCTGTCCAGGAGAACACTGGGCACAGTCTCCCAAGTATGGAAAACTAAACCTGAGACCCTTTGGGAAAAACCAGCTTCGGGGTGAAACCATAAGGAGCCATTCCTAAAGCACAATATTTAAGAGACCAAAACATATTCAACTGAAGAGAGAATCCCCAACCTCCTGGCTCTCTTTCCTCCCTTCTAGGCCTATGTCTCATCATTTATGTGTGCAGGGGAGGGAAGTGCTTTTGCTAATGTGGTTGCTGAATGTTGGGTACACGTTTTAACCTGTGAGCTTCATAAGCGTGTTGCAGATATAGAGACATAAAACTTTTAGAGTAAATTTTGAATAAAATTTAGCCTTGTCTTACTGCTAAGGAAGATTGGCTAGATGACTAGGTAGATAGTACAAATGTCTTGGGGACTTCTTTGCCCTAGGGCCCAGGGCAGGATCTTTCCCAGCCGTTATTTGCCTCTATCTATCTCTGGAAGTGATCTCTTTTACAGGCCGGGAAGTGCTCCAACCACTTCCAATTTGCTGTTTGGTTTTTTTTTTCCCTCAATGTCTTTCAAGGAATTGAAAAGCAGTTACCCAGCTCCCTTATTTATTAGTTTAATTTTGCTAGCAATGCTTCCTTCTTTAAGCATGACTGTTATACCTAGAATCAATTATAGCTTGTTCTTTTAGAAATACATGCTAGAGTTGAGTGTGAGTTTTCATAGAAGGTAGGGGCCCACATCAGTAAAGGTGGCTAGTTCCACCACACCTACCTTCTGGTCACTGTCCAGACAGCAGCCACCTGCTCTAGAGTATGTCACCTCTCCTCATATCCTTGAGAGGATATAAAAACCAAGTAGATATTAAAAGAGAAGCCTATTTTCCCCTTGTTTTATGGATGGGAAACTCAATGTCAAATTCTCTTACTCCTTTAGAATATATTCTTTTTTTTTTTTTTTGTGGGTACCAGGGGTCGACCTCAGGACCTCACGTGCCAGCAGGCGCCCATGCCACTGAGTGATATCAGCGGCCCTTTTTTTGTATGTGGGTACCAGGAGTCGAACTCAGGACCTCGCACTTGCCAGGCAGGAGCTTATGCCGCTGAGCTATCTCACCGGCCCCTAGAATATATTCTTAAACACTAAAAATTGTTTGACCCTCACATATTGAGAAAGAACTGTTTAATATTTTTCGGCTTGCATGCGTGGCCTGCCTATCCCCTAGAGACAAAATGAAATATAGAGAAAAGTATTGATTATGATGCTATTTTACAACTAAAATTATACTGTAAGAGAGAGGAAAAATGGTAAAAAAAATTGCCTATGTTCAGATTTCCTTTACATTAAGATATAATCTTTACTTGTGTTCAAAATATAAATATCAGCCACACAAAAAAACAGACACTTCTGGCCCTTAAGGCACAATCAGATACATCTACTATTACTGAGCCTGAGGGTCCCCTCCCTCTTCCTTCAAACTCTAAGGGTGAGGTTTCCAAGGCAATCTTAATCAAAGCCTCCTCCACTATTACTAAGCCCGAGGTTCCCCTCCTTTGCCCTTCGGACTCTAAGGGTGAGGCTTCCAAGTCAACCTTAATTGAGGTCTCTACTGGGCTATATCTAATCCCTATCTAATTTTGTTCAAGTTCCTCAAGAATAATATCTCTTAAAGGAGATGGGTAGAGAATTTGGCCCTACCTCTGTCCATATGTCCTTTACTCTCAGTGGCCTCAAATAGATGAAAAAAGATCTGAAAGTTTTCAGACAACCCTGATAAGTACACTGAGGTCTCTAGGAAATGTACTCAGACCTAAAAACTAGACTGAAAAGATGCAGTGTTACTCTTAAATTAAATATTAACTTTTAATGAGAGATAAGCAACATTATAAGCTGCTATTACATTTAGAGATAAATATCATTGTTAATTTTTAGGCAGGCAGGCAGTTCCTACTAGAGCCCAAGTGGTCCTTACACAAGATCCCTGCTGGCCTACAAACTAGGCGAGAGGTTGGTTGGAATATAAACATCTTCAGACATGTATTCTTAAAGTTCTAAGAAGAACAGGAACTAAGCCCTTCAATTATTTTAAATTGTCAATTACTCATCAAGAAAAAGACAAAAACCCCTCTGCCTTCTTAGATCATTTACAAGAGACACTGATAAAACACACATCCCTGGCTCCCAATTTATTAGAAAGACAGATTATTCTTAAAGACAAGTTTATTACCCACTCAGCCTCAGGTATTAAGAAAACCCTACAAAAGATGGCTTTTGCTCCAGATAGCTCACTTGACACTTTAGTGAGAATTGCCTCCTCAATATTTTATTACTGACACCAGAAAGAGGCCAAGGGGAGAAAACAAAGAAACCAAAAAAAAAAAAAAAAAAAAGTGGCTTCCTTGATTGTAGCCTTAAAAGGAATAGACTCTAAGTCTGATTCTTTGGGCTCCAAGAAGAGCTCCTGACTAAAAATGTGCTACCACTGCAAAAAGCCAGGCCACCTTAGGAGGGACTGTGGTAAAAAAAAAAAAAAAAAAAAAAAAAAAACCATCATGACAAGAGGCCCTCTGAGCTATGCCCTGACTGCAAATGTGACCACTTGAAATCAGACTGCCCCTGGGGTCCCAGGGATCAGACCCATCTTATCAGCTGGTCCAGCAAGACTGAAGGGCACCAGGGCACTCTCTGCCTTCTCCCTCTGGCCGGAGTGTCATTTCCATGAGCCCCAGGTAATCACGACTATAGAGGGAAAGAAACCTATTACTGGACACTGGCGTGTGTCTTAGTCCTTCTTTTCAACCCTGGCCTTCCTTCCAGTCATCAGACTCCAATAAAAAGTCACTAGAGAGGAAGTAACTCGCTATTTCTCACAACTCTTAGGCTGTAACTGGGACACCTTTCTGTTCTCCCATTCCTTTGTTATTATGCCTGAAAATTCAGTTCCCCTTCTGGGGAGAGATATCTTGCTTAAATACTGTAATATACATGCACCCAGGTCAGGTACACTGCCTCCCTCTCATAGAGGCAAAAATAAATCCTTAAGTATGGTCAACTAAAGATAAAATAGTAAGAACAATAAGAGCTGCCCCAGTACAAATACATCTTGAAGATCTCACTATTTTTCCTCACCAGAGACAATACCCTGTAAGACCTAAAGTTTAAAAAGGACTATTACTATTAAATAAAAATGCCTCCTTACGTTGAGAACAAAAAAAATCACTCCTATTCTCATTGGCCTAACTCTACTAAATACTTAGGACAGACACCCTTCAGCAACATATACACACTGTAACTTTACAAGGCAAAGACTGGTTTACAACAGGCTGGTTTAATCACTCTAAAATTAGATTCAAGAAGCTCCCAATGGCACTCATTGATCCTGTGGAACCAATTCGTGGCTCTGCCTGTCCCCTAGATAGATAGGGAGATGCAGGGTGAGACTTGCTTGGTTCCAAGGCAAGAGTGTCAAAAATATTGACACACCTGCAAACTTACCCATCTACAACATCGATGGCCTAGAACTGTATTTCACTGGTATGATCATTTAGCTTCTATCTCTGTCCCTTCCCTAAGATAAGAGGATGTCATGCAATACAATGAGGCCTTGGCTAACTGTAGTCAATGGGCCTTAAATGACACCTCTTCTGGTCTCTATCTCCTAAATGAAAAAATAAAATTAATGAGGGAAACTGTCCTTCAAAATCGGATGGCATTAGAAATCCTAAGAGCAGCACAAGGAGGTACTCGGGCAATTATAAAAGCTAAATGTTGTGTGTACATTCCTGATCCTTCTGCTAATATCTCAATGGCTGTTCAAGATATTAAAAAACAGGCTAACTCCATATTAAATTCTAAAATTCCCTAGACCTCCTCCTTACCCTCTATGTAGGAGGTTATTACTGGCTCTTCCTGGTAGAAACATTTGTTGGTTGTATTCATTTAATAGCCTTTTTGAACTTATTATTTGGCCCATGCATACTTAACTGTTTCTTTGGCCTTGTTTCCTCCAGACTTAAACCTATATGCCTACCCAAGACTAAAATGCCTAATGAGGTATCTAATGAGGACCTTTAGGTAGACCTTCTAGAGAGTAACTCTGCTGATCACAACTACAACCCCCTTCAGCCAGAAGTAACCAGAACAGTTATCGCCCCTTGCCCCCTCATGGCAGATAGGGCTACCTCTTCAGAGAGGGGGAGTATTATATACAGCTAAGTTAGGTAAAAATATTATAGGCAGTCAGACAGGGCTATGCCTTCAAGGATGAGAACACATTACAATTGTGGCCAGAGGCACATCTGTTGGAGGACAGGCCTCAAGATAAGGACAGAATGACCAGGTCGACTTACCTCCCCAGGGGATAAGATAATGGGTATCACATGGTCCAATAAAGTCTAGATAGACATCAGTCACCCCAGTGGGTGACCAAGACCTCCTGATCCATCCCTTCCTTAAAAAGGTCTTTGTTCTTTCTGTGCACACTCGTTATATGACCTGCTTCCCCATCAGATCAATATTATCTAACCGACCAGACTTGTAATCTTGTTGGTTGATCATAGTTTTGACTCACATTGTACCTACCTAGTGAT
The DNA here is from genome assembly GCA_028451465.1 of Erethizon dorsatum. Lineage (NCBI taxonomy): Eukaryota > Metazoa > Chordata > Mammalia > Rodentia > Erethizontidae > Erethizon > Erethizon dorsatum. The sequence continues at coordinate 28,741,707 of CM051826.1, forward strand.
TTTGCTCTATAAAATTCCTTTGAGAAGTGGGTTCATTGGCAACCCACTTTTGGGGCCCCTCCTGTCTCTCAGAACTATTTCTCTCAATAATTTTTTCCTACTCTTAGCCTCCATTTTTCCTTAAAATTCATTCTTTGATTTTGGAGAACACAAACTCAATTTATCTGACATCTAGCAGGTTGTGAATAATATTATTTGCCCTGCATCATTAGGAGGTTCAGCCTCAATGGTCTTATTGTTACAGCTCTCAATTTAGACTGGATTCCTAGAATACTGAATTTTCTAGAAAAGTGGAGATGGTGTGACTCTGAGGAGGTGCTGAAGCCAGAAATGATGAAGCCTGGCTCAGAGTGTGTTTGGAGACAGACAATCAAAGCCAAGAAGGAAAAGGAAAAGAAATCTTCAACTCAACAAAACTTTCCTTGTCTTCACCAGTGAAAATACATTTGGGGATGTTCTTCACATCTATGAGTCCATGTTCCTTATCTGGTGAGTGAGAGACTTACAGGTGCCTGGGGCTCTCACCCTCAGGCACACAATGAAGTCTACCCTCCCAGTTCATCCTCCTCCATAGGATTACATGGTACCAGGGAAGTAGGGGCAAAAGTGACCTTAGTAATTTCCTCATGTACTAGTACTGTCTGAGATATTCCTATTATTCATAAGCTTTGCCATGAGTGCATGGTTTCCCCAATTAGATAAAAGAACTCCTGGAGGTCAAGGTGTATGCTTTAAAATCCCTAGTGCTGCACAGAGCACTGGACCCATGTCAACCAACTCAGTATTCTAGTGATATTTACATATTAGTGACTTAATAAATTGACCTAGTAGGGCCAAAAAATATATCTATTGAATGAATAAGGGGTGAATGAATGACCAAATGAATGAATTTAGCCTCCCTGGTAGCTATTGATGAGAGGACAGGCCCAGGACATCCTCTCTCTGGGGTCCCTTCACAGGGTTGCAGCCTGGAGTTGTGATTGATGGCTCTAGAGGGTTGGGGGGAGGCCAGGGTAAGGAGGACCAGAGTCAGGCCAGGAGCTCACCAGAGCAGACTCTTCCACAAAGCCCAAAGTGAGCAGGGAATGAGCCTTTGTTTCCTCTGCTCCTTGTCCGCAGTGGATGTTCCTGGGACTGCTAGTGCCCAGGCCATTGCCAGGTGACCACCTCCCCGAGCTTCCTGGAAGGGGAAGCTGCAGTCACCAGAGGTCAGAAGCCCATGGCTGCTCCTTGCTGCTAAATCCTACTAGGATTTGTGAGGGGACTACATAAGAGCTACCTGTATGTTTCCTGTACTGGGGGCTTTCTCTCAGGGCCCACCAAGTTTACCAATAAGAGGAAGTCAAATGTTCATGCTTTCCTGGAAAAAAACAATGGCTGCCAGTCCCCTCCCTTCCTGTGGGGATGGAGAGCAGTGGGTGCTCCATCACTAGTGAGGAAGTATGGTGGTGACAGTGATAGCACAGACACAAAATCAGAAGAGCCAGAACATGTGGGGCGGTGCTTTTTCCCAGCTGTGTACTCCTTAAGGGCACTGGAAACATTTTCCAGCTGATTTTTCCCAGCTGTCTTTTCAGAAGCGCTAAAATCTGGTTCTCAACTAAGGGCGATTTTGACTCCCCTATGCCTCAGGGATATTTGCCACATCTGGAGAAGTATTTGATTGCTGTAGTTTGGTAGAGGGTGGGACATCTTACTCTTACTGGCATTTAATGAGTAGAGACCAGGGATGTTGCTTAAACAGCCTACAATGCACAAGACAAAACTCAGAGCAAGGAATTACCCAGCCCTAAATGTCAACGTAGTGCCAAGGTTGAGAAACTCTGATCTAAGAGGAAATGAGTGTGTGCATGCAGCTAACATCTCAGCGCCATATGAAACTATGGGAAGCCATATGAAGTGTAACTTGTGTATCATTTTGTATCTGTACAGATAGCACACACATAACACCACAGTGGAACTGGGGCACTGATGAAGAGGAAATGGAAAGGAGAAGGGAGCACTTACTCAGTACCTACTATGAGCCAGGAGCCACATTAGAGTGGACTCACCAGTCACTCACTAGTAAAGGACAGCTGGAACTGTGTCCTGGGTCATCTGACATACTCCCTCCCTTTGTCATCAGTGCCGGTGTGAATTTGTTAGAAAGTACAGACGTTGGAGAATCTGGGTGCTCACTTTGGCAGCACATACACTACAATTGGAATGATACAGAGAAGATTAGCATAGCCCCTGCACAAAGATGACAGAAATTGGAGAATATGGGATGGCATTGTTATTGATCAGGACAAGAAAAACTCAACCTCAGCCATGTGTGAAGGCTCTTTCCTTCTAACAAGAATCCATGGAGGGAGGTGGATTACATAGTACCAGGGAAGTAGGGGCAAAAGTGACCTTAGGCTATGGTGCTGACAATAGGTGTCACTGTACATGTCCTTTCTCAACAAGTCCAGTCCTCCCTGGTCTGGCTGCCCAGCCCTGATCCTCTACCCAGGCTCAGAGCTGGACCTTCACTAAATGAGATCTCAACTGTGGAGTATTCCCTGTTGCCCTTGACCTCCACAGGCACTGATGGACATTTCCTTCACCTGGGGGCTGCAAGGGAAGAGGGGCAGAAGAGCCTGCACTCACCCCAAAATACTACCTCCAAGCAGTGCTCAGATGTGGAGAAGCAAACACTTTCCAGCTGTCCTACATCATGAGTCTCTACATCCCAGACAAAACCTGAACATTGTCTCCAGGGAGCTTGGAAACATCTGTTCTCCTGCAAGAACAACACCTGTTCCAACTCCCAGAGATAAAGTAGCTGTTAGTCCAATGAATCCCTCCCATGACCTCCAAAAGCAGGTAGCACTGAAGACAGGATGCAATGCAAATGAATATCTGTGTATATTATCCCACCACCTGCAACTGAGCTCTTTAAATCCTTACAGCCTAAGGTATAGGCTTTATTATCCCCCTTCCCCCATAATGGGGATCAAACCCAGGGGCACTCTACCACTGAGCTATACTTCTAGCACTTTTTATTTTTTATTTTGAGATGGTCTCCCTAAGCTAGCAATTATTCCTTTTCACAGATAAAGAAACAGAAATTTAAAGCTTTGAAGGAATTCGCCTAAGGGTGCTGTCACAGGTGGGGTTCCCAGGGAGGCAGAGCTGAGACAAAGGGCTGTGTGCAGGATTATCAGGGGGGGAAGGGTAGAAGCAAGCTATACAGCAGTCTCTCCATGAAGGTCTTTGTCGATGCTGTGGGGTTTTGGAACTAAGCCAGACTTTTGGAGTTGTCCCAAGTTGGGCAGAAGGAACCAGGCTTTTCTACCCTGCCTTTGGTTAGTCACTTATCACAGGCTTCCTCTGGAAGGAGGTGGGACCTCAGGCCTGGTGGCATTTTATTTTTTAAATGCCTGATAGTAATACAGAATGGTGAGATTTATTTTGGTAAATTGGTATATACATTCATTTTTTTTAAGAGTAGAAAAATGTATTGAGGAATAAGAATTGGGAACAGGAATAAGGAATAGAAATAGCTCCTGAGAGACAGGAGTGGTCCCAAATGGGTTGCAAATGAGTCCATCTCTCTGAGAAAATTTTATAGAACAAAGTCACAAGTGGTGGGTACAACATGGGTCAACCAATAAGATTACAAGTATAGACACTTGGATAATATTGATACAATAGTAGCAAGGGCATGTGGATGACATCATTAACCTTAGTCGATAATCTATAGTCTTAGTTTTGTCTTTAGTCTTAGTTTTAGTGGTCTTAGTCTTAGTCTTAGTAGTCTTAGTCTTAGTCTTAGTCTTAGTCTTAGTGGGTGGGAGAGGATGGCCCACCCCTAATGAGATAATGGTTTATTTATACAGGAAATTTCAAGCTTCCATTTATTCCTCAGGGAAGTATGTAAATCTGGCCATTGTGGCTTTAATCTTCTTAGATGCACCTCTAGCCACAGTTCCAATGTGTTCTCATCTTTTGCATTGACTCCTTCAAAAGCCTAGCCCTATCTGACTCCCTATAATATTTCTACCTGACTTAGGTGTCTATAATATCCCCCCCTTTATATAGGTATCCCTAACTGTGGTTAATGGAGAAGGGGTGTAGTTTCCATCCAGCTGCTTCAAACTGAGAAGTGTCAGTGCAGGGGAGGCAGTCAGGGGCCTTCTCCAGAGAGCTAATCTAATGGGCCTTGGCTAGAAGTCATGTTGTAATTTATCAGTTATGAACTCAGTTCACAAGGTCGATCTAGTGGATTCTGGTAAAAAGGAGTCTGAGGTATTTGTTGGTTCCATCTTCATGATCACTTGGAGTTTGGCAGGATTCCCTTTCCAAGAAATTGAAGCATGTATAATCAAAGCATGAGCACTAGAATGGAAAGGCAGGTTGGGGAAAGAGCCACATCCAGACACTGCTCTTAAGGGACTGAAATAGTGATTGTAACCATTTGGCTTTTAGACCCCCCCCCCACTGATGGAGGTTATCTATAAGTCTGATATTTCTTGTCATAAGTCCCTCTCATTTTAGCTGTAAGAAGATGGAGAGTTTGGTAGTTTTGTAAGACAGTTTTAGCTAAGGAATTTAAAGACTCTTGTGGAGCTTTTATAGCTTCCACCGTAGTAGTTTTTTAGCCTCACTAAACCATATCAGTGGTCAGCTACTGGTGTAGCTGGAAACTGCCAGAAGGGGTCAATGATTGGAGCCCCTTTTTATATCTATCTTTTATTGATATTGTATTGTTTTCATACATCTCCTAGTTATACTTTTCTGCTGGATGTTTAAGACCAAGTTAAAGTGAGACCTGTGTTAATCAAAATTAACTTCTTGCTGTCTATCAAGGTCAGTTTTCTCCTCAGGGATTACTTTTGGAACTATGTACAGAACCTCTCAGCTCCTCTGTCAGTGTCAGCCACCAGGAGGGGTCACAATCTTGTTTGGCCATGTCGCTTTCTGTGAAAGTAGCTTTTCCCTCTTTGATGACCCTCTTTTTTGATACACTGTACATTTATTGATTCCTGACCTTTGGGGTCCAGCAATCTCCCTGCTCAGGTTAGGTGACTCACCAAACTTGTAGGATCCTGTAGAAAATGTTTCCTCATGTCCTGGATCCTCATTGACCTTGGAGGGCCAGGGACAAAATATTGGCTGTCCTCTTAGCCCAGTTACCATTCTAGTTCTGGTCTCTAAGCTTCAGTTGTTGAACACCTAGGAGAGTATTGAAGTGAAAGCGGTAAGCTTAACTATTATACTCTCATCTGGATATCAAGCACTGTGAAATAAAAAGTACAGCCAGAGGACTGTGATTCCTTACCAATCATGGTTGTTTTAGAAATTGAATCCCTGCAGAATATTAACAGATGACAATTATAAAGTTTTACAGAGAAAACTTGAGATTAACAGCCACACATATTATCTCAGCATGACAATCATGATATTATCATTGAAACACATTTAAATGTCTATGTTAGTATAGAATAGCCTCTTTTTAGTCAATCATCTCCATCTAGTACACAAAGAAGCTCTCACCTAATTTGTTTTCTTTTAATAGGATGTCATCGAGGAAGCATACGACATTGTTTGGACTGTTTAGTGCCTGAGCATCTCTCAGTGCAGTGACACATATATAATATACAAATCACATAAGTTTTTTTAAAAAAACTATCACTTGACTGGTGGTCTCATGCTGGCTTGACATGTGCCTCTTATCACAAGTAGCTGGAGCACAAGAGAAAGCCAGATATTTGAGTCTAAAAGAAAAGGTTATCACCATAAACAACCCTAGTTTTACATATTAGAAGACCTGTACACCCAGAAGGCATGAATGCATTTAGTACACCATGAAATTAGCAATAATGAGTGTCACAGCTAAATGGAAACCTTTGTTTGTTAATTTAGTTTTGTAGCAAGAGCATCTTTTAATAAGAAAAGCTTATCATTTTACCCACAGAAAACTTAACTTTTAGATGATAACTAATGTAAGCATATTACAATAATACATTTAGCAATGTTTATTGGGGTGTGTCTCCCATAAGTCTATGGAAATTATTGGGGTCCCATTAATGAATAAAGACTGGAATAAATGTTTCCAGGCATCTTCTCCTTTATTCACCTAGGGGAGTCTTATCCAGCAGTTTCCCCAAGCCTAAGGGGTCCCCATTTAATTATTTTAACAAATTTTTCAGATGACCTATGAAAACCAGATCAAACAATTAACACATTATTCTTGACCAATGAAAGACTACCAAGTTACTGTACACAGACAACAATATGCATCGCATCTGTAAAACCAGTCTTGACATCATTTTGATTGGCTGGCAACCTGATGGAAGCATGGGCTTAACTCTAATGACACTTACCTATAAGCCAACTTAAGTTGTAGACATAAATATTTTAAAAATCTAAAAAGCAAAAAGAAGAAAAAATTGTTGAGCTCAAACAAAACAGCTGTAGATGTTTCAATAGGTAACAAATTGAATAGACAGAGATAGGCACACATAAGTAGACTGTTAATAGGCCAGAGTCACTCAGATGTATTTGGCCAAGTTGAATTACAAAAACCCTTTTACAGTTTTTAGCTTTGTAATGATAAATGGACTAGTCAGAACTTTTTATAGGTCAATTAACAGAGATCTTTTGTAATAAGAATCAGAAGAAATAAAAACTTTTGCACCTGTGAAAGCAAAGACAGTTTTTAAGACAGGACCTAGGCTGATGGTTTATCTGACTGGATTACGAGCTATACAGGCTTCTCATTGTTGCTTTGGTAGCCACAGTTGTTTGATAGCTGGAGCTGATAGCCAAAACTGCTCTTTTGATAGCCACATATACAAGAGAGAGACAGTCTTCTGGGGACTGAGGCTATGGCTATCCCTTAATACCTATTTCTGTTAGCTGTTGAAGAGTCTGTTGGAATTTAGCCAGTGAGGTGGTATCTTTCAGCAAGGCATCTGTCTCTCTATTGAGCACAAAATCATTAGAGAACAGTATATCATCTATTTATTGCAGGACTATGACTTGGGAAAATTTAAAACAAGTGAAGTCATGGGACAGCGCTTGTCCAAAAAGATGAAGACAGTCTCTTAATGCAAATAAAGTCTGAACATAAGGTAATTCTGACCATTTTCCCTCTTTCTGACACTATAATTCTAGTTGCAAAACAGTATAATAATCAGTATTTCCCTCTGCATTCCATTTTGTCTCTGGGGGGCAGGCAGGCCATACACAGGTGCTGAAAAATATTAAAGAGCTCTTTCTCAATACATGACAGTCAAAGAATACATTCCAGTGCTTAAGAATACATTCCAAAGGTGTAAGAGAATTCAACATTGAGTTTCCCCAAAACAAGGGGAAAAATAGGCCTCTCTTTTAATACCTACTTGGTTTTTATGTGCTTTCAGTGTCCCTCAAGGTGACATGCTCCAGAGAAGGTGGCTGCTGTCCGGAGAGTGACCAGAAGATAGGTCAGGCTAGACTATCCACCCTTACCAACACACACCCCTATCTTCTCTGTGAACTCACATTCCTAACTCCAAAGTATGTTTCCAAAAGCACAAGCTACAACTGATTCTCACTATAATGGCCATGTGTAAAGCAGGAAGCACTGCTAGCAAAATTAAACCAATGATCAAGTGACCTGAACAACTGTTTCCAATTCTTTGAAAGAGTGAGAGGGAAAAAAGGGTAGAGTGGAAGTGGTTGGAGCACTTCTCATCCTGCAGAAGGGGTCACATGTAGAGATAGATAGAGGCAAGAAATGGCTCAGAAAAATCTTTCCCTGGGCCCTAGAGCAAAGAAGTCCCCAAGACATTTGTGCTATTTACCTAGTCACCTAGGCAATCTCCCCTAGCAGCAAAACAAGGCTAAATTCTACTCAAAATCCACTCTATAGATTTCTATGTCTCTACACACTTATGAAACTTGCAGGTTAAAACCTGTACTCACTGTCTGGCAACCACAACTTACATATTAGTGAGAGTACTTCACTCCCCTGCACATAAATGATGAGAACCAGAATTAGGAGAGGAGAGAAAGCAAGAGGTTGGAAGGTTTTTGAGAGTATGAGGGAGTTGAGATCAATGAGTAGTTTAGAAATTCTCTCCTGAACTGAATGTGTTTCAGTCCCTTAAGCATAATGCTCAGGAAATAGCTCCTTCTGGTGTCACCCAGAAGCTGGTTCTTTCCACTGGGTCTCAAGTTTCAATTTCCCATAGCCTCTGGATGGAAAATTGTGCTCAGAACACTAGCCGGGGACTTCAGCTTCATGCGTGTTCTCCTGGATGGGCAAAATTCCAATGTCTCCTCTGACCCAGAGACAGGGTATGTGTTCCTCATCTAAGATGACTTCCCTGTCTTTAGTGTTAACAATTATTCATTTTCTACGGGCTCACCTTGAAAGTTCTTACTTGTTGGATAGGAGGGAAAGGTTGAGACAGATTGGGACTAAAACTTTTTTCAGAGTCCCTCTCTTTCTCTCTGATCTTTAGAAGAAACATGCCTCCAAAAAAATGGAAAGTAAAAAGTGACAAAAAGATCAGAAATGAGATCAGAGAAAAGAAAGTCTTCTCTTATGCTCACAGTGAGTTGCTGAGACACTTTGACCATGAGTTGTCACTCTCCACCTACAAAGGTGAGAATGGGGAATCTCGAGAGCTAAGATTGCCTCTTCACCAGCTGAAGGTCAGCCCAGAGAGGAAAGTGAAGCAGAATGGGCTCGACATTCCCCTCCATAGGAATGGAGGGAGAATTAGGCCAGACAGTCTCAGTGCATCCTGTCCTCCCAGATTTAAGGTTGGCAGCCATGCTGTCACAGATAACTGGGTGAGGGATTACTGAAATTATAAGAGGCATTTATATTTCCTGGATATAAACTAGATTTCATAAAAAAGACCCATTTACAGCATTTTATACATTGGCATTTTGGTTAGTATTAATGCCCAGTAGGGGACACTCTAACATGACTTTCCCTAGCACACTATCTAAGATAAGGCAACAAAGCACAACAGTCAATACAAGTCAAACAGGTCAAGCAAGGAACACCAGTAAATTCAGCAACTACTAAGTCCATACACAGCAGGAATATAGGACCCTGTCTGCAAAAATAAAATGTCCCATCAAAGAAACATCATAATATTCCCATGATCTAAAACTTAAATTTACCATCATTTGACAAAAAAACAAGGCATAAAAAGATAAGCATAAAAGACAAGGTAAGCAATTGGCAAACAAGAATGGCGATTTCTGATTACCTAAATGAGTCACAATCCAGAATCTATGAAACAAAATCAGACTCTTACCTCCTTCCAATTATCTCACTGGGGCCTCCAAAATGATATAGAGGAAAATGTAACTCTGAACCTGCTAGATGTCAGACAAGCCAAGTTTGTATTTCCCAAAGTCAAAGAATGAATTCTAAGGAACAATGGAGGTTAAGAATAGGAAAATTTATTGGGGAATAGGAATAGCTCCTGAGAGACAGGAGGGGTCCTGAATAGGTTGCCCTACATGCATTTAATATATCTTGATCTCTTTTTCTATCCTGTTACCCACCTTCTCCCTGTCCTCCATGGGATTTTTTCAATTGAGGCAATTCAGAGATGACAGCTGACAGCCACATCAGGAAGTGGGGAGAATAAATTCTTCTTTCCTGAAGAGGGATCTGGATGCAGATCCTAGTATCTCCCACAGTCACTCATTAACAAAGGACAGAGTGCAACTGTGTCGTGGATCCTCCATCACAAGCCCTTTCCTTTGCCATCAAGGCACTGCCTTATAGAAGGGCTCAAGTCATCTCCGTGATTGGCATTCCAAGGAATCCTGGCATCCCCGGCAAGCTGCAGGGGTGAGGGTTGCATAAGAGCCCAACTGCAGGGCTGCAGGTAAAACTGGCTTCCTCCGCAGCACCCAGAAGAACAGAACTCGCTGCTGGCCACAGGCTGGATGATCCTTCCCTCAGACTCCAAAATCTGATGAGATCTCACTTCACTCTCTCACCCACCCATCCCTGCTGACCCGGCTGGTCCTATCTTGTCACTGCAGGACCCAGAAACGAGAACTTACACATCACAGAATTTTATGGAAATTAGTGATCATTTTCCACCAAGGAATTGAGACCCATAGGCAGAGTGGCTTCTCAATACCATGTAATATCTCATCTGGGGTTGCAAAGCTGGTGGCAGAAGAGGTGGGACTAGAACCCAGGTCTCCTGACTCTTAGCTCCTGGCATTGAGCACCATGCAGGCACCATGGCAGCAAGCAACTTTGCTTGATATGGTACTCCTCTCTACTCTGTTCTCTGTGCCCAGCCTCAGGTACTTCTCAAACAGTACCAATTCTCCCCTCCACCTACAAAGCTCTTCTTCCCCTTTGCTTTGTTAGTTCCTGCTCATTCTTCTGATAGCTCCCTAGAAAGCTTTTCCAGACCTCCCCAGCCCCACCCTACGACCCCTTTTATCCTCTCAAAACACCCTGTATTCATCCATCATGTACATGACTATCATAGTCAAACCCATCATTGGGAATTGTTTATTCAATGTCTGCCTGAAAGAATATGAGCTCCATGACAAGGGAACCAGAGCTGTCTTATTCACCAGCACATCCCCAATACCCAGAAGGAATAAACTAATGAAGAGTGCATTCTGTATGGTGCTGGTCTCCAATTCCTTCATGTCTTAACCACACTCGTTCTGACTTCTGAGACAAATGCCAAATGTCTCAAAGGCACTTAACAAGACTTAATAAGTGTCTTGGGTCCATGGCCTCCCCCATCCCCATCTCCTCAGCACTTAGTCCTAGGTCAAGCACAGAGTAGCCCTCAACAGCACTTTGTTGCTTGATTGATGGTTGTGTGCCATTTGGGCCTCCAGAATGCCCCTGCCAGGAAAGGGAGTGGGAGATTCCTATGCTTCTGCCAACACAGAAGGGCAGGAGCCTAAGACAGTTCTGGACTGGACCCCCCAGGCAGCAAGGAAGGAATTAGCTCAAATCACATTAACACAGTTCTCAGGAAATGGCTGTTGAATTAGAGGTTACAGCCACAGCAGCAGCCTCTTTTTAATAGGACATTAGTGCTCATTCTGAGCAATTACTCTATTTGCAACGGTTTCTTAATGTTCAGCTTCTGGAGCCCTGAGAGGGAAAGGCCTTGTGTTTCTCATCGCCAGCTCTCCACTGGTAAGACAGAGAAATGGGCTGCTAAAATGCTCTTCCTGGCTGTATCAAGGAGCCAATACCCTAGATAGCTTGTGGAAGAGGCTGGCACTGGTGCACTCCTGCTCCTGGCTTCTCTGACCAGCTCACCCACAGCACCCTCCGAGAGTGGGCTTACATGGGCAGAGGCAGGTAAATCTCTGTGCACATAAAAGCCTCACCAAGCTTTCTCCTCCACTCCCTGCATAGTCACTCAGCTGCCCGAAGCCAGTGCCTGCTAAGTGCTCCTAACAGATTCCAGTACCTCTCCCAGCATAGCACTTATACTTATCATCTTGATTTTAATAGCATTTCCCCTCTTGATCATTAGAGTAATTAAGGTTCACCACAAAAATAAAGCACAGTGCAAAGGAAGCAAACAGATCATATTGCCACAGCACCCAGAGTTCATAGCCCTCTGATATTTTCCTCTGCACCGGCACATAAAGATATGTAAATACCAGTTTTGAAAAATGCACCCTATTGTACCATCCACGCTATTTTGTGACAGTAGGGTGACCACAGTTTATTGTCATTGCATATGTGACCACCTGCCCTTCCCAATGAGATGTAGCCTCAGCGTGGGGCATCCAAACAGGTTCATTATTATTGCTTGTGCTGCCTAGGTCTGAGGTGGTGCTGTAGTTTGGAGCTGGGATGTGCCCCCCAAGGTCCCTGTGTTAAAGGCTTAGTCCCCAGCATGGTGCTGTTAGGAGGTGGTGGAATCTTGAAGAGCTGGGGTCTAGTGGAAGGTTTTTGGTTCACCAAGGGCGTGCCCATGAAGGGCATAGTAGGACCCCAGCCTCTGCTCTCCCTCTTTCATTCACTCCCCCAGCCATTTGGTGAAAGACCATGCTCTGTCTCATGCTCCCGCAACAATGTGCCACCGCAGGCCCAAAGCAACAGAGCCAATCAGCCTGAAACCCCTAAAACTATGAACCAAAATAAATTGCTTCTCCTGATAAGCTGAGTATCTTGGGTATTTGTTACAGCAATGGAAAGCCAACTAACACAGGTGGGGTCTATCCTACCTAAGCCCATGGTAGAGAATGGAAAATGGAAAGGAAAACACAGATTCCCATGAGATACAAGTGATGGCAAGAAAGACAGACCACAGGCACATGTGTGGAAGGATGAATTCACTACTGAGGAGAGCCATAAAAGGGGCCAGACTAGCCCACAGTCTCACTCAGGAATTTAGCCACAGTGACAATGCTACGTGTTATGGAGCACCACAGAAAAATGGGGAGAGGCGAGGGCCAGCAGATGAGCAGAAAGTATAGACGGGGGAAAAAACAGAACTGGGCGAGTGAAGGGGCCTGAGAACAAGTGGGCAGTAACGGAGCAGAGTCACATTAAGTACAGACCATTACCACAAAAACCCACCAGTTCTTGCCTGGAGGACCCCCCAGTGGAGAGGGCTGCTCCACCTCCAGACTCCAAAATGTGTGAAGCACACCTGCTTCAGCGGGTCCTGCGTTCAAGAACCCGCCTGGACCTCCTCTGAGACTTTTGTCAATTCTTTTTCCCTGTGGCATTCTAATAATAACCACTTCACCCCAGGCCCCATTTACTTGTTTTATCTGGAGTGTTTCTTAATTCCTTTCATCCAAAGGGGCTGATGTAAAACATCTTTACTAATTTGACCAAGCTTCAATATGAAAGACTGAAGTTGCTGCACCAATAGGATTAGTTCTTAAAGGAAATTTTGACTCCTCACTTGATTAGCAATTAGCAGCTGGTGCTTCATCTAACCTGGATTCCTAACCTCAGAGGAAAGAGGGAAGCAGGCATTTCCTGAGTGCTGGCCTTGGGAGGTGCATTTCTTCATGCTTTGCACATATTCACTCATAATACTCTCACCTCTGTGAAGTACTGCTTTCACAAATGCATTTCAGGCAGAAAAAATGAAAAAGTATGAAGCAGAGCTGAGATTCGAATGCATGTGGTCCAGTACCTAGTCTTAGCCACTGTACCTTTCAGTCTGTCCATGCGGATCACCCTCTCTACCATATCCCGCACCTGTAGTAGTTTCATTGTTCTCTTCTCCATTAATACAGCACGTAAGTCTGCAATATAGAAAACAGGACTGAGCAGAGCTGCTCTGACTGAAGATGAGGCCCCCAGAGTCACAGCCTCCTGGTCCATTTCTGCCTCCCTGGTCCCTCTGCAAGGCCCCCCAGGGAACCACTTCCTCCTCCCCAACAGGGGGCATGGTGTGAAAATCTCCAGGGTGGGTGTGGACAGAGGGGGGGCAGTTGAGCTCTGAAGCATGGGCTTCCAAAGGAGTGTACCCCAGCTCGCTCTGTGATCCTGGTAAGTAAGTCGCCTCCACTGTAACTCACAGGAGGCCCGTCGGAGGGTGCTTCTTGAGAGTTGGACCAGGCTGGGGAGAATATTATCTTCTGCCAAATAGGCTAAAAGCTAAAGAAAAGAAAGGGAAATAAAAGGAAGGAAGGAGCCAGCCTTACTCTGCCCACTAGCTCCTAGCTCACCAATTAGGTGTTGAATCAAAATACAGTAATGTGCAGGGCATGGTAGCACACACCTGTAATCCTAGCACTTGTGTGGCTGAGGCAGGAGGATTGCAAGTTCAAGACCTGTTTGGGTAACTTTAGTGACTGAGAACCTGTCTCTAAAAAAAGTTTTTTTTTTTTTTAAGGGTTGGCCATGTTGCTCATTGTGAAGGCTTTGAGTTTTATTCCCTGTACCATTTCAAAAACAAAACAAAACTGTAATGCCACATCTTCATTAGCTTGAAACTTGGGGTCATTCTTGGTCAAATGGAAAGTGTTATTTTACTTATCTCCTTTCCCACTCTTCTCTCTCTCTCTGATTCTCTCTCCCCTCTCTCCCTTTCTTTCTTTTCTTTCTGTTTTTCTCTCTTTATCTCCTTCCCTCTCTTTCTTTTCCTCCCTCTCTTCTCTCTCTGTTCCCTCTTTTTGTCTTCCTATCCCCCTTTCTCATTTCTTTCCTTTCTCCTTCCCCTTTCCCTCTTCCTCTCTCGTTCTCCCTCTCTCTTTCTCTCTCTCCCTCCCTCTCCTTTCTCCTGCTCTCTTCCTCTCCCTCCCCACTCTCTCTGTACCTTAGTATTGGTGTGCTTTGCCCGTGTTTCTCAACTTCTTCCTCTCCCTGATTTCGCCTTTCAGTCAGGTATTTAAACTTCATCAAACACAGTCACTCTATTACCAGCCAAGTAGACACTCAATATTTACCTTATTATTGTACAACCTACACTCTTCCTTCTAATAAAGGGGTCCTATTTCTTTTCATAGACTATGGCTTCTTAAAAATATACTTGCACAGGACATAGTAATTCAATTTTTTAAAGAGCTATAAAAGAGGCCTACGCCAAAGGCCTACTTCCTGTTACTGGCACACAGGGCCACCTCAACCTGTTAGCAGAGATAAGAAGGGCCAATATCTCAGCAAAACTCATTTCAGCACAGGCCCAGCAGACTTCTGATAAGTGGCATGAAATGGCTTCTGTTGAAAAGGGTGCAGCACTGTCTCGCAACCACCAGAAAGCTGTGTGCTCTCGGGGTGTCATTGCTGAGTGGCGGTAGCTTAGGGTCATTATGAAGAAACTCAGTCGAGCAGAAGCAGGGGACAGGGAACCAGGAGAATAAGGTTCCAGAGAGGGAAACAGAATTGACCTATTGACCAGGAAGTGGGGACAGTAATTTCTGGGTTATGTGACACTCCAGCTTCCAAGTCTCAAAAGCAACCGCTGAGGGTGGGTGAGATGGCTCAGCGGCATAAGCGTCTGCCTGGCAAGCGCAAGGGCCTGAGTTTGACTCCCGGAACCCACATACGAAAAAGGGGCCGGTGACATCGCTCAGCGGCACGGGCGCCTGCTGGCGCGCAAGGTCCTGAGGTCGACCCCCGGTACCCACAAAAAAAAAAAAGTAACCTCTGAGTCACACCCAGGAGGAAAGAGCTCATAGATTAGTTTTGCCACTCAGGAGCCAACATTTAGACCAGACTCAGTCCTCCCCTTGAATTCTGTTTCTTTCTCCATCGGGGATCATTATTATGCAATTCTGTGGGTGAATTTTCAAGGCCAGGCACAGAGCTATGGGCCTTTTCTCTCCTTCATCCATTGTGTAAATCTTTACAGACAAGTTACAAGTTCCGTTGCAGGTGTCAGGGAAGAGTCATGAGGAAAATGCTCTATGTCCCTGTTGTCACAGGGGCTCATGTTCAAACAGGAAGACACATAAATGTTTTAATGATCAAATAAATATACAGTGGTAAGCAATGAGGGACAGAAAGAGCTAAAACAAAGCAAAGGGGATAGAGAAGAGTGTGTCTGACCACAGAGCAGGCAGGGACAGTCTCTCTGATGAGATGCAATTTGAGCAGAAACCTAGAGAAGTGAGAGATTTCATACCAAGAGAAGGACAGTCCCCGCAAAGTGTATGGCCTAAGGAAAAGCTCAAGCTCACTTGGTCAGTCAGAAATCAACGGCGAAGTGAAAGGGATAGATGGAACAGAGTGGGCAGTGGGACATGAGATCAGAGGACATGGGCCTTGTAGGAGTCCTGTGGACATGGGGTTTTATTCTGAAGCTATGGGAGAACTTTGAGATGAAGAGAATCATAATGCTTTGGTTTTAAAGACAGTGCTGCAGTGGAAATAGAGTTTAGATGGACAAGAAAATAGACTGAGAAATGAGTTAGGCAGCAAAGGTGATCATTCAATGAGAGAAGCTAGGGGTTGGGGTCAGACTGCTAACCATGAGGGTACAGAGGAAATGTCACACAGTGGATCTTTTTAAAGCAACAAGATTTACTGTTAAGTGCAGAAGGGAAAAATAAGGATGACTCCAAGGATTTTGGCTTGAGCAACTGGGAAAGCAGGTGCCATTGACACTAAAGGTGACTCGAAGATAGAGCTGGCTGGGGAGACATCTAGAATTTGGCTTTGGACTCATTAAAAGTCTGATAGGTGTAGGGTGTAAGGAGAGCTGAGAAGAGGCTGAAGACTCGCCCTGGGGAAGCCCACGAGTGACTGGAAAGATGAGAATTCGGCAAAGGAGTCTAAGAAGATGTGTTATGTGCATGTACCAACTACCCACAATGAATGGAATTATTATATGTTGCAATAATAGTAGTAATAGCAATAATAATGAAAATAGGGTTAGGGGAACTAGAGACAGAGAGAGAGAGAGGGGGGTGGGGAAGGGAGGGGGACTAAAAAAATCAAGATATGTTAAGTACATGTACTTACTCCCTAAGATGAATGTAAACTTCATGTACAGCAAACAGGTTCTAATAAAAACATAAAAATAATAATAATAATAAAAAAGAAAGAGTAGTCAAGGAGGTTGGGAGAGACCCAACAGAAGGGCTTCCTCATTACCAAGAAAAACAAATAATCCCTATTATCCTCAGGGCATTCCAGGACCCCCTGCAGATACCAAAATCCAAGGGTGCTCAAGCTCATTATAAAAAATGGCATAACATTTGCATATAACCTACACACATCCTCCTATACACTTTAAGTCATCTCTAGGTTACCTATAATGCCTAATATAGTATAAATGATATATAAATAGTTGCTATACTGTATTGTTTACAATGCCGGTACATATTCAGTACAGATGCAGTATTGTTTCAAATATTTCTGAGATGGAGTTGGTTGAATCCATGGATGTGGACCCCACATATACAGAGGGCAGACGGTATCTCAAGGAGCAGAGCCTGAACAGCTGTGTCCAAGCCACTGGTAAATGCAACACAAGACTGAGTCACAGCTTTGGATTTGATAAGACACGGCTTGATACAGTCATACTTTATAGTCCCAATATCAGCTCTGCAAGCGAAACACCATTGTCTCCATTTTACAGATAAGGAAACTGAGGCGAGGTGAGATTCAGGGATATACCCAGCTGACATAGCCAGTGAGTGTTGGGGAGCAGATTAGAACACAAATGTCTCTAGCACCATCTACCCTAAAAGCCTTCACACCCTGGCCATGCCGCAGGGCACTTACGCTATCTTTGAGGGTGCAGTCTTAATGTTACACGCAAGTAGGAAATGTCAGTGCAGTTCTTCTAGAAAGCAGCTTGACTCAGTTCAATACATAATCCTGCAATTTCATTCTGTTTTTACTCATAAAATTTGCTAAGCTTAGCTCTCAGTACAGCTCTTTAAAAAATGCCAGCTTGGGCCAATGAGATAGCTCAGTGGCATAAGTGCCTGCCTGGCAAGCATGAGGTCCTGAGTTTGACTCCCGGTACTCACATACCAAAAAAAAAGGGCTGGTGATATCGCTCAGTGGCACAGGCGCCTGCTGGCACGTGAGGTCCTGAGGTCAACGCCCGGTACCCACAAAAAGTAAATTAAAAAGAAAAATGCCAGCTTTCCTGAGAAGAATCAGGTTTCCTGAGGGGGCTAGAGGTGAACTATGTTCTAACACACTGCTGCCTGTGAGGCTTGAGGGAGCAGCCGGCAGCCCTGGACTACCCAGCCTTATGTTCCCCCTCTGTGCCCTGAAGAAGGGATCCCACCAGCTGGCTTCTCTTCTAGGTCTGGCCAAGATTTAGTCCTGCCCAGTTCCCACACCCCTATACTCAGGGCCCCTTCTTTGTCCTCCCTGCCTATCACCCCCTTTAAACTACCATAGCTCCACCTGACCAGTGTCCAAGGTTCCCAGTTTCAGTTAACTGGTTAACCACAGCCTGAAAATACATTTATCATATTCACATAACTTTTATTATAGTACATTGTTATATTTGTCCTTTTTTATTATTAGCTGTTGTTACTCTCACAGTGCCTATTTTATAAATTAAATTTTACCACAGGTATATATATATATATATATATATATATATATATATATATATATATGTGTATATATATATAGGAAAAATCATAACATATATGGAGTTTCAGACATCTACTGAGGATCTTGGAACATATCCCTCACAGATAAGGGGGGACTCCTGTAGTATAAAAAACAGTGGGTAATTTTCTATCCATTCACCTTTAGATCATCTTATTCACTACAATGAATATTAGCTACCATAGAAACTCATTTTGTTCAGCTTACCATGTTTTATTTTTTCAACCTTTTATTATGAAAATTTTCATACATAAAGCAATGTTGGCAAATATTCTACAGTAAACACCCATCCACTCAAGCACGGTCCTTGGTTTATCACCCATCTATCCATTCATTCCTCCCTCTGGCCACCATCCATCCATTTTATTTTTAAGTTGGGTACATTGCTACACATCACCCTTAAACACTTCAGCATGTGTATCATTAACTTGAGTTCAATGTTTGCTTAAGGGGTGTGTGTGTGTGTGTGTGTATGGGGGAGGAGAGAGAGAGACAGAGAGACTTTGCTAACAGAGAAATTAGCAAATTTCATGTGTACAGATGGTAAGTCTGGACAAGGACATACACATGTGGGTGACTGACTCCTCCCTTAAGATACAGAACACTACTGTCACCCAGAAAGTTCCCGTATGCTCTTTATCAGTCAGTCCCCACCCCTGACCTGATGGGTTTCACCATAGATGGTTTCGGCTGTTCTAGAATTTTATATAAATAGAATCACACAGCATGTTGCTTTCTGTGTCTGGCTCCTCTAGCTCAGCATGTTTTTGCAGTTCATGAATAGCATGTTGTTAGTAGTTCATTTTCTGTTTTTGCTAGTGGTATTCCATTATACGAATGTATCACAGTTTATCAATTTGTTTAATAAGGAAAATTATTTTTCTTTAATAAATTTCTACTTAGGACTGCTTCTGACTTACTGTTAAGAATTCCCTCAACCTGAAGCAAACTGGGTCTGAAGCACAGTTGTTAGGAGCTTGGTCTTTGAAATCACAAAGATTTGGGTTTTTATCTCAGTTCCACCTGTAACTAAGTGGGTGATCTAAAATAAGTGTAGTTCATTAACTGCTGTGCTCATTCCTATAACAATAGCTAACGAGCACCTGCTATGTTCTAACCATGCTAAGCCTGGGAAAGCAACAGGAAGCAATAAAATAGACATAGACATTGTCCTCATGGGGCTTGCAGTCTGGTGAGTTGCACAGACACTAAGCAACTACTTAAACATTTAATTATTTAATTGCTACTGTGAGCAGTGCTTTGAGGGTGATGTGGCAAATGTTGAGGGCGTGAGACGGGGTTGCTCGGTGAGGTTGACAGTGGAAAGATGAGTGAGAGTTAAGTAGGCAGAAGGAAAGCTTTCCAGGCAGGAAAGAACCTTCTCTGTAGGGAAGGAGCGCTGCAAATTGGGAGGGAGTGTGTAGTGTGTTGAAGAGGTGGGGAAGGAAGATGAGCAGGGAACGAGTGCAGGCTGACTGGGCGGGGCAGAGTTCTGACCCCTCAGTGCTTTGTAGAATGTGTTCAAAATGCTGGTCTTTCACCTCAGAGCCATAGGCATCCAAGGGAGGCTGGACTGTATGCTTCCCGTGGCAGTGTCAGATAGGAATTGTCTGTTTTGTTCGCTGCTAAATCCCCTGTGTTCTGACAAGTGTCCTGCACTGATTTATGAAAGGAATAAAGGGAGGGAGGAAGAGAAAGGAGAGGGAGGCAGACAAGGAGGGGGCTTGGTTTTAAGCAGAAGTTTGAGATTTATGTCTGACACAGGTCACTGGCTGCAGTGGAGGCTGCAGGAGGAGGCTCAGGATATAAGCTTCGTCTGCTCAAGCTGCCATAACAAAGTATCACAGATTCAGTGGCTTAAATAGCAGACATTTATTTTCTTACAGCTCTGGGTCTGGAAGTCCAAGATCAATGTGCCACGAGGGTTGATGCTGGGGCGGACTCCTCTCCCCACCTCTAGACAGACTCCTCGTTGCATCCTCACACGGCATTTTCTCTAAACTCACATAGAAGGAAAATGATATTTCTATTTTCTCCTTCTCTTTCTCCTTCTCCTGTCTCACTCCTGTCCTAGTAGATTAGACCCCACCCTTATGACCTCATTTAACCTTAATTATCTCCTTAAAACTTCTGCCTCCAACTTCTAATAGAAGCAGTACGTGTTGCCAACAATTATATTAAAAAAAAAGTTCAACATCTTTAGCCATCAGGGAAATGCAAATCAAAACTACATTGAGATTCTATCTTACTACAGTCAGAATGGCATCATCAAGAACACAAAAACAACAAATGCCAGCAAGGATGAAGAGGCAGGGGGATTCTTATACACCGTTGATGGGAATGTAAATTAGTGTAGCCACTATGGAAATCAACATGGAGGTTCCTCAAAAAACTAAAAATAGAGCTACCATATGATCAAGCTATACCACTGCTTAATAAATACCCAAAAGAATTAAAGTCACCTCCTTATAGAAATACCTGTATACTGTGTTTTTTACAGCACTGTGCACACTACCAGGTTATGGAACCCAGCCTATGTGCCCTCAATAGATAAAGCAAATGTGGCACTTATACCCAATAGAGTATTACTCAGCCACAAAGAAGGAAAGAATCATACCATTTGCAGGAAAATGAATGGAACTGGAGATCATTATGTTAAATGAAATAAGCCAGACTCAGAAAGACAAATATTGCACAATTTCTCTCATATGTGGAATCTAGAAAGAAAAAAAGAGGAGGGGAAAGAGGATAGGGAAACTGAGAAAAGAGGAAGGGGATGGGTAGGGTATGGGAGCACAACAGGGAGTAAATATATCAAAGTATGTTATTTGCATGTATGAAAATGCCACAGTGAAACCCATTATTCTGTATAATTAATAGTCACTAATAAATTTGCATTTAAAAAGCCCTGTCTCCAAATAACAGGAATTTTGAGAAGATACAATTCATCCATAACAGGGTGGGTGCAAGGAAATCAATTAAAAGGTTACTTCAGTCTAGGAGTAGAAAAATGTTGACAGTTTAAACCAGGTGTTGGCAAAAAGATGGGGGAACTTTGAGCAGCAAAGTCTACCAGAGTCCAGGCCAGGTTGCCTGAGGTGTGTGTTGGGGGGGAGTCTTGTCAAGGGTAACTCCCAGCTTTCTACAAAGAGTGGAGTGGAGTGAACTGTGTTCCATGTCCTACCTGTGGACTCTGTGATCATGAACTTCTCTGGAATCAATATTTGGAAATGTAATTAAATTGAGGATCTAGAGATGTGAACATCCTAGATTATCCAGGTAGGTTTTAAATCCAATGAAAAATCTCCCTACAAGACACAGAGGAGGAAAAGGCACCAACATGGAGAAAGCAAAGTGAAGACAAAGAGTTTAGAGTGATGTTGCCACAAGGAACTATCAGAAGCTGGAAAAGGCAGGACAGGATTCTACCCTGGAGCCTTTGGAAAGACCATGTGCTGATACCTCAACTTCTGGCCTCCAGAACTGCGAAAGATCAATTTCTTTAGTTTTAGGCCACCACGTTTGTGATGATTTTCTTATACAGCCCTAAGAAAGTAATAAAAACAGCAATTTTATAGGTGATGGTGACATTCACGGAGAGAGGGAGACCAGAGGGGCCAGGCCTTATGGAATGGGAGGAAGAAGGGGAATTTCAATTTAGAAATGTAGAGTGTGTGGTGGCTTTAATAAGATGTCAAGGAGGAGGATGGGCTGTGGCCAGCCTTACAGCCAATACTGAACAACTGAGAGTTGTTATTAATATTTCCTTTTGGTATACTCCTATATTAGGAGTGATTGTTCTCGCAAAACTATCTGGCTTTTCTGGAATCTTGGGACAGCAAACAGGTTTAAATTCTGCCAACACCACAGCAAAGCTTAGATGTACGTTGTAGCACCTCGGTTTGAACATCAACATTTCCTGGTACAAAGTTCTATTTGTACTTCTTCACCTCAGGCCGATACCAACTATATACCCACCCAGAAAGTCTATATCACAACAGCCCAGAGGGAGCCACTTTCCCTTCCTTCGCTTCCTTCCCACCCATAGGACTCTGTTCGCAGCAGAAGTCCGCCATCTTGTGGACACACAGGGTTCCAACAGCTGAGCCCTGAATCAGAAAGTCCAGATCAGAAAAGATGGCTGCAGTCAGGCCACTTTGTCTTCCTGCTTCCAAACACAGTTTCATCTAGTTGACTCTAAAAGTCAAGGGTGACAAATTGTTCTGGTCTTTAAAATAGCAAGGAGTAAGCAAAATGACATTAAAGCAGGTCCTGGACAATCACTCTCTCAAGCTTTGAAGAATTGAGACCCTCGTCTACTGATAAGCCTGGGTCTCTGCAGTTCATGGAAGAAAAATGTGTTTAGTAAAATTCTTCAGTCCCACAGAAGAATTGCTCCACTTGCTACTTTCATAAAGCCATAGACCTCTGTGTGAGCTTGAAAAAGTCTACTCTCAGGCCCCCTTATTTTTCTGTTAATGTACTTAAAAGCTGGTCTCAGGCAGCAGGGGTAGGGGAGAGAGAAAGGTTAATCAATGGGTAACAAGTTGCAATTAGGAGTGAGAAGCTCTAGTGTGCTATCGCACACTGGCTGTGTACTGTATATCTCAAAAAGCTAGGGAACTTGAATGTTTTCAAAATGAAGTGATAAATGTTTGAGGAGATGGCTATATTTAACTTGATTACCCAATGTCTGCATGTATTGAAATATTACATGGTACTCATTAATATGCACAACTTTTGTGCTTTCATGTAGCAGTTACCTCAATTTCTCCATCCATAAAATGGGGATAATAATATCTACCCAATATTATGAGTTCATACATACATACATAAATGAGTTAATGCTACAAAGTGCTTAGTATATTGCCTAGCCCAGTAAATTTAAGACATATTAATTATTACATCCTTCACCATCAAACTCAATATCCATATAACACTTTTAACTACATGCCCTCTCCCATTGGATATGGTTGATATCCAAGTATGTCAGGGACTGTGGAAGAGACATAAAAATAAGTCATAATTCTTACCTCCTGCTACTTGTGGCACGGTCAAGCATGAACAATACATGTACGTGCATAATAGTTGGTGTGAGGCAAAAACTAAGAAATGTTATGAAAGCAACAAAAGTGAAGTATAGGGAGGAGCAGGAGAACATTCTCATTCCTAGAGGAGGAAATTAGAAAAATATAATTGAAGCCAGGTAAATTATCAGCAAATGGACTTGGTATGGAACAAAGGCAGCAGGGGAGGGGTCCACAGTTTCCATAATGAGTTTGCCACCCCATCCAGCCTGTCCTTTGCCAAGTAGGTTCAAAAACTTAATTTTGTCCTCAGGCAAAGAATGGAGGTGTTTTATTATTACTGTTCCTGCATACAGCCCTGTTGGGTTTATCTCCCCACCTTCACCCATTCATCCTCCAGGGCATGACCTCAGGAAGTTTCTGGATGCCTTGGAATAGGTCAGACCCCCTGGTTGCACCACATTCCCATAGCACCTGTGATGGTTAATCTTTATTTTTGACTTGATTAGCTTGAAAGTCACCTACAAGATTAGTAAAGCACAATTCTTGGTGTAGCATAGGGTCATGACCTTGGGGGCTATATGTGGTGCTCTTCCCCTATTTTCTGCCTCCTGACTGCCATGAGGGGAGCAGCTTTCCTTCACCACACCTTTCCACAATGATCTTTTTGCTTTGAAGCCAGGTGACCATGGACTGAAACCTCTGAAGTCATGAGTCAACATAAACTTTTTCTCCTTTAAGCTGTGTATGTCAGGTATTTTGTCCCAGTAATGAAATGGTGACTAATGCAGCAGCCCTTCCTTTTCCTTTACTCACCACCTTTGCCTGCTATGATTGCTTACTTATTTGAGTAGTGTTTAGTCTACTAAAGCCTGTGGCTCTTGCCTTCATGATCACATCTTCAGTTGTTAGGATAGTGCCTGATACATAGGAAATCATGACTATCTAATGAAAGGATGAATGGCCCCATGAGTGTCTCACACCAATGAAGAGCATAGGATGGGTATAAATACATGTGGAGGGTGCACTGAATTATATTCTCCTTCCAGTGGCACAAGGGGACATTTGAGGAACATCCTTTGAGCCAGGTGTCTTTCATTGTCAATCAGTATGAGTTAGCTTTAGGGCCTTTTCATGGCGTGGACTAAGTTTGGCTAACAGTAGACACCTGAGACCAGATGGGCTTTGGAGAAGCACATCAGGCCTTGCTGCGGTAAGGGGCACGTCTGATTTCAGATACTTTAGAAGAGGTGCAGCCCGGAGTAGAACAACTCACACACACGCACACACGTGCACACACACACACACACACAAACACACAAACACACACACCACACTGTCCTATTCCGAATCCTGTTCTTCCCCAACACTGCCCTGCATGGGACAAGCAGAGACTAGAGAGCAGGTGGCCTGGCCTTTGCTGACTGATGTGCTGGGCAGAGGAAGGTAGATGGGTTAGCTTGTGGCTCAGGCAGCGATGCTGACCCCTGTCATCCATGTCCCCCCAACATGTCATCTTGTGAGTGTCACCAGGTCTCACACTATAGATACCCCCCTGGAAGAGGGTCCACTTGCCAATGATGACTTTGTTTCAGGCTTTGCCACCCCAGCCCCACACTGCAGAGCAGCTGACCCCACCTGGAAGGGCTGGCACTGGACACTGCTACAAAGCAAAGCAGTCTGTAGAAGGCAGTGGCATTCCATCAACATACACTTAGGACACACCTGGCTCAGTGACAAGTGTTGTGCAGAGAACAGCATTCCATCAACACACTCCTGGCTTGGGGACCAGCACTGGGCCAGGGGATCAGTGCTTTCTCCACTTTCTACAAGAGGAGCTTGATGAGAAGCCACGCTCTCCAGAATCACAGCCAAAGGAGGGATGGGGTGTGAACTGCCTCTCAGCCTCCACAGCTCCCATGAAGATGGCCTGAGCAAGGACATCTGAGTGTCCACTCCCACAGAGCAAAGCACCCTCTCCAGCCTGTGCGGAAGACCTTGGCTGCACCTTTCTGGATTCTGGCTGGATGTACTTTGCCCACCCATCCCCCTCTGCTTCTTTGACATATGTTGGTGCAATTGTCAGCCTCTCCCCAGCACCGACCTCAGGGCCTAGGGGGCCATCTGCATCTGCAAAGGAGCCTGCCTGCTCTGCTCCACTTCTCACTATTGGATTTATAATCCTAACAAGCAAGTATCTCTTTTTCCAACTTCTTGGAAGAGAGATGTCCATATGCTGCCCAGCCACTGTTGGGTTCTGACAGAGAAGCAGGTCCTCCTCACCTCACATTGTGGCTCTGATGCTATCTGGCAGCCAGAGAGCACCCAGCAGGACCAGAGTCCTAGGCGCTGCCCTTTCTGTAGAGGAAAGCCAGTTTTGACAGGTCCTACTCTTTTCAAAACCTCATCAACACTACAGTCATGTAACACTGTTTTCATTAAAAAGAAAAATGAAAATACTCTTCAAGCAGAGCTATTTGAGATATTGGATTCATTTAAACTTATTTCTCATTACTTCTCAACTAAGGCTTCTCTTCTCTTCCTCATCTACCCAAAGTCTGGACAAACAGCAGGAGGGTTTGGAGGATTTCAAGCATTGGATACTGACAACAAGTCGTCATTCTTTGCTTCAAATGACAATAATATAATTCACATAGGCTTATGTAAACTAGGGACTTTGTCAGCCTGGAAAAGTTGAAAAGTAGCTCCAGCTTCAGGAATAGCTGGATCCAGAACATCCAGCAACCAGGCGCCTACCTTTCTCTACCTTTCAACTCTTCTACATCGAGCTCAGAAAGGCTTTTACCCTGAAACAATTTCTCTTAACATCCCCAGGACCACATTGTACCAGCTCAACACATTCAGCAAAAATAGTTTCTCCATTAGTCCAGCTAGGGTTACCAGACTTAGCAAATATTTGGGACATGGTTATACCATAAAGTTACTCATTCTTGACTTGAAACTCTAAGCATCCTATATTTTGACACCAGGCAAGTTAGGGACACCTGAAAATTCCTGGAAGAGGAAGGTCAGTGTCAGCCCCATACTTGGCATATGTCACCAGTGGCAAAGGGGCCTTTTCTTAGTCACTTTCTTGTCACTGGGACACAATACTTGATACCCACAACTTAAAAGAGAAGAAGTTTATTTTGGCTCATATTTTCAATCCACAGTCCTCTGGCTCCAAGGCAGAACACCATAGCAGAGGGGCATAGAGGAGGAAAAGCTGCTGGTGTCATGGTAGCAGGAAGCAGAGAGCTACAGGGAGATACACACTACCGGGTTACACCCAAGTGAAACCCCTCTTCCAACCAGATCCCACCTCCTAACCACACCTCAGCCATATTGCCCCCATGCTTCAATCACCTTCCAAAAGCTCCACGTATGAGCTCGTGGGGCCTTTGGAGGACGTTCTCCATGTAAACCAGAACAGGTTTTCCCCCAAAATCAAGATGCTGACCCTAGAAATAAGGGGGATGACCCCTACCCAGACAAAACACACCTTCATCCCTTTCTTTCTTTACAAGTACTGTAATCATTCCCTGTATTAATTTGCTAGGGCTATGATAACAATGTTGTGACTTAACAAAGTTTTATTATCTCACAATCGGGCAGGCTAGAAGTGCAGGGTCAAGGTGTTGGCATGGCAGGTTTCCTCTGAAGCCTCTCTCCTTGGCTTGCAGGGGGAGCCTTTCAGGTTGTTACTTAGTCCTTTGTGTGTGCCTGTGTCTCGGTCCCCTCTTCATCTAGGGACACCAGTCCATTGGAATAGGACCTACCTTCATGACCTCCATTTCACTTAATCACTTCTTTAAGGGCTGTCTTCTTTAAGTACAGTTACTGCTTGAGGAACTAAAGGTTAGAGCTTCAGTGTACGGATTTTGGGGAGTGGGGACAGGATACTCAATTCAACCCATAAGGCTCCCTCTCTATTCTTTTCATGTAAGGATAAGCACTGAGAGTGGCATGGCTTGTCCCCAGCCCTAGGGCTGGTCAGTGGTGGGCCTCAGTAAGAAGACTTGCTGCACCCCAAGCCAAGGTGGTCCCTGGTGTCCTACCCCCACCGTCATCACCTAACCTCCTTTCCTAGACAGAACACAGCAAACCAGCCTGGGTCCCAGCACCTAGCACAGGCCAGACACCCAGAACATGACAACGTTTCTGAAATTGTTTCTGGAAAGGAATGAAACTAAGAGAGGGAACAAAAATCCTCCTAAATGGTTTAAAGAGATTTAGCTAAAGGAGGACAGGCTCACAAGCTCATGATTTGAAGTGATAAAGGCTCTTTGGAACGCAAAAATGATGAGGCCTATGGATGTGTAAATGAGCCCTGGGAAGAACTAATCAGAACTGTAAATTACAAAACAGAAAAAGACTAAGACAAGTGAGGGGAGAGCAGTGAATATTTCGGTTTCTCTCGTTCATAGGAAATTCATGAGCAACGCGTGCTGGAAATTTTGTTAGTTTTGGTGGTGCGAGAGAATTGTAAATATGTATAATATGTAAATACCTTTTATAATAAAAGCCCATGAAGATAAACGAGTCTGTCTGCAGAAAAGCTGTGAGCTGTATAGGATGTTAATATAACTGTCGTCACTCTAGAAATTACCATAATGCTTACAGGGCTTTCCTAGGCTTGGGAAAGCAATGGATAAATACCTGCCAGAAAACACATATTCGCCACCCCCATGGGGGTGGGGGTGTGTATGCGGACTGAACCCAGGAAGCACTGAGCTACATCCCCAGGTTTTATATTTCCTTTTGAAATAAGGTCTAAATTGCCCAGGCTGGCCTTTAACTTGCAATTTTCCTGCCTCAGCCTCTCACGTACAGTAACTGGGATTATAGACCCGTGCAAAGCATTTTTCTTTCTTTTCCTTTTTATTCCACATCCCACACACAGGACCCTCCACCGCGCTCGCACTGGGGATTAACTCAGGGTCTTGATAAATCAATAGTTGCCCAGGCTGGGCTTCAGTTTGCGATCCTCCTGCCTCAGCCTCTCAGAGGGCTGAGATTACAGACAGGCACCACCAGACCTGATTTTCTTTTCTTTTCTTTTTTTAATTTATGTTAGGAAGGTAGCCTTGGCCTTAGTGAAAACAGGCTTTCGAGCTGGACCTACACGGGTTCAACCATGACTTCCTTGCCGCCCCAGAGCTGTGCGCCCTTGGCAAGTCTCGTCCTCGGGCTCACTTCCGGCTCTGTGGAGCGGGACCAGGAGCGGACACTCGCCGCGCCGGGGTTGGCCGGGAGGGGCGGGAGGCGGCCGGGCCGGGCCGGGCGGAGCAATGGCGCCCACGGCGGGGCGCCGGGCGCGCTGGGCGCTCGGGCTGTGGCGGGCCTGCAACGCACTCATGGCCGCCTTCTTCGCGCTGGCGGCCTTCGTGCAGGTCAGGGGCGCCGGGCGGGAGGGCGGGAACCTGCGGCGAGGACTGACGGCGGCAGCGCCGCAGGAGTGCGTGGCAGTGTCAGGCCCGCCTGAGGTGCGGGCAGAGCCCCTTCAGCCTCCTGATACGCTGGACAAAGTCTCATTTGTATTTTGTACCCTGGTGCCTCCTGGGGCTGGCTCTTAGCAAATGAGTAAAACGTGCATGAAAGGGCAGAGTGGGAAGGGAGTGGGACAGCGCATCTGCTAATAGCTGGTGTCTGGCCTTCCAGGTCAACGATCCTGACGCCGAGCTGTGGGTGGTGAGTGCGAACTGCTTTCAGAATCATCCTCCATCTCAGAGAATTGTGCCGTGCACGGAACACACCGTTCTGTTTGCTTCCCTTACTATCTTATAAATCAAAGCCTTTGCTATTCTTTTCCCTACAGTTTTTCTTTGGGGTGGGGAGAGGGATTGGCGTAGTGTGTGTGTGTGTGTGTGTGTGTGTGTGTGTGTGTGTAAATTCTGAACTTTCTGGAGACACAGGTATTCCCACAGCAGCAAATCTCATCACATTAATTACAACAGGCTTCATAACAGCATGAAGCTGGATTGGTGGTGCACACCTATAATCCCAGCACTCCAGGAAGCTGAGGCAGCAGAATCTCAAATTCAAGCCTAATCTGGGCAATTCAGCAATTTAGCAAAATCCTGTCTTAAAATAATAATAATAATAATAATAATAATAATAAAACCTCAATCATCTTTAACATCTATCTGTTCCTTACCTTTGAGATCCCCTTAAACAAAATAAAATTTTAAAAGTAACCCAACAAGAAAGACCAGCCAGACAGGTGAGACCCTGTCTCCACCTCCCACCCCAGCACAAAGAAAACTATCTAGATCCAATTGTTTATCTTTACAGTACCTCCCATCTTGCCTTTCACTTCATGTCTAGATGACCTCGTAGGAAAATAAGCCCCACATGCTGACCACCTCCCTCATTCCCAGTTCAGCCTCCCCTGCCTCCTCTGTGGAACAGCTTCCTTTCTTGCGTCTGCTTCTAATTTCTTGTGCTCCTAGGACCCCTGCTATATGTCACTGTCTGCTACAGAATCTTTTGGCATTTTCTAAACTCTCTACGTTGAAACTCCACTTGGATTTGAGGCCCTCCACACTATGGCCCCAACCACCTTCCCAGCATGGTCTTCGAAACCAGCCCAGCAATGACGGTCACTGCAGCTTGGACCCAGAATTCCTGTCTGCCGTAGTCCACCCAACTTCAAGGACTATCTCCAAATACTGTCTCTTTGAAAAACACAGAAACTCTGCATCTTTCTCATAGGTTCTGAGCGTTCTTCCTTTGGACACTTATTGTAGCACCAACACGTTCAGCTTCACGTTAAACCATTAGAGTTGGCTCTGCACATGCCAGTGCCCAGGAGGACAAAAGTAAGTGGGAGTCTTTAGCAACTTAAGCTAGAGCTTCCACTATAGAAAATCTTCCTGTGTTGGCTCCTCCCACCCCCCACCCCCCAGTCCTGGGAATTGAACCCAGGGCTTCACACATGCTAGGGAAGCTCTCTACTACTCAGCTACATTCCCAGCCCTCTTTTATTTTCTTTTGAGACAGTCTCCATAAGTTAACCAACCTGACCTCAAACTTGCCATCCTCCTGCCTCAGCCTCCCAAGTAGCTGGGATTATAAGTGTGCTCCACTGTGGCTGGCCTGCATTAACTCTTAAATAAAAACGAAGGGACACACAGATGAGCAAATAATAAGTTACTGTACTCTGGGGACTGTCACTGTGCCCAACTCATTTCCATGTTCCCTACCTCACCTTGCTCATGGGGGATATCAGTATCAGAACCCATATAGCAGCAAACAGTAGAAAATATGACTAGCACCAGTTACAAAAATCCAGAATCACTCACTAAGATGTCCAGAGGTAAATGCTTAGTGGTCATCAGTATCATCAAGGGCCTGAACTTTCTCTTTCTCCTCTGCCACCTCATGTTTATACCATAGCTGCTGCAGCTCCAAACATCTCATCTCCAAGTAAGAAGAAGCAAAGCAGGAACAAAATAAGTTTCCTTCTTTGTTTTCATCATTTTTATTAGGGAGAAAAATGTTTCCCAAGAAGCTGTTCAGACAAGGCTGCAATTCAGTTTGTACTCATCAAACGGTGTATTGTCGGGTCCCATTCTGATTGATCAGCATGCATCCATACCAGCTGTTAAATGCTTTGTGCATTATCAACCTTCTCCTGGAAGATGACTCCTGATGTTCCATTGCTGGAACTGTGACCACTCCCAGCTATGAAAGGTGCTAGGAAAATAGTTTTCCTGGTGACAGGTGAACAAGGAAGTGTGGTATTAGGAATGACTGCCATATTATTCAATGACCATTGAGTATTAGGATGCTCTTAGTTTTTCTTTTTTTAAAAATCCAACAAAAATATCAAAGACCATTGTAAGTGAGTTCTTCTGAGTTCATTTTTGAGCATTTTTTGCTGTGCATTCTTTTGTGTACAAGAAGAAATTATTTTCAGTCTCTCTACCTTCAATTTCTTTTCTCTCATTCAAGATACAGAAATGCACTTAAATAAGAATGTGTCAGGATTGTCAAGCGAAACTGTTAATTAGCTTAAAGGACTGTTTCCTTCATATGTTTACAATGCACTGAAACACTGTTTAGACCTCTTAATCTATTAATGACAGATGTATGATGCTTTGAATGCACATGTTAAAAATCTCTGCCAAACATTTCTTCTTGAGAGCACAGTTAAATATTGTATGATGTGTGTGTTTATCTTTCAGTCTTTCTTGGGCTTTTTGGGGTTCTGTCTCTCTTGGGTTCTCTCTTATTCTTGGTGGGGGGGGTAGCTGAGTCATGTAGTTTTTCACGGGGTGGGGTCGGGGGCTAACCCCTTAGTGTTCCAAGTGTGGTCCTTGTTAGAAAAGCTCTCCCCTCAAACCTCCCAAATTGGAAACTGAGTTTTAAGATCCCAGGCACATTAAAGTTTGGGAAGTGCTGTGCTAACCCCAAGCAGCACAACTTTCCACCTTTGATAGATCACCTGACTTACAAACATCAATATTGGCTGATGTTCCAGTAATCGTTAAGGATAGAGAAAGAAAGATGAGCAAAGGGTCTGTAATCCAAATGATTTCTCTGCCCAAGGTCAAGACAGACATGTCTTTAAAGCCAAAACAAATCACTTAAAATGTTCAGCTCTCACAACTTCCAATTAAACTAAAGGTTTCTGACATAAGCAATACAATTGATGTGGTTAAGCAACTACGTTTCTTGAAAAATCTCCAGGCTTCTTATAAACCTACCTTCCCTCTGCCCACAACATGCTCATACGCAATACCAAGTTTGTCCAGAGATTGCTTGCTATGAACCTTCAGAATAGGACCACCTTTGCGCCAGTCTTCTAACTTCCTAGCCAACTTAGCAGTTTCCCAGTGAAGAGCCGATCTCAGTATGCAGCACATCCCATCCATTCATTATGATCACCCTTGCAGAGATGGACCATTGGACCAGATGTTCCATGAGGTCAAACCCAGCAAGGTCATCTAGGTAACTATGACTGCTTCTCTGCCCCACTTTGCAAAGAACCTTTTATTTTATGCAAGTGGTGTTGGCCATGTGGGCATGGAAACTGTTTGAGAGAGACTAGGAAGTCAGCGTGTCTTCAGACCAAAACTCTATGCTTAGTGCTCGAGCTCAAAGATGAATGAGTCTTTCCTGGAATAACCAACAGTCTAGGAAGGAGATAGAATTACAGCCTGACGTGGTTATCAGGTTACACAAAAGCACAGATGACCACTTCCTCAGTAGTTACTGAAACGATGGAACACGACAACCATGATCTCGTTTCTTCACTTCCTAGATACCTGTGAACATCCCATGTAATGGGCATACTTCTCACCCTTGTATTCCCTCTCTTTTTCCTAACAGGTGGTGTACATAATACCTGCCATGCTGACCCTGCTTGTTGGATTTAACCCTCTTGTTACAGGTATGAACCTTGGATTCTGAATGGAGATCCAGCAAATCAGATTTTCTTATAATGAGAATCTACTGCCTAACTCTCAGGAGAAAAGAGGACTCTCGGCATTCCTTCTCATTCCTGATAGTAAGAGGGGCTCATTCGAATGTAGATCATCCTTACCCATCTTTAGGAAAACTTCAGAAGGACTTACTATACTTAGCCATTCTTCATCAGTTTGGCCCTAAGACCTCTCAGCCTAATGTGGAATGCTGGTTATGCAGTGTACCCATGAGAGAAGGGTTTCAGTCGCTGCGTTGATTTCCTTAGCCACCAAATTCATGTAAAATCAGCAACAGTCTAAGTGCACTTCTTGTGTTCTCATACTCAAAGGCAATCCATGCCTGTTATATATTTATTATATACAACTCAGATCCACTGACTTTCTTTACAAATTCTTTTTAGAGCAATACCATGCCTGTGAATTATTTTATTAATTTATTCAAAGTCTGTGTATGAAGTGCCACTTACATATAGAAGTTGTTCAGAATGTGTATAATAACTCTAGAGTTTTGTTAAATATGTCCCTTTTTCTAATCTCTCTATATATTGCCACAGTACCTGCAGCAATGTATTGCATGCTCTTCCCTACTAGGCTCCAAGTCCCTTAAAAGCAGGATCGTGTCCTGTACATCTTTGCGTAAGCCTAACTTAGATGTGTGTCTTAAACTATTCAGGTTGCTACAACAAAAATGCCATAAACTGGGTTGTTTATAAGCAACAGAAATTTAATTTTCTTATTTCTGGAGGCTGGGAAATCCAAGATCAAGGCATTAGCAAATAATTTGGTGTTTAGTGGGAGCCTGCTTCCACTCACAGGTTGCTCCTTCTCCCTTTGTCCTCTCATAGTGGAAGGGACATGGGACATTTTTCAGGCCTATTTTATAAGGGCACTAATTCCCTCAGGAGAGCTCCTCTTCATGAACTGATTACCTCCCAAAGCCCCTACCTCCCAATACGGTCATGTTAGAGGTTAAGACTTCAGCATATGAACTTGAGGGAGACACAAGTGTTCAGACCATAGTAATATGGCCAGGCACATCATAGGTGACTGTAAACAGACGCTTTATCATTTATTTATTCAGTAACCTGCTCCTTCGACTTTTTATGTCTATAGCTGGGTACGTAGGTGAAATATGCACTTCAAAAAGATTTGTATTACTTACAAACTACCTAGTCAATGCCAGGCAAATTGTAGCTACACCTTTTGTGGCCTTAAGAGACTCAACAAATTTAAAGTTAAACAGTACTATAAAATGTTTAATAATATACTATAAAATGGTGTCTTGTAACAGGAAAGGAAAATATATTTTACATTGGTTGTTAATATTTTCTTGTTTATAGGAGCTATTAATCCTGAAAGATAATTCTTAACAGAAAATTAAATTAAAGCAGCTTCTACATGTGGGGCCCAAAAGTTCCCAGAAGCCTTAGGATAAAGACTGTTGATTCTCACCTTGGAAAATCCCAATTCCCTAGATGGCCATGTTCCTTGATTAGGCTCCTACTTGGCTGTCTACATCTTTATGGTGGATCAGTTAGATAGGGCTCCTTTGAGTATAAACCAGGAAAAAGAAAAAACTAAACTCACATGTACTATGAGCTAAGAAGAAAATACACTGGTATAACTTCCTGGAAAGGCTGTGGGTGGTGCCAATTTCTGGCACTGATGGACACAGAACTCAGCTTCTCTCCACCTCCCCAATCTGCCATCTGCTGCCCTGACTTCACTTCTTTTTTTTCTTTTTTTGTGGGTACCGGGGGTCGACCTCAGGACCTCCCGCGCCAGCAGGCGCCCGTTCCGCTAAGTGATATCACCGGCCCTTTTTTCGTATGTGGGTTCCGGGAGTCGAACTCGGGCCCTCGCGCTTGCCAAGCAGGTGCTTACGCCGCTGAGCCATCTCGCCGGCCCCTGACTTCACTTCTGACCTCCACGTGGTAGCCCTGAGTTCCATTAAGTTCACTTAATGTCCTAGAGAATATAGATTCCCTCCCTTCCTTCTTCTATTATTTTTTCTCTTTTCAGTACTGGGGATTGAACCCAGTGCTTTCACATAGCTACATCCCCAAACCTCCTTTTACTTTTTACTTTGAGAAAGGGTCTCGCCAAGTCACTAAATTACCCAGGTGACACTAGAACTTGCAATCCTCCTGCCTCCTGCCTCTGCCACTTGAGTGCTGGGATTACAGGTGTATGCCACCATGTCCAGCTAGATTGTTTCTCCAAAGTATCAAAAATGAATTATTATATAAAAAATGAATGAATCATCTGTTTGTCATGAGCCAAATAATTGTGGCTAAGGTGATAAATGCTCGGTTGACCTAAGGTCCATTTCACTGGCACACATGGACTACGGGTGTGGGAAATGTGAGTTCCCAAAGAAAATAAGGGTAATTGTCATAGGAAAGGGAATGTGTCCACTGATGTTATAATTAGTGCCCTAGGGCCGGTGAGATGGCTCAGCGGCATAAGCGCCTGCCTGGCAAGCGTGAAGGCCCAAGTTTGACTACCGGAACCGACATACGAGAAAAGGGCCGGTGATATCGCTCAGCGGCACGGGTGCCTGCTGGTGCACGAGGTCCTGAGGTCGACCCCCGGTACCCACAAAAAAATAATAATAATAATTAGTGTCCTAATCTCTAAGTTGTCTCTGAAAAAAAGTTTTATTCTGAGTGCCTTTCCTGAAAGCAGATTATGACAAAACAGGAACAGAGATCATTCTTTTTCTGGATGTGAGATTCTTTGATTAACAGCTTCGGCATACCTACTTTCAGGTAGCTTTATTTGGAAGAGTGTTTCTGCAGTGCACATCTTGTTCTGCCTGGTGTGGGCTGCTAGCTTGGCATACTCCCTCTTGCTGCATGCACAGCACAACATCTTACACGAGGAAGAAGGCAGGTGAGTAGTGACTTTTGCTTTTGGGGTGAGAGTGGGGGTAGAACCGAGAAATCTTTCACTCCTTTACAACCTCATCTTATCTGTTCACAGTGATCATTTAATTCCCCTAACTGTACCATGCAGAGAAGGGAAGGTATTGTATGGTTTATAAGCTGAGGAAATGATGGACCCAGGATTCAAATCCAGTCCTGTCTATCCAACTCCATTATTACTACTACCAGCAATCTTTACCTATTTCATTATATTATTCTCAAGGTCTCGGACCTTGACCTCCTTGCAACCAGCAAGAGTACATACAGTAATACTCAGTCCAATCTAATAAGTTAAAATCTCTGTCAGCACTGTGATTCAGCTCTAAGTAGAACTCTTATCTACAACAGTGATCAGCCATGTCAGAGACAAGTATTTTTTTTTTAATTAATTTTTTTTTTGTGGGTACCAGGAATTGAACTCAGGACCTCACGCCTGCCAGCAGGCGCTTGTGCCACTGAGCAATATCACCAGCCCCTTTTTTTCCTTTATGTGGGTTCCGGGAGTCGAACTCAGGACCTCGTGCTTGCCAGGCAGGAGCTTAAGCAGCTGAGCCATCACACCGGCCCAGAGACCAGTATTTTAAGTCCCCTTTTGCTAGCCTTGCCTTAATGTGTCTCATGTCATCTCCTTTCTGTCATGGCCAGATGTTTCTATTTTATCACCTCTTCCTTTGCTTCCTCCCACCCAAGACTCTTGATCTTATTAAAAATCTCCTTTTTAACCTCTCTGCTGACACCTGCCAACTTCAACCTTCAAAGACCTGTCACTTAGGGATCATGGATAAGGTACTACTTTGCTACCCATGGAAAACTGGAGAAGCGGTCCAGCTGGGTCTGCAGATAGGAATGCAGATCAAAAGGGCGGAATTGCCTCCAACTTGAATGCCAGGAGGTACAGTGAAGCGAAGGAGGGCCTTACACTGGCATCATGGCTGAATACGATTGTTCTTTATTCTGTGTAAAAGACATGCACGTACAGCACACATAGCTAGAACCACATACTCACCCCAATGGTGGAATCATACTAAAAACCATTTCCCTCCTCCAGTCTCCTGCAGTATGTGCACTGATTGTGCATTGGTTTGAGCTCATCCTACAATTAAGCCTCTGAAAATGTAAAAATAACAAATCAAATCCAGGACTGTTTTCTTGGTTATACTCTTCCTCCCACTGACCTGAAGTAAGTGATGTTGCTGTCACTTCAAAATGTGAAATCTATGCTATTTTATAGGGAGCTGTCTGGCCTGGTGATAATCACAGCATGGATGAGCCTCTGCCACAGTTCCTCAAAGTAAGTTTTCCACTCATTAGTTAAAATCACATGACCTCGGGTTAATAAATTTAGGTAGTAATTGAAATTTTGACACACAAATGAAAACATTAATCTTTTGGAAGAAATCTTTCCTTTTCTAAGGAAAGCGATGAATAGTTGATTTAAATGTTCATGGTCACTCATATGTTCTTGAGTAACAAGTTTCCTATGAGGCCCACGTAGTAACAGGCAGTCGTTAGCCTCCAAAGCATTCTTCAAGGTGAAGGAAAATGATCTTAAAAGGAAGCTTAGAAATTCAAGAAAGGGGCCAGTGAGATAGCTCAGCGGCATAAGCACCTGCCTGGCAAGCGCGAGGTCCTGAGTTCAACCCCCAGTACCCACATAAAGGAAAAAAAGGGCCGTTGATATCGCTCAGCAGCACAAGAGCTTGCTGGCAAGCGTGAGGTCCGGTCGACTCCCGGTACCCACATGAAAGAAAAAAAAAAGAAATTCAGAAAAGAAGGGCAAAGAAAAGATATATGGGTGGGTATGTACAAATAAATTAATTTTTTTTTTTTGTGGGCACCGGGGGGTCGACCTCAGGACCTCGCGCACCAACAGGCACCCGTGCCACTGAGCGATATCACCGGCCCCTTTTTCGTATGTGGGTTCTGGGAGCCGAACTCGGGCCCTCGTGCTTGCAAGGCAGGCGCTTACGCCGCTGAGCCATCTCACCGGCCGAAATAAATTAATATTAACTTATAAAACAAGAACAAAGATGTTTGGTGGAGCTTATATATATAGAATAAAAATACATGACAATAGTAATATATAGATTGGAAGGCACTAAATGGAGTAGAAGTATTCTAAGGATCTTGGATTTTCTGAACTGAGTTAAAGTACACATTTATATTAGACTGGTAAGTCAAGGATTCATTCTGTAGGTTTTAGGGTAACCTCTAAAGAATAGAAATTGAATATAGGGGGCCGGTGAGATAGCTTAGTGGCATAAGCGCCTGCCTGGCAAGCG
This sequence comes from Erethizon dorsatum, assembly GCA_028451465.1. Lineage (NCBI taxonomy): Eukaryota > Metazoa > Chordata > Mammalia > Rodentia > Erethizontidae > Erethizon > Erethizon dorsatum. Next base: position 28,779,402 of record CM051826.1, read on the forward strand.
CGAGGTCCTGAGTTCGACTGCTGGTACCCACATAAAAAGGAAAAAAGGGCCAGTGATATCGCTCAGCGGCACAGGCACCTGCCAGCGCATGAGGTCCTGAGTTCGACCCCTGGTACCCACATAAAAAAAATTAAAATAAAAAAGAAATTGAATATAGAAGGCAGGAAAAATGGGGGAACGTACAGAGCAAGTAGGACAAATAGGAAGCACATGTTAAAATAGAGATTTAAACCCAAATATATCAGAAATTATGTTAAATGTAAATGTACCAAATAATCAAGAGTCAAAGATTTTCAGAGAGAGAGAGAGACATAGAGAGAGAGAGATTCTTATGGCTAAGAGCCATTTGCATTTCTTTTTTTTTTAGAGAGAAAAAAAAGCCAATAAAAATAATGGTACAAAATTTCAAAACAAGATTGTAGGAGAGTGACAATTGTTAGTACATTGTGTGTTGTTATCGTCAAAGTAGTTGCTCATATTACAAGATCTAGGCATGAAAAATTGATCAAACAATATAGGCATAAACCTTTCTTTTCAATGAACTAATAGCAATTAGTGGTATGACTGTCTTAACTATCTTGTGTATATATATATATTTTTTTCCCTTTTCCCTTCCTTCTTTTTCCTTTTCCTCATCCCAGTTTCTCTTTCCTTTTTAACAGTTTCTTCCCATTTCACAATATCTAATGTACATTTTGGATCTTATTTACTCTTTCAGCTTCTTACACTAGGGAGACAAAATGATGTTTACAAATGCGAGCCTGATTTATTTCATATGAGTGTGTTCTCAAGTTGCATCCATTTCCCTATAAATGTCTCAAGTTTATCCTTCTTTATAGCTGAGTAGTACTCCATTGTATAAAAATACCACATCTTTTTTATCCATTCCTCGGTTGATGGGCATTTGGGTTGTTTCAAAGATCTGGCTATTACAAATTGTGCTGCTATAAACATGGGTGCACACATATCGCTGTGGTATGATGTTTTTAATTCTTCTGGGAAGATACCCAGAAGGGGAATAGCTGGGTCAAATGGGACCTCCAATCCTAGTTTTTTGAGGAATCTCCACACTGACTTCCACAGTGGCTGCACCAGTTGACACTCCCACCAACAGTGGAGAAGGGTTCCTTTTTCCCCACAACCCCACCAGCATTTGTTATTGGTTGATTTCTTGATAATAGTCATTCTTTCTGGGGCAAGATGAAATCTCAGTGTTGTTTTAATTTGCATTTCTCGAATGACCAGTGATGTTGAACATTTTTTCATATATTTATTTACTATTTGTGCATTTCTTTTTCCATGAAACACTGATTCACAATTAGAGATACAGATTTAACCTGATTCTCAGGTTGTTGGTCTTCTCTATTTTTAGAAGCTATCTATTAGTTCTATTATCTTTTGTCTATAAGCTGAAAATACTTTTTTGTACTTTTTTATTATCCTATTGTTTGCTACCACCAAGTATACTTTGCCATGAAAAGAATTTTTTTTCGTTGCTGTTGATATATCATAGCCAAATTTATCCATGTTTTTGTTTATTGCTTCTGCATCTGGAGTCATAGTTAGGACAACATGCCTCCCTCTCAGGTTGTAAAGTAATTTACATAGTCTTCTTGTAATACATGTATAGTTTCACCTTTACATCTAAATCTTTAGAATTGAGCTGAGGACATGGCTCAGTGGTAGAGCACTTACTTGCCTAGCATGTTCAAAGCCCTGAGTATAATCCCCAGTAGCATTACCAAAACAAACAAAAACAGACAGACACACACACACACACGTACATACACACACACATGCACACACAGTTTAGAATTTATCCTAAAGAAATGAAGGAAGGTGGTCCAACGTTATCTTTTTTTACATTGTTATCTTATTACCTCAGAACCACTTATTAAAAAGTGGATTTAAGTGAGATAGCTCAGCGGCATAAGCGCCTGCCTGGCAAGCACAAGGTCCTGAGGTCGACTCCCGGTACCCACATAAAGGAAAAAAAAGGGCCGGTGATATCGCTCAGTGGCACAAGCGCCTGCTGGCAATTGCGAGGTCCCGAGGTCGACTCCTGGTACCCACACATACACACAAAAAAAAGTCTGAACACATTTCAAAGGACTGAAATCCTAGAGTATGCTCTTTGACCACAATACAATTAAGCTAGAAATCATTAACAAAAAGATAGTTAACCACTGTAAATTTAGAAGTTAGGAAATAACCTTTCAGGTAACATTTGTGTCAAAAAACAAAATCAGAATGGAAATTAGAAACAACTTTTAGCTGAATAAGAAGAACACTATATACCAAAATTTATGGGATGCAGCTAAAAATAATGCTTAGAGGAAAATTTATAGACTGAAATACATATCTTTTTTATAATTAAGTATATTGATACAATTTAGATATGCATAATGATCACATTCATCATAGGGAATTTGTACCTGTACATAATGTATCTTAGTTCTTTTTTTTTTCCATTCCCTTCTCCTCTCTTCAACCCCTCTTCCCCTCCTTATTTACAAAGCTTTGTTTCCATTTTATCCTTTTTTTTCTCTTAAATACATATATTTAAGGAAGAAAAAAAGCCAGAAAGGCTGAAAATTAATGAGCTAAACTTCAATTCTCCAATTCAAGAAATTTGAACAAGAACAGTAAATTCAATCAAAATTAGCAAGAAAATAAACATAAAAGCAGAAATCTATTAAAAGAAAAATTGACATAAAAATAGAGAATTAAGTCCACACACCTGTCATTCCAAAACTGGGAGGGTAAGGAAGGATTGCAAGTTCAGACCCAACCTGGGCAATTTAGTGACTTAGCAAGAACCTGTCTCAAAATTTAAAATTTTTTAAAAGGGCTAGAGCTGTAGCTCAGTGTGAAGGCTCCAGCTTCAGCCTCCAGTACCAAAAAAATTTAAAAAGAGGGCATTGATAAGGCCAAATATGGATCTCCAAAATGATCTATAACACTGACAAGCCCTGGCAAGACTAAAGAGGAGCAATAAATAAATAAAAGAGCAAGTGCAAACAAGGGGAGGCACAAATAAAAAATATCAGGAATTAGAAAACATTATGATATACCTAACAGATATTTAAAAGTTATAATGGGATACTATGAAAAGCATTATGCCATTAAATTTGAAAATTTAGATTAAATGGACAGATTATTTTAAAAAAATTCAACTGACCAAGACTTACATAAAGAGAAATATTCAGAACAATCACACGCCTATTAAAGAAATTGAATCCATAATATAAATTTTTCCTAAAAGAAAACTGTAGACCTAGGGACCATAGCTAGAGAATTCTAATATTTAAGGAAAACATAATGCCAACCATCAACAAACACTTCCAGAAACTGGAAAAGAAGAAATACTTTCCATTTTTTGAGGACAGAACAACCCTGATACCAAAACTTGCCAAGAACATTACAAAATAAAGGGAAATTATACAGCAGTCCCACTCATGACCATAGATGGAAAAATCCTGAACAAAATATTAACAAATTAAAACCTACAAAATATAACCCAACACTCAAAGTGGTTTCATTCTAGGACACAATTAGTTTATCACTTAAAAAGCAGTGTTTTCCACTAGGTTACTAGAATAAAAAGTAAACTCTTCTTGAACTATAAACAACATATGAAAAATATTCAACATCTACTCATGATAAAAGCTCTCAGAATACAGGTTTGAATACAGGTTTAGATACCTAGTAAAGGGTGTCTACATCAAAGCATGGTACTTAGTGGTGAGCACTTCAGAACTTCCCCTCTGAGATCAGGAATGAGATGAGATCAGCCATTACTGCCATTTTTCAACATGTTCTAGTACAATAAGATAAGAATAAAATAAAAAGTACAAGGATTGTAAAGAAATAAAATTTTCATAATTTGTGGGTGAAAGACATCATTGCATATATAGAAAACCTAAAAGAATCTAAAAAATTATTAGGACAGGTAAGTTTAGCATGATTTTGTACATTGACCTAGATGCTAGGTCAATGTACAAAAACCAGCTACATTTCTATTAGCAAGTAGCACAGTGTTGAAAGGTTACCATTTACAGTAACATCAAACCAGCTTCCTAAAGTAACCAGCTTTCTAAAAATAAATCTAAGAAACATATGCAAAATATTTTCACACAAAATTATAAAATATTATGGGAAATTGAAGAAAGCCTAAATAATTGCAGGGATAAACCTATACTGGCAACAGGATAAATAAACTAATAGAATACAGTACAATCTAGAACAGATCCATACACATGTGGGTCCTTGACTCATGATAAAGGGGGTGCTGCAGGGTAGCCAAGAAAGGCAGACTTATCAATAAATAGTGCCTGGAACGACTGAATACAAATATTCCTCTTTTAATGACCTACCTGTTTAACGACTATTCTGATTTATGACAAGGCACAGTGTTCGGACTTAGGACCCGTCTTTTTCTTGGTACAGTTCTGTACATCTTGTTTATAGAGCCTTAATGTCTTTTATTGTACAGCACACTTTGTTGATACAGTGCTGTAATTTTTGCTGATTGTACTGTACAGTTTTATGTTGTTATACATTACAATACTGCATGTAGGAGTTATGCAAATGAAAGCAAAGTCACAGAGCTGGAGTTTCCTTTGACCCTTTCTTTGTTCTGAATATCGTAATGTATATACTATACCTAGTTCCTCATTTAGCGACCAATTCATTTAACGACCTACTCACAGGAATGGAACTTGGTCATTAAATGAAGAGTGTCTGTATCCATACAGAATCAAATGAAACAACCCTTACCTCAAAATTTTCGTAAAAATCAATGCCAGGTAGTTTGTAGATCTAATAAAAAGAGGGAAAACAATAAAACTTCTAGAGAAGTTTACAATATTTTCAGGAGCTTGGGGAGGGAAAGATTTCTTAAACACTAAGAAAAGATCAATTTTAACATTGTCTAATTAATCGTTCCTCATAAGAAATCATTTGAGTGGGGTAAGATATTGCAATACGTATAAATAGTAAGAATTGTATTAAGTAGATATAAAGAATTTCTATAAATCAGTGAGTTACATTTTAATTTAAAGAACTGATAACAATGACAAGGGGACCAAGACATGGTGGGAAGGAGGGATAGAAGGGAGGGGAAAGGAACGGAAAAAGAATGAAGATGTGGTATGTACAAGTACCAACTCCCCATAATGAAAGTAATCATTATATACTGCAAATGTATACTAAATAAATTTTTTAATTTTTTAAAGAATTGAGAAAAATATATTAAAGTATAATTATGTTTGCCAATTCAATCTTTATCCTTGGTCCCCCAAGCAACCCATAATTTTTATTAACTTTTTAGTTATAATAATTTATGTATGTCTTTATAGGACTCCAGTTGGTGGAAGAATTCAGCTGCTTCTTGCCATTGTAATAGCTCTTTTCCCATTTATTTCATGGGTCTACATATACATAAACAAGGAGATGCGGTCTTCCTGGCCAACACACTGCAAGACAGTAATTTAAATGGGTCCAAGGATGGTGTGTTCTAAAAATGAGAATATTCAATTTCTTATAAACACTGGGGTAACAGAACAGTTTCCCAGTTTATTTCAGTAGTGTGAGCTGATACAAAAGATGATCTAAGAATAAGAAATTTATAGAAGGTTTGAGAACTTTTTAAGACTGCCTACAATACATTGTAAGATTGGACAGAACAAGTAAAAATGGGGTCTGACATTCTCTGGCTGCCTTTCCTGAAGGGTATCGTGCTACTGTGCAGTCAAAAGGCACAAGAATGAAAGTTAAGAAATCTGACTTTTGCTGGACACAATGGCATATCCCTGATAGTCATTAGCTACTCAGAAGGCTGAGGCAGGGGGAATCACTTGAGCCCAGGGGTTTGGGGCCGGCCTGGACAACACAGCAAGGCCTCAAGATAAATAAAGCATAAAAATAAATTAATTATCTATGTGGCTTAGGCAATACTGTATAAACCTCCTGGCTGTTATTTTCTTATGTACAAAATGGAATACCAGATCTGCTACTTTACTTATACAGTTGCTACAATCAAAGTAGATATGAAACTACTCTGAAAATATGAAGTACTTGCAAATTACAAAGGGCTGCACATGATTAAAACTGAGGAACACTGAAATACAGGTAGGTCCCAGAGAGGCCTATAGCCTTAAACTAAACTCATGATACTGAACTGGTTCAGTGTCAGGAATTAAACAAGGACTCTAGTTGAATCAAATCAACCACCATGTCTTGGAATAAAAGGAAGTTGGGGGAAAAAGGAATTTGGAACCAATCAAGAAGGAAATAGAGAATATTAATTGCTCATGATTAATTTCTCATTGTTATGAGAAATAAGGCCAAAGTGTCCACATTTTTTAAAATGAATGTCCAAAGTGACCCTAGGGAGGAGAGCATTTTTTATTTTTTTATTTTTTATTTTTTTTTATGTGGGTACCGGGAGTTGACCTCAGGACCTTGCGCTTGCCAGCAAGCGCTTGTGCTGCTGAGCGATATCACCGGCTCTTTATTCCGTTATGTGGGTTCCAGGAGTCAAACTCAGGACATCGTGCTTGCCAGGCAGGCGCTTATGCCACTGAGCTATCTCACCAGCCCAGGAGAGCATTTTTTAAAAGCTGTTATCTCCAATATGACAGCCAATAGCCTCACACTGTTATTGAGCACTTGAAGTGTGGCCAGGGTGACTGAGAAAGTAAATTTTCAGTGTTTTCCATTTTCATTTTTAAAATGATATTCAATTATTAGAAAATATTTAAGTGTGCCTGGAACAACTTGGGCATGGGAATCTACTTTTTCAATGACAAATTTTGGTATCTACATGCAGAACAAAACTTTGCAATGACAATTTAGTGTTCAAATGAGTGGGCTGTTAAATATAAAATACACATCAGAGTTTAAAGAAAGTGTACAAAAAGAATGTATGTTTATATTGATCTCATGTTGAAAAGATAATATTTTAATATATATTGAATAAAATACTATTAAAACTAATTTCATCTCTTTCTAGTTTTTTTAAAATGTAACTGCTAGAATGTTCTTATTTATGTGATTCACACTGCATTTCAGTGAGGTGTCTGCACTGCAACTTTTTTACATATCTATCCTCAAATTCTATACACAGATACTGTTTTCATAAGGTTTAGGAAATACTTAAAAAGAATTAGTAAGCCAGGATCCTAGCACTCTGGGAGGCTGAGGCAAGAGGACGGAAATTTTGAGCCGAGTCTGTGACTTAGCAAGACCCTTTCTTAAAGTAAAAACTTTTTAAAAGTCTGGGGCTATAGCTTAGTGTGAAGGCCCTGAGTTCAATCCCCAGTACCAGCGCAAAATAAAGTTAGTACCTACCATATGTCAAGAGAGTGAGAATGACTTTGACAGTTTGTCTCTTTGTTTTTATACCACTTAATACAATAATAAGTATTCTATAAATATTTGTTAAAGGAAGTAGGCATTTTTTTTTTGTTTTGGACACAGTGACCACTGAGGTCAGATATGCTCTATTAAGGAAAAACAATCTTGTTGATATTAAAGCAGTTACAGCATAATTTAAGCATCAGTAAAATACATGTAAAGGATTTGAGTTTTTTGGTTTCCATCTAGCTCATGGTATCTATGGCTTTTATACCTCCATTAGAATTAACTATTAAAGTCACACACAAAGAAATGAACTCACTGGCAAATTCTGTGTAGGCCCTACCCATTCTCCAAATCATACTTAATTCCACGCTTAAGTGACAGTAATGTTCAAGTTATACTCTCATAGTATTTGCATTTCCCATATCAGACTATAAATTCTGTGAATATTCATAGTACTTTTGCATCCCCAGAGTTAAGCATATAAAAGACACTTTTGGCAGAGCACTCTATCTTGAGTTTTTAGTAAGCAAATCATTTTAAACTATTTCTGTATTGAATTTATTAGTAGTAAGCAATATTTAAATTCTCAACATGTCTCCCCAATTGTTTTTCTTCCCATTGTCCCTCACCTACTCCAGCTCCTCACCGTCTACTGCTTGGACTGACCCACATCTCGTCATGAATTCCTCAGCTCAGAAGCCAGACAGCTCATTAAGGGAAATTCTCTTAGCTCACCATTCAAGGCTCTTCACAGCACAGCACTTGTCTATCCATTTATGCTTTATTTCTCACTATACCCCAAGCACCTTTTGGTTGAATCCTCATAGCATTACTTGCTGCTCCTAAATTCAGCAGATCCTTTGATGCCGCTGCTTCTTTTTCTACTTGAAATGTTCTTCCCTTATTTAAACCCTTTGTCTTCCTTTCTCATGCCATCCCTAATCCCTTCAAATAAAATTTAAACCTCCACGTTCCAAGTCTTTTCTTCAAATGACAGCCAATTTCGCACATCTGTTGTCTAATACACAGTAACATCTGTGATTATAGGAGCTCATTAATAATTCATCTCTGTGCCCAGTTGAATGTGGGCCTCATAGATAGGTAGGTCCTGATCCCTCAAACCTATGTTGCCTTATATTACAAAATGGACCTTGCAGATGTGATTGAGGATCTTGAGGTGCAGAGATTACCTGGATTATCCAGGTGGGCTTTAATAATCACAAGTGCACTTAGGGAGGCAGAGGGAGATGTAACTGCACGTAAGAAAAGGTGATGTGAAATCAAACAGAGAGATTTAAAGATGCTAATTCTACTGCTGGCTGCAAAGGTTAAGAGGAAGGAGGCCCGGGAGTCAAGGAACATAAGTACAGGTCGAGGCTGGAAAAGGCAAGATTCCACCTGGAACTTCCTAATGGACCATGGCTGTGCTGACACCTTGGTTTCAGCCTTGTGAAAGTGACCGATTCCACACTTCCGACCTCTAGAACTGTAATAGACACATACCGAAAATCAAGTGTGTGGGAATTTGTTACAGTAGCCATAGAAAACAAATATACCTTATATCCCTATAGTGCCTAGGTACTCAGCGGGCACACTTGTGTTGACTAGTGTTTTATTGTTGTTTAGGCCCTGAATCAAACTTTCTTTCCCCATTTGCCATCTAGTATTTCTGCAAATAAGCCTTGGCATATGTGGCAGCTGAGTTACACATCTCCATTTGCCTAGTAAAAGAGCCAAGGGTAAATTATCTAGTGTAGTCTCACTGTGCACTAGGTGGTGGTCCCAAGAGACCACGGTAGCGGGCACACAGTTGCGCTGGCACTTCTCCCGCTTTGGTCAGGATCACAAGAGGACCACAAGACTTCTCTGAAAGATGTTCTTAGAAAGATGAAGGCCCCAGACATTCACTTTTCCAGTAACAAACTAGTCAAAGTTTTTATTCACAAAATGGGAATATAAGCCTATAAAGTCCAAGTATAGGTATTCTGAGCAAAACCTGTCCAAAGCTCACTTACACCACAATGAACAGAAAAAGCTTACCAGGGCTGTATTTTTTTATTGTGTATTTTAAGTTATACAGCTAACATGAATATATTCTCTTGTATGAACTAAAAACAAAATTTTTTCAGGTAAAGACAACTAAATACTCCCACTGCAATCTCCTCCCTTGTTTTTTCTAACTTTCAGGAATGAGTGTCTCATCCAAAAGTGTGATTTCTGAATATTTTATCAACGTACTCTGAAGTCATAAACACATTTGGTTATGCAAGGAGAATACAAAACAATGAGGTTCAGAATATTTTTGTTTTCCTTCTTGTGTGGTTGAGACAAGCACAAAGCAAAGTCATCCTCTTTCTATAAAGGAAAACAAGGTGAATCACACTAAAAAGAGTTCCTTCTTATAATTCATAATTCTGTCTGGAACTCTGCCTCTCCCTTTCAACATCATTTTATCAGAGTAGACATGAACTGTGCCAAAAGCTTGGCTGTCTGGAGCCGTTTCAATAACTCCTTCTACGTTGACATGGTGCACACCAAAAGGATCTTCAGAGTAGCCACCGTCATGTGTGTGACCGGCAATGAAACACACCACACACTTGTGAGACCAAATGACTGCCAGGGCGTCTCTGTAGTTCCAGGCCAGGCACACGGTGTCAGAGGCCTCCGGGTAAATGGGGATATGGCCTGTTAGTTAAAGAAAAGAAGTTATGAGCCTATTAAGAAATATCTTTTCCATCAAGATAAATGGCTAAAAGCTAGTACTAAGGAAAATTGCATATTACTACTTTATCATCCAAATAGAGACCAGAGAGAATCCATATATAAAGAAGGAGATAATCTACAGTCACATCTCTGTGCACAGAAAGGAGGGTGATACCATCACCAATGAGGGGGAGAAGAGAGAGGACTCTGCCTGAGACCTCTGAGGCCTACACAAGTCTCAAGTTGAACAAACACTGAAGATCAAGGGCATCCTGTGCAGGGGAGTCTGTAAAGTCTACCAGAAGTCAGGCAGGTGCCATACTAGAACCCAATCTCATTGATTTCCTTATATATGTTATATACACAGATAGATGTAATACTAAATAAAAGAACAGTTTAGGGACTGGCCATGGATTATATGTCACTTATATAAACAATGCTATAGAATTGATTAATGAGACTTTAAGCATCCCCATGCAATCAAGGTAGCCATATCCAATTTACAGATGAGAAAACTAATTTAAGCTGCGAAGGTTTATATTGCACCCCATAGAAGACAAGTGCAAGTAGATGTAGGAGAATTTTGAAGCCAACACATCTGTAAGCCCAGGCATATATTGGGCCAGTTTCATTCTGATGTCCAGGAAACACAGCTCGCTGATCTCTGCTTCCTCCCAAATCACTTTTTTTGTTACTATTCATTTTTATTCTGAAATTTAAATATTCTTTTCATAAATATCTGTTATAATACAAGTCAAAAGGACAGAAGGAGTTAACAGGGTCCTAAAGCAGGAAAGGAATCCATGTACATATGCCCCCCCACCTCTTACACACACACACACACACACACACACACACACATACACACACACAGAAATTGCCTGTGATAAGAGGTAAGAGTCCAACAAATTGTGTAGAAGCTATATTGACCCATGTATCAAATGACACAATTAGTTGCCCCCTTCTCCTGGAAGTACTTGGCTTCTAGGATGTGCTGGTCTTGCTCCAATTTCAGTGACCACTAATTTTCAGTCTCCTCTCCTGGTTTCTCCTAAGTCCATCAGCACCCTGTCAGGAGTACCAGAATGCTTGGTTCTTGGACTTCTCTATCTACACTTAATGCCTCGGTGATCTCTCCATGATTTTCACATCTTTAAATCTAATAGGCATATGAAACTTAGTATGTCCGACGCTGATCCTCCTCTCTCATCTGCAGCGTTCATCTCAACTAACGGCTATTCTACCCTTCCAACTGCAAAGTGCAGAGCCAAAACTCAAAAACTCCAAACTCAAAATGACTTCTGAGTAGACACAATGGAACTTTAACTTTTAAACTTTACTAAAGGAAGACTGTGGCACTTGGTTGTTAAAGGTTTGCTTATCTAGTTTCTAAACTTCCAGCAAATGATGAAGAAATGTAAGAGACTGCTGAAGTAGACAGGTGTAATGCGAAGAGTAAAGTGATGAGAGGCTAGGTAAATCCCCTCACACCTATAATCCCAGCACTCAGGAGGCTGAGGTGGGAGGACTGAGAAAGAGGCCAGCCTGGGTTACATAGTGAATAAAAGGCCAGCCTGGACTACATAGCAAGACCCTGTCTCAAAAAACCAAAAAGAAGAACAGATGTGAAGAAAGCAGGGCAGAGAGGAAGGGGCTTGGGATATAAAACATGGATCTCAGTCTCAGTTCTGTAAGCAACTGCAGGACTTTAGCTATGTAGTTTAATCTCTTTGTGCTTCAGTTTCTTTACCTTCAAAAATTAAAAAGGTTTGTCTACATGATCTCTAGATTGCTTTCAGCTCAAATACTCTCAATCTGGCAGTGGCAAACCAAAAAGCAGACACAAGCCAGGAAGCACCCGTTTCTGAGGCCACTTATGGTAGTGTCAAATGGTGTCATGACATACCAATAACCCGAGGGGACCTTATCTTTTCCAAGTCTTAACACTTGACAGTCAAATGGCAGCACAGACTCCTCCATCTGTTTTTACAGTGGAAGATTAATATGCAAAAACTACATTTATGGATAAAAATATAGTTTTATAGTATCAACTACATGAACTGCCTATCTTTTATTTTCAAAGGGTTTTCGCAGTCATAATTTTATTTGATGCAATACTGAGAAAACTGCAGTTTGTATGTTCAGTATTTTTCCAGGGCCACATAGTTCATCTAATAAATGACAGCGAGAAAGGCATGTCATCCTCTGGTTCTCAGTCCAGTCTTCTCACCTATTTAAGTCACAATGATTTTAAAACAAGGTCTGTAATGTCAGCCCCAAACCAAGTCTACCAGCCCTACTGCAAATTCAAATTCAGTTCTTCTTATGTAGGCTCATGCACCCATATGTGTCTTAGGTACTTCCAGATTCCTAGAATCCCAGATGGTGGCATCTGTCAAAAATGATTCTAAATGGAAATAATATAAATCTAATTTCCTTGGGATCGTGTGGTTGATACAGACAGAAAAAGTGCTCACTGCCATCTGAGCCTGTCATGCTCATCCCCTAAGATACCAGCTGTGCTGCACCTGGGCACCAGTGGCCTGTTTGGTGGCCGCTTCACTGACAGGGTTTTGAAGACTGAGATTTGGAATGGGGCCTACACTGGGTTTCTCACTTAAAAATTATAACATAAATTGATCCCATTTGGGGAAACTCTACTTTGAGACCTACAAGGGCAACTCGCAGGCTCAAATATATGGCAAGATGGGTTTTTGTTGTTTTACAATTCTCTAATTCATTCTTTTTTTTTTTTTTTTGAGACAGGGTCTTACTATGTAGTTCTGGCTGGACTTGAACTCACTATGTAGCCCAGGCTGGATTCGAACTCATGCCGATCCTTCTGCCTTAGCCTCCCAAATGCTGGGATTACAAGCATGTACCACAATGCCTGGCTCTCTCCTAACTCATTCTTTTTTTTTTTTTTTTTGTGGGTACCGGGGGTCGACCCCAGGACCTCGCGCGCCAACAGGCACCCGTGCCGCTGAGCGATATCACCGGCCCCTTTTTCGTATATGGGTTCTGGGAGTCGAACTCGGGCCCTCATGCTTGCAAGGCAGGCGCTTATGCTGCTGAGCCATCTCACCGGCCCTCCTAACTCATTCTTAAATACTAATCTTGGATTCAGGTTATGTTTCAGTAAAAATTTTTAAAGCAAGCATCCATTTTCTAGAAAAAGGATACCAAAGCATACATATCATTAGTATTCTTTAAAAGCTAACATTTCCCAATCTCTAAAATGCCACTGTAATCAGATAAACAATTTACATACTTACTCACAAGCACCACTTTTTCTTGGTTTGTGTCAGAGAATGTAAGAACATCATTCAACCATTTCAGCTGTTCTTGGCTGAATCCTCCATTGAACTGGACAAACTGGGGCTCAAACAGTCCTGAATGAATTCAGTAAGTCACACCCATCAAACGTCATTCTTCCCCTCATTTAGGCATTCAAACAAGGACACTTGTGCTTTTAAGAAATTTGATTAGCAGCAATAAACTTTAAATAGAAAGTCATAAGAATTTTGACCAATACATAAATAAATTACACTGCATCTTACTTCTAGTCTTGGCATTCTTTTGTTTACTGGCTTTTCATTACACTCGAAAGAAAATACAAATCCCTTGCTATGTCTCCTGAGCCCCATGAGATATTCTAGCCCCTGTTCACTCTTCAAAATCATCTTGTACCTCAGTGGCCCTTTTCTGTGTTGTTCAATAATGCCAAAGTCTTATTCCACTTAGTATCTTTGCATTTGTTTTTCCCTCTTGTCTGCTAACCTCCTACCCCTCATTCTTCCTAAGGATAACTCCTTCATCTAGATACTGGCTTTGGCTTAAATGATTTCTTCTTGGAGAGTCTTTCTCTGATCACATAATCTAAAGTAGCATCCCTAATCCTTTTCTGTAACATTACACTCTGTTTTCTGGGCAGCACTTACCCTTGCAGAAACAATGTTTCTGTTTTGTATTGCTATAGGTTGGGTCTTAATGTCTCCCAAAGGCCCATGTGTTAAAGGCTTAGTCCCTAGCCCATGGTGGTACTAGGAGGCAGTGGACTCTTCTAGAGGTGAGGTCTGGTAGGAATAAGTTAGGTCACTAGAGGTGTGACCTTGAATGGGATATTTGGAGCCTAGCTCCCCCCCAACACACACTCTATGTCCCTGTCACCATAAGGCAAGGAGTTGCTCTACCACACATATCCTGCCATGATGTGCTGCCTCACCACAGGTCCAAAGGTAACGGGGCCAAGTGAAGATAAACTGAAACCTCTGAAATCATGAGCGAAAATACACCTTTCCTTATAAGTTATCACAGGTATTTTATCACGATAAAAAGTTAATACATTTATTAAATTCCTGCCTACCTACTGCTTTGGTTCTCTCCATTCCATTTGCAAGAAAAAAAAAAAGTGCTTTATAAAGTGATTGGCCCAGAATGAAACCTGAATCCATTACAACAAAACCATGTGACATCAGGCTTGTGTGAAATCCTGACCCTGAACAACAGTGACAAATACTTTTACCTTAATCATCCATTTTCCTGCTGAATAAAAGGTAGCTGAAGAATTTAAATATAATGTATTAGATTCTCAGTTCAAAGGAATAATTCACCTTGAGGACTATTCAATTCTGTATTTGGATTGTGCTCCCTCAGTATCTTCATACACTGCTGGTATTTTGGAGAAGACTGATCTATACCCAAGACACTCAAGTCATAAGCATCAAGTAAAATGAACCGGAATTTAGGGAATGGTACAAAATGATAAGCATAAAAATTCTCCGAAGGCACAGTCTCAGGATGATGTATAATCCGGTCTTCTAGAAACTTTGTGTTAAGTTTAGAGTTCGTTAAATAGTCTCTACTGAAGTTATAAAATTCATGGTTTCCCCATGTATGATGAACTGGGACTTTAAGCATCTGAAATGTATTCATAACAAGTTCTAGAGACTTTTCTGATGTTTTATACTGCACATTATAGCCATCGATGACATCTCCAAGTTGGAGGACACAGCAGGGCATGCTGCTTTCTTTATTCCACTCTTCAATAGCACCCGATAGATGAAGAAGACTGTGTCTGTAGAACCTCCGCCTGCTTCCTTGGAAATTGTACCCATCTTCCAAATCAGCATATTGAATATCTGCTATAACTCCAAAGGAGAAGAGCCATTCTGAACTGTCTCTCGGGGTTCCACAATTGGGCTTTTCAGCCATAACCTCTGAAGAGGTTTCTAAATAAAGAAAGTGAAAAAGACAACAAAGTTAAAAATATCTTAATTTTCTAATTGGACTGAAGAAAATAGTAAAATGAATATTAAAATTAATAGTTAATTTCCCAGGCAGCTTGATAGAAAATAGTACATGGACTTTAGAACTCACTTGACAGTATTAGGTCTAAAATACTAAGGCTCTCAAACAGTCCAGTTTTCTCCAACTGTAAAATAGATGATAAACTCTATCCTTTAGAAGAGTAACAATTTACAAGGGAATTAACCTCCGAGTGAACAGGCATTTTAATTCTAGTAAAGCCATAGTCAAATCTGGGATAATTTCTGACATTCAAAAATATGCATTCATTTAAAAAATACAATATAGATCCTTTCCCACAAACATCAAATAATTCCATTAAAACTTCAAGGTTTTTGGAAAGGTGCATATACACTCATCCATTCATTGTACTTTATACACAAGATTCTTATTATGAGAATAATAGGCCTTTTCTCTGTGCTGATACATAGGGACACCTGAAATAAGTTTCTTATATTTTGTATCTGAAGTAACTGGAAGAGACAGTAAAGATATGAAAACAGGGGAATAATTTTAAACAACAAAAAACCCAGCACAAAAACTATACCAATGTACTGTCATTTCCATAAACAGTGGTTCCTGGTTCTTCAGTAGTTAAGAATCTAATTTGAACCAGTTTTGTTTTTTTTAAATCTTAAGATTTAAATTCCTTGCCCCACAACCAAACCAGAAACCATGAAATCTTTTCATCTTACACATGATCTCTACCCTTTACAATCTAAAATTATAATTGCTAATGGAACCAAGAACTAAGTATTAAGACAAAAATCAAAGTCCAAGGTCCTAAATTATCAACAGTTTTTTTGCTATAAAGACTACAGTAGGGCCAGGGACATAGCTCAGCGGCACAAGCACCTGCCTGGTAAGCACAAGGTCCTGAGTTTGATTCCCAGTACCAAAAAAAAAAAAAAAAGACTACAATAATAAATCGTGGTGGTGGAGCCTGAACTTATTCAAATCCACTTGTTTCTAAAAGTTCATCTGACTTTCTAAAATTCAAAATTCATGTGACTTTAGATCCTGGAGTCCAATCATTGGCCCAGTATACATACAGAGTTTCTATCTACTCCTCTATAGACATGTGAAACACCAGCTGTATGAGCACTCCTAACAGAGGTGGAGGATGCAACTCCGTAACCAGAACAGGGATCAGACTTCAAGTGAACTTATTTGAGAACTAAGGAGGTTCTCTTTAGTCTAAAATTTTTGTCATTAATGATAAACTCCTTAACTAGTCCACCTGATTAGTAGTTTTGGCTTTCTATTCTTAATTTGGGTGTAACTAGCCCCAAAACAGGTGAAATAGCACCAGAAAAAGGAAATTCCCAAAAGTGGTTATTCCCATGCTATTTTTAAAATTTGTTCCTTTTTTTTTTTTTTTTTTTTGGTACTGGGAATTGAACTCACGACCTTGTGCTTGCCAGGCAGGCGCTGTGCCACTGAGCTATATCCCCAGCCCTTGTTCATTTCTTCTTATAGTGTCCATCTGAAAACCTCAGGAGATAACAAGTCAGTAGATATGTATGATGAGGTGATATCTTCATTTGTTTCTATAAATGAAAGATAGTCTGGTTTGAAAAGTGGAGAACTCAGATACAATTAAAAGAAATACATGTCAACTAAAAACCTCTAGTCATATTTTCAAATACCTGTGCATCCAAGTACAGATTAGTAGGAACATGAATATTATTACCAAAGCCTGAAAGAAAACCATTTCTGGGGATGTTCTTACTCCCTGCCAACTGAGCAAGTTCTTTTTTATTTTGTTTTTAATTTAAACTCAGAACCTTGAAGGTGATAGTATGTGCTGTGGATCCCTTAGAGAGGATTTAGTCCCCACTAATTTGATCTTCCATCCACTAAACAGCTGTTATTTTTGCCTATCCAGCAATCATTTCCTACCTTTGGTAACAGCACTCCAATATTCCTTTGGGCATCTACCCAGTTTCCTACTGTCACTTATCATTTGATTTCTGAAGAAATGAAGGGGCTGAGGAAAGACAGTGACAAACTTATGACCTAGGTTTGGCCTCTAAAAGCCCAGTTTCCTTCTCACCAGTTAGGGTGAACCTTATAGCCAAGCATAAAACCCAAAAGTACTACTTTTGCTGATAACTAAAACTTGAATTTCTGAGGAAAAGTGAACTGAGAAGAAATTCAACATAAAAGAAAACAAAGCTGAACGACAGGAAGCAGCAGATTCCTGGAAATAGTCATTGAAAACTGCAACCACCTGCCCCCACTAGAACTACCCTTAGTCATTTAGTTATTTCAGCAAATAAACTCCCCTTGGAGCTGAAAGGCAAATCAAGGTGGTTTTCTACCATTTAATAACAAAAATCCTGTCAAATACACCTTCCACTGGAACAATTCAATTTAGGGAAACTCAAGGCTATTTTAGAATTTGGCAACTTTTTAAAGAAAGTTACACGATGTGGAGCAAAATACCAAGAGGCCCACACTTCAAAACAATAACCATTCTAGGGCAGAGAAGAGACCACAGCATGGCATACTTACAGCTTTTAAAAGTAAGGTCGAGGACAGGGAGGTGACACACAATTTTATTAAGTAAAGAAATTATTTTGAAGAGACAGAATCAGAAGTAAAGCAGGGAGGATGGAGAGAGGGGGAACCACATGGACAAGGAAATGACCCTCCTTGCTAGTTCAGGGTTTTATTTTATGGTTCAGGAAGATGCCAGGGAGCTCAGAAAGATTGGTCCTGGTGGAGAGATCAAAAAACTTAATGTGACTTCCAATGGGGAAGCTGAGAATCAGTAGGCATTCTCACGGCATGGAACTTTTTCAAAATAGTGCTCTCCTTCACCAAATACATAAGAAATAGTTAAGTGCAGAGTATAACAACTGTTGAAGCTAGTTATGAGTCAACTAATAATGACAGGAATTTTGATGTGGAATCAATAAAGAAAGAAATCCAGAGAATAAAAAAGTTGAAATGCGCATTTTATGGTAAAAGAAGCCCCTCTGGGACAGAGCCACTGTGGGACATGATTTAAAATTCTGTGCCAGGGCCGGTGAGATAGCTCAGCGGCGTAAGCGCCTGCCTGGCAAGCGCGAGGTCCCAAGTTCAACTCCCGGAACCCACATACAAGAAAAGAACCGGTGATATCACTCAGCGGCACGGGCGCCTGCTGGCACGCGAGGTCCTGAGTTCAACCCCCGGTACCCACAAAAAAAATAATAATAATAATAAAAAACAAAATAAAATTCTGTGCCAAAAAGGACCATGCATTTCTACAAGCTGATGGAGTTAAAGGAATTAATAAATTGTTATGCCAACAACATGCTCCGAAATCAACCATCACTGAGTGTTGATGGTTCAACAGTGAAAAGCAAAGAACACCTCTCAACAGGCATTCATGTACTGCTGAGACAGTGCTGTTGGACGGATCTGGAAGACAAATGAAGGATGAGCCCACAGCCACACAGACACAATCACAAAAGTTTCTTTTCTTAAAATGTAAAGAAGCAGGACTTTTTAATGGTTTATTTGAAAATACATCAGATGAACTTCATTTGATTCAACAAAAATTCATAGATGAAACTTCAGAATCAGCTTATGAAAAAATTGTGACTTCACTTACTTGAAGACACTTTGTAAAATTTCATGAAGCAATAGAGAATAAAATTCATGAATCTGAAGAAAGACTGCAGCAGGTAAAGGAAGAGATGGCGCTACTACAGGCCTTAAAACAAACCCTACCCTCTTTTCAAGAAAATGGAGACCTCACATCAAGTACTATTCAGTGTCCCATCTTCATAAGGCTCACTACTTCCTAAGCCAGGAGTCAAGTGAAAAAGCAAGCAAGCCACAGCCTGGAGACCCAGCTTGTGAAAACCACAGATTCAGGACCAGGTCGCTATTCCTCCCTGGGCCTCAAACTATTATGGACAGCTAAGTTAGACAGAAGTAAATACATAGCCAGAGAAGGACCGGAAGTCAGCAAAAAAATAAAGATTTTAGAATTAGAATTGTGGCTGGATGCTCACCTGAAGAAGGCCAGGCCTCAAGATAAAGACACGACAGCCAGACCTAAACCTGAGATTGTACTGCAATTAGCACTACCTGGTCCAGTAAATCCAGATAGGCATCAGTTGCTCAGGTTTGTGACCAGAGCATCTAGACCCATCCCTTCCCAAAAGCACCTTTGTCCTTTCCATGTAGCCTTGCCACATGACTCATTTCCCTATTGGATCAATATTAGCTAAGCAGCTATACTTATAATCCTATAGGTTGTTTGTAGTTCGACCCACGTTGTACCCACATTGTGACTTTACTGTATAAACTACCTATGACAAAAAGCCTCGGTGGCCACCCCATTCAGAACCCCTCCTGTAAATTCAGGAACTATTCTTCTCTCCTTATTTCTAATAAAACTCTCCTAACTTCTTCCTTTGGTTCTCGACTTCATTCCTCCATGTTGTGGGACCACTAACTTGGCACATTTGACATCTAACAGGTTGGGGGTTGTACTTCTCCTATATCAAAACTGCAACCCCTACCAGCTCTTGCCTATTAGTGCTGACTGACATCTCATGCACAACTGTTTCTTGCTTCTATCATTTCACTTCCCCTACTTTTTCTCCTCCAATAAAATGTTTCTCAGGGAAAATAAAAATAAGCTTCTAAAGTGTATAGAACATAGAATCTGAAAGAATTAGAAGACCCAAAGATATATTTTGCTTTTGAATAGAAAGAATGACAAATTTTTAGTGAACTCTATTCAAAATATTCTGCCTGCACCATTTAACATGTGCTAAATTATCAAGTCTTAGTTTTCTTATAAAGGTATAATTGATACAGTACATGTGTGAGAACTTGCTTCAGTGATCACGAAAATTAAAACCAAGGCGATGGCACAAAATTACAGTCAAAAGCTTTGAGGGAAAAAAAGAAAGTGGAAAGGGACTTCAGCTTGAGAAGAGAAACAAACTGAACAGGGTACAACTCTGACAGAGGTCACACTGGCCTGTTAGTAAAAGAACAGAGTAGCTTTTAAAGGTGTTGCTAAGGCCCACCAGGGTCTGGTAATTTTCCATTTGGCCTTGAGTATGGTATTTTTCTGAAACTTCTTTGTGTTTTAAGGGATTTCCTCCCACCTAGGACATGAATTAGCACCTATTCTCACCTTGGAGACATCTTGAGGGTACCCCCTGCTGTTACAGGGCATCTGGTTCTTGCACCAAGAGTAGGGGGTTGGGGGAGTGGATGAATCTTATACATTGTTGGCAAAGGGGAGGTAGGGGAAAAAAGACAGTTTCACCTTTAGTGGGTAACAGTCATGGATTAAGACCTGAAAATTCCTGCCTCTTGCCATTGCAAGGGTTCCCTGCCCCATTTCATGGCGAGCTGCTGAAAGTTTTGAAATTGAAGGCCTGGAACTAAAGTACAGTCCCAGTTTTCCCTAAAGCAAAACTACCCTTCACCAGATTGCTGTGTGATTCAGCTGAGGGATAATGCAAAGCAACCACTTTGTTATTCTCTCAATCATAAAGCACCACATGCATTTAATAAAATGATTTTAAAATTATATATCCAAAAATTTATGTCCAATGAGTCTCAAGATAACTGAAACTACTGAGACTTCTTACTGGAATAGCATAATGTAGAAAACTTTACAGTATTTTCTCTCAAAACGGCTACAAAATGTCATGGTGCAGGGACAAGCAGCCAGCATTTTGTGAAAACCACCTGAGGCATAAGTGGTTTTAAAAATAATAAGAAATACCCAGGGATGCTTAAATGATGGACACCTGCTACAAGATGACACGAGTAAAACCTCTACAGTACCTACGACTGGCAAAGCTTAAGTTGCTTCTAGAAAGGCCTCAAGCACATCAGTAAAAAGACTTTGTTAAGAAAGACTATTGTAATAGAAACTCTAACCCTTAACTAAAAGGGATAAACAAAGCTTATATACAGAGACCACGGAAAGAACAAAGCAGGACAGATGTCTTGAAACCCAATCGTGTAAATAACAAGAAAGTTGAGACAGGAAATGTTTTTGGTTAGGCACAAGGGACTGAGATCTGAAGCTACTATGAAGCAAACGTGTTACAGTGCTAGGAAGTTTACAATTTTGGGCTTGGCTGTCCTAGCCAAACCAGTCTTAAAAATTATGTCAAGCACAAAATCTGATCAGGCTTACAACTATTAAAACAAGTATCAGATAGTATTATCCAAGCCCTGTCTCCCTCAAGAAATCAAATTGAAAACAAATTCATGTGGTGTTCTTGCTGGGTCACAGTAATAATAAAAGCAACAGATTTACAGTAAATATTACACTTTTAGGTACCTTTTAGCATGGGTTCATGAAATCAGGGTCAGAGGTGTTATTAGCAATTCACCAAATATTTAGTTTCAGTTAGATGTTAGTAGTTTATCTAATACTATATCTTAATATGAAAATGCCGTAAGAATACTTTGGTAAATAAATTAAGGTAAAGCTATTAATAGAATCACTTTGACAAAGAAAATTTAATAGCCCAGCTGAAAGCATTGTCAGACTCAATTTTAATTTATAGAATATGGACTTGACCAGTTAACCTACAAATGAGCAATTAAAGAGATGAACAATAACTCTGGACACTCCTTTCCTGAATAAGCAAGGTACTTTAGTGTCATTTTGTCAATTATAGGAAAAGCTCCTTGGACAAAAATACATAGAAATAAGAGAGGGAAAAAATCTTACCCATAGGCAACTTCAAGACAGAAAACTTAGTTTTGATTAACAACATGAAGTGCTGAGTAAACATTTAAAAATTTTTCTAAGGTGAGAGCCCATGCTACTCATAAGGCTGAGTCAGGAGGATTTCAAGTTAGAGGGCACCCTGGGGAATTTAAATAGACCCTGTCTCAAAATTAAAAATGGCCTGGGGATGTAGCTCAATGTGAGTCCCTGGAAACAATCCCCAGTAAGGGGAGAGGGGGTCTTTTAACTGAGCTAAATTTCAGAAAACTCCAGCTCAACTTCAGAACCAAGAAACAAATAATATTAAACTGCATTACTTACTGTGTCAGAGAGTGGCACACTTCGTCCGTTGGGCCAAATCACAGGGGGGGAGAGAGAGAGAGAGAAGGAAAAAAAAAAAAAAAAAAAGGAAAAAATTATATATAAAATGCTCCAGTCCAATAATCGCTGAACCAATAGTTCCTTCTGCTCTGAAACCTCTTGGGGCGGGGGACTAAAAAAAGCCACATAAGAGTGAAAACTGTAATTAAGGAAGACAGATGGGGATTTTCCTGTATTTTTGCAAAGGGGGGGGCAGAGAAGACTGCAGATATTGAAACATAAACAAAGGCAGATGGAATGAATTCGACTTAAAATTTCCCAGGTAATGTAAAATAAACCTACAAACAAACGCTCTTAGCCTCATTATTATATAGTTATATCCGAGTAACATAAACAGTCCCAGATGAGGAAGCCATAAACAAACTTTAAATCACTAAACTAAAGAGGTTAGGGTCCAGCCAGTGCATTTTAGGAAACTAAGGCCGCGGGATACTAAGTCAAAGGGAGGACCTGACGCAGTAGACGCTTCGTACGGTGCTGCGCTTTATAATCAGATTGCGACAGGTCCGGGTAGCTACCAGACATAACCTCCTTTTAGAGATCACCCTCACCTCTCAAATTATTAGCATTTTTTTTAAATTAAGGATTGTCTGAAGAATAATGAGTCAACTTCTACTTTTGAGGATGCGAAGAGGTCAACGCCTTGTAATTCCACTTGGCCGACTACTAGACAGGGCAGGACGAGGGTCGCCGGACAAGACGCGGGGCAGGTGCTGCCCAGTCCCGCCACGGGCCGGGCAAGGGCTGAGCGGGCTGCGGTCGCCGAAGACCCACCGCACCCCGAGAGCCCCCAGCACTCAGGACCGCCAAGCCCCGGCCCAGGCGCGCAGCCTGGACCCCTCAGTGGTTCCGCTGCCACCCCTGCCCGTCCCCACCACAGGGCCCCTTAGCCCGCGCGAGACCGGCCTCAGCCGACAGGCACTGTCTACCTCCTGCCCGGTCCTCCGCCAGCGCTCCTTGACAACCCTCCAGGGGATCACAACACCACCGAGAGGAGCAGAAAGAACGGCTTCGGGCGACTTCCGGAGGAAGCGGAAGGGCACCAGAAGTGGCGGGACGGGCCTAAGAAGGCGCGGCCAGCTACGGCTCATGGCTGGGTTGATGCGGGCTCCGGGTGGCCTACTTTGGCATCTCTTTCCTCGCGGACTCTGGCTTTGGAGCCCAGCGGAGAGGACTGCGAAGGTCTTGCTGAGGCAGTTCTGTGCGCGGCAGGAAGAGGTGCGGCGGGTCTCGGGGAGCCCTGGCGCCTGCAGGGGAAGCCGGCCCTTCAGCACGGGGCCGCCGCCGCCCCCCGGGTCGTCAGGGCCAGAGCCTAAGAGTCACAGAGACCCCACGCGCCCCTCGAAACCTGGGGTGAGTGTACACCTGGAGTTCTGGCAGTGCTCGTTACGGCTGTCCCATCCCACTTGGTCATAACCTCAGAAGCTATCGGCCTTGCCTCAAAGTGACCTCAAGTCCGTGGGCTTTGCCTGGGTCCTGGACTCTCATCCTGGTTTCCCTGGTTTGCCGGTAGCCCCACTCCTCGAGAGAGATACCCGAGAAGCTGCGCCCGCTGTGTGTAGCTAGATACTCGGGTTTGGATTTTAAGTTAACTCTTGTGCCAATGAAATAAGTTGCAGGTTTTTTTTAAAGAACGACCTTAAGTTTACCATGATGGAAGAATCAGAGCACTGTTAAAATTTCTGTCAGTTGAATTCCTCTTCAGAGTTTGCGTGAATACCTTGAAATTGAAACAAAAGGAGGATCTTAGTTGCGTATGGATATGACAGTTTCTTGCGATTTTCTCAGGTTCTAGTTCTGACCCAAAAAGAATTTAAAACCACTGCTCTGTAGTGATAGGTAAGAGAAGTAAGTTTTCAGAGGTAGGGCAAGGTGAATGAGTTAGGCCTAGGTGACAGACCTCTTCCTTATTTTGGGACTTGAAGGAATAAAAAGAAGTAACTTGATGCAGTTTGTAAGAAGCCCCACTTTCAGACCTCTTTTATACTTTGGTTACTACTTCTGGAAACCAGTTAGGTTAACCTCCCCTATTAGTTTTATATATAGATATGTATATTCTTAGTATCAACACAAGCTGGTAACTGATTGATTGTGCAGTACTGGGACTTGAACTGAGGGCTAAATCCCCAGCAAACCCCACCCCCACTCCCTTTTAAAAGTTTGAGACAGGCTGGCTTTGAACTTTCAGTCCTCCTGCCTCAGCTCCCATAGTGCTGGGATTACAGGCATGAGCCACCATGGGGAACTTCAATTGGTTTTTAAATAAAAAGTTGGAGCCAGGGTTGCACATAGTAACAATAATGGTACTTGTGGTTCTTTGTGATGATTTTCCCTCTGAACAAGAAATTAAACTGTGAGTGTGCTTGTCATTGTATGTATGCAAAGCCCAGATATAAACCTCATCCTCAGAAACCTTCAGCATTTTCTCATCCCTGACTAACTTGAAACATTCTGCGTATTGAACAGAATCATGGCCTGTGTATATATATTAAAAACTGTAATAAATTTAGCATGGTTAAAAGTTTTCATCTTACTAGTATTTTTATTTTTGAAATCTCTGCCCCAGTAGCCTGTTTCCTGGAAGTCTTTAGCAATCACATTTGCTATTGGAGGGGCTTTACTGGCTGGAATGAAGTACTTCAAGAAGGAAAAGACAGAAAGTAAGTAGATGTCATCTGCTCAGGTCTGAATAAAATCTTTCCTGGCCATGTACTAGTACCCTTTTTTGTGGTTGTTTTTCAACTTTTGAAATAGTTTTAGATTTACAGAAAAGTTACAAAGACAGTATAAAAATTTCTCAGTATAGCTATCACCCAGATTCCCATAATGTTAACATCTTATATAACTGTGGCACAGTGATCAAAACTAAGAAAGTTGGTACAAAACTAAAACTAACTGTTGGTACGTAACTAAAACTAGAGTTTGTGAGGATTGCACGTATTGTTTCATCAGTGCCTTTTGCTTTTCCAGGATCCAATCCAGGATGCCATTAATGAAATTAAAAGATGTATTGCGGATAGATTTGAATGTGGGCAGTGTGAAGTCTAGAGGATGCAAAAATGGCTGAAATGCTGTCCCACACTTGAGGTGCACATGATAGAACAACAGACTCAGAAGTAAAGGGTTTCACTAGATGAGGTTCTGTGAGGCCAGAGGAAGCTCTGGTGCTTGAGGGCCAAAGGAAGGCCCAATCTTCACATTTGAGAAGGCTTCCTAGGGGTCAGGCATGGAGAACAACATGAATAGGTCCTACACACAAATGGATATCGGCAGAGGAAAAGGCCAGAAGGTGACTGTGGTTGAAGAGAGCCAGTTACTGCTGTAACATAGCATCTTGAAAGGTCCAGAGGGGGAAAAAAAGAAGGAATTTAATATGTTAGTGCTTATTCCAGGACTTTTAAGATAGGAAGTATCAGGTAAATCTTTCAGATACCGCTTAAACTTAATTCGATTATGTAGAGTCTCTTTTGATGCCGTTATATTCAAAGGGTAATATTCAGGGGCTGGTGAGATAGCTCAGCAGCATAAGCGCCTGCCTAGCAAGCGCGAGGCCTGAGTTCGACTCCCGGAACCCACATACGAAGAAAGGGCCGGTGATATCACTCAGCAGCACAGGCACCTGCTGGCATGCGAGGTCCTGAGGTCGACCCCCGGTACCCACAAAAAGAAAAATCAAAAAGGGTAATATTCAAATCTGGGAGTGATATTTCATAGGCTTTTAGAATTTTAACGAAATAGGTTTTGTACTGCTATTGGTATAACAAGGTGACTTTTTTATATAACAAGCAGTATTTTATTAATATGATTGTCATTTTAATTAGCAAGTTCCTTTAGTTTCACACGCAGACAAAAAATTTAGAAGCGAGAAAAATAGCAGAAACAATTTTTCAAAATACACAAGCTTCTTTCGACTTTAGTTTGGAATTTTACCCACAATAGTAATACTTGTTTTGTTATAAAAGTTTACTATGAGATAGTCTTCAAAGTGTTCCTTCATTGTCTGAGAGTATTTGGTAACATGATGCCTCACTGTCTCTAACTACACAGTAAAGCATGGTGTATTTTTTACAGAGAAGGACAGTCTCCAGTATAATCACAATATAACCATCAAAATCAGAAAATTAATGATTAACTTGAGTCTCAGGTTTACTCTCAAGTTTAATCTTCCTGTTTTACTACTTCACATCTTTTTTTTTTTTGTGGGGGGGAGTCAGGGTCTTTGCTATATGCAGATGAATCTGGCCTTGAACTCACTATATAGCCCAGGCTGGCCTCAAACTCACTGCAATCCTCCTGCCTCAGCCTCCTGAGTGCTGAGATTACAAGCATGGGCCACCAAGCCTGGTCTTCTTCACATCTTTTATAATAGAACCACATCTTATTCCTAGTTTTCTGTTTAGTCTCCATCAGTTGTAATGGCTTCCCAGACTTTACCTGACTTTTGTGACCTTGACAACTTTAAGGATTACAAGCTGGTTATTTTGTAGAATATCCTTGGGTGTGGTTTTGTCTGATGTTTCCTCCTAATTAGATTGGAGTCATGCTTCTTTGGCAGAAATGCCACAAAAGCAGTGTTGTGTCCTCATTGGATCTAGTCAAGAGCCTCATGGTTTCACTTTGTCCCATTATTGATAATGTTCAGTTTGATTATTTGATTAAGATGTCTATCAGCCTTGTCTCCTAAAAAGTTGGTCTTTTATGTATTTTGTGATAGGTACTTTCACGTTTTATTTGCATGTGTTGTTTCCATTAAACGCTGAATTTATTCATTTATTTATGTCAGTAAGAACACAAGGTTTCCTATATATATAATGACTGTGATCCACTGTTCTCTATTTTAATACTCAGAGTGTCCCAGATTAGCTAGTGGGAGCCTCTGCAGTCAGGCGTCTTCCCCTTTGACATGTCTCCAGTATTCTTTGAGTTCTTCCTCACTCTGCCATAGGACGGTCCAGGATCATCTTATACTTTCTTTGCCTCAATCCTGCTGTCAGCCATTTCTCCAAAAGTCTATTTCCTTTTAGTTGGAGAGTCTATATACTTCATTGAAATAGAAATCATAAACTCAGACTAGTACCTTTGATTCCTTTCCAGTGCCACAAGGTTCATTATAGTTCTCTCCCTGTCCATAGTTTTGACTCCTTTTCTATTTGTAACTCTCTTATCTTTAATATATTTTACTTTTTAAAATCAATCCTCTATATGTAAATGAGGTCCCATCACCACTGCCCACTCAGGCCCAGGCTCCCCCTGCCAGCCACCACTCTTACCTAACTTGGGCTCAGACGTCTGTTCTAGGTCCCTGTGGCCCCTGCCCCACTCTCAGCACAGCCACACCTTATGGCTTAGGACTGAATTGTTCTGGAAGAGGAAGCAGTGTTTTTAGTACTTTCTTATGGTGCTTACTACATACCATAGAATTTAATTTGGATTTGTTTTATTATTTTATTTTCCTGAAAAGATTTCTTGAAAACTGAAACTACTACTCCACACACAGTTATTAGAATAGTGCTGATCATATGTCAGGTATTCAAATACCTGTGGTTCAAATAACATTTTTGGTGTCTCTTTAAGAGCTGGAGAAGGAACGGCATCGAAGCATTGGGAAGCCTATGCTTGGGGGACCATTTTCCCTAACAACCCATACTGGAGAGCCCAAAACTAACAAGGACTACATGGGCCAGTGGGTATTGATTTATTTTGGTTTCACTCATTGCCCTGATATCTGTCCAGAAGAACTGGAAAAAATGATTCAAGTCGTGGATGAAATAGGTAAGAAAGCCATTACTAACTCTCCACTGTCTACTTTTACTTAATGTTACTACATTTTTACATTCTTGTGTTATACCGGGGGGTATAATTGTTTGGTCTGTAAAAATATAAAATGTCAGCATTCAGCTTGTTTGTTGCTTTGATTGTGTGACCTGACTCTCTACCAAAGAAACCTTATTTTGATACTAAATGTTAGATCACTGGAAAAATGTCAGTATGGCCAGGGTCTCCCTAAACTTTGCTTTTGTTTTCCTTTTTTTATTATGGTCTTCCCATTGCCTTTTTCCCAGTGATAGTTAGATTAGGAAATCTACAATGATATGTAGTCGGTGGTATAATATTTTATTAGTGCCAATTTAAACAATCTTAAATTGTTTCAGAATATTCAGTCCTTTTAAATGATTTACCTTGTCCTTGAGCTATGGCGGGGAATAAACTATAGATGTTGGATTAGAACGGATTAGAGAATATAACCAGGATAACATTTACATTCCAGCATAAGCATTTCACAGGGTTATACATCTGGTTCTACCCATTCGTGTCCTCTCCACTCAGATGTTAGATATATCCCTGTGTTTCCTTAACACCACAGTGTAGCACTTAATACCTTCTCCTGCCATTGCTGATTTTGTCTTTTCCCTTACAGTATGAATACTAATTGGAATTTTCTTTCAGATAGTATTCCAACTCTCCCAAATTTAACTCCGCTTTTCATCACCATTGATCCAGAAAGGGACACAAAAGAAGCCATTGCAAATTATGTGAAAGGTATGTTTTACATCTTTACATACTTTACATCTGTTTAGCTTTTGCAGTTTTTGAAATATCAACTTGTGAACCTTATAAGGCCTTGTGAAATAGGTAGGACAAATGGACTGATTTTACAGGCAAATAAACAGGGTGCTCAGAGTTTTGGTTGTGGCTAGTCAGTACATAAATGAGAAAATGGTTCCTCAATTCCTTGTGCAGCACTCTTTTGTTTTATCACAGAGGAGGGATTTAGAGTTGAACTTTATGTCAACTAATAGAGCTTTGCATTAGGAGTAAGGACATACTGCTTCTAATTCCAGTTCTGTGTCTCATTCTGTTTTGGTAAAATTAGGGGAAACACACATTCTGAGAGTGTATACATGGGAGATTGAAGATGAATTACTAGATGCATTTTGAACTCATGACGTGTTTTGTAAATCCAAAACATGTACTGTGACAGAAACACCTTCATAATTTTTAATGTAAAAATTTTAATTCAAGTATCTCTACAGGCAGATTAGAATCTACTAGGTAATTTTACAGGCTGTACATTATAATAGAACTGAGGATGAATGCTTAGGTTCTAGTTTATCTGTGAGGTCAGGCAAGTTTACTTTCTGTAAACTCAAGCCTCTTCAGTGTAGGTGCTTACAAATCAGCAATTTGAATTTAAATTATTTTGAAATTGACTTAATTACTGGTCAGAAAGACTAATGCCTACTTTTATGATACATTTAAATGCATATCCTGTAGAATTTTGAGATTATTTTAAAATTTGTTTTGTAAAGGGCCTGCTATGTATTTTGTTGTGTTCAACAGGTTTATTGAGGTATAATTGCCGTACAATAAAAAGTACATATTTAAAATGTACAGTTTACCTTGTAATGTGGGTATGTACCTGGGAAATCATTGCCACAATCAAGAAAATCAGCATGTCATGACTAGGACTGTAGCTCAGTGGTGGAGCACTTGTCTAGCATACTTGAGGCCCTGGTTTCAATTCCCAGCACTAGAAGAGAGAAAGAGAGGGAGAGAGGAGGAGAGAGAGAGTGGGGGGAGGGGGAGGGAGGGAACTTTTTTTGAAACAGGGTCTCACTGTGGTACAGGCTAGCCTCAAACTAAACTCATGACCCTAAGCCTCCTGAGCTGGGGATTACGGGCATGGACCACCATGCCTGGCTCTTTGTACCCTTTCTAATCCTACACCCCAATTCCCTTTTCTACCTCCCATCTCCAGGCAACCATCAAACTGCTTTTGTCAAAGTAAGCTAGTTTGCATTCCACAATTCTATGTGAAGGGAATTATACACTGTGTACTTTTCAAAAAAAGAATTATTTTGAACATCATCTGTGTTGGAGCAGGTATCATGGTCTGTTCATTTTTATTCCTGAGTAGTAGTCCATTAATAGACATTGGGGTTTTTTCCAGCTTTGGGCTGTTGGCAGATGACATTCACATACAAATCGTTGTGTGGACACATGCTTTCATTTCTCCTGAGTACACACCTACCTGTGGAGTGGCTGGGGCACATAGTGTATGTTTCACTTTGGAAGAAACTGACAAACTGTTTTCCAAGATGGTTGTACGTTTTGTTTTGTTTTGTTTTGTTTGTGGGTACCAGGGGTCGACCTCAGGACCTCGCGCGCCAGCAGGCGCCCGTGACGCTGAGTGATATCACCGGCCCCTTTTTCGTATGTGGGTTCCGGGAGTCGAACTCGGGCCCTCACGCTTGCCAGGCAGGCGCTTACGCCGCTGAGCCATCTCACCGGCCCTGGTTGTACATTTTTACATTCTTGGCCAGCAATGTTGAGAGTTCCAGTTTCTGTACATCCTGACCGTACTTGATATTCGCAGTCTTTTTAATTGTAGCCACTCTAGTAGGCTTTTAGTGCTATTTCATTATGATTTTAATAATTTCTGCAATAAATATTAATACTAAGCATCTTCATTCTCTGTCCTATGTCCTTGGTGAAGTGTCTGCTCACATCTTTAAGAGCTTAAGTCCAAATATATTGGCTTATTCTTTTATAAATAGTGCTTTTTGTTTAATATATAAGAAATCTTTGCCTAACACAAGGTTACAAGGGTTATGTTTTCTCTTTAAAATTTATAGTTTTATTTATGTATTTAAGTATAATTTATTCCCACAATTTGCAAGTTCATCAGAAATTTGAGCAATAACAAAGTTTTTTCATAAAGCAATAAAAAGCAGCTCATATAAATATACTCATTGGGTAATGACATTTAAATGTGTTATATCGGCAGTTATTTTTATCACATATTAACTAAACCATAATATCCCCAAATGAGTAGACATTTAAATTTGCCATACCTAATTGAAAGGCCAAAACCTTACAGTAATTTTCTTCAACAGCATGCACATGCATTACTAATTTCATTTTTTAGGTGGAAGAGTTAAAAATTTTAAGTGTTTAGGAAAATACTGTCCTTTCAGCAATTCAATTAAAAAAATGTTTGGATATGTAGCTAACTCAGGTTTTATTCACCCTTATTGTTTACTCGAGTGAGTGGAAAAGGAAGACAAGCCAGCCTGCTTTCTTCAGTACCTAAATAATTTAGTACCCAGTTTAAAATGAATTAGTCAAGGAACAAAGGCTTCTATACTCCGTAAGAAGTAGATGCTGTTAAATGTTGAGCTATTGTTTTAGTAACCTGATGAATCCAGTTTGAGTTTTTTGTTTTGGGGGGTTTTTTTTGGTACCGTGAATTGAACTCAGGACCTTGTGCTTGCCAGGCAGGTGCTGTGCCACTGAGCTATATCCCCAGCCCTGAATCCAGTTTTTTTAAGTGACTTCCACTGAGCCACTTTTATACATTCCAGCAGTTCAACATCACATGCATACTATGAGTGATTTACCCTTAGCCCTGAACTTTATTGTAATTGTTGTTTTGGAATGCTGAATAGTAATTGTTCAGCTCCTTATCAGAAGTGAAAGTAGAACCTGCTATTGTATTTATATTGAGATTATTTGCTAGAAAATAAGATGCAGATATTTTGGTGTGCTGTGATACTGTCTTAATTGTGAAACATACTTTTTCTTTATGATGCAGTGAAAAATTGTAGTATTTAATTGATGATAATAGTTTTAAACTTGATTGTATTTCAACTACATGCATTTTTAAAATTAAATGAAAATGTGATTTAAAAAAATAAAATGTAGGGCCGGTGAGATGGCTCAGCGGCATAAGCGCCTGCCTGGCAAGCGCGAGGTCCTGAGTTCAACTCCCGGAACCCACATAAAGGGAAAGAAAAAAGGGCCGGTGATATTACTCAGTGGCACAAGCGCTTGCTGGAAAGTGTCAGGTCCTGAGGTCGACTCCCGGGACCACATTAAGAAAAAAAAATTTTTTTTAATTAAAAATAAAGTGTATTCCATCCAAATCTTTACTAGATAGCCATAAAAAGATTGACATACAGTATATCACAAAGGAGAATTTTTATTTGTTCTATGTGAATTTCTTTTCCTTTGAATCATGAAGAAATGTTTGAGAACTCACAGGAAAAAAGTACCACTAGGGCTGCTTTATAACAGGTATTGTTTTTTTGAGGTAGAGATGGCTATTTTGCTTGCTTCTCATTTTTGTCTTTCTCATTTTTTATTTAGAATTTTCTCCCAAACTGGTTGGCTTGACTGGCACAAAAGAAGAGATTGATCAAGTAGCCAGAGCTTATAGAGTGTATTACAGCCCTGGCCCCAAGGATGAAGATGAAGACTACATAGTAAGTAAATGCCTAGCTTTTCACTCGTGGACTGGTTCCCAGATCTCAAATATTCAGACAGTTTTAAATGGCCAGCTTCTGAGATGGAAGAACATTTGAGATTATTACAGATGCCTTGGGAATTTTGGATATTGGAAAGAAAACAAGCATTGTTTTTAAAGATGATTGTTTACCTTTACTGCTCATAATTTAATTGCCTGGACTTCTTCTTTAGTGGCACATAAAATTTGAGGCACTATAAAATCAATATTTGGGTACCATGTTGGAAATAAAGGAGCCAGGATGTGGAGAAAAGGCTTGTTTTAGTTTCATCTTAACCACATACCAGTCCAATTATTTAAGTACGGGATGATCAAAAATTGCATATTTTTTCATTAATTTTTATAAGATAACAGAACAGGAAATATAAAACAACAATTTAATCAAATTTATTCAGTACAAGCATCACCTGGTTGAAATGACACCTGCCCAAGCGATGCTCAGGACAGTGAGTACGGAAACAAGTACGGAAACAAATGTGCTGCCCCAGTGCTGTTGGAGTAAACTGTTAAGTGGTTACAAACATTGTGTTGGTGATCTCTGTGTCCTCAATGTAAGAGGTACAAGAATACCCTCCTTTTAAGAAGCAGTTCTAGGCCATGGGGAATTGCAGTTTTAGGTTGAATGAGAATTCTGAAAAGCAAGAGGAAAGATGTAAGCTATCAGAAAGTAGGCTTTCCATAAGGTTGACTTGCATATCAACTACATGCCTTGCACAATTTGCTTTACTGTACGCTTTTTAATAATGAGGAACAGAAATTCTGTTACGTTGTGTATCTGTAGCTCTTGCATTGAGAGCTCTCTTCATGTTCATCTGTGCTGCCCCAGAAGTCTTAAACTGATACCAAGTTACTGTGTCCTTTTTCCTAGCAGTGTTTTCATGATGTATCAACAAAGGGCATGAGCACTGCCCCTACCTGCTCAGTTTTCTTTTAGTATGGACAGTTTTTCCTATCCCATTAAGATTTGATATTGTATTGTGATAGCATTACAGATTTTTTTTCAATCGTCATAGTCTGGTTTTCCTATAATATTAATTGGGCAAAGCTATTAATCATAAGAGCCTTTCTAGCTGAAAAACTGGTTTTACGGAAAGAAAGATGGCTAGGACCCTGAATCACCGATCCGCCAGCTTGTCCCTAGAGCAACACGCAGAGGTGACATTTCATTGTGGCACTTTGTTTCTATTGCCCACTGTGGCTTTTCCATCACTTTTGAACCCAGAGCACATTGTGTGCTTGTGTACCCTACAGACTAAATTAAAAGCAGGCTTCTGGTCCCTCTGCCCTAATTAAGCACACACAGTAATCATACCTCCTGGGTCTGGTGCCTGATAGCATTAGGGAAACTTGGATCATGGGATAAAAGGACAAGAGAGAAGTGCAGATTTTTCTTTGAAGCCCTTTTCAGGAAAGTGGGCAGTCCTTGCTGTGGTCTCCTCGTGCTGCACTGGCAGCATGAGAAGAAAGAGAGAAGAGCAGAGGGGAGCAGGGGCCGAGAGAGGGAGCCATGGGCAATGAAGGACTTTTCAGGCTTCTGTACTTCTCTACAAATTCCATTAACTGGTTTGGAGTTTAACTGGCGATGACAGTGGGAACAGGGGAGCACATTAGTCTGACTTCAGCCTTAACGGATTTTTATTAAGTTGTGTAAATACTTAACAATACTAAATTAGTTAGTACTCTTTAGTCTTGTGGACAGCTCATGACTCTGTAGTGAGAAAGAAATGTTATAAATAAAACCAAACAGCTTATAAAACTGAATTTAAAACATTCAGTTAAGGGCCGGTGAGATGGCTCAGCGGTGTAAGCGCCTGCCTTGCAAGCGCAAGGGCCCGAGTTCGACTCCCGGATCCCACATACGAAAAAGGGGCCGGTGATATCGCTCAGTGGCACGGGTGCCTGTTGGCGCACGAGGTCCTGAGGTCGACCCCCGGTACCCACAAAAAAAAAAAAAAAAAATTCAGTTAAAGTGATGAGATACTTCGCTGAAACCCAAGCACTGCTCCCGGGAACAGGTTTTGTGTCATGTCCAACTATACTATCAACTGCCCCTCCACAATTTTCTTTTCCTTTTTAAATACTTTGGAATCTTTGATTGTGTAGTCTTCCTTGACTGGTTGGTCTTGGTGCAGTAAATACACCATTTTCATGTGATCTGCCTATAAACTAGTAGTTTGCAGCCAAGTAGCAGTGAGGCCATAAACAAACCAAACACAGGTTTGGGCCCTGAAATTTGTATCCATAGCACAGATAATGCAGAATATGGGTATTCGTTTTTTTAATCTTAAAAATTAAAATGAAAATATGCAAGACTTCTGGAGACTTCTTTGACCCTCTAGAATATATCCTACTTTGAGATAATACTGATCAACTGCCATAAGAATTTGACCTTTTGATAAAAGTGAATTCACTGCTGTATATTTGCTAACTCAACCAATAGGGGGAGACACTCTCAAGCTTCTTAGGCTTTCGGTAGTATGAATTTGTGCCTCGGGGCCACAGATTTTCATGTACAAGATGGTCTGAGAAACTTCTACTTAAGATCTAAGGACCTGTGAGGAGTGATGGGATGCCTTAAAGATTAACCTTGAGTTATAATTGAAAGATTTTCATAATCTCAGACAACAGCAACAAGAGGCAAACTTTTAGGGTTTTTGGATGAAATCTTCAGACTGATAGTGTGTATAAACAGGGCATGCCAAACATTTGAGATTCTTCAGAAATCTAAATCTGCATGTTATTGCATTATACACAATTGCAGTACAAAAAAAATTATAGTAGTATTAGAAAATACTTTTGAAAAAAGAATACAACCGGCTTTCAAGCATAAGATGTTGTTTCATCATAAAAGAAATATGAGCTTAATAAGATGCCAGTTTTCACCCATTACTTAAGATATGGTCTGAAAGTTTGAAAACCTATTGTCAAAATTGGAAAAGTAGGAAATACAACAGTTGGAGTGAATTTGGAACAAGGCTTTTGTTCTTATTGTTTGGTTGGTTGTTTTTGCATTACTGGGGATTGAACCCAGGGCCTTCACACTGAACTAACATCACCAGCCTTTTTAAGTTTTTATTATGAGACACTTAAGGCACTAAGTTGTCCCAGGCTGGCCTCAAACTTGTGATCCACCTGCCTCAGTCTCCCAGAGTGCTAGGATTATAAGCATGTGACACCATGTAACTATACTTTAAAAAGCTATTATACCTGCATTGATCTAGAACACTGATATATATATTTAAATAAGAAAGCAAATATGACATGTTACTTGTGTATAAAAACAAATAGGTGGTAGTGGATGTATACATATAATAGTAAATGCAGAACATTTCTCTTGAAAAATACAGTGGTTCCCTCTGAGAGTAACTGAGGTACTGTGGGAGTCCAGCATAGGAAGATTTTCATTGTATAAATTTACTGGATTTTGTTTGTGCATGTATTTACCATTTCAAACAAAATATATTTTTTAAAGTTACACATTAGAAAAACTGAGTTGCTCTTCTCCAGTAGAATTAGAGATGGTGACAACATGATAATAAGATTGGACAGAGATTTAAGGTCTGGTCTGACATTCACTGGTTATACAGTTTACACACTGCAGCCTGTTGTATACCTGTCTCAGGTGTGAGGTGGCATATGAAAGGATATGTTAATAATTCCTTGTTAATTCTTCTATACTAGGAACTACTAAAACTCTGAATATCTCCGTAGTAGAACAAATACCAATTTGCTCTGTCCCCATCCCAAATGAATACTAAGAAGTGACCACTAACGAGCTTGATAGATATGGTTAAAAAGTTTCTATTTATGTATAAAAAGGATACTTATATTAACAACACTCAGAAAATAAGTTCCACATACTACAAATCTGCTTTTTAAGGAAGAGGTTAGAGAAAAAGAAAAAATGGTGGAAAGAGAGATATAAACTGCAGAGTAAACCTAGAAAGGAGCACTGGAGACTTAATATGATTTCTGTATCAAATGTGTTGAGACCATCAAGCCCAATCTTGCTTCTGCAGTAAATCCTTTCATAACACATGAATTCACCAGCTGTTGGAGCTCCCTCAGTGGAATTCTTTCCTTATGGGGTAGGCAAGTGGCTCTTTCCATTTGCTGTCTCCTTATGAATGTGTATATATAAAGTAATAACCTCACAGACATATAATGTGTGTCGGGGTATATTTAGGGGAGTGTCTCCAGTTTGGTATGTGTGATCACATTCCTTTCTTCCTGTCTTGCCAAATAGCAGTCAAGACTGCAATAAATTCCTAGGACTTACAGTGCCAAATCAGCTCTTTTAAAGTTGAGTTTTGTGGAAGCCATTAACTAAAAAGATTGATGACTAATCTAAACTTAAGTTAGAGCTGGGAATGTTTTAAGAACTTTGTCAGAAGATGATAGATTGAAGAGGACTCCTCAGGAGCATACCACTTATGACTCCTGAGGCATTTCCAGGTGATTTGCTTCAGATCGGATTGTTCAGTGTAGTATATAAAAATGTCTTAGGGGAGAAAACGCATCTTCCTGTTTGTGTTTGAATTACTAAAATCAGGGCTAAATATTGTGTTAGGATTTATAGATTATAGAATTGAACTAGTGGTTACCTTTCTGGCTTCATGTAAAACAGGATAAGCAGAAGTTAGGCAGTAATAAATGAGAACCAGTTCTTCCTGAAACATACAAGAATATGCCCAAGAACTTACTAGAGAAAGCAGTTTCTCAGAAGCAGTTTAATTTCATGTGATATCTCTTTATACTGTGAATAAGGAGCGAAAGGAGATATTTTTACTCAAAATGTACTGTTCCACAAGCACTGAGCATTTTATGAAGGCCTGTAGTGACCATATCCTAGAATGTGAATTCTTTTTTCAGAGTCTTAACTCATGCCTGAGTATGTTAAGGATTGAACCAAAGAATTACAGGTGCTAGCTGATGTTACAAGCAATAGCTGGTGCAAATTTCTGGAACACAAAAGATTTTAGGCACTCCATTGCTGTGAATTTACTATAATAAGCATAGGCCTGTTATGTAAATAGTAGATGCTACAGTGGTTATGTAGGTGTTAACAAAAAGTTCTCTTATCCTGCAGCATTTATTCAGTAAAATAAGCAGCTTATTTTGGTGATCTTTTTGTTGCACATTCCTCCCTTGTCTCTGCAGGTGGATCATACAATAATAATGTACTTGATTGGACCAGATGGTGAATTTTTAGATTATTTTGGCCAGAACAAGAAGAATGCAGAAATAGCTGGTTCAATTGCTGCACACATGCGGGCCCACATGAAGGCACATATGAAGAAGAGCTAGCCAAACCGCACTGCCGGATACAGTGTTCTCTTGCCAAAGAGGAAGGAAGCTTTGTCTCCCATAAGAGTGGGTATATATTATGCAACCTAAAGAACAGCCTTCATACCATGAGAACATAGGTATTTTAGACAACTATTTCCCTAGGGTGCAGCCAAGATTCTTGGAACTCTGAAGATTACAGCCAGTCTCCCAAGCAGCCGC
Organism: Erethizon dorsatum; assembly: GCA_028451465.1. Classification (NCBI taxonomy): domain Eukaryota; kingdom Metazoa; phylum Chordata; class Mammalia; order Rodentia; family Erethizontidae; genus Erethizon; species Erethizon dorsatum. The sequence continues at coordinate 28,817,684 of CM051826.1, forward strand.
CGTGAGTCCAGAGGACCAAGTTAAAGTGAGGCCAGTGGAAAGCGTACCTCATCACACCGTAGCAGGGAGAGGCTTGTGGTGCAAGTCTCCAAGGGAACAGGGCCCTCTGAGCAGCACTGCCACCTTGTCAGTGTCTCGGATCCTTGCTTATACAGATTGTAAAGCTGAATTTTACAGAAAAGAATGTAATTTCCACAGTGCTCTTGCTTTCCTCATCTTGAGTTCTATGTGGCTGATAACCATCAAGTCAGACTCTCTGCTGTTCAAAGTTAATCTTTATACTTGAAAGCAAAAATTTAGTCTTCCTTGACAACGAGCATCACTGTCCTGTTGCATTTCGTTCCCCCATCAGCAGATGCTGATTTGACCAGTGAAGAGAAAAAGTCTATTGTTTGGAGAAAAACATTAGTTTGATTCCACTATGGCACTTTTTGTGATTCCTTTTTTTTTTTTCAATAACTGAATGATCTGACAGGTTTTCAGTGATGTACCAAATGGAAATAAGAGACTTGATCATGAAAATGTGAAGCATAATATTTTTCTGCATTTACCAGATTGTCCTGCATGTAAAGTAAAGGCGTGTTCAGATTTGCAACTTGGACGAGCATGACTTCTGGGTAAAGAGTGGGTGCGTAGATGGCAGCCCATAGCACACAGCACAGAGACCCACAGACTCCTGTGGGTGGGCAGATAGGTCCTCATTAAATACAGGCTCTGAGGACCAGAGCCTCCCAGTCTTGGGTAAGAGTCAGAAACCTGCATTCCAAACTAGTATCTGTGGCAACTCAGTTGCTGGTGATCTGTGGATCGCTCCTGGAGAAACTTTCTTGGAGAAATAATTTGAGGCACCCTTTGGTGTGTCAGTTAACTGTTCGAAAAAGTGATTGGCACACAATAGGATGAATCTTGGCTTTTGTTTCTAAGTTTTACTTTCCTAGGCTTGACTGGTTTACCTGGGATTGACTATCACCTTTTTCCACTTGAAGAGGGGCTCTGAAAGTCTCAGTAAATCCTAAAATGCAATCAACTGTAAGACCTATTTGGAAAATGGACTATTTTTGCACATAAGTTATATTTTTACATGCACATGATATAGGTCTCTTTTGGTTTTTAAATCCTCAACACTTAAATGTTAAACTTAATACAGTGGTACCTCAGTTCATGACCTTAATTAGGTCCACAATTCTGGGGAAAATGGCCATGTTCATGTTCGTGCAAGAAAGATGGCCATGGTTGTATTTGTCACCTGGTGGCAGAGTTCACAAACAAAAACAAAATTTTGCCAAATGCTTCTGTTTTTGAGCCAAATTATTCGTAAACAAATGTGTTCATGAACCGAGGTGCCACTATACATATATCAAAGGGAAAGGGAAAAAAAAAACCTGGAGCTATTTAGCTGAATCATGTGTGCATGGTTCTTATGTCGAAGTCCTAAGTCCAATACATACATGGCTATATTTGGATATAACGTGTTTAAGGGGTAAGTAAATTAAAATAGGGCCATTATGATAGGGCCTCCCTAAGCCAATATTATTGATGTCAAGAGAATAAGAAAACAACACAAACACGATGAGAGGAACACATGAAAACACAGAAGAGATCCACAGGTCTCGAGAAGTCTCCAGGAAAACTAACCCAGCTGGCACCTTGATCTTGGACTTGCAAGCTCCAGAACCTAGAGAAAATAAATGTCCTATAAACCACTGTCTGTGGTGTATTGTTAAGACAGCCCTAGCAAACCAATATAATAGCTTATTACTTAAACAACTAAGATTTAGTTCACCCCATGAGTAGCTTGTTTAGAATAACTTTCTCAGGAACTTTATCAAGAAAGTGAGGAACTTAATAAAAGACTAGTCTTATCTGACAAGAAAGATATTAAAGATCTAAAATGTCAAACATGTTAAAAGATGGTCTGTTTTAAGCCGCACAACACTTGTGTGGATCACTTTGCAGCAAGCTTGCTCTCGGATAAAATGTAGTCTACATTCTCAGCTGTTGCAGGTTGGAGCTTGTGTAATGATCCAGAAAGGGAACAGCAGCTTTTTAAGAAATGTCTCATTTGCTCTTCATTCCAGTGTCAAGCTTAAAGGCTTAAAGTCAGGATGATAGAGGCAGGGTTGGGGGCCTCCGAAATGATCCTTTCCATGAAGGGACATGCTGAGATTATTAGGTGTAAAACTTGAGTCTCGATTTCTGTTCTGGTCCCTGCTCATTCCACTGCTGTGGGATGCCTGTGGTGACCATGTGAACCCATCCAAATCTGGGGGTTCCATGGGACAAGGACAACCTTTTGACTGCATCCTGGAAAATCAAAAGTCAGGGCTGCTATTCAATCAAGTCTCAGATCTGAATAGGTCAGAGTTTTTACTTCAGTGGGATTAATATTTTAAGAAATGCTATTTGTTTGAAAACTAAGGATGCCGTCAGTGCAAGAGGCATGAAAGTAATGCAAGTGGCTGTTGATGAAGCAGCTGATACTGTGGGTACAAGAACTGAGATTTACTGGGTACCAGTAAAACACCTATCTGAGTTAGGGAGGCTAACAGGAACCAAATGAAATGATTTGAAACTATAAATGCATCTGCATATATCTTTACATCTCTCGTTATGTTTTTAAATATAAGGTTAAAAAATTAATACTTGAACCATAATCACCCAAACAACTTTTCTTTTTTACCTATTGCACAATTTAAATGTATGTATGTGTGTGTGAGTGAGTCCTCAGTAAAAAGAGTCGCTCATGAAGCATTTTTCATCCATTTAGTTTATACTTTATATTGGTGAGTTACATTTTTATTTATGAGTTACTTTGTGGTGATAAGTGTGGTTATTCCTATTATTAATGAATTGTAATAACCTCTATAGTCGGGTCTTCCTAATAACACCTCTTTATTTTCTGTTTATTTTTAAGATGTATTTTAAAGCTTGTGCTTTCTTCAATAATTATACCATCCTCTGTAGAAAAATTTTGGAGCATACAGAAAGTTGAAGGAAGAAAATTTTAAATCACCACTGTTCCCCTCCCAGGAAACAATGTTTAGATACATTTCTTTTCAATTCTTAGCATTTTTAAATTAATTGGTTACTGGACCAGAAATTCACAAATGCATTCTCTAAAGAAAAAGTTAGACATGACAAATGGAGCTCAAGTCTCTCTTTTCCCTTGTCCTAAACCCCTACTCCTAGGTAACTGCTGCTTTGTGTTCCGTGTGTAACTTCCCAGAGCATCCCCCAGACTGTGGTATTGTGTTTTTAGCAACAGAGAACAGATTAAGACAGAGTTCCTTCAGGAGGTGACCACTGGCAAAACAGAGGATCTGGGGGATTCACCCAGGCAGAAGCCACAGGAGGTGCAAAGCCCACACACCAGTGTGCTTGGGGTGCGTGCTCCAGGAACAGCAGGGAGCCCAGCGTGATGCGATAGAGCACAGCGAGTCAGGGAGAACCATGAGGATGAGGTCAGAGAAGTGGCCGGTAGCCACCCTCCGCAGAGCTCCGTGGTTCATGGCAGGAACTTTGGTTCTCCTCTGAGTGTTGGAGGAAGCCTGAGCAAGAGCCAGAGCCTGACCTTTATTGGCCCAAGGACCCCTGCTTAGGTCACTAGGAGATTGGGCATGCTGATGTCATTAACCCTATTACACAGTTTCATGGGAACCTTTATGTGCATACTTAATTGGAGCAGAATTAGAGATTTTTTCTCTTTATTGTGGAAATTTTCCAACATATTCCAAGAGTAGAATAGTCTACTATTCATTAGAATTTAATGCACTAAACTTCAATACTTACCAGCCCAACGGCTGATCTTTTTCATCTACACCTATACCTGCTCCCAGCCCAGTTTCAGCCAACTCTTTTAAAACATCACTGCAATCCCATTATCATGCAGGAAAACCCCCTTTGGGTATTGGGGGTTTTTTGTTTTTGTTTGTTTAATATCAAATAGTGAGAACTCAAGTTTATAATCTGGCCTTTTGCATTCCAGGAGCCATGACACTGTTTGCTGTTAAGGTGTCTGTTTTGTCCATGTTTGCACCCATTTCAAGAAGGACATGGTGGAGGGGATTACAGACCATCTCCCAACCTCCTCTTCCATTCTCAAGTATAGGGATGGTGGTAATCAGGTTGACCAGATTAGAAAGACCAACATACTTGTGTTTATTTTTAATTTGTAAAACAAAGAATTGTTTCAGGATGAAGTAAAATGCTAGGAGAACAGGAGAGACCAATGTATGGGGATTAAAGTCAGAATTGTGCTTTGCTCTGGCAGGAATCTAGATGGTTATTGATTGAAAGGGATGCAAGGGAATCTTCCAGAGTGATGGAAATATTCTGTAGCTTAATCTACATGACCCGCATATCTAAAAGTCAATTAAACTAAACTTAAGATTTATGCATCTCATTTTATACAGTCTATACCTCCAAAAATGGAAAGAAGAGTTCCTGTGAACAACAGGCTTGAAAGAACACAGGTCTGTGATGTGTGGAGGCATTGATACACTCAGCAGCCTGCTTTAGTATAGACAGAGTGATGCAAGCTAATGCCAAGAGCAGCGTGCCCACTAAGAGAGGGACTGAAAGGAAATGCACAGAAGGTGGGACTCTGCAAGCTTTAACCGAACCGGAGGAAGGAGAGGTAGAGAGGTAGGGCTGGGTGTGGTGTGGGCAGTTGGGGCGGGCATAGCTGAAGCACAGTGTGTAAGGTCTTTCTTCTCATCCCACTTAAAGGTGCTGGAAATCAGCAGTTCCAGTGGCCCCACCTCAGGCAGTGGATGATGGCTAATGCTGGTACAGCTTTGAGAATCAGAGAAATTTGCTCAGAGGCATTTTCAAGCTTCCAAGGCCCCAGGAAACCAAGCAGGAACAAACAAAAGAGTACTGGCTGCTGCACTGAGTAGCTGCTAGTAATTTCCAGTCAACCTGTGAGACCCCTCCAGTGACTCCTGTGCCATTTGAGTCCCTTTTTATGGAGTAAGACAAAACTCCCCTTACAGTTGAGCCATCTGAAGTATTCCTTGGTGGGTCTGCAGTTGGCAGCCCATGAGCCAGTTTCCATTCAGTGAAGGTAAAAGGGCAAGGCCGCACTTTGTAAATGCAGGTGTGAGCCTCCCGGTCTCACAGGGAAGGTGCATTTAGCCTTGGCCCCCGCATCTGCTGGGCGCAGAGGTTGATCTGGAAGCCGTTCTACCATTGCAGTATCAGGCCTGTCTGGAACCAGCTAGTGTGCCCTTACTGTATGGAGGGAAGGGGCCGCATAGGACTTCTCTGCAAGTTCAGTGACGTTGACACTAGAATTTCCTCTACAGTCTGTGTGAACCTGCTTGGTCACTTACCTGGGATGCCAGTCTTTGGCTCCATTCCAGATCTCCCTAAGTAGGGTAGGTTAGGAGACATAAAGACAGATAGAAAGGAGACAGGAAAATTGTGTGTGTGTGGTACTGGGGATCAAACCCAGGGGTGTTCTGGCACTGAGCTATATCCCCACCCTCTTTTCTAAATCTTATTTTTTGGAGACAGGGTCTTACTGACTTGCCCAGGTGGGTCTTCAAGTTGAGATTCTGTTGCCTCAGCTTCCCAAAGTGCTGTGATTACAGGCATGCGCCACCGTTCCCAGCTGAAAATCATATATAAATTGTATTTTTAAGAAAAACTGCAGCTTCAGGACACAGAAGTTACCCAAGTTTACAATGCCTTTTTCCTTTCCAGGAAACTCACTCCAAAGTTTTTATCCCTAAGGATCTTAAAGACACAATTGGGGCCTGTGCTTTTTACCAATGTAAACCGCTCTTCCTCCCACAGACCTCCATGCTCAAGGAAGCAGCACCATTAAGTAGGCAGCAGATCTCTAAATTTCAAACACATGCAGATGGTTTGCATTTTAACCTAGTCCACTGAATGGGTGGCCTGACTAGATCAACCACTTTGAAGACATTCTCAAGTGTTTATTGATGGTGCGTGGGGAAATATTCCGAGACCAAGATTGTGGGAAAGACTAGATTTAATTCCATGTACATACAGGCAGTCTGAAATCGTAGTGATAATCAGCGAGTATCTGGAGGGGGGGGCTAAGTATATATAGGGTTTGGGGTTGGAGTTCGTAGTCCCAAAGAATCTGGATGGAATGTTTGAGATCAAAGCTGCAGGGACAATCAGCGCAGGAGTGTGGACACTGCTGGGCATTCTGGCATCCGGGAAACTACAGATCCAGTCTTAAATTTCTTTATGGCCATCAATTCTTGTTTGCTGAGGGCAGCCCGGATTCCTGTTGTTTGTAGAGGGCAGCATGAAGGTCTCTCTCAGGTCAGGCTGACATTAAGACCACATAAAACCGCCGACCCATATCCGTAATGTGCCTCTCTGTTAAGGGACCACACTGTTCTGTGTACTCTTTCATTCTGCCCAATATAACTTTCTAATATCGCTCACTGATATACCCTGTAATTTTTTTTTCCATGATATAAGTCAGCAAACCTAAAACCTACCCTGTGGATGAAGTAAGTGGAGGTCCCCATCCTCTTTGGGGAACCTCATCAGACCCCATCTGGTGACAACCCCAATCAGAATCTGGATTTTAAAAAGGTCTCCAAGTAGTTCTTATGCACATGGATTTTTCTGCCTCATACCACTGAGCCTACTAATTTTTCCATGATAGAAAATGAGAAAAGAAGAATCCACCAGGAAGCTCCCTGATTCATTTTGCTTCCATAAAACAATTTGAAGTGTTTTTCAAATAAACATATTCCATTTCTGATCATTATTTTATCACCTCATTTTTTAAAAATATAATCAAAGACATCTGTCACTCTTTGCAGGAACTTCAGAACAATACATTGAATTTCTCCATTGAGTTGATCTAATTCCAGCAAAAAGGAAAGAGATGGTTTGGTTAGCCTGTGAGGCCTCAATCAGTGTTTCCATGTAGGTCTTTTGAAACACCAAATTGAAACCAGGCTGAGGATCATTTGGTCTCTGCCAACCCTAGATCAGTCAAGCTATTGAGAACTTCTGATGTAATTAAAAGAAAGAGACAAATCTGTAGGTGTCCACGTCAGCCCAGCCTTGGTAAGGCACTCTTAGTTGTAGAAGAAATTGGGACCTTGGTGCCTTGAAAGGGTTACATTCCATTCTGAACAGGAACAGTCAAGCCCTTAATGTGGAATGCAAGAGGGCCTTTGAGTGGGCTTCTATGCAATAAGTGGGGAAGGTACCCAACAAGTACCCCCATCCATTCAAAAACCCCATCCAGGACAAGAGGGAAGGCAGTCATTCAGTGATCACTGATTCAACCCATACTTTTTGAGCACCCGTGTCAGGCTATGTGCAGTACAAAGATGTATATAGATAGACCCAGTCCCTACGCAGTACCTTGGGATGCAAATAACCACACAAGACATACACAAAAACTAGGATAGTGTTTAAATATTCTGCCCCAAAAGTTGGCCAACCAGTGCACCTAAAAGTAAACCTTCCTTTGAGTGTTTTATGTATCTTAGCATCCACCTGTAAATACACAAAAATCAACAAATACACTATAGGCTATGATAGCTCTATAGTAAATATAATGAAAATATTACTAAATTTACAGTAACCACAAAATTTATAATAAATCTAAGAATTATTTAGGATCCATAAGAAAACTATAAAATTTTGGAGAAAAATTTTAGATGTTAATGAGTAAAGAAGCATTGTTTCCTAAGGAGACTCGATATAAATACATTAATTTTTTTTTTTTTGTGGGTACCGGGGGTCGACCTCAGGACCTCATGCGCCAGCAGGTGACCATGCCACTGAGCGATATCACCGGCCCTTTTTGCGTATGTGGGTTCCAGGAGTCGAACTCAGGCCCTCGCGCTTGCCAGGCAGGTGCTTATGCCACTGAGCCATCTCACCGGCCCAAATATGTTAATTTTCTCCTACTTAAATGTTCAGCACAATTTCAGTAATATTGTCAGTCCCTACCTGACAGTGACCTGAGAGAGACCTGAGAGGCCCCATGTCTCCCCTCGTAAACAATGGGAAACAATAGGTTGCCCTTGGTAAACAAGAAGTAAGGGCAATAAATACATTTAGGAAAATCTTCCTGGTACCAAATTCTATCCACACACCTCACTGATTGTCCGTGCAGCTTTGACTTCAAACACTTCATCTGGATGCTTGAAAATTCCAATCCCCATCCAAAAATGCTATATATACTCAGTTTCCCCTCCAGATAGCTGCTGATATCACTCTGATGGCAGCCTGCCTGTGTGTAGGTAAATAAAATCTGGTCTTTCCTACAGCCTTGGTCTCTGGGTGTTGCTTCATGCCTCCATTCACCTAACAAATATTGCAATGGCAAATGGTTGCTAGTGGTACAAGGGAATTTAGAGACATGATCTATGGTGAACACAATCTATGTTTTGATTTTAGTGGGAGGTATACAACTGAACACTTACGATAGAACTCATCCAACTGTAAACTTTGGGGGTGAATTTTAATTTATACCACAATAAATCTTAATTTACAAAACTGCAGTGGCATATTTTGGGAGCTCAACAAAAAGACTCTAAAATCAATCTGGAATAGTGAGTGTGAAAAATAGTTAAAGGAAAGGAGAAATAAAATTAGTGCAAATGGGGCAAGAAAGGACTTGCCTTATCTATATTAACATATGTTACTAGCCATAATAATTTTTAAAGTGTAGTATTTAGCATTTAACAAGAAGAACAGGGCTGGTGAGATGGCTTTGCGGTGTAAGCGCCTGCCTGGCAAGCGCAAGGGCCCGAGTTCGACTCCCGGAACCCACATACGAAAAAAGGCCTGATGATATTGCTCAGCAGCATGAGTGCCTGCTGGCGCGTGAGGTCCTGAGGTCGACCCCCCAGTACCCACAAAAAAAAAAAGAACAAATTGGAAATAAGAGCATGGAAACAGATCAATGTTATATAAAGTTTTATTAATTGACAAATGTAGTATATTGGTGAAGATTATTAACAGTGTTGTGACAGTGATTAATGAAAAGTTTAATTCTATATCTTACATTAAAATGAACTCCAGGTGGATAAAATATTTGAATTTTTAAAATGTAACAGAAACTCCCTAGCAGGAAGTACATGTGAACAGCTACATTGTCTAGAGGTAGATCTGCCCCAGTGTTGTGGCCCCCACCCTGCCTGCACTCCCCAGGGAAGCGGCCAACTCATACCAGAGCCACAGCCACTGGACCAGATGATCACACCCATGAAACCCAGAGCTGGTCAGTTCCCAGGCTGAACCAAGCAGGTCCTGTCTCTGAAAGGTGAACAGGAAAGGAACAGAGCTGATCAGCAAGGGAGTTGAAGCAAGGAGGCCATAATGAAGAGGTCCAGAGCCAGGACAGAAGTGACAAAGTCAAGCCACCATGCTGACTGAAATGATGCATGCAAGCCAGTCAGCCAAGATGCCTGCTGGTAAAGAAAAGAGAGGTATCAACCGCACAGGAACTATCACAAAGAATCAACAACTGGGATCTCATCTTATTAAAAAGCTTTTGCACAGCAAGAGAAACCACCAACAGAGTGAAGAGACAACCCACAACATGGGAAAAAAATGTTTGCCAGCTGTTCCTCAGACAAAGGATTACTATCGAGAACATATAAAGAACTCAAAAAAATCAGACCTCCCAAATTTAAAGACCCACTCCAAAAATGGGCATCTGAGATGAATGCACATTTCTCAGATGAAGAAATACAAATGGCAAATAAATATACAAAAAAAATGCAACATCACTAGTCATTTGAGAGATGCAAATTAAAACAACACTGAGATACCATCTCACCCCAGAAAGAATGGCTATTATTAAGAAATCAACTAATAACAAATGCTGGAGGGGCTGTGGGGAAAAAGGAACCCTTCTTCACTGTTGGTGGGAATGTCGACTGGTACAGCCACTGTGGAAATCAGTGTGGAGATTCCTCAAAAAACTAGGGTTGGAGGTCCCATTTGACCCAGCTATTCCCCTTCTGGGTATCTTCCCAGAAGAATTAAAAACATCGTACCACAGTGATATATGTGCACCCATGTTTATAGCAGCACAATTTGTAATAGCCAGATTTTGGAAACAACCCAAATGCCCATCAACTGAGGAATGGATAAGAAAGATGTGGTATTTTTATACAATGGAGTACTATTCAGCCATAAAGAAGGATAAACTGGAGACTGTTATAGGTAAATGGATGCAACTCGAGAAAATACTCATAAGTGAAATAAACCAGACGCACATGTGTAAGCATCATATTGTCTCTCTAGTATGAGAAACTGAAAGAGTAAATAAGATCCAAAATGTACAATAGACATGGTGAATCAAAAAGAAACTGGTCAAAAGGAAAGAGAGACTGGAATAGGGGAATAGGGAAAAGAAAGAAGGGAAAGGAAAAAAAATTGTATATATATATAAGATGGTTAAGATAGATACACTACCAATTTTACTTAGTTCATTGAAGAGTAAGGTTTGTGCCAATAATGTTTGGACAATTAAATGCTAATATCTGGTATCCTGAATAACTAACTTAAAGATAATAATATGTAATGTATTAACCATTGTTACCCTCCTATTATGTTGTTTTGAAAATTTGTTCTTTTTTGATTTGTTTTTTCTTCTCTTTAAAATAAAAAAAAAATTGAGATACGCTTACAAAAATTCAAAAAAAAGAAAAGAGAGGTAGTAATATGGAGATAACCAGAAACCTAAAAGACAGGTTTCTTGAGAAGCAGTCTCCAAATTTTTAAATTAAAACAACTAATTAAAAATTAAAACTGACGTGCAGCCTCCAACATATGTATGCTGATTTACTTATAAATTATACACATTTATTCTGCACAAATGTATTTAGCAAGTAGTTGCCAAGGACAACACACACACACACATATGCACACCAGAAAATTGAAAGGGTAAGACAATAAATGTATTATTAGCCTGAACGGAGGATACACTGGTATTCATTTTATTGTTCTATAAACTGAAAGTATGTATTTTTGTATAGTCGTATGTATGTTTGGTTATTTAAATGCACTAAAGAACTAGTATTTTCCTTGCACATTGCCATGCTGTGTGTGCTGCTGGCTTTGGAAGCTCTGCTATAGAATTCCTGAGCCTGCAACTGCAGTTTCAAATCCAGTCTACACTATTCTAAAGATACCCTTCTTCCCCCTCTCTCTGGAGCTTCTGAACGACACTCTGTTTCTTGCCTCCATCAAACCCAGACTGAAGTAGTAGGGAAAACTTTTGTAAAAATGACATCAAGGCAAAAGGTGTAAAATAAGTCACAGCTGGGCTCAATCAAGATCATATATATTGTTTAACACCAGCATATAATGAATGTTTATAGATTTGTAAGAAATAAAAGATGAATACCTGAAAATGCTAGGCAAAGAACATAAATAACCAGTTCAGAAAAGAAGAATATCAGGTAGACAATAGCCATATGAAAAAATAATTAACATTACTGGTGATCAATAATGCAATTTAAAAGAGTGGAATTTATGTCTTGTGTTCACAAACACTAAAAATGAAGGAAATTACCCATTAAGGATGAAGATATGGAGAAACTGATCCACATGTCAAACGGGTAGATAAAGTGTGGTGGCCATCCAGAATGGTAATTTGTCAACATATAGCAAGCCGACCATTCTACTTTTATGCATTATCCACGGAAAGATAAATGGAGTACCATGGAATCATTAAAATTGAGCTGTTGACTAATATTTAATTATCTGGGAAGATGATCAATATATATTTTCAGTGAATAAGTAAGCTGCAAAGCTTGATCCCATTTTTATAAACATAAAAAGTACACACCAAAATATTAACAATGGTTAATAACAATAGTATGTTCATGAATGATTTTTTTAAGTATCTATTTTCTAAAACTGCCTAATAAACAAACATTACCTTTTTTATAAGAGTTATTATTAGGAAAAATTAGTCAAGTAACAGTTTATTCCTGTGTTTAATTAAGTTTTATTTGATTCCTACAATATGGTGCTAAATGGCATTATGAAGCTGTGACCAGTCTCAGGCTATGCATGCTGTTATCCATTAACGATGTCTGTAGAGATACAGGAAACAGCAGGAGCTCCTTTGATTGAGTCTTCTATGGCCATAAAACTGAGATGTTGGAGTTCACTGTTACCCTGTGTGCTTAGCTACTTCTGTCTGATGAGAAGAGTGGTGGCAGGACTCAGCTCCTCCTTCGTGGTCTGGGAAATCCGGAAGGAAATGGCCTTGGAGATGTGCTCTCACAGATGTCCATACCTAGAGATGGAGAACCCAGCTGCCTCTTTACCTGCCTTCAACACAAAGAGAGGCCTCGGAAATAAAGAAATGCTGTGCCCAAGTGTCTCTCTCTTATGCCTTAAATTAAAGAATAGAAGATAGTAGAGCTGAAAAAGACTTAAGAGGTCATTTAGTTCAACTCCTTTTCTTACAGAAGAAGAAACCACTGCACAAATATTTAAGAAATTTTAATTTATACAGGGGAAAAATTATTTCTCCCATAATCCTAAAAGACGCCATCATGAATCAAGTGTCTGTTGGAGCAGTGGGACAGTTTGGTGTACTGAGCTCAGAGCAAGGAAACCAAGGTCAGTCCACAGCCTGCGACCCTGGGCAGACACTCCCTGCTGAGTCATAGTTTCGCCATTAATTAAGTGGGGATAACGTCACCTGCTCTGCCTATCTCCTGGGATTGTTGCCAGGCTCAGGCGAGATCAGGAGCAAATGGGGAAAACATTGGCAATATACACCAGAGATTACAGAAATCTTTGACATATGAAAGCTCTTAAAATAGAAAAATGTTAACATCTCAGGAGAAAAAAGACAAAAGATACGAAGGCTATTCATAGAAGAACTATAAATGATCAGCAAATATACAAGATTCAACCTCATTTATAATGGAAAAAAGCAAATGAAAATATCAGTAAATCACACTTTTTATCTATAAAACTGGCAAAGATTAGAGTAATGATACCCAGAGTTGGCAAATCTGTAATGAAATAAACCCTCGTATGGTGTAGGGGGAGAAGGGTGGCAGGAAATATGAGGGAATTAGAAACAATCCTTCAGGAGATTAATATGGTTATATATAAGCATTAGATACCCAAAACATTAGATCAAGTGATTCTACTTACTGGTATTTATCCTAAGCAAATAACTGGATAAATGCTAAAAGATTATGTGCAAGGCTACAAATAACTAAACAAATATACTCATGAAAAAATAAGTTTCTTAATCTGAGGAAAAAAAGACACACACATAAAATAAAATGGTAAGAAACACCCTGTAAATGTTAAAGTGAATTGGAGCTAATTAGAAAAAGAAAAACTTGAAAAGTCATTTTGAAGACAAATTGAGGAAATTTTTATATAAACTGAACATTACATCACACTCATAGAATTCTTGTTAATTTTCTCAAGTGTGAAGTTGTATCATAGTTATATAGAAGACTGTCCTTAGAGGACTTTTATATTGAAATAGTTGGAGAAATATAACGTATGCAACAACCTTGAAATGGTTCAAGCAGCAGCAGAAGAGGAAAAGCAAGAAGAAGAGGAGGAGAAGCAGGAGGAGGAGCAGGAGGAAAGGAGAGAAAGAAGAAGGAGAAAAAGAAGAGGAAGAAGAGGAGGAGATGGAGTGGGACAGAAAGGGAGGGAGAAGTAATGTAAAGAAAAATGTACATATAAAAAATAAACATGACAAAATCTTAAGTGCAAGACAAATGTATATTGTGCCTTAAATTAAAAATTAGAAGATAGTAGAACTGAAAAAGAGGTCATTTAGTTCAACTCCTTTTCTTACAGAGAAAGAAACCACTGCACAAATATTTAAGAAATTTTAATTTATACAGGGGAAAATTATTTCTCCCATAAGCCTAAAAGACGCCATCATGAATCAAGTCCCTGTTGGAGCAGTGGGACAGTTTGGTGTACTGTGCTCGGAGCAAGGAAACCAAGGTCAGTCCACAGCCTGCAACCCTGTATTTGAAAATGCTCAAAAAGTTAAGAGGAAATTTTGTCCGTGTAAGGAAACAGAGTTATTTCCAGACTTTCCTCAGTGTCTTAGTCACTTTCCTCATTGCTGGGACGAAACACCTGACACCTGCCATTTAAAGAAGAAGAGGTTTATTTTGGCTCACAGTTTTAGTCTATAGTTGGCTAGTTCCAAGGCAGGAAGCCAAGGTGGAGTAAAGCTCCTATGTCATGTCAGCCAGGAAGCAGAGAGAGAAGGGAGGAACCAGAGAGCGAGACATACCCTTCCAGGTCAGGCTTCCAATGACCTGCTTCTATCTAAGCCCCACCCCCCAACAGTAAATCAGTTGTAACCCCCACCCCCACCCCTTCCAAAAGCAGTAACTATGAGTGTATGAGGCTCTTGGCGGACATCTAGATATAAACCACAACATTCTACCCCTGGCCCTGGGAAGACTGATGTCCATCTCTTTATGGAAAAGGTGTTTAGTCCATCTCTAAGAGTTGTCAAAGTCTTAACAGCTCCAGCGCTGCTGAAAAGTTCAAGTTCAGTCTCCTCTGAGACTAAGGCAAACTCTTAGCTGTGAGCCCCTGTTAAAAAACAAAAAGAAATTTAAACACTGTCAACATACAATGGCACAGGATAAACATTCCCATTCCAAAAGAGAACAAAAGATAGAAAGGAATAAGAGCAAAGCAAGATTGAAACCATCAGGCAAACATAAAATCTCATAGCTCCATATCTACCACTCAGGGCAAGCTGTAGTGAGGTGTGAACTCCCTCTGCCATTGCCAGTGGCTGTAGCCCTCATGGCTTCTCTCTTGGGCTGGCTTTGCTCATTTAGCCAGCTTTCCTCAGATGTCCAACATTCCTGGCTTCTCCAGCTTTCTGGGATCTCCACTGCATTTTTGGCTTCACTCTTATGTCTGCCCTGTCAGAGGCATGCTGCCTGGCTTCCCAGGCCTTCTTCTAAAATCTGGGCAGAAGCCTCCTTGACCTCACAACTCTTGCATTCTGCATGTCTGTAAAACCAGCACCATGTGGATGGTGCCAAGGTCTGCTGCCTTGGGCAATAGCCTTTTCGTGGGTCATGGCTCCAGAAACCTCTGTTTTAGTTACTTCTCTTATTGCTGAGACAAAATATCCAACACCCAAAGTTAAAGGAGGAAAGACCTACTTTGACTCACAGTTTGTAGAGGTTTCAAGGCAGGGTGGCACGGCAGAGGGGCATTGAAGAGCAGACAAGTGGCAACAACAATAAGCAACAAGTGACAGGCCATGACCATAGCTCTTAATCCTAGCGTAGCACCATGAATCAATCCCAGCATCACGTTCTTGATCCCAGCAGCACAAACCCGAGATCCAGCCACCTCCAAAAAGCCCCACCTATGACTCATCAAACTTGGCAGGGGACATCTAGATGCAAACCATAACACCTCTGAATGCTTCAGTGGCTGAGCATTGTGAAACAAATCCTGGTAAACCAATTCCCTAGCTGGCCCTTTTGGAGTATAGTGCACTGGGACTCTCTTCTCAAGTGAAAGCTTTATAGCTGTGCACCTTTGAGCCTGTGATGGGTGGGGTCTTGCAAATTCCCCACTTGCCCTCAAACCATCTTTCCTACTGTCCTGAGGTAAAGTACTTGGCTTCTTTTTAATGCCAATAATCTTATCAGCAACCAAGCTGTCCTTGGCCAAAACTTTGTAGTCTCTTCCTTCCTGGAGAAACTGAAAACTTTTCAAATGCTTTTTTTGCTCTTGACTTTTAGTATAAACCTTGCTAAATGCAGCAAGCAGTATCCATGCCATAGCCTGAACACTGGACTGCCCTGAATTTTCCTCTGGCAGATTAGTTAATCTGCCACACTTAATCTCAGTCTCCTGCAAAATTTCGAGACATGACCAAAATATAGACAAATTTTCTGCCAGAGCATCACACACACAGCCTGGATTCCAACTGAAACCTCTTGAGTCTGGTCTTTGCCTTCTGCCTTTTTATCAGCAGCCTGGTCTTCCGGGCTCTGACCAGTATCTCCCATCAAACTTGGCGTATATCCTTTTAGGGCTGCTTCTCCAGCTAGCATCTCCAAATCTTTCCAAACTCCTCCCATGAACCACTTCCAAAGGCTTCTGAACCACATGGTCAAGTGGCATCCTAGCAA
This sequence comes from Erethizon dorsatum, assembly GCA_028451465.1. Lineage (NCBI taxonomy): Eukaryota > Metazoa > Chordata > Mammalia > Rodentia > Erethizontidae > Erethizon > Erethizon dorsatum. The sequence goes on from CM051826.1 coordinate 28,833,829, forward strand.
TGCATCCACTTCTCTGGTATTTTTCTTGTCACTGGGGCAAAATACCTGACACATACAATTTAAAGGAGAAGAGGTTTATTTTGACTCATTATTTAGAAGTTTCAGTCTTTGCATATCTGGTGGCATGATGGAAAGGTATGGGCGAGGAACCCTACTCACATCATGACCAGGAAGCAAAGAGTTAAAGAAAGAGCTAGGTAAAGAGATATACCAAGTCATGCCTCCAATGACCCACCTCTTTCAACCAGGCTCTGCCTCTTAATAGCAAGTCAACTTTATCATCCTCATAATCCAATCACTTTCCAGAAGCCCTATCTCTGAGCACATGAGGTCTTGGGGGACATCTAGATATATACAATAACACTCAGTTTAGTTTGTTAAACAGTCACTGCAAGTGTGTTTTCCCCTTCTCCTCCCTGTCTCCCCAAGGCTGCTCTAAATTCAGGGCGAGGACACCTTACATTTCATCTTGCGGGAATGGGAGAAAGAGACTTTGGTTTACAATTGTCTCCCAAGTGCAGCGGCCTCTGCTAAGAAATGGCCTTGTCTCCATGTGTTGACATTCTCTGCTAATGTCCATGTTCCAGGCCTATGGCTTCCAGATTCAGGTGGGTTGGCATTCTGTACCCCTTCATTTGAAAAAGGGGCCCTCTGACATCCCAGGCTTACACCACATAGTAGGAGCCATTAATGTCTGTGAATGTGACAGACATTAACTATAATCACACAATTATAATTGTGGAACTGATGAATAAATTCTACACCTTTGTGATTTGTACTACAGAAGGAAAAATGTAGTTCAAAGTGATGCAGTGGGGCCCAGGAGGTCTCCTTACCCCTGACCCCATCAGTGCCACCTTTATTTACCCACATATCATCATGCAAAACTATAGTCCTTCACTGCTTTCCAAAGGATGTCCAATTATACTAAGCACTCCATAGTTTGTATGCATCTTAGTAAAAATGAAAGGCAAAGAGAAGAGGAGATATCACCTTTCTCCATCTTACGTATATCCCTTCTTCCAGATTCCACTCACCACCCACCAACTAGGGAGTGCAAATCTTCTCCTTGTCATTCTGAGCAGCTTGCTCAGAATCTCAGGCCTGGAAGTAAGACTGCCCTGGTCCTGTATTCTACCCAGGTAGGGCTCCTTTAAGCCATCTCTAAGCCAGAGTCTCACACCAGCTCCACCCCTCCACCAAGGTCATTATCTTCAACACAGGCCACTCAAATCCCACAGCCAACATATCTATCATACATGAACTAAAACTGTAAGGACCACTACTCTGCTACCTGGAAGCAATTGGCACTGGGGGCTTATAGGTTGTCCCCTCTCCCCTGTCATGACCCTCCTGTTAATTTGTCCACTACCTCACCAATTCTTATGTACCTGACCTCCCATTCTCCCTAACATTAAATACCAACAGTTACCACTTTCTATGGTCTACTGCTGTGTTTGGGGGATGCTTTGGGCATGTCTCCCAAAGATTCATGTGCTGGAGTTTGGTTACTGGTGTGGAGTATTGGAAGGTTGTGGAAACTTTAAGAGGTGGGACATAGTGGAAAGTACTTAGGTCATTGGAGTATCGCCCTCCGAAGGGCTTAATATAGATCTTGAAGGATCCCAGTATTTTTCTGACAACAGTGAGTTATAAAGAGCAAGCCTGCCTTTGTGGAATAGCTTCTAATTATAATCCTGAATTACAACAAATAGATCTACTAAGAAAAATTCCCAATTTCTTTGCAGTTCTTTCTATGCTTTAAATACTCCTCAGTGAAAATATATAGGCAGAGTACTTTTCAAAATTAATACAAATTAAGTTTTTTCTAAGTGTGATTGTGTTATTAATTGATATACATTAGGTTTATTGATATTTTGCCTATTCATTTCCAGGATTTGATTATTTATTTATTTATTTTATTTACTTTGCAATACTGAAGATTGAACCCACAGCCTTCTGAGTTACATCCACAGCCCATATATATATATATATATATATATATATATATATATGTATAGAGATGTATATATAGATTTTTTTGTATAAATGTATATATAGATGTAAGTCATTAAGTCATCTAAGTCATTAAGTTGAATTTGGATCCTTCTGCCTCAGCCTCACAGAGGGCTGAGATTACCATAAATTTATTTTTTAACCAAAACTATTTACATGGTTCAAAAGTCAAAACCATGTAAAATGACATAGCTCTGAGTTTGCAATCATCCTGTATGTGTAACTGTTTTTATTAGTTCTGGTTTGTTTTCATTAGTTTCTTTTTGCCAAAATTAGCAACTATATGTATTTCTCTCTCCTTTTTTACAGAAAAGATTGCATTCTATATACACTTTCTTTCCTTTCTTCATCCCTTCCTTCCTTCTTTTCTTTCACTTACATTATATTTTGGAAATTAATCTGTATCAGGTCATAGATATCTTTGTAGTTCTGTTTCATGACTGTATAGCTTTTCATCATGTAGATAGAGCATAAGTTACTCAATCAGCCTCCAACTGATAAATATATGGGATATCCCGATCTTATACTATTAGAAAAAAATGCCACAATAAATAATCTTGTGCTTACACTGTTTTAGTGTTTTTGAAATTTATTTTAAGAGCAGGTTCCTATAACTTTCCAGTTTGTCTTGATTTTGCTGGTCAAAAGGAAATTGAATGTATAATTTTGTTAGGTCTTCCTAAATTCTCCTGTATAGCAATTGTACAATTTTTCACCCACCAGAAAAACATGAGCGTGTGTTTTTTCACATCTTGCCGACAGCATATGTTGACCAGCATTTAGATATTCTCCAAACTAATGGGTGAGAAAGTACATTTTTAATATGCCTTTTTCTTAAAGAGCATATTTCATGCGTTTAAAGTTCATCTATATGCATATCTTTTTCTATAAATTGTTCTGCTTGTTGGTCACTTTTTTCTGAGGGTTTTTGTTTTGTCTTTTTTCTTTTTTTCTTTTTTTTTTTTTTTTTTTTTTTTTGTGGGTACCAGGGGGACGACCTCAGGACCTCGCGCGCCAACAGGCACCCGTGCTGCTGAGCGATATCACCGGCCCCTTTTTCGTATGTGGGTTCCGGGAGTCGAACTCGGGCCTTCGCGCTTGCAAGGCAGGCGCTTACGCCGCTGAGCCATCTCACCGGCCTGTCTTTTTTCTTAACTTTGAGAAATTATTCATATATTAAGGAGACTGGCACTCTGTGATGTACATTGCAAATATTTTCTTTCATTTTGTCTTTTGAGTTTGCTATAATTTTTCGTTGTTGTTGTTATCAAATAATTTTTTTCAGCGCCCACCCACCCTGCAAGTGAAGACCTGGAGGCCACAGGGTTCCTGGACCCCTGGATCCTTTGACCCGGTCAATTCCAACAATCTCCCGCCTGGGGGAGGCGCTAAACTCACCCCTCACAGAGTCCGCAAAGCTCTACTTGATTCCTCCCTGGGGCAAAAACTTGGCTGGCAGGGAAGAGCCCCGCCCCGCCCATGCCCCTACGCCCCGGAACTGGGGGAGGTGGTGGAGCCCCAAATACGCCCCCACTCCCCAAGCGTTTAAGGGTGGAATGTACGGTTATATTTTATTCGCTTTGGGGGAGCAGGATTGCTCACCCCTCCCGAGTTAGCTGATAGTGCCTGGCATGCCGGAGACCGCCGAGATAGACAAAGAGAAGCCGAGGACACTAGGGTCTTCAGCAGGGGATCTCAGGAGCAGGTGATTTAAGAAGAGAGGAGCCTTCACCAGATATCTAAGTGGGCGAAGGGAGGGTCTCGGCTTTCCCGCCCCAACCAACCATACAAGGCTCCCCACCTCCTGCGAACAAGAGGTCCGCGGGAAGTCACACTGGGACCCAGAATAACACAGGGAGCGCTGGAGGAACGCGGCCTCTGGCCAAGTGACCCTAGGACAGAGAAAGGGTGGAAGACAAGGAAGAGAGGTGGTAGCTTGGGTGACCCCGGAGAACTGGAAGGCTGAGGTCTGAGGGACGGAGTGACCGGTGGAGATATGCATGGTCCCCTGTCCGCTGCACCGACCGCTTTTCCCAGGGCACCGACAGCAGCCCTCCCAGAACTCATCCATTTTATATTTTACTGGTCTAAATTTTGAGTTATAGTGGGCCTTCTCCACTTCCCGGATTGCGAAGGAATTCATGCATGTTTTCTTTAGTACTTGTTTTAGTCTCTCTCCTCTCTCTCGACGTTTATTTTGGCTCACGTTGTTTCATTTCTCTACATTTTCCACCGCCACTTACTAAAGGCTATCTTTGCCCCACAGACTTGAGATTCCACCTTTAATGTATCGAATTTCCTCAGACATTTGGGCCCCTCTCTGGGCTGCTCATTTGGTCAGTCTCTCTCTTTATGCACCAATATGACACTTCACTATGTAGACTGGAGTGTGTTTTAATATCTGTAACCATGTCCTCCCTGTGACTTCTTTCTTTCTTTTCCCCAGAATTTATTTTTAACAGTACATACGCATGGACTTTGACATCAACTTTGTAGCTCTGGGGAAGGGGAGACTTGGTATTTTTCTTGATATAGGGTTAAGTTTATAGGTTAACCTGGGGATAATAGGCATCTTTATGATGTTGAATCATCCCATCCAATAGCAAGGAACATCCATTTTTGTGTGTTACAGCAGTAATGAAGGCTTTGCGCACATCTTGTTAAGTTTATTCTTAAGTATTTTGTCCTATCTGTTGCTTTGGGGTCTTCGTTCCATATGAGGAAGCTTATCTTTCAATTGTTTATGTAAAGTTTTGTCCTTTTTTAACAGCACCTCAGGAATAGTCAGATTTCAAAAACACTGCTTAAATGAAAAATTAGTGTTAGCCTTCAATTTAAAGGTTGTGTCTTAAATCTTAATCAACTCAGCCTCCAAATGAGCCACCCTTCTTCCAGATTCTCTATTGCCCCATGCCTATTCATCTTTGTTCCATCCCTTTGGTAACCTCACAGTGATCTTTATCTTTTTCTTTCATGCCTCACGTATAGCCAGTAGTCTAAATTATCTGCTTCTTTCTCTGTGATATTGTTCAGACTCACCCATTACTTTTAATTGCTATCCCTAAATCCCCTGGCAAGGCCCTGAACCATGCCCTCCTCTTTGCAACAACCTCCTTTCCCTTGGAATCTCCCATCTTCTCCTGATCTACTCAAAAAGCATTCCTCTCTGCTGTCATCATGTCATGCCATGTTGCCAACCACTCGGGCCCATCAATCATCAGAGTCCCATGCAGACTTGTGACAGAAGCTGCCAGCTGCTCCTCTTAGGTATGGGGGTACATCTCTTCTTTGCCAGATGAATGTCTCAAAACCTGAGTGGCACCCTTCTCTTTAAGCCTATCCTTATGTTTTCCACTTTATGAAGTCATCTCCTAACCTGGTCGCTTTTCAGCACCAGCCCCTTCCCACTCCCCAGCCCCTTCCCCCAGCATCTCTCTCTCTCTGAATAAGCCTTGATATTTTCAAGAAGTGTGCTCTGATTAACTTTGCAAACATCCCAGCTCATGTCATAATTCCTGAATCATCCATGCCCTGATCTCTTTTCATATAGTTAATGACATGGTTCATAGCACAGCTTTGACATCAAACAGAACTGCATTATGATCTTGGCCTGGTCACTCACTAGCTGTACACCCCAAGCAAGTTTCTTTTCCTCTCTTATGCCTTGGTTTCCTCTTCTGTAATACAGAGCTCATCATAATGCTTCCCTTGCAAAGTTTATGCAAGTATTAGATGAACTAATACAAAATCTTTAGAGCAGTGCACAGCAGAGATTTTAAATGCTAACAATTTTTACCCTTGTATTAATAGTGAGTTCTTATAATAGGCTCCTCGAAGGCAGATATGATTTCATTTTTTATTTTATTAGCAGTGTGGGGAGCATTTTGCCAAGTGTTAATTAATTTTTGGAATAGATAATACATGTCCAGGAATGTAGCTCAAAAATTATGAAAATGTAAATACAGTGGAACCTCGGTTCACAAACTTAATTCATTTGGTGATTCTGGAAAAGATGGCCACGTCAGCGTTCATGTGGGAAAGATGGCCATGGTCGGGTCCATCACCTAATGCAGAGTTTACAAACAAAAACAAAAGTTTGCCAAACACTTCTGTTTGCAAACAAAAGCGTTCGTGAACCGAGACACCACTGTAGTGAAAATCCAAAAGGATATCTCCCTCGCCCTGTCACTTCAGCCACCTGACCTTCCTCCCAGAGGAAAGAAAATTTTTGAGAAGTCAACGGATGTGTGTTGCCTACTGACTTGGCTTTTACTAGACCGCAGTTCACTAGGAGTCCCTTTGTTTCCTCACCCCAGCAAGTTTCCTTCCTCCGTCTTCCTGTGTCCTCCTCCCCAGAGCAGTACCTTCCCACTACAGTACCTTCTCTTCTCAAATTGCTGTCATGCACCCTTACCCTCACCCCTACCCAAGATACCCAGTGGACGACTGAAACCACAGATACCATAGTACTGCCCACATATATATGTTTTTTCCTATATATACATACCTACGAACAATTGAATTCATAATTAGGCACAGTAAGAGATTAATAGCAATAACTAACAAAATAGAATAATCACAGTGATATACTATATATGAATGTGGCCTCTCACTCTTGAAAGGGACCAAATACTGTGTTAATGTTTTCCGACTGTGATTCACTTGGAGTTACTGAGATGGTAGAAAGTGAATAAAGTGGGCACAAGGTGGGGGACTACAGTACTCACCCTGATCTTCAAGGTCAGACTCTACTGCCTCCTCAATCTCTACCCTTGCCTACCTCGTCCATCCAGCTAGAAGGTACTTTTCCCTCCCTTGAATGCCATAGGCACATGTAGCCTTTTTGTACCACTCATGTGATACCACACTTAATTTGGATGACTGTCTTACCATTTTCTCATGTGACCCCAGAAATGGAGATCTTTTTGAAGATGGGTTTTCTGGGTCTGTATCTCTCCCTTGTAGCGTTTGGTCTATAAAAAATGCTCAGAAAATGTGGATGAATGGATAGATAGATAGATAGGAGAGAAATAACATAACATAACCATCAAATATAATGCCTAAAACTGGATTTGTTTCTAATTTGGGGAAGGAAGGAATCCAGCTATGCAATTGTTGGAAGAAATGGAGACGTTGCGTATGAAACACAGAATAGTTAATTTTATTAGGTGGGAAAATGGCATTGTGGAGATTGCCCTTAGGAGATAAATGCTGCAGCATTTAGAGGTGATGTTTCAAAATGTCTGCTACTTACACTCAAATAGTAGAGCAAAATGAGACAAAAGAGCCAGAAAGGGAGAGCGAGACAGAAACAGAGAAAAGAGTAAGAGGGAGAAAGCAAATTGGCCACATGTTAACAGTTGACTTTTCACAGTTGAATATTGGGGAAAGTTCACATTTTTGAATTGAACTAAAAAAAGAGTTGTAGCCTCTCCCTCTGCTTGAATTTCTTCCTGGGGCTCTGGGCATTTGCTCAGGACCCCCACCCTTCACCTCAGAGCCAGGGAACAGTCCTGGCCCAGAATTACCAAACTCTTCATCCCCAGTAACACCTAATCCCCCTCACAGTGGGACATGGAGAAGGCACTTGGTCCAGGAGGCCTGCACTTATCGAGGCTGACTTCATGCCCTGGCACAGAGCAGTCCTGGGAATGCTGCTGCATGGCCTGGAGCTCCAGTGTCCATGCCGTAGGACTGGACATCAAACAGGAGGAAGCTAACTGGGGAGGAAGCAGCCAAGCATTGCAAAGGGGAGCATTCGCGGCCTCCTGAGCCAGCCTGAGTTCTTGAGACACAATACATTTTTCTTCCAGCTCATAAGGGATAAATGCAGCCCTCTGCCTGGCTGTAGGGATTAGCTCTGGCTGTGTGATGGCTCAGAGAACAAGGGCTCCTTCTGCTCCCCAAAGCCGGCTAATAATATACCAACAAGTTATCTGTCCTCTGTTTATCAGAGGGAGAATGCCACACCAGGAGAGTATCCAGTTTGCCCCTGAAAGCTGCCTCTTGAAGTGGCAAGAGGTTCTCTAAGATTTTCTCTTTGGGCAGACATCCTATTTATTTATTTTTAATGTATGTTTCTCTCTTCTCCTCCACATTGCAATAAAACACATATATAATCTCCTCAGAGTTATCATTGAGAAAGCTGGTCATACTGCACAGTAATACATTCAACGAGAGAAGAAACCTACATTTGCCCAACACTGATGTGTCAGACACAGTATGATGCACCTGATATTTTAATATCTTACTGAATGCACATAACTAGTCTGTCAGGCTGATATATCATCTCCACTTCACCGATGAGGAAGAGAGGGTCAGAGAGGAGCAATTCCTCCATCCCGTGGTTTAGGAGTGGGCCAGTCTGGTGTCACGCCCAGGCCGTCTTTTCTGCTACAACATGGGGCTGCTATTGCACGTAGTTCTCCCCTCTCTCTACAGATAATTTTCCAAATGCCCAGGCCTTTCGATTCCCGAATCTAGTTTTCATACTGCTTTCTCACCTGTGGTGGTTGTTGTCACTCCTGTCGTCCTTAGGATTTCTTTTGGGGCCCCAAGTTCCTTCCATCCCTAATACTGGCCTCCAGAAGCTTCCTCCCACTCCTTCCTTCTGCTTTCTCACATGCAAATGAAGGGTGTTTAGCAAATGAACTCTAAAGTCTTTCTGCTGAATGCTCTAGGACTCCACCATGCTTTCTCCTTGGTTTATCCTGGCTGAGGATAGAGAAGCTTGATGGGAAGAAGGGAGGAAGGACAGGAAGTTTTGGAAACGCTGGGGTGGGAGGCCAGGAGCGTTTAGAGCTTGTTCTAGATTCAATAACATGACATGGGTACTTTCCTACAAGATACTCAAAGCACGGAATATTTCTTTTCTGTCTCCTGGAGGTGGGTATGGATGTGGTTATAGGTAGATTGTTAATCTGGTGACTGCAAAAGAAAAAGCAAAATTATTCCATCTCATTTCTGCAAAGTCCCTCAACAACTCTGGGTGCTAAAGAAGGAACCCTCCCCCAACCACACAGCCTGCTCCCCACTTGCTGCTACCCGAGACACAGCCAGGACCCTTGCACTGTCCCTTGCTAACACCTCTGATTCACAGGTGATACCTAGCTGAAGGCCTGTTGCCTCTCATGGAGGAGGCCAACCAATCGTATAATGACTTGATGTGTCACTGGGCAGGCAGAACAGTACCTCAGGAGACCACTCCCTTTTAGGACATGGATGGGCACTTTAGGAGTGACAGTGTTCTCCCCTGGGTGAGGAGGGGGTCCAAGGATAGGCATTTCAGTCTATCAATTAGAGGAAGAGGGCATTGCGGGGGCAGCTGAGTTAACAAGCTCTTCCTAAATTGCTCCCTTGGTGACCACTAACTTACCTGGCATTCACAGAACAGGCACTTGATTACTATGCATTGCTTTGATCTGAAATTGCCTAAATCTTGAAAACAGATATGTAGTCCATATGATTCATCATTTATAATATAATTACGAGGAGAAAGGATGTGTCTTCCATTTCCGGTATGTCTTCTTGAAGTGCTCTGGATAGGGGCCTGAATTCAGAGGGCATTTAATAAATGTTCCACATCATGAAGAATGGTGTCCTGCTCTCCCCACCCATGCTTCTCTGAGCAGCCTCCGTGCCTGGGCTGTACATGGAAGGGTTGGGAGGGGTCAGTCCTTATTCTCAAATGGGACATGTTGACCAACAGTTCTCTTTAGAATAAATGACCATTGGATCCCCACCAGGCTACCCTCCCAAAGGGAAGGGAAGAAATAAAACATAAAAAAGTAGAATGGGAATGGACAAAAGCTTCAAAGACATCCTTATTCTTCCCTTAAGGCTTCATTTTTCCAATCCTGATTTAGAAATGACCACATTTGTTAGACAGCCCTCCTCCCTTGCTCTATGGGCCACTGCCTCCCCCCATCCAGGCCAGCAGCTGGCCTGTCCTAATTGGCAATGTGTCTTAATAACAGTGGGTTCTTAAGCAGCTGTCATTGTGGATACTGGCTGGTGGCATAGCTCCCTGTCATTAATTTACTTGTTGGTCCTACAACTGCTTAAGAAAGGATTTATTTAATAATGAGACAGAAGTTTATACAGTGGAAACAAAGAGGAGGAAGAAGAAAAGGAGGAGTGAGAGAAGGAGGAAGAAGAATTAAGCATTATTATCATTAATATTATTAGTCCCAGCTAATAATCAAACAGCTCTGCCACACCGTTGGGTTGTGACAAAAGTCTTGGTTAGAATTCCAAGAGGGTATCAACTTTTTCATCTTCTGGTTTATTCATTTTCTTATATGAGATTTCTGAGCAAATCACCCATCTGAATGTCCCCATTCCCACAAGGTAGGGGCTTCCACTGATGTCTCGGGGAGGTACTGGCTGCAGAATGGAGTTATCAGGGCCCCTGCAGGAAGACTGTCCTATAGCATCCAGTGGGGAAGCATGGGCCTCAAGCTCAGAGAAAGGCATCTCAAGCTCCCAACTTTCTACAATTGGAAAAATGAATATAGATCCTGTTCATTTCTATATATACCTTTCCCTTGGCAACAACCAAAAATACGTGTGGAAGGAGCCGTTTCTCAGCTTGTGGTGTCGGTCATTCTCCTTCCAAATATAGAGAAAGAATGAGCCCCGGGGGTTAGCGGTGGCCTATAAAAGCCCAGGGAGCAGCTGCCTTTCTGTGGCTCACTCTCTCGTGGGCAGAGGTAAGTCACAGGCTCCTCTTGGTGGCTCTTTTCAGTCTCTGCTGCTTGGAAGACACCAGCCTGGTGTGGCCACCACTCTGTGCTGTGGGCCTGCCTGGCTTTGGTAAGGTGGTACCCAATTTCTCTTTCTGAGATGTTTCCATAGAATTAGATATGTAACGAGGTCTCCCTGGGCTCAAATGCCTAGCTACCCTCTGCCGCCAGCACCTAACCCAAACCACAGTCCTGCCGCCGTCTTCTCCTCCCACTCTTCTCTGTCCTGCTCTTCAAGGTCCTCCTGGGAAAGCTCCCACTGGACACTTGTGTGCCCATCCACCATGGCCTGATATTCTCCCATGGCCTCTCTGAGTGGTGCCTTCCCCATCTGTACAGTGCACCCAGTAGGGATCCCGTCCCTCACGTTGGCTATGGCCTCCAGGTGTAAAGTTGCTAGTCTCCAAGATTTCTTGTTTGCAGATGGCCAAGACACCTGAATGTGGTCTGGTACCACGAGCTTTTTATTGGGGACTCTGTTCTACTGCCCAAGTCACTGTAGAGGAAAGAAGGTGCCATAGCGGGCCAGGAGGAGCCAGACTGTGGGCAGGCTATTCCTACATTAATGGCTACCTGTGGGTCATGGCCACCTGCTCCTTCAGCTCAACCTTGGGCTAAGGCTCTTTCTAAATAATTAGTCTTTTGTCTCTATTAATGCTTATCAAGAGCTGATTCAAAGGAAACCAGCTTCTGTGTGTGTGAGTGTGTGTCTGTGTGTGCTTGCAGGTCCCAGAGCTCTACAGCGGCTGCTGCTTCGGCTGTCCTGCAAGTGTGACTCTCAGGTGAGAATTGGCTGTGGCCTTAGCTGCTGGGAGTCATCAGGTAGTCCCAGGTTACTTGTTGCTCCCTCCTCTCAGTGGCCCTGGAGAGCTAGAGAGCTTAGCCGGGGAAGGTCAGGTGCAGAGCCTGGAGAGGCGGCCACACTTCGGGGTCACTCCAGTCAGGTGCTGCAGGGACAAGCTTGTTTCTGTTCTTAGCAATAGAAGGAGGCACAAGTCTGGCTTCTTCATGTGAGGATGGAGACACCTGGATTCAAAATGGTTCAAAACTGTCTTTAAAGTTCAAAAGTGGTTCAAAGCTGTTTGCCATTTAGCCTGCTTTCTTTGAAGAATGCCTTCATGGTGTTTATTGTTAAATGTTCCCTCTGCCATGCCTGGGTTTTTCAGAAGAGAAAAATGAGGTCCTGAGAGTGGCGCTCACCTCTAAGGCCCCTTCATCTAATGAGAAAACTGAGGAGCTCAGATTAAATAGACTCTATTTCCTTTGGTGAAGTAGCTACTCAATAAATATGTGCCAGTTTGATTTTCCTAGCAGGAAACCCTTTGGGTGGGGCTCCAGTGGGCACAAGGACAGCCTTGCTTCTGAGGTCCCTCCTTCTGCAGCCCAGGGGTAGCAGGAAGACACTGGGACAGGCCAGGAGCTGCTGGGGACCTATGCTCACCAGTGGGTTTGCTTTCCAGCTGACACCATGAGTAGTGATACTGAAATGGAAGTCTTTGGAATAGCTGCTCCTTTCCTCCGGAAGTCGGAAAAGGAGAGGATTGAGGCTCAAAACCAGCCCTTTGATGCCAAAACCTATTGCTTTGTGGTGGACTCAAAGGAAGAATATGCCAAGGGGAAAATTAAGAGTACCCAAGATGGGAAAGTCATTGTGGAAACCGAGGACAACAGGGTAAGTCTTGTGCCGCATCCCTCCAGCCAGCTGGTTCCCCTTAGTTGCCTTATATATGCATCAAGCCAGTTTGGGATGAGGCTCTAGTCCTGAAATGCCTCTTATGAAGTGGCTTTAGGTTTCCCAGTAGTCAGTGGAAAAAACAAAGTGAGTACATACTTCAGGCTGCAGAGTGGGAGAGGAGTCTAGTTATGTGTGATGAAAGCAATTAGTTTATTAGGTGATTTTATCAATGTTCATATCACTGGGCCAGAGGAGATCAGCTCCATGCATCTCAAGAGTGTGGAGTTGGGAGTTCAATACTAGAGGAATGCTTTTAGACCACTGTCCTTCAGCTATCTAGGGTTCCTATTAATTCTAGCAATGGCCATCTAGCCAAGGCAAATGTGTCAGAGGTCCTAGTAGGTGAAAAGCTGTGTGAAACAGTGCACTCACTGTATCAGGAAGAGTATGAGCATTTCAGCTTACTCCCTTCTGGTCCAAGCCATTGTGAGAACGAGGGAGGAGTTTTGGGCTTCAGTACTTTCTGAATCTAGAATTGTTCTAAGAAAAGTAAAAGGAAGGAAAGAAATCAAGGAGGGAGGGAGAAAAAAAGAAAATCCAAGAGACAAGCAAAAGAAATAGTGTCACTGAATTGGGCATGAAGGGGAAGGGCATTAACACCTGCCCTGTGTTGCTACCAAGCATTGAAGCTCCAAAAAGGTGGCTCTCTACATATTTCTGATAAGGAAGCTATGAATGGGCTTAGAATGTATGCGGGAAGGCACAGTCTAGAACTAATGAATGATAATTTAAAACAATCTAAGAGACATGCACAAAGGAGGTTGAAGTTCCAGGATGGTTTGAATGAATCCTCCTTGAAGACAGTGAAAAGGCAGTTTCCTGATCACGCTATGCAGATGTAAGACCAGGAAAACTGGCCATTTTCAGAGAGCTCACAAGGAGAAAAGAAGACCCATGCCCAAGGTGCTTCCAGCCCTCCAGCCCTAGAAAGCCTGAGGGCACAGGGGGAAGGGGCTTTTCTTCTTGAGAGAAGTGCCAAATCACTGCCAGTGTTAGGATCGCTGCACTGCCCCATGGCACTCTGACACCTTTCCCCTGGCTTGTGATCCTCTGTCTCCAGAAAGGGGAGGGAGGAGTGAGGTAAGTTGGTTCTTTCATGAGCATGGGCAAGGAGGGTGGTCACGGGAGCAAAGGTGGTGTCTGGAGGTAGACAGCTGCTTTCAGAGAGCTGAAAGAGCCAGGCTGCTGCTGGAGATGGGTCCTGGTGCAGCCAGCACCGCAGAGCTGAAATGTTCCTGTTGGCTCCAGTTCCCTGTCACGGGCCCGCATGTTCTCCCCACAGACCCTCTTATCTCATTTCTCGTGTCATTCCCTCACCCTAGGCCCACTGAGGAGAAAAAAACACAAAAGCCCTGAGTAACAGAAGCAAAACAACCTAAGCCACCTACAGCCTCATCCTCCCTGCCAGCCAGGTGTCTCCAGTGATCACCTTCATGGGTCCCTTGGTGGGTGACAGACACCTGCAAAGCAGAGAGCAGTAGTCAAGCACTGTGACTCCTCTCCTTTCAGACCCTGGTGGTCAAACCCGAGGATGTGTATGCCATGAACCCCCCCAAGTTTGACAGGATTGAGGACATGGCCATGCTGACACACCTGAATGAACCGGCGGTGTTGTACAACCTCAAGGACCGATACACATCCTGGATGATCTACGTCAGTGGTGACACCACAGTGGCTTTTCCAGGGTGGGGCAGGGAGGTGGGGGTGCTTTCTGAGTTATGGGATTTTGAGAGATTTGTGTTTGGCTGTTGAACAAAAGAGAGGAAATGGGAATGGCAGAAAGAGAGGAGGAGGAGAAAGGTGGAAAAGCAAGAAATGAATGGAGTAAGAGGAAGAGGGGTTGGAAGAAGGGAGATGAGGAGGAGGACAAGTGACTCAGGGGAGAAGAAAGATAAGGCCAGGGTTGGGGTCAGCATTGCCACTTAGTCTCAGTTGCCTCATCTATACATAGAAATCATATCTTTCCTTCTTTACAAGTTTATCAGAAAGGAACATAAGATAATAATAAAGGCAAAGGTCATATATAATGTATAATATATAATATATATATAAACAGATATATACATATAACATTTTTTCTCCCCCAGACTTACTCGGGCCTCTTCTGTGTCACCGTCAACCCCTACAAGTGGCTGCCGGTGTACAACCCCGAGGTGGTGGATGGCTACAGAGGCAAAAAGCGCCAGGAGGCTCCGCCCCACATCTTCTCCATCTCGGACAATGCCTATCAGTTCATGCTCACTGGTATGTTTCCAAGGAGGATGTGTGGTATGGTGGAGCCAGCACCAGATGGGTTCAGGGCCACTGTCCCTTAATCCTGGGCCTGCTTCTGGGTGTATTCACTACAAAGGAGGGGAGGGAAAAGGACCTAAAAGCAGCAGAAAGTAACCAGAGCATTGACGACCTTGCAGGCCAGGGTGAGGCATTTGCATTTAATGCAAGTATTGTTTAAAGTGCACAAAATGATATCTTTGTGGGGAAAAAGAATGACTGGCAATTTTATACGGTTCAGCACATCTGATTCGAGGCCACTGGTTTTAATCAGGGGCTTCACCTCTTTGAGTCTCATTCTGAGTGAGGCTCTTCAAACTCCCATCTAGGACTGAACGACAAAGACTAGCGGGAAAAGGAATTGTATGATTTAAGTCTGACTGCTGGAAAGTCAGGGTAGAACTGCGGAGCTCTTTTTATGTTGCCATCAGCTCTTTCTTACTTTTTTCTTTAACAGATCGTGAGAACCAGTCCATTCTGATCACGTAAGTATCGCGGGTACAGCGTGCTTTCACAGCTGTGGCCACAGGTGCCACTTGCTCTGTTCTGTTAATGAGGAAGTGTGGGAAGCTAAGTGAAAAGACAGGTTTGGGGATGGGCAGGAAGGCGTGCATAAGGTCTCAGAAAACCAGAATCACCCATCCTTGGGTCAACTACACAAGTGGCTGTGCCACCCCTATCCAGGCCTCTGCCTCTCCAAGTGGTGCCTTGTACTTGTTCTGTAGGTGTGTGTCAGGCATGGTTCAGACTAAGTCCAGGTTTTTGGGTGATATTTGGGGGGAGCTCATTTATACTAACAGGACTCACTTCTCTTTCCTTGTCTTTCCATCACTCTGAAATAGCGGAGAATCTGGTGCAGGGAAGACTGTGAACACCAAACGGGTCATCCAGTACTTTGCAACAATTGCAGCTACTGGAGACCTCGCCAAGAAGAAGGATGCCAAAATGAAGGTGCGGAGGGGAGATGGCTTGCTCTGCTTCTGCTACTAACCTCTGTCCTAACTTTAGAACAAGGGGGTCAAATGTACTTTGGGCAGGGAACAGACAGTAGGCTAAGATGTGACATCTGGAAGGACAGCTGGTCACCTTAGAAAACCTAGTGTATGTTTGATGTCCCAGGACCAGATCCTGAGGTTTCTTAGAAGATCAGGTTGTAAGGCACAGCTAAGAAGGATCAATGGGTGCAGCCTGGAGACCTTGTTCTTTTATGGCAGAGTCACAAACACCAACTGGAGAGAATCATGGCATTTACCTGCTTTTAACACAAATGTATTGCAACAGTATGAAATGAATGCAGACAACCTAACTGGAGAATCAAGGAACTGAAGTGTTAAAGGAACATCCAGTCAAGAGATCTAAGTATTGCCAACCAGGACAGAATGGCAGAAGTTTTCCAAAGAGGACATGCACTGGATTGGCTGGTCCTCAAATTGGAAAGCCAGGAAGAGAGGAAGGGACAGGGCTCGCCAGAGCTGCTAGGCAGCAGGACAGGCAGGAGTGACAGAGCTGGCGAGTAGTTTTTACTGTCATTTTGGTCTTTAAAAAAGTTTTTTCTTTCTCTCTCAATTTCTTGCATCAGGGGACTCTGGAAGATCAAATCATCAGTGCCAACCCACTGCTGGAGGCCTTCGGGAATGCCAAGACTGTGAGGAATGACAACTCCTCCCGCTTTGTGAGTCTGGGTTTGGTTTGGGATTTCTTTGGGGCCTACAAGACAGGCAAGATAGCTGTCCTGGGGAGTTAAAGACCAGTGGGGAGAGACAATGAAAAAACAAACAAATAAACAAGAGAGATTCACATGAAGTTCAACAACAGGGTGTGTGACCAAGTAACTGGCGGCCAGGTGTCCTTTAGATAGGGCTGACAGGTGAGGTCTCTGCAGAGCTGGCATGTGAGCCAAGAGCTGCAGGGTGAGCAGGAGTCGGGTTGTAAAGCACACACAGGAGGAGGGACGAAGGAAGGAGCAAGGACTCAAGCCCTGGGATGGGCGAAGGTGTAGTATGCTGAGGGACCTAAGGAGGCTCCATTTGGTGAGGGGGACAGATTGCTCTGACAGACAGAAGAGGAGGACACAGGACACGAGAAACAGTCTGGAGTATCCCAAGTACAATCCTGAAGGATTCCGTAAGCAAGGAGGTGATGCGGTTTGATACACATGTTGAAAAACTCAGCTAGTTGCTTTGTTGACTAGACACACACAAGAGGAAGGGTGGGAGCGTAGACACAGAAGGACAGAAAAAGGAGGCACGGCAAATGGAGGGAGAAGAAGGGCAAAGAGGGAGGACCGACTTAAGTTCAGACCACATTAGTAGACCTCCTAGTCACGTACTCAGGATGAGTCCTTAAGCTGAGGTAGGATCTGGCCTCCATTTCCCCTGATGCAGGGCAAGTTCATCCGAATCCACTTTGGCACTACTGGGAAGCTGGCCTCCGCAGATATTGAAACTTGTGAGTAGATCCACTGGGGTCTGATGAGGGTTCTGAGGAACGGGGAGCAGATTGGAAGCCAGGTCTGTGTTTGTGTTGCAGATCTGCTGGAAAAATCAAGGGTCACCTTTCAGCTGAAGGCTGAGAGAAGCTACCACATCTTCTACCAGATTCTTTCCAACAAGAAGCCCGAGCTCATCGGTGAGGAAGTGCTAAGCGGGGCTGAGGAAGTCTCCATGGGGGTCGTTCTCTTGGAGCATGAGATAGAGGAGAGTTGTACCTGTTTGTAGGTGGTTCCACAGCCAACGGGGGAAGTTCGTTTTAGACTTGGGATATGCTGTTTGGGCAGTAACATGCCAATTTGAAAAATCGAATCGGACAGTAACAGGATTAAACCACTGCTGGGGTCAGCGCTGGTTTATGAAAACCTTCTGGACAACCAAGCGTTTAATTGCCCTTGAGCGCCCCCTCGTGTACTGGCACAGAAACGGACCCCTCAAATGTGGGGTCCCGGCAAAATCAGCTAACAAAGCGGGGTGGGGGGCGGGGGGTGGAATCCTGGAGCACCTCGTTTTGTACCTAATAGAGGCCTCTGTGCGCGCAGTCCTCTTTGCTCTTTCATTATGGTCAGTCAGCCTTTTGGTCTCCAGCCTGGAAACAAGCTGCAGTTTTCACGAGATTTTAGAAAAGGCTGTAATTATATATACCAAACAACTTTTGTGTCCCGTGCACACACACGCGCACACACACACCCTACCATGGACTCCTGACCCACATTCAGCCAGTTTTCCCTATTAACTTTCCCTACCTACACTCACATCACCATTCATGTGCAAAGCAAGAAAATTGAAATACTCTCATGGGAGACTGCAAAATCTTCCCCGGACTGTATCCTCAGTCAAGGCCTGAATATGGCAAAGGTGTCTAGAGATTTCTGACTCTAACTTTAGTTTTGGCTCCGGCAGTTGAAGTCCCAGTCCAGGGTGCAGGAGCCCAAATCCACAAAGGGGATGTTTTCCTTGCACTTGTGTGAACTCCTCAAACCATTCTTTATTTCAGAGTTGCTGCTGATTACAACCAACCCTTATGACTACCCATTCATCAGCCAGGGTGAAATCCTGGTGGCCAGCATAGATGATGCTGAGGAGCTGTTGGCGACAGATGTAAGTGGGACTGACAGAAAGGCGTGGGACACTCCTCCATTGTTGGGGGAGCTGATTGATGGCCTGTTCCTTCCATGCCAGAGTGCCATTGACATCCTGGGCTTCACCCCTGAAGAGAAATCTGGGCTCTACAAGCTGACGGGGGCTGTGATGCACTACGGGAACATGAAGTTCAAACAGAAGCAACGGGAGGAGCAGGCCGAGCCAGACGGCACCGAAGGTACAAAATCTCTATAGCGAGCCAGCCATACCCCAAGAGGCTGGAATCACTCGCTTGAGGGTGTTTGGTGGCCCCTTTGAAAGTGATTAATCATTCTTCCATTTGGAAAGGTCAGTGACCCTATTCTGGGGCTCAGATGCCAATAGGCAACATTACCACCCACTTTTGCTGAATCCCCAGAATGGTCCTGTTTTAGATGCAGTAAGAAGTGACCAGGGCTCTCTTGGAGTCCAGTCTGCCTTTTCATAAAATTTATCGTATTGTCCAAGTGACGCAGCATCTGTTGACCATGTATAAGCAGTGTAATGATACACAGTGTGAAACTTGCCCAGACACTCTGTCAAGCTTTGATGGTCAGAGGTGTTTTTCTGTCTTGCTGAACATCATCATCGTTTTCTTACCAGTGGCTGACAAAACAGCCTACCTGATGGGCCTGAATTCTTCGGACCTCTTGAAAGCTTTGTGCTTCCCTAGAGTGAAGGTCGGGAATGAGTACGTTACCAAGGGCCAAACTGTGGATCAGGTAAGGGTGCCTTGAGGCCAGGAAGGGACCCAGATCCCTGCCGGTCACTGCCGTCCAAGTCGTTGGCTGACTGCCCCGTAGGTTCACCATGCCGTGAATGCCCTCTCCAAATCAGTGTATGAAAAGTTGTTCCTGTGGATGGTCACTCGCATTAACCAGCAACTGGATACCAAGCTTCCAAGACAACACTTCATTGGAGTTTTGGATATTGCAGGCTTTGAAATCTTTGAGGTTTGTGTTATTTATATTTATTCTTTTATATACCTTGCTATAAGGAACTTGATTTCCATAATCCTACAGGGAAAACATCAGGGTGGTCACCTTGTAGAAAAGGTAGGAAGAAAATAGATAAGGCAGAAGTACCATGTATTGCATTGTTATAAGAGAGGTGAAGACATCAGTCAAGTGGATTTTAAAGGATATCACCAAATGTAGAAAGAAAAAGGAGTTGGGCATGGTGGCACATGCCTGTAATCCCAGCACTCTGGGAAGCTGAGGCAGAAAGATCGCAAGTTTGAACCAAGCCTGGGCAACTTATCAATTTAGTGAGATCTTGTCTCAAAATAGAAAATAAAAAAGACTAGGGCAGTCAATCAGTGCTGAGGCCTTAAGTTCAGTCCCCGGTACAGAAAAAAAGTTACTACTGATTTAGGGAGGGCCAGAAAGGAACTGAGAATTTGACACTAAATTAATCATACTATATTTTATATAATTGACCGGGTATGGTGGTGCATGCCTGTAATCCCAGCACTTGGGGGGCTGAGGCAGGAGGATTGCTGTGAGTTCGAGGCCAGCCTGGGCTATAAAGTGAGTTCAAGGCCAGCCTGAATTGCTCAAAAAGACAAAAAAAAAAAAAAAAACCATATATATCTATATATCTATATCTATATATATAGATAGATAGATAGATAGATAGATAGATAGATAGATATAGTTATTCTACTGCTTCTGTGTTGAAAGCAAATGCCTGTCATCAAAGTGCATATTTAGTGTCTAGCAGGTAAAAAACAAAATGTTGAGGAAAACCAGAAGTCCATATGACATGCAGAAAAGCAATCACAAAACAACATGTGCAGGAGTTACCCAGACTGCGGGAACTCATGAGAGGGAAAATCGTCTTCTAGTTGAAAGTTTGGAGAAGACTCCCTGGAGGAGGTGTGGTCAGAGCCAGGTGTAGAACATGAAAGTGTACAGGACTTGGGGAGGGGCTGAGGCAAGGAAGAAGCATGCTGATGGTTTGTGATGTTGAAAGAAGTCTAACTTTTCACCCAAACTCTGTATTTTTGCGTCAGTATAACAGCCTGGAGCAGCTGTGCATCAACTTCACCAACGAGAAGCTGCAACAGTTTTTCAACCACCACATGTTCGTGCTGGAGCAGGAGGAGTACAAGAAGGAAGGCATCGAGTGGACGTTCATCGACTTTGGGATGGACCTGGCTGCCTGCATCGAGCTCATTGAGAAGGTGACTTAGTCCTCCGCTCAGCACCCTCTTCCCACACCCTCTGCTGCTCATACTCACCCAGACGCCTTTTGCCTTGCCTTCAATCCAGCCGATGGGCATCTTCTCCATCCTGGAGGAGGAGTGCATGTTCCCTAAGGCAACAGACACCTCCTTCAAGAACAAGCTGTACGACCAGCACCTGGGCAAGTCCGCCAACTTCCAGAAGCCCAAGGTGGTCAAAGGCCGAGCCGAGGCCCACTTCTCGCTGATTCACTATGCTGGCACTGTGGACTACAGTGTCTCAGGCTGGCTGGAGAAGAACAAGGACCCCCTGAATGAGACCGTCGTGGGGCTGTACCAGAAGTCCTCCAACAGGCTCCTGGCACACCTCTATGCTACTTTCGCTACAGCAGACAGTAAGACTCCAGATGTGGGGGTGGGGGAGCTTATCTTCGTGTGACCTCCACCCACTGGTCTACAGGAACCCGAAGACTTTGTAGCTCTGTCAACAGCATTTGCCTTTTGTTTCAGCTGACAGTGGAAAGAAGAAAGTTGCCAAGAAGAAGGGTTCTTCCTTTCAAACTGTCTCTGCACTTTTCAGGGTAAGAAAATATAAGTGCATTCACTTGCAATTCAAGTCAAATCAAAATGAACAATACAGAGATTCTAAACTTGGCTTATATGCACCGGGCATGGTGGTGCATGCCTGTAATCCCAGTACTCAAGAGGCTGAGGCAGGAGGATTGCCATGAGTTCAAGGCCAGCCTGAACTACATAGTGAGACTCTATCTCAAAACCAAAACAAAACGAAACAAAACAAAACAAAAAACACCCTAAAAACCAAAAAGCTAAAAAAAAAAAAACCTAAAAACTTGGCTTATTCAAAAATAGTAATGTTGGGCTGATGAGATGGCTCAGCGGCTTAAGCGCCTGCCTGGCAAGCGCGAGGGCCCGAGTTCGACTCACTGAACCCACATACAAAAAAGGGGCCAGTGATATCGCTCAGCGGCACGGGCGCCTGCTGGCGCGCGAGGTCCTGAGGTCGACCCCCCGGTACTCACAAAAAAAAAAAAAAAATAGTAATGTTGTCTGACTTGATTACTGTCATTGAATGAGTTCAAGTAATAGTATAATGATATATAAATGAAGTATAGTAAGTGTGGGGTCAGAGTTTATTATCGTTTTGTACAGTAGCTAGCTGGGCTGGATAGCTGGAGAGGTGAGTTCCCAGGGCCAACTCTCCAACTTGCCTTAAGGACACCGCTAGCAGGGTCTCATGTTCCTGGTGGAGCTGAACACATCTGAATCGACGTCAGAAAGCATTCTGTACTTAGAGAGCCTCTG
This sequence comes from Erethizon dorsatum, assembly GCA_028451465.1. Classification (NCBI taxonomy): domain Eukaryota; kingdom Metazoa; phylum Chordata; class Mammalia; order Rodentia; family Erethizontidae; genus Erethizon; species Erethizon dorsatum. The sequence continues at coordinate 28,855,714 of CM051826.1, forward strand.
GCTCATCAGGAGCAAATGACTATGGCAAGTTGAGTATTTCTTATACAAAATGCTTGGGACCAGAAGTGTTTTTTCAGATTTTAGGGAAATATTGCATATACAAAATGAGATTTCATGGGGTGGGAATCCCAACCTAAACACAAAATTCATATACATTTCATACGCACCTCACACACATGGCCTGAAGGTATTTGTAAGCATGCTGGTGTTCTGCCTATGACCCAGCATGTAAGGTCAGGTGTGGAATTTTCTACTTGTGATGGCATGTTTGGTCTCAAAAGGCTTCAGATTTTGGAGCATTTCAAATTTCAGATTTTCAGGGATACTCAACCTGGTCAGTTATTTGCTTACACTTGTAGCCATAGGTCTATTAAAGAAGAGTTAAGTATCTTCACTATTCTTCAGAATTCATCATAAGTTTAAAACATGTGTGTTTTATTATGTCATATCTCCATCTTTGTAAAAGCCTCCAGCAGCCTGTCAAATTTAGTCTTTTTATTTTAGGAAAACCTGAACAAACTGATGTCAAATTTAAGAACTACCCACCCTCACTTTGTGCGTTGTATAATTCCCAATGAAACCAAAACCCCAGGTGAGACACCCACCAGCTCTCTAGGGAGTGCTCGGGTTTGTGAGTGGTTCTGTGTGAGGCTGACACGTCTCGCTTCTGTCCTCAGGGGCCATGGAACACAGCCTTGTCCTCCATCAGCTGCGGTGCAATGGTGTCCTAGAGGGCATCCGCATCTGCAGGAAAGGCTTCCCGAACAGGATCCTCTATGGGGATTTTAAACAAAGGTGTGTGATCAAAGTGTTCTATATCGTCTTCACAAGTTGAGCAAAAACTGGAATTTGAAGGGGAGAAATACTGGTCTGAAAAGACTTCAAAAAACTAGTTTTGGGCCTCCATGTAAAATAATCTACCACTTGGTCAAGGTGTATATACTCGTTTCTTCCACGTTTTTCTCTGGAATTTACCTGCTGTACAAAATGGCAGAAAAAGTCCTGGCCTGAGTCCCAGGGCCTAGAGTCCAGGCTACTATCTAGCAGTGTGGCTACAGGCAAGTTTCTCTGCCTCTTGGGAACTTGGCCTTCTTACCTATAGGAAGAAGGACCTGAACTCACTGGCCTTCAAGGACTATGTCTTTGCTGACAGCCTGTGATTATTTCTGTGTCTACAATGGCAGATACCGAGTGCTAAATGCCAGTGCAATCCCAGAGGGACAATTCATCGACAGCAAGAAAGCTTGTGAAAAACTCTTGGCATCCATTGATATTGACCACAATCAGTACAAATTTGGGCATACCAAGGTAATGTATTAATCCTGACAGATGCTGGACTTTTAGTCCTCCTAACGTGACCTCTCATCAAGACATTGTGTCACCTCTCCCCTCTGTAAGGTATTCTTCAAGGCTGGCTTACTGGGAACCCTGGAAGAGATGCGTGATGACCGCCTGGCCAAATTGATCACACGGACCCAAGCTGTATGCAGAGGGTTTCTCATGCGTGTGGAATTCCAGAAGATGGTGCAGAGGAGGTCAAGCAGGGTCTTTGCTTAAACGTGCACTCCTTGGGGAAAGGGGGAGTCTCTCTCAGGAATAAGCAATGTTGTGTTTTCAGGGAGTCCATCTTCTGCATCCAGTACAACATTCGCTCCTTCATGAATGTCAAGCACTGGCCCTGGATGAAACTCTTCTTCAAGATCAAGCCCCTGCTCAAGAGTGCAGAGACTGAGAAGGAGATGGCAACCATGAAAGCAGAGTTCCAGAAAACCAAAGATGAGCTCGCCAAGTCGGAGGCAAAAAGGAAGGAGCTGGAGGAAAAACTGGTCACTCTGGTACAAGAGAAGAATGACCTGCAGCTCCAAGTACAAGCTGTATGTGTTCAGGATTTTTTTTTTTTAACCTCCATGATTTGATTATTTATTTAGGAAGGCTGGGTTATTGGTGGGGAATTTTGATTTTTAGTTGGGATGCTTCACAAAGGACTTCATAAAGAACAATACTGGAATGTCACAAACCTCATCTCCTTAAAGGAATTATGATTCTCTTTTTTTCTTTTTAAGGAAAGTGAAAACTTGTTGGATGCCGAGGAAAGATGCGACCAACTGATCAAAGCCAAATTCCAGCTTGAGGCTAAGATCAAGGAGGTGACTGAGAGAGCAGAGGATGAGGAGGAGATCAATGCTGAGCTGACAGCCAAGAAGAGGAAACTGGAGGATGAGTGCTCGGAACTGAAGAAAGACATAGATGACCTCGAGCTGACGCTGGCCAAAGTCGAGAAGGAGAAGCATGCCACGGAGAATAAGGTACTCTTCTCGTGGGTCTTTCCTGCTTGGCACAATAATGGCAAACTAAACTTTGTTTCTTCTTAATAATTGTCTGTGACTTCTCTTCAGGTTAAAAACCTTACTGAAGAACTAGCCGGGTTGGATGAAACGATTGCAAAGTTAACCAGGGAAAAGAAGGCCCTCCAAGAGGCCCACCAGCAGACCCTGGATGACCTCCAAGCTGAAGAAGACAAAGTCAATTCTTTGAGCAAAATCAAGAGCAAACTGGAACAGCAAGTGGATGACGTAAGTAATGTTAATAGGAGAGACCTGGATCGTCAGGGTCCTCTTGCAAAGCATTTGTTCTCAAAAGGCACTTTTTCAGTTGGAAAGCTCCCTGGAACAAGAAAAGAAGCTCCGCGTAGACCTGGAAAGGAGCAAGAGGAAACTGGAGGGAGACTTGAAGCTTGCTCAGGAGTCCATACTAGATCTGGAGAATGATAAGCAACAGCTGGACGAAAGGCTCAAGAAGTATGTGCTGAAGCCACCAGTTTCCATTTTGTAGGTTAATTAGGGATTCTGTCTTCATGCATTCTACATTTCCTTCCACAGGAAGGATTTTGAATATAGTCAGCTACAAAGCAAAGTGGAGGATGAGCAGACTCTGGGCCTCCAGTTTCAGAAGAAAATCAAAGAGCTGCAGGTAGGAGGCCTTTGGATTTCTCTTTCATACATGTGGTCACTCAGTGTGAGCTGGGCACTGTCTGCTTGAAGCCTTCTAGAGCCTTCTAGAGCAAGTAAGCAAGCTCATGCAGCTGCCTGTCTTACCAGTTCTTTTTCTGCCAGACTCACTGGCAGTGATGAACATTACTCTCAGAACTTGTAATACAATTCATAATTGAAGTATTTGGATCAACATTCAGTTGAATAGAAAATATCCTAGGTTGGTTATTGCAGGGCTAAAGAACAAGTTGCCGGAAAAATTCATGAAAGGAAATTAGCAGAGCAGGACTCAGTAGGACATGCCTCATGAGGCTGAGGCAGGAGGATCCCAAGTTAGAGGTTTGCTATAGCAATTTAATGAGACCCTGTCTCAAGATAAAAAGGGGCTGGGTAGAGGCATGCATGAGACCCTGGATTCAATCCTCAATACTGTAAATAAAAAAAAAAAAAAAGAAAAGAAATTAGCAACATTCATACTTCTTTGAGGAAAGTCTGTGAATTGGTTTGTTTGATGCAAATGGAAACTAGACTGTTCTTTTATTATTGTTGCTATTATTCGTGTGTTAAGTTACATATTAATGGGGTTCAGTGTGATATTTCAACACATGTACACAGCGTTTATCAAATCCAGTCTCCCTTTAACTACCTCTAGTGGTCACTATCCTAAATTTAGGTTGATTTTTTTCCCCCTAACTTCCACATAGGAGAGCATGTGGTATTTGTCTTTTGGTGTCTGGCTTATTTCATTTTAACATAATGTCCTCCAGTTTGATCCGTTTTGCTGCGTATGACAGGATTTCATTCTTCTATGGCTACAGAATATTCCACTGTATGCGTGCCCCGCATTTGTGTTATCCCTTCTCCTGCGGTCGGGAGCTTAGCTGTTTTGAGCAGGGACCCTGAGAGTCGCTGCGGAGCGGCCGCCCTGGGCTGAATGGCTGCTCTCCACAGGCTCGCATCGAGGAGCTGGAAGAGGAGATCGAGGCGGAGAGGGCGACCCGCGCCAAGACGGAGAAACAGCGCAGCGACTACGCCCGGGAGCTGGAGGAGCTGAGCGAGCGGCTGGAGGAGGCGGGTGGCGTTACCTCCACTCAGATCGAGCTGAACAAGAAGCGGGAGGCGGAGTTCCTGAAGCTGCGCAGAGACCTGGAGGAGGCCACCCTGCAGCACGAAGCCACTGTCGCCACGCTGAGGAAGAAGCACGCGGACAGCGCGGCAGAGCTCGCAGAGCAGATTGACAACCTGCAGCGGGTCAAGCAGAAGCTGGAAAAGGAGAAGAGCGAGTTCAAGCTCGAGATCGACGACCTGTCCAGCAGCGTGGAGAGCGTGTCGAAATCCAAGGTGCAGTTTGCTCGGTGGCTCACGCATATAATTTCAGCACTCTGCGAGGCTGAGGCAGGAAAATCGAAAGTTCAAACCCAGCCCCGGGGGAATTTAGCGACTTTAGTGAGAACCTGCCTCAAAATCCAAAAGGGCTGGGGGATGTAGGTCAGTGTGAAGGCCCTGGGTTCAATAACACACACTCTCTCTCTCTCTCTCTCACATACACACACACACACACTGCTGAGAGAGACTGAAATTGGGATTGAAAAGACATCCAAGGTGTTTGGGGAGCAGGCAGCACCCACTTGTCCACCTATGGCTAGTCAGATGACTTCTCACGCTCCCCCAATCTTTCAGGCCAACCTGGAAAAGATATGCCGAACTCTGGAGGATCAGTTAAGTGAAGCCAGGGGCAAGAACGAGGAGATTCAGAGGAGTCTGAGTGAGCTGACCACACAGAAGTCCCGCCTGCAGACTGAGGCTGGTGAGCCCCGTGCAGGAAACCGGAAGGGCCCAACTGCACGCACCTAGAGGGGCAGCTACCAAAACTAAGAGGCCATGTGGGTTTGGGGGAGGATTTCTAGGAAGGCGCACTTTCAGGAGAGAAATAATCAAAATAATCCACAAAAGGAGCCATCCAAAATGTCCTAAAGGAAGATAACATTGAGTTCAACAAAAGCAAGAGAGAAGAGGGCCAGAAGGAGAATCTCAAAGTGTCACTTTGTCAAACTCTTCCGCAGATAGAATCTGATTGGCAGAGAAAGGACTAGAAACTAACTCTAATTCTTGCTGCATGATGTCTGCATTCAAGCATTTTAGAGAATAAAGATAGAAACAGTGCCAATTTGTTAGGCTCTTAGTGTTTAATAAAAATGTAAGGGAACATTATTTGGGCCTTCCACCTAGAAAGTGTGGCTCCACCCAACACTGCTTCCTCCTTTCAGAGGAATCAATCCTTTGCTAGCAGTGATAGACAAGATGATGAAGAAAGTGTTATTTGCCACTTTTACAGTAACTGTGGAGATTCACGTCTGGAACCATAAGTCCTCCCTTTTGCTCCCTTTTCTCTGACTTCTAGTTAAGCATATAAATCTGAACTTAACCATATTTACCCAGAGTCAAACTTCAAGTTACTGGAGATAAAACGTCCTAAGTATAGTATTTCCCTTAATAACAAATCAAACAGCTGGAAACATCAGCCACGGGGAGGTCTGATGGGAGTTGTTAGGTGCCTCTGGGAATGTTAACATGTATAATTGTTCTCATCAGATTTTACTGACAGAAGTTGCTTCCAGCTTTCTATAGTTTACAACACCATCCTGTTAGGATGTACTTTCCGCTTCCTCTTCATGGACGCATCCTTCTCCCTCAAGAAGGGACCATGTTGTATTGCTTGTTCTTTTCCCAGATATTAGCACAGGGTCTAACATACAGTAGGAGCTTGGTGAATAAGTGAATGAATAAATGAGTGAATGAATGAATGAAGCTATTTCCTTCTGGATATAGGTGAGCTGAATCGTCAACTGGAAGAAAAAGAAAGCATAGTGTCCCAACTTTCCAGGAGCAAGCAAGCATTTACCCAACAAATAGAAGAGCTCAAGAGGCAGCTAGAGGAAGAGAGCAAGGTACCTCCTCTGAAAGATGCTTCCTTGATCTAATTTTCAAAAACAACCTGCAAAAACAAAACAAAAACTCCACAACTTTACTCAGTAGGTGATAATAGTGGAAATGTACTTGGATTGTAGCATCCAAGTATTAAATCCACTAGGATCTCCTTCTTGTCTTCCACAGGCCAAGAACGCCCTAGCCCATGCGCTGCAGTCCTCCCGCCACGACTGTGACCTGCTGCGGGAGCAGTACGAGGAGGAGCAGGAAGGCAAAGCCGAGCTGCAGAGGGCGCTGTCCAAGGCCAACAGTGAGGTCGCCCAGTGGAGGACCAAATATGAGACGGACGCCATCCAGCGCACGGAGGAGCTGGAGGAGGCCAAGTATGCAACTCTGTTTGCCTTTATAAGAACTGGAATCCCTAAGTGCTCATGTGGTGGAGCTCGCTGGCTTCAGAACTATTTGGGAGTGAATATGATGAGTTCATTTCTGTTACTAGATGTTCCCCCACTGCATGTGTCTTTAAATGCAGCACTGTGACATTTGAGGAACTTGGTGTTTGCACATTTTATTAAGACATGCAATTTTGATCTTGGGTAGAAACAAGGCAGACTACTGATCACTGATTTTTAGCAGACAGGGAAGTCTCCTGGGTTGGTGATAGCACATGGGTGTTTGAATTGCATAGATTAGTGATTGCAACTTGATGAATAGTAATGTTTAAGAAGACTGAAAATCGCATCTGCTTCTTTTTCATATTTAAGGAAAAAACTTGCTCAGCGCCTTCAAGATTCTGAGGAACAGGTTGAGGCAGTGAATGCTAAATGTGCTTCCTTGGAAAAGACAAAGCAGAGATTGCAAGGAGAGGTGGAGGATCTGATGGTTGACGTTGAAAGAGCCAACTCTCTGGCTGCTGCTCTGGACAAGAAGCAGAGGAATTTTGACAAGGTGTGAGATTAGCTCCACGGCTGGAAGCTAGGATGCGGGGAGTTCTAGTGACCCTGGAGGAAGGGGACCGGGTCCCACACCTGATTTTTTTGTTTCCCAGTAGGGTGGCCTTGGGAAAGTCTCTGAAATTCACTAGGATATAGTTTCTTCATCTATGGAACAAAATGGAAATGGGATGGGGGTAGAAGTCCCTTTCAAACACTGTTGGTGGAAACAAATCAGTTTCCCCAGGGCCATTCAGTTCCAAATCCTTTTTCTTCCCACATATTGTTAATTTGTCTGGGTGGCTGACATGTGAGACTCAAACTGACATCTCAATGGGAGGTTTTGTGAAAGCCCCTCTCTCCCAGTGTGGCAGATAAGGTTGATTGAAACCAATGTTTTAATGAAATACTGAAGTACAGGGCCATTTTTCATATAAGAAAAAGGACAATTACGCCTAGCCAATTCCATCTCAAAGGACCCACCTGGTTTTGGAGATGGCAAAAGTTTTGGGAGATGGTGATTTTTACTGATTGGTTATGGTGAATAAATTTACAGAATACAATCTTGGTTACCCAATAATCAAGAAAAGGAGCCAGAGAAAAGATACCACCAAATGTAGCCCTAACTCTGGGAGTGTTCCCCTTAAAGGCAATATTAAATAGAAGCCTGGAGGCTGACAGCCCATGCACAGAAACCCCTTCCATTCTGGTGATTCAGGTGCTAGCCGAGTGGAAGACAAAGTGCGAGGAGAGCCAAGCAGAGCTGGAGGCATCTCTGAAAGAGTCCCGCTCCTTGAGCACTGAGCTCTTCAAACTGAAAAATGCCTACGAGGAAGCCTTAGATCAACTTGAAACTGTGAAACGGGAAAATAAGAACTTAGAGCGTAAGCCGTTCCAGTCTAAAATGGTCTGAAACCTTCTCCCTTCACGCTCCACAACAGAGGGAGTCAGTGTGGGTGCAACGCCATTACTCGGACCCCTACACCCATGTCTCTGTCGATGCACCCTCGGAATGTTCACCTTCCCATGTGTTATTTTGGAGTCTCTCTCTACACACAATGTCTTATCTCTAAGAAACAGGAGTCCTTTAGAATTATAACAAACTAGTCAAAAAGCATTGAGTCAGGGCTTTCCATGCGTGGAAACCCATGCAGAGTCATCCAAGTGCAGTTGAAACTTATTTCCTTGCAGAAGAGATAGCAGATCTCACTGAACAAATTGCTGAAAATGGTAAAACCATCCATGAACTGGAGAAATCAAGAAAGCAGACGGAACTGGAAAAGGCCGATATCCAGCTGGCTCTGGAAGAAGCAGAGGTGAGCACGAATGTTCGGGAGGCAGCGGCAGGAACAGAGTAAGTGATGGGGGCCCCGGAGACAAGCTGGCCCCATTCAGCAGCTTAGTTTTTGGCTTTGTAAAATTGCAGTCTAATGCCTGCTCTTGTCCCATCAGACAGGATAAGTGTGAGGTTGAATGAGAGTAAGACCTTTCAGTTACCTTGAATGTATTGGATGAAATCATTAAAATAGGTCCAAAAATGAGATTTTATAAAATCTTATTTGGATTTTAAATATCTGTAAAGTGCTTTGAACTCCTACCAAAAAAAAAATAGAATGATTTAAATGTCATTATTTGATCATATAATCAAAATGAAATAGCAATGAAAGTGGCTATATTTCTGTACTGAAAATAAATTCAGATTTTTATGTTGCAGAGTTTGATTAAAGACTACATCGGAACTTTGTCACTCCAAGGGTTGAGTAGCATGCTCGATGGATGCGAATGGATACCATTCGCTTGATCAGCTTGAATACCAGGTTGGATACATTCGCTTTGTTCTTATTTTTTAAAGGCTGCCCTGGAGCATGAAGAAGCCAAGATCCTCCGCATCCAGCTTGAATTAACCCAAGTGAAATCAGAAATTGATAAGAAGATTGCTGAGAAGGATGAAGAGATCGAGCAGCTGAAGAGGAACTACCAGAGGACGGCGGAGATGATGCAGAGTGCCCTGGACGCGGAAGTGCGGAGCAGGAACGAAGCCATCCGCATCAAGAAGAAGATGGAAGGCGACCTGAATGAGATTGAGATCCAGCTGAGCCATGCCAACCGCCAGGCTGCAGAGACGCTCAAGCACCTCAGGAGTGTCCAGGGACAGCTGAAGGTGCGGAGAGCTCCCAGGGTAGGGGTGAGGTTGGGGTTGGGGACCTCTCCTGTCCTCAGATACTCCAAGATGTAGATGAGGCTTGTGATCCTAGAACTTCCGCTTCAGACATTTTTTTTCCTTTTTCCTCTGGCCAGGACACACAGCTGCACCTGGATGATGCTCTCCGGGGCCAGGAAGACCTGAAGGAGCAGCTGGCAATCGTGGAGCGCAGAGCCAACCTGCTGCAGGCCGAGGTGGAAGAGCTGCAGGCCACGCTGGAGCAGACGGAGAGGGCTCGGAAGTTAGCAGAACAGGAGCTCCTGGATTCCAACGAGAGAGTGCAGCTGCTGCACACCCAGGTAAGGGAGGGCGAGAGGGAAAGATGGGGGCTTGGGGTCCACCTGAACACACTAGCATGACACGCCTCTCTTGCCCCAGAACACTAGCCTCATCCACACCAAGAAGAAGCTGGAAACAGACCTGACGCAGCTCCAGAGCGAGGTGGAAGATGCCAGCAGGGACGCAAGGAACGCAGAAGAGAAGGCCAAGAAGGCCATCACAGATGTAAGGCTTTCGCTTCCTCTCTGTGTGGCCTTCACAACTGTGTTTCATTAAAGCCCCGTCTTCTCTCCTACCCTCAGATAGTCCCACTAGACAGGTAGGTTCTTCCCCAGGACACACATGGAGTATATTCTGCTTAAAAACTGCCCCCATCTCCTCTCAGACTGACTGTTCCCTCCTGTACATTTGAAAGGGGGGCAGGGCCGGTGAGATAGCTCAGTGGCATAAGCGCCTGCCTGGCAAGTGCGAGGTCCTGAGTTCGACCCCTGGTACCCACATTAAAAAAAAAAAAGAAAGGGGGTAGGGGGAAAAGAGACAGGAAGGGATTATATCTTGTTTGTTCTGGTTATGGAGAAGTGTGCTTTTGTTTCCTAAACATCTGTCTTCTTCCAGATAAGGAGATGAACCCTGCACTCCCTTCCTCAACCTTCTAACCTTCCTGGTCTCTGTCCCAGGCCTTCTCCCTGGTCCCGCAGCTCCCATAGCGCCATCTGTTGGCTGATGGCGGAACACTATCTCCAAGCTACTTTGCTTTCGGCCGGTGTATGCACTCCCTTCTCAGGAGACCTCCTCGAATCTCAGTATCCCCAAACCTGATGATTTGATGCGGGGGTATCAAATCAGTCTTTTCAAAGTCTTAGGGCCCTTTGAAAATACTCTATATGTTGGCGATAATGAAAAAACTTTGTGCTGGGAAAGACCCATGGAGGAGTTTCAGGAAAGGAAGGCAGTGTTTCCCATCCAGCCCTGTGGGTTCCTTTTGTTCATTATTTTATATCCTGGGTGTAGCTCCTGTCCTACTCCAGGGTGGAAGATGTGCTCACTCCGTGCCTTGCCCATTGTTCTTTTTCTTTAGCATGGTCTCTGGCCCTTGCGTACCCAGGTTTCCATACCTCCCAGGCCTTTGAGCTGGTCTGCATTTCTGAGGGTGTGATCTGCTTTCCAGGCCGCCATGATGGCCGAGGAGCTGAAGAAGGAGCAGGACACCAGTGCCCACCTGGAGCGGATGAAGAAGAACCTGGAGCAGACGGTGAAGGACCTGCAGCACCGTCTGGATGAGGCCGAGCAGCTGGCGCTGAAGGGCGGCAAGAAGCAGATCCAGAAACTGGAGACCAGGGTACTTGCAGGAGGAGCCCAGGCCTGAGCTTCCCAGCCTCTCCAGCTCATGCCACAGCCCTGGACTAATTTCTCCACTGTCTCCCCCAGATCCGAGAGCTGGAGTTTGAGCTGGAAGGGGAGCAGAAGAAAAACACAGAGTCTGTGAAGGGCCTGAGGAAGTATGAGCGCCGAGTCAAGGAGCTGACATATCAGGTAGATGGCAAGAAGGCCCAACAGGCATTTTCTCTATAAGGTGCACACCAACCCTGGAGTCTCCACCCAAACATAGGAAGAAATACTTAAGCCAAGAAAACTATCCCATCTTATGCTGTTCTGCCACTCTTCTCTGGAATCATCTTCGTTTTCTCGTTTTTAGAGTGAAGAGGACAGGAAAAATGTGCTGAGATTGCAGGATCTGGTGGATAAACTTCAAGTGAAAGTCAAGTCCTATAAGAGGCAGGCTGAGGAGGCTGTAAGTCAGATGCATGTGTGGTCTTGGACTGGTGGCCTTGTCTGTTTCCCACAGGGCTTTCAGAAAGTGCATGCTGATTTTACCTGCTTGGGCTCTTTGGTTTTAGGATGAACAAGCCAACGTTCATCTCACCAAATTCCGAAAAGCTCAGCATGAGCTGGAGGAGGCTGAGGAACGTGCTGACATTGCAGAATCTCAAGTCAATAAGCTTCGTGCTAAGACCCGAGACTTCACCTCCAGCAGGGTAAGTCCTTGACCTGGGAAGAACCCACGGTGATTGCAGGAACTTCTAAGCTGGAAAGAGCCACAGGGAATCTTTGCCTTAACAGGCAGGAAATCTTGGGCTAGGAAGAGAAGAGATTTGTTAAAGACATTTAGCTGAGTAGCGCCCCACTAAGGCAAAAGCCAGGTCTGCTGGTCACACAAAGAAAAAATCCTAATAAGCGTTGGCCCCCTGGGCACTCTGAAGCGCCCTCTGCTGGTCCAAGGCTGCTGCTACAGGAGTACCTTATAGAGCCCACTGCACTTGTCTGCAGTAGCCCCACACGTGAGAGGATTGCTGCCCAGCATATGGAGTTGGCTCTCTGGCTGCCAGTTTCTTAAGTTATGGTGTGGCTTCATGTATGCAATCATGCATGTCCCCAAGGTGCAAAAAATATCCTGTGTCCCACTGAAATAGACAGGCAACTCCAGGATGCTTGCCAGACAAAGGGTGGAGGAAATGTGTCTCTGCCACTTGACTTGATCAGAAGTGCCCATTTTCCTTCCAGATGGTGGTCCATGAGAGTGAAGAGTGAGCGAGCCCTCCTGGAGCAGGACAGAAGATATGCACAATGTGTATCTTCACAGCTCCTTACGATTATACTTGATTTCCATGTGACTCTTTTTCACATGAAATAAAATTTGCCTCGTTTTCAATTTGGGGCTGTTTCATTGTATTTGTTTTCTTCAACCCCATAAAGAAAGGATTTTTTGTTTGGTGATTTTTATGTGCAATGTTGAAATCTCAGTAAGCAGATGGCTTGATTAATTGTTGTATGTATGTGGGAGGGAGAGATTACTTTTGGTTTAAACTTGATAGTAGATGAAAAAGAAAAAATACTTCTAGGTTAAGTAGGTTAACTTCGGTGTGTGCATGTATGCGGGGGGAGAATTTTTCAAGAGTCATTTCTTAATATATGAGGGAAACACACAAGTTAAGTTCAAGAAAACCCAGTCTCAAGTTGGGTAGAACCTCCTCTAAGTCCTCGCAGGGAAATATGTCAGGAATATACTAAATATTTGCTGGGTAGCTGCTCCATGCTAGCACTGTGCTGATAGAAATATACAAATGAATAAAATAGTGTCAGGTCCCTTCAGGATCTCCGTCTAAATCTACCACATGGTCCTGTTATCTTGGCTCAATCTGTACTCTTTCAGAGCTGCACAACCAAAAATCCCATCCCTTATTCGGGATGAATCTGTATTTACCTAAAGAGGAAAAGTAGAGCCAGAAGTCAGAATAATTGTTTTACTGACCAGCTACTGGAAATGGCATCTTCTAACCTGGGATCACTAATTTCTCATTATAATTAAACTTATCAGAAAGAGTTGCCAAGTCCTTTTCTTTATCTATTTCTAGATTAGGAGATGATCCTGTTTGACTCAGGTGGAAATTAAAATCTATGGAGAGTGCCAATCAGTGCTCAACACCAAGTTTTACATCTCCTAGGATTCGCCATTATAAGAAGAAGGAGGCAGGCTGGTGAGATAGCTCAGTAGTGTAAGCGCCTGCCTGGCAAGCGCAAGGTCCTGAGTTCGACTCCCGGTACCCACATACAAAAAAAGGGCCAGTGATATTGCTCAGCGGCATAGGCACCTGCTGGCACACGAGATCCTGAGTTTGACCCCTGGTACCCACAAAAAAAATAAATAAAAAATAAAAGGAAGGAGGCTTAATTGATGTAAAATTTGGCCTGTCTGTGATTTTAAGTCATTTTGACTTGCTTTCACATGTAACTTTATTTTAATTGATTAATTACTCTTGCAGCGCTAAGGATCAAATCCAGGACCTTCTGCATGCTAGGCAAGAAACTACAACTCCAGTCTCTTGAGTTGCTTTCAATATTTCATGACAACATCATGACGAGAAAGTGGTATTTTTTTCTGGTGATGACTGTTGCTGAGAGGAAATCACAGCAATGAGAACAGGTCTGATCCATGTCCAGGCCTGAGGCAGGGCCAAAAGGGCTACAGTCATTGAGAGCCTCTTAGAGTTTAAGAGGCCTGCTGTATATTGCCTTCTGCAGAAAGCAGGCAATAGAGAAAATAAATGAAGTTTCTCAATGCAGAGGTATTCCAGCTGTTAGGTAAAGAAGAAGTGAAAGACTGGAATATCACTATCTTGCTATGAAGTAGGAACCCTTAATGAATTATGACAACTTGAATCACAATGAGATAGACAGCCAGACATGCTATGACTCCTGATGGAAGAGCGCACCAGTGCCTACCAAGAATTCTTGCCCAACCATCTACCTGGGGTCTGATCAGCCCTCTAGATGCGATTACCACCAACCTGTAAGTAACATGGGCAAAGACGTATGATGCGACCTATAAAACCCAGGATGTAGGGAACTCAGTGGAGCAAGTGATCTAGTTTTTCCAACAAATGAGTTGCAAAGAAAAAAATATAGAAAAAATGAAAGGGAGAACCTACAGATGAAATAAAGAGACTTAATGGGCCATCCACCAATTATACTGTATGGCTTATTTTGTACAAGATCTTGATTTGTACAGATCTGATTTGTACAAACAAGTGTTAAAACACAGATACACACACACTGTGTACTCTATGAAATTTGAATCAATATTGGATATTTGATGGTGATGATGGATTCTTGTTCATTTTTGAGGTATTACGTGATAGTGTGATTTTATCATCTGAAATCGTGCTGATCTTTAAAAGCACATACATGGGCCGGTGAGACGGCTCAGCGGCTTAAGCGCCTGCCTTGCAAACGCGAAGGCCCGAGTTCGACTCCCGGAACCCACATACGAAAAAGGGGCCGGTGATATCGCTCAGCGGCACGGGTGCCTGTTGGCGCGTGAGGTCCTGAGGTCGTTCCCCCGGTACCCACAAAAAAAAAAAAATAAAAAAAAAAAATAAATAAAAGCACATACAATATTTATAGATATTCTTCATGGCAAGTGGGGAAGCAAGCTTTATAGTCAACCAGTTTTATAGGATTTAAAACAAAGATTTATTAACAAGAAGCTTCTGCTTCTGATGCATTTTACGCAGGACAGAGCCTTGAACTTGAAAATTTCTGAGGCTGTGGTACCTGATGTGTCCACTTATCAGCCAAATGTGACATTTGACATGAAGGAAACAAGTGAAGTACGGTTTTGGAAGCTACTTCTGACCATCTAATTCTATCAGGTTCTGATTCTCTTAAAGATATAAATGAGAAAAACTCATTTTTCCCGAGTTAGTGTTGTGATGAACTTTACTCCATAAAGCAAAAGATGTTGGTGATTGTAGAGAATGGAAGCTTTGCTGTTTTTTTTTCTTTTGTGGGTACCAGGGGTTGAACTCAGAGGACCTCACGTGCCAGCAGGCACCTGTACCGCTAAGCGATATCACCGGCCCTTTTTTTGTATGTGGGTATCGGGAGTTGAACTCAGGACCTCACGCTTGCCAGGCAGGTGCTTATGCCACTGAGCCATGTCACTGGCCCCAGCTTTGCTGTTTAAGAGAGAAAATGAAAGCAGGGCTCGCCCTCCAAATAAGGAGTTGCTGTGTGACACACACTCACTAGAGGAGGTCTTCCCTGGCAATGGGGAGGAGGAGGATGAAATCAGCCAGTATTTACTGAACTCTTACCCAGCACGGGCTCTCTCATATCATCGGTATAAAGATTCAGTGATGATGAGATGGGCCCGATTACATGTGCTTATTACAGAGTCAGAGGAAACCAAAACACAGAGTAACTTGCTTAAGGTCAAAATGATGGAGTCGGATTCTCTTTGGAATCCAAGACTGTTTTACCCAACAAAGCACTGTCTACCTAGGCAGGTGGCTAAATAGAGACAAGAAATACCTCCAGAGAGGTGGAGCATGGGGCACAGGTGTGTTTAAACTGGGATGATAAGGCACAAAGTGTCCTTTCTTTCTTTCTGATTACTTTTTCTATTAACTTCTTCAGGCGTTCCACTGAGTTCACGCTTCTCTTGCCCACCAACTTACCCACCCCGTCCTCAGTCGCCCCTCAGGAAGGCCATTTGGTACTCAGGTAGAACATGCTTGTCCTTTGGTTCGTGTGTGATGTCCTCTAGATCTTCTGTATGTGAGCTCAAAAGGGTGAGCACCTCTCATCTTCCAGCACATGTCTTTGAGTGGGATCCTACTCTCTCCAAATTTTAAGGACCATTTCTAATTACTTTCCTATTTTTAAATAAATAGCCCCAGCTCATTAAAAAAATTATTTTTCTGGGGGCCAGTGAGATAGCTTAGCAGCATAAGAGCCTGCCTGGCAAGCACAAGGTCCTGAGTTCGACTCCCAGTACCCACATATGAAAAAAGGGCTGGTGAGATTGCTCAGTGGCACGGGCACCTGCAGGCACGCGAGGTCCTGAGTTCAACTCCCGGTACCCACACAAAAAAAATTATTTTTCTGGTATTGAGGCATAGAATTTATTTATTTTCTTCCTATCATCCTCTGACTTTCTGAATTCCTTATTGAGTCTCAATTCTCCCAGCAGTGGATTTCTATTTTTTATTACCTGTTATAATTTTTTAAAAATATATAAGAAATATATACTCAAGAACAGGATTACAAAAGATCTGTCAGCCGTAAAGGGATTACCAGCTAGGATGGCAGACTCCTTTATTTGGAATGGATGAGATCTTGATTTATGGTTGGCAGATGGCCCCCCTCTTAAGCACAGGAGGGACACAGTTTCTAATAGGAGAAACATGTCCTTATGGGGGGAAATGAGTTGCAGTTTGTAGCCTGCCACCAGATGGTGAGGGCAGCTCTTCATTCCTCCACGCCTGGGTCAGTGTGACAGCTGAGTGTTTTAATAAGCGAGTGTGCCTCAGACCCTGTCAGCCACCCAGAACACGGAGGTCTATTTGCACTCCTCCCAATAATCCCACTGCTTAAAACAGCTGAAGCCTAGAGGCCCTGAGGCTCCTTGTTAGAACTGAGCAGTGATCTGGTTACCCTCGGCTATGCCAAGACATTCCGGAGGTTCTCATGTCCCCAGCTGTGGGTCATCAGGAGCCAGGAGCCTAGGATGGCACTAGTTATTTTTATCTAAGATGCTGCAGGCTTTTCATGATGGTGAGGAGCAAGAAGCCCCCACTCCTGGGTACAAATGGGTCTGCTCTGTTTTATGTCAAATGAGACATGGCTCGCTTTCAGCAGCCATGGGTAGGGTGAAGAGGGGACCTAATACCAGCTTGCTGAGAGAAGAGGCATCTCAGATAAAGAAAATATAGCACTGTCATTATGTAGGGTTCCCCTATGTGGTCTTCTAAACTCGAGGACAGTAAAGGGAATAAAAGTACCCAGGTAATAACAATAAAACTAAAACCACGAGGTGGCAGGTATTAGAGGAGGGTAACAGGTGATGTGGTTTTATAGTCAAAGACCAAAAGAAAGTTGATGGCTTTAGCAACGCTTTGTGCACAAGAGGCGCTCCGTATTCACGTGGAATTCCTGGTAGGAAAAGTAAAGTGGAGGGGAGTCTGTTGCCTCTGAGGAAAGTAAGCTCTCCCTGTGCCAACTGCTCACCTCCACACATCAGTAACAAAGGGAGAATAATAACAGAATAATAACCTAGAAGTTGTTTTATACGAATTTGAGAACAATTCTGGCCATGAACTTGATTTTCTTGGCTTTCTGAAACAACAGCAAAGGCATTGCTGTTTAATATTCACACAGGCTTACAAACACAAGTGAGGATCATGGATCCGAAAGCAGGCCCTCAGGGTGAGGTGCTGCCCTGTGAAGGCTGGGGACCGCCAGTGCCTGAGCCCAGGGCCTCCACCCAACCCCAGATTTGTAGCTGGAGGTTTCAGGTTCATGTTTTCTTATACATGTGTTCATGCATCTGCCATTTACCAACTATCTACCCTATGCCCAAGATCAGGGAATGGGAGAAGCAAAAGTCCCCAGGAAAGCTAGATCAGGAAAAGGGGGAGAGGAATGCACATGGTAAAGCCCCAAGGCGCAGAGTGGGCAGGGCAGTAAGAGGGACATACATTTCCAAATATGGCCCAGCTTTGGGTCTGGACAAGATGAACATCCGGCAGCAGCTGTGCCTATTTTGGGCCTGGGGTCTCTGTCCCAAGGACAACAGGTGCTGAGACCCAAAGAACAGGCCATTAATACATGGGCATTTATTTTGAGGGTATCTTGGCATCATTCCCAGGAGCAAAAACCAGTCTTTCAATTGTCTCCAGCTGGAAACATAAAATACCCCCCCCTCCTTTCTGTTTCTCTCATTCCCCTTCAAAACAGAGGACCTCAAAACAGGAGACAGGGACATTCAGTGACCAGTGACATGCAGGAGTGCCTGCCACTTCCACTGTGCCCTCCTCAGAAGGGGTCAGAAGGTCAGTGCCAGCCGGGCTGGCCCCAAACCTGGAGTGGGTGCTTTCAGCAATGAGGGACCCCAAGGTCTGTAGGTCTCTTCCACTCCATTCCCAGAAAAGCACCACAAGCTGAGCTGAAATTCCTGACTCAGAGCCCGGGGACATTTCCATCGTCCAACCAGCTTGGTGCTGGGCAGAGTTTATGCTTCCTCGACCTCGGCTCCCTCCCGACTTCCTTCAGATTCTGTCTTGTCTTATAACCCTGCACAATCTATTGGTTTTGTTCATTGTCTGAAATATGGAATAAGAAACGAACACAGGCTTGTTTCTTTTTTTGTGACTTCCAACGTCTTCGTAAGAAAATATTAACAGCGGTTCTACGCTTTAAATCATCTATGGTTTAAATTAAAAAGATGGTTTGAATATTAATCATTACTCTATAGAAAAAGAAAGAAGCAATTTTGACAGGTCTCCTGCATTTTATGGCTTCACTGATACTCTTTTGTGGATTTTAAATGCTGGTGATACGAAGATCCAATGACCTAAGGTGTACATGGGTTACAAACCATTCGGCCCAGAAGAGCATACAAATGTTCCTCGACTTACAATGGTTCTGCTGGATAAAACCCTTGTAAATTGAAAATCTCCTAAGTTGAAAATGCATTTAGTACATCAAGCCTAGTGAACATTGTTGCTTAGCAACACAGCGCACTGTAGAGAGTCAGTTGCTTCCCCTTGTGCTCGCAGAGCTGCCTGGGAGCTGTGGCTCAGGCTCACTGCTGCTGCCCAGCATCATGAGAGAACATCTCATAGCATGTAGCTGACCTAGGAAAAGATCTAAATGCAAAATTCAAAGTATGGTTTCTGTTGAATGCATTTCATCTCTATACCACTGTAAGTGAAACCATCATAAATCAAGGACCATCTGCCTAGTATTCAAGGTGAATGATATCGCAACAGATTTCACTCAAAGTAGGCGATGTACCTGAGTTCTCCTCAGGCCTATGTGAAACATGGCTCTGTCACTGCTCTGACCAGACACCATGGGTGGCTCCTCTGCCTGTCAGCAGAGGACACTTGCCTCAGACTGACACATGGCAGCAAATGTGACCCTCCTTTGCTCTCTCGCCTGGCTACATTCGGTTGCTGAAATCCTGACACCCCTCAGGGTCCCTGGGTCCTTCCCAACCACTGGCAGCCATGCCCCATTCTTTGTAGGCCTTTTTCTTTTTTTTTTTTTTTTTTTTGTGGGTACCGGGGGGTCGACCTCAGGACCTCGCACGCCAGCAGGCGCCCGTGCCGCTGAGCGATATCACCGGCCCTTTTTTCGTACGTGGGTTCCGGGAGTCCAACTCGGGCCCTCGCGCTTGCCAGGCAGGCGCTTACGCCGCTGAGCCATCTCACCGGCCCTGTAGACCTTTCTAGGGGCACTTTAAAAATTTCCTCTACTCCCCACCGAGTAACAGTTGCAACTTACTGTCTTACTTATGTGTCCCAGTTCCTACCTCGGGAACTTGTAGCCACACACACACACACACACAGACTGAGAGTTGAGACTGTTGTTGGAAGGACATTGAGAAAGGAATGAGAAAATCTGTGCTCCAGTCTTAATATTACCTCCAGTTTCTTCCGTAATCCTGTGCAGCATGCTATCTAGAAATTAGGGTCCCTTACCTGAGAAAAAGAGAGGTCGGCATTATCTTAAGGGTTTTTAAATCCAGCTGGGCATCAGCATTGCTTGGTACTCTTTTTAAAAAATACAGAATTTAGAGCTCCTCAAAGATTCTAATTCAGTAAGTTGGGCTGGAGCTTGGGAATCTCTATTGAAAGGCTCTCTGCTTATGGCAATGATACACGCTTGTGCCTAAAGATACGCTTATGCCCAAAGATACACTCTTAGAGTAGCTGTTTAGAAAGCAGATTCCTAGCTGGACATGGTTGTTGCATGCCTGTAATCCTAGCACTCTGGGAGGCTGAGGCAGAAAGATCACAAATTTGAGTACAACCTGGGGAACTTAGCAACTTAGCAAGGCCCTGTCTCAGAAAAAAAAAAAAAAAAAAAAAAAAAAAATTAAAAGCTGAGAATGTAGCTCAATGCAAAGGCATGGTTCAGTCCTCTACTGGAAAAAAATAAAGCAGATTTCTGGATCCCAACCCAGACCTACTAAGTGGAAATTTCCAGCAAAGAGATTTGATAACTTGTGCAGTTAACCAGCACTCTAGGAGACTTGTCGCAAAGTTGGCCTGGGAAACAAAGCAGCCCAAAGACCAGCAGTGTTGTGCCCATCTGGGAGTGCATCAGAAGGGCTGAATCTCAAGCCCTCCCTTGCGCTGCCCAGTCAGAATCTGCATTCTAGCAAGAGCCCGGGGTGACTGGTAGCACGCTAGAGTTTGAAAAGCATGGGCCAAGGTCTGTGGTTCACAAAAGCTAGCATGCTGCAGAATCTTCTGGAAGGCTTGCTGATAGCAAACTACGTTACCGAGCCCTGCCCTCCAATTTCTGATTCTCAGTTTGGACTAGGCCTGGTGACGCTGATGCTGCTGACCTGGGGACCACACTTTAAGAACCAGACCTCAGGGAGTTCTCTCAGTGCTCTATTTCCAAGCATGAAGTCTCTCCACTTTGTTTTCCCCCTCATTAATCTACTTGGCACTTGCAAATCCTATTCACCGACCCTGAGTGTGGAAACTGCTATGAACTAATTGCCAGTGTAACTGCTGCTGCTGTATTATTTGGCACAGACTGTATTTGTTGTAAAAGTTTCTAAAAAAAGTCACAACATGGAGGCTGGGTGCGGTTGTCCAAAAGGAGACATCCTCTCCTCCTTCCCTTGCTTCTGCCTGAATAAACTGAGGTGGGAGATGTCCCTGAGACCGCCATTTTAAAAGCCCCCTTGAGCTCCTGACAAGAGTACGTTTTGTTGCTCTTAGAAATGGATTTTCTCACCCTTGTCCCTAGACCTAGAGGCCTGGGCACAGGCAGCTGGAGAGCAGGGCAGCTAGAGACGTGGTCTACCTTCTTTGATGAGGGAGCAGAAGGTGCTTCAGGACAGACAGCTTCAAGATCACCCCACTGCCTGTGGCAGTGCTAAAACCGTCACAGGAATTTCCTGTTATGGATGCACCCAGCCTGCTCACTGGGACCTCCAGGCACACCTGTTCACTGGGTCTCCCTGAGGCCTCGTACAAGTGCCCAGTGGTGTCTCCCATGCTCAGGACAGGTCCCCACCCCAGAGCTCTAGGATATTTCTGTGGCTCGGCCTGGCATCATCTTTCACACCTCAGCACTAGTCTTCACTAGGTGGCACCACTGCTCTGTCAGACGCCACAGCGCCCAGCAGGGCCTCACCGGGAGCGCTGAAGATCTTCAGGTGTGAGGCTGATAGGCAGCTCTGGTAAAGTGGGTGAAAAGTGGAAGCTCCCTTCCACACTTTGCCCACTCTTGCTAGAGAAATGCAGAGTGGCACTGAGCAATATTGGAGATTAGGGAAAAAGAAAAGCTAGTAATACCGATCCTGCCCTAAATTTAAAATTTTCTTCATCATGGAATTTTTTGCGTTGTTTGATTTTTAAAAAATATTGCAATACAGTGTGATTAATCTAAGATTTTGAATCCCCTTTTAGATTTTTAGCCAAGAGGGGGATTCTCACCCATCTCTTCAACCTGGCAGTATGGTTTGTGTCCCACTGTCTTGAAGCACTGTGGCCAGAGCTGTTCCTGCCCCTCCCTAGGCTGAGGCAAATTTTAGGGCAGCTGTCCTGCCTGGGGACAGAGGCTTTGGGTGGGGTCAGTTCACTGTCACTGGCAGGAGCTTGACTCACCTCAGGATAAGTCCTGCCCCAGGAGACCCTTCATTCTCCCTCTGAGCCTACTTCTGTGAACCTATACCCCCACATCCCCCAAAAGCCTCAAATCCCAGACTGCCACCACCTAGCCACACCTCAAATCCCTGCTAGTGGATGAGAGTTTCCAGCCCCCACCCCAGCACATCATCCTGTCTTCTAGAGCATTCCTCTGCCCTCTGCATGGCTGGATTTAATTCTTTTCCTGAGGGACCCAAATGCTGATGGTTTCTCATATGCCCTATTTAGGTTCCTGTTTCCTCCTCCTTGTCTTAAGGAAGCTTCTTAACTTCCTCCTCCTTAAGGAGTTGGTATTCTCTGTAGTTCCAGGTGACGCCTCTCTCTATGGTCCTAGTTACTTTCATGGGCCCAGGGTCCCCCTGCAGAGTACAGTGAGAGTACAGCTGCCCACTGAACCAACAAGAATGGCAGGGCCCCAGTGCTTAAACACGGTGGTCTCCCTAACCTTGCCTGAGAACCACCTAGGAGAGCTTTTCAATATGCTGATGCCCACAGCTAGGTGTGGTGCATGCACACAGTGGCAGCTACTTGGGAGGCTGTGGCAGGAGGATTACTTGAGCCCAAGCAACATAGTAAGAAACATAGTAAGAACAAACAAACAAACAAACAAACAAACAGACATAATTTCCAAGTCACACAGTGCCACTCTGGATTTCTCTAGTAAGGTCAGGCAAAGTGTGAAAGGGAGCTTCCACTTTTCACCCACTTTACCAGAACCACTTCTCAGCCTCACCCCTGAAGACCAGTTAAATCAGAATCCTGGGGGCACAGCCCCCAAGCAGCAGGAGTATATAACACCCCGAACCTCCAGGTGAGAACAATCCCCAACCAGTGAGAACCTGGGCACCAAAAACAGTCTGGGGCTCTGTCAAGCCTAGGCTGCCACCTACAAGCAGGAGAATGGTCAGGGTAGGGCGCTTCTGTTTTGTTTTATAGATGTAATTTTATAATGGACGTATATTACTTGTCTTTCTGTTAGCTGAATCCTTGGCGCATCGCCATGGAGGAGGCAACCAGGAAGGAGGATGCTGGCTCCCACGGGTGGGATCACTAGCTGGGGCACAGCAGACCGAGAGGCTTTGAGGCTAAAGTACCCAAACTCCTCCCACGTCTTGCTCTCCTGCCCCCGAGATGTCCACCTCCACGAGCCCACCACGTCCACCAGGGGCAAGAAGATGCTTGGCTGTGCTGCTGAAGTCCTCTTGGACACCTCCACTCCCCAAGTGGTGCCACTCGCATGGGAGCCACACACAGAATAAAACTCTCCCAGCCTTTCAAGGGTCCTCAGGTGGCCCCCCTGTCTCATGAGCCCTCGTCCTGTCAAGATGAAAGAGGAGCTCCCTTTCCTGGGTCCTGCCCGCTCCTTGCCGGTTGTCCCCTTCTCCATGTGCTAGACTGGCAACACACCCAGGGTTTGGCTAACATTTAAAAAACTACATAGGAGTAAAACTATTATTGTAAATGATGAAACAGAAGTGCCCTGCCCTGTCCTTTCTCCTCTCATTCTCACTGTCCTGGGGTGAGGGGTGGGGTAGGGAGGCATCATGAACAGGTTGGTGGCACCCAGACCTGAATGTCATACTTGCTGTGAGGCTTCCTTTCTGAGGCTCAGTTTCCTCATCTGTAGCAGGTGAATAACTGTAGTAACTCGCTTAGAGGGCTAATGGCATGACGCAATAAAGAACCCAGGAAGATACTGTCTGTAGTAACGACAGTTCCCAAAGGCTAACTGAATTATCTCAGACAATTGCCGGATCCAGACAGAGGCGTGAAGTACTCTGACTTTCCTGCTCATAATGCTCAGATCACGTGAGAATTGGGCTCCTGTGGGTTAGTAAAAGTAGCCCCAAAGCCCAGTTGTTGAGCAACTGCTAAATGGTACATCAGGGGCTCCCAGCCACCTTTTAAATCAAGCTGCACTTGATGGAGATAGCCACCAGAGGGCAGTGCTGGGTCACTGATAAGGGGAAATGACCAGAGTCCAAGCAAAGCCACCGCGGAGGCTGCGTCTGTTCTAACCACCTCGTCTTGCGCCTGGAGTTTCCTGTATGCCAGTCTGCCGCAGTCTGAAATCAGCAGTCTCCAGGTGCCGTGTCAGGTAGAAGTGGAGGCATCCAAACTCCTTTCCAGTGCCTATTTGCAATTTAGGGTCACTTCAACATCTTTGAGCTTAAGTTCTCTTCTGATGTCCCACAACAGGTTCTGCATGTGGCTGCACTCCTCTCTGTTCACGCACCGCAGCCATAGGTCACATGTCAGGCGCTGTGCTACTTGCCATCCCTCCCTACCCAAGTCAGGCCCCACCAGGGGGTGGTTTCTATTGTAGATGGAACTTCCTTGGTCTCTCCATGGTTATGCTCAGGAAGGGTGCTTATACTTCTGGGATTTTCTTGACTATAAGGATAATAAAAGAAGTCCCCCAATCTCAAATTCCTGTAACATAGTCCAGGTTGGACCTTGCTGTCTTCCTTTAGCCAGCTTAAGAATGGTGACAACATACATCCAGCCAAGCTGACTCAAACTTCAAACAACCCCCATAAAGACATGACAAGAACCCGGAACGGTGACAATGCACCAAATTAGACTCCTTCTCCTTCATCCCATTTCTACTGAGAGGTAAGGAAAGTACTTACATAGACTCTGTTTTCCAGGACCACTTAGACGGCAAATACTCTCTCCCTCTGTCAAACATGGAGATGCTCTTGGACTTGGCAGACACATGTATCCTCGACTTAAGGCCGGTACCACCCAGCCTAGAGGTTAGCATTTAAGAAGGTTTTGATTATGTGTACTTTCCAAGGAGAAGAAGGAAAAGTGTTCTTGTATGATTATGCAGTTTTAGAGAAAGGGAAGTTGATAGGGTCCTTGACATGAGGGCTACAGACTATTTTAAGAAAGAGGAGAGGAAGGATACAAGGAATCAAAGGCTATAACGCTGCTTAAACCAGAGAGACCACAAAATCCTTGTGGGGATTTATTGCCGAGATGGAATTTAGCTGAAAGTATAATACAAGATGCTCAAGATACCAAGAGAAGAAGGGACTATTTTGGCCTGTTTAATCACTTCAGGAGCAAGAGAGAAACACACCGAAGAAGTTCACAGTGGAGTCACATTATGAGCCTGGGCATAGAGAAGACACGAGACCCCAGATCTGATCTAGTTTATGTACTAATGGGCCAAGTATGCAAGATGGGGGGATCTAAAAAGGAAACGATGACTAAAACTAGAGTTAAGTGTGGCAAGAAGTCACCTGATGGCCCCAGCAAGAGAGCCCTGACAAAGTCACATACACCTAATGGGCTATGAAATTTACAGGCAAACCTGGCCTAAATATTACTAAAAGTCATCACGAGCAAAGCATATTATGAATAAGCCTAAATTATCAAGAAAAGGTAAATACTATTAATGGTGCTCTGTTTAAGAGAACAGAAACAAAAGTCCACATGTCATATGATTCCATTTATATAAAATATCCTGATTAGGCAAATCCATAAAAATAGATGTGCAGGTGCTGGAAGATGAGGTAAAGGAGAACGAGGAGTGATCATTTGATGTGGATGGAGTTTGTTTTGGGGGTGCTGAAATGTTCTGAAACTAGATAGCAAAACTAGATGTGGTTGCACATCTTTGTAAATATAACAAAAATCACTGAGCTTTAAATAGGTGACTGCTATGGTATGTAAAACAGCTCAATAAAGCTCTAAAAATGATTGGAAGAAAGAATGTACTGCAACTTACAAATATTCCATGAGAAATTATTCCAAACATCAACAATAGAAAGGGGTCAGATTCATTTACCTGGATAATTGAGAGTGTGAAAACTTTCATTCTCAGACGTGTAGGAAAATGAGATGTTCCTATATTACCAACAGAATTGAACTTAGCAAAAAGATTAGAGAAAGTACAGAACACAACCTCAATTCAGGAGAATCACGTATTCTTAGAGAAGGGACTAAGGAGATCATGTGGCCATTCAGATATGAGCTCTTATTTCATGGATGGAAAAGCAGTGTAAAATAGCACAAAAGCCTTCAAAATGAAAATAAAATCTGTTTTGTACCCCAATTCATCAGCCCTGCTCCCTAAAGTAACCACTGTTTTCATGTTCTTGTATGTCTTCCATAAATGCTCTATTCATGTGAAGATCACACACACACACACACACACACACACACACCACTTCCCATGGTCCAGTTAGACTAAAAATGTAGAAGGAAGAATGCAAATTAATTTTAAGAAAGAGCTTCCTTAATGTAAGAGCACATCCTTAGTGGAACTGTCACATTTTTTAGTATATGTGCTGCCAAAGCAAGCACACTCTAGCATTTTTAACATGTTAGAAGCACTACCTTCTATTTAAACACACTAGGAAATGGAGCCTGACAAGTTCATGCCTAAAGTCCGGGGTGGGCATCCTACTGGTAAATGAGTGGCTCTGAGCGTCACTTACATAGTTCATGGTGTCAGTGTCATAAACAATGTAGAAACACGTACAGCCCCGGTTGGACCTGCAGCTGCATGCCTCTTTTCTAGATGAACACCAAATACATATCAGCACAAGTACATACCTGTTTGTCTCATCTTAGGGTTTTCTTTCTTTACTTTTACTTAATTTTAATTTTATTTGATACACAAAGACTAAAGCTGCACATATTCGTGGGGTACTGCATGATGTTTTGATACATGCATGTATTGTGTGATGTTAAAATCAGAGCACGTATGTCTAGCCCCTTCAACATTTATTATCTCTCGATGGTGAAAGCATTCAAAACCTTTTTTTCTAACTTCTCAGTACACACCATAAGTTATAATTATCTATAGTCGCCCTACTGTGCAACAGCACACCCGAACTTCTAGTTCCAATCAAACCGTGACTTAGCCCCCACTGGTCAACCTTCCCTCTCCTCGCCCTCCTCACTATTCTCCCAGCCTGGTAACCACCACTGAACTCTCAGCTTCTGTGAGACAGACTCTTTAAGATTTCACATATGAGTGAGATCATGCAGTAATTGTCTTTCTGTGCCTAGTTTATTTCACATAACATAATGAATTGGAGAATTCCCCAACCCTAGGTTTTTGTGGAAGTGAGCGATGTGGGAGACAGAGATGCCGCGTGGGAGGATGATGGCAGCACATGGGGATGGAAGTCTGCATTTCCATGGGGAAAGTCAACCTTGGCCTGATGCACGGGGAAGGCAGCTGTGTCAGCACACAGTGGCTAAATGGTGATGGTGCTGTTGGGAAGATCACTACTTGGGCATGTTTAGGAGGAAAAGGAGACCTAAGTGCAAGGCTAGGCTTCAGGGTTGGCTTCCAACAAACTGTAAAGTGCAATATCAACCTGGCAGGTAATATGCGGCTCCACACAGGAGCAAGATTATTGCCTTGAAACACGGCATCAAAATAGGAGGAATATAGTCCAGGTCCCAAAGTCTCCTTGAAGATTCTCTGCCCTCCACGGTATTTTTAGTCATGGTAATTGTAGATGGTGAGCAGAGCTCTACAACCCTCAAAATAAGATGGCTCTCAAAAGAGTAAGGTCAGCAGATGCCACCTCCGTAAGGCAAGCCTGCAAGAAGGATGGGATTAACTATCTACAGGGCAGCTCTCCAGAAGTAACCCGTCCTACAGAGTGACTTGGAGTAACCTTACCAAGGAGATTAATGTGCCTCTCTCCTGCATGTCATTAGCAAGCAGCAAAACAATCCGACCCTTAGGAAACTGTAGGTTGTGGTAACCAGAAAAGTAAATGGCCGGGTGGTGGGCTCATGCATATTTGGAAAGGAAAAGGTGGAAAATGAAAATCTATCAGTGTGTTGCCTGGAGGCCCAACAGGCACTGATTCTGGATGATTGACCATGATCTTTTACATAAAAACAGCCTTGCTGGCATGGCAGAACATGTCTACAATCCCAGCATTCTGGGAGGCTGAGGCAGGAGGATCGAAAGTTCAAGCCCATTCTGGGCAACTTAGTAACTTAGCAAGACTTTGTCTCAAAATAAAAAGAAATAAAAATCTTGAAGACATAGGGCTAGGCGGAGAGTTCATGAACAAAACACAAACTGCGTGGGAAGTACTTCAAAGAATCAACAACTGGGATCTCATCTTATTAAAAAGTTTTTGCACATCAAAAGAAATCACCAACAGAGTGAAAAGACAACCCACAGAGTGGGAAAAAATTTTAGCCAACAGTCCCTCAGACAAAGGACTTCTATCTAGAACATATAAAGAATTGAAAAAAACCAGGCCCCCCGAATTCAAAGATCCAATCCAAAAATGGGCATCTGAGATGAATAAGTACTTCTCAGATGAAGAAATGCAAGTGGCAAATAAATATATGACAAAATGTTCAACAGTGTTCAATGTTCAAAATGATCATTCGAGAAATGCAAATTAAAATAACACTGAGATTCCATCTCACTCCAGAAAGAATGGCTATCATCAAGAAATCTTAATTGTTTTTTAAAAGAATATTTTTTAGACTTAATACTATATAAGCTGTGTTCTTGGGAATGAAGTCTCAGAAGTATGTCTTAAAATTAATAACGTAAAAGGCAACACATTTAGCAGTAGGTCATCTTAATTTGCTTACATGTCACACTTTGGACAAACATCACACGTTGGAACGCACAGGACTAAGGTACTGGGGACACTGGGAAGATTTAAGAAGGCTGAGTGCAGGTACACAGGACTTGCTCATATGAGCTGCTGTGGATACTGCAGGTGACCACAGGTACTGGGCAGTCACTAATCTTCAAGTCTGTCAGCCCTTAGTGGCACTCAAATGTGGTGGATTGGTTAACAAGGGGCTGGAGTAAGGAAGGAGGAAGCAATGATGGGAAGATTTATTTTACCTCTTCTAGAAAGGCCACAGGTCACCCTGTACCAACAAACTATTAAAACAAAGCTGCCTATCCATCATCTGGAGTTTGCTGATGCAAACACTGAAATCAACCTAGAAGGAGGAGAAAAATACCATTTACAGAATAAAGTAACATCACAGGGATACAGCTTGGATTAGGTGGCATCATTTAGCCTTTTGGGTTCATGAAGATTCAATATTTTTAATTTATCATTCTACTCACCAAGACTTATTTTCTTTTTTTGAATAAGCTCATTAATCTTGCTATCTTGTTTAATATTTTCTAAATTGACATGTCATGTTCTGAAAGGAGAGAAAATAACTTATCCACCAGTCTCTCCTTAACTTCAGCTTCAGGATAAGTTGTTTTTTGAGTTTTGACCAACATATTCTTTATAATCAGAGTTTTGATGAAGAGCTTTCCTAATTTTCAAATTTAAGGAAAAAGGGATGAAAGGAATTGAAGAATTCATCCTCAAGTGAAATGAGATGACCTGGAATCCTTATTGAAATCAGCTGTCCTCGGGCCAGTGATATAGCTCAGCAGCATAAGCGCCTGACTGGCAAGCGCGAGGTCCTGAGTTCGACTCCCAGTACCTGCATTAAAAAATAAAAAATCAACTGTCCTAAAGAAAATCTAAGACCTTGACCATTTCTTCTTTTCTCTCTCTGTTTTAAAATTTTTTTTCAATGGTCTCAGTAATTGTACTCCTAGGAAAATCCCTTGGCTGGACTCTGATTCAGGTGCATAAGAAGACACAAACCAAGATATTCAATGCAGTGATTTTCATAACAGAAAAAATTAGAAGTGTCTTGAATGTCCATCAGTAAGAGAACAGATAAATTGTGGTAAAATCATCTAGTGGAATACTATACAGCAATAATAAATAAACCAGGGCCACGTGTAACTAAAAAGAAAGAGTTAATGCAAAATAGCAACAAATAATTATATGTATAGCATGATATTTCTGTATGATTTTAAAACACAAAAACAATAGTGCATATTGTTTATGGACATATACATACATAATAAGAGTATAAAACATCGGACAGGAAGATACTCACCAACTTCAGGTAACAGTTACTGCTAGGATGAATGCAAGTGATAATGGTGTATTTTGTTACTGCAGTTATTTTTTAAAGATCTGAAGCAAATATAAAGAAAGTTTCTTAAGTCTAGATGGTAGGCCATAGATAGTTATTAAATTATTTTCAAACTTTTCTGTTGATCTAAGACTTCCTAATTTAAAAAATTGTTTATATTACTGAAGCTCTAAATCAAATGAATATATAGAAATTCATTGGGTGGGAGTATTCATTTGTAACAGAAAGGTTGCATTGTCTATATTGAGAACAAATGCAAAACTCAACTTTTTTCAGGTAAGCTGAAACACATAAAATTGGAAGAAAGAACTCTTTAGTTAAGGAAATAAGTTCAATTTTAAAAGTTGTTCTATACAGTTAAAAATAGTTAAAAGTATTTTACTTAGGAAACAATCTTGCTTTTAAAAAATATATGGCAAGTGAATTATTTTAACATTTTCTTTCTTTATTGAATTTACTTAAAAATGACAAAAGTAATATACATCATTTTAACAAGTCAAGCAATCAAGAGACAGTTAAAGAAGTTGACAATTTCCTCTCTTGATCCAACCCCCCACCCCACAGTTAACCAATTTGACATGTATCAATTTGTCCCTTTCTCTATAAAACTTTTTTCTCTATAAAAATTGAAAAAATTGTTTTTGCAAATTTTTTTCAAATGGATTCACTTTTTTTTTTTTAATATGGGTAACGGGAGTCGAACTTAGGACCTCGCACTTGCCAGCAGGCGCTTGTGCTGCTAAGCGATATCATCGGCCCTTTTTTTCCTTTATGTGGGTACCGAGAGTCGAACTCAGGACCTCACACTTGCCAGCAGGCGCTTGTGCCGCTGAGCGATATCACCGGCCCTTTTTTTTTCCTTTTTATGTGGGTACTGGGAGTCAAACTCAGGATCTTGCACTTGCCAGGCAGGCGCTTATGCCGCTGAACTATCTCACTGGCCCCCCACTTTTTTGATTAAAATAATTATTTTCATTATTTTCAAAGCAACATGTGGCTATTTTTTAAAAATACACAAAATTAAATGTGCAAAAACAAGGCAAACAAAAGCGTGAATGGCATGCATCTTTAATTCACTGTTTGAACAAACTTTATATGTGTGAGTGCGTGTGTGTGTGTGTGTGTGTGTGTGTGTAAATCCTGAATCAAAGATTTAGGGCACATGCCACTTGCTAATGTACATGTGGCTCTTCTCATTTACATCAAAGTGGGGAGCCCCTTTGTCCCCCTGGGTACAGCAGGGGTGATGGTCAGAGACAGGCTATCCAGTGCCTTCTGCCCAGCTGCTGGATAACTGGCTGTTCACTCCCCAAAACCTCCAGTCACTGACATTTCTTCTCTGTCCTTCCCTTCACTTCCCCTCCTCCACCTGGCAAAAGAAGTGTCCATGTCCCTCGCCTCTTGGGTAACTGGAGCCCTTCAGCTGTTTGGGTCCTTGTTTGGAAGGACATCTCCGTGTTGCCCCGGGCTCCAGGGACAGCCAACTTCCCAGAAGGCTTCATCTGTCAAAGTAGGAGGTCGACTTAGAATTCCTTACAAGAACTTTGCGAGAGCAATTAAAATATTATCTGAGGCTCTAAGAAAAAGTCTCATCTCCCAAGATTTCCATTTTAAAGTAAAACTCCCTTATCACAGTTTGGGTATGGACTCATGATGTAGCCTTGGGGGGTGTGCAGGAGGAAAGCCACACACACACACACACACACACACACACACACACACACACAAAGACTCAAAAGCAGCATTATTTCTCTAGGAAGAGAAAGGCCCAGAGACTGGTGCCTCGGGGTAGAAGCGGATTTAGGGAGTGGGAGAAGAGCGGGGATATTTAGGAAGGAACCATCATTGATCTCCATCTTCAAGCAGCCTCAGAGACAGGGTGAGTGGAGAGCCCTTTCCTTTCTCCTCTCTCTTTCTTTCTTTCCTCCATGCTTCTATTTCTTTCTTCTGTACTTCTACCCAATCTTTAACACTCTTCTCCAAAACACTTCATTTGGCAATAGGTTACCATCATCAGCTTCACCCCAAGCCATGTGGATGTGCTTCCCCAGGGGACAGCTGCTGGTGTGAGAAACGGACAGCTCGCATGGACTGTACCTCAAGAGTGAACCCTGGTGTAAAGCGTTCATTTGGGGTGATAAGAATGTGTCAATGTAGGTCAACTATGGCAAATATAACTCAGTGATATGGGACACTGATAGTGGGGGAGGCTGTTCTTGGATGAGGTCAGGTAGGGGTATCTGTACTTTTCACTTAGTTTTATTGTGAACATGAACTGCTCTTAAAAAAGTAAAGGGTATAAAAACATTTTTCAATAAAAAGTCAACAAAAATACACACCATACCCAGCTGTTAAGCAAAGATAATTGGCAGAAAGAAACAAGAACTTTCAAGACAGCCCCCAGGGTCTAGTATCAGCGGGCGCCTGGTGATCCTGTGGGGGCAAGGATCCTCGGACGGAGGCTGCATTCTCTTGCCCGGTGCCAGGATCCTTTGGCATTATCATTTTACACAGGGAGATGCAAGAATGTCTTTATAATCCAAGGCTTGGGCTCCCCTTCCTTGACCCCCATGGGGTAAGAAATCTGAGGACAGAAAGAGCCTGCCAGGCCTGTCCTCCCAACGTTGCAAATTTGGCTGAGAGATGGGGTGGGAGCTGCAAATCCCACAGGACTCTTCTCAGAAACCAAGTGATGGAGTCTCCTGAACTTGACTGACTTACAGGACCCTGGGCTTCTCTACTGACCCTGCCCAGGGAAACGTTACTATAAGTCACATCAGACGCTCTGATTACAAACTCAACGTTTGTTGCGTACTTCCTGTGTGTCAGTTACACTATCGAGTCCTTTACCTACAGGCTCTTGCTCCTTTGTCCCTACTTATGAAGTAAGTGCTACTTTTATCTCTTAGAGATCATGGTCCTGAAGTTTAGATAGAGCAAATAACTTTCTAAAACCAAAAATATATAAGTCGGGGGCTCAAAAACATTCAAGGCTGGCATGCACCAAAGCCCATAGTCTTCCTCCTGCATTCTGGAGATGAATGAGGAGGAACCCAAGTCTTGCCTTCATCTCAGGACATCCCATAAGCATGAATGGGACGTATACAACATAAACATGAGGATGAGTACACCCGTGCTTTGGGTTTTACGAGGAGTTGCGCCTGTCTCATAGCATCCCCAACTGGACTTGCCCCTCGCCTCTACCCATCTCTCCAGATTCTTCTGTGCTTACCCTCTCTGCTTGCCCTGTGCAGTGGCTACCCAGGATGACTGTCTTTCTGCACACTTACCCAACCTTTCATATTCCTCCATGTGTTTCCTGTGGCTCGTGTGGTTCTAACTCTGAGAATGCTCCTTTCATTCTTTGTCAGGCAAAACAGTCTTGCAAGAATAAATTGCATGTATCACTGTAATATGGTGACTTTAACTCTTTTGGGGAGCTACTTAGAACAAGAATAGTAGGGTCAAATGGAATTTCTATTTTTATTTTTTTGGGGAATCTTCGCATTGATTTACACAGTGCCTGTACTAATGTATGCTCCCACCAACGATGTAGAAATGTTCCTTTTCCCCCAGCAACCTCCCTAGCATTTGTTATTATTTGATTTCTTGATGACAGCCATTCTTTCTGGAGTAAGACAATATTTCATTGTTGTTTTAATTTGCATTTCTCTAATGGCCAGTGGTGCTGAACATTTTTTTACGTATTTATTGGCTAGCTGTACTTCTTCTGAGAGTTTTCTTTTCATTTTTGTTGTCCATTTTTTGATTGGATCTTTTATTTTGGGGGTGTCTAAAAATATAAAGAGCATAATAAAAGGTAGATAATAGGAAGTAAGGAGATCTTTTTCAAATGGGAAGGGGAACATGACACAGAGAGGAGGAGAGAAGGAAAGGAAAAGGCATAAAAAAGAGAGAGAACTGAAGAAAAAAAGAAACAGAGCTTTCACAAATGGGAAGGGGAATAAGAGTTGGAGGGAACAGGAAGGGATGGGAGTGGAAGGGGACAAAAAAGAATTAAGATGTATTATGTACATGTACATATTCCGCACAATAAATGTAATCATTATGTACTGCAAATGTGTACTAATAATTAAAAAAAAAGAATACATTGCAATGTTTTCCCCTCTTCAGAGAAGCCTTTCCTAGCCTAACAAGAATTATTTTTTTTGTCCCCACTATGATCCTACCATTCTGTGTGAGACTCAAATCTAGCTCCTACATATTGCTATTTATATTTCTGTTTATATCTCTTCTTCCCACTGGGCTCTGTGGAAGCAATAGTTGCTCACCTTTTGCCTTATCTTACTTCCCTTCCTAGTGAGGAACTACCAACACTATTGTACTAAATGTGTTTTTGAAAGTATCTGTCATATGAATGAATGCATAGAGTGAGTTTAAATTGGAAAACACAATGAGACTTTGAAGATGAATGGGAAAATAAGATTTAGTTTGCTTTTGCAGACTCCATGGCTCAGAATTATTGGCTGGCAGTCACACTACCCAATCACAAAAGAATTAAAGGCCTAAACTAAATCAGAACAAGTGTCAGTCCATTAGGTAAACCTTGAGCCTTAGATTAGAACCTCATAATGATGAATTTTGTTTCATAAAAAAGTGATCCAAGATGGAAGATACATCCTAAAAACTGGATTTGGTAATACAAAAGAGATTTTTATTCAGAGAGTCAAGGGAACTTGTCCCATCTATTGACTTCCAAGAGTCAAACATTGCTTCCTGTGACCCCTTAAAAAACAGGGAATGTTGCTGCTTCTGGCAATAAATAGAAACCAAACTAGAAATGTTTTATTCTAACTGCTGGGTAGAAAATAGTCCTTCTGGATATTCCCCCAAACTGCGGGCGGGCCTTTCCCGTTCATCCTCAACCAGGTTCTACACCAACCAGAGCAAATGCAGGATGTGTTTATACCAGGAACGCTGGTTGCCTGGCCTAAAAGCCATCTGGTCTAGGGGTCCTAGGAGGTTAGAGACTCTCTGATGTCAGAGGAAGGACAATACATTAGAGGTGGGGCTTATCATACAAATATTTGTGGAATCCAGCCTCCCACTGTTCCCCATCCTGTTGGCAAAGGGTGCACCAAACAATTAGGTCCAGCACTAGCACGTGTTAGTTGAAGCTCAAACCCTATCCGAGGCATTCCTCTCTCAGTAATTGTGAGGTGGTAAAACGGGACTAAGCCAAGAAGACGTACCCTGACACTGCACTCTCAGTCTCTCCTTCTGGCCTTCATCAGCTACATAATATCAGACAGACAATATGAAACTCCACCCACTCTGCCAGAGCATCAATGGACCTAATATTTCAAGTTGATTAGTAAAAACAACAAGCTTGTTCTAAGAAATGCTGCTGTGCAAAAGTAAAGCTTAGGGTCGGTGAGATGGCTCAGCGGCGTAAGCGCCTGCCTGGCAAGCGCGAGGGCCCGAGTTTGACTCCCGGAACCCACATATGAAAAAGGGGCCGGTGATATCGCTCAGCGGCAGGGGCGCCTGCTGGCGTGTGAGGTCCTGAGTTCAACTGCCGGATCCCACATATGAAAAAAGGGCCGGTGATATTGCTCAGCGGCACGGGCGCCTGCTGGCGCACAAGGTCCTGAGGTCGAGCCCCGGTACCCACAAAAAAAAATAAAAAAAAGAAGTAAAGCTTAGCTGTGAATTTACCTGTGGTTCAGGAATCACAGGACAAGTTGTTAGCACTTGGATGATATCTGCGTGCGTGTTCAGCTCTGGGCTGCCGCAGCAGTAGCCACAGCAGCAGAATGGGTTTGGAAATGAGCGCTACAAGAATTCTTTTTAGGAAATAAAACTCCTAAAGCACCCACTTCAGGATGTTCAGAAAAACATTAACCTCTTGGTAGGGTAAACCAGTACATCTCAGTTTCATTGGGAAGAGAGCATCATAATGCTTCCTCCACTTGGGTCTTAGTTTCTTTCTTTGAACAAAGTGGTCCCTAGCTCTACCATTTTATAATCCTATATAATAATCCATCTCCATAATACTGAAGGGACAACAACTGTCAGTCCCTTGAGGATCGCTCAGCCTCAGGCTGTACCCTCCTAACTACGAATTTATAGTTTTATGTTTTTATGAATGTGTTTCTATGAAATGTATATAGATACTTCAGAGATATATAAACTAGTTTTGTGCTTCTTACATTTCCACTGAAAACTAAAGTAGGCCTGCAGTGTCAATTACTGTTGTTTTGAGGGAGCGTGTTTTACAGAGGTTCGTTATTTTAAGAAACTTCTTAATTATACACTTTATTTGACCTAATCCTCTTAAAAAGTGATGTTGGAGCCAGGGCAGGAGAGAGGAGTGGTACAGTGTCTACTTAGCATGTGTGATTTGAACCCTAGCACAGAGAGAGACAGAGAGAGAGAAAGAGAGAGAGAGAGAAGGGAAGGAAGAGATGGGAAGGGAAGAAAGGAGAGGAGAGGAGAGGAGAGGAGAGGAGAGGAGAGGAGAGGAGAGGAGAGGAGAGGAGAGAGATCTTATAACACCACCGCTTCTGTGAATGGACAGTGTCTTCCATACACTAAAGACACCACCCCAGTAGGGATTACTGTGAATGACTGTAGCACAGGCTTCTCCAGGAGAGAATGTGAGAGAAGGGCCAGACAGCAGCCCTGGAATTAGTACAACAATAAACCCAACAGCACAGAAGTAAAAGAGTGCCTCGCTAACATGATGGAATGCTTTATCTACATTCCAAAAGCTTAAAAGAGGTACCGGCTTTGGAAACCCTATAGTGAAGAGGGCAGGCACTGGTCACGCCACATCCCCCACTGTTGCTTGGGTAAAATTTAATATGCGATGACTTCTGGCTTCCCACCTGCTGAGGCTCCTGTTGGAATTGTCTGAATTTATTGAGCAGCTTCCAAAAGTTCCAAATATTTCCTATACGAGATTGCACTCATATACAATATTCCTCCAGGAGGTAAGTGCCCTGTTCTTAATGTTTTGCATGAATGGTGACACTGAACCACAGAGACAGAGAATTTAGAGGAACTGGCTCAGCACAGACTCACGTTTAGGAGATGATGGAGTTCATTTGTTCATTCTGGCTCCGCTGCAAAAGTGCTCTCAGGTCAGAGATAAGGTGATCAGTTACTCAGTGAAAAGGCATTTATATTAAATTCATCAACATGAGCACCTAGCTGGTGCCAATCACTCTGCTAGTCATGGAAATGAAGACAGGCAGGGGTTCTACACTCAAGGTGCTTCCAGTCTACCAGATGATTACTTCTCTCTGTGTTAGATCATGAAGGGGACATGCAGACATCTTTAAAAAAAATCCTTTGCCCTCTAGGAAACCTATGGTCACCCATATGGCATGCTCCCTCCTGCCTCAGGGCCCTTGTGCTTTCTGTTCCTTCTGCTTGGAATACTCTTTCCCTTGATGTTTGCATGACTGGTAACTTCTAACAAAGATTTCAACTCAGGTGATTTCTCCTCAAAGAAAGTGACTTCTTCACTGAGCATCTTATTTCATGTTACCCTCCTTCTTCCTTCGTCACTTATCATCTTCTTTCATTTTCTTCACTTTTCAGAACTATTGCTCACTTCTGTACTTGTTCATCCTTCCTCTCACACTTGAATATAAGCTCCACAGGGGAAAAACTTTTTTGTAATCCTCAGAATCTAAAGAGTAAGCAGAACAAAGCAATCATTCAACACACACTTTCGAGAGGAAGGTATGATGCAACCTTCCTTATAGAAGGTCTCTTAAGTGGAAAAGACAAGGTTTGGCAAATATTCAAAGGAGACTGAGGGCCACTTCTGGGGTTGATCAACAAATGCTTTCTGAAAAATCTAGATTTGGATCTGGTTCATAATGAAGCAAAAAGATGAACACAGTTGGGGCCATAGGAGAGCAGGTCAGAAGGGTATGAGCAAAAATTTAGCACAGAAAATGGTTTTCATAAGAGAAAGGACACCAGCGTGGCTGGGATCAAGGCTTCATGGGATCAAGTGGTGAGAGCTGAGCTGCAAAGATGGGTCGGCCCAGCCCAGGGAAGGATTTCAAAGCCAGGACCAGAAGTTATTGTCCAAGAAGAAAAAGACTCAAGCATATCCATTTGCATCCTTTCTGAATAAAACCCGTCATGTTTTAAAAGGAATGACCATCAAACATTAGATAACAGCAGGTAATATTTATACTTCTCTTTTCCTACTTAGAATGTAGGCACATCCATAGAAAGCAAGAGAAAAGAGAAACAAAGCCATATGCAGCCAACTTGTCCAGGGATCTCTTGAACCTGCTTGAGGATAAGGAGCGATAGCGACCTGGGTGGGCATAGAGAGACAAGGCCAATGGGCTTTCCCAGGCACCCAGTGTGCAAGGCACCCTT
The DNA here is from genome assembly GCA_028451465.1 of Erethizon dorsatum. Lineage (NCBI taxonomy): Eukaryota > Metazoa > Chordata > Mammalia > Rodentia > Erethizontidae > Erethizon > Erethizon dorsatum. The sequence continues at coordinate 28,893,620 of CM051826.1, forward strand.
GGCAAAGGCAGGCTCATCACATTTAATCAGACAGTACATACAGACCATAAATCTACTGGCAGCTCTGGGACTTAATAAAAATTAGGTTACCAAGGGGCTTCACTTTTATGAAGACTGACTTTGCCATTTTATTTATTTATTTTTCTTTCTTCTTCTTTTAATTAATTAATTAATTTGTTTGTTTATTTATTCATTTATTTTTTGAGACAGGGTCTCGCTTTGTAGTTCAGGCTGGCCTTGAACTCACAGCGATCCTCCTGCTTCAGCTTCCTGAGTGCTGGGATTACAGGCGTGCACCACCACACCCGGCCTGACTTTGCCATTTTAAACTGTTTAAAGTAGAATAAAAGAGGGCAAATAAAAACCTTCATTTGGCAATCATTTTGGAATTGTGGAAGGACTATTGATTGGAATTTTAGGGATGGGAAAATACTATTTTCTTGCCCCTTTCTTTAAAAATAGTAAGCAAAAACAAGTGTTTTTTATTTTTTGTTACTGATATCCAAGTAGAAAATACTGAAAAGGTTCTGTGCATGAGAAGACAGAATGGCACTGCAGAACTTAAAAAAGAACCTGATGATGTCCAAAAGCAAATGGGTAACACTTGAAGCTTCCTTGACACAGATCAGCTTCTGTTTGCAGCTGAGCAAACCATATGCTCTCTTCACTCACTGCTTGCAGATCATCTGCTCCCTCCCAAGTATTAAGATGTCAGCGAAAATCTACCTTCTGGGGAAATTCAATCTGAGGGAGAAGAGCTGCTGACGCTCATAAAAATAGCTGTTGTCAGACCTTACAACTCCTTCGGGACACGTATGGTGAAGGGTCAGGGAGCCCACGGTAGAAGAGTAAAATTATTTACAATTCTCAAAGATTATGAAATTCAGAAGCTTGGAACGTGGGGTCAAGAAGCCATTAGAGGGTCTGTGAGTGGGCTTCAGAATTTCTAGAAATTCCCCAAAATTGAACAAAAATTTGTGTGCCTTGGTAGATGCTCTTGGGGGACAACATTTATCAGATTTGCGAGGGTCTATGACCAAAAAATGATTCAGAACTGTTGGTTTGTTATCTTATTTCCCAGATAATTTTTCACTCTAAAAAATTATTTTTCATTGCTCCAGAAATACTTGAATACATAATCTTCAGAGCACTTTAAAAATAAAGGAAAAGGCTAAAGTTTCTTTGCCCACACCTGCATTCCAGATCTAGTTCCCTCGCTCTTGTACTCTACACGGGTAACAATTCTTGTATCTTTGTATACATTTTCATAATTATGCACACGTACAGAAAAATGTGCTATGTGGGTATGAGCCATTAAACCTAAATGGTACCATGTTTTGCATATATGGCTGCAATTTGCCTTTACATCCTGTAATATCCAGGGGATAATTGTGCATGTAGAGCCCCTTCATCCTTTCCACCTGCTGCATAGTACTCCACAGGAATACTGCACTCAGCATATTTAGCCATTCCTCTACTAGTCAACACTTAGGTTGTTTGCTGTTTTCTCACATTGCAAAGAAGAGTGTAGAGAATATCTTTGTATGTGTTTCTTTATGCACCAATATACAGCACAAGCGTGTCTCTAGCAGAGAGGCCAAGAAGGGCAATCACTTGGTCATGGGATATATGTTTTAAAATTCTTAATTCACCTGCCAAACTTTCTTCTACTGTTGCTGTACACTTTCACCCTTCCAACTACAGTCTGAGACTTTTTCCTGTCTTCTGTCATGCTAGACACTATCAATTTTTAAAATTTTTCCCAACATGAAAAATCAAATTATATAGCATTTCCATGTTATTTTCACTTGTACTTCCCTAGCGATGAGGTTAAAAGTCTTTTCATGCATTTATTGACTATTTGTATTTCCTTTTTGGTGAATTATGTGTCCTGACAGCAGTAGTTCTCACACTTTGCCACACATCCAGATCATCCAGCAGGTTTAGGACACAATTGCTGGGCTCCATCCCAGTTTTTCAGATTCAGTGAGTGCAGGTGAGGCTCATGAATTTGCATGTCTGGCACATACCCAGGTGATGCTGATGTGTCTGGTCTAGGAATCAGCATTTAAAAACACCGAACTAGAGAAAGTGCCTGGTCCATGTACCTTTCGATTATCCTGTCTCTCTGGTTCCCAACCCTGGTCAAACATTAAAATCATCTGTACAGTTTTATCATAATACTGGTACCTGAGTCTCACTCAGACTAATACTGTTGGATGTCCTTCTTATCCATATTTTTAAGGTCCTCTGGTGAGTGTGGTGTCCAGCAAGGATTGAGAACCACTGCTGGCTGACACCAGCTGCTTTGAAGGAGGATAAAACCCTCCATTTTGGTTCCTTTTAGGTTATAGCATATCACAACTATACAATGCTTTGGGTGGGATCATCTCAAAACACTCTTGTCCTGTGTTTTATCCAGAGGTATAATCCTGTGAACTTATAGCCAAAAGAAAAAGAAAATTCAGATTCGTTCAAAATGCCTACTCTGTATTCTGCTTAGGGACAACTTAAAATAGCGGGCCTTTGGAGCTGGGTTTTTATCCCGATTCTACAATTTACCAGCAATTTATGTTCATCTACGAAATGGACTTCACTATAGCTACCTGACAGACTTATGTTAACAGAAAAAGGTATACTGTGTGCCAGAGCATCAGCCCAGTGGAAACTCAACAAATCTGCACTCAAATCTCTCCCTACTTTGTGACCTATTTGAGATTAAAATCTGATTTTTGGATTCCCTCCCCCTGCCTCAATAATGAAACAATTCTAATTTCACTCATCTAGTAAAGCAATTCCAAATTTTCTCAGGCCTCTAAATAAATCTTCATACTACTTTTAAAGCCTGATCACCCAGGCTGCTTCACTTTTACATAACTGGACAGGAATTTGCTTACAAAGAAGGCTGTAATAAAATTATTTTTAGTACCAAGGGAAAAAGGATAATGAATCAGTCACTCAATATTATTGAGCATCTATGACATGTGAGCAGTGAAGGCCTTCCAGAAAGGTGTCAAGCCCACTCTCAAGGTCTTGTAATGGACAGGAAGAGATGTGACATCTAAAGACAACCAACAAAGTCAAGTGGCTAAAACAGTTAAGTGATGGTGAACTTTGAGGAGCTCCAACAAGCAAAAGAGAAAGATCTGTCTGAGTGGCAGAGTCAGGGAAATCTTGAAAGATATTGAAGGAAAAGCAGAATGTTGCTGGGTAGAAGGGAGAGAAATTTGTCTGGTGGGAAACAGAGTAAACAATAGCAAAGTGACTGAAGCGGTGAGACTGCAGAGGCCATGAGTAGAGCAGGTGCACAACCTAAAGGGGGCTCCTAAAGGGGGTCCTGAGAAACAAAACTGAGGAGAAAAGCAAGAGGATAACTTGTGCAGAACTCTAGAGGCCAGGGAGGATGAATAGGCATCATCTGCTAGATTAGATTTTTTGGTAGTGGTTCTTCCCTGTCTTCAGGTTGAAGAGAAACTTGACTAATTGTATTTTTCTATTTTCTTATTTGTATTTGTTTTCAAGTTTAAATTTAAGTTTTTGATAGGTACAAACATGACACAAACACACAAAAGGCATTGTTGTAAAAAAAAAAGTCTTCTCCCATGCCTGTCCCCAAGCCATTCAGTTTTGTTCTTTGGAACTGGTGTTAGTAGCTTTTTATGTAGGCTTCCAGAGGGCTCTCCCTCATAAGTACAGTCAATTCTTGTTATTTGTTCAAGTTATGTTCTATAAAGCCATTGTGAACACTGAATTAGCAAATACTGAACGAATGTTCCTAGGGGAAATGTAGGATTTGGTTCTGCTAAGCCTCTAGTCACAGCTTTTTTACCAATTAACCAATAAATAACCTTGTTATGTGTATTTTTATTTAAAGACATCTTACTTAATATATATTATAGGTCAACATGGACTCATAGCCACAGTGCTCAATATATGTCTAAATGAAGCTTGTCTAACACATGTATCTTTTTCTGCAAGGCACAGCCTTTTTACCCTTAAGAACACCAACAGCACTTCACTACTTGGGATAAGTTTAAATAGTGAAATTGCCAACACAATAATGAAAAAAGTAAGATTGAATGGACCACAAAAAGGACACTTGTCCATTGTATGAAGGCTGGAATAAGGAGGCCAGTTCTCTGGAAGAGAGAACATTTGGATTGGAAGTAGAATCTCAGAGTTGGGAAGATTTTAGGGTAGTTATTGGATTCAGTTCTAATCCATCACTTTCTTCCTGTAACATCCCAAAACTTAGCTGGGAAGAAAGAATTTATTTTATTTTCTTATAAAGATTATTGGAAGTCTAGGGCTCTTGTTAAGGAGAATAAGACCAAAGGTCACTTGGTTTGTAAAGCTCTGAGAGACTCACCATTTTGCTGTTGAAAACTGGTTGTTCTCACGCCCCAACAATGTTCTGGCCTGGCTTACGATGGTGTCTCCTACACCTCCTAGTTCTCAAAACAGAAGCAGCTCCCACAATCTTCTGCAAGAAACTACTATACAAGCCATATATGAGCGTCGGAGATAGAATGGAAACTCCATGAATGCTGATGTAAAAACCCATATGCTAAGTGACCTTAGCCTCAGAATTCAACATTCTGCATTATTTGCAGCCTCTGTGCAGAAGCCCCAGGACCAAAACACATAGCCCCAGTGCTATGATCTCAGCAGAGCCGCCAATGAATAAACATTTTCATTTTTGTGATTATTTACCTTGGCGCAGGCCGGTGATTCTCAATTGGGGTAGCATTTCCGCTCTCTGGAGGACATTTGACAACGTCTGGAGATATTTGTGCTTGTCACATCTCAGGGAAAGAGTTCACCAGAGAGAAGAAAGGCCAGCGACATTACTAAACATCCTACAAGGCACAGGTGTATCCCTAAAACAAAGAATTATCATGTACCTAGTGCCTAGGTTGAGAAACCCTGGATAAGGGAGATCAAAGCAACTTTGTTTACTCTGCCAAAGCATCTTGTTCAAACTATACTTAAAATATATTGAAATATATTTCAATAATTAGTTCTAGTCTATGTGCTGACAGATCATTATCCTTGGGACTCATGATTTACAGTTCTGAGATTGACATATGAATGGCAATAAAAAATCCACACACAGGAATTAATTTTAGAGATTCATACTTCCTGTTACACTGGGTAGCATTTCATTTTTCATGCTTACACCGCTGACTCCATATATTTTCTTATTTTATTACTGTTTTCAAAGCTGTCATTTAACAATGACACTGAATGGAGTTGACATGAGCTCACTGGATGTAATCTGCAAATTCATAGGCAACTAATTCTCTCTGCAGCCCTGCACAAGGTAAGAAGTAAGGCTGGCCCATACCCCCAGGTATTAACCTCAGGAGCACACATACAGAGACCGAGTACTCACTTTAAGGGATACATTAATTACATGTATATAAGAAACAGGATGTTAGGACATAACACTTCTCTCTGATATTCTTATTTTATGCTTTTAAATTTTGCAAATAATTTTCTCTGCTCCAAATGTGAGTTAAGGATGTCATACCAGGACGCATTTTATTTTGCATACGAAGCACCTGGGGATCTTGTTAAATGCGGATCCTGACTCAGCAGTTTGAGATAGAGCAAAGGAGTCTGCACTTTCAAGAGGCTCCCAGGTGAAGTTGATGCTTTGGCCCGTGGACCCCCTGAGAGCACCACAGAGGGTCCTAAGTAGCCCTTCCCAAGAGTCTGCCACTATTTAAAAGTCAAGAGTCATAAAACCAAGTACGGAATTTAGAAATCATGTCTATGCCTTCGCCTCCTTAATTATGCAATGAAATTGAAATCTTCACTCACTTGATAGAGAAAAAGAAAATGTTTTTATCAGCTGCAAAGGAATGGAGAATGGTTGTAGATAATAATCAGTAGGTATTTATTTTGACTTTAAAGATCGTCCTTGTTCAAAATGAAGGCCCAAAATTTGCTTTTAATGATATAATGGCATTTTATTGCCAAACAGTGAAACCCCATTGGACCAGGAATCAGTAGAACCAGGTACCCTGCTACTGGGTCACTATGGACAGTCAGGCGGCCACCATAGGCCCCCATGTGAAATGCATGAGGCTTCTTTATCTTCCAAAAGACCACAGGTCTAAAGTGAGGAAGGCTGGGAATGGGTATCAGGGAGGGGGATCCGGGGGTTTTGAAGCCAAATACCTTTGCTGGGTATTTCTTAAGCTAGCAAGATACACCAGGTGAATGTTTATTACTATTCTTAAACCATACATATATCTTATGTATGTTCTTTTGTATTATGATATATCTTACAATAATTATTTCAAAAGTGACATTATTAGAAAGTCAGGGATTGATTTTCTGCTTTTAATGTAATATTTATCCTGTAAATAGGTCAACTTGTACTTTTCCATGGAACAAGGATGTTGATATTTGCTGAACACATATTTTGTGGCATGTACTCATAAAGGGGCCTTTGAATACCTGTATAAATATATGTTAAATATAAAGTGATTTAGCAAATGACATACCAATAGATATAGAATAAAAATCACAATCTGCTAGTGATTTGTAATAGAGGTTTTCATACTAAAACTTCAAGAACACCAGCCCTTCCTTAGTAGTTGTGGCTTCTATAGGGGCCCAAGATAGCCAGGGTTTACATGGATGACTCTGATATACAATTTCTTTAAAAATATGACATCTGGAGATATAGTGGGGACAGCCATGGACGTTTCAAATGTACACTGAGGGGGCGAACTTTGACAGAAGGTCATATAGGTTAAGATCTAGTCCATTATCACACAAGCCAATCTCAATTATATCTTTCCCCCCACCACAACAAATAGTAGAAATATGAGAAAAGAAAGGGGCAGTGAGTTTGTAAATGTAACTGCTACTGTCCAATTTGGAAGTCATTGCATTGCTGCATGGTCACTTTCCTCTTGAATTCTTGACATCTTGTTGCATGTGGCTCCTGCATCTGGGCAATAGGAAAAGTCCTCGGATGGAACTGGTGGGCCTAGGCCTCACCTCTCCAGTGCTCGGCATTAAGCAAATACTGCAATTGAACTAATGTTAAGAATTCCAACTCTCTCCATTCATACCAGGAGCCTATCATCAGAGGAAACTCTGGGTGTTAGCATGATGAAAGTACTATCCAGGGAACTGGCAGGAAGGGGAACATTGGCGAACGTGAGTTTGGAATAATGGCTACTCAGACCTCTGCCCCTCACACTGGGATCCATGATAAGTCATGCAGCTTCACTGCAGAATCCCTCATGTGATGCTCCTTGGAACAGATAGGTTTTGCTCAGGGGTAGCTAGAAAAGGACAGCTTCATGGATCATCTTGTCAATTATACTTGAAGGACTCATACTCAAATAGATATTATTAAAAACTACTCACTCCTAAGCCTAAGCCGAATGCCTTATTATAGCCACTTGGTACGTAGAAGGGTGCTGATGGGTAGAACAATAGGATAAATGTTGATAACATCACCATTTAAGAAATTGAGTAGAAACTAAAATAATCTTATACCACTGGAAAGTGATTTCCCCTTGTCCATTATGATTACATTAAAAACATTCATATTTCTCTGAGTATCATGTAAAAAAAGAATTGATTTTTTTCAACTGATTTGTAAACTTATGTCCACATAAAAACCTACACATGGATGTTTATAACAGCTTTATGAACTCACCAAAAGCTGGAAGCACCTCAATAATTGAAAGGGTGAACCAACTGTGGTATGCCTATACAATGAAATATTATTGAGCAGTAAAAATAAGTGTGATCCGAAGCCATAAAACAAATGGAGGAAGATTAAATGCACATTGTGAGAGGAGCCTGCTTGAAAAAGCTACATGCTACATGATTTCAATTATATGCCATTCTATAAAAGAAAAAACTGTAGAGATAGTGAAAAAATTCATTGATTTCTAGTGATTCAAGAAGAGGGGTTGGGTCAAATAATTGAAACAAGAGTGATTTTTAAGTTAGTGACACTATTCTCTGTGGTATTTTAATGGTGGGTAGACATGCATTTGTAAAAACCCATATAATTTATAGCACAAGGAGTAAACCTTAATAAATGCAAAATTTAAAAATCACAGGTCAGTATGCACAAATACATTTCTTTGCTCTGTCAGTTGAAAAGACCTAGACGAGAACCCAGTAGGAATGAGCACAGATATTAGTTTCTAAAATCATTTTCTAATAAAGGCAATCAGGACTTCTTGCAGAAGTGGCTGAACCAAGGACTTAGGAAGGAAATATACAAGATGAGTTGGGAGCATCTTGTAATGCCAGAAAGTAAGGAAGGACTGAAATAAAGAAATAAACAACCCTCACACACAATAATGGGAGGAATCAAAGGGGCACAGGATCCTCCTGACAGAGCTCTCAATGGCCAAAGTAGGAACAATGTGAGCAACTAAAGAAACAGAGCAGTGCTGGATTACGACTTAAAGTATAAAGCGGTATCTATGAATCTGTACTGATATAAATAAATCATTGCAAAAATAAATAGCCAAGAAGAGATAAGTTTCCCAGGTAGAAGAATTCCAAATTATTTATGCAGATATCCTATCCTCAAAGAGAGGGAATGTAACTCTCCACTTCTTCAGTGTGAGCTGCCCATGTGACTTCTTGCTAAAAAGAATAATACGGAAAGTGCAAAAGATGAGTAATGTCAGAGAATGCTGGAATAATATCAGAGTAGAGAACCTGGCAAACACTATCTCAGCCAGGTGATCAAAATCAACATTAATAGTCAAAAATCATATGTGAATGGCATGTAACGAGATAAAAAAGGCCCTTTACCTCTAAGACCTTCATCTCCAAAGCCCATGACATTAGACATGAAAAAAAAAAAAAAAAAATCAGACAATACAGGAGCGTCCTGTAAAATACCCGAGCAGTACTCTTCAAAAACAGTTAAGGTAGCTGGGTGTGGTGGCGCTGGCCTGTACTCCCAGCACTCAGGAAGCCAAGGCAGGAGGATCAAGAGATTGAGGGCAGCCTGGGCAACTTAGCAAGGTCTTGTCTCAAAAACAAAAACAAAAATTAACTCTCCAAACAAACAAATAAACAAACAAACCAATCCAGGTCCTAAAAACAAGAGAAGCCTGAGAAACCAGCATGGCCAAGAGGAACCTAAGGACACATAACAACCAAACACAGTGTGGTATCCTGGATGGGATTCTAGAATGAAAAATGAATATTAGGGAAAGCAAAGGAAATCTAAATGAACTATACACTTTATTAATAATAATAGGCCAATATGGGCTTTTTTAATTGTAAGAAATGCACCATACTATTTTGTTAATAATAGAAGAAACTGCGTTCAGGGTGTATAAAAACTCTGTATTACTACAGTTTTTCTATAAATCTAAAACTCTTAAAGAATAGTGTCTATTAAAAACAAAACATGTTACATGAAAGCCTTAAAAAGAAAAAATGTCAGTGTAGAATAAACTAAGTGACAAATGAGGATTTGGGCTCCATTTATATAATGAAGTCCAAATTTCCAGTATATTTCTTCACATTCTTCTTTAGTCTGTTAAGCGGGCATAGAGTTGGAAAGAGGACCTAGCCAAGGATAAGCAATGACCTGGCTAATCTCCTTCAATCCTGTTCTAAATAAGAAGGCTATTGGGCATCAATACCATGATCACAACAGCCTTATATCTGTCAGTCAGAAACTTTGCTCTTGGAGGTTTCTAAGTCAGATTATGCAGAGTCATACGAGCTTCACAGTGGCCAAGATTTGGCTTCTCTACAGCCATGAGGGTGCTGAGGGAGTGTTCTTGGAAATTAAGCACCCAGCATCTCAGCAAGTTTTTTGATGATGTCAAGTTTCCAAAATTTCAGCAGTTCTTTTGAAACAAATCCTTAAATGCTCTCATGAGTTGCAAAGGAAAATGAGTACCAGTTTTATTTTCTGTATGTGTATCTTTAACAAATGTGGCTATATTTATTAGGCCTTATACTTTCTCCATAAAGAACTTGGGAGTGTGAAGCTATAAATTTTAAAATCCTGTGAAAGTATAACTTCCCTCCCCCAGGTGCTTTATCTAAATGTACAGAACAGAAAATAAAAGTAAACACGTGGGCAGAGAGATAAACTAGTAAAGAAGAATGAAATTATGCATTGCAACCTATCTAAATATAGGTAGTAGTTAGTTAGGACTTTTAAATCTCTTATATTATTAGCTCTTGAAATGAACATTTTTAAATTACTCTTTACACTAAATAGCTATCTTCACAATCCCTGAGATAAAAAAGTGTAACTCTTTCATGATCCTTGGAAACATCTCTTCTTTGGAATGATTTCATCTCATTTAAGAAGCAAACTCTGCTGAGCTAAAGAGTTTATGTTAAAACTAACAAAGAATCAAATAAGTTTCCAAATGAAACAGCTGGCAATTTCTCTCATATTCATGTTTTAATGAGCATGGCATAGTCAAAGCCTCCTGCAGCCATAAGCATCGTTTGTGGAATGCTTTACCAGTAAAGAGTGTTTTCAGTGGCTGTTCAGTGACTGTTTCTGGACCTCTACCCCTACAACCGCAGGGGATGACATCGGGATTTGAGATTAAACCTCATTGTTACTAACTAAAACCAGCTACTCTTTAAGATCAGGATGGTATAAAATATTAATATGTCCCACAATTCCAATTGGAAGACCAAGGATCCAATTATGAAGTGCCTTGGGAATACAGAATACCTCTGGGAATTTATAATAGATCATCTTTTTGCAAAAGTTTTATTTTTACTAGTACATTTTTTTAGCACATATTGATTACATTCATTGTGGGGAGTTGATACATGTACATAACACATCTTAATTCTTTTTATGTCTCACTCCTCTCCCCACTAATAAGTATCTTTAAATTAATTTTAAAACCTCATTTGTTATTCATTTACTCACTTACAAAAGTTGTTAGCACCTGTATGTGCCAAGAACTATTTTAAATGCTGGGGATAAATGACAAAAATGCCCTCACACAGGTAAGAACACATGTAGATAAACACATATAGATCTATCTCATATTTTAAAATATTGATCAGTATTTCTTTGAATGGGTATTCATAATGTAGTTGATCAGTCTGCCATGGATGGGTATATAGGATCTTTTTTCCTATTACAAATGTTGCTACAATGAATTGAGTGTGTTTATGTTGGTACACCTGAGCACCTAAGTGTACAAGCCAAATTTCTAGAAGAAGAACTGTTTGCTCAAAAGGTTTGTACTTTTCTGTTTCAGTGTTGGGGATTGAACCCAGGGCCTCATGCATTCCAGGCAAGTGCCCTACTACCGAGCTACACTCCCAGCCCTGATGTGTGCATATTAAGTCTTGGTAGCTACTCCCAAGTTGCCCTCTTAAAGATGTGGCTCATTACACACCTCCGCCACAATGATCTAAGAATCCTTTGCCACAGGCATTTTTAAAAGGCAGAGGAATGGGCCACAGTGGGCTACAGCAATACTAGAACAGAACCAACTGAACTCCCTCTGCAAATGAAAACCCTCTTTCCAGGGGAGCAGCCACTCTGTTTACTTCAAGGTTGCTATGTGACAAATATGTGCCCAGCTCAAATTTACAAGTTCCAGATGAAGGTGGTTTGTCTTTCAACATAAGCCATCTTTCACCGGGTGGATCCTGAACCTCCCGAGGACAACGCTCCGCTTAGCACTCTGTGCTCCGGATGTGCTTGAGTAAGGAGAAGGGACACTGTAAAGCCCCAGAAGAAATAAGGACAGTTTTCTTTAACTACTAGAAGATATTTTCATTTTTTAACTGTAATATTTATCATACGGACCTATTTCATACTTTCAGGAAGGTAACATTGGAAAGACAACATTTCACCTGGGATAATTTTCATCCTTCATTAAAGCCTTATAGTTTGATAAATTGATTAATAAAGAAGAAATCTCTGCACATTTATTTCTACTAAAACCATTGTCTAATCATTACTACTTGACAACAAAATATGCAACACTGATGTTCTTATGTATTATTTCTGACATACTTGACAAATGAAAACATCTCTTTAAGTTGATCAAACAAATGGACTCACTTTGGTTTGCTGCAGGATCATCCCTTCAGTTCTCAGACTTAGACCTAAGTGGACGAGACAAAGTCACTTAATTTTTCTTAGCAGAGTAATTGTTTATTCACAACTCAGGAAACGGAGCTCCTGCTTTCTCTGAGCCTCAGTAAACTGACAGATGATGCTCTGTATTCAGTTGCCTTTATAGACCTGCTAGTTTCCCATGGGAGATATTTGATGGCTAAAATTCTAGGTGAGGAGGATATGGGTGGGTTTTATTGGAAACTAATTTCACTGCTGCCTTCCCCTCTTCCTTCTGCCCTCTGCCCTTGGCTTCAACTCTCCTTCCATCCTTGCACAGCATCGTCAGGTCTCTTCTCTCACATACTAGGACCCACTTCTCATCTGATTCCCTCTCTGCTTTCTGCCTGCTTGCCTCCTGTTCCCTTTCCACTCCCCCTGCCTCATAGGCCCACCATCAGTATCCCCCCTCCTCCGACACACACTATCCTCCCTACCCACTGACCTCATTCCTCTGATTTCTCCAGCCTGCTGCCTAACTCCTCCCTCCACAATTTCCTTGATCTCCAATCACCAGCCACCCTCACCCTTTTCCACTTACAGAAGCACATTAGTAACTATTTTATGACATAGGCCTGTCCATAACCTATGATTCCTTTAAGCTTCCAGATCTCTGTTTTTCTTTCATAGACCGATGATACAATCTCACCATTGCTGTGCACAGGGTTTTCCCTTTGAAATGTTACATTTCTGACAAAGTGGCAAAAGGTCAGACTATCTGTTGTATTTCAATTACCCTGAATACAAATTTAAATGAAGGCAAAAAGTAGTAAATCTAGGGCTGGGGTGTAGCTCAGTGGTAGAGCACTTGCCTAGCATGTACAAGGCACTGGGTTCCATCCTTATCATCACAAGATAAAAAAAAAAAACTAATAAATTGAATGCGTTGAATTTAAATCACATTTGGAAGGGGGAAAATGTTAGGTATATAACATCTTTTGTAGAAAAAAATCATTTTTCTATCACTATTCAAAATTACTATTCAGGTTCCTTTCTTATATTCAATCAAGTTCCTTTCTTATTGAAAGCTAAAGGCTCAGGCTGTCACCACTCCTGGCATAGGCATTTCTTGGGAAGTAGAATTGTATCCACAATGAACATATTGCAATGAGGTAATTAGTTACTCACAAATGGGGCAGCCACCTGGAAAACAGGAAGGTGATTCTTCCAAAAAATTAAAAACAGAACTACCACATGATCTAACTACCCCACTTCTGAATATTTATCAAAAAAAGAATTGAAATAAAGATCTCGAAGGGATATTTGTACTCTTATGTTCATTGCAGCTTTATTCATAACAGCTAAAAAAACCATGGAAACAATGTAAATGTCCACTGGCGATAAATGAATGAAGAAAATGGTGCATGTACATACAATGGAATATTATTCAGCATTAAAAGGTGATCCTATCATGTGTAATGACAAGAATAAACCTTAAGAACATTCTGGTAAGTGAAACAAGCCAGTCATTAAAAGACAAAAACCACATGATTATACTTATATGTAGGATCTCAAATAGTCAGGCTCATAGAAATAGAGAATAGAATGTTGGATACCAGGGTTTGAATAAGGGATTAAGGGCGAGTGAGTATAAAGTTTCAGTTATGTCAAATGAGTAAATTCTAGAAATCTGCTGTACAACATCACACCTAGAATTAACAATACTAAATAGGACACTTAAACGGTAGATCTCAGATTAGATGTTTTTACCACAATTTTTTTTATAAAGTGGCAGTCACCAGACTTCTCTGGCTGCAAATGTTAATGTTTGCTCTATTTCTGATAAAGTTGTGCGTATTGACGTGAGGGTAATAGGCATACCTACAAGTATACATGGTCTGTCCCCAGGAGTCAGTGTAGGGTTGGAGGAAAGGGAACAGGAAAATGCTGGATCACCTGGGAGCAGGCAAGGCAGTGGTAACCAGTCTCCTAGTCCTCAGTCCTTGCAGAGATCACCATAGGCAGGGGAGCCAGGGACACTGGAGAAGCGTCCCCTCCACCTCAGCCTGGTTTTCTGGTCCTCTGGTTTGATAAATGGCTTCAGCTGAAGCAACTTTCAGCCTCCTGTTCCTTCCTTGTCACCTCTTCTCCCATCCTGTGCCCTCCTCTTCCAATCTTCAACCACTTTCTTTATCTTATCTCAAGGAGAAGAAAAGACTGTAAAACCATGGCCATCCACTGATGTTCTAAAACACAAGTACCATCTCCGTATTCACTTGTTCCATGCTTAACTCAAAGTCTATTTACATAAGCATGCATACGTTAATTGGATTGAATAAATGTATGGATACAGATAGATACCAGATTTGCACAGATATTAAAATAAAAGGGAAAATTAGAATAATGAAGCAAGTATATCAATGTGCTATAAAAATATAGAAGCACTGTCACTTACCATTATACAATGAGGCAAAACAACCAGTTTGTTTCATAATAATCGTCTTTACAAAGTAATGCAGTTTAAAAGGCTATTAACAGGTAAACATCACTCCCAGAGTATTTTAGTACCCTGAATCAAATTACTAAGGTACAGCGCCCACTTTCTTGCCACCTAATATTTTGTTTCTCTGCTCACTCACTCTTGTTTAATAATGATTTATCTCCCATACTTCTCACCAATTTACCAGCTCATTTAACAGATTCTGCTGATGTACCAGAACATGAAAACTATTGCAATGCACAATTCAGATTTTTGCCTAAAGATGTGGTTTTTAGAGAAAAATGTTACTGAGGTCAGAGACTTCCACTAGTGAAATACATAACCAAGTTCACAGCTTACTCTGAAATTACTATTGTATTATTTCGAAGAAGACTACATTTTTAGTCGCCTCAACCCTAAACTGGATTAGGCTCAAACACGGACAGATTAATATACAGAAGGGGCTATTCGATTTCTGATTCGGGGTTTTGACCTAGGTGCTGATGACCTGGGTATATCCACTTGTCGAAAATTCACCAAGTTATCGTTTTATGATGTGTTTACTTTTTAAAATTTATATCATATTTCAATAGAGTTTTAAAAACTAGACATGTTATCTTTCTTTAATAATTAAGTTTATTGGTACAATTTAGATATGCATAATGATCACATTCATTGTAGGGAATTTGTACCTGTATATGACATATCTTAGTTCCTCTTTTTTCATCCCTCCCCTCTTTTCAACCCCTCTTCCCCTCCTTATTTACAGAGCTCTGTTTCCATTTTATCTATTATTTTTCTCATTTTTTTATTTTCTCTTCCACCCCCCCCATTCCCTTTTACCTTTGAACAATTACTTCCTATTTCACAATATCTATTATACATTTTGGCTCTTATTTACACTTTCAGTTTCTCACACTAGAGAGACAATGTGATATTTACACATATAAACATGTTATCTTCAAATGAAGATACAGGAGAACTAGAAATCTCTCCATAGAGATGTTTATATTTTACCAACAGTCTAATTAAGTTACTATAATGTTTGCTGCTTAAAACCAGGAATCCAATCTTGAAACCTGGAAGTAAATCTTTAGTTGTGGATGCCTATCTGACTGAGTACAGTCAACAACAAAATCCTTATAACAATGTTTTCAGATGGCTTTAGTTTTCAGATAGCCTGGGAGTAGGGCTGTGGCTGGACCTTGCAGAAAAACTGCTTTGTGACCACAGCAATCCCTAAGCTGCCCTGAGGTAACCAGCTGTGCCTGTCCATCTATCAGGAAGTTCAAGTTTGGACGTCAGCGCCAGTTGCCACAACCTACTTCTAAAGCCACATACCCACTGTCTGTCTGTCTAAATCCTTTTCCCCTCCTCCCTCAGGATATTTCAACTAGACTTCTAGACCTCAGTGCACCCCAGGCCTCTCCTTACTATCCCAAATACATACTATCTGTATGTGATAATTTTTATATTCTATTTAAAACAAACAAACAAAAATCTCACCTTCCTCAATGGCTTCAATTTGCTTGCCTGTGCACTAGACAATCCCTCTTTTTCCTTCCCAGCATCCTCTGTATTCTGCTTGGGCATCTATATTGCTCCAGGAAAGGTGAATTTCCTCCTGCCAGCTCCTGGGAAACAGTCTTCAATTTTTGTTGTTTGTGTACTCCTAAAAGGTGAAGTATACAACCTATGTGGGGGAGGAGAAAGACCAAAAGGGGCTGAGTTCTGAGAGTATCACCAAACTGGATCAAGCCTTAATTTATGCTACCCTTCTCTGTAGCCTTTCTAGATATACTAGCTGATACATATACCATTTCAGCTTCTTTGAGTTGTAATTCCCATTGTTTTTAATCAAAACACACTAATGATGCATGAAAAGACATTTCTTTTCTTTTTTTTTTTTTTTTTAATGTGGGTATCGGGAGTCTACCTCAGGACCTCACGCTTGCCAGCAAGCACTTGTGCCGCTGAGGGATATCACCCGCCCTTTTTGTCCTTTATATGGGTATCGGGAGTCGAACTCAGGACCTCGCGCATGCCAGGCAGGCGCTTATGCCCCTGAGCTACCTCACCAGCCCTGACATTTCTTAAATAGTATGCATGGACTCCATTCCCTTATTTCTTCCTCCTGACCTACTGACATCAGCCCTCAGCTAAGGAGTACAGACATGAACTGCTCACCCCTGTGTGTCCCTTGCACTTCCTACAAGGGTATTTATCCCACTTTGTCATGTGTTATCTAGGGTCATCATCTTCTGTATGAAATTCTGAAATCCAAAATGGTTTGAAAAAATGAGAACTTCGTTTTTTTTAAAATGTACTTTTGTACTTTGGCAACAAATCTTCACTTAAAAGTGATTGGGGGTATTTGTGTCCATTTTTTCCACTTCAGTGAATATTTATGTGTAGAGATTATTTCATTGCAGGAACATAAAGGTGTTCTACTTGCAGACATCATCCTGGACCCTGCTGGGGCTATAAGGTAGCACAGGTCCACAACCCCAAGTCCATCACCTGTGGTGTGCGATGTGCTTGGAACTCAA
Source organism: Erethizon dorsatum (assembly GCA_028451465.1). Taxonomy (NCBI): domain Eukaryota; kingdom Metazoa; phylum Chordata; class Mammalia; order Rodentia; family Erethizontidae; genus Erethizon; species Erethizon dorsatum. The sequence continues at coordinate 28,910,712 of CM051826.1, forward strand.
TATTTTTATGTTTTTAGTAAAGTTTACACTTGATATAATGTATATTATCATGGTGGGAGTATTATGTAATAGTCAGTAATTCTCTAGCAAGAAACCACCTCCAAATCAGAAGGAAGAACATTCACAGATTCTCTGCCTACCACTGGGGATCTATGGACCTCCATATTGGAGCTGGTGCCTAAGGAAAAGTCCTTCATCAATGTGGTATTGATGTATCTTACCTGTGAAAAGGGAATTTGTGTTTGTGTGATACTGTAATGATGAATACATGTATTATTCGTTGGTCAAAATCCATGGAACTCAACATAAAGAGTGGACCCTAATGTAAACTATAGTAGTAATTATATATCGATATTGGTTCACCAGTTGTCATAAATGTATCACACTAAAGGAAAATGTTGGTCGTAAGAGAACTAGGGATGGGAAATGGAGGAGGCTGTCTTAGTTACTTGCCTCTTGTTGCTGAGACAAAATACCCAACACCCAAAGTTGAAGGGGGAGAGGTTTATTTAGTCCACAGTTTGTAGTTGTTTCAGTTCATAATTGGCTGGCTCCAAGGCAGGGTGGCTTGGCAGAGAGGCATTGCAGAGTAGAACCAGTTCATGGCAGGCAGAAGACAGCAAAAGCAAGCCAGCAAGGGACCTTAACAGCATCTTTCCACCCCTTTGATCTTATCAAGGATACTTAGGGTGAGTAGCACTCACACCCTTAATCCTAGTGCCCCTGATCTTAGCATTGCACCGTGAATCATCACACACTCTAGACCCAGCCACCTCTGAAAAAGCCCCACCTATGACCACACGAGGCTTTGGGGGGACATCTAGACACAAGCCATAACAGGGCCTTAAAGGGATTCAGAACTTTCTGCTGCATTATTCTATAAACATAAAACTTCCCTAAGAGTCTACGTATCTTTATAATTTTTAAAAGAAATGAATGTACATTTTGGGGTTATATGCCTACTTTAATAAATCATTTAGTAAACTGACAGGTCCACTGTAACAGGGAACATTTTGGTGGAAAGGAGTAAAGATCTCTCAATATTTATCTAAAAACCTGGGGTTCCCCCACTCCAAGCCTAAGTACGGATGAACATTTTTTTCTTATTTTCCTGGAGATCTGTGTGTTATCCTGTGTCCCTGTGTTCCACAGGATTCATACTTGAGACAGTGTGCGGGAAAAAGAGAAGACGCATGGAGTGTGGAGTCTTCTGGTGAGACAGGGTAGAGTTTTCCAAAAAAAAAAAAAAAAAAAGAAATGGAAATTTTACATGGAGAAAGCAGAAGGCAAAGGATCTTGGGAAGAAAAGGCCCAGATCTCAGTAAATGGAAACCTTCTTCTGGGAGGTTGTATCCTTAGGTGCTTCCTTGAGGGGCTATACTCAGCATAGTGGTTGGAGATATGGGTTGTGAAGCTTCACTTATTGAGGTTAAATATCAGTACCACCAGTTAGGGGATGTGTGACCCTGTATAAGTTACTAAATTTCTCTGAGTATTGGTTTCTTCTTTTATAAGAATGAGATTATAATAATGTCTGCCCCACACAGTCACTGTACAGATTAAAATCATGTAAGTAAAGTTCTCAGTACCATATATAATAAGTACTTAAAGAAGGTTAGCTGTTATTAGTTTCTTACTTGCTAACATTATCTTTCTCTAGATTCTTCAGTAAAGAAGTTTGCATAGATCATGGTCCATGCGTTGATTTTTGAAGAGACTGAGGGGAGAGCCAAGAGTTGAATGAAGGAGGAACTATTTTTACTCCATCTTTTCCAGAGCTACATTGGAAATGGGACATTGTCCTGTTAAGAGGTTTTTAGATCCAAGTTTTAGGTAGTGATGGCTGGCCACGATAAAATGGGCAGAGAGACATGATGCTATAGGAACATTCTGGAAAGGAATGATCGAAAAAGAGACAATAATATAAATCATATAGTTTAGACAATGCTGCTTTCCTAAAAGGGTAGCTACAAAACTAAGTGAATGCCTAAGCACACCTTCTACAAAAACCACTTCAAAATGATCTTGTTGAATTTAGGCAGATTGCTTTAGGTAAAAGGTTGAATCAAATAACCTCAAAGACAGCACCTAGCCTGTCCGTGTTCCCCTTTGGAAACCACTTACACTTTCAGACTATTCTAGATTCATCTCATGTCTTCAGCTCTGCCCTTACACTGAGTCAGGAATCTCACTTGACTATAATCTCCAACAATTTGTTACCCTTCCATCCCAGTCTACACTATACCTACATATTCGCTTCCTAACATACTGCATTCCTTGCCTTCCTCTTTCCTCCCAGACCTTCAGGGATTCTGTTGCTTACTGAGCTAAGGCCAAGAGTTCTAGGTACTTAAGGTCTTAATGAATTCCATAGGCTCCTGCTTTTCCCGTGTAGGCTTTTATATCAGCCTCTTCCACAGGTTTCTCCATTAAACAGAAATACCTGCGTGGATATGTACAAAAGGAGCTACAACTCCTTTTCCCCTGTACCTGTCCATTATTTACCTTTGACTGATCTGAAATGTGTCCTTTTAAGTTCTTTATGCCATTAGCACAAGTCACTCAATTCTCATGCATTAATCTGTCCTTAGCTCCTGTCAAATGTTCTACCTTTATAAAATTTTTTTTACTTTTTTGTTCCAATCTATTTCATGATCATTCTACTTACTTAATTAGAGCTGTCTAAGCTTTTAAATCTCATTTTCCAAAGCATATTCTTGATGAATTGCATTCCCTTTGAATAGCTGATCTTTATAAAAAGCTCTAAATCTGGGTTCCACACATTTAAGAGTTTGTGTTATAAGACTAATGAGTAGGAAGAATTAATTGTCCCACTGCTTTTAATAGAAGATCAGCGAGAGGAAAGATCATTTTCTTGACATATAAAAGGACCAATCAATCATGAACAACTTGGCTAAGAGGAAAGAATTAACTTAGATTTGAAATATGTCATTTTTCTCTCACTTCTTGAACACAGAAAGGGACTTGTTCCCTCAGATCAAAATTCAGAATGCCATTTTTCTTGATGTTGCTCTATTTTATTTTCCATCTTTGTCACCAACGTATTTTGCTTATTCATTTTTTTCTGTGAAAGCCTATGCTCACAAACTATCATGAAGCATCAGGTTCCTCTATTGTGTCTAATCTAAACATAAGCCTAAGATTTCAAAGGGAAATGAAGTGAGTCGATGCCTCCCTAGCGCTTCATCTTATTTATTCTGACTGCCAAAGATAAGCTAGAGGAAAATTGCCGTGAAATTTCTTCTAAAGGTCAACTCATTTTTTGAATGACTTGCTACAAAAGAAGACATGAGGATTATTCAAACACAATAGCCTTAAGAGGAAAAAATTTTTCATAAAATAGCTTAATCCTTCAGCAGCTATACACACAAATTTTTGTGACAAATAACCCCACCTAACCAATAATTTTGACATTTAAGGAATAGCTGCAATGGTATAAATTGACATAATTAGTCATAAAAACATCTTCTGAAAGTTCCTAAATGGGGTTGTTAGTTTTATGCACATACTTGGTGAGATCATAGTACCCAGCTACTATATGTGTGTGTATGCCCTATTTTGGTAACTATGACAACATTATTTCATAAAATAACAATTAAAATACATATGCATATATAGATTCTGTGTCTCTGAAGAGTCCTAATACGACACATATGATTTATTATGGCTGAGTTCCATGAGTGAGAATAGAGCGATGTGATATAATATTGCTATAAATAGTAGTCTTGGGGGTGGAGAGTAGAATGCTTGCCTAGAATGCTTGAGGTCTTGGTTTTGATGCTCAGTACCAACAAACAAACAAACAAAAAGTAGTCATGATAAATAGGAAACTTCTTGAATTCAGTTCTTCTTTCGCCAGATAAGGTCCAAATTTTGCTACTATGACAATGTATTTTTTCATTAAATAATGATTTTTAAAGATTATTATTAAAAGTTGAATGATTTCATTTCATAAGCAAAAGAGCTACATCTCAATGACCACGTTCACACTGGGAGGTAAAGCTGGATGTCGCTTATGAGTCAGCACTAGATGGTCACTGAATCGCAGCTTCTGAATCGCCAGCTTCGCTGGCGAGGCAGAGAAGTGCTGGGCTTTCAAGATGTAAATTTATGGACTAAATGTGAATTATTAGAAACTGAAAAACATTTCAAGGTCTTTTCATCTCTGAGCTTTTGTTCTGCCCTGACTGTATGGCCCTGCTCTGTCTCAATTTCTAGCTTTTAGAAACTCCCTGGCTTCTTGTGTCTCTCCTGGCTTTGACTTATTCTTCTGTCTTGACTTTTCGCCTCAGCACTCACACTTTCTCCTCAGCTTGCTTTGCAATCCTCTTCCTATTTTTTTTCTTAGTTCTCCCTATCCTAGATAATTGCTTGTAATCCAATTCAGGGACATATAAAGTGATCATTAGTTCTTTATTGTAGATTAATCAGAACTAATCAGCTAGCTCTACTTTAGGGACAGATTAAGATTCTAGAGATGAGAGCACTTTAAAAAATTAGATGTTTCCTCTACATTATTTAAAATAAAAGAAGAATCTTTTATTTTAGGTGGTCTTTTTTTTTTTTTTTTGAGTTCTTCATATATCTAAAACAAAGAAATCAGAAAGTATTGACTTGTACATGTTGAACCATCCTCTATTCATACGTAAACAGATACACGTTGAGAACATAATGTTAAGTGAAATAAGATGGACACACAAGCCTAAATATTGCATGGTTTCTCTTATATGAAAAATATAAAATACATACATAGACATATATGGAGGGGGAGCAAAATGAAAGACAGATAAATAGGAAGTTGGGAGAAGTTCATATTCTTCCTCAAATTGCATATTCCATTGTTTCAAAAATATTTTAATATATATGCTAATTTGTTTCATTTATACTACTAGTTTATCTTAGTTCATTGAAAAGAAAGTTTTGTATTATTTTCTGTTTTTTCTTTGTAAGAATCTTATTGGTCTATGTCTTGTACTCTGAGTAACTCTTTGAAGATAATGATTCACAGTGTATTAACTACTATTATTCTAATTTTCATATAAAATTTTGTTCTATTTTTTCATAAAATAAAAGAAATGGGCAACTGAAATGAATGGACACTTCTCCAAAGAAGTGCAAATGGCCTACAAATATATGAAAAAATGTTCAACATCTCTGGTCATTAGAGAAATGCAAATTAAAACAATGGTAAGATTCCATCTTACACCAGAAAGAATGGCACTCATCAAGAAGTCAAAAAACAACAAATGCTGGCATAGCTGCAGTGAAAAAGGAACGCTCCTACATTGTTGGTGGGAATCTAAACTAGCACATCCATTATGGAAATCAGTATGGAGATTTCTCAAAGAACTAAAATTAGAAATTCCATATGACCCAGCTATTCCCCTTCTAGGTATCTTCCCCAAAGAACTAAAGACATCATACTACAATGGTAAATGCATGCCAATATTTATAGCAGCACAATTCATAATAACTAAATCCTGGAAGCAGCCAGTATACCCATCAATGAACAAATAGATGAAGAAAATGTGGTATCTATACATAACAGAAGAAGTGTAACTTCAAGACATTTGTAGGAAAATGTATGCATCTGGAAAATATAATGTTGAGTGAAATAAATCAGACACAAAAGCTTAAATACTATATGGTATCTCTCATCTGAGTAAGGCAAAGTACAAACAAAGAGCATAATAAAGGATAGATCTCTTACAAATGGGAAGGGGTCCAGGAAATCAAGGTGAGGGGAAAGGAGGATGGGCAGGGAAAGTGGAATTAAAATATGCCATGTGCAGGAACTTAATAATCTCAATGAATGTAAACATTATATGCCATAAACATGAGCTAAGAATAATAGTAACAAGAATGAAAGTGGGGAAAGGGTATTTAGAGGCAGAGGGAAGGAGGTGGGTGGAAAGAGAAGGGCATTAAAAAAAGAAACAAGCTGTATTATGATATGTACCTACTCCCCAGGATGAGTGTAAACTTCACGTACCGCAAACATGCACTAATAAAACAAAAATAAATAAACACAAGGGGAAATGAAGGCCACTGTATGTGAGTATGCTTCTTTTAAGAGAAAAGATTCACACAGACCTCTTTGAATTCTAGCTCTGCCCCTTATAATCTAAACAGCCCTGATCCAGTAACTGAACCTCTCTGGGCTCCAGTATCAGAGAGAAAAAGCTGAGGAAACAATGTTCCTGAGAGTGAAAATTAGGGGAAGTATTGAGCAAGACGAATCTGGTACCTGGTAGTTAATCAGTAAATGTCAATTTGATTTCAATTTCACAGTTTGATTCGGCTATGGTTTTTCTTACTTCATTTAACAGTGTTTTCCTTGCAAAACATGTATCTCACAAAGCAATCAGTATTGACAATAAATAAGGATAAAATTCAATAAGAAATGGACAACTAACCCAATTTAAAAAAATAGAAAAGTCTTGAACAAGAATTTCTCAAGGGAAGACACATTAATTACCCAATAGCACATTAAAAGGTACTCAACGTCATGAGTTACTACATAAATTTAAATTGAAACCACAAAGAGATATTTCTTTAAGCCCAGTAGAAAAAGCTAATGCTAAAATTAGTAAGACTAATAATTCCTAGGGTTGGTGAGGAAACGGAGAGACTGAAGTTCTCATATCTTGCAGGTAAAGTATAAAATGGCAAAACCAGTCTGAGAAGATGTTCTACTCTGGATAATTACCCAAAATAAATTAAAACATAAGTACATACAAAGACTCTCACACATATGTGCATGGAATCTTTATCTATGATAGTAAAAAATTGGAATCAACCCAAATGCCCATCAACAGGGAAATGGATAAACAGTGTTATATGTTGTTATGGTTCAGATCTAAAATCTGCCCCAAAGCCTCATGCATTCACAGGTTGGGGCTTTTGGAAGGTGATTGGATTACGGGAGCTTATAACTGGCTTGCTGCTCAAAGTGGGACTGGTAGAAAGAGGTAGGTCCCTGGGAGCGTGGTCTGGAAGGGCTTACTTTCACTCCCTCTGTACTTCCTGTCATCATGCCATGAGGCACTTCTCCTCTGCCATGCCCATCTGCCATGCTGTCCTGCCTTGGAGCCAGCTGAATATGGACTGAAACTGCTACAAACTGTGAGCCAAAATAAACCTTTTCTCTCTTAATTTGTAGGTGTCAGATATTGTGTCTTGGCAACAAAGAAAGTAACTAAAACATGTTTACAACACAATGCTATTCAGGGATTTAAAGAAAGATTGAAGTATTAATTATATCTACAGCATGGATAAATCTAAAATGTGCTGAATTAAAAAGACATAAAAGAAGACAAACTAAATAATTCCATTTATATGAAGTTCCAGAACAAACAAATCTCATTTATGGTGAAAATGTTCAGAAAACCTTTGCAGGCAGGGATTGAGTGAGATTGGGACACAAGGAAACTTCTGAGATGGGGAAGTGTTTTGTATTTTAACATGGATGATGGTTATATACATAGCTATAAACATCAATGAAATTTCATTGATTATAATTCAATAAAAATAATTTTTAAAAATATTGTGGAGCCAAGCATGGTAGTGCACGAAAAATAAAAAGATTGTGACACAGAATCCAACATGTTCTTGTATATAACATATTTCATCAGTACTGAGACATATTTCCTCCACATTTTAACATTTCTGAAGTTAGAATGTTCTGTAGAATCAGCAGAACGTCGTAGTTTAATTGGCATTTTCTTTCTTAGAAGTATATGTAATAATGGAACATCTTAGAGTCATTCAAAATTGGTAGCTTCTTTCTAAACTGTATGTGTGTGCGTGTGTGTGTGTGTACTGGATATTCAACTCTGCCTCAGGCATGCTAGGCAAATGCTCTGACCTCTGAGCTATACCTCAGCCCTCTAAGCAGTTTTTTGTTTTGCAAAATTCTTGCTAAAGTCATTAAATCTAAATATTTCTTACAGAGTTCCTGCTCTGATAGCGCTTGAAGTACATACTCAGCTTATTGGGCAATCTAGGATTGCTCCAATTTTATGTCCTATAAAATTACCTTCTTTAACAACTATGACTTTGAGTCACTGAAGACTGACATGGCTGTCTGGCTCCAGCCCTATGGCCTGGTCATGTCTGAGTTGAGCCAGACATAAGGAACAGAACGAGGCAGAGACCAGCAGAGACTACCAGGCTTGTGTAAAGGCAACATGGCAAGGAATTTATTGTGCCTGGGTGCAGGCAGACAGAGGGAGAAAAGGCCATCTGTAGGGAATAAAGAGAAGTGAGCTTCTTTATAGGGTTTGAAAGAAGGCAAGGGACATTAGGTGAGAAGATCTTAGTAAACATCAGTGGTCAAAGTTCTCTAAATGTCCAGTACCTCAGTGTTTCAAGTCCTCGGGGTGTCCAGTGTAAATGTCTGGGTGTCTTCAGACGTCCTAGTGCTTGGAAGATTTCATGCTCCATCTTATCTCTTTTATGATACCCTGTGTTTGCTGAGGGCAGCACTCATGCTGGGGTTGTAGATTTTTCTGAGAACAATTGTGACTGCTGAAAAACAGGTTGGGTGCTGGGAAAGTCATGTCTGAGTTGCGCCTGACGGGCCTCACTAAGCCAAAAGCAGGAGACACGTGAGTGTTGCCATGGCTCTGCACCTCAGTTACTCTTGCTGCCAGTCTCACTTTGTCCTCATCCAGTCCTAAAGACTAGTTTCATGGAATGGATACAAGTGTCAAGAAAAATCTTTCTCTTCCCTGAACTTAGTGTGAAATATAACTCTATGCTGACTCACTTAGCATCTATTCTCAGCTCCATTGTCGATTATCATTCTCAATTAGGGAGGTTGGGAAGCCAGATACTACCATTGCCAGCTTCCTTGGTACTTGTGGCAACGACATGACATAGTTCTGGACTATGGAATGTATTTGGCAGTCTGTTGATGCTGGGGAGGGCAGGAGAGATCTCCTGCTTTTGAATTCTTACTACTCCACCTCTTGGTGTCTTACCTTAAACTTAGATGTGATTCCTGAAGCCAAATACTCTCTCTTGGAACCATGAAACAGCAAGGTTGAAGGACCACATGTCCAGGAGGGTAGAGTGGGAACAGAGAAACAACCCTGAAACTCTAGTGAAATTTTTCATGAGTATTAATGATATTGTGGCTATTTTTCTAGGAGTCCTTATCTTCTATGATTCATACCAAAATATTTATAGTTAAAATGTGATGCTTAGAACTTGCTTCAAACAGGCCACCAAGGGCTGGTGGGCAAGTAAATGAAACAAAACCAATAACTATTGAAGTTGGATATATGAACTGTACTGTTCTCTCTACTTCGGTGTATGTTTCAAATTCTCCATAATAAAAAGACTGAAAGATCTGGCAGATACCACCTTTGTGATCAAGCTTAATATTACCAATTAATTGTCACAAGGTCAACATCAGTAATGACAAGTAATGTTTTGATGCAATGAGGATGGTGTGCCACCCACCTCTGTGGCATTGTGCCCTAAAATATACTGGCCAGATGAATTATGAAAAATCATTTAACCAATCCAAATTGAGTAACATTCTATGGAACATCTGACTAATACACTTCAAAAAGTTTCAAGCCCATGAAAAACAAGCAAAGACCTAGAAACTGTCAGCCAAGATACCTAAAGATGTAAGAACTGAACATAATGAGAGCTGGGTGTGGTGGTGCACACCTGTAATCCCAGCACTGGGAGGCTGAGGCAGGAGAATCACTGTGAGTTTGAGGACAAGGTCGACTGAAGTACATAGCGACACACTGTCTCAGTAAAAAGGCAATGAGAATTCTGAACTGGATTGTGGAAAAACTGATCAAATTTGAATAAAAAATGTAGTTTAACTCATGATAATATGTAATATTAATTTCTTTCATTTGATAAATATACCAAAGCAAGAAGAAACTGGGTGAAGTGGATGCAAACATTCTTTGTACTGTCTTTACAACTTTCCTGTGAGCCAAGTTATTCCAAAATAAAAAAGTTTATTTTTGAAGAAAGTCTGAAAGTTCAGATTCCCACTGGCATTACTGAACCACTGAACCGACACCAGCAGTGGCTAACTTCCAGAGTTCTTGTTATGTGAGAAAAATAAAACAGCATTCTTCAAAGCAAAAGCCACTGAGCTAGCCTGTTACTTGCAGCTGAATAAATATGAACTGATACGGGGTGTGTGTGTGTGTGTGTGTGTGTGTGTGTGTGTGTGTGTGTAATTAGCTCTTAAAAGCCACAGCTGAGAGCAATGGCACTCAGTACCTTGCAGCAACTGGAGGCCAGAGGTGTCAGTCAGCAGAACTTGCCTGCCCAGCCCCCACCCCACTGCCATTCCCAGTTCATATAATGGAAAGACAGAAAGTGAGGAAGAAGAAATTGTCTCTTTGGGAACCTCCTCAAAGCAAACAACTAGTAAAACTACTTAGTAAGTAGTTGTGATACAAAACCAAGACACGAAAGTAAGAGCTCTCTTTTCAATTTCAATTCTTTTTTTGTGTGTGTGTGGGTACTGGGGGTCGACCTCAGGACCTCACGTGCCAGTGAGTGTCCGTGCTGCTGATTGATATCACCGGCCCTTTTCTCATATGTGGGTACCCGGAGTCGAACTCAGGACCTCGCGCTTGCCAGGCAGGCGCTTATGCCGCTGAGCTATCTCACCGGCCCTCAATTTCAATTCTTTGTCTTCGATTCTTTTCAACTTCAATCCTTTAACTGTAATGAATTAGTAAATATAATAGAAAAAAACCCTATAGCAGCAAAACTATAAAATAACTACAAATAGAGTAATAAAGATATATGAGGCAGTTATAAATAAAATGATAGGACTTTATAGGACATGAAAGAAGACTTGAATAAGTGGAAAAAAGTCATTATGTTCCTGTGTATAAAGATACTATATTGCAAAGCTGTCAGTTCTTCCTAAATTAATCTATAAGTTAAATATATTGACAATCAAAGTACAAATGTAAAACCCAAATCTCATAAACTATACAAAAATTAGCTCAAAATTGATTGCATATTTTAATATGAAACAACGTACAACACATTTACAAGATAACAGAAGAGAAAATCTTCATGATCAGAGTTCCTGGACGTGACAACAAAAGCACAATCCACCAAAGAGAAAATTGATAAATTAGACTTCATCAAAATTTAAAACTTTGCTCTAGAAAAGAACTGTTAAGAGAACGATAAGGCAAGCAAGGACTGGGAAAAGGATTTTCAAATCACGTATTCAAGAAATAGGGCCAGCTACTGAATATGTGGTGTCCAAAACAAAATGAAAAGGTAGGACCCCTTGTTGAAAAATTACTAAGAATTTTAAGAATGTGACAGCAGAACACTAAACAAAACATTGAACCCTTTCAAGTGTGGGGCCCTGTGTGACCACACAGTTCACATTCCCTTAAAAATGCTCCTGCTTAAAATATAGAAGACCCCAAAAATTCCACCAAAATTCTTCTAGATTTAATCACAATATTCACTTGCATAGCTGGATACAAAGTCAACACTCAAAAATCAATAGCATTCCTATACACAAATAACAAACTCACTGAGAGAGAAATTAGGGAAACCACATCTTTCACAATAGAATTGAAAAAAATGAAGTACTTAGGAATCAATCTAACAAAGGAAGTAAAATATCTCTACATTGAAAACTATGGTACTCTGAAAAAAGAGATTGAAGAGGATATCAGAAAATGGAAAGATATCCCTTGCTCATGGGTAGGAGGAACCAACATAGTAAAAATAGCCATACTCCCAAAATTGTTATAAAAATTTAATGCAAACCCAATCAAAATACTATTAGCATACCTCATAGAACTAGAGAAAACATTCCCAAAGTTCATTTGGAACCAGAAGAGACCTAGAATAGCAAAAGCAATTATGGGCAACAAAGGCAAAGCAGGGGGCATCACTATCCCTGACTTGAAATTATACTACAGAGTTACTGTGATAAAAACAGTATGGTACTAGCAAAAAAAAAAAAAAAAACAGACCTAAGGATCAATGGAACAGATTAGAAGAGGCAGAAAACAACTTCAAGCACACTCAGCCATTCTATCTTTGACAAAGAGGCTAAACATGTTTACTGGAAGAAAGATAGCCTCTTTAATAAATGGTGCTGGAAAAACTGGCTTCCCACATCCTGAAAACTAAAACTAGACCCATGTATATCACCATGCACTAAACTAAAATCAAAATGGATCAAAGATCTAAATATTAAAACAGAAACACTAAATCTGCTGGAAGAGAAAATAGGTAGAACTCTTGAAGACATAGGTTTAGGCAAAAATTTCATGAACAAAACTCTACTACATGGAAAAATACTATAAAGAATCAACAACTAGGATTTCATCTTATTAAAAAGCTTTTGCAGAGCAAAAGAAGTCACCAACAGAGTGAAAAGACAATCCACAGAGTGGGAAAAAATCTTAGCCAGTTGTTCTTCAGACAAAGAACTAATATCTAGAATATATAAAGAATTGAAAAAAAATCAGACCCTCCAACTTTAAAGACCCAATCCATCTGAAATGAATAGACACTTCTCAGAAGAAGTACAAACAGCAAGTAAATACATGAAAAAATGTTCAACATCACTGATCATCCAAGAGATGCACATTAAAACAATGCTGCGATTCCATCTCACCCCAGAAAGAATGGCTATCATCAAGAATTCAACCAATAACAAATGCTGGCTGGGCTGTGGGGAAAAAAGAACACTTCTCCACTGTTCGTGGGAGCATAGACTGGTGAAACCATTGTGGAAATCAGTGTGGAGATTCCTCAAAAAACTAGGACTAGAGGTTCCATTTGATCCAGCTATTCCCCTTCTTGGTATCTCCCCAAAAGAATTAAAAGCATCATATCACAGCAATGTATGCACAGCCATGTTTATAGCAGCACAGTTTGTAATAGCTAAATCTTGGAAACAACTCAAATACCCATCAATTGACAGATGGATAAAAAAGATGTTCTTTTTTTTATACAATGAAGTACTAGTCAGCCATAAAGAAGGATAAACTTGAGACATTTATAGCTAAATGGATGCACCTTGAGACCATACTCTTAAGTGAAATAAATCAGACACATATGTGTAAATATCACATTGTCTCTCTGGTGTGAGAAACTCAAGTGTAAATAAGAATCAAAATGTATAATAGATACTGTGAAATAGGGAGTAATTGTTCAAAGGGAAAGGGGAATGGGGGAGGGGATGGAAGGGAGAAGAAAAAAATGAGAAAAAAAGGATAAAATGGAAACAAAGCTAGGTAAATAAGGAGGGGAAGAAGGGGGAGGGGAATGGGAAAAAAAGAGGAACTAAGATTTATCATGTATAGGTACAAATTCCCTACGATGAATGTGGTCATTATGCATAGCTAAATTGTATCAATAAACTTATTTATAAAAATAAATAAATAAATAAAATGCTCCTGCTAACAAAGGATATGTGTCAAGAATCCATAAAAACTCTCAAAATTGAAGAGTAAGAAAATAAATAATGTCTTTAAAAATAGTTTAAATGATTTGAACAGATATTTTACTCAAGAAAAAATGTTGGTAAAAAGCAAGTTAAAAGATGTTCAATATCACTAGCCGTTGGAAAAACACAGATTAGACCTACAATTAAATATCACTATACACTATTAGAATGATTTCAATTAAAAAATACTGACAATACCAAATGATGGAAAGGATATGGAGGAGCTAAAACTTTCATACACTGCTGGGAGAAATGTAATGGGATAGCCACTCTGGAAAACAGCTTGGCAGTTTCTTCCAAAGTTAAATGTATGCACACTTCAACCCAGCAATCCCCATTTCATGGTATGTATTCAAGAAAAATGAAAACTACTGTTCACACAAACACCTCTACCTGAATATTCAAGGAAGCTCTGTCCACTATGGCCAAAACTTGTAAAAAAAAAAAAAAAAAAAACAGTGGATCATGCGTAAATTGTGGTCAGTTCATACAATGGAATAGTAGTCAACAATAAAAAAGAACAAATTACTAATATAGTCAAAAACTTGAGTAACTCTCAGGGCATTATGTGGAGTGAAAGCAGCCTCAAATGTTATGTACCATATGATTCCATTTATATTACATCCTTGAGACAAAACTACAGTGAGAGGACAGTGATTGCCATGGGTTAGAGTTGGAGGAAAGTGTGACAATAAAGGGATGGTAGCAGAGGGGAGTTTTTCTTTGATGATGAAACTGTCTGCATTAAGATTGTGGTGGTGGTTACACAAATCTATGCGTATGCCAAAACTCAACAAAACTGTGCATCCCTCCCAAAAGTCACAAGTTTCACTATGTGTCGTTTAATATTTGCAATACGATTTTTAAATGGAACTTGACTGTTAATATTAAAATAAATAGTAAACATCAATACTAAAGTTCAGCCAGAAGAAAAATACATAAGAACAATGAAAATATTTAAACAAATGTACAAAAAACAGTGTGAAGATCTGTGCTATTAGATTTGAAAAATATTCTATAAGAATATCATAACTGGAGTATGGGATTGGTATAAACAAATAGATCAGTAGACAACAAACAAGTCAATGGAAGAACCAGAAGCAGGTGTATGTGCAAATTTAGCTTATGATAAAATTAATATCTTAGGCCAAAATCAAAAAGATGAGCTAAAACCATGCCTCCATATTTATGGTTCTGCATTTTTGGACTCCACCAGCCATGGATCTGAAATATTGAAAAAAATTGTGTCTGTATTGAACACGTGCAGACGTTTTAAACTTGTCATTATTCCTGAAACAATACAATATAACAACAATTTATATGGCATTTATATTGTACTAGGAATTATAAATAATCTAGATCTGACTTAAAGTATGCAGGAAGATGTGTGAAGATTTTATGCAAATATTTGCCATTTTATACAAGGATTTGAGCATTAACTGATTTTAGTATCCAGTTAGTATCCAGTTTAGAGTCCAGTTATCCTGGACCCAATCCCTCCTGGATACCACTGGACAACTGTATTCAATAAATAACTGGGAACTAACAGACATCTATCTTTTTAAAGTAAAGTTTAATTTGTTCATTACTCTATGTATAAAAATGAATTTTTATACATAAAAATTCTGCATTAAAAAACTAATCTAATTCTATAAAACAAAATTATTAAATTATCTGTCAGAAATGTGTGCATTTCTGTGTGTGAGTGAACACAAAAATGTTTGCTGTGAAAATTTACTAGAGGGGAGAGAAGAAGGGAAGAAAGAGAGAGAGAGAGAGAATAGACAGAAAGAAAGGAATGTTCACCAAATGTTAAGTAATGTACATTCATGTTTTGGAGTAGGTATATCAATATATGACATGAAAAGATTTTTTAAAATGTGGAACAAATATACAGCATGATTATTGATTTTTTGTATGGACCTATTAAAATTGCATACATATAACTACACCACAGGACGGGCAAACAGCTCGGGAAAAATCTGGGACTCGGTAATCAGCTCTGCCTGAGGAATCCAGGTATCTGGCCCCTCCCACTACACGGCTGGGGAGAACTCCAGCCACAGAAAACTAATCCCATCCCCCAAACCCAGAAACCAAGTTCAGATAATCCCTCAAATACTCCTTCATGCTTTCTTTTCTACCCCCTTCTCTAGTTTCCCAAACCTTGCATGACCATCTTTTGTCCTCCAGCCTTGCTTCTACTTCCTTTCCAGTTATCTTTGTTTTATACACTATCCTCCCTAAATTTTCCCACCCCAGGGTAAAACCACTTTACCAAGGGGAAACATTTTGCGTACAAACTCCTAACTTATGATTGGTTCTGTTATATAACTATAGACTTTGCTTCTATGGTCTAAAGTACAAAATCATCAGTTACCACAGTTTGTCAGTTTCTAAATTGTGCATGATGCTATTGTTATTGCCAGTTTTACTACTTTAGCTAGGATGTCATACTGTTGTAATCAGTTGTTCTCCCTTCTGTAACAATACTTGGAAGTTCTGGGGTAATAACTTCACCATAGTCCTACACCAAAGGACTGGGGATTGAGCCAAACAGATACCAACATCCCACTCTTAATTAATTGGGAAGATAGGATCTTCAGACAGACACAAACCAAGAATCTCCTACACACAGAAGACATCCCTGAAGAACAGACTTCTCCAAGAGAGGCCTTGATACTAGTGATATAGCTACCTACTACAAAAACTCACAAAGATCATCACAGAAAACAAAATAAAAAAATTTTTGAAATAGAAAATGACAAGACAAAGAAGCAAAATGCAATCTCAGATCTCCAGTCCATGCAGAATAAGTCCAGGAGATACCGACATAGAAGAAATTGGAAGACACACACCTGAAATTTCTGAAATGATAGCAACCAAAGTAAAGAAACAAATCCATGAGGCTATAGAGGAAATCAGATCAGAAATAATGTCTCAGGTAAAAAAAGAAATATCAACACTTATAAATGGATTGCTCAGCAAATCTAGAGTAGAGAGATAAAAAAATAGATGATGATAGGAAGAGAATGGAAACCTTGAATGATCAATATAGGAAAGAAATAGAATGCATGAAATGGATTCAAACAGACATCCAGGAAATAAAAAATTCCATTGAAAGCTGGCAAAACCACTTGAACGAAACTGAAGATAGACTTTCAGACCTTGAAGACAGGATCTCAGCTAGTGATCATGAAAGGAAAGATCTCTTGAAAATAACAAAAGAGCAGGAAATAACAATTCAATATCTGCAAGATAATGCAAAGAAAAATAATATAAGAATAATTGGTGTCAGTGAAAAAGCAGGAGTCAACACAAATGACATAAAAAAACTATTTGCAGAAGTAATAGCAGAAAATTTCCCAAACATGGGAAAATAATCTGACATACAGATAAGTGAGGTATATAGAACTCCAATTAGCCATAACCCAAATAAATTTACACCCAGATATATAATAATCAAGATCCCAGAAATTCAGCACAAGAACAGAATATTAAAACTGTTAGAGAAAAGAAACAAATCACCTATAAAGGAAAATCTATCAGAATCACGGCAGACTTCTTAACACAGACCTTCAAGTCAAGAAGAGCTTGGAGTGAAGTATTTCAAGTCCTGAAAGAAAACAGCTTCCAACCCAGATTGATGCACCCTGCAAAACTATCCTTCAAAATTAATGGAGGAATAAGATACTTCTATTACAAAGAACAACTGAGGAAATTCAGGACCATGAAACCAACACTACAAAGGATACTGAAAGATATTCTAGACAGAGATAAAAATGACCACAATTCCAAGAACAACAATGGAAAGAAACCACCAAGCAGGGCAAGCAATAAAACAGAGGGGAAAAGGGGGTGACCAACAGAAGGAAAATAACATGACAAAGATAAGCCAATACATATCAGTTATAAGCATCAATGTAAATGGCCTCAATTCACCAATCAAAAGAAACAGACTGGCAGAATGGATCAAGAAACAAGATCCAACAATATGCTGTATAAAGAAACACATTTAACTCAAAAAGAAATTCATAGACTAAAAGTCAAAGGATGGAAAACAATACTCCATGCAACAGGAACACAAAAAAGGCAGGGGTAGCTATTCTGTTTGCAGACAATGTGAACTTCAAACCAAGAATGATCAAAAGAGATGAGAAGGCCACTATGTACTGGTTAGGGGAAAAATTCAAGATGAAGAAATAACAATCATAAATATATATGCACCATATATGGGAATACCCAACTACATAAGATAAATATTAATAGACATGAAAAATCAAATAAGCAATAACACAATTGTAACAGGGGACATTAGTACCCCATTGTCACAAAGAGATAGGTCAACTAGACAAAAAATCAGCAAAGATATAACAGAACTGAACCACACCTGTGAACAAATGTATTTAGTAGATGTTTACAGAGTGTTCCATCCCATGACATCAGAATACACGCTCCTCTCAGCTGCACATGGGATGTTCTCTAAAATAGACCATATATTAACCCATAGAACATACTTAAGTAAATGCAAAGGGATTGAAATTATCCCATGCATATTATCTGACCATAGTGCAATGAAATTGGAAATTAATGACCAAAGAAACTACAAAAACTCCATAAACACATGGAAAATAAGTAACACCCTCCTGAACAACCAATGGGTCACAGATGAAATTAAAGAAGAAATTAAACAATATCTACAATCAAACAAAAATGCAAATACAACTTACTGGAACCTATGGGACACAATGAAAGCAGTCCTAAGAGGGAAATTTATAGCAGTGAATTCTCACATCAGGAAAATAGAACAAGTACAAATAAACAACCTAATGCTGCACCTCAAGCTTCTAGAAAAAGTAAAGCAGGTCAAACCCAAAGCCCATACAAGGGAGGAAATTATAAAGATCAGAGCAGAAATTAACACAATTGAGACTAAGAAAACAATATAGAGAATTAATGAATCAAAGAGTTGGTTCTTTGAAAGAATAAGTAAAATTGATAAACCCCTAGCCAACTTTATCAAAAAAAGGAAAGAAAAAACTCAAATTCATGGAATAAGGAATGAAAAGGGTGAAATCACTATAGATCCTGTGGAAATTCAGAAAATCTTCAATACCTACTTTATTTACTCACATAGGATGGAAAACACAGAAGAAATGGACAGATACCTAGAAATGTGTGAATTACCAAAGCTGAATCAAGAAGATGTAAAAATTCTGAATAACCTAATATCAGCTAATGAGATTGAAAATGTAATTTAAAACTTACCAACAAAGAAAAGCCCAGGTCGTGATGGATTCACAGCTGAATTCTATAAGAAATTTAGAGATGATTTAATGCCAATACTCTTCAAAACTCTTCAATGAAATTGAAAGGGAAGCAGTTCTCCCTGATTTCTGGAGGCAAGTACTACCCTGACACCAAAACCAGAGACAGACCCAACCGAAAAAGAAAACTACAGGACAATCTCCCTATTGAACATAGATGCAAAAATCCTCAATAAAATACAAGCAACTAGAATGCAGCAAATCATCAAGAAGAGTATACACAATGACCAAGTGGGATTCATCCCAGGAATGCAGGGATGGTTCAAAAAATGCAAATCAATAAACATAATACACCATATCAAAAGAGCCAAAGACAAAAATCACATGATCATCTCAATAGATGCAGAAAAAGCTTTTGATGAAGTCCAACATTCATTCATGATAAAAATCCTACAGAAAATCGAAATAGACATTCTCTACCTCAATCTGACAAAAGCCATCGATGACAAAGCAACAGCCAACATCATACTAAGTGGACAAAAACTGAAAGTTTTCACTCTAAAATCAGGAACAAGACAAGGATATCCACTATCACCACTCCTATTCAATACAGTTCTGGAAACATTAGCCAGAGCAATCAGACAAGAGAGAGAAATAAAAAGAATAAGGATAGGAAAGGAAGAAATTAAATTAGCATTATTTGCAGATGACATGATACTTTACATAGAAGACCCCAAAAACTCAACCAAAAGACTTCTAGAATTAATAACCAAATTCAGTAGCATAGCTGGATACAAAATCAACACTCAAAAATCAATAGCATTCCTGTACACAAACAACGAACTCACTGAGGGAGAAATTAGTGGAACCACACCCTTCACAATAGCATCCAAAAAAATGAAATACTTAGGAATCAATCTAACAAAGGAAATAAAAGATTTATACATTGAAAATTACAGTACTCTGGAAAAAGAGATCGAAGAGGATATCAGAAAATGGAAAGATATCCATTGCTCATGGATAGGAAGAACCAACATTGTGAAAATGGCCATACTCCCAAAGTTGTTATACAGATTTCCTGCAATCCTGATCAAAATATCATTAGCATGCATCACAGATCTAGACAAAACATTCCTAAAATTCATTTGGAAACAGAAGAGATCTAGAATAGCAAAGGCAATCCTGGGCAACAAAGGCAAGGCAGGAGGAATAACAAGCCCTGACTTGAAATTGTACTACAAAGCTACTGTGATAAACTCAGCATGGTACTGGCAAAAAAACAGACCAAAGGATCAATGGAACAGATTAGAAGATGCAGACACAACAACAAACACACTCAGCCACCTTATCTTTGACAAAGGGGCCAAACATGTTCACTGGAAGAAAGATAGCTTCTTTAATAAATGGTGCTGGAAAAACTGGCTTTCCACATGCCAAAGACTAAAACTAGACCCATGTCCATCATCATGCACTAAACTAAAGTCAAAATGGATCAAAGATCTAAATATTAAAGCAGAAACACTAAATGTACTGGAAGAAAAAGTAGGTAGAAATATTGAAGACATAGGAGTAGGTTTATGAACCTACTCATAGAGAGTTTATGAACAAAAACCAAACTGCATGGGAAGTACTTCAAAGAATCAACAACTGGGATCTCATTTCTTTTTTTTTTTGTGGGTACCAGCGGTCGACCTCAGGACCTTGCGCGCCAGCAGGCACCCCTGCTGCTGAGCGATATCACTGGCCCTTTTTTTGTATGTGGGTTCCAGGAGTCGAACTCGGGCCCTCGCACTTGCCAGGCAGGCACTTATGCCGCTGAGCCATCTCAGTTGCCCTGGGATCTCATCTTATTAAAAAGTTTCTGCACATCAAAAGAAATCAGCAACAGAGTGAAAAGAAAACCCACAGATTGGGAAAAAATTTTAGCCACTGTCCCTCAGACAAAGGACTTCTATCTAGAACATATAAAGAATTGAAAAAATCAGGCCCCCCAAATTCAAAGACCCAATCTAAAAATGGGCATCTGAGATAAATACAAAATTCTCAGATAAAGAAATACAAATGGCAAATAAATATATGAAAAAATGTTCAACATCATTGGTCATTCGAGAAATGCAAATTAGAACTACACTGAGATTCCATCTCACTCCAGTAAGAATGGCTATCATCAAGAAATCAACCAATAACAAATGCTGGTGGGGCTGTGGGGAAAAAGGAACCCTTCTCCACTGTTGGTGGGAGTGTAGACTGGTGCATCCACTGTGGAAATCAGTGTGGAGATTCCTCAAAAACTAGGATTGGAGGTCCCATTTGACCCAGCTATTCCCTTTCTGGGTATCTTCCCATAAGAATTAGAAACATCATACCACAGTAATATATGTGCACCCATGTTTATAGCAGCACAATTTGTAATAGCTAAATTTTGGAAAAACTCAAATGCCCATCAACTGAGGAATGGATAAAAAAGATGTGGTATTTTTATACAACGGAGTACTACTTGGCTATAAAGAAGGACAAACTTGAGGCTTTTATAGGTAAATGGATGCAACTAGAGACCATACTCATAAGTGAAATAAATCAGACTCGCATGTGTAAACATTGTATTGTCTCCCTAGTGTAAGAAACCAAAAGAGTAAATAAGATCCAAAATCTACAATAGATATTGTGAAAGGGAAAGAAACTGCTCAAAAGGAAAGAACAACTGGGATGAGGGAATGGAGAAAAGAAGGAAGGGAAAAGGATATATAGATATATATATATATCTAAGATATAGCTAAGATAATTATACTACTAATTTCTTTTAGTTCATTGAAAAGAATGGTTTGTGCTTATATTGTTTGATCAATTTTGCATGCTTATATCTTGTAATCTGAGCAACTACTTTATAGATAACAATACACAATGTATTAACCATTGTTAATTTCCTATTATATTGTTATGAAATTCTGTACCATTATTTTATTGTTTTTTTCTCTTTAATAAAAAAACTGCATACACATGATCTAGGTGGCTGCATTCTAAACTTCTAACAATGGGAAGAATGGAACAGTCATTGTTATAACCCTATTTACTTATATAATTCATTTTTAGAAGTTTATCACCGTAGATAGCAATGTATTATTTATTATATATTAAAAAAACCCTAACTTTACCACTGTGTAATCAGCTCAAGGAAAGAAATCTAAAAAAGGTGACTGGAAAAGGGCTCAGTAAATCTTAGAAAGGCTGTCACAACAGAAGAGACATTAGTTGTAGGTCATGCCAGATCCCTCTTGGCTAGCAGGGCTTTTTGTTCAGGCCAGATATGTCTTTTGCTACCCTAGGCCCCAGTTCCCCGGCATGGAATAGTTGTGGAGGAATAAAAGACTTCTAATCTGCAGGGTTAGTGTGTTTTAATTTTCCAATTATTTCTATTAGAAAAAGAAAGATAAGAAAGAAAGAGAAAGAAAGAAAGAAAGAAAGAAAGAAAGAAAGAAAGAAAGAAAGAAAGAAAGAAAGAAAGAAGGAAAGAAAGAAAGGAAGGAAGG
Source organism: Erethizon dorsatum (assembly GCA_028451465.1). Classification (NCBI taxonomy): domain Eukaryota; kingdom Metazoa; phylum Chordata; class Mammalia; order Rodentia; family Erethizontidae; genus Erethizon; species Erethizon dorsatum. The sequence goes on from CM051826.1 coordinate 28,933,010, forward strand.
AAGGAAGGAAGGAAGGAAGAAAGAAAGAAGGAAAGAAAGAAAGGAAGGAAGGAAGGAAGGAAGGAAGAAAGAAAGAAGAAAGAGAAAGAAAAAAGTAAACCAGTGTTAAAATGTGAAAAGAATACTCTAATTTTGCAATCTTGAATATGGTGACCAGGGGACTGGTGAGATAGCTCAGTGGCATAAGCACCTGCTCGCAAGCACGAGGTCCTGAGTTTGACCCCTGGTACCCACAAAAAAAAAAAAAAAAAAAAAAAAAAAATATATATATATATATATATATATATATATATATGATGACCAGTTAACAAGTCAGTCAATTTACTGAAGTTCAGAGAGTGGATATCTAATGACTAGGTCCCCTGAGATGTTTTGATAACAATTTTGTGATTTATAAAAGCACGTCATTAAAGAACAGCAGTAATGCTTATATACAGACAGATGATCAGTGAGTAAGAAAGAGGAGACAGAGTTTCCATTTACAAAATTGAATACACAACTCTTCATTTGCTCTTTAAAGTAGGGCAGGTATTATTATCCTGACCTTACATACAGGACCCAGGAAACTTGGAGAGTTTCAAGTTTGAATTGACAACTGTTCTCTTACCAGATCTTACGACTGCCCCAGGCGGGAGCCCGGGTACCTCACCACTGGAAAGTACACCTCACGGAACACATAAGGGAAAACTGAGCAGCTTCTTCAGTAAAACACATGGAAAGCACTCTCTCATCTCAGCGATAGAAAAACTTTGAAAAACATTGTTCCACAATATTTATTTAGTGAATATATGAACATATAACACATATTTATACCTACTCATAACAACTCCTTTTGTTAGAATTACTGATGTCTCAAATAATAATAGAATTTAAAATTACTTCAACAGAATAAACAATACTGTCTAGGTAAATCAAGTTCTGCCTTGTATTTTAAAGTTATTTTCAGTCTTTAAAATTTTGCTTATAAAACATATTGCTACAGGGAGGAAATGTCTTTTAGCTGTGCTCATAACTTAAAAAGTCCTTTAATATTGCTTGAGTAAATTGGAGATATATTTGGAAGTCCTTGTGAGTTAATTTTCACAGGGTTTCTGGGTAAGATATCCTCATGACAAACACAGTTTACCACTTTCGGTCGGCTAGCACAGCTTTCTACAAACAACCAGAACCAAAAAGATTTTAGATAGTCTTTTTTTTTTTTTTGTGGGTACCAGGGGGTCGACCTCAGGACCTCGCGCGCCAGGAGGCGCCCGTGCCGCTGAGCGATATCACCGGCCCCTTTTTCATATGTGGGATCCGGGAGTCGAACTCGGGCCCTTGCTCTTGCAAGGCAGGCACTTAAGCCGCTGAGCCATCTCACCGGCCCAAAGATTTTAATGGAACATATATAGTATTTTTCCAAAACCCATTTATAGCTTAAAGTTATGTCAACAGTTCTTGAAACTATTGAAATATATTTTACAAAATCACAGGAAATGTTTTTACTCATCTTAACAAAGACACTTTGAAATTAGTCATCAGATGAACCAACGCAGAGTAACTGTTGATTTCTTTTAAATTGTATATAAAATGTGCTAATATTTTTCTTGTCTTCTAACAACATGCGAGGTCTAGCTGAAGACATCTCATCTTCCAAAAGTGCCCAAGGAAATCTTCAATATCTGCTCAAATCTACTGAGTCAACAGCCCCTCCATCCTTCAAGATTTTGTTTTAAACTGCCAGTCGAGGCCCACATTTTCTACCTTTCATAATTACTTCTAGCTTGGTACAAATGAAAGAAGATAAGGCTTAAAATGTTCTGGCTCCATAACAGCTAACACTTAGCACACTGGGCCAAGTGTCTTGTCTCCATTTTGTTCTTTAGTCTTACACTATTACAGTGGGGGAGGGAGGCCACAGAGGCTGTCCAAAGTTAAGCAACATGGTCAAGCCCACACAGTGGTAACTTTCAGCACCACGACTTGAACCCTTGCAGACCCGTGTGAATCCAGAGCATGTCGCTTTATTAGAGAACATGAAAATGAAGACCCAAGTGTGGGATCTAATTTTTGAAAAGTATTGTAGTAACTCAACACACTTAACTTTCTACTCTCTTTACTGGCATTTCACTCAGAAAATAGTTATTGCATCCACTGTGCACCACTGTGCACCAGGAAATATGCTTAATGTTGGTCAGTTATGGTGGTGAATGGAATCTCTTGGATTTAGGTTCTAGTGAAGAGGGGAGACAATGAATTCACATATGAATAGATAAATAATATATGTGTTTATATATGCATATATATTGGATGAAAGCTGGGTAGAGCAGTAAGAGGATGAAGGAGAGAAATTCTAGTTATTTGTCTTGTCTGTTCTCATTTCTTTTCTAGATTGTGAGCTCTCTGAAAATAGGAATACATTTCAATATTCCCTGTTTTGTCTTAAATGATTTGCATGTAATAGAATTAGTACCACAGTGACACAAAATATATAAAGAGCAAAATACACTCTTCATTTGAATGTAAATCATGGTCTTTTGGAAACTATAATCCTTTGTAGCTATAGCTTATTCTACCTCCATTTAAACATAGAGTGCAGAAAAATTTTCTTTTTTCATTCTGTAGGATGGAACATTTCATATTATGCTCACTTTAGTCAGGAAGATCAGAAAACTCTGGAGAGCTCACTATGGTAAGTTGTCCTGATAGGAAAAACAAATTTAATTTAATTTGGTGAAGACATTTGGGTTTTCAAAGTCTGACCTTTTGGCTTGTTTTTTAGAATTTTCTCACAAGCCAAGTTTCTAGCTAAGCCATTCAATAAGCCTCAGGGCATCATTTGTTAAATAATTGATACTTTGCAATAAATGGCAACTTCAAAAAGAATATACATCTTCTGAAGGGCTAGTTGCAGCTAATTCCTATAAAAGTCACTAGACACTAAGAAATACAGTTACATATGTGGGCTTCAAAAGTTGTGAGCCTCGGGCAGGTGATATAGCTCAGAGGCTTAAGTGCCTGCCTGGCAAGCGCAAGGTCCTGAGTTCCACTCCTGGTACCCACATAAAAAAAAAAAAAGTTGTGAGCCTCAAAATTTGCATTTCTTTCTTTCTTTCTTTCTTTTTTGTGGGTACCAGGGGTTGACCTCAGGGCCTCGCGCACCAGCAGGCGCCCGTGCCACTGAGCGATATCATCCGCCCCTTTTTCGTATGTGGGTTCCGGGAGTCGAACTCAGGCCCTCGTGCTTGCCAGGCAGGCGCTTACACTGCTGAGCCATCTCACCGACCCTGCATTTCTTTCTTTTACTCAAGAATTTTTTTCATAGTAGGGGGGACTACATGTCAGCCACTGAGACAGGCACCGGAGACATGGTGGTGAGCTAAATTGGACATTACCTTTGACTTGGTGGAGTTTATCAAATAATGGTACTTTCCCCCTAGTTTTCTGAATTCTACCCCATATCTTCTGAATCGTAATTCCTAAGGCAGTGGTTCTCAAACTTCAGGGACTACCAAAATCTCAGATAGCTGGGCCTCACCCTGGAGATTCTGATTCAGTTTTGGGGTGGGGGCAATAATTTGCATTGGTAACACATTTGCAGGTGATGCTGATGCTGCCACCCTAGTGACCATACTTTGAGAACAGCTAGCCTGGGCAGAGAACACAAGCATCTGTGGGATGTTCTAATGTGTACCCAGAGCCGAGAGCCACAGAAGTCCCACAAGCCTATCGTGGTATTGGTTGCAGTTGAGGCAGAGAATTTCAAAATAAGCACAAGCCCAGTTCCTGCTTCCAGGAAACCTAGATTGAGATAGGGGAGATGAAATACAATGTTGAAATTTTATGAAGAATTGAAGTGCCTTGATAGGTGTTGATATATGAACATGAAGGCTTCAGAAATGTGGGGATTTAGTGCAGATTGGAATGGGTACAGAAATCTGCTGCATCTTGGAAAGTGATCAGTCTTTGGACACATTATGGGAAAATAGGGAGTTATTCAGCGAAAATCGAGCTGGAATCCATTTCCTTCAAGTATGATCTGGTCAACAAACCCGAGTACGAGAAGCAGTTCCTGTAATTTTTTTTCACAGTATCAGGGCTCTCCAGAGAGACAGAATCAATGTGACAGATAGACAGATGGCTGGTTATCCAGGGATACTCAGGTCCCGTGGGTAAAGATTTACACACTTTTTTTTAACTGTAAGTCTTTACCTATGGAACCTGAATAGCTCAAGCAATATAAGATTCAGTTGAAGACAGTTTCTGTGAGTTCAAATTCTTTATTTCACTTAAATTATTAATTTTTAAAATACCAACTTAGAATCACTTGTTTTGGTAAGACTTTAATCACAAGGGCCTATCTAAATATCTAGTCACACTATGAGTCTGAATCATCCAAGAAAGTTGGGTAGTTCTGCTATTCCTGACTTTCCCCTATCAGCACAGAGCACTTTTTGTTAAGCGCATGCATGAGTGCTGGGCGCTTGCATTCGTTAGCTTTCCATTACCGTAACAGATACCTGAGACTATCAACCTATAAAAGAAAAAGGTTTGTTTTGGCTCAATTTTGGAGATTTCAGCCCATGACTGATGAGCCTGTATGACAAGGCAGCACATAAAGCTATTCACTTCACAGCAGGGTAGTGAAAGAGAAAAAGAGGAAGGCGAAAATTCTCACTATCCCTAACAAAGGCATGGCCCCAATGATTGAAAAACCTCCCACTAGACCTCACTTCTTAAAGGTTTCATCACGTCTCAATAGCGTCAAGCTGGGAACTAAGTCTTTAACACATGGGCCTTTGGGGGACTTTTCAGATTCAAACCATAGTAGCATACACTGTTCCCACATGTATGCACACAGACATCTGATCTTCAGTGTATCCGCTCTTCACATAATTTCTACCTTAAGGACTCTTCAGGATTAGCCAGTTAACATTTTACCATGAGGATATGATGTATCTTGAAGGGTAGTTTTCTTCTTATTAGTCAAAGGAGAAAAAAATACAGAACATGACACCCAAGCCTTCCCCAAGACAAAGAAAATAAAGCAAATGCCTGGTTCACTGGTGGATTATAGAAGGGACACAGAATGAGAAAACCCACAAAAACTTCTGTCAGGTTTTTCAGATGGACTGTCTGGGTCTCCAATGCTTGGCTTCTTGAACTTGGCATTTGGCTGCATTCCTTTTGAAGTATGCTTCTCAAGGCATGCCAAGTCTCGGCTTGTGGACAGGACTAGTGCTTTGGATGACATTACCATCCTTTCCTTCAAATTAAAAAAAAAAAAAAAACCTTCTTCCTGAAGACCTAAAAATACTCTTCAGCCTTGGACTGAAGTCGACTTTCATCAACTCCTCTTCCCTGGAACAGTTGTTTGACCTGGGACAAGCCAAAATCGGAAGCAGTTTTGAGAAAGCCAATCCACATTTGGGTCTCCCAGAAATGTCTACACCACAGAAAGAGAAAAAAACTTTCCACCCTTAACCATGAGCATTCTATTTCCATCCCAACCTGGGCTTCATTTTTCCTTTCCTTTTCTGGAATTTGGATTTGATTTTGTTTGTTTTTGAAGGGGATGATCATGGCAAGAAAACCTAAAAATTATTTTGATTGAGTTTTTATTCTTGCAACTGAGATAAAGAAGACATAATTGGTTTAATTAAGGACTTTATCCAGTCTTAAAATATTGACTTTGAAAATCTTATCATAGTCAAACAAAATAAAATGTTCTCAAAGAAATGTTGGGTAGATTTTGTTTTAAACCATGCATGAGATTATTTTAGTGCCCAATGGTATAGCATTCTAAATTTAAGATGGTGCTTTGGCTAAAATCCCTATATTAGGAGGCTAAATAGTTTATTCTATTCAAACTCTCTGACCAGCATTTAAGGTCCTCTTTTGTTGCCGGCTGTCAGTGGGCCTGGCAGGGCAGATTGGAAGTAGGTGGAAGTCATAGTTGTTTCCAGCTTGAAGATGCATCAGTAGGAGGAAGAACCTTGTTCAAGGAAACAGGTGAACGATTACGTGCCATGACAGATGGTGGAATATGGTCGCGGGAGGAAGATACATGGGGCAAAAGAAGAGTCCAACAGGGAAGCTATTGTGGCCATTGTCCAAATAAAGGATGAAAAACCAATCTGAGATTTCAGAACTGAGTGAAAAATAAGAAACCAGTGGCGGGGAGGGGAGATGGTCTGAGCACAAAGGAAGAAACAAATGCTCTTGTCAGATGTGTGAAATTCTGGGACAGGACCTTCATTCTTTTTTTTTTTTTTTTTTTTTTGTGGGTACTGGGGGTCGACCTCAGGACCTCGCACGCCAGCAGGCGCCCGTGCCGCTGAGCGATATCACCGGCCCCTTTTTTCGTATGTGGGCTCCAGGAGTCGAACTCGGGCCCTCGCGCTCGCCAGGCAGGCGCTTACGCCACTGAGCCATCTCACTGGCCCAGACCTTCATTCTTAATGAGTTAGCCACAGCAACAGCTTCTGACACATCTTGTTCCAACACGTTTCCCCAGACTTCTCCCTCACAGTCCGTTAGACTCTGTGTCAGAAGAGACCGCTTCCTCTTTCCCCAAATAGACTTCAAATTTTCCCTCCTCCCACCTCTGTCCTTGGGGGCGGGGGAGTGGCTATTTCATTCCACCTCTTCTGGGGCTCTCTATTTACAATTTTCTGCATTCTAGAATAACTATTGGTATATTTATTATCTTACCTTCCCCACAATATTTTAAGATACCTGGGTAAAGTTAACAGTTTACTAATTTACATCCTAATAGTCAATTTAAAGGATTTAGAGCAATTCTAGAATGAACAGCGCTCACATCTATACATATATTAGGCATTAAATTATAATGGTGAGGAGAGCTGGACTTCTTTTGAGTTCCACTCTGATTAGGCAAATCATTTAACAACCTTTCCGATCATGGTTTCCTCAAGGAAAAAACAAAGAGAGTATATCTGCTCTATCCATTTATACTTCAGAGCTGTTGAAAGAAAGAGATCGTTCTCATAATGTATTCACAGCTATAACATGGCAGGGAAACAGTGGCATTATCAAAATAATGTTCATTTATTCCTTACCAATTCAATCAACGTGTATTGATGCCTACTATCTGAGAGGCATGAGGTCAATAGAGACCGTATACATACTGATTATACCTCTTAATTGTATAATCAAATTAACTTGATACAAGCTAGGAAATGAATAATATGATGTACAGAAGTGAAGGCATTTTTTTTCTACATTCACTACTAAGAAATAATTTCCTGACTTTCATGCTTTTGTAGTTCTTCTTCCAAATTTCTAGAGTGTCTGTGTACTGATATTACTCTTATAATTAGAGAAAACAAATAAACAGTGGTTTAGACTTAAGAGAGTTTTTCTTCTCCCAAATTTTCCACAGAGTCATCAAACTCCTTTATTTATCCAGATTATGAGCTTTGTGTTGACAGAACTACTAGGAGTGGGGCACAAATATGGCCCATCTTTTCTCCTAAGTGCTTCACAGGCAGCTTTACATACAAGTCTTTGGATTTTAATAGAGCACATTTCCAGCAATTTCCTGTACAATTCTGCCTATGAGTGTTTGCAGACACAAACTTTCCCTCATCCCCACCTATTTCAAATTAGGAAAAAATAATGTATTCTTTGAAAGTTAATCTGGAACTACTTACTACAAGGTTATGTCATAAACAACAAAACTGAATTACAAATGGCTTTGGAATGATCCTCGATCTCTTTCATTAATATTATGAGCATTCCCATAGGCTCTTGCTAGCCTTTTCTTACATAGCAAATTTTTAGAAATTCTACATCTTGGACATTTGGAAGTACAGATTTCTATTGCTGGTGTTTTCTACGTTGTGGACTGCTGGTGCAAAGAGACCAAGTTTAAAACAGAAAACCAGCACATACTTAGAAAACAATCTCAACACCGATCATTTCTTGCATGTGGATTGATGGACTTGTAGTCTGGTCTATGGAAAAGAGAGAAAGCTCACATTTTTGGTCCCATCTTCTTTCTCTAAGGCTTAATCTCCCATAATTCTTTTATCATGCTTCTTTCAGTTCCATCTGTTACCTTCTTTTACTTTTTAGAGAGGATCTTCTTTTGATAAATCACCTTTTATTTTTAAAACAATAATACATGCACCCAACTCAAAATTCAAAAGGTCCAAAAAGGTATAGTATAAAACATCACTCTCCCTTCCATACTATTTCCAAGCATGATTTTGCCTTTCCAGAGCTCATCTCTTCACCAAGTTCTCCAACATCCTTTCTTTTCCATTTCTACCAAAAACTTCCTAGGCCAGGCTCTCATTTCTTCACAACTACCTTAATGTAACAGCCTACACAAGTTTGTGTCTCTCTCTCTGGGTCAACTACTCTTCTTCTATCAGGTGGAATAACCAAGAAAAATGCCTAGGTAATATCTGAGCTGGACTTTGACGTACATAAGACAATGACAGGAAAGAGAGGGGGGCATTCCTTGATGGCAGTAGGGAGCTTGCCTGGAGCCTGGCATGTAGTAACACTTTGTAAATGTTTATTAGGTAGTTGAAAGGGTCTGTGGAACAAGTATGGTATGCTATAGAGATCAGAATGGAAACCAGTTTCACTGTAATGAAGAGAGTTCAGTATAAGAACTAACAAAGGGCCAGTGATATAGCTCAGCTCAAGGTTCTGAGTTTGGTTCCTGGTACCCACAAACAAATAAAAAAACAAAACAAAAGAACTAATAAAATATGGGGCTATCATAATCACACATGTTAATATCAATTGAATGAGTAATGGGTGTCAGGCATGACTGTAAACTACTATTCACTTTATTATTTCCTCCTCAAAAACTACTATGAGGTATCACTTCCTTGTCCCTTTTATACAGCAAGAAACTGGGTCTTGAGAAGGGTTAGTAGATTTCCAAGGTATGCAGTCAAATGTTAAATTCAGGTTCCAATTTCAGTTGTTGGGTGTAAAAGTGACTAGAATAAAGGAATCTGTATTATCCTGGAATTGGCAAACTAAAACTTGGGGGCACTTTCTGTATGTTAATATCCACTGTACATGTTAAAGAGGATCAAATAGAGGCATAAAATATGACTCCTTCCCTGCGGAGAACTTGTACTCTGTATTTTTTAAAACTTGCTATCAAGTTGTTTCGAACGTGACTTGAGCTACTTCATTAATTGCTTTCTTGGCTTCTCAGATTATAATCCTCCTGAAGCCAAAGTCAGTGGCTGCTATTCCCCTTGAACCTCTAAAGCACAGACCAGTATTTACTCTTATAATCCTTCTATTCCTGAGTTGTCTCAGAATTAACTGTGACACATCCCAGTGAGTGAACAATGGAAAGTGTAAGTCCCTGACTCACTAGCACAGTGGTGAAAATACTGGTGAAGTCAAGAAAAACAGACAAAGTGAATGTACATCTTTGACCTGTTTGTAGAGTGGAAAGCAGATCACCCTGACTGACATCTACCTGAAGCCTTAGTTCTAAAAGAGCATTACCAGTCACAAGTCATGAGCCGAGTGGCATAGGTGAGGACTGAGGCACAACTCTTAGCCACTGGGAATGAGGTTTTGTAATTCTTACACTCAAAAATAATACATTAGAAAGTTTCTGCCTGTAGTATACAGCATTCCCAAAGTTCAGAAACTTAGGAAATAGAATATATAGCCATGAGATGACTTAAAGTGAAGAGTCTTTCTTAAATAACATAAAACGAAAAACATGGAAAGGGCTAGGAATATAGCTAAGTGCTTGCCTAGCATGTGCCAAGGCCCTAAGTTCTAACGCAAGCACCAGAAAAAACAAACAAACAAACAACAACAAAAAAAAAAAAAAACAAAGGAAAGTCAAAATATTTGATTTAGCACTAAAAATGACTGCCTAGTGGGGAAATACCACCACTGCTCTCCTTAGAGAACTGTCCAGCCAGTGCGTGTTCCAATAAAAGAAAAGTTACAGAAGTGCCCTGAAATGTTGATTCCTTCAGTCTCAGAATGGCTAGATGGACAGGAGTCAGGGGCAGAACCTTGGGAAGTGACTTCTGTGTTAGAGTTTGACAGTCACTCTCAAGTCCCCAAAAGGGTCAAGCACAATGGTGGCATTTGCTTTGTGCTGAGTGGAAGGAACCAAGGATTTGAGCAACCAGCTGGGAGTGTGATGCTAGTCAAGACCCCTGGGATTACAGGGAAGCTAGTTCCAGGATGCCCCGGGGCAGGGCAGGAAGCCAAGAGGGCTGACAGCCAGAGGAAAAGTGTTGCAAAGCTGAGTAGGGTGTCCTGGTAGAGAAAGCTCAGAGTGATAGCTCCAAATCTTGAACTTTGAGTATACCAGCCACGTCTTTGTTTCTGCGACCAATATACCCTTCAACCAACTTAGTAACTGGAGAAATCTTTTAGCACATGGATATTGTGAAGACTAGGGGTTCACTGATTTTTGAAAGATTTGATATGGGAAAGAGTTAAAATGGGTTAGAATTTTATTCTTATTACCCTAGAAAATTCAACATTACCTTTTTTTTGATACCAAGAATTGAACTCAGGACCTTGCACTTGCCAGGCAGGCACTTGTGCCACTGAGCTATATCCCCGGCCTCAGCATTACCTTTTATCAGTGAAGGAAAAAGAACTGGCAAGTTTTAAAAATATAGTTTCAACAGTTGTAAAGAGCTTGATTTTATATCTTTATCCCTTTCTTATGCAAAGAGCTCTATGATGGTTATTATCAAGAAATCAAATACTGTCCTCATCATTTAAAAAACTTTGATCAAAAATTGTGAGTCACCTTCAAAGAATAAAGCCAGATATAAACAAGTTTTGTTTGTAGAAGCTAGTTTAAGCTTCTCCTTGAAAGTTCCAAAAATATATTATTTGGAAGTTTAAACCACAGGCAGTATTTAAAGTTTATGCTATGTATATTATATTTACTATGTTACATTAAGAAAGGTGGGAAAGAAACATTTTCATCAAGTCATTTATAGCCAAATCTTGTCCATGTTCCTCTTGAGTGCTACATTACTATTGTCATTTTTTCTCAGTGTGCTGACATAAAACACATTGGAAAGTATTCTCTAAAATCACCTTTTACTACTAGAAAATAGTCAACCTTTCTAGTTGAGGCATATCAAATTAATGAGGGGGACAGAGAATGGTGTGCTGTGTAGAAGGAACAGCTTGGGCAAAAGCAAATAGTAAAAAACGGCTTTTTTCTAAGAGCTAGGAAAATCCCAGAGTTATAAGAAAAATCGGAAAAACAAAAAGAGAACTTTCTTTTTAAATTGTTGAAGGTTCATTACTTAGTTTTGCAGGGCTGGAAAGAAGGGATTAACAAGTGAAAATTAACACTCACAAAATTAAAATAAATATTTGTATTTTATTTATATCACTTAATATGTGAACCATCCAAACGTGACGCAAGACGGTCAGGAATGCTGTGCCTCGTGTGGCCAAAAAGAAGTCATGAAAGAAGCCAGGTATCCTGGCTGCCCAGCCACTGTCTCTATTCACCAGCCTTTCAGATCATCTTCTCAAATTATCCATAGGAGATTTATCCACATACTCAATAAGAAAAATATTTCTAATTATATCCAACCATTCTTAATATGAATGAGAATCATGCAGGGACACTAGATTGCCAGGAGGTTTTTTGCCAAACAATTCCTTTTGACTTAAGAAAGAAGAGGCAGCTGCATTGTTTCCATAACTATCCATATAAAAAAGCCTTTGGAATGAGACTGACTGTCCTGCTTTAAAAAGCTCCAAGGTAAGTGGGGGCTGGACAGATCTTTGAAGAGGGACACTGGCCACATCGCCTCGGCTGCTGCTGGTTCTGGTACTGTTGTCCCTGCTACTTCGCACTTTACATCTATGAATTTTGCTCCCTTCTGCTTGCAATAGTAAGCAGTGCTGCAAATAGAATTTCCTTTCTCTTTTTGGTTAACTAATCAAGATCTTTTCCCTTTTCTTGTTCAGAACTGTCTTACTTCCAGGCTACATCTTCTCGCTCGCTAACAAGGTAAGGTTTGGACTATCCAGTTCCTGGAGGTGAATATGACAGCCTCTGGGATGAATTTATGTCACTCAGCAACCTCTAAGAAAGTGTTTGTCTCAGTAAATCTCTTAACGACTCTACTTCAGGAAATGGGCTGGAGAGGGAGAGAGGGAGACCTCTCATACTTATGACTCTAGGATTGGCGGTGTGGTATTTGAACAGAAGAATAATTTTTAAGAGAATATTATTTTGTCTCCACAGGAAAAAATCTGCACTCATATTCCCATGCTAAAAAACTCTGATCTGGTAAAAGCATGTGTAACAGAATTCACTTAGTAAATACAGTATCTAACAAATAGGAAGAAATAGGACAATATTGCCTTTAAATGTCTTAAAGCCCTTGTTAAAAAAAAAAGTCACTTCACCAACTGCTATATAAAACCAAAACACTGTGGAATTTTTGTTATGTATAATAAAGGTATTAATCAGCCCTCCTACTACATATTGCATTTCTAAAGAGGGAGAGTGAGATAGTGGATTAAATGAGTTTCAAGTAATTTGACTGCTGTAGCATTCTTTGCCTAACCTTGCACTCTTCTGATACCATGGGCAACCTGCAGACAACAAAATGGAGTAACCAAGGCCTGCATTCTTTACAAGGAAATTTGGAAAAGCAAAAGGAGCTCTGCAATGCAGAAGAATGAGGATAAAGTTGGCTATGGGTTTTATCTTTCATTAGCTAAAGTGGGTGAAGCTGATTAACCGGATTTAATATACAAAGAAATTATGTTACAGTAGATCTACTAAGCACCCAAGTAAAAGAGAGGGAAAGGAGGTAAACAAAATTATCATCCCCCAAAACCATTTGGGAAAACTTGGCTGAACATCTAAAGGAGTAAATGAAGTTCTCTTACTATCTGTATTTATACGGCAAGACCTGAAATTTTGTGACATTATAGTAAATGACATTTTATACGTAAATGGTAGTCTAAACTATTTCAAATTATTACTTATTATTTTAAATTTTATTATTTTAACTTTTTCTTCATAGTATCTTCACCCTATCTCAAAGGTTATAACTTTTTTTTTTTAATGTGGGTACTGGGAGTCAACCTCAGGACCTCGTGCTTGCCAGCAAGCTCTTACACCGCTGAGCGATATCACCGGCCCTTTTTTCCTTTATGTGGGTACCGGGAGTCAAACTCAGGACCTCGCGCTTGCCAGGCAGGCGCTTATGCCGCTGAGCTATTTCATCGGCCCTCAAAGGTTATAACTTTTAAAAGGCAGGTATTATAATTGCTATTCTAAAGATGGAGACACTGAGGTTCAAAAAAATCAAGTAACTTACCCAAGGTCACGAGCTACTTGTCAGGAGCACTAACTCTATCACCCACTTTCTGATTGGAATGCCAGCCTTGGAGGACAAAAGAAAGAAGTAATGGATGTAAAGGCTTGGATATATATTGGGCATATAGTGACCACCTGATTTTAGTTCTTGTGATTACGTTTATTGCCTGGTATAGTGGAATTTCCAACTGGCTCATGAAACATAATCGATATAAGGATCTACTAATACACAAAGCAGTCCAGACTATCTAGTGGGAAATGTTTTATCCCCTTTAGGACCTCTGAGTACAGCAGCCATGAGTTCTGACTCAGAAATGGCTGTTTTTGGGGAGGCTGCTCCTTTTCTCCGGAAGTCTGAAAAGGAGCGCATTGAGGCCCAGAATAGGCCCTTTGATGCCAAGACGTCTGTCTTTGTGGCGGAGCCCAAGGAATCCTTTGTCAAAGGAAATATTCAGAGCAAAGAAGCAGGAAAAGTGACTGTGAAAACTGAAGCGGGAGCGGTGAGTAGAGATCCAGGAGGCCGCCACATTCTGTTGAATTTTCAGGAATATGGTCACTCAATTGATGCCAGTGGTTATCTTCCTTGTTTACCAGACCCTGACAGTGAAAGAAGATCAGGTGTTCCCCATGAACCCTCCCAAATTTGACAAGATCGAGGACATGGCCATGATGACTCACCTGCATGAGCCTGCGGTGTTGTACAACCTCAAAGAGCGCTATGCAGCCTGGATGATCTACGTGAGTGTCCCACTGGGGCTCTTGACTGTCATCACCATGTACCCTACTAGCCCACAGCTTCCCCCATGCTTTCAGTAGTACCATAGTAGTTAAAAGGTTCATTTTTTTTCCTATTGTAAGGCAAAGTCCAACAGCCAACACTCCACCCTTGTCTTCTCATCCAATGCTTAGGAAGACCATTGTCCTCATTGGTTGAGTTGGCCCAAGAGTCCCTGAACAGTTTAAGCAGTTACTGCTTATATCTCAATCACTTCTTTACACTACCTCCCTTTCAATCAGAATCATCCCAGAAAGGAGAAAAATAAATTTATATTTTATTTATTTTTTTAATGCTTCTCATCTTCTTTTACGCACCAAATTACACTCATTTTCACTTCCCCAAATAACCATAATTTTATCTGTGTGCTCTGGTTCCTTCTTTCTGGTATCCAAATTCCACAAGCAGAGTTGGGTATGCTGTCCTATTGTTTCTGTCCTTGCCATCACATTGGCCATATTTTTCCTGGATCATTCATTTACGTCACTGTCTCCTACACTGACTGGGAACACCTCAAGGGACTTAATCGCATTTGTTTTCTTCCACTTCCTTGGAGGGGGCTGTCACACAATACACCATCAGTAAACTTTTTTTTTTTAATCAAATGCATTATGTTACATTTATATTTTTGCATAGTTTAATCAGTGGTGATATTTAGCTGAGCAATATCTATGCAGATGTACCTGGTGTTTATAGTCAACATTCATTTTAATTGATTGGTGCCTTTCCTAGACCTGTTGTCAAATATTTTTTAAATCTCTCTGTTGTAATCACAATATATTTACATCATTTTGTTTTCTGTCTCTTTACAATTTAAAAATATTTTTCAAACATTTTCCCAGTGTTGTCACATACAATCATGTTTATTTTTTAAAGTCCTGCATCATGTTATATTAAGATTTATCATAGTTTACCTAGCTACTCCCTTATTGTTGAACACATGTACCCAAATTTGGGTTACTATAAATTTAAATGATCTCTGTTCTCCTTATAATAGTAAACATGTATCATAGGACACTTTAGAAGCAAATAACCATGATTTTGGAGCTCCTGTTGTATGAACCGTGCCTGGTCCTTAGGAAGCAAGAAGAAATCAGGGATATTTTGTCCCATTGATGAATCTAGTTTTCATGGTCCCTTGAAGAAATGGAGAATACTCACTTAAAGCACTCTTTTTCATTAAAATCCAATTAATAAGTGAGTTGTGAAATAACAGAAAGCGTCATTGGATAGTCATTTATTTTTTCCTTGCGTAGACCTACTCAGGCCTCTTCTGTGTCACCGTCAACCCCTACAAGTGGCTGCCGGTGTACAACCCCGAGGTGGTGGCTGCCTACAGAGGCAAAAAGCGCCAGGAGGCCCCGCCCCACATCTTCTCCATCTCTGACAACGCCTATCAGTTCATGCTGACTGGTGAGTGAGCTGGATGCTTTGCACATGCATAGTCTGTTCAGAACAGAACTATAGGAGAGTCTCTCACCAATTTCAACATACTCTAAAATGATCCCCTTTAGCTGAGGCTGGTGTATTTGTAAGACATGACATAATGGCCAATAATCTCTTAAATGTTTTCAAGTCAACAGAGGTTGGCCATGATTAGCTAATTTATTTTTGAATGACTCCGAAGCTCAAACAAATTTGAGCAAAAATACAAACATATCTATAGGTGTATATACACACATACATACATACTAATAGTCACATGATCATATATACAAACTGACTCTCCATTATTATGAGCCAAAAAACAGAATAAATTTTGTCTGATTTTACTCTCAATATGATAAATTGTCACTAAATACATACATAGTCTTTATACATCAAGGAAGCCAAAAATGCTATTGCTTTTAGCCCAGAACCAACATAAACAGGCTACAGATTTTATTTGGTTCTATTTGAATCTGCTTCCTACAATATTTTCTTACCTCGACATATCTATGGTACTTGTGGCATGTTCGGAAATGGGTTAAAGAATTCCTCATTCCTTATCAATACAACATTTTACCTTCCTCTAAAAACGGGACTAAAATCATGAGTCCTTCCAAAGCTACCACCTTTACTTTACACATACTAATAATATCCCCAGTGCCCACCTTTCATTACTTCTTTCACCCACAGTAAGTATGCCACTAATTCAGATTGTCATTGAGACCCAACTAAAAAACTAAGTCTACTTTTGATATTTATTTGCTAACATAGTGTTAAAAAAGAGGTCTGGTGCTTCAGGAAAATATAACCACATGATCATTATGTATATTATGGCTTTCAACCATTTCTTTCCTATATAATCTTTTCTTCAATGAAATATTTCTTGGAAGACTTGAATATAAAACATATGTAAACAGTAGTGTCCAGTTTGAATGGGTGCATGTCTGCTAAAGTAGTAGAGGAGAGAGAGGCGTGGAGATACAAGAAAGATGGCAGACCTAGGGCCACCAAGTTCTAAGGATTGTAAAACCCAGACTGAAAAAAACCAAGTTCCATTTTACTTTACTTGCCATTTACAATGTATAAGAAAATAGTATTAAATGTCTATAATTTTTCTTTTGTAGACCGGGAGAATCAGTCAATCCTGATCACGTATGTAGATTTTATGCTTTCTTTTCATGGCCGTGATAGCTACTGGCTTTGGGACCTCATCTATTTTGTTTTGATTTGACAGTGGAGAATCTGGTGCAGGGAAGACTGTGAACACGAAACGTGTCATCCAGTACTTTGCAACAATTGCAGTTACTGGCGACAAGAAGAAGGAGGAACAAACTTCTGGCAAAATGCAGGTGAGTCTGATTGCCATGGTCAGAATCCAGGCTCTGTTGGGGCTCTCATGCAAGAAATCCCCAAGCCCCAGATGCAAGAATTGCTCTTGCCTTTGCAGGGGACACTGGAAGATCAAATCATCAGTGCCAACCCCCTACTGGAGGCCTTTGGCAACGCCAAGACTGTGAGGAATGACAACTCCTCTCGTTTTGTAAGTCTTTTGGATACTAGGATGGGTACTGTCCACTGGTAAAAATTCACGGGATGTTTGTGAATACATTCTCTGAATCCTTTATTCACATTACATTACACTGTGTTTTTTTTCCCTCTAACCATAGATCAAAAGCTGTGTCTGAAAGAATATGTGACTCCCTGAGTTCTCATCTGTCATTATCTATTATTTACACTTTAAATTTTTTATTTATTTTAATTGACAATAATTGCATATATTTTGCATATATTGTGCTCTATATATGGAGCACAGTGTGAGGTTTTATGAAACTAAATCAAGCTAAATAACAGATCTGTTATGTTATATACTTATCATATTCACAATGTTTTTAATCAAAGATAAAATTATTTTACTTACAAAATAAGAGATAGACATTTTTCTTTCTTACATGAACAGTTTCTGAACTGATTTAATATTAAAGCACTAGCATTTCAAGTGTTTTGAATTTTGCAGTAGTAATGAAAAACAAGGTAGTAATACTAGTTTTCCTTTCAAGGGTAAATTCATCAGAATCCACTTTGGCACTACAGGAAAACTAGCTTCTGCTGATATTGAAACATGTAAGTGCTTGGATATCCTTTAAAATCATTTCTATTTCTCATGACCTACAAAAATGACCAAAAATAAAATCTGCATGTCACATAATTTTTTATACATTTCCTGTTTATTGTTTGTTCCCTTTCCAGATCTGTTAGAGAAGTCTAGAGTTACTTTCCAGCTTAAAGCTGAAAGAAGCTACCATATCTTTTATCAGATCACATCAAACAAGAAACCAGAACTAATTGGTAAGAAATGTCATGGTTTCTTCAAAATTACAAGCACCTATCAATGCATGGTCCAACCTAGTATGCCATGTCTGAATTTTGTTGAGTTTATAGATTACTTTATTTTAAAAAATAACTTTGCAGGAATGGGAATATGGCTCAGTGTTAGAGTGCTTGACCAGCATGCACAAAGTTCCATCCCCAACACTGAAAAAAAAAAAAGCTTTTGTAATTTTGTAAAAATTTGTATGTACTTACTAGAAAAATACACAAGAAAAAAAAATAATACTTCCAATTTCTACCACTCTGAAACCACTACAGTGAACAGTTGGATAAACATCATTCTAGTCATTTTATATCATTACATATGGATTCATAGATGTGATTTACATAACTGAAATAATAGGTACATGCTGTTTTGTAATTTGCTTTTTCATTGAGTATATCATAGTTTTCTCCTTGTCCATAAATATAGTAACTCCACAACCATTTTTAATGGTTGCATATGTTTCATTCTAGAGATAAGAATAATTTACTTCATCATACCCACTTCCCTTTAAGGGTGTTTAGGTTTCTTCCAATTCTGAATTTTAAATAGATAACACTATAGTGAGTACACTTACACATCCAACTCTTCCTGTATATAATTATCTTTGTTATATTATACTGTGGTGGTGTATTTTTTTTTTTTTTTTGGTACTGGGGGTTGAACTCAGGACCTTGCCCGCCAGCAGGTGCCCGTGCCACTGAGCGATATCACCCACCCTTTTTTCGTATGTAGGTACTGGGAGTTGAACTCAGGACCTCTTGCTTGCTAGGCAGGCATTTATGCCACTGAGCCATCTCACCGGCCCTGTGGTGGTGTATTAAAAATGGGGAATGATGGGAGATACTACAGCATCAGCTTCAAGGTGTTTGAGCTGATGCTAAATATCTTTAAGTGCCCAGAAATTATCTTTCAACCAAATAGCATATAATGCCTACAGAATCTGCCTAAAAAGCTCTTGCTTTGATGAAGAGGATGATCATGTTTATCTTTGCTCTGTTCTATGTGCTTAGAAATGCTTCTGATTACCACAAACCCATATGATTATCCATTTGTCAGTCAAGGGGAGATCAGTGTGGCCAGCATTGATGATCAGGAAGAGCTGATGGCCACAGATGTAAGTAGAACACAAAAATAACTAGAGTTACTATGTTGGGTCAGAGCAGTGGTCCATTCAGATAAATATGCAGTCTCTAGTAGAAATATCAAAGGAAGATTTAAGGATGACGAGCATACATGTGGCCCCAAGAGGCAAATAAAAAGATTAGCAAGTGGAAATATAACATTTTGTTTTCCTTTTAATAGTCTTCTAAAGATCTGTCATTTTGTTTTTTTTTTAACACTTAAGTTTATTGGAACAATTTAGATATACATTATGATCACATTCATCATAGGGAATTTCTACCTGTACATGATACATCTTAGTCCCTCTTTTTTTCCCATTCCCCTCCCCTCTCTTCAACCCCTCTTCCTCTCCTTATTTATGAAGCTTTGTTTCTATTTTATCCTTTTTTCCCTCATTTTTTTAGATTTGTCATTTTGGAACTTACCCAAATTTTTTGAAGTCTACTTGCAAAATCCATACCACCTCTCAATATTACAAGTACCTTAAAATTTCTATTTTTATTCCCTATGCTAAATTTACTTTGAATCTTACTCCAGATGCTGTACACCTATAATTCTATTGCTCTGTGCTGGCCTTTGGCTGATCAGGCCTTTCTACACCCAATCTAAGAAACCCCTTCTCTCATTAGTACTGATACTGTAGTTTCCTCAGTTTGACCTCAGTTTGAAGTCAGGAATGAGACTGTGAAGTATAAAAAGCAAATGTGTAGACTGTAACCTAACAGTTATCCTACTGGTTATATTGACAGAGTGCTATTGATATTCTGGGCTTTACTAATGATGAGAAGGTCTCCATTTACAAGCTCACTGGGGCTGTGATGCATTATGGGAACATGAAATTCAAGCAAAAGCAGCGTGAGGAGCAAGCAGAGCCAGATGGCACTGAAGGTATCAACTGCATCATCTACCTGATTTTACATTTGCTTGAAAATCAAATTCTTTTTACCTGTTTTCCTAGAGGGGACAAATTCACTTTTTAAAATGGAGTTTTAAAGTACACCTAAATACTATACTATGCAAAATATGGACATTAGATCAATATTCCCAATAATTTCTGAAGTTCCTTAGGACAAGCTACCCATAACTGAAGTCTTGAACTTAGTGAAAAAAAAATGGACAAGAATATTAAAAAAGACACACTGAAAACAATGCACAAAATACATGTAGCTTAAAAGAATTTTAAGAAAGTGGGTCCTGTGGGGCCTAATAACATTTTTCTCTTTTCTTCCTTTTAGTTGCTGACAAGGCAGCCTATCTGCAGGGCCTGAACTCTGCTGACCTGCTCAAAGCCCTCTGCTGCCCCAGGGTCAAGGTCGGCAATGAGTTTGTCACCAAGGGCCAGACTGTAGAGCAAGTAGGTGCTAGTTCAAAGTCACTGCTAGGACAGAAACATTTTTACAGTCCTCAAATAACTTAAAAAGTTATGTTTTTGCCTTTCAAGGTGACCAACGCAGTGGGTGCTCTGGCCAAAGCCGTCTACGAGAAGATGTTCCTGTGGATGGTCACCCGCATCAACCAGCAGCTGGACACCAAGCAGCCCAGGCAGTACTTCATCGGGGTCTTGGACATTGCTGGCTTTGAGATCTTTGATGTGAGTTAGAAGCTGGTTGGTGAAGGGATTTTATAATAAGGCAAAGGAAATATTAATAAGACTTTGTGAATATTATGACCTTTTCTTACTGCTGTCAGTTATATTAATACTTAAAAGAGATTGATTTGGCAGGTACTAAACATTTATTGTAGTGGCAGTTCATCTCTATAAAAAACCATGCACATAATGAAAATCCCTCAACTTCTATGTGATCTGAAAGAAGTTATGAATTAGGTTGGTATTATGCGGGGAGGGTCTAAAAATCCCACAAAGCAAAATGAAGTTGACATGAAAATATCAAAGCAAACCTTAGCAACACATAATATGCTCTGAATATGTGGTGGAGAAATCATTCAGAAATATTTTGGTAGGGCTGGTGAGAAGGCTCAGTGGCGTAAGCGCCTGCCTGGCAAGCGCGAGGTCCTAAGTTTGACTCCCAGAACCCAAATATGAAAAAGGGCCAGTGATATTGCTCAGCAGCACAGGCGCCTGCTGGCACGTGAGGTCCTAAGATCGACCCTGGTACCCACAAAAAAACAAAAAAGAAATATTTCAGTAGATAATAAAAGTTGGAAAAGCTTAATAATTTAGAGTCAGCATCAATAAATACATTTAGCTTTTAAAGGTCACTAATATGACATCATGAAATAAAAATTCATTTTAGTTATAGAATACATTTTTCCTGCTTACAGTTTTAAATAAGTTTATCTTCTTTCTAATTATTAAAATAAAATTTGGGCATTACAGAAAATATGGGAAAGCAAGGGAAAATAGTCCACGTTATTCTACTATTTATATCTAGTCAATGTTGACATGTTGGTGAGTTGTAAAAAATGTATGTGTGTGTTACCATACTGTGTACTTTTTGGTATGTATCTTAGTTTTTTTCATTTCATATTGAAAAGGAGCAATGGTAGCAATTATTGCTCACTTGAAGTGCTGACTTTTCCGTATTCCATGCAATCGAGACTGCTAGTCAGCTTCTCATAGGTTGTAATTTGGCTCATGAATAAGTCCACATGAAACTATGATCCCCCTGAAAAATGTAGAAGATAATGGGAATAAATATGGAATGATTAAGTAGAAACTCAGAAAAATATCAAAGTAAACAAATGCAGAACAAGAGTATTAATACTGATTTAGGATTTTCTACAAAATGGCAGCAGAGGAAATAGTAGCTTCCACATGTCCTGAAACCCTCCACACGTGTCAGGCTGTGTTTCAGAGGAGTGTCTTCAGCCCAATAATTCTGACATCACTCTGAAGGCTCTTGGACTCGGTCTTAATTTTAAAAACTCCCATCTTTTATGCAACGCTCAACTTGCTAGAGAGAAGTAAACAGATCTGTTTCTTTAGTTCAACACCCTGGAGCAGCTGTGCATCAACTTCACCAACGAGAAGCTGCAACAGTTTTTCAACCACCACATGTTCGTGCTGGAGCAGGAGGAGTACAAGAAGGAAGGCATCGAGTGGACGTTCATCGACTTCGGGATGGACCTGGCTGCCTGCATCGAGCTCATTGAGAAGGTGACCTAGCTCTCCACTCAGCACCCTCTCCCCACACCCTCTGCTGCTCGTACTCACCCAGACGCCTTTTGCCTTGCCTTCAATCCAGCCGATGGGCATCTTCTCCATCCTGGAGGAGGAGTGCATGTTCCCCAAGGCAACAGACACCTCCTTCAAGAACAAGCTGTATGACCAGCACCTGGGCAAGTCCGCCAACTTCCAGAAGCCCAAGGTGGTCAAAGGCAAGCCCGAGGCCCACTTCGCCCTGATTCATTATGCTGGCACGGTGGACTATAACATTATTGGTTGGCTGGAGAAGAACAAGGACCCCCTGAATGAAACTGTGGTAGGGCTGTACCAGAAGTCTTCATTGAAAACTCTAGCTCACCTCTTCTCTGGAGCTCAAACTGGTGAAGCAGGTAATGTGTAAATGTCTAACACTTTCTGTAGCTATTATTAAATTTTATGTTAGATTGAGGCTGGTGCTCTCATACTCCTGGAAGGTTTGCAGGCCAAACCTCTTGTTCCTCCAAGCATTAAACAGGTAGGCTGCATTGTAATTATACATGTGTACCTCACCCCACTGCTGACAGGGACCTACTGCAAAGAGTCAAAGGAACAATCATGTTCTAGCCAATGTCTCAGCTTGTATGATTCTGTCCCAATTCTTCTATCACAGCTGAGGATCTGTGGATATTTAAGACAACCTAGTGACTGCCTCTCAGTGTTGGCTTCTGGTGGTTTCTGAAGTTAGTGTGTCCCCAAATGTCCTAATCTCCATGGTGAGGTAAACGCCCTTCACATCATTTCTCAATGGAAAAATAATCATAGTAAAGTAGATGCAAAAATTAGCTACCAAATAAGATTCAACCTGATTATGAATAGGTGGGGAAAATGCTCTACTTGATGACCACAGAAATCAGCAAATAAGCAAAATGTAGCCCTGTCAATTCAAAAGTATAATTGCATTACATCTTATCTTTTCTTTTTCCCCCTCCAGAGGCAAGTGGTGGGCCCAAGAAGGGTGGCAAGAAGAAGGGCTCTTCTTTCCAGACCGTGTCTGCCCTTTTTAGAGTAAGGAAGAAATTTTCTTGACATCCCCCAGTTACTTTTGGAATTTGTTTTAAAAAGCATGATATCTTTTTTCTAGGAGACAATAGGAGAGCACCAATATTAACTAATGACTCCTGATGATGTAACTTTGGAGGGAAGGGATTTAAAGTACTCAGAAACTATTATCTCACTATGCATGTGAAATCAAATAATAATATTTCATAGGAAATTTTATAAAACTTAGTGCTATAGTATTTATAATCTAGTTGTCATGACAAGGAGCAATGACAGGTACAGAGAAACTAAAAGACATCAGCAAGACAAATCAAATCTAGCAGTTACCCTATAATGAAGCTAATGTGGTAGCCTTGCTCTTAATTCAGTCAATTACAGTTAGTAGGTTTGTTCTTGTAAAGTAAACTTTATGCTTTAAAAACTGATGAAGCTGGAAAGAGGGCGCTATATTTATGAGAAAAGGCCCAAGTTAGTACAGGCCTGCATTTCCTTATGGAGAACTGTGAGGTTTAGCAGAAGACAATGGTTTAGTATCAGAAGACAATGAATGGCCTTGGAAATTTCTCTGGGTGTCCAAGGACTTGGGTAGAAAGAAGGGTGGTCCTGTATAAACCAAAAAGAAGCACATGTCAGACTGCTTTATATGTATAACTCCTGCTAACTCAGATGCAGAAAGATATATGAGGAAGAAATATATCTCAGAAGTATTCAAGGTGTTTCCTTAAACAAGAACAGTCCATACTGGTCACTGAACCCGCATATATAGATTGATTTTATAGGCATCGCCAACTGCTCATAACCATGTGAGCAATATGAGATGACGAGATTGTTCCTGATTTCACAGGAGAATTTGAACAAGCTGATGACCAACCTCAGGAGTACCCATCCTCATTTTGTGAGGTGCATCATTCCCAATGAAACGAAAACTCCTGGTAAGAAGTTCTGGAGCGAAGGCACAAAGCACAATTGCCACGCTGCCTTTTTTTGTACCTCTGCAGTGAAATAAACATGTGTTTTTAGGTGCCATGGAACACGAACTTGTCCTGCACCAGCTGAGGTGTAACGGTGTGCTGGAAGGCATCCGCATCTGCCGGAAAGGGTTCCCAAGCAGAATCCTTTATGCAGACTTCAAACAGAGGTCAGACTCTCCTAATTATGTTATATTTTGAAGTTTAGTATGAACAAGTTCAATGCAAGCAAATCGATTTAGAGAAAATTATGTCTCTGTTTGTTACTTTTAGTTTGCTACAAAAGAAGTAAAAATTATAACTGTCAGAACACTTTTAAAAGACAGGTATAACTGTACTACATTTTAAATACTGGGAAGAATTTTCTACCAGATTTACCAAGCACCTGACTTAGCTCATAGATGTGTACACTGACTTCAATAATTACGAGAACTACCTTTTTGACTATTTAATGTGTTTGGGTTATCTCATTTAATCTTCACAAAACACCAATGGAGGTGAAGACTATCATGACCTTATTTTATAGATGAGTAAACTGATTCTCAGAGAGATTAAATTATTTGCTCAAATCACACAGTTAATAAGTGGCTAATTTAGGAACTCTACCATGCAGGTGGATCCAAATAAGCCATTTACTTTTTATTTGGTTTCATCTCTTTATTTTTCTTTCACACATGGGCCTGCAAATGTTTCCCAGAAATAGAGCGGACATGTCACAATGACGGCTCTTTACATCCCTTTTCTCCCGGCTAGATAACCCCGTTTTGAGATTCAAAGAAGAGGCCTGGGTGGCACTGCAGCGAGCTGGTCTCACCTAAACGTAGGTGTGGTAGAGTTGACAGAGAAGCCTCAGGCTCAAGACCAAGGCACCCTAAGTGTGTTTTTAGATGATGAGGAAAGTTCCTCATAACAAAAGTACCTTCTACCAGATTCCTCAAAAGAAAGTAGCTTTCTTGGACTTGGGATCTTAAAAAGCAAATTTAACCAGCAAGGCTAGTGCATTACATTTTATAGGACATCTACACCTTATGTGAACAAAATTATATATAATGCTTTCCAGAGAACAAAGTTTGACACAGAAAGGAAAACTGCAACTACACAGGAAGGGAAAATAGTTAGAAATTGATAGCCAACAGTTTGAACAGCCATGTAAAAAATGTCCTCCTTGTGAGAATATTTTAAAAAGCTCCCATTTTTAGAATGAATCACATAAGTTTAGCTACTATTTTTCATTAGTAAACCAGGTTTTTAAAAACTATATTTACTTTAACAGATACAAGGTATTAAATGCAAGTGCTATCCCTGAAGGGCAGTACATCGACAGCAAGAAGGCTTCTGAGAAGCTCCTTGGGTCCATTGACATTGACCACACCCAGTATAAATTTGGTCACACCAAGGTAATGTTCTCTAAATCCAACTTGATGCTTTTCCTGTCCCTTTCAAATTTATGTATGGTTTCTTATCTGCACCGTTGCCTATGTGCAGGTCTTTTTCAAAGCTGGTCTTCTGGGTCTCCTAGAGGAGATGAGAGATGACAAGTTGGCTCAGCTGATTACACGAACTCAGGCCATGTGCAGAGGGTTCTTGGCAAGAGTGGAGTACCAGAAGATGGTGGAGAGGAGGTAAAGAAACATTGCTTATTCACATCTTCCCTCTTCAAAAACACACTTGAGATGGCAAGTTAAGACTCAACACTGATAAGGACACCAAATAAGGAGGCATGAGTAAGAGTCCTTTAATGAAGTAGGAGAAAAACTTAAGGATCATGACGATGGAAACTATTCTGAGTGTTTGGGTAAAAAGTTGAGAAAATCAAGTGTGCATAGCTCTTATCTAACAAGAGAAAATATGCTAATGAGTAAACCAACACAAATTTCTGCCCTAGCATTTTGTTCTAAGATGAATTTATTGGATAGATTATTAAATAAGAGTGAAATGAATAAAGAATGGTTTTACATAGGACAAAAAACAAATTCCATCTGATCATGTATATTGAACTATTGTGATTTAAAATATTAAGGGCATTTTTCTGTGAAACACTTTTTGCAGTAAATTAATACTACGTCATTAATGAATGTGGTTTCCTTATGATCTAATCTGATGCGGAAACAGAAGGCAAAGACTATAGAGCTGGGCATCTCAGTCTGCAAGATGCATATAATCAGGACCTATTGCAAGAAATGCATTTTACATTGCTACCTGTGTATCCACAACTATGTGGGTATGTGTGTGTAAATATATAAGTAGTTTACGTGAAACAAACTTTCTTTTTGCTATTGCAATTATGCTAATATTTTCTGTTGTGTTCTATTTTATTAAAAATAATAAATTTTGGTCATGACCACCACACCCACACACACTCATATTTGAGTAGCTAATTATCTATATGAGAGTAATAATTTTTTAAATAATCTAGATTTAAGTAAATGTGGTATTATAGAATAGAAGGCAAAATTCACACATTAAAATATAAAGCCAGAGATTGTCAAAGTAATCATGAAGTTTTTTAAAATCTCATACCCAAAATTCCTCAGAGGTCATGTTCTCTTTCACTGCCTTTATGGTGGTGTAGTAAGAAATGTGTGAGAAGCTTCGCTGTAGAGCAATGCTCTTCAAAGGATGATCCTTGATTCACATCATAATCATCATATCTCACAAATTTGGTAAAAAATGCAAAATTTCTGGTCCCACCTTAAATCCTCTGAATCTGACTCTATGAAGATAGAGTGTAAGAATCAGTATTTTTAACAAGTCCTTCAGGTGATTCTTATGCATACCAAAGCTTGAGAAGCAAAGATGTAGAGACACGAATAAACAGCAAGACCTTGACTATCACTCCAAAAGATAATATCTTTAATCTGCACATTTGAAAGCAGGTGAGCAGATGAAGAACAGGGTAGGGGCAGAACCTTCCACTCTCACTGCTAAGATTATATCTCATCTTATCATCCACACAGTACCTGATTTACATCCATTGTATTTCAGGGAGTCCATCTTCTGCATCCAGTACAACATCCGAGCCTTCATGAACGTCAAGCACTGGCCCTGGATGAAACTCTTCTTTAAGATCAAACCCTTGCTAAAGAGTGCAGAAACTGAGAAGGAGATGGCAACCATGAAGGAAGAGTTCCAGAAAACCAAAGATGAACTTGCCAAGTCAGAAGCAAAAAGGAAGGAATTGGAAGAAAAGATGGTGTCACTGTTGAAAGAAAAAAATGATTTGCAGCTCCAAGTTCAGGCTGTACGTTGGGGTAATATCCTGGGTATCACTAATCAGGATCCAAGTGCTAGAACTCTGCTCACTAAGGACCATGAGCTGGATAGTCTGCAAGGAAAATGTGTACTGGAGGGAGGTTAAAGAGCTCTAAGGTCCATGTATTCCTGTGTTGCCCAGCACACTCCCCAAACTAGCACCATGCCTATTAGGTAGAACTGCTTATCTTCTCCTTTTCTATTCATTTTCATCGAAGTACAGCATTTATGACTCATTTTCCCTTTGAAAGTAGTCTCTGAAGTGATTTTAACATGAAACAACTCCAAATAAAATATTAGGAGAATAGCATGGACAGAATTCTTTTTTTCTGAAACTTCTTTAAACAACTTCTTGAAGTACCTGAGTCTTAAATTACAATATGGACAGCTGACATATAGCAGCATTTTACCCCAAATTTTATTGAATTATTGTTTGGTATCAACCTCAAAAACTCATATCCACTCTTTCCAATCCATCTCTTCTGTCAGGGCCCTATTACATCACTCCTAGATTGCTGCATTAGCGCCCAACATGCTCTGCCTCCTTCTCAGTCTCTTTTATTCCATTCGGCCTACTCACGACTCATCCAGCCTACTCACTACTACCGTAGTGGGCCAATCATTTTAGAGTGGCTTCCATCAACTCTGAAATGTAATTTATAAGACTGTCTTTCACTTGGGTTGAATTGAATTGGTCTGTTATAATTTAATCATCACAAAATCATATTTTTTGGTTAAGTTTAGACTTGGCTGTCAAGTTTGGGCAGTGAAATAACTCCTTCAAGATTACAGAAGGGAAAATAGCATTTTTCTGCCTCTATTCCCTTCAAGTTTATCCCAAATTCATTTCTGTTTCCCCAGACATTTACTCAGAATCTGTCCTACACCACTATATTCACTACATTGCTATATGGAGAACATCATATTCCTTTATGTATTCAAGGGCTGATATGGAGAATAACTGGTGAATATATATTTTGCATAACTCTCATTTCCTGCCTGAATGTGTTCCCATTATTTGGAAACACTGTGTTGCCATGAAGTTTTCTGATTACATTATGCTTCAACTTGAACTTAAAGCACTATAACAAGAATCATTCTCCACTACTACAAAAAAATATTTCAGTAACATCTACATTCTTTGGGCAGGAATCCTTTCCATGCTCCTCTAGCTCCTCTCCCTAATAAGCAGATTTCTGCAAACCCAAATCCTACCCATGTCA
Source organism: Erethizon dorsatum (assembly GCA_028451465.1). NCBI lineage: Eukaryota > Metazoa > Chordata > Mammalia > Rodentia > Erethizontidae > Erethizon > Erethizon dorsatum. The sequence goes on from CM051826.1 coordinate 28,961,641, forward strand.
CAAGGCTCAACACAAACATCACATCTTTCATGAAACTATCTCTGATTTAACTTCTCTGATTTTAGATCCACTAATTGTTCTTTATATTAATGTTAGCTTTTGAGAGATAACTTTTCTAATTGGTACTCTTCTAAAGGAACAGGACAACAGTCAATACATTTTGGTTTTCTCACATATGAAAAATGTATTTCACACAGTAGAGGGTTCATGAAAAAAAAGTCTGTGAAGGCATAAATAAGTAAATATCAGAAAGCCAAAGGACCAACTGCAAAAATTTACACTCTCATCATTGTAAAGTATGTCACTTTTTCTTCTCAATTTTGATTTTGTTTCTAACTCAAGGAAGCTGAAGGCTTGGCTGATGCAGAGGAAAGATGTGACCAGTTGATCAAAACCAAAATCCAGCTTGAGGCCAAAATCAAAGAGGTGACTGAGAGAGCGGAGGATGAGGAAGAGATCAATGCTGAGCTGACAGCCAAGAAGAGGAAACTGGAGGATGAGTGCTCGGAACTGAAGAAAGACATAGACGACCTCGAGCTGACGCTGGCCAAGGTGGAGAAGGAGAAGCATGCCACGGAGAACAAGGTATGAAACATATACTTAGAAAGTTTATGGGATTTTTATTATGAAGAAAAGCATAGAACTGAATCCATCAAAATATAACATGTAATGCAAAGGATTTTCACTTCCTAAGGTGAAAAACCTCACAGAGGAGATGGCAGGCCTAGATGAAACCATCGCTAAGCTGACCAAGGAGAAGAAAGCCCTCCAAGAGGCCCACCAGCAGACCCTGGATGACCTGCAGGCAGAGGAGGACAAAGTCAACACCCTCACCAAAGCAAAAATCAAGCTAGAACAGCAAGTGGATGATGTAAGTTCAGCATTGTCAAGGAAATTATTTTCTTCTAAAAGAAAGTAAGCATTCCTTCTGGCTCAACATTACTTATATTTAGCTTGAAGGGTCCTTGGAGCAAGAAAAGAAACTTCGCATGGACCTAGAACGAGCTAAGAGGAAACTTGAGGGTGACTTGAAGCTGGCCCAAGAATCCATAATGGACATTGAAAACGAGAAACAGCAACTTGATGAAAAGCTCAAAAAGTAAGTATAAAAGAATTCCTCCATGAGTTCGCTTCCAATATTGGACATAACTAAATTGCTGTCCTTTGCCACTTTTCTAAAAGGAAAGAATTTGAAATGAGCAATCTGCAAAGCAAGATTGAAGATGAACAGGCACTTGGTATTCAATTACAGAAGAAGATCAAAGAATTACAAGTAAGTATATGATTTCCATCAGCCTAATCAACAAGAAAAGTGACTGACACAAGAAGCTGAGATTGTATTGTTCACCATTTGCAGGCCCGTATCGAGGAACTGGAAGAGGAAATCGAGGCAGAGCGAGCCTCCCGGGCCAAAGCAGAAAAGCAGCGCTCTGACCTCTCCCGGGAACTGGAGGAGATCAGTGAGCGGCTGGAAGAAGCTGGTGGGGCCACTTCTGCCCAGATAGAACTAAACAAGAAGAGGGAGGCTGAGTTCCAGAAAATGCGCAGGGACCTGGAGGAAGCAACCCTGCAGCATGAAGCCACAGCGGCCACCCTGAGGAAGAAGCACGCAGATAGTGTGGCTGAGCTCGGGGAGCAGATTGACAACCTGCAGAGAGTTAAGCAGAAGCTGGAGAAGGAGAAAAGTGAGATGAAGATGGAGATTGATGACCTTGCTAGTAATGTAGAGACAGTCTCTAAAGCTAAGGTACTATAGATTTGGGGAAATTAGTATTAATGATACTAATCATTTACAGACACATCAGACATGGTTTGCACAGGTCACTTTATTCACATTAATTCATTTATTATTTTCAGTAACCCAGGTTGGTAAGTAGGAGAAATAATAGTGTTTTTGGTATTTCCACTTAACAGAAGAAGAAATGGAAATTCAAAGAGCCTAAGCACATTAGCCCATTACACTGTTAATAAATGACAGCACCAGCTTTTGAATACAGGTCCAGGTCTCCAAATGAAGAGTGAAGTATGCAATACATTTTCCATATGTGAGAAAACCAAAATGTATTGGTTGTTGTCCTGCTCCTTTAGAAGAGTATAGATTAGAAAGTTGTGTCTTGAAAGCTACCACTAATGTAGAAACGATTAGTGAATCCAAAACCAGAGAAGTTAAGTCAGAGATGGTTTCATGAAAGAAATGGTATTTGAGTTGGGCCTGGTAAGATGGGTAGGATTTGGGTTTGCAGAAGTGAAAAATACAGGTCTCTCATATTTTCAGTTATCGAACAAGCAAGGTTTTTGTATACATAAAGGCAATGTTTTTAGAAAATGTACCATATACTCTTATGAAATCTTAAAGTTAGAATCTAATCTTCAAATTTTTACATTAATACTGCACAGACCTTTATGATCAGCTTTTGTAAGATTAAAAGAAAAAATTCTCTATATCACATTACATATAAGATAATTTGACTTATTTTATATATCAAAATTATTTTTTTTTTCATTTGGGGAGAGATGATAGCTACCACAAAGAGCATTATTTTGCAAGAGCTTCATTTCCTCCTTTCCCTTTTTATCCTTCAGGGAAACCTAGAAAAAATGTGCCGCACTCTTGAGGACCAACTGAGTGAACTCAAATCGAAGGAAGAAGAGCAGCAACGGATGATCAATGACTTGACAACCCAGAGGGGACGCTTGCAGACCGAGTCTGGTAACCGTGCCCTCTTCTGTGGTGCTTCAGAGGGAGCTGTGGTTCAGAACAAGTGATTCAGTGATGTGCTAGCCTAAGAGAAGTAGCTGAGATCGTGTGGGATTCACCGAAAGGCTCAGACTCTCAACCTACATGTGAGGTCACTTTGGGATAGAGATAAAAGATTTCATTAGGACTAGATCAACATTTTTTCCAGAAAGGCACTGAGTCTTGTTCACAGAGGAGATGTTGAGATTAGAAATCACTCTAACACAGGCCCAGAGCTTCTGTTTCAGGCCACATTTTGTTGTTATTGCTGTTGTTTTGTGGTGCTGGCGATTGAACCGAGGGCCTCATGCATACTAGTCAAAGGTTCTACCATTGAGCTATATCCTCATTCCTAGTTTAAAAAAAAAAAATTATGTCAGCATAAACTAAATTCCTGAATGGGAGAATGGATAGCCAAGTCTATCAAAAGTCTGTGGAACATGAACTATTGTAGAATCGGGCATTTTAGCTCCCTTCTTTGACGGTCATCATTAGTTTTTTTCATCATTTCATATTATCTTGAAAGAATTAGTTAAGAAGACAAGAGAATTTTAGGCTCCACTTACACATTTGTACTGCTCTATAAGTTACACCAAAGAAACCAGAAATTTGGCCTTGAGCATGAATATGTCAATAGAGAGTTCAATCATCTAAGTACTCAATTTGGGGGACTAAGAGTTAAATCTATTTCTAACATGAGTTTGCTGAATTTTTATTCACTTATGATAGTGCCATCTCTTTTGTCTATCAGGTGAATTTTCACGCCAGCTTGATGAAAAAGAAGCTCTGGTTTCTCAGCTATCCCGAGGCAAGCAAGCATTTACTCAACAGATTGAGGAATTAAAGAGGCAACTCGAAGAAGAAGTTAAGGTAACTCCCGTGTTATTAAAAGACTGATTTTTTTTGTACTGTTAGTTGATCCCAAACAGAGCCAGTTATATCAACTTTTAAATAGTCTGGAAATTTAAAACTATCTAAATAGCCAGTAAAATGAAGCGTAACTATCTCCATAGGCCAAGAACGCGCTGGCGCACGCCCTGCAGTCCTCCCGCCACGACTGTGACCTGCTGCGGGAGCAGTATGAGGAGGAGCAGGAATCCAAGGCGGAGCTGCAGAGGGCGCTGTCCAAGGCCAACAGTGAGGTCGCCCAGTGGAGGACCAAATATGAGACGGACGCCATCCAGCGCACAGAGGAGCTGGAGGAGGCCAAGTATGTGCGCAGACATGAGAGAATGGGCAGAAAACTAATTAATTAGTCCACCGACACTCATTAATAAGTTTCTCGTTACCAGTTACTATCAGGCCCTAGAATAATTCTTGAATGATCCAAATATGGTCCTTAGCCTAAAATTTAGAGAAACAAAGAATAGCAAATAATTATCCAGAAAATTAGAGTTTGCTGCTGTATGTCAAGTGCACCAAGCTCATTGCTGCTTTAGGGTTCTGTCCTTGCTGATTGTTCTGTCTAGAATATTCTTGCTTGTCTTGCTCTAGCTTACTCTGACTTCTTTCAGGTCTTTTTTTTTTTTTTTTGTACCAGGCATCCAACTCAGGACCTTGTGCTTGCCAGGCAGGCGCTTGTGTCATTGAGCTATATCCCTGGCCCTTTTTTCAGGTCTTGACTTGTTACTTGTCAACAAGGCCTTCCCTGAATAACTGGACTAGTTGCCCACCAGTTACCCTATTTTATTTCTCTGCAGCGCACTTATATCTGCAAGGGGTTAGTACACATTTTCAGACTTGCTTATTGTTTATCTCTCTCACTGTTTGTAAGCTTCTTGGATCAGGAACTCTTTTGTTCACCACTGTGCACTCAGCATCTGTTTCATAAAGGGAGCTCATTGATAGTTGTTGAATAGATAAATGAATGAATGGATAGCATTAATATGAAATCTCCAGTACTCTTCAGTATGGTAATGGTTCTTAACTGTTGTGATTACTTCTACCTAAAAACATGTAATCTTCAAGGAAGAAGCTGGCCCAGAGGTTGCAGGCTGCTGAGGAGCACGTAGAAGCTGTAAATGCCAAGTGTGCTTCCCTTGAGAAGACGAAGCAGAGGCTGCAGAATGAGGTTGAGGACCTCATGCTGGATGTGGAGAGAACCAATGCTGCCTGTGCGGCCCTGGACAAAAAGCAAAGGAACTTTGATAAGGTGATTCCTGCAGCACCCTCTGTCCTCCACAACTTCCTTCTGTCGTTTACAGAGGCTAACTGCTGTTGGCTTTTCAGATTCTGGCAGAATGGAAGCAGAAATATGAGGAAACACATGCTGAATTAGAGTCATCCCAAAAGGAGGCCCGCTCTCTGGGCACTGAGCTGTTCAAGATGAAGAATGCCTATGAGGAATCCTTGGATCAACTGGAGACCCTGAAGCGAGAAAACAAAAACTTGCAGCGTGAGTTCTTTTCACTATCAGTAACAATCCCGATTTGGAACGATCTCTCTCTCTTATGTTATCTGTTTGACTAAACCCTTACTTGTCTTATACCCCAAACAGAGGAGATTTCTGACCTCACGGAGCAGATTGCAGAAGGAGGGAAACGTATCCATGAACTAGAGAAAATAAAGAAACAAGTAGAACAAGAAAAGTGTGAACTTCAGGCTGCCTTAGAAGAAGCAGAGGTATAAGTCAAATTGTGCATTATAAACCAACACATTCAGAAGGAGTTAAGACCCTCTGCATAGATTAAGGGAAAAGATGTACAGCACAAACTAATTGGTGTTCAGAAAAAGTTCAGGATGCTTCTTGCTAAAATCATCCCTTTCTGTTATTCAGGCATCTCTTGAACATGAAGAGGGAAAGATCCTGCGCATCCAGCTCGAGTTGAACCAAGTCAAGTCTGAAATCGACAGGAGAATTGCTGAGAAGGATGAAGAAATTGACCAGCTGAAGAGAAACCACATTAGAATCGTAGAATCCATGCAGAGCACACTGGATGCTGAGATCAGGAGCAGGAATGATGCCATCAGGCTCAAGAAGAAGATGGAGGGAGACCTCAACGAAATGGAAATCCAGCTGAACCATGCCAACCGCATGGCAGCTGAGGCCCTGAGGAACTACAGGAACACCCAAGGCATCCTCAAGGTAAATGACTCCAAGAGATCAGGATGATTGTCTGACAGTGGCCCAGAAAATGTGGTGTCTCAATGACTTCATCCTACAGGACACCCAGCTGCACCTGGATGATGCTCTCCGGGGCCAGGAGGACCTGAAGGAGCAGCTGGCCATGGTTGAGCGCAGAGCCAACCTGCTGCAGGCTGAGATCGAGGAGCTGCGGGCCACGCTAGAACAGACAGAGAGGAGCAGGAAAATTGCAGAGCAGGAACTCCTGGATGCCAGTGAGCGTGTCCAGCTCCTCCATACTCAGGTGAGATTTCACACAAAGTTCCCTGCAGTAAATATTTGTGTGTCCCAAACTATGTAAGCCTGAATTTTTATATGACAGCCAGGCTTTATACTTCTGCCAAATTTTCACTGTATTATTGAGAAATCTTCACTGTCTTAAACAATTATTGTTGATTCACCTCCTATAATAGTCTAAGGCAATCCCATGGTCTATTGTGTCAATAGTTTTATTGATCTTTGTATCAATATTAACATTTTTATTGAGTAGAAAAAGAATGTTATGAACATCTGTTACAATTTTATCCCTGTGAATGATCTCATTGGTAAATGGCCATTATAAAATTATAGAGCTATTTTGTCTACTTATGAACTATGTATGCAAAGATGCTGCATATTTTATAGCATTTCTATTTTAATTTTACTACGTAATAAAATTCTTGAATATTGAGTATTTCTACTTGTAAAGTTTTACCTGATGGTTACTACTAAGCCCTTTGGTAACATGATAAAAGCAAGTACTACTTATTTTCAAACAGAACACAAGCCTCATCAACACCAAGAAGAAGCTGGAGACAGACATTTCTCAAATACAGGGAGAGATGGAGGACATCATCCAGGAAGCCCGAAATGCAGAAGAGAAGGCCAAGAAGGCCATCACTGATGTAAGTAGCAGGCACATTTCTCCACTGATGCAACCATGAGACTTCCTGACAGCAATAGCTTTCTTGATTTATTTGCTAAATAGGCCGCCATGATGGCTGAGGAGCTGAAGAAGGAGCAGGACACCAGTGCCCACTTGGAGCGGATGAAGAAAAACATGGAACAGACAGTGAAAGACCTACAGCTCCGTCTGGATGAGGCCGAGCAGTTGGCACTGAAAGGCGGCAAGAAGCAGATCCAGAAACTGGAGGCCAGGGTGGGTGTCCCAAAATCTATCTATTTGCATCTGCTTCCAGCCTGATTGGATAAAAGCTCTTAAGAACCTACCTATTTGCAGGTGCGTGAGCTGGAAGGAGAGGTGGAGAGTGAGCAAAAGCGTAGCGTTGAGGCCGTCAAAGGTCTGCGCAAGCATGAGAGGCGAGTGAAGGAACTCACTTACCAGGTATAGCAGTGGTTTTCATCAGCTAAGCACCTTTCCACATATATGTGAAATACTCATTGCACTGATGTAATAGTCATGTACGTCAGAAGTAAGGCCCTATGGTTTTTATAATCTTTCAGACGGAAGAAGATCGGAAAAATATTCTCAGGCTCCAGGATTTGGTAGATAAACTTCAGGCAAAAGTAAAATCTTACAAGAGACAAGCTGAGGAGGCTGTAAGTATCCTTAAGACAAAAGGGAAGAGTGAAGCCCTTGAATTAAGAAAAGCGAATAAGTAATTAGATTCACCACCCCTTTCTATAAGTAAACTGCCTTATGGAAGACAGTTTACTTAAAACTTCTGTATATTTTTGTACTTACTGCTTATCACTTGTAGTATCTATAACTTGAGTTTAAAAGTAAACTTTCAGTCTATAAGAAACCTCAAAGAAAAGCAGAAATAATACAGGCCATATTCTCTGAGACAGTGAGAGAAAATTATAAAGTGACAAGAAAATATTAAAAACCACCTAGGTACTTAAATGTTAAAAAGCAAGCTTTCCTAAATAATTCTTGGGCTAAATGAGAAATAAAAATCATAATTATTGAATATTGAATTAATTATAAATAAAATTACAAGGAAGCTACTACTTTTAGAAACCTGTAGAATCTAGTCAAAGCTGTGCTGGAAAGCTAATGAATTGCTTTATGTGTTTTCATTATGAATGAAAAATAAAAATAAATAAACCACAGTCCATTCCAGAAATTACAAATAAAAATAAAACAATGGAAGAAACACTGTTAAAAGTAAAAGTAGAAATTTATTAAGTAGAGTATACTATTTTCTAATTCGATTATTTCAATAATATTCGATAACTTTGGGGGATTTAATAAAATTAACAAACATCACTAGTTTAATCAAGGAAAAAAATGAGAGAAAATACACACTCTCCACATTAGAAATGAGAAAGACAATATGCCATTTACATAGAGGATTGTTTTTTAATGTAACAGATAAACCTATCCAAAAAGTGAGATCCAAAAGAAACTGATTTTTCTAGGCAAATAACAATTAATAAATTGTATGAATTACATACAAGAATGTATGTAATGTACGTAATGTATGTAATTGTATGAATTACATACAAGGTATTCAAGAATTACCTCTGAGAATGGAACCAACTCCAGATAGGTCTTTCAAAATTTTAAGGAACAGATAATCCCCCAGCTATGTAAGATGTTCAAGAGGGAAAAGATGGAAAGCTTTCCGATTCATGTTAAGAAGCTCACATAACCCTCATACCAGAACCTGTCCAAGAGAAGACAAGGGGAAAAAAAGAAGGGCAGTTTCACCCTTGAGGACATTTACAGCATGAATAAATTACTAAGTAGTAAAATTGTTCCTTTATTTTTTTTTTATGCTGTTCCTTTATTAAAGGAGTTGTCAGGCCAGTGAGATAGCTCAGCGGCATAAGCGCCTGCCTGGCAAGCGTGAGGTTCTGAGTTCGACTCCTAGTACCCACATAAAGGAAAAAAAGGGCGGGTGATATCGCTCAGTGGCACAAGCGCTTGCTGGCAAGCGTGAGGTCCTGAGGTCGACTCCCGGTACCCGCATAAAGGAGTTGTCTGTCAGTAATTAAATAGGCCTAATTCCTACAATGTTAGAATTACTCTTTATTAGGGAATGTGTCACTATAATTGCTACATACAAAGCTGGAGGAAAAATGTAGCGTTTTGTGCCAAAATAATTTATAATAAAATCCAACATTTATTTTAATTTTTTAAAACTATTATTAAATTCATCCTTAATTTGATAAAGAGTATTTAAATTGTCATCTAACAATAACAATCTTGACTTTAATATTTTTACTTTCTCCTCCAATTATATATGTTTACTTTTCTTGCTCTACTTGTAGTATATATCCTTTAATATGATTTGGTAGCAAAAACAGGGATGTGATTATTTATGAGATACCAAGACCCCAATCATGAAATTAATTTCAAATGATAAGCAAAAGCCAGGAGATGGTAAGATTGTGTTTAATTGTAAATGCCAAGTCCTATATTTTCTCATGTCTACAGAGAGTAGGAAGACGCACAATGTAGGTTTCTTACAATTCCATTTTTATTCTCAGGAGGAACAATCCAACACAAATCTATCCAAATTCCGCAAGCTCCAGCACGAGCTGGAGGAAGCCGAAGAAAGGGCTGACATTGCTGAGTCCCAGGTCAACAAACTGCGTGTGAAGAGCCGGGAGGTTCACACGAAAATCATAAGTGAAGAGTAATCAGTCCTGATGCTGTGGAGTGACCGGAGAAAGGCACAAAATGTGCAGTCTTTGGTCATTTCCCTTTGTCATTTTGTCTGTTCTACCCTATTGCAAAGGAAATAAAGAGCAGAGGGTACTTCGCAAATAAGATCCTTAGGCTCGTCTCTCTTTTCTCTCTCCTCATGTGATGTCAAAGTTTGAATAATCTGAAAGCAGTCGAATAATCACATTCAACCTACCATTAAGAAATATTGATGTATCCATGATTATTTTAAGTCTGTTGCAATACTTTGGCTATAAAGACATCACTTACCTGGAGAGTCTATTCTGATAGATGGAAATCCGGAAGCTATTTTTCTTTCTAGCCTTTCCTGGTTACTGAGAATAGTGAAATCCTAGAAAGCTCCTGCTTCTCCTAACATGAACCTAATTTTCTAGGTCTATGCAAAGGATGGCATTAGCTGTACTACCACACAGGGGATGCAGACTGAACTGCATCATGATTTCTTCATGCTTAATAACTGTTATCAAGAATACAAATGCAGGGCCGGGGATGTAGCTCAGTGGCGCAGCGCCTGCCTGGCAAGTGCAAGGTCCTGAGTTCCATTCCCGATACCAAAAAAAAAAAACACCACAAATGCAAAGCACTCTTAATTGCCCATGAATATTTTCAACATTAAGACCAGTACACCATACACAAACCCACAGTATGTGCACTGGGTAATGGGTTTGAGAGAGATGTGGCCCTCCTCCCTGTGAAAGCTACACGTTGGCTCTCAGGTCTGGAAACACAGAGAATATTATTTTATATATTTTAATGTAGTATCAATAAGCTATAAATCTATGTTCCCAGACTTTATGGAAACTCTTATGTGACCTATATAATCATGTAAGAGGTCAAAATAATACTAAAAGTACCAATAAAGTATGAATCTCAAAGTAGATTATTCAAATATATACACACACGATCATGAGTATAAGTGTGGTACAAAAAGTAGAAATGGTAGCTATCCAGATTACTCAGTAGTTTTCCTAGAGGATTAAGATTTTATTTTATTTTATTTTATTTTATTTTATTTTATTTTATTTTATTTTATATATATTTTTTGTGGGTACCGGGGGTTGACCTCAGTACCTCGCACACCAGCAGGCGCCCGTGCCGCTGGGCGATATCACCGGCCCTTTTTTCGTATGTGGGTATCGGGAGTCAAACTCTGGACCTCGCGTTTGCCAGGCAGGCGCTTACGCTGCTGAGCCATCTCACCGGCCCAGGATTTTAAAACTGGATACAACTAAGATATACAGTCAAGAACATAATCTTCCTTGACTGCATCAAGGAAGACTTAAATGCTAACTCGCCATCTGAATAGAAAGCAAGAATAGCCTGACTTAAACAGCACCAGGTGAGAATGATTCAAGTAAGACATGTGGAGGCAGTTTAACAGGTAAATTGCATTCACACCATCATACCAGCCTTAGGAAGAATGTAGAACTGCTTTTCTCACTGTATTGGCTCCTCTTTCACTTCGTTCCCACATCACCCATTAATGCTCAAGTGTCTTATAACTTGGCAGTAATGTCCAAAAACGAAGTATTACTTTCTGCCTGTTGAAAAGCTTGCCAGAGAAGGACAAAGGCTGTTTTCAAATTCTCATCAAATTCTAATGAGAGCATTAAAATGTTCTTTCTTCCTGAGAATCATTACACATTTTACAGATGCTTAATAATGTAACAGACATGTAAGAAAGCAAAATGATGCACCTGTGATGATACAGTGGGCTAATAGCTGGCTAGGAAAGCCCCTCTTGGATGCACATTCCCTGCAAGACCCCTCTTAATGGCTTTAACCAACTCCAAGTAGAAGAGTGTCACCAGCAAGCATGCTGGACAGTGAGTCAGGTGACTGGGACCTAGACTGCTGCATGATCTGTGGAGAGTCTTCTATTCTTTGGATCTGACTTGCTTTATTTGTAGAATGAGAAATACGAATTTGATAGTCTCTTACAGTAACGAAATCATATGACCATTAAAACTAATACCTCCAGATACTGCTTTCACAAGGCAAACTATTTCTGCTATTTTGGTTGAATTTATGTAAGATAATACAGAAATAGAGACAAAACAGGGTATACTGGGTCCAGTCCAGGCCAGATAATGCTGACAGAGAGAGATGCAAGGCTATAGAGACAAAAAACCAAACATTTTAAAATTAAAAGTCAGAATAGGAAACAATGTTCAAGTGCTGCTTTCAAGCAAAGTGTTAAGTGAATATCATGGCTAGTGAATGGAGGAAAAGTTATACATGCTAATATTGACACAGAGAAATGTCCTGCTTTTAATATTTTCATATGTTCAGTTTTGTAGAAGAAACAGGATTTCTCGAGCAACTTGCATTTTTTTCAGTGAGAGAAAGAGGACATCTCTGCTCAGCAAGGCAATGCAATTTTGGAACAAGTCTGAAGTTGGGAATGGGAAAACTTGACAACGAATCAGAGGCGACTGAAGAAAGAAAACAAAAGATGCTATCTTTGGCAGCTCTTCATGAAGCGAGTTTTAAAATTAAGTTTTGAAGCATCCTTGAAAAAGTACAATAAATTGCAAGAAAAAAATCATGTCATCTTGGGAGGAACCAACAAGCTTTATAATACTCAGCTGAAGAACAGAAACATTCTCCCTCGTATAATATTGCAATTCTGCAGTCACTTGAAAAGACTCCACACAGGCAACTGGGTGAAACAGAAGAGCAGTAGGCAACAAAGTCCAGGCATTCCAGAACTTAGCTGTCTTTGAAACACCACCTTACATTATTCCAAGGGCAGTTTAGATTGCCAACAACTCAAATTATTTATAGGAGATTGATTCATATTCTTAACCCAATGTGAGAGGGAATATTTCTAATTATATCCAAACATCTTTAATATGAGGGGAATTAAGCTTGGAGATCTTCTTTGCCAAAAACATGCTTTGCCAAATATGTTTTAAGAGGAGGCGGTTACGTGTTTTCCATATTTGATCCTATAAAAGTACCCTTGGAATGACTGTGACTTGTCTTTCCTCATAAAGCTTCAAGGTAAGAGTGTGAGGACAGGGCCCTGTCTGGAGGACGCAAAGGGATGCCTGGCTCCTCGCATGCGTGCCACACATCCTGGCTCCCACTGTCCTAGCAGCCCTGCCAGTGAAGCACCATCCTACCCCACAGCAATTTTAATTAGATGTCGTGGTCTTCCCAGTCATTTCCTGGTTCTCAGTTAAAGATTGTGCTATTATTGGGAATTACTGGAATTTAATCAGAAGAAATTTGCTCTTTTTCTTACAGTTGTGACCCACTTCAAGGTTTCATCTCTACAGGTAAGACCCTGATTATTTTTATCATTCCTCACAGAGAGTAAGGAATCTTCAGGCAGTGGTTTGGGAAGAGGCTGAGAGGTTAAAAAATAAAAGCATTTCAATTTCGTAGCTGATCATACTTCTCTTGAACAACTCTGAGGAAGATTTTAGAAACTGGGTCTCATTGACTCACATCCTTTGCAATATATGAAAATGCTTTTTCAGGGCCTTTAGGAGTTTCATGTACATTTTTTCTATTTCTAGCATTGTACTTTGTCTTTTAAATAATTACAACATGTGACGCAACACTTCAGAGTTTATTCATTAAGAGGGAAAATGTAAATTTTCCTGAGTACAGCTTTTACTCAGCACTAATGTAAAGATTTTGAGGTGATATCTAAATGGATAAATAGAATGATCTGAATTCTCACCTTTAAAAAGTTGTCTAAATCCTCATGGTGTTTCATAACCTATAAAATGGAAAATTTTAAAACCTGGCATTAAAAATGGTTTTAGCGGACCAGTGAGATGGCTCAGCGGTGTAAGTGCCTGCCTGGCAAGCGCGAGGGCCCGAGTTCGACTGCCGGAACCCACATATGAAAAAAGGGCCGGTGATATCGCTCAGCGGCACAGGCGTCTGCTGGCGCACGAGGTCCTGAGGTCAACCCCCGGTACCCACAAAAAAAAAAAAAAAATGGTTTTAGCGAGACAAATCACTTTAATTATTATTGGAGTCACTGAAGTTTGAATGGAAAAATGTGAAAAAGTTTACTCAAGTGAACTTACCTGAAAAGTGAACTTTCCTTTGTTATTATAAAGTAGATTACATATGAGGATTATTGGCAAGATTCATGAATGCAAGTTAAAGTGGCAAGAGATGGATTTGAAAGATAAAGTTTTGTGAAGTTTTTATGAGTATGTTAGTAATAGAGAGAGAAAATATAGTTAGTAACAGGTATAATAAATCTCTGAAAGATACCAAAGACTAGTGAAGAAGCTAAGTTTGTCAAAATTATGATAAAGGAACAAGATAAACTGATGTATAATAAAACATTTTTAACAAAACAATGCAAAACAAAGCTCCTTACATTTTGACTTTCTTTGACATTAGCCAGTCTTTGTAACTCCCAAGTTTATAACGAAAATATTTTTACTGTGTATAAAACAGTTCCTAAAATTTCAGCCACATATTCTGGTTGTTCTTTTACATTACAAAGCCAACTCTGAGCCTTTCTCTGTATGCAGCATGTATTCTTAGAGGCCTGAAGGATGCCTAAGAGAGGAGTGCTCCCTGCCTACAAGGTGCTTGTAATCCAATGGGGAAGATAAAGTCTATGAGGGAAAGAGCCAGAGAACATCTACCATCATCTTGGGTTTTGTTCTTTATAAACAATGATAGCTAGCTTATAAAGAGATATACATACATATACATTTCAAATAAAACACAGAAAGTAGCTACAATATCACAGTAGGTGATCCAGAGGCAACTCTTTCCAAATGCATGATTAAGTACCCATCAAGCGCTGGCACAGAGCAAGCAGACTGACATTTCATCAACAACCAAGCCAGAGAGGTGGTGATACCCAATGCAGTGCTAAGCATCCAACTGGTCAGTGAATCTTCAAAAAACTTTTAAAATATGAATCTAATGGTCCACTTTTTAAATTTCTATTATTTCTTTTCTTCTTCTGCCAGGCAAGGTCCTTAGCTGGGCTGCCATCCATCACCTGCAGCCATGAGTTCTGACTCTGAGATGGCCGTTTTTGGGGAGGCTGCTCCTTACCTCCGAAAGTCTGAAAAGGAGCGAATAGAAGCTCAGAACAAGCCTTTCGATGCCAAGACATCTGTCTTTGTGGCGGACCCGAAAGAGTCTTTTGTGAAAGCAACAATACAGAGCAGGGAAGGAGGGAAGGTGACAGCCAAGACTGAAGGTGGAAGTGTGAGTAAAACATTCGGAGCTGATTCGACTGGGCCACGCCTTGAGTTTGTTTAGCTGACACTTACATTCCGACCCCATCTCTCTTGTTTTACTGAACAGACTGTAACGGTGAAAGAAGACCAGGTCTTTCCCATGAACCCTCCCAAATATGACAAGATCGAGGACATGGCCATGATGACTCACCTGCATGAGCCCGCGGTGCTGTATAACCTCAAAGAGCGCTATGCAGCCTGGATGATCTACGTGAGTTTTCCTCCTATAACCCTGTACTCACGCGGGTAGTTAATATTATTTTAAAAGTAGTAGATGGTTAAGGTCCCCATCAAATAATTATATTCCTTTTAAAATATTTATTTATTTATTTATTTATTTATTTATTTATTTATTTATTGGTGCAGACCTACTCAGGCCTGTTCTGTGTCACCGTCAATCCCTACAAGTGGCTGCCGGTGTATAATGCAGAGGTGGTGACAGCCTACCGAGGCAAAAAGCGCCAGGAGGCCCCGCCTCACATCTTCTCCATCTCTGACAATGCCTATCAGTTCATGCTGACTGGTGAGTGGGTCAATGGATTTTCATATAAATAACTTCATCATCCATAATCACAAAATGCTAGAGCAAAAGACCTTCAGAAATAATTTAATCCAATCTTCTGGTTGCTCAAAAGAGGTGATCAAAGCACAGAAAACTATATACTATCAATGCTGGGAATAAAACTCAGCTTTCCTGATTCCACTCCCCATTATCTTACTAGACCTTGCTACTGCCTCATCCCTATTAAGTTTTTTAACATGCAAACACATGATTTACTTTATCCGTTTAAATAATAGAAGACTAAGTAACAACTGAATCATAAATTATATGACTAGAAATGAAAAATATGTTTTCAATCATTCAGTGCTTCAGTTTCCTGTTGCTTATAACTATATACATTTAGAAGTATCATTATAATTTAAAAGTCATCAGAGCACATCCTAGAAACAATGGCCAAGATGATGTTTTGGAGCCACATACATATAAACAGAAGTTTTTCAGTTCTTTCCTAAAAGGAATTCATTTTGATTGAGCCACTCTCTTTTATCTCATCTTTCTTTAACACAATGTCACACTTTTGGGAAGTCTGATCATAGTTAAAGTTGTACTCTGTGAACACTGAGACAAAGAAAATTTTTTCTTTACATGAGGCCAATTGACCTATTTAGAAATGAAATCGCAACCTTGGATTGACTCACATTATTTGAACCCGTCTAACCACAATCCAAACTCTTAGCACAGTATGCGTTTTCCAGTTGTATGCATTAATCAACAGACAGCCACAGTGAAATCTACAGATGGAAACTAAGCGATATGTCTGGTTTAGAGCCATACTTCTCTTTAAATTAAACCAGCAAGATAACTTCCTGTGGTGACTTAAGGAACGTAAGAAGTGACAATAATTTGCGCTCCTCTTCCCAATAATAAAAACTCTCTTTCAGCCAGTTTTTTTTTAAAAGGGCTAAGAATAATACCATATACAATTTCATAATAATATGTTGAAAAACTATGGAAAATATGACATTTATATATTCAAATTATATACTGATTGTCCATTGTTTTCTTCTAGATCGGGAGAATCAGTCTATCTTAATCACGTATGTATTCTCATTCTGATACTTATGGGTATTTTCTTGTCACTGGGAAAATAACAAACAAAGAGAAAAAAATAGTTAATGCTCCCATACCAATGCAATAGCATGCTCATCCAGAAACAAGATACAGTAATGTTTTAACTTTACAGTGGAGTACAGATTAAGAATATTAAATAAAAATGCTCCAAACTACATACTCATTTGCTAGTCTAGCCCTGAAAGTTCCAAAGGACTTTCCTTGAAGTAGGAAATGTAAAATGCTTCCCTGAGCTTGGCCAGAGCCCAGGACAGTGCAGAGAGTGGCATACAGCCTTCAAAAGATGGATCAGTTTGGGAACATTGTCAGTGGGCCTACTCAGAAAATGTCTATACTGCACCTTCAAAGACCTAACTTGAGCTTCATCTCTAGTCAAAGAAAGCTGAAGAACACATGCACATTTTGTAGTTTCTTGCTAATTGTTCTATTTACCACACAGTTGTCAAGTGGCTGCTTTGTGGACCCTCTCAATCGCAGGCCTTAGAAGCTAGGAAAAAGCCTGGGACATTTTAAAGTTATATGATAATGAATGAATTTCTCCACTTCTTGCCAGTGCAAAGCAGAGAAATGTTATGAGCTATTTGTAGGCTGAAAAGAAAGAACTAGAAGACTCTCAGAGATACATAAAGACAGATGCATGAGGCAGAAAATGCTGATGGTGGAAATAGTTTCATTTGTCACAGTGCTTAATTTCTCACATGTGTTTGGGTTTTGTTGGTCAGTGGAGAATCTGGTGCAGGGAAGACTGTGAACACGAAACGTGTCATCCAGTACTTTGCAACAATTGCAGTTACTGGCGAGAAGAAGAAGGAGGAACAAACTTCTGGCAAAATGCAGGTGAGTCTGATTGCCATGGTCAGAATCCAGGCTTTCTTGGGGCTCTCCTGCAAGAAATCCCCAAGCCCCAGATGCAAGAACTGCTCTTGCCTTTGTAGGGGACACTGGAAGATCAAATCATCAGTGCCAACCCCCTACTGGAGGCCTTTGGCAACGCGAAGACTGTGAGGAATGACAACTCTTCTCGCTTTGTAAGTCTCTTGGTCTCAGAAGGGTCCTCACTGCCTTTAGATGTCAGAGAAAGCATACCTGAAAGCATACAATTTCAATTGTATCACTCTTATGTGCTTCAAGATTTGTGGATAGCAGCTTTTTTTTTTTTTTTTTTTTTTTTTTGTGGGTACCGGGGGTCAACCTCAGGACCTCGCGTGCCAGCAGGTGCCCGTGTCACTGAGCGATATCACCGGCCCTTTTATCGTATGTGGGCTCCGGGAGTTGAACTCAGGTCCTCGCGCTTGCCAGGCAGGCGCTTATGCCGCTGAGCCATCTCACCGGCCCCTAGCAGCATCTTTTTTACTTGACAGGGTAAATTCATCAGAATCCACTTTGGTACCACGGGAAAACTGGCTTCTGCTGATATTGAAACATGTGAGTAACAGAACCTCCTAAATAGAGTCCAAGAATGACAAATGATGGTTTGGAGGAACATTCTGCTGCTCCTGCTGAGTGCAGAGCCCATAAAACCCCAGTCTACTGCCAAACATGCCTGTGGTTAGTGCCAATCTTATCCAGAGCTCACAGTGCACTCTACCCACTACAAACATGAGCTGATGATTCTGTAGAAACCACCAGGAATTGTTGGGCTTGTCTAAAAAATCTTGGCCTCAGAAAAATTTCAAATTTTTCAAAGAAATAAGTAGCAGTAGGGATTGGTAAATGAGTTGCCTCTGGGTTGAGAATATGGGATTTCTCCCTCATCTGAGCACACATAACTATTGCTCTTAGTAGTGCCCCTATTGCAGAGTAACAGGAGACCCCTGGGTTGGAGAAATCTCAATACTATACTGTATTTCAGATATCAAGGTTCCTCTGTATGAGAAGCTAACATGTCTTTGGCCAAACATATTTCACTTTCTAGAGATGGTAAGAGGAACTGCAGTGGTGTTTATAAAGATATGGTATGTGGTGTTTCATGGAAACATTCAGTGAAATCTGAAGGGGCCAGTAAGATTTAACCATTGGCCTCAAGTTCTAAAAAGACTGTGGAGCACTTTATAATTTTCCTCCAATCCTATGTCTGTCCTCCACTGCAGATCTTCTGGAGAAGTCTAGAGTTACTTTCCAGCTAAAGGCTGAAAGAAGCTACCATATTTTTTATCAGATCATGTCTAATAAGAAGCCAGACCTAATTGGTAAGAAACAGTTAAATTCACAGGTCAAAAGTTAATTGTTTTACTAACATCTTCTAATGTAAAACTCTGAATACTATGTACTCTGGATTCTATGTACATAGAAATGCTCCTGATCACCACCAACCCGTATGACTATGCCTTTGTCAGCCAGGGGGAGATCTCAGTCCCCAGCATTGATGATCAAGAAGAGTTGATGGCCACAGATGTAAGTTATACATTATGTATGGGAATGACAATAACAGCTTGCTGTGGGTGTGGCTAAGAATAAAGTATACATTCTCCTAAATAAGTTAGTGTCTTCTGCCCTAACTTTTGTCTTCTCTCTCCTGGTAGAGCGCCATTAACATTCTGGGCTTTACTTCTGATGAAAGAGTGTCCATCTATAAGCTCACAGGGGCTGTGATGCATTACGGCAATATGAAATTCAAGCAAAAGCAGCGTGAGGAGCAAGCAGAGCCAGATGGCACTGAAGGTACTGAACGGACCTCCATCTGGCTTTAATGAGAGAACACTGGGCCAAAAAGCCCATCCAAACTCATGCCTCTTATACCGTACAAGTCATGTTGGGTAACTGAATTATGTTTTCATAGTTGCCGACAAGGCGGCCTATCTCCAGAGTCTGAACTCTGCTGACCTGCTCAAAGCCCTCTGCTTCCCCAGGGTCAAGGTTGGCAATGAGTATGTCACCAAAGGCCAGACTGTGCAGCAGGTAAGTACACGACTTCAACGAATCACACATACATCCCCGACCTTGTGACATGTCTTTTTATTTTATTTTATTTTATTTTTTATTTTTTAAATGTGGGTACTGGGAGTTGAACTCAGGATCTCGTGCTTGCCGGGGAGACACTTATGCTGCTGAGCCATCTCACCGGCCCGTGACATGTCTTTTTAATGCTAACAAATATTACTGTGTTTGTGAAGGTGTACAATGCAGTGGGCGCTCTGGCCAAAGCTGTCTATGAGAAGATGTTCCTGTGGATGGTCACCCGCATCAACCAGCAGCTGGACACCAAGCAGCCCAGGCAGTACTTCATTGGGGTCTTGGACATCGCTGGCTTTGAAATCTTTGATGTGAGTTAACAGAAACTTATAGCAGAAAAGCTGACTAATGTTGTTGCAGTCATGCATTGAAAGGATCTATGAAACATGGCTGCATTATAAACTTAACTGACAAATGAACAGGAACCAAATTTGTCCACAAAAAGGCATGAACTTTGAATGAGACAGACCTGGATTTAAACTCCAGCTCTACCAACTCCTACTTGTGTGGTAATGGTATGGTATGTAGGTGATCATTGAGCAGTTTCAATGAGGACCCATAGGGACAGCACCTAGTTCTTCACATAACACACTCATTTCTGAGCTCTTTTTGCCATTCAAAAGATTCTGAATTTAAAGTTCTTAGCACAGTCAGCACTCAATAGATGATACAAAGAAAATGGTAAGGGCAGTGATGGAATCAAAGATGGTGGTGGACAATGACAAACTCGATGAAAGACTTTAAGATTCTTATCTGCCTACATCACTAGTCATTCAAGAGATGCAAATTAAAACAACACTGAGATACCATCTCACCCCAGAAAGAATGGCTACTATAAAGAAATCAACTAATAACAAATGCTGGAGGGGCTGTGAGGAAAAAGGAACCCTTCTTCACTGTTGGTGGGAGTGTCGACTGGTACAGCCACTGTGGAAATCAGTGTGGAGATTCCTCAAAAAACTAGGGTTGGAGGTCCCATTTGACCCAGCTATTCCCCTTCTGGGCATCTTCCCAGAAGAATTAAAAACATCGTACCACAGTGATATATGTGCACCCATGTTTATAGCAGCACAATTTGTAATAGCCAGATCTTGGAAACAACCCAAATGCCCATCAACTGAGGAATGGATAAGAAAGATGTGGTATTTTTATACAATGGAGTACTATTCAGCCATAAAGAAGGATAAACTGGAGACTTTTATAGGTAAATGGATGCAACTCGAGAAAATACTCATAAGTGAAATAAACCAGAAGCACATATGTAAGCATCGTATTGTCTCTCTAGTATGAGAAACTGAAAGAGTAAATAAGATCCAAAATGTACAATAGACATGATGAATCAAAAAGAAACTGGTCAAAAGGAAAGAGAGACTGGAATAGGGAAAAGAAAGAAGGGAAAGGGAAAAAAATTGTATATATATATAAGATGGTTAAGATAGATACACTACCAATTTTACTTAGTTCATTGAAGAGTAAGGTTTGTGCCAATAATGTTTGGACAATTGAATGCTAATGTCTGGTATCCTGAATAACTAACTTAAAGATAGTAATACGTAATGTATTAACCATTGTTACCCTCCTATTATGTTGGTTTGAAAATTTGTTCTTCTTTTGTTTTGTTTTTTCTTCTCTTCAAAATTAAAAAAAAAAAGATTCTTATCTGCCTAATAAAGGAAAATGAAGTGTGTTTTAATATTAGGATAATCTCTCCAATACCCAGGTATAGAGGATAGAAATGGCATTGTAAACAAACTCATATTTGTCTGCCTAAGAAAGAATGCTATATAGTTACTACTAAAGGTCTTCTACCCAACAGCAGTATTTCTGATGTGTCTCACGCAGAGGTCCCATTTCTAAAATTTTGCTATGTGTGAGCAGATAGAAACTGGATGAAATTTGACTAAGGGACTTGCTACAGGCAGGACAAAACTATAGCATCCTAAGAGGGCAGGTAGGCTAGGCAATTGAGAAATTCATCTTTCAAAGAGAATCTTTCATTATAAACTGAGCATTAATTTGTATTTTCCACATATTAGTTCAACAGCCTGGAGCAGCTGTGCATCAACTTCACCAACGAGAAGCTGCAACAGTTTTTCAACCACCACATGTTCGTGCTGGAGCAGGAGGAGTACAAGAAGGAAGGCATCGAGTGGGAGTTCATTGACTTCGGGATGGACCTGGCTGCCTGCATTGAGCTCATCGAGAAGGTTCTCTTGCTTTTTTCAGACCACAGATTATACTAATCAAATGAAAGAAAAATCATAAAACCTTGGTATATGCCTTAGGAAAAATTTGTGCTTGTATACAAAAATGAAAATTCCTTCTTTGGTTAACTCTGAGTTAGCTATTCTGGTAAAGGGAGACTGAATATGTTCTATAAAGTCCAGAAGTCTATACCTACCCAGAGTTTGCAATACAAAGCCTTACGTTTAAAGCCATTTTTCCTCATTAAAAACAGCACTGATACGATATTTTTACTTATTTCTTTGTTAACTGTAGCTTCACTGTTACTACATTTGAAGCGTAGATTTCCAGTACTTTAAAGCAGAAGCTTTCACACTCCAGTTCTGTCAAAGACTCCCAAGAGTACTTAACATAAACTCTACAAAAGCCCAGCCCTCATCTGCATTACTCTGTCATATCCCAGAGCTTGACACAACACCACATCCTTGATAGGCACTCCAGAATTCATATGGCATTAGTTGCTTTTCATTCTTCCAGCCAATGGGCATCTTCTCCATCCTGGAGGAGGAGTGCATGTTCCCCAAGGCAACAGACACCTCCTTCAAGAACAAGCTGTATGACCAGCACCTGGGCAAGTCCGCCAACTTCCAGAAGCCCAAGCCTGCCAAAGGCAAGCCCGAGGCCCACTTCGCCCTGATTCATTATGCTGGCACTGTGGACTATAACATTATTGGTTGGCTGGAGAAGAACAAGGACCCGCTGAATGAAACCGTGGTTGGTCTGTACCTGAAGTCTTCAATGAAAACTCTGGCTAACCTCTTCTCTGGAGCAGCAGCTGCTGCAGAAGCAGGTAATTTTCAATAAATTAATATTTTACTTAATGTATAAGACAAACAGAAGGAGCCTATCTTATAACTGCTTATGTTTGTTTTGCCCCTTCAGAGGCTGGTGGTGGAAAGAAAGGTGGCAAAAAGAAGGGTTCTTCTTTCCAGACCGTGTCTGCTCTCTTCAGGGTACCAACTTCATTTTCTCTCCAACTAGATTTAGGATATTAGATTCTATTCTTTTATGTGGAAAAGAGGAAGAAATCTTGCAAGGATTCTAAAACTGTGTGTGACAGGAAGATAGGCCAGATAATAGTGATAGAATTGAGTTTTGAAAAGCTTCCAGATAGTTTGGAAGAAATACCTCAGTCAACAAGACACAGAAGCCAGTAAGGATAAAAGTGCATTGTACAAAGATCAGATGGCTATATTCAATTTTAGAGCTTGAGAATGAGGTCATTTGCCACTTAAATGATTCCATTGGGATAGGATTAAGAATAGCATGAGGGGCCGGTGAGATGGCTCAGTGGCGTAAGCGCCTGCCTTGCAAGCGCGAGGGCCCGAGTTCGACTCCCGGATCCCACATACGGAAAAGGGGCCGGTGATATCGCTCAGCGGCACGGGCGCCTGTTGGCCCGCGAGGTCCTGAGGTCGACCCCCCGGTACCCACAAAAAAAAAAAAAAAAAAAGAATAGCATGAGGTTTTCTTGAGCCTTTAGGAGCCTCCAAACGATTAAGGTGCTTAAGTATAAATTAGTATAGAACTGAAGTGAGCATACTGCGAAAGTTAAAGATAGATGGATAATGGTGGAAATTGGAGAGTGAGGCAAAAGAAGCAAATATAAGAAAACAATTTGATGTATAACAAAAAGCTCTTGAAGGAAAATTTGTTCTTCTTTTGGCAATCTCATCCCTAATTGCACCTCTAACCACTGAAGCTCAAATTATTCTGGAAAAACAGAGTTTCGTAGGACAGAAACCTGTTTATACTTAGTAACAGGGCTGGCAATTTTATGCTCATTCACAGAATGAGGATTAAAAGGTCACTTTCTCTGATGCCAGCAGGAAGACACATCTCTGCATCACAAAGGAATAAGCATGTGATGAAAGAGGTGGAGATAACTGAAAGTTGTGTCAAGAAAGAAAATGAGAGATGTGGAGAAGATGCTGAATTCACAGTAAAACCAGACCACGTATATAGGCAAAAGAGAAGGGGCGGATTAATCCCATATGTTTAGAATTCATACTGAATTTAAAACATATGCTCCGTGATTCAACATCAGTGAACAAATGCTTCAACAGCTTATAGAAACATATGTTTAGAATGCATAAAAAGTATAAAGCAGGACAGCATGCTGGGAATGTGAAAATTCTAGAGCTAACTCTGAAAATTCCAATATGGATATTATTCAATAGAAGTGAATCTGTGTCATGGACCATGATCATATATCTGCACATAGGAACATACAAAAACAGTGCATTTTAAAACCAAATGTTTATCTAATTCCACAGGAGAATCTGAATAAGCTGATGACCAATCTGAGGAGCACTCACCCCCACTTCGTGCGGTGCATCATCCCCAATGAAACTAAAACTCCCGGTAAGACACTTTTGATATTCACTCAGACAAACTGCGGTTTGTCTGTTACAGACCAGCAAATATGGCACTTGCACTCCTTCTTTCAGGTGCCATGGAGCATGAGCTCGTCCTGCACCAGCTGAGGTGTAATGGTGTGCTGGAAGGAATCCGCATCTGCAGGAAAGGGTTCCCAAGCAGAATCCTGTATGCAGACTTCAAACAGAGGTCAGATATTTTCTCTCGAACTTTAAGAGGTTCCTGTTACCTAATTATTCAGTGAAAGAATCCTTCTGTTAATCCCTTATACCTTCTATTAAAATTTAATAGGAGACAAATTTAGACTTTATGGTTTTATGAAAAGTGTGAAATCTTTTGAATACACAGAGCAAAAGGGAAAAATGTGATTTCTTCTTTATGTTTTACTACACAATGGCTATGTTGTTTCTATGGTAGGAAGATTTCTTGCTGATGACAACAATCATATCATTTGTTTGACTTAAACAGATACAAGGTATTAAATGCAAGTGCTATCCCTGAAGGACAATTCATTGACAGCAAGAAGGCTTCTGAGAAGCTCCTTGGGTCCATTGACATTGACCACACCCAGTATAAATTTGGTCACACCAAGGTAATGTTCTCTAAATCCAACTTGATGCTTTTCCTGTCCCTTTGAAATATATGTATGGTTTCTTATCTGCACCATTGCCTATGCGCAGGTCTTTTTCAAAGCTGGTCTTCTGGGGCTCCTAGAGGAGATGAGAGATGAAAAGTTAGCCCAACTGATTACACGAACTCAGGCCATGTGCAGAGGGTTCTTGGCAAGAGTGGAGTACCAGAAGATGGTGGAGAGGAGGTATTAATAAGGATAATGTACTTTACCCCCGCCGTCCTAGGTCTTTAAATTCTGTTTCCTGTTATAATCTAATTTTGCACGTCTGTTACTATCATAGAGAGTCCATCTTCTGCATCCAGTACAATGTCCGTGCCTTCATGAATGTGAAGCACTGGCCATGGATGAAGCTATATTTCAAGATCAAGCCCCTCCTCAAGAGTGCAGAGACAGAGAAGGAGATGGCCAACATGAAGGAAGAATTTGAAAAAACTAAAGAAAGTCTTGCAAAATCTGAGGCCAAAAGAAAAGAGCTGGAAGAAAAAATGGTAACTCTGATGCAAGAGAAAAATGACCTGCAACTCCAGGTTCAAGCTGTGAGTATCAGAACTCATTTTTGCAATCTGATGCTAAAATTTCACCTCAGTGATCACTAAGATAAGCTCTCAATTCCATGGAATTAAGTAGCTGGTTATATATTTTTTTTCTAATTCACATCTCCTTTGGATACCCTATGTTAGTAATCCCATTCTGAGGACCCAATAAATATACAGAGAATTGGGGTAAAATATTTGATCAACAGCCATTATATAACCCATTCTTTTATGATCTAAAACTGTCACCAAAACATTAAATTATCCTCTATTTCTTTGAGTTCAGAAAGGGAATTGACTGGTTCCATTGGGCCTACAGATTTTGGATACATAGTTTAATATTCTTCAGAAAGATGAATTACAAATATTTAGGTTAATTCTGCAACTTTACTGTACTTTGTACAGACTAGAATTTTCTAAACTGAGGAGAGGTTCATCATGCCTTTAAGAAACAAGTGATAACTGAAGGGAATATTTAAACTTGAACCAAGTACGCTCCTCTCCCTTTTGGTACAGGATGGCCTCTCTTCAACAGTATTCCATCAACTGCCCACGTGGTAAATATTTGATAAATCCAGACCCTAGTGATACAACTTTGAGCTAGAAACATGGCCTGAGCTGTCACAAGTTTATATTCCAACTCCTATTTCTTCTCATGAGGAACACTCTTGTTACTTCTCTAAGCATCACGTTTTAACATGTGTCATTCCCCTTAGCTTTTCCAGGTGTTCCCTTTAATTCCAAACTATTACATCACTGGAGGACATGCCTTGCTTTTAAATAATTTTTCTGATATTGCTGCTTCCTCCCACCAATCTTCTACATACTAAGTCCTTTCGTTTACTGGCCTCTTACATACTAAACTTAAAAAAAAAAAACACTAAACAAAGAAAACTGATCTGAAATTATATACCAGTATGTTAAACATAGGTTATAGCAAAAATAACAGTGTCATAATTTTACCATGAGACACAATTAGAATTTCTTCTTTAAAGATGTCCAATTTTGTAATAAGTGCCCAAGTAGTATTTGCTTAATGGTGGAAAGCTAATAAAAATAAATCTGGTGCCTCAAAACATATTTTACTTATTTAGTTTCAAAATATTAATAGTATTTGAAAATGTCCAAGGAACTAAAATCTAAATGAATCTATTGTTTCTTCAAGGAAGCAGATAGTTTGGCTGATGCAGAGGAAAGATGTGACCAGTTGATCAAAACCAAAATCCAGCTTGAGGCCAAAATCAAAGAGGTGACTGAGAGAGCAGAGGATGAGGAAGAGATCAATGCTGAGCTGACAGCCAAGAAGAGGAAACTGGAGGATGAGTGCTCGGAACTGAAGAAAGACATAGACGACCTCGAGCTGACGCTGGCCAAGGTGGAGAAGGAGAAGCATGCCACAGAGAATAAGGTATGAAACATATTCTGATACACTATGTAGAGGTTCCACCACCCAACAAAGCTGCTTTATACCAGAAATTATCTTTCTTAAACTTTGTAGGTGAAAAACCTCACAGAGGAGATGGCAGGTCTGGACGAAACCATCGCTAAGCTGACCAAGGAGAAGAAAGCCCTCCAAGAGGCCCATCAGCAGACCCTGGATGACCTGCAGGCAGAGGAGGACAAAGTCAACACCCTCACCAAAGCTAAAACCAAGCTAGAACAGCAAGTGGATGATGTAAGTCTAACATCGTGTCAAAATAATTTTTTATTTTATAACTAAGTAAGAGTTTGTATTCTTACGATGCAATGAGGACTTACCAAGTGCTTCCTATGAGTGAGAAATATAGAATATGACCCCTGCTACAAGGACCAAGATACACACAAGAAAAGCTTTAAAAATTAATAAAGAACATGAGCCGTGCGTAACGTGGAGAAAAACAATTAAGGGAAAGGAGGTTCTGTGTGTTCACCAAAAAAAAAAAAAAAAAAAAAAAGCAATGAAGTAGTAATGATCAGTGATATCAATGATATTTACTCTCAGAGGAACAAAGGAGGCTCTGAAGGAAGAACACAGAAGATAAATTTTTTTTGTTTGTTTGTTTTATGTGTATTTCTTTTTTTTTTTTTTTTTTTTTTAAAGAGAAGAAAAAAACAAAACAAATCAAAAGAAGAACAAATTTTCAAAACAACATAATAGGAGGGTAACAATGGTTAATACATTACGTATTACTATCTTTAAGTTAGTTATTCAGGACACCAGACATTAGCATACAGAAGATAAATTTGACTTTAAACACAATCCAATATGCAAAAGAGAACCCACTGAAAATGTCTGAGTAAGGGAGGCATTAGCAAAGGTCATGGTTTGGAAATATCCCCATGGTGTCCATTCCATGTGGTAAAAAGCTGATTAAAATGGATTCCAGGGCCGGTGAGATAGCTCAGCAGCATAAGCGCCTGCCTGGCAAGAGCGAGGTCCTGACTTCGACTCCCGGTACCTGCATATTAAAAAAAAAAAAAAAAAAAAAAATGGATTCCAGTGGGGAGATATAGAAGGCATAATGTCTCAGGAGTTTGTTGTACAGTTTAGTACATCTTACCTTGTAAATACTGAATCCTTGCATTAGGTATGTACCAAAAAGCATAGAATTGGTGGGATGAATCTTCCTAATATATAGAAATGTAGTTTGCTAAAAAGATATGAATTAATGTTTAAAAGTTCAACCTGAGAAAAAGTGGTGCCATTCTAGAAACTGTACTAATAGTTTGTTAATATTTAGCTTGAAGGCTCTTTGGAACAAGAAAAGAAAATCCGGATGGATTTAGAAAGAGCGAAGAGGAAGCTAGAGGGAGACCTAAAATTGGCCCAAGAATCCACAATGGAT
The DNA here is from genome assembly GCA_028451465.1 of Erethizon dorsatum. NCBI lineage: Eukaryota > Metazoa > Chordata > Mammalia > Rodentia > Erethizontidae > Erethizon > Erethizon dorsatum. Next base: position 28,989,573 of record CM051826.1, read on the forward strand.
ATAGAAAATGACAAGCAACAACTTGATGAAAAACTTAAAAAGTAAGCAGTAAGGATAAAAGTTTTAGGGGGAAATTACTACTAATATTTCTGTGACTGACATACAGCACTTGTCCAACAGAAAAGAGTTTGAAATGAGCAATCTGCAAAGCAAAATTGAAGATGAACAAGCTCTTGGTATGCAGCTGCAGAAGAAGATCAAGGAGTTACAAGTAAGTACACGATTCCCATCAGCCTAATCAACAAGAGAAATGACTGACACAAGAAGCTGAGATTGTATGGTTTACCATTTGCAGGCCCGCATTGAGGAACTGGAAGAGGAAATCGAGGCAGAGCGAGCTGCCCGAGCCAAAGCAGAGAAGCAGCGCTCTGACCTCTCCCGGGAACTGGAGGAGATCAGTGAGCGGCTGGAAGAAGCCGGTGGGGCCACTTCTGCCCAGATTGAGATGAACAAGAAGCGGGAGGCTGAGTTCCAGAAAATGCGTAGGGATCTCGAGGAAGTGACCCTGCAGCATGAAGCCACAGCGGCCACCCTGAGGAAGAAGCACGCAGATAGCGTGGCTGAGCTCGGGGAGCAGATTGACAACCTGCAGCGGGTCAAGCAGAAGCTGGAGAAGGAGAAGAGTGAGATGAAGATGGAGATCGATGACCTTGCTAGTAACATGGAGACTGTCTCCAAAGCCAAGGTACAATCATGATTTAAACCTCAAAGATAGTTCTGCAGAACAGCTGTGAACCTTTCAAGAATCATCAGTAACTAGAAGGAGGAGACTGAGACAATGCAAGAGAGGGAACATGGGAGATGAGGAAAAACCGCAGTTTGCTCACTCTTTGAGAACAGCCATACCCAAATAATATGGAGAGTGACAACTTAAGAGTTTACAAATGAAAAATACAACCCAATTATCCATTTGTGACATTTTAAACACTTCACATCAATTATGGACCTTTTATTTTCCCCTTAAACACAAATACAATTTGCTTCTAGCAAACATTTCATGAGCTGAATCAGGTATCATTATTCTGTCACAGCTAATATTATTTAGTAAAGATGTTCAATTCGCAAAGCAATTTAGTGGCAATATTTTATAGTATATGTCTTATTACTTCCATCACAAGCTAAGGGCCCTGTCCTTGTTTTTGTTTGTTTGGAGAATAGTTTATTTTCAAAATAAATGAGTACTGCAGCTATGCAATGTCTGCATTAATGACGATTTCTTTGGTGCAAATACTTGCCTTGAGATGCCTCCCTTCACTTTCTGAATGCAGGGAAACCTTGAAAAGATGTGCCGCACACTGGAAGATCAACTGAGTGAACTAAAGACTAAGGAGGAGGAGCAGCAGCGGATGATCAGCGAGCTGACAGCACAGAGGGCGCGTCTGCAGACCGAAGCAGGTGGGCCATTTACTGGTGTTTACGTCAATGACAAATTCACCTTGGATATTCAATTCGCTGAAAACCTAGCACTGAATTACTTGAAATCATATATTATCTCCCTGAGAGGCACACACTAATACCTGGCATGGGGCTCATTTGGTTTTAAACATTTATTTAAAGGAGATTTGGCATTAATCAGAAAGTTAGTAAATACGAAGTATACCCTCAAAGTAACTCTTTGCACTTTTTGAAATGTTTTCACAAGCTACTTGTTACTTTATTTTTCTCAGTAGCCTGTGTATTATTAGTTCCATTTTAAAGCTGACAGGTGATGGGAGTAATGAAGTAACCTGTCCAAGAATACTTACTCCGGTCTTTCCCGTAAATCTTGCCAATTGCTGGCAACTGGTACTGTTACGTAAGAAAATATTTAGGACTACAACCCAGCCAAGTAGAATTCATGTGAGGTTTTTTTTATTTTTGATCAGACAAATTGGAAAGTCTCAGCATTTGCTCCTCTTCCTCCTGATTTGCTTGATTTCCTACCAAAGTTTTACCTCTCCAAGTTAAGAGTTAAGAAGATGGAAATTATTTTATGGGTCATTTGGGCTAAGTAATAGCAGGTTAAAGTGTTGGAAAACCACTCTACTCTTTCATATTCATTCAAATGTTGCTCTTTTTATAATAAGATGTAACATAGAGTTTTTATTATTGTTATAAAGGGGGGAAGTACATTTCATGGAAAATAAAGTTATTTTTCAAAGAGTCAAAATGTTCCTTATAGTTTCTCATCCTAATACATGTTTACTACTAGTAAGTCAGTGATATAAAAAATAAAAATTGCTATTCTTATTAAATGTCAAAACAGATAACACTTCTAACTAACTAGGTTAAAACGGGTGCTGAAGGCTTTTTCTCTTAACATAATCTAGTGCATTTTCTGAATTATGGTACTTGAAGAATTAAAGACAAACTAAAATGACATTTAGTTCGGGAATTCATTAGTTATCCAGAACAAATTCTTTCTAATATAAAATTTCTTAATATAGAAATGCTTCCAGGATTTCTTTTTGAGCATCACGTCTGTTTACACAATTATTCAAAGCTTCCTATTTTCCATAGAATAAATTCTTTGTTTCAGTCAACTTTCAGTGGAAATGGGAAGCACGACACGACTGCCTTACCCAAAAAGCATTGGGGGTATTTTGCTGGTTTGATTTATATTTCTTTTTAGACATGTTTTTCATCACTTTCTATTACGATCAGATCATCTTAACTATTTGTTGAAATCTTTGGGATTGTGTATTTGTGTGCAACCTTCCACCATGCTTCTCCGTGCTTCACATTTTTTACATAGATTTTCTCATCAGGGATGAAGTGGATGTCTGTAGTTTGTTATAATCCATGCTCCACATCATTTTTCAGATTTGGCTCCCTTATTCTGTTCCAGCTGTTATTTCAGAGCTTTAATTTCCAAAGTCAGGTTAAATTTTCTGGGTATTGGTCTTTACAGGTGAATATTCACGCCAGCTAGATGAAAAGGACTCATTAGTTTCTCAGCTCTCAAGAGGCAAACAAGCTTTCACACAACAGATTGAGGAACTGAAAAGGCAGCTTGAAGAGGAAGTAAAGGTAAGCACTACTTCTTGTTATCATTATTGTTGTTTTTATTTGCATGTTGCTTACCTTTAAAGATTTTCTGCTGGTAGTCTAGCAGAATTTAGGGAATAAAAATCACTCTTAAATAAAAAAATTAAATTACCAATCTCCACATTTTCAGGCCAAGAGTGCCCTGGCCCATGCCCTGCAGTCCTCCCGCCATGACTGTGACCTGCTGCGGGAACAGTATGAGGAGGAGCAGGAAGCCAAGGCTGAACTGCAAAGGGCCATGTCCAAGGCCAACAGTGAGGTCGCCCAGTGGAGGACCAAATATGAGACTGATGCCATCCAGCGCACGGAGGAGCTGGAGGAGGCCAAGTATGTTCTAGACTTATTAAAACAGAAATACCTCTGTTAACAAAGTACATCAGCTATAAATACTACACAAGGAAAGGGTCCTGACTGCCCAAAAACCTAAATGACGGAAAAAACCATGAGTGAACATAAATCTAAGCAAGAAATGCAAATACATTAGGTAGCCTAGAGAAAGAAATTACAGTGGAGTAGAAAGGAAAAGGAAATAAGGCAATAGAAAGCTTAATAATTATTTTTTAAAGGGGTGAACTTTTGACCTCCTTCCATTTACACGGGTGCTGATAGAACAAGAATTAATGGTAGTTTCCTGTACCTCTCCTTCCTCTCAGCTATTAATTGAATCACTGATTCAGGATGATGGATGCATAAGAGTAAAATAATCAGGCTTTAAAGTAAAACTCTTCCTGTTTAGATACAAAAATATGACAGTATGGGAAAAACAGAAATCTTTAAAGACATATAAAAAGTATACAGAAAATGCTATAATAAGAAAGAAAAGTATTGCTTTATAACAAACTAAATATTCAATGTAATTTAAAAGTTTGAGACTGAAATGTACTAAGAAGAATATGGATAGGAATAGACCTACTTATTCAACAGAAAGCTTAAGACAACATCTAGTTGTTTATTCTATAATGTAATGCAAATAATGTACAACCCAGTTAATGTTTTAGTGAAGCGTTAGAAGAGAGTCTGAGATGTACTCTTAAGGCAAAATTATATTGATTTGGGAAAGCTTTTAGTTAGTAGGCTAATGAAAAAATGGCCAAAAATAAGGATACAATTAAACAGACAAAATAACTTTTTCAATTTGATATATCCAACATTTGAGTCCTTAATATGTGTGACATCCTTCTTGTATGGAAGCAAAGGCTAGTAAAATACAGACTGTACACTCCGGGGATTAAAAATAAGTGGAGGCACAGACATAGGTAACAGTAATTTGAGGTAGATAGTAATGTTTCATAAAGAAAGAATAAACCAGTTACCTTGAAGGGTAAAATGTTGGCTCAGACTTATCATCAGTTGCCTTAAAGCCAGACTATGAATTGTGGCAATACGGAAATTTCGTCATTTTTAGTATTTGGTGAGAAGGGAATGGCAATGAGTTAACACAGAACTAATGTGCAAATAAGCCTGAGAAGTGACGCACTGAAGAAATCGAACTGTGGAAATCACTCACTTGTGCTCACTCTGAAACGCCCAGTTCTACTGATAGCCATTGACTTCTATTACCCATATTTCATTGTCCAGGAAGAAGCTGGCTCAGCGTCTGCAGGATGCGGAGGAGCACGTAGAGGCGGTGAATGCCAAGTGTGCGTCCCTGGAGAAGACGAAGCAGAGGCTGCAGAATGAGGTTGAGGACCTCATGATTGAAGTGGAGAGAGCCAATGCTGCCTGCGCAGCCCTGGACAAAAAGCAAAGAAATTTCGATAAGGTATTTTGTCCAGTTTCTGTTTCAATATTCAACATACAATTCGACAAATGATTATTCACCCCTAGCTTGTTACCTGCATTGGGCCCCACTCAAACCATCTGAGGCTGTTCTCAGCAGCCCTTGTTCCGTTGGTAGGTGGGGGGGGTATTCCTTTGCTTTCTGTTTTTATCCCTAATTATATATTTTTTTTCTTTTTCTTTTTCCTTTTTTTTTTTTTTGTGGGTACCGGGGGTCAACCTCAGGACCTTGCGCACCAGCAGGTGCCTGTGCCGCTGAGCAATATCACCGGCCCTTTTTCCATATGTGGGTTCCGGGAGTCGAACTCAGGACCTCGTGCTTGCCAGGCAGGCACTTATGCTGCTGAGCTATCTCACCGGCCCTCCCTAATTATTTTTCAATCCCAGATCAACCTAAACTGAGAGTAGCCAGAATAGATAACTTTCATCCCATCAAACTTTCTCTACTAAATTTCTTGACCATCCCTTGCCCTTTAGATTCTGGCAGAATGGAAACAGAAATACGAAGAAACACACGCTGAACTTGAAGCTTCTCAAAAGGAGTCCCGCTCACTTAGCACAGAGCTGTTCAAGATTAAAAATGCTTATGAGGAATCCTTAGACCAACTTGAAACCTTGAAGCGGGAAAATAAGAATTTGCAACGTGAGTACATTTTACCCTTCTTTTAACAAAAGGTTTGGAAGAAGGTTTTCCCTCTCTGAACAGTCTTCTATGTTTTTTTCACCACCAGAGGAGATTTCTGATCTCACTGAACAGATTGCAGAAGGAGGGAAACGTATCCATGAACTGGAAAAAATAAAGAAGCAGGTTGAGCAAGAAAAGACTGAGCTTCAGGCTGCTTTAGAGGAGGCAGAGGTAAAACTGTTAGTGTACACTCTAAAACAATTTAGAGAGGCACTACACTTTATTGGATGCAAAGATTATTAAATCAAGAGAAGTGAAAAATGTTTATTCCATTTACCAAAGATTAAGATGGATAATTGAACATGCATACAACTAACACTATTATATGTGAAGAACTATGCTAGAAAATGAGAAAACAAAGATAAACAAGTTAAAGTTCCTGCCCCCCAGCTGTGGAGACAGAAGCATATGAAACCAATAATAATACATCGTACACATTCTGTAACAACAGAATAACAATATATTATGGTAGCACATATATAAGAAGTAATTTCTATTACCAGAATACTACACACTTCAATTCCTTTGTTAATGTCACCTTTTGTGTCATTAAGGCATCTCTTGAACACGAAGAGGGAAAGATCCTGCGCATCCAGCTCGAGTTGAACCAAGTCAAGTCTGAAATCGACAGGAAAATTGCTGAGAAGGATGAAGAAATTGACCAGCTGAAGAGAAACCACATTAGAATCGTAGAATCCATGCAGAGCACACTGGATGCTGAGATCAGGAGCAGGAATGATGCCATCAGGCTCAAGAAGAAGATGGAGGGAGACCTCAACGAAATGGAAATCCAGCTGAACCATGCCAACCGTATGGCAGCTGAGGCCCTGAGGAACTACAGGAACACCCAAGGCATCCTCAAGGTAAATGACTCCAAGAGAGGTTTCAGGATGATTGTCTGACAGCGGCCCAGAAAATGTGGTGTCTCAATGACTTCATCCTACAGGACACCCAGCTGCACCTGGATGATGCTCTCCGGGGCCAGGAGGACCTGAAGGAACAGCTGGCCATGGTTGAGCGCAGAGCCAACCTGCTGCAGGCTGAGATCGAAGAACTGCGGGCCACGCTGGAGCAGACTGAGAGGAGCAGGAAAATCGCAGAGCAGGAGCTCCTGGATGCCAGTGAGCGTGTCCAGCTCCTCCATACCCAGGTACTTATTATATAATAATGGATTAATAAAAATATGATGGAAGGACTGGTAGAAGGGATATATTTCAATAGAATGATGCTTGCCTAGAATGGGTAAGGCCTGGGTTCAGTCCTCAGCACTGCATAAAATAAAATAAAGAAAAGGAAAGGAAAGAATGAAAGAGAAGAAAAAGGAAAGAAGAAAGAAGAAAAAGAAAGAAAAGAGAGTAATGATGAAATTCTTACTCAAATCTTAGTGTTATTTGGAAATTTATTCATAATGGTTTGTGGAAATTAATTTTAAAGCATTTGATTTTTGGATGAACAATATTTTGTTTTTCTGAACTATTACATACAGAGTTGGCTATCTTTTAAAAATATATTATCAACTTAGATCATTGATGAAACAAGCACAGATACTAGTTAATTTAATAAATTAGTTTAATAAAATAGTTTAATAAATTGATTTCATTAGAACATAAAATATCTTACTATGTGTACTTAATATTTCTAAATTTTTTAACCAGAACACCAGCCTAATCAACACCAAGAAGAAGTTGGAGACAGACATTTCCCAGATCCAGGGAGAGATGGAGGACATCATCCAGGAAGCCCGAAATGCAGAAGAGAAGGCCAAGAAAGCCATCACTGATGTGAGCAGAGGAGCATGGCGTGGTGGGCAAACCCGAACCCTGCTGTGCTCTCTCAGCTCCTAGCTGAGTCTCTTTTCTGCTAACCAGGCCGCCATGATGGCCGAGGAGCTGAAGAAGGAGCAGGACACCAGCGCCCACCTGGAGCGGATGAAGAAGAACCTGGAGCAGACGGTGAAGGACCTGCAGCACCGTCTGGATGAGGCCGAGCAGCTGGCGCTGAAGGGTGGCAAGAAGCAGATCCAGAAACTGGAGGCCAGGGTGGGTCTTCTGATCAACATTTATCCCTTTCTTATTTGAATCCAACATATAACCTTAAATACCTAGTGGAAGATATGGGGTAACCTGAGATGAAGGAGAAATATTCCCTGCTGCCTGAGAGCTTATAATAGGGTGATTAGATATATGAAGATGACAAAAGAAGTATGTGCATTATTTGAAGCAGTAATTCATTGAGTGAACAAATGACAGTAAATGTTTTTGCAATATCCACCTTTTTTTTTTTTTTTTTTTGTGGGCACCAGGGGTCAACCTCAGGACCTCGCGCGCCAGCAGGCGCCCGTGCCACTGAGCTATCTCACTGGCCCATGAAATGTCCACCTTTTTACAGGTACGTGAACTTGAAGCAGAAGTTGAAAGCGAACAGAAGCGCAATGTTGAAGCTGTCAAGGGCCTGCGTAAACACGAGAGAAGAGTGAAGGAACTCACTTACCAAGTAAGGAAGATGATTTCTCTAACTTCTTACTCAGCCCTCAAGGGATTAAAAACCATAACGAAATGTGATGACACTTGTACTTTCAAAAAACTCACTCTGTAAAACATTATTTTAGACTGAGGAAGACCGCAAGAATGTTCTTAGGCTCCAGGACCTTGTGGACAAACTACAAGCAAAGGTGAAGGCATACAAGAGACAAGCAGAGGAAGCGGTAAGTCCAGAGCCCCTTGGGATGACTGGGAAGTGCCCACTTCTCAGACATGATCACGCCATTGTAGTTAATAGGATGAAAGAAGTGTTGAGTAAAATGAGAGAAAAGCAAAACGAAACACAGTATTCTAGGAAGGAGGGAGAACAAATGCAAAGTTTTGGAGTGCAAAGCAATGTGGTCCAAGAAGTAGAAAGAATGACGAAGAGAGCAGCACAGAGAAAGCTAGAAAGCTAGGCAGAAAGGAGATTATAGGGTCTTCTAAGACATGATAAAAAATCTGGATTGTTTTCTAAGTACAATGAGGGAGTTTTGCAATGACAGAGTTTTCATCAGGCTCAGATATGACCTGGTTTATATTTTCCAAAGAATATTCTGGCTACTATGTGAAGAACAGATTGTTGGGTAACACTGGTAGGTGCAGGGAGGCATGTCAGGAAACTTTCCAGGTGGTTCTGTGGTTTGGATTAAGGTAGTAATGGATCAGAGACAGAAGTGGAGAAATTCCAACTATGTTTTGGAGGTGGAAACTAGGAGATATGCTAAAGTAGTGAAAATAAGGAAATCAAGGGTAATTTCTCAAGTTTATGATGTGAGTAACCAGATAAATTTTGTGACAATTACTAAAATGTGGATCTAGAGGAAAATAAGATTTACAGGGCAAGAAAGAAATAGGAATTGTTTTAGACACATTAAATGTGAAATACCACTATATACCCAAGTGAAAATGTCACGTAAATAGTTATATACAAGAGTACAGAGCTCAGAAGTTCTCAGTTATGATAAAACCAATAGATTTTTGGCACTCCACCTTATCTAATTTTCCCATCCTGTGATTCATCTGAAATAATAATCAAATAATATATCAGTTTCAAATAATATCAGTTTCCTAAGTATAGAGTAAAACAAAACAAAACACAATACTCTAGGGAGGAGGGAGTTCCTTTATTCATTGATAATTCTTTTACCCCGACCTCTAATGTCTGAGAGTAAGACATTAGTGGGGGCAAGAAAGGAAGAGAGAATAGATACATATACATGTGTGCACACTCACAGCAACAAATGGACAAGCCACTAAACCTTTCTATAGCTCCCACTTTCCTCATCTATAAGAGGGAGCTCTCCGGGATTTTTTTTTTTTTTTTGAAACCAAGCTATACTATTTAGTGAGTCTAAACTTTATCAGTGTTCTAAATTTGAATGCCACATTTTGGAAGGGTTCTTAACAAGAGTTTTTAAAAAAGAATGATTACTGAAGATTAAACTCTTCTCAAATTCACAGCTCTATATTCAAGTATAATCACAGACCACTCAACCTATTTTAGGAAACAACAAATTTGCTAAATTTCTAAACTTAATTAAGTGCCAATAATCTAGACTCAAGTGGCAATAATTTATATTCAAGGCTAGTAGTTTGGTATAATAAAGATTGCCTACCTGCATTTTTAAAAGATCTAATTCCAGTCTCGGGAGCATGAAAAAAAGCAAGGCTGGAATCCCTTCATATTTAATAGTAACTCTAAAATGCTTAGCTTTCCTGAAAGTTCAGAAGCAGATGTTACCTGTCTTTCCTATTATCTATGAGTTCAAGAAGCATAAGTGGAGCTGGGTACAATGCAGCAAGGCTGTAATCCCATCATTAAGGGAAGGTGAGACAGGAAGTTTGAGTCCCACCTGGGCAACTTGGCAAGACCCTGTCTCAAAATAAAAAATAAAAAGAGGGAGTGATGTAGGTCAGTATAAAAGCCCTGAGCTCAATATCCAGTACTACCAAAAAAAAAAAAAAAAAAAAAAGACACAAACAGGGGAATTAATACACCATAAAAATTCAAAACATTTCTTTAGTTTTTTTTTTTAACTTTTAATAGAGTGAATCACATTTAAGTAAAAAAAAAAAATTCAAGACCCACTGACCTAAGAATCTAGGAATTTGAACACTTTTTCCTCACCAATGCATTCCTATTCGCAGGAGGAACAATCCAATGTCAACCTCTCCAAATTCCGCAAGATCCAGCATGAGCTGGAGGAAGCCGAGGAACGGGCTGACATTGCTGAGTCCCAGGTCAACAAATTACGGGTGAAGAGCCGGGAAGTTCACACAAAAATCATAAGTGAAGAGTAATTCATCCAAATGCAGGAAAGTGACCAAAGACATGCACAAAATGTGAAAATCTTTGTCACTCTGTTTTGTATTTATGACTTTTGGAGATAAAAAATTTATCTACCAAGAATTTGTGAGTCTCTATTTTCCCTCCATGTCAATTTATCTTTTTATGTACCAAGAAAACATTTTGCTTACATTTTATGTAAAAGTACTTAGCCACCAGAACTAAGACATGATAGAGAACAACTAGGCCAAGCCCAGTAAATCCCACCAGACACCATCCCTGTGGGAAATAGACCAAGTCTAGCAGTATTCCATACACATGTAGACCATAGCGCCTCACTTGGCAGAATATCAACTAGCTTCTTCTATTTTTTGTTTTTGTTTTGTGGTGCTGGGGATTGCACCTAGAGCTTCACTAGGCAAGCAATTTACCACTGAGGTACATCCCCAGCCCTAGCTTCTGTTATTGAAGGGACTAATAGGAGAAGGTCTTTACTTGATGAAGCACATCTATAAATATTGGAAGATGTGTTTGCTCCTTCAAATGAACAGACACAAATGTAAGCTATGCAGATAACGAATCAGGAAAATATAGCACCCCATCAAAAGAAATTAATAAAGCTCTAGTAACCAACTCCAAAGAAATGGAGATTGATGAATTATCTGAAAATAATTCAAAATAATCATCATAAAGACACTCAATGAGTTGTAGGAAAACAGAGGCATTAGGGAAATAATGCATGAACAAAACAAATATGTTTAATAAAGAAATAGAAACCATGAGAAAGAACAAAACAAAAACCTGGAACTGAAGATTATAATGATAGAACTGAAAAATTCAATACAGAACTTCAACAGCAAACTCAATCATGTGAAAGAAAAAAAAGAGTAAATTCTAAGATATGCCATTTAAAGTTATCCTAATAGAGAAGCCAAAAGAAAAAAAAAACAACAAAGTAGGGATAAGGGCTATGGAATATCATCAAACATACAAATGTATGAATCATGGAAGTGCCAGGAGATAGAAAGAGTGGCAAAAAATGTATTTAAGGAATTATAAGCAGAAAATTTCCCAAATCTTAGGAAGAATATGGACATCAAGATTAATAAAGATTGAAGAAAGATAAGCCCAAAGAACAATTTTCCAACACACATTATAATCAGGTTTTCAAAAGTGCAAGACAAAGCAATAACTTTGAAAGCAACAAGAAAAAAGTGACTCATCACATACAAGGGAACTTACGTAAGGCTAACAGCGAACTTCTCAACGGAAAGCTTGGAAGCCAGAAAGGAGTGGATGACAATTCAGAGTGCTGAGAAAAAAAATCTTGCCAAGCAAAAATACTATACCAAGCAATGCTGTCCTTCAGAAATGAAAAGCAGGTGAAGACATTTCCAGACAAACAAAAGCTGACTTTTAAGAAGTGCTAAAGAGAATTCTTCAGGTTGAAATAAAAGGACTCTGAGTAACAATAAGAAAATATATGAAGGTATAAATTCACCAGTAAAGGTAAATGAATAATCAAATTCTGAATGCTCAGATATTATAATTGTGATGTATAAATTATTTTAATTCAGGCATCAGCTAAATCACAAAAGTATTAAAATAACTATAGTTACAACAATTTGTTAATGAATACACAATACAAAATATGTAGTGTTGTATCAATAACATAAAATTAGGACAGGGAGATATAAGAGTACAGAGTTTTTTATGTGATTTAAGTTAAGTTCTTATCAGCTGAAAGAAGAAAGTTGTAGCCAGGCATGTTAACACGTGCTCATACTGCGAGCACTCCAGAAGGTGAGGCAGCTGTATCACTGCAAGTTCAAGGCTAACTGGGCTACAGTGAGTTCAAGGTTAGCTTGAATTACATAGCAAGACCCTGTCTCCCCACCCAAAAAACAAAAAAACAAAAAAGGAAGAAAGTATAGAGTTGTAATTATATTTTACGTAAACTCCATGATAACAACAAAGAAATAAATCTTTAATAGATAAACAGAAGAGATCAAATGCAATCAAAGAATGCCATTACAAAAAATCAACAAGTCACAACTAAAGGAAGCAAAAGATGAAGAAATAAAGGAGATACAAACCAACCAGAAAACAATCAACAAAATGGAAACAAGTCCTTATTTTTTAATGACTGCTACAAACATAAGTTGACTAACTTCTCCAATTAAAAGAAAAAGAGGCTAAATGGAGTTTTAAAAAAGCTAACAATATGTTGCCTGCAAGAGACTCACTTTAGCATCAAGGGCACAGATAGGCAGAAACTGAAGGTATTGTGAAAGATATTCAAGCTGGGCACAGTGGAACAAACTTGTAGTCCCACCTACTTGAAAAACTGAGGCAAAAAGATCATATGTTCAAGCCCAGCCTAGGCAATACATGAGACCCTGTTTCATAATAAAAAGTAAAAAAGGCTAGAGAGGTAGCTCAGTGGTAAAATGCCCCTGAGTTCAATATTTAGTACTGGGGGAAAAATAGAACAAAAGAAAAACATATTCCATGCAAATGGTAATCAAGAGAGAATACAAGTGGCTATATTTATATCAGGTAAAACAGATCTTTTGGTCAAAATCTCTCACAAGCTACCAAGGTTACAACTGATAAGAAGGTCAGTATACCAAGAAAATATAAGAATTATAAAAATACGTGCACCCGACATGGAAGTACCTAAATATATAAAGCCAGTACTACCAATGGAAGGGAGATAGAGACAGCAACACAATAACAGAAACTTCAATAGCCCACTTTCTTCTTATTTTATGAAAAAAACCAAAATTTCATAATCAAATAGTAAGAGAATAACAATAGTCACTACACTGTGTATCACTATCTTCAAAGTAGTTACTCAGAGTACAAAAAGATTCTTACAAAAAAGAAACAAACGGTTAACACAAATCTTTATTTTCAATGAACTAAGATAAACTAGTAATATAAATAAAACCAGAATCTCAAAAAGAAAACAGTAGACTTTAATAATGGCATAGACCAAATTAATCTAACAGACATATACAGAACTTTCTGTTCAACAAAAGGAGAATACATAGTTTTTCAAGTGCATATGAACATTTTCCAGGCTAGATTTTATATAGAGCAACAAACCACGTTTTAAAAATTAAAGAAAGCTGAAATCATCTCAAGTATCATTTTCAACCACAATGTATGAAACTAGAAATCAATGAGAAGGCTTTAGAAAATATACAAATACGAGTAAATTAAACAACATATTCCCACCGGGCATGGTCACACACGCCTGTAATCCCAGCACTTGGGAGGCTGAGGCAGGAGGATCACTGTGAGTTCAAGGTCAGCCTGGCCTACATAGGGAACTCAAGGCCAGCCTGAACTATACAGTGAGGCAATGTCTCAACACACACACACACACACACACACACACACACACACACTCCAGAACTCCAGAACTCCAAAACTCCAGAACAACCAATGGGTCAAAGAAGAAATCAAAAAATATCTCTTGATCCAAATGATAATGAAAACACAACATATGCAAATTTATAGGATGCAGCAAAAGCAGTTATAAAAGGGGAGTTTATAGCAACAAATGCCAAGATTAATAAATAAAGAAGACTTCAAATGAACTATCTAACTTCACACTTCAAGGAATTAGAAAAAAACAAATCAGAATGTGGAAAAAATAATGATAGAAGAAAAATAAGTGAAAGAGACTAGAAAGACAATAGAAAAGATCAACTAAACTAAGAGTGGGTTTTTGTGAAAATAAAATTAACAAACCTTTAGGTAGATTAGCCAAGAAAAAAAGAGGACTCAAATACATAAAGATACCACAAATAAAAAGATCATAAGAGACTACTATGAATAATTATACACCAACAAATTGGATAACCTATAAAAATAGACGAATTCTTAGAAACATACAACTGACCAAGAGTTATCATGAAAAAAAGAGAAACTTTGAACAGACAAGTTTTTGACAACACAGACAAACCTACGGAACATTATGTTAAGTGAAATCAGGCAGGCACAGAAAGACAAAAATCATATTATGTAATGTATGTGCATAATCCAAAAAAGTAGACTCACAGAAGTGGAGAGTAAAACAGTGGTTACCAAAGGGTGATGAGAGGTAGAGTGTACAGGGAAAGGGAAGGCCTTGGTCAAAATGTATTATATCTCAGTTAGATAGGAAAGATGTTCCAGTGATCTGTCACACAGCATAGTGACTATGGTAATAGTAATTTACTGCATATTTCAAAACAGCTAAAAGAAAGAATTTTAAAGTATCTCACAAAAATTATATATATTTGAGGTGACATATGTGTGAATTAGTTTGATTTGATAATTCTACAGTGTACGCATAGCGATGACACACAGGTATATAAGATGTTCATTATCATTAAGCACCAGAAATGCAAATTAAGGCTACAATGAGATATCATCTCATATGTGCTAGGATGGCTGCTATAAAAAGGCAAGGGATAAATAATGTATTAGCAAGGATGTGGAGAAAAGAACCTATACAAGGTTGGTGTGAATATAAATTGGTACAGCCATTTTGGAAGAGATTTAGGTTCCTCAAAAAAAATTAAAAATAGAAGCACATAGCCACTCTCGCTGGATCTAATCGTCATTAATATTAGTACCTCTCAAAATCTCTATTTCATACATTGCATTCAGTCTCTACACAAATTAGCAAAACCCGTAGATGAAGAAATAGGTAATCTAAATAGGCCTGTATCTATTAAGGAAATTGAAAAATAATCATCCTCTTAATAAGAAGCTCCAGGCCCACATGGTTTCACTGGCGAATTCTACCAAGTATTGAAAGAAGAGACTGTACCAACTCTCCAAAACATTTTCACGAAAACAGAAGTAGAAGGAACATTTTCTAACTCATTCCAGGAGGCCATCATGCCCCTATACCAAAACCAGAAAAAGACAGTACAAAAGAAAGGAAAATTACAGACCAAGATCTCTTCTGTACAGAGATGAAAATGTAGGGAAAAATGGTACCCTTAGGGTTAGAGCAAGGGACACAGGCCCTTTTAGAAGGGAGAAGAAAAACTAGCCTCTGTGACTAAGAGTAGGCATGTTTTGGTTTTACTTCTGAAGCAGCAAGCTCACTACCCTATAGATAACCTTGGACTAGCTCTCAAAACTGTTCCCCTCATCTGTTCATGGTTTGAACATCCTGAAATGGTCCTGTAATTCCCTGATGCCCTGTATGACAATGAGCCTTAGCAATGAATCTGTTAACCAATTAAGTGCAGTCCCTCTGGGTGGGTGGAGATCGCCCCTATCCCATGAAGATGGGGCTGCTCTGCTATATCCAGTGGTCACCCACCTCTGGGCCCCCCATTCCTTTGAGTAGCTTTAAACTGCTTATGCAATAAATAAATTTGCTGCAATAAATCTACTTTTGCTCCACACCATGACTTCTGACTTTTCTTCCTCTTTCTATGTCAGAGAGAGAGAGAGAAGCCTGGGAAAGTTTGAGGGTGAGCTGGTGATCCCAGACCCATCAGATGCAACAAAATGTCCTTGACTAAATATTAGCAAATCAAATCCATCAGAGTATACCATAACCAAATGGGATTTATTTCACTCAATTTCTATTCAATACCTCCTCTTCTTGTAGATCACTGATTCATGATTTTCTGTCCTTGCAATTCTTTGACATCATCAAAACCCCCTATCCACTGACTTCCTCATGATTTTTTCATGATTCTGATACATCCTTTCATAGTCTCACCTCCTGAAAAAGTCTTACATTGGTTAAACCCAACTACTCACCTTTTCTGTGGCCACATCTAGGCAACAGAAATTGCTGGAGAAAAACACACAGCTTTGCCAAATTGGTCTCTCTTTAGCATTAGGATTACAATTCAGTGTTCTGGGCAAGTGTAGGACAACTCTCACTCTCCAAAATGAACACTTTACATCTTTTCTTTCTGTACTCTATATTTCCTCATCTGCTCTCAGTCTCTGCCAATGACCTTATCTTTAAGGAGAAAATAGAAACAAACAAATAGGAACACTCACACCCTTTTGCCATCAATTTTATCAACTAACCTGAATCTTTCTTTCATTCTCAGTCTTCTCTCCTAATACACGGTATACTGTTCTCATCAGAGACCATTTGGCCTCAGCATCATAGCTCTTCTTACCTTGTTTTCCACAGTTATGCCCTCCCTCTCTTCCTTCATCAATTTGTCTCAATTAATCCTTCTCATTAATGCAAATCTGCTTGCTCTCACCCTTCTTTTAACAATATACTTAATCTCTCCCCTCTTGACTCCTTGTCTCCCTCCAGGTAACACTTCATTTATTAGCTATCCTCCTCAACAATCATTTTTTTCTCTAACCTTATTTTGAGACAAAGTATTTGCCCCTAGCTATTGAGTCATCCCCAAATTTTGGGTTCCCAGGGGTCCCAGGTATGTAGAACACAGATTTCTGCTTCCTTTTCAAATTCCAAATTCCTGACCCACAAAATCTATGTGCATAAAAAATCTATGTGCAAAAAAAATCTATGTGCATAAAAAAGTGGCCAATTTATGCCACTATGTTTGGGGTAATTAGTTACATAGCTATAGTAACCAGAACATGGCACAAGTCATCATTATATCCTATCTGTGTTGTTGCAATACCTACCTACCCTTGGCCCACCTACCTACCCCGAGCCTACCGTTGCTGCCTGCAGTCTAGACTCAGTACCACAACCAGAGTGATTTTGTTTAAATCTTTAGGCGGATTACATTATGCCTCTTCTTAAAATTCTCACTAGCTCTCTATCTCACTCAGAGGAAGAGCCAAAGTCACTACATTGTCCCTACAAGTTGTTACATAATCTGGCCCTCTCTAGCTCATCTCCTGGCATGCTTCTCTTTGCCCATTTTTTTCCTGTTACAGGCTTCCTTGCTTCTCTTTTTAAAAAATTATTTATATTTACATATATCATGTGGTGAAACATGTTTTAAAATATGTATACATTTTGAAATGGCTAAATCAAGCTAATTAATATATACATTATCTCATGTAGTTGTCATTTTTGTGGTAAGAACACTCAAAATTTACTATCTTAGGATTTTTGATGCATATAGCAAGGTATTATTAATTTAACTATATCATCATGTATATTACAATAGATAGCCTGAATTTACTATTTCTAACTCCATTTTATACCTTTTGACTAATATCTCCTCAATTTCCTCTTCCAACTCCTAGCTCCAAGTTTTTCCCTGGAAACCACCATTTAACTCCCTGCTTCTATGAGTTAAAATTTTCAGATTCCACTTGTAAACAAAGGAGGTCATGGAGTATTTGTCTTTCTGTACCTGTTTTATTTCATTTAACATAATGCCCTCCAAGTTCATCCACACTGTCACAAATTGAACATTTCAGGTTTACTGCTATCTCAGAACCTTTTCACTATTTGTTCCCTCTATCTGGAATTTTCTTGTTCTAGCTTCTACAGCCCTTTACATCTCTCATACTTCTATTCAAATATCACTTTAATAGAGAAGCCAACCCAGATCATCCACCTTTGTGGACTATTCATTCCCCTTCCCTCTTACTCTACTTTGTTGTTCTTTCAGCACTTAACACTCTCTGGTATATCATATGTTTACTTATTTCTTTGGGTGCATCAACCCCTGTTGACTGAAACTGCCATGAAACATCAGCTATGCTAGTTTCTGAGGTATCCCCTGGGCTACAACAGTAGTTGACACACAGTGAACAGTTAATAGAAGCGTTTTGAATAAATAAGTGAGCAAATTACTACTCCCACATGATCAAAGCAAGAACTATGCAAAGCATAATAAACAGTTGACCTAAAAATGAATCTACAAACCCTTTTTAGAGTGATGGTCCTTTAAAGTCTTGGAGAAATGTAAAAGAAAGCAAATACCAATTTGACTTACTGAAGTCCATGGGCTTTTATTGATATGTGGCCATGCTGGGCACCGCAAAAGCCAGGACATAGTATCTCTAGCGTAGGTCTCAGCTTTTTTTTTTTTTTTTTTTTTATGTGGGTACCAGGAGTCGACCTCAGGACCTTGCGGTTGCCAGCAAGCGCTTGTGCTGCTGAGCGATATCACTGACCCCTTTTTTTTCCTTTATGTGGGTTCCGGGAGTCAAACTCAGGACCTTGTGCTTGCCAGGCAGGCGCTTATGCTGCTGAGCTATCTCACCAGCCCCTCAGCTTTATTTTTTAACATAATTTATATATGAAAAGAAGTAACAGCAGCAAAAATAATTTGTTTACTAGACATTTCCTAACCACTACCTATGTTCAGCTCTTTACTACCACTTAACCTCCCTGAGTATATTCAGAAGTGTCAGCCTGCCATTGTGACCTTCACCTGTCATTAAGAAACATTTGCTTCAGCGCCTCCTGGTGACACTGTCCTAAACATTTTACATACACTATCTATATATGAATTAAATGAATTAGGTGACATTATATATGAACTCACATATATGTAATAATCTGTAATACATTTATATGGATAATATAATTTCGTTTACATAACCCTGTTTAAGGTGAAAGTAGTATTAGATTTCCACTAGATTTATATTTTTAATAGAAAAAGAAATACAGGATTTCAAGAACCTGTAATACTTCCTAATACATGTAGAGGAGAATGGGGGGAAATGCTGGAGAGAAGCTTTTGTCCAGATTTCTGAAACACAGCATTCAAAATAACTCTCCTAATTTAGACTGAAGCCATGCTTCCCACCCGTATCTAAGCATGGAGAAGCACACAAATACAAGAAGGTTTAGCGTTCATTTCCTGTATTTTTCTAGTTAGACAATACTTAGAGAAGCGTGTCTAAGGGAAATAACTCCTCCCTCATTCGGCGTTGCTTCTTTCTCCCTATCAAAGCTGCGCGAGGTCCTCTGATCTACTCCTGCTGGTCCATGCTACTTGCCATTAGAATGTTACTGTCTTCAGAGCTTTTAAGATCTAAATAATCAGTTGATTTGTAACTGATCAAAGTTCTGATTTTAGGTGGCAAGTCCTCATTAACTATATTCCTGTAAGTCACTCTATCTGTTTTGGTCTCATTCACATTTTCTGCCTTTAGCTTTCAGTTCCAACTGTAGTGAATGTGCTTACTAAACAGTTATTACATTTGTAATTCGGATATTAAGTTCCAAAAGAAATAAAAATTAATGAATTCTAAAAGTAAAGGAAAAATCAGAACAAGTTTCTTTCTGATTTAGCACCTAACACTTGGGGTAAGTTGCTAGACTTCTAAGAGTCATCTCCATGAAGATTTGAAAAAAAAGAGCTGACACTAATTTTATAGCATTGCATCAAAAGAAATTTTAAAAAGCGTAAAAGATTCAAACCGTCAGTGTGTTAAAGGGAAATTCTAAGTCAACAAGATTACAAAAGCAGTTATCTCATTAATCAGTAGTTAAAGCCAGCAGATGATATTTGAAAATATCATGCCAGATCTTAGGGATACACTTAGAGTAGTGTATTTCCTGTTATATTCGGCAATAGCTGTGTATACGACAAAACTACCAAACACAAGTTATGAGTATCATAGGCTTGTGATAGCCCACCCATCTTGTTAGTTCACAGGGAAAGTTTTGTGGGTGGCATATCTTTCCTCCCAGCTTGAATAAAAATATATGGTACCCACCTCATTATAGCTACAGCTAGTCATGAGAGTTTGCCCATGGCTTGGAATGCATGGGTCTCCCTCCATTATGCAGTAGAAACATGCATGAAACATCACACAGCATCCTGTTGTCCTCTCAGTGAAAACATACAAGCTGGAGATATCCATGGTAAGTCCTCCAGAAAAGGAACACAAGTGTTTATATCTATTCTAAATCCCTCAGGCATCCCTCACTGTCCCTTCAATACTGCCTAATCTTAAAATTCAATTTCTCCTTCATGTTTCAGACTTCCAAACTTTGAAAGAATCTATCAGCAGTCCTGTTAAAATCTAGACCTTGGCTAGGAATTTTCTGTCTTAATATCTGTCACTCACTGCTTCCATTTCTACTGTTAGATCTAAAATTCATTCCACACTCCTAACAGCTCAAAGCACTAACAAATCCATTAGTCCTAAACTCCTCGTGTCAGGCTCATGCTGTCTGACCAATTTTATAGAAGGAGAGTAAGTGGGAACCTGGCTTTGAATTCTGTGATGAATGATGCAACAGCCAAGCTGGAGAAACAGACTCAGAAGCCCTGAATCCCTATCAAATGCCTATAAAGAAACCTAGATCATCCTCTGTCAAATTATTTATAGGTGACAAGAAATATTTCTAATTATATCCATTCACAGCCACCGTCAGTGAATATTGTGCAAAGAGATTGCCAAAAAGGATTTTGCCAAGTAGGTTCCCAGCTAGGACAGCTGAGGTGGCTGCTGTGTTTGCAGAATGATCCCTATAAAAGTAAATCCCAGATGCCTCTGTCCCGTCCTTCCTCAAAATTCTTAACGGTAGGTACAGTGGAAGAACGCTTGGTTAATTGTACATTCCCGATGACAGTGATAATTCATGTATTATTATTTCCCAAATTTTAATTTTCTTTTCAACATTCCTAAGGATGACATTGTACACAATATAGTTACTAGTATTTTGTAATTAAATGGAAAAAAAATTCTGCATTTTCTGTTTTTTCTTTCAGCAGTAGTTGTCTGCTTTGAGCCTGCCACCTTCTTCATCTGGGAACATAAGAGGTAAGAGGAATTTATTATTACATTCTAAAGAAGAAAGATACTTCTCTATTGCTATATCTTAATGAGCTACCATTTAATTTCCTGGTTAGCACTGGGTATAGGATACAAAGAACAGCTGTTCTTTAAAAGTGACTTAAGATTTGACTTTTCAGGCCATTTAACCAAACAAAAATTTAATGAAACTTCTCTTTCACATGTTACAACTTCAAAAAGAATATAACCATCACAATTCACGGACTTACTACTCCAGTTAAACCAGTAAAAAAGACCACATGGTAAAATCAATCATGTGTTGATCTGGAAGTCAAAACTTCTAGATGCCAATGTAGGCTTTCCCTAAATCTGCTCGCCTGAATCAAAGCATTCAGCTTTTATGTATCTTCAAACACGATGTGTTGCAGTAGAATTAACACTGAACCCGGATTTAGGAGAACAAGGCTGGCATCTCATCACTGCCTCTTACCACCTCTGGGACAGTGAATGACCCTTCACCTTTCAGAGACTTTGTGTCTTCATCAGTAAAGTGAGGAGGCTGGATGCTAGAAGAATGCTAAGGTCCTTCCAGTTTTTCCTGCCTGTAATCTAAGCCACTGGTTTTCCATACCCTTCCATGGAATCAAAGCACTTAAAGGCTCACCCCCAAGAATAGAGAGAGAGAGAGACCCGCAAGGCATTTATGATTATTTTAAATAAGTTCATTATTTAATACAGTCCTTATGTTCATTTAGAAAAAAGAAAACATATTATTTATTTGGAAATGTTACTTTTCAAACTTGGAGCAATTATAACTATGTGGGTGGACTCAGACCCTCTGCAACAAATCTGAGGCTCTGTGGAGGCTTGTGACCCACAAGGTGGGGAACAACTGATCTAAGACATTAGAGGGCATCTTTTCCGTGTTTTCACAGACATACTGCATTATAATAATCACTAGGTGGTAGTGTATTGTTAATTCAACACTGCTTCATGTAGACACAAATATAGAAACAAAAAATGTAATACAATAAGATAACATTTCTCCTTTGAAAAAGACATCCTAACGTTAATGTTCCAGTATCTGTCCCTTGAAAATTTATCTAAATTTCACTGTATCATCAAGATATTTTTTTTTTTTTTTTTTTTTTTTGTGGGTACCGGGGGGACGACCTCAGGACCTCACGCGCCAACAGGCACCCGTGCCGCTGAGCGATATCACCGGCCCCTTTTTCGTATGTGGGTTCCGGGAGTCGAACTCGGGCCTTCGCGCTTGCAAGGCAGGCGCTTAAGCCGCTGAGCCGTCTCACCGGCCCACATCAAGAGATTTTTTTAAAAATTGGTTTTGAGCTACAGTATATGGCAAATTCCATATCCAGCATTTTAAACTGAGAGGAAGTTTAATATGATGAAAAACCAAGACCTTTCTGGAAAGTCTACAAAAAGTTGAGGCTACTATTGTCATTGTCATTGTTGTTGACAACCAAGACACTGTGGGTTTTTTCCCCTTCAGTAATGGGGATTGGACACGGGACCTTCTCACTAAGCTACATCCCCAGCCCTATTTAGTTCTCGAGATAGGATCTTGCTAAGTTACCCAGGCTAGGCTCGAACTTGTGACCTCCTGCTCCAGCCTCCCAGAGTGCAGGGATTACAGGCATGCACCACCACACCTGCCTCAAGACACTGCTTTCTACAAACCACCTTGTCTTTCACTCCACAGAAGTCAGCTTCTTTTACTCTGATCAGAGCTAAAGGACTTATTTTATTTGCTCATAATTAACTTGTCAGTAGGAAAAAACTTCATTTTGGCTTGAAACTTTATCCTGGCTATCAATTTCAGAAGAGCTATTTAGAAGATTGATTTTTTAAAAAGAAAAGGAGCAGAAAAGACACAGCTATATAAACCAAAAACATTAAAAATCAGATAAAAAAAAAGTGGTATGCTAGAATTCAATAAAACTCAGAAAATATGCACTGAAAATCCAAAATTATTGTGAAGCTTTATTAAAAATTCAGATGCTGTTTTTCTCCAAGGATAATTTAGAGTTATTTTTATTTAGAAAATACTGCTGACTTTCAACAATGTAAAAAATGATAAAAGAACTAAATTTTGACTTAGGACAAAATAATTTTTGGATTCTCAGCTTTCATTGCACTTTGTTTTACCCTTTACTTACCAGGTACACATCAGTAACTAGGAATTTATTTGTGTTTATTAGTGTTTTCAAAATGAACTTATGTCCTGAAAGAATCCATGCATCTTTTCACATCCAAATTTAATATTTTCTGCATCCAATTTTAATAATTTAGGGTAATAGTCCTAGATATTTGTTTTAAAAATAGGTTCATTTAGATTATAAAGCTGAGAATCCAAAAAAGATTTTGTCCTAAGTCAAAATTTAGTTTCTTTTATCATTTTTTATATTGTTGAAAGTCAGCAGTATTTTCTAAATAAAAATAACTTTAAATTATCCTTGGAGAAAAACAGCATCTGAAGAGTTATTTTCTATTTCCGTATATCACCAAAATGTAAAAGAAAAAAAATAAATGAGGCAGTTTTGGAAAAAGGGAAGGGAAAAAAGCAAGTAGAAGAAGCAAAGATTCTGAACACTTGAAGCATAACGAATGTTGCTAGGTGAATATCATCAGTCCCCCCACATTTCCCCATTACAGACAGGAAAGAATGAAGGCTTATAATGTCACAGCAATTAAGCTGCCAATATATGGCTTTCAAGTCCATGAGTTATCTTTCAGCAGCTTGACACAACACACAGGTGTGATCGTTACAGACAGGAACAAGCGTGGCAAATGAAGCCAGCAGGACAACTCTCCACCCAACCCTCAGTCGTCATCTGGCTTGCTTCTTCTCCTAGGTGCACCTAGCCCAGCGCTGCCATCCATCACCTGCAGCCATGAGTTCTGACTCTGAGATGGCCGTTTTTGGGGAGGCTGCTCCTTACCTCCGAAAGTCTGAAAAGGAGCGAATCGAAGCTCAGAACAAGCCTTTTGATGCCAAGACATCTGTCTTTGTGGTGGAACCGAAAGAGTCCTATGTGAAAGCAACAATACAGAGCAGGGAAGGAGGGAAGGTGACAGCCAAGACTGAAGGCGGAGCTGTAAGTAAAAGAAAGGGGGCGGGAGAGCCACATAAACGATCCTTTTCTGGTACTTAGTTGGTACCCGCTGGATCCTTCTTTTCCTTTTTAACAGACTATCACAGTTAAGGAAGACCAAGTCTTTTCCATGAACCCTCCCAAATATGACAAGATCGAGGACATGGCCATGATGACTCACCTGCATGAGCCCGCGGTGCTGTACAACCTCAAAGAGCGCTATGCAGCCTGGATGATCTACGTGAGTACCCTTCAATGGCTGGGTTTTGCCCATTTGTTGTTCTGAAAAGAAGTAAGATGCATATGTCGAACGTTTGATTATTCCAGACCTACTCAGGCCTCTTCTGTGTCACCGTCAACCCCTACAAGTGGCTGCCGGTGTACAACCCCGAGGTGGTGGCTGCCTACAGAGGCAAAAAGCGTCAGGAGGCCCCGCCCCACATCTTCTCCATCTCTGACAATGCCTATCAGTTTATGTTAACTGGTGAGTGAATCCATAATTAGAATTTTTACAAGCATTGTAAACTATTTGTGTACTTTGAGAATAAAATGTTCTGCACAAACATGAGAATGGTAATAATAAAAGTGGGGAAATAGAATAAGATGCTTCAGTTTCAAAATAACAGAGGAATTTGCTTAGATTCCTATGTCAAAATTCATATTAATTATGCTAATTCCAGCTCAAAAATAATAAAATGTAGGCATTAATTCTGACTTTTAAGTTTAAAATTTCACAGTGACAGGTTAGCACAAGCACTATAGGAAACTGGATTGGACATTAATAATATGACAAAACTCTGAACTATGAAACAAATGACTGAATGGGATATGAAACTGTTATTTATCTGTGTTTGGTTAATTATTCTCAAGGATAAAACGGTGAAACAATGCATTCCATATTCTATTATGTGAGTGGCAGTGGGAGTGTAATACACAGATCAATTAGCACACTTTTCCTGATTATTTTTAAAAGTTTCTTGCAAAAAGCAAACCACAATTTATATTGTTTTTATTTTATGTGAGTGGGGAATTTTAAAAGACAATTTCGAGTTTGTAAGTACTGAGTTAGGTATGTGCTAAGTGTGTTTGGTATGTTGTTTTACATTATCTTTGGTTTCTCTTTCACAGATCGTGAAAACCAGTCAATCCTGATTACGTATGTAGATGTCATGACTCTCTTTCTGTTAAGTTTGTATTGTTGTAGCGGTTAATACTGCCTCACATTCTGGTTTTTTAATTCTGATTGGTCTTGCTAGTGGAGAATCTGGTGCCGGGAAGACTGTGAACACGAAGCGTGTCATCCAGTACTTTGCAACAATTGCAGTTACTGGGGAGAAGAAGAAGGAGGAACAAACTTCTGGCAAAATGCAGGTGGGTCTGACAGTCATCTGAGTACAGAAGAATAACAGGCTTTTAAAAATGTGACCACAGAGACCTCAAGATGGCGGATGAGTAAGAAGCAGGCAGCAAAACTCTCTCTAAAAGTTACCATTGGAACACGGGAATATAGCGACCCAGAAAGCGCAGGAGGGGGGGAGATGCCTCCCCGAAACCCAGAAAAGTTCTGAAGCGCAATCTGGGACCCCCGGCACCAGTGACGGGTGACTTCCAACAAAGAAGAAGGAAAGAAGGAGCAGACCGCGCGCGTGCACCTTCTAATATCCCGGGAGTTGGAGCGCCGGCGGAGGCTCAATTCTACGGACCCACGGTGGCAGCTGGCGCCCAGGGAGCCCCCACGGAGGATCCTGAGACAGCGGCGGGGCAGGGGAGCGGCGGAGAACGGCGCTGACCGGCGGTGAGTGTCTCTCAGCCACAGCTGCCCCGCGCCAGAGAGCGACCGGCCGGGCGCCATTGTGGGGGGTGTGGCGAAACTCAGAGCGGCTCGGAAACTGCTCTGGGAACTTGTGCTCCAGACAGGGCAGCACAGGGCCTCTCAATTGAGCCCACGAAAGTGTGCTGAGGTCAGCAGGTGAACGAGACTGGACTCTCAGCCACACCTGTCCCGCGCCAGAGAGCGACCGGACGGGCGCCATTGTGGGGGGTGTGGCGAAACTCAGAGCGGCTCGGAAACTGCTCTGGGAACTTGTGCTCCGGACAGGGCAGCACGGGGCCTCTCAATTGAGCCCACGAAAGTGTGCTGAGGTCAGCAGGCGAACGAGACTGGACTCTCAGCCACACCTGTCCCGCGCCAGAGAGCGACTGGCCGGGCGCCATTGTGGGGGGCGTGGCGAAAAACCAGAGCGGCGGGAACCAGTGCAGGGAACCCGCGCTCCGGACAGCGCGCTGAGCCTCTCAGGCCCAGGGATCGTGAAAGGGCGGTGAGAGCGGAGGCGAGCTAGACTGGTCTCTGCCTGAAAGTACGCGCCTCTGCTCACCGCCCGCCAGAGGGCGCTTCTGGCTTACTGGGACGGACCTGCACAGAACAGGACTTTGTCACAAGGTACCTGCCTACAACAGAGTCAACACCTGGAACTGATTCTTTTTATATTTTTTATTTTTATTTTTATTTTTTATTTTTATTTTTATTTTTATTTTTTTTCTCACTGATTTGTTTTTTTGTTCTGGCGAAGGGTTTTTTTGTTTTTGTTTTGTTTTGTTTTGTTTTTTGGTGGGGTTTTATTTTTGATCTGTCTGTTTTATTGTTTTTATCTTTGTTTTTGTTTCTGTATGTGTATTTGCTCTTTCCTTCATTATTCTCTCTGGTTTTTTATATGAGTGTAAACAGCGCCTCTAACTTCTTTGTGATTGTGGTTGTGATCTGTTCTTCCTTTTATCCCTTCCTTCTCTTTTTACCACCTGTCCTCTGCACTAGTGTCCCAATTTTAGTGGGATCCCTCTTGGTCCTCTAACCTTACATCTAATTTCTTCCTCTTCTCCCAATACTCTATTTCCTCCTTAACTCATCTTAAATTTAAACTCCTCAAGGAAAAATTGACATACATAGGACTTGTATACTGCATATAATTTTTCTGGTGTGTTTTAGATTTTGTTATATAACCGCAACTCTATACAGCTAAAAGTGGTAAATAACTGGTTAGCTCAGTCTGTCATTTTTTAGGCTGTGTTTGATGCTTTAGTTAACATTATAGCCAAATGTGAAATAATTGTTCTAAACATCTTTCCTTCCTGATATTTCATGATTGAGATTGACTAAGGGACACAGAAAATACAGTGGCACAGTACCAAAGAATCAAGGACTGGGCCAAACAGGTAGCAACTTCGCATACCCAACGAATTGAAGAGGTAGGATCTGGCAGAAAGCTCAAAACCTAAAAGCAAGCTCCACTTGGAAGATACTGCAGAGAAGTAGTCATCTTCTAAAGATCTTAAACACTAGCAATAAAGTAACCTACTATAGGTAATTTGCAAACATCACCCCAGGAATTAAAGAAAGAAAAAATGAGACGACACTTAAACAAGATGCAACCACACACATCCAATTCACCAAAGGCAAACCTAGGGAGCAACGAGGTGGGACAATCCGAAAGCCACCCACCTGGCCTATCTGAAGTGGTAACAACAAAGCAACTGAATGAGGTTCTGGAAAAAATTAAAACAGAAATAATCTCACAGATAACTGCAGAGATAATGTCTACAATGAAGACCATGCTTAAGGACACTATAGCTGATACAGACAAAAAAATAGATGAACTTAAGAAAACTATAGAAACCATGAATGCTCAGCATAGGAAAGAAATGGAATCTATAAGGCAGATTCAAGCAGATATCCAAGAGATAAAAAATTCCATTGAAAGTATTTGTAGCAGAATAAGCCAATGCGAGGACAGGATCTCAGATATAGAAGACAGGCTTGCAATTAGTGATCATGAAATGGAAAAATTCTTAAAAATAGCAAGGGACCATGAGAAATCAATTCAGCAGCTGCTAGATGACTCAAAGATAAACAACTTAAGAATAATTGGAATAAATGAAAAAGCAGGAGATAGCATCAACAACATTAAAACCTTGTTCAAAGACATAATCAGGGAGAACTTTCCTGGAAGAGAAAAGGAATTTGACACCCCTATAAGTGAAGCTTTTAGAACACCAACTAGACATGATCAAAAAAAAACTTCAGCCAGACATATTATAGTCAAGATCCCAGAAATTCAACAGAAGGGCAGAATCTTAAAAGCTGTTAGGGAGAAGAGACAAATCACCTATGAAGGAAAACCCATCAGAATCACAGCTGACTTTTCAGCACAAACCCTCAATTCAAGAAGAGCTTGGAATGATGTATTGCAAGCTCTAAAGGAAAATAATTTTCAGCCCAGATTGATGTACCCTGCAAAACTATCTTTCAAAATTGATGGAGAAATAAAATACTTTCATGACAAAGAACATCTGAGAAAATTTATGACCACCAAACCAGCACTCCAAAACGTTCTGAAGGACATTCTAGAAAGAGATAGGAACCCCAACAGAAGGAATCCACCAGGCAGGGCAAATAATTAAATAGCCGGAAAGCGGAAAAACAAAGAGTGGGAACCAACAACAGGAAAATATCATGACAAGTCAATACATATCAGTTTTAACCATCAATGTTAACGGTCTCAATTCACCAATCAAAAGGCACAGACTGGCGAAATGGATCAAGAAGCAAGATCCAACAATATGCTGTATACAAGAAACACATTTAATTCAGAAAGAAATTCATAGACTGAAAGTCAAAGGATGGAAAACAATACTCCATGCCACAGGAACCCAGAAAAAAGCAGGGGTAGCTATTCTTTTTGCAGACAAAGTGAACTTCAAGCCAAGAAGGATTCAGAGAGATAAAGACGGTCATTACATCCTTGTAAAGGGAACAATCCAAGAGGAAGAGATAACGATCATAAATATATATGCATCAAATACCAATGCACCCAGCTATATAAAACAAGTACTAAAGGACATGAAAAATCAAATAAGCACTAATACAATTATATTGGGAGATCTCAATACTCCACTGTCACAAAAAGATAGATCAACTGGACAGAAAATCAATAATGAAATAGTAGAACTGAACCAAACTTTTGAACAAATGGACTTAGTAGATGTCTACAGAGTGTTCCATCCCACAACATCAGAATACACATTTTTCTCAGCTGCACATGGGACGTTCTCCAAAATAGACCACATACTAGCTCATAAAACCTGCTTAAGTAAATGCAAAGGAATTGAAATTATCCCATGCATATTATCAGACCATAGTGCAATGAAATTGGAAATCAATGGCAAAAGATCCCACAAAAACTCCCTAAACACATGGAAATTAAACAGCATCCTCCTGAACAACCAATGGGTCACAGATGAAATTAAAGAAGAAATTAGTCACTTTCTACAACTGAATGATAATGACAGTACAACATACCGGAACTTATGGGATACAATGAAAGCAGTCCTAAGAGGGAAATGTATAGCATTAAACACTTATATCAGGAAAATAGAGCAAGCGCAAATAAACAACTTAAGGGTGAACCTCGAGCTTCTAGAAAAAGAAGAGCAGGTTAAGCCAAAAGCCCGTACAAGGGAGGAAATTATAAAGATCAGAGCAGAAATTAACGTATTGGAGAATAAAAAAACAATACAAAGAATCAATGAAGCAAAAAGTTGGTTCTTTGAAAGAATAAATAAGATTGACAAACCCTTATCCAACCTCATTAAAAAAAGAAAAGAAAAGACTCAAATCCATGCAATTGAAAATGAAAAGGGTGATATCACGACAGACCCTGCAGAAATCCAGAAGATCATCTATACCTATTTTGAAAATTTATATTCTACTAAGATGGAAAATGCAGAAGAAATGGACAGATTCCTAGATTCGTATGAATTACCAAAGCTGAATCAAGAAGATTTAAAAATCCTAAATAAACCAATATCAGCCAATGAAATTGAAGATGTAATTAAAAACCTCCCAACAAAGAAAAGCCCAGGCCCTGATGGATTCACTGCCGAATTCTACAAGAAATTTAGAGAAGACCTAACGCCCCTACTTCTCAAACTTTTCAATGAAATTGAAAGGGAAGCAATACTCCCAAATTCATTCCTGGAAGCAAGCATTACCCTGATACCAAAACCAGAGAAGGACCCAATTAAGAAAGAGAACTACAGGCCAATCTCCCTAATGAACATAGATGCAAAAATCCTTAATAAGATACTGGCAAACAGAATCCAACAAATCATCAAGAAGATTATACACCATGACCAAGTTGGATTCATCCCAGGGATGCAGGGATGGTTCAACATACGTAAATCAATAAATGTAATACAGCATATTAACAGAACCAAAGACAAAAATCACATGATCATCTCAATAGATGCAGAAAAAGCTTTTGACAAAGTCCAGCACCTTTTCATGATAAAAACCCTACAGAAAATTGGAATAGAGGGTCTTTATCTCAATCTGGTAAAAGCTATCTATGACAAACCAACAGCCAATATTATACTAAATGGCAAAAAACTGAAAGCCTTCCCTCTAAAATCAGGAACAAGACAAGGATGTCCACTGTCCCCACTCTTATTCAACATAGTTCTGGAAACTTTAGCCAGAGCGATTAGACAAGAGAAAGAAATAAAAGGAATAATGATTGGAAAGGAAGAAGTTAAATTATCATTATTTGCAGATGACATGATACTCTACACAGAAGACCCCAAAAACTCCACTAAAAAACTGCTAGATTTAATAAGCAAATTCAGTAGTGTAGCTGGATACAAAGTCAATACTCAAAAGTCAATAGCCTTCCTGTACACAAATAACAAACTTACTGAAAGAGAAATTAGGGAAACAATACCTTTCACAATAACATCCAAAAAAATGAAATACCTAGGAATCAACCTCACGAAGGATGTAAAAGACCTCTATACTGAAAACTACAGTACCCTGAAAAAGGAGATTGAAGAGGATATCAGAAAATGGAAAGATATCCCTTGCTCCTGGATAGGAAGAACCAATATAGTGAAAATGGCCATACTTCCAAAATTGTTATACAGATTTAATGCAATTCCAATCAAAATTCCAACAGCATATCTCACAGAATTAGAGAAAACAATCCTAAAATTCATTTGGAATCAGAAGAGACCTAGAATAGCAAAGGCAATTCTGGGCAACAAAGGCAAGGCAGGGGGCATCACTATCCCCGACTTGAAATTATACTATAAAGCTACTGTGATAAAAACAGTGTGGTACTGGCAAAAAAACAGACCTGAAGATCAATGAAACAGATTAGAAGATGCTGAAACAACCCCAGACATACTAAGCCACCTTATCTTTGACAAAGGTGCCAAACACATTCGCTGGAAGAAAGATAGCCTCTTTAATAAATGGTGCTGGAAAAACTGGCTCTACACATGCCGAAGATTAAAACTAGATCCATATCTTTCACCATGCACTAAACTAAATTCAAAATGGATCAGAGATCTAAATATTAAAACAGAAACATTAAATCTGCTGGAAGGTAGGATAGGTAAAACCCTTGGAGACATTGGTGTAGGCAAAGACTTTATGAATAAAAACTCAACCGCACGGGAACTATCCCAAAGAATCAATAACTGGGATCTCATCTTATTAAAAAGCTTTTGCACAGCAAGAGAAACCACCAACAGAGTGAAGAGACAACCCACAATGTGGGAAAAAATGTTTGCCAGCTGTTCCTCAGACAAAGGATTACTATCGAGAACATATAAAGAACTCAAAAAAATCAGACCTCCCAAATTTAAAGACCCACTCCAAAAATGGGCATCTGAGATGAATACACATTTCTCAGATGAAGAAATACTAATGGCAAAGAAATATACAAAAAAATGTGCAACATCACTAGTCATTCGAGAGATGCAAATTAAAACAACACTGAGATACCATCTCACCCCAGAAAGAATGGCTACTATTAAGAAATCAACTAATAACAAATGCTGGAGGGGCTGTGGGGAAAAAGGAACCCTTCTTCACTGTTGGTGGGAGTGTCGACTGGTACAGCCACTGTGGAAGTCAGTGTGGAGATTCCTCAGAAAACTAGGGTTGGAGGTCCCATTTGACCCAGCTATTCCCCTTCTGGGCATCTTCCCAGAAGAATTAAAAACATCGTACCACAGCGATATATGTGCACCCATGTTTATAGCAGCACAATTTGTAATAGCCAGATCTTGGAAACAACCCAAATGCCCATCAACTGAGGAATGGATAAGAAAGATGTGGTATTTTTATACAATGGAGTACTATTCAGCCATAAAGAAGGATAAACTGGAGACTTTTATAGGTAAATGGATGCAACTCGAGAAAATACTCATAAGTGAAATAAACCAGAAGCACATGTGTAAGCATCGTATTATCTCTCTGGTATGAGAAACTGAAAGAGTAAATAAGATCCAAAATGTACAATAGACATGGTGAATCAAAAAGAAACTGGTCAAAAGGAAAGAGAGACTGGAATAGGGAAAAGAAAGAAGGGAAAGGGAAAAAAATTGTATATATATATATATAAGATGGTTAAGATAGATACACTACCATTTTTACTTAGTTCATTGAAGAGTAAGGTTTGTGCCAATAATGTTTGGACAATTGAATGCTAATGTCTGGTGTCCTGAATAACTAACTTAAAGATAGTAATACGTAATGTATTAACCATTGTTACCCTCCTATTATGTTTGTTTGAAAATTTGTTCTTCTTTTGATTTGTTTTGTTTTTTCTTCTCTTTAAAAAAAAAAAAAAAAAAGATGAAAAAAAAAAAAAAAAAAAAATGTGACCACAGTACTCCAAAACCATAGCAACCAATTACGTATGATGGCAAGATTTGGAAAGTAAATCTTGGAAACGCTTGTAAGAATGAGGTGAAATGTAAAGGCAAGAGTTCCCATAGTCATTATTAGAAGCAAAAAGTGGGCCTGAGATACAGGGAAATCAAGGCCACCTCCCTGGAGTGTCCCACTCTCCAGGGAGTGAGTTCATCTTATAAAGACTTATCCAAAGTTACAGAATGCTACCAACATGCAAAGGGAAAGGGAAAGAAGTCAGTGGTAAGTTATTTTAATATATTCAGTTCAGTTTTTCTGAAATCTCTTTATCTATATTATCATTTCTTTTAAGGGGACCCTTGAAGATCAAATTATCAGTGCCAACCCCCTACTGGAGGCCTTCGGCAATGCCAAGACAGTGAGGAATGACAACTCCTCTCGCTTTGTAAGTGTTCGGTCTTCCTTTTCATGTGAGAATCAGTGTGCATGCAGTGTCAATATCTCTCCCATTTATTTGGTCCATAGCTAATGAAATAGTTTCTGGCTTTTAATCAGCCCTCTTTGCCTTTCCAAGGGTAAATTCATCAGGATCCATTTTGGTACCACAGGCAAACTAGCTTCTGCAGATATCGAAACATGTAAGTTAATAAATAGTGGCGATTCAGAATCTTTTTCTGTGGGGGTACATATTGGACACTCTTGTTTTCATCTATGTAGTGTGAAATTTTCAAATGCTTAACTTTCCATAGTAGCCTTTTCTTTCATTTAAATGTGCTTAATCTGACTTTTCAGATCTGCTGGAGAAATCCCGGGTCACTTTCCAGCTAAAGGCTGAAAGAAGCTACCACATATTTTATCAAATCACGTCTAATAAAAAACCAGAGCTTATTGGTAAGGAGCATCTTGCTTTATCTCTACCAAGAAAGAAAATCAGCCTATGATGCCCCTCCGAAATGTTTTGATGACCAAAATAACTCTGTATCCTGTTCTTTTCCATGTGTTCAGAAATGCTTCTGATCACCACCAACCCATATGACTTTGCCTATGTCAGTCAAGGTGAAATTACTGTGCCCAGCATTGATGACCAGGAAGAGCTGATAGCTACAGATGTAAGTATTATGTGCAAAGCAAGATAAAGCAAAGTATTTTTCAGTATACAATATTTGCCTCTATTGGAGTGAAAAGCATTTGCAGAAAGACTATAAATAGTCGATACTACCCTATTAGGCTTTCTGAACCCTGGAAAAAAATTATATAGTATTTTAACATTCTCCCACATATATATTAAAAGCTTTAAAGGTCTTTAATAAATGTTAGGTCTTTGGCATTCCTTACCTAATTGTTCTTTTTATTCTTACCTAATTTGTTCTTTTTTTTTTTTTTTCTTATCTTATTGGTCATTTTTGGTCAATATTTGTATACCAGTATTTCTCTTTCTTTTCTATTTTATGTTATATCCTATATCTAAGAGTCTAGGAAACAGCCATAGTATTTTTATAGTCTTAAATAACAGGAAACGAAATTGTCAGTTCCTTATACTCAGATGTAAACAAAAACTTTGTTTTGAATGAATGCGGGCTACTGGTATAGCTCCCTCCTTCCTATGCAGTATTAGAAAAACTGGGTCATCTACCTCAAAAAACTCTTTTGGGGACTCCATGAGCCTTTATTTTTGAAACTACACATTCTTTCCTTCTCCGCTTCCTTTTTAAAAAGATTATTACTTCTTGGTTTATTTTCTTTTACGTAAGCTTTATGTATTTTACATGTTTGATTTAGAATTTCTGAATGATCTTTTATTATTCTTAACATTTTTAACTTTAATATCCCAATAGCCCAAGATCGGATGGAAAGTTACTCACAAAAATACTTTTTTTTTTAAGTTTATAATCTATTTGTGTGCCTTTATCTTATAAATCCCAGCTTTTATTCACTATAACTTATTAAAATATCGATATGTCTAAAATGATATGAAGATGAGAAATATACCCTAGTCTGGGAGGTTTAAAAAAGGTAGCAACTTCCCTCCAGGGTTTCTGTAATAACCTGCAGGTTCTGTGAACAGTTAGCCCTAGTGAGCTGGAACTGGAAGGCAATAAGTCTTAGGAGATAAGTGTAGCGCATACACGTATCTTCTATCTTCTCTGATGCCTGCCCTATTTATAAGCCTTTTCAAAGCTTAGCTTTGTTAACTAAGAAGTTAATAAAAATCTGATAAAGAAAAAAACAAAAATATTTCACTGAAATGAGAAAGTTCTTTTCACAAATGTCTCTTCCCTGTACGAGCACTGAATGACCAGATAACGTTCACCCACAGGCATCCCGGTCGGCTGAGCTGATATCAGAGAGGGCTATGGCAAAATACTTGGAGCCACTGCTATTATATTCTCTTTCTAACTGAATCGTCCATGACCATTAGTGTGGGAAGATAGACTATGATTATGTTTTAGGTTAGGAAAATAGGAGGAGAAGAAGAAGCAGAGGGGAGATTTTGGAGACTGGAGACAAGAAACAAAGATAATCAAGAGACCATAAGGAGCACTGAAATAGAGAGATGAGGGCAGTCCTGGTCTTAGGATCTTGCTCTGAGTCTTGGTTGAGTAAGTGTAGACAAGTCACATGAGATTCTCACTGTCCACATGACTAGAAAGACTAAAACATGCCTCCTGGTGTTGCTACATGGATCAAAGAAGTAAAGAAAATGAGTGCCTTCTGAAGCTGGCAAAGTGTTAGTCAAAAATAAGGCAAGACACAGTGAGGAAAAAGTAGGGAGGCAGATCCCCCATGTCCTGAGCAAGGCAGCCATGGTGATAATTGGGAGTAAGTAAATGTTTCTCTTTTGACAGAGTGCTGTGGACATCCTGGGTTTCACTGCTGATGAAAAGGTGGCCATTTACAAGCTCACCGGGGCCGTGATGCACTACGGGAACATGAAATTCAAGCAAAAGCAGAGGGAAGAGCAAGCTGAGCCAGATGGCACTGAAGGTATCACTTCCTACTGTTACCTTCCATTTGACAGAACCAACACCATGAGCTTTCCAGAGGCAGGGATCCTGTTTTTACCTTTTTTGATCTATCTCATGGAGGGCAAAAGTAGTAAAAAGAGAAAATGACACACTGTGAGATGCCTTGCATAACTGAGCAGATTTGTGGAGATTTGTGATGGCTGTCCATTCTACAATTCATTGAACTTTTGTAAGCCAGTATTCACTACTTGATTAAAATATTTTTTAGTCTAGTGAATAATTTGTGCATCCACATGCACTGGGGAAAATATCTAGAGATCAAATTTCCTTATCACTCCTAGCTTAGGGTTTCCAAAATTACTGTTATCTTTGGTCTACTTCTGCCACATTTTAAATATCACATACAGTCTGTAATCCCAGCACTTGGGAAACTGAGGCAGGAGGATCACTGCAAGTTCAAGGCTAGCCTGGGCTACACAGTGAATTCAGGGCCAACCTGAACTACAAAGCAGGACCCTATCTTAAAAAAAAAAAAAAAAATCATACACAGCATTGATTCTCCAAGCTCCAATTTATCATGAGATTTTTAAACTTATGAGAAGATTAAAATTAGGGTGAACAATGGCAATGAGGCAATGATTTTAAACACTATGAGCAAATAAATAGGTTTCACAATATTTGTATGTATTACTATTTGAGCAAAATCTTTTTCTTCATCATCATCATTCACATCTTAAATTGTGTAAGCTACAGTTAGCTTCACCTTTCTCACTTTGCTCATGCAGTTGCCGACAAGGCGGCCTATCTCCAGAGTCTGAACTCTGCTGACCTGCTCAAAGCCCTCTGCTACCCCAGGGTCAAGGTCGGCAATGAGTATGTCACCAAAGGCCAGACTGTGCAGCAGGTAAGTTCACAACTTCAACGAATCACACATACATCCCCGACCTTGTGACGTGTCTTTTTAATGCTAACAAATATTACTGTGTTTGTGAAGGTGTACAATGCAGTGGGCGCTCTGGCCAAAGCCGTCTACGAGAAGATGTTCCTGTGGATGGTCACCCGCATCAACCAGCAGCTGGACACCAAGCAGCCCAGGCAGTACTTCATCAGTGTCTTGGACATTGCTGGCTTTGAGATCTTTGATGTGAGTAGAAAATTAGCAAATACAAATCAGTAGTCATCTGATTAATCTTCTTAGAGCATTTAATCTTTATAAAATATACTTTAGAAAAAATACAAACTGTAATTCCCTCTGAAACAGGTCTTTGAAGAGACATGAATAAATAGGTATAAATACAAAAAGAGAAGTCTATTGTTTCAAGTCTAGAAGTCTCAAAGAATGGTCCAAGAAAGGTTAAAATATTCACAATCTATCCTGGATCCAATCAGACGAGTATAGAAATACTTTCTTAAATTACTCTACTGGAATATTTAACAACATTTTGCCTAAAATACATGATTTCATGAAACTACTTAGAATCTGAGGAGTCAATACTTTGTTTAGAATTATACTTTATGAAAACAGTCTAAAGGTGCATGATATAATAAACCAAAATGCTTTAAATTCATAAGAAAATATCAGTACCTGCAATGTAGCTACTAAATACTTAAAGTTATGACCGATTTTCCATATTTATTCCTTCCTATAGTTTAACACCCTGGAGCAGCTGTGCATCAACTTCACCAATGAGAAGCTGCAACAGTTTTTCAACCACCACATGTTCGTGCTGGAGCAGGAGGAGTACAAGAAGGAAGGCATCGAGTGGACGTTCATCGACTTCGGGATGGACCTGGCTGCCTGCATTGAGCTCATTGAGAAGGTTTGTATGACTTTTTAAGCCTTCAAGACAGGGAAGACAAGTTGCCCACCTTCTTGTGTCAAATTACAATCCCAGTTCTCAAAGAATAGGCAGTGGTGTTTCTTGACATACCTGTGTACTCTGATCAGTTGTGAAGTATGTCCTAAGTGATGTTATTAAAGAATAAAGGACAGTAGTTTGTAGAAAATGATAGCACATGCATACGGATTCATATTTTTAACTTACTTTTATTCCTACATGTTTTTGTGAGTATGGGAGAAATGAATGAAATTACAGCTAGTTCTCTGAGTATTGAAATTAACAGCAGTAACCATAATGGTATACTGAGCATGTATCATCCTCATGTATAACAAGGCGTAATATATCAAGATGTATTGGGCTGGTGAGATAGCTCAGTGGCAAAAGCACCTGCCTGGCAAGTGCAAGGTCCTGAGTTTGACTCCTGGTACCCGCATATAAAAAAAAAAGATGTATTAAAGATTGGACAATAGCCTTTCAGCAATCATTAAGCACTCTTAAAACTACTAGAGTTCACTGGGTACCTGTTGATATCAATAAAGTATATGAGTGAACTCTATCCTAAGCAGTGGGAAGGAAGAAATAAATGCCATTGCCATCTAAGAAAACTTCTAATAATCAAGTCAAAATTCACAAAAATATGAAAGAATATAAAAGCAGACTACAAGTGCACAATCTGTGAAAATTAGCATATTTTAAAATATTAACAAGTATAATATCTCTGCTGCACATGAAAATTATAGAGCCCTAAGAAAGGTACTAATTTTCTTCTCTACTATTTCAGTTTATGGCTCATCAGAATGGTTTTTGGAAGATAATTTGTGAATTTGTGAAATTTGCACAGTTATATCAAATTTGCTACTGAAAGAAGTTGATCTGCTTAGAAAGCAAAACCAAATTACCATTACTTAACTAACTCCATAGTGGTGGGGGAGGTAGCTTAAAGTACAAAGAGCTTTAATGATATAGCATGAGACGCATTTTTCTCTTGGCAATTGTTCATTTTTAGTCATCAGACATAATCTTTCCTTCTCATACTTTTGTCATGTCTAGATTTGGGGTCAAGGAAGTTATAGTATCAGCAGATAAGAAAGTATTCATATATATATATATATATATACATTTATGGAATGAGAATTTAGTTTTGGAATGGTACTTTTACAATTTAATTTTATACACTGAACATAAAGTTTGCCAAATGGCATGGATGGACTTTTTAAATTGAGTCTTTCTTACAAACATATCATGTATGTCCTTCATACATGATTCTTTCACATTCTAGTGATATAGTAGAGAACAGACAACAAAGTAAGATCATGCCTATTTAATATATCATTCCAATTCTTCTACTGAAATGTGGCATGTTTGGGCTGGTGAGATAGCTCAGTGGCATAAGTGCCTGCCTGGCAAGCATGAGGTCCTGAGTTCGACTCCCGGAACCCACATATGAAAAAAGGGCCGGTGATATCGCTCAGTGGCACAGGTGCCTGCTGGCACACGAGGTCCTGAGGTCGACCCCCGGTACCCACAAAAAAAAAAAAAAAAAAAAAAAAGAAATGTGGCATGTTCAAGTTTGCACCAACTATGTAAACTACTGGAGCATAATTGCCTGAGTGACTCATCATTATCATTCCTTTTTCCTATTCTTAGCCGATGGGCATCTTCTCCATCCTGGAAGAGGAGTGCATGTTCCCCAAGGCAACAGACACCTCCTTCAAGAACAAGCTTTATGAGCAACATCTTGGAAAGTCTGCCAACTTCCAGAAGCCCAAGCCTGCCAAAGGCAAGCCCGAGGCCCACTTCTCGCTGGTGCACTATGCTGGCACCGTGGACTACAACATAATTGGTTGGCTTGATAAGAACAAGGACCCCCTGAATGAGACCGTGGTTGGACTATACCAGAAGTCTGGGTTGAAGACTCTAGCTTCTCTCTTTGCTGGGGGACAAGCTGGTGAAGCAGGTAAATTTTAATAGCATCGATATGTTCTAACAAAGGCAAAATAGAAATATACTGTTTATAAGACGCAAATACAGCTATAGCAAAACTTAACATGAAAATACTGATCAATATAAGTCTAATGAAAGGAAGTATTTCTAATAACTACGGCACACTGTCTTAGGACTTTCAGAGCTGAAATTAGCACAATGGATCATTTAGTCCGCAGTCTCATTTCGTCAATGAGAAAACAAAGATTAAATGATTTGCTCAGGACCACATAACTCATTTTTTACCACTTTAATAGTATTGCTTCCTTCAAAGATACAGATGCGAGATGAAAATCCTTTCTCAGGGCCCATGTACATGGGGAACTGAGGTTTTATTATTTTTTTTTTAACTATGATAAGAGAAGATGGAGGCATTGGCAGATATAAAGTATGATCTCCCTGAAGATGAGCAGAGGCTCCCCTACTTGGGACTAAGCATGCAACTTTGCCTGTTCTGGGGAATGTGCACACTAATGGGGCATTATTATTCTGTCTCTTGGGCACATCCTCCAGGAAACAGACATTGCTGATCTGGAGTTGGGGAGTCCTATCCCCTCCCTACATCTTCCCTTTCACTCACAATTTCTTTTGTTTTGTGAGCCAATGCTTATATTTCCTTAATCTACAATTGAGGGAAGAAAGATATGGAAAGAATAGGAATGAATGCAAATTTAAATTCCAAAGGATTTTTTGGAAATCTTGATGTCTATGTACAGTATTTCAAAGGCTATTGAAAATAATTTTAATTTTTCTCTTTTCTATTTTCAGAGGGCGGTGGTGGAAAGAAGGGTGGCAAGAAGAAGGGCTCTTCTTTCCAGACAGTGTCTGCTCTTTTCAGGGTACAGTATAATCTTGAGTTCCAGAGGTATACTTTTATTTTAAAAAATAAAATTATTGGGCCGGTGAGATGGCTCAGCGGCATAAGCGCCTGCCTTGCAAGCGCGAGGGCCCGAGTTCGACTCCCAGAACCCACATACGAAAAAGGGGCCGGTGATATCGCTCAGCGGCACGGGTGCCTGTTGGCGCACGAGGTCCTGAGGTTGACCCCCCGGTACCCACAAAAAAAAAAAAAAATAAAAAATAAAAAATATAAAAAATAAAATTATTGTAACAATTTTTAGAGATACCAAAGGTAAAAGTGAAAAAACTAGTGACGTACTGAGAAAAATCTGAAAAATATTTGGGTAAAAATTTACCAAAAAGAAGATACAGGGGCCGGTGAGATGGCTCAGCAGCGTAAGCGCCTGCCTGGCAGGCGTGACAGCCCGAGTTCAACTCCCAGAACCCACATACGAGAAAAGGGCCGGTGATATCGCTCAGCGGCACGGGCGCCTGCTGGCGTGCGAGGTCCTGAGGTCGACCCCCGGTACCCACAAAAAAAAAAAAAAAAGAAGATACAGCGTGTCTCTTCGTATCAAACATTATGATAAAGGAGCCATTTCTGCTGAGCCCCGCCCAAACCCAATAAATTTAATATTAAATGTCACAGAAAATCAAACCCTCTTTTAAAAAAACCCATAGGTGGAGGGAAAGGGAAAAAAAGAATTGAGATGTGTTATATACATGTACCAATTACCCACAAAGAATGCAATAATAACATGCTGCAAATATGTATGAATAAAAATTGAAAATTAAAAAAAATTTAAAATTAAAGAACCCACTGTATTTAATTATATCAACTGCATATGCTCAAAATCTCAATATAAACTTTCTCTGACTGAAAGTACTTGAAAATAATAAGCTGAAACTGACTGATTTTGTGTAACCAGTAATTTCCTATCTGTACTCCATATGTATGATTCCTCTTGGTCATCATGATTTGTTAGAGACACCTCCTGAGAATGTGAAATTGGGCAAAATTAACTATAGATAATTGACAGGAACTCTCATGTAGATGTCACTACAGATCATTTTATGTGGTTTTACAGGAGAATTTAAATAAGCTGATGACCAACCTGAGGAGCACACATCCCCACTTTGTACGCTGTATCATTCCTAATGAAACTAAAACTCCTGGTAAGACACTTCTGTTATCCAGGTAAGACTCTGTGTGATCTCTCTTTAGACTGTTATAGGGAAAACATGCCATTGTTTCAGGTGCCATGGAGCATGAACTTGTCCTGCACCAGCTGAGGTGTAACGGTGTGCTGGAAGGCATCCGTATCTGCCGGAAAGGGTTCCCAAGCAGGATCCTTTACGCAGACTTCAAACAGAGGTTTGTGTCTCATATCTTCCCATGTTTTAAATAAAGCAGTGTTTGATTTTTAATGGCATTTGTTCTACAAAATTTAATCTATCATCCTTTAATTTTCTTTATAATTTGACAGATACAAAGTTCTTAATGCCAGTGCTATTCCAGAGGGTCAATTTATTGACAGCAAGAAGGCTTCTGAGAAACTTCTAGGGTCTATTGACATTGACCACACCCAGTACAAATTTGGTCACACGAAGGTACCGGTAGCCCAAATTTCTATCATAACTTTGTCACTTTTGAACTTTCTCATGAGTGGCAATAGCACATTTAACTTGTTCTTTGCCAAGGTTTTCTTTAAAGCTGGCCTCTTGGGAACTCTAGAGGAGATGCGAGATGAAAAGCTGGCTCAACTCATCACACGCACTCAAGCCATATGCAGAGGGTACCTGATGAGGGTGGAGTTCAGAAAGATGATGGAGAGGAGGTGAGAAACAAAGCACAAGTCTTCCTCCGCATTCTTTTAGGAGTGAATTTGGTGCATTCACTACTTTTGTTGTGATGGTCACTTCCCATATTCTTCTCCATTCGCATCTGTTTTCCTTTTCCTACAGAGAGTCCATCTTCTGCATCCAGTACAATGTCCGTGCCTTCATGAATGTGAAGCACTGGCCATGGATGAAGCTATATTTCAAGATCAAGCCCCTCCTCAAGAGTGCAGAGACAGAGAAGGAGATGGCCAACATGAAGGAAGAATTTGAGAAGACCAAGGAGGAACTGGCTAAGTCAGAGGCAAAAAGGAAAGAACTGGAAGAAAAGATGGTAGCTCTAATGCAAGAGAAAAATGACTTGCAACTCCAAGTTCAAGCTGTGAGTCTTACACATTGCACAGTTCAGCCGTAGTTTACTACCTAATCACTCTGACTGAATATAAGAATTTTTTCTTAATTTAAGGTTTAAAAATAAAACCTTCTTAGTTTAAGGTTTAAAAATAAAAGGTTTCTTAGTGAAACACTTTTGTGATTGCTTGCCCTTCAAAAATGCCAAGATTCAGACCTAAAGAAGCAATAAATGCAAAGCCACGTGGGCTGCAACATGTTCACC
The DNA here is from genome assembly GCA_028451465.1 of Erethizon dorsatum. Classification (NCBI taxonomy): domain Eukaryota; kingdom Metazoa; phylum Chordata; class Mammalia; order Rodentia; family Erethizontidae; genus Erethizon; species Erethizon dorsatum. Next base: position 29,032,458 of record CM051826.1, read on the forward strand.
ATGCATGCACACATTGTTCTAGTCACCAGTGTGCAAAGTCATAAAATATCCCTTAACGTTTTCCTTTCTTGATGGCATATTCTCTTAAATTATCCTCTCTTTAGTAAATATTTTTGTGTATGAAATAGAAGTTATATTATTTTTTACCAGGGCAGAAAAAAGGTTAATTCACACTTAAGTGTCAGAAAACTGAGTCCTGGAATGAGTAAGTGACTTTTGCAAAAGTAGCAGAGGTTACTAAATTGTAGATTTTTGCCAGAAGACTAGTTTTCCTGATTTGACTTTCCAAACATGGCTATTTGGAGGGAATATGTTAACATAGTTAATCACTAGACCAAAATAATTTACATTTTGTCTACTTCACTTTTTAAAGCTGGCAATTTACTTGCATATCTGTCAACAAAGCTGGTAGTCATTTAAGTTTTCACCATTTAATAAATTATTGTGTGTTTGCAAATATAGTGTTGACAAATTAAAATGCTTAAATTTTCCCTTTAGGAAGCAGATGGCTTGGCCGATGCAGAGGAAAGATGTGACCAGTTGATTAAAACTAAAATCCAACTTGAAGCCAAAATCAAAGAGGTGACTGAGAGAGCGGAGGATGAGGAAGAGATCAATGCTGAGCTGACAGCCAAGAAGAGGAAACTGGAGGATGAGTGCTCAGAACTGAAGAAAGACATAGATGACCTCGAGCTGACGCTGGCCAAGGTTGAGAAGGAGAAGCATGCCACGGAGAATAAGGTGCAAATTATGATCAATTTTAGAGTATTTATAAATATTAATATGTCACTGAAATATTTAAATTAAATCTTCATCTTAAATTTACTGAATATGAAAGAAAAACTCTGTCATAATTATGTCATGTCTGTGGTCTTCACTATCTCCATCTACTTGCCCTTTATCTCTTATTCATTCAACCATGTAGGCCTAAATTGGCTTCTGGGTTTACATTTTCCGTCTCAGGCTAACATAGTCCTAAGATACTATTATGTTTTCCATCAAGACAACATGTTGTCATTAACATTAGCATGCCTATTATCTATTCAAATCTAAAGGTGAAAAACCTCACAGAGGAGATGGCAAGCCTGGATGAAACCATCACTAAGCTGACCAAGGAGAAGAAGGCCCTCCAAGAGGCCCATCAGCAGACCCTGGATGACCTGCAGGCAGAGGAGGACAAAGTCAACACCCTCACCAAAGCAAAAACCAAGCTTGAACAGCAAGTAGATGATGTAAGTGTGGAAAACAAAATGTTTCCTCCCAAGATGGATGAAATAAACAATTGCGACATAAAACTTTCAGTGATGTTGATAAGACTTTGTAAATAATAAAGTTCTCCGGTGCTATCTTTTAAAATTTTCCTGAGCATCTATCTGGCTAAGGGCAAAAGGTTCAGTGCTTAAGAAGTTAAATAAAATCCATTGTAAATTTAGCTCGAAGGGTCTCTGGAACAAGAAAAGAAACTTCGAATGGACTTAGAGAGAGCCAAAAGGAAATTGGAAGGTGACCTAAAATTGGCCCAAGAATCCACAATGGATATAGAAAATGACAAACAGCAACTTGATGAGAAACTCAAAAAGTAAGTATGGCATAGTTCAGCTCTCACCTGCTTGTTGTATGTCAGTGCAGATGGAATGTGTGTTTGAAGTGTCTCTGAAATATTACCTCATGGCATGTGGGGAAAATGAATAATGATATCTTTGACTCTTTTATTTAATGAAACGTGTGCATTATTGACTTGCGAAACAGGTACCACTGATTTCCTCAACAAAAGCGGTGTAAGGAAGTTCAGTTACACACAGTAAGGAAGACTGGTAAGAGAACTGAGTATGCGCTAACGTGTGTTCTCTACTAGGAAAGAGTTTGAAATGAGCAATCTGCAAAGCAAGATTGAAGATGAACAGGCCCTTGCAATGCAGCTACAAAAGAAGATTAAGGAGTTACAGGTAAGTCATAACCTCCACCTTTTCTGGGCACTATAGGGAATGAAACTACCATGAATTCACATTAATGTTGACATCTCACTACCAGGCCCGCACTGAGGAACTGGAAGAGGAAATCGAGGCAGAGCGAGCTGCCCGGGCCAAAGCAGAGAAGCAGCGCTCTGACCTCTCCCGGGAACTGGAGGAGATCAGTGAGCGGCTGGAAGAAGCTGGTGGGGCCACTTCCGCCCAGATTGAGATGAACAAGAAGCGGGAGTCTGAGTTCCAGAAAATGCGCAGGGACCTGGAGGAGGCGACCCTGCAGCATGAAGCCACAGCAGCTGCTCTTTGGAAGAAGCACGCAGATGGCGTGGCTGAGCTTGGGGAGCAGATTGACAACCTGCAGAGGGTCAAGCAAAAGCTGGAGAAGGAGAAGAGCGAGCTGAAGATGGAGATCGATGACCTTGCTAGTAACATGGAGACTGTCTCCAAAGCCAAGGTCTTTCTTAACTTGTCCCTTTTTTTTTATCTTTATTTGCAATAATTCAAAATGAATTTTTATATGATTATAAAAATCATAGCCAAATTAGATGTTATCTGAAGTTTACATTTTTCCTAATAGACAGCATTGTATTGAACTGAATCGCTTAAATTATATATCTTATTTGTAGAAATCACTTTAAATATTGTCCCTATTTCCATGAAAGAATGCAATTACAAAACTTATCTAAAAGCCATACTGTATATGATGAAGGACATAAATGATGTTCATGTTTTCCAAAGGAAAATAATCTTATTTTGACCTCATTAATTCAGCCAAAATTATGTCTTAAACTATTTCCCAGCACCATGCAAGGCTTTGATAAAGAAGTAACTAAAATTCAGTTCCTTTCTACATGTAGTCACAGACCTCCAAATTCCAGCCTTCCCTGTAGAGATGCACCATCTTTTCCTGTTCCCTACCTCCCACCACAGGGGAACCTTGAGAAAATGTGCCGCACGCTAGAGGACCAGCTTAGTGAAGTGAAGACGAAGGAAGAGGAGCAGCAACGCTTAATAAATGAGCTGTCAGCCCAGAAGGCGCGTTTACAAACAGAATCAGGTCGGTCCCTAAGTGTCTGTAGCCTTCGGAGAGATGAGGAATGAAAGACGAGCCTCCATCTGCAAAACGCAGATCACTTTTCAGGCAATATATACCCGTGTATTCTTAGTTACTCCTTCATCTTTTTACTATGAAATGGTAAAAAGCAATGATCATAAGTTGTAATTGGAGGAAAACAAGCTCTCTGAACTCCAGAGATTTTTGTTGGCTTAGCATTAGTCAAAAAAATTCCAAAGCCACCGGGTGTGGTGGTGCACTCCTGTAATCCCAGCACTCGAGAGGCTGAGGCAGGAGGATCGCTGTGAGTTTGAGGCCAGCCTGGGCTACATAGTGAGTTCAGGCCAGTCTGAACTACATAGTGAGACCCCGTCTCAGAAAAAAAAAAAAAAAAAAAAAAAAAAAAAAAAACCTAAAATATGAAAGAAAACTCATACACTTGAGAAGTAATAAGAATAACCCTCTCAAGGCACGGAAACTTCCTTCCATCATATGAAATAAGGGGGTTCTCATTATTCTATCCTTCAAGTTTTTCTTGACCGAAACAAAACTAAATCACTTGTGTTTTTTGTTTTACAGGTGAGTTTTCAAGACAGCTAGATGAGAAAGATGCTATGGTTTCTCAGCTATCCCGAGGCAAGCAAGCATTTACACAACAGATTGAAGAATTAAAGAGGCAGCTAGAAGAGGAGTTGAAGGTGAGACATCTCTCGTTGGTATTTTCAATCACTCGAAGTGTGCGACATGACACACTACTGAACTTCACGCAGAGACAATGGACCATTGGAACATAAACTTACATTATACGTTTTTTGTTGGTCTAGGCTAAGAACGCCCTGTCACACGCGCTGCAGTCCTCCCGCCATGACTGTGACCTGCTGCGGGAACAGTATGAGGAGGAGCAGGAAGCCAAGGCGGAACTGCAAAGAGCCATGTCCAAGGCCAACAGTGAGGTTTCTCAGTGGAGGACCAAATATGAGATTGATGCCATCCAGCGCACGGAGGAACTGGAGGAGGCCAAGTATGGGGTTTCCATTATAGAACAGAAAGAAACAAAAGTAAAAACAGTAAAGAAAAAGTAGAGAAAGAGATTATTGCAGGCATGGGAATAGATGCAAAATTTCAGTCTATTTTTTTGTAGGTGGTGAATTCCACTATATTCTCCTTACAGTTCAGTGTATGCCCCCTGGAGAGCTAGACAGGACAGGACATTTCCACATTCTAATACCGAAACACCTTGTATTTCTTTCCATCAAAATGTGTTATTCAGTCTTTCATAAATTAAGTAGGACCAGTTCCTACTTAGAGATACTGAGATTATCTGGTATATTATTATTATTATTATTATTATTATTATTATAATCAACAATAATCAATTCTTTCTTAGCTAAAGTGTTGAATGTTTGGAAAAAGATTATCATACATGAGTATCAGTGGACTTATTCACAAATTACACATAAAGTTTGCAGAATAAAACTCATGGGAGTTACACACAGAAGGAAAAAATTATATTCTTAGTGAAGGAAGCCTTCCAAAATTTCATCTGATCTCAGTTGTTAGAATTAAAGCAAATAAGAAGGTCTGGCAAGCATTTGCAGAGGAAACTTTCTAAATAAGGGTGAGGGCTGGGAGAAGTGCTCAGTTAGGTGGGTTGGTGAAGAAAACAGTAAATAAGACTCTAGAGGCTATTTGGAAAATATATTAATAGAATAATACTTATTTTCTGGGGATATCTAATCCAAAGAGTTACAGATTAGCTGTACAACCTTGAACATGTCATTATGGGCACCACAAAGAGAACCACACTAGAAAATGTCTAAGAATTCTATTCTTTAATGTAATGCCTCCTATTCATAGTTTCCATTGTTTTCCCACCACCACATTTTCAATTTGCTCACTCAATTTAAATGCTTACTCTTGTGCCCCCTTTCATAATTATGTTTAACAACACCTGAGAGATAACTCACTAGGAAAAACATAATCCTAGGAGAGATAAAGTGGCTAGTAAGAAGGTATTTTAGAAAAATTTGTAGATATAAAGGTAAAAATTCTTGGGAAAAATACGGTTTCCTAGTGAGCAGATTTTTGAATTTCATTGTGGTGACTTTGATTCTACTCCTGTTCACTCACGCTGACCAATTTTTCAGGAAGAAGCTGGCTCAGCGTCTGCAGGATGCGGAGGAGCTCGTGGAAGCTGTGAATTCCAAGTGTGCTTCTCTCGAAAAGACAAAGCAGAGGCTCCAGAATGAAGTGGAGGACCTCATGATTGACGTGGAGAGATCGAATGCCGCCTGTGCAGCTCTTGATAAGAAGCAGAGGAACTTTGATAAGGTGGCCCCACCTGCTTCAACTTTATGGTGTTTTATGTGGTATTCCTTTTCCTCGGACAGGCTGACAATGTCCTGTTTTGCAGATCCTATCAGAGTGGAAACAAAAGTACGAGGAAACCCAGGCTGAACTTGAGGCCTCCCAGAAGGAGTCCCGTTCTCTCAGTACTGAGCTGTTCAAAGTGAAGAATGCCTATGAGGAATCCCTGGATCAACTTGAAACACTCAAGAGAGAAAATAAGAACTTACAGCGTGAGTCATTGGAATCATTCTATTTCAAAAATTGTAGGGAAAGATCTTTTCCACTTTTCATTCTCCTCAACTGAACTTTGCTATTTTATTATTAAATTACAGAGGAGATTTCTGACCTGACTGAGCAAGTTGCAGAAGGTGGAAAGCATATCCATGAGCTGGAGAAAATAAAGAAACAAATTGACCAAGAAAAGAGTGAATTGCAGGCTGCCCTAGAGGAAGCCGAGGTACACATTTTGTTTGTTCACCTACACATTACAAATAAATTGAAAAAATCATAGCACCTGAGATCTATCATGTTGCGAGCATTGGTAGTGGATAAAATTCTATGAATAATGTTCAATTATACATTGGGAATGCAAAACTAATACCCTAAAGTAAGATTATAAGATTTTGTGAGTTTTTAAAATGCATTATTAGAGAAAGCATTATAACACGGAAGGGAAAAGGTTCTTTAAGCAACCTACATGCTCCTTTTATTAAGGCATCTCTTGAGCATGAAGAAGGCAAAATCCTTCGCATCCAACTTGAGTTGAATCAAGTGAAATCTGAGATTGACCGAAAAATTGCTGAAAAAGATGAAGAAATTGATCAGCTAAAGAGAAATCATCTCAGAGTTGTGGAGTCGATGCAGAGCACACTGGATGCTGAGATCTGGAGCAGAAATGATGCCCTGAGGATCAAGAAGAAGATGGAGGGAGACCTCAATGAAATGGAAATCCAGCTGAACCATGCCAACCGCCAGGCTGCTGAGGCAATAAAGAATCTCAGAAACACACAAGGAATACTCAAGGTACACTGGGGTAAACCCACATGGTGTCAGTCTAAATGCCATTGTATAACTCAAATTTCAATACTTCGTGAGCATTATAGCTCATAAATTATCTAATATAATAATCAGTTACAAATTTTATGTACGTTGCTGAAAATGAGCATAATTCTGTCTAGAAGACTCAGAACAGAACTTCATTTGTTATATCCAGAGAAGGCAAAGTGATGACAGGTGGGGAGACAGAGAGAGAGATGAGAGAGTTTAGCTGCATTCCACTGCATTTATCTGAACTTCATTAAATACGTAAAATAACTACTACTGGCCCAGCTGATCTCTAGGGATACTTTCCTGATTCAAAATTTGTAGATTTAGCCGTAATATTTTTTATAATGCAAGATCTAAAATAATAAAACATTGTGTTCATTTGAGTAGAAGTGCTACCCTAAGTTTCCAAAACTTCGTGATTAAAGGTACTTGGAGATTGCTCCTATCTAACCAGGCTATAAATTATTAAGATCAAAATGTGTACATGACCCTATACTTGTATCCACTTTAACTGGAACATGAGTAAGGGTCTTCTCTTTCTGAGTAGGACACTCAGCTACATTTGGACGATGCCATCAGAGGTCAAGATGACCTTAAGGAGCAACTGGCAATGGTTGAGCGCAGAGCTAACCTGATGCAGGCTGAGATTGAAGAGCTCAGGGCATCGCTGGAACAGACTGAAAGGAGCAGGAGAGTGGCCGAGCAAGAGCTTCTGGATGCCAATGAGCGTGTGCAACTCCTGCACACTCAGGTGAGGTTTAGGTTTGGCACATATACTCCCTGAGGCTGAAGACAATTTGAGAGGATAAGCATGTTTGTAAAATAGGGAGTGATCTTGGCAGGCATTTCTTCCTGGAGTTCTGGAAAATGCAGAGTAACGTAAGTATGCCCTAACACATAGCTGGTTTACAAGTGTATTCATACGCTGGTGTACTCATGTTTATTTGAAATAATCTGGAATTTTAAACGTATATAATGAAGTACAGAAAACCACCTAGGAATAACCATATATATATATACATATGTACATATATATATATATATACAACATTGATAGCCATCTTGTCTATTGAAACACTAAGCTGTAAACAGGGAAATAAAGTAGAGAATTACAATAAGCCACCAGATAATATTTATGTATCACAGATCCACATAGAGCTAACCATATATGGGCCGGTGAGATGGCTCAGCGGCATAAGCGCCTGCCTGGCAAGCTTGAGGTCCTGAGTTCAACTCCCGGTACCCACATAGGAAAAAAAGGTCCGGTGATATCGCTCAGCAGCACCGGAGCCTGCTGATGTGCGAGGTCCTGAGGTCGACCTCCGGTACACACGTACACACACACACACACACACACACACACAAGAGCTAACCATATAGAATATAAAAAAAAGAAGCCCTTGGGGTCAAATGCATGGAGGCCATCACTAGTGCTATTAGCAATTGTTGATTAGAGTGGATTTGTTAAATAAATGGTGGTATATCCTTGCAATGGCTAATATGCAGAATTGTAGTATACATTTATTGTCACGAAAAAATGTTCACAATGTATAAGTGAAGAAACAACTTTAAAATAATATAGGATGCATGATTTTTGTTAGAAATGTACAGGAATTATCCCAAAGGATAATTAAGAGTGTTATGAATGGTTATCTCTGGCTAGTGAGAGTGCAATAATTATTTTTGTCTCTTTTTTGCTAATTGCATATTTTTTTTTATAATCAACATATATTATTGCTGCAATATGTAGAAGAAGCCATTATGGAAATGTTAAATGATCTACTACAAATAACTTTAAAATTAAATTAATATACATCATTCTTCTTACTCATTTGAGTAGACAGAATTGCCTAAATATTTCAAATACTATCCACTTTGCAAAAACAAAGAGGATTCTTGGTGCATTTTTATACCAATAATGATGTTACTTATGCATTTATGTTATGGAGTTAACCAATATGACAAAAAGCTAAAAGTTAATCCATTTTTCCATCCACTGTGTAGTACTACATAGTATACCTCTTTAAATTTGAGTGGTCTTGTTCTATGTTTACAAATAGCCACAGATAAGGGTTGAATACATTCAGTATTAGAAATTAAATTTTATCTGCAGTAATCTATGAGAAGTTTATGAACAGATATACAGATAAAAAGGAGGAAAAGTATAAATGTAAAATTAATTTCTTATTTGGATTTATCCTAAAAATCTCTTACATTCAACAATTTAATGCCTGTATATATTAGTTCAAACAGCAATGTGAATGGTTATAATTAAATGTGATTTTCCTCTTTTTTGTTAATTTGCAACAGAACACTAGCCTAATCAACACCAAGAAGAAGCTGGAGGCAGACATTTCCCAGATCCAGGGAGAGATGGAGGACATCGTCCAGGAAGCCCGCAACGCAGAAGAGAAGGCCAAGAAGGCCATCACTGATGTGAGCAGAGGGGCATGCCGTCCGTGGTGGGCAAACCCGAACCCTGCTGTGCTCTCTCAGCTCCTAGCTGAGTCTCTTATCTGCTAACCAGGCCGCCATGATGGCCGAGGAGCTGAAGAAGGAGCAGGACACCAGTGCCCACCTGGAGCGGATGAAGAAGAACCTGGAGCAGACGGTGAAGGACTTGCAGCACCGTCTGGATGAGGCCGAGCAGCTGGCGCTGAAGGGCGGCAAGAAGCAGATCCAGAAACTGGAGGCCAGGGTGGGTGTCCACACTTTCACTGGATTTGCAACCGGTTCATGTGGCCGTTTAAAGCCAAACTGTCAAACACTTTTGTTTTTTTTCCAGGTGAGGGAACTCGAAAACGAAGTTGAAAATGAGCAGAAGCGCAATATTGAGGTTGTCAAAGGTCTTCGCAAACATGAGAGAAGAGTGAAGGAACTCACTTACCAGGTGATTGGCCTTTGCATATCTTCCAGACTTCCAGTTTTCAAGAAAATACAACTAGTAAGACATTTCCAATAATGGCACGATTTACTGCCTCTTTCAGACTGAGGAGGACCGCAAGAACGTTCTCAGGTTGCAGGACTTGGTGGACAAATTACAAAGTAAAGTTAAAGCTTACAAGAGACAAGCAGAAGAAGCTGTGAGTATCTCTTCAGTGAAGAAGAAGAGTTTAGGAGCATATCTAGGGTTTGTGGGGCCCTGAGTTTTCTAGAATGTAAGGAGCTCTCTTTAACAGTGAACAAAAAATTAGTTAGCAAACTAAATATTTATTTGGAATGAGAAAACTTGCCACGAATTACTGGAGTTTTAGAGGTTGTGGTTCATTTCTTCCAAGACCCCTTCACACCATTTTCCAAACATTTTAACATACAAATGCTTCTTGACTACAGCACATTTCCTTCCCTAGGACACTCTAAACTCTAATAGTCATAGGGGCCTATGAAAATGAGGGTATAAATTCTAAGCCTTATTTCCCCTTCATGATGAATCCACCTCTGGACTTTTTGTTTCTTTTCAATTATCTATCTCATACTGTTAATTCTGAAATCTTCTTTAAGGTTCTCTGCACCCAATACCACCACTGCTTCTATTTTTTAAAAATTTGCAGAAATTAGGTTAAATCTGATCCTTGTTCCTTGTTCCTGTTGTCACTGTAGCATCTTCATTTTGCCAAGAAAAAGAGTCAAGTGAAAAAGACTGAGGAGGGGTTGTGAACACACTTATTTATATAGGCAAGTTTGTAGGCTGCCCTGCCCTCAAATAAGTATGTCACCAAGTAACAAAACATTTTGTATTGGAATTCATGAAGCAAATCCTATAGCTGCTTTTACTAACAAAGGCAAAAACAATCAGAAAATGTCAAATTTCCTTGCTCTCTCAAATGCACAAATGCACTTCTGTTCTCAGGAGGAACAATCCAATGTCAACCTTGCCAAATTCCGCAAGATCCAGCACGAGCTGGAGGAAGCTGAGGAACGGGCTGACATTGCTGAGTCGCAGGTCAACAAACTACGGGTGAAGAGCCGGGAAGTTCACACAAAAGTCATAAGTGAAGAATAATTCATTCTACTGCTGCAAGGTGACCAAAGAAATGCACAAAATGTGAAGTTCTTTGTCACTATCCTGTATATCAAGGAAATAAAATCTGCAGAGAATTTTGCAATCAAAAATGTTTTTGTCTATTAATTATAAGTTCTATCGTGCTATTAGAATTAATTCATTTATTCAACATTTGTTGGGCTCCTACTGTGCACAGATGATGAAAATGAATGAGGGCAATAAACCAAATTTAATAGAAGGCCAGTGATATAAAGTGCTCAGAGGGGATGGATCACAAATGCACCCTCAATTGCATTCAAACAATTTTATTGAATACCAAGTATGTGTCCAGTACAGATAAAGGCACCAAGGAAACGAGAGTCTTTCCTGTCTTTGAGAAGTTCAACCCGGTAAGAAAGACAGCAATTCCAACAGTTATTGTACAGCACATATACACTGACAGAAGTATAAAAACAAAACGTGGCAGTAACATAAAGCGAACTGTTAACCCGGGAACTCCAGATAAACTTCTGAATAGAAACTGAGCTCGCTGCTCAGAGATGAATAGACTGCTATCATGGGATACGGAAAAGAAGATGGTCATGGTAAGGAGAGAACACAGGCATGAGACCTCAGAGCAGTTTAAGCGGAGGCATCAGAAACAAAGATAGAATGCAGAATGAAACCACCAAGAGAGTGAAGAGACAACCCACAATGTGGGAAAAAATGTTTGCCAGCTGTTCCTCAGACAAAGGATTACTATCGAGAACATATAAAGAACTCAAAAAAATCAGACCTCCCAAATTTAAAGACCCACTCCGAAAATGGGCATCTGAGATGAATACACATTTCTCAGATGAAGAAATACTAATGGCAAACAAATATACAAAAAAATGTGCAACATCACTAGTCATTCGAGAGATGCAAATTAAAACAACACTGAGATACCATCTCACCCCAGAAAGAATGGCTACTATTAAGAAATCAACTAATAACAAATGCTGGAAGGGCTGTGGGGAAAAAGGAACCCTTCTTCACTGTTGGTGGGAGTGTCGACTGGTACAGCCACTGTGGAAGTCAGTGTGGAGATTCCTCAGAAAACTAGGGTTGGAGGTCCCATTTGACCCAGCTATTCCCCTTCTGGTCATCTTCCCAGAAGAATTAAAAACATCGTACCACAGTGATATATGTGCACCCATGTTTATAGCAGCACAATTTGTAATAGCCAGATCTTGGAAACAACCCAAATGCCCATCAACTGAGGAATGGATAAGAAAGATGTGGTATTTTTATACAATGGAGTACTATTCAGCCATAAAGAAGGATAAACTGGAGACTTTTATAGGTAAATGGATGCAACTCGAGAAAATACTCATAAGTGAAATAAACCAGAAGCACATGTGTAAGCATCATATTATCTCTCTAGTATGAGAAACTGAAAGAGTAAATAAGATCCAAAATGTACAATAGATATGGTGAATCAAAAAGAAACTGGTCAAAAGGAAAGAGAGACTGGAATAGGGAAAAGAAAGAAGGGAAAGGGAAAAAAATTGTATATATATATATAAGATGGTTAAGATAGATACACTACCATTTTTACTTAGTTCATTGAAGAGTAAGGTTTGTGCCAATAATGTTTGGACAATTGAATGCTAATGTCTGGTGTCCTGAATAACTAACTTAAAGATAGTAATACGTAATGTATTAACCATTGTTACCCTCCTATTATGTTGTTTTGAAAATTTGTTCTTCTTTTGATTTGTTTTGTTTTTTTCTTCTCTTTAAAATAAAAAAAAAAAAAAGGAGAGACCTCAAGATGGCGGATGAGTAAGAAGCAGGCAGCAAAACTCTCTCTAAAAGTTACCATTGGAACACGGGAATATAGCGACCCAGAAAGCGCAGGAGGGGGGGAGATGCCTCCCCGAAACCCAGAAAAGTTCTGAAGCGCAATCTGGGACCCCCGGCACCAGTGACGGGTGACTTCCAACAAAGAAGAAGGAAAGAAGGAGCAGACCGCGCGCGTGCACCTTCTAATATCCCGGGAGTTGGAGCGCCGGCGGAGGCTCAATTCTACGGACACACGGTGGCAGCTGGCGCCCAGGGAGCCCCCACGGAGGATCCTGAGACAGCGGCGGGGCAGGGGAGCGGCGGAGAACGGCGCTGACCGGCGGTGAGTGTCTCTCAGCCACAGCTGCCCCGCGCCAGAGAGCGACCGGCCGGGCGCCATTGTGGGGGGTGTGGCGAAACTCAGAGCGGCTCGGAAACTGCTCTGGGAACTTGTGCTCCGGACAGGGCAGCACAGGGCCTCTCAATTGAGCCCACGAAAGTGTGCTGAGGTCAGCAGGCGAACGAGACTGGACTCTCAGCCACACCTGTCCCGCGCCGGAGAGCGACTGGCCCGGCGCCATTGTGGGGGGCGTGGCGAAAAACCAGAGCGGCGGGAACCAGTGCAGGGAACCCGTGCTCCGGACAGCGCGCTGAGCCTCTCAGGCCCAGGGATCGTGAAAGGGCGCTGAGAGCGGAGGCGAGCTAGACTGGTCTCTGCCTGAAAGTACGTGCCTCTGCTCACCACCCACCAGAGGGCGCTCCTGGCTTACTGGGACGGACCTGCACAGAACAGGACTTTGTCACAAGGTACCTGCCTACAACAGAGTCAACACCTGGAATTGATTCTTTTTATATTTTTTATTTTTATTTTTATTTTTTATTTTTATTTTTATTTTTTTTCTCACTGATTTGTTTTTTTGTTCTGGCGAAGGGTTTTTTTGTTTTTGTTTTGTTTTGTTTTGTTTTTTGGTAGGGTTTTATTTTTGATCTGTCTGTTTTATTGTTTTTATCTTTGTTTTTGTTTCTGTATGTGTATTTGCTCTTTCCTTCATTATTCTCTCTGGTTTTTTATATGAGTGTAAACAGCGCCTCTAACTTCTTTGTGATTGTGGTTGTGATCTGTTCTTCCTTTTATCCCTTCCTTCTCTTTTTACCACCTGTCCTCTGCACTAGTGTCCCAATTTTAGTGGGATCCCTCTTGGTCCTCTAACCTTACATCTAATTCCTTCCTCTTCTCCCAATACTCTATTTCCTCCTTAACTCATCTTAAATTTAAACTCCTGAAGGAAAAATTGACATACATAGGACTTGTATACTGCATATAATTTTTCTGGTGTGTTTTAGATTTTGTTATATAACCGCAACTCTATACAGCTAAAAGTGGTAAATAACTGGTTAGCTCAGTCTGTCATTTTTTAGGCTGTGTTTGATGCTTTAGTTAACATTATAGCCAAATGTGAAATAATTGTTCTAAACATCTTTCCTTCCTGATATTTCATGATTGAGATTGACTAAGGGACACAGAAAATACAGTGGCACAGTACCAAAGAATCAAGGACTGGGCCAAACAGGTAGCAACTTCGCATACCCAACGAATTGAAGAGGTAGGATCTGGCAGAAAGCTCAAAACCTAAAAGCAAGCTCCACTTGGAAGATACTGCAGAGAAGTAGTCATCTTCTAAAGATCTTAAACACTAGCAATAAAGTAACCTACTATAGGTAATTTGCAAACATCACCCCAGGAATTAAAGAAAGAAAAAATGAGACGACACTTAAACAAGATGCAACCCCACACATCCAATTCACCAAAGGCAAACCTAGGGAGCAACGAGGTGGGACAATCCGAAAGCCACCCACCTGGCCTATCTGAAGTGGTAACAACAAAGCAACTGAATGAGGTTCTGGAAAAAATTAAAACAGAAATAATCTCACAGATAACTGCAGAGATAATGTCTACAATGAAGACCATGCTTAAGGACACTATAGCTGATACAGACAAAAAAATAGATGAACTTAAGAAAACTATAGAAACCATGAATGCTCAGCATAGGAAAGAAATGGAATCTATAAGGCAGATTCAAGCAGATATCCAAGAGATAAAAAATTCCATTGAAAGTATTTGTAGCAGAATAAGCCAATGCGAGGACAGGATCTCAGATATAGAAGACAGGCTTGCAATTAGTGATCATGAAATGGAAAAATTCTTAAAAATAGCAAGGGACCATGAAAAATCAATTCAGCAGCTGCTAGATGACTCAAAGATAAACAACTTAAGAATAATTGGAATAAATGAAAAAGCAGGAGATAGCATCAACGACATTAAAACCTTGTTCAAAGACATAATCAGGGAGAACTTTCCTGGAAGAGAAAAGGAATTTGACACCCCTATAAGTGAAGCTTTTAGAACACCAACTAGACATGATCAAAAAACAACTTCAGCCAGACATATTATAGTCAAGATCCCAGAAATTCAACAGAAGGGCAGAATCTTAAAAGCTGTTAGGGAGAAGAGACAAATCACCTATGAAGGAAAACCCATCAGAATCACAGCTGACTTTTCAGCACAAACCCTCAATTCAAGAAGAGCTTGGAATGATGTATTGCAAGCTCTAAAGGAAAATAATTTTCAGCCCAGATTGATGTACCCTGCAAAACTATCTTTCAAAATTGATGGAGAAATAAAATACTTTCATGACAAAGAACATCTGAGAAAATTTATGACCACCAAACCAGCACTCCAAAACGTTCTGAAGGACATTCTAGAAAGAGATAGGAACCCCAACAGAAGGAATCCACCAGGCAGGGCAAATAATTAAATAGCCGGAAAGTGGAAAAACAAAGAGTGGGAACCAACAACAGGAAAATATCATGACAAGTCAATACATATCAGTTTTAACCATCAATGTTAACGGTCTCAATTCACCAATCAAAAGGCACAGACTGGCGAAATGGATCAAGAAGCAAGATCCAACAATATGCTGTATACAAGAAACACATTTAATTCAGAAAGAAATTCATAGACTGAAAGTCAAAGGATGGAAAACAATACTCCATGCCACAGGAACCCAGAAAAAAGCAGGGGTAGCTATTCTTTTTGCAGACAAAGTGAACTTCAAGCCAAGAAGGATTCAGAGAGATAAAGACGGTCATTACATCCTTGTAAAGGGAACAATCCAAGAGGAAGAGATAACGATCATAAATATATATGCATCAAATACCAATGCACCCAGCTATATAAAACAAGTACTAAAGGACATGAAAAATCAAATAAGCACTAATACAATTATATTGGGAGATCTCAATACTCCACTGTCACAAAAAGATAGATCAACTGGACAGAAAATCAATAATGAAATAGTAGAACTGAACCAAACTTTTGAACAAATGGACTTAGTAGATGTCTACAGAGTGTTCCATCCCACAACATCAGAATACACATTTTTCTCAGCTGCACATGGGACGTTCTCCAAAATAGACCACATACTAGCTCATAAAACCTGCTTAAGTAAATGCAAAGGAATTGAAATTATCCCATGCATATTATCAGACCATAGTGCAATGAAATTGGAAATCAATGGCAAAAGATCCCACAAAAACTCCCTAAACACATGGAAATTAAACAGCATCCTCCTGAACAACCAATGGGTCACAGATGAAATTAAAGAAGAAATTAGTCACTTTCTACAACTGAATGATAATGACAGTACAACATACCGGAACTTATGGGATACAATGAAAGCAGTCCTAAGAGGGAAATTTATAGCATTAAACACTTATATCAGGAAAATAGAGCAAGCGCAAATAAACAACTTAAGGGTGAACCTCGAGCTTCTAGAAAAAGAAGAGCAGGTTAAGCCAAAAGCCCGTACAAGGGAGGAAATTATAAAGATCAGAGCAGAAATTAACGTATTGGAGAATAAAAAAACAATACAAAGAATCAATGAAGCAAAAAGTTGGTTCTTTGAAAGAATAAATAAGATTGACAAACCCTTATCCAACCTTATTAAAAAAAGAAAAGAAAAGACTCAAATCCATGCAATTGAAAATGAAAAGGGTGATATCACGACAGACCCTGCAGAAATCCAGAAGATCATCTATACCTATTTTGAAAATTTATATTCTACTAAGATGGAAAATGCAGAAGAAATGGACAGATTCCTAGATTCGTATGAATTACCAAAGCTGAATCAAGAAGATTTAAAAATCCTAAATAAACCAATATCAACCAATGAAATTGAAGATGTAATTAAAAACCTCCCAACAAAGAAAAGCCCAGGCCCTGATGGATTCACTGCCGAATTCTACAAGAAATTTAGAGAAGACCTAACGCCCCTACTTCTCAAACTTTTCAATGAAATTGAAAGGGAAGCAATACTCCCAAATTCATTCCTGGAAGCAAGCATTACCCTGATACCAAAACCAGAGAAGGACCCAACTAAGAAAGAGAACTACAGGCCAATCTCCCTAATGAACATAGATGCAAAAATCCTTAATAAGATACTGGCAAACAGAATCCAACAAATCATCAAGAAGATTATACACCATGACCAAGTTGGATTCATCCCAGGGATGCAGGGATGGTTCAACATACGTAAATCAATAAATGTAATACAGCATATTAACAGAACCAAAGACAAAAATCACATGATCATCTCAATAGATGCAGAAAAAGCTTTTGACAAAGTCCAGCACCTTTTCATGATAAAAACCCTACAGAAAATTGGAATAGAGGGTCTTTATCTCAATCTGGTAAAAGCTATCTATGACAAACCAACAGCCAATATTATACTAAATGGCCAAAAACTGAAAGCCTTCCCTCTAAAATCAGGAACAAGACAAGGATGTCCACTGTCCCCACTCTTATTCAACATAGTTCTGGAAACTTTAGCCAGAGCGATTAGACAAGAGAAAGAAATAAAAGGAATAATGATTGGAAAGGAAGAAGTTAAATTATCATTATTTGCAGATGACATGATACTCTACACAGAAGACCCCAAAAACTCCACTAAAAAACTGCTAGATTTAATAAGCAAATTCAGTAGTGTAGCTGGATACAAAGTCAATACTCAAAAGTCAATAGCCTTCCTGTACACAAATAACAAACTTACTGAAAGAGAAATTAGGGAAACAATACCTTTCACAATAACATCCAAAAAAATGAAATACCTAGGAATCAACCTCACGAAGGATGTAAAAGACCTCTATACTGAAAACTACAGTACTCTGAAAAAGGAGATTGAAGAGGATATCAGAAAATGGAAAGATATCCCTTGCTCCTGGATAGGAAGAACCAATATAGTGAAAATGGCCATACTTCCAAAATTGTTATACAGATTTAATGCAATTCCAATCAAAATTCCAACAGCATATCTCACAGAATTAGAGAAAACAATCCTAAAATTCATTTGGAATCAGAAGAGACCTAGAATAGCAAAGGCAATTCTGGGCAACAAAGGCAAGGCAGGGGGCATCACTATCCCCGACTTGAAATTATACTATAAAGCTACTGTGATAAAAACAGTGTGGTACTGGCAAAAAAACAGACCTGAAGATCAATGGAACAGATTAGAAGATGCTGAAACAACCCCAGACATACTAAGCCACCTTATCTTTGACAAAGGTGCCAAACACATTCGCTGGAAGAAAGATAGCCTCTTTAATAAATGGTGCTGGAAAAACTGGCTCTACACATGCCGAAGATTAAAACTAGATCCATATCTTTCACCATGCACTAAACTAAATTCAAAATGGATCAGAGATCTAAATATTAAAACAGAAACATTAAATCTGCTGGAAGGTAGGATAGGTAAAACCCTTGGAGACATTGGTGTAGGCAAAGACTTTATGAATAAAAACTCAACCGCACGGGAACTATCCCAAAGAATCAATAACTGGGATCTCATCTTATTAAAAAGCTTTTGCACAGCAAGAGAAACCACCAACAGAGTGAAGAGACAACCCACAATGTGGGAAAAAATGTTTGCCAGCTGTTCCTCAGACAAAGGATTACTATCGAGAACATATAAAGAACTCAAAAAAATCAGACCTCCCAAATTTAAAGACCCACTCCAAAAATGGGCATCTGAGATGAATACACATTTCTCAGATGAAGAAATACTAATGGCAAATAAATATACAAAAAAATGTGCAACATCACTAGTCATTCGAGAGATGCAAATTAAAACAACACTGAGATACCATCTCACCCCAGAAAGAATGGCTACTATTAAGAAATCAACTAATAACAAATGCTGGAGGGGCTGTGGGGAAAAAGGAACCCTTCTTCACTGTTGGTGGGAGTGTCGACTGGTACAGCCACTGTGGAAATCAGTGTGGAGATTCCTCAAAAAACTAGGGTTGGAGGTCCCATTTGACCCAGCTACTCCCCTTCTGGGCATCTTCCCAGAAGAATTAAAAACATCGTACCACAGCGATATATGTGCACCCATGTTTATAGCAGCACAATTTGTAATAGCCAGATCTTGGAAACAACCCAAATGCCCATCAACTGAGGAATGGATAAGAAAGATGTGGTATTTTTATACAATGGAGTACTATTCAGCCATAAAGAAGGATAAACTGGAGACTTTTATAGGTAAATGGATGCAACTCGAGAAAATACTCATAAGTGAAATAAACCAGAAGCACATGTGTAAGCATCGTATTATCTCTCTAGTATGAGAAACTGAAAGAGTAAATAAGATCCAAAATGTACAATAGACATGGTGAATCAAAAAGAAACTGGTCAAAAGGAAAGAGAGACTGGAATAGGGAAAAGAAAGAAGGGAAAGGGAAAAAAATTGTATATATATATATATAAGATGGTTAAGATAGATACACTACCATTTTTACTTAGTTCATTGAAGAGTAAGGTTTGTGCCAATAATGTTTGGACAATTGAATGCTAATGTCTGGTGTCCTGAATAACTAACTTAAAGATAGTAATACGTAATGTATTAACCATTGTTACCCTCCTATTATGTTTGTTTGAAAATTTGTTCTTCTTTTGATTTGTTTTGTTTTTTCTTCTCTTTAAAATAAAAAAAAAAAAAAAAGAAAAAAAAAAAAGAAAATAAAATAAAAAAAAAAAAAAGAATGAAAACAGGGTTCTCACACCAGTGTAGAGAAAGGGCTTGGAGAGCACTGAAGAGGCTAAACAGTTTCATCGCATTCAAAGTATCTGCTTCACTTTGTGGTCACAATTTCTCTTCCTTTTGGGAAAAAATATTTTCCTCTGAACTTTTTCCCTGCTACTAAGGGATTTGATGTTTCTCACTACCTTACATATTTTAAAGTGGAACCAGAAAGGAAATTTATTAATTTCAAAAAAGAATATGACTGAAATTTTATCATAGCCATCACCAGGAGATTTTTTTATTTGATATGTTCTTGAAACTTAAAATTTGGCTTCATTGCATGGATATCCAAAAAATAAGACAGACAAATACCAATTTGTTCTTTTACAGTTGTGAATATCCATTTCTAATGAGGCTATTTGAGAAATCCCTTTCCTTAGTGTGGGAATCCTAATTCGTAATGAGAAGTTTGCTTCAAGAGAAGAGAATTTAAAGGGGATAGAAAATAATTATGAGGAATATTTCACTTAAGCCATGATGAAGACTAATGAAATATCCTGCTTAGGGAAGGCATTTATTATCAAATCTAATTAAGCTCTGTAGAGTTAACCAGTTGACCTCGAAAGCAATGAGCAACTACTTTATTATTCTGTCTCCTATTTAAATAATTGCTTATGTGGAGAGTTGAGAGTGAATTCCATTATACATGGGTCAATTACTCTGGGTTCCCTGATTAAAGCAGCAAGCATATACTGTCGCAATTATTCTGGTTAATATTCTTCCTCATCTTCTTCACAGATTGGTTGATTTATAGAATTATTTCCTCATCTATCAGAACAAAGCCACACATGATAATCTCAGACTCCTCATGACACTCTTTGCCTGCTTTAAAACTGATATGAAGCATCATGGAGCTTTAGGAAATGTTTCTAATGTGCTAATGCTGGGTATATGAATGCAAACAGGATCCATGCAAAGGGAAGGCTGGAAGCTGCTTCTAAGAATTAATGAATTTGAATTGGGAACAATGAGACAGTTTAAGTCTGATTCCTACCTGATCACAGCACTAAAACTGTAACTGAAAGTAATGAGACTGGAAAAAGATTGTAAAATGTTACAAAAAGTAAGGGAGGCTGGGCATGGTGGCACATGCTATAATCCCAGCCCTCGGGAGGCTGAGTCAGGAGGTTTGCTGTGAGTTCAAGGCCAGCCTGGGCTACAAAGTGAGTTCAAGGCCAACCTGAGACAGTGAAACACTGTCTCAAAAAGACAAAACAACAACAACAAAAAAAAACTAAGGGACTTTCCTCTAACTTATAAACCTGTTTAAAATGTGCACACAGGGAACTAGGCAGAGATGGTAACCAGTCAGGCATCATGCCACTAAGAGAACCACCTATGAGTTCATAATAAGGTCAGTTTCTTTGCTTCTCTATGTTTTGAGGACTTAAAGACCATAGTTACTGGAAGCAAATTCTGAGACCATTGCCATAGTGATACTTGGAAATATGAATCTCTTTTTTCAAACTGCATTCATAAGCATACAAATAACCAAACAGACATAAAAAAACAGGAAAAAAAAACTCACAACTCCAAAACATTACTTCTCCTTTTTATCTTTTTTTTTTCTTTCTTTTTTTATTTTAAAGAGAAGAAAAAACAAAACAAATCAAAAGAAGAACAAATTTTCAAAGCAACATAATAGGAGGGTAACAATGGTTAATACATTACATATTACTATCTTTAAGTTAGTTATTCAGGATACCAGACATTAGCATTCAATTGTCCAAACATTATTGGCACAAACCTTACTCTTCAATGAACTAAGTAAAATTGGTAGTGTATCTATCTTAACCATCTTATATATATATACAATTTTTTTCCCTTTCCCTTCTTTCTTTTCCCTATTCCAGTCTCTCTTTCCTTTTGACCAGTTTCTTTTTGATTCATCATGTCTATTGTACATTTTGGATCTTATTTACTCTTTCAGTTTCTCATACTAGAGAGACAATACGATGCTAACATATGTGCTTCTGGTTTATTTCACTTATGAGTATTTTCTCGAGTTGCATCCATTTCCCTATAAAAGTCTCCAGTTTATCCTTCTTTATGGCTGAATAGTACTCCATTGTATAAAAATACCACATCTTTCTTATCCATTCCTCAGTTGATGGGCATTTGGGTTGTTTCCAAGATCTGGCTATTACAAATTGTGCTGCTATAAACATGGGTGCACATATATCGCTGTGGTACGATGTTTTTAATTCTTCTGGGAAGATGCCCAGAAGGGGAGTAGCTGGGTCAAATGGGACCTCCAACCCTAGTTTTCTGAGGAATCTCCACACTGACTTCCACAGTGGCTGTACCAGTCGACACTCCCACCAATAGTGAAGAAGGGTTCCTTTTTCCCCACAGCCCCTCCAGCATTTGTTATTAGTTGATTTCTTTATAGTAGCCATTCTTTCTGGGGTGAGATGGTATCTCAGTGTTGTTTTAATTTGCATCTCTCGAATGACTAGTGATGTTGCACATTTTTTTGTATATTTATTTGCCATTAGTATTTCTTCATCTGAGAAATGTGTATTCATCTCAGATGCCCATTTTTGGAGTGGGTCTTTAAATTTGGGAGGTCTGATTTTTTTGAGTTCTTTATATGTTCTCGATAGTAATCCTTTGTCTGAGGAACAGCTGGCAAACATTTTTTCCCACGTTGTGGGTTGTCTTTTCACTCTGTTGGTGGTTTCTCTTGCTGTGCAAAAGCTTTTTAATAAGATGAGATCCCAGTTATTGATTCTTTGGGATAGTTCCCGTGCGGTTGAGTTTTTATTCATAAAGTCTTTGCCTACACCAATGTCTCCAAGGGTTTTACCTATCCTACCTTCTAGCAGATTTAATGTTTCTGTTTTAATATTTAGATCTCTGATCCACTTTGAATTTAGTTTAGTGCATGGTGAAAGATATGGGTCTAGTTTTAATCTTCGGCATGTGTAGAGCCAGTTTTTCCAGCACCATTTATTAAAGAGGCTATCTTTCTTCCAGCGAATGTGTTTGGCACCTTTGTCAAAGATAAGGTGGCTTAGTATGTCTGGGGTTGTTTCAGCATCTTCTAATCTGTTCCATTGATCTTCAGGTCTGTTTTTTTGCCAGTACCACACTGTTTTTATCACAGTAGCTTTATAGTATAATTTCAAGTCAGGGATTGTGATGCCCCCTGCCTTGCGTTTGTTGCCCAGAATTGCCTTTGCTATTCTAGGTCTCTTCTGATTCCAAATGAATTTTAGGATTGTTTTCTCTAATTCTGTGAGATATGTTGTTGGAATTTTGATTGGAATTGCATTAAATCTGTATAACAGTTTTGGAAGTATGGCCATTTTCACTATATTGGTTCTTCCTATCCAGGAGCAAGGGATATCTTTCCATTTTCTGATATCCTCTTCAATCTCCTTTTTCAGAGTACTGTAGTTTTCAGTATAGAGGTCTTTTACATCCTTTGTGAGGTTGATTCCTAGGTATTTCATTTTTTTGGATGTTATTGTGAAAGGTATTGTTTCCCTAATTTCTCTTTCAGTAAGTTTGTTATTTGTGTACAGGAAGGCTATTGACTTTTGAGTATTGACTTTGTATCCAGCTACACTACTGAATTTGCTTATTAAATCTAGCAGTTTTTTAGTGGAGTTTTTGGGGTCTTCTATGTAGAGTATCATGTCATCTGCAAATAATGATAATTTAACTTCTTCCTTTCCAATCATTATTGCTTTTATTTCTTTCTCTTGTCTAATTGCTCTGGCTAAAGTTTCCAGAACTATGTTGAATAAGAGTGGGGACAGTGGACATCCTTGTCTTGTTCCTGATTTTAGAGGGAAGGCTTTCAGTTTTTGGCCATTTAGTATAATATTGGCTGTTGGTTTGTCATAGATAGCTTTTACCAGATTGAGATAAAGACCCTCTATTCCAATTTTCTGT
Organism: Erethizon dorsatum; assembly: GCA_028451465.1. Classification (NCBI taxonomy): domain Eukaryota; kingdom Metazoa; phylum Chordata; class Mammalia; order Rodentia; family Erethizontidae; genus Erethizon; species Erethizon dorsatum. The sequence continues at coordinate 29,055,723 of CM051826.1, forward strand.
AGGGTTTTTATCATGAAAAGGTGCTGGACTTTGTCAAAAGCTTTTTCTGCATCTATTGAGATGATCATGTGATTTTTGTCTTTGGTTCTGTTAATATGGTGTATAATATTTATTGATTTACGTATGTTGAACCATCCCTGCATCCCTGGGATGAATCCAACTTGGTCATGGTGTATAATCTTCTTGATGATTTGTTGGATTCTGTTTGCCAGTATCTTATTAAGGATTTTTGCATCTATGTTCATTAGGGAGATTGGCCTGTAGTTCTCTTTCTTAATTGGGTCCTTCTCTGGTTTTGGTATCAGGGTAATGCTTGCTTCCAGGAATGAATTTGGGAGTATTGCTTCCCTTTCAATTTCATTGAAAAGTTTGAGAAGTAGGGGCGTTAGGTCTTCTCTAAATTTCTTGTAGAATTCGGCAGTGAATCCATCAGGGCCTGGGCTTTTCTTTGTTGGGAGGTTTTTAATTACATCTTCAATTTCATTGGTTGATATTGGTTTATTTAGGATTTTTAAATCTTCTTGATTCAGTTTTGGTAATTCATACGAACCTAGGAATCTGTCCATTTCTTCTGTATTTTCCATCTTAGTAGAATATAAATTTTCAAAATAGGTATAGATGATCTTCTGGATTTCTGCAGGGTCCGTCGTGATATCACCCTTTTCATTTTCAATTGCATGGATTTGAGTCTTTTCTTTTCTTTTATTAATAAGGTTGGATAAGGGTTTGTCAATCTTATTTATTCTTTCAAAGAACCAACTTTTTGCTTCATTGATTCTTTGTATTGTTTTTTTTAGTCTCCAATACATTAATTTCTGCTCTGATCTTTATAATTTCCTCCCTTGTACAGGCTTTTGGCTTAACCTGCTCTTCTTTTTCTAGAAGCTCGAGGTTCACCCTTAAGTTGTTTATTTGCGCTTGCTCTATTTTCCTGATATAAGTATTTAATGCTATAAATTTCCCTCTTAGGACTGCTTTCATTGTATCCCATAAGTTCCGGTATGTTGTACTGTCATTATCATTCAGTTGTAGAAAGTGTCTAATTTCTTCTTTAATTTCATCTGTGACCCATTGGTTGTTTAGGAGGGTGCTGTTTAATTTCCATGTGTTTAGGGAGTTTTTGTGAGATCTTTTGCCATTGATTTCCAATTTCATTGCACTATGGTCTGATAATATGCATGGGATAATTTCAATTCCTTTGCATTTACTTAAGCAGGTTTTATGAGCTAGTATGTGGTCTATTTTGGAGAACGTCCCATGTGCAGCTGAGAAAAATGTGTATTCTGATGTTGTAGGATGGAACACTCTGTAGACATCTACTAAGTCCATTTGTTCAAAAGTTTGGTTCAGTTCTACTATTTCATTATTGATTTTCTGTCCAGTTGATCTGTCTTTTTGTGACAGTGGAGTATTGAGATCTCCCAATATAATTGTATTAGTGCTTATTTGATTTTTCATGTCCTTTAGTACTTGTTTTATATAGCTGGGTGCATTGGTATCTGACGCATATATATTTATGATCGTTATCTCTTCCTCCTGGATTGTTCCCTTTACAAGGATGTAATGACCATTTTTATCTCTCTGAATCCTTCTTGAAGGATTGAAGTTCACTTTGTCTGCAAAAAGAATAGCTACCCCTGCTTTTTTCTGGGTTCCTGTGGCATGGAATATTGTCTTCCATCCTTTGACTTTCAGTCTATGAATTTCTTTCTGAATTAAATGTGTTTCTTGTATACAGCATATTGTTGGATCTTACTTCTTGATCCATTTCGCCAGTCTGTGCCTTTTGATTGGTGAATTGAGACCGTTAACATTGATGGTTAAAACTGATATGTATTGACTTATACTTGTCATGATATTTTCCTGTTGTTGGTTCCCACTCTTTGTTTTTCCCCCTTCCTTCTATGTAATTATGTGCCCTGCCTGGTAGATTCCTTCTGTTGGGGTTCCTATCTCTTTCTAGAATGTCCTTCAGAACATTTTGGAGTGCTGGTTTGGTGGTCATAAATTTTCTCAGATGTTCTTTGTCATGAAAGTATTTTATTTCTCCATCAATTTTGAAAGATAGTTTTGCAGGGTACATCAATCTGGGTTGAAAATTATTTTCCTTTAGAGCTTGAAATACATCATTCCAAGCTCTTCTTGAATTGAGGGTTTGTGCTGAAAAGTCAGCTGTGATTCTGATGGGTTTTCCTTTATAGGTGATGTGTCTCTTCTCCCTAACAGCTTTTAAGATTCTGCCCTTCTGTTGAATTTCTGGGATCTTGACTATAATAAGTCTGGCTGAAGTTTTTTTTTGATCATGTCTAGTTGGTGTTCTAAAAGCTTCACTTATAGGGGTATCAAATTCCTTTTCTCTTCCAGGAAAGTTCTCCCTGATTATGTCTTTGAACAAGGTTTTAATGTCATTGATGCTATCTCCTGCTTTTTCATTTATTCCAATTATTCTTAAGTTGTTTATCTTTGAGTCATCTAGCAGCTGCTGAATTGATTTTTCATGGTCCCTTGCTGTTTTTAAGAATTCTTCCTTTTCATGATCACTAATTGCAAGCCTGTCTTCTATATCTGAGATCCTGTCCTCACATTGGCTTAATCTGCTACAAATACTTTCAATGGAATTTTTGGTCTCTTGGATATCTGCTTGAATCTGCCTTATGGATTCCATTTCTTTCCTATGCTGAGCATTCATGGTTTCTATAGTTTTCTTAAGCTCATCTATTTTTTTGTCTGTATCAGCTATAGTGTCCTTAAGCATGGTCTTCATTGTAGACATTATCTCTGCAGTTATCTGTGAGATTATTTCTGTTTTAATTTTTTCCAGAGCCTCATTCAGTTGCTTTGTTGTTACCACTTCAGATAGGCCAGGTGGGTGGCTTTCGGATTGTCCCACCTCGTTGCTCCCTAGGTTTGCCTTTGGTGAATTGGATGTGTGGGGTTGCATCTTGTTTAAGTGTCGTCTCATTTTTTCCTTTCTTTAATTCCTGGGGTGATGTTTGCAAATTACCTATGGTAGGTTACTTTATTGCTAGTGTTTAAGATCTTTAGAAGATGACTACTTCTCTGCAGTATCTTCCAAGTGGAGCTTGCTTTTGGGTTTTGAGCTTTCTGCCAGATCCTACCTCTTCAATTCGTTGGGTATGCGAAGTTGCTACCTGTTTGGCCCAGTCCTTGATTCTTTGGTACTGTGCCACTGTATTTTCTGTGTCCCTTAGTCAATCTCAATCACGAAATATCAGGAAGGAAAGATGTTTAGAACAATTATTTCACATTTGGCTATAATGTTAACTAAAGCATCAAACACAGCCTAGAAAGTGACAGACTGAGCTAACCAGTTATTTACCACTTTTAGCTGTATAGAGTTGGGGTTATATAACAAAATCTAAAACACACCAGAAAAATTATATGCAGTATACAAGTCCTATGTATGTCAATTTTTCCCTGAGGAGTTTAAATTTAAAGTGAGTTAAGGAGGAAATAGAGTGTTGGGAGAATAGGAAGGAATTAGATGTAAGGTTAGAGGACCAAGAGGGATCCCACTAAAATTGGGACACTGGTGCAGAGGAATGGTGGTAAAAAGATAAGGAAGGGATAAAAGGAAGAACAGATCACAACCACAATCACAAAGAAGTTAGAGGCGCTATTTACACTCATATAAAAAACCAGAGAGAATAATGAAGGAAAGAGCAAATACACATACAGAAAGAAAAACGAAGATAAAAACAATAAAACAAACAAAACAAAAATAAAACCCCACCAAAAAAAAAAAAAACCCTTCGCCAGAACAAAAAACAAATGAGTGAGAAAAAAATAATAAAAAAAAAATAAAAAGAATCAGTTCCAGGTGTTGACTCTGCTGTAGGCAGGCACCGTGTGGTGACAGAGTCCTGTTCCGTGCAGGTCGGTCCCAGTAAGCCAGGAGCGGCCCTCTGGCGGGCGGTGAGCAGAGGCCCGTACTTTCAGGCAGAGACCAGTCTAGCTCGCCTGCTGCTCTCAGTGCTCTTTCACTATCCCTGGGCCTGAGAGGCGCAGCGCGCTGTCCGGAGTGCGGATTCCCTGCACTGGTTTCCCGCCGCTCTGATTCTCACCACGCCCCCAACAATGGCGCCGGGCCAGTCGGTCTCTGGCGCGGGACAGGTGTGGCTGAGAGACCAGTCTCGTTGGCCTGCTGACCTCAGCACACTTTCATGGGCCTGAGAGGCCCCGCGCTGCCCTGTCCGGAGCACAGTGTCCAGCGCTGTTTTTCTTTCGCGCCGCTCTGATTTTCGCCACACCCCCCACAATGGCTCCCGCCCGGCCGGTCGCTCTCTGGCGCGGGGCAGCTGTGGCTGAGAGACACTCACCGCCGGCTAGCACAGTTCTCCGCCGCTCCCCCGCCTCGCCGCTGTCTCAGGATCCTCCGTGGGGACTCCCTGGGCGCCAGCTGTCACCGTGTGTCCGTAGAATTGAGCTTCTGTCGCGCTGCGATTCCTGGAATGGTAGAAGGTGCGCGCGCGCGGTCTGCTCCTTCTTCTTTGTTGGAAATCACCCTTCACTGGTGCTGGGGGTCCCAGATTGCGCTTCAGAACTTTTCTGGGTTCCAGGGAGGCATCTCCCCCCCTCCTGCGCTTTCCCGGTCGCTATATTCCCATGTTCCAACGGTAACTTTTAGAGAGAGTTTCGCTGCCTGCTTCTTACTCATCCGCCATCTTTTTTCCTCCATTCTCCTTTTTATCTTATGTTGAAATCTCCTGTGATTAGCAACTGAATTCTTGGGATCCTGGAGACTATTCACTCTATTTAATCTCTTAATAAGTTGAAAGGTACTAATTTTAATTAACATCCTCACTGGAGCTAGTGGCTCACCAACTATGAAAGCATCTAAAGAAAGAAGTTCCTTGAGATGTGCATGAAGGAAAGGCATCCCTGAGGCAGGAAAAAAGGAAAGCAAAGAAAATGCCTGTACATAGGTCAACTACTCACAGTTTTGCTGAAGGTTGAACCTGAGTATTAAATCATCCAGCATTATTCCTCAAGGGTCAAGGGCTATATGAACCTCCACATCTGTGGTTCTCAGGTTTAGCATACATCAGAACCTTATGGAGGTTATGTTAAAACACAGATTGCTGGGCCCTATCTCCAGAGTTCTGACTCAATAGGTCTAGGTTGGGGCCAAAAAATTTACATTTCTATTGTCTCCAGCTGATGATGACACTATTTTATAGCCTACCTTCTGAAAACCCAGGTTTTATATCAATTACCAAATCTTTTACAAAGAAATTACAAGCTATATTCTATAGTCCTATATTTGCACCCATAAATTAAACCACAACTGCTCAATTTCTTCACCCATTAAATCAGGAGGTTGAGTCAAATAATCTGTAAAATCTTACCTATATGTTTTTTATTTCAAGTATTACCAATAAGCGCAATATAATAGTAGTGTTTTCCATCTATAAAACCTTTTGTTTTATTTGCTAAATGCTTTCATATGCAATTTGTCAGTCGTTGGATTCTCACAACCCTGTGAAATAGAATCCTTTTGGAAAGTTATAAAAAGGATAATGGTTTGTCAAAAGTTGCATGACTAATAAATGATAAAGCCAAATTAGAGCAAGATCTTCTAATTCTTCATCCTGAAAGTAATACACTGTTCTGAATTTCCTCCTTACTCTGACCAATGAAAAGATCTTATGACATTGGTCCCAAAGAAATAAGGTCAGTAATTTGTCATTTTCCCAAAGCAGAGGAAGGGTTGTTTCTCTTCACCCAGGATCTGTATGGTTTGTTCCTTAACATCTGCAGAAATACATGCAAATTACATCTTCTTAGAGAGGAACTCCCTGGTTACTCAGTAGCTAAAGGTAACCATTTCACCCTTCCCTGCCAATTATACTTCTTTCCTCTTTCATTGGCTCTATTTCTGATCTTGGCCCTTATCACCACTTTACTATTAATCAACTAATTGCTTAATATCTGTCATGGTAGGTAAATTCTACAGTAGTAGAGGTTGTTTTGTTCACTTTGAATATCTGATGAGATAGACATTGCTTGGCACATAACAGGTATTTAAGAAATATTTGTAGAACGAATAAAAAGTTTTAATAAGAACATAATCTGTGTCATGTCCAGTGCTAGGTATTTTGCACGTACTACCCCCAAATAAGTCCTAATTCAGAGGATGTTTTAATAGTCCTTTTTTAGTAATTAATAGAACTATAAAAACTAGTAACAATTCTTTCACTTCCAGGAAGATGGAGTAGTCTTATTTTTACCTGTTCCTCCTACTAAGTACAACTAAAAGCCATGGTTCTTATACAAAAACCTAGCATAAGAGACTTTGAAAGGTGGAGACAAGAAGGTGGACCAGCCACAGATCTCAGGACACCAGGAATGATGTGGTAGTATGTTTTTGGAGCTTTTCTTTTGCACTGAATGTACCAGATTTGGAGTTGAAAAGACAAACAACTTGGAAACATAATGTGTACAGGCCAAAGGAAAAGAAAAATCCTTCCTCTCTGGGAGAGAACAAAGAAATGGGCAACCTAGTAAGACAGAAAACATTTAGGCAATAACTGCCCAATTCAACTAACACAGAAAACACACACACAACTGTGGCCGTACCCCCAGGAAAAACTTAATGGAAAGCCTGTACTTCCGCCCTTATGAAGCTTTAAGAAGTTGTCCCAACAACCCAGTGAAGTGGTGTCAAGGGAGTAGCAACATGGAATTTCCATCCCTATTGGTCAATTATGTGCCCCTGACAGTGTTACTAGTGATGAAAACAAGGGAATCCTTGACTTCCATCCACCTAGGGGGAACCTCTTGTCCTCATCACTGCCAGAAGACATCCACAGGAAAGCCATCACTTTCACAATTCCACTGCTGAAAAAGAATTCCCACCCAGAAATCATAAGACCACCCACAGGTGTCAACAGAAGGGAACTGGGACTTAAAAGTAGAAGGTAGCACTACCCCCTCTCCTCACCAGAGAAGTATTAGAAAAGTCCAGCTGAAGACATTAAATAAGACCCCGAGTCCCAGAACAAATGCAAAAATGCCAAAGTTTCAATTGGAGTCACTCAATATCCCAAGAAAATCTCACACTAAATGAAGAAAAGATAATTCATATCCATGTACACCTCAAAGAAAGAGAGTACAACAGTAAAGATGATTATGTAAGTATAAAACACTATATAAATACATATTTCACCTTTCGTATCTGATTTGAAAGGCAGTTATACAAAATAACGCATACCTATATAATCTATTATTGGACCTATAACATAAATATTTTATAATATATGTGTAGTACAATTGTCACTATAACACAAGAGAGGCATATGAAATCAAAGCTGTATTGGGCTAAGGAAATGATCACAGACAGTAAAATAATAATTTTAACAATGTATTGTTATGTTTATAACATTAAGAAATACACTATTTTTAAAAATAAAATGATAAAATAGGGAAAAGAGAACAAAGTTATATGGGAATAATATTTTCATGTATTACTGGAATTAAAGTAGTATACAGCTGAAATTGATTCTTATACGTTAAGGTACATATGATAAACTAGAGCAACCAATTAAAATAACTCAAAAATGTGAAAAAATTATTAAATAAATTAAAATGGTATATCAGAAAATAATGTCAAATAAAGTAATAGTGGAAGAATGGAGGAAGAAAAAAGGGTATGCGACATTTAGAAAATAATTCCAACCATCTAAGTAATAATATTAAATATGACTAAGTTAAACAATCTAATTAAAAGACAGAATGTCAGGGACGGTGATATCGCTCAGCAGCACAAGCACCTGCTGGCAAGCACGAGGTCCTGAGTTCGACCTCCAGTACCCACATAAAAAAAAAAAGACAGAATGTCAGATTGGGTTTAAATACATAATCAAACTATACCATTTAGAGGAGCCAAATATACAAATAAGTTGAAAGTTAAAGGATTGAGCTAGAGATGTAGATCAGTGGTGGAGCACTTGTCTAGCATGAATGAGTCCCTAGGTTTGACCCTAGCACCCTGAGAAAAATGAAAAAAAAAAAAAGTAAAGGATGTCCCTTATGTACACAAAAATCCTTAACAAAATTTTGGCAAATCAAATCAAATAATATCTAACAATATATTAAAATAACAATAAAGAAAATATTAATGATAAATTATAACCAAGTGGGATTTATCACACAAATGCAAGGTAAGTTTAATATTCAAATAATAAGTAATCTTTTAAAAAAATTTATTTGTTTTTTAAAATATGATTGCCTCAATAGAATGCAGTAAAGCACGTGACTATATCCAACATTCATTAAATGAAAACTTTCAGCACACTAGCAATAAAAGAGAACTTTTCCCATCTAATAAGAGGCATCTACAAAAAAAAAGCACAACTAAAATAAGAATCTTGTTTAATGACAAAACAGTAAACACTTTCTTCTTAAAATTAGGACTGAGCATCTAAGCAAAGGTGTCCACTTTCATGTCCATCTAACTGCACTGGAGGTCCTAGCTAATGCAATAAATCAGGAAAAGGAAATAAAAGGCATAAAGATTGAGAAAAAAGTAAAACTGTATATATTTGGACAGAGAGAGAAACACTTAAACAAGTTTATAAGGAACTATTTATCCAAGAAGTAAAAACTAAATATGGTATGTCTCAATTTACAAGGTCAAAAAAAATAAAATTTAATTGTATTTTTTACTAATGGCAAACAAGTAGAAAATAAAAATTTAAAACCAATATCACAGGCCGGTGATATAGCTCAGCGGCACAAGTGCCTGCTTGGCAAGCACGAGGTCCTGAGTTCAGTTCCCGGTACCCACATAAAAAAAAATAATAAATAAAAAATAAAACCAATATCACTCACAATAGCATCACAGAAACTGCAAAAATATCAAGTAATTCATTAAGTAATTCATTCATTTTGATAAAAAAATCAAAAAAGTAAAAAATAATCTTTACACTGAAAACTATAAATCATTGCTGAAAGAAAATAAGGTAGACCTAATATACTACAAACATAATGAGGGAAAGAGAGACCATGCTCTTGGATTGGAACACTCGATATTGTAAATATTTTCCACAATTGATCTTTAGATTTAATATATCCCTATCAAAATCCCAATGGGGGTGTAAAGAAACTGGTAAGATGATGTTAAAATGCAGATCAGAATATAAAGAACCTAGAGTAGCCAAAGTAATTTTTAAAAAATAGTGTAAAGTTGAAGAATTTATTCAGTAGAACTCAAAGCTTATTATAAAGCTACAGTAAGTATATAATAATGTGGTATTAACGTAAAGGAAGAAAGATACATCAATAGAACGGAATAGAGAGGAACAGAGAGTTTGGAAATTGGAAAAAAATATATATATATATATTTGCCAATGCAATTCAATGAGAAAAGTCCATATGGGGGAAAATAATGACTCAGACAGTATACCATAATTACTTCAAGATGGATAACAGACCTAAACATAAATCCTAAAATTATAAATCTCCTAAAGGAAAACAGAATACTTTTGTGATCTCAGGCAAAAATGTAAACAGAACACAATAAGCATTAAATATGGAAGAAAAAAATAATACAATGGTCTTCTTTAAAAATGAAAGTTACTGTTAAAAACACAAAGTGGCAAGCTTTGGGCTGGAAAAAACATATGCAATACAGGTATTCAACAAATTACTTGTATATAAAGAACACATACAAAATAATACCAAAAAGAAAACAATTCAATAAAAAATGAGCAAAAAACTTAAAAACTCATATGGCAGATATTTGAAGGTCTAACAACCACATTAAGATATGTTCAGCATTACTGGCCTAGGGAAATACAAATTAAAACCACAAAGAAATTCTACTACAAATCCACAAAAATGACCAAATTTATAAAGACTACAAATGACAAATGTTGTAAAGGATACTGAGTAATTACATCTCTCATATATTGCTAGTGAGAATATAAAATAGTACAATTAATTTTTTAAAATATTTGTCACTTCTTATAAATTAAATATATACCTACCTTTTCATCTAATGATTCCACTCCTTGTTATTTAACCAGAAGAAAAGAAATATTTCCACAAAAAGATAAGAAAAATACTCATCTGCAGTACAATAAATGAACAAAATATGGTATATTCTCAACATGGAATATTCTCACCAGTAAAAAGAAATCAATTATTGATACATGTGAAAACATAGATGGGTCTAAGTAGCATTCCTCTTTGGCATGAATCAGATGAAAGGAAAGTTTTTTCCTTTGTATAAAGACAATTACAGGGTTTCACACTAGAAAAAATAGAGATGTCTAAAGTGGCTTAATTCATCTGCTTTACTCACTGGAGGAAGAAGACAGAACTCAGGACGGAGGGAATCTCAGGAATTACAAGCTAATTTCTGGTAGTGACTTTTACAGCAGAAGGATCATTAGAGACGGAAACTTGATTCTTGCTCTGGGCTTAACAGTAAACGGATATTTGCAAGAAGAGCAAGGACAGGTCTCAGAAGAGTCTTTAACTTGAAGTGAGCTGTTACAGAACTTGTCTAAGAGATATCTGCAGATTGGACATAGGTTAGAAATGTAACAATAATTAGGCATTAACAAATATCTCACAATTTAGTTTTCTTAATATTACTAGTTAAAACTTCCTACTTACATTGCTTATTGCTATTTAAAACAAGGCTTTCAGTTTTCAGTATTATGTCTCAAAGAGAACCAGTGGAAAATTCATTAAGCTGATCCAAATCTCAGATTAAAGTGTCAAGTTCCAACCACTGACCGCATCACCCAGAGCACCACCGTTTAACAGGTGGTCACTGAATTAAACTACAAGGTAACTGAATGGACAGTTAGTTTCCAAAATTGTGCTATTAGAAAAAAACACTAAATGCACAACCTTAAACATTTTTCCTATTTCATGTGCTTCTGTAGGAAAGAGTAAGAAGTGAAATTATCGCAATTTTAAATTTAAAAGAAGCAAAAATTGCCCTGAAAAATTTAGACATTTACACATAGTGTATGACAGCATCCACTTTCCCACACCAACTGATTTGTTACCATCGATTTCTTTGCCAACTTGATGTGGCTAAACTATACTACCTTTCTATGTTATTGGATCTTGCACTTTCTGGGGTTAAGTGTATAGTCATACATTTACTGCCTATTTGTACTGTCTCTTCCATCAATTATATATGTCTTAGCTATTTTTGCTATTTGCATATAGGTCCCTTTCTTTTAACTCACTTCTGAATAGAACTGAATATAATTTCTTTGTGATATATGTAGTTAATAATTCTCCCTAGTCTGCCGTTAATCTTTAAATTGTTTATGGAGCTTGTTTCTAACTTACGGAGAAGTCTTAAATTTTGATATACTCAATTAATATATGGTCCTTTTGCCTTATTAAAGATCTTTCCTACCCCTAGGAGATAAACATATTCTCCTATATTTTCATCAATTACTTTTATGGTTTGTTTTTTTTCACGTCTAAGACTTCAATTCATCCGTAATTTACTTTTAGAAATGGTGTCAGGTGAGGAACTAATTTTTATTTTCAAATTTTAAGCCTCAACCTCATTCAATGAATCGCCCTTCCTTTCCCTTAGTGGTTTGGAATGCCACCTTTATCACGTACTAACTTATCATACATACAAGAGCCCATTTTGGACCTTATTATGTTCTACTGATTTACTTGTTTTCATTAATTTTACATTGTTTAAATATAGTATTTTTTAAAATGTGTTCATGTGGCAAAAACTTTTTGTTCCTGGAAATTTGCTTACTTTTCCTAGGTACTCGCATATAAAAAAAAAAAGTAGTTAAAACTAAGTTTAATTTCTCTACAAAAAGAAATGGAATACTAAGGATTAAGATTAAATTAAATTAAATTTCAATTATCTTTTTTATGTGCGGGTACCGTGAGTCAAACTCAGGACCTCACACTTGCCAGGCAGGCGTTTATGCCACTGAGCTATCTCACCGGCCCCTAATTTGTTTTTTTAATTGATTTGATTTATTTTTTTCTCTTCAGTAGGCAATAATGGAAAAAAAAAAAAGGCTAAAAAACACCAATCTAAAACATTCACAAAAACTGAGTCACATCAGTGAGGAAAAAGAATATATGTATTTGTTCATACATAAATAAAGTACATCTTGAAAGACACAAAATCTGGTAACTGTTGTTGACCATGGAAAGGAGAACGGAATAGCTGAGGACAGAGGCATGAGAAAAGGTATATTCTTTTGTGCTTCTGGAATTTTGAAACATGCAAATAAGTACTTGAAAAGCTGACAATTTCCATTTTAAAACAGAAAAGTCACTAAAGATTCCAACGCAGTTATGAAGGTAATTCAACACTGAAACAGATACCTATGTGTTAAAATAAAGCAAGCTTACTCACAGCATACGCAAAAATTAACTTGAAATGAAATGTAGAAGTACATATGATAACTATAAACATAAAATATCTTGAAGAGAAATCTTTGTGATTTTATATTAGAAAAGATTTTGAAGATATGACACTTAAAATATGACACACAAAAATATACTGATAAGCTGAGCTCCATCGAAATTAAAATCTTTTTGTTCTTCATAAGAAAATGAAAGGATAAGCCACAGACTGGAAGAAAATGTTTCTTAATCATATATCAGATAAAGGATTTTTATCTAGAATATATAATTGCTTTAACAAGACTGAGGATATGGATAGATACTGCATCTAAAGAAAATATATGGATGGGAAATAAGGCCATGAAAAAATATTAGTGATTATTATTCATTAAAGAAATACAAATCAGAACGACAATGAAATACCACTTTATACCCACTAGAATATCTATAACAGAGTAAATAAATAAACTGTCATATTATCACACAATATAATTCTATACAGCAATGAAAATAAAATATAGTTATGTGCATCTTCTTGGGAAAATCTCGTAACAATTTGGGGTAAAAGAAGTGAGATGCTTAAAGAATAAATGAAGCTCAAAAATAGACAAAACTTAACTATATTGTTTAAGGATGCAAATACAAATATTAAAACTATGAAAAAACAGAAATTATAATCATTTCCAGTTACCTTTAGGGTGAAGGGAACAAGAATTATAATAAATATGATCATGAGAGGCTTGTAGGTTGCTGATAATGTCCTTATCCAGTACTATCAAAACTGTTTTATTATTTTAACACACATGCAAACAGAGATACAGAAATCATATCCCTCATTTTTATCCTGCCTCTTAGGATGTGAACTGAGTAACACACACACACACTCACACACACGCATGCACACACACATACACACAAAATATAAAAAAGATTTAACAGCTAAAAAAGACCCATCCTCCCAACACTCAAATTTATACACTTATACATCTGGAACTTTAAAAAACAAACATGTTTTAAATAATTTGGTGGCTAAAATAAAAATCAAAACTTTAAATTAATTATGAATAATGAAAATGCCACAATGAAATAAAATAATTAAACAGCAGAAAACCTAAATCAGAATATAAAAGTTATTTCTGTAAAATTAAGAGGACAAAATTCTGTCAAATATGATTTAAAATAAAAAGAACAAAATTAAACAATACAATGAATAAAAATGAAATTTTATAATATAAAGAATAAAAAGGACTAGAGACTACATAGGAATTTTTATTATAAAAAGATAAAATAGTATAAAATTTTAAAAACTCACATGAAATTAATTTTCTAGGGAAGCATAAATTATCTAACTGAGCCAAAAACCATGTAGAAACTCTAAAACAAAAGATTTATCATTCAAAATGACTACAGACAAAGAGAATTCCGTGGAAGAACTCTACCAAATTTTCTGCAAACAGATAATTCACATTTCAAACTCTTGTAGAAAACAGAAATAAATCAGAAGCTACTGTATTTATTTTATAAAACTAACAAGATGCTGACATCAAAACCAGAAAATGATAGCATAGACAAATTTTGACATAGTAATATAAGAACTGACATAGAAAAATCCCAATAGATATTTTAGTAAACTGAAAGTAACAAGGAATTAATATTAAATTAGTAGGTTTAATTTCATGAATACCAGAATAGCAAAAGTGAGAAAAACCTGTCATATATTTACCACATTAATAGTAGGTAAAGGGAAAAAAGTAATAATCCCAATAGATGCTGGAAAAACACTGACAAAAATATAATTCATTTATCATAAAATTCACCATTTAAAGTGTACAATTCAGTGATTTTTAGTAGATTAACCAAATTAGGCAGCCCTCATCACTATTTCCAGATTATTATTTTTTTTGTACTGGGGATCGAACCCAGGCACTCTGCACTGAGATGCATCCCTAACCCTTTTAAAAAATTTTTTAACTTTTGAGACATGGCCTCTCTAAATTGCCCAGGCTGGGTTTGAACTTGTGATCCTCCTGCCTCAGTCTTTTGAGTACCTAGCATTTCACGTGTACCACCACCCCTTGCTTCCAGGACATTTTAAATCTAAAACCCAGCTGTGCCCATTTGCAGTCAGTCTCCATTATCCTCTTCCCATATTATTTGGTGATCACCAATTTACTTTTTGTCTCTACGGATTTGCCTATCTGGGATATTTTATATAAACAGAATCATTAAATGTAGACCCTTTGTGCACAACTTCTTCACTTAGCACATCTTTGACATTCATTCATATTGTATCATCAGTGAAGTACTCCATACCTTCTTGTGGCTGAGTAATGTTCCATTATACAGATATCCCAGATTTTCTTTATCCACCTGAAAGATAATGAACATTTGATTGTTTCCACTTTTTTACTTGGTGGATAATGTTTCTATGAAATTCATGCACAAGTTTTTATATAAATATATTTTCATTTCTTGAGCATATACCTAGGAATAGAACCGTTTAACTGATTTTTATGATCAAAATTATTGGCAAATTATATATATATATAATGTATATATACGAAGTATATACCAAATATCACACTTGATGAAGCATAGTATATATACATATATTGAGATATCACATTATTTCCCATAAGTGTACAGTTATTATGTGTCCATCAAAAGTAAAGTAAAATTTGATTTTAAAAAGACAAGAATAGCTGGGTGTGGTGGCACACACCTGTAATCCCAGCACTTGGAAGGCTGAGGCAGGAGGATTGCCACGAGTTCAAGGCCAGCCTAGGCTACATAGTGAGTTCAAGGCCAGCCTGAACTACAGAGCAAGACCCTGTCTCAAAAAAACTAAAATAAAAAGTAAAAAGACAGAATAAGATAATGATGCCCTTATGTTATATAGAATATGTACACAAGTACCAAAGTATTAATAATATTATATTACTGTATTATTCCATATTGTCCTAAATGTCAAAGATAATGCAATAAGAGAAGGAAAAAATAACATAAACTAAAAGAGGAAGAAGACAAAAAGTTGTGATTATTTGTACAGGACACATTGCAAATTCAAGAGAAGCAAATTATTAGAAGTACTAAAGGAGTTCAGCAAGTGAGCCAGATAAAAGATAACACAAAACAATAATTGTGTGAGATGCCATGTATCTGTTGGGGAATATGTTTGTGTGTAACAAAAAATCTGAATAACAATGCCTTTAACTAGTAATAAAGTTCAGCTTACAAATGTCAAGGCAAAGTTTCTGAAATTCTCTTGACCCTTCTTTCAAGATTCTAACTCTCTAGTCATTACCCCTGTAATCTATTCAGGAATAAGACAGAAAGGAAAAGGAAAAAGTAAAAAGCACAGTACAGTATGTCCTCTTTTATGTTAGTGTCCTTCTGGAAGCCCCATCCAGTAACTTCTGCTTGCATCTCGTTGGCCCAAACAGTGGCACATTGTACCCTGTGGTTCAAGGGAATCTGAGATATATGATTTAGTTGGGCATACACACCACTGCCACAAACAAAACCGAAATTCTGAGTATGCAAACTCGTCTGCCAGAAGCCAATAATCAAAAGCAGAAAACATAATAGGAAAAATAACCCCATTCAACATAGCAACAACAACAACAAAAACCCTATAAACTACCTAGGAATATGCCTAAAAAAAATACGGGAGAAACTGAAAAAATGACAGAAGAAAAAATTTTTCAATATTTGAAATAGAAAAATGTCATATGTGTGCGTTGAAAGACTTCAAAGACTATTATAAAGGTATAAGTTCTTATCAAACTAATCCATTAAATCAATTTAAACCAAATCTGAACCCAACAGGATTTTCCACATTATATGGAAAACCGATTCTAAAACTCATACAGTAGACTATAAGAATAGTCAAGATGCCTCCAAAATAAATGAATAATGAGATAAAATTTGTCCTACTAGACATCAAAGCTTATGTGCTATTGGCACAGAAATATAGTACAAAATATGAAACCCAGAACCCGATTTTATACAAACACATATACCTGGGTTACAAATATCATCATTTTCTTAAAATCATTAGACTGAAAACATAGAAGGACATATATATGATCCTGAGTCCTTCAGTTATGGAAAGCCTTCCTTTACAACACACACCAAAAAGCAAAAATATAAAGAAAAAATTGATATAATTATGACCACTTAAAAATTTAGACCTTCTAGAAGACATAAAGTTTCGAAGTCTGAGATGCCATAGCGGAGTTAAAATCATTATTAGACCGGAGAAACCTTTTTACAATTTGTATAAAAACTATTAAAATCTCAAACATATAGAACTTGACACAGAAATTTTATGAGTAACATTAAAATAATCTAGAGATGGAGGGAATGCTTGAGGGTATATATGAAATAAGATTGACCTTGAACTAATTAATAATTAGCAATGCTGAGAAACTGTGTACACTCTACTTTTATATATGTTTGAAATTTTTCCATATTTTTATGGACTAACACTGGAAGTGAATCCAAGGGTATAGAATAAAAAGGAAAGTTCATAAATATATAAACTAGGGTACAGAATAAAAAGGAAAGTTCATAAATATATAAACTAGGATATATATATAATATATACTTTAAACATCTATATTGTACATTTTCTATGAGCCCATTTACTAAGACCTGTTTTGCTCATTTGTATTTTCCAAGAAAATACATATCTAAACGCACAGATAAGGTCTGGAATGCTACAAACCAAACTGGTAATGAGATAAAATTTGTCCTACTAGACATCAAAGCATATGTGCTATTTGCACAGAAATGCAGTGCAAAATATGAAACCCAGAACCTGATTTTTCTCTGGAGAGAACAGAGTTACCAACATTGTGAGTTTCCAGCGAAGGAGAATTTTAGCTAAATCTATAGGACTTTAACTCTTACATAATTAAAATGTAAGAGGTTACAGAACCACCTATATCTATCAAAACATATAAAATTGCAACAGTTCTGCATACTATTACAGCAATTACACGAAACAGTGCATTTGTAAAAACATAGAACCACACAACAAAAGAAGTGAATTTTATTGTAAAGCTTAAAAAAAATTCTTTTAAAAGTACAAGCAAAATGACCTTACAAAACTGTCATTAAAAAGGCTGAGTTAGGCTATACATAAGTTATACCTCAATATACTTGACCTTAAAAAAATGTTTATCCAGGTGTGGTGGTGCACACCTGTAATCCCAGTCCTCGGTAGGCTGAGGCAGGAGGACTGCTGTGAGTTCAAGGCCAGCCTGAACTGCGTAACAAAACCCTGTCTCAAAAAGATAAAAAAAATTTTAATTTAAAAAAGAACAATAATATAATGTGTTTAAAGAATGAAGATGAAAATGTAAATGAAAATTACCCATAATGTAATATATATACTTTTTTTTTTTGTGGGTACCGGGGGTCGAACTCAGGACCTTGCACGCCTGCCAGCAGGCGCCCATGCCGCTCAGCGATATCACCGGCCCTTTTTTAGTATGCAGGTACTGGGAGTTGAACTCAGGACCTCACGATTGCCAGGCAGGCGCTTGTGCCACTGAGCTATCTCACCAGCCCTGTAATAATTTTTAAAGCAGATTGCAAGACATAAGTGTACTATATATTTATATGTAATATGATCCCACTTGTATGCCTATATTTTATCTCTGCACAATGGAATTATGGACATTTTTCTTTCTCTTTATCTATATTTTCTCCAATACTGAACACATTAATTTCTAATCATTTGTTTCGATGTTGCCTGGGTGGGCACTGGCCCAGCGGTGGAGACTCAGGAGAGAAGCTCTTCTCAGTTTGGCTCTGCTGACCAAACTGTCTCCAAGGATGCACCGAGGCAATGGCCCAAGGGAATGCAGCAGGGGTTCCTGTGGGCTGGAATAAGGAGAAGTGGTGATGGCCCTGACAGCAGCATGTCTCTGGGTATCTGCTCAGCGTGCACCCAGGCATGCATGAAAGAGTTTGCCAAATTGAATATAGCTCTTAAGAACTGACTTATGAGGTCCTACCAGGCACTGTCAAAGATTCCCTCCCCAGCACACTAGAAAGCATTCTCTGATGGCAGATTGGTCCCTGACAAATTATTTATAGGGCATTGGTTCACATACTCTAAATGATATGAATACTTCTAATTATATCCAAACATGCCAAATGTCGCTACAAACTATGCTGAGGGCTCATGTTGCCAAACGTCTTGCCCTAACAAAGAGGAGGTGGCTGCAGCATCAGCACATTAGTTTCTATATAAACAGGACTGATCCTGGTGTCTCATCTCCACCAAGAACCCAGAAGTAACCCCTGGGGGCCTTGGAACCCCGAGGACCCCAGAGGGCAGAAAGCACTAACCATGTGGGTATCTCTGAGCATGAAATTCTCCTCTCAACTTTTTGTTTTCATAGAGCCAAGCTTTAGGATAGGGAAATTTTAGTTCTGTAACTATATTCCCGGAATTACAAAGCATCACTAATAAGAAACTTCTTGTTTTACAGTGTGGGACAGTCGTGACCCTACATTTTCATCTGGAACTTCAGAGGTAAGAAGTGGTTTTACTCATTTATTGATGGCAGGGGAGATTTAGTCTAAGCAAGTTGCGAATAGTTCTCAGTTATACATCATTTCCATGTTTTTTTTCAGTTCTATCAATACAACATGTTTTCAAGTGATTGTTTATCAAGGTGCTGGAAAATCATTTTTTTCAGAATGACTTGTTCTCAGAGGCTACGTACCTTCCTCTAAGTTCCAGGATTAAAAGAACCATTTAGGATGGAGCGAGTTTGACAGTGAGTTCTTGGCTGCGCTTCCAACCATCCAGGGACAACAGACTATTCCAAGCCAACCTCTTGCTAGCGCAAAGTACTGAATACTTAAGACATTTTACAGACATTTTTTAAACACCCAAGAAAAATTCTTACCTAAAAATCTCAACACAAACATTTCACTAAAGCCATATTTTAACAACTTAGATGATTCATTGTTATTTGCAATTAGGAAAATTATTTTTCTTTCAGGAAGTCACCAGTTATTACACCTAAATGCTAAATAAGATGCATAATTTAAGAAAGATCCTGTCCTTCCCTAAGTAATTCACTACCTGAAAGTAAAGGAAAACCGAATCTAACATGTCAGCATTGCAGAGGCATATCTATTAACTGGAAAAAATAACTTAAATGCATGTGATGAACTCTTAATTTTTTCCTTTTTTCCTGGTGGGAAAGAAAGCACCCCCAGGAATTTATATATGAAGAAGGGCCTCAGTGCTAACACCCTCATTTCTCCGTTGTTAGATCTATTCAGTGACAGATGAAATCTCTCACATCAAAGGAGAATGACAAAAGAGATTTGGAAATTAGGGCAATACTAAGTCACTTGATAACAAGCCAAAAGATGAAAAATCCAGAGAATTAGAATTTATCATAAGGTTCTTTTAACAACCCACTGAGAGACATAACACCAAATATCAACATAAAGAAGATACTAAACGTAATTATTTAGTTTATGAAAGTGGACATCTAAAAGGCAAAAATGTTTTCAATTCCTTTGAAAATACTAACCTTCATTTGCACAAGGCAAACTTTCCTTCCAAACTATCTGATTGTCCTAGTATATGGCAGATGCAAGCATTATGCAGAAGTGGGGATTAAATTATGACAGTTGCTATAAAGCAATCCATTAAGAATTTCAACTACAGGATTGTTACAGTTTAGATATAAAGAACATGTAAGAATTCCATTCTAATTCAACTCTAGGTACATAGCCCTGAGAATTAAGATATGTGATGTGGACAGGAAACTCACAAAGACCTAAAAACAAGGCCTTAAACTACACTCTCATTCCAAACTAGTCCTTTAGACTATGATAAAATGTTGGTGAATGTCAGACTGGAGGAACAAACAGCCACCATGCGGGCCGTGCTGAACGCTGCTTTCACTTCCCATCCTAACTTACATTTATGATTTCTTCTCCCTCTCCTCTACTTCTCCCTCTCCCTTGTTCTTCCCTCCCAACACAGAATCTTCTGCTAAATAAATAGCAGCCATGAGCTCCAGTTCGGACGCTGAGATGGCTATTTTTGGGGAAGCTGCTCCCTACCTTCGAAAATCGGAAAAGGAGCGGATTGAGGCCCAAAACAAGCCTTTTGATGCTAAAACGTCTGTCTTTGTGGCGGAGCCCAAGGAATCCTATGTGAAGAGCAACATACAAAGCAAGGAAGGAGGAAAAGTAACTGTAAAGACTGAAGGCGGGGCAGTAAGTAGAAACATGAGGAGAAAATGTGCTCCCCCATTTCATTTTTCTATTTTCTCAATTCAATATGAAGCCTTACTTGCTGGAAATCTCTAAGCCTATCGCCAAAACAAATGCCACTCTATTTAGCTGGTAGAGATCAGATCTGGAAGGTAAAAGAATTCACAACTGTAACTTCCTATCTCCCCCTCCCAACTTGCCAGAGTACTTAGCCCATTTACTTATCTGCCTCACCATTTCCTTTCAATTCTCCTCTTCCCCTTCTCTTCCCAATGTAAATCTCCACATGAGAAAAATAAAGGGCCTGTGAGATGGCTCAGAGGCTTAAGCGCCTGCCTGGCAAGAGCGTAGGGCCCGAGTTCGACTCCCGAAACCCACATACGAAAAAAGGGCCAGTGATATCACTCAGCGGCACAGGCGCCTGCTGGCGCGTGATGTCCTGAGGTCGACCCCTGGTACCCACAAAAAAAAAGAAAAAGAAAAAGAAAAACTGAACTCCTATCAAAAGAATTTTTGACTGGGAGGCTGAAGCAGGAGAATTGAAAGTTTCAGCCCAGCCTGGGCAACTTAGTGAGACCCTGTCCTAAAATAAAAAATAATAAGGGCTGGGGTGTAGTTCAGTGTGAAGGCCTTGGGTTCAATCCCCAGTATATATATGTTTAAATAATGTATTAAGATCCCCATTATTTAAAAAAATTTTTTTCTTATAATGAATAGCAAAGAAAAGTAAAAATACTTAATCCAGTAAAATAAAAGGATACAAACTGATAAATAAATCTCAGTGGGAAAAAGACAGTGGGGAAAAAAATCTTTTGAAAAACTGAATAATGCTGCAATAAACATGGGCCTGCAGTTATCTCTTTGATATTCCAATTTCATTTCCTTTGGATATATATCCAGGAACAGGATAGCTGGATCATGGGCCAAAGTGTAGGAAAAGGGTAGTTGGAGTTGACAATTGCATGCTGTATCCACGTATGAGAACATCACACTGAACCAACCCATTAATATGTACAAGTAATACATGTGGGGGGAAAAGGTAGTATCCTAGTTTATCACTGAAAACAGATTTTGTTTTCTTTTTTTTTTTTTTTTTTTTTGTGGGTACCGGGGGGACGACCTCAGGACCTCGCGCGCCAACAGGCACCCGTGCCGCTGAGCGATATCACCGGCCCCTTTTTCGTATGTGGGATCCGGGAGTCGAACTCGGGCCTTCGCGCTTGCAAGGCAGGCGCTTAAGCCGCAGATTTTGTTTTCTAACTCAAATAAATACATTTTATGCTTTTAAAAGACACTGAATAATACAATGAAATATATACACAAATACTTTTATAACCAAAATAAGGAAGCAAACAGAAACTGCCTCAAACCACTAATTCAAACTGGTCTTCTGCTTACTTACCAGACTCTTACTGTCAGGGAAGATCAGGTCTTCCCTATGAACCCTCCAAAATATGACAAAATTGAGGACATGGCCATGATGACCCATCTACATGAGCCTGGAGTACTCTACAACCTCAAAGAGCGCTATGCAGCCTGGATGATCTACGTGAGTGCCCTTCAATGGCTGGGTTTTGTCCATTTACTGTTCTAAAAAGAAGCAAGATGCATATGTTGAATGTCTGATTATTCCAGACCTACTCAGGCCTGTTCTGTGTCACCATCAACCCCTACAAGTGGCTGCCGGTGTACAACCCCGAGGTGGTGGCTGCCTACAGAGGCAAAAAGCGCCAGGAGGCCCCGCCCCACATCTTCTCCATCTCTGACAACGCCTATCAGTTCATGCTGACTGGTGAGTGAGTGAAGCATCTATTTACAGAAATGTGTAGATGGAATCCTTAATGAATAGACTTCGTCTGAGCCTTATTATAACGATACATTTCAGCCACAGGGAGCTTTGCTGTATTTAAAGGAACTTCACAGCCCTGATATCTCTGCTCAGCAGCCATCTCTCTTTTACAGACAAGCAAAGCAAAGCTCACTGAAGTCACTGTCCTGCCCAAGCTAACACAGAAGTGGAAGCCTAGCTGAAACAAGTAGCAGACTTCTACATACACACTTACTGCTTCCCATATATTCTCTTAACTTTCTGATCGGTATACCAAAAATTTCAAATAGATTTTTTTTTTAGTATCCACATTCATAGCAATCAAGAAAAAGAGTTCTCGACCACTGCTCAGGACCACAGCTGCAGGGCAATGTGAAGGTTTATCTTTCTTTTCAAATGACACTGCTAATACTGCCAACTTTAGGAATGTTCCTTTGGGAGGAATGACTTTCCTCCCAAAGATTTTGCAGCATTTTTCTATCAGAATGGAAGAAAAAAAATCTATTTAAACATCCCTTCTTCAAACAGTTTCTAAAACTTGTACCAAAATCTCTGATTCCTGCCTTATCAAAGTATAAAAAACCAGCTTCAGTACACATTATAGGCCCAAATACAGGATTAAAACTAACACACCAAATGTATTGCCTTTGGAAATATTCTTAATTCCCTAGTTTCCTAGGGTTTTTTTCAAAGAATTTTGAAACCTAAGTCTTTTTTTCGCCCTTTTTGTCTGTTCATTTTGCTGCACTTGTTTTTAATTTATCTTTTGCAGTGTGGGGGGGGGTGGACATAAAACAGAAAGCTCTTATTACAAATTGGCCAGGAGTTCTAGAGGACTCTACACCAGTTTACTGTTGTCTGGTTGTCCACAGAAGCAATGAAAATTTATCCAAATGCTGGCTCACGTCAGAGGTTTTAATACTGAGCAGCTGTGTTTACACAGCTGTGCACATCCCCACCACAACTGATGCCCCAGCCTTTGGGGCTACTCCAAAGTCAAGGTCACTGTGGCTCCCAAACATGATTTTTGTATGAAATCATGCATAACGGTGGCACTTGACCTGATTGGTGATATTTTAGTATTGCCAAAAGAGACCAGAACAATGTCTTCTTATTTATTCTCCCACTAGATGCAGTATGATCTTCCATGATTTTGATGATAGTAGAAAAAACAATCTGAATATGATCCCAAACTATCTATTTCCCTGAGTAGAATATTAAAGTTCTCTAACGTCTATACTTACATCCAAGTACCATAAGGATTTGTATCTATTTCCTCTGAAAACTATTTTTAGATTTTAGAATTCTCTAAAATCTATAATCTACCACTATAAATTAGAATTTTAACAAATTAGCCAACAGATATAAATAAAACATATCTACCACATAGGTATTATTTAGAAATAAATATTAAAAGGAAACTAAAAGAGAATCAACACAAACATTTACAATTCATTCATTCACAATTCACCACTTATCATTTACTATCATCAGCATTCAAATTAGTGACTGTGAAAACTGGGAGACCAGGTAACAGAAAAATATATAAACTGGAAGTAAAAAGACCCAAGTATCTTTGACCTTACCTAGCTACATAATATTAGAAAAGTCAGATTCCTCTCTATATCTTAGCTTCCTTATCTGTTAAGTGGAAAGGTTAGTCTAAGCAATTTTTAAGGTCTCTTATGATCTTAAAATTCTGTGATTCATTTTAAAGTATTTAACAAAAAATTATATGATGCCTGGGGTTCTCTTTAAAATTAAACCACTGAGACTGGGATGGGGCAGATATAACATAAAATCAGCTATGTGTTAATAATTACTGCATCTGTAAGATGGACATATAGGGGGCTTATTATTGTCTGCCTCTTTGTGTATGTTAAAAATTTTTCATGAAATTTTTTTAAAGATTACTAATATGTATGTTACACCCATTAGGAGGCTACTATAAAAAAAAAAAAAACAGAAATAACAAGTGTTGGCAAGGGTGTGGAGAAATTAGAACCTTTGTGTACTGTTCGTGGGAATGTACAACGGTGCAGTTGATGTGGAAAATACTGAGGTGGTTCCTCAATCAATTAAAAATATAATTACAGTATGACTCAGCAGTCCCACCTCTGGGTATATAACCAAATGAATTGAAGCAAGGTCTCAAAGAGATATTTATCCACTCATATTCATAACAACTTTACTTACAATAGCTATAATGTGGAAACAACCCAAAGATCCATCAACAGATGAACAGATAAGCAAATGTGGTACGTTCATACAATGGGACACTGCCTTAAAAAAGAAATTCTGACATATGCCACAACATGGATGAAACTTGAGGATATTATGTGGACTAAAATAAGTCACAAATAAGACAAATGCGATATGATTCCATTTATGAGGTATTCAGGGTAGTCAAACACATAGAGATACAAAGTGGTAGTTGTCAGGTACTAGGGAATTACTGTTTAATGGATAAAGTTTCAGTTTAACAAAATGAAAAGAGTTCTGGAGATAGAGGGTGGTGATGGTTGTACAGCATTATGAATGTTCTTAATACCGCTGTACTGTGCACTGGAAAATGGATAAGATGGTAAGTTTTTTGTTACGTGTATTTTATTATAATAAAAAATAATAAAACACAACAAAGAAATAGATGATTCTTTGCCTTTCGGTTTCACAAATTTAACTGAGAGGAGGCAATTGGTAACTAAATACAAACACAAAATCATATGCAACATCTTCAAACCGTTAAAAAGAACAAGACTTGCTGTGTCAGCTAAACTGATTCCATCATCTTCCTACTTGATGTGCATTTTTTAATGATGACCCTGTTTCTTTCATAGATCGTGAGAACCAGTCCATCCTGATCACGTATGTGATTTTTTCCTTCTCTGGTTTGCAATGATTGTCTTAGGTGTAGATAAGGTGGGCTGTAGTTTTGATCTCTTCTGATTTTGGTTTGACAGTGGAGAATCTGGTGCAGGGAAGACTGTGAACACGAAGCGTGTCATCCAGTACTTTGCAACAATTGCAGTTACTGGTGAGAAGAAGAAGGAAGAACCTGGCAAAATGCAGGTGGGTCTGTAGCTGGAGTGAGAATCAGGACTCTTTTGGGTGTATCAGAAGTCTGGATCCCATGCAGCACTGCTCTTTCCTTTGCAGGGGACTCTGGAAGATCAAATCATCAGCGCCAACCCCCTACTGGAGGCCTTTGGCAATGCCAAGACTGTGAGGAATGACAACTCCTCTCGCTTTGTAAGTCTCCTGCTCACAGAAGGATCTTTTCAGTCGTTACGTGCCAGAATAGCCATGTCTGAATTATGGTTTCTGTTGCAGCTCTCTGTGTGCTTCAAATTTTTAATACTAACTTATTTTTTATCTTTCTAAGGGTAAATTCATTAGAATCCATTTTGGTACTACAGGAAAGCTGGCATCTGCTGATATTGAAACCTGTGAGTAACAGGACCACTGAAAATCAAAACAGAACTAGTGGTTTTGGCTGCAGGGCGTTTTGCAACACTTGCTGTGCATGAAGGCTTTAAAACAGTGGCTTGCTGGTCGTGGTGCCTTGGCATTAATGCCAGACTTACCCATAACCCACCATGTGTTACCCTTATCTCTCCGGATTGATGTCCTTGTAGTACATCCTTGAGGAACTCCTGTCTCAGAAATAACAATATTTTTTTTCAGAACAAATACCGGGGCTACCTATGGGTTCCTATGAATTACCTGTGTGTTTACAAGGGGTGATAGGGCCAGTGAGATGGCTCAGCAGCATATGAGCCTGCCTGGCAAGCACGAGGTCCTGAGTTTGACTCCCGGAACCCACATAAAGGAAAAAAGGGCCGGTGATATCGCTCAGCAGCACAAGTGCTTGCTGGCAAGCATGAGGTTCTGAGGTCGACTACCGGTACCCACGTAAAAAAAAAAAAAAAAAAAAAAACAAGGGGTGATAAAAATATACCTTTGTGATTTGCTCTTGATCTGAACTTTGGTAGATGTGTCCAAGATAGCCCCTCACAACAGAGTGAATCTGAAATAATATGAAGAAGGAAGAGATATTAGCGACCAACTAAAACACAGAAGTCATAGGTTCTCTGTATGAAACTTGATTTGCCCCAGAGCAGGTGTACTTCAGAAGCATAGGGAATTGCCATATGCATCTGTAATTCTACCGGATGGCTTACCAAGTTGAAATCTCAGTGGAGCCAGCTGTACTGTCCCCATTTCTGGCCAAAGACACTGAGGCTCATTGACTATGCCAGAAGAATGGATATTTTTTCTAGTTCAATCTCTCTTTCTTTCTCTTTCCAGATCTTCTAGAAAAGTCTAGAGTCACTTTCCAGCTAAAGGCAGAAAGAAGCTACCATATTTTTTATCAGATCACTTCCAATAAAAAGCCAGATCTAATTGGTAAGAATTTAAATCCATAGATGAAAGTTAGTATTTTACTAACAATTTCTAACAAAAAACATATGTCCTAAATTCTATGTACCCAGAAATGCTCCTGATCACCACCAACCCATATGACTATGCCTTCATCAGTCAAGGAGAGATCACAGTCCCCAGCATTGATGACCAAGAAGAGCTGATGGCCACTGACGTAAGTCTCTCTCTCTCTCCCTCTCTCTCTCACACACGCATGCATGCATGCACGTGTGAGCACAGGTTTAAAGAAATCCATTGTGTATGGGAATAATAGCAAACCACTACAGTATAGGTGTGATCACCTTAGCCTGTACTATAAATTCTAAGAAGTAAGCAATGTCTTTTGCCTAACCTGTGTCTTCTCATCTTTCCTGGTAGAGCGCCATTGACATCCTGGGTTTCTCTCCTGAGGAGAAAGTGTCCATCTATAAGCTCACAGGGGCTGTGATGCATTACGGGAATATGAAGTTCAAGCAAAAGCAGCGTGAGGAGCAAGCAGAGCCAGATGGCACGGAAGGTAACAAACGAATCTTCATCTGAATTCGGATCAGAGAGTACGGTAAAATAAAAATTTTTTAAATCCTACACTACACATGCAGCTCCTCTGTAGCTGAGCTTCTGAAGGGCATTTACACATTTATACACACTGCATGCTTTCCTCACCACTCCCTTCCTCCTATGTCCATCCTCCTCATTTCTCCCCAGCTGAAATGCGATCAAATGGACCCCAACAATCACACACACAGAGACGCACACACACCACAACATGCCACACAAAACCTAAAGCCAGATAATAGCAGGTAGAATGAGATAGGACAGTACTCCTGCTCGGCCTTGGCCACAGTGGGTCTGTATATAAGATAACTGCATATTGACATTAGCTAGGAAAACCCAGTAGCTGGCAATGATCTGCTAAAACACAGGGCTAGGGGTAAAGTTGCCCCTGGAAACAGCTGTATGTGCATGTGTTTTCTAGATATAAACCTGTCAAAAATATAGGCAGCAAGTAAGATGAGAAAGAATTTGAGAAATAAAAATCGTGTACTTAGGCTGGGTGTGGTGGTGCACACCTGTAATCCCAGCACTCAGAAGGCTGAGGCAGGAGGATCGACATGAGTTCAGGGCCAGCCTGAACTACATAGTGAGACCCTGTCTCAAAAAAAAAAACAAAAAAAAATGTGTACTTTACATAAGGAAAGAACATGCAATATACATGACCTACCACAGAAAGTTAGTTATCCGCTTCTTAAAGCCTCTCCTGACCACCCCAGTCTAACATTCTCTCTCTCTCTCAAA
This sequence comes from Erethizon dorsatum, assembly GCA_028451465.1. Classification (NCBI taxonomy): domain Eukaryota; kingdom Metazoa; phylum Chordata; class Mammalia; order Rodentia; family Erethizontidae; genus Erethizon; species Erethizon dorsatum. Next base: position 29,083,906 of record CM051826.1, read on the forward strand.
AGTTACTTTTGAAACTGAAATATGGCATTTAGAGAGGATAACTCAGTAAATTTTAATCTCCACATTTTCAGAAAAAGAAATTAATCCCTCCTAAGGATAAATTGGGAGAGAGAAAACTAAGATAAGAATCCAAATATTTAGTGACAAATACATGCTCTCATATATATGGAACCTCATTTGAACTTTAACAGAACATTTTAAAGCTTTTTATTTAAATAAAGAAAATTGATTGGAGGAAAAGTGAGATTACTTTAAAGAGGATATATATCATTAAACAACATTTTTTTTATTTGTGTGTCTGCAGTTGCCGACAAGGCGGCCTATCTCCAGAGTCTGAACTCTGCTGACCTGCTCAAAGCCCTCTGCTACCCCAGGGTCAAGGTCGGCAATGAGTATGTCACCAAAGGCCAGACTGTGCAGCAGGTAAGTACACGACTTCAACGAATCACACATACATCCCCGACCTTGTGACGTGTCTTTTTAATGCTAACAAATATTACTGTGTTTGTGAAGGTGTACAATGCAGTGGGCGCTCTGGCCAAAGCCGTCTACGAGAAGATGTTCCTGTGGATGGTCACCCGCATCAACCAGCAGCTGGACACCAAGCAGCCCAGGCAGTACTTCATCGGTGTCTTGGACATTGCTGGCTTTGAGATCTTTGATGTGAGTTATCTTCATATTAATAAAAAGTGATAGGCAAATGTGGCCTTGACATACTAGATATTCATTAGCATTTATAGCATCTACGTTGTTCATTTCAATACTGCACCTAGAACAAGACTTACATCCAAAATATCCAGGAGGTAACGGAGAGTAATGATAATAATACTTAACACTTACTGATCAGTCAGTGTATTTCTGGCTGTATGCTACAGACTTCAGAAGGTTACCTCATTTAATCTTCAAAACAACCCAGGAGGAATAGTTAATATTAATCCTTGTTACATATGAAGAAACCGCAGTGCAGGAAAATCAAAACACTAGTGAACCATTCCATAGGCATGTAAGACAAAGCCAAGATAAGAACCTAGATCTACAGTGCTTGGGCCATCCAGGAGGAGAAAAGGCCCAAAGGTAGGAGACTAGACTTATATAACAGTCTCTCTTCTTCCAAGTTCAACTTATACAACTATTTCACCTCCAGAGTACTGGCTTTTTCATGGATAAAATGAGAGAATAAAGTATTACAAAGATTCAGATCTTCAATTGTTATAGTGCATCAGGTCCCTACTTTCATAGATTGGATAGGGGGCATTTGCCAATGTTTGAAATGAATAGAAATGAGCCTATTCATTTCTCTTCATACATCACCTTTAAGACAAGCTCTCCTTAATAATGTGAGAGCCAGTTTGAAAATGTGAACTTTATTTTGAATTGGAGGGGGGAGGCAAAAAAAAAAAAAAAAAACGATTCCCGATAAATTATTTTCCCTTTCACCCTTAAACCCGAACTGTAACACACTGGACTGTGGTTATTTTTAACCACTTGCCCATGTGATCTAAGAAATGAAAGGAGGTGGATTCTACAAAACTGGTATAATTCAGGGAATACATAGATTTTATGAAAAAACCTCACACCAATGATGATTATATTTTCTTGGGAATTTTGAAGGAAGAAAAATTAAGTTTAAATTGTATCTTATTACTCTATTACAAATTTTATTCTATAAAAGAAAATTTTCAGCAATAAATTTTATTACTATAAAACCCATTTAATGTAGGGAATCTCTATTGTTTTGAGTAGTTCAACAGCCTGGAGCAGCTGTGCATCAACTTCACCAACGAGAAGCTGCAGCAGTTTTTCAACCACCACATGTTCGTGCTGGAGCAGGAGGAGTACAAGAAGGAAGGCATCGAGTGGACGTTCATCGACTTCGGGATGGACCTGGCTGCCTGCATCGAGCTCATTGAGAAGGTTTGTTTGACTTCCAGGGAAAGGTCAGGCTGTAAAGATGACTGGTATGGATGCTTTGGCAATTCTAGGAAGTATCACTGTAAATCTCAAATAGGTTGAGATCTAAAGATATTGGGAAGTTACTGTTAGAAATCACTTCCTCTTTATTATTTTTACATAAAAAGGATTTGAAAGTGGTTGGCTTCATTTTATTCTAACTAGTGTTATTTTAATACTGACTCAAACCCGACATGGCCAGGCACATGCTTGTAATCCCAGCACTCGGGATACTGAGGCAGGAGGATCGCTGTAAATTTGAGGCCAGCCTGGGCTACATAGTGAGATCAAGGCCAGCCCGAATTACAGAGTGAGACCCTGTCTCAAAAAAAAAAGAAAAAAAGAAAAAAAAAAAAAAAACAATACAGAAAACCAAACCCAACATTAATGCAACACTGAAAACTGAGACAGTCCGCCTCACTAGTTCTACTCTATCTATATTTTTACCAAAGATGTATTGAATACAAATATTTTTCTAAATAAAAATTAATGCACTGACAATACACCTTTGTGAAAGCTAATCTGTTAGAATCAAGAAGTCAAATATTTCATGCTGCTTCATAATTTATTTTTAAGAAGACTATAGAAAATACCTTAAATAAGGATTAAGTTACTTATATTGTCCATTATTGCACATAGAAAAACTGTGACAACAAATTTATTCATTTAATGGGAAAAAGAGTAGAATAACTCAAAACACTTTAACAAATCAGCCCCAAATTCTGTGCTAACCTTTGGAGTCTGTATCCAGCCATCCTTTTAATTGAAAATAATGCTACAGAAGGAATGTGAGAAGGAATTATGGAAGTCACTCCAGGGATAACAAAGGGACTTTTTGAGCTGTGGCTCTCATTTACTTTACCTGTGTATTTAATTGGGGAAGCTCATTGGGAATGGAAAGCTCATAATGCAATGGAATGACGGCCACCACATCTGTATCCTTGGAGAGAAGTGAAGTTGATATCAATGTCTACTTTTCTGAATCTAGCCATTGGGCATCTTCTCCATCCTGGAGGAGGAGTGCATGTTCCCCAAGGCAACAGACACCTCCTTCAAGAACAAGCTGTATGACCAGCACCTTGGCAAGTCCGCCAACTTCCAGAAGCCCAAAGTGGTCAAAGGCAAGGCTGAGGCCCACTTCTCGCTGGTGCACTATGCTGGCACCGTGGACTACAACATTGCTGGCTGGCTGGACAAGAACAAGGACCCTCTGAATGACACTGTGGTTGGATTATACCAGAAGTCAGCAATGAAGACTCTGGCCAGTCTGTTTTCCACTTATGCTAGTTCTGAAGCAGGTATTTTCTGTGTCCTTAATCTAAATTAAATCTATTCCTGCAGAATGTGCATGTAACATTCCAGCCTCAAGGAAGTTACTCTGATTGATCGGTTTTCTTTTTACCTCAGATAGCGGTGCAAAGAAAGGTACGAAGAAGAAGGGCTCTTCTTTCCAGACTGTGTCAGCCCTTTTCAGGGTAAAGTACAAATTTAAATTGAAAAATCTATTCAGTTTCTACAACTTATGATAATTATAGAATTTAGAATAAATTAAGAGGGAATGGAATGTCAATAGGAATCACTCAAATATTCACTCTCGTCAGGATAGCCTGTACTATTATCAGCCACTTCCTGCCAACATTATTCCTTACCATGATTATCTAACATACTCAGGGATGCCAAAATGTCCTTAGGAAATTCTTATTGTATAATGAGGCTGGTTTTAAGGAAGTGTAACTGAACTTCACAGCTGTCCCTGTGGTAATTTTCTCATTCTTCTAATGCTGCTCATTGAGAATGTTCCTGAATTCTTTGTTAAGAATAGACCTGAGATACACTCTTTAGAACATCATTCCACCAAAAAAATCTTTGTCTTTGGAGGAGGGTTTTTTTTTTTTAATAATAGCTGAGAATCCTGTCTAGCCAAGCCTAGCGATTAAGTAGATGATTAAGGTAAAAAACATCTCTTGAGATCAAAAGAATAATAATCTTACTACAAAATAATGTAATTTTCTTATTTGAAATTGGTTCTCCCAAAGAGACGTGTGTAAGATGTCTAGTTTAATGACTGCTTTATGAGAATTTGTGTGGTTAAGTCTCATTCTTTTCAAAACTAAAATGCAGATATGACATATGATCCATCACCTCTGACCTAAAGAAAAAATTGTTCTTGTTTTTACTTTTATCACCACTAATTTTCATTATCTCACCAAGTAGATTTGTTTCATCAACTTGTCCTTGTGTATGTTTTCAATATTAGAAATTCATATTACTCATTTATATTTCCTAATGGTTCACTCAGATGTGAAAAAAATCTGCCTTCTTAAAAGAGTATACCTAGGGAATACTGAGAAATATTGACGTGTAAGTTTCCTACGGTTGAATGAAACATACTCTGTCATAATCAATTACTCTATTTCTGGAACAACCCCTTCCATGTGCTTCAGCCTGTAGATTGTCTCAGGTACCCAAGATCCACAAGGTTATTTAGTCTCACAATTTTAGACTCTTCAAAATGAAACAAGCAAACAAAAAACAGGAGGGTAGAGGTCCCAGGGAATAATAAATTCGAGCAAGGAATTGCAAACATTGGGACAATTGCTAACCTAGGTTACCACTGTAAACTGCTAGCTACTGCGAAAATTATTAGCACCAAAAAAGGCGAAAGAGACCTTAGAAAAGATCTCAACTATTTTCAGATGAAACCCAAGGAAACAAAGGGGATTTTATAGTCAGGCAGTTCATTCGTGGCGGAGCAAGGCCGCAGTCTTTTGTCTTCTGGCTCCAAGTTGAGAACACTTCCCGTGTATCAAGGCTGCTCACTTCGCAGTCTGTCTATAAGACAGAACAAAGGGGGCCCATGAGATGGCTCAGTGGCGTAAGTGCCTGCCTGGCAAGCGCGAGGGCCCGAGTTCGACTCCCGGAACCCACATACGAAAAAAGGGCCGGTGATATTGCTCAGTGGCACAGGAACCTGCTGGTGCGTGAGGTCCTGAGGTCGACCCCCGGTACCCACAAAAAAAAAAAAAAAAAGACAGAACAAAGGTGTTATAAATGAATACCTTAGAGGTGTGTGTTTCTTCACAGCACTTTGGCCTTTTGGTTATTTAGCAAGGCTGAATCCTGAGACCTTCAAAACACAGAGCAAATGAAGCCTCGTATGCCTAGTTAAGAGCATGGCTCGGTTCATTCCATATGATTACAAAAAAAAAAAAGCAATCTGAAACAGAACTTTCTCATCAAGTCCTTTTTATCTGGTTTTCTAGGAAAATTTAAATAAACTAATGACCAACCTGAGGAGCACACATCCCCACTTTGTACGGTGTATCATTCCCAACGAAACCAAAACTCCTGGTAAGACACAGAGCATGAGGTATTGAACTGGCACAGGCTTGAAAATACAGTGCTTAGTAGTCAAATTCTTTTTTCTATTTTCAGGTGCCATGGAGCATGAACTTGTCCTGCACCAGCTGAGGTGTAACGGTGTGCTGGAAGGAATCCGCATCTGCAGGAAAGGGTTCCCAAGCAGAATCTTATACGGGGATTTTAAACAAAGGTCAGTTCCCTGTTGTATTTCACTAAATGCTATAACTATTTCACCACCTTAGTTGTCCTCTGTTCATTATATTTAATGTATCCTACTTAGTCTATATTATAAAATTAAGAAGTTGAATAATACGGTCTTATGGTAAGAAGATAGACTACTAATAGGTTAGAAAAATAATATGCAGGAGGAATACAAAAAAATTATATTGCTTTGATCTTAATGGACAGTTCGATTATCCACTTGCACTATTGCTTTCAGATTTTTGTTGGTATTTCTTTTTGGTGTCACTTGCATATGTGATCACATCTTCCTAACCATTCTTTCCTTGCTTAACTGAGCAGATACAAGGTTTTAAATGCAAGTGCTATTCCAGAGGGACAATTCATTGACAGCAAGAAGGCTTCTGAAAAACTTCTGGCCTCTATTGATATTGATCACACTCAATATAAATTTGGACATACTAAGGTATAGCTGTATTTATTTACCCTAATCCAACTACCTTCTGTTACTTCTTTGTTTCCTGCAGTATCAGGATGATTTGTGACTCTCCCTTTGTCTAGGTTTTCTTCAAAGCTGGCCTTCTGGGTCTTCTGGAAGAAATGAGAGATGAAAAGCTGGCTCAGATTATAACAAGAACGCAAGCTGTCTGTAGGGGATTCCTAATGAGGGTAGAATATCAGAAAATGCTGCAGAGGAGGTAATAACTATATAGAATATTAGGATTATAATGTCCCTTGGCTATCAATCAGCCTTCTTCATTCATCGATTCTTTCATTTTGTGGCTGTGTGCCTTTCACCCCTAGAACACATCAGCCTTCACTTTACCCCTCGCATTTGGAGTCCCTCCAAAACTTTTCTCCAGCCTCCAATTTCTCCTCTTCCATCTATGTCACATATAACTGCAGGAGCAGTGTGGAGTAAGCATTATTTTCATCATGCTGTAGCTCAACTCCTGGCTCCCCATGGTATCCCATGACAAATCCAAATTGCCTTACTGACTGTCAAGGCCACACTATTCCCCGCCTCATCTGTCATTTTCAACGATATAGTCTTTTCCAGCCAGGCTACACAATTTGCTGCTTATCTCTTATTCTCATGTTTGCACAAATCCTGTTCCCTCATCCAAATTTATCTACTCAAAAGTTCCATTTTGTCTTTCTGCAATTAACCTAACCAGGCTTATCTAAACACTGTTGCATTTCCTTTCCTCGCACACATTTTGCATTCACTTTTCTCATCTTTAGGTCTGCATTACAAGTGTAACCAAGACTTTTCCATGGGTCATGGTATCAGTCCTCCCAGACTTACAGTTCTTAAAAATTGGACCTATAGACAGAATTTTCATTTTCACAAGTTTGAAAAGACATAAACATTGCTACAAACCTTTGCTACTCTATTGCTATAGTTTGCAGAAAGCCTATCTTTCATCAATAGTTTTAAATTTTATTAAAAAAAAAAAATTTGGAGCACAATTCATGCTAAATGCCCTGTAAATATTAATGATCTAATTGAACAGACAAGACAGAAGCACTGGAAAGAATTTGGAAAAGCCAATACATTACCTAAAGAAGCTAACAAAAGAGTTACTAATTCAGTAGTGATCAAAAAAGAGGAGAAGTTTAAAGAATGAGATGACAAATCACATGCTCGGCATTAGATGAGGCAATTCAAGAAGCAATTTGTGCCGTTTCATAGTTCATGTCCATGTGGCAACAGCCAAGAAGTACAATCAACTTACAATTACCACACCCGCTCCCAAATCACTACTATTATAATGTATCAAGTGATCTTAAAGTGCTATGAGCTGCTCGTACATTCAAAGTATGCACCCTCTAAATTCACCTTCTCTGCTAGTCTGACAGGGACGAAGAACACAAAAGAGCTGACTATGAACAATACTCACATTAGTAAAGCACTTTTACCAAGGACAACTCTGAGCATGAGTGTGAGAGTGCACACGTGTGTATATGTGTGTGTAAACAGTTCTATATCCAACATAAAAAATTTCACGTATCACAAATCATAAGGGAAAGGGAGCTTGTGTGTAGTAAATAATAACATTCCCTCTCTCAGATCAATCTAAACTAGTATTTCTACATCATTTCAGAGAAGCCCTTTTCTGCATCCAGTACAATGTCCGCGCCTTCATGAACGTCAAGCACTGGCCCTGGATGAAACTCTTCTTCAAGATCAAGCCCCTGCTCAAGAGTGCAGAGACTGAGAAGGAGATGGCAACCATGAAGGAAGAGTTCCAGAAAACCAAGGAAGAGCTCGACAAGTCAGAGGCAAAAAGGAAGGAACTGGAGGAAAAAATGGTTACTCTCTTGAAAGAGAAAAATGACCTGCAACTCCAGGTTCAATCTGTGAGTATTCCACTTTCTGAATACACCATGTGACCGTACCTTTTCTGGAATACACATAAACTAACTTCCGGGTGGCCATTCTTAAAAAAAAAAAAAAAAAACCTACTCAAGGATTTTTTTAGTAGTCCATTTACCTTTCAATATTCTGTGAGGAAGGAAGGGCACAATTACTTCCAAGTTACAGAGAGAAAAGGAAAGACTGAAGAATTTATTCAATAACATCACAAAATTTAATTGCCACGAATCTCAAGCAGATATTTTACCTGTTGCCTCAGCTGTATCTTCCCAGTCTTAAAAATATAGACCTGTTTTCTAAATGTGGAGTCTAGAAGATTTTCTTTTATTTCAAGAAACACAAATTTCTCTCTTTATCTCTTTTCCTTAATCCCCAAGATTTAACACAGTAAACATTTGCATTTATTTGAACTGAACTACTAACGTGGAAAATACTCAAGTGGCCTCCCTGATCCTGAGTCCAGGAAGAAGCTGTAGTCAGGGTAGAAGGAACCATGATCAGGTTGGGGAATAAATTAAGTATCAGTACTCAGGCTAAACGTAACTTCTCGTGTCCTTGGCCAGCAAGCCCCACAACATTATAAAGTAACAGTTTAAACTGTGAAAAGAACAGTTTTCCTCAAATTTTAAACTATTTTCAACTTTTCCTTCTGATAATTTCACTTACACAAAGGTTATATTTTTCCAAAAGCATAAGACCACAGGCTCTCCACCTAAGCCTCTTCATAGTTATGATCGGAATAGACAGTGTATCTCTATCAAAAATGAAGATAATGAACCCTCGGAAGTTCCCAGGTTCACTATCATCCATTTAAACATTTTTTCAAACTTAAGATATGAACTAAACACACACTAGGAAGTTAAAAAAAAAAAATTACCAGGGCAGAATAACTTAATAAATTAATGGCTGAACTGATTTTCATTTGAGTCCTTTAATCATTTATAAAAACTTCGTGGGGCCGGTGAGATGGCTTAGTGGCGTAAGCGCCTGCCTGACAAGCGCGAGGGCCCGAGTTCTACTCCCGGAACCCACATACGAAAAAAGGGCCGGTGATACCGCTCAGCGGCATGGGCGCCTGCTGGCGTGCGAGGTCCTGAGGTCGACTCCTGGTACCCACAAAAAAAAAAAAAAAAAAAAAGCTTCGTGAAGCCATACAATTTCTTAGAATTATATGTTTATATTATGAAACTTAATTTGAGGCTAATAGGTAATTACTTAAATGGAAATGGAAATTTTGGATGATTACAGCATTATTTGCATCATTGAGAAGGTCTGAGTGGATTTAATGCTGCATAGAAATGTAAGTTATTTTACTTTTCTTTTATAAATCTAGCAATTAGCGGGGCGTGGTGGCACATGCCTATAATCCCAGCCTTTGGAAGGCTGAGGCAGGAGGATCACTGTGAGTTCGAGACCATCCTGGGCTATGCAGTAAACTCAAGGCCAGCCCAAACTACACAGCAAGACCCTGTCTCAAAAATAATAATAATAATAATAATAACAATAATAAATAAATCTAGGAATTAGTTACTTGAAAAGGGGAAGGAATGGTCAAAATCAAAACTAAGCAACATCACTAAATCAAAATCTTTGAATATTTACCTGAAATGCTGCTAACAATTATTTATTCCAACCCCCCTATTTATGTGAAAAAATTGAGAGTAAGAGGATTAAGGCAATTTGCCCCAGGTCATACCTACGGAAGTAGTACTGCAACAAGAGTCCAGATTTCTTTTGCCCTGACTAAAAGTTTTCCACCCAGATACACACTATTTTTTCAAACAATCATTGACTCCTCCATTCCAATCATTCTGCAGACTAGTTTGCTTCCAAACCTATAGTCTCATGTCTAATTAGCTAAATTTCTCCAGGACATGTAATAATTTCAATTAAAGTTGAATTCATATTTATACTTAAAAGGTCAACAGTATTTAATAAAACACTCATATTTTGTGCAACTAAAATTTTTAAAATAAATAAGAAATTCTCTAAATATCTTTTTTTTTTTTTTTTTTTTTTATGGTACTGGGAATTGAACCCAGGGCATTAGCACTGAGATACACCCCAGCCTTTTGTACTGGATTATAATTTTTGAGACAAGCTCTTGTTAAATTGCCCAGCCTGGGCTTGAATATGCCATCCTCCTGCTTCAGCCTTCCAAAGTGCTAAAATTACAGGTGCGTGCCACCAAGCCCAGCTTAATAAATAGCTTAATAAATCTCTCTGTAGGAAGCAGATAGCTTAGCTGATGCAGAAGAAAGGTGTGAACAACTGATTAAAAACAAAATCCAACTTGAAGCCAAAATCAAAGAGGTGACTGAGAGAGCGGAGGATGAGGAAGAGATCAATGCTGAGCTGACAGCCAAGAAGAGGAAACTGGAGGATGAGTGCTCGGAACTGAAGAAAGACATAGATGACCTCGAGCTGACGCTGGCCAAGGTGGAGAAGGAGAAGCATGCCACGGAGAATAAGGTGTGAAACATATTCTGATACACTATGTAGAGGTTCTGCCACCCAACAAGGCTGCTTTATACCAGAAATTATCTTTCTTAAACTTTGTAGGTGAAAAACCTCACAGAGGAGATGGCAGGCCTGGACGAAACCATCGCTAAGCTGACCAAGGAAAAGAAGGCCCTCCAAGAGGCCCACCAGCAGACCCTGGATGACCTGCAGGCAGAGGAAGACAAAGTCAACACCCTGACCAAAGCTAAAGCCAAGCTAGAACAGCAAGTAGATGATGTCAGCACCTTTTTAATATCTTTTTAAAGTATTTTTTAAAATATACTTTCGCTGGGTGTGGTGGTGCACGCCTGTAATCCCAGCCCTCAGGAGGCTGAGGCAGGAGGATCTCCATGATTTCGAGGCCAGTCTGGGCTACATAAGCAAGTTCAAGGCCAACCTGCACTACATAGAGAGACCCTGTCTCAAAAAACCCAAAATAAATAAATAAATAAGTAAAATATACTTTCAATTTTTAACATATTAACTTTCCCACTAGCTTGAAGGATCTTTGGAGCAAGAAAAGAAACTTCGCATGGACCTAGAAAGAGCGAAGAGGAAACTGGAAGGTGACCTCAAATTGGCCCAAGAATCCACAATGGATATAGAAAATGACAAACAACAACTTGATGAAAAGCTTAAAAAGTATGTACTCCAGCAAAAAATTCTATGTGATGCCACATTTGAATTCACTTAAGTATTACCATGTCTTATCACTCCATCTAAAGGAAAGAATTTGAAATCAGCAATTTGATAAGCAAAATTGAAGATGAGCAAGTGGTAGAAATTCAACTACAGAAGAAGATCAAAGAATTACAGGTAGGTCACCTCTATTTTTCTTCCTATAAAAAAAAACACTAAAATTGAGATGAGTTTATGTTAATGTGTTTGCTTCACTCCCAGGCCCGCATTGAAGAGCTGGAAGAGGAAATCGAGGCAGAGCGAGCCGCCCGGGCCAAAGCAGAGAAGCAGCGCTCTGACCTCTCCCGGGAACTGGAGGAGATCAGTGAGCGGCTGGAAGAAGCCGGTGGGGCCACTTCTGCCCAGATTGAGATGAACAAGAAGCGGGAGGCTGAGTTCCAGAAAATGCGCAGGGACCTGGAGGAGGCGACCCTGCAGCATGAAGCCACAGCGGCCACACTGAGAAGGAAGCACGCAGATAGCATGGCTGAGCTCGGGGAGCAGATTGACAACCTGCAGCGGGTCAAGCAGAAGCTGGAGAAGGAGAAGAGTGAGATGAAGATGGAGATTGATGACCTTAGCAGTAATGTGGAAGCCATTTCCAAAGCCAAGGTAGCCAGCGTTGTCTCTAGATGATGGTATGACCTACGAGGCCAATGCATCTTTCTCTGGTATTAAACATGGTTTGTAGGCATTTTATATTTTACATTCCATTGTATTTCACTTTATCGATTGCTCATTATAACCCACTAAGATGATTTCAAAATCTACTCAAAGCAAGTGTCAGTATCGTTGAGCTACATAAATGGTCTGCAACAACAACCAGAATAGAGACATGGTGCACAAATCATACTTGAATTCTAGCATATTCCACAGAGTTCATGTCCTCAACTTCTGCTCATACTTGATATAAATTTATTCACTCTGAAGTTATTTTAAGAATCAGGGTCTAACTGTTGCTGCTGCATTCAGTGTCTCATCTTTCATTGTCAATCGTCCCGTAGGGAAACCTTGAAAAGATGTGCCGCACACTGGAAGATCAACTGAGTGAACTAAAGACCAAGGAGGAGGAGCAGCAGCAGACGATCAGCGAGCTGACGGCACAGAGGGCGCGTCTGCAGACCGAAGCAGGTAAGGGTGCCTTCGCTGAGTCCTAACATCGAAGACTAGATAAAAGTGATCCAGGGCTTCCAAACAAACAGCAAGATTCCTACTTTACATTTTTTTTTTATTTTATTTTATTTGTGGTACTGGGGATTGAACTCAGGGCCTTGTAGTATTCCTACTTTATAGGGGTCAAACTAACGATTTTATGGACAGGCCAAGAAGAGAAAAAAACAAAAACAAGACTAAGCAGTTTGTAAATGGCCAAAAACTGAAAGCCTTCCCTCTAAAATCAGGAACAAGACAAGGATGTCCACTGTCCCCACTCTTATTCAACATAGTTCTGGAAACTTTAGCCAGAGCGATTAGACAAGAGAAAGAAATAAAAGGAATAATGATTGGAAAGGAAGAAGTTAAATTATCATTATTTGCAGATGACATGATACTCTACATAGAAGACCCCAAAAACTCCACTAAAAAACTGCTAGATTTAATAAGCAAATTCAGTAGTGTAGCTGGATACAAAGTCAATACTCAAAAGTCAATAGCCTTCCTGTACACAAATAACAAACTTACTGAAAGAGAAATTAGGGAAACAATACCTTTCACAATAACATCCAAAAAAATGAAATACCTAGGAATCAACCTCACGAAGGATGTAAAAGACCTCTATACTGAAAACTACAGTACTCTGAAAAAGGAGATTGAAGAGGATATCAGAAAATGGAAAGATATCCCTTGCTCCTGGATAGGAAGAACCAATATAGTGAAAATGGCCATACTTCCAAAATTGTTATACAGATTTAATGCAATTCCAATCAAAATTCCAACAGCATATCTCACAGAATTAGAGAAAACAATCCTAAAATTCATTTGGAATCAGAAGAGACCTAGAATAGCAAAGGCAATTCTGGGCAACAAAGGCAAGGCAGGGGGCATCACTATCCCCGACTTGAAATTATACTATAAAGCTACTGTGATAAAAACAGTGTGGTACTGGCAAAAAAACAGACCTGAAGATCAATGGAACAGATTAGAAGATGCTGAAACAACCCCAGACATACTAAGCCACCTTATCTTTGACAAAGGTGCCAAACACATTCGCTGGAAGAAAGATAGCCTCTTTAATAAATGGTGCTGGAAAAACTGGCTCTACACATGCCGAAGATTAAAACTAGATCCATATCTTTCACCATGCACTAAACTAAATTCAAAATGGATCAGAGATCTAAATATTAAAACAGAAACATTAAATCTGCTGGAAGGTAGGATAGGTAAAACCCTTGGAGACATTGGTGTAGGCAAAGACTTTATGAATAAAAACTCAACCGCACGGGAACTATCCCAAAGAATCAATAACTGGGATCTCATCTTATTAAAAAGCTTTTGCACAGCAAGAGAAACCACCAACAGAGTGAAGAGACAACCCACAATGTGGGAAAAAATGTTTGCCAGCTGTTCCTCAGACAAAGGATTACTATCGAGAACATATAAAGAACTCAAAAAAATCAGACCTCCCAAATTTAAAGACCCACTCCAAAAATGGGCATCTGAGATGAATACACATTTCTCAGATGAAGAAATACTAATGGCAAATAAATATACAAAAAAATGTGCAACATCACTAGTCATTCGAGAGATGCAAATTAAAACAACACTGAGATACCATCTCACCCCAGAAAGAATGGCTACTATTAAGAAATCAACTAATAACAAATGCTGGAGGGGCTGTGGGGAAAAAGGAACCCTTCTTCACTGTTGGTGGGAGTGTCGACTGGTACAGCCACTGTGGAAGTCAGTGTGGAGATTCCTCAGAAAACTAGGGTTGGAGGTCCCATTTGACCCAGCTATTCCCCTTCTGGGCATCTTCCCAGAAGAATTAAAAACATCATACCACAGCGATATATGTGCACCCATGTTTATAGCAGCACAATTTGTAATAGCCAGATCGTGGAAACAACCCAAATGTCCATCAACTGAGGAATGGATAAGAAAGATGTGGTATTTTTATACAATGGAGTACTATTCAGCCATAAAGAAAGATAAACTGGAGACTTTTATAGGTAAATGGATGCAACTCGAGAAAATACTCATAAGTGAAATAAACCAGAAGCACATGTGTAAGCATCGTATTATCTCTCTAGTATGAGAAACTGAAAGAGTAAATAAGATCCAAAATGTACAATAGACATGGTGAATCAAAAAGAAACTGGTCAAAAGGAAAGAGAGACTGGAATAGGGAAAAGAAAGAAGGGAAAGGGAAAAAAATTGTATATATATATATAAGATGGTTAAGATAGATACACTACCATTTTTACTTAGTTCATTGAAGAGTAAGGTTTGTGGCAATAATGTTTGGACAATTGAATGCTAATGTCTGGTGTCCTGAATAACTAACTTAAAGATAGTAATACGTAATGTATTAACCATTGTTACCCTCCTATTATGTTTGTTTGAAAATTTGTTCTTCTTTTGATTTGTTTTGTTTTTTTCTTCTCTTTAAAATAAAAAAAAAAAAAAAAAAAAAGACTAAGCAGTTTGTTACGCTCCTGCCGCAATTCTCTGTTAATCTCCAGTTCTACACAATATTTAGAAGCAGATAAAATGTATTTTATACATACACATATATAAATACAAAAGTTTTAGGTTTATTGTTACACAATTTAAAAATTCCTTGACTCCTGTTATTCTTAGGTGAATATTCCCGACAATTAGATGAGAAAGATGCTTTAGTTTCTCAGCTTTCAAGGAACAAACAAGCATCCACCCAACAGATTGAGGAGCTGAAACGTCAGCTAGAGGAAGAAACTAAAGTGAGTTTTACCAAAAATCTTGCTAACTAACCAAATCTAAATATGCCCAGTTAGGTTCTACTTGAGGTCCTATAAATTAAATATCACTGAGTACATGAATTTACGTCGCTGAACTGCCACTTCCACAGGCCAAGAACGCCCTGGTGCACGCCCTGCAGTCCTCCCGCCACGACTGTGACCTGCTGCGGGAGCAGTACGAGGAGGAGCAGGAAAGCAAAGCTGAGCTGCAGAGGGCGCTGTCCAAGGCCAACAGTGAGGTCGCCCAGTGGAGGACCAAATATGAGACGGACGCCATCCAGCGCACGGAGGAGCTGGAGGAGGCCAAGTATGTGCTGTGAGCTCCACAGGAGGAAAAAACATGGTCTCTCAGCTGCCCAACTTAGCAACTCCCAGAAATAGTTGTGGTGATGATGATGATGATGATGACAGCTACATAAAAACAAAAGCTAACTTTTACTGAATGCAAACTATGTATCTAGTGGGGCAAAGTGGTCCATGCCTGTAAATCCCAGCACTCCAAGTGACCGAGGTAGGAGTGTCACAAGTTGGAATCCAGTTTGGGCAATTTAGCAACTTAGTAAGACCCTGCCTCAAAACAAAAAATTCAAAAGGTCTGGGATGTAGCTCACTGCAAAGGCCATGAGTTCAATCCCCAGTACTGCAAGGAAAAAAAAAAAAAAAAAAGTATTATACTGTATCTACATCAGCTCATTTAGTTTTCATAGCAATGTTGGGTCGGTATAATTATTTTTATCTCCATCATACAGATAAGGAAATTCAGGCTGCAAGGTGTTGAACAACTAGCCCAAAAGCATATGCTTAATAAATTAATATTAATTTATTAATATGCTTATTAATATGTTTATTAATTTATTTACATACATATTAATAAGCATATTAATTTATTAATATGTTTAATAAATAGATGTTATGTTTCCAGTGCCCACCTTGTTAAGCACTGAGTAAACAAGACATGCCTCTCAAAATTCGTATTGGAGGCCACCGAACTGTACATAATATGTAAGATTAGTCTAAACAGGGTAAAGCCTTAATCTTTGCTGGGTGTGGTGGCACACACCTGTAATCCCAGCACCCAGAAGGCTGAGGCAGGAGAATTGCCGTGAGATCGAGGCCAGCCTGGGCAACATAGTGAGTTCAAGGCCAGCCTAAATTGCATAGCAAGACCCTGTCTCAAAAGACAAAAACAAAAAGCTTTAATCTTTGTATAGACCAAGATACCTTCATAGACCTTCTTGGGTATCAAGGCTAAAGTCTTTTTGATACCTTAGGAATGTACACTTGGCACACCATTGGGAATAAAGCAAGAATCAGATGTTTCACGCTAAAAACAGAAATTCCCTTTGCTTAAACTGCATGAATTGTCCTGATTTATCTATCAATTTATTTCTCTGGGTAAACTGGCCAAGTATACATGATTAGAAGAAACTGAATATCCTGTAGGGAGAAAGTACATACAAAGAAATGGAAAGTCTGAGAAAACAAAATAAATATACTCAGTATATTTTTTGACCAATAAAATGTCTAGTTAGCCTCAAATTCTTTTGGGGGGATAAAAAGGAATCTCAACCAATAAAATTGTCCCAGCTAATCATTTTCACAATGATCCTCAATCAGAAATCCTGAAAGGCCCTAATTACTGACGTAGTAAAGCAGATAAAGTGTTAGCACCAACCGCGGCCTCTAAGAATTCAATAACATACCAAGGGCTTAACTCCAATTATTCGCCACTTAGGACCTTTCCATACAGTGGGCATCAAGGCTAAAGTCTAGGAGTTGTTCTGGCTGCCACAATTTTAAAAATCATATGAGTTCCAACAGTAAAGAACAGTACCTCTTGCCGGTGAGATAGCTCAGCAGCCTAAGCGCCTGCCTAACAAGCTCGATGTCCTGAGTTCGGTTCCCGGTACCCACATAAAAAAAAAAAAAAAAAAGAATAGGACCTTGAGAAGAGGCCATAGAGGTTATCGCTTTGCTCCGATGTAGTCTTGGCCAGGTCTTGACGGCCTGGCTCACTTTCCAGGAAGAAGCTGGCTCAGCGTCTGCAGGAAGCGGAAGAGCACGTAGAAGCTGTGAATTCCAAATGCGCTTCCCTGGAGAAGACAAAGCAGCGGCTCCAGAATGAGGTGGAAGACCTCATGCTAGACGTGGAGAGATTGAATGCCGCCTGTGCAGCTCTTGATAAGAAGCAGAGGAACTTTGATAAGGTGGCCCCGCCTGCTTCAACTTTATGGTGTTTTATGTGGTATTCCTTTTCCTCGGACAGGCTGACAATGTCCTGTTTTGCAGATCCTATCAGAGTGGAAACAAAAGTACGAGGAAACCCAGGCTGAACTTGAGGCCTCCCAGAAGGAGTCCCGTTCTCTCAGTACTGAGCTGTTCAAGGTTAAGAATGCTTATGAGGAATCCCTGGATCAACTCGAAACACTTAAAAGAGAAAATAAGAACTTGCAGCGTAAGTCCGTGTGACTTTCTGTACCCTCCATATCCCTGGCCAGACCCTTCCAGGTTGCCATCTGTCTAACCAGGTCTGCTTTGTCCATTCATCCATAGAGGAGATTTCAGACCTCACAGAGCAGATTGCAGAGGGAGGAAAGCAAATTCATGAACTGGAGAAAATAAAGAAGCAAGTGGAACAAGAGAAATGCGACATTCAGGCTGCCTTAGAGGAAGCAGAGGTACATACTACCATGTTGTGGGAAAAATCAAATTACCAGTGAAAACACTCAAAATGGACAATGGTAACTTGAGTTGGACACATTATTATGGAGCTGATGACAATTTGAATCCATATGACCTGTATGAAGGGCAACTTGGCAATCATTATCAAAAGCCTTAAAAATGTAAATACTCTGACCCACCAATTCTCTTAGAATTTATCCCAACAAAATGATCTTAAAAAGAGGCAAAGCTTTAAAACAAAGTTGTTCATTCCGAGAATAAGAATAAGCAAATTTTAGAATAGCCATATGATGGAATTTTATATAGTCATGAAGTATGATTAATATAGGAAAAATAATTATGGTAGATAAAAATAAATACTTTAAAAATACTTTTTAAAAGCAAGACACAAACCTGCATACTCAACTTTGATTATATAAAAATATAAAGGAAAACAGACTAGAATAAAATGCCACATTAAAATAGTTATCTCTGAGTGGGGACATATGGATAGTTTTTTCTTTGTTTTCATGAACTACCCCCACATGCTACATTAAATGTATACTATCTAATCAGAAAAATATATAAATATAGTTTAAAACTGATAGTTTCGGGGCCGGTGAGATGGCTCAGCGGCTTAAGCGCCTGCCTGGCAAGCGCAAGGGCCCGAGTTCAACTCCCGGAACCCACATACGAAAAAGGGGCCGGTGATATCGCTCAGCGGCACAGGTGCCTGCTGGCGCACGAGGTCCTGAGGTCGACCCCCCGGTACCCACAAAAAAAAAAAAAAAACTGATAGTTTCTACCGTAGTATATCACACATAAACATTTGAATTTATAAAACAGATTGAGAATTGACGTCACTACACATAGATTTAGTCACATAAATTTGTTAGTATGAAAATGAATATTTGTATAGCACAAAGCACTTTTATTACAGAGCTGCCCAACACAATCTGTAGCTAAATAAACAAAAGAATAATTTTACTAACAGATTCCTGGAACTACTGTTACTCTGTAAAACTAGACAAGCAGATTAATAAGTTTGGCTCACAAGGGAATAGACTCCAAATATTCTTTTCCATTACTAATTAGTTGTTGTTTTATCAAGGCATCTCTTGAACATGAAGAAGGAAAGATTCTACGTATCCAGCTTGAGTTGAATCAAGTCAAGTCTGAAGTTGATAGGAAAATTGCTGAAAAAGATGAGGAAATTGACCAGCTGAAGAGAAACCACATTCGAGTTGTAGAGACAATGCAGAGCACACTGGATGCTGAGATCCGGAGCAGGAACGATGCTCTAAGAGTCAAGAAGAAGATGGAGGGAGATCTGAATGAAATGGAAATCCAGCTGAACCATGCCAACCGCCTGGCAGCAGAGAGCTTGCAGAACTACAGGAACACCCAAGGCATCCTCAAGGTAGATGAGTCCTTAGCCTCTCAGATGAGTCAAGAGAGTCACTCCCCACATGCTTCATTAGCCATTCTTTCCTTCTTTTAACAAATTACAGAGCTGAATACACAGAAGTAGTTAAATGCATATAAAACATATTCTTTTAAAAACTGTATGTAGAGAAAAATAGAAGCCCAGAGATTAAGGTATGACATGATAGAAAGTGCATGGCCTTTGGCACCAGACAGGCCTGAGGCTGAGTCCTGATTTTGTCACTTCCAAACTGTTTGATATTAGACAAATTATTTTACCCTCAGAACTTCTGTTTCTTCTTCTACAAGGTAAGAATGAAACTTCCCACCACAGAGTTACTGTGAGGATCAAATGAGAAAATAGAAATGTGAAGTACTGGGAAGAGCACATAGAAAATGCTTCATAAATGATAAATATTAGTGATTTGGACATAAAAAACAAGTACTTAAAGGCAGAAATGGAATAAGAACCCATGTCTTCTGATAATTCTCTCTTACCCTAAGCAAGTGGCATCACCATTCTCAAGCTCATTCAAATGGCAGGCACGTCATTTCATGTTCCTGACACCAGTATACTCTTCCAATTTGTCCACTGGAACGTGTTCATCCTCTTCTGAATGTCTAAGACCTTTTCTGTAACTTAATAGGACACACAGCTGCACCTGGATGATGCTCTCCAGAGCCAGGAGGACCTGAAGGAGCAGCTGGCGATTGTGGAGCGCAGAGCCAACCTGCTGCAGGCTGAGATCGAGGAGCTGCGGGCCACGCTAGAGCAGACAGAGAGAAGCAGGAAAATTGCAGAGCAGGAGCTCGTGGATGCCAGTGAGCGAGTCCAGCTCCTCCACACCCAGGTGAGACAAATGCCGTTACGCTGGAAGGGATGAGTCAGAGTATAATATGGATGTGCCTCATTTTTATAAATATGTGTACATAAACAAGGAGGGAGATGTTCTCTAAAAGATCAATCTCAGTTATCTGTGGGCGATGGAATTATCAGTGATTCTGGTGTGTGTTCCTATTTGTCTTTTTTAGATTTTCTACCAAAAAGTTTTGTCTTTTTTTAATGTAAAAATCTTTGGCTCTTTAGGTTATTTTCACAGCCATGGGGTAGAATAAACTTGGTTAAAGATACTCGTTAACTCCATAGTCTGAAAAAGTCCCATGCATCATTTCTCTTCAGGGGTACTTCAGCACTCGGTTTTGTTGTGTTCATTGTCCCTGAGCCTTGCAGGACAGTTAGCATCCTTGGCTTGTCCAGGGATTAAATGCTGTAGCAACCCCTAGTCATGATAACACCAAAAAAATGCACCCCCGAGCATTCCAAATACGTATGGAGGTGGTTTTGCTTCCCTTTGAGAACCAGTGGGTTAAAATTTTGAGAAGATATTTTCATAAGACAAATTCAGAACTCCTCAAAGGAGTAACCCATGAAAGTTCACAGAGAATAGATTCCTTCTAATTGAGAAACCCCATGCCAAGCATTCACAAAAAGGATCTGTTCTTTCCTAACACATTATTCTCAACCCTTCAAGGATAGAATGCTAGTTATATATGATTGAAATATAATTGAAAGAGCAAAAACTTAATGTCTACCAATATAGGCATTCTTAAACTCCCAAGTCCTCATTGCAACTCAGGTGGACATGGGGGTATTAAAGTGTGATGGAATTCCCAACCTTGCAAATGATTAATATTCTGCACTGAACAAATACTTAAAGTCTAGTGAAATGCTAACATTGACTTCCTTGGATGATCCAACAATATAACATTTGTAAAATCCGAAGAGGACAAACTATAAATCTTGTAAATTTCCACCATTTTTAACAGAATACCAGCCTCATCAACACCAAGAAGAAACTGGAAAATGATGTCTCACAACTCCAGAATGAAGTGGAAGAAGTAATTCAAGAGTCACGCAATGCAGAAGAGAAGGCCAAGAAGGCCGTCACTGATGTGAGCAAGATGAATATCTGCCTTTCTGACACACCTGTGCTACCTGCTACCACCAGGCTTCATTATTTTCTTGACTTATTTGCTAACCAGGCCGCCATGATGGCTGAGGAGCTGAAGAAGGAGCAGGACACCAGCGCCCACCTGGAGCGGATGAAGAAGAACCTGGAGCAGACGGTGAAGGACCTGCAGCACCGTCTGGATGAGGCCGAGCAGCTGGCGCTGAAGGGCGGCAAGAAGCAGATCCAGAAACTGGAGGCCAGGGTGGGTGTCTCAATCTCTAAGCCTGGGAAAGGAAAAAGGTTACTCCCCGTCCCCGTCTGTCTTCCTACGTATGGAGTCCCATCCTTATCCTGGAGTCAGGAATACCCAACCTATACCTTTAACAGTTCCTGGGCAAATTAATATCCCCAAGACTGCATATGGATCTTTCTTGATTGCAGGTACGTGAACTTGAAGGAGAGGTTGAAAATGAACAGAAACGCAGTGCTGAGGCAGTTAAAGGGTTACGGAAACATGAGAGAAGAGTAAAAGAACTCACTTACCAGGTAACAGAAAAGCTTTCTAGAATATCCAGACTTCCTACCCAGAGGGAAAGTGAGTATTTCTTCGACACTCACAAATAGAGACATATTAACTCCCTACATATAAGGCGTAAAAGGCACAGTTGCTTGTCACAAAGTTATACTAAGCTAGGAAGATTAGGGAGGCCTTTAGAAAACACAGTAGGGCTGGGGATAGAGTTCAGTGGGAGAGCACATCATTAGTATGAGAGGGCCTGGGTTCAATCCCTAGCAAAAGGAAGGGACAGAGGAAGGAAAAGAGGGATGGAGTAAGGGAAAGAAGAAAGAAGGGATAGTGGGAAAGAGAGCAGGACAGGGAGAGGGAGAGAGAGAGGAAGGGATGAAAATGACAAAGGAGAGAAAAGAGTGTAGGTATTAAAGCCAGATAAACTGGGTATTACTCTAGTTTTTTGAACTTGAGTAAATTACTAATACTCTAGACTTTAGTTCACTCACCTATAAAAGAAGAATAAGAGCATTTACTTCCCATGCTAGAGAGATAAGGGTAGAGATGTTTGTAATTGCCTACTACAGTGTCTGCACGTAGTAGACATTTAGCAAGAGCGACTACCATTACAACCATGAGGGAAGCCTCAGAGTTGGTCAAATTTATCCCAGGTCCACCTGCTGGAATACCAAGTGGTATATTTTACCACCCATAGTAGACCTTTTTGGGGTTGGATGAACATAATTTTTTTCAAACTTTCAGACTGAGGAAGACCGCAAGAATGTTCTCAGACTGCAGGACTTGGTGGATAAATTACAGGCAAAGGTGAAATCATACAAAAGACAAGCTGAAGAGGCTGTGAGTACCTTTAATCCCTCAGGGAAAGAAGCAAATTTCTTTTGAGATAGAAAATGTACTAAAAAGATGTGCTAATGAGAAAGAAGAGGACAAAGTCAGAATCATACATTTTAGAGGGGCTTTTTTACAAATATGAATTTACACCCCTGCATCCCAATTATAGACTAGGACTTCAAAAAGATATATTTTTATTATTAAGAAATTTGTAAGGGCTGGGGAAAAAAGAAAGTTCCAAATAATCCACCTTACCAGATAGCTGCAAGGAATACAACAGAAACTCTAACATCAGGATAAATATCTTTCTCCCTTCACATACACAGAATCAGGTTTTCTCCAAAGCCAAACATCAATCTTTTATCCCAGCTGATTCATTCACTCATTACCAGTGTCATGAGCAGGGCTTTGCTCCCCACATCTGTTGCAACTACTATCAGAACACACTGAAAGGGCTGGGCATGTAGCTCAGTGATAAGAGTGTATGTTTAACAAGTGTGACACCCTAGGTTCATTCCCCAGCACAGAAAAGGAAACGTTTGGAAGATTCATCATCTATATTTTTCCTGCCCCCCCCAATTCTTCCAGACACATGTGGTAGGTATAATGGAGGCAGGAAGGAGGGAAAAGAAAGAAAAGAAAGGGAAAGGCACAAATGGTAATGAGTCAAACCAATACCAACAGAGGTGCTCTTTCTTCCTAGCCCCACTTTTTCCCTTTCTTTATATAGGAGAAACAAAACATATGGCAAAACAATATTTAGTGGGATTTTCACAAAGTTATAGATTGACTTCACACTTACTAACTGAGCTCTATGAGGTTTCTTTTTCCTTTCCACCCAGGACATGCCTCATGAGTGGATGTGTAGGCTTGATGAGAGGATGTCCCCTCCAATTCAAAACAATTTCCCCTTTTATCCTTTCAAGTGAAAATTGTAATTGAATTTACAAATTCTGTCCAGATTTGAAGTCTATTACGACAAACGGAACATAAGAAGAAAATATTTGACTGGAGGAAATAATCCTGTGTGGTGGCGAGTGCAATGAGAACCGCAAAGTCTAATTCTCACATTCCTATTTCTCCTCCTAGGAGGAACAATCCAATGCTAATCTAGCAAAATTCCGTAAGCTCCAACATGAGCTGGAGGAGGCAGAGGAAAGGGCTGACATCGCTGAATCTCAGGTCAACAAACTTCGAGTGAAGAGCCGGGAGGTTCACACAAAAATCAGTGCAGAGTAAACACACTTGCCCAATGCTATCAAGCGTCTGAAGAAACACACAAAATGTGCTGGCTTTGGTCACTTGCTTTATCGTGTTTAGTTTTCTCTTAGTGTTAAATAAATAAAAACTACAATAAATTTATTAACTAAACCAGACTTTCATTTTTTTCCTTGTCAAGGTGTTTTCAAATTCAAATATCTTCTTACCTAGATATTATTTTTAATGTTATACATGACTTTATAGAGCATTCAATATTTTGTACTTCCATGACCACCCAGCAGTCCCTTTCTCACCTCCACTCTCCCCAAATATCTTTTCCAGGGCTTGTTTTCACTAACTCTTTCTAGATTGTTACAAATAATTGAGCAAAATACTCTCCGTTGGTGCCTCTCCAGACACCATCTAATTCATCTGTCCACTCCACAAACAGATACTGAAATCTATTAGGTCTGCTAGCTTTGAGTTCTGTTAGTTCCCAGCATCTGAGAACTTAACATTCCACAAGGACAGAAAGGCAATAAACAAATAAATAGCTACATAATGTATCACATAAGTACCAGGGGGGAATTTAAAAGTAGAGGAAGACAGTTAGAAAGTTAAAGAAAGAAGTCAGGGAAGGTCTCTCTAATTTGAACGCATTTGATCAGAAGGAAGGAAGAGAATAATGTGCTAAATGAGTATCTGAGGTCAGAACATTTCCAGGCAGAAGGAACGGCAGAAAATACAAAAGCTTGGGGCCGGTGAGATGGCTCAGTGGCGTAAGCGCCTGCCTTGCAAGCGTGAGGGCCCGAGTTCGACTCCCGGAACCCACATACGAAAAAGGGGCCGGTGATATCGCTCAGAGGCACGGGTGCCTGTTGGCGCGCGAGGTCCTGAGGTCGACCCCCGGTACCCACAAAAAAAAAAAAAAAAAAAGAAAATACAAAAGCCCTACAGTGAGGGCAAACGGATGTGTTGCAAGGACAGGGAGAAGGCTGGCATGGCTACAGGATAAGGAGCAAGACCAAAAATTATGATATAAGAGAAGAACCAGGGGGCCAGGTTGTGTGGGACCTGATAGCTACTCTAAGACCTTACTTCTGCCTTTATTCAGTAAGGCAGAAAATCAAAACCATAATCATAAAAAATACTAAAAGTAAACATCATTGTGACCTTAGCTTGTGCCAAGATTTCTCAGGTATAAAACACAAAGCCATAAAGAAAAACACAAGCCATAAAGAAAAAATTGGACTTCATCCAAATTTAAAGCTTCTACTCTTTGAAAACCACTTTTAGAATGAAAAGTCCAACACCAGTTAAGAGGTAATATTTGCACTTCATAACCCTCTATAAGAGACTTGTATCCCGAATAAACAAACTTAAAAAGCCAATAAAAAAGAAAATCCAAAATTGTAAAAGGCAAAGGGTTTAAACAAACATTTCACTAAAGAAGACATACAGAATTTCAAACAGGCACCTGAAAAACTGGTCAACATCGTGAGTCATTAGGGAAATAACAAAACCCAGTAAAATACCAGTGCACACATCACAATGACAGAAGGACTGAATGTCAGCCCGAGGAAGAATTGGACCTCGCCTATCTGCTAATCATAATGTAAAACAGTACAACCACTTAGGGGAACAGTTTGACAGCTTCTTGAAAAATCACGAAATTATCCATATGATCCAGCCATTCCACTTCTAGTTATTTACCCAAGAGAAATGAAAATATATGTCCCAATTTGCACACAAATGTTCACAGAATATTTCTAATGGTCAAAAACTGGAAAGAATCCAAATGTCTATCAACGGGCAAATAGGCAAATAAATTATGGTATAACCATACAATGTAATATTCTTCAGCAATAAAAGAAACTATTAACATAAAAATGGGTGAATTTCAAGATAATTACACTGAAAGCAGCCAGATCCTCCCCACCAAACTAAATACTGCATAATCCTATATGTATAAAACCCTACAGAATGAAAATTAATCTGTAGTGATCAAAAGCAAACCAGTGGTTGCCTAGAGACACAGAGGGAAGAGTTGCGTGGGGAGCAGAGGGATAGTAGGTGAGATTACGAGTAGGAAACGTGGGGCTGATGAACTTGTTAATTATTTTGATTAAGAAGATGCTTTTGCAGGTGTACACTTGTCAAAACTTACACTGTATACCTTAAATATATACAGTTTATTGTTATATCAATTATACCTACCTAAAGCCATGTGGAATTCACTGGGAGAAATACTACAATCACAGCCCTTTTGGGAAATAATATTAGAATACTATATGCCAAACTTTAAAGCCAGAACTAGAAGTTTTGATAGGAATTGCATTAAACATAGTTATCAGTATACTGACATTTTTCTAAGTTGAGTCTTCCAATCCACGACTACGGTCTGTTCTCCATTGATAGGTCTCCTCTCGTTCATCGAAGAAATTTGCTTTGTAGTTTTCAACATATAAGTTTTGTATATACTTTTTTAGATTTACACCTATTTTTTTTCTTTTAGCAGTCATACATGGTATTGTACAGATGTTCCTCAACTTAACAGTCAGAGAACCAATGGCAAATTGAAAATATCATAGTGAGTCAAACACTCATCTAACACCTACCTTCCCATCCAACCAAACTTAGCAACACAAGACACTAGATATGGATGTTTCTTCTTGTCACTGTGGAGTTGACTGTGAACTACAGCTTGAGAAACAATTACACCATACATGTACCTAGGAAAGACCAAATTTCAAAATTCAAAGTGCAGTTTCTACTGAATGTGTATTGGTTTAACACCACTGTAAAGTCAAACACTTCTAAGAAGAAACCATCATAGGTTAGGAACTGTCTGTGGTTCATGCTGTGAGAAATTTTTCAAAACATTTTTTTCTGAAAGCACGATAAAAATGGGACTTGCAGATTGATACCCCAATTTTATATGTAAGAATACAAGCATGGGTGGAGGAGAAGGTATAAGAGGATGTAAACCAAAGTAGAGATTACCTCTATACTAAAATTAGAAATATTTGGACAATCTTTTAAAGATACAAAATTACAGTGAGATAGCAGGAATAAATTTAAGTGATGTATTACACAGTGTAGTGAGTACAGTTAATGACAATATATGGTATTCTTGAAAAATTCTGATGGTGAATATTAGTGTTCTCACCACAAAATAGCTAAGTAACATTCATTAACTAGTTAGATTTAAACACTCCATTATATATTTCAAAACATCATGTTCATGGTAAATACACTCAATTTTGTCAATTTAAAAGATAACACATTGGAAAAACTAAAATTTTCCTTCAGTATGATTCATTAATTTTTCAAGGTACTGTACCTCTTTGGGAATTTTTAAAAGGCTAATTATTTTTAGAATAACTAAAAATTATCACCCTGTAAGAAGATTTCATATCCACTTCTTATCAGAGACTTGGACATAACCGACAACAGAAAGGTACAGAGGAGAGGGTCATTTGATGGATGAGACCATAAACACAGCTGCTAAAAGCTGCTGCCTTTCATCCACGCTTTCGGTAAGGATTAACATTCCAGGGCTAACACCCAGCAGCTGTCAGTAGCAAACTTAAATTCTGCCTCCTGGCTGTGGCAGAGGTTGGGGCACATGGTACGCGTATCAGTGTCCTCAGGCACCTTCACTGTAGGCTTCAGCAGTCACATTTTCCTAAACGGGAAGAATCAGCTGTGGGCAGATCCTTAAGCCTTACTTAAGGATGGAATTCACCAGCTCGATTACTCCCACCCTGGCACCAAGGGTCACCAAGATGCTGCTTCTGGAAGCCACAAGGAAAAACAACGCCTCTTCGTGATAAAGGAGAAAAATACCCCGCCTTGGGGAACACTCCCCAAACAGGGCTTTCCTTAGATTCGGCTAAACTGAGCTTCACAGAAGGGCAGACTATTTTCTCAGCTCCTCCCAGGAATGATGGCCCGCGGCTCTCTCTTGGGGAAACTGAAATGTGGAGCAATGTTAAGGCTCAAATTAGGAGAAATTCAAGTGAAAAGCACAGATAGGGAAGATAAAATTCTGAACAACAGGATCATCATTTTTTCCACTATTCTGAAAAACAGTCAATTCTTTCAGATTTTAGTACCCAAACTTGATTTGCTATGACATATTATACAGTACCTGTATATGCAACATAATGACATGCCTATGTATGCACTGAAAAGCTTCAAATAGGATTTGGTGACTTAAGAATTTTCTAAAAATTTCCTTCTGGGCCACGACATGGCCCAGGCATGCCATGTGCCCTTTTCTTTAATTCCCTCTCTAATCCCAATTTCACACACATCCCATCATACAGACCACCCAGTTAATCTGTGAGCAAATTACACCCCCTCATCCCTAGCTAACTTTCAAATGCCTACTTACCGCAGGGATTTCAAGTTTGAGGCCAGCCTGGGCAATTTAGGGATTTAGGAAGACACTGTCTAAAATTAACAGAAACAAAAACAAAAACAAAACAAAACAAAACAAACAAACAAACAAAAAAACGTTGGGGTTGTAACAGAGGCGGTTTACCATCTCAGGTTGGTCCCAAGATCCGCAGGCCACCTCCTGCCTTCCCTGTGTCCAGTCTTCCCTCCTCTTGACCGCTGTCATAGTGCGCTGGGGCACACCGGAAGTGATTTCTTCTTTCTCTGCGGAAAGTTTCTGTCCGGAGCCATTGGGCATCTCCAATGGTCTCACAGTCTCGGTACCGTGACCATACACACCTCTCTACTCCAACTAGATAATAAGGGCTTAATAAAGTGGGTTCTTTTTGGTACCGGGAAGTGAACTCAGGGCTCTGTGTTTGCCAGGCAGGCGTTTGTGCCGCTGAGCTATACCCCTGGCCCAACGGCTTAATAAGCTTTTAATACCCAATGCTTGGAACAGTGTCTGCTTTTGATGAATGAAAATCTGTTTGTTGAATGAAAAGTGGATATTCAATACTGTCCTTTTGCTGGACAGAATGAAGCAATGTTGAGTAGAAAAAGAGCAAGTTAAACACCACAAGACCTCATTCATTCGTGGAATCATTAAAAAGCTGATGGCATAGAAGCAGACAAAACAAGCCAGACATGGTGGTGCAGTCATGTAATCCAGCTACTTGAAGCTGAGGCAGGAAGACCACAAGTTGGAGTTCAGCATGGGCAATTTAGTAAGAGTATGTTAAAAAAAATTTTTAAAGGGCAAATCACTGGAATGCACACATGCCTAGGAAGAGAAGGGAAAGGTGGGGAGGGGAGGAGAAAGAAGAAGGAAGGAAGGGAGGGGAAGGAGAAGAGGAGGAAGAGAAGAGAAGAGAAAAAAGGGAAAAACAATAGTTAACAGAGCCAGAGCCTGGGAAGGTGTTGGGGGAAAGGAGGATGAGAAGAGATGGTCAATGGTACAAAATTACAACAAATAGGAGAAGTAAATTCTGATATATTGCACAACAGGGTGACTCTTGTTTATAATAAGGTGTTGCATATTTCAAAATAGCTGGAAGAGAGCATATAGAATAGTCTCATCCCCCCAAAAATAATAAATTTGTGAGGTAGTTGATATTTTACTGTCCTGATGTGATCAATATACAATGTTTAGCTGGGTGTGGTCACACATGCCTATAATCCCAGCTAACTTGGTCCCAGCTACTTGAGAGGCTGAAGCAGGAGGATCACAAATCCTAGTGGAGCCTGGGCAACTTAGCAATTTAGCAAGACCCTGTCTCCAAATAAAAATAAATAAAAAGGGCTGGGATGGTAGCTCAGTGTGCAGGTTTTAGGTTCAATTTCCAATACTGCAAAAAAAAAATTAGACGTGTATCAGATAAAAGTCATACATGTATCAGTTTTCCATAAATACATATAACTATAAAGTATTGATAAAATAAATTTTAAAATGAAAGAAAAAGAGTAGGCAATAGAGCCAATATGCAGCACAGAATAAGGAGGAATAAAATTGCCTTTACAGTAACAGCTGACATTTAAAACCCGAA
Organism: Erethizon dorsatum; assembly: GCA_028451465.1. Taxonomy (NCBI): domain Eukaryota; kingdom Metazoa; phylum Chordata; class Mammalia; order Rodentia; family Erethizontidae; genus Erethizon; species Erethizon dorsatum. The sequence continues at coordinate 29,113,482 of CM051826.1, forward strand.
GCTTTGGGGCTGGGGTTATAGCTCAGTAGTAGGGCACATGCTTAGTTTGTGCAAGGCCCTGAGTTTGATCATCAGTAACGAAAAAAATTATTTTATTTAATTTAATTCAACTCCAAGTCCTTATGTGAATTTCCAAGGCTCTACACTGTCTCTGTGGTACCACTTCATTCCCACTAGCAGTTCACCCTGCCCGCTGGCCTTTCTGTTCCTATGCAGTCATTCGCACCTAGGGCTTTGCTTTGGTTCCTCTGCCACAAGTACTGTTCTGCTTTGATACTGTCATGGCTTACTCCTTCACTTCAGCAGTGTCTCCTCAAATGTTACCTCTCGAGAGAAACTTGCACTGATCTATTTAGACACTGTACATTCACTATTTCCTTACCCTCTTTATTCTTTCCTTTGAACATTTATTACTAATTCACATTATATGCGTGTTTTCTTATTGTCTGTCCCCACATACACACACACTAGAATATAATTTCCAGGAGGGCAGAACATAAAATCCTCCCAGCTCATGGTAGGTCTTCAATAAATGTTTGATGAATAAACAACTGAATGAGTGCATTCTCTCCCTATGTGGCTGACTCTCTGCCAGGTATGTACCACATACAGCTTTGAAATTACTGTGTCACGACTTTGATAGCAGTCCCAGGTGCAAATTTCTTCATCATCCTAGCTTAGTGGGAGATCTCAAACTGGTTCCATCAAGCCACATCTTGAGGTCAGGCCTGAGACAAGCTGTGGTCAGCTGGTGGGTCTCACCAGACAGTAACATAAAAGACATAAAAGAACAACGTAGAAGACATTGACCCATTGGCAGTGGTTAATGAGTTCTGTGGAAGTTCATGATTCCTAAATCTCAGGCTTTTCTGTTGACATGGCCCCAACCACTCTCCCCCTTTCCCAAACTAGCATGTTGCTTCCAAACAGTACCGTGTCATGTATCATTCACTCACTTAATTGCCACAAGAACCTTATGAGTCAGGTATTGCTATTATCCCGATTTTAAAGATGAGTAAACTAAAGTTTAGGTTAAGTAACTGCCCAAATTCACATAACAGTTATGGGGTCAAGTCAGAATTTCATTCACCCAAATTTTAACTCTAAGGTCTATTCTTAGTTACTACATTATCCTGCAGACTTTTATAATATAAACACATATTTTGACTATATCCAGCAAAGGATTTTTGAGAGGATGCATTGTTTAAGACCCCAGAAGTATTAATTAAAGGCAATTTGTTGTGTTTTCCTTAGTTCTGATAAGGGTTAAAGTAGCCATTGTATCAAAACTCAGCTGATAGACAAAGTCAAATGGCCAAAGATCTTAACTCTCACAGGCATCAGTCAAGGCTGTGAAGCCAGGAAAGACAGTCTCCAGTTTACTGAACATATCTAGCTGGTAGAATTTCTTCTCTTAAGTGGAATGTTTCCAGGCCAACCAAATAATCTCTCCATGTTGCTTTCAGAGAAGGATATGCCTGGTTTGCATGTAATTCTGAGCAGTGTGCGCAATTCTGAGAGCATTAACATCTTGCAGGATCTTGCAAAGCCAGAAGCAGCTGTCTTGCAGTGAAAAGACAAAGTGAACTTGTAGTCCAAAGATGTTTGCTTGAGTTTGCACTCTGCACTCACTAGCCGTGTGACCAGTCCTCTAACCTCACTGAGCCTGTTTCACACCTGTAAAACTATAAGAAGTCTATCTCCTGCATGCTATTAATGAGAATCAATTTGAACAATAGTCTTGGGCAACCCATTCGGGACCCCTCCTGTCTCTCAGGAGCTATTCCTATTCCCCATTCCTATTCCCCATTCCTATTCTCCAATAAATTTTCCTACTCTTTACCTCCAAAAAAAAAAAAAAAATACAACAGTTTGTTAACCCCCATCAACTTTTTGCTTTGCAAAATTCAGTAGGTAAATGCCAGTGGCAAAGAAGGCTATGTATTATATTTGAAAGCTCCGAACTTTCTCTCTTGGTTTGAGTAGAATGAAGAGGAGTCAGTTTTTACATTTAGCAAGAACTGATCTGTCCAAACAGAACCTCAGTTTCCAATTTTGTAAGGTGGGAATTAGACTAGATAATATGCAAGTGTCTCTTTCAGTCTCAGAATCTAATATTCTTATTCAAATCTTTAGTTAACAAATTTAAATATGATTAGCATCATTCACTAATATACCTGTCCTATGACTTTCAACATAGAAATTTGTGTTCCTGCCTGGGAAATTTTCAGCTGCTCTTTGAAATTTCATCTGTTACATAAGCTCTTTGATAGCCTGGGTGTGAGGGTTAAGGCATGATTCAGCTATCAGCACAATTAATTGTCCTTTCTCCTCAAGTAACCTTCTGATGGATGACCTTTACCATGATTTTCCCTAGTCCTCTCTATCTGGCCTTGCTCCTGAGTTTTTTCCCACTGCGCCATCCGAATCTACATTTCCTTGGAACACATCTTAAATTGTGATTGGTGATGAGATGCTCTCCTAGGAACATCAGGAAAACTTTCCTCCTCCTTAACACCTGCTCACTCCTTAATCCCTTCCCTTCAAAGCTGCCTCCCCCACCATCCTGCTGACATTACCGTCAGGATCAACTCCCTCACCAGTCCAATGCCCTGTTCCTGTTCCTCTTTCCTCCAGCTTCTCTGTAGTATTCTTTTTTATATCTTTTCTCTTAAAAGTGTCACCTCCCTTGACTTTTTTGACACTAATAAAACTATACTGTAGAGTTGACAAAAAGATTTTGTAAAGAGATGAGAGAAAATCCTTATTCACAGGACTTCAAATTCAGGTTTGGAAAGGGTGGTGATGGTGTGATTTGGGAGCTATACACTCTACTGGGTAGAGTGGAACAAAGATGAGACTCCCAACTCAAGGAACCTCTTGAAGGTGATGAATAGGTTCATTACCTGGATTGTGGAGATGATATCATGGGTGTATACATAAGTCAAAACTCATGAAATTGTATACATTAAGTGTGTAAAGTTCTCTGCATATCAATTATACTGCAATACACCTGGGAAAAAAGAAAAATGAAGGAGGGTGGGAAAGAGAGAGAGACAGAAAGCTCCCTTTCCCGAAAAGGACATGTGTGAGTAGAAATATGTGGTGTAAGAGGAATTTTCCATTCTGGGAAAATACAATCCATGCTGTCCTCCTCCTCCCAATGTTCCGAGAATTAAGCTGTTACAGTTTAAAGTTGCCTAAGTTAGATAAGAATGAGAACAGGGCTGACCAGGGATCTGGATTACAAGATAAGAACAACCCCATGACTAAGGAATTTCTGCTTCTGTAACCGTGCTTGCAAAGACCCCTCCTCCCTTTGTTCTATAGACATATAAGCCCTGCACAGACAAACCTCGTGGCTCTCTGTTCCTGCGTGTTCAGTGAGCCCCACGCATGCTTGGTCAATAAAACCCCTTGCCTTTTGCATGAGAGAACGCTTCTTGGAGTCTTCCTTCACGCAGCAGGCGTCTCTACCCTAACAGTGGTTGCCGAACTTGTTTCTAAGGATGGATGTGATCTTTACTTAGGGATTTTCATGTTGCTGAGTAACTGCATGTGTAGGATCACAGAGCTATGGCTGAGCTAGATGGTTCCAGAGGAACAACTGAGTACCACTAATGACAGGGAGACACCTAAGAGAAGGAAAATGACCACCAACAGTGTGGAAGGAACATGGACTTTGTGGAACAAGCACGTCTGATGGAAACTGCATAATTTACTCTGAGGTCTCCTCTGCATCTCGCCTACAACATCTTCAGGTAAGTCTGCACTGCTCATGTATGGTTTTGGCAGTGGTAAGTTATTTCCTGAAGCTCATGTTAAGGTTGGCAGAGATGAAAACTTACTGTTTGGTTTGCTGAGACAGCCATAGGTAGATGACACGGATCATATCTTATTTCATCCCCATGCCAGCTTCATGACTTGGGCAGGAAGAGAATAATTTCTTATTTGCAGCTGATGGGAAAAGACTCCAGCCTAAGACAGGTGAGGCAGTGTACCACAGTCACTAACTGGCAGAAGTAAAATGTTGCCTTAGTCTGTTTTCCGTTGCTCTCATATAATTCCCAAGACTGGAAACTTCAGAAAGAAAAGAAGTTTGTTTGGCTCATGATTCTGGTGATGGAGAAATCCAATCAGCACGGCACCAGTGTCTGGTGAGGGCACCATATGGCTCTGGCACAACATGGCAGATGACATCATAGCAGGAGCATACTCAAAACACAAGTGGTAGATGCAGGAGAGATCATAAGAGAAGAAGCAAGAGGCCGAGGAAGAGCCTTCTCATTATTTTATAACCACCTACTCTCTTGGGATTAAATCCACTCCTGTGAGACCTAACGAACTCTGAGAGACCAGCATTAATCCCTTCAGAGGCAGTCATGCCCAGTCACCTCCCCACCTTATAAAAGTTCCACTGCCTTCCAATATTTTGAAATTGGGATTTACATGAAACTTTGAGACACAAATTTTATCTAAACCAAAGTAAATGTGGTCCCAGCTGGGTCTTCTGAGTCAAAAAGAAAATACTACTTTCCGCTCTGGTACTTGCCCATTTGTAGAATGACCCTATATATACATTCATTTTCCCTTTTTCTGTTTTCATTTTTCCCTTCCTACATCCTCAGCATACAGCCTTCCTGTGAGAACTCATCTTCCACAATGGTTTCGACTGTCACTTCCACATGGATGTGCCTTAGTGACTTCTCTCATCGCTGAGACACAATACCCAACACCCCAAACTTAAACGAGGAGAGGTTTGTTTTGCTCACAGTTTGTAGAGGTTTAAGTCCATAGTTGACCAGCTCCAAGGCAGGACAACATGGCAGAAGAACATGACAGAGGAGAAGCAGAGAGAATCAAGAGAGGAGCCAAGAAGGGAGATGAACCCTTCCAGGCCTCATCCCCGGTGGCCCACCTCTTCCAACCAGATCCAACTTAATAGCATGTCAGCTGTTAGCACAATCAGCTTTCAAAAGCCCCACCTTTGGGCTCATGCGTATTTCAGGGAATATCTAGATATAAACCACAACAGGATGAAACTCCCAAACACACAAACCTTTGAACCTTCGACTTATTTAAAATTTGAACTCTTATTTCTACCTGCCTATTGGCTACCTCTACCATCATCTCAACTCAATAGGTCTGAAATCTAAATTTATCCTGTGCCCCCTTCAGTGTCTTCTCTGAACTCGTGTCTTGGTCATAGATTCCCAGGCTGAAAGAGGGTAAGACAAGATTCTTTGATTCCTCACCCCACCTCCAACCAAACAGTAATCAAAGTCCTGTGGGTCCTGCCTTTTGGGTATTCTTTTGGTTCTCTTTCCTTTTAAATCACACGTTCATCCTATTTATCAAATCCCTTTTTGTTTTGCACCATGCATTTGTATTCAAGCTAAGTGGATATTAATATATATTGGGTGGATTTTAAAATATTGATATCGTAGGTGTAGGTCCTCAAAAAAATGGACCTAGAGTTCAAAAAGAACTTAAAGTACACATTCCTAAAACACATTCCTTTAACCTTCTAAGGTCAAAAAACAATTTCTTTTCTTGTGCCTAAATGGAACACTGAAAGAAAAACTAAGAGTCTATACAATGCTCTTCTCCTTCAATCCACAGGATAGACTCAGAGCCACCAGGACACTGTCACTACGAAAGCCACCCTCTGGTGCTGTGAAGAATTTTAAACATGTATTTACAGGGTTTTGGATATCAATTATGCCTCAAGCTAAAAACAAAACAACAAAAAGAAGGGAGGGAGAGGCGAGGGGAGGAAAGAGAGGAAAAGGAAGAAAAAATGAGACTCCTTTTCCTAAAAAGGCATATGTGAGTTCAGAAAGGTGGTTGCCAAACTTGTTTCTAAGGATCAAAGTGATCTTTACTGAAGGACTTTTATGCTGCTGAGTAACCAGATGAGTAGGAATGCTGGGAGCTCTGCCAACCTTGACATCCTATCTGAATCGCTAGGGGCACCTAGGGGTAACTTCTAACCACCTTACTGCCTTACCTACCCCCACAAGTCATGAGGGCCTGCATGACCACCTCAGCAAGTTTTACACTGGGTTCTGCCTTCACCATTATATCCTATTACCAGTTCTAGATTCATCTTCAAAAAGATTGTTTTTAAATTTAAAGTGCAAAATAAAAGATGGATAATAGAAAAAGGAGGGTTAAAACCTTTTGCAGATGGGAAGGGGATCTAGGGCTAGCGAGAGAGGGGAGGGAGGAGAGAGGAAGGGGAAGTAAAAAGATTAAAATGTAATGTGTGTGTGTACATATTTATTATGTATCATAAACATGTGCTCATAAAAAGACAATTTTACATATGTATTTATGTCTATATTTTCTGCTCACAAGTCACAAAAGGTTCCCCTATGATCTCAGATTAATGCCTTGACTGCTTCAGTGGGCACTGGAAATCCTGTGCAAAGCAGCCCAAACCACATCTCCAGTGTTTACCTCCAGGGCAACCCCACCCCACCCAATCCTGCACTGAAGCCAGGCTTAGCTGGTGGGTCTGCCTGAAACACATCTTGGAAAGTTTTGTTTCCAAGTCATCATTCTTAGTTCTCCAAACCAGCCTCCTCCTTTTTCTCCTTGCCTGTATAAAGGTCCACTGCTTTGGGGCTGGGAATGCGGCTCAGTGGTAGAGCCCCTGCCTGGCATGCAAGAGTTTCTAGGTTCAACACCAGCAGCACCTGCCAAGGTCCTAAGTTCAACTCCCAGTACCAAAAAAAGGAAAAAAGAAGGGGTGAAGTTGGGCATGATAGCACAAGCCTGTAATCCCAGCACTCTGGGAGGCTGAGGCAGGCAGATCACAAGCTAAAGTCCATCCTGGGCAAGTGAGTAACTAAGCAAGACTCTGTCTCAAAACTTAAAAATTTAGAAAGGACTGATGATGTAACTCTGCACAAAGGCCCTAGATTCAATTCCCAGTACTGGGGAGGAAAAGAGGAAATGGTAGAAAGGCAGAAACCCTGAATTAGGAGCTGGGAATGTAGTTTAATGGTAGAGCACTTGAGTAACATATATAAGGTCCTGGATTCGATTCCCAGCACTGCAGATAAAGAAAATAGAAAAACTTGGACTTCCATTAGGTAGGGGGCCTTTTGAAAAAATCAGTTAACATTGGGGACCCCTGCAGTGAGCCTCCAATATCCTGCCAGGTGTTGCAGGATACAGTGAGAAGGGAAGAAAGAAAGAAAGAAAGAAAGAAAGAAAGAAAGAAAGAAAGAAAGAAAGAAAGAAAGAAAGAGAGAAAGAAAGAAAGGAAGGAAGGAAGGAAGGAAGGAAGGAAGGAAGGAAGGAAGAAAGAAAGAAAGAGAAAGAAAGAAAGAAAGAAAGAAAGAAAGAAAGAAAGAAAGAAAGAAAGAAAGGAAGAAAGAAAGAAAGAAAGAGAAAGAAAATAGCAAGAGACAAAATAGCAGCACAGCAGGGACCCAAGATGACCAGGTGTTCACAAAGAACAAAAGGCAGGGAGGCAGCCAGAATCTCGGCATTTATTGATTGAGGAGGAGATTTGAGAAAGGGATTATCAGATGACACAGAGGGTGTCGGTAGGGTTATGCTGAGAAGGATCTTGCCTCGGAGCATCTTTAGTCTTAGTCTTAGTCTTAGTCTTAGTCTTAGTCTTAGTCTTAGTCTTAGTCCTAGTCTTAGTAGGTGGGAGAGGATGGCCCACCCCTAATGATATAATGGGAAATCTCAGCAGGGTGATACCAATACTCTCAAGTGCCGTCTGTTCATCCCTTAGGGAAGTATGTAAATCTAGCCATTGTGACTTTAATCTTCAGATGCACCTCCCGCCACAGTCCTGATGCATTCTCATCTTCTGCACTGACTCCCTCGAGGGCCCAGCCCTGTCTGACTGCCTACTACATTTCTACCTAACTTAGCTACCTATAATACTTCTCCGGTGAGATAGCTCAGCAGGCATAAGCGCCTGCCTGGCAAGCGCGAGGTCCTGAGTTCGACTCCCGGTACCCACATAAAAAGAAAAAAATGGGCCAGTGATATCCCTTAGGGATGTATGTAAAACTAGCCATTGTGAATTTGTGGTCCCCAACAACTTAACCCCCTTAGGCCTCAGTTTTTCCATTTGGATAGTGGAAATAATGTTGATATAAACTGTATAACTACCTGTGCAACCCACTCATTTTGGCATTTGGGAATGATTTACCCTACTCATATCTATACACTCTTCCCATCTCCATTTTCACCTCCTTTAGGACAGTGACCCTATCTCATATCATTATCCCTTATGCCCAGCACAGCTCCCCAGGTAATACCCGTACTCAAAAATAATATGCTTCCAGCCAGGAGTGGTGGCACACACCTATAATCCCAGCACTTGGGAGGCTGAGGCAGGAGGATCACTGTGAGTTCAAGGCCAGCATGGACTACAAAAATAGTGAGTTCAAGGCCAGTCTGAACTACATAGCGAGATCCTGTCTCAAAAATAAATAATAATAATATTTTTCCCAAAAAGAGATGTTATAGGCATAAGCTGTATATCCAAAGAAGGTTAAAAATCACATTTCTACTGGTAACTAGTTATGTGGCCTTGGGCAGGTTACTGAAACTCTCGGGGGCTTAGTCTGCTTGACCACAAAATGAGAATGCTATCACTGCCTACTTCACAGAATGTTATAAAGCTTCGGTGAGGCAATGTGATAAAGCCTGGTATGTGGTGAGTTGTTAAGTCTTAACTGTAACTATTAAATGGAACTGAGAGTCCGATCCCATTCTTTTCTGCCTTATCACTTCAGGCCTTTCTCAACACAGATTCCACCGTGAAACGTCTCGATTCATTCATTCACGCACTGAGCACCTGCTACATTCAAAAAACCGGACTTTGATTCAGAGCAGTTGTGTGTATGCCTGATAGCTCTTGGTTGATTTCTTCTGGACCAAAATTTCTATAAGGGTGGCACCTTTTTACTTTTCTCTCTTGTTTTATAGAGCAGAGAGTAAATAACATGGTGTTCCAACACCAAATCACCTTGATAAAGTCCATGTCCATGTCTCAAAAAAAGTTATTGGGGCTAGGGATATAGCTCAGCGGCACAAGCACCTGTCTGGCAAGTGCAAGGTCCTGAGTTTGATTCCTGGTACCAGAAAAAAAAAAAAGTTACTCAGGACTAGGGTGTAGCTCAGTAGTAGAGCTTCTACCTAGTATGTGTGAGGCCCTGAGTTCCAGAGCCACAGTAAATTATTTATATTTCTTTACTGAAATCCTTGTCAGATCCCTAATATTTTCATGGCTTTAACAGAAGAGAATAGTTTGTCATGTTTCCTAAAACCATTTAACCATGGAATAATTTATTTCAGTTTCTCTCAGAATCAGAATAAAACCTACCTCAGAAAATGCTCTGTGGAAGTGTTATTGTTGGACACCTTCTCCCCACAGTCACTTGACTAATGTAATCTACCCTTTGGAAGTGGCCTTCATGAGCCTCTACCCACTGGGAGACTCGAGAGAGAATCTTCGATTCAGCAAGCATGGATCATCTATGATTTTAACACATCAGACTACAGTGCTGAAAGTGGCTCTAACCCACATGTATGTACAGCTGTTCCTGCATAATCAAACATCACATTTTATCTTAAAAAATCCCCTGACCAACCATAGTCACAGAAACTGTGTTTTCATTAGAACTTTCTAGAACTTCACTTAGAACTTATTCTTATTTTAGCATCATTTTAACTTGTGATCTGTTTCTCAATCAACAGCATATTTTAAAAAGCAAAATCTAGCTAGTAGAAGCAAAACTAACCACAGGAAGAAATTACATCTGAAACACTGCCCATGAAAGTAAAGATATAAAAAGTTGGGCATGGTGGTGCACACCTGCAGTCCCAGATACTTGGAAGCCTGAGGCAGGAGGATCCTTTGAGTTCAGGTGTTAATCCCACCAGGGTCAATATAGTGAAAAAAAAAATGCTGGGCATAGTGGCACACCATAGCCTGTAATGCCAGCACTCAAGAGGCTGAGGCAGGAGGATCATTGCAAGTTTGAGATCAGCCTGGGCTACATAGTGAGTTCAAGGCCAGCCTGAACTATATAGTGAAACCCTGTCTCAAAACAAACAAACAAAACTTAAAAGTAAACAGAAAAAAATCAGTGTAGAAACAATAAATGCAGAGCAAAAATACACCGGGGACTTAATATCTAAAATAGTCTCATTACATTATCACTCAGAACCCTTGAATTATCAAGACAAAGTTAAATTCTATTCTAGGTACTAGATTAAGTAAAGCAAGATAATGTCTAATACATTTTGGAGAGCTTTCTTTCAATAATTTTTTTAACAAATAAATTAGCAAGACTGGCTATGTAAATGGTTCATTTTAAATTTTCCAGACATTTCTGAGACAAGGAACACACCATCACATATTAATACTAGGTAAATGAGGTGTAGTTACTGTCCATGCTATTGGTCTCCCATTGCTTGACAAACAGTCTTGCTATTCTGCCCTTGACTGACCTTCTTAGCACACTCTACCCTAGTTCCACTCAGCCTCTAGGACTCTCTAAGTCTCAAAGATCTGTGTCCAAGGTCAAAATCCCTATGCAGCTGACTTGGCATTATGCAACCTCCGCTGGTCATTTATCCAAGTAATTTAACAAGAGTGAGAGATCAGTGCTATGACACATTTACATCTAATGAGTAAATGGTGATCCCCCAAAGATAGCCAAGTTAGAATGCTGGGCTGGCAGATTTGGGAGTATAAAGAGAACTGGGGGCCACACTCCTGAAATTGCTTAGACTGCAGCATCTACAGGTAAGTGCTCACAAATGCCCACTTTTTTCCCACAGGTAGCTATGAGGAACCTGATCCAGGTACAAGTCAAGAAGGAAAGGCAACACAGGAGCCCTTACTCCAGATCTACATAAATGTGACATCCTGTCTTAAAGGCAATATTGGAGATCAGATAGCAAGGCAAGATGCTTGCCTTTCGGGAAGATTTTACAAGGGGCAAAATGACAAGAATATGAGTAATTACAGGACAAAAATTCACCTTCAGAACAAAACTGAATATGATGTATAATTTTCCCACTCCCTGATTTTCTAGTTCAGTGTTATACCATTCAATTAGCAAATTAAAATGTTAACTTATGATCTCTCCTCTGTGATTGCCTTGAACTGTTATTTGAAATTTATGTGGTTATTTAAATCTGATGACAGGAAGAAATTATCTCATAGAATTATCCCTCATTTTATCCATCTTAAACTTCATCATACATGGGTTATCAAGGACTGGTTTGCAGGCTGATCTGCCATGGAATGTCTTGTGGACTTGGGACTGGGTCACGTTTGACAGTGCAGTGGCACCCATCAGACTGAATCCAGCTTTGGAGACTTGCGTTGTTTGATTACAGACCACCATTTCCACTGGAGGACATTCTGTCACAGACTCACAAGGCTGAAAGGAATCTTGGAGATATTTTGGTCTGTCTTATTTTACAGAAGGAAATGAAAACCCAAAGAAATCACAATAGCTACTTAAGAGAATTGGTATTAGGCATTTTCAGCTTTGCCTCCAAGTATTACCTCTTTTGAGCTAAGAATTCAGCATATAATATGTAATAAATTAATTTTTTGAGAAATGTGTGTGAATTCCAGGGTATAGCTAGAGTTTATTAAAGACATGGAAGGAGAGGGAAGGAGGCAATCAGAATAGTAAACAAACACTGAACTCTCTGTTCCTGCCTATGTGAGATTTCATGACATTTCCTTGGTTCCGTAGAAGCATTGTACAGTAAATGGAAGTTTGCTTAAATTAAATTTGATATTGCAAAATAGTCCAGACACTCGTGGCTTCCTGAGATAGTCAAGTGCTTTCTAAACTCCTAGAGTTCAGATTCTTCAGTCTTGGATGAGTTTTAAACTGTTCCAACTTCATCTTCTTCAGGGACATTTAGGGGCATGTAAGAGCTCCCTTTGTAGACCTCCTAAAGAAGCCTTTGTCCCCAGTTCACAATCTTCCTCCTAAAAGCAAAAAACTGTCCCCCAGCATCCAAGCCACAGTCTGGATCATTCCCTTTCTCTTTTCTTTGCTTTCTGACTGTCTCATCCCCATAGTCGGATACACATTCCCGTTATACTTTGTTTGAACTCTTAAGAAAATTTGTCTTGTCCTTCTTTGTTCTTTTATATGAGCATTTCTCTTAACCATTTTTTGAATCCTTGTAGGGCAGAGACTGTATTTTTCCTCAGACCTCTAAAACACCAAAATGGTAGTTTGTACACACAGAACAATTTTTAAATCAGTGATATAATTAGTCAATTTTGTAAAGAATTATGAGTTAACCAGAAGTAAAAATGCAGGATGAAAAATATATTTTCATCCCACACTATGCACTGTGTATCTATATAAATGTAGATGAACTAGAATGGACACTATGTTTACCTTTATTTAAAGTCTTTGTAGTTCATGTTGTTTTTATTTGTTTGTTTGGTTTTTATTTCTTGAATCATCCATAAGAAGACACCTCATTCCTGAAGGATTCTGACTATCACTTTGGGAACCAAAAAGGTAAGAGTTACACTCAGCTTGACCATGCGTGCAATAATTGAAATTAGGAAATACTACTTCACACATTGTCATAATGCCACACTCTTTTTTTTTTTTTTTTTTTTTGTGGGTACCGGGGATCGACCTCAGGACCTCGCGCGCCAGGAGGCACCCATGCCACTGAGCGATATCACCGGTCCCTTTTTCGTATGTGGGTTCCAGGAGTCGAACTCGGGCCCTCGCGCTTGCTGGGCAGGCGCTTAAGCCGCTGAGCCATCTCACCGTCCCAGTGCCACACTCTTAAGGAGCTGAAAACAATGAATTTAAGACCAATTACTGAAGTATTCTAAAAGGCAGATTACAGAAAAATGCAGGTTTTAACAAAGAAAAAAATCGCTTCCCAAATTTATGTGTTGTACAAAATGTATAAAATACGGTACTGAAATTTCATATGGAAGTTTCAGGTCAATACACTTAGCGGACGCAGAACATGATGTTGATAAGAGTTGAGATTCAGTCTTCACACACGGGTAAACTTAGCTGTTCCCTGAGCAGAGTTTGCACCCTGAACCTATGCAGCTGTACCTTTGCATACAGTAATGCCAGAAGAAGGGTGGATGGTTCAAACCTATGCCCAATGTGGCAATAAAACCCTTTCCTCCAAAAAGTTGTGCTTATTAGAGGTAATTCTGGATGAGTTAGGGCCAAGGAAACCAAAGTACAATTGAGACATGATCACGCTGTTGCTGACAAGACACAGTGAAATTCCCAGGAAAGGGATGAAAGTCAAGGGCAGTGTCATGGTGCACAGCGAGCAGAGAGAAGTGCTTTCAGAGGTGATGATGGAGCTTAAGTGGGTGGCAGTGACCATCTAATTTAGAAGGCCTTGGTGACAGGAACAGAGGAAGTGGTTGAAGGGGCACAGCTACAGAGAAGGAGTGGGTCACACTCATGGAACAGAGAAGACGCTAATTAAGGGAGGGGAATGCTCTGATGGAGGGGAACATCTGACTTGGACACTATACTCTAAGAGATTAACAGGAGTCAGTTAAGGGTACAGTGACAAAGACAGTAAAAGAGAGTATCAGAAGCACACCAGGAAAGAAGCAGGTGAAGATGGAACTGGGGTAAAGATCAAGCTAAGGTAGCCAGGTGCAGTGGTGCACACCTGTAATCCCAGCACTCGGGAGGCGAGGCAGAAGGATTGCAGTGAGTTCGAGGCCAGCCTGGGCTACAAAGTGAGTTCAAGGCCAAGGCCTGGATGAACTACATATCAAGACCCTGCCTCAAAAAATACATAAATAAATAAATAAATAATAAATAAACAAAGCCAAGATGAGCACAGAAGAGCCAACAAACAAGTGAAGAGTTGTCTTGTAGGAAAACGTGAACTTGTCCTGTTGTCACGAAAAGCTGGACTGAGACTCGGCTGTCTTAACATTACAGAAAACCAGATTTCAGTTTACAGCAAGAATGAAACTTTGGTCGGTCAAACTTGCCCAGAAGTGAAAGATCTGTACTCAAAGTTGTTCCACTAGGCTGGATAATACTTGTGCAAAAATATTGCTGAGACAACCCAAGGGTTACCTAGGGAGTACAACTAAGAAATACTGGCTTCTGAGTCATGGTTAAAGTAGAATAGGTGGGAAGAAAAAAAATATGTACCTGAAAACTAGTTGTGACTTGAGACCCAGAGAAAAGTCTGCTTTTTCTAGAAAGACTAAAAATGTAGCTCAACCATCAGTTATTGTAATCTGTCCCCAACTCTAGGCTATATTCTTATGTTGCTATTGCAAATTTTGCAATATCTATTGAACATCAGTACGGTTCATTCATTTAACAATTTTATTCATATTGATTCATTTATGTTTGATTTTTTCAAACCAGTTTTTTGTTCTTGCTGTGAAGGTGTAGACCAGCTACATCATCATCATCAATTGAGAAATTTATTATATTCAAAGCCTCAATCCCCACTCCAGACCTACTGAAGATTACCAGTTGGATTTATACACACATTAAAATTGGAGAAATAATGCTTTAAATCACTGGAATAGGTGGATGTGACACATTCCCTAAAAGGGTTACTCTTTGTGGCACACTTTGTGACACAGGAGTTACAGGAGGTTAAAAAAATTTCATGACAATACCCACCTGCTACTTGTGTGTTTCACTATGTGAGTGATGCAAAAGGAGGGAAAGATAAAATTGCTGATGCCTTATTTACAAACCAAGGCTCAGCACCAAACTGCTCTAGTCATAGTATTCTACATTGCCATACACTCACACTAAAAAAATGTTCGTTTTGATTTAAAAAGCTAGTTTCATTTCAGAATGACTTAAAAGTTTTAACAGTTAATTGTTAATCTTATCAAATCTCAGTTCTTAAGTATACATCTTTTTAATATTTTCCATAATGAAATGGAAAGTCCATCATAGCTTTATGATTGTCTCAAGAAGAAGTATCTGTGTGATTGTATGAGTTGCAAGCTGAACTAGTCAATGTACTCATGAAGCACCATTGTTACTCGGCAGACCAACTAGTAGACAAACTATGGTTATTCAGACTTGGATATTTGGCAGATATGTTCTCAAAAAGGGACACAGCATGCCTGTCATTTTGAGGCAAAAAAAAACTGACAGTATTGTTTTTAATGATAAATTTGAGATTTGAACCTTCAAGAAAAAATTGGAACGTAAGAAAATATGTATCTTCCATTATTGGCTTGTCACCTTCCTCGTACTTGCTGAACTTTCTAATTATATCACAGTGATGATATTAGTGATTGTGATTTTTATGTAGTATAATGAAATGTGTCCACATTTGGGAGTTCTGCATAACTCAGGGAACCAATATTTCCCAAATGGCTAATGAACAATGTCCATAGGTAGAAAAAAGATCCATTCAAAGCGCAAGATGGACAACAGATTACAATGTGTCAGAGTGATATGTTTGGTGTTTGGTGATAGGTTTTCTATTTTTTCTATTTTTTTAATGATTACATTCCTCATGAGGAGTTGGTACATGTACATAACACATCTTAATTTTCTTTTTCATCCCACTCTTCTCCCCTCCCTCCCCCTCCCTTGATATATTTTCTAATTCTACATTGCAAATAGGCTTTGAGAATCTATCACTTGTGAAGTTTTGGTATAGCATCCAAGAAAAAAAACTACATTTATTTGAAAAGATGATTAAAATATTCTTTCCTTTTTCAAGTTACATTACTGTGTGTAGGTGGATTTTTTATATGTACTTTAACCAATTAATATATAGCAATGATCTGCAAAGCAGGCAATGAGAATCCAACTGTCTTCTATTAAACAGACATTAGATTTATAAAAATGAAAAAAAAATTTACAAAAATGAAAAACAGTGCTATATACTTCTCATTGATTTTTTGTTTCTGAAAATATTTTCATAAAAATATGTTATTTATGTTAACACGTAAGATATTTGACAGTAATTTTAAAAGAATTAATAACATTTTAAAATATCTTCAATGTTAATTTCTCACATGATATGATTTACATAAACTTTGGGATCTTAGTAATTTAATTTTAAGATGTGAAGGGCTCCTGAGACCACCAAATTTGAGAACACTACTGTAATGAAACTTACTTAAGCCACACACTAGGGACTATCTTTAGAGATGTAAAAGGAAAAAATGATGCATACTTTTCATTCTCCAGGTAATAACAAAAAGTTCAAACCAGCATGGCCGTTGCAGGCCAAGGGCCCTCTGGTGGGTGCTATAATGAATTCGATCCTCTTACCAAGAAACTTACACATGAACGCACAGATAGTTCAAGAGAACCACTGGCCGAAGTAAAACAATAATGCAACATAATCTGAATAAGGCCCAGAGCGAAGTGGATACCTTGGTCTATATGTGATAGAATTCTTCAGAATCCTAGGAAGGGACGCTTGAACAATGGCCAGTTACCAATGGAGATCAATTTCATACAGACTAACACAGGGAAAAGAAAACTATAACATGCTCACCTGTCCCATTTTAAAAAGAGAATATAAAAGATTTTATTATAAAATACTGACTACCTTCAACAGATCTACAGGAGAATGTGTGTGTGTACAATTTAATTTCATTTATTTCAGTTATAGACAATGAATGGGAAAGAAAACAGAGAAAGGAAGGAAAGGAAGATGAGCTATGGGGAAAACAAGTAGAGGAATTGATGAAAAAGATCCAAAGAAGGAGCTGGAGAGGCAAACACAGAGAAAGAAAAGGAATCAGAAAACTACACAACACGTGAAGACTTAGGCTTCAGACTGGCTTCTTCATCTTAAGGGGAAGAGACAAGAACCTAGAAAAGTTAGATAGTTTGGCCAGTGTCAGTGCCGTAACTTTAAGGTAGGCTTACTGGTTTCTACGCAGAGAAAATAGGTCAAGAGAAGGGCCCACAAAAGAGGATTATTAGGGGACAGAGTGACACAGGGATAAGAGAAAAAGAGAGACCTATACACCACACACACACACTGACACACACACCATGGAGTGAGTTCTAAGGCAGATATTAATCTAATTAAACACTATCACACTCCAAAACTGCTACACGCAATTAAAGTTTTAGAAATTACTGCACTAGGTCCAGTACTTCTCACCCTATTATGCACAGAGCTCTCCTGGAGATCTTGTTAGGATGGAGGTTCTGATTCAGGAATCTGGGGTGGGTCTGAGATTCTGCTCTAACAATGTCCCGGAGGATGCTACCTAACAGTTGGAGGGTCACACTTGGAGCACGAAGGCACAATGCCAGCCTTTCTCAACAGCTGCAGCCACTTCACCTGGGACCTTGCTAGAAAATGTCAATTTTCAAGCCCAATCCTAGATCTACTGACTCCTTAACTCTGCAGACAGAGCCTGGCAATGTGCTTTCATAAGTCCTCCGGGGGTTCTGCTATGTCTTACAGCTTACAACCATTGCAATCAGCCATCATGCCTTGCATCACCTTGCTACCTGAATGAGTGGGGCAAATCTTCATGTTTCTATCATTTACTCATCACTGGACTCTCTGAAATTTTTGTTAGGAGTTACCTGTATTCCACTTACCATTTCCAGATTCAGTTAAGATTTGAGGGTGACACTGAGATAACGAGGCCCAAACGGGATACTCAGTTGAAGAAGTACTTCTTTATCGGGCTCACTGTACCTGCCTCTGATTATCTTCGATTTGCACACATGGGGCTGAACTAAGAGAAACTTCCAAAAATGACACTCAGGGAAGAAAACAACCCTCGCATTCTTTTTCTTGGAGTAGATGCTACCTTTGAGTCACTCTCATTTGCCCACTCTAAGCCCTAGACATGGTTACAGAGCCCTCAGGACGTACGTTTGTCCTGGGAGCCTTTCAATATGTCCCGTATTGAATGGGAGCAACACGCAGGGCCCTGTGGATGCAATAGTCACCCAGTGCAAGACTCAGCAGTTCCCCTGGCCTTCCCAGCCCCCTGCAGCCATGAGCTCGGACTCAGAGATGGCCATTTTTGGAGAAGCAGCTCCCTACCTCCGGAAACCAGAAAAAGAGAGAATCGAGGCTCAGAACCGCCCATTTGATTCGAAGAAAGCCTGCTTTGCAATGGATGATAAGGAAATGTACGTGAAAGGTATGATACAGAGCAGGGAAAATGACAAAGTCACCGTCAAGACCCTAGATGACCGGGTAAGTGTGGATCTCAGATGTCTTTGATAATATGGGCACCCTTGTTTTCCTGTGGAGTAGAATATTAGAAATTGCATGCTGGTCTGAAGGAATGTGAAGACAGAATGAAGTGTACATTTATCTGTTCTGTAGTAGAAGAATAGGTGAAAGCTGCCATCACACACACCGTAGCTCCTGTGTCTTTCCTTTGAAGATTTGGGCTTTGAGGGGATTTGTGGTGTTTGCTTTGGCAGAAAGAAAAGGTGAAAGTGAAAGAAGTTGAACTATTTAAAAGAAAAATTAATACTGATTGCCCCTGGATGGGCCAACCAAATACAGTGCTGTGGACTGCAAAGTGGCCCTTACAGGGGAAGCTCAGGAAGTATTGCCTGATCTAATGTGGAGAATAAGAGTCCCCTTCCGTTCACTATTTATGTGACATTCACCAGATCTCAGTCACAGCGTCAGTCACGTTACAAATATAAGCAAATCTCAGCATCTGCTTTGTCAAAGTTTATCATCTAGTATAGGAATCAAGATGTATACGACAGGTCTGAAGCTCAGTTTATAATCTCAGGCATCTGAGATAGATTTGGCTTTTATTTTTTATTATTAAGATTAACCTCCAATTCCAGCCCCTTTTCACTGGCTAAAAAAATGTCTTTGGGGCCAGGGATGTAGATCCGTGGCACAGTGCCGGCCTGTCAAGCGCGAGGCTGTGAGTTCGATTCCTGGTACCGTAATAGAAAAAAGAAGAAAAAAAGTCTTCAGCCACTCTGGGGGTCTCCCTACTTTCAGGTTTGGACCACATTTTCAAACTCTTACACAGTACAGTAAGTCCCCAACTTACGAAGGAGTTCTGTTCTCGGAGAACATTGGTAAGACGGATTCACTCAAAATCCAACAAAGGGAGTCTTATGCAGTACACCTGTGAAAGTTTGCAACTGAAATTTTTATAAGTTGGGGACTTACTATACTATACTGCACTAGGATCTCACTGCCTCCATGGAAGATCTATTAAGAAACCACAGGGCCCTTTAGTCAAAAGTGCCCCCAGAATATGATGTAGTGGGAAAGGGAAGGAGTAGCCTTGTTGTACAACTGCATTGCAATAGGACACTAAGCTTGTTTGACACAAACCTTAAAAAATATCAGTCTTTCCTAAAGATAGTTTTTTTCACAACCTCCAAAATAAAAGTGAGATATCAGAAGAAGGAAGGAAGGTAGGAAAGTAAAAAGGAAGAGAAGGAAGGAAGGCAGTCCCTAAATGTTCAGCACACATAGACTCCTCTGTCCCCTTTGGCTACCTTGGGGTCTCCCTGTAACCTAAGGTAGTGGGACAGGAAAGCCACCCTTCCTCAAGAAATTTAATCTATATCAGCAAATCTCCTCCCTTTAACCTTTTCCATGAAACCCTTAGAGCAAGAGTTAGAAAGCGAAGTTCAGAAAACCTTATAGTCTCTTCCTCTTTTCTGCCTTATTTTCTACATCTCCTGAAAATGAATTGCAGAGACAACTGTATGGATTGATCGAGGTGGGCAGAAGGGAAAAACTTAGAGGGGGGGAAATTCAGTAATTGTCTCAAAATATTTTTCAGCCTTAAACAATGGTACAAGTCTAAATGTTTTAACTATGAAAGCAGAGGTAGAAATGATTATGGGAGCCTTGAAGAAATGGGGAAGAGAGGAAATGGATGAAAGGGTACCCTAGCTGAGGTTTAAAGGTTTCTAGATACAATTTCAATAAAGAGATTCCAGGCAAAGGAATCCACATGAGCAGGGATATTGAGGGGAGAATACACAGAACAAAATGGAGCAGTTCTTTCCAACCTTTGTCATATTGCAGCTTTCACAGCACATAGAGGAAACAAAGGCAACCTGACTCAGCCTTGGATATCTCTCCTAAGGCCCATCTGGCCTCCCTGCAGCCAAAGGGCTCTATAGATATGCACACTCGTAATCCTTTCCTGGCACATAGGATGGCAGACTGACTGAGGTCATGGGACCAGAATTGGTCATATGGTTTGAGTAGAATGAGGCTAATCAAGGACAGTTACCCATGGATTGTCTCTAGGCATGGAATTGATCCATTGACTTATCACGGCAGTGGGATAAATGCACCACATGTCTCCCTACTCCCACTGCTCCAGTAAAATGGAGTATGGGTCACCAGCTCTCCCATTCATCACTTGCTTCTCCTCTCAATACCCAGACGCTCACTCTGAATAGTAACCAGGTGTTCCCCATGAACCCTCCCAAATTTGACAAAATCGAGGACATGGCAATGATGACTCACCTGCATGAGCCTGCGGTGCTCTACAACCTGAAAGAGCGCTATGCAGCCTGGATGATCTACGTGAGTGCCCTTTGACTTCTACATACCCCAGTATCTCTCTTAGTAAAATCAAGATCCATGTGATAAATTTTCTGGCTTTCCCAGACCTACTCGGGCCTCTTCTGTGTCACCATCAACCCCTACAAGTGGCTGCCGGTGTACAACCCCGAGGTGGTGGCTGCCTACAGAGGCAAAAAGCGCCAGGAGGCTCCGCCCCACATCTTCTCCATCTCTGACAACGCCTATCAGTTCATGCTGACTGGTGAGTGATCTCTCCACTCATTTAATTTAAAATCATCCTTGGTTAGTTATTTAAGTCTGTTGTAGGCTTTGTTCATCTGGACAGTGTGTAATCAAAGTGATCTTAGGAGCTTTAGATAATTTGGGGTTGGAAAGTCGGGAGTGCACTGTCTTCTGTTACCAGTAATGGCGCATAGCAATGTTAGGGTCATGCCTGAAGCCACATTAAACTCATGCTTATTGGGGGGATTGTGGAACACAAAGATATTCCCTGTCCCAGCCTCCAAGCATCCCCAGTACGGGAATACTTGGAAGAGAAACTATATTAATAGCTACTGAGAGAATCCAAAATTGGAGAAATAGATACAGCAGTACCCCTTTGCCTGCCTTGTCCCTCAAACTCAGGCTCCTCTAAGTCCTCCTCAGACTTCCAAAATGGCACAGGAAGTAGAGATGTGCAATTCTGTCATGCCATTACACCTACTACATATCACTCCTGTCTGTTCGACTTTCACCTGACTTGACTCAGCACATATACAAGAATTGGAAACAAGCATTTGAGATCTGAAGACACTTAAAAATCATCTAATACAACATTGCCCAAATACAACATTGCCCAATTCCAAAGGAAGATTCAAAGGGAAGATTAATATCATTATTTGCATCAGTTTGCTATGGCTGCTCTACCAAAGACCCACAGACTGAATGGTTTAAACAAGAAAAATTAATTAGAGTTGTAGAGACTAGAAGTGCATGATCAAAGTGTTAGCAGGGCTGGTTCCTTCTGAGAGGTGTGAGAGAAAATCTGCTGCATGCTTCTAGACTAGCTTTCGTGGTTTGCAGCAATCTTTGACGTTCCTTGGCTTGTAGAAACATCACCCTGACCGCTGCCTTCACCTTCATATGGCATTCTGTGCATGTGTGTGTGTGTGTGTGTGTGTGTGTGTGTGTGTGCGTGTCCATCTGTCTGTCTTCAGATTTCCCCTTATTATAAGGACACCAGTCATACTGGATCTGGCACTCACCCTATTCCAGTATGACCTCATTTTGACTACATCTGCACCATATTTACATCTTATTTCCAAATGAGGTCACATTCTGAGGTTTTGAGGTAAGACTTCAATATATGAATTTTAGGGAGATAATTCATCCATACACTCTTATAACTGGGAAACAATATCACTTTCCACAAGCAAAAAATAAGAGTAAAAAAAATGCAGGCATCCAAGCAGCATGTATAAATTCTAATTAGAAGCTAAGGACTCCCACTAGCTCTGAGACTGAGCCTTGACTGTATGTTTAAAAGGGAGATGGGAAAGTCCTACCAAGGAGTTAAATACCTACAAACATGAATAACTTTTACACTGTGGGCTTCACTTTCTACCTCCCAAGTGGCCCATGTTACATATACCAAATTTAGGAAAATTAGACAGGCTCAAATTACACCCTTAATTAATGGGAAAGCCAAAACCAGAGTCCTTGTTCCCTAACTTCCCCCAATGTTGCCCTGTTTCTAAATCCTGTCTATTGTTGATTTGTTTTGTTTTGCTTCCCTCTGTGTTTCTAGATAGAGACAACCAGTCCATCTTAATCACGTAAGTAACCCATGTTTGCACTATGATAACTCTGAAGTCAGTACCATCCCTGCCACTTCTGTTTATCCAATTTACTTTTTTTTTTTTGTTGTGGGTACCGGGGGGTCGACCTCAGGACCTCGCGCTCCAACAGGCACCCGTGCCTCTGAGCGATATCACCGGCCCCTTTTTCGTATGTGGGTTCCGGGAGTCGAACTCGGGCCCTCGCGCTTGCAAGGCAGGCGCTTACGCCGCTGAGCCATCTCACCGGCCCTATCCAATTTACTTTTAAATCAACAGTGGAGAATCTGGGGCCGGGAAGACTGTGAACACGAAGCGTGTCATTCAATACTTTGCAACAATTGCAGTTACTGGAGACAAGAAGAAAGAGCAGCAGCCAGGCAAAATGCAGGTAAGCATTGGTGTAAGGAACTAAATGGAATAAGCACACCTGAGGTATTGGGAGAGCACCAAGAGTACACAAAGTATGTACTTAGCAGAAATGCGTAAGGAGGACAGACTTTTTGTCCTCTCTGTATTCACAGAGGGCATTTCTTTTCTTTCTTTCTTTCTTTCTTTCTTTCTTTCTTTCTTTCTTTCTTTCTTTTTTTACTATTTTCTTTTTTGGTACCAGGAATCACACTCAGGGCCTTGCACTTGCCAGGCAGGTGCTGCACACAGGGCATTTCTGATACCAAATGTATAGGGTTTTCCCCATACTAGGAAATTCTCCAGTTTTTTTGTAGATATCAACCAGGCATTCTACATTTCAATTGCATTCTGAATCTGTCTACCTGGAGATAACATCAGATCCTATAGGTTCAGGGCTCAGTCCCACAAACCCCATTCCAGTGCTACTTACAAGCTACAAATCCAAGGTTCCCAGAACTTTCCTCCTCAGGTTCCAGAATTTGCTAAAATGGCTCACAGAATTCAGGGTAACCCTTTACTTATATTTGCAGGTTTATTATAAAGAATAATAAGAGGAGATGCATAAGGCTAGGTATGGGGAAGGCTTAGAACTCCTATTTCCACTCTTGCCACAACATCTCCCAGCCCTCCATGTGTTCACCAATTTGGAAGTGCTCCAAAACCCTTGGGTTAATGACTTTTAGGGAGGTTCCATTAGAAAGGCATTGCTGACTGAGGCATTGGTGAACAACTTAACTAACCTTCAGTCCCTCTCCCCTGAAATCTCCCACCCTCTAATCACATGGTTGATGCCCAAGGCCACCAGTCCCCATCCTGAGACTGTCCAGGAGCCTCTGTCACCATTCATTCATTAGCATACAACTTGTACCTTTGGAGATTCCAAGGGTTTTAGGAGATTTGTGCTGTGAAATTAAGTAAGACCAAAATACCTATGTCTTACATCGCAGTATCATATGGGACAAGACAGGAAGTAGTTCTACCTGCATAGACTTGAGGTGTAGCACCCATCTCCATCGGTGACAGCTGAGTGACTTTGACCAACTCCACACACTCCTCTGGACTGCAGCACACATCAGAATCATCAAGAAGGTTTTCCAAATAGTGGGCGCCCCAGCCCAGAATTTCTGACTGTGTAGGTTTAGAGTGCGACCTCTTCTGCATTTCTAACATGTTCCCGGGTAATGTTCAACTGCTGGTCTAGGAGTCACACTTTAAGCACTGCTAGATTTAGCAGTAATTTATAAACTGCTCCACAGCTAGAAGGATAAGCAGTCATGGAGGCAAAAGTGAAACCCTGCTTGCTAGTGAAATTCTTAGTAATAATTCTGTTTTATTTGTTTTGTTGTTTTCATTCAAATTTTTATTTTTAGTAACACCTGTTTGCAGTACATAATGATTACATTCACTTTGCGGAGTTGGTACATGTATATAACACATCTTAATTCTTTCTGGACCTTCCTCCCTCCATCTCTTTTTTAGTAATAATTCTTTTTTTTTTTTTTTTTTGTGGGTACCAGGGGGTCAACCTCAGGACCTCGCGTGCCAGCAGGCGCCCGTGCCACTGAGCGATATCACCAGCCCCTTTTTCATATGTGGGTTCCGGGAGTCGAACTCGGGCCCTCGCGCTTGCCGGGCAGGCGCTTAAGCCACTGAGTCATCTCACGGGCCCAGTAATAATTCTTATGAAATATCTCTTTCCTACTTAAACTTTTTGAAAACCACTGCTTATTTTGTATCATCTCCTGGGTCACTTGCATTGTTCACATTTTATTTCTCCTTCTGAAAACAAATATCGATATTGACTCATGATGCATGCAGTAACAGAGGTACGTATCCTAAAAATTTGTGATTTATAATGAAACGCTACCAGAGAAGAAAGGCAATGTGGATGCCAAAATGGAGAGGATAATGTTCCAGCCTGGAATATGGCATGACCAGAAGTCAGTTCATTGATCTCCTAATAAGAGCTTGCTTCTCTAGGGTGGGACCTTGAGGTTCACTGAGTGGGGTGGGACCGGAGCCATAGGTATCTCCAACTTCTGTTCTAGCCACTAGGTAGGACTGGTTGACGTCTGTCCTGGGAGCCTGCCCAGAGCACCCACACTTTCCAGTTATCAAGGGCCTATTCCAGAAGACGGTCCTAAGTGCTCTCTTGCCACGGCTTTGTTATAGGGAACACTGGAGGATCAGATCATCCAGGCCAACCCCCTGCTAGAGGCCTTTGGAAATGCCAAGACTGTAAGAAATGACAACTCCTCGAGATTTGTAAGACACTTCCTTATTTTTAACTACCCCTCAAATTACATCCTCTCCTTAAATGCTAGACATGAAACATTGCCACATAAACTAAAACTTACTGAGCCTTTTTCTATCCTCAAGCAATTCAGGTCAATCTTTCCAACTGGAAAAATTTGATACACTTTGAAGAAACTGTTGCCTTGTTCCCCAGCAGAGGGAAGATTTAACTCTTTAACTAATCAACATCAACTCACAGCACACTGAAGTCATGATAATGCAAACTCCACAAGTAGAGAGCAATTCCTTTATACTAAAATTAGCCTTTCTATGTGGAAACATTTTAAAATTTAAAAGTCCATGGAGCAATATTCATCCACTTAGTCACAAAAAACTTGGTGTTAATTAAGTGAATGGATTTGACCTCCTCCAAATCAAGAGGTACTGGGAGGTAGGAAGAACTGGTAAAGGCAGGAGAACCGATCAGAAATTGGGAATTGGTTGGGACTGAAATACTGAAAGGTACATTCAATCCTTCAACATTTCACTTAGGATTCAACCAAAGAGGTATTTATATCCACACTGGCAAATAACATCCAGAATAAACATACAGCCCTGTACTTACTCTCACTGGTAAGGGAAGCAAGTACTCAGAAGTGAACCCCCATTTATGCCTCTGGCTACAAAAGTACTTCAGAACTTCCCACGCCTCACTACCTGGATAATCTCAAGCTCAAATTCGTGATGACCCCACAAAGACAAAATGGCTACTGATGAGAAAGTAGATTCATCCCCCAAAGACTTCTCTGAGCCCTGAGATGTCTCTTCTTGGATATGCCCTTTGTACTCTGGGCACTACCTGTTTGCCTATCTGTCTTCCTGGATACACAACTAAACTCCTTGTCCTGGTTGATGGGTCTGGGTGCATGTTACATGGTAAAGATTGTTACACATGCTTGGACCAATTAGTTATTGTACAACCTAATACCACCTTAAAGAGGAGACACCGCCCTCATGAACTCACTCTTATCACAGCCATCTATTCCTTTGAATGCCTCACCTCCGACCCAGTAATTACAGCCATTCTGGTTATTCAGTCCATCTTCCACCCTTCAGACATTCTCAGGCTGGGGGATGACTTTATTTCTTCTATTAAGCAGCTAAAAATACTAAGGACTCAACACTTTCATTCATACCTATCTCCACAGACCCTTCTCTAGCTCTTCCTAGTCTTCATTCAGAAAATATTGAGAAGATTATTGATTACTGACCACATTCCAGACCTTGTGAGGAAATAAGCAAGGCAGCATTTTTGCCCTGAAATTTGTTCAGTGTAGCAGAGGACCTTTTAAGTGGGTAATATAAGAAAAGGATGCCCATGCACATGTTACATATATGTACTAAATATGTAGTACACATGTGCTATATATAGTACATATGTAGATTGCATGCATAATTTCGTATGTGTATTTTACATATACAAATTTTATATAAATAATATATATTTTTTTTATTATTCATTTTGTGTACACTATATATATGTATGTACATGTGTATGTGTTTGCAAAATTTGACCTTTCACACCCCAAAACGGGGTAACCCTGCCTGAGTGGTTCTTTTTGGGGCCAATGAGCCTGGCCTGAGCTTGAGCCTGGAAATTAGATTTGCCTGTAGTAAGCAGTATGTAAAATTGAGGTGAAGAATACCAGAAGTAGCATTCACAGGCAAAAAAGAAGTCAGACAGACCACCCAACCAGGTTATCATTTCCCAGGTGTTAGGAGGAATGTGAGAGTAGGATAAGAACCAAGGAGGTAGTTAAGAGCAAGGAGGCCCCAAGCAGAGGGCTGCAGAGGACGCCTATGGGCTTCCTCTGAGCCACAGGGACAGGGACAGGCACTTACTCCCTGACTCTACACTTACCACCTACTGGTGGCATCACCTATCAGAGGCTAGCACAGAACCATATAAGTCAAGTAACCCTGCTGTTTGTCAACCTGCCATTGGACAGGGGAAGTTCATTCGGATTCACTTTGGAGCCACAGGAAAGTTGGCATCGGCAGACATTGAAACCTGTGAGTTCAGACACTCTGTACAAGCACCTTTGTAGTTAGCCACAAAGACATCCCTTGAGAACACAAAATCACGTTACTTTTTATTACTTTAGATCTCTTAGAAAAATCCCGAGTGACATTTCAGTTATCCAGTGAGAGAAGCTATCACATTTTTTACCAGATTATGTCAAACAAGAAGCCAGAACTAATTGGTAAGTTCTTAGAATATCGTTCTTATCTTCCCAATAAGTGGCATTGGAGAACAATACCCAGAGCAAACTGTACATAAGAAGCTAAAGGAACTTTCATGTTTTCCAGACCTGCTTCTGATTTCAACCAACCCCTTCGACTTCCCTTTTGTGAGCCAAGGAGAGGTCACAGTAGCCAGCATTGATGACAGTGAGGAACTGTTGGCGACTGATGTAAGTATGATATTTGTTTGTTTGTTTATACATAGGATTATGGAGGTTAGGGCTGGGGAGTTGGCTCAGTGGCAGAGTACTTGCCCAGGACACATGAAGCCCAGGGTTGGATCTCTAGCACTGGAGGATTTGGGGAGGTTATGGAGTTTATGAACTGAGTGATTTCATGAGAAAACTGGAGTCTAGAATCATTAACTGATTAGATGCAAGATCTCAGGGGTCAAGATTGCAAAGAATTAGTACAGATTGCCCCTGTTGCCTCTCAGCTCCATGTCACAAGATTCCAAAATAATCCAGAATATTCTCCAAAGCAGGCTTTCAGTTCTATTCTCCAGTGTCTTAATTAAAATACATTTTTGCACTTGCAAGATTCGTAGCATAACATTTGCTGGAATTTTTCATCGACACAAAAAATTTAGAAAATGTAAAGAAATACAAAGAACAGGCCGGTGAGATGGCTCAGCGGTGTAAGCGCCTGCCTTGCAAGCGCGAGGGCCCGAGTTCGACTCCCGGAACCCACATACGAAAAAGGGGCCGGTGATATCACTCAGCGGCACGGGCGCCTGCTGGCGCGTGAGGTCCTGAGGTCGACCCCCCGGTACCCACAAAAAAAAAAAAAAAAAAAAAGAAATACAAAGAACAAAAAAATCCCCACTCTGCAGTAGCCTCTCCATTTTTCCTTCTATCTACCACTTTAGGCACTCCTTAGGCACCTACCTCCTTAGTACACCTGTCAGGCCTGTGACCTTTACCTGTGAGAAATATCTACAGTGTTAATAAGCATTATAATAATATAATAGCTAAATGCATTGGGCACTGACATGTGCCAGGTACCTGGATAAGTGGCTTTCCCTGCATTATCTTATTTAAGCCTTAAAAACACCTCTGTCATTGATATTCTTATTGCCCCATTTCACGAATGTGAATGTACATCTTGGAAGAAAATATATAATTTGCCTAAAGACACTGGGTCTGAAAAAGAGAATGCTTAAATCCAAGCCTGCCCAACCACAATACCTGCATTTTTAATTAAAATACACCGTCTTTGAACGTTTAGTTTCTACCCCTGCTGGACCCACCCAGTACCTCCAAGAGCTGTGAAAAGGGGTTTTGACCATCATCCTAGGGACACCGCCCAGTGCCCAACTGCTTAGCCTTCATTTTGTGCTGTCTTCAGGTGCTGATACTTGTCTTAGGGCAAGATCAAATAAGCTAAAGTTAGGTCTGGTTGTCATACATATTTAAACCAGATTTCCCTACTTTTTACTGACCAGTGAGTACAGAAAAGGGTCAGGTAATGATTGATGCTCAGCCATCAGCCCCATGACGAGTCCTCCTAAGTACAGTTGTCCCTTGGTATCTGAGGGGAACTGGTCCTAGCACCCATTTGGATACCAAAATCAGTAGATGCTCAAGTCTCTTATATAAACTTATGTAGTATTTGCATATAACTTACACACAGCCTCCTGTGTACTTTAAATCATCTCTAGATTACTTATAACACCAAACACAATGTAAGTGCTGCATAAATGGTTGTCATGCTGTATTGTTTAGGCAATAATGACAAGGGGAAAAGTCTGAAGATGTTCAGTACAGATGCAATTGTTTTTCCAAGTGTTTTCAAGTCGCTGTTAGTTGAATCCACAAATGCAGAACTGGATACAGAGGGCCGCAGGTAATCCTGGGAGTCGCCTGCAGCATCTCACATCCACACTGTAGCTCCCCAGCTGCCAGATGCTCTGATGCTCCTCCCACTCAGAGAGCTCCTCCTGGTTGATGGTTTATGGCCAAGTGAAAGAAGAGTGCCCTTTTGGGATTGTATTTTTCAAGAGACTCAATCCTCGGGCAGTAACACTCTTTCCTGGTTCCTTTCATTTGGTGAAAGAATCTTTCTCTTTTAACCTACAGTGGCCCCTCTAGGACATAGATATGCATCCCTGAGATGGAATACAGATTCGAAGGATGAACACCATGGCCCGTAATCTTTTTCTCTGTCAGCTCTTGGCATGGGCTCTCCCTCCCCCAAAAAGGGGCACCATCCCAAGAGTGCCTTGCTCTTCAATATCATTCTTTGATTATGGGGTATATTTTACCAGTTCATCAAGCATGTTCAGACACTTTCCAACTCCACCAACTGACATCATGCAGCTCCTGCTACATAAATAATACGTGTATCTCAGAGAAGGATTTTTTCAGTTGGAAGCTTTGTAGTAGAAGATGGGCAAAGTGGTTATGAAACAAAACCAACAACTAGGGCTGGTGAGATAGCTCAGTGGCATAAAGCACCTGCCTGGCA
Source organism: Erethizon dorsatum (assembly GCA_028451465.1). Lineage (NCBI taxonomy): Eukaryota > Metazoa > Chordata > Mammalia > Rodentia > Erethizontidae > Erethizon > Erethizon dorsatum. The sequence goes on from CM051826.1 coordinate 29,143,250, forward strand.
AGCGTGAGGTCCTGAGTTCGACTCCCAGTATCCACATATGAAAAAAGGGCCGGTGATATCTCTCAGCAGCACAGGCACCTGCTGGTGCGCGAGGTCCTGAGTTTGATCCCCAGTACCCACAAAAAAAAAAAAAAAAAAAAACCAACAACTATTTTAGGCTTTGACCCAAAAGTGATCCAGCCTAGCTTTAGCCCTGTCATATCTCATCCTCCTTGTATAACTTGGTGAAGGCTACTTACCCCCAATAGAGCCTCAACTCTTCACCTAGAAATCTGGGGAACTCTGTACACCTAGAAGGTGTCCATCTGTACATCTCAAGGTGGCACAAAAAAGGGGTTCCTGCAAAGGTTTGCCCCTTCCACATTGAAAAAATGATGGTACTGTCTTTGGCGACCTTCCTTTCCAAGTCTACTATTCTATAATGCATTTGCTTGATCTGAACAACACTGGAATTCTCATATTACAATGGCAAATTCAAGCTTTTGGACAATATTTCTCCACCACTATCTATGTGCTTTCCTTCTCTGAGTGTCACTCAGTAGTTCCCAATAGCCTCGTCCAGAAAACAGCCCCATCTATATACAGTGCAAAAGTTATTTGGTGGAAGAAAACAGATAAGTCATACATTATTCCCATAATTCTTTCCAGCCACTGTCACAAACATGTTAAACAAATGTGTTTTACCCTCTAACTTATCGTATCCCACCTGTCATCCACTTATTTGGCAAATGCCATCTCTCATGCTAACCAAAAAAGAGGTAATATCTCTACCATAAGAAAGCAGCATGTTAATCCCCAAGTCCTACTGAGTCCTCTGTCCTTTATTTATTTATTTATTTATTTATTTATTTATTTATTTATTCTCCTCCCAGAATGCCATTGACATCCTGGGCTTCAGCTCGGAGGAGAAAATTGGTATCTACAAGCTGACGGGTGCAGTGATGCATTATGGGAACATGAAGTTCAAGCAGAAGCAGAGGGAGGAGCAGGCAGAGCCAGATGGCACTGAAGGTAACCGCACCTGAGAAGCTGCACCTCTGAGACTGTGTATGTCAACCTGAGTTGTCTGAAGCTCATTGTACACACGCCAGGGACGTCTACTCACTAGCTCAAGGACTAGTGGTGAATCGCCATCCACTCTGCTGTCTCTCACTGTCGAAATTTACCTACTTTCTCAAATAAGAGAATATCATGAAGTGAACTTCGCTTTCTCTCCATGCATGTCATTATTAATGTCCAGCAGGCTGTCCTAATCATTCAAGCCTGAAATGTGTCCTTCGGTAAAATAGGAGCCAAGTTTTCTTCCTCCTGTCATTCCCACCCTGATATCTGTTGAACTTGACCCTGAACCAAGGACTAGGAAAAAATCTCCCTCTCCATAACTCTCACCTGGCTGATCCCACTAACACCTTCTGCCTTATCTCCAAGAGGCCTGGGAATAGAACCAGGGGAAGCAGGAGGGGCTGAACAGTGACAACTCACCCCCCACCCCAAAATGTTCTACGTATCGAATCATTTATCTCTCACAATATATTCTACAAGTCCTTGGACAAATGCTGGGCAACATGGGTCATCCCTAATAATTCTATCTTTTGATTACATTCCCACAGTGTGTAAAGCACTGTGTTTTAAACTCTCAGGGGAAAAAAACCAAAACTCCAGCCATGAATTACAGACTAGGGGAATCTAGTGATTTTATCAGTGTCTTGTAAAGCTCACCTGATTATCTTAATCCTGCCTGAGACAAGTCTCTTTTTATCAACTCAAAATCAACTGATCAGTCACTTCACCATGAGTGCAAGGCACATTGCATCAGACCCCCACTCAGGGAAAGACACAACCCAGAGCACGTACACCGGAGGCGCACATCTGAGACTCTTGCCCATCATAGGGGTACACAATAAATAACAGAAGAGAACAGAGCGCAGAGCCAGAAGCACTTCTGATTGGTAGAAATCCACTGACTTGGCCTGTGAAGATTAGAACAAAAGGTGTGGAGGGAAGGAGTGGAGGCAGAAGAACCACCCTGAGCAAGGAAGAAGAAGAAAGCATGTGGTGGGAACTGAGGAAAGAAGGGTGGTCCACTTTGGCTACAAAGAAAATTTGCACAGTGATTTGTCAGAAATAACAATTCAGGGCCGGTGAGATGGCTCAGTGGCATAAGCGCCTGCCCGGCAAGTGCAAGGTCCTGAGTTCGACTCCCGGTACCCACATAAAGGAAAAAAAAGGGCTGGTGATATCGCTCAGCGGCACAAGCACTTGCTGGCAAGTGCGAAGTCCTGAGGTCGACTCCTGGTACCCACAAAAAAAAAAAAAAAAGAAAGAAAGAAAGAAAGAAATGACAATTCAAAAATGATTATTTTGGCATCTGTTTGGACAAACCTTGAATACCAGGGTGAAACATGTTCAACTTTCAGCCTGCCTTTTATTTTTCCTCTTTTTTTGAATGAAGAGGAACTATCGTGTGCTGCATATAAAATACATAATATACAGGCCGGTGATATAGCTCAGTGGCATAAGCACCTGCCTGACAAGCGCAAGGTCCTGAGTTCAACTCCTGGTACCCGCATATAAAAAATAATAATAATAATATAGTTAATGTACGTAAGTAACAAAACTGCCTCTCTTATATTTTTATTAAAACAGTTTAAAAAAGAGCATAAAGGTGAGCCACAGATTGGACATGCCTGATTCACAATATATTTGGCAAGATACAGAAACAACTGATGTGTCAGTGACGGTCCAAGTAGCAGAAGTACGCATGACCACCCTAAATGGATCTGTTAGCGGTCAGCCTCACTAAGAGTGGAAACTTGGGGGGAAATGTATCAGGCTTCTCAGCAGGGGTGGACCATACTGATGCAAGTCATGGAACTCTGTCCAGTGTTTTAAAAACCCTGACGAAGGAGAAAGTGGAAGGTTATAGTCAGGACCTGAGTGCCTCTGATGATGATTCCAATCCAACATCTGTAGATCACTTCCAGAGCACCACGCATGCTTTACGACAACCCTATGACATGGGTCCTGTCACCATTCCCTGTTTTATAGATGATAAAATTGAGGTACAAAAAAGCAAAACCAAAATCTGAAGCCAGGCAGTCTGACTCTAGAGTGCAATTTCTGTTTAGTCAGCGACGTTGGGAACCAAGGAAAAATCCATTTATATTATACAATAAAACAGGACTTAGTGCCCATTTGAATATAGTCACATCGGGGATGAGGAAGAAAGGTGTATCACCCCAAGTTTTCAAGTTTAAGTGACTAGAAGAAAACTGGTACCAGCCAGCCAAATAGGCAGAGGAGGAAAAGGTGATAGTTTGAGCACAGCGTGCATTTTGCCTCTGAATAAGTAATTAACAGATACTGCCCTGGATTTTTATTTTCACCCCAACCAACAATAAGGTGAGCATCCCAGCTAAGAAGGAGTTGTCCCTAGGAAGCTCCATTTCTCTACCTCTTGAATGAACTTAATGCAAGTAGCCAGGTCCATCCCAAAGCCAGGTCTTTCCCAAAGTCAACAAGCATTCACCAAACTACGTGAAACTCTGTGTAGTCATCCCTTGGTCTCTGCAGGGAATTGGTTCTAGAAACCTCTGTGGATATCAAAATCCTCTGATACTAATGACCCCTATATAAAATGGGACAGTATTTTATATAACCTATGTACATCCTCTATTATGTGCTAAATTGATCAACATTGCTTACATTACCTGATAAATGTAAATGCTCTCTAAATAGTTGCTGTACTATATTGTTTAGACAAAAATGACAAAAAAAGAAATCTGTAATGCTCAGTACAGATGTAATTTTTTCCTAAATATTTTTCATCAACTCTTGCCAAAATCTACAGATGCAGAACTCATGGATACAGAGGATCCACTGTAGTCCATGAACTAAATGAAATTGCCAACATTCAATTGCTTTGACCACCTCCAAACACTTGAAGGCAGAATCAAGGTTTTATCCTTCTTTTTCAGCCACTAGCATGGCACTTTGAAAAAATTAAGAAAGCTCCTAACATATAATGTTAATTTCTCAGATGGTGCCTCCTTTATTTCTATACCATTTTATGTATTATCAGCCTCTAACATTATATATAATTAATAACTTTTTATGAAATCAAAATAGTAGATCAAGATTAATCAAGAAGCTCATTTTTGCTAAAGATTGCATCTAGGAGACCAATTGGTAGTTCTTGAGAACCAAAGACCTCTGGGCTATTGTATTGAACTTCACTGGACAAGTCCAGGCCTAGTGCACATAGGAGAACATAAAGACATTGAAAAAGATTAATAGGAGACATTTCTTGGAGAAGCCAGGGCCAAAATGGACACTTTAGTAGCTGCTGCTTTTCCATGACACCATATCTCTTTTTTTTCCAGTGGCTGACAAAGCAGGATACCTGATGGGTCTGAATTCTGCAGAAATGCTGAAAGGGTTGTGCTGTCCAAGAGTGAAGGTTGGAAACGAGTATGTCACCAAAGGACAAAATGTCCAGCAGGTAACACAGATGCTCTGAATCCAGGTGATTAAGGTATTGTGCTGTTTTAACCATCACTTTAAAGTTCTTTCAGTTGAAGCTTTCGGAAATACATGTTAAAATGGTTTCAGCATTAAGGAAAAAGTCATTCTTAGGCGCCAGGCCTAATTCAAGGACTGCAAATCAAGGAGTACCCACCAGGCTCCATAAGGGCCTGAGACCAGGAAATGAAAAGCCCTCTGGGGCAGGCAGCCTTTCTCCAGCTCTTTTTCTGAGTCTGCATGGGCTCTCAGTTCTCCTCTGTTGCTCTTTACAAGATCAGCTCTTTCTGCCTCTCCTGCCCGTTACCTCTCATGCTTCCCAAATTTAAATCCCATGTTTCCACTGAGAATCAGACCAGTGCCTTTTGATCTAAGTTCCAGATTCTCTAAAGAGACACTCTAATTCACCCTGATCAAGGGTCTGCCTCTAGTTTGATTAAGTGTGGCCAGAGGCTGGAATTGTGTGTTATAACTGTGGTTGTTAAACATATTTTACTAGGCATAGTGGTGCCTGTCTATAATCCCAGCTACTCAGGAGCTTGAGGTAGGAAGTTGCCAGGCTGGGCAATTTAACAAGATCCTGTCTCAGAACAAAATAAAAAGGGTGGAGGATGTAGCTCAGAAATCCCTGGATTCAATCCCCAGTGGTGAAGGAAGGGAGGGAAGGAGGGACCGAGGGAGGGAGGAAGAGAGAAGGAGGAGGAAGAGGAAGAAAGAATGAAATAAGGAAAGAACAAAAGAAAGAAAGAAAGAAAGAAAGAAAGAAAGAAAGAAAGAAAGAAAGAAAGAGAGAGAGAGAGAGAGAGAAAGAAAGAAAGAAAGAAAGAAAGAAAGAAAGAAAGAAAGAAAGAGAAAGAAAGAAAGAAAAACTATCTTTGTAAGAAACTTTGATAATCCTCAGAGAAAGGGGAGTATCATGAGATGGGCAGTAATCTCAAGAAATATTCACTATTATTTGGAACTGTGTGAAATTGCTAATAGTCAACTGCTTTCGACCTTCATAATGTCAATTTCATATGTTTAACTTAATACAACCCTAAAAGCAATGATTTGAGTGTTGAGGGGGTGATCTTTCCTCAAGGTGACCAACTCAGTGGGTGCTCTGGCCAAGGCTGTCTACGAGAAGATGTTCCTGTGGGTGGTCACCCGCATCAACCAGCAGCTGGACACCAAGCAGCCCAGGCAGTACTTCATTGGGGTCTTGGACATTGCTGGCTTTGAGATCTTTGATGTGAGTTGTTTGGGCAGATAATTGCCCTACTTTGTGTCTGCCTGGGTGAGTTTCCAGAGGATTTTCAAACTCACTTGAAGTCTTTGGTACTTAAAACACCTAGTTCAACAGCCTGGAGCAGCTGTGCATCAACTTCACCAACGAGAAGCTACAACAGTTTTTCAACCACCACATGTTTGTGCTGGAGCAGGAGGAGTACAAGAAGGAAGGCATCGAGTGGGAGTTCATTGACTTCGGGATGGACCTGGCTGCCTGCATTGAGCTCATCGAGAAGGTAGAGAAACGTCACTCCACAGAGTCAGCTTCTCCTTGATTGAGACCCTCAGCTTGCTTCTCTGCCTCTTCTCTGCTAATTGACTAATGCCCCCTCAAGGCAGTGAACATTCAGGTAGCTGAATCCCCTTGTGCAGGGAGGGTAAGCATGTGGAAAGTGCCCAGAATCTGTGCTGACACCTGAGCAAGTGGGTGGGTGATTAAAATCTAAAGGCTCAGTTACCCCCAAGAATATGCATGAACCCTAGGAAGGACTGTGGCATTTCTTATCTGTTTGACTTGCCCAAGGAGGGACCATGGGCAGTGGGGTTCTTGGTAAGATGGAAACAAGACATGACACTCATTTTCTATAAAGGATAACATTTGACCACTGGTCATGTTGGAACGAGTATATCTTCCTGGAGTAGCAATGAAAAATTCAGACATGTTTTAACATATGACTTTTGTATGTAACTTGATATTTTTTATTTATTGCTGACAGATATATATCATACATAATTTCACTCCATGTTTCTTTGTCCAACGAATATTAATTAAGTACTTCCTCTGTATCTAACACTGTTCTATAACTACACCAAATGCACCAGGAGCCTTGCTTTAACAAAGCTTGTATTCAAGTGCTCCTAGTACCAGAGCTATGGCATCAAAGGAGTTCTCTTTGGCTTCTCCAGCCCATGGAGCCTTTGGTATACATTCCCAAATATAGAGCATAGACTCTTGTTTTCCTCCTTTCAGCCAATGGGCATCTTCTCCATCCTGGAGGAGGAGTGCATGTTCCCCAAGGCAACAGACACCTCCTTCAAGAACAAGCTGTACGACCAGCACCTGGGCAAGTCCGCCAACTTCCAGAAGCCCAAGATGGTCAAAGGCAAGGCCGAGGCCCACTTCTCGCTGGTGCACTATGCTGGCACCGTGGACTACAACATTGCCGGCTGGCTGGACAAGAACAAGGACCCCTTGAATGAGACCGTGGTTGGGCTGTACCAGAAGTCTTCGCTGAAGTTGCTGTCCTTCCTTTTTTCCAATTATGCTGGGGCGGAAGCAGGTGAAAGTATTTTTCCCTCCTGTGGCATGTTCTGTGTACTTACAGCCCAAAGCTGCTCACTGAAGCAGTAGTCAAACATAAGCTTGAGGCTAAGCTTGATGTATTTGTCTCTCTCTCCACTCCATTTTTCTTCCCCCTACTTGTATCGCCCCTCTTTGTTAAGACATTGAGTTCTGTGGAGGCAAACTAGACCTCTTGGGGGACAAGGCAGATAATATCACATTGTTTAGTAGTTTCTAAAATAAGATATAATTAAAACAATAAAATTGAACCTTTAAAAATTCAGCGGTGTTTAACAAATTCACAATGCCGTGCAAACGTCATCACGATCTAATTGCATCAGCCCTGTGATCCATGAGCAGCCGCTTCCCATTCTGGTCCCCAGCCTCTGGCTACCACTAGTTTATTTTGTAACACTTTTTAAGGTTCACGATATATTTGTATTTTAAAGAATTCCCAAAATAGAATTTTAAATGCACAGATTTATAGTAATGCTTTTAATTTTTAAATATATGCAATATAATCATTCTCCAGATAATTAGATCATTTTAAAATTAAAGTCTAGTGTACTCTGGGGAAAGGAATATAAAAAATGGGTACAGGTTTAAACGTGAATGATGGACACCATTTTCCTTGAATCTGGTCAAAGTATCTCTGTAACAGTATTGCTTAATTTCACTTAGAGAAAATACCAAGTCTTTCATATAAAACCCTGTGAGTATGGATCTGGGGAAATTGCTTTCTGGCTCTTTCCCCCGGACCCAAACTCATGTTCCTGCTAGACCCTGGGAATATGAGGGGGAAATGAAAGTTGTATGGGGGAAAGTGATACATAGCATTGTCCCCAAGGCTGAATCTTGATTAAGTATCAAAAGCTAAATAGGAAAGTGAGTCATTCAGAAAAAGTAGATCAAATATCACTGACTCCAAATTAAGATAGCAAATTGGTTTATTTTTAAATGAGAAAAAATCAGCTTGTATTCTTGAGAAAATTTGATCTTAATTTCAGTTACTTCCTCATTAAGAGACAAATAATTCAAGACTAAAAGGAGGTAAACACATAAAAGAAACTATAATCATCGAGAGGGACATCTCTTACGTTACTCAGTGTGACGCCATGTCTGGCTTCTAGAAGAAAGGACTATCCTTCCATACTAATGTGAAACTCACAGTTATGGGTCACTAACTGTGACCTGCCCCACCCCAGGAACGTGGTAAGAAAGCTGCACGTCCCAAATCCAAGTAATTCAGAGGCATGTTAAAAACAATCAAATGAGCAGAACTTTGAGTCTCTTCTATCCAAAGGAAACAAAAACTCCTGCTTCTGGGCTTGGGGGAGGTGCTTTAGAGAGCGCAGCTGTTGGTCCCCTGGGCTGTGCCTGACATGTCCTCTTGTGTCTGTCTCCAGGTGACTCCGGGGGAAGCAAGAAAGGTGGGAAGAAAAAGGGTTCCTCTTTCCAGACGGTGTCAGCCGTGTTCAGGGTTTGTGTTTTGGCAGTTTCCACTCCGGGTGGTTTTCCTGCCCCGTAAAATGGCGTGTGCTAAGATAAATGTGCTTGCTTTGGTTTGTGTCCCAGGAAAACTTAAACAAATTGATGACCAACCTAAGGAGCACTCACCCTCACTTCGTACGATGTCTAATTCCCAATGAGACCAAGACTCCTGGTGAGTAGCGATCCAATCTTGCCACATTTTGAAGAGCACAGGACTCCCTGAGATGCGTGCAAAAATGTGTGTGTGTGTGTGTGTGTGTGTGTGTGTATAAAGGGTTAGAATCCTTGTGACTTCTCAAAGGAGTCTGTTACTGAGGTTGCCAGATTTAGCAAATAAAAATGCCAGATGCCATGTTAAACTCCAATTTCAGATAAAAAATCACTCAGTATAAGAATGACTTGTACAATGTTTGGGATATACTTATACTTTTTAAAATATTCATTATTCATCTGAAATCATCCTGAATTTTATCTGGAACCCCTGCTACAAAATTATATGCAAAATATCATGTGTGCATGCATGGACACATTCTATCCTTAACTTTCATATGATTCTTAAAGGGGTCTATTGGATTCCTTTACCCTAAAATTAAGAATTGCTTCATTTGACAAACAATTGTCTTAGATATCCCATAATAAACACAGCATCCGTAACAATTATTTTTTGAGTCCGTATTGTTTACCGTCATCCTTTCTCAATTATCTTTCATCCTTGGGACAGTTCTCTGTGATGTACATGCATTATCTCCATTTTACAGATGAGAACATTTCAATCAGAGACCATACGTATATAGATATTGAGCAGCATGCAGTACGATAGACCTTTTGCTATCACTCAATCCTGACCCACGAATATTCTTAAAAGCACCACTGCTTCTCAGGGTCATTTGTCACACTAAGAACAAACTGTCACACAGAGCTGGGGCCTTGAGGAGTTCACTCATAGAGAAGTTGTTTTATGCCCAACACTGGGCTCATGGCTCGTGATTTGACATCCAGCTCCTGCAAATTACAAGTGAGCAGATGTGCTAGATTGGCGAGGGAGAAAAATCCCAGCCTCTCTCACCATGTGACCCAAAGCTCCGTACTTTAGCTCTCTCTGCCTCAGCTTTCTTGTGTGTAAAATGAGGATAACAAATGGCATTTTTATTCCTTTCCCTAATAAATGCTTATAAAGTGGCTGCTCACTTCACACATGTCCACTCATTTAACCCACTTTAGAGGGTTGCTGCAAAAAAATGAGCAAGTGCAAATAAAACATTAAAACAGGACCAAGCACATTGTGATCACAAACTAAACAGTGTCTGTCGATTACTAGCAGCAGTACGTACAACCGGAAACTTTAATCCCCCAGATGACAAGGTCTACTATATTTAATGGAACTGCACCTTCCGTGAAAGTTCTGAAGTCTAAGTCAAAGGCACAAAGCAGTGCATGATGTGACAGGCATGTGTGGGGCAGGCTATGCCCCTCCCAGTGAGCTCATCACAGCCAGCCCCTCCTCCAGCTTGGAATCGAGCCCTTTCCCTGGTTAAGCATCAGATTAAATTGTTGTCTTGTATGGTAGTGTTTTGTTACCAAAAGACCGGTTGTTATTGTTGTTGTTGTTGAACGCATGTTTGTGTAAATCAGAAGTACACGTGGGGGGCCGGTGAGATGGCTCAGCAGCGTAAGCGCCTGCCTGGCAAGCGCAAGGGCCCAAGTTCGACTACTGGAACCCACATACGAGAAAAGGGCCGGTGATATCGCTCAGCAGCACAGGTGTCTGCTGGCGCGCGAGGTTCTGAGGTCAACCCCAGGTACCTACAAAAAAAAAAAAAAAAAAAAGAAGTACACGTGGCCTGCCTCCTACACAAAGCAGACGGCCTGTGAGGACCAGGAGGTAGGAGGATGGCCTGAACCTCTGTGGATTGAGGGGGAAAAGTAAATTTCAGTGAAATCTCTGTCCCTTCCTCTGTATTTGCTTCTCCTTTACTCTGGCACCACTTTGTTGTTATTCCCACTTCGAGAAATAGACCAACACACTAACACCTTAGGAAACCCCAGTGTGATCACTTTACTTCCTAGAAGTCACACTGGAGATGACCCTTTATAGCGGGGGTCGTGCTGTGTATTTTAGCAGCATCGTTGGCCTCCACCCCTCCGACCCCCCCTTTTGAGTCCACACAGATGAGAAGGTCCAGCCTCAGCTCTGCAACTACCTTGCAAAGCACTTCACCTCATGAGGCCTCAGTCTCCCCTAGGGTCCTGCAACCCCACAAAATGCCTCTAAAGGACTAGAAAAAGTCTCCCCTTCTGAGTGGACACAGCCCCAAAAGGTGCATAGCTTGGCAAGTACAGCGGCAGCTCTGGTCTCTCCATTATCAAATGATGGGCTTCGAGTTCCTTCTGGCTGTAAAAGGATAACTGTCCTATAAATATGTTTCTGCCCCTGCTTCTGGCTCCTGAGATGCAAGCCTTAGCCCTGTCTTTGGCCTTGCCTGGTCGCAATAGTAGGAATTTTCTACTGGGCCTCTTGCTGTGGGTCAGGGGCTATTTTCACCTTATTACTTATTTTAACTCACTGAATCTTTACAACAGCCTTATAATGCAGATACTATTATTTTCCTTACTTTACAAATTAAGAAACTGAGGCACAAAAAGTCTCAGTTCACATACTTAGTAAATAGAACAGCTGGGATTTGAACCAGTGGGAATCATAGGCATACACTGAAACATCGCCTGGTATCTCATTAATATGTACAATTTTGTTTTACGTGCCAGTTAAAAATAATTTTAAAATAAAGGGCTACATCAAAGAAATATGTAAAATGAAAATTATAAATTAAAACCAAAGTATGTTATGAAACCTGACTAAACAATATAAATACTATATTTTTAAAGGGATAGGAGAGTTTATTTGTAGATAAAGAAAATATCTCTAGGATAACCAAGAAATAGAAATGTTTAAAGTTTTCAAAAAGGAATGTTAAGTAGATTTGTGGTAAATGTGAAGAGGAAATTTTAACTGTACTTGTTTATACTACTAGATTTTAAACCATGTAAGTTCTAAACCATGAATTTAATCCTTGTGTTTTCTATTCACTATACCAGTAAAATAAAGGCATTACCATACAAAAAAGGAAAAGAAAAGAAAGAAATAACTATGGGAGGTACACTAGATAATTTTTAGGTTTCTATCTACAAGCTTTTCTGAATTTCTGATGTATTTTCTCCTTGGTCTTAACCAGTTGCTTTTTTCCTAGAGGATCACTGTCCAATAAAATTTTGGGGAATGATGAAATGGTTCTATATCTGCACTGTTCAATATAGCAGACACTAGTTACATGAGATGTAGCTCGTACAGCTAAGAAATTTCAATGAAAATTGACACATGTGGTTAATAGCTGCTGTATGGGACAGTGCAGCTCTAGAAAAGCCTTGGAAATCATGTAATTGTATAATCATCCCTCCTCGCAGAAACTAAGGAAGCTTGTGAATATTCTGGAAGTTTCCATAAGGTTAAATCAAAGCTAGCATTATCTGCATTCTTCCCCAATCTGAGGGAGCCCACAATGAGAAGCCATCATGTATACCCATAGTTCCTCTCCTCTAACCCCTCACAGAGCCCTAAGACAGAATGTTTTCAGTGCCAATCTGATTTGTGCCCGACCTAGCTGGTTACCAAAAGTGGCCATGGTGCCTCCCTCATTAACATTTGTCCTTCAGGCTCTCTTCTTCCACCCAAAGCTTAGATCTCCCCCACAGGCTCTTGCTTCCCACAGCAGGTGCTAAGCGGCGAGTAGATGAGCACTTCCTCAGCATTCAGCCTTCTCCATCTGCTACCACAGCCTCCTCTGTTTTCCCTTCTCACATTAAAGGCACAGGCTGCACGTTTTATACCATCCCCCTTGTAGAGGTAGGAAGGCATTTCAACTCGTCACTCTCATTCTGACCTCTCTTAGAGCCTAGCTAGAATCAAGGGCCATGAGCAAGATAAAGATCAGAAACTTGGCTCATGTTTCCATAATTATAGGCACTGGAGTCTCCACAAGAGGTTGGGATTATTTTCCTCCGTGGGACTCGTAGACAGGTCCCAGCCATCCCAACTCCCTCAGTCTTAGAGCTGCCACTAAGTCTTTTCGAGTCTGGGTGTTCAGGAGTGGCTCATGATAGCTCTGATTATCAAAGATGAACTCACAAATGAACAGGCCACAGACGTGCTCCCTGGGACACTCTCTCCCCAGGTGTGATGGACCACTACTTGGTCATGCACCAACTGCGCTGCAACGGGGTCCTCGAGGGTATTCGGATTTGCAGGAAAGGGTTTCCCAGCCGGATCCTCTATGCTGACTTCAAACAGCGGTAGGTTCCCTGGTTTGCATCTCTCCTTTTGAGGCACCTTTTACACTCCCCAAAGACACCCCTTCAGCTGGGCAGTTGGTGAGGGCTTTCTATGGACATCTTCTGCTGGGGGGTTGATCCCATGCCCAAAGTGAGTGCTGTGCTGGCCCAAAGTGGTCCCAAGGCCAGAGCCCAAGTCCTCTAGCCTGACTGTGATCCTAGACCAGAATGTTCCAACCTCTCCTTTATGGGCATTTGGGACTAGATGCCCCTTTACTGTGGGGGCCATCCTGTGCACTGTAGGATCCTGGCCTACAGTTTAGCAGCATGCTGGCCTCTGCCCAATTTCCCCCCAAGCTGTGACAATCAAAAATGTCTTCAAACATTGCCAAGTGCCCCCAGGGGACGAAATTGTTCCAGTTAAGACCCACTGCTCTAGACCACCTCTCTCCTCCTGGGTGCCATCTGGGTCTACAAGTCCAGGCCTCGTCTGGGGTGGAGACTGGGAGAGTACCCTCCGGAGGCAGGATCAGTGTCTGCAGCTCATAGGTGATTTTGAAGTGCTTCCAAGTCAGATAAGAACCTTTTCCTCTGAAACAAAATTCCAGCTGTGTGTTCTAAGGCTGGAATTCCTTCCTTCATGTTTTTCTCCCTCTGCCTTTGTCCTCCTTGTCTGGAATGCGATCCTGGAAATCCCCGTCTCCTAGGTCAGCTGTACAGTATTCTACTTCCTCTTAAGGCTGGAGTGGGAGAAGATTCTAGAAAGCCTGTTCTCAATTATAGGTCTATTCTCAGAGGTTAAATTTGCTCAAGAACATTGCCCCCTCTCTTCAGGTACCGGATCCTCAATGCCAGTGCCATCCCTGAAGGGCAGTTCATTGACAGCAAACATGCTTCTGAAAAGCTCCTAAACTCCATTGACGTGGACCGAGAGCAGTACCGATTTGGCCACACCAAGGTGAGGACAGGTGAAGCTGGGACTCTCCAACATAACCCACAGCTCTGGCCACCTGTTAGCTAGTCAGACGGAAGAGTCTCTTTCCTCTTCTGGTCAGCCTAACCATCCTTTGTCTTGTAGCCCAGATAAAGAGAACTCTATGGCCACGTAAAGAGGCTTCTACTTCTGTGCTGTTTGATAAGTGGCTGGAAGCTTAGATTAGAAGTCTAGGAAGAAAGCAATGGGGAATTTTGGTGTCCTAGAGGGAAATGAAAAGAGAGATTCTTAAAGGAGAAGAAAGAGCTACAAGGGGAAGAGAACATAGAACAGACTCCAGAGAGAGAGACAGTAATAACTTGAGAAGAATAATTATAACCAATAAAATGGCTGCACTTTAGTATGTGGGTATGCACCCTGTGAAAAGCCTTCCACACATATTTAAAGGACTCCTCACTGAAGAGATAAGGGTGATGGTGATAAGGTGCGTACTTACCTCATGGAGTTCTTGGGAAGGGAAGGGAAATGGAGGCACCAGTGGCCAAGGTCAGTGTTCAAGGTCACATGAATAGTCAAGTCAAAGAAGAGCAACCAAGTGGCAAAAGCTGACTTCAAATCCTGGCCTGACTCCAAAGCCACACCTTCCAGAAAGAGACAGGCTGGGATCCCCGCTGGTTCAGAGGGTGCTATCTTTCCTTGAACATCATGAGGATGAAGAGGCTCTGCTGCTGAGGAGGGGTAGGTTCAGTAGGCCTGAGGGTGGCACCAGCTTTCCCAGAAGAACCTAGAGAAAGGAAAATGAGGAGACACATGCATCTGTAACTTTCTTCTCAACCAGACACAAGTACACTCTTGTTATTTCCTGGCCCTGTCCTTGTTTCCCTGATGTGAGCTCTGTCAGAACTGGTCTGGGAGGTTGGTGGGTCTGGTACCTACTTTCCAAAGGGCAACCTCACTGTGCAGGAGGTACAACTGTAGAGATGAGAAGCCACTGAGAAGCAAGTCTTGGGAGCTAAATTGCTGCTGGTTCTGACCCATCACTATGAAGATCAAGGCTAGGACTAGGTAGAAAGAGGCTCCCTCACTGGGCCAGGTCGAACACCTCCTGAAGACTAAGCAGGGCTTGTATCTTTTTAATGCAGGTGTTTTTCAAAGCTGGGCTCCTGGGACTCTTGGAGGAAATGAGAGATGAGAAGCTGGTGACCCTAATGACACGGACACAGGCCTTGTGCAGGGGGTACTTGATGCGTGTGGAGTTCAAGAAGATGACGGAGAGGAGGTGATGCAGATTCTCCCTCCACCTTACTCTGCCCTCCCTCTGTAGCAGCTGACTATCACTTTCTGCTTTTAGTCTTGGGATAGTCATTTACTCCTCCATTCTTTCATTCATTCATTGGACCAGCATTTACTAAGCAGAAGTCCTGTGCTGGGGAATCTCTTTGGCACTGGAGAAGACAGAAATGAATCTTTTTTTTTTTTTGTGGGTACCGGGGGGTCGACCTCAGGACCTCGCATGCCAGCAGGCGCCCATGCCGCTGAGCAATATCACCGGCCCTTTTTTCATATGTGGGATCCGGGAGTCGAACTCGGGCCCTCGCGCTTGCCAGGCAGGCGCTTATGCCGCTGAGCCATCTCACCGGCCCCAGAAATGAATCTTGACTTCAAGCAGCTCACACAGAGACACATGCATAGCAAGGGGAATGGGGACCGGTGCAAACATGCCCTCAACCTCCTTGCAGAGGTCGGAGTTGGCATGAAGGGGGTCAGCAAGAAGAAAGAACTTTCCAGAAGAAGCTTTGCGTGTCCTGTGAAAAGATGGTCTGGGAGGGAACAGACAAGCAGGTCACTGTTATTGAAGCAGAGAAGCAGGCAGTGGGAGTCCCCAGGACATCAAGTTCAAGAGCTGAGACTGGATCCTCTTGTTTTAGGGGAACCATGGGAGATGAGTAATTGAGTCGGGTTACTCTGGCAGCCAGAGAGAGCATGAACTTGAGGGAATGAGAAGGGACAAGACCAAGCTGTAGCCATCTCTCCAATTAAGAAAGGACAAGGACTTGAGTTAAAACATAGTCAATAGGTGAGAGAAGAGGGCATGAAGTGAAGGACTGTTTATGAGTCTTACTCCTTGAATAGCTCAAGACAAGAAATAGCATCACCAATGACTGGTTGTGTGTGGGAGGGGGGTTTTCAGGGAGGGCAACATGTGGGCGGCAGCTCATTCTCCTCGATTCCCTGACACCCTGTATAGATCTAACACCAGTGGTAGTCATGGTGCCCCATTATGTGTTAGGAGTCGTCCTAGGCATCTAGCTTAGTGAAGCAAATGAAAGCCAGCATGGAAATGAAAAACAAATCCCAAAGAAGGAACCATTTTAATGGAAAGAGAAGCAAGATTTCAGGCACTGGTGAGGTATGTGATTATGAAGCCGTGCTGGGTGAGCAGTCGTGTAGGTGACGCTGGATGTGGGCAATAGTTGAAATTAGGAGAACAGATCAGTTCTACGGGGCAAGAGACTGGGAGACGACTGGAGACGGGCCATCCCATTAACACTACCACAGCAAGAGGGGGCCCACAAGGCAAAATACCACAAAGCAAGAAATCAAAGGCAGAGGAAGTGCCAGAAAAAGGAGAGTCAGTTAACGCTTCAAATGTGGGTGAAAGACTCAACAACGAGAATGAAAGATGCTCATTGCATGGGTCAGGAAGAGGGCCCTGATGGCCTCAGGCCGAGCGCTTCGGTAAGTGGTACAGCAGGTAGCCAGGTGAATGAGAGAACTACACATGCCCCCTGCCTTTCCTTCCTCCCAACATTGGCACGTGCTGTGTCCTGTATTCACCATTTGCAGAGGTACTCTGGAGCCATAGGATCTGCTCATCTTCGCTGTACCTCCTTCCCACCTGGCCAGGAAGGATGGAGGTTCTGGGTGACAGATGGGGTTGGGAGTAAAGACCAGCACTTGCTGTGATTTATTAACCCAATTCCTCACGGATACACAGGGACTCCATCTTCTGCATCCAGTACAACATCCGCTCTTTTATGAACGTCAAGCATTGGCCCTGGATGAACCTGTACTTCAAGATCAAGCCCTTGCTGAAAAGTGCAGAGGCCGAGAAGGAGATGGCCACTATGAAGGAAGACTTTGAGAGAACCAAGGAGGAACTGGCCAGATCTGAGGCTCGCCGGAAGGAGCTGGAGGAGAAAATGGTCTCCCTCCTACAAGAAAAGAATGACCTCCAGTTGCAGGTCCAGTCTGTAAGTATCTTCTACCTGAGAATGCAAAACAGACTCATTCTGGAGGCCAGAAGAGGAGGAAGAACATTGAGACGCCAATAAAGTGTGCATTCAAGAGGCAGTGGTGTCACCTAGTGGTCACACAGAGTATTGCAGCACCATCCTGCAGGTAAAGGGCAGGCCCTGGCTTAGCCAAAGACTTACAGGCCAGAAAATATGACCGCGAAGTGAATTTGTGCCATCCCTGGTGTCTCCCTGTCTTGCATAGCAGAATTAGACATGTTTTGCTATAGATACGAGGGATGCGTGCAAGTCACTAGAAGCAAAAGCTGTCAGGAGTTCACGGGGTGTTTTAAAAATCGTATAAATAAAATTAAATCATTAAAATTAACCCAATTCAAAGTAGAAAGAGTAATTTTCCACATATGATTTTCAATAATACGATTATACTCCCAAAATGCTTTAAAGAACACATTTTTATCAAATAAAGGGGAAAAACGAAACCACATCTGCTGTGTACACCATTCTGGCAGTATAATTGTCTCACTTCCCAGAGTGAAGACATTTCTAATTTTCCCTTTTTTAATGAGCCCCCAAATACTTTCTTTGCCTTTGCCTTATGTGCAAAGAATTTTCTGTTCTCTTTCTCACTTTCCTAATCAGTGTAGTGCATCTCTTAGGAGCACTTTCCCAGGAATACTGGGCAAGAGAACAAGTGTAGACCTAAATAACCAAATAACTGAGTTTACATCCCAGATCCTCCATACACACCCTCCAGGCCTGGGGGTCAAATCCAGGCCTTAGAGCACGGTAGGCAAGCGCTCTACCACTGCACTGCGTCCTCAACCCCTTCATACTTAACTTGATAGCTTTGTGATTTTAGACAAGTTGCATTTTCTTATCTATAAACTGGGTATAGTGATACTACTCACCTCATACCCAGTCGATGAGGAATCAGAGGTTTAATGCATGTAAAATATCTAGCACATAGCTTAAGTTTGTAGATGTGCAATAAACATTAGCACTTATTCTCACCAGCCTATTTCCATCCGTCCCCTGCAATGTGTGTCTAGTTCTTAAAATGCTCTTATATGGGAAAACACAGCCTAATTTAGTGTGAGAACAGGATTAGCTGATCTTCACCTCAACGGGAGATTCTCTAGAGTCTTCTGCAACGTGGACTTGTCCAGTCACTGATTCTCATGTTACCAACGTGCTGTTCCATGGCTCCAGGGGGCTCCACATGGGCAGCCCAATTCAGTTGAAAGTTAAAAAGTGGTAATGTTTTAAAACATACTAGTCAACTTGAGATAACATAGAGTAGATGGATCCTTTTTCAACTGGTAGTACCAGGAAGAATGAGATGACAAGACCTTCAAATTTCGGCCAATGTGTAGAGGCTCTATTCTTTAAAACAAACTAGAAACCCCATGAACTCCCTTGTTGTAGTTACCTTAAGCAAATTTCTATTAAATGAATGTTATGTGGTTTTTTAAAAAAGAGTATATGGGGGTGGGGATGTAGCTCAGTAGCAGAGCACTTGCCTAGCACACTCCAGATATTGGGTTCCATCCCCAGAAACCTTCCTGAACAGTAGAGGTGAAATATAGATGTGTACACATGGGCATGTGTGTACATGCATGTGAGAGTATGTGTGTCACCACTCCAGATAATGTGCTTCCCCTCTCCCCACCCTGGCAATACCAGGGATTGAACTTAGGCCCTTTCCATTAGGCTACATCCCCAGCCCTTTTTATTTTGATTTTGATACAGCATCTCCCTGAATCACTCAGGTGGGACTTGAACTTGCAATCTTCCTGCCTCAGCCTTCCAGAGTTTTGGGATTACTTTGCCAAGCTCAGATAATGGGCTTTTAAAGGGTGAGGCCCTTTCTTTCCAGGGTTTGCCAAGAGTTCTGATCAAAACTTACAATGACCTGATTCTTTCAGGAAACCGAGAATCTGATGGATGCTGAGGAACGGTGTGAGGGACTCATCAAAAGCAAGATCCAGCTGGAAGCCAAAGTCAAGGAGCTGAATGAAAGGCTGGAAGAGGAGGAGGAAATCAACTCTGAACTGGTGGTGAAGAAAAGGACTCTGGAAGACAAATGCTCCTCTCTCAAAAGAGATATTGATGACCTCGAGCTGACCCTGACAAAGGTTGAGAAGGAGAAGCAGGCCACAGAGAACAAGGTGGGTGCAGCTGAGGGCCCCGACAGTCTCTCCATAAGGAGGAGCAAGACGGGGGCAGGAGCCACATCACCCCAGCATGGTCTGAAAGTGAGTGGCAGGAAGCAAGCAGAAGGGTACTTAGGTCTCTCTGCCTTGTTCTCCAGCTCCCAGGCTCTCCTCAGTCCTCCCTGTTGAACCATGAACTTCTAGCGTTTCCTTGGGAGGAAGAGTTATTTCACATCCATCACTGTTTCTCATAGCACCTGGCACAGGGAGAACAAGCAAATGCCTGCAGACCATGACGGGGCAGAAAACTGCATGACATCAAGAACAGGCAGGGAGGTGGGGGTTCAGAACCTGCATGCACTGTTGGAAGAGTACAGACTATGGCAGCCTTTGGGAAGGTCATTTGGAATTACTTAGTCAAGTTAGGAATTTACATATCCTACAATCCAGCTATTCTGCTCAGGGCTAAGAAATTCTTCCTCCAGTCCACAGGGGGACACAGGAGGACTTTGTGGTAGCACTGCTTATGGGGCAGAGCTGAGGCAGGGTCAGGTCCACCTCTGGGGGATGGAGAGCCAGGGCGTGGTGGATGCACACCAGGGAGTACCGAGCAGCCACTGTGGACAACAGGCTATGCACGCAGGGTGACAAAGATGGATACTGAACACCCAGTGCTCAGTGTGGAGAAAGATAGGAAAAGGAAATATCCAGCATGGTGGTATTCATGCACACAGAAATTACCTGCACACAGCGCAGTGGTCTACATTAGCAAAGATACGTGAAAAGGCATGACACGACTCACATCGTAATGGCTGCCCATGAGGCGCAGTAAGGGATGAGGTCTGCTGGGTATAAAGTGACAATGGCAGTGGACACTCAGAGTCAGTCTTAGATAGGTAATTGGGAGTGACGGAAATAGATGACAGGGAGGGGTGGGAACTGTGGTAAACACTGCCCTGTCCACAGGTGGCAGCCGTGACTCAGCCCCAGCCAACTGCCATCAGGTGGGAATACGAATCCAGTATTGTGAGAGTTCTGATTTTCTAAGAGAAGCCATAAATCTAGACTTAATGTGAAATCTCATTTCTTTTCTTTGTTGATTACATTTCAAAAATATACAAATTAAATACAGATGTCACCAGGCATGGTGGTGCATCCCTGAAACCCCAGCCACTTAGGAGGCTAAGGCAGGATAATTGCAAGTTCTAGCCCAGCCTGGACAACTTAGCAAGACCCCTGGGTTAGATCCGCAGTTCAGAGAGAGACAGTGACAGAAACGAGACAGAGAGACAGAGACAGAAAGAGGAAGGGGAGGAGAAGGAAGGGAAAGAGGAGGAGGAAAAGAAAGGGATATATGACAAGAGGTGGGAAAGAGGGAGAGGGGGAAAAGAGAGGGAGGGAGAGAAAGAGGAGGGGGAAAGGGGGGAAGAGAGAGAGAGAAAGAGAGAGATGTGTTCATGGCCAGATTCAGCACCCCAGTCAAGAATTAGCCACTTCTAACCCTGAAGACTATTTTACATGAAAAAAAGGTTTCCCTTGAATGCCTTAAAGCTCCATGCTTAGTACCTTCAAGCTGCATCCGGACAATGCAGGACTTCTCTCTGGATTTCCTTGCATAGCACCTCATGCCTGTCTTTCCCCTTCTGGCCACATTCTAAACCCCATCAGTTAACCCGAACAGCACGTTTCTGCCATGTATTATGAGTGATACAGATTGATGCATTATCCTTCAGGGACTGCATATTTGCATTTAACAATGTCCTTCCTTGTGAAATGTAATGTACTCTTAAAGGAGCGATTGTAATGGAAAAGTCTGAGACGAAGGAGGAAGATTAAAAACTGAGAGGCTTGCCAGACATGGTGGTGCACTCCTGTAGTCACCACTGCTTGGGAAAATGAGGCAGGAGGACTGCTTGGGCCCAAGAGCTTAGGGCCAGCTTGGGCAACACAGTAAGATCCCCCATTTCGAGAAAGAAAAAAAGAAACAGAGCGAGGGAAAGAAGAAAGAGAAAAAAAAAGAAAGGCGGGGGTGTAGCTCAGTGTGAAGGTCCCTGGAGCCAACAATCTCCAGTACCATTAAAAAAAAAAGAACTGAGAAGCCACCCGTAGTTAAATAAACAGTAGCCAGAGAAGAGAGACAGAGGCGGCAGCAGCAGCTTTTACTGTCAGAAACTTCTGGTTTAATTGCTTCAGTATTAAATTGGTACTGTTACTCTCCTAGGTAAAGAATCTTTCTGAAGAAATGACAGCCCTTGAAGAAAACATTTCCAAATTGACCAAAGAAAAGAAATCTCTACAGGAGGCCCATCAGCAAACACTGGATGACCTGCAGGTTGAAGAAGATAAAGTCAACGGTCTGATCAAAGTTAATGTCAAGCTCGAACAGCAGGCAGATGATGTGAGGCCATGAGGCTGTTCTGCTTTCATGTTTGTTACTTCAGGGACAGGCAAGAGAGAGGTGGGCAGGACCCAAGGCTGCAGAGCTCAGGTCCTGGAAACCAAGCCCTGAGTTCAGATTTCAGTCTCACCCTCAGCCCAGGCAAATCTGGTAGGATGAACAGAACAATGAACCCTGTGAAACCTCAGTTTCTATCCTGTCAAATGGGTTACAAATGGTTCTGCCTTGAAGGGTTTGTAGGAAAGGCTCAACACAGAGAACGCTTTTAGTAAAACATTAGCTGCTAAGATTTTTATCATCCTTATTACTAGCATCAATCATTTGGCTTCCAAAACCGCCAATCCTATTCTAACATTATCAAGAATTAGTTTAAAAAAAAAAAAAAAAGAATTAGTTTTAGCTGGGAGTGTGGCTTAGTGGTGGAGCACTTGTCTAGAATGTGCAAGGCGCTGGGCTCCATCCCCAGAACTGCCAGGAAGAAAAATCTATTTGTGGCTATGAAAATTACTATTTTTCCCTATCATAGAACCTACTGTTCTTGATGTAAGAGCCAGATTTGAAGTTTTCTGGCTTTACTCACAGTTGTGGCTAGAACTTTCGTAAGTCTCTTTATTTTTTCTGAGGCTGGAGTCAGTGTACTCCTGCCCCACACCCTCCTTTCCCTGGGCCCCTGTGTGCATGCAGAAGCGCATGAATCCCTTGCCTCAGTCTCCCCACAGTTGCATAGCGTGGATTGGGATGTGCAGCCTAGACTCCATGGTGTAGCTCACAGACGCCCCCACTTGTTCCTGTCTGAGCAAGGCCATGCACCCATAGGCGTCACATTTTATAGGCCTATGACAGGCCACATGGGAATCGGCTGAACAACATAGAAAGGGCCACTTGGAGGCCTCCAAGGAACCCAGCCTCCTGGGGTCCTTTGCTAGGGGGACAAAAGAGGGGGAAGGCAGGGAAGACTCATATCTCCCCAGGCCTGGCGGCTTCCGGTGAGCACCTGACTGGACCCCGGAAGCCTGAGCAGGGGTGCAGCAGCCTTGGCTGAAGGGGAAGTTGTTTCCCACCCAATCCCAGCCTTTCTGCCCATGTCTTCCCAGCTTGAGGGCAGCTTGGAGCAGGAGAAGAAACTACGAGCGGACCTGGAAAGAGTGAAGAGAAAACTAGAGGGAGACCTGAAAATGTCCCAGGAGTCCATTATGGATCTAGAAAATGACAAGCAACAGATGGAAGAGAAATTGAAGAAGTAAGTGTATATCATCTTCTATCTCTCTCTGAGCCTGAGCGGCCAACTCCCACCCCTTGCCCTTGAAAGACTTGTATTTCGTGTACTTTTATCTTCTTGAAAATCTATTTGCAGGAAGGAGTTTGAAATCAGTCAGTTACAAACCATAATTGAAGACGAACAAGTTCACAGTTTGCAGTTGCAAAAGAAGATAAAAGAATTGCAGGTGAAAGTGTCAAAACTGTCCCAGTCATAGAAACCCCTTTGCAAGTGCTCATGCTTGCTCTTTCCCCTTTGTTTCTTGAGCTTCTTCTTCTCTTCCTCCTATTGGAGCTGGAAAGAATGACCTGTCCTTTTCTTTTTTTTCTTTTTTTTCTTTTTTTTTTTTTTTTTTGAGACAGGACCTTACTATGTTGCCCAGGCTGATCTCAAACTCCTAGGTTCAAGCAATGCTCCTTCCCCAGCCTCCTAAGTGGGTGCATGTCACCATAGCCAGCTTCTTTCTTTCCTTCTTTCTTTCTTTCTTTCTTTTACTTGGGACTGAACCCACAGAATGCTAAGCTATATCCCCAGCCCTTTCTAATATTTTATTTTGAGGCAGGGTCTTGCTGAAGTTGCCCTCCTGCCTCAGTCTCCCCAGTAGCTGGGATTACAAGCATACATCACCGTGTTTGGTTAATATCTTAATTTTCTAAATAACATATAAGCATATTTCCTTAAAAAGAATCAAACTATTGTCAATAAGGCTAAATATTATTGATAAATGTGCACTGACCACGATCCCTATGCCCAGATGTTCCCAGTCCTCTCAGAAGGATCACTTTCAGTTAGCTTCCTCTGGATCTTTTCCTATATATCCATGTACACATTTAAGAGACAAAAAAAATATTTAGAATATATATTTTTTATTTCTTTGTATGTTTAGCATAAATATTTTCACACTAAGGGTATCGTTTCACAACTTACTTCTTTCATTTACCAACACGTTGGACAGAGCTACCCATAATAGGCGGGGATCAGCATCTAATGGCTTCATAGACTTCTAGAGCCAGTCTCCATCACAATGGATTTGACCATTCCCCTATTCATGAACGCTTAGGTTATCTCCAAGTGTTTGTTTTTCTCACTGTCATAATGTACTCTTAACTCTCCACTCCTCACCACTCAGCCCCTCCCAAAGTGAGTTGCTCCTTCTCCAGACAACATTCCTGATACAGTGACTTTTTCAGGCTCGCACAGAAGAGCTGGAGGAAGAAATCGAAGCTGAACATGCACTCAGAGCCAAGATTGAGAAGCAGCGTTCAGATTTGACCCGGGAACTGGAGGAGATCAGTGAACGACTAGAAGAAGCTAGCGGGGCCACTTCCGCCCAGATTGAGATGAACAAGAAGTGGGAGGCTGAGTTCCAGAAACTGCGGAGGGACCTGGAGGAGGCGACCCTGCAGCATGAAGCCACAGCAGCTGCTCTTCGGAAGAAGCACGCAGATAGCGTGGCTGAGCTCGGGGAGCAGATTGACAACCTGCAGCGGGTCAAGCAGAAGCTGGAGAAGGAGAAGAGCGAGCTGAAGATGGAGATCGATGACATGGCCAGCAATATTGAGACAGTCTCGAAGTCAAAGGTATCTGAGGGGCCGGTGAGATGGCTCAGCGGCTTAAGCGCCTGCCCGGCAAGCGCGAGGGCCCGAGTTCGACTCCCGGATCCCACATATGAAAAAAGGGCCGGTGATATCGCTCAGCGGCACGGGCGCCTGCTGGCGCGCGAGGTCCTGAGGTCGACCCCCCGGTACCCACAAAAAAAAAAAAAGGTATCTGAGGACCCTCTGGGCTTGGCACACATGAGGCCACCATGTCCTCCTGTCCCATGAGAAGCCCACCGCATGTGCTAAACCAGTGATGGTGAACCTATGGCGTGTGCCACATTGGGCATACAGAGCCCTCTCTGTCCGCACATGAGCCAAGTCACCAGAGCATTGCCCCAGCAGCCAAGCATTCAGGTTTCACTGCAGGGTTGGCACTTTGTGATAAATAAGTGAGTTTGGGGTTGCAGTCTAGGCACTCACTCTCTAAAATGTTTACCATCACTTTTCGCCATCACTGTTCTAAATGGAAACCTTGTCCACATTTTCATTCAAATCATGTGTCATTTATCTTGTGGGGCTGTTGTAACTAATACACTGAGTAATTTATAAACAACAAACATTTATTGCTCACAGTTCTGAGGCCCAGGAAGGTCAGGATCGCTGTGCCAGCAGATTCAGCGTCTGGTGAGGCTCACTCTGCGCTGCACAGATGGCGCCATATTGCTGAGTCCTCACATGGCAGAAGGTGCAAGGAAGCTAGCTCCAACCTCTTTGATAAGGACACCAGTCCCTTAAAGGTGGAGTCCTTGTGACCTAGATGCCTCCCAAAGGCCATACCTCCCAACAGCACTGCACTAGGGATTAAGTTTGTACACAGGAACTGGGGTGGGGGGGACCATTCAGACCCAGCACCACTGAAGCTTGGTGAAATCGCTGTGCCACCACTCAAAATCACATCATCCTTCCCAAATTTTACAGAAAGCTTCCAGTCCATCTGACGTGTTTTAGAACTAAATATATGGATGGTTGCACCAAAGGGCCTTCAGGGTATGATTTTCTATACATGCACCTTCCTACTCCACAATACTAGTCACTAGGAGGCAGAGTCAGTACGAAATTTTGCATGTGAGCAGGTATGGATCCACGTCTTGAGGCATCTACAACTTTGGGAGGGGTTAGGGCCCTTTAAGAAAAGGTATAGTTGTGATGCATGGTGGGGCACACCTGTAATCGTAGCACTCTGGGAGACGAGGTACGAGGAATGCAAGTTTGAGCCCACCCTGGACAATTTAGCAAGACTCCATCTCAAAGTTTAACAACAACAACAAAAGAGATAGGGGCTGGGGATATAGCTAACCACACAGGCCTTGAGTTCAATCCCCAGTGCAAAAAAGTAAAAGGGTTGGGATGTGGCTCACTGTGAAGGCCCTGGGTTCAATTGCCAGTACCGAGATGGGGAGAGAAGGGGAATGAGACAGAGACAGAGAGAAGAAGAAGGAGGATGGGGAGGAATAGGAGGAGAAGGAGAAGAAGAAACAAGAAGAAAAAGAAGTAGTACAGTTGTGGAGGTTGGTTTTAAGACCACCATGAACACCAAAATCCATGGATGCTCAATCATTTATATGAAATGATGCAGCTGTGCGTGGTGGCACATGCCTATAATCCCAGCACTTGGGAGGCTGAGGCAGGACTCCCGTGAGTTCGAGGCCAGCCTGGGCTACATAGTGAGACCCTGTCTCAAAAAAAAAAAAAAAAAAAGGTACAGTATTTGCATAAAAGCCGCATACATCCTCTTGAATGTTTTTAATCATCTCTAGATCACTTATAATACCTAATACAATGCAAATGCTATGTACATAATTGTCATACTATATTGCTCAAGAAGTAATGATGGAAAAAGTTTGTTCATGTTCAGTACAGATGCGATTTTTGAAGATATTTTCCATCTGTGTTTGGTTGACTCTGAGAATGTAGAACCTGCAAAGACTGAGGTCCAACTTCATACAAAATTATGAAAATTAGGTGTGAACATTAATATTTACTTAGAATGATAAATCATGTTCCTTTCTTCTGAGGTCTCTTTAGACCTTTGCCAGAAATGCCTACCTAGAAATATAATCTGTTCATGACAGACCCCCTCCGTACCTGGAGCTGCAGCTCCCCAAACTCTCCATGGCCCCTGCAGACAGAGGCCCTGAATCCTACTTCACCAGCTTTAGGGTGAAAACACCCCTACATCTGACTTAAAGCCAAGCTTTCCTCTGGCAGTAGCTGTGTGCTCCTAGATTTAAAAGCTGCCCTCCTTCCAGGGTGCACCAAGCTGTCCTTGAAGCTGTTTGGCTGGGCTGGAAGAAGCAGCAGTGGCCCCAGATGTGACACTGTGGGGTTCTCACAGAGGGATCCCAGAAGGCCAGGTGTCTGTCAAGACAAGGAAAGGAGATAGGGTGAGAGAAGCAAAGGAGTCTCTCTGGAGCCTCTTTCTGTCCTTGTGCAGGGTCTACTTCACACTGTTCTGGGCTTTCTCTTAATCCTGGTCTTAGCTCATTTTCTACTATTATAACAAAACACCTGAACCGGGGTGCTTAGTGAAGAAAAGAGGTTTTACTTAGTTCACAGTTTTGAAGGTTCAAGGGCATGGGACTGGCATCTTCTCAGCTCTGGTAAAAGCCCCATGGTGAATGGCATTGCAGTGGCAGGAGCACATGTTACAGCGGTGAGCATGGAGAAGAGAGATGAAGGAAATGATCCAGTCTCATGAGACCAGCATGAATCTCTCCCAAAGGTGGAGCCCCATTACTTGACTGCCTCCCACCAGGCCCCACCTACTGAAGCCCCAACTACTTCCTTGTACCACCACACTGGGAATCAAGCTTCCTGCACACGAGCATGTCCAAACCCTAGCGCTCCTGACTGCACCTCACAGGCTCACATCCCCTCTCTCTCTCTCTCTCTCTCTCTGTCTCTCTGTGTCTCTCTCTGTCTCTCTCTGTCTCTCCCCCTCCCAAGCCGAGCCAGGTTATAGGGTTGGCTGGGTTAGAAGAAGCTACAGCATTACCCACACACTGTCTATAACCAGCCCCTCTTCATAACTTCCTTGCCTCCAGAATAGCTTTCTGCTCTCTGTTCTCAATTTTAAAATCCAGTGGAAAGAGCACTTCCTTTTGCTTTATATTTCATTGCTATATCCTTTTATTTCTCTCCTTGTGAGTTACTGTTCCTCTTTTGACTCCCCCTGCTGGAATTCTTTCATGTGCACCATCTTCTCGAACATATCTTGAGCTCCTTGAGGACTCCCTTTGGATCTAATATCCTCGCTCCTTCTGAGGCCATCCCAGGCTTCCCGGGCTAAGGAAAAGCATATGCTCATTTTATTCTGTATGCTCTCGGGTGGGAGGAGGGAAGAGGCCCACAACATACACAATGCTTTGAATAAACCTCATGAAAATACAGGCCAATGAAAGACTGGGATGGTGAATCCCTCCACATCACCTCCTCAGGGAACCATTTGTATTATTGGATGAAATGTTCAGTCTTGTCACCTGACTACATCACTTGCAAATACTATTCACCTGGCAACAGAAATGTTTATATTCCAGTAGGGTTCCTTTAAGAGGCATCTTCCCAGATGATGTTTGTAAATTATTGAATACCAACCCACCCAACGCTGATGTTCCAAGCTATTGGTGACTAAGCAATAATCACAAATAAAAATAAGGCAAATATGAAATGATTATCATTTTAAAGCAGCTTTCATGTGTTCCATATTTTTATTTTACCTAACAAGAAGCCAAACTATCAAACTTGCAATCCATTTCCCCCATTTACACTGACTTTTTTTTTTTAAGAGTAACGTGGAAAGAATGTGCCGGTCTATGGAAGACCAATTTAACGAAATCAAAGCCAAGGATGACCAGCAGACCCAGTTAGTCCATGATCTGAATATGCAGAAGGCAAGACTGCAGACCCAAAATGGTGAGGCAGTGCTCTGGGGTCGGCTGGGCCATGGGGGACGGTGATGGTCAATGCTGACGTGGGGGCTACCTGTGTTTGGTAGGGGAGCTGAGCCACCAAATGGAAGAGAAGGAGTCTCTGATTTCACAGCTAACCAAAGGCAAGCAGGCCCTCACCCAGCAGCTGGAGGAGCTTAAGAGGCAACTGGAAGAAGAAACCAAGGTAAAGACACCTTTTTGGAATGTCTGAATCAGCCAAAACCTGTAACCACTTCACCCAAACTGGTGGGAGGCAGTGCCACATCAAGATGTCTAATGCACCTTCCCTCTGCCTTGTCATGTAGTACAGACCTGTTCCTTAAGGCCAGGGGTCCTTGGCTTTGGATCTCTTTTCTCAGAGCTAGCAAACTCTACCATAGTGCTCCATTTCCTGGACACCTCTGTCCCCAGGGGGAGGTCTGATAAACTCCCCTCTCCAGCCAGGAACATCTCCCCATCACTGGACTAGTTTGACTATCTCTGCACAGCCTTTCACCCCAGCCACTCAGAATGCCTTCCTCTTTCTTCTTCTTTATGCTTGGTGGGTCACTTCCTATGACACCTGCCCTTAAGTACCTTTCTTCCCAAAGGATACATGGTTTGGGACACTTTTGAAACATTTACATAAACATCATCATGTTCTTGATTCCACTATCTTTAGATATTAGTGTCTATGACACTGTCTTCCCACTGACCTGTAAACTCCCAAAGGGCAGGAAAAATTTTCCCCTGCTGCAGTAGTGCACAGTAGGTACAGTCCCAATAGAAAAGTGCACACAGTAGGTGCTCAGTAAATGCTTCTGCTGTCTGTTCAAGAATTATAATAGGAAATCAGGAGTTCAGAAAACAGCATAGATGGAATTCTGAGGTTGCTGTATGCTGGCGAAGACTTACAGGGCAATTTGGGAGAATTCTCCCAAGCTCCATCATTCTAAAAAGAACAATTGCTATATTTTTCTCCCAGCTTTCTCTTCTACAGCAAGGGGTTTTGGTGCACTATGGGTTGGGGGTAGTGGTGAGAACCAGAGCCTGAACAAGTAAGGAGAAAGTCCCTAGAGGTGCAAGGCTCTCCTGTGGCCTGGATACAGCAGCAGTTTTCCTTCCTAGGCAAAGTTTAGCTGTTTATTTGTGTTTTCTCAAAGGATGAAAATGTACAAATTACTGCACTGGGAAAACAGAATTCTTTCCTTTGAAAATGGAGCTACAGGGTGTTTTACAACCACTATAACTAAAGCTAAGCTTTGACCCTCCCCTGATGGGAATGAGTGACAGAGGCCTCTGGGCATCTGCTCCACTCTTGGGAAAAAGAGACGAGCCATGAAAATAGCACAGCACAGCTCCATCAGCAGTCAGTCCCCGGTGTCCGCACAGCCTGCTGGTGGCACTGAGAAATGCTTGTAGGTTTCTCACAGCACAGCATTCCACAACATTGCATCAAGTAGTGAGAAAATTATTCCCTTTTTAATTGCTTTAATACTTTTGGTTACATCTAGGAAAGGGTCTCAATTTGGACAACAGCTCTCTAGTATTTGCTCATTTACCTTATTTAGAATAGAAGTTGGGCCCCAGGCACAAAGCCACAATGGGCAGCAGTGCTAGATAGATAATGATAACATTGGTTTATTTCCATTGCATTTATTTTTAGGGTTACCTTCTGTTTATAGCAACTGTTAATGGTTTTCTATTTGCTGTAGTGTAGTAGTTTATTTTTTTTAATATATTTATATATAACTAAGGAGCAAACCTAAAAAAATTAAACAGGTGATATGAAAAATGGCAAAATTTATGAAGGCAGTATGGGACTAATTCAAGCTAGAAGGAAACTATTTAAGTGAGAATACCTTGGAAAAGTATCAACTGCTTTTGCGACTTGGCACCACTGTAACTCCACAGGCCAAGAACGCCCTGGCGCACGCCCTGCAGTCCTCCCGCCACGACTGTGACCTGCTGCGGGAGCAGTACGAGGAGGAGCAGGAAGGCAAAGCCGAGCTGCAGAGGGCGCTGTCCAAGGCCAACAGTGAGGTCGCCCAGTGGAGGACCAAATATGAGACGGACGCCATCCAGCGCACGGAGGAGCTGGAGGAGGCCAAGTACGTGCGCTAAGGTTACAAGAGGTGAAGTGACTCCAGGATGTAATCTAGGAAGCAGAGATATCTTCCTACCCACAGAAACTCTTCCTTCCTTCCTTCCTTCCTTCCTTCCTTCCTTCCTTCCTTCCTTCCTTCATAGTTTCTTAAGCATTCAGAAAGTGGTCCTCACCCTCTTGGAGTCTCCCTGTCCTTCCCCTGGGGAACTGTCCACTACACCTGGCTCCCTTGATGGCTCCTGGGTACCTGCTTTGCCACCAAGCATTTTGGGATTATTCAGGTGATATGGTCACTTAAGGAACATTCCTTAGGCAATGTCATTATTATACAAACTTTCTACAGGGCACTGACACAAACCTAGATGATGCAGCTCCCTCATTCCATGTGGCCTCTTGATGCAATCAGGAGATGTGTTAAACACAGGACGTGCGAGGCTGCTGTCATCACGTGGCATACCGCTTTACAGTAAATGTTTTTAGTAGGAGTACACTCTAAAACAACAATAAAAAGTGTAGTATAAGCTTATGGGTATAGCTCAGTGATAGAACTCTTGTCTAGTATGCATCAGGCCCTGAATTCCATGAAAAAAGAAAAAAGGGCCCACCATCCAGAATTAGCTGCCTGGCTCCTTCCTGAATCTCCATCTTCAGCCTGCCTCTCTTCACCCCAGCCTCCACTATGTCCTTAAGGGTGATGCAGAAGTCCTACAAGGTGTGCACCTCCAGCCCCCACACCTTCAGCAGCTTCTAGTACACCAGCGGGCCGGGTTCCCACATCAGCTCCTCCAGCATCTCCCAACTGGGCAGCAGCAGCAGCTTCCGTGACACCCTGGGTCTGGGCAGCTATAGCAGGGCAGGTGGTGTGGGGAGCATCACAGCCATCCAGGTGACCAGAGCCTGCTGAACCCCCTGAACCTGGAGGTGGGCCCCAACATCTAGGCCATGCACATACAGGAGAAGGAGCAGATCAAGAACCTCAACAACAAGTTTGCTTCCTTCATCAACAAGCTGTGATTCCTGGTGCAGCAGAACGAGGTGCTGGAGACCAGGTGGAGCCTCCAGCAGCAGCAGAAGACATCCTGGAGTAACACGGACAACACGTTCAAAAGCTACATCAACACCCTCCAGGGCCAGCTGGACACACTGGGCCAGGAGAAGTTGAAGCTGGAGGTGGAGCTTGGCAACATGCAGAGGCAGGTGCAGGACTTCAAGAATAAGTACAAGAATGAGATGAACAAGCATACAGAGGTGGAGAATGAATTTGTCCTCATCAAGAAGGATGTGGATGAAGCTTACATGAACAAGGTGGAGCTCAAGTCTTGCCTAGAAGGGCTGACTGACAAGATCAACTCCCTCAGGCAGCTGTATGAAGAAGAGATGCATGTGCTGCAAACTCGGATCTCAGACACATCCGTGGTGCTATCCATGGACGACAGCCACTCCCTGGACCTGAATGGTATCGTCACTAAGGTCAAGGTCCAGGACGAGGAGACTGCCAGCCACAGCCAGGCTGGGGCTGCGAGCATGTAAGAGACCAACTATGAGGAGCTGAAGACTCTGGCTGGGAAGCGCAGGGAAGACCTCCACCACATGAAGTCCGAGATCTCTGAGATGAACTGCAGCATCAGCTGCCTCCAGGAGATTGAGGCCCTCGAAGGCCAGAGGGCATCCCTGGAAGCTGCCACCGCTGATGCTGAGCACCATGGGGAGCTGGCCATTAAAGACACCAGTGCCAAGCTGACCCAGCTGGAGACCGCCCTGCAGAAGCCAAAGCAAGACATGGTGCGGCAGCTGCACGAGTACCAGGAGTTCATAAATGTCAAGCTGGTGCTGGACATCAAGATCGCCACCTACTGCAAGCTGCTAGAGGGCGAGGAGAATAGTCTGGAGGCCGGGATGCAGAACATGAGTATCCACAAGAAGACCACCAGTGGCTATGCAGGAGTGGTGAACTCACCCTATGGGGGCCTCCCAAGCCCTAGCTTCACCCACACCAAGACTGCCATGATTGTGAAGATCAAGACCAGCAATGGGAAGTTGGCGTCTGAGACTTTTTTTTTTTTTTTTTTTTATTTTAAAGAGAAGAAAAAACAAAACAAATCAAAAGAAGAACAAATTTTCAAACAAACATAATAGGAGGGTAACAATGGTTAATACATTACGTATTACTATCTTTAAGTTAGTTATTCAGGACACCAGACATTAGCATTCAATTGTCCAAACATTATTGGCACAAACCTTACTCTTCAATGAACTAAGTAAAAGTGGTAGTGTATCTATCTTAACCATCTTATATATATATATATACAATTTTTTTTCCCTTTCCCTTCTTTCTTTTCCCTATTCCAGTCTCTCTTTCCTTTTGACCAGTTTCTTTTTGATTCACCATGTCTATTGTACATTTTGGATCTTATTTACTCTTTCAGTTTCTCATACTAGAGAGATAATACGATGCTTACACATGTGCTTCTGGTTTATTTCACTTATGAGTATTTTCTCGAGTTGCATCCATTTACCTATAAAAGTCTCCAGTTTATCCTTCTTTATGGCTGAATAGTACTCCATTGTATAAAAATACCACATCTTTCTTATCCATTCCTCAGTTGATGGGCATTTGGGTTGTTTCCAAGATCTGGCTATTACAAATTGTGCTGCTATAAACATGGGTGCACATATATCGCTGTGGTACGATGTTTTTAATTCTTCTGGGAAGATGCCCAGAAGGGGAATAGCTGGGTCAAATGGGACCTCCAACCCTAGTTTTCTGAGGAATCTCCACACTGACTTCCACAGTGGCTGTACCAGTCGACACTCCCACCAACAGTGGAGAAGGGTTCCTTTTTCCCCACAGCCCCTCCAGCATTTGTTATTAGTTGATTTCTTAATAGTAGCCATTCTTTCTGGGGTGAGATGGTATCTCAGTGTTGTTTTAATTTGCATCTCTCGAATGACTAGTGATGTTGCACATTTTTTTGTATATTTATTTGCCATTAGTATTTCTTCATCTGAGAAATGTGTATTCATCTCAGGCGTCTGAGACTTTTGATGTCCTCCCCAAGGGAATGGGCCACAGCAGCCTCTCCTAACCTGCACCCCTCCCACAGCTGCCCCGGAGCCTGTGGGGAGACAGCTGCGTGTGGGCGCACTGGGAACAGGAGGTCTGAGGCTCAGCCTACCCTCGAGGGAAAACTACTGCCTGGAGTACCCCTTCTTCCCCATGCCCTCCACCACAAACCAGTTCAGTTGCCTTTCCCAAAATAAACCTGAGCTGGTTCTGCAAAAAAAAAAAAAAAAAAAGGAAAGGAAAAGAAAAAAGGATAGTTTAGGAACACCAGTAACTGTTTATTAATCTTATCAAGTATGTAGAGTACATAACTATATTTGTTTTACCTTCCTATGACTGGTAAGAAGTAGGTTTATTTGTATCAGCATCACCCAGACACATGAGTTATTGCACTGTGATTTATAATGGCTACAACCTCAGCAAGTGACAGGAATTTTTCAGCTCCATTAGAGTCTTATGGGACCACCGTCATACACTCAGCCTGCTGTGCATCACTATGTGATGTGGGATTGTTTCCTGCATCCTCTCCTCTAAATGCTGTGTCTTGCTCAATCCCTTCCAGACTGTTCTTTTTCAATCTGAAACATCCCACTTTTGCCCAGACCAAAAACATCTGGTTCTCCTAGGAAGAAACTGGCCCAGAGGCTCCAGGAAGCAGAGGAAAACACAGAGACAGCGAACTCCAAGTGCGCTTCCTTGGAGAAAACCAAGCAGAGGCTGCAGGGTGAGGTGGACGATCTGATGCTGGACTTGGAGCGGGCCAACACCGCCTGCACCACCCTGGACAAGAAGCAGAGGAACTTCGACAAGGTCTCTCCCCAGCCGCCTCACAGCAGTGACAATCAGAGTGTGGCCTTGCACACTCAACTATGTGAGATGTGCATGCGTCGCAGGAGGCCCCAGCTAGCACATCAATACTCAGTTTGGATGCTTAGGGATCCCTTTTTACTTTTGCAACAGTACTTTTGTTACTTTAGTTTTATCTTTAATCAGAGCTAATTTGAATTACATTGATATTGTAATACAGGTTGTGCATCCCTAATACAAAAACCCAAAGTCTGAAATTTTTGAGCACCATAATGTTGAAAGTGGAAAATTCCACACTTGACGTCATGGGATAGGTGGCAGGCAAAACACAGGCACACTAAAAAGATCATCTAAAATCATCTTCACTATGCATCGAAGGTGAAGGTGAAGGTGAAAGACAGTGAATTTTATGTTTAGACTTGGGTTCCCTCACCAAGATATTTCATGTTACACAAATATTCCAAATGAAACACTTCTGGTCCAAAGCATTTGGGGATCAGTGATTCTCAACCTGCCTGTAATCCTAGCACTCTGAGAGGCTGAGGCAGAAGGATCACAAGTTAGAGCCCAGCCCGGGCAATTTAACAACTTAGTAAGACCCTATATCAAAATTTTAAAAAACAGGCTGGGGATGGACCTCAGTGTGAAGGCCCAGGGTTCAATCCCTAGTGCTTTGAAAGAGAGAGAGAGAGAGAGAGAGAGAGAGAGAGGAACTCAGCAGAGCACCTGTAGGGATATTGGAGCTTGGAGCCCCTTGCTGGGAATAGAAGCCACCCCCTTGCTTCAGTCCCGAAGGATGAAAGCATGAAACCATGGTGCTGCTGAAAACCCTTGCTTGAGTGGTCTCTTCCCAGTCCCCCAGCCCCTTCTGCTTCTCACATATCCCTTTGCCCTCTCCCAGGTCCTTGCAGAGTGGAAGCAAAAGCTGGACAAAAGTCAAGCTGAATTGGAAGCTGCTCAGAAGGAGTCCAGGTCACTGAGCACTGAAATCTTCAAGATGAGGAATGCCTATGAGGAGGTGCTGGAGCAGTTGGAGACGCTGAGGCGGGAGAACAAAAACTTGCAAGGTACGCTCTCTTGTCACCGTGAGTGGGTACTATTCCTCTTCTCCTGCCAATCCCTTCCCCATTTGGCCACAGCCGCCTCCTTCCTGCTGCCCTACAAAATCCTCACTCTACCTGGCTCACACCAGGTGCCCCAAGGCTCGACGCCCTCTCAATGAAGGCATGGTAGTCACCAAGTCCCCCCTCCCTTGTACTGAGGACTGAATCTAGGGCCTTCACCCTGAGCTACATCCCTACCCCTTTTTTATTTTTTATTTTGAGACAAGGTCTTACTAAGTTGGTAAATTGCCCAGACTGAGCTTGAACTTGCACTCCTCTTGCCTCAGCCTCCTAGAGTGCTGGGATTACAGATGTGCACCACCACAGCTGGTACTGAATCTCATTTTCAAAATCTGAAGGGACGCTGGGTTGCTAAGCCCACTGCTGATAGAGAAAAAAACACTTCAGGGATTCTGTCTCTGAGTGGCTTTGGATCCTTGTCCCTAAATCCTAGGACCTCAGACCTCTGACCAATAAAATTAGGAGAGCAGACCTAGTGCTTTCTAAAGCCTCTGCTGGTCCTGAAAGACTATAGCTCTATGCATTTTCTGGTCATCTCTGTGACTGTTTTGTACAATTCCTGAAATCTTTGGGCTATAAAAAGTTCTTTCTCTGTCCCTGGTTTCCCTGCATAGTTCAGGTGAGGTGACACATCTGTGTCTTGTTGACACCTCATCCAAACAGCCCCCCTGTATTCTCTCCTATAAAAATGTCATGGATGAACCGCCAACCCCCAAATTACCTGTCAAACGCCAATGCTGTAAACTGGAGCCTGTTGGAACAACCTAAATCAAGCCTGTCCTTTGCAGAAGAGATTTCTGACTTAACTGAGCAGATTGCAGAAACTGGCAAGAACCTTCAGGAAGTGGAAAAGACCAAGAAGCAAGTGGAGCAGGAAAAGTCTGATCTCCAGGCTGCCTTAGAAGAGGTGGAGGCAAGTATCTTGTTTGGAATGCAGCACTTGGAAGTACAGGGAAACAGGAAACTGAAAGAGGCAGCCATTGACCATCCAGAAAGAGCTCTTCCTGCCACCAGGCACCCTCTCCATTGGGAAGAACATCCAGCCATCCCTGTGGTCGAAAAGGCTGTGCGCTCTGCACGTTATCTCCTGGGGCCCAATAGCACACGTTCCCTTTTGAGAATAAATAAATATATCCATTACATCCTCAGTATCTTCCTCTTAGGAAACAAAAAAATCAATCACCAAACATCCCGAAAACCAGCTTAGAATCCTTCAGTTAATGTTTCACTTAGATTCATGCCTGGCATTCTTGGCTATGGGGAATCCTGTATAATCAAAATAGATCCAGAGTCTCTTGGCTTAATCATCAGCCAGGGCCATGGAAGACAGTTGGCCAAGGGGCTCCTAGGGAAATTTGAACACATGATAATAGGAAAGCAAATCCCCTGTCAATGTGGAGAATAGATTAGTTCCTAAATCACAGTTACTATTAAAATACACATCCTCCATAAAAGGTTTACTATTTCAAAAGATGCTGTCTCTTTCAAGATAGGAGTATTTGTTAATAAAGGATACAAAGATTTAGTCCCTGTTTTGTCACAATTAAGGACATTTGGGAGCAAGTCAAACATTCAAACCTCTAAGTAGTGTTCTTTTCCTCTGTAAAATAGGTATAAGAATATGTGATACACCTATTTTATCATAATATCAAAATATACCCATTTTATCATAATATCATAATATGCACCTAAAAGGTGATGCCTGTGTCACTCCCAATCACGCCTCTGCTCTCATCAGGGCTCCTTGGAACATGAGGAGAGTAAAATCTTGCGTGTCCAGCTAGAGCTCAGTCAGGTGAAATCTGAGCTGGACCACAAGGCCACTGAGAAGGATGAGGAGATCGAACAACTCAAAAGAAACAGCCAAAGGGCAGCAGAGGCCATACAGAGCATGCTGGAGGCTGAAATCCGCAACAGGAACGATGCCCTGAGGCTGAAGAAGAAGATGGAGGGGGATCTCAATGAGATGGAGATTCAGCTGGGCCATTCCAACCGCCAGGTGGTAGAGACTCAGAAACACCTGCGCTTGGTGCAGGAGCAGCTTAAGGTGAGCACTGGTCCCTCCGACAGATCCCATGGGTCCTCAGCCTGCCCTGCAGCTCTGGCCTCACTCCTGATTCCCCCAAAGGATTCCCAGCTGCACCTGGACGATGCTCTGAGGAGCAATGAGGACCTCAAGGAGCAGTTGGCCATTGTGGAGCGCAGGAACGGCCTCTTGCTGGAGGAGCTGGAGGAGATGAAAGTGGCCCTGGAGCAGACAGAGCGGACCCGCAGGCTGTCGGAGCAGGAGCTGCTGGACGCCGGTGACCGAGTGCAGCTGCTGCACACCCAGGTACATCTGCTCTTGCTGGATCGGGGTCCACCCTGGGGCAGGTAGGGCCTCCTGCACTGCCAGGTGCTTCTGCTCCCCCAAGGTGAGTCCACAGTCCCTCCTCCACCATCCCTCCACTCAGGGTCCATCCTGGGAGTGGGTGAAGACAAGCGCATTGGCACAGAGCTCCCCATTCCTCCCAGACCAGCAGTCAAGACTAACCCATTGCTAGAAAAACTTTTGCTCTTGATTGACAGAGTTCTGAGTTTTCTTCTTCCAGAAATAAAAGATCACACATGTTGTGGGGAAATCAGAGCAAGGAGGACTAGTTATTTTTTGTTTTGTTTTGTTTTCCCTCCCTCTCTTTAATCATTTGCTCTGCCTGGTGGATTCCTTCTGTTGGGGTTTCTGGAGTTGTAGTCCTTGTTATCCCTTTCTAGAATGTCCTTCAGAATATTTTGGAGTGCTGGTTTGGTGGTTATAAATTTTCTCAGATGTTCTTTGTCATGGAAGTATTTTACTTCTCCATCAGTTTTGAAAGATAGTTTTGCGGGGTACATCAATCTGGGTTGAAGATTATTTTCCTTTAGAACTTGAAATACATCATTCCAAGCTCTTCTTGACTTGAGGGTTTGTGCTGAAAAGTCCGCTGTGATTCTGATGGGCTTTCCTTTATAGGTGATTTGTTTCTTTTCTCTAACAGCTTTTAAGATTATACTCTTATGTTGAATTTCTGGAATCTTGACTATGATATGCCTGGCTGAAGATTTTTTTTGATCGTGGTTAATTGGAGTTCTATAAGCCTCACTTATCTGAACATCAAATTCTTTTTCTCTACCAAGGAAATTTTCTGTGATAATGTCTGTGAACAGTGTTCTGATGTCATTTATGCTATCTCCTGCTTTTTCATTGACTACAATCAATCTTAAGTTATTTTTCTTTGCATCATCTACCATCTGTTCGATTGATTTTTCATTGTCCCTTGCTATTTTTAAGAATTCTTTCTTTTCATGATCACTAATTGCAAGCCTGTCTTCTATATCTGAGATCCTGTCCTCACATTGGCTTAATCTGCTACAGATACTTTCAATGGAATTTTTGTTCTCCTGGATATCTGCTTGAATCTGCTTTATGGAGTCCATTTCTTTCCTATGCTGAGCATTCATGGCTTCCATCATTTTCTTAAGCTCGTCTATTTTTTTGTCTGTGTCTGCTCTAGCATCCTTAAGCATGGTCTTCATTGTGGACATTATCTCTGCAGTTATCTGAGAAATTATTTCTGATTTAAATTTTTCCAGAGCCTCATTCAACTGCTTTGTTGTTACCACTTCAGAGATGTCAGGTGGGTGGCTTTCGGTTTGTCCCACCTCACTGCCCCCTGGGTTTGCCTTTGGTGAACTG
Organism: Erethizon dorsatum; assembly: GCA_028451465.1. NCBI lineage: Eukaryota > Metazoa > Chordata > Mammalia > Rodentia > Erethizontidae > Erethizon > Erethizon dorsatum. The sequence goes on from CM051826.1 coordinate 29,182,459, forward strand.
GATGTGTGGGGTTGCATCTTGTTTAAGTGTCATCTCATTTTCTTTTCTTTAGTTTAATTCCTGGGTTGCTGTTTGTAAATTGCCTATGGTAGGTTGCTTTATTGCTAGTATTTCAAACTCTTAGGAGATTCTTGGAATACCAGGAAGAAAAGCGCCAGTCAGTGTGTTCTTCTCGGCTGGTGCTTCTCTGTACCGCAGCGTCTCGCGTTACTCCGCGGAGGTTCCCACTGGAGCCGTGGATGGAGTGGCGGCCGCCCTGAGTTCTGAGCTCAGCTGCTGCCCACCCCCCACAATGGCACCCGACTAGTGGCTCTCACGCGCCTGACGGCTGGGTGTCAGCACTCACCGCCAGTCAGTGTGTCCTTCACAGCCACCCCTTCTCTGTACCGTGGAGTCTCGCGTTCCTCCGCAGAGGTCCCCGCTGGAGCCATGGATGGAGTGGCAGCCGCCCTGAGTTTCAAGTTCAGCTGCTGCCCCCCCCCACAATGGTGCCCGGCTAGTCGCTCTCTTGCGCCAGACAGCTGGGCGTCAGCACTCACCGCCAGTCAGCGTGTCCTTCACGGCCGCTGCTTCTCTGCACCACCGCTTCTCACGTTCCTCCATGGAGGCCCCCGGGGGCTCCAGCAGTCCGACAACTCATGCTTATGAACAAACATTAAGTGGTCTGATTTAGGGTGCTTATAATTACTGTACAGTTTTAGAATCTTTTTAGGTTTCGTGGTATCAGGCAATGTAACAGTTAAAGGAAAACTGTTCTCTTGGATCCAGGATTTACGTGTATATGATTACTACTGAGTCTCTTTCTCGCTTGAATCAACTAAAGGAGGACTAATTATTGCATGAAGTATCTGAGAAGAGGAAGTACAGATTGCATATCCCTTATCCAACATACATGGGGCAAAAATACTTGGGATGAAAAATGTTTCAGATTTCAGATTTTTTTTTAAATTTTGGGGCTATTTACATATACATAATGATGTATATTGGAGATAGAACCCAAGCCTAAACACAAAATTGTTTCTATTTCTTACATACTTCATATACATAGCCTGAAGGTTATTATATACAATAATTTTAGTGTGCCTGCGTTTTGATTGTGATCTGTCACATGAAGTCAGGTGTGGAATTTTCCACCTGTAGTTTTGTGTCAGCCCTCAAAAAGTTTTTAATTTTGAGCATTTTGGAATTTCAGATTTTCATTCAACTTAGGATGCTCAGCCTATCATTTAAATTGAAATCTTAGAATATTAGGATTTTCTTTCAAGATAACTATTTTTACTATTTTTATGAAAGTTTTAAAAAATTCTTTTACATAGTACCGCAGCAATATATGTGCACCCATGTTTATAGCAACACAATTTATAATAGCTAGATTGCAGAAACAACCCAAATGCCCATTAACCGAGGAATGGATAAAAAAGATGTGGTATTTTTATACAATGGAGTACTACTCAGCCATAAAGAAAGATAAACTGGAAACTTTTATAGGTAAATGGATGCAACTCGAGAAAACACTCACAAGCAAAATAAACCAGACACACATTTGTAAACATCGTATCGTCTCCCCAGTATGAAAATGCAATTTCACTGTGACTACTCCATTCCTTAGTCTCCTATTTTTACCTAGCTTTTACATGGCTTAATCTTATATTGAGTAATGTTTTCTCCAAAAGGTATTTGTACATTCTCTAATGCTTGAGTTTGTTAATACAGGAGAGTGTTTACTTGTTGTCTTTAAAAAAATAAATAAATAAATTTTAAAAAATAATAATAAAAAAATAAAAATTTTTTTTTTTTTTTTTGTGGGTACCGGGGGGTCGACCTCAGGACCTCGTGCACCAACAGGCACCCGTGCCGCTGAGCGATATCATCGGCCCCTTTTTTCGTATGTGGGATCCGGGAGTCGAACTCGGGCCCTTGCGCTTGCAAGGCAGGCGCTTATGCCGCTGAGCCATCTCACCGGCCCCAAAAAATTGTTTTTAAAAGTAGAAAATATTGGCAAACAGAGGAAAAAATCAGCCGTATTAACAATTTTAACCAGTTGTTCATTCTTAGATCCTTGTGAACTACATAAATGTTGTGTATTTTGTAAAAACTGTGCTCAATCTTTTGCAACCTAGTACTTTCTTTTAACAATGTGTCATAAACACATTTCTACTTATGTCTTCTATAACATAGTTTTAAAGGCTGAAAAGCAGGCTACTTTAGTTGTATTTTATGGCACTTTAATCAATATTCTATGATTTGTTATTTTAGATCATTCTCAATAAAAAATATTACTATTAGAAAGGCCATTGTAATGAATGTCCTCATAACTAAATTTTCACATGCATCCATGATTGTTTTAATATTCCAGAAGTAATTATATTTCTAGAAGTAAAAGTTCAGGGTCAAAGCAGTAAAGATATTTGTAATATGGTGTAAATTGTTCTTTAACAAGGTTGTCCCAATTTTTATTCCCATTTGAAAATTATGTGAGGACCCTCTTCTATATGTGGGGAGCTACAATAGATTACATCAAAGCCCAGGGTATTTGAGGACATGTGAGGACACGATCCCATTGTCTAGTGTACATGCAGAGTGGGATACACTTATAAAACCATGATTTAGCATCAGACAATCATACATGCACTGGTGAGACCAGCATGGAAGAATGTCAATATGTGATAAGGACATGTATAAGAGTTAACCAATAAAGACACAGTCTGTTCTTGCTCTGCTTGCTGCATGCTACTGCTGTGTTGCTGACATCTGCCTCTGCATGCTTTCTTTGGGGACCTCATGCACAAATTTACCCCTTCAGCCTCCTAGACCCCAACACAATAATTTCTCAAAGATCGTTGTTATTATTTCTCAAATCTTCACCAGTTGTATTGTTGAAACATACCTCACTGGATTGTTTATCATTAATTACTAATGAAGAAGAATACGACATCACTTTGATGTCCATTCCTATTTCTTCTGGTGCACTTTAACTATTTATATCTCTTGCCTTTTTTTCTTATTGATTTGTCATACTCATATGATAAAAAGATAGTATTTCCCATAATATGTGTTGAAAATGTTTTCTAGTTTCTATTATCCTTGCAATTCTATGTATCTCATATTTTGCTTATTAGAATTATTTTTTCATTTTACATTTTTTACTTATCAATCATTTCCTTGTTCCAGCACTTTTTCCTAAAAAAATCTATCTATCCCCAAATATTTGAAGTTCTACCTTTATCATTTACTCAATTTTTTAGATATAAGTTCTTGGATCTGCTTCAAGACTTTTTGTTTGGTCAAGAATAGTATAGTATCTAGCAGATCACCCATGTGAAAAATAAGAAATGTAACATGATTACGATTTACTTACTCCCCAAACCTCTCTCTTCCCATTGTTTTAAGTGCCCAAATAAAAACTTCACATCTGATACCTAATTTTTTCCTGTAGAACACAAGCCTGATAAATACCAAGAAAAAACTGGAGGCTGACTTGGCTCAGTGCCAGGCAGATGTGGAGAACTCTATCCAGGAGTCCAGAAATGCAGAAGAGAAAGCCAAGAAGGCCATCATGGATGTAAGCACTGTTTTTATTTCCAGAGATGGTATTTAGAGATGAGAAAGGAGGCTTCCAAGCCAGGGCATAGCAAGTTGGTTGCATCTCCTTATGAGTCCCGTTGATTATCTGTGACTTCTTGGAGAAATGTCACAAGAGATGCAGTCATTACAGAGGCAAACTGGGACACAATGACTAGCCCAAGAGAAGAGAGGCTTAGCATCATGCACAAAACCAATCTTAACAGCATCTTCCATTTCGCTGGGCTTGGGATGAGTAGACAGCCCACTAATATGTCCTGTGAATTCAACCAGGCTGCCATGATGGCCGAGGAGCTGAAGAAAGAGCAGGACACCAGCGCCCACCTGGAGTGGATGAAGAACCTGGAGCAGACAGTGAAGGACCTGCAGCACCGTCTGGATGAGGCCGAGCAGCTGGCGCTGAAGGGCGGCAAGAAGCAGATCCAGAAACTGGAGGCCAGGGTAGGGTGGTTTGAGAAGACTCTGGCATTTGCACACAGAACCATGATCCAGAAATTTAAGTGGTAGAAAAGTGATCGCTGCTTGACTAGACTGCAAATTTAGCTTCAGAATTACTTGCTGAACTCCCTGTGAGCCAAATTTCCTAATAATTTCTCTTTCACCTGTCCCTACATCCCAACATACACAAATCTGTTTTGAAATGCTGATGTCTTGGCAACCAAAGCAGGATGTTTTTTAACGTTCACTTTCTGTCTTCCATATAAATTTATATTACACACATAAATGGGGAAAATATACTTTACAATCATAAAATTGCACATTTTGGTATAATTTACATTTTGGACCAATCTTCACTTTGATAAACAATGGCCCATCCTGCATGATATCTATAGTTTCTTCCTGTCTTCCACAGCCTGTCTTGTTCTCTTCCCATCTTTCCCATCTCTAAATGCCATCCACAATTCTGGTATATTTCCCCCTCCATCCTGAAAGGGAGGCAATTGCTGCTTCTTCCTCCAAGTTAACATATCAGAAAAGTTTAATCCCCCAATGCTGGAAGTCCTATTTGTTCTTTATCTAGAAGCATATTTTGTATTTGTTCAATTTCTTTCCTCACTGTTCCTTTCATTTCCTCTACCCCTTGATTTTCCCTTTAGATCTGTGATGGCGTCTTTCAATCATTTTTTAAAATGAGCTATGCTAGCAATTGACATTTTAGAGAAGGACTACATGGAGGAGGTTATTAGAATGTCTTTGTTGTCTCAGGGAGACAGAAAATGAAAGAACTGGAGGGGAGAAGGATGAACAGGAGAAAAATTTTAAAAAATGACTTTTCCCAGCAGGAAAGCCCCCAAACACAGTCATTCTTCATACTGGCCTCTGTAGGATTTGGTCACCGGCACACAGTTCCTATAAATATGAAGAGTTTTTTAAGCTAAAAAGAACAAAATCATAGACATGTGAATAACAAAAAAAAAAAAAAAAAAAAAACCAGGGAAGTTAGAACTTCCCATCCAAAAAAAATCCCTTAAATGCTTATTTTCAATCATTCCCAGTCCTATTCCATGAAAATGAGTTTAGACTGGCCCTTTTCATGGACACCTCCCATAAGGGAGCTACCCTCTATGTTTCCCTCCCATGCTACCTTCCTATGGTTCTTTGACTCCTAGATTCACAGGGAGCCCTCAGCCACCACCCCTCCCTGCATGGTAAGGCACCTTGGTTGTTCTCCAGTTCCAACTGCCTGGTTATTTACGTGAGTTCCGTAAACCTTAGAAAAGCCTACAGAGCAATCCAGGGAGTTGGGGTTTTTGTTTTTGTTTTTGTTCTTGTTCTTGTTTTTTGTTTTGTTTTGCTTTGTTTCTTTCTTTTTGTTTGTTTGTTTGTTTATTTGTTTGTTTGAGACGGGGTCTCACTATGCAGTGCAGGCTGGCCTTGAACTTGCTTATGTAGCCCAGGCTGGCTTTGAGCTCATGGTGATTCTTCTCCTACCTCAGCCTCCCCAGTGCTGGGATTACAGGTGTGCACCACCACACCTGGCTGGGGTATTTTATAAAACCATATGAAAGACAATTTCCCAGGTCCACAAAGTGGAGGTTGGGAATTTTTTTGGAATGGTGCCCAGAATAATGCTGTTTCACTGGGAGATTTCCAAGTTGATCTCATGAGTCTCCAAGCCTGGAGTCACCCCCTCAGCAGCCACGAAGATTCCCTGGGAGAGGAGCATGAGGCTGGCTGCTACCCCCACCCCTGCTTGGATCTCGCTGGGTTGTAGAGTTGGGACCACTGTTGTTGACCTGCAGTTTCAGTGGCTGCCCTCTTTCTTCAACACTTCAGCAAAGGCAGAAGCAACTATGACATCCACAATACCTATGTAGTGCTTTATCCTTCTAAAAATACTTCCATATTGGAGATGTAGCTCAGTGGTAGAGCACTTGCCTTAGCATGCACGAAGCCCTGGGTTCAATCTCCAGCCCTGCAAAAATAAAAAATAAAAAATACTTTCACACACTTTATCTTATTCCACCCCCACATTTGAGGTAGGCTGGGTAGGAGTGATCATTCCAGTCCTAAGTGCTGATCCTCATGCTCGGTGATGGGGACTGACTCGCTCTGGATCTGTAACTGGGCCTGGAGTTTGAACATGCCTTTGACTGCTCCATGTCCCCTGCTGCCTTGCTTTATCAGGAATCAGATCACCATGAACAGTCATGCAGGTTTCAGCCTGTGCTGTCCTTGTCAAACTATGTGGCTCCAGAGGAAGAAGCATCTTTGCCAAACCTGACCCAGCAGCCAGACTGTGCACCTAGGGCTGCCTCTGCCCAAAGAGGGCATCTTGTTCTAATGTGTATAGCAGGGATGAACGGTGGCCTGGTGTATAAAGCGTGGCTTCTGAGCCCCGGGAAAAGACATCTTAGTGGCTCTTGAGTTCATCCTAAAATGACTGGTGGGTAAGTGCAGGAGAGAACCTTGGGAACTCTGACTTGACTCCTGTATTCTCTTCACCCAGGTGCGGGAGTTAGAAAGTGAGCTAGATGCTGAGCAGAAGAGGGGAGCCGAAGCTCTGAAGGGGGCCCACAAATATGAACGCAAAGTCAAGGAGATGACCTACCAGGTAGAGGTCTCCAAAACCTCTATGAATGATATGTGGACCAAGCCCCATCAGTAGAAGTCATAGGTGTGTGGGTCAGTCCTTCCCATGGATGTTCTGTTTACAGGCTGAGGAGGACCACAAGAATATCCTCCGGCTCCAGGACCTAGTGGACAAACTGCAGGCCAAAGTGAAGTCTTACAAAAGGCAGGCAGAGGAGGCGGTAAGTACAGGAGGTCCCTGGGTTCTCACACCCATCTGGGTGTCCCCATAAGCCCTGAGTGGCAGCAGGTGCCTGGTTAGTAACATCCCCAGAGCCTCAGACCTGAATTTGCATTTGCAGGTGTAAATAGAAAGGCTCCTGCCCTCTTCCCTTCCCTGGTCTGTGTTAAACAAACTTTCCCCACCTCCACCTGCTCTGTGGCCTCTCATTTCATCCCACTTGGCCCAACTACCTCCATTCCCTTCATTTGACCCCCTCCTACCTCACTTTATCCCACCCCACACTGACTCACTCCATCTACCCCAGAGTATCTTAGCCCATGCTTCTGGCCTTGTATCACCCCAACTATTGCCAACCACCCAGCCCACCTTCCAGCCTCCCCACCCCCGGACCATCTGTGAGGCACCTCATCCTAATCCACACCACCCCACTAGGGGCCCTCTCTCTAGTCCCCTCTACCTGCAATTTTCCTTCGCTGTTGCTCACTCCCACTACTCCCTCCCATCCTGCTAATCATCAAATAGGTGAGATCAACAGGAAAGAAATGGAATGAGTTGAAGCCAGTGTTTTCTCAAGTGTCTCCTGAGGGTACTAGGACTGAGTGACATGAGTAGGAGGAAGCTGGGCAGCTTTTTCTTTTACAGAAAAGAAATCACTTGGGAAACCCTGGGTTAAATTAAGTTAAACGAGTTGCCTTCCTTCAAAGATTTCTAAGATTTTGTAAGTAATATTTAATTAACTCTCCAAAGTGGAAGAGTCATTCTAGAATGTAGCATTTCCTACACTTCATTGGCTTTGAAACCTTCTGATTCTTTGCAGATCCTCTGTCATGACTAGTGTCTGGAGGACCAAAACGTAGGGGACCTTGCCCTAGACAAATGTGCAAGCATATGGCTTCTTCCACTGCCCATTTTCCTCCTTGACCAGGAGTCTGGTCAGTTTTATCCTGACCTCAAGGAAGCACGTTTGAACTGGTTAAATGGGGAGAGAGATCATGCAGATCAATTAGTACGGTCCCAGCAGGATTAATGGGTGCCCAACCAGAGGATGCCCGAGAGGCCATATTAGCCAAGAACCCTTGGATAGCCCTCAAATAGGCCCGTACAATGTCCTATCTCTAGACACATAGCACTGGGTAGAGAAACCCAGTCCACTGGTCTCTGCTACTTTCAGGTACCTTGGGAGAACTCTGGACTTGGGTCTTCTCCTAAGAGCTGTAGAAGTCTCTCAGAGGAGGGGTTAAGGAGATGACCTTAGGCGGAGCAGCTGCACCTTTAAGGTGGACTCAAGCAGTGTATAAGGCCATGAGCTGGGAGCCTTGTCCTCACAACTTGGAGAACTCAGCACATCTTCCCTCCCTGCCATTAAGGAATCAAGGTCTCCTAACCTCCAACTCTCCAGAGCCCCAGAGTCATACTCCACAGCCTCATCCCTATCCATCTTCTGCTCAGGAAGAGCAAGCCAACACACAGCTGTCCAGGTACCGGAGGGTCCAGCATGAGCTAGAGGAAGCCGAGGAGAGAGCAGACATCGCCGAGTCGCAAGTCAGTAAGCTAAGGGCCAAGAGCCGCGATGTGGTAAGAGCAGATGAGTGGAGGTGGCTTCTTCCCAAGAAGCCCTAAGATCCAAGGATTTAGTGGACCATCCAGGGAGAGCTGGAGGATGCCCATGTGTCCCTTTGTCCTTGCTGCTGTCTGTGCACTCACAGAATTTACTATTTAACAAAGACTCCCATGTCCTAGGCACTCAAGAGAATGAGCAACGAGGCACAGAGGGACAGAGCTGTTGCTAGAGTTGCTGGCCAAGCAGCCCCCGCTTTTCAGAGGTTTTGTCCCATCTCCAGTGGCTCCACTGGTTTGCTTTGCACAATGAGCAAAGGGAGATAAAGCAGTTCCTTAATGTCACTTTTCTGAAGTTCCAGGCTTTCCATCTGTTCCACTTGAAGGTGATGCTCAGCCTCCCATTGAGTTTGACTCATTTCCTGTGTGCATTTTTCTTTCTCCCACAGAAGATGGAAGAATGAGGCCTTCCTGAGGCTCGTTGCCATGAGGCACCTCCTGGAGAGTGGAGGGAAATGTGTGAGAAATAAATTTTCCCAAATACTTGGACTTCTGGCTCCGCTGTGTTTGTGATCATGATCCATTCCTCTTCTGATGGCCTGATTTTCAGATTCTTACCTGCTCTATTGTAAATATTAAGAAAGTATGAAATGTGAAAGTAAAGTCTTCTTGCCTGTCTTAGTAACTTTTCTCATTGTTGAGACAAAATACCCAATATCCAAAGATACATCCCAAAGCCATAACATTACTCTAAGTGTAAAGGGTGAAAATCTAACCCATTGCTAGTTCAATCACCAGTTTCCATAAACATTTAAAAATAAAGACCTGGCCACATGTAATGGTGCAGGTCTGTAATCCCAGCACTTGAGAAGCTGTGGTAGGAGGATTGCAAGTTCAAGGCCAGCTTGGGCTATAAGTTTGAGTCCAGCACAAGCTATATTGCAAGTTCAAGGCCACGCTTGACATCAGAGTGAGATGCTGTCTCAAAAACCAGCTAAACAAAACTGGCTGGGGGTGTAGCTCAGTGATAGAGTGCTTACTTTGCAAGCACAAGGACCTGCTTTCTATTCCAAGTACCATGAAAATAAAAAATAAAAATAAATGCCCTGTATCACCTTTGAGTTGGAATATCTGTTACCAAAAAGACAAAAGATGATATGTGTTTGTGAAGATATAAAGAAAAGGAACCCTTGTACACTGTTGATGGGACGGTGTACTAGTATAGTTATTATGGAAAACAGTATAGAGCTCCACAAAAAATTAAAAACAGTACCACTGTAAATCCAGCAATCTCGCGTCTCAGTGTATATCCGAGGGGTGTATGACCACCTCATAGAGACATCCCCACTCCTATGTTTGCTGCAACTCTATTCACAATAGCCTAGATACGGAAACAACCTAAACATCCATTAATAGATGAATGGATAATGAAAATGATAAATACACACTCACATAATATAATACTGGTTGGTCTTTAAAAAGAAGGAAATCCTGCCATTTGTGACAACATGGATGAACCTAAGCACATTATGCTAAGTGAAATAAGCCAGACATGGAAAGACAAATATTGTATAATCTCACTTACACATAGACTCTCAACTAGTCAAACTCATAGAAGCAGAGAGTTAGAAGGTAACCAGTTGCTGGGGTCCAGGAGAGGGGGAAAGTGGGGAAATGTTGGCCAAAAGATACAAACTTCCAATTATGCAAGATGAGTAATTTCTGGAAATCTGATGTACAGCATGGTCACTATGGTTAATATATACATGCGGCCCTGAGATCAATCCCCAGCACCAAAAATACATAAAATTGTACATTGTCAATATATATAATTCCTATTTCTCGATTATTCCTCAATGAAGTGAAAAAATAAATGTATATAGAGAGGACCATTTTGAGTAACTAACACATTCTCTTCCAAGGAATTAATAATTCTTGCAAATTTAGTTTCCCATTTTCTCCTTAAATTTACAGATGGGGACCCTGGGGGCCCAGAGGGCTTAAGTGCTCTGCTTATAGCTGTCTAGGGCAGAGTGGGAAGTAGGCTCTGGTGACCCCAGACTCCTGAGCCAGTGCTTGTTTAAGAAGCAGTTCTGCTTTTCCATTCCATCCCTTTTGTGGGCTGTGCTGTACAATTCTCTTGTGCCCACCCATGGTTCCCTATATCTGAGCAGGTGGCAGGTACTGTCAAACTCATGCATCCCTACAAAGGCAGATACTTCTGAAAATAAAAATGGACAGAGACCCAGGCACCATCTTTCTCCTCTTTCCATCTTGGTAACTCCTGTCTACCTGCATGAATCATCCTCAGGGTGCCCAGGGCCAAAAGATGAAGGAAACAGTTGAGCCCATAGAGACATTAACTTTCAAAGTCCATATAGAGGATAGGCTCGGCCACCATCCCCCCCCACCCACCTGGTCTCTCTCTTGGATCCTAAAGATCTTACCGATTATGATTATGTTTATTTGTTCACCCTGAAGGGGCTTCCCAGAATACAATGAGGACCACCGTGGCTATATTAGGAGCCCAGACTACATACATATGAGTCTCAGCCTAATCACTTAATAGCTATAGCTTGGTAGCCTGGGGTTGATCACATATACTGTCTACACCTGAGTTTCCTCGTTGGTCAGGAGCATGAGCTTTGTGTTCCAGAAAACATGCATGGAATCCTGATGTTGCCACATGTCAGTTGTATGGCCTTGGGTAAATTATTCTCCTAGCTCGGTCTCAATTTCCTAGTTCTGTAAGATAGAGATAGTAATAAGAATCATAGCTTCGTTGGGAGGCATGGGGGTTGGGTTGATGGGAAGGGGTCCTGGGTTTCTTATTGACGTGATGAAAATCTTCTGAAATTGATTGTGGTCATGGATGCACAACTCTGAATATATTGAAAGACTTTGAATTTTGTACTTTAAATGGGTGATTTATGTGGCATGCAAATTCCATCTCAATAAAACTGTTTTAAAAACTGATAGTTTCCACTATCTGTTTATAAGTACTGGCTTACTAAGTGCCAAGCACTGAAATAAGTACACTATTATCTAATATCTTGGATCCTCCCTTCTCTCTAACTTTCTAGATCCTCCTTTCATCTTCTTTTGGAGGAGGGGAGTGCTGGGACCTCGCGCTTGCCAGGCAGGCGCTGCCCTCCTTTCATCTTATTTCAGCCCAACCCCAAATACCTGCGACACAGTGCAGTTGGAAGTAGAGGGATAGCGGCAGTAGTAATAACAGAAAATTATTCTGAGGCCACCTGCCTCTGACATTACCAGCACTATCTTCATCACTCCAGCCATCATCACCATCTTCATCCCCTCCAGCACTATGATCTCATCCCCAGCATCATCAAACTACCATCTTCCTCATCATCAATGGTGAAAGAATTCATCAGACATTATCTTTCCAATTTCTCATTTCACAGTCAAGGAATCCGAGGCCAGGAGGGAGAAGTGATATTCTCCAAGTCTCCCAGATACCCGTCCCTAATCCAGTACTCCTACCACCCCCACAGCCCTTCCACTAAGAATAATATTATTTCAGATACACAGATCAATTTTGTCTGATGCTACCTGCTCCATGTCCATTTTTCTCTTTTCCATTCTAGCATCTCAAGAAGCCTGTCAGGTCAGGCAGGTATTAACGTCCTCATTTTCTGGAGGTGTTGCAGACAAGTTACGACCTGCCCAGTGTTCTGAGGAGACGAGATTTCAGCTCTTCAGAGCCTCTGCACAGCTCATAGCGTCACAATGGTACGTGTGCTATACTGGTAAGAACCTTCGTTATCCCTCGCTAGATATCTTATTGCCCAATTTTCAGTTTCCTTTCCTGTAAAATAGGTTATAACAATTTACTTTATAGGGCTTTTGAGAAGTAAATACGAATATGCAAGAAGCACACTTGCTCTAGAGCCTGTCTCTTAGTAAACACTTTGATAACTTTCATCAGGACTTGGAGGGTGAGATATGGCCCCAGGAGGTGGGCGAAGCACAAGACAGGGGTTCAGATGGAACACAGTCTGGAGCTTTGCCTGTGTCTCTAAGGGGTTTCCTCTGGTTTAAAGAGTTAACAAAATATACTAGAGATCATTTTCAATTTTTCCTATGGAATCGCCCCTCCCTGACACCCAGCAAAATCAAATCTGAATCCCATCTTACCAAATAATACCCAGTTCACCCGGGAGCCCTTAGGAAGAAGCCCCCTCCAAGCATCTCTGCACTAACTTGGCCCCCAGATCTGAGTTAAAAACAAAGAACAGCTCCAAATCCTTCACAGTGCATAATACTATCTCTCACTTCTTCAGAATTCTGATTATTGAATGAAGGTATGAATGAATGAATGAATGAATGAATGAATGAATGAATGAATGAGTGAATGAATGAATAAATGAGATTCTTTCATGCCTTGACATCAGGAATTATCTGATGAGAAGTATCAACTAAAGAGCATTTTTCTTTTTCTCTCCTTTTTTCCTGTTTTATCCTGGGAACTGGAAGAAAGAGAAGGGAGTGAAAATGAGGCTTGTGCCCTGAGTTTTCTCCTCTAGCACCTACATATCAGTTCCAGCTGGCAGCTAGAAACCAGTCTTGACGCCTAGGCGAACATGGATACCTTTGGCCTCCTGACTGTCCTGCAGAATGCATAGGAAAGCAGAGAGACCTAACCTTGGGTCTTCCACACCATGAGATAGGGAGTGCAACAGATGAAAGGAAGAAAACTGGGGCCCTGTCCTACACATCCGTACTCTCCAGAGGGCCAGGTCAGGAAAGCGTCAGAGCCTCGACAACATGGGGCTAAGTCTTACGTTACCTGCCCACAGGATGTGTTGTTAAAGGTTCCCATACGCAAAAATATTCCTGGCTGTGCAGCACTGCCCAAATTGAAAGTGGCATTGTTGCTGCTGTTTTACTGACAATGGTGATCATAATAATCTGAATTGCTATAATTGTCATTCAGCAACAAAATCTAGCCACCAAATCTGGACTTTGGTTTTTGGTTTTTTTGTTTGGGTTTTTGGGGGGGTTTTTTGTTTGTTTTTTTTTGAGACAGGGTCTCACTATGTAGTGCAGGCTGGCCTTGAACTCACTTATATTGCCCAAACCGGCCTCAAACTCACTGCAATCATCCTGCCTCAGCCTCCCAAGTGCTGGGAACACAGGCATGAGCCGCCACACCCTGGCACATCTAGATTTTTGAGCTCTGGGCCTTGTAGAGCAGAACCTACTCCTGGCCGCCGGCCCCCTCTAAAACAGAGCTTTGCTGCCACCTCCTGGGCATGCAAAGTCATGCTTCTTATGCAAATGACCCAGAGGTTAAACTCATAAAAATTGGATTAGACTTTCAAAGCCAGAGGTGCTTGCAAATCATAATCTTCCAGTCGACTGGTTTTGTAGATGAGAAAATTCAGATTGGTGATAGGACCTGGTAACCCCTCAGGACACAGTCTCAAAGCCAGACACCCCATTTCTCTCAGTTCCCAGGCTAAGACTCAAAGATTGTTCATAGAAAACCTCCAGATGGAGGATTAGGACTAGCTGGGCAGAGAGAAAGTAGTGGCAGCAGTAGTCCTTGGTAATGACCCTGGCCTCATTCTCTTCATCCCAGGAAGCTCTGCCAGGCTAGAAGAGGCGTGTTGGTCCCACGGTGGGAAGCAATACACCTGCACAGCCAGGCACGGTGGGCACGGCTGTAATCACAGCACTGGGGAGGCTTAGGCAGGGAGATGGTGAGTTCAAGGCCAGCCTGAACTACACAGTGAGACCCCGTCTCAAACAAAACAAAACAAAACAAAAGAAAACACAATACACCTGCACAAATAGGCCTCTGCCCTCAGCAAAGAGTGGGTGGGAATAAAGTCTCTGGCATGAAGGTGGCACTAGTTCCAAAAGCAAGATTCCCTGGTCCTTTTTCGAAGCCTAAAACGAAAGACCAGGTGTCCACTCTGCGGCAAGATAGCCAGAGTCAAGACTGTGCCATTTGACCCTGGGGACCTTTTCATCCTCTTTGTACCCTGCTCAGTGTTCCCAAGAGGTTTACATCAGTGGTCTCCACAGCCCTCTGGTTTTTGGGTGGATCCAGCCAATGGGGATCGGGATGGAAGAGCAGATGGGAGGCGACTGCGTTCAGTGTTTATTCCCACTGTCCCTCTGCACAGAGTTTCCATTGTCCCTTAGGCATTGAAGTCCCCCAGGCCTCTCTATCTGCAGATATGGTAACAGGTCTCTTTCACCCCCTGCTTGCACCTTCTGGCCTAGGGATGGTCATTTTGCCCAGAGTGGTCGGACACGACTCCTGCTGTATCCTTCTGTTTTCCCTACACCTGCCCATAACTTTGCAGAGTCTCTTCCTTACACATTCCTCACATTCGGATAACTTGGATGTGCTATTATTTCCTCTGGAAAGCTTGTCTGACACAGGACCCTGCTCTGTATATCTATTTTACTGCTTGAGGACCTTTCCTAGGGAGCAGGAGCAGCTGACCATGCTAATAAGAGTGCAACTTCACAGCTAGTAGTGGACATTCAGAAAAGTAATGACGCATTCGGGTTCATTGCACACTGGAACCCAGTGTAGGTCCTTACCAGCAGCTCTCTAACCCACCAAGAGGCAGCCCTTTCCACCTGGATCTAAGTGAGATCAGTGGTCAACTGGAATCCGCTCACACAGCCAGCCATAAAACTTTCAGGAATTTTGTTAACCAGTTGTTAAACCCAGATAGTATTTTAAAACTAAATTATGTAAGCCAGTTGTGATAGCACATATAATCCCAGAACTGCAGCCGGCTGAGGCAGGAGGATCACAAGCTCAGTTCAAAGACCCTTGATTCAATCCTCAGTAGAAATTATAAATTATAAAACTTAGACAAAGAAATTATAAGACTTAGACAAAGCTCTCTGCTATAGGAAGGATACACTCAAGGCATTTGTAGGCAAATGGATGCTCCTCGAGACCATAATGTCAAGTGAAATAAATCAGACACACAAGCTTAAATATCGCAGGGTTTCTCTTATATGAGAAACCCAAACTGTAAATAAAGAGCAAAATAAAAGATAGATAATTGGAAACAGGGAGATCTTTTTCAAATGGGAAAAGGAACAAGAGTTGGAGGGAGCAGGGAGAAATGGAAGAGGAAGGGAATGAAAAAAGGATTAAGATGTGTTATATACATGTACAAACTTCCCCCCCAATAAGTGTAATCATTATGTACTATTAAAAAATAAAATAAAAATAAGACAAAGGTAACAAATATGTGAAATTAATAACTTCCTAATTTCTACTCCATTTTATTATTATCTACACTCTCTTAAGGTTATCTACAATTATCAAACCTGTGTGGTGGAAATGCTATCCAATGGTGTCCCGCCTAAATGTCTCCCCATCTCCTCATTCAGTCACATCATGTTGCTAGCTTGAAACTGGCTGTGATGAAAATATTTACACCACAGAAACTGGCAAACTCTGAAAGGCTGAGGCTATGCGTTGAGTTTATTAAACATCTACCAGCACATCACACGTGGAAATGGTGAAATACAAGTAAAAACAAATCTGCAGTTCTTTATATAGAGATATTTGGAGTATGTAGGGCCAACCCAACCTGCAACATCCCACAAGTCCTACCACGCCAGCTTAATCAAGGTAGCAAATTGAGAAGACTTCTCAACCCCGAGGATTTGTCTGCCGTCCAGTGCAGGGAAGAGAGAGCAAAAAGAAACTGAGAAATGTGTGGTATGAGTCCCAGTTCCATTGCTACACTCAAGTCTTAAGAACTCACTTATCTATATCAGAAAGTCAGACCCAAGTGGCTATGCAAACAGAAAATTTATTGATTCACTTAAATGAAATTCTAAGAGTAGTCACTCTTCAGGCTGACTGTATTCACAGATTTATGGTTGATCGAAACTTTCAAATCTCTCTCTCTCTCTTTATCTTTCTCCCTTCCCCTCTGTTTTCCTTTTCACCAAATCAACCATATTACCAAGAAGCCTGGCCTTCTGTGATTCCAAAATGAACAGCCAGGCTTACATCCACTATCTTAAAATTTTTATGCTACCAGCCTAAATATAATTCCAGAAGAACTCCAGGGCTGATTCTCCTTGGCTCTCCTTGCCAAATATGCTCACCTGCCCAAGACCAGGAGGTGGTAGGAGGATGTGGAGTTTAGTTGGTCAGGTTTGAGTCACAGGCCCACCCTAGAAGCTTTGGGTAGCACCAGCCCCACCCAAACCCCAGGAACTGAGTGAGAAGGGGTTATTTCCTATCCCTCCTGCTAGGTCATGTTCCAATTCCCAGAAGAAGCAGTGTGGAGAATAACAACACGTGTTCTTTATGAAGGCTTACTAGGAAGGTGGCAGTAGACTGCGCTAAATATGTTTCTCACTGTTTCTCTTAAACTCGGGCTGACCTTGCCTTCCCTTTGGCTCATGGGGTGGACCAAAGGGTACATGGCTGTAAAACCTGCCACAAAGCAGACTATCCAGGAAGGCCAATTGACATGCCCTTTTTTTTTCATACCCTCATTGGTCTCTTTCCCCTGAAAGATACCACTACTAACATCAGACCCTAAGATGCAGATGTGTCTCGTTCTTCCCACGCTGTTGAACCAGCTGGCACTCGGACCCAGCAGACACCTTTACCCCTCAGTGCTTGTGCTAAGAGTCCAGCTTCTCAAAACACAGCATCATTTCCTCCCCAGCCAGTGGCCTGAATTCCACACAGGACCTCGCACTGCTGACCAGAGCAGGAAGAAACCATCACTCGGAGCCGCTGCCCCCAGCCAGGAGCTTCCTCTCCTTCCCATGAGTCAGGAAGGAGAGATCTGGGTGAGGCCAGAAAAACATCTGGACGCACACATCAGGAGTGGCTGAGATCTGGACCCAGGAGCACCCACAGCAAGCTGGTGGCCCGGCCAGGCACGTTGCTTCTGCAGAGAGCAAGCAGACAGTGCCTCCATTCACCAGCGAATTAACGGAGGACCTGTGAAGGAGCCGTTCTGAGTACAAGGAATACAGTGGTAAAGTAAATCATAGGAATTAGAAGTGCCTTTCTTTCCAAGATGCCCCAAATTCACCTCATGTGTCACCTCCTCCCACCAAGCGGCTCCTGACTCCCTCGCCTCACTCGCCTCTCCCTGTCTCAGAGAGGGCCAGCCAAGCCCTTTGCTTTGGGTCACTGCTCATTGCTCAGGTTCTCTCCACCTGTCAGCTGTCAGGCGCCATCAAGAGCCGGCGCTCTCTTCATCCCAGCGTCCTTTCACACAGACGAGAGGATTCAGAAAAGGGGACCATTCCTAAGAGCATTCTATAACAATAAAATAATTGCAAATAGCCTAAAATGCTTCATATTGAAAGACCACCTGACTATACCATTATAATAATTACACTTAGCCGCTAAGGTTAATTGAGTGCCTAATACTGTTAGGTGCCATTTTAAGAGATTTGCATGGACTTTGCTAAACCCTTATGTTGTAAGCTCTTATTTTACAGGTGTGGCTCAGAGAGGTTAAGAAATTTGTCAATGTTACACACCTAATAAATGATGGGGCGTGAGCTTGAAGCCACCATGCTGCACTAGGATCACATGGAAGGTGAGACGGAGGAGGAGACTCCGTGTAGTGGGAACGGGGGATCTTGCGGAAGGGTTACAGTGTCACAACAGCTACTTCGTCTTGACCTAGTTAGAAAGTCCCTCTCCCCAGCATAGAAAGGACACTTCTCGCCACTCTCTGCCATCCTCCCTACCCCCACGGATCCCCAGGGGACTTTGAAGAGTGAGTGAGGGGAGGGAAAGCCAAATTATTCGTGTTGCATTGAGTTGACTCTGGATAGGACAGGCAGGAGTCACCAGAGAGGACTTCGGAAGCAGGAGGCATAGCCTAGAAGGAGTCCAGGTTCAACAGATGCACACTGCATTGCCCCACTCTGTGGTGATTTCCTCAAGAGCTTCCCAAAAGTTTGAGCCATCTGAAAATCCCCCAGGGCTGGAGCCAGTCTAGGAAACACTGAAGGAAATAGCTGCAGTGCCAGGAGAGGCAGGGGAAAGGGAGAGAGGAGAGGAGCATCATCTTAGGTGCAGGAAGTGGACAGAATCCGTATGAATGGAGGTCAGGATGTGGAAACATTGCTACCTGAAGAATAGTTGAGGGAACTGGTTGTATTTACCCTGGAGATGAAGCCTACGGAATGGGAGAATGATAACTAGCTTCAGATGTTGAGGGAGATGCTCATGAGGAAAGAGAACGTATTCTCCATTGCTCTGGTCTAGAGCCTTGTTATTCTAAGTGTCGTCCACAGTCCGCATCCCTGGGTGCTAAGAAATGCAGAATCTCAGGACCCTCACTGGCAGAGGGATCCTAGTGCCCACTTTAACAAGATCCCTAGGTGATTTGTGGGCACACTGGACTTGAGAAATGCAGATCTGGACCACCTCTACTCAGAGTATACTCCAGGGGTCAGAATCTACCTTGGAACTGATTGCTAATGGTCTTCCACAGGATATGTACAGACACTGAAAGTGTTTGGAAGTTTTCAAAAGCAACTTAACACTGCTGTGGCATCCAAGTTTATAGTCAGTGGACCCATCCCATTGAGTAGGACGCATTTCTAGTGTTGCGGAATGGGTACCAGCCATGCCTAGTAGATCCACACCGGTTGGGGGGAAAACCCTTTGCAGCAGACAGTTTGAGAGGCTGTGTTCGGATTAGTGGTTCTCAGGCTTTCGTATGTCTCAGAATCACTTGAAGGGCTAACGTGCTGTGTCCCATCCCTACCTTTTCTGATTCTCTGGTTCTGGGTGAGGCCTGAAAACTTGCATTCTAGCAGGTTCCAAGGCGATGCTGATGTGGCCGGTGCAGAGACTGCATGTTGAGGACCGCTGCTGTGGATTAGAAAACAGGTTCAGACCCGGGGTGAGAATCCCAGGACTCGGGAATTAGCTCACCGTAAAGAAGAAAGTTCTTCAGGCAAGTGTGGTGGCGCGTCCTGTGGATGTAGCGTTCAGGAGGTTGTGGCAGGAAGACTGCGAGTTCAAGGCCAGCCTGGGCCTCATAATGAGACACTGTCTATGTAATACATGAAGTTTAAAAATAAAAATAAAAGAAGAAAGTTCTAACTGTAAACAATATTAACTGCAATTAACAGATTTAATGAAGTATACAGAATATATATATATGCAGATAATTTCACTGTTTACAAAATGCTTTAACACTTACCTCCTTTAGATCCCACAATATCCCTGTAACCTCTGTTTCAGAGAGGAGGAGACTGACTTGTCTAAGGCCCAGTGGCAAAGCAAATGACCTGATGGTTCCGGTAGAGCCTGAGACGACACCCTTCGGGGGATGCTGAAAGGATGCTGGCACTGGGTGGGAGGTTGAGTGCATGCTTTTAAGGCCTCTCTCCCACCCTGAAGAATGGGGAACCTCTTCTTCCATGAATTCCATCCCGCTGGCCTCCATGAAGCTCATGCAGATCCATCCACTGGATAATGAAATGTATCAGCATGTAGAATACCTGCATAACTAAATGAACCAACATTTCGCCAATGACTAAGGTATGATGTTCAAAAAATCACACATTAGCAAAAGACCCATTCAGAGGGCTCAATGGATGTTAATGTAACAGAATGTGAAAAGTTTGGTGATGTAGTTCTAGATTTCACAGTACAACTAACATTTAAGAAACTACCAATTTTCAAGTTTTGGTGTACAGTGAAAGATGACTATCTATAATTATTTGAAAAGCCATTAAAATATTCCTCCCTTCTAACTACATATCTATGTGAGTTCCTTTCATATGCTTTATATGCTTTAGCCAAAATGAATAAAACCTTAATAGATTTGATACAAAAGCAGACATAAGAATCAGCTTCCATTAAGCCAGAA
This sequence comes from Erethizon dorsatum, assembly GCA_028451465.1. Taxonomy (NCBI): domain Eukaryota; kingdom Metazoa; phylum Chordata; class Mammalia; order Rodentia; family Erethizontidae; genus Erethizon; species Erethizon dorsatum. The sequence goes on from CM051826.1 coordinate 29,202,733, forward strand.
ATGAGATTTGCAAAAATGTACTACAATGCTATATTTCTCCTTGGTTTTAAAAAATACATATTTATTTTCATAAAATATATGACTTATGCTAATTGTAGTGGATTAATTGTTGCTTTTTTTAATGAATTAAATATATTTTCTATTTCTCAGTTTTATTTTCTAGTCTGGCATATATCAATATTTAGGAACTGCATAAAGCAAAGTTCCCTGGGCTCCTCAATAATTTCTAAGAGAGTAAAAATGTCCCGAGACCAAAACTTTTGAGAACTGCCAATGTAGGGTTTTAGCTCCAAATTGAAGAAGCTCATTGTGATCAGAGCCTTGGCAAGGAACTGCAATTACTGCTTCCATTGCTCTCTCAGCACAACTCCTCCTGCCTCCAGTGGGGCAAACTCCCCAGGGTGCAGTGCGGGAAAGGGAAAAGGAAGCCTTCTCCCACTTGTTTCCTGGAATGTGCCCCGGGCAGCCTCCCTGAAAGTGTCAGGGGAAGAATACGCTCTGTTCTCCCAAACAAATGGCTGCGGAGGTCTCCCTGTAACTAAGGGTACTGAGACTGTCTGGGCCAGTAGGAAGAAGACTGGGATGGAGGAAGGCCCCTCGAGCTAGACCAGAACAAACTCTCACAGCACTCCTACTCTGCTGCTGACCCTGCTCCCAGCTAATGTTTGAACTAATACCTTTGGAAAGAATGTGAACTTAGGTGTGGCACTGGGTTATTGGAACTCTATAGCTTGGCTTTCTCCATAATCCCCGTCTTCTTTCTCCCCACCAAAAAGCAAGAACATGGGAGTATGTCCTCCACCACATATCCCACTAGCTTATGAAAACTAATTATCCACCTGACTTAATAGAAAGGCGGGTATAAATGATCTTCTATATTCCCACTGCCTTCAGTATTACAGAGCTCAGAGAGAATAGCTGCATCTCTGCTCTGCTCATTACTGTAACTGGCTAGGGTAATCCTTGAGGGGACACTCTGGGGCACTGCAAAGAAACAGTGCAATACAGATAGTTAGGAGACACTCAAGCCCAGATTGCCGTACTCCTTGGCTTTAATCACTCATGAGAGTGAAACAATTAAGGAGGAAATCATTACAACCTTCCGCAAACTTTTTCAGCGAACAATAACAAAAAATAGTACACGTTGGCCCGGGGATATAGGTCAGCGGCACAGCGCCTGCCTGGCAAGCACAAGGTGCTGAGTTCGATTCCCGGTACCAAAAACAAAAATAGTACATGTCAAATGGCCAATAAGCAGATGAAAAAAGTTCAATATCTTTAGCCATTAGGGAAATATAAGTCAAAACTACGCTGAGATTCCATCTCACCCCAGTCAGAATGGCTGTTATCAAGAATTCATAACATAAATGCTGGTAAGGACAGGGGAAAGGAACTTTCCTACTCTGCTGGTAAAAATGTAAATTTGTATAGCCACTATGGAAATCAGGATGGAGGGTCCTCAAAAGATGAAAATTAGAGCTACCATTTGATCCAGCTATACAACTACTTGGTATATATCAGAGGCAATTAAAGTCCACATACCATAGGGTTACCTGCATACCCATGTTTATTGCAGCATAATTCACAATAGCCAAGATAGGAAACCAGCCTAGGTGCCCATCAACAGATGAATGGATAGAAAAAACGTGGTATATATACACAAAGGACTACTATTCAGTCTTAAGGAACAACAAAATTCCATCATTTGCAGGAAATTGGATGGATCTGGAGACCATGTTGAGCAAACTAAGCCAGACTTAGTCAAATATTGCAAGTTTCCTCTAATATGTGGACTCTGAAAAAAAAAGAGAGTATGAAAGTAAAAGGAAGACTGTTATTAGAAAAGAGAAAAAGAATAAGGTGGGGGGGTATAAGAGTGGGTCATAGGTGGAAGAGATATGAGCAAAATGTACACATTGAAAGCCCCCAAACTGTGAAGCTGGGATAGGATGTGGCAAGGGAGTGACGGGAAGGTAGAAATGATCAAAACATGTTATGCGCTCATATGAATCTGTCAAAATGAAATCTGTTCATCTGTATAACCACTATAAAAAAGAGTGAAAAAATAATACATGCCCCACCTCACTTTGAGGTCAGTGTAAACAAAAAGCATACATCTGTGTGATGCACAGACATAGCTGCATAAAAACTCTAAAAACGTATCAGCAAACTGAATGAAGCAATATAAAATACAGATAATATACCATTAAATAAGTTTGGGTTTATTCCAGGATAGTAAGTTTGACTTAACATTAGAAAGTCAATGAGTAGTAATATATTACATAACAAGGTTAAAGGAGAAAACTCATATTATTTCAATAAATGCAGAAAAGGTATTGATAAAATTCAACAATTATTTATGATTTTTTAAAATATTTCCTTTTGGGCTGGGGATATAGCTCAGTGGCACAGCACCTGCCTGGCAAGCATGAGGTCCCAAGTTTGATTCCCAGTATCAAAAAAAAAAAAAAAAAAAAAAACTTCCTCTTAAAATGAAAATAAAAGGTAACTTCCATGATCGAATAAAGAGCATCTGCAAAAAGTCTTTAAAACAACAGATATAATGGTGAAATGTTGGATGCTAAACAATTTTATTTTTGTTCATCAAGGTTCCAGAAATCCTACCTAATAGAGTAGCAAAAGAAATTGAAAACACAAGAGCTGGGAAAAAAAAAGCATCATTATTTGCTGATTGAATACCTAGAAATTCCCAAGGAATAAATACACAAAGTATTAGAATTAATAAGGTTTAGCAAGGTAGCTGTTTTCAAAAATGAAAACACAGTAAATGTAGTGAAGAGTCCTGGATTGACTCCCAAAACAGAAAAAATAAATTAGTGGAAAAACTGGGGAAATCCAAATAAAGTCTAGACAAGTGTCTACTTGTTAATAATATACCAATGTTGATTTCTTAGCTTTGATAAATGTACCATGGTTACACAAGCTGTTAATATTAAGCAAGCCTGGGTGAGGGGTATACAGAAACTGTATCATGTTTGTAATCTTTCCAAAAGTTTAAAATTAGTCCCAAGTAGATAGTTTATTTATAAAAAGTTTTAAAAATCAAAATATAGGGCTGGTGAGATGACTCAGCGGCATAAGCGCCTGCCTGGCAAGTGCGAGGTCCTAAGTTTGACTCCCGGAACCCACATAAAGGAAAAAAAGGGCCGGTGATATCGCTCAGCGGCACAAGTGTTTGCTGGTAAGCACGAGGTCCTGAGGTCGACCCCCGGTACCCACAAAAAAAAAAAAAAATCAAAATATAAAAAGTAATGGTGCTTGTATAAAGTGCACAAAAAAGCTTGAAAATTATTTTTAACTATACTGTTATTATTGAACAAATAATCGAGTTCCCAATCCAAAAAAATGTAAAAGACTTATGGTTTGTGTCTAGATGTCCCCCAAAGCCTCATGCACTTTTAGGTGAGGCTTTTTTGGAGGTCGCCGAATCTAGAGTTTGTGACTGACTCATGGTTTAATGCTGGGATTAAGGCTGGGTGATTGCTGGACCAGTCCACTGATTGGATTGGCATCGCCCTAAACCCAGCAGTCTGAATAAGATAAAAGGGGCAGAAAGAGGCTTCTTTCCCCCTTCTGCTCTTGTCGCTTTTGCTGTCTTCCACTGCCATCAACAGTTGCCCCTCTGTCATGTGCCACCCTGCCTTAGAACCAGCCGATTATGGACTGAAACCTCTACAAACTGTGAGCTAAATAAACCTGTCCTCCTGTAATCTTGGGTGTTAAGTATTTTGTCTCTGCAGTGAGAGAAAAGTAACTAAGACAGACTTCTAACAGAAAATTATAAAACTATCATTAAGAACCATTTAATAAAAGACCTAGTATAACAGAAAATGCCCCTTCCCCAGCCAGTATACTTCAGTTTCTTAGTTGCCCAGATAACAGTTCCTGTTATAGTTCCGGCTGCTTCTGTCTCCTAGTAACGGCTGGTCACTGTGATGCATAGCTGGTCACTAGGATGCATATTGTAAGAACCAATCAAAGACAGCCAGGTACTCTAACTCTGTACTTCCCCTTTGCAATCCCATAAAAATCTCTCTCCCTGAGCCTTTGGGGCCTGATATTTTGGGAATGATCCTGCTCAGTGCCCGTCAGTGTAAATAAATCTGCCTCCAAATCCTGGGTGTCGTTTCAGTGTTTCTGCTTGCCATTGCACAAGGATGTACCACATTCATTGATTAGAATATTCAAAGTATAAAGGTGTCAATTCCTCCCAAATTGATTTAGATTTAGTGAAGTCCAAATAGAAAATCTCTGAAGACTTTCATTCTTTCTTCTTTTCTTCCTCTCCCTCTGTTTCTCACTTTATCTCTGTCTCTATCTGCCCATCTGCCCCTTTTTATTTCTACTTTTCTTTCTACTAAAGAATTTAACAAAATAATTCCTACTCATAAAAATGTACAGCCAGCATAGTGGTGCATGCCTTTAATCCCAGCACTCCAGAGGCTGAGGCAGGAGGATTGCTGAGTTTGAAGCCAGCCTGGGCTACCTAGTGAGTTTAAGGCCAGCTTGAACTACACATAGCAAGATCTTGTCTCAAAAAATAAAATGTACAAAAGATCAAGAAAAAGTAAGGCCATTCTTTTTTTTTTTTTTTTTTTTTTTTTTTTGGTTTCTTGAGACAGGGTCTCATTATGCAGTTCAGGCTAGACTTGAACTCACTATGTAGCCCAGGCTGGCCTCAAACTCACAGCAATCCTCCTGCCTCAGCCTCCCAAGTGCTGAGATTACAGGTGTGTACCACCCTGCCTAGCATAAGTAAGGCATTCTTGAAGAATAGGTAGAAATATTTGCTGTACAAAAAGAGTCTCTAGAAGCCAGGCCTGGTGGCACATTCCTGTTAGTCAAGCTACTGGGGAGATAGAAGTAGGAGGATCTCAAGTTTGCAGCCAGTCTGTGAAACTTAAACAAACCCTGTCTCAAAATAAAAAATAAAAATAGATGGACGTAGTGGTGCAGGCCTGTAATCCCAGCATTCAGGAGGCTGAGGCAGGAGAACCACCATGAGTTTGAAGCCAGCCTGGGCTACATAGTGAGTTCAGGACCATAGTAAGACCCTGTGTCAAAAAAACCAACAAAAAATAAAGCTAAAATAAAAAATAAAAAGGACTGGAGTTGTGGCACAGTGGTAAAGCATTTGTCTAGCGTATACTAGGCCCTGGATTCTATTCCCAGCACTACAGAAACAAACAAAATGCAAAAGGTAACTCATAATGCACTGAGAATAGGATGCTTTCTAAAGAAGAAACAGCTAAATTTGAACAAATAGTGTGCTACAGAAAATACCTCGTGTTTATTGACAGTACTTGTTATATGCCAGGTACTGATATCCCACAACATTCCAAAGAGATAAACACCATATTTACCACATTAGCAATATAAGAAGATTGGGCAGTTTAGCTGACATGCTAAAAGGGCTAGTTAGTGGTAGGCCCAGAATTTGACCCTAAACTATTTGGGTCCAGCACTTAATCACAATGGTCTATTTAGGAACATAAATATACTGAGTGGCAAGGTGACTTTTGGATTTTGGTTTGTTTATTTATCAATTTTGTTTTAAAAAGGCAACTGGTAACTAAAATCTGATGAAAAAGAAAATTTCTATTAAGATATGAAGCAAATTAAAACACGGCATGATTTTGATGGTGTGTAAGGAAAGAGCATCCATTTGACTTTGACACTTGGCAATTCTTCATCAAATGGCACAGACTTGGTGAGGCGGAATTATATTTCCGCTTGTTGGTTGAATTGTGTTTCCCCCCAAAAAATATATGTTGGAGTCCTAATCTCCAGTACCTCGGGCTGTGACCTCATTTAGACGTGGAGTCTTTACAGAGCTAATTAAGTCAATGTTAGGTTAATTATGGTTATTGGAGTGGACCCTCACTCAGTATGACTAATGTCATAAAACAGGGGGGGAATATTTGGACATTTGGATGCCATGTGAGTACTGATGTCAAGCTATCAGAAGCTAAGGAACTACCTAGATGGGAAAGAGGTCTGGAAGAGATCTTTCCCAAGTGACCACCCTAGGGAAGTATGGTGTATTTGTTGGGGTTCTCTAGAGCAGCAGAATCTATAAAATACATGTGTATAGTTATGCAAGGGGATTTACTAGGCAGGCTTGCAGGATGAGGCAGGAGAGCCCACAGTGGCCCTCTGCACGTGAGAGAGCTAGAGAATCAAGTAGTAGCTCAGCCAAGAAGATGGAAGCAGCAGAACAAGACGGATCAAGGACGCAGCCTGGAAATTTACCGGAGGGTTACTGGCATACACCTGCATTGGAAAGATGCAGAAGCTGAAGAAGCTAGATATCTGGAGACCAATACCCAACACTGACAGGAGCAAAGAGTGCCACTGCTCAGGAAGCCTGGAGCTTTTTAAAGCAGGTGTATTTCTTTCTTTCCCTTTTTTCCCTATTGTTTGGTGCCGCCCACAACCGGATAGGTCTTCCCTTCGGTTTGCTGACCTACCTGTCAATCATCCGCAGACACACTAGAACAGTGCTTTACTAATTTGCTAGGTATTTTTTTAGTCTTTCCAAGTTGTCCTATCATGATTAAAGCTTGTGATACCCTGTCACCACCTTTATCTTGATTTCTACCTCCAGAACTATGAGATAAGATATGTCTGTTGATTAAGCCATTTTGTTACAGCAGTCCTGACAAACTAGTGTCTCTCTCTGCAGGTCTAATCACACTGCTTGTTTCAGCACTGAGAAATAATTACAGGATTGGGGATGTAGCTCAGTGGCAGTGCACTTGCTTAGCACGCACAAGGTCCTAGGTTCTATCCTCAGCACCATAAAAAATAAAAAACGGTGTAAAGCTATTTTCTGGTTTTCACATTTTAAAAACAATCTGTATGATTTCATTCATATGGAATCTCAAGGGACCTTGAAAAACTAAAAAAAAAAAAAAAAAAAAAGAAAAGAAAATCTTGACAAGAATAAAGCTGGGGGCCGGTGAGATGGCTCAGCGGCGTAAGCGCCTGCTTTGCAAGCGCGAGGGCCCGAGTTCGACTCCCGGATCCCACATACGAAAAAGGGGCCGGTGATATCGCTCAGCGGCACGGGCGCCTGTTGGTGCGCGAGGTCCTGAGGTCGACCCCCCGGTACCCACAAAAAAAAAAAAAAAAAAAAAAAAAAAAGAATAAAGCTGGAGGTTGCCGGGCATGGTGGCTCATGCCTGTAATCTCTGCACGCGGGAGGCTGAGGCAGGAGGATCACTGCAAGTTCAAGGCCAGCCTGGGCTACAAAGTGAGTTCAAGGCCAGCCTGAACCACATAGCAAAACTCTGCCTCAAAAAAAATTTTTAATTAATTAATTAATTAAATTTTTTAAAAGCTGGAGGTCTCACACTTCATAATTTCAAAACTTACTACAAAACTAGTGGAATCAAAAGAGTGCTCACACACACACACACACAAATATAGACCAATGTAATAGAATAGAGAGCCCCAAAATAGACCCTTACATACATGTTCGTGACTTTCCACAAGGACACAAGACTCAATGGAGGCAGGACAGTCTTCAACAAAGAGCGATGGGAAGACTACTATCCACATGTAAAAGAATGGATTTGCACCTTTACCTTTACTATATACAAAAATTAACTCAAAATTGACCAAAGACCTAAAACTATAAAACACCTAAAAGAACACTTCATGGGAAACTTCATGACATTGGATTTGGCAATGATTTCTTGGATATGATACCAAAAGCATAGGTATCGAGAACAAAAACAGATAAATTGGACTACATGAAAATAACTTTCAGGCCGGTGAGATGGCTCAGCAGCATAAGCGCCTGCTGGTGCACGAGGTCCTGAGTTCAAACCCCGGTACCCACAAAAAAAATAAAAATAAAAATAACTTTCACCCAGGTATGGTGGCACACACATGTAATCCCAGCACTTGGGAGGCTAGGTGGGAGGATTATGAGTTTGAGACCCCATTTTTTAAAAATTTAAGAAAAACAAAATAATAAATGTTGGCAAGGACATGGGAAAATTAAAAGCTTTGTGCATTGTTGTTGGGAATATAAAATGGTATAGCTGTTATGAAAAAGCAATATGTCATTTCCACAAAATAACTAGAAATAAAACACCATATCATCCAGCAATTCTTCTTCTGGATAGCATAGCCAAAACAATTGAAATCAAGATCTCAAAGAAATTTGTGTGCACTCATCTTCATAGTGACATTATTTACAATAGCCAACGTGAGAGCAACCCAAATGTCCATCAAGAAAAGGAAAAGCAGGGCCAGTGAGATAGCTCAGCGGCATAAGAGCCTGCCTGGCAAGCGCGAGGTCCCGAGTTCGACTCCCAGTACCCACATAAAGGAAAAAAAGGGCTGGTGATATCGCTCAGTAGCACAAGCACTTGCTGGCAAGCGCAGGGTCCTGAGGTCGACTCCCGGTACCCACATAAAAAAAGGAAAAGCAAATTGTAGTATATCTCTACAATGGAATACTATTCAGCCTTGAAAAGGAACCTGAGCACATTATGCTGAGTGAAATAAGTCGGTCACACAGAAATAAAATACAGTAGTTCATTCCATTTACATGAGATACTGAGAATAGCCAAAGTCACAGAGACAAAAGCAGAGTGGTGATTGTCAGGTGCTGGGAGGAGGAGGAAATGAAAATGTTTATTGGGTGCAGAGTTTTCATTTTACAAGATAAAATGAGTTCTGGAGATGGATGGTGTAGTGTTTGCACAACAATGTGATGTACTTAATACTGAGCTGTACATTTAAAAGTGGTTAAGATAGCAAATTTCATGTTACATATATGTATTTTACCATAATGTTTTTAAAAAATTAATTTTAGGTACAAAACATCTGTGACGAGATAGGGTAGAAGAAGGGAGACAGGGATGAAGAATAGATACACAACACTGAATTTCTCATCTTACATAATGGAAAATGAATTGACACAATTGAAGTTAGATAATACAAACATTGGGAGGCTGAGGCAGGAGGATTGCCATGAGTTTGAGGCTAGCCTGGGCTACAAACAGTGAGTTCAAGGCCAGCCTACACAAGGTAGTAAAACCCTGTCTCAAAACTTTTTTAAAAATTAAAAAAAGATAACACAATTAAGGTAACTATATTATTTGGCGTTGTAGCCAGCATGGTGGTACACATTTGTAATCTTAGCTATGGGAGAGGCTGAGGCAGAAAGACCAAAAGTTCAAGCCCAATTGGGCAGCTTAGCAAGACCCTGTCTCAGAATAAAATACACAGGGCTGGGGATGTAGCTCAGTGGTAGAGTGCTTGCCTAGCATGCATGAGACCTTAGGTTCAATCCCCAGTCCCCCCAACCAAAATTCCCATTTTGATTTGGGCATGGTGGCACACACCTATAATCCCAGTACTTGGGAGGTTGAATCAGGAAGGTTGCAGAGTTCTAGACTAGCCTGGGCCACCCAGTGAGACCCTGTCAAAAGAAGGGGTGGAGGGGGAGGGATGTGGAGGAAGGGAAGGAAAGAGAGTTGTAAAAGTAGCTAAATTGTACTAAAAACAGCCATAATTTAAGAAATGAAGCAAGAAAGTACAAGTTGAATTCCTTCTTGCTTATGGGAAGAGTCAATTTTACACCATCTAAAATTGATATATCGAGCCGGGCATGGTGGCCCATGCCTGTAATCCCAGCACTTAGGAGGCTGAGGCAGGAGGATCGCCATGAGTTCGAGGCCAGCCTGCACTACATAGTGAGACCCTGTCTCAAAAAAATAAAAATAAAAATAAAAGTAAATTTGATATATCAAGAAGCAGAAATACTAAACATATGACTGGGAATGGTGGTAGTAAAAAAGCCTCCAACATGCCCTTGACCAAGCCACGGTGGGAGAATAGAGCCTTGGTTCCTGGCCGGGCTCAAGCTGTCACAGGATGCTCTGCCTGTCCCTGCCTGTCCCTGCCCCGTCGTCCCTCCCGTACTTCAGCATGGCACTGTAGTGCTCGCTTCTCTTCCACGAACTCAGCAGTGCTCCAGACCTCCTGAATTGTGGCCTTCTCTGGGAGCTTCCTCCAGGACGCTCTCCTGCTCCCTTGATCCCCTCACACCTGCACCTCGCCCCGCCTCACTCTGACTAAGCGCGCCTCACACTCACTATGCTACTCCCGACGCTAGAGCTGAGTGAGTGTCACCGGGCAAGTGCTGCTTGGGCCCTCTGCCTCACGACCCTTTATGACTAAGTAATGAGAGCCTTGAAAGGTAGCTGTAGAAATGTTAACTGTTCAGTTGCACGGAAAAACAATTTGAAGATACCAGATGTATAATGCTACAGAGCTCTTTGTGCGGTTGGGTTACAAATTAACTTTTTCTAATATTATTCTCATTACTTTCTCAAATTCCCTATCGTGTTACTTTTTTATACTTTCATTAAAAAGTTATACTTCCTCAGAAACAAACTAAAAACAAAACTTTAGCATAGATCCTGGCATCGAATGACCTCAAAAATGGCTAATTCAATCTCTTTACCTCTGAATGCAGATATATTTTTTACTTTGAGGTGTCAGGGACACTTTAGTGTATCCAGTGAAAGCCGGAGACACTTTTCCTATAAGCATTTGTACACACACACACACACACACACACACACACACAAAATTTGTGATTATTTTAGAGTATAAAGATGAATGAATGAATGAATGAGCCCACAAAATTAAAAAAATAGCATTCCTTCAGATGCCCCCAGTGTCCCTTTACATCATCAGGTGGCAGAAGGTAAGGCCAAGGGATACCAGTGCGAACAATGCCACAGCCAGGCTCCACCACGGATTCCCTCCTGCCCCGGTCCTCAGAGGGCTCTGGCTGCCAACCAGCTCCAGAGAGGATCCAGACCCACGCTGAGCTCTCCTGCTCTGTAAATGTTGCTGCCCCTGAGCTGGATCCAAGAAACAGTTGGGACAGATCAGGACTAGTTTCAGGCTCAAATTAGCTGTAGCATTCACCAAGTTCGGGAAGCATTAAGAGGAAGGAATAGGATGGGGTGAAGAGGATGAGGATAGGGGTCATTTCCAAAGAAAAACAACTTCTCGGAGAATTAGAGTTCCTATCTGGTGCCAAGAACAACCTGGGAATTCCCAGAATATTTCCTTTTGTTTTTTCCTCTCTAGCGTCCATGCCCTTCCCCAAGCCCCTGGCATCCAACAAAAGCAGCCAAGATTCTATTTTTCAGTGTTATGCAAATCACCTTCCCACCCCTGCCTCCCTGGAGGACCCGCTGGAGAAACTGAACCGTGAGCAGAGACAGCGTGGCCTGGAGGCCGCCCTGGCTGAGAGGAGGGAGAGGGCAGCATGGTGTGGAGCTGGGGCTCAGTGACCATTCCAGTGTCTCATACAGACTTGGGGAGGCGAAGGTCAGCGGATGCCTAGACCACTCAGCTGATGCCACTCGGCTATTAGAAGTCCAGACAGGAGTGTTCGAGTTGACTTGTCTGTTTCCACGCATTACGCCTGACAGGTGTTAACTCAAGGCCAAACCACTCAGCAGGAACTTTCTTCCCTCCTCCCCAGGACAAAGGGGAAGGCAGTGGCATATAAGAGGTCTGGGGCTTCATTTTAAGATTTGTCCTTAGACCTCATCCCGTACTGAAAATTTTGGGTTGCCCTTGAATGATGGGATGAAGGGGAAATGGTACATTACAAACACTTTGTCCTCTTGCCAATCTGCAGGGACAATAAAAATAATGGTAACTACTACTATATTTATGCTTATTAAGTGCACCACATATTCCTAAGCTACAGCCCTACAAGGTAGATACTATTGTGTCCATTTTATAGATGCAGAAACAAGCTAAAATGTGCCCAAAGCCACACTGGAAAGAGAGCGAGCCTGGATTTGCCCTGGGATGGGTCTCCGGAGCACCTCATCATGTTGCCTCCCTAGTAAGAGGGATGACCAGGAAAGTAGAAAATTCCAATCTGGTATTCTTGTGCTCGCTTCGGCAGCACATATACCAATCTGGTATTCTTTGGAACCCTCCTGCAGGGTTCGTGGTCACTCTCCAGGGTATCTTGAACTATACCTTTGGACCCACACAGCCTCTAGGGTCTTCCCGTGACATCCACACCTGCACATGGTAGGCTCTGGGACCCCAGAGAAGGGGTTCCATGCCCAGCTGCTGACTGGGTGAGTCACACTGGCTCACAGAAAATCACAGCACCGTGATGTGGCCCCAAGCAGGCTCTGTATTCCCAGGGCCAGCGCAGCTCTAGAGCTTCCTACAGGGACAGTTTCAGCCCCTCCGCTTGGGCAGGCACAAAGTACCAAGTAGACACACTGACCATCCTTCTGCATTCATGGTAAAAAATCCCCCTCACCCTCAGTCTCACACACACGCACCCCTGAGGGCTCCTTGTTTCCTGCGGACCACAATGGCTTTCCTTATTTGACCAAGAACAAAGCCTTTTTAAGCCTCAGCCTGTACGATCCTCACCAGCTATTTCCAGGCACTTGTAAGAATCTCTTTCATTCACGTGGGCTCCCTTTCTGCTCTGACAATGTCGTGAGGCTTTCAGCAGCCACTCTCTCTCCTCCCCTGTGGCTTGGACTTGAGCCCCTCAGACCCCTGTTGCTCTCTCCTCTTTGCTCTCCCCTTTCTGCTCCTTCCTTTCATGGTGAGGATTGATCTCTGCCCAGCAGGCTGTGTGAAGTTTGCTGGCACTAGGCTTTCATCTGCCTGCCTCTTCTGGGGGCTTTAATAGTAGCACTCTGTGGGAGGACCCACTCCCCTCTCACTCCTCAGCCCAAGAATGCTCCTTCATTGCACATTAGGCTTACCCAATTCCTGTAAATATCAGCCCACCAGTTTGCTTACTTGTTTGGTGGCTTTATTACCTGCTATGGTTTAGAGATAGTGTTTCCCCCAAAGGTTCATGTGCTAGAAGCTTGGTTCCCAGTATAATGGTACTGAGGCAATGGGGCCTTTAGAAAATGAGGGTGGGTCTTTGGGAGGTATTAATGCTTTTTCTGAAAGGAGTGATACCACACTTGAGCATGGTTTTTAAATTTGATTTATTTTTATTTTATTTTATTTTATTTTATTTTATTTTATTTTATTTTATTTTTTGGTACTGGGGATGTAACCCAGGGCCTTGCACATGCTAGATAAGAGCTCTACCATTGAGCTCCATCACCAGTTTTGTTTTGTTTTGTTTTGTTTTGTTTCAGTGTGCTCTTAAGGGACTGGACTAGTTACCATGAGAATGTATTTTATAAAAGCAAGTTGCCTTCCTTGGCTCTCTCTTTCTCTTTCTTCCTCTGCACACACCTAGTTCTCTACTTTGTTGAGATGAGCCAGGGGACCTGGTGTAATTTGGATCTGGAGTTTCCCCCAAGGGCTCGTGTATTGAAGACTGGTCTCCAGCCCATAAAACTACTGGGAGGTGGTGGAACATTTAAGAGGTGGGGCCTGGCGAAAGGAAGTAAGGTCATTGGGGGTGTGTCCTTGAAGGGGATATGGGAGCTCAGCCTCTCTTCCCTTTCTTTTCAGTCTTGACCACTATGCAGTGAGCAGTTTCCTCCACCACTCACATTTGCCATGATGTACTCTGCCATCACAGGCCCAGAGCAACAGGGACCAGTGACCATGGACTGAAACCTCTGAGACCGTGAGCCAAAATAAACCTTTTCCTTTAAATGAATTATCTCAGATATTTTGTCACAGTTACAAAAAGTTGACGTACACAGGGCTCTCACCAGATACTGTCACCATGCTGTGTGGGCTTTCCAGACACCTGGAATGTGAGCCCAATAAACCTCTTTTCTTTGTAACACCAGTCTGTGGTATTGTACCTCCTTGGCAGTGTAGTGTCAACTCCATGAGAACATCCCTCCCCTTCTCCAGTCATGTTCCATATTATATTCTTTGTCTCTGGGACAGTGCCAAGCACACAATGGCAGCTCAGTAAATATCTGCAGGATGTGTTAAATCATCATCTGTGAGGTTACTACTAGAACTTACCTCAGGGTTATTGGGAAGGATAATTGAGTCAACACATGTACAGGGTCTCTCACATGTCCAGCAGGGAGTGAGTTGTCAGCAGACGTTAGGTATGACCATCAATATTCACTCTACAAAATCAGTGTACACACAAAAAGATAAGAAGGACATAAGCCCCGCACGTGAGGCAGCCTGACAAGCTGGGATCAGAGCAACCATCCCCATCTGGGGAACTGGATAGGGCAAGCTAGGTCTTGAAGGTTGACCACAGCTGGCCAGCTGAGCAGCAGGAAAGGGCATTTCAGGCCTGTGAGCCAAATACAGGGAGGGGGGCTGAAGGGAGGCCAGGGGGTAATTTTGGACCAGACTATTTTAAGACTAAGTACATTACACTAAAATAAAAGAAGATTCCACATGGACTATTCTGGACTCTTCCTCAAAATACCCCTAAATTAGATTCTCCCTTTCCTGGGCTAATCTCAAGATGCAATAGAATTTCCTTTTATCAAAATCATAACTGGAAGTTCACAAGGGAGTAGTCACATTTTCCAAGTCCATCCTCCAAAACAAGTGCTTTTTCAACTATTTTAAAAAATAGAGCCAGGAGTGGTGGTGCATGCCTGTAATCCCAGCACTGGGGAGGTTGAGGCAGGAGGATTACCATGAGTTCGAGGACAGCCTGGGCTACATAGTGAGTTCAATGTCAGCTTGAACTGCATAGCGAGACCCTGTCTCAAAAAACCAATAAATAAATAAATAAACAAATAAAATCTGTATTGACATAGTAGGACTTAAGAATTTAAGCCAGGTGTGGTAGCACATGTCTATAACTCCTGCACTCTGGGAGGCTGAGGCAGGAGGATTGTAAATTCAAGCCCAGCCAGGGCCATTTAGAAACTTAGCCAAGACCTTATCTCAAAATTTAAAAAAAAGAGGCTCAAATCTTCATGTTCACTTTAAGAACACCCGTGAAACTGCCCAGGCCATCAAGGGTATGCATATCCGTAAGGCCACTAAGTATCTGAAGGATGTCACATTAAAGAAGCAATGTGTGCCATTCCGGCGTTACAATGGTAGAGTTGGTAGGTGTGCCCAGGCCAAACAGTGGGGCTGGACACAGTGTCGGTGGCCCAAAAAAAGTGCTGAACTTTTGCTGCACATGCTTAAAAATGCAGAAAGTAATGCTGAACTTAAGGGCTTAGATGTAGATTCTCTGGTCATTGAATATGTCCAGGTGAACAAAGCACCCAAGATGCGCCACCGTACTTACAGAGCTCATGGCAGGATTAACCCATACATGAGCTCCCCCTGTCACACTGAGATGATCCTTACTGAAAAGGAACAGATTGTTCCTAAACCAGAGGAGGCAGTTGCACAGAAGAAAAAGATATCCCAGAAGAAACTGAAGAAACAAAAACTTATGGCACGGGAATAAATTAAGCATAAAATAAATGCAAATAAAAGTAAAAAAAAATTTTTTTTAATTAAAGGTGGAGGAATGGGGCTGGGGATGTAGCTCTGTACAAAGATCCTGGATTCAGTTCCCAGTACTATAAAAAAAAATATGTATATATGTCTTGGGCCTAGAGCAAGCAAAACAAAGTCCACAATCATAGCAATTAGGACCAGATCATAAGTCTCATGGGTTTTTATTTCGCCAAATCTTTCTGCTTTTCAAACTAACAATAGCTTCTTGAGACAAAGTATGTATAATTCACACATTCAGCAAAGAGATGAAATCATATTTTGTGCTAGGCGCTGCTCTTGTCGTTAGGGTTAAAACACTGAACAAGACAGCCAGAAATCCATGCCTCTGTGGCTTGCTCCTAGGGGTAGACAATTTTCATCTTGCTATTGATAAAAGTGTATGTGAGGTTTTGCTACAAAAACGTCTTGGATTTCCTATAAGGGGATTTAATGCATTAAAATTCAAGCTAAAGCTGGGCGTGTAACTCAGTGGTACAGCACTTGCCTAATAACATGTGTGAGGCCCTGCATTTGAGCCTCAGGAATGCCCTATACATGAACTCAAGCTGAAAGGTATTTGGGATAGGAGAAATTCGGAGAACTCAAGCAGAAAATGACCAGATAAATCCTTTTATCTATCCATTCTCCCATTCCTGCTTTCCCATACACTTGGTTCTATCCAACATGAATCTCTGCAATCGATATTCCCATCTTCTCATCCCTCACCAGCATTGCTCAGAGAGGCACTGACAGCCCATTCATCTTAGGAGTGCAGCAGCAAGTATCAAAGAAGTCAGTGACAAAGGCTTAAGTGATATGGACATTTTTTTAGAAGTGGCCTCTGTGTTTGTCTAGCAGCTCAACTGTGCCATTGTGGCTCTTTCTGCTTTTCTACTCTTCCATTCGGTGTGTTGGCTGTTTTTCCACAAGCCTGTAGCATTATTTCCCAGGATCACTGCAGTAGTTCTTTGCACCACTTCAGCATTCAAGATGGGAAAAGGTAGCATCTCAATTTGTCTTCTCTTCATGGAAGAAAATTTTCCTAGAAGCCCTAAATAGACCTCCTCTTCTGTTTAATGGCCCCAACTGGGTCACATGACTACATCTTCTAACACAAGGGAGATTGGGGAATTGTGGATTTGGATTTCCAGCTTCCGCAATGGAGGAATAAAAGGAAGGGATCGGTGATGCCTTGTGTAGGCAAACAATATTTTCTGGATAAACTTTCACAGAGAAATCACAAGATATCAAGCAAACAGTTACTCAAGCCATCTTAGGCTGGCAAATACAAAAAATACTGAAGAAAATGGCCCATGTCAGGCTGAGTCTAAACTAATTGTGAGTTGGACCAAAGTGAAGCCAGTTTGGAAAATCCCAAGGCTGGAAAGCCCCCACTGGAGGAAAGCCTGTATGCTCAGTTGCATGTCTACAGGCTCTGCAGCACTGCCAGAAATTCAGAACCAGGAGCAGAGGATGGGTTATGTTGAGGAATAAGGCAGAATCAGAAAATACTAAGTTAATAACAACTGTGGCTTCCTCAGTTATTAGGATTTAAATCTAGAAGAGGGGTAATTTCTACCTCATGTTGATCACATAAGACTATCAACCTAGGACACAATTTTGTCAGGAATAAGGATAGGGCTAAGAGGTAAAGTTCACTTTCCCATCAACTCTGTCCTTTCCCTAACCAGCTGAATTGCATCCTTTACTCAAGTTACATAAACACTTTCTACCACCATTATTATGAGTCAAAATTTCTCATGTAAGCCAGCTCATGAGGCTTTGGGCTCCCACACATAGGAAGTTGGAAAGTGACGATCCAGTCAAAACAGAAGTTTGGCATCACACAGGAAAAAGGAGAAAGAAAAACCCCAGACAAAGTTTTGTGTGTCTCTGCACATGTGTTTGTGAGAAAACATACCCACATATAATGTTAAAAGGCCACACTGGCCTGATTACATCCTAAGCTCAAGCCCGTCCTTTGTAGCTCTGATCACATTCAGATGTTTTAATGCAACAAATGATTTTTGATTCCCACAAGGCCTGGCTTTCATTTGAACAAGTTAAACCAAGCTGGTCTGTGAAGAGAATACAATTCTTCATCATGCTGCTTGTTGTGTGGAAACAATCTTAGTAAAATGAGCCATGGCCTCTGCAACCCATGGATCCATCCATCTGTTCCTCCACCCACCTACTCATCTACCTATGCACCTGCCTTTCTATCTGTCCAACCTACTCACCCAACCATCCATCCACCCACCTGCCCATCCATCCATCCATCCATCCATCCATGTTTCCAAATATTCTCCCATCAAGCCATCCAGCCATCCATCCATCCGACAAACATCCATTCCTTTTCTTGGGGCTTTCACTATTCTCTCCTTTTCCTTGTGAAGCAGTAAAGCACTTTTACTCTGCTTAGCCTCCACTTTTCACATGGAATGATTTTCTGCTATTGACCCTTAAAATCCAGGTTCAATTCCTTTTTGGAAGGTCCTCCATGGACCTCCACTGAGAGACCACAATGTTATTTCCTGCTTCAATTCTTATGGTACTTTTTTTTTTTTTTTTTTTTTTTTGTGGGTACCGGGGGGTCGACCTCAGGACCTCAGGGCGCACCAGCAGGCGCCCGTGCCTCTGAGCGATATCACCGGCCCCTTTTTTTTCGTATGTGGGATCCGGGAGTCGAACTCGGGCCCTTGCGCTTGCAAGGCAGGCGCTTACGCCGCTGAGCCATCTCACCGGCCCTGGTACTTATTTTTATATCCTTCTCTTATTATATAATAAATTGCTGCCTTCAACATCTCTTCACTGTTGTGTTGTATTGTATTGCTCTTGTTTTGTGTGCTTGAAATATTCTGCATTCTTTCTTAACTCCTCAAGTAAATTGCGAACTCTGTGAAAAGACAGACTATGGTTTTTCTCCTTTGCAACCTCCCTCCACAGCTGGTGTCTTGCCTAATCCTAGCAAAATGCAGGCACTCAACAAATACACAGTTGTTGATTAGATACACAGTGTCTTCATCTATGAAGTGGGGATAATATTGGTGGTAAAGGAATATTGTATTAATTGAGAAAGTGTATATTAAAGAGTTCATAAACTACAAAATCCTAAAGATATTAACAATAATATTGCTTTATTTTAATAAAAATAAATAACACTTAATAGCCATATACTCTGTGTAACATGGATAAACAAAGCTATAATCAATAAACATCTCATTAGTGCTAACAGAATCACTGGGTCCTGTACAAAGTACTAGAACTACAAAAGTGGATGGAACATAATCAATGCCATTAAGGAGCTCATGTTCCATCAGAGAGGCAGAAGCATAAGTGCCTGTGATTATATGTGAGTCTGAAGAAAGCTCCAGAACACAGACACAAAGCGCTCAGAGACACAGGATTCTTCAATTCCGCCTAGAGTGGCTGGGGAAGAATTTACAGGAAGATTGTCACTTGAGCTGAACTTGAAAGATGAATAGAAGTACAGCGCAGTAGATGGAGAAAGGAAAAGAACAATCTACAAAAGAAACAACTTAGGAGTACAAGATGTGTCTGGAACGAATGCAGTAAGAGCGTCTGATGACCAGGGGGGCAAGGGTAGAAGGCAGAGGCCGAGAACTGGGGCCTGGCTCAGAAAGAGTGAGGTGTCAGGGGCTTGGTGAACCACATTAAGGAATATGATCTCGAGTTCAGTGACAATGCAAAACCACTGAGGAGGAAAATGATTAGATTTGTATTTCAGCTAAATGAGTATCATGGCACTGCTTCCATGGCAAATAACAGGAATCCAATTAAAACTGGCTTAAGCAATAAGGACATTCATTTTCTCACCTAACTGGGAGTTTGCAGAGAGGTAAGCTGCATGCACAACACAACCAATTTCTCTAAAACTCATGTCTTTTGATGTCTCTACTCGGCAAAAAATTTCTATCAGCTTTATTCTTGGGTGATTGCAAAATGGTGGCTCCAGTAATAAATCCAGGCACAAGCAAATCCCAAAGCACACCCTCAGCCATCACTTTCTCCCCACCCTCACCATGTCGCATTAGGTTACATGGCCTTGTGATAAGATAGAATTGTTGTTCATCGTTAGGCTCAAGGTGGAGATTGGAGACAGGCAGACAAATTGAGAAGACACTGTGGATTGGAGGCGTAAAGTAATAAGACCTGGACCAGAGATGTGGCTGTAGGCATGAAGGAGGAGAACACATCTTGCATGTGAAAAAAACTTGGCAACTCATGATACATGGAAGAGAAGGCAGAAGTTGAAAATGCTACGAGCTTCCAATCTTGGGTGACAGAGTAAATAGAGTCCTCTTACTAGAGATAGTGCCTTGAGGGTCCCTTGGCATACCTCCCAACCCCTGCCTCATAAAGATCGAAAGCACGAGGAAGAGGATTCACCTGATGTCTCTCTTTCCCCAGGAGTCAGTACAAAACAGGGACTTTGGTGCCATGCCACCTACTTTCCGTCACTTACGAGTTGAAAACCTTGGATAAATTTCTATTTCCTCATTTGAGAAGTAGGAATAATAATCCCTAATCCATACATTGTTGTGTCCAGGGATCAGCCGAGTGCCTGGCATAGAAGAGATGTCACAAAACGATAAGGAATGATTCGGGGTTCTAGGCATAGTTCAGTCGCCTACTCATTCTATGATCTCCATCCAACTGCTGTACTTCAACCCACTGAAGCTTAGTGTACTCATCTGTCACATGGGGAAAATACTACTCATGGGATTTCTCAGTTAATTGGATTAGAAAAATATGTCAAGTGCTAATATGGAACGTGAATGGTTTTAGGTTGTCTAAACAAGAGAGATTAAGTTCTTCTCTAGAGAAGTAGAAAATCTGGGGTGCTCCTCTCCACTCCCTGGAAGCTGAGGCTGGATGACATAGATTCAGTGACCTGATGTACATACCCCTAGACCTTGAATGAGGAGGAGGATTGAAGCAAGAAAAGAGGACCAGGATGGGAGGTTAGGGATTCATAGTAACGGGCAGTTTCAGAAGCGAGAATGGCTGTTTCCAGGCCACAGGTATCGGCAGTCTACTCTCTGGGCTCTGGATTTAATGGTGAACCCGTTCTGTGTCATGATTTTTGCTTCTCTTTGACTGAAAAGTGCCATTTTGTCCCTGCTTATTTCCTTCATCTGGTTATCTGAGCTTTTTGAGAGATCTATGATCTACCCAATAGTCTTAAAATTAGGGCGATTTTCCTGCTTTAGTCAGTGATTTTCTGTGCTTATAACTTGTAAATTATAGAGTGCCCAGCTTAGTGCCTGGCATATACTGGGAATTTAATATTGGTTTCTTTTCCCTGCTGCTTCACTATTCTCAGCCTCTTCTCTTCCATCCAAGTTTTGTTCTTACTAAATTGTGCTACGATCAGAGGAAGGAAAACCTCAAATTTGTAAAGAAAACATGGAATCACTTCATTCACTATTTCCCACAAAAGATCATTCCCCAGGTTAAAAAACCTGGAGAAGGAGAATGAGCCTTGAGGTGATCTTTTTAAATTTTTAAATTTTTGAGGGTCAACATAAACTTCTTCACATAACCCCAAAACGTGATGATCAGGAGACATTTGTGAATGCAGTACTTAGAAGTGAAATTTGGGGACCCAAAGATACAGAATGACTCATTCTCATGGTTATGGTCTTCTGGATTTCATAAACACAGAGCCCTGATAGGCCTAATTAACCACTGAGAAAGAGTAGAGGGCATACATGGGTTCATGAAAGGTTTGTTTAATTAGTGGATTTTAGGACCGTATCAGATGGTAAAGAAGACACTGGAGAGCCTTAGGGGACACATCCTTAATAATCTTGATTGAACATTGCCACTGGCTTCTGCTAAACACTCTGAGTATCACTCAGAGATAGAATATTGATTGATTGGGTGCCTAATGAACCACAGAACTTGTTTAGCCCACAGGTGCCCTCCCACCAATCCAATCTAGGGGTCTCCCTGAAGTAGCTGAAGCAAGTAATTATTAGGCATTAGCCATTCATTCTCTGCTTAAATTCCTTCAGTGACAAATGGTCCAGTAAAACCATATAGCAATGTGTTAACATTTATTGTTTCTGTCCCCATGATCATTCATTCTCTCTTCTTATGGAAGCTTCCCCACCCTCCTCCACTCATGCTGTCTTTAGGGACTGTTAATGGCGTTATCCCATCTACCCTTGGCCAAGCCAGATCCATCAGACTCTCGGTGCATAGACTTGGATTTGGGGTACAGTGATGCCAAGACCTTTAAAGAAAGTAGGGCTAATTTATTCCAACAGCAGTGTCCCACTGAGTTGTCCCTTCTATTCAGAAAGTCATCTCTTGCTTCTGCATTCTTCAAGCCTGGTGCCCAGGCTTTTCCTGTGAGCTGCCCCAAAGCCTCCAATGATTGTTTTTCCTACATATGTTAAATGGAATATGTTTCTACAAAAAAAAAAATAAATAAATAAACAAAAAACTCCATCTGATGTAATTCACAGTGACAAGAATAACAATGGCTAGTTCTTAGTAAGTACTTCCTATGTCAAACTGAACTCCTCCTACGTGAAATTCCCACCCCTTTATCGTGGGGCTGTTTTCTGCAGCAACACTTAGTCAACATTTGCTATCTGACAGCCATTCAGGCATTTGAATACAATGTATTTCCCTTTTATTTTCCTCTTTTTTGAAAAAAATAACCATGATTTCTCAATAGCAATTTGCAGAATATCGGTCTTAGTCACTTTCCTTGTCGCTGGGACAAAAATACAGCCACGATTTAGAGGAGAGGTTTATTTTGGCTCACACTCGCAGTCCTAGTTAGCCAGATCAAAGGCGTGAAGGCAAGGTAGCAGGGTCTGGCGGAAGAAAGCTGCTCATATCATGGCAGCCAGGAAACAGAGAGGGAAGGGACATAGACCCTCTGGTCATTCTTCCAGTGACCCAGCTCTCCCATCCAGACCCCTTTCCTAAGCCAGCTATAACACCCCATAATCCAACCACCTTCCAGATACATTAGGCTTCAGGGGCCATTTTAGACCTAAACCATAAAAACATTGATTCCAGATCCATCAACATCTTGGTGTCCCTTCTCTGGACCTTTAAAATTGAGGGATGTATGAAGAGTATAATGGGGTTATTATTTGTCCTAATCTCCTAATTTCATAAATGATCACTACTTTAGCATCGACATTACACTGTTGGGTTATAGCATATGTATTATCAACTAAAAGTAATTTTTTTTTTTTTGTATTCTTGAGACAGGGTTTTACTAAGCAGTTCAGGCTGGCCTTGAACTCATTTTGTAGCCCAGGCTGGCCTCAAACTTGTGGTGATCCTCCTGCCTTCGCCTCCCAAGTGCTGGGATTACAGGTGTGCGCCACCACACCTGGCTTTAATAGTAATTTTTAAAAACCCATTGCTTCAGGCCGGTGAGATGGCTCAGCAGCATAAGCACCTGCCTGGAAAGCATGAGGTCCTGAGTTTGACTCCCGGTACCCACATACGTAAAAAGGGCCGGTGATATTGCTCAGCGGCACGGGCGCCTGCTGACACGTGAGGTCCTGAGTTCGACGCCTGGTACCCACCAAAAAAAAAAAAAAAAAACCATTGCTTCTTCATCATATAAGCAACACACAATCTTTATAGAAAATTAGAAAATACAAATAAAAGATTAGTAAGAAACCACTACAACCCACCCCCCAGTGATAATTAATATGAACATATTATTGCAAAATCTTCCAGACTATTTCCTATGCTTTTTTTTTTTTTTTTTTTTTTTTTCCTGTGGCAGGGTCTCACTATGCAGTGCAGTCTGGCTTTGAACTCACTTATGTAGCCTAGGCTGGCCTTGAACTCACAGTGATCCTCCTGCCTCAGCCTCCCCGAGTGCTGGGATTATAGGCATGTGCCACCATGCCCAGCATTCTATGCTTATTTTTAAATTAATTTTATTGGTACATTTTAGATATACATAATAACATTGATCATAGGAAATTTGTACCTGTACACAATATATCTGAATTCTTTTTTTACCATTCCCCTCCCCTCCCTTCAACCCCTCTTCTCTCCTTATTTACAAAAGCTTTGTTTCCATTCATGTGCTCTTTATATTGTCTTTTCTATTGGTAGTATAGTATTCCAATCTATGTTATATATTTTATTAGCACTTTCTGGTTGGCCATTTGGGCTGTTTACAGGTTTTTTTTTTGTATGTTATATTTTGTTTTCACTTTCATAAACAATGTTTTGATAACCATTTTATACACTTGTCTTTATGTACTTGTCTAATGCCTTCTTAATAACATAGAGATGGAATTTCTGGGTCAAAGTATTTTCTTCTTATGGAGTTTTTAATTATATATCACCAAATTACCCTGCAGAGAACAATTTATATTCACATCATCAGATTATGGAATGTATAAGGCCTAAAATTTTCATATGAAATCTTGCTAAGCCAGGTGTCCCCCATACCACAGTAGCAATTGATTTTAAGCTAAATAGGATAATTTAATGTTACTTAGTTTAAGTCCCTCACTTCCATCTGTTGATATTTTTACATTGTGATTCAGATGGCTTTTGTGTCATCTGCAAATCTGACCAATGACCTTGCTGTATTCTCACACATGTTACAGAAAACACTGTTGAAAGGAACTGAGTGGCCCCATGGCAATCTAGTACATATATCTTCTGCCTGAGGAACAATCATCTGCAAACCCACCTAACAGGTATGGTGGCAGCTACCTCTCCACTAGCCCTTGCTAAGGACCCTGGACCTTCCCACAATCTCGCAGTTAATGACCTAACAGCTGGAGCTGTTGGACCTGGCTTCTATTACAGCCTGCATCTGCTCAGATTGGTCAATACCTAAGATGCGTTGACTGTTAAATATTGTTAATGTCACCCTCATAACCATGTACCAATTCTCAGATGAAATGGATGTTAATAGTGTGCTATATTTTTGTCTTTTTCAGGAAATAAAATATCTCAATATAGCTGAAGTCCATTTCCCACCTCCTTCCACCCTCAACAGAAAAAAAAGTCACTCTTTGTATATTGTATTCTTAGTATACCTGAATATATCCATAAATAATACACACCACTGATTTCTGCAGCTGAAAATTTTGCATAAGTAGTATTACATGCATGTATCCTCTCGAGACTTTCTCAATGTTGCTTTCAAGGTATACATAAATATGGATATATAGAGACTGAATTCATTCTTTTTAAGATTTTTATAGTTTTCCATTTTTAAAAATCCCCTACTGAAAGACAATCAGACACTCTCCACAGAAAGCATTGCCATGAGTGTCCTCAAGTACAATTCCTTGTGTAGATATTCAAGAGTTCCTGGAAGATAGATGACATATAATAGACTTGCTGGGTCAGAGGGTCAACTTTGTGTTACCCAGTTGCTTTATGTGACAGTCTACCAGTTAGACCCAATGTGAGCAGCTACATGGATGAATTTGGGACTGAATGCAAATGACTTGCAGCCTCAGCTGACATCTTGACTGCAACTCATAAGAAACCCTAGAACTACCCAAAAAGACACTGCCAAGTTCCTTACCCACTGTGAGAAACTAAATTTTTTTAAGGTTTTTGGAGACAGGGTCTCGAGATGTAGTTCAGGCTGGCCTTGAACTCACTATGTAGCCCAGGCTGGCCTCAAACTCATGGTGATCCTCTTGCCTCAGCCTCCCAAATGCTGGGATTACAGGCATGGGCATTACTACACCTGGCAAAACTAAATCATTTGAGCTCCTAAACATTGAGGTAATTTTTATGCAGCTACAAATAAATAAAACAACATTCTTGAGCATTTTTCTATTGGGTTATTGTCTCTTTCTTATTAATTTATAAAACTTTTTAGTCTAGACACTAGTGTCTGTTTTATAAGAAATACAAATATCTTCTCTCAAACTTGGCTTATATTTGCATTTTATTCATGGCGCATTTTGATATAATAAAGGTTTAAAATTTAATATAATCAAATTTACCAGTTTTCTTCCTGTATAGTTTAAGCTTTTTGCATTTTACCTTTTTCATTATTACCTTTGACATAAAAAAAGAGTCTTCTGAGCTGGGTGTGATGGCACACACCTGTGATCCCAGCACTTGGGAGGCTGATGCAGGAGGATGGCCTCGAGTCTGAGGCCAGCCTGGGCGACATAGTGAGTCCAAGGCCACCTAAACTACATAGCAAGACCCTATCTCAAAAAAACAAAACTGCTGAGTGCAGTGGTGCACGCCTGTAATCCCAGTACTCAGGAGGCTGAGGCAGGAGGATCACCATGAGTTTGAGGCCAGCCTGGACTACATAGCAAGTTCAAGGCCAGTCCGGAATACATAGTGAGACCCTGTCTCAAAAATTAAAAAAAGGGCCGGTGAGATGGCTCAGCAGCATAAGCGCCTGCCTGGCAAGCATGAGGTCCTGAGTTCGACTCCCGGTACCCACATAAAAAGGAAAAAAGGGCCAGTGATATCGCTCAGAAGCACAAGTGCCTGCTGGTAAGCACGAGGTCCTGAGTTCGACCCCCAGTACCCACATTAAAAAAAAAAAAAAGACTCTTCCTTGCTTTTCCTTTCATGTTTTAAAATTTATCCTCATGTTTTTAATTCTTTAATTAGTCTAGAAATAGTTGAATTGACTTGGGCAAAACCTCTCTCATAATACTTTTTATCACTTACTTTTTAAATAATTTCTTGGGTATTGTTAAGCTTGAAGATTTGTCCTCAGTTTGGGCAAAGACCAAAGCAAAAATTGTATCAATTTAGGCTGCTACCATTGTCATCATATTCTGACACATGACCATGCCCCTCCTTGCTTCTTTAATTGCTCCAAATATTGGAATAGGTTGTAGAACCTAGTTGTTCCATTTTGTGGACCATCATTTAAGCCCATTCCCTGTCCTTAAAAATCTTAGTATAAGCAGAGCCTGGCCCTTGCTATGGAAACTGATTATTGTTTGTTATGGTTTGAATGTCTCTATCAAATGCATGGTGAAATATAAGTCCTATTGTGAGATACAAAAGACAGTGGAAATATAATCTGTGGTATTTGGAGGTGAGATCTTCCAGAGGTAATTCAGGTTACATAACACCATAATGGTGGGGACAGCGGCTTTAGAATAAGAGGAGGAGTATACAACATAGGATGTTCTATCTTGCTATGTGCCACCTTAGGACTCTGCAGCATCAGTACCAGCAAAAACAAACTTGCTAGTTGCAGCTCCCTGATGTGGAACTCCCCAGCCTTTAGAACTCTGAGATAAATAAAATTAATTCTTCATAAGTTACCCAGTCTACGGTGTTCAGTTTTAGCAAAGGAAAACGGATGTTACGGATACCCACCCACCCAGCCTCTCTTGCAATAAGGATGTGGACATGTGACCAAGAATTGGCCAATCAAGATACATTCCTGTTGGTCTTTGAGTGTTGCAAAGAATCATCAGATTACAGAGCAATAATTTTCAGTCCTTAATGCCTATAAAAGTTTCCTTGGAGTCCCATCAAAAAGCAGACCGCTGAATCCCACTCCCAGAGGATCTGATTCAGTAGCATCTCAGGGCATGAGAATTGTCTAACATGTTTCCAGGTGATGCTGAAGCTCCTGGATAAACAATTACACTTAGAGTAGAATAATCTTTTGGTGGCAGTCACTGTGGTGATGAAGTCGGAGTCCCAGGATAGCAGAGATGCTGCTGCACCCAGTGTCTGCAAGGAAGATGAGCTAATTTTGTGGTAGAATTTGAGCCTCATTCCTGGCTGAGTAGCTGTTGCCATCAACCCTCCGGCCCTCCTGGCAATACTTCGAGCTACTCTATATTCTCTTTGCTGCTCAAATCAGCAGAATTAGTTTCTGTTGTCCACAGCTAAGAAAGCTGTGTGATCTAGGACCCATTTTGTTGTCTTTTAAGACTTCCTTTGAGGCCTAAACTATTCTTAATTTCATCTTCCTAACATTACTCTTTCAGATTTGCACTGCTGTTTTGCCTCCCTGGGATTTATGCCACTTAACTCATCTTTAGTATATATCTGTTAATATATATATATATATATATCATTTTTTCATATTTCAATAATACATGCTTGCCATAAATATATTTAGAAAATACAGAGAAACTCAAAGAAACAAATTTAAAATCATCTTTAATGCCACCACCAGAGTCAACCACAATGAATGCTGTGTCACAGGACTTTCAGTTCTACACATACATAAACTTCTTGCATTTTTGGAACCAAACTGTACATACTGTTTTATAACTCCCCTTTTTATTCATTCCAACAATACGAGTAAACATTTCCCTCTGTCAGAAAGTATCTCACAATATGGTTTGCAATTGGGACACAGCTTCCAGCATATGTTATACTGTAATTTATTGAACTTAACCCCGATGTTTGACATGCAGGTTGACTCAAATTGTTCACTATTAAAAATAACACTGCCACAGACTGACTCAAAATGGCACATTCTGAATTGGTTAGCAATTCCTCCTAGAGCTTCTCTCAGTTCTCAAGAAGATCCCTCATTCAATGCATATTTCTTGTGTCATGCCCTATTCTTGTTGCTGAGGATAAAAAATGAACAAAATACACAAAAATCTCTCCCTTCTTCATAGTTTACATTACAATGGGATGAATAGTAGTAATACTACATGGCAATAATAGCCACACAAACATACTCTATTACTATACCAATAATAAATAATAATAATAGCAGGCATTAAATGTTTACCATCTGCCAGACATTATCCTAAATTCATGCTATGCAGTTAATACTCTGTTGTTGTCAGGGTTTACAAGGAAAAAGATTTAATACAGGACACACAATTTATAGGATTATTTTATAATATTCACCCAAAGAGTCAAATGCAGAAGAGTGCAAGACATCAGTGCATGCAATAGAGACCCAAAGAATCCAGCTGAGCGCCTGGATCCCGTGGCAATGTCTGCCACGAGTACAACTGGAGGCCTAGAGCCCACGACAATGTCTCCCTCAAGTCTGTATCAAGGATCTGCACTGGGAAGGCCCAAAGGTCAGAGGTGGAAGCTAGAAGTTCTGCGCCAACAGAATGAAGGATCTGTGCCAGCAGGCTGAGGGGTCTGCACTGGAGCCAGGAAGTGACACTCAAGGGAAGGACCAGAGCTCCTCCAAAGAGAACTGCAGCCACTCTCAGCGACAGCGAGGACCGGAGCTCCTCTGACAATGAGAACAGCTGAGTCCATATCAGGAAAATCAGCATGACAAGTTTCTCCAGGAGAATCAACAGCCCACCATCTTCCCCTCCAGTTCTCCTTTTATGCTGTTGGCAACAATCCTCAGGTGGGCCTTCCGCACCCGGAACCACACTGACTCAGTTCAGCTGGGTGTTACAAGCTGACTATTAGTTAATCCACCACATACTCAAACCCTATTATTATTTCCATCTTTCAGAAAAGGCCATCAGTGATTTAATTTTCTTCTGTCTCACTATTAATCAAACAGACCTGCTGTTGAATGAGTCAAATCTGGTCCTTCCCCAACGCCAGTCATCTTAAATGCTGGGGACAAGAGGAAGTCCTTGTCTCAGATGACAGCCAGTTTTAATCAACAAAGTGGACCAGGACCTTTGCATGTCAAGGACCAGGCCTTCAGCTGTAGACTGAGAATGAAGGGGACCAAACCCCTGCCAGGACCACAGGCAATTTGCCTTCGACCTGTTGACAAATATCAGATCAGATTTTGTTGATGAGTGAATTGAGAGAACAAAACCAGCATGAGGTCCATAAAAATACAGAAGGAAAAAACAAATGTGTGATTAGGGCCTAGAGGAGGAATGAACCACTGAACAATTATCCACCGCCAGATGAATAGGAAGATGTAAGAAAGCTTTTTTTGCGCTCACCATAGGGCACAAGACATGGCCTTTTGAAACATGAGATCATTAGATTAAAACAGATGCAGATGAAAGGCAACAGCCTGAGATAAATAAAAGTAGCTTTAAAAGGGCGATGAAGAATGAGCATGAGGCAACTGGAAACCAAGTCGGATTAAAATTCATCAGTCTCTCACAGAGGGTAGAATTGATGCTTCCCAAAAATATGGAGTTAGAAAATGCCATATATTGTGAAGATACAGAACAACTGAAACTTTTACACATTCCTTACAGGAAACAATTTGACAATATTCACTACAGCTGCAGGTGAACCATACCCTACAACCCTCGGGCAGATACTCTAAGGCAGTGTTCCAATCTTTGTGTTAGAATCACTTCCTTTTTAAAACCAGATGCCCAAGGCAGATCCTATGCCAGCTAAACTGCAAGGTCTCAGAGATTCATCCATCCATCGTTTTTAAAGAGCCTTGTGATTCCAATGTGCAGTCAAGTTTGGGAATGACTGCTCCAGAAAAATCCTTGCATATGTGCACTGAGTGACATCCCCTAGAATGTTCACAGCAACACTGTAGCTGCAAGAACTCAGAAGTTTCCCAGTTTCCACAGGAAAAATTCATACAATGTAGCATGTACACACAAAGAACTATTATTACACCAAGGTGAAAGAAATTCATTGCAACCACATCCACCGACAAGGATGAATCTCACAAACTATTGGGATGGAGGAAAATTCCCAGGAGAGGATACATAACTTGATTTCACTTACATACGGGAGAATTCTGTACAAGTTGATAATGTATAAAAGTATGTATGTCACATCCTTATGGACACACTTCAAAATCTTGAGAAAGAATGATAAACACCAAGCAGGACAGTGGTTAGTAGTCAGGAGGCAGGACTTCTAAGACACTGGTTCTGGTTGATTTCTTAACCTGATGGTGGTAGTTTATGCCTCCTATGTATGTAATACATATTACTTTGTTTGTTTTAATTATTTAATTAAATGTTGAAAATGATTTTATTCTTAAAAGTATATAAAGATTCATGGATAGAGACCTATTTGAAAAATTATTCCAATATTCAAAGAAATATTAAAAAATGATTTATTTTTTTAGTGGTCGACTACCAGAGTACATTTTTCTGCTTTTTTATTTTTCTGTGTTATTTTCTTGTTCTACAATTAATATATGTTACTTGTGTGATAGCAAGAGTAAAATGTACATGGATCTCACTGGAGTAGCCAGCCTTCACTCCCACCTCCTGCTACTTCTGCTCTTGTGCAGTCCCTTCTACATTCTACCAGAGACCAACCAAATATGGCAGAAGTGATAGTATGTCACTGTGGAGACTGTCCTTCAAAAGATGTTCTAGCTTCATTTCAATTACTCTCTCAGATCACTTGCTCTGGGCAGCCAGCTGCCATGTTGGGAGCAGCCCTATGGAGAGGCGCACGGGGCAAGGAACTGAAGCCCTCAGCCAACAACCATGTGAGGGGTGCCATGTTGGACATGGAGCTCCCAGCCCCCGTGGAGCCTTTGGTGCTGAGATCCCCACTGTGGCTACACAAGAGACCTTGGGCCAGAACCACCAGCCAGGCCACACTGGATTTCAGACTCTCACATAATGGTGTGAGATAATAAATATTTGTCATTTTAAGCCACTAAGTCTGGGGATAGTTTGATCTGCCAAAAATAGTCCATACACTCATGTAAACCAGGTTAGTGAATTTTAGTTCCACAAAAAAGAGGAGAGGAGGACAAAAAGGTAAGAAGAGTCATCTTTGAGAGGGAGCAGAGTTTCTTATGAATTATATCTTCAATCTTCATATTGCCCCATTCCATGCAATATGAGAACTCCACCTAACACTCAAAACTAGGGGGCCCCAAGTGCCTGTGAGGTACAGGAATACGGCTGAAACCTGGGCATGGTCTCCCTCCTTCGCTGGAGTCACAGATGATACCTGTCAGCTCACAGAGGAGTGCACCCTGAGGCTGTGTAAGGAGCTGTGGTACACCAAGGCTCAGAGAGCATCACCACCCGTCCTCTTGACATCACAGGAGGGGCTCTGCCATCCTTGGCAAAGGTGGACTGGCCCAGGGGAGCCATGCTACTTAAGCAAAAAAGGGGGGGTTGTCCTCTGGCTAGGTTGAGTTGTGGCTCTAAAAACTTGACTATTGGCCTTTGAGAGGCCACCCACCTTAGAACCTTGGACAGAGACACACTACCTGGCCATCCCCTTGTCGAAGCATGACATCAGAGCACAACACTGGGACACCAGCTACATAGACCCAAACATGCACACAATACCCACTGGCACGGGACTGATCAGGAAGTGACACATGGCCTTGTGGAGAAAGGAGAAATCTTCCTTCTCCCTGTCCCACGAGGAGACTGGCAGTAAGTATCAGAGGCTGTGAGGACAAAGGGAAGGGACATCCAGGAGCAGGACTGTGTTCTGACAACCCAAGCCTGAAGCAGGGGTCTCAAACCAGATAGTGGTCAAAGCTAAAAATATCTGAATGTCATAAAATGTTTACCTAAAATAAAGCTATTTTAAACTGGACAGTGGAAGTGACTAGACAGGGTTTATATTTATAAAATTGGGCTAACTTCAGTTTTCCACCACAGAGAACAAAAAGGATTATTTTAGAAAAAAGGAAGTGAGTTAAAAAAAAAACTTCGTGTTAGCACATAGATAAGTGGGGACTGTTTAATTAAAGTAGTTAAATAAATAGGTAATAAGACTTGATCTGTATCCTTTCCCTCCTCTTAAATGGTCAGGGGATCAGAACCTCACTCTTCAAGACCTGTCACAGATACAAACACAGATGTTAATTGTTTAGGAATTTCCTACCCTTTGCACATATGATTGCTTCTTAGACTTTAGATCAGCTGTGTCCTAAGCAACTTTCTCTGGCGGTAGAAATGTCCCATACCTGTGCAGCCCGATACAATAACCACTAGCCACATGTGACTACCGAGGGATTGAATTTTAAATGTTATTGAATTGTAATTAAAGGTAAATAGCTGCACAGGGCTAGCATTAACACAATGGCTGCTGCAAGTTCTAGGTAGAATTGTACATCTTTCTTTCCTCTGAATCTAGTTTCCCAACTGTGGAGTGCACCCTTTTTCTATTTGTGTGCTGTTGCAAATTTGAAAATGTCACAGTCACTTTGGCTCAAGGTTTCTGACATTTTCACATCACCTCCTGTGGTGGATTAAGTAATGGTCAACTTGTAACACCCAGCTGAACTGAGTCAGTGTGGTGCTGGGTGTAGAAGGGCCACCTGAGGATTGTTGCCAACAGCATAAAAGGAGAACTGGAGGGGAAGATGGTGCGCTGTTGGTTCTCCCGGAGAAGCTTGTCATGCTGGCTTTCCTGATATGAACTCAGCTGTTCTCATTGTCAGAGGAGCTTGAGTCCTCGCTGTCGCTGAGGATGGCTGCATTTCTCTTCAGAGGAGTTCTGGTCCTTACTTTGAGCGTCGCTTCCCAGCTCCAGTGCAGATTCCTCAGCCCGCTGGCACAGATCCTTCATCCCGGTGGTGCAGACTTTCTAGCTTCCACCACTGACCTTTGGGCCTTCCCAGTGCAGATCCTTGATACAGACTCGCAGGAAACATTGTTGTGGGCTTTAGGCCTCCAGTTGGACTCATGGAGGACATTGCCATGGGCTCCAGGTCTTCAGCTGGATTCTTTGTATCTCTAATGTGTAAGCAGGTCTCCTGTACTCTTCTGCACTTGACTTTTTGGGTGAATATTATAAAATAATCCTTTAAATTATGTGTCCTATATTAAATCTTTTCCCTTGCAAACCTTGACTACAACACCTCCCAATTCTGCCAGAATGAAAATGAGTAAATAGATTGATTGATTGATTGATTGCCATACTGGGCACTAAACTCGGGGCCTACATACTGAGCTATATCCTGTCCTTTTTAATTTTTATTTTGAGACAGGGTATCACTAAGTCACTAAGTTGCCCAGACTGGGCACACATTTCTGATCCTCCTGCCCCAACCTCCCAAAATGGTGGGATTACAAGTGTGCATCACCAAACCCATATCCCAAAATCAAATTTTGAATAATATTTACAACAATGTTTATATTTGGAAATTTTGAGTACAGGTGGGATATTTGGTAACATTAAGGAGTTACTAAAACTGCATCCTGAAATATTTATGGACAAAATGATACAGTCTCTGCAATTTGCTCTGGATTATGGAGTGGGGACTAGGTAGAGAAAAATAAGATTGGTTGATAATTATCGAAGTTGCGTGATTGCATTGGTCAGCTTTCAGTTGCTGTGACAAAATATCTGACATACATAATTTAAAGGAGGAAAGGTTTATTTTGACTCACAATCTCATACGTTTCAGTCCATGGTCAGCTGGCTTCCAAGACAGAAGGGCATGGTGAAGGAAGGCTGCTCACCTCATGGCAGCCAGGAAGCAGCACAAGAAAAGAAGAGCCAGAGAAGAAGGGGACAGGGACCAGATATAGGCCCCAAGGCCATGCTCCAATAGCTCACCCAGCACACCCAGCTGTGTGCTTTACTAATCTCCGAGGTGTCTCTCAAGCCAATCAAGTTGACAGTTAAGATCAACCATCTCAATGGTGGCTTATGGGAGTCCCTTAGACTACTCGCTCTAACTGATATGCACATGTATGTTACGGTTTAGATGTGGAGTGTTCCCCAAAGGCCAGTGTGTCAAAGGTTTGGTTACTAGTCTGTGGCACTAGCAGGAGGTTGTGAAAACTTTAGGAGCTGGGGCCTGGTGACGAGACGTTAAGTCACTGGAGTAACCTCGGCGTGCTCTCTCTCTCTCTCTCTCTCTCTCTCTCTCTCTCTGGCTACCATGAAGTCAAGAGTCTTACTCTGATACACACACCCACAATGAGGTACTGGCCACATGCCCCAAGTGACAAGGCCAAGGGTCCATGGGCTGAAACCTCTGAAATTGTGAGTCAAAATAAATTTGGCTACCTCATGTATTTTGTCACAGTAATGGAAAGTTGACCAAAAAAGTATAAATTTTTAATTTTAAAAAGCAAAGAGTTGAAACCAGGCACAGTGGTATGTACCTATCACCCCAAGTACACGGGAGGCTGAGGGAAGAATATTGCAAGCTCAGAGCCAGCCTGGACAACATAACAATCAATCAATCAATCAATAAGTAAATAAGCAAGAATTTCTAATAAATAGGAAAGTGCTCATATTATTAAATTAAGTGGATGGGTAAAGCAAGCTATTAAATGACAATGTAGAAGGAGGGGCCTGGTGGTGAGAAGGAATTCATATAACAGTAGATTAGCAAAGCACACTTTTGCGCATGTCTGAATGGGCTATCGGGGCATGACCTTGGGGGTCTATATTCCTCTATGATGAATTTGTGTACGTGGAGGGAAATACAGAATGTGGTACCGTGGTCAGCAGACCAGATGGCTCAGTTCAAATCCTGGCTCTAATATCAAGTTAACATCAAGTTATATGATCCCCTGGAATTTTTTTAGCTTTACTAAACTTCAGTTTTCTTCTCTACAAGGACCATATTCTACTATTGCTCTTAAATTTCTGTGGAGATTAAAGATGACTATTTATGGAGTACTTAACCAGCATCTGCCACACGATACGAGTCCTGTCCTATCTTTGGGGAATAGATTTATGAGTACTTGCTCTTCTACCACTATATTAGCCAATTTTCCTCCAAAAGGATGTCCTCCTTTTATATTCAAGAGGGAAAACGAGAGCAGAAGGAATCAAGGATGGAAGGATGGAAGAAAGGCGGGAGAGAGGGAGACAGCTTCCTCCCTTGCAACTTCTCCGTTCTGAAAACTATTAGCAAATAAATTAATAATTTATCTGATGTTCTGAACTTCAGCAAAATAAGAATGCCAGGGCCGGTGAGATGACTCAGCGGCATAAGTGCCTGCCTGGCAAGCGTGAGGTCCTGAGTTCGATTCCCAATACCCACATACAAAAAAAGGGCCAGTGATAGCACTCAGCGGCACAAGCGCCTGAAAAAAAAAAAAAGAATTCCAGCTTCTGTCTAGATAACTAGAATGCCCCATGAAACTGTCCTGTGACTTTTGGGATATGAACTGGGCAAGCATTCTCTGCATGCTTCCCCAGCCCCAAGCAGCGTGAAGCCTTGCTTCTGTGGTTGTCCTCCTTTTTGTTGGCCCAAAAGCTCTCCACACTGATAAACAGACCCTCTACTATCTGCTTTTCAGATACTATGCAGTCTTCCCTTTCTGTTAAATGTGTATCTTTTGAGTAAGATATAGCTTTCCATTGTCACTTTCCAGGTGTGACTCCCCTCCCAAGCAAATTCTCAGTTTCATTAAAAATCTCATTCCAGGGCTGGTGAGATGGCCCAGCGGCGTAAGAGCCTGCCTGGCAAGCGCAAGGGCCCGAGTTCAACTCCTGGAACCCACATACGAAAAAAGGGCTGGTGATATCGCTCAGCAGCACGGGCGCCTGCTGGCACGCGAGGTCCTGAGGTCGACCCCCGGTACCCACAAAAAAAAAAAAAAAAAATCTCAGTCCAATAGCTCCAAGCTTATAGTCTATCAATTGAACAACCCTAATAGAGAAGGAAAGCACACATCAGTTCTAATCATTTGAACAATCTCCCAGAGACAACTCTTATTGGTCCACACTTGATCATGTGACCCCCTCTGAACCAATCATTAAGATTTTGATAGGCTTTTTCGGGGTCTGGTAGACTCACCTGGCAGTCTGGGAGGCTGAGGCAGGGAGACTGAAAAATTTAATCCAGCCTGGGCAATTTAGTGAGACCCCGTCTCAAAATAAAAAAGGGCTGGAGATGTAGCTCAATGTGAAGGCCCTAGACTCAATCCCCATACCGAGAAAGAGAGAGAGAGAGAGAGAAGAGATGCAGCTAAAAGATGGCAAGTGCATGCTAAGCAAACAAAAACAACAGCTGTTCACTGTGTACCCCATAACAATCCTTTTAATGCCCTTTGATGTCATCAAAAAATCTCCTGCCCAACACATTCCTCCACGTCTTTTTGGTACTCTCTGTCCTCCGCCGGCAGCCTGGTATTCTAGTATCTTGGGCTCTGGCCCAGAAAATGAAATCCTCTTCAACACCATCATCGTCCCCAGCTGCTCACTGCCAACATCCTCTCCAAAGTCATAGCCATCACCTGGATTAAAAAACGCCACACTGTCTATATCCTTAAATCCCTCAGTTCCCCTCTTAGAATCTTAAAACTTCTAGAAACATATTTCAGCCCTTTTCTTTCTTTCTTTCTTTCTTTCTTTCTTTTTCACTTTCTTTCTTTCTTTCTTTTTTGTGGTACTGGGGATCAAATCCAGGATCTTTGCACTGAGCTACATCCCCAGCCCTTTTTAAATTTTTTGTTTTGAGACAAAATCTCACCAAGTTGCTAAATTACCCAGGCTGGGCTAGAACTTGTAATTTTCCTGCTTCAGCCTCTGAGAGTTAGGATTACAGCATGCCCCAGTTTCGGATTCTCTTGACTCCACCATTTAGCTACACAAGCATCAGTAGAAATAGGCAGTGGCTGGAGACTCAGGGCACATATCCCATCATATCCCGGACCTGTACTTCAAAACAACAGTGCCCCTCCAGGCTCACCACACCTGGTCTCCAGAAGGAATCAGCTCATTCTGGGACTGCACAGGGTTTCTCCACTTGGCTGGGACTGCTTCTTCAGTACTTGCGCCCTACACTACCTGGCAAGATATTGAAGCCACGCTACATGTTCAGTGGTCTTTGTCCTGTTTTCATTCCTGCCCTTTGCCAATGCTCTTAAAAAAACAAAGAAAAGAAAGCTGAAGATGGGGTCAAGGAGGGAACAATAAGGACTTAATCTGTAATGTATTTTTTCAGGTAGGTAGTTGGGGCTATGAGTGTTCACTGTATTGCTAACTAGTCTTCTGAAATATTTCATTAACTTAAAATTTTGCAGGTTGAAACTCAAGTTTTCAAACCAAAAAGCTAATTTGACCATGTTACTCCCCCCATCATAGTTCCTCACAGCTTGACAGGTGCCATTCAAACTCCTTGCCTAGCACACAAATAATCTGTGATATCCCCCTGTCCTTTTTCTTCTACTATGTCATATACTGCCTGTTTGTATCCTTCCAAAATTCGTGTATTGAAGCCCTAACCTTTAATGTGATAGTAGTTGGAGATGGAATTGGGAGGTAATTAGATGTTGATGAGTTATAAGGGTAGAGTCTTCGTGCTGGGATTGGTGCCCTTCTAAGAAGAAGAAGAGACAGAGAGCTTGCTCCCTCCCACCTCCTGAGGACACAGAGAGAAGAAAGACAGCCATCTGCAAACCAGGAAGAGAGTTCTTACCAAGAAGAGAATCTATTGGCACCTTGATCTTGCACTTCCATCCTCCAGAACTGTGGGAAATAAGTATCTGTGGTTGAAGCCACCCAGTCCACTGTGTTTGTCAGGGCAGCACGACCTGACTAAAACAACCCACTGTTCCCAAGCCATCACGCAGGCATCTTGAAGCATTAGTCTGTCTTCTATTCCCCCTTTTCATATGGATAACTCGTATTATTGTGTTTGGTCAAGGAAGCTAACAGAGAGATCCAATTAAGAGCAGCCCAGGGAAGTAGGATGCACTGTTCCTCTCGGTCACCTCATGGCCACCTTATGGCTGAAGCTGGGTCACCACTTCATGCAGATTCCAGCCTGCAACAAGGAAAAAGAGAAGTCAGAAGAGGCACACTAGGGTGTTCTAAGGTACAGACCCTGAAGTAGCCCACATCATTTCCACTGGTTCTATTGGCTAGAACTCAGTCACATGATCAAAACTATCTGCCAGGAATGCTGGGAAAGTAGTCCCTCTCTAGGCATCCATGTGCCTGCTCACAGTTCTCTTATAAGGAAATAGGGGAAGAATGACTTCAACAAACAATTGAAGCTCAGGCCTCAATTCTTCTGAACAGCCTTCTCTACCTCCTGACCTCTCTGCCTAGGTTAGAGGTCCTCCTTGGAAGCGCAAAGTGCCCTGCATAACAGTAGTTGTTTATCTGCCCAGCTTCCCCCATCTCCCTGCCCCTAGCTAGACTATGCTCAAATTGGGTGAGGTTCTGTATCTTCAATGCCTGGCATTTATTAGACCTAGAGTCCATTTTGAGTAAAAGTGTGAAGAACCGACTATGTAATTTGTAAGGTTCAGGGCAAAATAGAAATGAAAAATCCTTTGTTCAAAATAAATATTTTGGGATTGTGACAGTAGAGCATTAAACCAAGTGTGGGGTCTTTCTCAGAGCGAGGCCCTTTATTCCTGTATGGATCTAACACCCAGGAAGTCAGCCCTGAAGGTATTAGCAAATTAGTGAGTCAAATTTAATGCCATGAGTCAGCCTCCCTCAGAAAACCACGGATCCGCTGTGTACTCTCAGGCAATGAGTGAAGATAAACCGAATCGTGCTTGTAAACATTTGGGAAGTAAATCTTTACTGCCCTAAGGGCTGTACTTAATAGCGGTCATCCCAATGGCAAGGGCACCTCTCACTTCCCAAAGCCTTGTCATTTGGAGGACGGGACAGGCACCACTGGGCTGCGGGCTCCTTAGCAGTGCAAATGTGCGGCATCTCACCTCCCACGAGGTCCTCCTTTCAGCGGGGCATCGCAGCACCCATAGTCATCGCGACCTTAGAAATCATTGCCAAGCGGTTCTCCAGCATCTGCTCAGACACCTTCGGCGACAGGGAGCTTCCTACCTCCCCGGGAAGCTCCTTCTGTTTTTGACAGCTCTGCGGTTGGAGCTCTTCCGCAAGCCCAAATCCACTTCCGCGTGACTCACCCCTGTGGCTCCGAGCCACACGGAGGAACTTTCCTCCTCCTCCTCCTCCTCCTCCTCCTCCTCCTCCTCCTCCTCCTCCTCCTCCTCCTCCTCCTCCTCCTCCTCCTCCTCCTCCCCCTCCTCCCCCTCCTCCTCCTCCTCCTCCTCCTCCTCCTCCTTCTTGCAGGTGCTTAAAGTCTCTAACGTTTGCCTGAGAGCGGAGGTGGGCAAGGAGCTGCACGGAGGTGAAACACAGGCCGCCAACGTGTTTGGCTCAAAGAGAATTTGTTTTGTTTTGTTTTGGTTGCCAACATTGGAAAGTCATATAAAATGTAGGATTCACACGTCTAACATTTGGAAGCTCTGGCAATGTTGGACTCACAATCCTATGATCTTACTTGCGCTAAAGACACTAAAAAATGGATATCGGGTGAGCGGGGGCCGCTGCCCACCACAGCCTGCCGCGCTGGCCGCTTGACAACCGCACATTTAAGGTCGGAGGACTAAAATTCTGAATATGATTTAAGGTCGGAGGCCTACACTGACCATATTCGTGTACCAGCTTCCCTACCCTACGAGTAGCCAATACGTTGTAAGCACAAATCTTCAGATTGGCTTTGGGGGAAATTTACTTAATGGACTGATTCCTCTTCTGTCTTTTTAAAAAAATTTTTCCTAAATTTTATTAAGACTATAAACCTTCATTTTAATTGAACCCCAAACAAAAAAAAAAAAAACCACACGAAATTAATCACTATATTATTTAGAAATAGAGACACATGATAAAGTTAATAAATAGCAAAGGCTAGTTTTTCCAGAATTCAGGATAGTGGTTACCTCTGGGGAGAGGGATTAAAAGGCTTCAAATATATTAGCAAATTTTTTCTCAAATGACCTAAAAAAGCAAACATGTATTATTCTTTAAATCATATACAAAATATTTTTGCCTGTACGATAGATATCACAAGAAATAGAAAATTAATGAAGTGCATCTATTCTTCTGTTACTTATAATACAAGTCATTTCTAAGAAGAATTCTTTTTTTCCCCTCTAATCACAATTCTAACAGCATTCTTCCTCAACTAGAGTGCGAACTGTCGGATAGAACCTCTTCTGGCCTCCGTTGC
This sequence comes from Erethizon dorsatum, assembly GCA_028451465.1. NCBI lineage: Eukaryota > Metazoa > Chordata > Mammalia > Rodentia > Erethizontidae > Erethizon > Erethizon dorsatum. The sequence goes on from CM051826.1 coordinate 29,242,982, forward strand.
CCACCCTGGCTCCTCCTCGTGTCCGACAGGCCTCTCCTCCTGTGTCCCAGCCACAAGCAGTCTGTCCTGCTGCCCTACCTGCCGTGAGCTTGAGCCAAGAGGGGCACAAGATGTAGAGCAGCCCCGGCCCACTGACCCCAAGATGGTGTGCGGCATGGGAGGAGCCTTCTGCCCAGCTGGGAGTGAAAGCAGCTTACAGCATCCAGACCTCAGTCCCTGGAGCCAGTGATTTGGTCACAGTGAGTCCCTCCTGCCCTTTTTTAAACCATGTCTACTGAGTTTGGGTAGGAGGCATCTAGCTGCCCATCCCAGGTATATACCGGGGCCACTAGCAGCACAGTGAGGGCAGCCATGGAGGAGGGGTCAGCACGGGGATGGGGGGCCCGGGGAGCCACAGCTGTGCAGCTTTCTCAGAGGCCCAGAATATGCTGCAGCCTGCAGAGGGCCAGCTCCTCTCCCTCACAGCACTGAGCATATTCAGAATTTTAGTCCTATGGTCTTTCTGCGCCAAAGTGGAGGCAGGGTGCCCTTGTGTTCTTCTGATTACTCAGTGTCCAGCAAAGCCAAGGTTATGGGAGCAAAGTCCAGGCAGTGGGAGGCATGACTAGTCCCCATCAGTCCTTCAGGTCTGACTCAAGCACCTCTTCAAGAAGTCTTTCCTTGGCAGGGCATGGTGGTGCACGCCTGTAATCCCAGCTCTCAGGGGAAGGCTGAGGCAGGAGGGTCACTGTGAGTTCGAAGCTAGCCTGGGCTACATAGTGAGCTCAAGGCCAGTCTGAACTACAGTGAGACTCTGTCTCCAAAAAAATTTTGAAAAATTTTAGGAAGTCTTTTCTTGGGCTAGGAATATGTGACATGGGAGGGTATATCTCCTTCCCTGGCTCTGTCCCTGGCTCTCTGTGTCCTGCAACAAGGTGAGTGGCTTTCTTCTCCAGGCCCTTCTACTATGCCACCAAAAGGACTGAGATTTCTAAAATGGAAGCCAGAATATCCTCTTCCTTTAAGTTGAGGGTGTGGGTATTTTGTCCCAGCATGACAGTGGCTAAGACTCTTCCCTTGAGCATGAGCATCAGACCTGACTCATCTCTTTGGCCATCACTCAGCAGCACGTGGCACCAGGTTGGGCTCAAGGCCACATTTACAGAAGGCGCCATCTATTAGGGAAGTGACCCACCTCCGGGGCAAACAGATCCTCATTCAGAACTCGGAAGCTCTGCCACTTGACGGCTTGGCCAAATTCCTTGCTTACTGTTAGCTTGCTGGTCAGTAAAATGGCCTGCCTGATCCAGACATGAAGTCCTAACTACCTGAGTTGCCAGGACAGTCATTATCCCCTCCACCCCAGGGAGGACAGGACAGGATAAACCCTTGAATATCTGATATTTGGTGGCCTGGGAACTGGGCTAGGTGGGGAAGGAAGAAAGTCACAGCAGGGCTTATCCTTCTCCGCTGCGGTCTGATGTCCTCCTCTCCTTCCAACCACAAGGCGCTAGAAAACAAAGCCTAAAGCAGAAACTGAATACTGATATTTTATTTGGAAGGGACAAACCCAAGGCACTAGGAATGAGAAATGGAAGTGAGGCAAGGAAGAACAGCTGAGCACTGCTGTGTGACAAGCCTGGGAGAGGCCCCACGGGCGAGTGCACGGGCTACTCTGGAATTCTCCCTACACTACATGGCTGAGGAGAAACATGCCTTGTAGCCATTCGTGGAAGAGAGAGAAGAAGGCAGAGTTTCTCTGCCTGGCTCCTTCCTATTTCCCATTTTCCATTAGTCAAATTTTACCCCATGTTTCTTAATTACTTTCCTCACCACTGGGACGTGATACCCAACACCCACAAATTAAAGGAAGAGAGATTTATGGCTCACAGTTTAAAGAGGGTTCAGTCCATAGTCTAGTGGCAAAAGAATGTCGTGGCCTCCAGGAAGCAGAGAGTGAAGGAAGGAGCTGGGGAAGGAGATGAATCCTTCCAGGCCACCAACCCCAGTGATCCTCTTCAGACCAGCACACCTCCTAACAGAAAGTCAGCTTTCAGCCCCCATAATCCAATCACCTTCCAAAAGCCCCACCCATGGGTGCATGAGGCTCTTGGGGGACATCTAGATACAAACCAACACATCAAAAGTATTAACTCCCTTACACTCCCGGGTTTCTGTGGCTATGTGGGGTGCTAGAGCCCATCCCCTGTGGTGTGCCATTCCACCCAGGTCTGGAGGGAAAAGACAGAAACGCTGGGCATTGCAGGGGTGAGTTCCAGAGAGAATCTGATTCAGTACAGATGACATATCCAATACAATCCAGGATGTTTTTTTCCCATTTTCCAGAAAAGGAATTAAGGCATAATGATGAATATCTTTCCCGAGGTCACAGGGCTAGCGATAAGTTCAAGATCTGAACATAGTCTCACTCTGAGATCTGGAAGACCAAGACAAAAAAAAACTTGGATTTTATGAAGCAGCCAGAGGAGAGTCGGTAAGGCTTTCAAGATGACATGAAATAAGTAGCTTTTCAATAAAGCCCTCAGACTCTATTGCGCTCCACCTCCGCATCTGGCTAACAGGCACAAGTAGGTGGCCCCAGAAAGATGAGGGCAGCCAAGACAGCTTTTGAGTTTTGAGGATACCATAACAGGGTGCAGAGCTTCACTGGGTCTTCAGCACTGCCTCTTCATCTTTCTGTCTTCACCTAAGCTTACCCCTGCCAAAGAGAAAAGCTGGTCAGAGCCCTGCAGGATCTGGGTAGAGAAGCCAAAATGAGAGGAAGAGAAGACTGATCTAAAGTCCAGGAGCAAGAGGACCACCCATCTGTCCCTTGTTGGCCTGCTGTTCTGGGGAGCCTGGCAGCCGCTGTTGCAACCTTTCCCTAAGACGGTCAGCTCTCACGAACCTTCGGCAGCCCTGATCATCGCATCTATGTGGCCAATGTCCGGTGCGTATCTGCGTGTATCATCCAAGCTCATCAAAACAGAAGAAAGATCGGGTACGGCCTTCCCATCTGTGACTGTAGGACTTCTCGCCTGAATTCTGCCGGGGTGTCTCAGCAGACCCCAAGAGGGTCCCCACCGTCTCTGTGCCCTGAGAGAAGTGTTGGGAGCCAGGTGGGCCGTGGTTCTGAGAGGTGTGTACTCCACAGCTTCCAGAAGATGGTGGCACGTGCAAGATGGACAATGACGTCTCAGGATGATGCACACAGTGCCACTGGCTCAGCACCTCAGCCTCCTCCCCATCTCAGCCCAGGACACCAGCTGCTCAGAGACTGTGGGGACCCAGACCCACTTCAGTACAAAGGGAGCCCAGCCGCGGTGGGGATCTCAGGCTGCGTCCCACCACCAGCGCCCTCTTGTCTTCTTCTTCCCACTCAGGAACGGGGAGGTGGTGGCTGGTGTTCCAGCAACTACATGTGGGAGTCTTAAAACAAACAGATAGTATTACCCTGGGTCAGTAGTGGTCATGGGCTGGGCGTGGTGACACACAGCTGTAATCCCAGCACTCAGGAGGCTGAGGCAGGAGGATCACTGTGAGTTTGAGTTTGAGACCAGCCTGGGCTACAAAGTGAGTTCAAGGCCAGCCTGAACTGCATAGTGAAACCCTGTCTCAAAAAGACAAAAAAAAAAAAAAAAAAAAATAGTGGTTATAGATTTGATCTTATCTACCTCTGAACTTTTTTACCTAAAGTAAATAAGCAGAACGAATATATCTGGCTTAGGCCACTCCTATTTTAGGCAGTTTTCATTAGCAACTAAATGCAGTTCCTACCTGGTTGGTATACAATTTTTTGCCATTGTCTTTTCTTAAATTAAGTTTTTATCATGAAAAGTCTCAACATATACCTAAATAGACTACTTTCTTTATGCAAAGGAATTTTCAGGGCCTGGCATGGTGGCACAAACCTGTAATCCTAGCACTCTGGGAGACAGAGATAGGGGAATGGCAAGTTCAAACCCAGCATTGGCACCTTAGTGACTTAGTGAGACTGTCTCTCAAAATAAAAAAATAAAAGAAGGACTGAGGAAATAGTTCAGTGTGAAGGCCCTGGGTTCAATTCCCAATAACACACACACACACACACACAACTAAAAATATAAAACTCATAAGAAAACACAAGAGTAAATTGTGATGTTGGTTTTGTTTGTTGGTTTGTTTGCTTGTTTGTTGTGGTACTCAAGGGATGCTGTACCACCAGGCTATATCCCTATCCCTTTTTATTTTTATTTTTTTTATTTTGAGACAGACTTTTGCTAAGTTGCCTAAACTAGGCTCAAATGGGTGATCTTCCTGTTTGAGCCCCAGAGTCACTGGGATTACAGATGTGTGCCACCACACCTGGGTACAATATTGGTTTTAAAAATAATTTCTTAGATAAGACATCAAAAGTATAAATGATAGAAGAAAAATGAGCTGGTCTTTGTGAAAGTTAAAAACCTTTGTGCTTCAAACAACACTAAGAAGAAAAAGAAAAGACAACCCATAGAATGAAGACAATATTTCCAAATCATATAACCAATAAGCACTTGTACTCAGAATGAAATACTACTCAATTAAAAAAGATTTTTAAAAATGTGATCAAGAAGCTAGCCAGACGTGATGGCACATGCTTATAATCCCAGCACTGTGGGAGGCTAAAGCAGGGGATCTCAAGTTTGAGCCTGGACTGGGACACTTAGCAACTTAGTGAGACCCTTCTTGAGCTAAAAAAAAAAAAGGGCTGGAGATATAGAAAAAGCCTTGTGTTCAATTCCCTGTGCCACCAAAAAAGAAGAGGAAGAAGAAGAAGAGAAGGAGGAGGAGGAAGAAGAGAAGGAGGAGGAGGAAAAGGAAGAAGGAGAAGGAGAAACAAAAAGAGAGAGATTAATAGGGAGGCTGAGGCAGGACAATCATGAGTTCAAAGGCAATTTGGACTGCATAGGGAGACCCTGTCTCAAAAAAAATTTTTTTAATAAGATAAAATACAAAATTTATAATATACAGAGGATTTGAGTAGAATTTTCCCAAAGAAGATACAGGAATGTTCAATAATAAACACAAGAAAAGATGCTCAGTATCATTAGCCATCAGGGACATGGAAATCAAAACCACAACGCGGTACCACTTCACACCCACTAGGATGGCTAGAATCAAAAATAACAAGTACTGGCAAGGATATGGAGAAATTGGAACCCTTGTGCATTGCTGAGAGGAATTCAAAATGGTGCAGCTGCTGTGGAAAGCAGTTTGGCGGTTCCTCAAAAGTTAAACATAGAATTACCATATGATCCAGCAAGCCCACTTCTGGGTACGTACCTGAAAGAATTGAAAGCAGGGACTCAGGTATTTTTCCACCAATGATCACAGCAGCAGTATTCACAATAGCCAAAAGGTGAAAACCCCTCAAGTGTTCTTCCGGTAACAGAAGAATGGATAAAATGTACTGTATATCTAACATGGAAGATTACCTGGTCACAAAAACGAATGCCATTCTTGCCCATGCTGCAACATGAATGAACCCTGAAAGCATTATGCTAAGTGAAATAAGCCAGACACAAAGGCACAAACAATGTAAGATCCCACTTACACAAAGTACTTAGAATAAGCAAATGCATAGAGACAAAGTGAAGGGGGAGTGGGAAATGAGTTATTATTTTAAGGGTGTAGAGTTTGTATTTGGCTAGTAAAAAGTTCTAGAAATAGATAGTGGTGAGAGTGACACAATATTGCAAGTATACTTAATGCCACTGAATTGTATGCTTAAAATAGTTCAAGATAGTTACAGTGGTACATGTTATGTTATATATTTTTACTCCAATAAAAATAAAAAATTTAAGAGTACAGTGGGGCTTGATGAGACTGTGAAGAAGTTGTGACCTTCATACATCACTGGCAGGGATGTAAAATAGTGCAGCCACTTTGGAAAACAGTGCGGCAGCTCCTTCAAATGGGAGTTACCATAGGACCTAGCAGTTCCACTCCGAGGAATATCCAAGAAAAATTAAAACTGCCTCTACACACAGAATGTTTGCATGAGGGCTGGGGATGTGACTCAGTGGCCAAATGCTTGCTTAGTGTCCATAAGGCTCTAAGTTCAATCCCTAGAGCTGAGAAAAAAATTTTTTTCTACGTAAAAATTCGTAGTAGTGATATACGCACAAATGAAATCTTACTCAACAATGTTTTAAAATGACATCTTGGGCCGGTGAGATGGCTCAGCGGCGTAAGCGCCTGCCTTGCAAGCGCGAGGGCCCGAGTTCGACTCCCGGATCCCACATACGGAAAAGGGGCCGGTGATATCGCTCAGCGGCACGGGTGCCTGTTGGCGCGCGAGGTCCTGAGGTCGACCCCCCGGTACCCACAAAAAAAAAAAAAATAAAATAAAATAAAATGACATCTTGACACACGCTGTGATATGGATGAACCTAGAAAACATGTGAAGTGAAAGAAGCCAGTTGTGAAAGATCGTATATTGCATTTGTACTAGATGTCCAGAATAGGCAAATCTATGGGAACAGAAAATAAGTTGTGAGGAGTGACTGCTAACGAGGATAGAGTTTCTTTTGAGGGTGGTGAAAATGTCCTACATTTGGATTGTGACAATGATTATGTAACCTGGTAAATACACCAAAACTCACTGACCACCCAGGCATGATGGGGTGCACACCTGCAATCTCAGTACTCAGGAGGCAGAGGCAGGAGGATTGCTGTGAGTTCAAGGCCAGCCTGCACTATAAAGCGAAACTCTGTTTCAAAAAATAACCATAAATAAATAAATAGCTGAGTTGAACACTTTAAGTGAATGGATCTTATGATACATAAATTATATCTCCATAAATCTCTTTCAGCAAAATAGATTTGAAAATGGAAGCCTCACGTACCGACCTGTTCCAGCCCCCACATTTATTAACTTGTGGTCTTTTCCTTTTCATCCATACCCACACGTGCTCTTCCTCACTCCCACATCATCATGAAGAAAATCCCAGACATCCAATACAGAAGTTAAAACCACAGAAAGCCACAGTATGCTTAGCTATCTGTGTTGTGTTGTTCCTGTCCTGTGGCATCTAAACTTGGTTCTCTGGCCTTCCTGGAAATACTGCAAATACTGTAACATTTGGCAATGAATCTCTTTCTGCATACACTTTTCTGCAAGTAAGAACCTTGCCTGTTGCAGTCAGGATTGACACTGAACTCTAGTACTTATTCACCGGTAGATGGTGTTTCGATGGAGCTATGCTATCTAAAAAACAGTGTTAGAGAATCATCCATCCATAACATAAACTTCCTTAGAAGTCCAGAAGCCTGGCTACCTGGTGGGGAGCAAGGTCTGTTCATGGTCAAGAATGGATAGAAGGAGAGATCATTCCTTCCCAGGGGGAGCTCCAATAATAAAGAACTGGTGCCTAATAATAAAGTTGAACATATTTTTGTCTTGGTTCTCTCCTATGTTGGATTCTGACTTATTCCCTAACAAAGAATCCACCTCCCTCCCTGAAAGGTCATGAAACGAAAGCATCATGCCCTTACCCTTGGCTGGTAGGTAGCATCCTTCTGTAACCTTTACCTCCCACTAGATCCTCCCTGTATCTCGAGTGAGCAAGGTAGGTTCTGCTTGATGTCTTTACCCAAACAGTTTTTGGAATTTTTTTCAGTACTGGGGATTGAGCCCAGGGCCTTCACACTTTTAAATTTTTGAGACAGAGTCTCACTAATTCACTAAGTTGCCCGGTTGAGCTCAAACTTGTGATCCTCCTGCCTCAGCCTCACAGAGTGCTAGGATTACAGGCATGTCCCACCATGCCCAGGTTCAACCACACTGTAAATGTAAAAGCATAATCAATGGTTTTTAAGATGCCTTAGGCTTCAGTTCCCAGTTCTCCTTCTTGCTAACTGTGTGACCTTTAGCAACACACTCAACTTTTCAGGGCCTCTGTTGCTTCACCTGCACAAAGGGACTTACAATTCCTACTCATATATGGGTGGAAAGAAGGGCATGAAGTCAGCCTTTTAAGCCTCCTATCTCAGTGAAATGAGATTGAGAATTGACATGAAGTTGCCATTCAACAATCGTGGTTCGCACCTCATGTGCCACCCTTTATTAATAAATATGAAATTGAGGGGCCGGGGACATAGCTCAGCGGCACAGCACATGCCTGGCAAGCGTGAGGTCATGAGTTTGATTCCTGGTGCCAAAAATAAAAAGAAATTGAGTTGGATCTTGTATCAGTACTTTCGCAATCTGAAAAGATTGTGTTCTTGTTATTCTTGTTCTGATTTTAAGGAATGCATCCGCTCTTCCTTCTAAATATATTACTTTTATGTAATAAGAACAATAACAGCTGGGCGTAGTAGCATATGCCTATAATCCTAGCACTCCAGACCCTGAGGCAGGAGGATCGCTGTGAGTTGGAGGCCAGCCTGGGCTACATAGTGAACTCAAGGCCAGCCTGAACTACATAGGGAGACCCTGTGAAGGTTTCAGCCACTGCTTCCCCACCTGCTCCAAACTCAAAGCTGCCTGCCGAGGATTACTCTCCTACTGCCTCCCATCAGGCCTAGATCAGGGTTTTTTTGTTGTTATTGTTTTTATATGCGGGTACCGGGAGTCAAACTCAGGACCTCGCATTTGCCAGGCAGGTGCTTATGCTGCTGAGCTATCTCACCGGCCCTAGATCAGGTTTTATCAGGGAGCTGGGGAGTCAGAAGCTTCCTGGCTGGGGCTTTCCTTACATGGTTTTGGAATTTTCCTGCTGTCCTAACTCCTCCCTGCTGCCGGGGATGGCTCCCAGGCTCCTGGGCATCCTTCTTGACTTGACTCAGCATCTTGCTTGGAATTCTGACTCTCCAGGCTCTGATTCCATGCCACCCTCCTGGTCCCAGCCACGGTTTTGCCTTAGCGACAGGCCCACAGCTGTTCACTGTCCACTAGACCTAGACCACCGATGGCTTGACATTTGTGACCTGTGTGCGTCCCTGTTTCAGCTTGATCACCACACCCGGCAGCTTCTGAATCAGGTCCCAGTGACCCTGGGATTATAAAAGGTTTCATTTGAGCCCTGTGTAACCTTCCCTGAGAATCTCATTTTTGAAGACAAAGATCTCTCTCTCTTTCTCTCTCTCTGTCTGCTTCTCTCCCACACTCTCTCTCAATCCCCTCCCTCTCCCCAACCTCACTGATGAAGCAAGTTGCCACCTTCCAGCTGCCCTGGGCAAGGCCCCTGTGCAAGAACTGTGGGTCCTGAGCCAGCAGCCAGCAAGGGCCTGCGGGTGTGATGTCCATTGGTTTGGCCCCGGAATACGCTTGCAAGAAGATCCTCCCAGCAGAGCCTTGAGCCGACTGCAGCCCACCTGTAGCAGACATCTCCACGGCAGCCTGAGAGTTATCCTGAACGTCCACACCCATCTGCACCTCCCTAAGACTCCTGACCCCTAGAAACCAGGAGATAATGTGGGTACCACAACTTCCAGGTAATTGTTCTGGAGTAGTAGGTGACGGAAGCAGCCACTGACCTATGTGTCTTCTCCAGGGGACCCTGTATCTGTGCCTCCACCTTCTGGCTGGCTGTTCAACATGACACCTCCAGGGCCACCACGGTGAAGGAATTGCATCAGCCTGCTTCATGTTATTCACAATGAACGCCTATGGCAGCTAACCTTATAAAGAAGAATGGCTACCTGGGCATGACGTACACACCTGGGAGGTTGAAACAGGAAGGTCACAAGTTTGAGTCCAGTCTGGGCAATCTAGCAACTTAGTGAGACTCTCTGGCTCAAAATAAAAAATAAAAACGGCTGGGGATATAGCTCAGTGTAAAGGCCCTGGGTTCAAACCCCAGTACTGGAATTAAAAAAAAAAAAAAACAAAAAAACAAAGGAAAGATTAGCTGGATTTGGTGGTGCACATCCATAATTCCATCTACTCAGGAGGCTGAGGCAGGCAGACTACAAGTTGGAGGCCAGACTGGGCAATCTAATGATTCAGCAAGACCCTGTCTCAAAATAAAACTTTTAATAAGGGCTGGGAATGTGACTTAGTTGTAGAGCACTTGCCTAGCATACCTGAGGCTCTGGGCTCTGTCCCCAGTATTGAAAAAAGGGGTAAAGATGCATTTAACTCAGCTGTGGAAGCTCAAGCCCATGATCGAGAGAATTTTTGCTTTCTATAGTGAGGGCAGTCGGTGGCAACGGCAGAAACATGTTGGAGCAAATGGTCACATCTGCGGCCACAGAGCAGGGAGAAAGGACAAGTAGGGTGCCAACCCCCTTTGAAGGCACCTCCTACTAGGTCCCACTTCTTCTGAGGGGGGGTGGGAAGGTTGAGACAATGTCTTGCTATGAAGCCCAGGATGCCTTCATGATCGTCCTGCCTCAGCCTCCCAAGTACTGGGATTACAGGTGTACACCACCGCACCCACCTTAGACACTACTTCTTCTTCTTCTTCTTCTTCTTCTTCTTCTTCTTCTTCTTCTTCTTCTTCTTCTTCTTCTTCTTCTTCTTCTTCTCCTTCTCCTTCTCCTTCTCCTTCTCCTTCTCCTTCTCCTTCTCCTTCTTTATCTGTTTGTTTTGGTAGGAAAAGCAACAGGCTCTGCCAAGCAAGTTTGGGCCAAGTAAAAGTAGGAAAAGAAGTATACCCTACAGTGTAAGGGCAGGCCAACCATGCAAGAGGGAACACAGTGGCCTAGAGCTTATTCCCTAAAAGTGTCGCAGCACTTCCTAGTGCCACCATACTGTGGACCAAGCCTTTGCATGTGGACCTTTAGGGGCTACCACCTGTATTCAAGTCAGCAAAAGCTGATTAAATAGTCCCCCAAATTGGCTTAATAGCTTAACATAAAGGTGCATTAGAACATAGCTGCTCTGCTCCTAATGTCCATGCCCCTCACACACAAAAGTTCAAACTCTGGGATTTAATCCCCAAGGTGATGGTATTAAGAGGTAGGGCCTTTGATAGGTGATGCGGTCAGGAGGGCTGCACTTTTATAATCCCTTGTAAGAGGATTAGTGCCATTAGAAAATGGATTTCAGGCACCTGATTGTCCCTTTCTTGTCCCCTTTTGCTGTGTTCATAAGGACACAAGAAACATCATCTTCGAAGTGAAGAACAGCCCTCACCAGATACTGAATCTGCTGACATCTTGATCTTGGACTTCGCAGGCCCCAGAACTGTGAGAAATGCATTTCAATTATTTATAAATTACTCTGGCTGTGGGATTTTATTATAGCGGCAGGGACAGATGAATCCAGCAGCCAAGGACAATTAAGTTGCTGAACAGTAGATAACGGGCTTATTCTTTTAGGGATTACGTTCTCCACAGGGGACAATATCGCCAACAAGGGGGCAGAAATTGGTCCTTGAGAGGTAAAGCATCTTACTCTCTGGGGGCATAAAGCACAGATACGAGTGCAATATGTGTGCAGATATATGTGTAATATATAAACAGATGTGTAGTATCTTTGCCGTATTAAAAATTCACTGTGTGCAGGTAGTGATAGCAGAAAAATAAAAAGGTTGAGAACACTGTTTCCTGATGACAACTCAGCTGCCCGCTGCAGGCTGGAGCACTATAGGGAAGAATGAGCCAGAAGAATCATTAGAGCAAGCGAGACAGGAGGTTAGGCGTGGTTGGGCATGGTGGCTCCAGCCTGCAATCCCTGCTATCAGGAGGCTGAAGATAGAGCTTTAAACTCCAGGCCAGCCTGAGCAACTTAGTGAGACCTTGTCTCAAAATTTTTAAAAAAGGGGGCAGGGGCAGGAATGTGTACCAGTGGTAGAGCACCTCAGGGTTCCACCCCAGCACCACAAGTGAAGAAAAGAAGTTGGATGTGAGCCAATAAGAAGTTTCCAGAGCCTCCCCCCAGCAGAGCAAGCCTCGCCCTCCTGGGGGCGCACTCAGCACCCTGTACTTCCTGTGCTGTCTCTCATTTCCTTTCCACCTGTCTGTAATTCTGGACGACAGAGGTGCACCTTCCCAGACAGTGCCCGGGACACGCCAAAAGGTCAAGGAGAGACCTCGTCCTGGGCTGCTTGACCCCAGGCTCCCAGAGGCTGCAGTTCACATCAGCCCCACATTGGCTCCAGCCTTAGCCCCAGCCCAAGTGCCTGCTGCTCTGCCCAGCGTGGTGCACAGGTGCAAATCAACCCTAGGAAGGAACCAGGTCACTGGTCCGGGGAAACCTGACCAGAGCTGTCGCACCCCAACCACCACCGCAGTTTGAACATGAAAGATCTGGCACAGCCAAGCAGATCTCGTTACCTGATTTAATGTTTCACGAACAGAATCATCAGTAAGGCAGGCAGGAAGAAAGGGAACCCACAGGGCCCCAAGATGAGAATCAGGACAAACAAGACCTTGGAAGTGAGATGAGCGTTACCTTTGTTCTACTTTGAAGATTTGACCTTCTCTGACTCAGACTCAAGAATCTTGGCGCCAAGGCCAGGGATAGAGCTCAGTGTCACAGCACCTGCCTGGCAAGCGTGAGGTCCGGCATTCGATTCCTGGTACAAAAAAAAAGAATCTTGGCCCCAACTCACTTGTTATATGAACTTGGGCAAGATTATTAACTTCTCTGTGCCTCAGTTTCCTTCTCTGTAAGCAAGGATAATAATAGCATGTCCTCATTGAATCTTTGATAGGGTAAATGAGATGAAGCATGTGAGTGACTGGGAAACATCTGACACACAGTAAGTGTTCAGTAAATGCCACGTCCATTAACTAACCATTCCAATATGGTAGACACATTCGCATCACCACAGCGCTGACCCAGTGTGTTTCCTATACCAAAGTCATGCTTCTGCCCCTTCCTCCCTGCTGCTGAAGGTAGTTCTACATGTTAGCTTTGAGAAATGCCAGGTATTTATTTCCCCAGACTCCTGCCCAGCCAAAGATCCTTATGGCCCATTTATGCACAGATAAAGGGAAATCCATGTGTACTGAGAAATGCTGCTTCTTTGATAAAAGAGATGTGTGAGAAAAACTCTTCTCCTTCCATGTTTTGGATACTCTGGTGTGAAGATGTGATACTTTGAGCTGAAACAGCTATCTTGCCACCATGAGGAAGAGCCAAGTGGTCTGCCCAGATTTAGATGCAGTGCTTTGATATTATCGATCATCGATATCATTGATTGTATCATGGAACTACCTACCTCTTGCCTTCTAATTAACTAGGACCTTTCATTTAAAGCAAATGTAAGTCTCACTTTTTGTAACTTACAACCAAGAATATTTTAAGTAATGTAATAAGGTAAAGAATCCTTGGGTCGGGGATATAGCTCAGTGGTACAGTGCCTGCCTGGCAAACACAAGGTCCTGAGTTCGATTTCTGGTACAAAAAAAAAAAAAGAATCCTTATAACATGTAAATCCCTGAGTGATACAGTACTGTCAGGTGAAGAAGAGGAAACCAATATGTGGCTGGAGTTTTGGAGGTATATTCCTTAATATAATTCTCATTAAAAAAAAAAAAAAAAACTCTGTGAGGTAGGTTTTATCTCTATTTCCAGATTTCTTCCTAAGTTTTGTAGACTAAATAATACTAGTCTCACACAATACAAGGAAGAGAGAGGACTTAAGCCCTTAAATTCAACTCTAACTATAATGGTTTTAGCTGGGCATGGTGGTACACAGTGCTCCTGTAGTCCTAGCTACTTGGAAGGCTGAACCAGGAGAATCGCTGGAACCTAGGACTTTGAGAACAGCCTGGGTAACATAGCAAGACCCTGTCTCAAAAAATAAATACTACGATATTCTTCCCAATGTTCTTTGATGCTGTTTCTCAGCATCAAAATTCTTCTGAATATTATTCCACTGCTGATGTCAAAGAAAAAAATTCAGTAACCTAATTCAGGTCATTTCAACCTGAACATAATTTGTTCATTGCTTAGAAAGTACACTGGCTAACGAAATATTAGTCAGAATGAAGAAGGGTGGCTGCAGCTGGGTGAATTTCACAGTCCTAAGACCCATGTGCCGATGTATATTTCTGTCTTCAGGCGCTCGGGAAATTTATGTTCCCGATCTGCCCTCCAATTGGTAATTACCCGGCGTTTGTTCTTTTTAAATCTTTATTATTTTTTATTCTCTCCCAGATGTTGAGTTGAGTTGCAGTGATTTCGGGGTTTCAGTGAGAGGTCCAGCTGCTGGGTTTGGGAAATATCCACATTTTGTTTCTTTTCAGTCCTTCAACTTGAATTTATGATGAGGTTTTGATGAATAGTACCCTTCTCTCAGCCCAGTTCTCTTTGCATGTGTCTGAGTCTGTGATATCTTTGGTTTAATTATGCAGATGTGTCTCTGGCTAGAAAATTTATGTGATGGTTGTTGCCAAGATCCAGGCGCCAGGATTAGGAATCTGTGTTCTGAACATCTTTGACTATTCTCTGCAATACATCAACAGTGAAACTGGAGAAACCAGGTAGCTTGCTTTTTTAAAGCTCTAAGCCAGGTGTGATGGAGCACGCTTATAATCCCAGCACTTGAGAGGCTGAGGCAGGAGGACTGCAGTGAGTTTGAGGGCAGCCTGAGCTACATAGTGAGTTCAAGGCAGGGCTGAACTACATAGGGAGACCCTGTCTCAAAAAAAAAAAAAAAAAAAAAAAAAAAAAACACAAAAAAATTTAAAGCTCTATCAGGTTGCCAGTTTGAAAAAATCTCAGCCCTGCCATGAATGGCAGAGATGTGATGGAAACTGAGGCTTTGAAGAGCCAAGGCAAGATGAGGGACAGGGATAGGGATGGGAAGAAAGGGATGGATGATAAATTTACACAGATAGGACCTTTCAGCTGGAGCCTTTGCTACCCAGAGACTGTAGGCACTAAGAAACTTGGTTCAGTTCACTCACTTCTTGACTTTCCAACTGGATTTTGAGTTCCTTATATTCAAAAGCTATTCTAGTTATTGCTTGCTGTGTTACTAATCACCCCCAAATCCAGTACCTTAAAATAGTAGCAGTTATCTTATTGTCTCTCACTGTTCCTGTGGGTCAGGAATTCTGTGGCTGAGAAGTTCTGGCCAATGGTTTTATGCAATTGCAATCAGAGAGTGGCAGCACAGCTGGCGGTTGGCCAGGCACCTTTCTGCAAGTAGTTTCAGGACGTCTCCAGGCAGGGGAGTCCAGGCTTCCTCCAGCATTGTGGCTTCAAGGGCTGGAGGACTGTTTACATGGCAAGAACGTTCCAGGCTAAGGTGGCAGCTGTGTGGTTAGTTATGACTCTTCTGCTATACTCTATTGGTCACACAGGTGAAAATCACATCTAACTCCAGAAAAAGGGCAGGAGATTTAGATCAGTGGCACAGCGTCTGCCTGGCAAGTGTGAGGTCCTGAGTTTGATTCCTGGTACCCCCCCAAAAAAAAAATCCGAAAGAAGGGGCCATGGACTTTGCCTTTTGAGGGGTAGAACTTTGAGGTCACACCAGGAGGTCAAGGAAAGATTGGATGGGATTGGAATGTGTGCCTTCAAGATGCCCTTCGTATCTAGGTATTGATCATTCACTTTCTACCCCTCTCGCAGTGCCTGACACTTAGCAAATGTTACAAAACTGCTTGATGCACTTCAGCATAACAAATTATTTCTCCAGGCCCTGAGATTCATCCATTCCACAGACTACTCATGGAGCACATGCTAGTGCCAGGCACTCCTGGCTGAGGCGCAGGGGACACTGTAGTAGATGACACTGCCAGCCTCTTGGATCCTATACCTACCAAGGGAGGCACCAGAGGTCCCTGAATAATGAAAGAAATATATAAGGACGAATTGTAGGAAGGAAAAAAAAAAAAAAAACCATGGAGTTCCCCATTGAGTATTTAGCAGGGCAAAGAGCGGTTCACACAAGGGGTGGCCAGGGCCAGAGGAGGCTTCCCTGAGGAATCCACTGGAGGAAGGGAATTAAGGGCCATGTGTGAGGCACAGGCACCACAGGAGGATGAGGGAGCCTGGGCGCGGGTGGTGGCGTGCGTGGGACGCTGCTGGCAGACGCTGCGTGCACATGGCACCCGCTGCAGGTGAGCTCGGGAGGCAGCCAGGAATGAGGAGCGCTGCTGTTGGGTGCGCTTCTGCTCTTCTCGCTTCCACGTCTTAACGCCTGACTCTCAGAGGGGCAGTTTAACTCAGCAGTGCGGAATAGCAAGGGACCTGGGTACAAGAAGCCCCCAACTTTGGTGTTCCCGCGGGTCTCGGTTCACAGCCAGGGCAGGACTCGAGTGGGGTGGGGGAAGCTCCAGGGTGCAGAATTTAAGGAGACTCCCCCAAGCCACCCCTACACTTGCGTAACCCCGAGAGTTTGCATGCCAGCCCCAGAGCTGTGTGAGATGGAAGCAGCTGCCCCAGCAAATACCTCTGGAGCTCTGGAAAGAGGCCAGGCTAAGCTGAAAAGAGGGTTTGCCATGACCAGGGAACAGCTCTGACCCACGATCCTTACTCTCCGCAGTTTCAGTTTTCTGCAGTCAACCCTAGTCTGAAAATATTAAATGGAAAATTCCATTTAATAATCATTAATAGGATAAGTAATAAACAGTTCAGAAATAAAAAAATTCATAAGTTTCGAATTATGCACTGTTCTGAGTAGCATGATAAAATCTCACACTGTCCCACCCCCATGAGAACGCTTTCTTCGTCCAGCACATCTACGCGGTGCGGGGCTCCCTCCCTCCCGTTTCTCCCTGGGTGCCGGCTCCTCAGCTCTGCTGTCGCTGGTATGACAGTGCTTATGTTCATGTAACCTTCGTTTTACTTCATCAAGTTCCCAAAGCACAAGAGTAGCGATGCTAACAATTTGTATACGCCAAAGAAGAGATATAAAGTGCTTCCTTTAAGTGAAAAATGAAAAGTTCTTTTTTTTTTTTTTTTTTTTTGAAGTACTAGGGATTGAACCAGAGACTTCACACTGAGCTGCTTCTCCAGCTCTTCTTTCCTTTTTTTTTTTTTTTGAGATGGGGTCTCATTAAGTTGCTAAGTTGTCCAGGCTGGGCTCCCAGAGTGCTGGGATAATAGACGTGCACCACCATGTCCAGTTAGAAGTTCTTGATTTAACAGGAAAGTAAACCAAGTCAGTTGAGGTAGCTAAGGGCTATGGCAGGCAGGTGAAAGGCCAGTGGCGGAGATCAGTGGTAGAGTATGTGCTTAGCACACACAAGGCCCTGGGCTTGATCCCCAGTGCCAAAGCAAAACGACACAAAAAAGAAAAAAGCATAGTATGTAGGGTTCTATACGCTCCATGGTTTCAGGAATGCACTGGGGGGATCTGAAAAATGTGTCCCTCATGAATAAGAATAGCCAACTGTATTCTAAATAAAGAGAATAGTACAGAGGAAAATCTTAGCGGCCTTCGAGAGCCAGGCTCATTGGCAGGATTGAGCGAGAGGAGTCGTTTAACAAGTTGTGGGCCGGTGAGATGGCTCAGCGGCATAAGCGCCTGCCTGGCAAGCGCGAGGGCCCGAGTTCAACTCCCGGAACCCACATACGAAAAAAGGGCCGGTGATATCGCTCAGCGGCACAGCCGCCTGCTGGTGTGCGAGGTCCTGAGGTCGACCCCCGGTACCCACAAAAAAAAAAAAAAAAAGCCAAGTTGTGAGCTCTTCTGTCAGCCCTACTGAGACCGAGCCTTTGCTTGTCTTCTAAATGTTGAGGGAACAGAGCTGATATCCTTGGTCCCGTAGATAGCACCCTGAGGTTGCAGAATCATGGGTGGAGGTAAACCCTGATGGCGATAGCGATGGCGATGGCTGTGGTTGAGGGGGGGCAGCCCAGGACCCTCTTCCTGAGTCAGAGCAGAGTCGGGACACATGGGGGAAGGGAGATGCTTTGTGCTTCCTAACAAGAGTTAATTCTACGTGGTACCAACCACTTCTAATCATCTCTACTGATAGCACCCTGGTCCAAGTACTCTCATCTCTCACCTGAGAACAGCCTCCAAACAGGCCCCTCTGATTCTGCCCTTGCACTGTACCAGCTAAAGGTGAATAAGATCATGATCTTGTCTTCTTCAAAACCCATCCACTTGGAGTAAAAGCCAATGTTCTAGCTGGATACCGTGGTAAATGCTTGTAATTCCAGCTACTAGGAGACCAAGTCAGGAAGATCACACATTCAAGATCAGTCTGGGCAACTTACTGAACAACTTACCAAAACCTTATCTCAAAACAAGGATGGGGGAGTAGCTCAGTGGTAGAGAGCTTGCCTAGCATGAGTGAGGCCCTGGGTCCTATCCCCAGCACCAGAGGAAAAAAAAAAAAAAAAAAACAGCCAATGTCCTTCAGGTGGCCTACAAACCCCACACAATCTGACTGGCTGTGTGTTCTGACTTGCCTCAGTCCCTGCATGTACTACCCTTGACTCCAAGTGTCTGTTCCCCTCACAGGCCATAGCATATAGGGAAGAGTTTCTCGCTTTTTCTGTGAGCTGCTCTGGCTAACTGCAGCCATGCGGGAGCCCAAAGCTCAGTGTTGCCAAAGCTCCTGCTTTTTAAGAGAATTCACACATCTGCACATGGTCTAAGCCAAAAGGCAAAGACACGATGAAATTACCTATCTAGGTTTTTATATCAAATTAGATATGTAAGTATTGGCACGTGTTATGGTTTGTGTCTAGATGTCCCCCCAAAGCCTTATGCAGTTATAGGGGGGAAGGCTTTTCAAAGGTGGCTGAATCTAGAGCATGTGATTGACTCATAGTGCAATGCTGGGATTAAGGATGCTGGGATTAAGGGTGGGCGATTGCTGGATCAGTCCACTGATTGGATTGGCACCGCCCTAGTCCAGGTAGACTGGATATGATATAAAGGATAAAAAGAGGTTTGTCTTGCTCTCCCTTGTTGCTTTTGCTGTTGTCCGCCACCATGAACTGTTGCCCCTCTGCCATGTGCCACCATGCCTTGGAGCCAGCTGATTATGGACTGAAACTCCTACAAACTGTGAGCTAAATAAACCTTTCCTCCTTTAATTTTGGGTGTTGAGTATTTTGTCCCAGCAACAAGAAAAGTAACTAAGACAGCACGTAATATAATTTTTCTTTAACACCGAGCTGATCAAATAAATCAGAGGCCACAGATCTCTAATTTGTGGCCTTTGGCCTTGTGTAAAGGAGCAGGGATGGGAGTTGGAAAATAGGCTCAGAACCATGTGTGGACCCGGAGGAAGGTAAGACAGCCACAACCCTACTTGCTTATATGCCCAGCCTTGGCCACGAGGGGGAGCTCAAACCTGGTCACCTTCTGCCCTCATGGAGCCACACCAGAAACAGACCCTCCAAGGAGCCAAGAGGAGGCGCATCAGTGACAGGCAAAGAGGTTCACGGCTGTCAGGTCCACACAGTAAAGTCTTTGAACTTCTCTTGGGATAGCCAAGTATCGGAATTGTTTTGGCTCCTCTGGATGGATTCCTGCCTCTCACACCTTTGGTGTTGTGGTCCCCTTGAGCAGCATCCAGGAACAAAAGCCAAGCAGGAAATCCCAGCACTGGGGAGGCTGAGGCAGGAGGCCCTTGAGTTTAAAGTTAGCCTGGACTACATAGCAAGATCCTATTTAAAGAAAGAGAGAGAGAGAGAGAGAGAGAGAGAGAGAGAGAGAGAGAGAGAGGAAGAAAGAAAGAAAGAAAGAAAGAAAGAAAGAAAGAAAGAAAGAAAGAAAGAAAGAAAGAAAGAAAGAAGGAAAGGGAGGAAGGACAAGCAAAAAGAGAGCAAGGCCAAGGAAGGGAAGGAGGGACCAAGAAAGCTGAAGCCCAGGTTATGACCAGAAGCCTCCCTACTAGAGGAGTTGAGTATATTTGTCATGAACCACCTCAGAGGATACTAGTTTGTCAACCACAAAGGGAGACTTGGGAACCTGGCCTGTGGTAATCTGAATGTCCCAAATTCATGTGAGGAAATCAAAGAGATGGGCTTTTAGCAAGTGATTGAATGGGGAGGGTTGTACTCTCATGAATGGGGTTAGGACCCTTCTAGAAGAGGCTGAAGGGATTCCCCCGACCCCTCCAACATGTGAGGACACAAAGAAGGTGCCATCAAGGAGGAGCCAAGCCCTCACCCGACACTGAATCTGCTGGCACCTTGGCCTTGGACTTCCCAGCCTCTCAAACTGCAAGAAATAAATTTCTGTTGCTTATAAATTACTCAATGTAAGCTGGGCGTGGTGGTGCACGCCTATAATCACAGCACTCAGAAGGCCAAGGTCCAAGGATCGCTATGAGTTCAAGGCCAGCCTGGGCTACAAAGTGAGTTCAAAGCCAGCCTTAACTGCATAGTGAGACCCTGTCTCTAAAAGACAAAAAATAAATGAATAAACTAAATAAAATAAATAAAATAAACTGGGCATGGTGGTCCATGCTTGTAATCCCAATGGCTCAGGAGTCTGAGGTAGGAGGGGCACAAGTCCAAGGCCAGCCAGAGAAATGTAGAAAGACCCTGTCTCAAGATAAAAAAAAGAAAATTCTGAGGATGTAGTTCAGTGCCAAGGGCCTGAGTTCACGGCATTTCTCATGGCAGCTCGATAGACTACGATACAGTCAAACATCTTTCTGTCTATAATATTTACAATCTGAAAAGGGTTTGATTCAAACCCAGGGCTACTTGATAACAAAACCTATGTCCCGTCTACTCCATGGCTCTGCCCAAAGTTGAATGAGAATCATAAAAGCCCAGAATCAGACTCATAGGCCGTAGACTAGCATAGAAGGAAACTCATGTGTATGTGTGTGTGTGTGTTACTCGGGATTGAACCCAGGGCTGCCATTCCCATGTTAGGCAAATGCTATACCACTTGTTTTTTAGGTTTTATTCTGAGACAAGTTCTCACTAAATTGCCCAGGCTACTTTCAAACCTGCGATCTTCCTGCCTCAGCCTCCCAAGTAGTTGGGATTACATAAGCCATCATGCCTGGCATGAAAGGGAACACTAGGGTTACCAAGCCAGACATACCGATGGAATTGAGATTGGTTTGTTTTCTGTTTTTCATTTTTTATACAGTTGAAAGAGGGTGTCACTATGTTGTGCAAGCTGGTCTTGAACTCCTGGGCTCAAGTGATCTTCCTGTCTCAGCCTCCCAAGTAGCTGGGACTACAGGTACAAACCACCATGCCTAGCTGAGGCCGCCCTTTTGTTTTGTTTTGTTTTGTTTTTTTCAGCGCTGGTGATCAAACTCGGGGCTTACCACTGAGCTACATCCCTAGCCCTTTTAAATTTTTTTTTGTATTTTGAGACAGGGTCTCACTAAATGGTCCTGACAGGACTTGAAATTGCAACCCTCTTGCCTCAGCCTCCTGAGAAGCTGGGACTATGGACATGTGCACCCTGCCCAGCTCGAGACTCTTCTTTCTTGTTTCTCTCAGTCACTAGTGAAGCAGTGAGGTCTTCCTTGGCTTATGTCCAACTCCAACTGGAATCTTCGTCTCTCCCCAACCCCTGTGCCCAACCTCTACTGGCTTTGCCCTTCCTCCCTCCTGGAGTTGGCTCTGTGTTTGATGACAGATCTCATCACAGAAATAAGGCCCTCCTCCTTCCTCTTACAGCCCATCTCTTATCTAAAAGGACCCCATTTGGTGAAAAGACTGCTGAGACCAAGAAGACGTAGGAACAGAAACCCAAATGCTCTTTACCAAAATTAGTGAAGAGCAGTGGCGGCATCTCTCACACGAGGAGCCCAGGAAGAGCACGCCAAAGGGAAGTCACCCTCACTCTGCTCTTGTCTGCGTGGCCAAAGGAGACGGGACTCACTGGTGCCCAGCAGCGAGGACAACAGCAGGCCAGCAGACGTGCGCGGGTGGGCCAGCGCTGGGGTGAGGAGCAGGCCCAGGTCTCATCAAGCTGATCTCAATACCTGCTACGGTTTCTCCCTCCCACTGGCTGCTTCACACACTTTCATGCAACTTGCCAGATGACATGAGCTCAGTGATAAACCCTCCTTCCAGAAAGACTTTTAACAGAAAGCACTCGGTGTGAACGCACTAATCAGATCCAGTGAGAAGTTCTTCCAGCACCTCCCTGAAATGCGATAATCCCATTTCTAATTTACTGATTATGCAACAGGAAAATGTCTTCGTTAATTTCATAAGAAGAGCACATTAGCCTGCTTATAGATCTCATGTTTCCTTGTGAAACCATGAATAAGATCAGCTCCCTTTAATAAATGGAACCCATAAGGAGCATCAAGAGTAATTACCTTATTTATTAACATGCAGTGATTAACATTTCAAAAGCAATTTAAATAAATACGGGGAGAATGTGAGATGGGGCCCCAAGGTGGCCATCTGCATGGCATAAAACAGTGTTCATTTGAACTCTGGCAATTTAAAATCCGTGTTCTCAAAGATGGCTGTCTCACCATCTAATCATGACCAAGAATGCCAAGTTATGGTCAAGGGCCCAGGGTCTCTCCCACAAGTGCTTCTGCAGAGGCAAGGGCAGCCTGGGGGCCCATGTCGCCCCCTCCACCTGGCCCTCCAGCCCCTTCAAGGAGATGGAGCCAGAAGCTAAGGGCAAAATCCATCCTATAATAATAGTCTGTGGAGCTTCTTAGGGATGTGGATTCTGCCAGCACAAAGACATTCTGTCTCTCTGTCTCTCTGTCTCCCTGTCTCTGTCTCTGTCTCTGTCTCTGTCTCTGTCTCTCTCCCTCTCTCTCTTTCTGGGATTGACCTTAGGACCTTCACACTGAGCTACATCCTTAGTTCTTTGTTAAATTTTTATTTTGAGATTGAGTCTCATTAAGTCGATAACTGTCCAAGCTGAGCTTGAATTTATAATCCTCCTGCCTCAGCCTCCCAGAGTGCTGCAATTATAGATGTGCACACCATGCACAGTTTTTAATCTTTTTTTCTTAACCTTCTCTGTCCTATCCAAACTTCCACTCTGACAAGCTAAACAGCAGCCCTCTACAAAACATACATGTCCTAACTCCAGTGACTATGTTACAGAGAGAAAGAGAGAGAGAGAGATACAGAGAGAGAGAGAGAGGCAGAGAGAGAGAGAGAGAGATCTTTGGAGGTATGATTAAATTAAGGATTTTGAAATGGGGAAACTATCCTGCACTACTGGGGTGGGTCCTAAATACCATCACATGTACCCTTATAAAATGGAGGTAGGCAGCTAATTTACGACACACAGGAGAACAGGAGGCAATGTGACCACAGAGGCACAGACTAAAATGATAGTGCCACAAGCCAAGGAATGCTGATTGCTTCTAGAGAGGCGGAAGGGACAGACAATAGATTCTCCCCTTGGGCCTTTGGAAGAAGCAAAGACCTGCCAACACCTTGGTTTCAGCCCAGTGAAACTGATTTGGAAGTTCTGGCCTTCAGAACTCTAGGAGAATAAATGTATGTTGTTTTAAGCTATCAAGTTGATAGTAATTTATTACAGCAACCCCTGAAAACAAAATCACCTTCATGATTTCTGCCATATCTACAAACCAATAACATTTTTTTACTAACATTTTTCTTTCAATCAATTCTGATCTAACATTACTGTGTACTTTCACCTTGTCCTACCAGCACTATTCATAGAATCACAGGTTTGATGCATATAAAACAAATATTCAATTTAAAATAATTTTAAATGCTTATTCCTATATACCCCACAATTATCTAATAAAACATTAGGTCATGGATAGAAGTGACACCCACTGCATGGAACACTGATGCAGCTCCACACAGGCTTGGAAGAATCCATGGTGCAGCTGGCTTTCAAAATTACTCTGGTAAATTCAAATTTCACTTGAAAATGATCAGAAGAAAGAAAGAATCAGCCCCTTTAAAAATAGAAGCCATCACTTCTGCAAAATTTCACAGCCAGATTTTAAAACTCAGAATTTAGCAGAATCTTAAATCATTCTTGGTTGAGTAACTACCATATAGATAAGGACTTTGAAAAGGGGAGGAGGGAGCCATAGAGTGTGTTAGCGGGGCGCAGGATCTGCTGGCACAATCTAGCTAAGAGGAAACTTGCTTTCCCAGACAGAGCCGGAATTGCGGGGCCTCACTTTTTTGTCTCTCTGTTCTGTCTTGGAACAGAAAGATTCATAGATAAAGCAGGAATTGCTGTGCAAGGGAAGGTAAAAGAAGTTTTAATGCTAAAAAATTATGATGTGGTAGAATTGATAAAGCCTTCAACTAGAGAAAAATATGCCAATTGCTGAGAAGTCAGGGAAACAGCAAAACAGCCAACTGTCATTCCAAGTTGTTAGGCAGAGAGTTAGACATTAGAAGGCTTGAGGGACAAAGGGGGTATGAAACAACATGCTTTGGGCCGGGGATATAGCTCAGTGGCACAGTGCCTGCCTGGCAAGTGCAAGGTCCTGAGTTCGATTCCCGGTACCAAAAAAAAAAGAAAGAAACAACACGCTTTGCCAGTTATAATTAAAAAAGACCTCAGTGTAAAATATGTTTATAATCATTTATTAGGTCTCAGACCCAAAGACGCAGGGCCTCTATTTCTGGAGTGAGGCATACAGCATTCCTGGTTGCCACAGCCTATGGCCCAATGACACCAGAAAGGGAAACACATTCTTTAAAGATGCTCTTCCTTGAGCTGAGACCTGATTTAGATTAGAACTTTTCTTTTGTAAATTTCTTTCCTAAGTTTCTGACATGATTAAGGGCTTGGAGGGAGCACTGACCATCCAACAAGAGCAAGGGAGACATTTGGCAATTCCAAAGCAACCTCTTCGAAGGATGTGGATTAGCATCACAATCACAATGGTTCCCTGAACGTCAGGAGTAGATAGGTGTCCAGACACACTCGTGGCACTGCCGGCCTTCTCTGAAGGCACACATCTCTGTCTCCTTCTAAATAAACTACCTCTACTTCTACACAGCGCCTGTGTCTTGACTGAGTTCTTTCATCAAATTTACAAAAGATGGAGGAGCTGGCTTCCAGGTGACATAAGAGTAGACACTGTCAAAATGGACACGGTGGGCCAGTGAGATGGCTCAGCGGTGTAAGCACCTGCCTGGCAAGTGCAAGGGCCCGAGTTCGACTCCTGGAACCCACATATGATAAAAGGGCCGGAGATATCGCTCAGCAGCATGGGCGCCTGCTGGCGCGCAAGGTCCTGAGGTCGACCCCCGGTACCCACAAAACAAAACAAAAAAAAATGGACATGGTCCAGAAATCTCAGCTCCAGGAGTCAGGCAGGTCCTGCTGAAGTGGGGTGTGGCTACCGCTAAGTACAAAGGTGCTCTGATCTTAATGTGTCCCCCAGAGCTTTACAGGTTGGAAACTTGGATCTCAACACAGCAGTGTAGAAAGGTGGGACCTTTGGGAGGTGACAGAGTCATAGGCACTCCACCCTCATGAATGGATGACTCTGTGATTAGATCAAAGGATGAACGCGTTGTTACAGCAGTGGCTCTGTTATAAAAGCGAGCTCTCTGGCGCCCTTGCTCTGCCATGTGATGCCCTCTGCCACATCCATGATATATCAAGAAGGCCCTCCCCAGAGGCCAGGACCATGCTTTTAGACTTTCTGGCCTCCAGGCTGTGAGCTAAATAAACCTCTTTCCTTCATAAATCACCCAGTCTCAGGCATTCTGTTGCAGCAAAAGAAAAGAGACTAAGACACACTGACAGCTAAATTCTCAGAGCTAGTCCTGGGTTCGCACCTACATTTCCCCATTTCTTGAAGAAATGTTATTTGACTAACAGTTGAGAAAAGTTATCTGAAAACCAAATTCTACTTTTTAACTGTAAAGGGCTAATAGCTCGGATCACATTCCTCTGATCTGAGATTTCCCCCACCAGCCTGGAGGAAAGCAAGGGCTCTGACCACACCAGGGCAGTGGCCACAGGAGAACCCTTTACCTCTACACACAGCGCTCCGGCCTTGCCTCTGCTGGCCAGTGTCCACCGCAGGGCTCTAGCATGAGCCTTCTCCCTCCAGCATCAGTTGAATCCCAATCTGGGGCTGTGGTGGACCACTGTGATTTTTGCCTTTTTGCTTCACTCCAGGACATTCTTTTGGGAAAAAACATTATCCAAATTATTGGATGAAGTAGGTCTAGCTCAGTGGTAGAGCACTTGCCTAGCATGCAGAGGGCCCTGGGTTTGATCCCCAGCACTAAAAGGAGAGGAGGAGGAGGGTGAGGAGGAGGAGGAGGAGAGGGGAAAGAAAACTGAGTCAGCTCCATGTTCTAGGGGGTGGCCATATATTGCAGACTAGGCCAGGCAGCATAGTTCATCTCCTTGGCCACAGCCAATTTTGAAGATAGGAGTCAAAGAGAATTGGGCTCAGAAATATTCCACTGCCTCCCGAGAGACTCTCCATACCTGAGCCGAACCTGAGAATCACCAGGACTGGAGCCACTGGGTGCCACGGTAACAAGAGAGCTTTAGGAGGGTAAAGCTGACACAGGAACATCAAATCAGAGGAAAGAAGAGTTAAGGCTGAGAGAAAGGTCACAACATCCTTTAAGACTCTAGATCCAGCTGTGCCTGAAGCTTCCTCCCTCTGAACCCTTCCTTCAGGTGAATCAATTTTTTTTTTCTTTTTTTAAAGTTGGGTTTCCTTTACATTTTACATTTGAACGTATCCTGCTAAATTAGAGCCAAGGTGCAGATGGCATTTTTACAGAAACACTGCCCGTGCCTCTTGTAGACAGGCATAGTAAACAGATGTGTACTCGTCTGCTTTGGCTAGGAGTCCTGCCAGCCTACCGAGTTTGGGCTGCATTGTATTCCCCACTTGCCCTTCTGCACAACCGTTGTGACTTGGACAAGAATGTCCCCCAAAAGCCTCGTGTGCTCATCGGCAGGGCTCCGGGAAGGCGGCTGAATTATGGAGGTGATACAGCTGACCTGCTGTTAGGAGGTGGAGTCTGGTTGGAAGAGGCGGGTCGCTGGGGCCATGACCGGGGAGAGTGTATCTCCCCTTCCCGGTTCCTCCTTCTCTCTTTGCTTCCTGACCGCCATGATGGGAGCAGCTCCCCTCCACACAGGCCCTTCCGCCATGTCACTTCTGACTGGAGACAGCCAACCGTGTAAGGATGGAGGCTTCTGAATCTGTGAGCCAAAATAAACTTCTTTAATTTGTGAGTGTCAGGTATTACGTCCCAGCAATGAGAAAGTGAGTAAGAACAACCACGCTTGGAAGTCTTATGACTGAGGAAAGATATTCTCTGTCTATCTGTCTGTCTGTTTCCCTTTCTCCCCCTTTGTTTCTCTATTTTTAGGACTACAGGACTGAATATGGAACCCAAGGCCTTCACACTGAGCTACATCCTCAGCCCTTTTTAAATTTTTTTATTTTGAGAGAAGGTCTTGCTAAGTCACTAAGTTGCCCAGGCTGGGCTCAAACTTATGATCTTCCTACCTCCCAGAATGCTGGGATTGCAGGCATTCAACACCATGCCTAGCTAGAATTTTCTCCTTGAAGTAGCTCACCTCCAAGATGGTCCCCAACAAAGCTCATTGCCTGGTGCTCACACCCTTGTGTATTCCCTATGTAGGGGAATCATTAAGACACAGACCTTTGGAGTATAACTTCTAAAGATAGGTCATAGAAGAGTTCCCAGCTCTGTCTGCTGGCTCTGGGACTATTCCTGGGGGAAGCCCACACCAAAGACACCTGGCCAGTCTTATGAAAAGTTCCATGTGCTAAGGAATCGAGGCCTGCAGCCAACAGCTGGGGGAGTGCACCATTTGGGAAGCAGCTCCTCTAGCCCCAGTCATTTAGCTTTCCCATGACTGTGGCCTGGCTGATGAGTTGTCTCGAACCTCATGAGCTATCTCAAGCCAGAAGTTCCCAGCTCACCTGCTGCTGCATTCCTGACCATGTACATACCCACCCCTGAAAGTGTAAGAGATATTAATTGTTGTTTGAAACCATTATGTTTTGGCATAGTCTGATCCACAGCAAATAGGTAACAAAGCCCACTTCGCCAGTCTTCTTTTCCGCAGACCATTTCTTCCCCATGGCCAAATTCCCTGTCAGGCTTCTCCATCTCCTCCTCTTTCTTGAATTGTAGTTTTCTAAGAATTACCCTTTGTCTGGGCACAGCGGCACATACTTCTAGTCCCAGCTAGTCAGGGGACTGAGGCTGGAGGATCTCTGAAGCCCAGGATTTCAGGGTCAGCCTGGGCAATATAACAAGACCCTGTTTCCAAAAAAAAAAACAAATCACCCCTGGTGGGGCTCACATGCATCTTCTTTCCACCTGCTCCTGCTTCTTCTTCTGCCTAAAGACATGACTGTTTCTTCTACTCAGGCCCTGAGGCAGGAGGACTGCAATTGCGAGTATAGCCCGGGCAACTTTGCAAGACCCTGTCTCAAAATTTAAAATTTTTTGAAAGGCTGTGGATATAACTCTGGTAGAGTACTCCACTCTCCAGTAGAGTACTCCAGGGGGGAAAAAGATTATTTCTCCTGCCATCCCCAAGCATTTTCCTCTTCACTAACATCATGACAATGACAGTAGATAAGTCTGTCCCTAAGAAAGTAGGTTTCTTCATGTATCTCAATAATCTGGGAAAATCCTGTTTTTGTTGACACTGTTGTTCCCCAGTTTGTCCAATCTTCCCACAGCACAGAGTGGAAAAATCTCCCACATCTTCTTCTTGTGGAGAAGTCCAGGCTGTCAGAAGAGCCCTGTGAATTCTGATTTTTCACAGGGCTTTGGCAGTGGCAGAAGGGGGCTGGGGAACAGTATGCCACTATCGTCATGGCAACGTGCTCCCTGGTGGGTCCTGGGCTGCACTCCCAGGCAGGGGAAGTGGCTCCCAAATGGAGTAGGCATCCGAAGGCGGGGCTGCCCAGGAGACGGAAGGGGCTGTGGCACTGAGGCTTAGCAGGTGTCTCATCTCCCAAGGCAGACAGCCAGGGGGTCCAAGCCAGCAAGACCAGCACTAGAGAACAGGGTGAGCTGGGTCCAGGGTCTAACGGAGCCATCTACATGGGCAGATCTTTGCTCTTCCTGCATGGTATATATACCTCAGTGATGTGGTCAGTTCTGGGCTACAAGTGACTTTCTGCTTCCAGAAATGCTTCTGGAAACTCTATCATTCACATGTCAGTGGTTCCCATACTCAGCTACACAGTGACATCATTTGGAGATCTTTAAATGCCATGCCTGGCTCCAGCCCCCAGATATTCTGAAATCTCCAGGTGGTTATAATGTGTAGCTGAGTGTAGGAAGGATCGCGTTAGGCCAAGGTTCTCAGCTAGGTCTGTGCACACAAATCACATAGGGAACTTCGGAAAAGAATGCAGACACCCCAAACCTCCTCATTTCAAAGTCTCCTGAGCTGGTCCTGAATAGCCCCATGGGGCATCATGCAGCCAACTACTTTAGGTCCTGCAAAGGTGAGATGGTGGAAAGAGACTTATCATAAAGCATCCTGATCTGCTGGGCGTGCTGGCACACGCGTGTAATTCCAGCACTCAGGAGGCGGAGGCAGGAGGATCGCCACGAGTTCAAGGCCAGCCTGGACTACACAGTAATACACAATGAGTTCAAGTCCAGCCTGAGTTATACAGCAAGGCCCTGTCTCGAAACAAAAACAAAAACAAAAAACAAAAAGAAAGAAAGAAAGAAGGAAAGAAAGAAAGAAAGAAAGAAAGAAAGAAAGAAAGAAAGAAAGAAAGAAAGAAAGAAAGAAAAGAATAAAGTATCCTGATCTGCTAACTCAACCTGGTGAAGGACTACCAGTGTGAAATCTATGTTCATTATTCCCTTACTTATTATGAATATTTAATACTCCTTTTAATCTTTTTTAGATTACAAAAGTAATATGAACTCATTGTAACTAATAAATCTATGCCAAGATTTTAAAGAAAAGTTAATTCTGTTCTCACCCTCCCTCCACTCTCAGCCCCTTCTCCCAGGTGACCGATGTTAGCCGTCGTCTTACTTAATTTTAGTTAGGAAATTAGTTGTTCCCAAATAAATGAATTTGTCAAATAATTAAATTTGTTCTTTTTACTTACAAATACTTGATAACTTGAAGTCTTTTAACCCATGGATGACGATCATTGTATGCTGCGTAGATATACATTTATTTACTTATTTATTTTTGTTTGGTTTGGTTTTCTTTGAGACAGGGTCTTGCTATGTAGTTCAGGCTGGACTTGAAGTCACTATGTAGCCCAGGCTGACCTTGAACTCATGGCAATCCTCCTGCCTCAGTCTCCTCAGTGCCAGGGTTATAAGCATGAGCTATCACCCACCGCTTATTTGTTTATTATTTTAAATTTTGAGATAGGATCTTGCTAAATCACTAAATTGCCCAATCTGGGCTCTAACTTGTGATCCTCCTGCCTCAGCCTCCCAGAGTGCTGGGATTACAAGCATGTGCCATCATGCCCAGTTTGCCAACTTCTTACGGCACTCCTGATGTATGCTAAGTAGCTCTGGCTAAGATTCTTCTTATTTTCTTTGGTCTTTTAAAAATGATTCTCCTAAGCTAGGTGTGGTGGTACACACCTGTCATCCCAGCACAGCCTGGGCAATTTAGTGAGTTCAAGGCCAGCCTGGAATATACAGCGAGATCCTATTTCAAAAAAATAAATAAATAAAATTTAAAAAAATATATATATATAAAAAATGATTTGTCTTGATCTGTATCCTTCCCCACAGTGCTTAGTACCAAACTGCCAGCAGGTGTGCTTCCGTCTGTCAACATACCTTGTTCCATATATTCTGGACTGAAAAGTAGATTTTTAAAAATTAGTTGGTTAGAGTTGTTTGAAAACTGTGAGTAAATATGCTTGAAGTAAGACCGAAGTTCTCTCAGAAGCATTAGGTATATGGAGGAAGCTCAGGTGCAAATACTTATTTTAGTACTAAGGAAAAAAAAAATTTTTTTTTTTTTGGTGGGTACTGGGTGTTGACCTCAGGGCCTCGCGCACCAGCAGGCGCCCGTGCCGCTGAGCGATATCACTGGCCCTTTCTTCGTATGTGGGATCCGGGAGTCGAACTCAGGACCTCACGCTTGCCAGGCAGGCACTTACGCCGCTGAGCCATCTCACCGGCCCAACTAAGGAAAATTTTAAACCTATAAATAAAAGCAGAGCGAAGACCATAAGAGCCCCCAAGAACCCACTGCTTGCTTCACCCATTTACATCACCGTACACATTTCTTGCCTTGCTTCTTCAAAATTTCTTCGACCCAGTTTTCACTGAATTCTAGGTTCCTGGAGTATCTGGACATTGGCCTCTGGGAACAAAAGCCTCCTGTATTGTCATCCTTCACTTTGAATAGCCAGAGACAAGGTCGTCACCAGCCTTTTAGTCTCCAAGGTGTTTGAAGCAGGCCGTGTACAGGAAGTTCGCTTCCTTTGTGTGTGTGTGGAACTGGGGATTGAACTCGGGCTCAAACTTGTGATCCTAATACCTCATCCTCCTGAGGAGCTGGGATTGCAGGTAGACACCACCAAGTCCAGTTCCCAAGGTTCTTCCGAAGTCCTTCCCTCCAGGTCTCCAGGCCCACAAGGAACGGTCGCTGCTTGTCAGGTTTTGCCCTTTAGGGGACCACGGAAGGGCTTGGGCAGCTCCTTTGTCTGACAGGGAGATCCTGCCGGTGAAGGTAAGAACAAGAGAAATCTGTGTGCCATTTCCTCACCAATGCTATCTGCAAAGGCTCTGGGAAGAATTTTTATTAGTCCAGAGAGTAAATCAAGCCTTCCCTCTCTCTACCTCCTTCTAATGCCAGGCCTGGAAATTCCAGGCTCCTCCGGCTTTTCAATCCGACCTGCGAAGTTTCTTCTGGTCTGAACCCAGCTGTGTGCCCAAGGAGCCCTGGACACCTGATGGAGCCCTACCCTTGACCCAGCACGTTCCCCAGACAGCCACCTACATCCTACCCGCGTCTGGCCTTGCAACACGTGCCGCCATGCCTGCTCTGCGGATGAGGAAATGAAGGCTGGAGAGGTGCAGCCACTTGTCCTGGGTGTGTCGTTAATAAGCAAAATCACTGGGACTCGGATGAGCCTCATCATTTGAGTCTTCATTAACAAACGAAGAGCTAATTATAGTCATTGAAGAGACTGTTCCTTTTCTGTTGTGATTAATTCCGAATTTATTTTTAGCCTTTAGAAGAAAGGAGACTGGTGGTGGGTTTTGTTCTGAGAAAGAATCAGGCTATGCCTAGCAGTCTTCCTTGGCCAGCTCCTTTCAGCAAAAGAAAAACCCAAGAACCTGCAGCTAGCTCATCCTATGCATGTTTTTGGAAGCTCAAGAGTCCCCAGGAACTGGTGTCAACTTAAGCTACTTTTAACGAACACCGAAAAGCTATTTTCACGCTTTGATAGAGGGGCACCACATATAAATGAAAACACCAGCTTCTGCCACAGGGGTCCCGAAAGAGATTAGGAGCTGGCCTGTCTTTGGGGCAAGAAAAGCAGGCTGGGCTAAACCAGGGCAGTGCTGTGTGCATGCACGGGCCTGCATGTTCCAAGGATGTGTCTGCCGCGTGGCCCTGGGCAGAGGAGCCACTGAGAGAGATTGACACAGAAGGGGCAGCGGTTCCTATAAACTTCTTCAGTGATCTTTTGAAGCTTTTGTTTTGTTTTGTTTTGTTTTGTTTTGTTTTGTTTTGTGGGTACCGGGGGTCGACCTCAGGACCTCGCGCGCCAGCAGGCGCCTGTTTTGTTTTGTTTTTGAGGCAAGGTCTCGCTCTGTAGTTTAGGCTGGTCCTGGACTCACTATGTAGCCCAGGCTGGTCTCAAACTCACAGTGATCCTCCTGCCTCAGCCTGGGATTACAGACTTGCACCACCTCACCCAGCGATCTTTCAAAGGCTTGTTGAGAGCGGTCTCTTGGGACAGATTTTTCCATGCTTCAGATATGTTAATAGTGGCCGTCAGGTTGGCTTGGGGACTTTCTGTCTCTTTATTTGGCTTTGCCTGTCTCTGCTCAGCTCCCTGCTGGGTCTTCCTGTTATTTTCTCCCAAAGGGCAATCTCATTTCCATACTTCCCGGCAGCAGAGAAAGACACTAGGAATGGGGCAGGAAGCCTTTTCCACAGCCCAGAGTCAAGGGCAAAGTCAGACTTCACGTTCGTTCTCTCCCTCCCTCCCTCCCTTCCTCTCCCCCACCCTTTGCTGTGGACGGAGCCCCAGGTTTTGACCCTGCTAGGGTAGCACTGTAATACACAGCCACACTCCCAGCCCCAGATTTCAATTTCCAAGTGTTACTTTTGGTCCCAGAACTTATTTCATTTTTGAGGCCCTTTTTTCTTTTCGTTTCTTTTTTCCTCAGGCACCCTTTGCAAATAACACCTTTAGCTATCACTGGAGAAACAGGGTTGGGCTGTAATCTCTCCTTCCCTTAGGACCTGTGAGGAGGAGGGGATTGTAAGACCCTGGAGAAAGTTGGGCTTTGTTTTCTCTTCCCCCAACCCCTTTCCCACCCCTTTCTCAGTCTTCTGTCCCCATTCCTTTTTTTCTTATTCTACAGTCTGTCTGTCCTTTTTCCCCCAGCTGTTTTCTTTCCTCATTCGTCTATTCCAGGTGGCCATTGCTTTGGATGAAGCTCCTGCCCTGGGCCCGAACAGACCAGACTAAAAATCTAAATGGAGTTTCTCAAGCTGAACTTCCATGTCACCAACCTGAGGCTAAGCTGTCTATCTGACCTTCCCAGAAATCAGGATTAGAGCGATAACAGCCAAATGCCCCAAACCCACAGGATTCAATCAGCATGATAACGAAGTTCCCTATGCCTTAAACCTGAAGTAACCTGATATTAACTAATCAGTTACTTTCTACCACGGAGCTACTTTATGTTCTTTCCCCAGCCCTTGTTATGTTTTGAAACACAGTCTCCTAAGTCACTAAATTGCTCAGGCTGGGCTTGAACTTCAGACCCTCCTGATTCAGCCTCCCAGAGTGCTGAGATTATAGGCATATGCCACCATGCCTAACGATGTTCTTGGTTTCTTTAGCCTTTTTCTTTCTATAAAACCATTGTCCTCTGTTCAGCTTTTTGAGACACATTCTATGGAGTGAAATGTTGCCTGATTCTAGAGTAGAAAATAAAGCCAATTAAGTTTGTTTAAACTGGGCTGAGAGTGTAGCTCAGTAGTCCATGAGGTCCTCATTGTTCAATCCCCAGCACCAAAGGGGAGGAAAAAAAGAGATTGTTAAAATTGTTGTATTTTTTCCCTTTGTTTTTTGTTTGTTTGTTTGTTTGTTTGGGTTTTTTTGAGACAGGGTCTCAGTATGTAGTTCAGACTGGCCTTGAACTCACTACATAGCCCAGGCTGACCTCAGACTCACAGCAATCCTCCTGCCTCAGCCTCCGAGTGCTGGGTTTACAGGCATGAGACACCACGGCTGGCTGACAATGTTCTTTTATGTACAAGTAAAATCTGACATGGTTTGATGACCTTTGAAGTCAGGTCTGAGACCTACATCAGAATACCCTGGGAGTTTTATTAAAAACACGGATCCCTGGGGCCCACCCCAGATCCGTCACATCGGAATCTCTGGGGCCAGGCCCACAGATGGACATCATTTCCAACACAATCTTGAGTGATTCTCAGGGTTTCAGAGTCTTGGGCTGGGCTGTCTGGCTGAGATTACAGATGTGGGAACTGGGGAGGGGATGGAGGAGTCCTTCACACCTCCTCTTCCATGAAGCCCCAAGGCACGGTTTCTCCTCCCTTCTAAAGAGGAACTGAGACCTAGATGTTCCTTTTCTCCAAAGTCATCATTCCAGAGGCTTTTCCCAGCACATCAGCTTCCTTTTCCTTCCCAGTGTCTTCTTGAAGCTGATCCTCCAGATCAGCTAAGTATACAAAACATGTATTATGGAGCTGAGAGATGATGTTAGAACCACTACTTGTTGTATATGATATATATTTTAATATAACCCTTTTACATTTTTAATTTTGAGTATTAGAATATCCTTGGGTTAGTGGTTTATGTATTTCATTTATAGATAATAGAAATATGTGTTTCAATTGTAATTATATTATAAACACTATATTATATATTTATACTTGGATGTTTTTGTGATAGAGGGACACAGTCAAACAGGTTTGGACAGCATCACTCTAGCAGGTAGATTATAAATTCTTTGATGTCAGAAAAAGTGTCATTATTATTATTATTATTATTATTATTTGTGGTACTAGGGATTGAGCCCAGAGACTTCACACGAGCTATACCCCCAGAATTTTTCTTTTCTTTTTTCATGATACTAGAGATTGAACCCAGGGCCTTCACACTGACCTACACTCCAGACCTTTTTTAATCTTTTAGTTTGAGACAGGTTCTCACGAAGTCATCAAGTTGCCCAGCCTGGGCTCAAATTTGGGATCCTTCTGTCTCAGCTTCCCAGAGTGCTGGGATTATAGGTGTGTGCAGCCACACCCAGCTTATTATTATTTTTTTGACAAACTGTATCAAAATATATCATCCAAACAGAGAATTGTACCAAGCATTGTACCATAGAGAATTGTACCGTAGACTGGACCATAGCTCTCCGTATCTACCACCTGTATCAAGGAATAGATTATTACCCAGCATCCTAAATACCTCTGGCACACTCACTACTCTCCCCCAATTAACCACTATTCTGACTTCTAAAGGTTTCGTGTAAATGGAATAATGGTATGTATGCTGTTTGTCTTCTTTTGCTTCACATTGCATCCATGGGATTCGCTTATGTTCCATTTAGTCACTGTTTCTTCCTTCCCAGAGTAGAGTTTTCTACTGTATGAACACATCACAGTTTATCCATTTTACTGTTGATGAACATTAGGTGGTTGTTTCCAGTATGGGGCTACTGTGAATAGTGCTGCTATGAAGTTGTTGTACGTGTGCTATAGTTTGGATAAGTGTCCCCCAAAGGCCCAGGGGTTAAATAAAGGCTTGGTCACCAGCCTGTGATGCTATTGGAGGTGGTGAAACCTTTAGGAGGTGGGGTCTAAAGAAGGAAGTTTGGTCAGTGGAAGGAAGTTAGCCCTTGAGGACGCCAGCCTTCTTTGTTCTCTTTCTCTGCTTCCCAGACTCCATGAGGTGAACATGCCTCCTCCATCATATGCTCCCACCATGATGTACAGACCTAAAAGCAATGGTACCAACATACCATGGACTAAAACCTCTGAAACTGTGAGCCAAAGTAAATCTTTCTTCCTTGGTTGAGTATCTCAGGTGTTTTGTCACAGTAATGCAAAGCTGAGTAATACAACATGCCTCTTGGGGAACAAATGAATCCATCCCAGTTGGATATATACCTGGAAGGAGAAGAAGTGGGTTGTGGAGGATGTTGTGCTCAGTTTTGCTAGCTACCACCAGCTTCCCAACAGGCTCTCACAAGCAGCTTCAGGTTACCACATCCTGGCCAATAGGTGTGGTTTCTGTTTTGTTTTTCCCTTCACCTCCTGGTGAGTATACATTAGTGCCTTCTTATGATTCTGATTTGCTTTTCTTGATGACTAATTAAGCTGACATTTTTCAATGTGTTGGCCATGTCAATATCTTGTGGAATGTCTGGTGAAGTATTTCACCTATCTTGTATTGGTTCATCTTTATGGTTTGAATACAGTTTGTTTCCCAAACTATGTGCTGGAGGCTTGGTCATCAATGTAATGATGCTGAGAGGAAGAGGAACCTCTAAGAGGTAGCACCTCATGGGGGGTGATTAGGTCATTGGGGGTGTGCACCTGGAAGGAATTAATGCCCAGCTCTTGGGAGTAGATTAGATCTCTGGGACTGGATTGGTTACCTCAAGAACTTGTTGCTATAAACTGAGTTTGGCTTTATTTGCTCCCTCTAGTACCTCATGGTCTCTCCCATACATACCCTTCCCACCTTTCCTCTGTGCAGCGTGTGGCCCTCCCTCACCAGAAGCCGACCAGATGCAGCCTCCTGATCATGCACAGAACATGAGCCAAAATAAATCTCTTCTATTATAAAGCATCCAGCCTCACATATTTTGTTACAGCCACACAAAATGGATTAAAGCAGTCATCCATCTTTTCCTTATTGATAGTGATAGGAATTCTTTGTGTAAACTGTCATTTTTCTCTCTATTCCCAGGCCCAGCGCCCTGTGCAAAACTTGTATTTAATAGCTCTTTGGGTTTTTGTTGAATGAACTAGTGCACATGGGTAGAGAAAAATACACTTTTTGGAAGAGGAAGGTTTTTATTTTTATTTTATGTTAACAGCCTTATTGGGGCTATAATTTAAATACAAAAATACTTTCTTGTATTAAGTGTACAATTCAGTGATTTACCAAGTTGTACAATCATTCGCATAATCTAATTTTAGAACATTTCACTACCTCAAAAAGAAACTTTGTGTATGTTTACTTACTCCCAGCCCTAGGCAACCACCAATCTATTTACTGTGTCTACGGATTCGCTTTCTCTGGACACAACATATAAATGAAATCTTGTAATCTGCGGCCTTTTGTGTTTGGTTTCTCTCACTTAGCCTAATGCCTTCAAGGTTCAGCCGTGTGGTAGCGCATGTCACCACTTCGCTCCTTTCCATGGGCGCGTGAGTGGCCCAGTGTGTGGTTGTACCACATCTTGTCTGTCCAGATGTGGTGGATGCGGGATTGTTTCCACCTCTGGCCGTTATGAACAGGGCTGCTGTGAACACTCACTAGAAGTTTTTGTGTGGACACATGTTTTCATTTCTCTTCAGTAGATACTGAGGAGAGAACTGCTGATCCATGTGGACTATTTATGTTTACCTTTTTTTTTTTTTTCCAGGTACTGGGGATGCAGCCCAGGGGCCCTCTACCACTGAGCCCATTCCCCCGGCCCTTTTCACTTTTTCTTTTGAAACAAGGTCTTACTAAGCCAATAACTAGTCCAGGCAGGACTCAATTTGTGGCCCTCCTGTCTCAGCCTCCCTCAATGCTAGGCGTACAGGTGTACGTACACCACCATGGCCGACTATGTTTAACATTTTAAACAACTTTAACCCTTATGTTTCTCCACCATACCTAGGTGATGGGAAGGTATATAAGGTTGTCTTGGATAGAAAAGAAATATCCATGCTGGGCATGGTGGCACATATTTGTAATCCCATTGTTCGGGAGGTTAAGGCAGAGGATCGCCATGAGTTTGAGGCCAGCCTGGGCTACATAGTTTAAAATCAGCCTAAATTACGGAGTGAGACCCTGTCTCAAAAAACAGGAAAAACAAAAACAAAAACAAAACAAAGAAAAAGAAAAGAAAAGAAAAGAAATATTTGATACAACATAGTTATAAATTACATAATTATAAAATTATAGAGCACTAAGAAACTAAGGTCTGCTCTTAGGGACTATACAAGTTAACCTGGATGTTATAACAAGTGTTGGTAGAATAACTTTAAAAAATGAAAAATCTGAATATAAGGAGGGCTCCAAATAGTCTATGCAAAATGATTCAGGAAGCACGGAAGGCCCACTTTTTGTAAGACTCATTGTTAGGCTTCAAGAGGAAGAGATGGAAATTTGAAACCATCCCCCTTCTGAGTTACCAAGAGTCTGAACAATAAGACTTTATTATTAGAAAAAAGTTCAATAATTATAGATTCAAATAAAAGTTCAACATATCATAGATGAGCAGGGGGAAGGAAGATACAAGGGGGAGTAGAGAAGGGATTTGTCTCTTTTCTTTTGGGGACCTGGAGAAAACAGGAACTCAGAGCGTATTCCTTTACAATTTTTGGCATTCCAAACATGCAAGAGTTTTCTCTTCTATTATGACCCTGGAAATTTTAGCTCAAAAAGAAGTGTTAGATAGTTAATCACCGGGATTGCTGAACTAGACAGATCATAATAGTTACTAATATTTGAATACTTAATGTGCCAGGTACTTTTCAAAACAGTTTACAAGCTTATTAATTGACATTTTTCTTTTTTTCCCTCTCTGTAGTACTGGGGATTGACCCTCAGGGAGGGCTGACCTACATCTCCAGCCTTTATTTTATTTGGAGAAAGGGTCCCACTGAGTTGTCCATGCTGACCTTAAACTTGTGATCCTCCTGCCTCAGCCTCCTGACTAACTGGAATTACAGGTATGCATCACCACACCCAGCCTCATTTCTTTTTTCTTTTTTGAAACAGGGTCTCATTACATAGTCCAGGCTGGCCTGGAATTTTCTAGGTGCCCCAGGCTAACCTCAAACTTGCAATCCCTCTGCCTCAGCCTCCCAAGTACTGGGATAACAGGTGTGCACCACCACGCCCAGCCCTCATTTCATATTCTACTGTATAATACAAATACTGCTATCATCTTCTTTTACCTTCCTGATAAGGCAAATGAAGTTTGGAGAGGTAAAGTAAATTACCCAAGGGCACACAGCTAGAAAGTAGAGCTGGGGCTAGAATACCGGCAATCCAGACATTTAAACACTGACTATATTTAATTATCAAAAATTTCATATTCCAGTTGTTGGAGTCAATTTCCAATTACAATTGGGAAAATAGACCTAAAATTGTTGGGGGATTTGTGTGGTAGAGACAG
Source organism: Erethizon dorsatum (assembly GCA_028451465.1). Taxonomy (NCBI): domain Eukaryota; kingdom Metazoa; phylum Chordata; class Mammalia; order Rodentia; family Erethizontidae; genus Erethizon; species Erethizon dorsatum. The sequence continues at coordinate 29,282,337 of CM051826.1, forward strand.
AAGTTCCACTACTTATTAGTGTATTGTTGTTTTTATCAAGACTGACATTGGGCATCACCAAAGAAAGCCCTTTCTTAAGATGCTATCTGGGAATGAGCCACAGGGCCTCACACTGCCTGACTTGGGCACAGTGAGCTAGAGGACACTGTTCTCTACCCACAGTAAACCAGGCCTACGTTCAAAGCCCAACTCTTCCACTGACTGGCAGCTGACGGTGGTCAAGTTATACCCTTTCAGCCCAGTTTCTTTGCATTTCAACTGGGGGTGACCATCACCTCATCAGCTCACGGGGTTACAGGCATGAAACGGATTGAAATAAAGAAGTTGACAGCCAGGGATCAGTTATGTGCTGCAGGAATGCCTGGGGTGGGTCACTCAGTGTTGAAAAGTACGGATGCTGTATAGGCTCAGATTTCTGGATTCCAGATTGGCTGGCATGCAGGTTATTCTCAGTTTGCTCCAGAGAATATTGGGTTGCAGGATGGCTCTAGACCAGCTGTCCTATCCTGGACTGGGTCACATCATCAGGTATGAAGCCTGAGGTCAGCCTGCGGAAAGTCACATATTTTATCCCTTTTAAACTTGATTAATTCCCTCCCTGAACTGGGGATTGAATTTATGGCTGCCTACATGCTAGGAAAGCACTCTATCACTGAGCCACATCCCTAGCCCTTCTGATTTTATTTTTTGAGACAGGTTGGCCTCCAATTTGCAATCCTCCTGCTTTAGTCTCCCAGAGTGGTGGGATTACAGGTGTGCGGCACCACACTTGACTTTTAGTGACATTTTTCTGTATCAGTTAGGCAATTTTGCTTTGTTTTTGTTTTTCTGCAGTGCTGGGGATGAAACCCAGGGCCTCATGCATGCTAGGCAAATGCTCTACTACTGAGCTACACCTCTAGCTGTGCAGTTCTGTTTGAAGGGACACTTTTTTGTTCGTGTCTATGTTTGTCGGTTGTGCGGTGCTGGGAATCCAACCCAGTTCTTGTACATGTTAGGCAAGTGCACTGCCACTAAGGTGCATCTCCAGCCCCAGCCCCTGGAGGGACTTGTTTGTTTATTGGTTTTCCTTTTTTTTTTTTTTGAGACAGGGTCTTGTTATATAGCCCAGGGTGGCCTTGAACTCACAGTGATCCTCCTGCCTCACACTCCTGCAAGTGCTGGGATTACAGGCCTGTGTCACCATGCCTGGCTATTTATTTTTTGAGACAAGGTTTCACTGGATAGGTTAGACTGGCCCTTGAACTCAGGATCCTCCTGCCTCAGCATCTTTTTTTTTTTTTTTTTTTTATTTTAAAGAGAAGAAAAAAAACAAAACAAATCAAAAGAAGAACAAATTTTCAAAACAACATAATAGGAGGGTAACAATGGTTAATACATTACGTATTACTATCTTTAAGTTAGTTATTCAGGACACCAGACATTAGCATTCAATTGTCCAAACATTATTGGCACAAACCTTACTCTTCAATGAACTAAGTAAAAATGGTAGTGTATCTATCTTAACCATCTTATATATATATATACAATTTTTTTCCCTTTCCCTTCTTTCTTTTCCCTATTCCCCTATTCCAGTCTCTCTTTCCTTTTGACCAGTTTCTTTTTGATTCACCATATCTATTGTACTTTTTGGATCTTATTTACTCTTTCAGTTTCTCATACTAGAGAGACAATACGATGCTTACACATGTGCTTCTGGTTTATTTCACTTATGAGTATTTTCTCGAGTTGCATCCATTTACCTATAAAAGTCTCCAGTTTATCCTTCTTTATGGCTGAATAGTACTCCATTGTATAAAAATACCACATCTTTCTTATCCATTCCTCAGTTGATGGGCATTTGGGTTGTTTCCAAGATCTGGCTATTACAAATTGTGCTGCTATAAACATGGGTGCACATATATCGCTGTGGTACGATGTTTTTAATTCTTCTGGGAAGATGCCCAGAAGGGGAATAGCTGGGTCAAATGGGACCTCCAACCCTAGTTTTCTGAGGAATCTCCACACTGACTTCCACAGTGGCTGTACCAGTCGACACTCCCACCAACAGTGAAGAAGGGTTCCTTTTTCCCCACAGCCCCTCCAGCATTTGTTATTAGTTGATTTCTTAATAGTAGCCATTCTTTCTGGGGTGAGATGGTATCTCAGTGTTGTTTTAATTTGCATCTCTCGAATGACTAGTGATGTTGCACATTTTTTTGTATATTTGTTCTGCCTCAGCATCTTGAGTGCTGGGTTTTTATCTGTGTGCCATCAGACCTGGTTTTAAGGGATTTTTTTTTTTTCAGGTAAGCAGATTGAACCCAGGGTCTTTGCACTGAACTACATCTCTAGCACTTTTTTATTTTTATTTTTGAGGCAGGGTCTTGCTAAATTGCTAAGTTGCCCAGGCTGGGCTCCAACTTTTAATCCTCCTGCCTCAGCCTCCCAGAGTGCTGTAATTATAAGCATACACCATTACACTCAGCTTTTAAGGGACCCTTAATGGTACCTGTGGCCAAGAGTTTGTTCCCCTGTGTTTCCAGCAAAGTGATGGATGGACTATTAGGGAGAATCTGCATTTTTCAAGTTGCCCAGGGCCAGGCCAAGGCTGCTTAGTTGAAATGGCTTAAATATAGACAGCTCACATAGTGACTCTCCAAGCTGGTGGTGAGCTGGGCCTGGGTACTGTAGTTTTAAACAGTTACTCGGGTGGTTCTAATGTCCAGCCAGGATAGAGACCCAGTGAACTAGGTGAAGGGGCCCTGTGCCAGGGTCTGATTCAAAGTACAGAGAAGTGTGTAGAACCATAAGTCTCTTGTAGCCCCCTGACTGGTTTAGTAATATATATATTTTATTTTATTTTTATTTATTTTTTTTGAGACAGGGTGTCACTGTGTAGTTCAGGTTGGCCTTGAGTTTGCTATGTAGGGCGGGCTGGCCTCTAACTCACTGCAATCCTCCTGCCTCAGCCTCCAGAATGCTGGGATTGCAGTCATGTGCCACCACACCCGGTCCGTGACTGATTTAGTAATGGGTATCTGGGGCAGGAATAGTGAGGGATGTGGTTAGAGTAGGTATGTGGAGAGCCTGAGATGCATAGGCTAACAAGTTTATGCCCAGTGTGATAGGCAGTAGGTAGCCGTGGAAGGTAACTGAGCAGGGACACAAGCAGGCAGTTAGAAGAGCAGGTTCAGTATCTCTTAATCTGTAATATTTGAGGATAGGCCTCATGCCTAAATATGAAATTATTTTTTTCATTTATACCTTAGCCCGATGGTAATTTTATACAATATTTTTAGTGCATTTGTGATTTGACTGTGACCTAGGTCACAGGTCATAAGGTCAGGAATTTTCTAGTTGTGGTGTCTCATTGTAGCTCAAAGTTTCAGATTTTGGAGCATTTTGGACTTTAGATTTTTTTTGGATTAGGAATGCTAATCTTGTGTACAGAGCTATTAAATGGTCTAGCTATTCACAGGTTGGGAAATGTACTGTAACTTTCCCAAAAGACTAGGCTAGCAAAACCCCGACCATTCCTTTTCCTCTGTATCCTCCATTCAAGGTTAACTTTGTTCAACACCCGAGGTCTGGAACTTGTTCAAATGATCTTCGTAGTACTTGGCACACTACAATGGAACATGGCACCTCTGACCAATGTTTGTTGACTGACCAAGTGTACAGTCCTCAGTCAGCCCATCTAGATTTCAGGAGGTCAGGACCCTAAGCCAGCCTCCCCTTTGCGTGCAAAGCTAATGGAGCTGATCCTCTCACCTTTCACCTTTCCTCCACTTACCCCTCGATCTGATTCCAGCTCTATCAATTCCGACTCCATCCCCCCCCCCCGCACTTCCCGCCCCGTCGCTCGGGTGTGACACGCGGCCTCCGGGCTTCCCCGCACAGGCGCCAGGCTTCGAACCTGTCTTTCACCCATTGTTCAGTTTCCGGTGAGTCAAGTTCAACCCCAGGTTCACCCACTACAATGATGGCCACAAACACTCCCCCACCCACACCTCGTAGGGGGGCGGCGCACGCCGGCTCACCCGCCCGACCCTGGCCACCAGGCCCACACGCTAGGCGCAGAGGGGCGTTTCCCTCCCGTGGGCCTGGGTGGGCAGGCGCCAGCCGAGCCCCTCTCCTCGCGACCTGCCCCTCTGCTCGGCAGCGCCCAGCCCTCGGCGGGCGTGGCCGCCCTGGCCCGGCCCCCGGCCCGCCCCCGCCCCCGCCCCCGCGGCCGCCAGGGCCCCCGCCCGGCCACCGGCCACCGGCCGCCAGCCGCTCTCCACGTCCGCCCGCTCTCCTTGCCTCCCTCGCTCCTTCGCGGCGGAGCCCGCCTAGGGGATGCTCGGGGTCCCACCTCCCAGGGGAGCGGCGCGTTTCCAAGCTCCAGGGCGACCCCGGGCCCGGCCGCACCTCGCGGGGACAGCCCGCGCCCCGCGTCCCCGAGAAGTTGTCTCCCGAGCCCGCGGCCCCTGGGTCTCCTCCCCCTGAGCCCCGCCCCCTCGCCCAGAGCTGGGATCCGCGAGCTGCCCGGTCCGGGGGCGTCGCCGCTCTTTCCGCCGAGCCAGCGAGTCTCTGCTTTTCTGCGCGCACCGCGCGTGCCCTGCCTGCCCGGGGACCCCCGCGCACCCCCGAGACGGCGCGCGCCCAGAGCGCGGGAGCCCGGGGCGCCGGGCGCCTGGGACCCCGCGGAGCCGCTGCCCAGCCCGCGGGGCTCGGCAGCGATGCAGGCTGCGCTGTGAGCACAGGCGCGAAGGCCATGTCCGGCGCGCGCTGCCGGACCCTGTACCCCTTCTCCGGGGAGCGGCACGGCCAGGGGCTCCGCTTCGCCGCGGGCGAGCTGATCACGCTGCTGCAGGTCCCGGACGGCGGCTGGTGGGAAGGCGAGAAGGAGGATGGGCTCCGCGGCTGGTTCCCGGCGAGCTACGTGCAGTTGCTGGAGGTGAGGGGGCCCGGGGCAGGGAGACCCCCGGCCTGCGGTTCTCTTTGAGCGGACGTACCTGTTGCCCATCCCCGGGATGCGCGGCCGTCCCCGTCCTAGGGGCGCTCCCGGGGCAGCCTTTGCCGGTCTGACCTTTTCAGTCTTGAAAGTGGCGAAGGCAGCGGGCGCCCCTCGAGGCGCGGGCAGCGCGGACTCGCTGCGAGTGCAACCCTCGCGCCAGCCTCCAGAGCACATCGTGGCGGCTCAGAGGAAGCGAGAACTTGTTGCCTGTGTGAGTAGGCGCGGCGGGCGCGGCGCAGGCAGTGGCCGGGGCCGCCAACGGCTGCCAGAGTCCGATAGTATTGAAAAGACACACAGAGGATCGGGGCTCTGCAACCCCGCTTCTCCAGCCCGGAGCCTCCTGACCCGTGCACGGCTGTGCTGCCTGGGGTCGGGTTGCCTGGCCTCTCTCGGCCGCCCACTTGCAGGTCAGCTGAGCTCTGCTGGCCACCAGCCCGAGGCCCATCAGCAGGCTGGATCCAAGGGTGCGACAGCCTGCAGCCTGAGCCCCCTCCCATGGGCTCGGAACCTGAACGTAGCTTGATCTAGGGTTCTGGCTTGGCCCCAAAGCTACATAGGACCTGCTGACCCAAGTCAGCTGGCTATTTATTGTCTGGGTGACAATTGGGAGGCCTCACTGTCACAGGCTGAGTGAGATTCGAAGTTTCTAAAGTCCTTTGTGTGGTGTGTGTGTGTGTGTGTGTGTGTGTGTGTGTGTGTGTCTATGTTGGTGAAGGTGACTTTACAGGAGTCCCTTTTACTAAAAGGCTGCCTGACCCAGGATTGTTGTAAAGACTAAATTAACAATTACTTCCTATTAAGCATTCTGGTAAAAACCCTGCCCAGATCCTGGGCAGAGTGAATGTAGTTATGATTTTACCCGACCTAGTTCACAAGGAACAAAGTAGCAAATTTTGAATGAAAACACTCCATTGCATGCTCATGATGGGAGGGATGGGGGGAGGGACGGGGTGAAATAATTATGGGGCGAGTTTGCCGGAGCGGTATCCTGTGGGGACATCATCAAAAATAGTGCCTGTCCTCCCAGAGGCACATTTTGTTTCTTGCAGGTCCAGAGGAAAACAACAAACTCCCTCCAAATGCATCAGTAACATTTGAGCTGCTAAGGAAAGGCCAGAATGAGCTCTCCTGGGCCGCTAACAGTATGTGCTGGGAACTCTTCTTGCTTCTGTTTTGAGCAGGAAAGGCTCAGGTGTGTTCCCTGGTTTTTCCTAGCCTTTCCCGAGATTTAGAGGAAAAAGAAAGCAAGTGTACTGCTTCCTGCAGGAAGATCTGGAGCCCTCTACCTTCTAACTCAAAAGCCCCGGGAGAAACACATATTTTGGGAGTTCTGGTGGCCACATTTTCCCGGAAAATACTGATGTGGACATTTGGCTGGTGGATGTCTTTTGGGTGAGGAGTGTCCCTCGCTGGACACAGACTGCTCTGTTGCTTTGGGTGGGAGTGAGGCTGGGGTGGGTGTTCATAAGAATGGAGTGGCTTTGCTACTTTTCCTTGGGAAGAGGGAGGGAAGGTAGACCAGGCCCAGGGGACAAGGCAGAATTATCAACTGGGACAGTCCTGGGTGTGTCAATACCTAGGGACCTTAAAAAACACTCCCAACTAGTAAGTTGCCACAGAAGTGCCCATGTGTGAGCAGTACCATCGAGAAGGGCATCCGTTTGTTGAGCACCTCACTACGCATGATATGAACATTATCAGCAGCTTTCCTGTGAAAGGAATGGCACTGTCCCCGTTATATAGATAAGCAAACTGAGTCTGGCCTCAAGGAGTCATGCTTGCATATTAGGTTAGCGGTTCGGTGGCTAAATATTGTCCCTTATGCCTCTCTGGGACATGATTGCCCAGGTTCAGCTGTGCTGAAGGGCCAGTGAAGGAATCTACGTAGCGCAGCCCCTGAGGTCAGTGTGGGTGACAGCATCCCCGAGGGGAGGCTACAAGACTCAGGCTGAAGTGAGGGTGGCTACAGCTGGGGGTAGTGTGGAACATCTCCACTGCTAACCCTGAAGTTTGACTCCATGGTGAGCCACTGGTTTTCCCTCAGGTGAAGGCAGAAGTGGGCCTGAACCCATAGTCTAAGCAATGAATGGGACTCTGCAGGGCCCAGTCAGATGTGGTTTCAACATAGGATCATGGATGAGGTAGGAGATGCCCACATCTCCTACCTGAGCAAGCTCATCCTTAAGGCTGAGGGCTGGGTACAAAGGGTATGCAAGTCCCTTGGGGTGGGGTGGGTCCTCAGAGAAGGACTTGGTTAGCTGGAGAAGGCAGAGCTCCCAAGGGAGTGGCTGGTGGGAAGGGCTGCCATTGCATATAGAATTCTGAGATTGGAGGAGCTTGGATGGGGCTCCTCAAGGCAGGAGTTAGCACAGAAGCCAGGAGGGCAGAGCAGGGGGCAAAGGTAGGGGAAGTGTAAACCCCATGGAAGCCAGTGGGGTACCTGGCCTCAAGCTTGCTGGGAGCATGGAGTTCAGGAGGCCATGGGAGCTGTTAGGGAACCAAAGTCAAACGTGGACCATACCAGTCTTCTAGGGCAGGGATAGGTAGTTGGTACCCAACTGGGAATGGCATCTTCAGCCTGCTCCATACTCAACTGGTGGAAGAAGTACAACCAGGAAGCCCCATCTTGGTGGAAAGGTATGAGGCATTGACAAGAGTGTGTGCAAAGTGGATACCCTCCAAGGATTTCTTGTTCAGATGGAGAGGGGATCCAAGGGGATCCATGGCAGATACCACAATGAAGGGAAGTTGGGAGCTAACTCTGAGAGGGATGCTAGGTCTTCCTCAGGGACTAGCCAGCCCATAAGACCAGGCCATCTTAATGGAGGGCCTGTTATTGAGAAATCTCTTTGGTCCAGACTCCAAGAAATTAGCAGAATGGTGTAGCACATACCTGACTTCCAGAAAGTGAACTCCTGGAAAACCTCAGCCCAAGCAGGGAGGTATGCTGGGTCCTGTTAGGCCCAAGGAGTCTGGCCATAGGGGTCCTTGCTATTCAGAGTGTGGTGCAGACCTTCAGAGGAACCAGCTACCCACAGAAAAGGAATGAGGCTTGGGTTAGTTAGCTTTCAATTGCTGTGACAAAATACCTGAGATAAACAATTTGTTTTGGCTCATGGTTTCAGAGGTTGTAATCCATGGTCACTTGGCTTCATTGCTTTTGGGCCTGTGGTGAGGCAGAACATGATGATGGGGAGGGCATGGTGGAACAAAGCTGTTCATCTCATGGTGGCCCAGGAAGCAAAGAGAAAGACACAAGAAGGAGCCAAAGTCCTAACACCCTCTGAAGGATTGCTACCAATGACCTAACTTCCTCCCACTAGGCCCCACCTCCTAAAGCTTCTAGCACCTCCCAGTAGCACCACAGGCTGGCGACTAAGCCTTTACCATGTGGGCCTTTGGGGGACATGTATGATACAAACCATAACAAGGCCTAACAGCCGAGACCCACATCTGGCTGTGGGATATAAAAGCACTTAGATGAGAGCAGCTAGAAGAATCTTCAGCCATGAAGGAGAGGAGCAGAAATTCTCACATCACTTGAACGACTCAGTAAAGGAGGAGCTGAGTTAGTGAAGGGGACCTGAAACCAGAGCTGGAAACTGAGGAGCATATTTGCCAGTTCCAAGCCAGGCCTCTGATCACCTGCATAGACCTGGAGTCCCCATATATGGGGAGATTTCTACCAGGGTACAGAAATGGCTCCTGCAGAAGGTGAATAGAGGAAAGAGTCTGCATCTCCATCCCAGGGAACTTGGAGAGTCAGACATAGTCCTAGAAAAAGTCCTGGGCTGGTCAGGAAAAAGTCTTATGGCGGATGGCTGAACTGGGCCCAGGAATTCCTTGTGCTTGCTTTTACTTTGACTGCAGAGAAGAAATTAGGGGCCTAGAGGACATTGTAAGAAAGACATCTGCAGAAACTCCCAGAGTTCTTGGGAAATAAGTTTGGACGGGTAATAGATTGGAATACAAACACGAGAGAGGTTTCCTTTAAGTGGGTCCGGTTATTACTATTCATGATCTGGCTGGAAGGTCCAGACCTCCCAGGTACTGCTGGAATTGGAAGGTGTTCCACAAAAGGCATGTGTTGGAAACTCAATTCCCAGAGCAGCAGTGTTAGGAAGTGTTTAGGTCCTGAGGGTTTCACCCTCAGTACTGGATTAATGCTAATTATTAAAGGGCCTGACACGAGTTTGCGTGCTTGCTTTCTTGCCCTTCTGACTTCTGCCATGGGATGATGTGGCTAGAAGATCCTCCCGAGGCACCTCAGCACTGGACTTGGTAGTCCCCAAAACTATAAGAAATAAGCTTCTTTTCTAAATTACCCAGTCTGTGTATTCTATTATAGCAACACAATCTGGGCTAATACAGGTGTTAATATGGCTCTGCATTGCTGGTGGAACTGGCAGGGATGCAGAAGATCAACCTTGAACTCCATCTCCACCTCTCCACCCTCTTGTCTCTCATTTTGGGGCTGTGTGATTGTGCTGCAGGAGTTTACCGGGAGTGTCTGTGAGAGTCAGTCATTATTCAGGAATGACGTTTTATCTATTGCTAAGTAACAAGTCAGCCCGGAACTTATGTCACACAGTTCTGTAGGTTGGTGGGGCTCAGCTAAACAGTACTGCTGGTCTGTCTGGGTTGTTATTAGTTGTTAGCTGTAATTAGATGGGGGCTGCAACTGGAGTCCAGGTGGTTCTGTTGGGCAGGACCTCCAAAGTGGCTACTTCCCTCTCCTGTCTGTGCCTTGCTGCTCTTCCATGTGGCCTTGGTATCCATGTGCTGTGTCCTCCTGTAGGCCTTTTTCCACATGGCCTTTTTCTTCGGCAGGGTAGTTGGAGCTCTTACAGGGTGACTACGCCCCCAAGAACACAAAGGCGCAAATTGCCAGGCCTTCTTAAGGCTTAGACCCAGGACTGGCACGTCACTTCTGCACCTTCTGTTGTGAGTCAGGGCACCTGCCCAGAGGCAGTGTGGAAGGGAGGTGGGTACAGCTATGGAAACATTGGAAGCTTGGCTCCTTGAGGGCCACTTTGCAGACGAGCTGCCTCAGAAGGGTAGGGAGGAGACACATGGAGCAGAGGATCCATTAGAGGGGAGCCAGGGGGTGTCAGGCCAGGCTGACAAGAGAGGAAGCCCCCAGAGGGAGACAGAATGCAGGAGACTTGGTGGTTCTGTTTAGAGTTTCTCTTGTCACCAACCTTAGAGAATTTTTTTTTTTAAGACTCCAGGGGTTTCTTAGTAGAGACTATACAATTAATATGCTGCCGGAATTTGGAATCAGATTTGCCTGTCCACCAAGCCATTGCCGTATACTAGCATTTTGGGTCAGGGCTCTCATAGACATATGGGGTCATGCCTGACGTTTAGTACATGCTTGGTGTGGCACCCAAATTGATTTTAATAGAGGGCCTTTTTTGCTTGTGACATGAAAATCAACTAAAATGGGTGTGACCTTGAACCTCACACCAATATTTTTCAGACATTGACTCTGTTCACAAAAGATGTAATTAGGCCTTGTGGCTCCGGATGTGTAATTGGGACTGAAATTATGCCGTCTTTACTAAGTCATCCTGCCCTTTGATTTGGAGGCTGTGGCCTGCATCGGTAGCTCCTGCAGTTTGGAAATCTACCTGTGGCCACCAGTCCTGTCTGCCACTGCTCAGCAGGAGCCATTGCTGTCTCCACACTGTGCTGGCCTGGTCAAGTGGGCACTCCACAGGACTTTAAAGCGGTGGGCAGGGCTTCTGGATTCAGTGCACTCAGGGCATCTTCACAAAAGTTCCCTTAGCAACAAGTCGGCAGGAATCCCTGACATCTGTCAGCCACTGTGTGAATCCCTGACATCCATTTCTACCTAGAAACATGATTGAGATGCTGACCTTCTTGTATTCTTCTCAGCAAAAAGGCCCAGCATGTATCTGATGGCATGGTGGACGATGCTGGTCCTCACCTTGTTGGTGAAAGGAAATGTTTAGTAAACCAGGAGGTCTTGTATACATTTAAAATATTATGACTATTATCAGGCCACCCCAGGGAACATTGTTCTTGCAGCTCACTACCTTATTACTCACAGCAGCAAGGCGACACATGACAAGCTTTCTAACAGAATGTCAGGATTGATTCCCCTGTACTTAATTGCAAAATTACTGGATTCTTTTCTTACTGCTATGGTGAGGCTTCCGGGGTGCTGTTTATACCTATGGAGAGAAATAGAAATGGTGGCTACAGATGTGTCTGGCTTTTCCTTTGGCAGACCAGAGCATGGGATTATGAAGGCTTAGTTGTAATAATGTATGAATTATGAGAAATTTATGTGGAGTCTTTTTTGTTTTTGTTTTTTGTGCTATGGATTGAACCCAGAACCTTACACTTGCCAAGCTTGTAGTGTACAACTCAGCTACATCCGCAGCACAAATATGGAGTCCTAAGAGGATCCACCCACTTCCACATTTAGTATCTCCTGTGCTATACTTATTTTATTAGTGTAACTTCCTGGTTAACTGTATCTACTTCTCTTCTCAAGCTACAAACTGGTATGCTGATACTCCCAGGTACTCAAATTTCACCTGTCAAAACTATGCTGATAGCCAGGCATGGTGGCACATACCTGTAATCCCAGCTACTCAGGAGGCTGGGGCAGGAGGATCACAAGTTCAAGGCCAGCCTGGGCAACTTAATGAGACCCTATCTCAAAATAATAAAAAGGGCCAGAGGTGTAGCTCAGTGCTCCCTGGGTCAAATCCCCAGGACTGCAGAAAACCAAATCTGAAAACAAAACAAAACAAAAGGCAAATCTTTGTCTTTTCACTGCCTTCTACCTCCACCCTCCAAACCTTAGTGATTGTCACCTCTGTATATCTACCAACGCACCTGACATTTCTCCCTCTCTTATCTCTCCCCTCCTATTCATTAGTCAGCCAGGCTTGGCCATTCTTCCCTAAAAGATTTCTCAAAGCCTCCTCCTCCTTAACTTGCATTGGCAAACCTTTTCTGTACAAGGCCAGGAAGCAGTTTAGGATTTGTAGGCCAAGATGCAAAATCGAGTTAAAGCTGCCTCCCTGTGGTCCAGCTGCCTCGAGTGTGCTCGAGGCAGTGAGAGGTGGAGAAGGCACCTTGTATATGCTCCGTCAACAACTGTTCAACTCTGCTGCTGTGGCACAAACACTGCCATGGGATAGCCCTGAAACCAGTGAGCTTGTTTGTGTTCCAATAAAACTTTGTTTGTATCTTCATTGTTCCCCAAAGGCCTGCATGGTAAAGGCTTGGTCCCCAGCATGGTGCTGGTGGGGAGATGGTGGAAACTTTCAGAGGTGGAGACTAGGGCACTGGGGCTGAGCCCCTGAAGAGGATTGTGGGACCTGAGCCTCTTCCTTTTGTCTGTCACTTCCTGGTTGTGAGGCGAGTGATTTTGCTCTGCCACGCCTCCTGCCAAGAGGATGACCCCCTGCTGGAGGCCTAAAAGCAAGGCTGGAGGCCTAAAAGCGAGGTTCAGCCTGACCAACAACTGCAGCCTACAAAACATTGACAGAGCGCTTGCCTAGTATGTGTTCCATCTCTAGCACTGGAGGAAAAATGGAGCCAGGCATGGTGGTGCACACCTGTAATCCCAGTCATTCAGGAAGCTGAGGAGTCACAAGTTCAAAGCCACCCTGGGCAACACAGTAAGACCTTGCTGCAAAATAACAGTAACAACAATAATAATAATAATAAAAGGGCTTGGGATGCAGTTCGGTGGTCGAGCACTTACCTAGTACGTGCAAAGCCCCAGGTTCCATCCCCAGTAATAAATAAAACAGACAAATAAATTGTTCCATCCCCAGTAAACAAAATAGTTACTGGGTTCCATCCCCAAAAAACAAATAAATTAAAACAGGTTTTATTTTTCAGACACTGAAGTTTGAATTTGTAGTTTTCTTCATATGTTATGAGATATTCTTTTGATTTTTTTCAATCATTTAATAACAAAAACCATTTCTAGCTCACAGGCCGAATGTCTTTTGCCGTTACCTGTTCAAATATTGGTCGTTCATTCATTCATCGCTCACCCCTTGAGTGCCCAAGGCAGGATATGAACGCTGGTTTAAAAAGTGCAGGAGGCAAGGTAAGAAATGAACATAGAAAAGAAACAGGTGTAATGGAGCACACTGTGTGTAATGGAGCACACCTGGAATCCTGGCTTTCAGGGAGGCTGAGGCAGGAGCATTCCAAGTTCAAGCCCAACCTGAAGGATTTAGCAAGACCCCGTCTCAAAATAAAAAATAAAAAAAGGACTGGGATGTAACTGTAGCTCAGTGTGAAGGCCCTGAGTTCGATCCCCAGTACTGCAGGCAACAAATAAATAAATAAATAAATAAACATAGGAAGAGAAGCAGGCTCGTCTTCTAGTTCTTCTAGTTGGGGAGATAGTCAATTAGTAAAAAGTTAATTTCAAAGTGCCATGGGGCCAAAAAAAATAGGTGCTGTGATAGAGTGGGGCGTCTGATGGTGAATGGGGGGTTCAAGTAGGGCAGTCAAGGAGCTTCTCTAAGGAGGTGATAATCACCACACACGTGAGTGATGCATTGCAGGCAGCCTGAGTGCCTTTGGGAGGAAATGAATGCACATAAACCTATGTGGGGGAGCATAACCATAAGCCTGTGTTAGAGAAAACAATAGGATTTGGGGGCAGGTAGAGTGGTGAGCAAGGGCCAGAGAAACGAGATGTAGTGGAGAAGGAGGCCGGTGACACAAAACCAGGGGAGGCCATGGCAGGGGCAAAGGTTTCGACTTGGTGGAAGGGGATTCGATTTGACCTGGTTTATTTTAGAAAGCTGGTCTAGACCGCACAGTGGAGGACAGACTTGAAAAGGGCAGGAAGAGAAGCGAGGAGACCAGTTAGGAAGGTGGGAGCAGGGAGTGGAAGTGGAGGTGGTGAGAAGTGGGTGGACTGGGAGTGAATTTTGCAGGTAGAGTCAACAGGTCTTCCTGGCACACTGACTGTGTTGGGAACTTAGATTTCTCACCTCTTGCAGGTCGGTTGCGGTATACTCCCCCCATTGTGTTGTCCCCTTCTGTCACTCCTTCATTCTGCCACTCCTTCATTCTGCCACTGGAGAAATGCTTCCTTAAAGAATGAGGCAAAGGTCTCATAATTGGGAAAAAGTTAATGTCCTTGATGCAAAAGGGCCTTTATAAGTTTTTTTTTTTTTGTCCCAGAGATTAAATCCAATGGTGCTGTACCACATATTCTGCCCTTTTTTATTTTTTTATTTTGAGACAGAGTCTCAATTATTAAGTTGCCCAGGCCCGCCTCCATCTTGTGATCTTCCTGTCTCAGCCTCCCAAGTAACTGGGACTACAGGTATGTGCTGCCTCACTGGGGTATAAGTCAGTTTTTAACTCACTTTTTGTTTTTCCTGAACAGTGCTAGGAACTATACCCAGGGCCTCTCATGTGTCAGTGAAGTGCTCTACCCCTGAGCTACACCCTGCAGCTCATGAGGGTTTTTTTCCCCCCAGTATTGAAGATTGAACCCAGGACCTTTGCACTGAGCAAAATCCTTACCCTTTTTATTTTTTATTTTGAGACAGGGTCCTACTAAGTTGCTAAGTTGCCCAGGCTGGATTTAAGCTTTCAATCCTCCTGCCTCAGCCTCCCAGAATGCTCGGATTACGGGCATGCAGCACCGCACACGGCTCATAAATTATCTTTTAATCCCCAAACCCTCCCAAAAAAACCACAGAGGAACACATTGGCATGAGAATGGGCAAACTTTATAATGGATAAAAACTTTATAATAAAAGGCATCAACATAACCCCTCTTAAGAGTAATTAAAATCATTGCTAACTTAATGAAAAAGATAGCTTTAAAGGAAAATAAAAAAAAAAAACAAGAGAAAGAATGGGTATTGATAGTTTGTAAGAAATAGATTCCATGTTACTTAAAAGTCCTAACAACGCATATACCTCTGACATAGCAATTTCACTTCTAGGAGTTTTGACTCAGGAACCTCTGATAGTCAAGCTATGAACCTTACAGTTCCTGGTGCAGCACTGCTTCTCATAGTGCAAGATGGGCCACACCCCAAATGCCCACCAGGAGGAATCGGGGTCACCTGTTTTAGCAGAAGAAAGGACATGCAAAGGGCTTAAACTGTATGGAAGCTGAACTTTAAAAATAAAAATATTGGTCAATAATGCTACATATTTTCATGGAGTTAGCTTGGTGTTGACTTTTTATGGTAAGGCAAAAAGAGATGGTATTATCCAGAAGTGAATTGCTTGTGTAAAGCAGGGACTGTGTGTACTGTACGTTCCCAGAGTATCCTATGTGGAAAGAACAGGCTGCAGGAATATATGCTGGCCCCAGGCCACTTTCTTTAAGTATCCCCAGTAACAGCAAATCTTTGTTTTTTTGAGGTGTGGATTTGACTTTTTTGGAAAAAGCCAAAATTTATCTAAAGCCAAGTTTGGTGTGTCTATGCATGTGACTGTCACCGTGTTGCAGAAAGGACTTAATTTTTTAAGGAAGCTTACCAAAAAGCATATGGCACAGTGAGATAAATGCATAAGGACGTGAGAAAATTTGGGGGTATGGGAAAAAATGAGGGAAAGTAAAGTAAGATGACTGGTGAAGTAAAGTTTGATAAGTGGAGAGGGTTATTGAGTTAGCACTGTTCAGGGTTAAAAAAAAATAGGTCCAGTCCTCAATTTGGACCTATGTTTGAGCAGTTCTTAATGCGCAGTAAGAAACATTCTGGAAGTGGCAGCACTTGGGGGTGTATGCTGTATGGGTCAGGATATGCTGCTATAATAAGAAACCCAAATCTCAGAAGTTAAAACAACATAGGTTCACTTATTTTTTTACCCCTGTGCTGGGGATTGAACCCAGGGCCTTGTATATGCTAGACCAGCATTCTTTTTTTTTTTTTTTTTTTTGTGGGTACCGGGGGTCGAACTCAGGACCTCACACTTGCCAGCAGGCGCCAATGCCGCTGAGCAATATCACCAGCCCTAGACCAGCATTCTGCCACTGAGCTACAATCCCAGCTTTTTAAAAATTAATTTTATTGGTACATTTTAGATATACATAATGATAGCATTCACTATAGGGAATTTGTACCTGTACATGATATATTTAAAAATTGTATTTTGAGACAAGGTCTTACTAAGTTGCCCAGGCTGTCCTCGAACTTGTGATCCTCCTGCCTTAGGCTCCCAAGTAGCTGGGATGACAGGCATGCACTACTGTGCCTGACTTCAGCAGTGCCTTTTAAACTGAATTCAGTGCTTCTATGAGGTTTCTTATATGAGTATTTCCTCTCTCTCTCTCTCTCTCTCTCGTAATGGAATTGAACCCAGGACCTTTGTACTGAGCTATATCCCCACCCTACTCCTTTATTATTTTGAGGTGGGATTTTGCTAAATTGCTGTGTTGCCCAGGCTGGGCTTGAATTTATAGTCCTCCTGCCTCAGCCTCCCAGAATACTGGGATTATAGGCATGTGCCACCAGGCCTAGCTCCTTAGATTTTTTTGGACTCAGCCATGGCATCGGGCTTGGGTTCTGCATGTCTGACAAGCTCTCTTATGCTGTTGATGCCACAAACAGACCGCAGTGTGGACCTCAGCAGTGGCCCCAGTTCCTGAGAGCCATGGCGATCTCATTCTTTCAGATCAGTATTGTTGAGCACAGAAAATGATACGCTACAGTATGGCACTTTGGCACTCTGTGCGATTTGAACTAAAGGAGAACCAAGGCTCTCTGGCCTTCACTCCTCCCTACCCTTGTCTCTCACCCTGTCCTCTCCTGAAACTCAGGAGGTGGCTTTCTCTGATGTTCCCTGTTATGACTGTATCTAGATGTCCCCTTGAAGCCTCACGTGCTCAGAGATGGGGTTTCGGGGAGGTGGTTGGATCATGGGGGCATGATAATCAGTGGATTAGTCCGCAGATGAGTTTATAGCTAAATGTGATGTTGGGAGATGAAGCTTGATTGGAGGAGGTGGGTCATTAGGGCGTGGCCTGGAAGGTTCTATCTGCCTCCTTCCTCCCTTGATCTTGCTCTCTGCTTCCTGCCTGCCATGCCATGAGCAAGCCTCCTCTGCCATGCTGCCCTGCCTTGGAGCCAGCCAACTATGGACTGAAACCTCTACAAACTGTGAGCCAAAATAAACCTTTTCTCCTTTAAATTGTGGGTGTTGGGTATTGTGTCTCAGTGATGAGGAAGTAACCAAGATATTCCCTGATCACCAAAGGTTGGGTTCTCCAGATTAATAGGGGAGAAGAAAGACTAGAGTTGACGCCACACCCAGAACCCAGGTGAATTTTGTCTCAAACTGTTGTCTGTTGTTCAGGCTGCCCTAAAAATCATTTACACTTCTTTAAGATTGCCTAGGAGGTGGGCGTGGTGGTGCATACCTGTAATCCCAGCTACTCAGGAGGCTGAGACAGGAAGATTGCAAATTCAAGACCAGCCTAGGCAATTTGGTTCGATCCTGTCTCAAAATTAAAAAGGCTGGGAGTGTAGTTCAGTGGCAGAGCACTTGCCTAAGTAGGCATGAGCCCCTGAGTTCAATGCTTAGCACTTCCAAATAAAATAAAATTGTGTATAGCCCCACTTCCTTCTCCTCATGAAGAAGTTCTTTAACTTTCAACCATCTGGACCTCTTTTTGTGAGTATGACTCCTGTGTGCTTGCACATTAAAACATTTTCCTTTTTCCTATTTATCTGTCTGTTTGTTTTATAGACTCAAATTTCAAGTTGTCAGACTTTCATGGGTGGTGAGAGATTTGCTTTTTCCTCTGTAACTTTCTCCCACAAGCTGTCCTGGCATCTAATATACTGCTTAGTATGCTAGTAGATTCTTGGTTTATACTTTCTTTTTCCTGGTACTGAGAGTTGAACCCCAGGTTCTTCATATTGAGCTATGTCCCCAACCCTTTTTACTTTATTATTATTATTATTATTGTTTTGGGTTTTTGAGACAGGATCTTATAGTTCAGGGTGGCCTTGAATTCACTATGGAGCTCAGGCTGGCCTTAAACTCCTGGTGATTCCCCCTGACTTAGCCTCCAAAGTGCTGAGATTATAAGTGTGAGCCATCATCCTGGATACTTCTTTAAAATTTTGAGACAGAGTCTCACTAAGTTGCTAAATTACCCAGGCTGGTCCTGAGCTTGCAGTCCTCCTGACTCAGCCTCTCAGAGTGCTGAGTTACAGGCATGTGCTACCACACGTGTTGGTCTATGCTTTTTGAGCAAAAGTGGTCATTTCCTGATTCCAGACTCCCTGTGATATTTTTCTGTATGGTAAGTACACCTGTCATAACATCGGGCTCAACAAAAACAGAAAGTTTTTATTTGAACACCTACTATGTGCCATGCTTTTCCCCAAGGCTGAGCAGAGATAACAGAGCACGGAGCTGAAGTGGAGGTGAGAGGCTTCCTTGGGAGACTTTGGAGGTTTGCTGTCTGTCACTCAAGCGCAGTGATGGTGAACTTTTTAGAGCTTTCAGTGATACAAACAGCCCGCTGCGGCACGTGTGCCATACCGCTGCTCTCGGGTAGTTGACAGGTGACATCTTTCAAGGACTGCAGGCTCACGCTGAATCTGTTGAGTTGAAAGACATCCAGACATGTAGCATCCTTTGCTCTTTCTCAGGTACTTTCATGCCTCCTCATTTGCTTGTCAAATGCACAGAAAACTCCAGGATTAGTCCATAGAAATCCTAATTAAGTTGTAAAAATTCTTCAGAGATGCTATTTTTAAAATTCTACAGACATGAGTCCTTGTCCTAATTTAATCCTGAGAGAGCATCCTTATTTTAGCAGCGGCTCATGGAAGAGAGACATTGAGGCATTTGTTTTTGATTTGAAATATAATTTAGGAACAGAAATAGGAAAACTTAACTTTAAATTTAGTTCAGGTCTACTGCTCTCATTTAGCAAGTATTTTATTGATAAATAGCTACAAATATTTGTTGTGCTGGGAGGGAAAAATTCAACCGCATTGGATACTTGATAATCAAGGACACACATGCCAAAATGAAGTCTAATCTAGGACTCAGTTTAATTTTTTTTTCCAAGATAGTGGGGATTGAACCCAAGGTTTGCACATGTTGGGCAAATGCTCTACTACTGATCTACACCCCAGCCCTAGTATTTTCATATTATAAAGAAGTGTCTGGATGCTAGGGGCTTGTCTTGTGGTGTGGGCACATCAGAAGCTATCCACAGTATTAGAGTGAATGGCATTAGAGTAGTGCTTTTCCAACATTACTATGCATGCAGATCACCTGGGGCTGTTGTGAAAATGCAGATTCTGATTCAGTACATTTAACATGGAGCCTAAGTCCGAAGGCAAAAGCACCTCTCTACTCCTGTGCAAACCTATAAGCAGTTCTCCAGCAGACGTCAACTCGGTTTCTTACAATCCGATTCAGTCATTGGTTTGCACTACTGGAGATGGAACCCAAGCACTTGCACATGCTAGGCAAGTGCTGTACCAGTGAGCTATATCCCTAGCCCCCACTCCCTTTATTAAATTTTATTTTGAGACAGGGTCTTGCTAAGTTGCCTGGGCTAACCTTGAACTTGAGATCTTGATTCAGCCTCCTGAATAGCTGGGATAACAGCTGTGTGCTACCACCCCTGGCTGTTCCAATTCAGTTCTGACACTATGTGGAGTTAGAATCAAATCCCTCATGTTCAGGCTCAGTCCCACAAGGCGGCCCCCCCTTCAGGTGGCGGTGTTAGTGCCACCTACGTTCCAGCACATCACTGTTTCATCTTACACTACGCTGAGTCTGCATTTCCAGCAACCTCCCAACTCTGCTGTAGCTGGTCCTTGGGCCATAATTTGAGTAGCAAGACATTTGGGTACTCTGGAGGGTTTTTAAATTTGTCTGCAAGACATGTTAAATCCTAGAATTAGATTGCGTTTAGATTTTAAGTGGATTATATGAGTTTATGCAAGGTCATGGAAAGAACACAAGCTTTGGAATTAGATATCTCTTTGAGTTTGTCTATCTGTCTGTCTGTCTATCTATCTATCTATCTATCTATCTATCTATCTATCTATCTATCTAGAGCACCTTTGTGTATGCCAGGCAAGTGCTCTACCACTGAGCCCTATCCCCAGCCCTCTTATAATTTTATTTTGAGACAAGGTCTCACAGAGTTGCCCAGGTTGGCCTTGAACTTGTGAGCCTCCTGCCTCAGCCTCCAGAGTAAGTAGGATTACAGGTGTGTACCGTCTTTGAGTATATTTAATCTGAGGACAGAGCTGTGGCAGTGACTGACCACAGGGTATAGGTGGGACTCGAAGACTTTACTGAGAATGGTCCGGGAGCCTGGCTATGGAGAAAATGTGGGATTCAGCCAGTAGCAGGGCTGCGTGGCAGTGTGGTGTGACATGAGGAGGCAGGCGCAGGACGTGGACTCAGTATGAACCACGATAGCAAGAGCTGGGTGGTTCTGCCAGATATCCACAGTGTTTAGAAAAGCTTGTAGAAGGGATGTGGCCTCATAGCTTGAGATGGTTTATCAGGTCCAAGGGGATGCTGGGTGCATGGTGTGGTTAGGTCTGTGGCCTGGATGTGAGGCCCGCTGCTACCCTTAGTGTGGACCATTCCAGTCACAATCAAGGGTGGGGCAGAACCTCCCCAGCGTGGACCTCAGAGTGCAGGGTGAGAGGGAGGCTGCTCTACCTTTGAATCCCAGCTCAGGCCTTGCCGCCTGTGCAACCCAGGCAAGTTGCAGAATGTTTCTGAGTTTTACAGGGCACCCACAAGGGCCAGGAAACCATGGGGGAAGAGCCTTTCACCTTGTATACACCCTGTAAATGGAGTGTATGTATTTCCACATGCTCTCGTGATTGGGCCAAGTTGGATGCTGAGACCTGCCTGTTAACGGGCGGCTTCCATTGAGGGGCTGCTGCGGTAGGAGAGACGCTGCTTCACGACCCCTGTGAGGTCGCTGTGCAGGACCGTCTTCCTGGTGCAGTGTGTGGTCAAGGCACACATCCTCTGGGCCTCTCATGAAATGTAGATTCTGAGTTCAGAGGTCCAGAGTGGGCCAGGCCTGCACCCCTGAGACTATCCCAGAGGTGCTGCAGGTCCTGGCATATCCCTTGAGTTGCAAGACTGTCGACCGCTTTCTTGGAGGTTTCAGGGTACACACAGATCCTCCTTGTTAAAGCAGGTGAAGCTGCTGCTGCTTGGGCTGGACTAATTAGTCGTAATTGCTTCTTACCTGGGTCTGTTGGGCCTTTGGCTTTCCAGACACTCCCAGAAGTGGCTCGTCCTGTAATGAGGAAAAGGCCGTTTATTGGGAGAGATGGAGTTCAAGAGGCTGTGGAAGGACATAAGCATTCTTGTTGTCTTTTTTTTTTTTTAATGCGGGTACTGGGAGTCGAACTCAGGACCTCACACTTGCCAGGCAGGCGCTTATGCCACTGAGCTATATCACTGGCCTTTTTTTTTTTTTTTAAAGAGAAAAAAAATTTCAAAACAGGATAATGGGAGGGTAACAATGGTTAATACATTGTGTGTTGTTATCTTTAAATCAGTTACTCAGAGTACAGGGTATCAGCATTTAATTGTCCAAACAGTATTGGCACAAACCTTTCTTTTCAATGAACTAAGAGAAATTAGTAGTGTAACTATCTTAACTATCTTTATATATATATATGTATATATATATATATATATATATATCTATTTATATCTTTATATATATATATATTTTTTTTTTTTTGCTTTTCCCTTTCTTCTTTTCTCCATTCCCTTATCCCAGTTTCTCTTTCCTTTTGAAGTTTCTTCCCATTTTACAATATCTATTGTATGTTTTGGATCTTATTTACTCTTTCAGCTTCTCACACTAGGGAGACAATACGATGTTTATACATGTGCCTCTAGTTTATTTCACTTATGAGTATTCTCAAGTTGCATCGATTTACCTATAAAAGTCTGCAGTTTATCCTTCTTTATGGCTGAGTAGTACTCCATTGAATGAAAGACCACATCTTTTTTATCCATTCCTCAGTTGATGGACATTTGGGTTGTTCTAGCTATTACAAATTGTTCTGCTCTAAACATGGATGTACATATATTGCTGTGGTATGCTATTTTTAATTCTTCTGGGAAGATACCCAGAAGGGGAATAGCTGGATCAAATGGGACCTCCAATCCTAGTTTTTTTGGAGGAATCTTGTTTGTCTTTTGCCTGTTCCTGGAGCAAAGGAAAGGTTTGCTGCAAGGTACTGGGTGGAAACATTTCCCCCCCCAGTTCTGGGGATTGAACCCAGGACCTTATACATGTTGGGTAAGCACTGTAGCACTGAGCTACCACTCTACCCCAAGAGTGCTGGGCTGTGAGACCCTGAGTCAAATCCTGGGCCAGTATTCTAGAGCTCGGAGTTGGAAGTAGTGCCAGTAAACTGGCATCTCCTATACCCTCTAGCTTCACTTCTGCTGCCCAGGTCACTGCTGTGTTCCTGTGGACAGGAGGGTCACCAGCTTATCTACCCTATTGACATCATTGTCCATGGTGATAGTGCAATGATTTTGTAGCCAGTTTGATCACAGAACTGTCCTGTTTAAGACTTTCTGTAGGTTTTTCATCGCCTTTACAATAAGGTTGAGTGCCCCTTATCCAAGATATTTGGGACCAAGGAGTGTTTCAGATTTTGAAATATTTTCATATAGATAATGAGTTATTTTGGGGATAGGACCTCAATCTAAACACAAGATTCATTTATGTTTCATATACAGTTTACACATATACCCCGATGGTAATTTTAAAAATATTTTTAGTGCACCCATGTTTTTGCTGTGACCCATCACATAACATCAGGTATGAGTTTTCTACTTGGAGCATTATGTGGATAGTACTCAAAAAGTTTGTGATTTTGGAGCAATTTTGAATTTTTGGATTAAGATGTTCAACCTGTAGAATACGCCTAGCTAAGCTCTGTTTATGAGGCCCTTGGTGACCCGGCCTTCTGCTTTCCCATTTCATCCCATTCTTAGTTTATCAAAATCACGGGACACTCCTCATTCTCAGAGGTGACTTTGTTTTCTCTTCTGTGTCCTTGGACATGCTGTTTCTTCTCCCCAAAGTAGGCTTCCTCCCCATCCTCTCTTTTACCTCACTTTCTTTTATTTTTCTTTTTAAAAAAGTGTTGAAAGTGTACAAGTTGATTGTTTTGTAAAAAGAATATTCATGGAATTGTGCAAATGTTGTCATAATTAATTTTCACATATTTTTAGCACCTCAGTGAAAAAAAAAACCCATGCCCCCGAATCCTCCTTCCATGTCCCCAGGCTCTCCAGCCTTAGGCAACCACTGGCTTACCCCTGTCTCTATAGATTTCCTAGTTCGGAGGTTTTATATCAAGGAAACATATACATGTGGCTTTTTGTGTCTGGTTTCTTTCACTTAACATAAACTCAAGGCTTATCCACATGGTAGCATGTATCACCACTTCAGTCTTTTTATGGCCAAATAATATTCCATTGTCTGCCTTTGCCATATTTGACTTATCTATTCATCAGTAAATGGGCATTTTGGTTGTTTCTCCTTTTTGCTCATTCCGAATATTGCTTCTGTGAGTATTTGTCCATCAAGATTTTGTGCAGACACGTCTTTTCTGTGTATTACTATATACTTGCTGGGTCATATGGTACCTTTATGTTTAGCAATTTGAGAAGCTGCTGGACTGTTTTCTGAAGTGCTGACACTATTTTACAACCCCACTAAATGTATGAGAGCTCCAGTTTCTTTGTATCCTTGCCAACACTTACTGTCTTTTAAATATTAGCTACGCTGGTGGATGAAGGTGTATCTAATTATGGTTTGGATGAGTTTTCTTGATGATTAATCATGTCGAGGATCTTTGCACATGTTTAATGGCTTTTTTTTAATCTTCTTTGGAGAAATGTCTATCAGATTCTTTGCCTATTTTTTGCTATTATCCCTTTTCTTTTTCCTTTTCTTTTCTGTCATTTCCTTTCCTTTTTTTTTTTTTTTTTTAAACCAGATTAACTTTCTAAGGATATAGGGGAAATCAGTTTCTCCTACTGTACTCCTTTTTTTGTTTGTTTGTTTGTTTTTGAGATAGGGTCTTGCTGTGTAGTTCAGGCTGGCCTTGAACTCACTATGTAGCCCAGGCAGGCCCCAAACTCACAGCAATCCTGCCTCAGCCTCGCAATTGCTGGGATTACAGGTGTGTGTCAGCACACCTGGCTTCCTATTGTACTCTCACAACACATATCCCTTAATCTCTCACAACATAGATTAAGAAATGTGTGGGGATTCCTCCCCACCAGCAACCAGTTCTGCAACAGATACCAGCGGGGGGTTCTCGATTTCAGTTCAGTTCTAACACTAGTTGAAGATAGAATAACACACCTCAGGTTGAGGGCTGTGTCTCACTAGACTGCCACCTCTTCCAGTGCCAATCCCGAGCACAGGTTGTGACCCACACTTCTCTCTGACCGACTGTAGACCGGGGTTCCCACAACCTTCTCCTCAGATTCAATTAACTTTCTAGAATAGCGTGTTGTTTCCCTGTAGAGAAACACTTCACTGGTTTATTATAAAGGCTGTTACAAAGGATATGGATGAAGAGGTGCACAGGGCCTAGGTTATACAGGAAGAGGTGAGACTCCTCCCTGCCCTCTCTGGCCACCCTCTTACAACCTCCATTTGTGCTCCTATCTGGATGCTGTCCAAGCCAGGCCTCTTGGGTTTGTGTGGAGGCTTCCTTATGTAGGCATGATTGACTTAATCATTAAATCATTGTCCACTGTGATCAGCTCAACCCCAGGTCTTCTGTCCCTGGAGGCTGTGGAGCAGTTCCCCTCTTGACGTTACCTATGCTCTGCCAGCTATCAGTCAGCTTATTAGCATACAAAATGATACATCGATTTGGAGAGTCCAAGGATTTTAGTTCCATGCCAGAAGAATGAATGTATATTCCACAGTATCACAAAGTTGTTCTCCTTTTTTTTTTTTTTTTTTTGGTGGGTACCGGGGGGTCGACCTCAGGACCTCGCGCGCCAGCAGGCGCCCGTGCCGCTGAGCGATATCACCGGCCCCTTTTTCGTATGTGGGTTCCGGGAGTCGAACTCGGGCCCTTGCGCTTGCCAGGCAGGCGCTTAAGCCACTGAGCCATCTCACCGGCCCTGTTCTCCTTTTTTGACTTCGGATATTGACCTCCTACATCCCTCTTAAGGATCTCTTACCATTCACGTTCTAGGTGGGAATTCTGGTGTCTCCACTACACCGTGGCTTGTTAGAGGTCAAGGATTGGATTTCTGATCTTTATAGAATCAGCTCTTAGCTCACAGTCTAGCATAGGAACTTGCTAAGGAAACAAAGCACCAGAGTTCAGTCATTTCAACTCTGGTGCTGACAAATCTGATTTGGGGCTTTCCACTGTGGATGGTTATTTGATTTCACGTGGGGAAAAAAATAGCAGTACTTTGCAGAGAGACGCTCTTATGGAATCTCCGTTCCCATGCAGGCATCTCACACACCCAGACTGTGGGTAACAAAACACACGGGAAGAAAGCGTGTGTCTCCACAGCATCCCTGCTGCAGGGCAGAGAACTCAGATTTCATGAAGTAGGACTATCACCTTGTATCCATAGGACAGCAAACTGTCACTGTCTCCTGCTGAAGAGAAAAACAGGCATTGAGGAAGTTGGCCTCCCTTGGGGCTGACTTGATTACTTGGTCACTCCTAGAATGTAAAGAGTCAGTTTTCATCGCTGTGGCAAAATTCCTGAGATAATCAACTTATAAGGAAAAAAGGTTTATTTTGGCTCATAGTTTCAGAGGTTTCACTCCATGGTCACTTGGCCCCATCACTTTGGGCCTGTGGCAGTACAGTACATCATGGTGGGAGTGCATGGCATAGGAGGCTGCTCACCTCACGGTAGATGGGAAGCAAAGAGAGAGGGGAAGGGGCTGGGTTCCCAGTATTCCCTTCAAGGGTACACCCCAGTAACCTAGCTTCCTTCTGCTAGCTTCCAGCACCTGCCAATAGGACCACAAACTGGTGACCAAGCCTTTTTGCACATAGATCTTTGGGGGAACAGTTCAGGTCCAAATCCTAACAGAAGTGCTCTGAGTCTGGCACCAGGAGAGGCAGAGGTAGCATGGAAGTTTAGAGCTAACTGCGCCTGGGTTTGGATGCTGGTTGGATGGGACTTCGGGAATGTTACTTACCTCATACTTCAGTTTCTCTGTCTTTGAATGGGAACACTAAGGTGTACATCCAATAATTGTTTTGAAAATTAATATTGTCTCCCTTGACAAAAGTGCTCTGTAGAGAGCTTGGGTCATTACTTAATATGTGCTGATGGTTGCTGCCTTTATTATTGATTTCTTGTTGTTGTTCTGGAGATGCCTTGATTATTTATTTCCCATCCATCACTCAGAATGGTGGCCATTTACATTTTCTTAGTAAAAGAAACCTGCTTTCCTGACAGTCCTTCTGGACCTCTTGGTTTTTGGGTGGTGGGCTTGTCTTCCTGACTGCTGGCCACTGTCACCTTAAGTTAGTTTTAATCTTGTTTCTTCCCAGCCCCTTTTTGTCTTGTTTTAGCATTTATCATTGAAGGTAAGTTTGCCCAAGGAAGTCATGGCCCTTTTATGGATTTTTAAGTTTGTCAAGGCGTGAATGGACTATGAGCATAAGCCAGAAACTTCTTTTTTGCAGTATCCTCTCATCCAGGGCCTCCTGAGTGTGATAAAATGTGACCAAGATTAGAACCTTCAAGACAGGTTAGTAATTAAGGAGAATTTACCTTAGAGCAGGGGACAGATAAACCAGTGTCTAAGCACAGAATTTTTCTGCATCGGATTGCAAACAGGGGACCTGAAATACAGGGGTACCTTTGGGGTAGGTCACTGCTCAGGATGAAGGTAAATGCTCCGCTGTCATTGGGAACCACAGACCTACAGATACTTACAAGTTGTGATGTGGCAAAGGGGAGGTCAGCTCCTTCTTTCAGCCATCCAACTGCAGTCTTTGAAGCTGTTTGTGCCCCAGTTCCTGGCAGCCCTGTCCCTATCACCTGATCCTTTAGGATGGCACTCACAGGACTCTCTGTCCATCGTTTTTCTCCAGTCCCCTCCTCTAACAAGGGAACGTAGTAGTCTTAATTTTGGGTTCACGATACCCCACCCAGAGAAGAAGGCAGGGAAGCTCTCCCTGTTTCTCATTTCCTGCTTTGAAAGAGAGAAGTGATTTTTGGACTTGAGCACGTACGAAAAGAGGCAGGGGTATGGATCTCAAAGGTCTGCTGGTACCCCTGGCCAGTTCACAGATGTGCATGTTGATGAGGACTGTGGGGCGGGACAGGCAGTGAGCTGGAGTCTGCAGATGCTCTTGCCGGAGGTCTTAGCGGGCTCTGTGTTTGCCCCTAGGGGCCCTGTGGTGGGCGCAGCCTCCAGGGATCCTGATAGGCTCAGAATTTCAGACAGACTTCCTGTGTCTCACCCTGGATGAAATGCCAAGGGTGGAAATGAAACTAGGCTTCTCTGTGCAACAGAATCCTCTGGGTGGAGCCATTCTGGGTGTTTTGGGGGGTGTGGGGAGCCCTGCAAGCAGGGTATATCACGGAGACCACAAGACCTGTTCTGGCCTGATGCCTTAGCCAGTGACAAGGTTTCTGTCTCCAGGAGCTAGGGATGTGGGAGTGAAAGTGAGAGGCAGGGGAGCTGGGGATGCCTGAAATCCTCCATCTCCCAGTCCTGCAGTTCACTGGTGCTGGCTTTAGGGGGCTCGTCCACAGCAGCTGCTCATCCTGCTGTCCCCACACGCCACCCCAGGGGACAGTGACATGGACGGTGCATTACCCCCTCCAGGAGTCCCCAGGGCTTTGTGGCACCGGATTTGAAAACACTGTGCCATGGGAAGCCACAAGCTGACATTCTCCTGCCTATCAGCGTCTCTTCAGGGGGTGCCCGTCACTAGCAGGGCCATTCTGATGTGTTTCCAAATCACTTGCCAGGGGGAGTAGGAGTGCTTGGTTACTCTGGGTGGCTGGTGTGCTTTATTATTAGTCTTGGGGAAGTGATTTCTCTGATAAGCAGTAGAAGGTGTAAATTATGCTTCACTGCAAATCATCAAATATATATATATATTTAGCTACAGCTGCAAGTCTCTTGCAAATGAGGACCAATGTGAGATGTGGACAAATTGGAAAGGGTTACAGTACAGACTGGCAGCCGGTGTGACTGATCATCAGAGTTACCTGGTACTCTTGGATCCTAACCTCCCAGCCCTCTGCTGTGGTCATCCTTTCTCCTCTGGCCCTTTGAAGTTGCTTTAGAGGCCTCTTCCCAAGACTTTCTTGTACAGTGAGAAAAGCTGTTGAAATTCTTAGTCTAGATGAGCTTTAAGTTTGGAGTAAGAGCTCTGTTAGCCTCATCACCTCTTTCCTCCTTCCCTGCAGCCTCTGACTGACTGTGAGGCTCAGGTTGTGATCCAGGTCCTGCATATGCAGCCAAGAATGAGTCGAAGGGGCCCAGACTCAGGGCTTGTGGTTCCTAGGGAGCCATGCAAGTGATCAGGGAAAAGACCCAGGATGGTGATGGGCACCAGGGGCATCTGGGGTGATGGTAACCCTCAGGGCCTGAGAGGACCTGAGTTCTGTCCCCTCCAAATTCATATCTGAAAGTCTTGACCTCCAGGACCTCAGAAGGTAGTTGTATTTGGAGAGAGGGTCCTTAACGAGCTAAGTTAAAATGCAGTCACTAGGGTGGCACCTCGTCCAATATGACTGGTATCCTTATAAGAAAGAGAAATTAGGACAGACACATGGAGGGAAGACACATGAAAACAGACACAGGGACGAGGACAGCCATCTAAAAGCCATGGACAGCCCTCAGAGGAATCCAGCCCTTTAGTACCTTGATCTTGAACTTCCGGCCTCCTGAACTGTAAGGTTTGGTACTGGGGATTAACCCAGGGCCTTTAAACTGAACTACATCCCCAGCCCTTTTTCTGTTTTTATTTTTAGGTAGTCTCATTAAGCCACTAATTTGCCCAGGCTGGGCTCAAACTTGTGATCCTCCTGCCTCAGCCTCCCAGAGTGCTGGGGTTATGGGAATGTGCCACCACACCCAGCTAATTTCTGTTGTTTAAGGTGCTCAGCTGTTATGACACCCTTAGTTAATTCCAGCCCTTGGCCTGGATTTGGGCAGTTGATTTATTTACATAGTTATACTTGGGATGAAAAACATAAAACAAAACAAACAAACAAAAACAAGGCAACCTACTTGTCCCCGTATTTTCTTCCTAGCAAACAGGCCACAGAGTCCATGTACTTACCTTGTTTACCTTCTTTTTTTTTTTTTTTTTTTTATTTTATTTTATTTTTTTTTGGTGGGTACCAGGGGGACGACCTCAGGACCTTGCGCGCCAACAGGCACCCGTGCCACTGAGCGATATCACCGGCCCCTTTTTCGTATGTGGGTTCCGGGAGTCGAACTCGGGCCCTCGCGCTTGTAAGGCAGGCGCTTACGCCGCTGAGCCATCTCACCGGCCCCCTTGTTTACCTTCTGTCTCCCTCACTGGGCTGTGAGCACCATGAGGGCAGAGCGTGTGCCTGTTCAAGTGGGCCCAGAACCCAGCACAGAGGAACTTGGCAGGCATCTTTTGCGTAAACTGTGTCTGAAACAAGGGTCCAAAGTGAAATTCCTCGCTCCAGACCTAAATCCAGAATTTTTAGTGAGAAGGGCTGGCTTTCCACGTCCAGCCCTCTGCCTAGAGTGTCCTGAATCTCTCCAACCCCCACCCAGGCACCGAGTGTGATGAACACGTGTTAAAAAGGAGAGGAAAAGTTCCGCTATTAGTTTTTGTTTACATGTGGTGGACTGAGCCACAGATTATATTAAACCAAGTCATAGCAGCCAAAGAGTTTGGACCTTGTTACCTCCCCGAATGGCTGCAGTGTCCCTAGCACCTGCGACAGTGCTGGCCCAGAGCTAAGCACTGCCTGGTATTTGGGAAGTGAGCGGTGCAGTCCGTGTAAAGACAGGTAGGAAATGCCCAGCCTTTCCCAGTGGATCAGCTGGTGTTTCTGGAGGAGACTGCCACTTCCTTCCATTTCCTCTGTGCTAACTGGCAGGCTTCCCTCTGCAGGCTCTCGCTACTGGTTCTTTCTCTGTAGCCCTCGATGAAGGGTAGACTTGCCATCCTGTTACCTCCTCCCTGTATGAGGAGGAGAGAGGTCTCCTCTCACACCTCAGAGGTCCTTAGGTCCCTGATTTTGGGAAACTCGTCCATGTAATCGCTGATGACTCCCCCCTCTTCCTACTTGGTATCCAATTTTCTCATCGTTCCGTACCACTCCTTCAAAAACAACTGAGCCAGGACCCACGCACCATAACATTCACCATTTTAAAGTGTACGGCGCGTTGGCATTTGCTGCATTCACAGTCTCGGGCAGCCACCACACTATCCACTTCGCAAAGATTTTCATCACCCCAGAGGAAACCTCGGACCCATTAGGCAGTCACCCCCACTCCCTTCTCTGTCTACTCCCAGCCCTTGGCAACTGCCAAATTCTTTTCTGTCTCTGGATTTGCCCATTCTGAGCATTTCGTAGAAATGGAATATGTCACCTTTTGTGTCTGGCTTCTTGCGTTGAATATGATGTTTTCAAGGTTTGTCCACATAGTACTACGTATCGAGATGTTATTTCTTTCAATGATTGAGTAATATTCCTTTATGTTTGTCTGTTTGTTTGTTTCTGGTTTTTGTTTTTTGAGACAAGGTCTCGCCATGTAGTCCAGGCTAGCCTTGGACTCATGGTGATCCTGCCTTAGCCTCCCGAGTGCTGGGATTACAGGTGTGCGCCACCATGCTTGTTCCGTTGTTAAGGATACACGTCGTTTGTTTCTCTGTCCATCAGGTGATGATGGACATTTGGGTTGGTTCCAAGTTCTGCTGAGTAGCATCATCCATGCTCGCTCTTTAGTCTTGTGTTACAGCTGTGTGAGTTACTGACAGTGGAAAACGGGAAGGCAGGCACACGTCCTCGCTCTGGCTCCACGACACTTTGTCAGGCCTCAGTTTGCTCCCTTCTGAAATGGGTGTGCAGTTCCCTGCCTGCTTACTCAGCCCTGAAGGGTGTTGTGAGAGGCCCAGATCTTGAATGTGAGGTTAAGCACTTCATAAAAAAGCTGGAAAGTCAGATGTCAAATTATAATTGGTTTTGTTCCTCATTTTTACTTTGATTTTTCTCCCTTTCTGTTTTTCTGCTTCCTCTTTTCTCCTGTTGCTAACCGCAGCAAATTCTCCTTTCCATTCTTCTTCTTTTTTCTTCTTTTTTCTTTTTTGGTACCAGGAATCGAACTCAGGGCCTCGAGCCTGCTGGGTCCTTTCTTCTTCTTTCCCCTTTCTTCCTCTGGCCTGGGTACACAGTAGCAGTTTCTGTCCAGTGCTGTGCTGGGGGGGTGGACACGATGACCAGATGTCACAAGGGACATCCTGGAGAGGGCAGGTCAAGCTGCGGAGAAGGTGGTTGGCAGTACTGGGTGGTGGGCGATGGGTGTGTCGTCCCATCTGGCTTGGGTTTAGAGACTCAGTTTACAGACAACTTTGAAGCCTTTTGCAGTCTGGGAAGTAGCCAGACTGCTGGATACTTAGGCGGATATTAGAATCCAAACAAGCAGACCCCAGAGACACTCGGGAAAGCGGCAAACGGAGGTGTGTGCTTTTCTGGGTATGCTGCTTGGCGAATGCTGACACTTCCGTGGTCCTGGGTATTTTATTTCTTCAGCTGAACTTGAAGCTTTTTAAAGGCAGTCTTGGTTCTCCCTGCATGCTTGCTCGTGCCGCCCCTCATGGAGTTCTGAACATAAACGGCACTTACTATAGGTGAATGCAGCGACTTCATTTGTTCATTCATTTTGTAATGATTTCAGATGGCTCTGTTTGTTTTCATGAGATAGTCATTTAATTTTCTCTGCCACCTGGCAAGGTGGATTCTGTTTCTCAGATAAAGGAACTTAAGGCCCAGAGAGGTTAAGAACATGCTGAGGACACACAGCCAACCAGAGGTTCCGACACTGCTTGGAACCAGAGTTCCCTACTCCCTCACCCTCCCTCGCAGGAGCTGTCTGGTTTTTATAGCAGATAAGAGCCATGCGGCTGTTGCTTATTAGGAGATGGGGAACGAATCCTCATGCAATTGGATTGCGTTCATTTTGGAGGTTTTTTTTTCTTAACATCCTAGAATTTTCAGGGCTGGTGAGATGGCTCAGCGGCGTAAGCGCCTGCCTGGCAAGCGCGAGGGCCCGAGTTCGACTCCCGGAACCCACATACGAAAAAGGGGCCGGTGATATCGCTCAGCGGCACGGGCGCCTGCTGGCGCACGAGGTCCTGAGGTCGACCCCTGGTACCCACCAAAAAAAAAAAAAAAAAAAAAAAAACATCCTAGAATTTTCAAGTCTGGAAGTTGCTGTATAAAGTTGCAGGTGGCCTTTCCTATTACCCAAGCAGTATAGATTCCTCTTTTCTCAACACACTTCAGAGATGCTTCAAGGAAAGCTGCTTTCCTGCTAAATTGGTGTGTTCCTCATTTGCCAGCGGAGGGCCTGATTTAAGGAACTGCTGTGGAGGATTCTTGGTGACAGGCACTCAGCCAGCTGTGAATGGCGGGCGTCACAGGCTGGGATAGGTTCCGGGTTCGCCGCTGGAGCTCTGTGTTGGACTGAGAAGTCTGGCTCCCACCGGATCTGGCAGAAGTGGCTGGTGTGTCAGAGTGAAGAAGCCCGGGAACATTTGCCCGGAGGAAATTCAGTCAAGATGTTCGCATTTAACACCTCTGGTTCTCTTTCAAACCAGAAAAGGGAAAGATTCTGATTTAAGGGATAAAGGAAGTTTTAGGGTTTTCTGTGAATGGAGCTCAGAGCTTGATGGATCCTAGATTCTTTGTGGCTTGGTTGAAGCAAAAGAGAGGAAAAAATGGGACCTGTGGGCTG
Source organism: Erethizon dorsatum (assembly GCA_028451465.1). Taxonomy (NCBI): domain Eukaryota; kingdom Metazoa; phylum Chordata; class Mammalia; order Rodentia; family Erethizontidae; genus Erethizon; species Erethizon dorsatum. The sequence goes on from CM051826.1 coordinate 29,315,306, forward strand.
GAGGAGTTTTGCCCTGGCTGGGCCTTTGGCAAATTGTGAATTTAGGAAACAGTTGATCAGCAGTGACCTTTGCTAGCTCAGCCGCAGAACGTGACCACTGGGATCTGTGTTGGTATTGTATGTGTGTGGCAGGGTGTGCTCTTAGCTCAGAGTCCTTTGTGAGACAACAGCTGCTGGGTAAAGGATGTAAGATTAAGAGGTTACTTCTTGTACTGGGCCCTTTGGCACACTGACAAGACAAGGGATTCATTCATGGAGCCGATACTCATTGAGCTCCTACTGAATGCAGGGTGCAGCCTGGGAAACTGGGCACATAGTGAATGAAGCTCACAGACATCCCTGCCCCTGCCTTCCTAGAGTTGACATTTAAGTTGAAAGTGACCGATAGCAAGCAAAACTAAGTAAACTGCATGGTGATTTAGAAAGTTTGTAATTGGGGTGGGCAGAGAAGGTCTCATTAGGAGAGGACATCTGAGCAAAGTCCTGGCAGATAGGAGGACACAGGTATGTGGATTTCCGGGAGAAGAGAAGAGCATTCCAGATAGAAGGCAGCAAGAACAGCATGTGCAAAGGTCCTGAGGCCTGAGCATTCTTGGACTGTTCAGGAAACTGCAAGGGGGTCAGTGTAGCTAGGGAAGAATGAGAGTGAGGAGCATGAGGAGTATGGAAGATGGGACAGAGAAGTGACTAGACTGAGAAATAGGAGGAGCCCAGGGTAAGAATCTTGGAGACCCTCATGAGGTCCTGACATTTACACTAAGTGCTCCAGGGAGCCATTAGAGTAGTTACTGAGCAAAGGAATGACTTGATAAGGATCACTCTGCTGCTTTGTTGATGATGGACTATGAGGGAAGCAGGGGGAGTGAAGGATGAAAACAGGGAAATGAGCAGAATATTAGTGCAATAGTACAAGTGACAGCCGATGCCCACTTGCACCAGGGTAGTAGGTGTCGACATGGTCAACACAGTTGGGTTTTGGATGTATTTGGAAGGTAAGACCAATGGGATTTGGTGTGATGAGTTGGGTGCGTAAAGTTTGAGAAATGACTCCAAGATGGCTCCTAAGTTAATGTCTTAAGCGACTAGAAAGGAGGAGCTGGCCTTGCAGGAGGAGGTGAGCTCAGACGAGAAGAAGCAGATCTGGGAGAAGGTCAAGAGTGTGGGGTTCTAATATCTGTGGTATGGTATTGAGTAAGCATTTGGAAACACAATTCTCGAGTTCAAGGGAGAAATGGGGGCTACAGATAGAAATGGAAGTCACCGTGGTATAGATGGTCTTCAAGCCACCATATTGGATGAGATCACCCAGGGGTGGGCTGGATGGAGAAGAGGTTCAGGGACTGAGCCTGGAAGCACCTTGAGTACGAGGACAGGTACAGAGCCGGCGAGGAGGAAATCAACCGCAAAGATGAAAGGACAGCGAGAGGGCGAGGAGACCAGACAATTGCTCCCTGGGCTTTGAGAAGGAGCCACAGAATCTTTGGGACAATGACTTCATCGTGCTGTCTTAACGAATGGAGTGCACAGGCGCACCCCAGGCAACACCTAAGATAAGGTCACAGCCATAGGAACATGCACATTTTCTGATATTCGCATCCTTTTTGGTACAGACATAGACATAAACTTTAGCATGGCCAATGTCTATGTTTGCATTTCCCTTAACTCTCCCGGGACCTCACCGGTCGGCTCAGCTCGCAGCTAGTTTTGGGGAAGGTGGTACCGTCCACAAGTTTCACATTGTGCTGAGTGCAGCAGACATGCATTTCTTCTAATTATTAATTTTTTTTTTTTCTTTGTGGGTACCGGGGGGTTGACCTCAGGACCTCGCGCGCCAGCAGGCGCCCGTGCCGCTGAGCGATATCACCGGCCCCTTTTTCGTATGTGGGTTCCGGGAGTCGAACTCGGGCCCTCGCGCTTGCCGGGCAGGCGCTTAAGCCGCTGAGCCATCTCACCGGCCCCAAATTATTAATTTTTAATCACACAAGTAATCTATGAATTAAACCATGCATCCACAGTAGTGGTGATGTCACCCCAAAGGGGAAGGGATTTGGCTGTTGTATGGCAGAAGCATCTTGAGTCTTAACAGAGGTTTATGGCCCTCCAAAGGGCCACAGTATATAAACAGATATACGGCGTGTCTGTGGTATTAAAGTTTCATGGTAGCGTGGGAGTGGTTAGGAAAGAAATATCTCAAAAGTCTCCTTAGAGAGTGCGATAATGTAAAAAAAAAGGTTAAGAAATCTAGAATTATTCTAAAGCCCCCTTTAACCCCCTCCTCTGTCCTCTGTGGAAATATACTCTGAGGATTTGTGGGCTTAATTCTTTTAAATCAATAACAATAGTGAATTATTTCTTAACTTTTCTTTTCCTCCACCGAATGTATCTTGAAGATATGTTTTTGTTAGCCCATATACATTAGTGGTTATTTATAAAAGCTTAGAGTATTCTATCCTATGGATGCAGCATAGTTTTTATTTTTCGTGTGTGTGTGTGTGCTGGAGATTGAACCCACGATCTCGTACATGCTAAGCACACACTCTACTACTGAGCTATTCTCCCAGTCCTTTAATTTATTCATTTAATTTTTTTGTTTTTGTTTTTGACGTAGGGTCTTGCTATGTAGTCCAGGTCAGCTTTGAATTTGTGATCTTCCTGCCTCAGTCTCTTGCGTGCTGATTATAGGTGTGGCTATGCAGTTCAGGCTGGCCTTAAACTCACTTTGTAGCCCAGGCTGGCCTTGAGAGAGGGCCTGTGAGAGGGCGGAATCCCTTGGATCTGTACCCGAATGTGTGTGGGGGCACCGTCCTGGCACCTTGCTCATACATAGTAGGCTGGGTCCTGGCTTTATCAATATGCCGATCTTTTTTAGGCAGCTAAGGGTTCCCTGTTTTTCAAACATTAAAGTGCTTGAAATTGTTTTTTATTGTTTTGTGTTTTCATTGAATAAACAAAATAGGCAAAAATGTGCCATTAAAAATTTTGTTCAGGGCTGGGTGTGGCTCAGAGGTACAGCACTTGCCTAGTGTGTGTGAGGCCGTGGTTTCACCCCAGCACTGAAAAAAAACTCATAATATACTAAGTAAAAGCTAACGATAAAATTCCAAATCTGTGAAAAAAATGTGTATATGCGTGCATATATGCAAATGAAAGAGACCTTGGGAGAAGATTCATCAAAATGCTAACAGTAACTATTGCTGGGCCAGAGATTGTGGGGATGTTTAGTTCCTCTTGGGGGCTTCGTGTGGTTAGCTGTCCTCTCCAATTTCCTTCAAATAACATGTATGAATGTTGTAATAAAAAAAACATAGTGCATTGTAAAAGGGGAGTATCAATAAATATTTCATTGAAAAGCAGAAGGAAGGAAAGTAGAGAAAGAAAAGGCGTATTTCCCTAACTTGGTGCCTATAAACTCTGAGGTCCACAGGTAAAATTTGAGTTCTTCCTGGGAATGAAGTGAAGGAAGTCCCTTCGGACCCCACTTAGGGATAGGGTTAGGAGCTGGTGGCCATGGGTGCCTTTGGCTCTAAGAGCTCTGAGGCTGGCCAAAGGCTGAATAACTTTCCTGTGCAATAATGGGGCGCACCGAGGCCAAAACAGGACCCTGGAGTTGGGGCAAGTGAAAGGGGGTATCTGATCCACCCCGCCTGCGAGTCCTGGTGCTGAAAGCCACTGGCTGTATCCCCAGAGAAGGCTCAACTCCCACTGCCTGTGAGAGCTCCAGTGTGGGGGTCCTGAATTTGGGGAGCTGTATGTGGGAGAGGTAAGTAGGATGTAAAGATGCACGTGGTAGGTCCTTCTCTTGGATTTACTTTGGGGTCATGGTTCTATTTTAAGATGTTGGGAGAGAAAGGGAAGGCTTGACTTTGTGAAGGCAATGTTGGTGAAAAGCCAATGTTTTTCAATCACTGGACAAAGCTTGCCTGCCTAAGGAGCGATTTATAGAACCTGATGCAGAAAGGGCATTGCTAAGTAGAGAAGAGGAAGTAGGGATAGATGTTGGTCGCATAAGAACTCTTCAGGACAAAGGCTCCTGTAGGCTCCCGGGGGGCTGGGGACAGCTGGCAGTGCATGTGCTTGGCTGCTGTTGTGTTTTAGCAGCAGCAAGATGAAGTCCTGGTACATCTCTAGGGAAAGGTGAGTTAAACTTTCCCTGGGGCAGTTTTCACCAAGAGAAAGACCAGTCAAGACCATCTTTCTATTCTTGGCTGCCCACTGGGAATCTTAACCGGGCAGGGATGAGGCAGAGATGCTCAGGCCAATGAAATCAGACCAGGTGGAGCTCCTCGAGTGATTGCGATGAGTGGCGAAAGGTGAGAACATGGGCAAGCTGGCCTGGGGCGTCACAGGAGACTGGGGCATTGGTAATGACATCTGTCTGTGCTAAGCAAACCCTTTGCACCTGACAGTGTGCACGAGGAGAGAACTTTATCTGCATTCTCTACTTCCTTCCTGAGCGGGCGTGGCTTGAATTTGCATGTTTGGCTGGTGAGGAGTAGAGGCATACCGTCTCCCTGCATACCATCTCCCGGCTAGAAAGCGGTGTCCCAGGTCTGTGTGACTGAGGTGAACCCTGACTCTCAGGGTGACACTGTCACACAGGGAGGATGGGAGGCAGGGCACACAGCACACAGTGCACAGCACAGCTCTCTCCCCAGGCTGGACTGGAGGAGTCAGGAAGACACAGACTCTTGGTAAAGAACGACAGACAGTCATAGTGTTTATTAACAACATGTTGTGTTCTTATTTCTTCCAATGTTAATCTTCCTCTATTAAGCATTTTTATACCTACACGTTGTTTTTCTTTTTATTATTTATTTATTGACTGATTGTACTAGGGATCCAGTCCAGGAGTGCTGTACCACTGAGCTACATCCCCAGCTCCTTCTAAAAATAATTTTGGGCCAGTGAGATGGCTCAGCGGCATAAGCGCCTGCTTGGCAAGCGCGAGGGCCCGAGTTTGACTCCTGGAACCCACATACGAGAAAAGGGCCAGTGATATCGCTCAGCAGCACGGGCGCCTACTGGCACGTGAGGTCATGAGGTCGACCCCCGGTACCCACAAAAAAAAAAAAAAAATGTTAAAAATAATTTTGAAGCCAAGCGTCTTGGCGCATGGGAGGATGGCTACGACCTGGGCTACATAGTGAGTTCAAGGTCAACCTGAACTACATAGTGAGAGACCTTGTGTCAAAAAACAAAAAAAAAAAAAAAAAAAGATTTTTTTTTTTTTTTTGAGACAGGAACTCACTAAGTTGCCCAGGCAGGACTTGAACTTGTGCTTCTCCTGCCTTTGTCTTCCTAAGTGCTGGGATTATAGGCATGAGCTACTATGCCCAGCTTATATTTTTATGTCTTTAAACCTTGTTCTAATCTATATTTCCCTTTCCAAAACATTTTTCTTTTTTTTTTGAGACAAGAGTCTCACTATGCAGTTCAGGCTTTCTTGAGCTCACAGCAATCCTCCTGCCTCAGCCTCCTGAGTGCTGGGATTACAGGGGTGTGCCATCATGCCCGGCTTCCAAAACATTTTTCTTTGTCTGTTTGCTATTTGTTTTTTTAAACTGTGTTAAAACATCCATAACGTAAAATTTGCCATCTTAACCATTTCTCAGTGGCATTAAGTACATTTATACTCTTTTACCACCACCCAGCTCTAGAACTCATTTCATCTTGCAAAACCAAAATTCTGTGCCCAATAAACAATAACTCCCCATTTTCTGCCTCTCTCTAGGTCCCTGGCAACCACAATTCTACTCTCTGTCTCTATGACATGGACTCTTCTAGCTATTTAGACGTATTTTGCTTTCTATTCTAAAATATTTTTAATAGGCAAATGATTTATGATTTTACAAGACATAGGGTCTCATAGAACAATAAGTATTGATCAGGGATGGCTTTGGCTTTTATCATTTTATACATCCCTGGAAAAGCAACACGGTAAATGGTAAGTGACATAAAAAGACCAGGCTTCGATGAAATGACTTACCGAGGCTGGGGGAGTAGCATGCTTAAGGCCCTGGGTTCCGTCCGCGGCACCATAAAAAGAAAAAAGAAATCAGAGTGTTTGTCAAAAACAAGTAGGAAAGAGACCCCAGGAAACTTGAAGGGTAACTTAAGTCCTTTAAATAAATTCAGGAAGCGATAGCCAGGAACAGCTCATACCGTTCACAAAATATGCACCTCCCTCCTGGAGAGAGCAAGGATTCAGGGCGATTTCCTGCCCGCCCCAACATAAATCCACAAGGCCCTCTGAGCGCAGGCTGTGGCTTGTGTTTCTCACACTGGGCACCTCCTGCTTCTTCAGACCCAGCTGCCAGAGCCAGGTGAAAGGGGACCACAGCGTGTGGCTGGGATATTGGCACCTTGCTTGCCAGAGCCCAGCCAAGGTTCTGCCTGAATGCCTGGGGGAGGGGGCCCTGCTGTGAGGCTGATTGGCAAATTGACATTTGGGTTTGGCTTCCTCATCTGTCATGGATGTTTCTGGCTGGGGCTGGAAGGCATGTTTGATTTCAGTGTGGTGCTTAATGACTGAGTGGAACAACGGAGATCTGTGACATTAACTGCTGAGCGATCAGTTGAATTGTGTGGGAACGTGAGCCTGCAGGAAGTCCAAGTTCAAAATCTGCGACCTTCACTTCCCACTGACGTGATAGAACTCTGTTATAATGTCGAATTAGGGGAGAAGACAGCTACTGTACTAGGCATTTGTTTTTTGTTGTATTCTCCTTGTGCTAGCAGTAAAATCTCATTTTTTCTTCGGGGAACCAATAGAGCACTGAATTCATAGAAAATGAATGGTTCAGTTGAAATAAATGGTTTTGGTTTGGTCGGACCCAGCTATGACCTGAATCCTTCTAGCCACAGTGTACCAGGAAAGGACACACGACCCAAGTTGGTTCCATGAGCTTCCTCTTTCCCTACAACCTTGTGCTGGGCATTGTGGGAAAAATGCTTTTGCTTGCCCTGCTTGTTTAGGAAGATTATAAACTTGGAGCTGCCATGTCTGTCTTTGCTAATACTTGAGGAGCATCTGAAAATGAAGCTAGCAGAAAAAAAAAAGCAGTGGAGGTGATATTGTTTGAGCAGCTGGATCCATCAGTACCTGAAGGCTGTGCGCTCTTGGACTTCCAACACTTATGAGCCAATAAATACAGTACTGCCAACTCTACATTTTGTGTGTATCTATTACAGTGTTGTGTGTGTCTAATGTGGACTAAATTTCAGTGGCTTGCAACTTACTGTCACATCCAAAACAACTGCATCGTGAACTTGACACATAATAGAGGAAAGGACCGCATTGCGATGTGATGTGCCAGGTGGCGAGGATGAGCTGTGGTTGTCGCAGTGAGATTATCGAGGCCCGGTGTGGAATGGAGAGACTGCTGGACAGGTCCTGAGGTGCCTTTGGCCTCACTGGCTGCGTAACTTGGGCAAGACTCTTGACCTTTCTAAGCCCCAGCTTCCAACATCTGTAAAATGAAGGAATTAAAAATAGGTGGTGTCTGACGTCACTTTCCGCTCGAGATGATTCTATCACAGTTTGACTTAGTGTCCGTGTTAGACATGGGCAATTAGAATAGGTATGAAATCAAAGAGAAAAAGGTTAAATATATTCTCCAAATCCCAGGTCACCAAAAATTGCTTGATCAAAAGCACAAAACCACTTTTATATAACTCTTACATTGAAATACAGCCGATTGCCAGAAATAAGAAATATCCTCACAGCGTGAATGTGTAGTTTAAGGGATCTTCGCAGACTGAGAACCCCTTGTAGCCACCATCAGCACTGGGGCATAAATGCATGCAGCTATCTCTCCTAATGAATACTATCCTCCAAGGACGACCATGATCTTGGCCCCCTTTTTTTTTTTTTAATAACATATTAATTTTGCTTGCTTTTGTTAGTTTTTCGTTTGTTTGTTTGTTTTTTGAGACAGGGTCTTGCGTTGTAGTGCAGACTGGCTTTGAACTCACTATGTAGCCCAGGCTGACCTCGAACTCATGGCAATGCTCCTGCCTCAGCCTCCTGAGAGCTGGGATTACCAGCATGCACCACCACGCCCAGCCTGGACATGTTTTTGGTGGACAGAAGCTCATTTGTGAGGGGTCGACATCCCCTGGGAGTAGAACTGTGGAGTCGTGGAGGACGTGTAGCATATATTCAGCTTGGTAGCTGTTCCCCGAGAGTTTCCCATTCCCCCCGGTGGCCTGTGCGTTCTGTAGTTTCTTAAGTGTGGTGTTTTAAATTTTAATATTTAGTTGGTCTTTTTGATTTTACTCATTTGGGTGAATGTGTAGTAGTCTCACGTTGTATGTGTTTTATCTTTACCTTTTGGATGAAATAATTTCTCAACGTTATTATTAAATAATTTGAAAACTGGGCCGGTGAGATGGCTCAGCAGCTTAAGCGCCTGCCCGGCAAGCGCGAGGGCCCGAGTTCGACTCCCGGATCCCACATACGAAAAAGGGGCCGGTGATATCGCTCAGCGGCACGGGCGCCTGCTGGCGCGCGAGGTCCTGAGGTCGACCCCCCGGTACCCACAAAAAAAAAAAAAAAAAAAAAAAAATAATTTGAAAACTATAGGAAAGTTGAAAGAATTTTACAGCATACTTATATACCCATCGTCTAGACTCTGCCATTAACATCTGTACTCGCTTTGTCAGGTGTCTGTCCCTCTGTCCAGTCATCAGTTTTATTTTTTAAGCATTTCAAAGTAAGTTAAGATTAGCAGTACCCTCCACCCCAAAACCTGCAGCGTTCAGAGCACTGACTAGAACACAAGGTTTATAGTTATTTTTTTCAAGGTATAGGTTCAGTATCTCTAATCTGAAATGCTTGGGACCAGAAGTAGTTTGGATTTTCTTTCTTTCTTTTTTTAATTTAAATTTATTAGTACATAATGTTTATATTCCTTGTGTGGAGTCATTAGAGAAATGCAAATAAAACAACACCGTGATTCCATCTTTCCCCAGAAAGCATGGCCATCATCAAGAAAGCAAACAATAGTAAATGCTGTCAGGCTGTGGAGAAAAAGGAGCTCTTCTACACTGTAAACTAGTACAATCACTATGGAAATAAGTGCAGAGATTCCTCAAAAAACTGAAACTAGGGCCGGTGAGATGGCTCAGCGGCATAAGCGCCTGCCTGGCAAGCGCGAGGGCCCGAGTTCGACTCCCAGAACCCACATACGAAAAAAGGGCCGGTGATATCGCTCAGCGGCACGGGCGCCTGCTGGCGTGTGAGGTCCTGAGGTTGATCCCCGGTACCCACAAAAAAAAAAAACAAAAAAAAAAACTGAAACTAGAAATATGACCCAGCTATTCCCCTTGTAGATATCAACCCAAAAGAGTCAAAGACATCATATTATAGTGATACATGCACAATTCATCATCGCTAAGTCTTGGAAGTAGCCTATATGTCCATCAACGGAGTTTTCTAAATTTTGGAGTATTTGTAAATACAATAAGATAGCATGGGAACAAGACCCATATCTAAACATAAATTTCATTTATTTTTTCATGTGTATCTCAGATACGTAGCCTGAAGGTAATTTTTTCTCCCTTTTTTTGCCTGAAGGTAATTTTATACAAGATTTTAAATACTTTTAAATAAGATTTTAAATAATTTTGCGCATGAAACCACCTGTAGCATCATGTGGGAGCTCAAAAAGTTTCAGATTGTGGAGAATTTTTGATTAGGGATGCTTAACCTGAATAATTTATGTACAATCAATGCACATATCTTAAGGGTCATTTGCAGAGTTTTGACAAACACATACCTCTGATAGTTGTTATGGCTCATATCTAGATGTCGCCCCATAGCCTGCAGTAACAGGTGGGGCTTTTTAGAGGTAGCTGGATCTAGGGTGTGTGATACTGGGATTAAAAGTGTGATTACTAAATTTGTCTGCTGATTGGTTTAGCATAGTTCTGGGTGTGGATAATAGGAAGGTCCACTCTGGATATAGTTGGCACCACCTGAAATGTGGGTAGCCTGGAAGGGATTAAAGGCTGTTACTCGCTGGTGTTACTTGCTGCCTTCTGCCTGGCACGCCATGTGCTGTTTCTCCTCTGTGATGCCCCCCCCGCCATGCCACCCTGCCGTGGAGCCAGCTGACTATGGACTGAAACCTCTACAAACTGTGAGCTACTATAAACCTTTCCTCTAACTTTGGGTGTCGGGTATTTTGTCTCAACAAATGAGAAAAGTAACTAAGACAATTGTGTACATGACCATCACTCCAGAATGTTCCAACCAGCCACTCCTGTTATCCCCAATAAAAGCCACTGCTGCTCTGCTGTTTTTCACCCTAGTCACACCGTAGTTTTCATTTGCATATTCCTGATGACTAATGGTGCTAAGCACTTTTAGATGTGCTTACTGGACATTTGGGTTTCCTGTCTTGTGATATGTCAAAGGATTGCTTTTAAATTTTACAGGAGAGGATGTGGGGAGACGAGTCCAGATGAATGGTGGGAGGATCAAGAGTCTATTTATGCCTGTGACAAAACTTGTCCCAAGGTGCCTGCCATTAGCTGGAGGTGAATTTTCACATATGCACGGCTTCCCAATGTCAGGAGCAAGGAAATGCTGATTTGTTAAAACTTACCCCAAAATTGGATGGAGCAGGGAACTTTCTAAGCATGCTGCTTGACGCTTTATCTTCTAATTATTTCAAGTTATATAACCTTTTTTTTCCAATGAGTGTCAGCCTCTCAGAAGAACTCAGAATCATTAGCAGACTTTTTAAAGAGCCTTGACCAGCAGCTGCCAGAGGAAGTGTGGCTCTGAGTCCCGCGTCGCCATCAAACTTGTCTTCATATTGAAAGACAAGGGTGTCGGCGCCAAAAAGAAAGTTCGCAGGGCAGTTGACAGAAGTGATCTTTCAAAAAATGATTTCTCCTGTCAGCTCCAGCGTGGGCAGGTCATGTATTTCAGGGCTTCAGACCATGTTCCCAGCCTCTTCCAAGGCCGAGGTGTTAGGGATTGCTGCAAATTTGTAAGCCGCAGCAGCGTTTCCTCCTTCCAGGGGCCCTGTCTGTCTGCTCCTGTGACTGCTTGGGTACAGGTGGCCTATCACCAAGAATGGGCTGGGATCAGGAGAGAAGCAGGGTCACCAGCACCCTCACTGAGTTTTCTGTTTCTTTCTTTGTTTTTGTTTGTTTAATTTTCTTCCCCTTCCACGGTACCCGGGATTGAACCCAGGAGTTCGCACCTGCTAGCCAAGCGCTCTCCCACGGAGCCCTTTTTAATTCATTGATTTTTAAAAAATTTTGATACAGGGTCTTGCAAAGTTGCCTGGGCTGGCCTCGAACTTGTGATCCTCCTGCTCAGCCTCCTGAGAAGCTGAGATTACAGGTGTGCGCCACCTCACCCAGTCTAGGTTTCTGTTTATCAGCTCTCATTTTGGAAGGGGCTACTGACCAAGGCCTCGTTAGAAGAGGTGGTCGTTAACGTGCTGTGCTGCCCAGGCTTGTCTTTTGTGGCTGTGGGTCTCAATTCCATCATTGAAGTTTTGTTGATAAGAGTCCAGATGGGAAGTGTAATTGTGGAATTAGTCAGGGATTTGAAGAAGGGATAGTGAAATATGCCCAAAAAGGGCTAGCGGAGAGAGGTCTGTAATGGGCTGCTCTAAAAAAGTCACAGCCACTGCCAGCCCACAGCCCTCCCTTCCTTTAATCCTCTTCTTTCCCATACCTGTATCTTCATGCTTCCCTAACCTTGCTCTATCCAAATCTAAAAGTCCTAATATACTTATTCATACTAATGTGCAAATGACTTGCAGGCTTCAAATCTGATGAATGGCCAGTCTCTAAATAGAAGCGAGTGCAAGCCAGTTTGCTTGGCTCATTGCTTGCTGCTGTCTTGGGATCACTTTGGATCGTGGATTCTCTTCCATTTTCTGTTTCCTGGTGCTGCCAGTCATCTCTTCCTTCCATCTTCACCCCAAAACTGGTCCACTTGATCCTTTCCAGTTTGGAGCCAGCCTTTGTGATGGTGGTAGGGACTGAAGATGAAACTGTAAAGTGGTGGATTTAAATTGTATGTGTTTTTACTTGTGATCCCCCAGACAACCCTAAGACAGAGGTATAACAGTGGTCCCATTTCCAGAAGAGAAATCTGAGGCACAGAGAATTATGTCATCAGCCCCCATTCTCACAGCTAGTAGGTGGCAGAGCCAGAACTGAAACCCAGCACTCTTTGAACCACAATCCGGCCCAGGTGTGGATGAGAACCCTATTACCAAGAATCATCCAAGGGCGTCCATAATCTTCTTCCGCCAGCTACTGGCTTCAGCTCATCCCAGTCAACAGCCTTGTGCTCTTGGCTTTTCCGGTTCCTTCTTTTTCTGTGACACAGCCTAGAGCCTGGGTCCTCTACCTCTGACCCCGATTCTTCCCCAGTTTTGACTTGTGCTGGACATATTGTCAGCTGTACTGCAATCTTCCCTTTTCTTTTCTTTTTGGTCCTCAATAACATTTCCTTAGTAAGGAGATGTCTTCAGTACTCCAGGGGGCTCGTGTTGGCTTCCCCTGCCTTCTAAACCCACAGTCCAGCGACAGTGCCCATGGTGCCCTGGCCCACAAGTACCCCTCTTCCTCTGCTTCTCTTCTAGATGCCCAGCACACAGGTTTGTGTTGGGTTTCAATTCAAACTCCCTTCCAAATTCTCCAAGACATTTTAAAAATACGTTCTCTCACGACAAATGTTTTTGCATCTGAACTTGAGACGAAGGTCCAGAAACCTCTGGGCTGCTTATGCTTGCCTGTGGGGCTCCACTCTCAGCCCTGCTCCTGTAGTCCATGCCCAGGAGGCAGGCTTGCATGGTAGCCCGGACTCTATGGCTGCTAGGTGGCTTCGGCTGGTGGGTGGCACAGGTAAGAAGGCTGGGAGGAGAGTGAGAGATTTCCCCAGCTCCTTTTCTGCAGGCTGTGTTTGGCTGACCACTATTCCTAGTTCCTTTTTTCCTTCTGGTTATAGGGTTGACATAGAATTCATATAACATAAAATCCATTCCCTTTTTGTTTGGTTGGCTTTTGTTTTGTTTTGTTTTGTTTTGAGTCAGTGTCTATGTCATCCAGGCTGGCCTTGACCACACTATGTAGCCCAGGCTGGCCTCGAATTCATGACAGTTTTTCTGTCTCAGCCTCCCAAGTGCTGGGATTACAGGTGGGCACCACCATACCCAGCCTCCCTTTTAAAGTATACAGTTCAGTGGTTTACAGTGTATCGTTGTCCAGTAGATTCCCTAACTCCATTCAGAATATTTCCATCATCCCCAGAAGAAACCTGTTCCCAATGAGCAGTCAGTCCTCATTTACCTGTCCCTTCACCAAAACCCATTTCTGTCTCTGTAGATTGGCCTCTTCCACACAATTTATATGAGGCAGAATTACACAACGTGTAGTCCTTTGTGTTTGACTTCGTGCATTCAGCATAATGTCAAGGTTCATTCATGTTTTAGCATGAATAATATGTAATTTTTTGTTATGACTACATAATATTCTATTGTGTGGCTATATCACATTTTATTTATCCACCAGTTGATGGACATTTGGATAGCCTATTTTGAATGATCCTGCTACGAACACTTGTGTACACATTATTTCATGTGTGTGCGTGCATGTGTGTACATGTTTTTCAGTTCTTATAGGTGTATAGTTAGGAGTAGAATTGCTGGGTTATATTGCGACTCTCTAATTTTTTTTTTTTTTTTCATCTTTTTGAGACAGGGTTTCACTACGTAGTTCAGGCTGGCCTTGAACTCACTTTGTAGCCCAGGCTGGCCTCAAACTCGCAGTGATCCTCCTGCCTCAACCTCCTGAGTGCTGGAATTAACAGGTGTGCATGACTGTGCCTGGTGACTCTTTAATTTTTTAAGCAACTTCCAAAATAGTCCTGCCTCTTTAACCTCTGATCCTCACATGTAATTTATGGGTGGTTGCAAAAGTATTGCATGGTTTTTATGTTCTCTGGCCACAATACCCTAAAATTCTATGAGTTGGGCTATGTTGTACCCTTGGCAATGGGTCCTTTTCTGTTTCACATGTCACATGCTATGCCACAACCTTCTGAAGCAAGAAGATGGGTTATTGCTTCCAATGGGCCAGGGTGTCTGTTGTGATTTGGATCTTAAATGTCCCCAAAGACTCATGAGTTGAAGGCTTGTTTCCCAGCCTGTGGTGCTACTGGGAGGTGATGAACTCTTCAGGAAGTAGGGCCTGGTAGACAGAAATTCAGTCCTTTTGGGTGTGGCTTTTTTGGACCCTGGCCCCTCTTCTTTCCTTTTGCTTCCAGCTGCTGTGATGTGAACAGCTTTATTCCACCACATGGCTCCCGCTATGATGTTCTGCTTACTACAGGTTCCAAAACAATGGAGCAAAACTGAGCAGGAACAGAAACTTCTGAAACCATGAGCCAAGATAAGCCTTTCCATCTTTTAAGGTGATTACATCAGGTATTTTGTCACAGCAGCAAAAAGCTGATTAACAGTTTCCCAACATTTTTCTCATCATCCAATATACCCAAAGGCTGTAATGTTCTAAGAGAGGATTCCTCACCAGCAGTAAAGGCTTTTCTGGAGAAACTAAGTTCAGTGGTGGTGAACCTATGGCACACATGCCACAGTGCGCTGCTTGTTATCATTAAAAGCTCTAAAAGGTTCGCCATCACTGGACTAGGTCATCCAAAACCAGCAAAGTGGCCTCTCATCTCACAAAAGTAATCAGTTGGACACCAAAACATAACTAAGAAATAAAAACTTCAGAGCCCAGGTGATTTTTACTTTCTTTCCCATGTTCCTCATTCAAAACTGTCTACAACAGGTGGTAATTAAGTTTGCGTCTGCTTTATGGTTTGTCACATGTAGTATGTGACCGGTCCTCACAGCAGTTCTATGAGCTTGGGGGAGTACTTAGTGTTTCCCTCATCTTGATTTTTTTAGCTGAGGACATGGGAGACTCAGAATTTGTGATTTGTGGTCAGCTTAGGAAATGACAGTAAAGGACAAGCTTAGCATTCAAGCCTTTTGACTTGGTGTTCTATACATTTTTCTTCTTAAGACAGGTCCTGGCTGTGTTGCCCAGGCTGGCCTCAAACTCCTGAATTCAAGCAATAGTCTTGCCTCCTCCTGAGTAGTTGGAACCACCACATCTGGCTGTACTCTTTTTATTATGACTTCCTTGATAGTGTTCATAGACATTTTAGAATCTAAATAGAGTCCTTCTTATTTTTTTTTGAAGAATTACATTAGTAAGAGAGAGATTGGGCTTGGCTTTGGGAAGCTTTGATATGCTTGGATCTTTAACATCACCGAAGAGTAGCTGTGTGTACCCTTCAGCCCTACAGGTGTATATGAACTCAGGTGCCAGCAGAGAGAAGGAGAGAGATTGAGATTGATTTTTTGGTTTTTTGAGAGAGGATCTTGCTAGATTGCCACACTGGCCTCAAACTCATGATCCTTCTGTCTTAGCCTCCTGAGTACTGAGATGACAGGTGTGCTGCCTGATGAGGCTCTCCCAGGATATTTTTACAAGTTCCTTTTTGTTGTTTATTCATGTGAGGTTTCTTAGTCCCCTTCGCTGATCTTTTCCGATATAGGAGGAAATCCTAGGATATTCCTGTATCTTTGAATTGGGAGTAAATTCCAAACTGGTGGATATGCTCAGCCATGGGATCAAAAACCACTTACAGAACCTATGGGATATTTCCTTTTTTTTTCCGAGTGTTTTAGGAATTAACTGAATTAAGCTTGTCTGAGGACTTCTACAAGAAATAGGAACATGCTAGTATTTCCTTCTACGTCACAAAAGATCAGCCAAGGGGACTAAGAAACCTCACATGAATAAACGTAGAAGCTGTTGTGTATTTATACTTTACTGTAATGTGACTAAACACCTACATCCAAATCTGCTACCTTGTTATGCTTCAGGTTTGAAATATCCCCTGAAAATCTCATGTGTTCAGAGGTGGTGCTTTCGGAAGGTGATAGACCAGGGGGCACTGTGCTCATCAGTTGATTAATCCATGGATTGGTTTATAGCTGAGCCTGTTCTTAGGAGGTGGGGCCTGGTTGGAAGAGATGGGTCACTGGAACGGTGTATTCTTGTCCCCAGCTCCTTCTCCTCTGCCCCTCCCCCACTCTACCTCCTGGCTGCCATGGGTTGAGCAGCTTTCTTGTGCTATGTCCTTCCACCCTGCTGCTTCTGCCTTGGAACCCACTGACTGTGGACTAGACCATGAGCCAAATTAAGTCTCTCTTCCTTTAAGTTGTGGGTGTTGGGTGTTTTATCCAAGTGACAGGAAAGCTGACTAATACACACCCGCTGACCCCACCCAAAGCCCACTGCTGTGGCTTTGCCTGGAAGTGTGACACCACCTATCTGTTTATGCAGAAGCCGTAAACCAGGCCCATAATGGAACTTGTGCAAATATGATGAAGAAAATACTTTACATGCAGTGTTTTAAAGATGATTAGCTAGATATGGATAAGTATCTTGCAGTGAACACGTTTTCAAAAAGTAAACCAGGTCACTAAGCTTTTGAGGAGGACTTTTGGCTTTCTTCTTGCTTACCATAAATCGTGATTTAATAGTTAAGTCCCAGCATAGTAAGCCCAAAGGAGCACAGATTCTGAAATAGAAGGCCCTAAAGGCAGGAATTTTTATTATCTAACTATAGGAAAATGAGTATACTTTAGGCTGTTAAAGCTTGCGGATGACTTAGCCTGGTTCATACCAAGATGGTCAGCTTGCTTGCAGCTGTGGGCCTTCAAAGCCGGGGGAAGTGCTAAACTGCGGATCACTAGGCCTGGTCTACACAGTATCTGGTTCGGCGTGTCTGGAATGAAGCCTGAGAATCTGCATTTCTGGCAAGTCCTGGGTGACGCTGGCCTGCGTTCCGCACTTTGAGAGAATTCGCTGTACATCTCTTAAGAGAGTTTTGCCATGTAAAGAACGGTGTGAAAACCAGTCATCTTTTGGTACATGTGGTCAGGACCTGCTCCCCAGGCCTCTCTTTGGGGTGGCTTTTCTAGGGTTGGTCTTGGAAAGTGGGTTTGATGAACTGATGTGGGCGTACTGGACTATAAAGGGTGAAAATGTTTCATTTATCATCCATACAATTTGGGAAGGGGGGTGTTTGGTGCTGAGGCCTGAACCCAGAGCCCCGTGGATGCTAAGCACGTTCTCTACCTCTCAGCTACACCCCGCCCCCTCATACTTTCCTTCCAACATTAGTTTTGTTAACAGATACCTCATGGTTCTGCGTTTATCCACCTTGGTTCCTTGGATGTTTAGGGTGCCTTGATATTTTGTTGGGGCTCAGTGCAGGCAGTTTTAACAAGAGGCCTCTTGAGTTTGGAGGGTACTACATGCTTCCTTTGCCCTCATACGTGTGCAGGTGCGGTTTCTGGGTTTATCCTCTGCAGTCACCACTTTCCTGAGGTCCATTAGCGTAGGCACTGATCTATGAAGAGGGCCTCTTGGTGTGGACGGCCTGGCCACCCACACTTTGGATGTTTCCTTACCTGCAAGATCCTGGCCTTTGGACTACTAGGGGGAGAGTTCTCATTGTGAGTTGATTGTTCTTGCTCCCATGGAAACAAAATAATGGACCTTTCCACTTCACTGAGCTCCAGGATTAACCCCTAGGAGGTGGGAGGTGCCCCTCATTCCCTGAGTCTTAGAAGTCACTGCTGCATCGCCCCTCATTCCTCCAGGGTATTGACTTCGGACGCCTGTCCTGACCACAAAAGCCCGCTGCTCCTCCAGGCTCAGCCACGCTGTCTGTTCAGCAGCAGGGGTGGTGATGTCTCTGCAGGAACAGTGAGCTGGTGGGTACTCCTTGTCCCAATGCTAGGGTCAGGGCTGCTACACTAGTGGGAACTCAGGGCTTGGTTCCAGGGACCCTAGATGCTGTTCATCCTCAGTGCTATGTATGACCGCCCACCAGGGCTTCAGTGGGTCTATGCCACCTGATTCTGTGGACTTGTGAGGTTTCACCCAAACATCTGCTGGCTCTTCTGTGCAACTAACTTTTCTAATGATGAGCTGGGGGAGCCCTTGTAGTCTTACAGGCTGCTGAGCTTCCCAGGTCACCTTTTACTTAGACTAACCCAGGCACGACCTGATCCAGGGGAACGTGGGAATTCTGTTGTTCATTTTTTTTTTTTTTTTTTTTTTGTGGGTA
The DNA here is from genome assembly GCA_028451465.1 of Erethizon dorsatum. NCBI lineage: Eukaryota > Metazoa > Chordata > Mammalia > Rodentia > Erethizontidae > Erethizon > Erethizon dorsatum. The sequence continues at coordinate 29,333,496 of CM051826.1, forward strand.
CCGGGGGTCGACCTCAGGACCTCGCGCACCAACAGGCACCCGTGCCGCTGAGCGATATCACCGGCCCTTTTCTCGTATGTGGGTTCCGGGAGTCGAACTTGGGCCCTCGCGCTTGCCAGGCAGGCGCTTACACCACTGAGCCATCTCACCGGCCCCTGTTGTTCTTTTTTGATACCTTTTCCAAAGCATCTTTGTTGTGCAGAGATGGTTGGTTTGGTTTCCTTTTGATGTGCATTCGAGCGTTCACCTCAGGCGTCCCTGTGGCTCTGTTCTTTCCCAGTACCTGTCCCAGTACCCTGGCGGTCATCCTGAGACACCAGAGAAGGCTCTCTGCCAGTGGGGGACTGTGGGTTTCCTGTTGTTCTTTGCTTCTTTGCTTGGGGGCCACAGCTCTTTGTCACACCATCTCAATGGAGTGGTCCGACTAAGTTGAGAATTCCTTTTTGGGAACTGGCTACCTATCTTTGGAAAATACCTATAAGCTCTGGTACTGAGTGGCTTCTGTCCTTGCTTTTCTGTCCTTCACGCAATTGCCCTGCTTGTCTTTGATTATAGATTCGGTTTCCAGAAGATTCTGTTAAGAGATAAGCAGGAGCTACAGATCTACCCATTTGTGTCTGCCGTAACATTCTCATCAGGCTTCAAGAAAAAGACTAGACTTTTTCTTAGAAACTCCATACGTATAGATACAGATTTACATACAAATTGAGCATCTGTGGCCCTAAAATTTGAAATTCAAACATTTTGAGCATTACCATGATGTCATAAGTAGAAAATTCCACACCATAAAGTTTCTTGCACAAAATTGTTTAAAATATTGCATAAAATAACCTTTAGGCTATGTATATAAGGTGTATATGAAACAAATGAGTTTCCTGTTTGGACTTAGGTCCTATTCTGAAGATATCTCGTTGTATACGTGCAAATATTCCAAAATATGAGAAATTCTGGAAATTTGCCAGATTTCACCTTACTGGGATCTACAGAGATTAGCCACTCACTTGGGGCTGATCTGGCAACTCTGCAGAGAATCCAGGGTCCCCCAAAGTGCATCTGGGTTGTGTTCTGATCAGAATCATTCTCTTTCACTTTGGGATGGCATCTCTGCCCCCGCCCTCCTCGTAAGAGGCAGAGGCTTGTCTGTTCTCCTGGGCATCTTTTGGTAAGCACTTTGGCAGCCACGGTCAGAACACACATCCTGCTGTGTTTTAGGGAGAGTGAGGGGTGCAGCTGGGCACACTGCAGAGTGCTCAGCTTTGGGCAGACCCCTTAGTAGAGCCATCCAGCAGTCTCCCTTGTCCCCTTGGAGTCCTTGGAGCCAGGAGAGTCTCCCGTCATTACACCTCCACAGCAGCCCTCTGTTGTCCCACCATTCTGAGCACCTGGTCACCTTACTCCATTTGCTGGAGTGTGAAGCCCACCGCCTGGCAGTCCTTCTTCTCCAGTCCTTCCTGCCCACAACCCTGCCAGTCTGGGCCAGGTGGGGAGAAGAGTGGGGACAGGCCTGCCTGAGCCCCTTCCGGGTTGGCTGCATTTTCCTCCATGCTCACCAATTTGCCACCCGCTGTGACACATTCCTTGCCTCTGCAGCCTGGCAGACAGGCTCTGTGAGTTTGTTGGCACTGCCAGAACACAGCTTCAGGGACTGGGGCACAAGTGACAGAATTTATTTTCTCACAGTTCTGGAGACTGGAAGTCTGATTTCAAATGTCAGCAGGGCTGGTTTCTTGAGGCCTGTCTTCTGGTTCTCTTCTCTGTGTGTTCAGGTGGTCTTCCCTCTGTATACATCTGTGTCCTAGATTCTTAGAAGGACACCTGCCATATTGGACTAGCCCCACCCTACTGATGTCATTTTTACTTAGTTACGTTTATAGAGACCCTTTCTCCAAACGGTCAAGTCCTAAGGTGTGGAGGGTTAGGACTCCAACATAGAAATTTTGCTGGGGCTGGTAGAGGGGTGGATACAGTTGAGCTCATGAAATACACCATTTTTCATGTTTCAACCCCTCTGAGTTCAGCATGTCCCTTCATGTAAATCTGTACAGCTTGATCAAAGTTGCATGGAATGAAAAAGATTATATAAGCCTGACATATATTGGGGGCATCCAAGAATCTTTTTCTCTAAGAATTATGATTGGTTTTAGTGTGCTCATTTTATGTTATGTTTCCTGTTTTAAAATCTTTAAAAATAATGTTACTTACTATATGGTCTGTTTTACTGACTTTATTTTGTGTGTGTGTTTCTTTAGATAATTTTGAAAGATTCACAACTTGCTTTTAGTTCTAGTAGTTATGTTTGTAACTACTATATAACTTCGTGATATACTCTATTCTCTGTTCTTAGTACCTACTGACTCATCACTATGAGCAGTGATAAAATTACTGTGTGGAGTGTTGACCTTAACAAAAATAACTCACATTTACTATACTTTATTTATTTATTTATTTATTTTATTTTTTTTTTTTGTGGGTACCGGGGGGTCGACCTCAGGACCTCGCGCGCCAACAGGCACCCGTGCCACTGAGCGATATCACCGGCCCCTTTTCCGTATGTGGGATCCGGGAGTCGAACTCGGGCCCTCGCGCTTGCAAGGCAGGCGCTTAAGCCGCTGAGCCATCTCACCGGCCCTATACTTTATTTTTTAATTAAAAAATTTAACACTTTCCATGACCATTCATTGTAAGATATCTTTTATACCCATTTTAAAGGTGAGGAATTCAAGGTGCAGAGAGGTACAAGTTCTTGCCTAAGGTCCCCTGGCTTAGTATCTAGCGGAGCTGGAATATGCCCTGGAGTCCATGGGATTCTGGACATTGGTCCTTACGCTGTCTGGATGGGCCAACATATTCTAAGTAGCCACTTCCACTGCTCCCTCTCTGTCCCTTTTCTTTCTTTGGAGCTGAGCTCTTTGGAGAGAGGAATAATTGAGAACTGCAGGTGTTGGAGGGACTTGGATCTGCCCTGGGCATTTGGGGTCTGTCTGATCTGGCTGCCTGGGCTGTCATTTAAGCAGTGGCTCTAACATTCCCTTGGTGTGGCCTGTGCAGCCTCCCAAAGCAGGTAATTCCAGGAGCTGAGGGAGCCAGGACCCTGGGGCCACCTTCCTGGGCCTCCAGAAGCAGCTTCTCCACAGCTATCAGACGGGCAGCTGGGTGCAGGCCAGGTGGGGTCACTCCAGCTGCCAGCAGTACTGACGGAGACCCCTCAGGTGTGTGCAGTGAGGAGAGCATTGAGATACAGTGGTGCAGTGACGAGAGTGGACCCTTCATCTTTAGCATCTGTGTCTGAAATGCTGCATGCATAGAAAAGACTCTGTAATTCCTTTTATTTTCACCTGGCAGCCTAGAGGGGCAGAGTGGCAGACTTGAGTTGCTACTGCTTTCTACCACCCCAGCCTGCAGTGTCCCGCCTCCAGCATCTCTTCTAGCGACACTCTTCCATGACCACTTATTCTCTGGGAGGCCTCCTACCAGATGCACCTTAGTGCCTGTGTCAGGCAAGGTTCAACCAGAGTAGTAGGAAAAGTAGGAGAATTATACATAGAAATACATATAGACATCGACACATGCATAGACGCAATCGTACATGTAGACCTAGATACAGGCATAGACAAAATGTGCATGCAAACCTAGATATGCACACACACATAGACACATGTAGACATAAACACATATACATAGATACATGTAGACACAGCCATCAGGTAGATGGTAGACATGTTGGGCTAGACGTGCCTCAGATACACATATGCACAGACAGTTTTGGACGTAGCCATAGGGACATAGGTACATGTAGACACGCACACACACACATATATGCAGCAGACATACACACACACACACACTTATACACAGGTATGAAAATTATTAGGGAGAGTCTTTCTAGGGATTGGTTTTATACTGCTGTGGTGCTGGCTAAGCAGCCTCTGTTAGGCTGTCGCCTCCATGTCTGAGGGTAGGGCTTAAATATACAGAATGATAGCTGCTTCCCTAACCAATGTCCTGCCCTAACCCAAATATACAAGAAAAGGAATGCTGGGAGCTGAAGGGCAGCCTGGCCAAAGGAACACATGAGCCAGTCATTCCACCTCCAGAAGACTGGGTTACCCGGCGGGAAGACAGCAGGCTTGGGAGTCAGAAACAGCACAATTTCAATCGTGCCTGGCTGGCCGTGTGCTTTTGGGAAATTATCTGATCTGTACCTCTTGCATATAAGGGGAATAATAATACCCTCTTTGCAGAGAGTTATTAATTAGGAGAGTTAAATGGAATTAATATCTCACTTTGCTTCTGGACCAGGGGTTAGAAGTCTCAGACCTCTGAGAGTTCCCGATACTAACCAGGAACGTATTATCGCCACATAATCAAGTTTAACTCCACCCCTGGACAAATGGTTCCTTCACATAGGACTTGTGTATTCTTTGTGTTAAGTTTATTCCTAGGATATTGATATTTTTTCTTGTTACTGTGAGTGAAATTTAATTATGTTTTTAAATTGGTTATTGCTGATATATGGTTCCAGAAGGATGCTAATAAATAGTTACATTCCTATCTTTAATGGGGATTCCTTTGGAATTTCCTCATAACTCTGATACTGGCTGTTGGGTTTAGATTAGCATTTATATTTTCTATTTAGCATTTTAATATCCTTTTTATGTCTGTTTTTCAGTGTCTTTGTGGAGAGTATAAGATTAGACTGGTGCTGATACCAAGAAGAGACATTTTAGAAGCCACAACTAGATGCAGAATTTTATCAGATAATGCCTGTCAGCAGCTCTCAAGATGACCATGTATCTTTTCATTTTTGATATGTTAATATGATTAACAATATTAGATTTTTCTAGCAAGATAGAATGTTGAAACCAGAGGCAACTTGATGGAAACAGAGAGCATAGATAGGACAGAGCGCCTGGAAACCTGGAATCTAGATCTAGTTTGGTCCGTGTTTGCAAATTTGCCCTTGGACAACTGATTGCAGTTTATTATTCCCTTTAACAGAATCTGACTTCTTTTTCTGTAATACAGGGATGGTCATGTTTGCCCTCCCTGCCTGACTTTTGAGTTAGCAGGATGAAGGGGAATCAGGGTTCTTTTTTCACATTCATGTAAATGGTTTTAGATCTGTAAAAAACACAATAAAAAAATAAAATGATGACAGAATCAGGATCTCAACTATTGTATTGTAGTCAACTGAGAATCTGTCATTTGTTCACTTATTCATTCATCCAACAAATGTTTTTCAAGGATGAGTAATGTCCTGGGAATTGTTGTAGATGCCAGGAAGATAGTAATTACAAAGAAGATACTTTTCCTGCCCAGTGGAGCTTCTAATCCAATAAGCTAACACTTTTGTATGTATGTCAGCTAAGTCACAAATACTATAAAAATGAATAAAGGGATGGTGTTGGTGGTGAAGAGCAAGACAGGTTGTCTGAGAGGCATATCTAAAATGGGGGTAGACAGAGAAGACCTCTCTGGGGCAACATTTGAGCAGAAAACTTAATGAAGAGAGGGAATGAGCTGTGTGGAGACTGGGTGAAGAATGTTCCAGGTAGAGGGAACAGTAAGTGCAAAGGGCCTGAGGTAGCAATGGCTACATAGCTTGCACTGGGCAAGCAGAGAGGAGAGGGAAAGGATTTGAGGTCTGGAGTTTGAGGAGGGTCCAATACTGCAGAATGTTGTGGACCATCCCAGGGACCTTATTTTTTCTAAGCCTGAGGGAAAGCCATTGGAGGGTTGTGAGCTTGGGTGACAGTCTTAGGTCTCCTGTCTTAAAGAATGACCTTGGCTGCCATGTGGGGGACGGATGGGAGCCAATTACGACTTCAGGCTGGCTGACAGATGAGGGTATGATAGCTTGGTCTGGGATGACAGCAATGGAGGTGGTAAGGACGGGCATTTTGCGAGCAGTGCTAACAGGGTGGCTGACAAATTGGAAGTCTCATCTTAGAGACAGAGATTTGGCTTTTCCTGTGAGAATAGAATGTGTCTCCTGCCTTGTCTCATACGGTCCTGGGAAATCTGGCCTGCTTTTTCCACAGCAACAATGGGCTGAGTCAGGAGAAACCCGGAGGACCCTCAGCAACTCTCCACACCTCAGGCTGGACCGAGGGGTGAAAATAACTGAAGGGTGTGGATGGTCCCTGCAGAGAGTCATCCCGAGACTGAGCCCAGAAACACACTCCGTGGTTTGATCTGCTGCGCAGGAAGTTGCTCCCCATGTGCCATCCCGGGGTCACGGGAGAGTCACTTGAAAGGAAGATAAGTGAGTTGGCCTCACACCACACGTTTACAGTTGGTGTTAGTCACAGGACACTTGCATGGGTGACATCATGATTAATAAAAGGCAGAGACAACTCTGGGGAGGCATTTTGTTTTCTTTCCTTTTTTTTTTTTTTTGGTTATACTGGGGATTGAATTCAGGTCTTTTTCATTGAGCTACACCCCCAGCTCTTTTATTTTTTTATTTTTGAGACAAGGTCTCGCTAAGTCACTAAATTGCCCAGGGTGGCAGGGTACTGGGATTACAAGTGTGTACTACCATGCCCTGCTATGCATTTGCTTTTTTTCAGGGTATCTAGTTCTTTTCAAATAGCTCTTTCAATTCCAGCCTGAACCCTTCTCTGACTTTCAGTGAGGCTGACTTGCTAATTTATACTCTGGCTCTGTATAAATGCTCTCCCAACTCTGACCAGGAAGGAATCTCCTCACTCCCAAGTCATCCAGCACCAGCCTTCCCCTACTGTTTCCTGCTAACTCGAGCTCCTGCCTTTGATCTTCTACTGGAAATGTCATTCTTTTCCTGTGTTCAGGCATCTGGCTGGCATTGAGCACACCCCCTTGGCTGGTGCAGAGCCAGCCCCATCTGAGGCCTATGGATGTCTCATGTGCTCAGAGGGCACAAAGCCTGGCTGGGTACCTGAGCTGTGGGTAGACAAGAAAGAAGGGAGTATGCCCACCCTGCCCGGCTTATTCTCAGCTATGTGGAGAAGGGAAAGCATGTGTACAACCAGTATTAAAAAGTAAAATCAGGGCCGGGAATATAGCTCAGCGGCACAGCGCCTTCCTGGCAAGCTCAAGGTCCTGAGTTCGATTCCCGGTACCAAAAAAAAAAAGAAGTAAAATCAGAGCCAGGTGTGGTAGCACACACCTGTAATCCCAGCACTCTGGGATTGGGGGGTTGAGGCAGGAGGATAGCAAGTTCAAGCCCAGCCTGAGCAACTTAGTGACTTAATAAGACCTTGTCTCAAAATAAAAAAAGTTTTGGGGATGTAGCTCAGTGAGAAAGCCCTAGGTTCAATCCTCGTTACGGAGATTGGGGGATGGGGTGAGATCGGAAACTTAAAGAAAGGTAGGCCAGCAGAGGGAGGGCCTGTGCAGAACTGTGCCCCTGCCCCTCAACCTTTATTAGGTGAACTCTTGCTGGCTGGCTTAGTCCTGGCCTTTGTGGAGAAGAGGCAATGTGAGTAATGGGAAGAGGGCCGACACTGGTGCATTCTGTAGAGTAGTTTGAGGAACAAGAGAGAAAAGGATGGTGCTGCTTGTGAGGAGCGGGGACCCTGACACATGGGGTGGGAATGTAAACTATATGGCTATTAGGGGAAACAGTGTGGCAGCTCCTCAGAGAATTAAAAATAGACCTTTGCATGATGAGGCCGTCTCACTCCTGGGTGTATTTCCAGAGGAGATGAAATCAGTTTGTGGAAAGGATACCTGCACTCCCGTGTTTATCGAAGCATTATTCATAACACCCAAGATGTGGATATGGAATTCATAACACCCGGGATATGGAATGACCTAAGTGTCTGTCAATGAACAGGTAAAAAAAATGTACTATATATGCACAATGAAGAAGGAAATCCTGCCATTTGTGACAACGCAGACGAACCTGGAGGACATTATGCAAATGAAATAAGCCAGGCACCAAAAAACAAATACTGAATAATCTCACATAATGTGGAATCTAAAATAGTTGCACCCACAGAAGCAGAGAGTAGCCTAGTGGTTATGAGGGACTGGGGAGGTTGGAGTGGAGAGTCTGGGAGTCCTTAGCCAAAATTCCAGTTAGACAGAAGGAAAACGTGTAGAGGATGTATTGATACTGTGGTGACTATGGTGGATAAGTGTATTATATATTGAAAATTGCCAAGAGGGTAGACTTTGTGTTCTCACCACAAATAATAAATATATGAGGTAATGCAAATATTAACTAGCTCCATGGAGTCATTCAACAAGTATACTATATTTTATTTTATTTTATTTTATTTTATTATTTTTGTGACAGGGTCTCACACTGTAGTGTAGGCTGGCTTTGAACTCACTATGTAGCCCAGGCTGGCCTTGAACTCACAGCGATCCTCCTGCCTCTGCCTCCCGAGTGCTGGGATTACATTCATGTGCCACCACACCCAGCCATATTTTAAAACATGGTGTTGTACATGATAAATCTATACAACGTAATGTTTATTTATTTATTCATTCCTTCATACAGATAGATGGACAGACAGGCAGACTGACATATGGTACTGGGGATCCAAACCTGGGACACTGTACCATAGACTTACATCCCCAGGCCCTTTTTTCTTTTTTGGTTTTTTGAGACAGGGTCTCCCTATGTAGTTCAGACTGGCCTTGAACTCACTATGTAGCCCAGGCTGGCCTCAAACTCTATCCTTTGGCCTCAGCCTGCCACACCTAGCGCCCCAGGCCTTTTGAACTTGATTTTTCTGGCTCAACCTCCAAGTAGCTGGAATTACAGTCAGGCACCACCATGCCCTGCAGTATATACAACTATAATCTGTCAATTAAAAACCAAATAGAAAATTAAAAAAAAAAAAAAAAAAAAAAAGGGAGAAGGGGGATAATGTTAAAGGGAGGTGAGTATGAGTATCTGTCTGTCTTTTGAAGGAAGATGCCTGCAGGGGGGAGATACCTGTCATAGGGGCTTAGGAGGTATTTAAAGTCCTCTGCAGAAAGAGAAGGAAGACATTTGGGGGCAGCTGATAAGTGTGTGAATCAGATTGAAAGAAGGGGATAAGAAAGTTTTCTTGTATGTAAGGAATGAACCCTCTCCTCCCATTAAAGAGGCTGTAGTTAAAAATTAAATTGCTTACCAGGCTGTAGTCCAAGCACTCGGGAAGGCCGAGGCAGGAGGATCACTGCGAGCTGGGCTATGCAGGCAGTTCAAGACCAGCTTGAACTACACAGTGAAACCTTGTCTCAAAAAACGCCCTGAAAACAAAACAACAAGACAAAAAACCCAAAAAAGATTAAGTTGTTTTTAAAATCATTTTCTGATGCCCGTGTGATGGTCTTTGAGTGTGACACCATGTGCAGACAGAGCCGGGGCAGTGGCCGTGTGGAGGAAGACTCAGACAGCGAATGGCAGTGAACTTCGTGCGGAGGAAGGGTGGGGTGGAGTTGAAGATCAGGAATTCAGAACCAGGTTTAAAAGAAAGTGATGTTCTTCAGAGGGAGCCGGTGCCTGCGCAGAGACTCAGAGGCAAATCTGACTCAAAGGTATTTAGTTATGGGTGCTGGATACTTGAGAATGAGAGGATCCAGAAGGGAGGCGGTGCGGAATGCAGGAGATTTGGCCCTTTCACTGCCGGCTGTAATTGTCAGGCCTTCCCTGGGCTCAGAATCTTAAAGTTTAGCTGGGAAAGTAAAACTCACTGTTGGCAGGTAATCAGGGAGCACTGTTCACAGGTAATCAAGTGCTACTCTAACAGGCCTAGATGTAGCTGTGACAGGAGGCCCTGTGCGGACAGAAGAGAAGTTGTGACACCTGGAGGGGTCAGGAAGGAGAGTGTCAGAGTTTAGTCCTGGCCCTGGTTTGGCTGTGAAATTAATAGCAAACTCAGCAAGATGCCTTTTATTTTTCGATAACAGCCTTATTATTTATTCACATGCAATACAATCCATCCATTTAGAGTACATAATTCAGGTTTTTTTAGTACATTCACAGAGTTGTGCAACCATCACCATAATTAATTTTAGGACATTTTTATCATTTCAAAAAGAAACTGTACTCATTAGCAATCACTCGCCGTTTCCCCCACCACCCCAGTCCTTGGCAACCACTAATCTACTTTCTGTCTCTAGATTTGCCTTTGGACGTCTCATATAAATGGCCTGATGTATTAAGTGGCCTTTTGTGTCTAACTGCTTTCACTTAGAGTGTTTCTGAAGTTTATCCATGTTGCAGCTAGGGAAGCACTTTACCACTGACCCAAAACTCCCTAGCCCAAGACTTCATTTCTTTTTATTTCTGATTTATCCATTGTTATGGATATATCACATTTTATCTGTTCACCTGTTGATGAGCATTTGTGTCATTTCTGCTTTTGACTCTTAGGAATAAAATGTTGCACAGGTATTTTGGTGTGGACGTGTGTTTTTAATTCTCTCGCATGTGTACCTAGATGGGTCATGTGGTGGCTATGTTTAACCTTTGGAGGTACTGCCAGATAATTTTCTGAAGAAGCTGCACTGTTTTATATTCCCACCAGGAGTCTATGAGGGTTCCAACTCCTGCATGTCCTTGCCAACATTTGTTATTATCTATGTTTTTCATTATAGCTGTTTGAGTGGGCGCAAAGTGGTATGTCATCGTGGTTTTGATTTGCCTTCCCCTGAAGACTGATGGTGCTGGGCATCTTTTCATGTGCTTATTGACCATTCATATGTCTTCTTTAGAAAAGGGTCTATTCGGAGCCTTTGTCCATTTTTAAAAATTGTGTTAAAAACAAATGTCATTATTATTGAGTAGTAAGTATTTACGTATTCTAGTTAGAAGTCCCTTATCAGGTACATGATTAGAATTTTTCTCCCACTCTCTGTGCTGTATTCATTTATTTTTTGCACTTATTGCCGTATAGTTTTAAAATTTTTTTTTAAATTTTATTTTATTGTTTTGTTTTGTTTTGCTTTTTGTGGGTACTGGGGGTCGAACTCAGGACCTTGCGTGCCAGCAGGCGCCCTTGCCGCTGAGCGATGTCACTGGTCCTTTTTTTCATATGTGGGTACCGGGAGTCGAACTTAGGACCTTGCGCTTGCCAGGCAGGCGCTTATACTGCTGAGCTATCTCACTAGCCCCTGTTTTGGGTTTTTGAGGCAGGGTCCCACCCTGTAGCTCAGGCTGCCTCAAACTTGCAATCCTCTTTCTTTGGCCTCCCTCAGCTTCCTAACTACTGGGATTTTTGGTATGTGACACCACACCTGGCTTTTATTGTCGTATCTGAGAAACTCTTGCCTAATTCCTGATCATGGAAATTTACACCTATGCTTTCTTTTAGACATTTAATTACAGTTTTAGCTTTCATCTTTAGCACTTTGATCTATTTTGAGTTATGATGTGAGCAACGGGTCCAGCCCCATTCTTTTGCATGTGGATGGATACCTGTGGTCCCAGTATAGTTTATTGAAAAGACTGTCCTTTCCCTTTTGTGTGGTCTTAACATTTTGTTCAAGATTCCTTTTGCCTGTCATTTATTGAAGTCAAAGGGTGAGGAAACCTCTCATGTCAATCTGCTGACCCACTGGGAATAGCTCATCAAACCTTATTGAAGTCATAAGATCATTTTGTTTGATTAAAAGATCATTTAATCTTTTCTTTAAAATGCAAACAGGCAATGAACAGTATTGCCAAATGAAAACATGTTTTGAGACACTGAGTTTTATATTCTGGCCCATTGAGAGGTGATGGGGGGAGGCACTTGACCTTAGCTTGCTCGGGAATTCAGTGAGCTGGGGATTGAAAATCAAAGCTGATTGCATCCAGTGTGGGAGCCCTGGTTGTAGGTCTGTGGGCGCAAGAAACTGTGTGTCCTCCTTCCACACCCCTGTCTCCTCCTCACGCTTCTCAGCAGCAGGAGGTCAGTGCAGGGACAGCTAGTCATAGGGAACAGTTGCCTGTGGACTCTCCACAAGTTATTTCTTGGCCTTGATTTTTGAAGGGGATTAGGGAATTGTTTCCTCTTGAAACCTCCACTGCAGAATGGAATCCTGGAGCACTGCGGCCTCTGCCTCCCACGTGTGGGTTGGGTGGTGCACCCGCCCCAGAACTGCTGGTGTGGGCTGGGGAGGATGCACACAGGGTCTTGTGTGTGACTCGGGGCCCCAGCCCAGGACAGGGTCGAGGGCTTGACTCCCAGAACTGGCCAGGGTCCCTGGAAACTGGACCCGCATCCCCTGCTGGCCCTGCAGCTCCTCGGAGTCCACCCAGCTGACCGCTGCAGAGCAAAGGATTAGCTAAGCCCCAGATGTTTAGATGTCTGACTCAGTGTTTGCCTGAGCTCTGCAGAGAGCTCATGTGGCCCAAGAGGTGGTCCTGGAATTTGCTCAGATCTTTGTGTTGGTTCTGGTGTCTAATCAGCATCTCCAGGGAGAGGCTTAGGGTACGGGATTACTTCAGCGCTCTTTTCTTTGGTCCATGCAGCCTGCTTGCAACTTGCCTAGGCTTGGGAGTTCAGGGTGACAGAGACTGAAGTTGGTTTCCATCTTCAAGACGACCTTCTGCCTCTGCTTTCCAGTCAGAGCCCTGGATTTAGGAATAATTTTCTATATATCCAGCACTTCCCTGGTTCAGGTTAATGTCATTTAAAATCCAAATGTTTTTAAAATCTCACAGGCAGTTGTGTCATCCAGCCTTGGCTCTGGCCTGGGTCTGTTCCTCGATGAATACACAGCTGAAATACTTTCAGGATCACTGGGTGGGACTGTGGATGCTGAGGTTCTGGGGTGAAGAAAGGCTCAGCATTCCAGGCAGTTTCTCAAGCCTGCGTCTCCTCCAGGCCATGGGGCCTGTTTTTTTTTTTTTTTTAAGGCTCTGTCCCCTGGCCCACCAGCCGCAGTTTACAGACTCACTTCCTTGGCCCCAGTTAGCGGAACGTCACACTTCAGGATGTGCAGAAGCGAGAGGGCCACGTCGTGGTGTCTGGTTATCCCCCTGCTGCCCACCCTGTAAACTGGGGTGGGGTCTAGGGAGAAGCTGATGACGCCACTGCTATCCTCCTCCCAGAGATCCCCAAATCACTGCTTAGTTAACCCCACTGTTTAGAGCAGAGCTGATATCCACAACCACAGAAGGTAGGGCCCGCTTGAGCTGGGACTCACGGATGCAAGTGCCAGGGGCCAAGCAGGTCTCTTAAGATCAGAGCAGTTATGCACCATCAGAAGCAGGTGGTATTAGCCAATCATCAGGACCTCATGCCCAGCTCAAAAACCAAAATCTTCCAGTTTTGAAATAATAGCCAGTTGATTCCAATCAATAACAACCACGGACAACCGTAGTGTGCTGGCCAGAAACCCACCTATGGACTGGGCCCGACCAGCCTTCAAGTTGTAACCATCTCAGTGCAGAGGAAAGTTAATCCTGGTCACACAAGTGAATTGCCCAAGGTCAGAAATTCAAAGAGCAGCCTGCAATTGCACTTGGGTTTTTAGAGTCCTACTTGCTGATGTTGTCTCCCTTCAACCATACCAGGACTCTCCAGGCGAGAGAACAGCGACCCAGAGAGGCTGAGGGAGATCACACAACCAGTGTGGTACAGCTGAGAGCTGCGATTTGAACGCAGAACTGGCTACCTGCTCTTATTGTTGGGAACTAGAATCAGCCTCATGGTTTTGGAGCGTATTCTCTTCCTGTCCCCCTCATTGGAATTGGCTCCTAACCCCCAAAAGAAAGCTCTTGCTTCCCTGAATTCTGGGGACTTTTTGGGCACAGACGGAAAATCTTCAGAATGTGAATTCTCTCCCTTCCTCTTCTCATACCCATTCATTATTCAAGGGTTTCTTCCCTGAGAGCCCTGAGGAGTTCCAGAGGAGGGAGCCAGCTGGAACGAATCCTTTTCCCTGTTGGAGAAGCAGCTCCTCCCTTGCGAGAAAGGCTCATTTGCCAGGCATGGTGGCACGTGACTGTATTCCCAGCACTCAGGAGGGTGGACCACACGTCTAAGGCCAGCCTGGGCTATATAGTGAGGTCCTACCCCAGAAATGAATGAATGAATGAATATAAAAGAAAGGCCCATTAAACCCTTGTCCTTCCTTAAATCCCCGGGCTGGCACTGTGATGCCCGGGCAACCGAAATAGTGTCAACCAGCTCCTGTTGTGGATTGTCTGCTGCTCAAGGAGCCCCTCTGTGATAGGAGCCAGGTGACCCAGCAGAACAGGCCACCCGTCGATGGGTCCACCCGCTGCGGGCAGAGTTGCTCATGTGGACTCCATCCTGCCCAGCTGTCTGTGGCTCTGTGAAGCTAAGAGGCTGCGATAGGATGGGAATGTGTGGGGTTGGGGGAATGGGGTGGAAGGGAAGTGTTAATAAATAAAGCAGGGTGGAGGGGCTTCTAAAAGGTTCACTGGTTAAATATTTTCCGGATGTTTTCAGAGTCCTTTAAGGCCGATCCAGAAGAAGGCTGAACAGGACTTAGTCAAATCCCTGCAGTGAGGGCCCACCCTCAGCTGGCCACTTCTCACCCTGGCCTCATTCCCAGCCCTGTCTCCCACTGCCCTATCTCCATTTACTCCCCTTCTTTCATCCTGCTGGGACAGAAAGAATGATCTCTTCTCTCCCTTTGTAATCACATTACACATACAATTGTGCAGTCTGTTATTTTTAAAATCTTAACAGTCTTTTTTGGGGGGGTTATACTAAGGATTGAATCTGGGCATGTTATCACTAAGCTATACCCCCTGCCCTTTTAATTTTGAGATGGGGTCACTTGCTAAGTTGCCCATGCTGGCCTCAAACTTGAAATCCTCTTGCGTCAGCCTCCCAAGTAGTTATGATTACAGGCATGTGCCACCACGCCCTGCTTAAGTTTAATATTCTTTAAGCATATATCTATCAGTGGATGTATCTACAGTACTTTCAGTGCTTGCTATTCAATTGCAGTGTATATTTTATGAAATTAATTATTCTAAAATGGGTTTTGCTATGTTACATAAGCTGGTCTTGAACTCATGGACTCAAGCAGTCTTGTGGCTGCAGCGTCCTGAGTGCTGGGACTACAGGCTCATGCTACTGTGCCCAGCTCTAATGCATATTTTGGATGAAGTATTATTTATTATCCCCTAGTGCTGGACACTAAGGTTGTTTCTTTTTCTTTTCTTTTGGGTTTTTTTTTTTTTTTTGCTATTATTAAAATCACCAAAGGTGACATTGCTATGACAGTCTTTTTCACTGAGATTAATTTCCTGGGGAGTGCTACTGCACACGTGCATGAGTGGTTTGCATTTTGACCCACGCTGTCCCATTACTCTTTAGAATGGTCGTGCTGAGTTACAGTCCTTCAGAGTGTCCGGTACCCTATTTGGTGGCTACAGCAGGCATTTGCAGGCCCAGAGAGCTCTCAGTAAGATCCATTGCCACATGAAGATGGTGTACTGCAGGAGCCATGTGGCGGAAGGCCTGTATTTGCAGGGGGACGTGTGTGTGTGTGTGTGTGTGTGTGTGTGTGTGTGTGTGTGATGCATGGGCTACCTGGGCTCTCTCCTTTGGAATGTAGTGAGGAACTGTGTGGTGGAGGCTGTGTTGTCCTCTGGGACCCTGTCCCATTAGCTCTCACTGGGCATCTGTGTGTGAGTTTCTGGGGCGGCTTTGCTGGTCCGAGTCTTGAGTGAGGGGAGGCCTGCGCAGGGCTGTGATGTCCATTTCCGTGGCCACCTCCATCTTGGCCTTTCCTTGTTGGAGCCTTGTGCAAGGCCCTGCCATGAGGGGCTGGTTGGAGCCAGGAGCCGCGTGGGGAGCCCTCTCAGGCATAGTGATGGCTCTGTTTCCTCCTCCGCCTTGCCAGGGGCCCCCATTCATGGGAAGGAAGGTCACACATTCCCCCCTGAGATAAGAATAGAGCCCAACTGTGCCCCAGGACAGAGTCCAGCTTCTTCAGCTTGCCCTCCGAGGCCTGGCAAGGGCTCCCAGATGGGACTGGCATGAGTGGGCCCTGGCTGCCTGCCCTGCCGGCCTCTTGTGCATTGTGTGGCTGGACACTGGGTCCAGTGTGTGTGCCTGCCCAGGCCCCCGGGAAGCCCACCGTCTCCAGCCTCTGCCCAGAAGGGAGGGTCCTTAAATCAGTTGGTCCAGCACTCTGCAGTTGCCCCCTTCCCTTACCTGTGGGTCTTGGACTCCAGCCTCCAGCTTTGATAACTCCAAGGATTGGCCACTGACTGCTCTCTGTGCTTGGAAGGGTGGAATGGAGCCCATGTACGGAGAGGAAGCAGGCTGTGGCTAGTGGCTGGGAATTGAAGGCTGCCCAGCATTTGGGGACTCTTAGAGCCTTTTCCTGCAACCCTGAGGAACAATAAATAGAACCCAGTGGAGCCTAGAAATTGTGGGTTGATGATCAAGGTTCTGGATCTTCCACCCTTAGTCCTGCCTATGTTTGAGGCATGAGGTGGAAAGGCAGAGTCAGTTAACAGCAGGACCCCACCAGCTGCCATTAACCAAGCCAGGCGTGTGGAAGGGGGTTAGAGGTGTGACTCAGCAGCCGAGCACTCGTGTAGCGTGCTTGGGGCCCTGGGTGCAATCCACAGCACCACAAAAAGAAGGAAGAAAAAAAGGAGAAGAAAAGGCACTGACTGTTCCCTGACACTTTCTGGGGTCATTTTGGATGATCTTTAACACATTTGTTAGCCTTCGGATTCCAAGGCTCAACTTCTCTAAGTGTGGGCCCTGAACTTAGAGCAGAGGAAGAGGGTCAGGGGAGGAGCGAGGGTAAGGATGGAGAATGATCAAAGTGTGTAATACACACGTACAGCTATGCCGAGATGAAACCCTCTATTCTGTATAGCTATTATGCACCAGTAAAAAGGTTTGGTCCTGGGACCCATAGCACCAATATTTTCTGGGGACTTGCTGGATGCAGTTGCATGTTCTCAGGCCCACCCAAAACTTGCTGAATCAGAAACCTGGAGTGGGGCTCAGCAGTCTCTGTCGCACAATGTTCCCTGTGAGGATTCTAAGCAGGATGAGTGAAGCAGGCGACTCCAGTGCACGTTGAGGACCCAGCAACATAGAAGGCACATGCCCCACCCTGAGGCATTAGATAAATGCACAGAAACATTTTATTTCTTTAAATATGGAGTCTGGCAACCAGGCTTAAAAGAAAAACAGAAACTCCAGCCTGCAGATTTTTATATATCTGGGTTAACTTCACATCATGTGACTTGGGGTTTGGAGTTGATAGGTGCAGAATCCATGGTGGTAAATAGCTTGCTGTGTAGAAGAGCTGTTTTGGAAGCCAGGACTTTTCACCTTAAACTAGGGTCTTTCCATCCCCCTTTTATGGGTGCCAACCACCCCATAATCAGGAGGTGAGGCTACCCTTCTGGTGGGAGTTGTTGCTGAGCCAGGCTCCAGGTGTCCCCCTGCTTGGTCTGAGAAAATAGGTGTTTTTGAGTGTTTGAACAGGGCCACACACCTAAACCCAAGCACCTAGAGTGGATGGTATCCGGGGCTTTCTCAGTATGCGTGTGCCTGGAGGGAGCTTCTAGAAGTTGTTGACTTGGGCGGTGGCTGCCTTTCTAAGGAGAAAGAAAGCAGCATTTGCAAGCATCAGTGGGAGGGAAGGATAGATGAAAATACTGTAACTGGCCAGTTCTGAGACTTTAAGAGTTGTAGAGACACCGGTCCCTTGGGATGGGATCTGGATGCAGCCGGTACAACCCCTGTTTACAGAGGAGCAGGCATCCTCTGGGGGATTCTGGGCACTGCACAGCCGGTGAATCAGTTGTGTTCTCTGATGTCCTGCTCCTTCCCCCTTGCCACCTCCGAGGGCTGTGTGCTGATGCTGTTTTCTGAATGTGGGGCTTTGGCTGGTGCTGTTTGAGTGTGGCAGTCGCATGGCCAACTTCAGGGTCATATCTCCATGTCCTCAGTAAGAGGCTACAGTAACCATGTGCATTTGGAGGCTTTGCACCAGGGGCCCACCAAGCTGGAGGCAGCTGTGGAACCTCTCAAATCTTCCCCTGTAAGAATTAGTCTCAGTGGATTTTGAGGTAACAAAATACCTGAGAGAGGCAACTTGTCAGGAGGAAGGGTATAATTTGGCTCTTAGTTTCAGAGATTGTAGTCCATAGGCAGCTGGCTACATTGCTTCTGGGTTTATGGTGAGACAGAACATCACAGTGGGAAGCACGTGGTAGGACAAAGCTGCTCACCTCATGATGACGGGAAAGTGGAGAGAGAGAACATGTGGCAGCGGGCTTCTTTCTTTTCTGCTTTGGTTCCATCATGGCCCCACCCTATTGGATGGTGCCACTCACATTCAAGGTGGGTCTCCCCCTCAGTTTGCTCTCCCACATACCAAACATCCCTGGAAACACCCTCTCAGACACACCCACAAGTGTGTCTTCTAGTTTCCCAGGCAGTTTTCTCAATGCAGTCAAGTGGACAATCAAAATGAACCATCACAGGTGGAATACCAGAGTCTTTGCCAGGGTACCTAGGAACCTTCTGGGCTTCTGAGACTGGGTTGAGAGGAATGAGGCTGGACATGGGAGAGGCTGATGAGGAGCAAAGAAGCACTGAGTGGTCTGATGTTAGATCTTCAGTCCCCCTATGCCTGTACTTACCATAGCTTCTAAACTAATGAGTGTGCTTTGGCCACCGAGGTTAAGTTAGATCTGTTGATTCAGAAATATTAGTAATAGTAGGGAGCATTTGTATAGCACTTACTGTTTTCCAGACACTCTTCTAAACACTTGACATTTATTTGCTTATTTAATCCTCACAATAGACCATGCCCACTTTACATATGGAGAAACCAAGTCAGAGGTGAAATAATTTCCCCAGTATCACCAAGCCAGTGAGTCGCAGAGCCAGGGTTTATGTTCAGGCCATCTCTTTTCAGAGTCAAAAAAGAGCGAAAAAACAAAAAACAAAAATAAATAAATAAAAATTAAAAAAATAAAAAAGAAAAAGAAAAAGAAAGAGAGAGAGAGAGAAGAAGGAAGGAAGGAAGGAAGGAAGGAAGAAAATCTGCTGTGTTGCCTGTGTGGGCCTCAAATTTGTAATCCTCCTGCTTCAGCTTCCCAAGTGCTGGTATTATGGGCACATAGTATTCCTGGATACAGAGCCCAAGTTCTGAACCACTAGCTGCTGTCCCTAGAATGTTCTTTCCTAGCCCATCTATTATGGTTTGTTCTCACCAAAAGTGAAATTGAAATTTGATTCCCGGTGTAACAGTGCTAAGAGTTGGTGGGACCTGTAAGAGATAGTTATGGTAGGTTGAAGGGGCTCCACCCTCATGAATGGATTAATGTTTTTCTTGGGAGACTGGATTAGGTCTTATAGGAGTGAGTTGGGTCTCAAGGGACTGATTAGTTACCATGAGAGTGGATTTGAAGGGCACTTAGTATTTTGGCCTCTTATACATGCATCTTTCATCACTTTTCCATGTGCTGCTGTGGTGGGATACCATCCTCCATGAGACCCTCACCAGAAGCTAAGCAGATGCTTGTCCTATGCTCTTGGATTTCTACAACTGTGAGCTAATATAAACCTTTTTCCTTTACAAATCACCCAGCCTTGGGCATTTTGTCATAGTAACATGATGGATTGAGGCTCTATCTCATAAAGAGAAAGTGGAGGACCCCTTCAGCCTCTTCAGCTCTGCTACTTTTCTCATCATAAATTCATCTGCACACCCAGTTTGGGGTCGCAGAAGGCCTTTGCTTTCATATAGCAGTTTTGAAGGGAGGAAATGGGAGAAAGGATGAGAAGCAGAGGAGGGGTCAGGGAAGGTATGGACAGCTGCCCTTTCTGTACATTCCTCCTTCCTCTACCCCAGCTGCCTGTCTGTGAAGCTGGGAGGACGGTCTTCAGAAAGCTCCCCTGAGAATCGTCACTATGCTTTCGAGAGCAGACTTTCCACTGGTGGTTTTAGGATTGAGTCTGGGTCTAACAGAATCATTTGGGGGCAGATTCAGTAGCAAAAGGGGAAGGAAGAGCAGTGGTGCCCAACCCAGCCTTCCACAGCCAATGTTGTGGTTGCTCTCAAGTCCTCACAATCCTGACCGAGAATCTAAAAGCACAGAGAGGAGTAGACGGTGGCTGGCCCAGCTCCTGGTGGCTGCTCTATCCATTGGTGGCTGTATCATCTGTGAGTGCCTGGAACCAGCACAGCACAGCTCTACACACAGCAGCTCAGGTGGTTAACACTTCCAAATAGAGAATGTGAACTTGTGGTCAGAAGCTTGAGGTTCCAAACAAGTTTGGCCTCCTGGTATGCCTAGGTGTGACATCCTCCTCTGCTCATCCTCTGTCCCCAGGCAGCCATGGCCCTGGAGGGTGAGCAACAGTCAGGTAAGAAGCAACAAAACCCACCTAGCCAGGTTCTCAGTCAGGACTGTCTCGCGGGCAGCGTGAAGGGCCCGCTCAGTCCTGGGGTTGGTTCCTCTAGAGGAGGTGTTGGGTCTGCAGCCTGGAGCGGACGCATTAGTCAGGGAGGCTGTACAGCCAGTAGATGCCTTGAGTCAGTGACCAATCAAGGTGTAAGGATGTTCTGACAGCTTTAGAGGAGCCACTGTGGAGTGGCGCTGGTAGCTGAGAAGAGAGCAGTTTTCACTAACCCTGAGCACTGTGGTGTGAGGGGAAGGAGACCTTGACCAAGAAAGACCTGAGGCCTTGACCAAGAATCAGAGACACTTTGGGGAGGGACCCATAGCTCTTCGTTCAGGCCTGTTCCATGTTTCCTTGTGACTGGTATATTTGCCAGAATCCCGTGAGGCAGTGTTCCTGCTTGCTCATAACCCTTCCATAATTAGTTATCTTAACCTCTGTCTTCCTAAGTAAAAGGTCAGCCTCGTGAGAGTGGAGAGGGCCTGGGGCAGGTCCATGGTGAGCACTCAGTAACCATTAGATGAAGGAATAAATAAATAAAGTGGACAGAAGAGCTAGAAAGATCTTCAAACGTGACCTGAAATGCTGTGGGAATGTCTCTGAACTATTTAAAATTGCTACCCACCCCCCAGTTTACCCTGAACTACTGATTCCCCTTACCATTTTTTTTTTTTTTTCCACCGGGAATCAAACTCAGGACCTTATACTTGCCAGGCAGGTGCTGTGCCGCTGAGCTATATCCCCAGCCTCTGCTTACCTTGTTCTACTCCCTTCTAATATTCTTTATCATTAGTTTATTTGTTGTATGTATTGTCTGCCCTCCCAGCCCACTCCCATCTTACACTGGAACACATGTGCCTTGAAGGCAAAGAGTTTTTTTCTGTTTCTATTCGCTGACAAGTCCTAAACACTTAGACTTTAAAAAAAAATTTTAAAGTTTTTGGCAGTGCTGAGGATGCAACCCAGGGCCTCACACATGACAGGCAAGTGCTGTATCACTGAGCTACACCCCTGGCCCTCCAAATATCTAGAAACAGTGCCTTACATACGCTTCATAAATATTTGTCAAATGAATGGGGGGATGAAAGTGCTGGGCAGCACTTAGGTGGTGTCACCTGTCCCTGGGAGTCCCCTTGTGCTGGTGGCCAGGGAGAGGGGAAGATCCACCTCCCCTGAGAGGTGCCCGAATAGTCTGGCTGCCTGCCTGGGCCCTGCATTGTCCTCCTAGCCTCCTTGGTGTTGAAGCTGGGTTGCCTCAATACCTCACGACAACTCAGAGACAAAAGAGCTGTCCAGAATCCCCTGGCAGAGCCATGAGCCACAGGTGCAGGCCCTGGAGGTTGACAGGTAGTGAGTGGAGTGGTGCCCAGCCCAGGATTTCGGAGCCTGTGGTCAGACTGTGTTCCTGGTTCCCGCCCTGCCCCCATAGCTCCGTTCCCACCCCATGGGCTGGGAGAATTGGAGGAATGCCTGGTTGAGCAACGGAGGGCGGGGGTAAATCCCTGTTTACTCAGACTCTATTGTCTTGTCTTGCAACTGGGAGCTCACTCACAAGCTTTAATCTGTGGTGGTCACAGCCGTCTCCACACCTCAGACAGTAATAGGGCTAGTGCTTCCTTACCCTCAGGGTGAAGTGCGAACCCAAATTCTCAGCCCCATGAGTCATGTTTCCAGCTGTGTACTTGACGTTTCTACACAGCCTGTTCAAAACTACTACAGGCTTGGACCCCGCCCCCAGCTTGGGGCTACTGCTGCCCTCCTTAGTTCAGAATATGACAAGTCAGTGATTCCAGCTTCTTGGTCAAAACCCTCAAAAACTTTGCCTCTTCTTTCTCTCTCCCGTCATATATGTGGGAAAAGCAGATTGCTCTTTTTACAAAACATACTTTGAAAAAATCCCACTACTTCTCACCTCACTCACCCGAGATAGAACCATGGCCACCATCCCAATGTGCTAGGGTTGCTGTGGTCACCTCTTCCTCCCCAATTTGTTCTTAAATGATGAGTCTGGTCATATCATGCTTCTGATTAGGCCACCTTGGTGGCTCCCCAGGTTGGCAGAGTAAAAGCTGAGGAAGCTCTCACAGTAGCTCACAAGGCAATCAAAAACGTTCAGAAAAGAAGAATTCATCTGTACTGAACACATACTGACTTTTTGGGTCATTATTTTTCCCTAACAATACAGTATAACAGTTATTTACATGGTACTGACATTGTATTAGGAACTGGAAGTGAGCTAGAGATGATTTAAAGAGCGTAGGTTATATGCAAATACTGCATATGACAGGGATTTGAGCACAGAGGGTTTTGGTATCCGAGGGCGATCCTGGAACTAACCCCCACAGACGCCAAGTGATGACTGTATGTGTAGTGTTCCGTACTATCTGCCGTTTCAAGCTTTCACTGGGGATCTTGGGACGTATCCCCTGGGGACAAGAGGAGACTGCTGTTTTGTTTTGTCTGCTTCTTCCAGGTGGTCACTGTCAAAGTCTAAGGGACCCAGTTAGTCTCTAAACCCAGCTTCGTTTCATTGGAGTAAGATGGAGATGACCTAGAGAAGTGAGTGATCCTGCCAAAGTTTGCAGGTTGCTGAGCTAATTCCCAGGGCCTCCAGGTTTTAGGACTCCTGTTATTTTACTCCCAGCTGAGTGATCTAGCTGGGGGTTCCACTTGAAGGAATATTATGCTTCAACTGTTCTCAGCAGGTCTTTTCTTGGAGCTGACATGGAAGCCAGAGGTTTGGAATCTTTCATGATGGGTAAGTTGGTGAGAAAGTGTGAGGTTCTCTGTAGGGATGAGGTACAGAGAGGCTGAGGAGTTCATTTTGTCAAAAGCAGCTTGTGTGGAGGATGGGGTGTTTGGAAGAAGGAAAGGAAGAAGTGATAAGAAATAGACCCGAGAATAGGTGAAAAGGTGGGGCCAGAGTTGTGCATTTAGTCTGGGCACCTCAGACTTGGGGACCCCAAGAGAATCCTTGACAGATGGCCAAGGAGGAGCCACAGGTGAGTTTCTGGGGCTGCAGCTGTGGCTGTGAAAGGTGACCAGTTGGCTGTTGGGCAGACTGAGAAGCGGTTTGAGACACTCCTGAGTTGAGGGAGGTGACATTTTGCCCTCCACTCTCTTTCAGACTGATAAAGTTGCTTTTTTAGGAGCCTACCACTGAGTTTTTGCACCATGCCACCCTCCTATACACCCGTCAGTCCCACTGGGACTCCCCTCCCTGCCTCCCTCCCTGGTCCTTCCCTCCACTGGCTGGCGACTCACTCAGCTCTTGTGCAACAGCCTGGCTCTCAATCTCCAAGAAGAACTGTTTTCCTCCACGCCATGAACTCATCTCCTGATTTATGTCCTTTCATTTTGGTTAATGCTTTCCACATTTAGGTCTGGAGATAAGTGTGTGGCTTATTGCTGCAACCACCAAAACCCCAGTGCCGAGCTTGGTCTGGTGCAGAGAAAGCAGCCAGCCAGAAAGCCACACAGACAGGGGACAGCTTGGAGCTTTGCCCCAAGCCTGTCTGGCCTACAGCTTGCTCAGTCCTGCTGGTCTCCCTGCCCTTAAGGTGGATATCTAGCGGAGAGACTGTCCCCATTTCCAGCTTGCTGGGGACTCGGTTCTTTGCCAGTTTCCTGCGAGGGACATGCATCTCGCAATGGTGTGAAGAGGTAACTGCCCTCAGCCTGTGACTTCCCATTGAAGAAGTCTTTTGTCAGGAAGTGACAGGCAGTTTTGTGGTGTAGAAAAATAAATCTATCTCTGTAGTTTTGAAAGCTATCACAAGACACGGAGTATGTGTGTGTGTGGTTTTTCTCTTTTTCTATGTAGAACAATAATATTACCTTTGTTGCTATGGTGTTGTGGGGGTGGCATATTGGAGGCAGCCCTGGTGCAAGCTGGTGTCTGGTGTCCATAGTGACTATCAGAAGGCAGCTGTGAGGCTTGCTTTTATTTTCTTCCCTGGAGGGAGGAGCTGGCAGGGGATCATTCAGTGGTGGTGATGTATGGTTTGCCTTGAAGGGACCACTAGGGTGTCCACCTGAGTCAGAAATAGGACTCTGAAGCTGGGACTTAGGGTAGGGAGGCACATTTCTTGCTTTTTTCTAAAGTTGGATTATAATCTAAATTCACTAAGGGCCAAGTATCTGGGACTTCCTATTAGATACCCCAGATGACAAGGAAAGATACACTCTAAGTAGAGCAAAGGGGCCCTGTACCCATGGCAGTCTGGAAGCTCAGGGCTGGTGTGCCCCTGGCAGGTGCCAAGGTTGTAGGTCTGGTGCAGCGAAAGCAGCCAGCCAGAAAGCCACACAGATGGGACAGCTTGGAGCTGTCCATTGCAGGTGCCATCAATGGAGAGAAGTGTTTAGGGTGTATTATAAACTTTTGGTTGTTCCTGGACATAAAATGGGATTGCATCTTGATGAACCCCATCATAAATTGAAAATATCATATGTCAAAAATACATTTATTGTACGTGGCCTACCAAGCATTCTAGCTGAGCAACTCGGCACACCCTAGTGTCAGTTTCCCCTTGTGATTGCAGGGTAACTGGGAGCATGAGATAGAGGATCACACTGCCTATCCCTTAGTCTAGAAAAATATCAGAATTCAAAGTTCCAAGTATGGTTTGTTTGGAAAGCATATCACACTCATACCATGGTAAAGCCAAAAAAATCAATGGGCAAATCAGCCTAAGCTGGGGCTTGTCTGTATCTTTTTTGTTCATTTTATACTTAATGAATAAGTAATATATGCTCAAGCTTGACATTTGAAAGGTACCACAGAACATAGGATGAAAAGTTGGCCTCCCTCCCAGCCCTGTCCTTCCTCTGTCCCTTCTCTTCCCTGGAGACAAACAAGTTACCACTTTCTTGTGGGTGCTTCCAGAAATAATGTGGGGATTTACAAATATGTGTGTCCTTTCATTTCCCTTAGCTCAAGTATAATTTCCTTAATACTGGTGCTCCCCTTATACTTCTGCACTTTGCTTCTGCTGCTGTTTGCATTTATTTGTGTATTTATTTGTAAGGCTGGGGAAGGAACCCAGAGCCTGGAGTACACTAGGCAAGTACTGTACACTGAGCCATACCCCTAGCCCAATTGCTGCTATTTTTTTTTTTTTTTTTGGGTACCGGGGGGGTCGACCTCAGGACCTCGCGCGCCAGCAGGCGCCCGTGCCACTGAGCGATGTCACCGGCCCCTTTTTTGTATGTGGGTTCCGGGAGTCAAACTCGGGCCCTCGCGCTTGCAAGGCAGGCGCTTAAACCGCTGAGCCATCTCACCGGCCCCAATTGCTGCTATTTTTAAATCGTATAATATATCTTGGAGTTTAGTCAGTAAAGTCCTCCTGTTTAATGCCTTCCTGACTCACTTCTCCAATGGCATATAGGTTGCTTCTAATCTTTTCTCATTACCTCTGCCCGTAGCTGCTGTGGATGACCATGTACATCCATGTACATCCATGTACATATCCACATGTGGGTGGGTCTCTCTGGAGGGTGAGTTCCTGAGGCTGAGTGGCTGGACTCCAGACTCTGTGTGTGTAATTTTGATGGGAATGGACTCATTGCCTCCAATGAGACAGGTTTAGTGCACTCTTCCACCAGCAGCAGGCAGAGATGTCTGTTTTTACACAGCTTTACCAACTTAGTGTGTTCAGATTTTAAAATTGTGGCTTGGAAAAGTCTGCCTTTGCTCTCTGTTGAAGACCATGTCTCCCCCACACTATTGTTGCCTCCCACAGGGCAGTGAGAGGATGGGTCTTGCCTGGGTCCTGAGGACCCTCGGGATCCCCGGCCCTTTTTGTCCTTCTGTGTTCTGGTTGTGCCCCTTGAAGGCTGGTGGGTTGTTTGACACACTCTGAGGTCTCAAGGGAGGCCTCCTTTTCAACATCCGAATTTTTTCCTGCTGATAACACTGCTATGTTTCCTACATGTGGCTCCCCTTATCTTTTCCTACCTCCTCCTTCGTAAGTTCCATCTGCCCACCTCACCCCTGCATAGTCCTATCTCGCATTTTATAGCATCCGCTGTTTCTTCTGCCTCTGGGTGCCACTCCTAGCTGTTCGTCTTAGGACCCACTCTCAAGAGTGAATTCCAAGGTGGAGCTGGGTGTGGTGGCAGCATTTGTCTTCCCTGGAGATATTATCGTCAGGGGCTGCAGGTGGACCTGGAGCCAAGAATGCCTGCAGGGACGCCCCAAGCTGGCATAGTCCAACAAAACTTTCTACCAAGATGGAAGCATTCTGCACTCCTGCTACTCACACAAAGGTCTAGAGAGCACTTGGGACGTGGCTAGAGTGACTGGGTCTTTAATTTAATTTGAATTAATTTATATTTAAACAGCCATATGTGCCCAGTGTCTACTATATTGGACCATGTAGTTCTGAGCTGTGCTTTTTTAGGATGGGAATAAGAGGAAAAGAGCCCCAGAAGCAGAGTATGTCTGGCCTGGGTTTCTCTAAGTCAAGATACAACCACGGTTCTTCCTCGGTTTAGGTGCCCAAGCTCAGAGACCTGTCACATTTGGGAACTCATATATTTTCCCTACTGTAAACACTATTAAGATGAGGCTTCCAGGCCCAAGGAGGATCCCAGATTCCAACTTGGAATGTAGGTATCCCTTGAGGAACTTTGATATCCTCTGGTATATACATGGTAGGCCCTGAGCTAGGCGTTGCAGACACTGTGACCACGCAGATTGGCTCTGTCCAAATGAGCATTCAGTGCTGATCTGCAATACCCGAGTTAAATACAAATACATGACTTAAGTATAGATCATGATCCTCCTATACCTAGAAATTCACCATGTAGTGTTAGGTAGCAGAAGTGTGTTAGCTTCCTACTGCTGCTATAACAAAGGCCACAAACTTAGTGACTAAAGCAACATGTTTCTTTACTCAGAATTCCAAAGATCTGAAGTCTGAAATAAATCTTATGAGACTAAAAAGTCAAAGTGTGGGGCCGGTGATATAGCTCAGTGGCATAAGTGCCTGCCTGGCAAGTGCAAGGTCCTGAGTTCGGTTCCTGGTACCTACATAAAGAAAAAAAAAAAAAGTCAAAGTGTGGGTCTGGCTGACTCTGCAGGCTCTGGGAAAATACTGTTCCTTTCCTTTTCCATCTTTTGTCTGTGTGGCTCATGGCTCTCCATCAGGTTGCCTTTTCTCCCCATTTCCCTTCTCATAGTGGCTTCTTCTCACTTTGACCACACCCCCAAGTGCTAGGGATTGAATCCAGGTGTCGTAGTCTCTTTCTTTGTCACTGAGACACAGTACTCCAACTCCGGAAAGTGTAGGAGCAGAGGAGGGAGAGCCACCCCTCCGGGTCACACCCCCAGAGACTGGCTCTTCCCACCAGGCCCCGCCTCCTAACAGCACACTCAACTGCCCAACTCAGCAGTGGGATCCACCAGTGAGTACTGTGCCCCCATGATCCAGTCCTCTTCCACACATGAGAATTTTTGGGGACACTTGATATCTAGCCCTTTTTATTTATTTATTTATTTATTTATTTTTTTGTGGGTACTGGGGGTCGACCTCAGGACCTCGCACACCAGCAGGCGCTCCTGCCACTGAGCGATATCACCGGCCCTTTTTTCATATGCAGGTTCCGGGAGTCGAACTCGGGCCCTTGCACTTGCCAGGCAGGTGCTTATGCCGCTGAGCCATCTCACCAGCCCTTATTTTTTATTTTGAGACAGAATCTCACTAAGTTGGCCATGCTGGGCTTGAACTTGTGAACCTCCTGCCTCAGCTTCCTGAGTACATGGGATTACATATGTGTACCACCCTTGACCTTCTTGTCTTCCTCTTAGAAGGACCCTTGTGATTGCATTTAGGGCCCACCTGATAATCCAGCATAATTCCCCATGTCAGAATCCCTAATTTAATACACCTGTGAAAGTCCCTTTTGCCATATAAGGTAACATTTGTAGGTTCTGGTTATTAAGATGTGAATGTATTTGGGGGTCCATTTGTTCAGCGCATCACAGAGAGTACTTTTCAATAATTGAAGAAGAGCAGGTTCATGTGAGAGAAAGTTACTAACCAGATTGGTCACTCCCTGGTTCCAGGTTAGTGGACCTGGGCAGAAGTTGGCCACTCATGTTGAAGGACCGATGTTCTATTTATTTTATTTATTTTTTTTGTGGGTACTGGGGGTCGAACTCAGGACCTCGCGCGCCAGCAGGCGCCCGTGCCGCAGAGTGATATCACCGGCCCTTTTCTCGTATGTGGGTTCTGGGAGTTGAACTTGGGCCCTCACGCTTGCCAGGCAGGCGCTTACGCTGCTGAGCCATCTCACCGGCCCAGGACCGATGTTCTAAAACAGTGGGTCTCAAATTTGCTGAGAATCAGAATCACCTAGGGAACATGGGAAACTTGGAAAGGCCCCAGGCTCTCTTACTTCAGTGAGCCTGGACCCGTGTGTTCTTTGTTAGCTCTCCAGGTGATTCTGATCCTCAGTGAAGTTTGAGAACTGTTGCTCTTAAGCGTGCTCTCAGGGGTGATCTGTGTACCTGCACGTGGGAAGTGAGTAAGTGTGAAAGCCAGGCTGCAGACAGGAAGTACTGGGAGGACCCAAGGAGGGGCCAGTGTCTGCAGAGGAGCTGCCACCTGAGCCACACCTGGAAGGCCAGAGGAGGCGTGGCTTCCCCAAGAGAGAAGTAGGACAAGTGTTCCAAGCAGAGGGAAAGGTCTTACCAGCAGCACCGAGGTAAGCATGCCACCTTTGGGGACATGGAGGCCATTTGGGACCAGGAGGCCTAGAGCCAGGGAGTTGATTTGACAAGATGAATATTACCAGGAGTAATCTGCTAGTGTTTGCACAGGCGACTAGAGAGCAAGATTCTGTATGTAGCACTGTTGGGGTGGGGTTTAGGGTAGCAGGACCAGCGAGAAAGAGATTCAAGAGGAAATACAAACAGGACACGGGTCTAAAGATCCATTAATACACAAGGAGCAGAGCGTGTCAGGCAGCTTGCTCCGTGGGCGCAGGTTGAGGAGCTGGAACGCAGTGGTAAGATCAAGTTCCCAAATCTCCTAAGTATGCTTTAGGGCGGGGTGGCATAGCGTGGCAGAGTTAGGCAAATAACAATAAACACAAATAAACAAGGAAAGCATTAGCTGGTGGTAAGTGCCCTGGAGAGTTCACAGGCTCTTGGGATTGGGAGTGACTGGGTGGCTTCTTTAGAGTGAGTGCTTAGGAAAGGCCTCTGAGCAGGTGACACTTAAGCAGATGTCTGGATTCCAGGGAGGAGCTGGCCATGGGAAGAGATAGGGGACAGCACTCCAGGCAGAGAGGCTAGCAAGTATGAGTGCATAAGGCAGCATTGAACTTGCTTTGTGCGAGGAACAATTGGAGCAGCAAGATCCAGTTTTTATACTAAAGATGTGCACGATCTGTATGTGCACGATCCTACGTGTAGCCTCTGGCCTCATGTAGCTATTGGGCCCTTGCATGGGGGCTAGTAAAATGGAAAAACTGACATTTTACATTTTATTTGAGTTTGAGTTAATTTTAACTTTAAACAGTTGCATGTGCCTAGCATCTCCTGGATCAGATAGCACAGAGCTAGATGCAGACTTCATTACTTTGTGAGTTGGGGTAAATAGTTTGGATATTTTTTTCCTAAGAGTAGTACAAAGTCTTTGGATGATTTTAGCATGAAGGTTGATATGACCTGATTCAATTTTGCGTTGTTTTTTGTGTTTTTGTTTGTTTGTTTTTTGTTTTGTTGGAGAGTGGTGTGGGAAATGGAGTCTCACTGTAATGCCCAAGCTGGCTTCAAACCTTCTGAGCTCAAGCCATTCTCCTGCCTCAGTCTCTCCAAGTAGTTGGACTGCAGGTACATACCACTGTGCCTGACTCTCAGATTAATGTTTTGTAAGTTTACTCTGGCTACGTTGAGAATGAATTGTAGGAGATGAAAAGTAGAACCAAGAGATTATCATACTAGTATAGAAGAATGTTGATGGTGCCTTTGAGATGGGGTGGCAGCACTGGAGAGGAGAAATGTGGATGGATTCTGGATGAGTTTCAGAGAAGGAAGTGACAGGAGTTGAGAGAATTGGATGTGAAATGCAGGAGGACTTGAGGTTCCTAGATTTGAGGCTAAAGAAACAGGATGGATATTTATTAAATTAGGGTATAGAGAGCAGGTTTTGTTTTGTTTTGGGAAGTAAGAAAAACAAGTTCTTGTTAGATTCCTCCTGAGCATTCATGTAGATATGAGAAGAAACCAGGTGGCCATGGGTCTAGAGAGCTGAGAAAGGTCAGGGCTAGGGAATAGAAGATGTACAAACTACGAGTCAGGGTCAGGTCACCATAAAGTGTGAGTAGATAGAAAAGGAGGAGAGAGCCCAGGGACACTGTGATGTAAAATTAAGCCCAGGAGTGAGATCAGAGAGGAAACTACTTGAGAAAAAACATAAGATGCTCCAGAAGACAAGAGAAGTCATGGTTTCCAGAATGAAGGCATGTTGAATGCTACTGGTTGGCCGAGGACTGTGGAAGAGACAAGTATCCTTGGATTCGGCCACTCATTGAGTCATTGAGGAGAATAGGCTCAGTGGAGCACGCAGGAAAGAATTAGAGGTAAGAAAGTAGAAGCCATGACTACTTGTAATACATTTGGTGAATTTTTTTTGCTGTGAGCAACAGCAAAAGAATAAAACAGGATCCAAAAGACTGGGATTCAAGGACATATTTATTTGTATGATTTTTTTTTAAAGGTATTATATACTGATAGGTTGAAAGCAGATAGGTTGCTTTGTTCGTTTGGTTTTTGTTTTGTTTTGTGGCACTAGGGATGGAATGGAGGGCCTCATGCATGCTAGGCATACCCCAAACCCTGGTAGGTCACCTTAGGTAGGAGAAGGCCACTTTAGCCACTGCGATGAGCGAGAAAGCTGAGAGTCTGGGCCCTAAGTGGGCAGCATGGAATTTGAGTGGTGGGTTGATAAGCAGTTACTGTTGGGATGTTGCTGTCTTTCTAAGTGAGGTATTAGGCAAAAGCATCACATGAAATGATTGTTTTGAAAAATGAAGAACAAACCCGCTGGGTAAATATAATTGCTAGATTGCTTGAACTGTGCTTCTCAAACTTGAATCTACAAATGAATCACCTGAGGATTTGTTAAAATGCAGTCTGCATTTCCGATCAGCTCCCAAGTGGTGCTGCTGAACCCTGAGCCCCACTTTGAGTAGCCAGACTTCACAGCACTTCTTCAACGACAAACATAGGAAGACACTCACTTCCTAACACGATGTCTGAGATATGCCTTGTTATTTGCTCAGTTACTTGCATTTAGGGCAGAGTAACAAGTGTTGGATGTCTACTTGAGATTCGCAACCATCCCTTTAAAGGAGGTCTTCTCAATATTAGAATTGCCCAGGGGACTTCATGATTGTTGTGGGATGGACCTTAGGTACTCTACTTTTTGAAAGGTCCCCTGGTGATTCTGATGTTCACTCAAGCATGAGAAGCAGTTGTTTAAAATACCAGGTCAAAGGGACAGCCATGGGAGTAGGTGGCCAAGATGGGGCGGAGGCAAGGCTTTTGTCTAGCATGTGGACTCTTGCCTATATAAACAAATTGAGTGACTTGAAGTCAGCATACCAAGGCTATTCTAGCTGCTCGGTCTTGTGTAATCACACCAAAGAGATGTGGTATCAGTTAGCAGGATCAGTCTGCCCACCAGGCTGAATGTCTGAAACTTCACACATTCTGAGATACCCCAGAAACACAGTCCAGAGCTTCTTGGGACATCTGGTCTACCATATGCGTGAGCTCATGAAGGAAGGGAGCATTCAGACCTGGGGAGGAGGATGCTCAGATGGTTCTGCCAGCCCCAGATCCCTTAGAAAATTTCAAAGAAGGCAGTTCAGAGGGTAGGGTCCCTTGAACATGCAGTCTGGTCAGGGGCAAGGCTAGCACAATAAGAGTATTGAAGAACATGCAGCTCAGTTAATAAGATCGGCTTGTATCTTATTCAGTTGCCAAAACTCATGAAGTCAAGGGCTAACACGACACAAGAAGTGCGTGGGAGTGTCTGGGAGAGTGGGTGCTGACTGTTAACACGGAGGAGTTATGGTTAGTATACTGGCCCTTGGTTTTAAGTGGTAGCAGCTCAAGTCAAAATGGCTTGATAACAACAACAACAACAACAACAAAAGTGTGGGATAGCTGGGCATGGTGGCACACACCTGCAATCCCAACAGTCGGGGAGGCTGAGGCAGGACCAGCCCAGGCAATTTAGTGACTTCGCAGGATGCTGTCTCAAAATACAATGTATAAAAAGGGCCAAGGAGGTAGCTTAATGCAAAGGCCCTGTGTTCAGTCCCCAGTACTGCAAAACACAAATGCACACACACAAAAATGAAATGAAATGAAAGAAAAAAACAAACTAGTGTGGCAAAGGCATTTATTGACCCTAAGTGAAAAGCCACAGGTATGTCTACAGGCTTGGCTTCTTTTAGAGATGTGGTAGGTAGCCTCAAAGATGGCCCCCAGTGATTCTTGCCTCCTGCATGCTAGGCACATCCCAAGCCCTGGTAGGTCCTTTGCGTAATACCTTCCTCTAGAGTGTAGGCAGGAGTTGGCGATTTGCTTATAACCACAAAAGTGATGAGATGTCACTTCTGAGATAGATTACAAAATGGCCCTTGTGCCAGGTTTGGTGGTGCATGCCTGTAGTTCCAGCTACTTAAGAGGCTGAGGCAGGAGGACTACTCGAGCTGAAGAATTCTAGACCAGTCTGGGAAATATAGTGAGACCGATTTCAAAAATACACCCCCCCCCTTTTTTTTTTTTTTTTTTTTTGAGCTGGACATAATACTGTGCTATAAGCTTGTAGTTCTAGCTACTGTGTATGCTGAAGCAGAAAGATCGCTTGGGCTCAGGAGTGGGCAACACAGTGAGATCCCCATCCATCTCAAAAAAAAAAAAAAAAAAAAAAAAGCCCTTGTTCCTTCTCCCTTGCCTTCTTGCCTGCTGGTTCTGAGGGAAACTAGCCGTCATGTGGTGCGCTGTCCTGGGGAGACTCTCATGTGGCAAGAAACTAGTGCTTCGGCAGCCACCGAGGACCTGAGGTCTGTGAGCAGCCACCTGAATGGGCTTGGAAGCAGATTCTCCTCCCATGGATCCTTGAGGGGCTGCAGCCCTGGCTGCCATCTTGAATGCAGTCTTGTGAGAGACCTGAGTAAGGATCCAGGTCTGGGAAAGCTGTCCAGAAACCTGGTCCCAGCAACGGAGATGGAAACAACTTGTTAAGCCACTAGGTTTGGGGCTGATTTGTTGTGTAGCAATAGATGACTAATAGAAGAGGCAAAGTTGGCATCATCAGAGGTTTTCATTTCTTGGCTTTTAGTTTAGAAACATATTTAGAAAGATTCTAAAAACTATCAGTAATTTGAAAGGAAGGAAGGAAGGAGAGAAAAAAGAAGACAAAAGAAAAGAAAGAGAAAGGAAGGTAAAAGGACTAAAGAAAACAGGAAACTCACTTGGCACATTTCAAATGGAGCCTGAGGTGGCATGGTTAGGAGGTGGGGTCAGCTTGATCCTCGCTCCTAGAACTGAGAAAGAAGCAAGAGTGCTACCCAAAGGAAAGTCAGAGTTGGTTTATTCCAGAGGAAGGAAAATGGTAACCGGTGAGCTATGAAGACAGTGGAATCTTTGATGTTCACTTGGGTCAGGTTTTAGGCAGGAAAGGAAGCTGAATGGTCAGTGTCACAGAAGTAGAGGGAAAGGAGAAACTGGGAAGAAACCAGTAGGAATGAGGGCTGAGAAAAGGCCCACCGGAAGTGGTGTTCAGTGTGTGTGTGAGAGAGCGCTTGTGTTGGTATCCATGTAGATATTAGGAAGGAAGAAAGATGAGGAAACCAAGGCGGACAGATACAGACCATTAAGTATCTGACACAAGGTTTTGATCATGTGCGCTGAGTAGGACACAAAGTAGCAGGGTAGGCTAGAAATATAATGAAATCACCCGCAAAAATTCCAAGTTGAAAGGAACCAGATACACTGTTCATTTCAACTCTCCTTTAGACCTGAAAATCTCTGTCAAGTCCTTTTAGCCAAAAGTTTCCATTTCCTCCTCCGGAGCCTTTAGAACTCCTAACAAGGAAAGGATGAGATGGATTTCAACCTCCCCTTTTCTTTTTCTCTTTCCATTCTTGGTCTCCTATGTAGGTGTAAGGAGCAGGACTGATCAGCTCCTCAGTGGGAGGGAAGAGAGTCCTGCTCTGCAGCGTCCCCATTTTATGCCCTGGGTGGAGCCTGACGCAGAGTCCAGTGAGACTGGGAGGAAATGACTAATGGTGCTCACAGGTTTGGGGTGTGTTAGGTTGGTGAGAGTGTAATTAGGTGGCCTGAGCAAAGGAATCTAAGGATTGGCACAGCGAGGACCAAGAAGCCCCAGATGGAAGAGCATTGCTTCTTCCATGGTGTACCTAGGACGACTAGTCTCACAGGGCTGTGTAGACTCAGGGTCCTATTCACATTGAAGTGTTGTATGTAGATGTCTGTGCATTGCTGTATGTGGCTATGCCCTGCTGGGGGTGGGCCTCTTGCCTGCTGTATAGAGTACCTCATCGATTGTATTGGGTGTCCCTCCTAACCCCTACAAAAACACGTTGTGGTGGTAGGGGATTAAGAAACACAATTTTGTGAATTGGGAAGAAACTGTTCAAAAGAAAAGATGAACTATGATGGGGGAAAGGAGAAAGGAAGAAAGGGAAAAAGAAAAAAAATATGTATACACAAGATAGTTAAGATAGTTATATAGCTAGTTTCTCTTAGTTCATTGAAAAGAAAGGTTTGTGCTAATTTAGTTTGGACGAGATATCATGCCTATATATTGTACTCTGAATAACTACTAGGAAGACAACAATACGCAATGTATTAATTATTGTAACTGTCTTGCTAACCTGTTTTGAAACCTGTTTCATTGTTATTTTTATCTTTTTTCTCTTTAAAATTAAAAAAAAAATGCACAATTGCCTGTGATACCAGCTAATCAGGAGGCTGAGGCAGGCAGATCATGAGTTTGAGACCAGCCTGGGCAACTTAGCGGGACTTTGTCTCAAAATAAAAATTAAAAAAAAGGTCCGGGGATGTAATTTAGTGGTAGAGCACTTGCCCAGTATATGCATGGCCCTGGGTTCAATCCCAGCACTGCAAAAAAAGAAAAAGCTCAATTCATTCACTCTTCCCTTTCAGCAACTCTCGTGCAGGGGTAGGAAGCTCGCTTCTGCCACAGGCAGGGGAAGGGCAGTGGAAAGATCACTTAGCACCACAACCATATTTAAACTTCTCACTGGAGAGAGAGGTTTGCAATGCACCTCCTGCTTGGATGGCAGCCAGCTGCAGGCAAAGCTGCAGACTTCAGCGCTGCTGGTGGGTGCCTGGTGGAGCCATGTGGAACCTGTTCTGAAGCTCCAGCTCCAGAGGAATGCGTGGAGCTCTGCACTGGGCTAGTGGAGCAAGTGCTGTTTGGTAAACAAGGGCAGCGTTGGGTGGGTGTGTCCCCTCCTCCCCTGCACTTGCCAGTGACTCATACAGTGCACTCCCAGAAGCAGATCATCAAATCCAGCAGCCTTGTTTCACAAGAGGAGGAGGAGACAGGGCTTAGAGAAAGAAGGTCTTAGAACTGGTTAATGGAGAGGTGGCCATCAGGCTTCCATCTCTTGCCTCCACGCTTTGCCTCTCGTTAACCGATTTTGATTATCTGTGTTCAGAAGGAGATGAGTGTCTGGCTGACTCTTGTGCCACCTGATATCCCTGTCGTGCCTACTACAAGGTACAATCCCACCTTATTCTCTTCCTCTGCCATCTGGGCCACTGGGACAAGAAGGCCTGGTGCACCCTTGGCAAACAAAGGCTCCTTTTCTGCTTGGGTCCTGGATCACCCCAAGCCACCCTGTCACCTATGTCCTACTGTTAAGTTCTTTCTATGTGGTGAATGCAGAATAAGCATCTGGGCAAAAAGGTCACTAAAGGGCAGCCTGAAAGAGGGCAGAGGGCAGCTGTACCTGTGTGCAGGTAGGTGGGGAGTTGTGGCTAGAAGTGACTATGATATCAGTCAAACCTCCTGTTTTCCTGGGCAGTCAGCTGCCCCCACCCATCATGCACCCCTCATGTATCCCTCATGCCCCAGATCACTCTTCATTCCATGTCTTCTGGTTGTCCAGCCACCCTTGGGAGTTTTCTGGGGAGAAGAAAGAGGGTAGTCAGGTGCAGTGGGTGGTCCAGGAGTTTGGGGGCACCTCGGGGCCTCCTATACAAAAGGAGTCCCCTTGTATGTTTTTTACACTGCCCTTCTAACCTGGCTGGTGTATCCCTGGAGTGCTTGCCTGTAGATTTCAAATGAAGACATGGAATCCTAATGAGTTTTTACAGTTTGGAGGCCATGGTTTATAAAAACAGTAAAGCCTGGAAGGGAGCCCACAGAACTCCTGGGGGCCCCGGCTTAGGGCTTGAACCTGTGCCCCTTGAGAGTATCAGCTGGCTGACATACCCGGTGTGTTCTGATTGTCTTGGTTTTTGGAGCCAAGCTGTGTGCCTTGGGTCCTCTCCTTGGTGCTGCTGTTCATCCTCGCCCCTGGGAACACAGCCATGTGTAAAGTCTTTATCTAGCAGTGCTCTGAGGGACCAAGAAGCCCCAGATGGGAGAGCATTGCTTCTTCTGTGCTGTCTTCCTCCCTCACAGTTGCAAAAGTATTGAGTGACCTCCTAGATAAGGTACAGAGATGACCGGGAGTGACCTGACCACTGCCATTGTAGCCTGCAGTCTTGTTGGGGGAGACCAGTTGAAAACACCTAACTGGGGTAAGTTCAGGATGTTATGCTCAGAGATGGGAGAGGAAAGGGTGATTTCGCACAGCAGGAGGCCCTAAAAGAAAGGGTAGGATTCCCAGAGCCCAGAGAGGGAAGGCAACCCAGGCTGAGGGCTTGGCCTGAGCTGAGGGGTAGAGATGTCAAAGGAATGCATGGGAATTAAATAAGGCAACTTGCTGCAATGGTTTTGTTGCTGTTTGTTTAGTTTTTGACTTAGAAGCTGTCTGGCCTGGCTGAGGGTTAGGTCAGGGTGAGAGGGTGAGGAAGGAAGGAAGTTGAAGCATTTGATGGGATCCTTTCTAGTGCAAATACTGGAAAACCAGCTCAGTATAGTTTAAGCAGAAAAGGGAGTGTTTTGGACTCCCATAAGGGATCCACAGACTATGTGGCTGTTGGATCCATAGGTTCCAATGATGGCATGGGGTGTTCCCTCTTACTTGAGCTGTACCAGCCCCCACCGCAGTTAGACCAGCCTTCAGGTTGACGACTGGCAACTCCAGACTGGCTTCCTTTCTGCTTGAGGCCTCAGCAAAAGAGAGCTTCTCTTCCCATAAAGTCCCAAGGTTAAATCCCATTCAATTGGGTGACCCTCGGGAATCAGATACTGTAGCTGAGGGGTGGAGTGGGCTCATTGGTTGAGCGATGGGCTCTAGACTTGAGTCAGAGGTTTGAGGGGTGTTATATACACCTGAGAATAGAGAGGTGAGGCTCTCCATAGGAAAATGGGATGCCGTCTCTTCAGGAGAGGTTTAGGGGAGTGTTAAGGGGGTGAAAGCAACAGATTGACCACTGGTTCAGCAAAAATGTTGTAGGTCCTTGAAGGAGCTGGGGTCGTGTTTTGCATGCATTGCAAAGCCTATCATCATAGGTCGATCAGATGGACCCTCTTTCGGCCAACAGAAGAGGGGCTGTTTAGTGCTAGGGGGATTAGTGTGTGTGGGATTAAAGTTGGAGAGATTTTGGTCATTGAATAGAGAGAACTTACTTGGGAAGTGGTTGACTGTAGGAAACTTGATAAATGGAAAAAGATTTGAGCTTCAGTTTGGGCTTCTAGGGGCTACATAAGGAAGACTGTGTATATATGCGGCAGCGAGTGGTTGGGGCAAATAGAATTTTGTTTTGGATGTATGGAATCTGGTGTCACTAGATTATGATTGCCAGACTGAATGTAGTTTATGAAACATCAGGGTCTTCATGCAGACTTGGGGGTGACCTTAGGGATGCCACAAAAGGAGGAGATGAGCAGATGTGTGAGAATTCGGGGTG
This sequence comes from Erethizon dorsatum, assembly GCA_028451465.1. Taxonomy (NCBI): domain Eukaryota; kingdom Metazoa; phylum Chordata; class Mammalia; order Rodentia; family Erethizontidae; genus Erethizon; species Erethizon dorsatum. Next base: position 29,371,932 of record CM051826.1, read on the forward strand.
TGAGGAACACACTGGGATGGACTGGAATGAGACGAGGATGAGAATGGGCAGGAAGCAGAGGGAGGAGGGTACTTTACAGAACCCTTCCTCTGGGCGAAGAGAACATGTCTGAGAGGTTTGTGTTGCGGAGAATTGGAGCTGGGGCACATGGTCAGAGGTATCCCGGAGACAATACTTGGTTCCATTTGCCAGAGCCACCGAACTGCACATTCAAAGGATGCATTTTATTGTTAATAAATTGTAAACCCATAAACTGGACTTAAAGCAATCTTCATAGCAGCATAGTTCATAATAGCAACAAGATGGAAACAACCCAATCGCCCATGAGCAGCATAATGGAGAAATAAATTATGTTCTGCTCACACAATGGGATCCTAGGCAGTGAAAAAAAAAAAAAAAACTGAGAAAAACAAAGAAATCAGAGGTGCATGCAGTCATGCAGATCAGTTTTACAGATTATTGAGAGAAAGAAGCAAAACTCAAAAATCCCAGTATGGCTAAATTAAGATAAAGCTCCAAAACATGCAAAATTGAAAATTACTGTAGTTAGGGTTATGTACATAAGAGATGAAACAGTGATTTTAGGAAAGTCAGGATAACATTTAGTTCTGGAATAAGGATGGAACATTTAGGTGGCTTCATGATGTTTATAATTATTAAACTACATATTTATATTTTGTACAATTTGGGAATAAATATTATATTGTCTAATAGGAAAAAGTTTTAAAAACCCACCAGGAAATACTAATAGGTATCAATAGCTTATGTGGCAGGTGTAGTTCTCCTACACTCCTTAAACTTGTTGCCACATTGATTCTCCACAACACGCTTGTAAAGCAAGTACTGTTATCATCCTCAGCACATGAGGAAACCGAGGCACAGAGATGTTAAGTAGTTTGCTCAGAGTCACACAGCCAGAGAGTAGTACAGCTGGAACTTGAACCAAGGTAGTGTGGTTCCAAAGCCCTACTCTTAAGGTTGGGAAGATGATTTTGCATGTGGGCATCCGGGGGTGCCAGGTGATCTTGGAGGACAGATCAGCTGAGTGGCGAGAGGTCGAAGTCACACTGACAGAAATGAAATGAAGAAAATAAGGCAGCAATCTGGGAGACTGAGGTAGGAGGATTGCAAGTTTGACCCCCAACCTGGGGTCTTGTGACTTAGTGAGACCCTGTCTCACAATAAAAGAATTTTAAAAAGGATGGGGATATAGCTCAGTGTGAAGGCCCAATCTCCTATACTGCCTAAAAACAAAAACGAAAACAAAACAATAAACTACCAAAAAAAAAAAAAGCAAAACACATGAGGAGACAAACTGCATCTTCTGCATCTTGCTATGCCCAGATGGTGCTTACAAAGCCCTTTAACTTGTTTTTTTATCGAATTCTGTTAATGTTGACATGAGTTAGGTTTATAGCATTCCCATTAAAAAGATCCTGCCAGCTCCCATGGCTGGCCCAAGTGCAGAGCTAGGAGACTGTGGAGGGACCCAGAGCTCTGAGCTTACACTTGTAAAACCTGAATTCTTAAAACTTTGTGTCAGTGTTGTGACCTCGAGCTCCCTGGCTTCTGGCAGCTGAGCCCCTGTCCTTCAGGAATGACCCAGCTGTGCATTCAACGAGATGCCAGGTGTGTTCTCTCCGCTCAGAAGGTGGGTACAGGTAGGATGGGGCTGCTCAGTGCCTGCCAGGACTGGCTTGAATGTCTGGGAAACACAAGCTGCCAATCTTGAAGTCATCGCCTTGGGTCAGTGATTAGCAGCCTGCAGCCCCTGGACCCTGGGTCATATTCTTCTTGGGTCCCTGCCTGCTGTTCTAGGCTCCCTTCTCTGCCTTGGAAGAGGGATATGGCTGCAGCGGTCCCACACATGCCCTCCACTTCATGCATGGGACAAGGGTGTGTTTCCATTTCGCTGCTTCCTGCGCCAGAATGGGACCTTGATGCCCCTTTTCCAAGAAAGCACTGACCGCCATCCAATTTCAGGGGAGTCACTGAACAGCACAGGATTTAGGTGAGAGGTTTTAATCACATGCTGAAATACATAATAATGTTTGGTGGAAAACAGGGCATCATTTAACATCAAATCTTAGCGACAGCTATATTTCTTTAAGGTACATAGAGAAGGCTTGGGAGAAATGCACTAAAATTCTAACCATGGGATTATAGGTGTTTGATCGCCCCTTTTCCCTTTTTAATCACTTTTCTCTTATAACAACCACTTCTAGGATTTCCCTTCAGGACCTGTAGATACAGGATTTTACTCTGAGGAAGGACAGTGTCCATTGCAGAGTTTTCGGCTGAGGTGTGACATAGTTTCTTTTTTAACTGAAGTAAAATTCACTTAACATAAAATTAACCTTTTACCCCAGCAGTCTGGAAGACTGAGGCAGGAGGACTGCATGTTCGAGTCCTGCCTGGGCAACACAGCAATTAATAAGAGGGATCCTGTCTCAAAATTAAAAAAGAAAGAATTAATAAAGGACTAGAGATATTTCACTGGCAAAGTCCTAGGTTCAATCCCCAGTACTGAGACTTGGTGCAAACTGAGGGCTCAAAGAGCCTATGAAATTTCTGATCTTTAAAGACTTTTTTTTTAAACTCTGTTTTCTCTAAACCTTTAGAGGAAATTTTTTGTTTGTTTGTTTTAGATGGGAATGGTTCTACTTCTTCTGAAAAGGTGGCTTAATTTATCTTGAGGACTCTGAGGACTATCTAACCAAGCATAGGACTTTCTTGTTTTATGCTGGCTGCGATGCTCCTTTCCAAATTTGAGACCCACATCTTGTGCTGGAGGATTGGAGTAAGGAGGCCACAACTCCTCCAGTCCTCATCTTTTTGGTTTTTCATTTTTTTGAGACTGGGTCTCCCTGTGTAGTGCAGGCTGGCCTTGTACTCGCTTATGTAGCTCAGGCTGGCCTCAAACTCACAGCGATCCTCCTGCCTCAGCCTTCCGAGTGCTGGGATTATAGGCATGTGCCACCATGCCTGGGTTTTTTTGTTTTTCTGTTGTTATTTTTTCTTTGTTTAATTCTGCACTCTGGGTGGCTGTATTGGGAAAGACACTGCATGGAACTATTCTCCAATCTCCTGTCTAATCCTAAGAGCCTCAGAGAAGCTGGGTTTTGGTCTGAGCTCTCTTCACCTGCCAGCCTTTCCCTACCGAGACATAGGACCTGTGAATTTAACACCCCTGCCCTGAGTTTTGTGTGCACTCTGCATTTCCCCTTCCCTTCCAGCATGGAGAGCAACCAGTCCAGAAATAGGGCAGCATGGCAGCATGCCCTATGCAATTAAGGATGATTTATTTCCCTGTTAAAGATACCAGGCTGTGTGAGGTTTTACTTTGAATCCATTCAGATCTCTGAGCTGAGGCTTATAAAAAATGCCCGGTAATTAGTGCTGCATGGAGTCGCCTCTCTAGCCCTGGCCTGCACAGGTTTAATGAGAGTCAGAGAGTGGCCAAGGCACTTTACGTTGGGACTCTGGGTCCCCTTTTACTGAACCCTTTGTTAGCTGGGCATGGTGGCGCATGCCTGTAATCTCAGCACTCTGGGAGGCGAAAGCAGGAGGGTCACCGGGAGTTCGAGACCAGCCTGGGTACGTAGCGAGTTCAAGGCCAGCCTGAACTATAGCAAGACCCTCTCTCCAACAAAACAAAACAAAACACCAAAATAAATAAATAAATACCACTGCTGCCTGTGCTTTGAGGCTGAGCGAATGGGAATGTTAGAGCTGAGGAGGAGGTGGCCCAGGGGTCTTCTACCCACTGTTCCATGGCTCTTAAAAACTCCTCACAGCCTATCTCCTTGGAGCTCTACCAGGGCCACCGTTGTGCTAGCTGGTTTATTCATCCCTATGTTTTTCAAAGCAACATTTGCCTTTTTCCCCCCTTTTGGAAGTTGAGCACCCTAATCCAAAAAATCAGAAACCCAAAAACGTTCCAAAATCTGAACATTTTCAAGCACCGACGTGATGCCACAAGTAGAAAATTCCACACCATGAAACTTAGTTCCATGTACAAATTTACTGGGAGTATTGTATAAAATTACCTTCAGGCTGTTTTCATGTGGTATATATTAGACATAAATGAATTTCATGTTTAGACTTGTTTCTGGTCCCCAAGATATATCTTGTTATGTGTATGCAAATATTTGAAAATCTGAAAATAATCCAAAATCTAAAACACTTCTGGTTGTGAGCATTTCCTGTGGTCAGCCTATATATGCTGAAATTATATATAGTGCCCCGGTGTACATTGGAGGCAAAGCGGGTCTGCTCGGGTCGATGCCAGGGTGGGCATCCAGAGACCCTCTTTGCTGTGTCTCCTTTCCTGGTACACAGGCTCTGCCTCCCTCCCAATTGTCACACCTCAAAAACTTGATAGTTTTTTATTTTCAGTGTTTTAAAATGGGGGATGCTTAGAGACTGTGGGCTTTTAGTGCCTTAGAATTCATCGTTGCTTTCTTATGTATTTGATACACAGGTCCAAAATGCTCATGGTCCCACAGGACCCAGTTGTGGTCTGTATTTCAGGGTCCAGTGGTCACAGACCGGCTGTGTTGCAGCCAGTCCTTGATAATCAGGAAGACTTGCAGCCTGAAGAAAGTGTTCAGAGCTAGCTCAGTGACTCGGCCTTCCCTGACTGCCTGCAGCATGCAGGAGTGTCTGCCGAGGGCCTCGGGAAACACAGGCATGCAGAAAACTTGGCTTCTGTGTCCCAGGAACTTATAAAGCTCGTCGCTGAGCTGGGACAAAGCACATCCCATCCTCCAGCGTAAGACCTCCCATGATAAGTGCTGTTGAGGTGAATTATCCTCAGAAAATATCCTGGTCCAGTTCTTCATCGGTTATCCTGTCTTCGGGAAGGGGTATTGTGAATTGATGCGTTGAGCTATGCGGGGCAGGCTGGGCTGACTTCACTCTGATACCTGGCTGGTGGGAGATCTCCTTACTCCCTCTCTGATGATCTTTAGGGTTTCCCCTGTGCACACCCAAGATTTTTTGTTTTTCATTTTATTAACTCCTAAATTACTAATGGGAAGCACAGGTTTTCCCTTTGCTTAGAAGGGAAAAAAAACTATTTCATGTAAGCTCTGGATTTCATGGACTCTTACAGTATCTGATCTGCCGATGGCCAGTAGAGATCCTTTGAGAAACTGACAGAATCATTCAGTAATGTGGGAGGCTTCCAGGCTGGTCTGCTGGGATCCCACAGCTTCTGGGCCTCTGCTTCTTGGAGGGGACACTGTGGATGCTTTAGCACCTGCATCATAGCTCTTACTGCCCCTACTTGAGCTCTCTTCTGGGTCCTTAACTAACCAGGATGCACTCCTGTGAGCAGGTGGCTCTGTAGGGACGCTGGCTAGGACTCCTTTGCTCTACTTTGGTGATGTGTGTGACAGAAACCAAGTCAGTCTGAGATTGTACCCAGCCCACAGCAGGACCTGTGGATTATTCTTCCAGCGGGATTATTTCTTCCACACACTACCCTTCAGGGTTTATTAACAAGCTTTAATAAGGTCTGAGCAGTTCTCATTGATTTTAACAGCTTGTGCAGTGCAAGCTTATTCCCTTTTCGTGTCGTGTTTAAATTCTCTATCCTACCCTTGGTCTTAACTCAAACTCTGTTACCGTTCCCTCTCCCAGGTAGAGAGCCCAGAACAGACCCGCTCTCCATACAGCAGACTCATGATGGTGACCGTGCCAGGTACTGGGAATGCCCTTTGAAAACGAAGGAGGTCTGCCCTGATTCTCAGAGCCTCAGAGAGACACACACAGACCCCATTTGTCTCCCAGATACAATCAGCACTGGAATGCACACATTCTAGGCCGATGAGCTAATGAGTTTGGATGGGTTAGTGCAATGCCAAACCTGTGAGTCACTCTGTTACAGGTATGGACGACATGGAGCATGATTTGTTGCCATGGGAACACGAACATTTATTCATCTCACAGCAGGAAGAATCCACTGCCACTCCTCTGGGATGAGGCTGTTTCCCACACTGTTCATGTGTTCTCCCAAAGGCTAGTCCTCTGCCTCTCCCTGCATTGACGCTGTCACCTGGGAGGGTGTCCTGGCCCAGGGTATGTAGAAACCGCCTGCCCTGCCTTTGGCAGCCAACGTTGAGTTGTGCCTCTGATGCCTAATTTGAAGCGGTGACAGGATATTTTCTGGAGGCAAGGCAGTGTGATATAACAAGAGCTAGGCTTTTAAAGTTAGACTTGGCTCAAGTTCTGGCGCTGTCACTTAGGAGCTCTGTGACCTTGGGAAGATGTATTTCTGCTTCAGCTTCCATGTCCTTGTGGGTAGATCAGGGTAATCCCTACTTTACTAGGCTATTGGAAAAACGCAGTTAAAGTGTGTCCAGTGCTTGGCACATCACTCAGTAAGTGGTGGTTTTCTTTCATTCAGCCTCCCTGCAGCCCTGGGGATTAAGGTGGGGAAGTCCAGGATCCTGAGCAGCTAGCCAGCTGGCTGACCTTCTCGGGGACAATTGGCTATAATTCAGAACACTGGGCTGGGGGTCTTGTATATCCCAGACCAGTTGGATGATGTGTCATGCAGGCTTCTTCAGATGCAAACCTGAAAAACTGATTGTGGGTGATATAAGTAAAGTGGAATTTATTGCAGAGATACTGAAGGCTCCCAGAATAGGCAGGAGGCTGGGGAAACTGCCTCAAAACAGGTAGAAATCAGGCCAGGTATGATGGCACACACCTGTAATCTCAGCACTCTTGGATGGCTAGGGCAGGAGGATCCCAAGTTCAAGCCCAGCCTCGGCAACTTAGCTACTTAGTGAGACCCTGTCTCAAAATAAGGGGCGGGGGGGGATTTGGTGCTGAGTATGTAGCTCAGTATGGAGGCCCTGGCTTTAGTCCTCTCTACTGTTAAAAAAAAAAAAAAGTAGAAATCAGGTGCTTGGCTGTATGAAGCCAGTAAGTGGGGATCAGAACAATCTTATAGTAAAAATAGCATGGTTAGGTTGGTGGTTGGATGGATGAACTCCATGAGTGTCTTTGGCCCATGATTCAAAGTGTCTACACAGCACATCCGGAGGCAGGCATAGGTCACACACCCTGCACCCTGGGAAAGAGGAGGGAACCCCCAGGAACCCCTTTGGGTTTGCCATGGCAAGTCTGGCACCTGGATTAGGAGCCCCACAGAGAGTGCCCAGTAAGGGACAGATAATTTCCTAAAAAAGGAGTGGAGTACTATTAATACATGGGGCAAGGATAACTGGCAGCCGAAACCACAGATGTCTGCTGCAGCAATTTGAGCAACTCTCACTTTGGGTTTCTTTTCTGAAAGTGAGAGATTAAAATGAGATGGTCTTAAAGGACCCTTCGGTTTCTAATAGGACTACTCTAGTTATTAAACAGACAACTCTTCTACTGAAAAGAAATAGGAATTAACATTATTAGCTGTCTCAGCTTTTCATTGTTTCCCAAAAACTTTCTGCTCCCCCAATACAGGTATTGAATAATCAATATTTTTAAAGTTCTTTTAGTTTTTAAGAAAATATTTTTGTTGACAGAAAATTCAAGATAAAATATATCTGCCATTTATATTTTTAAAATCAACTTTACACCCAAATGCCCATCAACTGAGGAATGGATAAGAAAGATGTGGTATTTTTATACAATGGAGTACTATTCAGCCATAAAGAAGGATAAACTGGAGACTTTTATAGGGAAATGGATGCAACTCGAGAAAATACTCATAAGTGAAATAAACCGGAAGCACATGTGTAAGCATCGTATTGTCTCTCTAGTATGAGAAACTGAAAGAGTAAATAAGATCCAAAATGTACAATAGACATGAATCAAAAAGAAACTGGTCAAAAGGAAAGAGAGACTGGAATAGGGAAAAGAAAGAAGGGAAAGGGAAAAAAATTGTATATATATATAAGATGGTTAAGATAGATACACTACCAATTTTACTTAGTTCATTGAAGAGTAAGGTTTGTGCCAATAATGTTTGGACAATTGAATGCTAATGTCTGGTATCCTGAATAACTAACTTAAAGATAATAATACGTAATGCATTAACCATTGTTACCCTCCTATTATGTTGTTTTGAAAATTTGTTCTCTTTTTGATTTGTTTTGTTTTTTCTTCTCTTTAAAATAAAAAAAAATCAACTTTACAAAGCTATAATTTATCATAAAATTAAATTTATTTTACATGTACAGGTGAACTTGACAAATGTGTTCGCCCTAGGTAACCACCACTCCAGTCAGTGCACAGCCATTCCTTAGTATCCAAAGGTGATTGGTTCCAGATCAGCCCGGAACACAAAACCAAGAGTGCTAAGTTCCTTATATGAAAAGGTGTAGCATTTGCATATAAACTACATACATTCTATAGTATACTTTAAATCACCTCTAGATGAATTATAATACCTGATACAATGTAAATTCTACACAAATGGTTCTCAGATTATATTGTTTAGGGAATAATGAAAAGAATCTGTGTATGTTCAGTACAGATGCACTTTCTTTTCCCTGAATATTTTTGACCCTTGGTTGAATCCGTGAATGTGGAGTCTACGAATCTGAATGAACAACTACATAAAATCTATTCCCAGAAGTTCTCTCTCACCCCTTTGCAGTCATTTTCGCTCCTCTACTCCTGCTTGTTCCCCTAGGTCACTTCTGATTTGATTTCTATCTTGTAGAATAATTTTACCTGTTCTGGAATTTCATAGAAGTGGGTCATCCATGTTGCAGGAACGTGCTCTTGAATCTTTCGTACAGGATAATGTCACAGGTTCATCCATACTTTTGTACCAGTGGCTCATTTCTTTTCAATGCTAAGTAGAGTTCCATTAGTTGAATTTACTACAGTTTATTTATCCATTTGCCAGTGGATGGGTATTTGGGTTGTTTCTAGGTTTTAGCTATTCTGAATAAATCCGATGTGAACATTTATGTACAAGGCTTTTGGATATGTTTTCATTTTTTCTGGCATAAATATCTAGAGAGGAAATTGCTTGATCACATGGCAGGTGTATGTTTAACTTCATAAGAAATGGCAAAAATTGGGGCCGGTGAGACGGCTCAGCGGCTTAAGCGCCTGCCTTGCAAGCGCGAAGGCCCGAGTTCGACTCCCGGATCCCACATACGAAAAAGGGGCCGGTGATATCGCTCAGCGGCACGGGTGCCTGTTGGCGCGTGAGGTCCTGAGGTCGTCCCCCCGGTACCCACAAAAAAAAAAAAAAAAAAAAAAAAGAAATGGCAAAAATTATTTCCCCAGGCAGTTACTTTTTAAATTTACTCATCACAGATAGCAATGTATGTGTATTAGGGTTCACTAGAGGAACATATTTGATATACGAATATGTGTATATATATATAGTTACTTTATATAAAGGATTTACTAGGTGGGCTTACAATGGCTGCCTGCAGAATCAGGGATGGAAGAATGCAAACGAGTTGCCTGTGCAATGTAGAGCTGGATTATCCAACAAAAGTCGACGGTCTGGAGCTCACTGCAGAGTCCAGTCTGAGTCCATGTCGGAAAGCCAAAGGGTCTGCATTGGAAGGCTGGAGGAACTAGAGACAAATATCCAAAGGCAATGGCAAAGACCATACATAGCTCTTACAAAAAATGAAAGGGGAGACTTCCTTCTCCTTTCCTTTTTGTTCTGTCCAGGCTACAAACCTAGTGGTTAGTGCCACCCCCACCTGGGGCGAGTCTTCACTCCTGCGTATGTGACCTACATGTCAGTCATCCATGGACACTAATCTGCTAGGCGGTTCTTACTCAAATCAAGTTGACATATCACAAATAACGATCACAGTGTGAGCTTCCAGTTGTTCTTATTGTTGTGAACATTTTAAAAAAATTTTTGTTTGTGATTCTAGTGTGTATGAAGTAGTTTCTCGTTGTGCTTTTTTCATATATTTTCCTGAAGATTGATGATACTGAACATTTTTCATGTGCTTATTACCATCTCTAGATTCAGCAAGTATTAACATTTGCCAAATATCGGTTAGAAATAATACGTCAGTTGGTACTAAAAATTCTTTTGTGGGGCTGGTGAGATAGCTCAGAGGCATAAGCGCCTGCCTGGCAGGTGCGAGGTCCTGAGTTCGACCCCCGGTACCCACAAAAAAAAAAAATTCTTTTGTGTTCCTCCAATTCTTTTTCCTATTCTCTTCTTGGAGGTAATCACTGTCTTGTGGTTGATATGTATTTTCCATGAGCGTGTTTTAAAGTTTCATTAGCATGTAGATATCCAAAATAGTATTAAGCAGTGTCTTGTGTTTTGAAAGTTACATAAAATGTGCCATAATATACTTACCCTTTTGCAATTTGCTTTTTCTTGCCAAACATTATGTTTTTGAACTTTATCTATATTGATGCATGTAGAACTAGTTCATTTTGACTGTGGCATTCTTTTAGTATGTGCATATTCCACATTTGTTTCTATGGGTGGGTGTTGCAGTGTTTATCCTTTGTGTCTCTCCTTATAGAGGTGTGTATATTCCTCGGGGGCTAGATACCTAGAAGGAGAATATCCCAGCCTGAGTGCACGCATCTGGACTTTCCTAAATAGTGCCAAATTGTTTCAAAGAGGGTTTGCAAATATATACTGCCACCCACAGAGTATAACAATTTCCATTTGCCTTGCCAAACACATCAGACTTCTTATTTCTGCCATTTGAATGAAGCACTGCACCTTGGATTTAAATTTCATTTGCATTGCTTTCATGGCTGTTGAGGTTGTGTGTGTTTTCGTGTTTATTTACCGTTTGGATTTCCTCTCTTGCGAGTTTCCTGTGCCTACAATGCTCATTTTTCTATTGTGCTGTCTTTTTTTTTTTTTTTTTTTTTTGTGGGTACCAGGGGTCGACCTCAGGACCTCGCACGCCAGCAGGCGCCTGTGCTGCTGAGCAATATCACCGGCCCCTTTTTCATATGTGGGTTCCAGGAGTCGAACTCGGGCCCTCGCGCTTGCCAGGCAGGCGCTAATGCCGCTGAGCCATCTCACCGGCCCTATTGTGCTGTCTTTTAATCATTGTCTTATCCTTCTATTTTTTTTTAACCAGTATATTCTGTCATACAAGAAGTTTAACATTGTAATCTAATCTATGTACGACTTCATGGATTTTGCTTTTTTTTGGTCTTAAGAACTCTTATTCGTGTCATAAGATGGTCTAACAAAAATTTTCTTAAGCTTTTAAAATTTTGAATGTGACAATTAGTCTTATTTGTAATTCCATTCATTATTTGTCATAAGATAGGAATTCAGTTGTGCCCTTTTTTTAATTGAATAGCTTTTTATTCCATTTTTTAATCTATTCTTTCTTCACTGAAGTTTTTGGGGGATTGGTACTGGGGCTTGATGTTAGGGCGTTGAGCATGCCAAGTAAGCAGTCTGCCACTGCTTACGTTCCCAGCCCCTGCTTGCCTTTTTGGTAGCCACTTTTTCTGTATATTTTCATAAATGTGTTATCTATTCCTGGGCTTGCTCTTGTATTTTATTGGCCTGGGTATCCCTTGCTCACTATTTTAATTTTGATAACTTTGTAAGAAGTTGTACTATCTAATGGGACAACTTGCTCTCCTTGAAAATTGTCTTGAATAGTTTTGGACTTTCACTATTTCCTGTGAATTCTAGAATCAGCTCCTTGAATTCTATGAACAACTCTTGTCATTTTTGTTGAAATGGCATTATATTTTGAGATTAAATTGAGAGTAAAGGGTCCTTGGTAATATTGATCCTCCCATTTAGAAACAAGTTGCATCTGCCCATTTAGGCTTTCTTTAATGTGTCTCAATCCCAATTCATAATTGTCTTTACACAATTGTGTGTAAACATTGTGCTCTTACATTTACTCATAGCTAATATAGTTGTATTGCTGTTGTGAATGGCAGATTTAAAATTTTTTTGTTAAACTAGATGTTTATTTTTATCAAAGTAATAAAATTTTTAAAGCAGTGCTCTGTTCTCCTCAGAGGCCACATCTTGTAACTCTGAAGCTTTATTTCCATTTTTCTAAATATTTATACTGTTGTTTTATATCCCTCTACTTACCTACTGTATACATTGTGTATTGAACTTCTTATTACAAAAAGTGGACCTTGCTCTTTTACTTTATCTGACCTGCATACAAAACTCCTTTCACCTGCCCTAAATAGTGATGCCATGATGTTTGGTTACATCAGAACCTGGTATTTATTATAACTGTGTAAATTATAGCTGAGGTACTTAGTGGTCTCTGCTTTTTTGGTGGAATAACAACAACAAAAGCATTTTTTTTTTCCCCCTAACCCTTGAACAAATTCTTCTCCCACATACATCATTAAACCTTTTAATGATACAATCTGTCAGGTCTGGGTTTTTTTCACTGCAATGGAAGAATCTGTTTGTTTTGGTGTGGTTTAGTCTATTGAATAGTTACTATCTTGAGATCTTCCTTCACTTCCATCTTCCATCTCATTACTTTCCCTTACTTCTCTTCTGCTTTTTGGCCATTTCTTGGGTCTCACATCATCTTCTTTCCTGGTTTACTCTCTTGTTTTATTGGTGCATGCTCTCTAGTAGATTCCTGAAAAGAAAGTGGGTCTCATCTTAACCTGTGCTATTTAAACATTTGCCTAATTGCCCGTTTTCAACAGGACAGGTTCCCTGGGTGTTTCTGAATCTGGAAACTTCGTAATTGTTTGCCTTATGAACGAACCTAATGTTTCTTGCTACTGGGAAAGGGGAGATCACTTTAGAAACAAGCTGAGGATGCCTAAACAATGCGGTGTAGAGCTTTCTTCTCTGTGCTGTCATTGCCATTTGCCCATTTATTTTCTATTTGTCCATAATATTGTTGATGTGTCTTATTTGTTGTCAGCTCTTCTTCCATTTTTTTTCTCTTTATGGTTCTGTACTTAATTTTTTTCTAGTCATTTTTAACTTCATTTCAGGAGAGCAGGAGAGAAGTAATATGTTTTCAATCAGCCAGTTTAAGCATAGGGATTTACTATGTTTCTGATTATTGCTGATTCATAGGATTACTGTTAGTTTTATAAACAGCTCTTGAACTGTCTTATTAGTTCTAGTAGTTGGTTGAGTTTCTTCAATTTGGGGGATAGATGATTATATGTCAGCAATTTTTCCCTTGGCAACCCTTATTTTTTTTTTTTATTCTTTTTTATGGTGGGATCATCAGTACAGTATTCAGAAGAAGCAGCAATAGTGAATAGACTTTTCTTATTCCTGACTTTAGCAGAAAAACTTCCAGTGTTCTCCATTAAATATGACGATTATTTTGATTTTTTATAGCTATGATTTATCAGACTAAGAAAATTCCATTCTAGTTGTGATTTGCAAGGAGTTTTAATCACACTTGGGTGCTGAGTTTTATCAAGTGTTTATACTACCTGCAGATTATCCTGTACTTTTTTCTTTATTTTTTATTTTTTTTTATTTATTTATTTTTTTTTTTTGTGGGTACCGGGGGGTCGACCTCAGGACCTCGCGCGCCAGCAGGCGCCCGTGCCGCTGAGCGATATCACCGGCCCTTTTTTTGTATGTGGGATCCGGGAGTCGAACTCGGGTTCTCGCGCTTGCCGGGCAGGCGCTTAAGCCGCTGAGCCATCTCACCGGCCCCTCTTTTTTCTTTAAATGAGTGTGTTGGGTATAATTAATGAATTTTCCAATGTTTTAACTTCTCTGTGTCCCAGGATTTGCTAATGTTCGTTTGGAAGTTTTACACTTATACCTTGAGAGACGTTAGGAGGCAGGCTTTTAAATTCCTTTCTTATATTGTTCTTCTTTGAGGTTGCTATCAGGGTATTATCAAAGGGACTCAGTGTTTTTCTCTTAATTTCTGAATGAGAACGTTCAAGTGTTGTCTTCAACGATTTTAGAAGACTTGTAAAACCACACAGAGCAATTACAGGTTTTTTAAGGTAGATTTTTTTTTTTTTTTTTTTTTTGTGGGTACCGGGGGGTCGACCTCAGGACCTCGCGCACCAGCAGGCGCCCGTGCCGCTGAGCGATATCACCGGCCCCTTTTTCGTATGTGGGATCCGGGAGTCGAACTCGGGCCCTCGCGCTTGCCGGGCAGGCGCTTAAGCCACTGAGCCATCTCACCGGCCCTTAAGGTAGATTTTTGACTGCTGGATCAATTTCTTTGTAGATTATAGATCTATGCAGGTTTTCTATTTCCTCTTAGGTCAACTTGGAAATTTTTATTTTTCTGCAAAAATATTGCTATCAGTAACAGGAGATAATAAACAACCAGGCAGTTCTAGGAGTTACAGAAAAACAGCATCTTTGGCTGATTCATGCTACTAACACCTAGAGGGTGGAGTGAGGCAGTCAAAGGTAAAGTATCCTGGGATTTTGTAATATTTAGAAGGAGAAAAGAGCTATTGATTAACTTTATGCTTGAAGTCAAGTGTTCATGTTACAAATGTCAGTGTAACCCCCTAAGTAGTATAAATGGACTCTATAAATGCCAAGTTTGTCAGAGGAGCCAAGTTTGCAATAAAGAAATGCAATCAATCCAACAGAAGCGAGATAGGAGGGAGCAGAAATGCAAAGAGCCTGATATGGAGAAAGTATGTCCTTAGGACAAGCATTTGGCAGCATTCCCCTAGGGTATCTTTGCTGCGTCCCTTTTGCTCTCAGCATCTCTTTTTTTCCTCTTCCCTTAGACCACACACATCCGTCTCTTCCCAGTATGGCTGCCCACTTACTATCTTTCTCTTTTACCAGAAGGCGAACTCTTCTTGGGACCAGGCTGTGTTGTTTATTTACATATCCTCAGTGCTTGACACATCTCGGGTGCCCAGTGCATCTTTGAAAAAACACAGTGAACAAATAAGTTAACAGATGAACAAGTACTTTCAAAAACATTACTCGGCCAGGCTCAACTGCTAGAGGGAGGATTTGAATCTGAGATTGCCTTGGTTGATCGGTGAATTAGGGAATGGGGGAAGCAGGTGCAGTCTTCAATTCAACTGGGGGAAAAAGGCTGTTGTAAAGTTCAACTGAAACTCCTTGAAATCCTTCAGCTTGCTTGAAATCAGTGCTTCTCAAACATTGGTATATGCCCAGGGGCTCTTAGAATGCAGAATCTATTGGAGGAGGTCTGGAGAGGGTCTGGGTTTTGGGTTTGTAACAAGCCAGAATTGACTGTAACTATGGACCGTGATCTTCCTTTTTTTTTTTTTTTTTTTTTTTGTGGGTACCAGGGGTTGACCTCAGGACCTCATGCGCCAGCAAGCGCCCATGCTGCTGAGCGATATCACCAGCCCCTTTTTTCATATGTGGGTTCTGGGAGTTGAACTCGGGCCCTCGCACTTGCCAGGCAGGCGCTTATGCCGCTGAGCCATCTCACCGGCCCTGGTCCATGCTTTGTATAGAGAGGTACAGGCTGTCACCTACACTGAGACTCTCCTCAGGTGCTTGGGGACAACAAAATGGAGTCTAAGTTCAGAAGAAAACTTTTCTGACTTCCAGGATTGTTCTGTGTAGAATACGATCCAATCCTACACTGGCCAGGGAGGGATGCCTTTTGACATCAAACCACATCATGAAACAGGCCCCTCTCCAGCTCTGCCCAGAGCCCCAGGGGTAGAATTAGCTCACGCGGGTGCGTGTGTACTGATCATACTCTTCCTTGTTTTCCTGTTTCTCAGACTGAGCCACATGGCCTGTTGGGACATGTTGCATCCTGGGAAGCCCTCATCTCTATGATTCACATATCACTTGTCACTCTTCTTCAGCCCCACCAGACTTTATCAGTGCCATCAAAATCCTATTTCCTTGTCTTGTTCTGGCTAGCCTTTACCTTACTGTCACTCTGGTCCCCAGGCGAGAGGGCCATCTCCTCTGTATCAATTGCCTGCCTTTGGCGAGACAGGGGCAGCCTTGCTCTGTATACTTGGAATGATGATATGGGCCAGAGAATGACACATTCTTCTTCCTTTTTAGTTCCTTGTTTATAAAGAAATGATACAAAACCAGCCAATGGGAAATGCCACCAATTGCAGGTAAAGCACTAGTGCATCAATCCTGGGGCCAGACAGTCTGCAGGCCCTGGAGCTTCACTCACCTGGTCCCTTTCCCTGGTCACATCTCAGAAACAGAACTGGCAAGGGGCCTTGTCTTGCCTTGCCTCCCCCCGCACCCCGTTTCTTTTCAGTACTGGAGATTTGGAGATTGAACCCAAGGCCTTGTACATGTTAGACAAAAGCTCTACAACTAACCTATATTCCCAGCCCTTTAAAATTTTTGAGACAGGGCCTCATTAAATTGCCCAAGTTGGCCTTGAACTTGTGATCCTCTGTCTCAGCCTCTGGGGTGGCTGGGGTTGTAGGTATGACCACCACACTGGCCCTTCTATTTTTACCTTATGGTAATAATGTCTTATAGGGAACAGGGGAGGCTTATGGACAGGAAGATCATTCTTTCCGGAAATGATGGAACCTAGGACTTCCAAAGCTGTGGTTTGGCTCCAGGGTTTTACACAACACATATGTGAAGCCAAAATAACCTCTGACACAGCAGGCAAACCCGAACCTGGATGCCACCTGGGCATTACAGGGTTAGCACAGCCTTGGGAAAAGGACCGGTGCGGGGATGGGATACCAAGCCAGTTCCTCCACACAGATATCATGGAATAGTCTGCGACTAAAGCAGGGGTCTGCGTGCTCGCTTTGTGTCCTGGGGACTCAGCCTTTCCTAATTCCTGAGCCTCAGCTGAATAAGCAGTTGGCCCAGGTAACACTTGGGCCAGGCAGGTGACAGTGCTGAGGCAGGAGTGGCCTGGCAAGGGGCTATCACAGCTGCTCTGTTGACTGCACCTTAGTATCACCTTTCAGGCTTTCACAGTGGTTACTCTCCCTTTCTCCCCAAAGATCTTGGCTGAGTGGGGCATTCCTGAGCAGCAGGACATCCCTGCGGCTTCTAGGTGGCTCCCTAGGCAGCCCCACTGCAAACCTAGGCTGTGAAGAATGGCAGGAGAAAATGGCAACATTTCTCCTTATCTTTTATCCATAGCAACTTCAGTATGGTCTTCCTGCTTTTTAAAGAGATGATTGAAATCTTTATGCTTTCCACAGGAAGTTTCTTGGTTTTTATACATTGGCAGCTAACTCAGATATTTTTCAAAAGGTCTGCAGGCCGGGCAAAGCAAGGGAGCGGGATTTGTCCCATGGTCCTGTTTGTGAACTGTGGTCCGCAGAGAAAGCCCTCACCCATCTGACCCTAACTTCGATTGAGCAGGCTCTGTGTGGCTGGCTGGTGTCTGCAACATGGGGGAGCCCACACCCACCTCTGGCCCATTTCTTGTTCTTGGCTCCAGACTCCCAGCTCAGCTCTATAAAAATAATGTTCACTAAGCACAGGCCCTGGGTAAATCACAGTATCCTACACCAACCCTATGTGGGATGCATTATTTTTGATCCCATTTCTTAGATGTGGAAAGTCATTTGCCTGAGAGGATGGAGCCAGGAATCAAATCCAAATCTCTGTGGCTCATGAGCTCAAGCTCTTGGTCACCTCCCTGGCCTGCTCTGCTTGAAGTTCTTTGGTGTCCACTGGCCTGCTAGCTGGGAATACCCCACTAGATGCTTCCGGGTAGAACCCTCTGACCTGGTTAGGTGACTGCTTAGAGTCCATGTTAGAGCTGTCAAGGGTTTCCCTTGTCAGGCCAGAGGATCATGTAGGGATTGGGTTGGAATGGGGAAGGGAGACTCTAAGATTTTGTCTTTGGTTTTTAGAGAAATAGTACATTTCTGACTTCTATGTATAGGATTTGTTTTTCCTTTTCTCTCTCTTTTTTTCCTTCCTTCCTCTCCCTCCCTCCCTCCCTTCCTCCCTCCCTCCCTCCCTCCTTTCCTTCCTTCCTTCCTTTCTTTTCTTTTTCTTTCTTTCTTTCTTTCTTTCTTTCTTTCTTTCTTTCTTTCTTTCTCTTTCTTTCTTTCTTTCTTTCTTTCTTTCTTTCTTTCTTTCTTTCTTTCTGTCTGTCTGTCTGTCTGTCTGTCTGTCTGTCTTTTTTTCTTGTGCTGAAACCCAGGGCTTTGCCCATGCTAGGCAAGCACTGTACCACTGAGCTATATCCCTCACCCCACTTCCGACTTCTATATGATATTCCCCCACCTCCACCCCATCCCCTAGATAAGTGGTGGTGAACCTATGGCATGCATGCTGCAGTGGGCTGTTTGCATCATTGAAATCTCTAAAAGGTTTGCCATCACTGCCCTAGATGATGCCATACACATTCTCCTTCTGCCCCTCTCTCCCGAGCCTCCTCTTAACTTTGGGACAAAGCAGGGAGATGAAATTTTTGCTGGTTATTTCCTCTCTAGAGGCCTGGCCAGTGCCTGGCAAGCTGAACAGAGCCCTTGGAAGCAAAAAGTAGGAATTATAGAGAGCAGGAAGCCAGGTTGGGTGTGGTAGGGGAGGTTGGGGCAACTGATTGAGGCTGATGATGGGTGTGGCTTGATTCTTGGGGTTTATAGCTCTCCAAAGCTGGAGAGGAAAGGAAAATGAATGAGGCAGGAAGGAATCGGAAGAGTCCCAGGACGCGGGGGGGGGGGGGCGGTGGGAATAGTGCAGTATCCAGGGATCCAGGAGTCCCTGATAGCAGTAGTGAGCCAGACAGGGCAGGCTGAGGAGTGCCTCTGGTACCATGTGGCATTTCCAAAAGTACTGTGACAGGATGGATTTAGATGGTTGCCATAGTTTAGATCTGGAATGTTCCCCACAGGCCTGTGCATTGAAGGCTTTGTCACCAGCCTGTGGAGCTCTTGGGAAGTGGTGGGAGTCTTCAGAAATTGGGGCCCAGTGGGCAGAAGTGGGTCACTGTAGGTGTGACCTGGAAGGGGATATTGGGATGCTGGACCCTTCTTGTGTCTCTTGGCTTCTCAGCCACCATGGGATGGGAGTAGTTTCCTGTGCAACTTATTCCTGCTCTGATATACTGTGTTGTCACAGGTCCACAGCAATAGGGCCAAGTGACCATGGAGCGAAATCTGTGAAACTATGAGCCAAAATAAACCTTCCCTCTTCTTAAGTTGATTATCTCAGGTATTTTGTCACAGTGACAGAAAACTAACACAGTGGTGAGCGGGCAAGACATTCACTACCATTGGGTCGTATGAAGAGAAGGGTATTCCTTTTGCATTTCTTTCTGTGCTTATGGTTATGATGGGGAGAGAGTTCCAGGTAGGGCTGGGTAAGAGAAAACCTCAGCAGAATCCAGCTAGGTTTGAATATTCTTGTTGTGATTACTGTGATTATTTTTTTTTCATTGTGATTATTTTTGTGATTGCTGTAGATTTCTGGCAAATGTTACTAGTTTTCCATTTGGAGATGAATATAAAATTTTCTTTTCAATCATTTCTAAAAGAAAAAAATAGAGTCAACTAAAAATGTTAGTGAAAAAGAGAAAAAGTAGCATGAGATCATGCTGAAAATGATAATTATGTAGTCGGGGAAAGACAGATGCCCAGGCGTCACAGAACATGGGGGTTAAAAGTCTCTGATTATAGGGTCAAAAGGACCAGAGTTCAAACCCATTGCAGTATGATCTCGGGCAAGTCATTTCATGTCTTTCAGCTGTGGTTGACTCCATCATAAAACATTAATATTAATATTGAATGAGCTGCTTGGGTGTCAAGTGCTTGGCCCAGTGCCTGGCGTACAGTCGTAGTTGTGGTGGTTATCATTATCTGAAGTGGTTATTGAACTCAGAGGCCAGTGTTTCTGGGCTGACAATGAGCACAAGCCAACCGTGGAACAGGGAGCTTGGTGAGGAAGTAAGAGCTTGGCGAGACAAGCATCTGCCTAGATTTGGTGTCAGGATTTTGCTGCTGGCAGGGCCAGAAAGCAGGGACTGTGCTTTCTACTGAGACTTCTATGGCCAGTGCAAGGGAAGAGTTTGCACAACAGGCTGGACCCTGCTCTGCTATGAGGTCCTGCTTGCAGTCTTGCACACAGCTTGTGTCTGGCAAGTTAGATTTAGGAGCTTTTCACTATTCCCTAAATGATAAGGGTGGCTCTTTATTTTTTAAATTTAATTTATTTTTGAGACAATATCTCACTGTGTAGTCCAGCTAGCTTTGAACTGGCTGAGTAGCCCAGGCTGGCCTGGAACCTTGATACTCCTGTCTCAACCTTCCCAGTGCAGGGCTTATAGGTGTGCACCACCACACCCAGCTAGGGTGATTCTTCTCTAAACCGTTCTTACACACAGTGTGCTTTCTGCTGGGAGCCTGCAGTTTAGGCTTGCTAAGCAGGAGATATCTACGTGACCAGCCACCAATAAAAACCCTGGACGCGAGCTTGGCTGACATCTTTTAGACTTGCTGTCATGACTCGTGCTGGGAGGAATTAAGCACATCTTGTGTGACTCCACCAGGAGAAGACTCTGTGGCAGTTACGGACTTTAGGTTATGGTCACAGCTGAGTGTTTTAATGCTTGGAACTTAGGCCCGGTTTACTCAGGACTTTGTGGCAGGCTCCTTGTCCCCGTATTGATTTTGCTTTGAATCCTCTTGCTGAAATAAATCTGACCTGGGAGGACAGGTACATGCTGCATTCTGTGAGTTCTTCTAGTCAGTCATCAAATCTGGGGGTGATCTTGGGGACCCCCAACATAGCTTTTCTCCAAGGAGACCAGGGCTCCATCCAGCCACAGGTCCCCTAGACAGAGGCGAGGGCACCATGAGGTTGAGGCTGCTCCTGGGAAGAGCTGGCCTATCGGGAGCATATGGGAAGCTGCCCTTCTTTGGGGTGCTGGTGTGACATCACTGTGCTTCTTATAAAGCAGTTTAAAAGGTTTGGGAGGAAGGGTTGGGGTTTTTTAATGGATGGTTTCTGTCTCCACTATAACTCGTACATCTCTGAAGGAGAGAGCTCAACTCCACATTAGTGTTGGCAAAGGTAACCAGGGTGAAGACCATTGGTTTGACGCTGCTAATGTCAGAGGCACCACCTGGTTCTTTGCAACATGTGACAGTGACCAAACCTTGGTGGTCAGTGTCAAGATTAAAGAATGTTGATATCAGCGTCCCTCTGAGGGATCTGACTCAGTCGTGGAATGCACTTTTCAGCTGAGTCTCTAGTCAGCCTCTGGGAGATGGTTTATGATCTCTACTCCTTCCCACCCTCAGCCAAGGTCAGCAGGGTGCGCAGAGCATCTGGGCTGTCACTTCAAAGAACTTCCCCGCTATGACAGCAACACTAGAAGCGCTTGCAGACTGGAGGCTGGGGGTGCAGTGGCCTGGTTATTCTGTGCAGATCACCAGGGAGGTTTTCAGCCCCTGGTCCTATTGATTTTCCAACTGAACTCCCCTGTTGCTGGTAGGGTGATGGGAGGCAGCACCGGGCTAAGCACAAACAAGTGGGGCCCTTATTTGGCTTCCTGGAGGAGTGAAGGGAGCTGGAATAAAATTAGAGGCAGAGGAGACTCAGCTGATATGGGCTGGAGACTTGAAGCCACCTGATTTCATCAGAACCTTCTATGAAATGTGGTAGTAGAATGTGGAATTGGGAGAGGAGCTAAGGTTTGTCATCAGTGCAAGCAAGGGCAGACCAATTTTAAATGCCTTATGTATATTAACTCATTTAACTTTTGCCAAAGGGGTTAATAATAACGTTGTTATTTTCATTTTCATGGGAATTACCTATTCCAGACATGATCCAGAGAGATCAAGTGAACTAGCCCAAGGGTGGATTAGAACCCAGACAGTCTGGCTCCCAAATTTATTGTCTTTACCACTGCTTTGTGAGCACTTGGTGACCTGAAGTGGTCCCTGTGACTTCAGAATTGAGGGAGCCCAAGAAGCTAGTCAAAGCAGATGATGGCCACCTTGGTGTCATCCTTAACGACAGTAGTGTTGTAAGCTTTATGTACTATAGTCATTTTTTTTTCATAATGGACCTTGAAATAAATAGGGAATTATTAAAAATGAATCTCTCAGACTACTCACATCATCTTGGGGTACATCCTGATGCTGCAAACATTGTGGGAAACCCCAGTTTTCTATACTTTGGGAAACCCCCACCTATTGCCTTACTTCCTGAGCCTGGTCTACAGACCACAGTGGAAACCCAGTCCAGTTTTGATCACCACCTTCCCCTGGAGCCACTCCCGCTCTGTGCACATTCTGACAAAGCACTTCCGTGTGGCACTTATGACCTTCGGTTGTGGTCACAGCTGAGCGTGTTCATCACACATCTCTTCTACGTGCAGATGATGGTCTGACTCAGCCCGATTGGGGAACATCTGGTAATGGCTTTCAAAAGTATGCCCATGTTCTAATCCCCAGAACTGGGAAGGTTGTTTTATCTGGAAAAGGGATCTTTGCAGATATAATTAAACGATCTTGAAATGAGATTGCCCTGGATTATCCCAGTAAACCCTAAATGCAACCACCAAGTCCTTAGTAGAAGGAGGCTGAGGGAGATCTGACTCCCCAAAGAAAAGGAGTCAGACCAGGGAGACAGAGATTGGAGCAGTGCAGCCACAAGCCAAGGAATGCCAGCAGCCACCAGGAGGTGGAAGAGGCAAGGACTGAATTCTCCCCCAGAGCCCCTTGAGGGAGCATGGCCCTGCCCATAACCTTGATTTCAGCTTATGATCCTAATTTCAGGCTTTTGGCTTTCAGAACTAGAGGAAGATACATTTCTGTTGCTTTAAGCTACTAATTACCAAGTTTGTAGTAATTTGTTCTAGTGGCCAAAGGAAGAGATTTAGAAATGCAAACATCTTTGGGAGCGGTACTTACCCACAAGAGCAGGCTGAAGAAAGAAGCTAAATCTCTGAATTTGCCCTACTTTGTGTTCTTTTAGCTCTGTGTTCTTTTGGCTTTGAGTGTTGCTATTTATATAATACCTTGGCCCTTACCAAGGAATTATTAGCCAGAACTCTTTCTATTACACGTTACAGAAATCCCATTCAAATTGGCCTCAAAAGAAAAAGTAGTTTATGGATTGGTTTAACTGAAACATCCCCAGTAAGTTCAGCTTCAAGCATGGTTCCATCAAGGCTTAGTCAATAACAGCCCAGCCTGATGTTTCTGTCCCTGCTTCCTTCTTCTCCTCACCACCCTGTTTTCTTTTATATTGGCTCCATTCTCAGGAAAGTTTCTTATGAGGCATCGATCCAGGTGACCATCAGCAGCTTCAGGATTGCTTTCTATGACCATAATACCCCTTTTTCCTAATAATTCCAACCAGAGTCCAGGGATGCAGCCCCAGATGACGGACTTGGGTCCTATGCCTATCCTTGAACTAGTACTGTGGCCAGGGGGATGGGAATGCATATTGGCCAGGCTGGAGCCACACAGCACACAAACCATGAGCACTGAGAATGGGAAAATGGGTTTCCAAAGAAAAACTAGGCCACTCCCGCTTGCAGGGGTATGCATGCTGGTGGGCAGGCAAGTACTGCATATGGGTGCTTCAAGTACTTTCTAACCTAATGCTTGCAGAAGCTGGTAAGATGTCTTTGCAGTCCACAGTGGTTTGTAGGTCACCAGATGGGTCAGTCAGATATGCTTAGAAATGCGTGGTCACGCTGAGAGGTTTGCTTTCAGCCCCCACCCCATCTCTGACATAGGAACTCCAAGGATAAACTCCATGTGCATAGCCCTGAAACTAGTCTAGAAAGTTCCAGGAGGTAGGGGGTTGAGTGATAGAGCTGAAAAGCTCCAACAATAGCAGCTGCCACTGCCACTAGGGCCTTGCATTTGAAAATTCCATTATCAAAGCAGCTTTGAGTTTCTGTTGGCATTTACATGACTAATGTTTAGTGTAGGGAGGGCTATGTTGGGAAACGGGAAAGGGAAGTGGGGACTAGCACTCCTGCTACAGTGGAGCTCTCTTTGGCAATTATCTTTCAGGGGAGGTTACTCACTGAGGGCATTGAGGCAATAAAGGAACTGCTGTGGCTGTATGGAAAAAATACACCCATTGATCCTTCACCACCTCTTGCAAGCCTAGGAGTGTGGAAGGAGGCATTTGATCAGGGACCATGACCAGCAATTGAGCTGTATTAAATGGTGATCAGGAAGCTGCCACAGTGAACAGGTGGAAGTAGAGGTGACCAAGATTTCCTGAGCCAGACATGGAAGGTTCAGCCCTCAGTGTGGTATCTTGTTAGTAGCATGACCTTGGACAAGATCCTCACCTTGACAGAGCCTCAGGACCACCTGGGTTCTCATCCCAGTGCTGCTGTTTCTACCTGCAAGTGGACACACACCCTAGGGTATGCTGTTGAACTACTTGAGCCCTGGTTTCCTTCTCTGTAAGATGCACGTAATCGTGGAACCTGGATGGTTTGGGGTTGATGTGAGTATTAAACGAGGTAATGTAAATATTCAGAACAGGATGTTATAAACCTCCCCCACTGGATTTAAATTCCTTGCAGGAGGGCCCTCTGTCTTGCTTATCACTGAGGTGTCAGGGCCCAGGAGGGTGTCCACTACATAGCAGACACACAGCAGGCCTTTGTTGGATGAATGAACAAATATCCCATGCCCTGTGCTGCAGATGCCTTGCCACAAGCTGTCCTGGGTCCTAAAGTGTCTCAGATGTCATGTCAGGGCTTCCTAGAGCCATCACATTCATGCTTTGGAGCAGAGATGGTGGCTTTGGCAGAAATGCTGGATAATTGTTACAGAGAAGTCAACTAAGTGTTTTGTTGTGCTGAGTGGAGAAAGTGGAATCGAAGGAGCTATTCTGGAGTGTAGGGCATGGGAGTATCTACCCACATGTGAGTGCTTGTGCATACACATGCATGTACATGCATACATACACATGCACACACACATGCACATATATCAGGTGCCATCATTCCTCTACCCATTGCAGAGGTGGGAGGAAGCAGGTTTTTCTTTCATCAGAATGACAAGGAAGTGGTATTAGTAAGCCCAGCCTGGCTCTTCCTTTAGGGGGAATCCCATGGAACCAACACAGAGTAACCCTCTGCTGCCCCTTTTTTACCTACTCTGGGAAACTCAGCCAGTATGTGGGGTGTGCAGCAGAGGCATGGCTTGCCTTTTCTAGGGAAAATGTCTTTTCCGGGTATCCCTTTGATGTCTGCACAGGGGAACACACCTCTTGAGCACCCCAGCCCTTCCTGGGGCTGACCTAGCTACCCTAGGCCTTACCCACAGAGTAGAGGACTCCCCAGTTACCCACAGGATCCTGGGGGCCAGAGGGCATTTGGGAGGGGACTGAGATCTGTGGGAGCTTTAGGAATTAGCATTAGCTACTGGTGGCTGAGCACTACTAGGGGATAGAAGAAAGGAATAAAGGGAATAGTGATGTGAGTAGCTCTAGCCAGCTAGTTCAGGGATTTTGGAAACCAAAAAGCAACCAACCAGCAAGGCAGAATTAGCTCTGCTGTTTGAAGTTATTCACAAAGAGAGATTTAAATGATCTGTGTCCACTGTGTCCATCTGGCTCCTATAGGCAAGATGCATTTTATACATTTTTTAAGTGCTAGATTTTCTGTGTTAGTAGAAGATCAAATGGTATCATGATAAGATGTAGAACCCACTTCAAAATACTTAACAGAATGGTAAACATTCCTCTTTCATGGGTCAGAGCTTCTCTGTGATTTCTACAAGTCCTAATGATGACTTCTCTGCAGAAATGGACTTGAGTTAGGGTCACTAGGAACCAATCAAGGCCCGGTCACTGTTAGGCTGTCCTAGGGCTTCTCAGCCTTGGCATTATGGACATTTGGGGCTGGATGGATCATTCTTGAGGGCCAAGGGACCTGTGCACTGTAGCACATTTAGCAGGTTCCCTGGTGTTTACTCACTAGATGCCAGTAGTCCCTGGTGGCAGGCCCCCTAATGAAACACACCCCCACCGCTACCAAAAAAGATAACCGTGTCCTGATTTTTGGAGTCTGTGTTTTGAGTTATATGCAAAGGAGAATTGAGGTTGCAGATGGAATTAAAGCTTCAAATCAGCTAACCTTGAGATGGAAAAATTACTCTGTATTAGTCAAATGGCCCCAATATAATCACCAGAGCCCTTTTAAGTAGAAAAGGGTAAGCCAGAGGTGGAAGGATAAAAAGGACCTCACCTGTCATTATTGACTTCAAAGAAAGAGGAAGGGGCCTGAGACCATGGCATGTGGGCAGCCTCTAGAAGCTGGAGAAGACAAGGAAACTGACTCTTCCCTGGAGCCTCAGGAGGAGCACCGTCCTGCCAATATTGATTTTAGCCCAGAGAGACCCATTTATGAACTACATAACACAGGGTATAAATATATGTTTTCCTAAGCCACTAAGTTTGCTCCAAGCCAGCCACCTAGCCTCTCCTG
This sequence comes from Erethizon dorsatum, assembly GCA_028451465.1. Taxonomy (NCBI): domain Eukaryota; kingdom Metazoa; phylum Chordata; class Mammalia; order Rodentia; family Erethizontidae; genus Erethizon; species Erethizon dorsatum. The sequence continues at coordinate 29,398,232 of CM051826.1, forward strand.
CACACATTGTGACAACTAGTAAGTGTCTCCAAACATTGCCAAATATCCCCTTGTTTGGGGGGGCATCCAGGGGTGGGGGGAGGCAGAGAGAACAAAATCACCCTTGGTTCAGAAACACTGGCTATGCAGAGCACCATATTGTTTCCCTAGAAACAGAGGAGTTTCCTGTGTTCCGCACTGAGAATGAGGTAGGAGTGGGTGCACCCGCTTCGCTCATTCTGGGGAAGGAACTCGTGGCAGGGAAGAGGGTGAGTGTCACAGCTGCCCTTCCCCTGATACCTCACCTCCCATTCCCCCCAGAGGCTCCTAGAGCTGTCACACCGTCATTAACAGTGCAGTATTCCTGTTAGTGCTTGTGCATCTTTGCATGAAACTAGAAAAGAAGCTGAACTGTCTTCAACTGCACCATAAAAGAGAATATAAAAAACTCAATAAAACACTAAAATGTCAGTCGCAGCAGGTTTGCTACCTGAGACCTCAGCGAGGAGGGACAGATAGCAGGCTGGGTGCCCTCGGCACTGTTTGTGGAAAACATGGGTGGAGAGGAGAGACCTGGGGAGCCCAGCCTGTGCTGGGAGCCACCAAGCCCAGGCTCCGGGCCAAACGTACAGCCCCTCGGTTTCTTAGGCCCATCCCAGATGCTGTAATTCTGTTTATTTTGCTGAATATGAAATCCATATGGTTCTGATTTTTCCCTTGTACTCCATCATCTCTGTGTGGCTTCGGAGCCAGCAACCAAGCAAAGTGTCTTTGAAGTTGTTCTGGGGAAGGTAGGAAGTTGTGCTGTTGCAGGGTTCGGGGGGCAACCATGAGGTTTGTATTTGATTTGAGAACTGCTCCGGGAGGTGAGAGAGGGAAGCAGATGGATGCAGTTGGTTTTGGTTCTGGCTCAGAAGACCAGGCTGGGTCAGATGGGAGAGGAGTTTGCAGAACCTGTGGTAGTGTTTTACGGCCAAGGGCCCCTCTCTAGTCCTCAGCTTGATCACGGGTATTCTTAGTTGCAGGTGTCTCCATGTCCCCTGCTGCCTCAGGGTGGTCAGATGAAGCTGTGATGTTTGACTTCTTCCTCCGGGGCAATAGCTTGCCCTGATTGGAGTAGACTAAAGGCAGAGGTGGGGGGGTGTGTTCCAGAGAGATACAGAGAAGAAGGAGGCAGTGAGCAAGTGGGGTGTGGGAAAGATTTGGTCTGTCTCCATGGAGTTTTGATACCAGAGGGACACAGGCCAGGACATTTCATGATGGCCTGGCCCAGTTGGCTGTAGCTGATATATCAATGTCAACAGTCCCCAGAATTTAGCATACATTCCCATCCCTCACCTGGAAGGCATGTGCAAACACAGGCCCCGCCCCCAGGGTTTCCGAGTCAGGAGGTCTTGCTGGGGCCCTCGAGTCTGTATTTTCTAACAAATTCACAGGTGATAGGGACCACACTTTGACAACACTAGTCTGGAATAGGAAGAGAGTCTTTCTAATCGAAAATAATACTAACAGCAAATAGTTCTCAGGACTTGGCTTTCAGGTGTGAGTACCCCTTGCTTAAACTGAGTGTCGTCTTCTGAGGTATTTTCCTCCCAGCAATGAAAGTAACATTTATTTTATTTTCAGTTGTCATACTATAAACTTGACTTTATGAGGGCATACAATTCTGTGAATTTTAATCCATATATAGATTCCTGTGGCCACCCCCGAAGCCAGGATGCAGAAGTTCCTTCAACTTCCAAACATCCCTTAGTTATTCCTTCATGGTCACACCCTCTACTACCTGAACCCCTGATGTATTATCTATCCCTAGTTTGTCTTTTTGAGAATGCCATGTAAATGGAGTCATACAGTATTAACCATTCAAGGCTGGCTTCTCAACATATAGTACTTTTGAGCTCTATCTGAGAGGTTGCATGTACCAATAGTTTGTTCCTTTTTATTGGTCATTTGTACCCCACTGTACAGATGTTCCACAGATGTTCCAATCATTCCCTGCAGATCATATTTTGAATTCTTTTCAGTTTGGGGTTACTATGAATAAACCCGCTATGTCAGTCAACTCTCTGTTACTGTAACAGATACCTGAGTAAGACCATCAACTACAAAAAGAGAAGGTTTGTCTTCACTCACGGTTTTGGAGGGTGCAGCGCATGCCATCATTGGTTGGACTTGTTGATTTTTGGCTTATAACAAAGCAGCACATCATGGTGGGGAGAGGAGAGTGGGATAGAGGAGCGCAGCTCACCTCTTGGCAAAAAAAAAAAAAAAAAAAAAAAGACAAATAAGAAGGGCTGGGGTCCCACTGGGGTCACGCCATCTCCTTTGTGGACCCTCTTTGGTAAATACCTATAGGTGGGATTGCTAGGTCATATGGTAAGTCTATGTTTAGCATTATGGGAAATTGCCACACTGCTCCCCAGAGTGGCTGGACCATTTTGCATTCCTACCAGCAATGAATGAGAGCTGCAGTTGCCCTGCTTCCTTGTCTGCACTTGGTATTGTCATTGTTTTTTTGTTTTTTTTCACTTAAGTCATTCTAGATGATACTTGATTTCACAATATATGTATAAATGAGTTACGGAAAGGCTTAGAGGGTTATGCAAGCCCCCAGCCTCTTGGTGGCTCTTTAGTTCTTTTCTGTTTGTTTGTTTTGTCTTTTGAGACAGGGCCTCACTAGGTAGTTCAGACTGGCCTTGAACTCATTATGTAGCCTAGGCTGTCCTCAAACCTGCAGCGATCCCCCTGCCTCAGCTTCCCAAGTGCTGGGACTACAGGCATGCACCACCACACCCAGCTTGTTGGCTCCTTTGAAGACCAGAATCCTTCTGGCTTGGAAGTTGTGGGTATCTTGGTGTTGATTGTGCTGAGTGACAGCAACAGAGGGTTGCTCCATGTGCTGGATCTAGGAACCAATAGCTTCGGTGCTGCACTGGGGGCTTCAGCAATACCTAGAGAACTATGGGAAAGATGCTTATCCTAGAACTGTAGAGGTGGGAGGCACTAGGTTGCTTCTCCCACCCCCTTTCCTACTTATTTTAAGCTTTAGGCTTAGAGAAGTGAAGTAGCCTGGCAATGTCACTCAGCTGACTGGTGGCCTCTGGACTTTTTGATTATGGCAGGAAGTGGCAAAAGGCCACCTTTATTTCCAGAATCATCCTTAGTAATTACAGTAGGGCCACAGGCTGCTCCCCCATGGTGCCTGAAGAATAGCGCTTTTGCAGACTGATAGACCTGCTCAGGATCATCACACTCGCGCAAGTGTTCCGGCCTCAGGTCTACCCCAGGCAAGAGCTAGCTTTAGGAAGTAGCATGTGCTGGGGGTGATGGCCAGGGCTGAAACCAGAGTGGGTGACTTCATGGGGAGGAGGAGATTCAGCAGCACCAAGTGCTCCTCTAGAGGCCGCCCCTCCCACCCTCAGGGGGAAGGGGCCCAGCTGTCCTGGAAGGCCGTGGACATGCTTTTCCGATTGCAGAATACTTCTCTTTCATTTTGAATATAATTTGTTTGGTTGCCACAGCAACGTCAAGTCTCTATTTTAATGCTAACCTGCGTGGTTGCAACTTTCTATATATAAATGCTGCTTTGCACAGTGAATTAGCCAATGCCACGGGGAAACAACGGGTGTGGAGACAGTGGCAGAAAATGACCAGCGTGTCAGATTTGCATGAGGACCAACTGTGGGGCTGAGGTAAGTAGGGACCCAGGGTGCAGCTGGTTATCTCCGGTGCAGATGCTAGAAGCTAACTGGAGCAGAATGAGTGTGAGGTGACCGGCCACTCCTGCACACGGAGGAGCCTTCCTTGGGTAGCTTCTCCCTGGGTGAGGGTTTGCCTCTGCTTTGGGGGGACTCAGGTGATTCTCCTTTCTCCTCCATGTGTCTTCCCTCCTCTTGCCTTCAGTGAGTCTGGGTCACATTGGTGACCTAAGGCTCTCCATGAAGAGAAAGTCACTTGGGTAGAGGAGGTGTCTGAGATGGGCTCAGTGAGTTGTTCCTGATTTCCTTGGGCTTACCTCTGCAGATTTCGTGATTTGGATCTCCCACTCCTTGCTTTTGCTTTTTCTTAACTTCCTAGTTTGACCAGTCCTTGTGGTAGAGTTTTCAGAAGAAGACTGGAAAGACCTTTGGGAATTAACAGATATAGTTTCCTCAGGCTCCAAAATGGGGAGAACCCAGAGAGGTGATGTTCTGCCAGATGTCACACAACCAGCCGGGGGGGGGGGGGGCGTGAATCTACACAGCTCTTCTGAGTCACTCACATATGCATTTGTGCATGTTTTGCTATGGGGTTACAGCAGTGTGTGGAGGAGGACCACATCAGTTAAAGAGCTGAAACGGAGCATACTAGGGGACTTTCCTCTCTGATGTTGTAAGTTGGGGGAATGTAATGAACACAAGATTATATAATGAGAGCAAGAAGCCAGTTAGCCTTCTGGAAAAGGAATGGCGCTTGAATCTAGGAAACTTGGATTCAGCCCCTTTGTACCTGTGTGATAATTTTGTCAATTTTTCTGAAGCTCGATTTCCCTACTTAAGCTTGAAGTGTGCTCAGTATCTCCCTGCAGCACTGTGGTAAATCTGGGTCACTGCTCTGTGAACCTGATGAGGACAGTGCTCGGGGTGTAACGGGGCATGAAGTATGTGAGAAGGGCGCAGTGTGCTTTGCAAACCAGGAGTACCCCAGAAGTGTCAGACCACTGCTCTGTCTTCTCTGAGCTGAGAGAGGGTGGCACTGGCATCAGAGGACATTGGCTAAACCAGAGTTCTCCTTGCAGGTACGGTGCAAATTTCAGTACAATTATGTTGTCCTTGGAATATGACATCGGAGTGTCCTCTCCTATCACACCAAACATTTCACATATATTTCAAGTGTGTCGAATCCAGAGACATGGACCCCATTCTTTCTGTTGCTGTTTTGTTTGAGACAAAGACTTGCTATATTGCCCAGGCTGGGCTTGAACTCTAGCAATCCTTTTGCCTGTGCTTCCTTAGTAGCTGGGACTACAGGTGATTGCTCTCACACTGTACTGTTTCTTCTGGGTTGTTTTGGGTTTTTTTCTTTCTTTCTTTTTTTTTCCTTCTGGTCTTCAGTACTGGCTTGAACCAAGGGCCTAGGGCCTTGTGTCTCTACCACTGAGCTAGACCCCCAGCCCTATGGGATCATATTCTTGATGAGAGAAAATTTACAATTGCAGTCTAAGTGCCTGTGAGTGGTATATGTGGTGCCCAGGAGTAGGGAGACTAAGAATTGGAAGCTTGCACTCTAACTAGCTGAGTATAGAGAAGGAATCCGTTATAAGACTTTTTAATGGAGATAGTGGTAAAGGAGGGGCTCCTATAAAAAGGAGATTTTTACCTGGAAAAGCTATGTTTTTTGAGCCCTGAGTCCTAAGCCACAAGGGTCAAGTAGCATGGAAAACAGAATGTTGGAGCACATTGCATATGGCAAGGACCAGTCTTGTTATGTGTGTATTCTGGGCCAACAAGTAAAATGTGCTTTTTACCATGAGTGTTAGAAACAAAAAATTGATAAATAGTTTGGAAACTACAAGCCTCGAGTGGTGGCTGAATGGACTGGAACTCTCTCCGGAGATGGTTCTTGGTTCTTGAGTCCCTTTCCAGGGAAGTCTTCTAGGAGAGGGACAGTTTTTGTGGGGGAGAGTCAGCATCACTTGGAGAAGCCAGCCTGGAAGCACAGAGAGGACCAGGTGGGCCAGGTGGGAAGCAGGAGGTGTGGGGACAGGGAGGTGGCATTTCCTTCTCCCAGGGGTCGGCCAAAGTGTAGCGACCTATGAGCAGAGTGAGGACCCTTGTGATTCCAACAGCAACTGCATGTCACCCTGCACCAGAACACATGGCTCAGCCTCACAGGTTTGGCTCTCTCCACCTCCCATGAGAACTGGACCCAGTCCTCCTCCCCCAGGTCCTGCGTTTCCAGCGATCTGGCGATTGGCTTCTTGGTCTTCTCTCTGCGTGAATTTCTGCTCACCATAATGACTGTGTCAACTCACTTGTGGACCCAGACACCTGCGCCTCTCCTCCCCTAGGCTGCTGGGCCTGGCTCCTAAGTTCCAAATCCCTGTTCCGTGTGTGGCTCCCTGCTCCATCACTTTCCCCGTCTCCCCTGTGGGCGGTACCTGCCTCATGCCGTAGCCTGTTCCGGAAGCCTCACACGGCTCCTCCCTTTCGAACCTTCTCTCGCTGCTGCCAGAGGCTGAGCAGGGTAGACTTCCCAGGGTCCCCTCGGTCTTAGAAACCATCCCTTGTGCTTCCCTTCCTAGAGAGGTTAGGCCCAGCCTGGGGAGCACAAGTTGGGGTGGGAAAGAGCTGGCCACACATTTGCAGGTAAAAGGGTGGGTATTATGGGATGGATGTGCTGACTGGTGCTCAATGTAGGGAAGCGGTATTCAGTTCTTTAGAACTAGGGAATCCCCTCTTCGGAGACTGCTTATGCAAAGACCCAGTAGACAAAACCAGTGGTCGCATGCTGGTGGCCAGTGGACGGGATCAAGTGCAGAACTGTTCAGTTCTTTTCATTGTTATTTTGTTTTTGTTTTGCCCATGATTTCATTTAAAAAATTTTAGTTGGCTGTCAACATCTTAAAGTCAGCACGGTTCACGTTAAAAATTCAGATTTCTAGCTTCTCTTGCAAAAAGTGAGAAGCTCAGGCAACGCCAAGCCTGCCTTCCGCCATAGGCTAATGATGAATAGTGGCTTTCGACTTTGTCACATCCCCACCCATCCCTGCTGTCCGCCAGCCCTGAGGCCAACAGTGGAACAGCTGACGATTATTCATTTGGGGTCTTCTGCTTATGGTGAGGGAAAAGGTCGAAAATTCCCTGTACCCATGTCTATGGAAGAAGGAAGAAGGTGGTTTATTAGTCTTTGCTGATGCAAGGTCGGGGGAAGGAAGAAGGAAGGGGGCCACACTTTCTTTAAAAAAAAAAAAAAGTATCAAAAAATCTGTCCCTTTTTGCAAGTGAATTTGTCAGTTTCCTAATAATTAAATTTCTAGGACCAAAGGTAGATTTAGCATAGATTTGTTGTTGTTGTTGTTTGAAATCAGAGGTTCCAAACCACAGGGACCTATAACAGCTGCATCTCTTGAAGAAACTTGTTAGAAATGCAAATTTGGGGGTAACACCCTTACTGAATCTCAAGATTCAGAGTGAGAGGGTGGGACGGGAAGCATGGGTGCTACCAGCCTGCTGCTGCCTGCTGCCAATTGGGAACCACCGTTCCAGTGTTTTGGAGTATGGACAGGATGCCAGCATCTGTCATTGTCATTTTCCATCCTTTCTAGACCCAGAAGGGAAGAGAGGGAAGAATAGCCAAAGAGAAGGAGTGAAGGGTTGCACCCCCATGCTCTTCCAGGCAGAGTACTAAGCAAGTGGGAGGGCTGCAGATGTCCTTCCAGCTTATGGAGGCTCAGCAGCTCCTAGTCCCTTTTCCGATAGCCTCCGACTAACTGTCCACACCTCCCTCTGTGGATCCTGCAGGTACAATATTGATGCACACTGCATTGATGCATACTGTTGTTATAACAGAATACCACAACCTAGGTACTTTATAAAGAAAAGAAATTTATTTGGCTCATGGTTCTGGAGGCTGGGAAGTCCAAGAGCCTGGTGCTAGCATCTGGTGAGGGCATTCTTGAGGGCACATAGCATGGTGGAAAGGCAAGACAACAGTTGAGCAAGAGGGGCTGAACTTGCTTTTATAACAAGTTCACTCTGTGATAACTAACCCACTCCTGCAGTAATGCCATTAACCCACCCATGAGGGCAGATCCCTCATGGCGTAGTCACCTCAAAGATCTCACCTCTCAAAAATTGCAGTCAAGTTTTCAACACATGAACTTTGGTGGTGGTGGCAGGGGAGAGACATTCTAACCGTAGTTATGAACAAGCCTGATGTCTGCACTATCCTGGAGAGGTGGTCACTGGGTTGCCTTCCCAAGGGGCCACAGTGATTCTAGCAAAGGCCAAGGAACTAAATCACATCAAGTTTTTCAAAAGTGACCAAGCATCCAGGAGCTGGGGGTCTTTGGATGGAAATATTATACCAACTCTTTATATATATATAGGCAAGAGCCAATCACATGTGTCCATTTCAAATCTAACACAGGTAACTCAGATTGCTGTTTCATATGTGATCACCTGGACACCTCCACCTGCCTCTATGGCTAAAGGCTTTAATTATTTCAATGCACACTCTACATGAGCCAAGAAAGCAAGTCTCTTCTGGATGTATTTCCTTGGAGGGACCTAGGCCCTTGAGAAGCTTGTTTCTCAGACCCCAAAAAAGCCATTCATAATCTTTTCCCTTGGCTTGTTTCATTCATTGGTAGCTTAACTATCTAACACTTACACCTAAGCACCCTCCTACTGTGAAATAAGACACATGGGCATTGCGATGTCTCTACCTTCTGGTGTCTTCTGGTATCTCTTCCTCTACCCTTACTCTTGGTGCCCAGGCAACTCCATAAAGTAAGAAACTCATTTTCTAGGTGAATTGAAAAATCCTGCATAGAGACTGGGAAGAACTCCACCTACAGGTATCCAACATGGATTTCTTAGGTATATTTTCTTGTGTGTGGGGACAGATGTGAGTAGGACACTGTTCTTGTGCTGGGAGAGCACAGAAGAGCAGGGGTTGATGGCCACTCGCCACAGACCATGCAGACGAGAGCATCAGTGGGAGGAGAAGATGGGTTGGGGCAGAGGCTGTATCTCCCTGGAGACAGCCCAGAAGTGCAGAGCTTGGCCACTAGGCAAGTTTGTCATCTTCTGGGCTAGCGAGTTGGTCCCAGGCTTCCGGAAATCAGCCTGGAAAGAAAGGGCTCATGGTAACTGCACATGAGGAGATCAGCAAGAGAGCTGGCCTCCTCCGCTTCCCTTGCTTTGTGTGGATGGCAAGGGCTGCCTGTCATAGCTCCTAGCTCTGCAAGCTCAAAAACAGTTACTCCGTGCTTGATGTTCAGTGGACATCCTGCTGGGGTACGTTTCCCTCAAGGGTGCTGATCAGAGCTCTTTGCTGTGGAAATGCTTATCTTGGTATTTTCCTACCCACCCCCTTCACAACCTATTTCTTCCCGCCTGGGACTTGGCTCACCAGTTAACCAGACTCCCCGCTAGCAATCAGCTGTTACCTTCCACCGTGTCAAATTGATAATTAGGGGTTCAACTGCTTGTGGCTTCCTCTGCAACTTCCTCCCTGGAGTGTCTGCCTTTGGATAGAGAATTCCTAGATGCCTGCTAAGCCCCAGGTAGCATGGAGGGGTCAGGGAACAGCCCCAGGCTGAAGAGAAATTGGCTGCCGCCTTGAAGACAGAACACCCAGGTTCATACTAGCCAGATTATAAAATGAAAATAAGTACTTCCCTCCCAGGGGTCTTGTAAAGTTCCAGTGAGCTATTATATATCAAGTTACTGGCCCACAATAAACAGTTCTTGGACTGAGACAAGAAAAATGATAGTGGAATTGACTTTGAGGATATCTAGCCCTCCTTTTCTCCTTGTTATTCAGCCTTTTCTTTTTGAGGAACTTAAGTAACTGAGGGAAGTGTTCTCTTGGGTTTCTTTGCCCATAGTGAGAAAGTTCCACAAAAGGTAGTGCAGGCCCCTTTGAGAAGGTTATCAGGGTCTGGCACTGGTCAGTTTGCAGATCTTGGTCAAGATGCTGTTGTCTGTCAGTCTCAATTGCTCTCAGGCTGCCAGCTTTCAAATCTGGTTGTATAACCCCAGTGGACTTGGGTGTTCTCACCCCATGGGTTTTACTGGTCCCTTCTGATGGTTCTCTGAGTTCTACCCTTGTCACTCACATCCTTTCCTCCTGCTCCTAAGACCACCCTGGTCTGTGTCCTAAAGGTTAGCTTGTGTTACTCTGGAGAGTTCTGCAAAGGTTGTTGGAAAGCCTGTTCAGTGTGAGTCAGCCAGCTTAGTGACCTCAGCTGATGGATTCTCTCGGAGATCGTTCAGTGACTTCATGGGGCTGGGACTGTGTGGGGTGAAGTTGATACATACCTACTGATGTTTCTGCCCTCTGAAGTCTTACAGACATTCGAGGTGGGCCATGTACTTTCCATTTTTATATGTGAGAAAGAAAAAGAGATGCGGTTCATAGAGGTGGATGGACTTCCCAAAGTTAGGTGACTGGTAAGCCATAGTTTGAGCCTAGATTTGAACTTCTTCAGTGCTGATTTTGGGGACAAATACAGTGGTACTTCAGTTCACGACCACTTTTGTTTGCAGACAGTTTGGTTCACGAACAGAAACGTTTGACAAAGTTGTGTTTTTGTTTGCAAACTGCATAGAATGACAAACACAACCTCGGCCATCTTTCCCACATAAACACAAGTATGGCCATCTTTTCCAAAATCGTAGAACAAATTACATTTGTGAACTGAAGTACCACTGTAGACAGATGTCTGTGGGCAGCAAGGTGGTTTATGGGGATTCGATCTAATGTTTTTATCTCCACCTTGTACTGGGACTCTCTGTAGTAGAATGGAGTCTGTCATAGCCAGAAGCCTCTGAAGTCTTCCAGAACCCCTTGTTTGAAGGGAGCTTTGCATCTCAATGAATGAGGGAGAAAAACCAGCAGAAGATTTGCTGAGAGGGAACATAAGTGGGTTATGACGTCACTGCTCTGTGGATGCAGATGTTTCCTCCCTGGGCTTCCTCCCTTCACGGAGGCTTGCTGGGAGCAAACAGATGGGAAGTGGCTCGTGGTTAAGCAGAGTGGGCTGGACAGAGAGGTCACTTTTCCCAGTGTGGTGTTGAGAGCAGCCCAGGAGTAGCCCAAAATGGGGCTTTTGTTTCTGCTGCGCTGTCCTTTAGCGATGGTGGTGACACCTACACAAAGATTTAGAGCAGCCCAAGGGGAAGAAAGGGAGGACTTTGTGTGGAAATTAGGGGGACTTTGGTGTTCAGTCCTTATTTCTGGGCCTCAGTTTCCTTATCTGTAAAATGGCAAGATGGGATCAAGTAATCTCCAAGGTCCCTCCTTCTGTGTGTGTGTGTGTGTGTGTGCCTGCATTGCTTGAGAAAGTTCTTTATTGTCTTTCATTTTGTCCTTTCTTTTTAGGGCACCCACCCAAATCTTTGGCCATTTGAAAAATAGTTCAGTGAACCCAAATCTTATAAGTTATGATCATTTTAGGGGCTGGCACGTGAGGTGGGATATGTCAAGGAGGATTTTACGAGCATTACTTAAATATTTTTAATAAGGCTATATTCATGCATGAGCTCCTAATAGAAAATAAGTTAAAGATTTAAAATGCATTAAAATTAATATGCTCATTACAGAAAACTTGAAGAATACAGAAAAACAGAACTTTAAAAAATGGGGAGTTTTTTTCTTCCCTTTTCTTGTTTATCTTTTTCTACAAAATTGGGTTCATATTTATTTAGAGTTCTATATGCTGATTTTGGAAGGTGGGGGTTACTTGATTGAAAAAGTAATTTTAAAAATAATTATTTTTAAAAATGTTTAAGGAAAACATTTAATCATGATAAAATAAGTATAATTAAAGTAAACAGAGGGATCCAACAATTCAAAGGTATCCTTTGTTAACATTTTTGTGTCTTTGCTTGGTGTTTTGGAGTGGGGACAGCATTATTTCCATAGTTGAGATCATGCTGCGTACTCTTATGTCTAAAGCAGAAACAGTTCTTGGAGGATGGTAGAGGATTTGATGACACCATTGGCCACTGGGTGGTTTATTAGTCTTTGCTGATGCAAGGTCGGGGGAGACTTGGTCCTTCCAATATGAGTTTTGTTTTCTTTTTTTGAGACAGGGTCTTGCTATGTAGTTCAGGCTGGCCTTGAATTCACTATGTAGCCCAGGCTGGTCTGGAACTCCCATTAATCCTCATGCCTCAGCCTCCTGAGTGCTGGGATAATAGGTGTGCACCACCACACCCAGCTCCCAACATGAGTTTTAAACATGCAGAAAGTCATTAAGTTCCTTGAAAAATGGCCACTATGGTACTTTACATAACACAGTATTGCTTGGGTGTAGGCCAAACACAAAGGCCTTGTTGATTCTTCCAGCAGAGTCTCCAAAACTGGATAATCTGCCACTGTGGTCATGCGCCTGGAACAAAAAGGGCAGCATCAGGTATGCCTGCTCCTTCTCCATGGCTAAGGCTTCCTGCACTGGCCTTGCATGACAAGGTACATGGAGCAGGAGAAACACGTACACTGGTTCTGGGATAGTTTCAGGCAAGAAAGGAGGTGAATGAAATAGGTGGGCTTTTAAGCTTTACCCTCTGACCTGGGAAATCCACCAGACAGCACACATTTCATGGGATTCCTGAATTGGGAGTTTACCTACCTTAAGCAAGAAAGATGCATTTATATTGTTACTTCCCTATTGTCATTTTGCTAATGTTGGTTTATCTCAGTGCCCAGAGGCTAAGTGGGTGGTGTCTTCCCTTCCTGAGAGAGCCTTCCTGTTTCTTTCATATGTGAAATATTAATACATCTTGGTGAATATGTGTATCCTAGGTCACAGACTTTCCAGAGAAAAATTCCTATTTGCGGTTCAGTTTGGTCCACCATTAAGCAAACTGTGTGCAAGCTGGGTGTGGTGGCACCTGTAATCCCAGTACTCAGGAAGCTGAGGCAGGAGGATCTCGGCAAGTTCGAGGGTAAGGGTTAGGGTTAGTTTGAGGCCAGCCCGAGCCACACAGTGAGTCCAGGCCAGTCTGAACTACATAGCAAGACCCTGTCACAAAACAAAACAAAACTAAACTAAACTAAACTAAACTAAACTAAACTAAACTAAACTAAACTAAACTATGTGTATATGTGTGTACATATACATATATGTTGACACACATATATATTGATTTAATGATGCTAATTTGCTTTATTTTTGATTCTAGAATCAGGAAACATTCCATTAAACGTGAGTGTTCCACGTCATTCAACAGAAATTTGATTACTCATACCAATAGTCAAAAGAATGACCTTCCACGAATATGACATCAGTGGGACTTGTCTTCTAAAACTTTCCTGGATGTGGGCACCGAGCTATAGGAGTAGCAAAACAATGTCCCTGGCTCACAGAGCTTTTATTCTAGTGGAAAGTGCTCTGAAGTCATGAATAGTGTAGAGGAAAAGTCTGAGAAACATCTGATTTCCTTAGTAACCTTTTGCCTTTGCCTGTTTATGTGCATGATTTTTTGTTTATATCTTTGTAATTGACTATTAATTTTAATCTATTTATTCTGGTCTTTCCCAATGCAACACTTCTCAAATATCTATTGACTCCTTGATTATTGATCTTTGGACTTTGTTGCAATTTGGAGGAACTTTTTTTGTCTTTTTTTTTTAATGTGGGTACCGGGGGTCCAACTCAGGACCTCGCACTTGCCAGCAGGCACTTGTGCTGCTGAGCAATATCACTGGCCCTTTTTTCCTTTTTATGTGGGTACCAGGAGTTGAACTCAAGACTTCGCACTTGCCAGGCAGGTGCTTGTGCCACTGAGCCATCTCACCAGCCCTTGGAGGAACTTTTAATGATCACTAATTTCTTTTCTTTTGTGGTGTACTGAGGATCAAACCCAGGGCTTAATGCATGCAATGCAAGTGCTCTACCACTGAGCTATACCCCAGCCCCAAATTTTATTTTTATATTTGCAGATAGCTATAGCTACTAACTTGGATTTTTTTCTTTTCTTTTTCTTTTTTCTTTTTTTCTTTTTCTTTTTTTTTTTTTTTTTTCTCTTTTTGAAACAGGATCTCACTCTGCAGTTCAGGCTGGCCTTGAACTCACTTTGTAGCCCAGGCTAGCCTGTAGCAATACTCCTGCCTCAGCCTCCCTAGTGCTGGGATTACAGATGTGGGCCACTGTGCCTGGCTAACTTGGATTTAAATGAGCAATTTTCCTATAGTCTCTAACTCATCCATTTTCTTGTTTAAGTCATCCTTTTTATTTTGGCTTTATTTTTTCTTTCTGATTTTCTGTTCCTCTTTCCAAAGGTCACAATTTCTTGCATTCTGACGTTTCATGAATCACTTTTTAAGATGTGCTCTTCCTTTAAGTCTTCCAAATAGGTTTCCTTACCTTGATTGTATGGGATTCCACCCCTGCACCCTTCCTATCTTCCTTCCGCTTCCTCTCTCTCCTTCTTTTTCTCCTTTCTTTTTTTTTTCTTTCTTTTCTTTCTCTCTCTTTCTTTCTTTCTTTCTTTCTTTTGTTCTTTCTTTCTTTCTTTCCTTGCAGTACAGGGAATTGAGCCATTTTATCTTTTATTTTGAGAAAGGGTCTTGCTAAATCTTGTGATCCTCCTTCCTCTGCCTCCCAGATTACAGGCGAGTTTCAAGCCACCCAGCTCTTTCCTCGTTCTTGAAGAAGGTGGGATCTGTGTGGATGTGGCTTACACCAATGGACCAGGACACTGTCCACCTGGGGCAGGTTGTGAAAGTAACACCTCTCAGTTACTGTAGGTTCCACGATGCACATGCCTCTCGGTCCGTCTTCCATTTCAGATAGCTTTTATTTTACCCAGGATGCTGCCATTTTCCTTCCTGCTTCTCTGGTGTTCCAGATTGATGGACAACATGGGAAATCGTAACTGCTTGGGTATGCTTTCATTGCCATGCTGCCAGGACATCATCCTTGCTTGACCCATCGGTGCCACCCTCCTCAGAATGGTGAGCACCCCTCCCAGGCCCGCTGTCTCCCCACTGTGCTTCTGCTCATCTGTTTTCTGGAAATGGCTGTGCCTCAATGGGCAGGAGGGAGGGAAGGGCCGCTCTGAATGGAGCATCTACATCTAAATGGAGAAGGGTGGCCGCTGAGGGCTCCGGTTCGTACAAATTCTGCCTCTCTATTAGAGGCAGAAGTGGTGACTCTGTGAAGTGCATCTCAAATGAGGGCAGAGTGGTGAAGGTGCTATTTTCCCTTGTAAACTGCTCTCCATTCTGTATGATTTTATTTGCTGCAAGGACCTAATGACTCTGAAGGGTTTTTTCTTAGAATCTGATTGTCTATTTTTATTTTATTTTTTTAAAGATTGGGTGAACTTTCCCTCCTTTCTTTTCTTCTTTTTACTCGCTTAATAGGAAGTTAAAACCAAGTTGGCGGAGGTATCCTCAGGGTGGCTGTTACGTACCCCTTTGCCTTTACTGCTCCCCTTCACCTCCCAGTGTGATTGACACACACACGGGGAACCACATTCCTGCCATTGTGCCTGTGTGGTCAGCAGAGAATTCAAGTTCACTTTTGTGGCATTACAAAAAGAACCCTCAAAACCATTTGTGGATGCTACATGATGCTTTTTTAACAGCCTAAGAGAGTGTTTCTCAAAGAGTTTACAACTGAGGATCTGCAAGATAATTTTAGAACACGTGGAGATGACAGTTTTATTTCAGTGTGTAATAGAAAAAAATAAAACAACCAAATCAGAGCCATAATTTCGTAGATATTATTACTTGGGGTTGGGCTAAATTTAAATTGGTTATAAGTCAGTTCAAAGCATTATCGAGTAGGCTGGGGGTGTAGGTCAGTGGTAGAATGCTTGTGTGTGAGGCCCTAAGTTCCATCCCCAGCATCGCAAAAAAAAAAAAAAAAAAAAAAAAAAAGTTTTTTGAGTAAATCGTGGTGTTGCTTTTGCATAGTGATGGGGCAGATTGTGACAGTGGCATGTGAATGACTGACGTTTGGGAGACACTGAGTGAGAAAATCCTTTAGAATCAGGGCTGGTAAGATGCCTTTTAAACTGGACACCATTTCTAATATGTCCACTTGATACTGGGAATATTTATGGTGTGGACACAAACTTTATAAAGGGCCTTGTACACTACCCTGCTGTGTACAAGAAACTTGCTGCCAGTTCCCAACGTGAGCCTCTCCCAGCACCACCCCAGGCCCTGTCCTATTTCTTACCTTCTTTTGTAATGGCATCTTATCATAACATCTTAACTTCTCTGGGCGTGCTCACTAGTTCCTTGTGTGCCAGTGATCCCCTTCCGTAGTTACCTCCTGTCCATAGTCCTCTTTCCAAGATAAATGGGGACTCTCTGTACCAGTGAGAATTTTCCTAGACATGGTTAACTACTTATTTCTTGCTATATTCCTTTTCTCTTTTGGTTTCTGTGACTGATTCTCAGAACTTGTATCCATCCGTTCTTCATGTGGCCCCTGAAGGCTGGGCAGTAGGCCAGGAGAGAGGGTGAAGGTCTGGTTCTTGCCTGTGAGAGTCTTGAAGAGGGGAGGGGTGTGTGTGTGTGTGTGCACACGCACACGTGCACACTGAGTGCACTAACAGAAGGCCCAGAAGAGCTGGGTATGGTGATACATGTCTGTAATCCCAGTGCTCTGGAGGGCTGAGGCAGGAGGGTTGCAAGTTTGAGCCCAACCTGGGGAGTCTAGCAAATTAGCAAGATCGTGTCTCAAAATAAAAATGGGCTGGGGATGTAGTTCAATGTGAAGACCTTGGGCTCAATTTTTTTTAAAGGCACAGTTGGGGAGAGATTGGCCCCCTGAAGCATCAGGGGAGAATTCAGACGAGGGCAAGTCTGCCGTTCAGCTCTCCTTCTCTCCTTATGAACTCCAAGGCAACCACTCCAGTTTCACCATCTCTGTGCAGGGGCTGTCGGCTCCCCTACCAAGGACCAGACTGACCCCTCCCCCAGCCACTGCCCCCTGGATCTAGAAGCAGCAAACTCCATCATATCCCCTTAAACTGGCCTATTATTGCCAGATCTGGGGGGTTCCTGGTTTTATTTTCTCCCATTCCCCTTAGAATCAGCTTTACTTCCCCCATTGCCCCTCATAGTTACCAAGTCTTATTCTGCTTCTTACATCATGTCCCTGGCACTCGGTCAAGCTTTTTCTTTTTATCCCTGATGCGAGGCGAATTCTTTATCTCCTGAGAAGCCTCCCTTGATCCTCCCAGTCCACAGTGGTCCCACCCTCCTCTGACTTCTGAAAGCTCATATTGTCTCTCTGCTTATCCTCTGGCACAGTCACAGTCCACGTTGATAGTTATTTCTTTTTTCATTTGTGTTTGTGACTTGTTTTCCAGATTTTAGAAGTCAAGCCCTGCTGTAATACTTGCCTGCATCTTTCAGGGCATTCGGGAGAGGGCAGTTAGTAACCATTAGCTGGTTGGTTGATCATGTAGCCATGAGGTCGTGTATGGTGTGGGGGGGTGGTCCTCGAGACCCTGTACTCTGGAGACTCCATGGGCTGGTGAATAATTTTTCCCTTCATGACTATGAAGCATTTAGAAAAAGTGAGTCATCACTATGCCCAGATGTTTTTTCTTATTAATTATCATTTTAAGACAACACAATTCGTCCTACAGAGGACAAGGGCCTACAGCAATTGTGGCTTATTATGGTTAATCTTTTGCAACTCAGCTGAAACAAAGGATCATAACAAGAGAGTTGGTCTTATCTGACTTCGTTAAGCTCAGGAAAATTCCACTCAGTGAAAATGATGGTCAGTCCTTTTGCTTTTGGATTATGAGTTTCCTGCTGTCTTTCATTTGTATAGCTAACTTAAACTATTTCTTGAGGCCAAATGGAGACCATTATAAAACAAAACTCAAGTGACTTCTGAATGGAAACAACAGGATGAACTCAAATAATCAGCCCGTTACAGTGTATTTGTGAGTCTTGCATATCCTGAGAGATTAACATTGGGGAACAAATCCTGAAGAATAGAGTGTCTTCAGACTAGTGTGTTCTGCTGAGCATGAGTTGGAGCAGATTTATTCTGGTTTACACAACCCAGAGAGGTCCTTTGTCATTGGCTGAGGCCATATTGGAATTTACAGTGGCAACCATTCCTCTGTGGTGCCAGTAGCAGTGCACCATTGTCCACGATTGTATCTATTCGCCTAGGTGATGCAGTGTCAGAGTGGTGTTGGTGACAGTTGTTGGTGTTGAACAGCCATTAAACTGTCACCTCACTGTAATCCAAGAAGTCATGGGCTGTGAAAGTGTCCATGGCCATTTTAATTCCACAGAGCTTGGAGGACCGAAGGTGAAGGTTTTGTCCATTTTGGTCCAAATGTAATTTTGCATTTATCTTTTAATGAGTGGGTAAGAGCCCACTTCTAAGAATAGAGAAGTTCTTCAGTCCTATCTGTGCATTTCTATGGCATGTCTGGTCTCAAAGTGGAAGGGTGCATTCCTCACCTAGCCTTCCCTCCCAGCTCCATACCTCAGAGAGAAAATGCAAATAACTGCTGCCCCTAGAAGACTTCCCACTTCCCGATACCTGCTTGCCCCTTCTTAGTGGCTGTTTTAGGACCGTTTGACAAATGTAAGTTTAAACATTGCATTTTCTTTGTTTTTATGATGGTGGCAGAGGGCCCATAATCAGTTTCCTGCCTCTGGTCTCTGCCTCACACTTACGTACCCAGGTGTTATGATCAAATGTTGCAGAGCAGAGAGCACTGATGGTGTCTCCTCCTCTGCTCAGCAGCCGTCGGAGGTTTCTTCTTGCTTGTAGAAGAGTCTATCTACATTTCCTAGCTCTCGGTGCCTGCATAGCCTCCCATGATCTGCCTCCATTGTTATCTGCTACTTCTCTCCACTTGCAGGCCTTTGTGAGCAGACACACCTGCTTTAGATAACCCCCATCCCCATCCCACTGACTTTTCTGTGGGCCTTTGCTCCTGCTAACCATGTGGCCTGGAGTACTACAGTTCCCTTACCTTGTTCCTCTCACTCCTCCTTCCTGATCTATCTCAAGCAGTGCTCTTCCCTCCAGTTAAATGTGGATTATAGTAGAATTTTTCCCTGTTGATTTGTTAGGCAGATTCAGTCACATCGGATATGTGAAACACAGAATGGCATCTGGTCCAGAGTGAGTGTTTCATAAAAGTTCCTTGTGGTCATTCCTGGAGCCCAAAAATTAAACAAGGGAAAATAGAATCACCCAACCAAGTAGCCACATTGATGGCTTTGAGAAGAAAGAAATAAGTCCTGTGAACACCAGAAAGGTGGGATGTGGACCTGGAAAGCCGAGTGTTCATGCATCTGTTGTGTTTATTATACCACAGGTTGTTTATCCATTCATCCATCAGTAGATGCTTGGGTTGTTTCTATGTTTAATTTTTTTTTTTTTTTTTTTTGTGGGTACTGGGGGTCGACCTCAGGACCTCGCACGCCAGCAGGCGTCTGTGCTGCTGAGCGATATCACCGGCCCTTTTTTTCCGTATGTGGGTTCCAGGAGTTGAGCTCAGGCCCTCGCGCTTGCCAGGCAGGCGCTTATGCCGCTGAGCCATCTCACCGGCCCTATGTTTAATTTTTTGAGGAATCACCATATTGTTTTCCATAGTGGCGGCACCATTTCACATTCCCACCAGCAATGAACAAAAGTTGTAATTTTTCTACATCCTCACCAACACTTGTTCTTTTGTGTTTATTTAAATAGTAGGCATCCTAGTGGATGTAAAGTGATAACTCTTTGTGGTTTTAATTTGCATTTCCCTAATGAGTAATAACATTGAGCATCTTTTCATATGCCACTTTGTACCTTCTGGAGAAATGTCCTTTGCTCATTTTTAAGGGGGTGGTTTGCTTTTCATTGTGTAGTCTCTACGGTTATCTTTGGTGGAGGGAAACTGCAGTACCTACCCTTGTAGCCGTTGCTGATATTAACAATACACTAGCTTTTATTGAGCACTTGCATTATTCTTGCATTATGCTGAATGTTTACACAGATTTCCCCCTTTGATCTGCACAACAACCTTTTAAGAAAGATACTGCTATCATCTCCATCTTACACTTGAGGAAATTGACGCCTAGGCCTTGCCTACAGGATCACAGCTAGTAAGTAGTAAAACAACAACAGCTTAACCATGATATGACTCAATCCCTAGAACATAGACTTCTTAACCCTCAGTCAAGGAGCTGCTGTTGAATCCACTTCATTAATAGTTCATCCCTATGCTCGCAAGAAATGATATTTCATAGGAACCCGCTGAGACCTCAGGACCTCATTCTTTCTGTAAAAACATATTTTATTCTATAAAATATAGAAATTCTATAAAGAATCAGGTCCTAAAATCCACGGGTTTGCATCGGAAAGCAAATACAGAAATAGGTGGAACTCTAGTGCTAAATCTGCAGCTGCTCCAGAAGGCTTCTAAATGGAATGACAGACTCACCAAGGATCCAGGTTCCTGCCTACACTCATTTAGTTGGTGGATACAGGTATTGCTATTGGTCCCAGTCCTTTGTTCAGTTGTAACTAACAACTTTGTGACCCCCAGGCCCTTTTCATCCAGAGCACACAGCATTGCCCCTCTTTTGCCCACTGTTGTCTGTCTAGGTTGGATGGTGGTGAGGGAAGACTGAAGGCCAAGGTCAGAGATCCACATCTTGCCCCCCTGGGGGCACCAGATTTCCATCCCTGGATGGGTCTCACACAATGGTTCTTTAGGGAACATTATCCATTCTTTTTATGTTGGCTTTTATCTGGCCCTGGGTTCATGCAGCTGTGGCCGGGGCCAGAGCCAGAGCCGTGACTTAGGGTTGGAAAAAGTTGGTGGAAATATTCCCCAGCAGGGCTTAGGCAGTTCCAGGGAGTCCCGCCTAAAATGCAGTGGACAAAGCTGCCCTTGTCCACAGGCCTAGGGGTGGGAGGCATATGGTCAGTGACACAGGCTTGGCCATTGTATGCTGTGACTTCAGCCAACTTTTTTTTTTTGACTGAGAAAGGGAAAAAAGAGAGAGTGAAGAAAAAAAAATGAAGACCTCCAGAAACTTTGCATCTGGAAAGTCCAGAATGAGTTGTTGATTTCCCGACAGGCATTGGAACAGATTTGGAAGGAACTATGCAATGTAGTGGGTTCTTTGTGAAAGAACAGTGGTGAGAAAAGCCACAGGAACATCCTCCTGGGTGCCCAGAGCACGGGCCCAGCCTCATTTCCCACAAAGGGTGACATGGAGAGGAAGCTGTTCGGAACCTCACTCTGAGGCTGGGGGTTCACACTGGACTTGAGTCTTTCCTCCAAGGTACCAGCCCCTAAGGAAGATTAACTGTTCTCTGATGGTAAGATCAATTTTGCCTGGTTGAACATGTGTGCTCAGCTCACCATCTCTGCATGCTTGCTTCTAAGATATTTTTGACATTTAGGAGAGGCTGTTCTGAAAACCCTCTGAGATTTGGGCTCTACCTTCTAAGCCTTAAAGGTTGGGGGATGCTGTGTGTCTGGGGACATCTTTCATAGGCCTAAGGCGTGAGCTGGGAGAAAAGAGGACATGGGCTGTTTGTGAGAAATCAGGAGAGGGTGGGAAGAGAAGAAAGATTTAGGAAGAGGTGTTTGTGGAGGGAAAGGGTTACCCAGGGCACTGTTAGTGGAAGGCATGTGATAGAGAAGAAGAGTGATGTGGGTTTATCCTCAGGTAGGAATTGAAACCTTGCTTCCTCCACTTAACTTTTCCAAATGTAAAACATGGCTCCTACCTGCCTATCTGTCATGTTCCCCATGGCCCAGGTCTACCTGGGGCACTAAAATGCACTCTCGATGGGGACTACTGTAAAGCTCTACAGGTAGGTAGTGGGAGCTACTGGAGAATTCCACTCCCAAGACCGTAGTTTGATGTCTGCCCTGCAATGCACTGTAGCTCCAAGCAGGGCTCTTTTTCCTTCCAGGGTGGTGGCGGGTGCAGTAGGAGCTCTTCTGAGACTTACGGATAGAACAGCTTTGTTCTGCTGACCTTTCCACCTCTGGAAGCTAGACATCCCCTTTCTTAGAAAGAGGGACCTCTCATCAGCCTAGATTTTCAGTGACTGTTATCCTGACACTGTCCTAGCTGGGAGGAGCTGCTTGTATGGGAAAGTTGCTCTGTTTCCCCACGGTCTCCCTCCACCTAGCTGAGCCAGTGATTATCCCTGATTTTGGCATAGCTTCCAGAAGAGACCTGAACCCATGCCAGGAGAAAGGGGTACAGTGCTTATTATCCAGGGGCATTGTTGACCTCCTAGGAAAGTCCACAGCAGGGCTTCTGAAAGGTTAGCAGGAGTTTGAATTGCTCAGGGACCTTTAAAATGCAGATCTTGTGTTAGGGCAGTGCATGGGGATCTGCATTTCTAGCCACCTCCCAGAAGATGCCTGTGCCACTGGTGTGGGGGTCACCCTTGGAGAATTACTGCTGTGCAGAAGGCAGACCAGTCCATCAAGTTCTAAGTGAAGGCTGCCCAGGAGCTGACTGCAAGGTACTTGAGGGCAGCCAGGTCTGGCCATGGGCTGAGACAAGGTAGTTCATAGGGACCTAAAGCACATGCAAGGAGCTGGGGAGAGCCCAAGTCGAGCTCTTAGCAATGTGGGGCATGTAGGCTGCAGTGGCATTGGTGGGGCCTGCCGCAGCAGATGTGGACTGTGTGCTTGGGTGTGATGTCAGTGTGAGCCTGAAGCACTAACTACTAGCAGGCAGGCCCAGAAAACCTCCACCTGAGCCTGCCTGTGGTGTGAACAGGTGGATTCTAACTTCAGAGTGTAATAGGAGACTGACGCAGGACACCGAGGCAGAACTTGGCCTGCTAGGCAAATAGAGTTCAGACCGCGAGTGTGTCTCCTACAGAGGAAGGGTGAACACGGACGCATTGGTACAGAGCTCCCTGTGGCGAGAGGAACATTGCAAGTGTTTGGGGCCTCAGCGGCACTTCAGAAATGGTCCTTGCCTCTGAGTCACATGCCTACCCTTGAATGAGACATTTTTCCTCCTACAAAAATGACATGTCTGGGGTCAGGGATGTAGCTCAGCGGCACAGTGCCTGCCTGGCAAGCTCAAGGTCCTGAGTTCGATTCCCAGCAGCAAAAAAAGAAAAAAAAAAAAGATGTGTCCTTACACATACTAATACCAACACTTAGAATCATTGAGTATTAGGCTATCTCTATTAAAAACAAGCCTGCAGAGACCATCTGCTCCAACTTCTGCATTTAAGAGATGAGGAAATTGAGGCCTCCCAGTGGAGACACAGCAGGTTGCTTAAGATCTCACAAGACTGAGACAGCTTCAGGCCTGGCCCTCGGGTCCCAGTTCATATCCTGTGTTCTTTGCACATTACCACAGCATGGTAGTAGGTCCTGAACCTCGATAGTAAGGTCCCTGGCCATCACCCCTTGTCCAGTTCCTTTGCATTGGTAGTAGAATCTCCGAAAATGCAGCCAAATGGTGCTGGTTGGATTGCACACCTCACTGACTCCCAGAAACAGCTGCCACCTCTGTTAGGCTTCCTCTCCCTCCAGGGCTGCTGGTTGAGAACCAATTAGGAGAGTGAGAAGTCTTTGATCAGGATCACCGGGAGCACAGATACTTCTGCAGAGAAACTAGACCAAGTCTCCATGGTGAGACTCGCTACTTCCATTCTCTTCTGGTGCCCGTGGGCCTCTCCAGCCCACAACAAGCAACCACAAAGCCAGGCCAGCTGGATGGCAGCCACAGGGTGGGCAGGCAGAGACACCTATCTGTATGCCCTAATGAGCTCCAGTTCCCCAAGGAAGTCTGCTTTTGCCCCTGGAGCATCTGCTTGGAGCAGCCTGTATCCCTTGCCCTTGAAGTTCCTTCCTGGTGAGCAGCTGCTTTGCCTGCAAGCTGAGCCCGTGACTGGTGGAGCCAGCAGCTTTCAACTGCCTTCCTCACTTCTGGACAACTTCTTCCTTTATTATTATGATGATGATGATGATTACGTATATTTTTGCTTTTAATTGACACAATAATTGTACATGTTTAGTAAGCACAATGTGATATTTCAATACAGTATATAATGTGTAATGATCAGATCATGGTAACTGACATATCTAGCACCCTAGACATTTATCATTTTTTGTGTTGGAAATATTTTAAAATCCTCACTACCAGCTATTTTGGAATATTCAGTTAATTGTTGTCAACCGTAGTTATCCTACTGTGCTGTAGAGCGTAGAAGTTCTTTCTGCTACCCAGTGTACCTGTGTATTTGTTGTTTTTCTCTCCACCCTCCCCCACACCCTTCCCAGACTCTGGTAATCAATATTCTATTCTTTACATCTTTGAAATTAGCTTTTTAGCTTCCACATATACTTCTGAACTTCTTACATCTATTTTGGATGGAACAAAATGCTTGGTAAATTTGGTTGTATGATTTTCTTGAGAGGTGTCACAACTTCAGAAAGTGTGAGAAACAGTGACAAAGGGCATTTCGTGTTCTGAAGCTTAATAACAAAGGAGGGATAGGGAAGGTACACTATGGCATGTCTGTCTGTCTGTCTCTGTTTCAACACAAAGTACTGGCAAAACTCTTTGTTCCTGGGCTTTTCATCTCTACAAAGGGAAATCTGACCAGGAGTCATCTAGATAATCCTCACCCTACCAGGAGCTCCCCAAGAGAGCGTTGCAGGCAAACAGTCCTCCAAGTGTCATTCAACAGTATCTTCTAGGGCAGGATAAATAATTCAGTGCATTATAGATACAAGCTAGCATAGAAAATCTAGGACGTATTTTTGAGATCATTAATTTTCAGGATGAAAAGAAGTACTAAATTCTAGCCCAACTCCGTCTTAAAACAGATTAAGCCATTTTAGAACTAATTGGCCATAACCGTGACCTGTGGCAAAGAGGAGGAGAATCCCAAGAGGTTGGCCTCCTCACACAGACCTAAGGCCATGGCCACAGTCTCATATCCTGCCTGGTCTGGGCATCTATGTCCAATTTTAGTTAAATCTCTTCAATTTATTGGTTGCTGTAATAGCATTTCCTTTCTACTGATTCCAAGTCAAATTGGCTAAGAAAATGGAAGGATATCTAGATGAAAAGATTTAACACATCTTCCTCCTTAGAACCAAAAGAGTTTGGGGGAAACAGAGGGGAGGTATCATTAAAAAAAAAAAAAAAAAAAAAAAAGGAGCATCTCATGAACACTTGTGTTCCTTGTTGGGAAATCTCTGTCATCTCTCTCTCTTTTTTTTCTTTCTGTTACTGGGAATCTAACTCAAGACCTTGCGCTTGCCAGTCAGGTGCTTGTGCCACTGAGCTATATCCCCGGCCCATCTCTTTTATTTCTGTGACTGTTGGTTTTGCGAGCTGAGCTGGACACCTAAATGCCTTGCTACCTGGTGGTGGTTTTAGGATCCATTACAAAAGATGTTCCATGGGTCCTAGATCTACAGGCTGGAGGGCTGCAGCCTGCTCATTTTACAGATGAGGAGACAGAGTCTAGAGCGGCCACAGGAAGTGCACACACTGCTCTTTCTTGTCTGGGAACACCACTTCTCTTTATGTTTGGGACAACGTGCTTTCTACTAATACTTTAGGTGTCCCTAATTGGAGACAGGCTATCAGAACAGCCCACACTATTTTTATACAGCCAGGGAAGGGGTTGGAGCGAAGGAACCAATGTTACTCAACAACCCATCAGAAAAGAAGTAGGAAGTTTTAATAAAACTTCTCTGTTAACGTGCTCACAACAGGGCTGTAATTTGTATGTCTTGCTACAGGGTGGCTCTGAACCATTGGTGGTACACCCGTCATTGTCCCATCGGGTGTCATGGCACAGTCATGCATGTACCACCAGTGGTTCAAGCTGGTGGGAACATGTTAATCAGAGACCGGTGCAATGGCTTATGTATAGTTTGAATTTCTCCCCTAAAGTTGGATGTGCCGAAACCTTGGTTCCGTGTGGAGCTGTTGAGCCCTATTGTGAACACGTTAACAGAGACGTTTTATTAAAACTTCCTACTTCTTTTCTGATAGGCTATTGAGTAACATTGGTTCCTTCTCTCCAACCCCTTCCCTGGTGGAACCTTTCAGTGGTAGGAGCGAATGGAATGTGGTTAGGTCATGGGGGGCACAGCCTTCAAAAGGGATTAACACTGGTCTCACTGAGTTTGCTAATTCTCAGGAAAGAGCATTGTTATAAGTGGACCACCCCACATGCTCAGTCCCTTCTTTGCACTGTCAGTGCCTTTCTATTTCTCTGCCATGTTATGATGCCAGTGGCCATGCTCTTTGATCTCCAAAACAGTTAGCTAAGTGAACCTCCTTTCTTTAAGTACCCAGCCTCAGGTATTTTGTTACAGCAATACAAAGTGGACTAGAACAGCTGGTGACCAGAATCACTCAGGTTTTCTGGCTGCAGAAGCTGAGATAGGCTGCCAGGAGCAAACTTCTTGCCTCTTTTAATTGCACTGAAGCATCAGAACCAGATGGACTTTATCAGTGGAACAAAAAAGATGGGCTTCTCTGGAGTTCCCCGACCCAGGTTCAAGATGGGAAAACAGCCCTTGTTTCCCATTCTACTTCTAGACCCTTCTCGTTTTCAGGAGTACCTGATAGAGCTGTCCACTCCCTCCTCAAGTCCTGTGGGCCTAATGCACATCGGCGCCAAGCCTCTATAAACAGAGGTAACAGGAGTGACTGATACTCAGTGACCCAGTAATGCTTGCCGGTCAATGCTGCATTCTCCCAAAAGATACGGAAGAGAGACCATCTCTCAGGTCTCTATCATGTTATATGCTGTCACCGCCACCAGCAAAAAGGAGCAGCCATCTCAGATACTAGAAGTGTACTGATACCCAGAGCTTTGCCTCATTTCTTGCATTGTCTATTAATGGACCTAGAAGCAGTATTAATTGGCTCTTTCATCTTACACCTACAGGTGTGTAAAGAGAAAGATCTCTTCCTCCAAAGCTGGAGAAGTGAGACTCCTAAGGGAATGTGTACATAGAAGACCTTTCTTTCCCACCCTCTGCTCCTTGACCTCTAGACCCTCAAAGTCTGTGAAATGGCTTCTGACCCAGGAGGGGCCACCTAACTCCTCTTTGCAATTTGCAGGATTATTTGCAGATTTTTTCATCTATCCTTGTCCTCCTGGAGACCTCATGTTTTCTAATTTAGCAAATGTCCCTGTGAGGGCTGACTTCCTGTCCCCTTGCTGCATGGGCTCCATTGTAACTGTGGTCATCAAAATTCCTGGTTAACCAGATCACTCCATTCCTTCAGAGGGTCAGAAAATAGACTATTGTTCTGTGTCCTTTCCCTGCCCAGTCCTAAGAAATATACCCAGTGAGTGGATTGGCCCTCGGGAGGTGTTAGTGGGTTGCAGAGGGATATTCAGAGTGGTAGGAACCTTTGCTGAGCCTAGCAGGAGCTAGATAGGTCTGGGATGTCCAAAATGTTTCAGCATCCTGGCCTCTGCCTGGCAGGTGTGCAGCCCTGGGAGAAAACTCC
Source organism: Erethizon dorsatum (assembly GCA_028451465.1). NCBI lineage: Eukaryota > Metazoa > Chordata > Mammalia > Rodentia > Erethizontidae > Erethizon > Erethizon dorsatum. The sequence goes on from CM051826.1 coordinate 29,425,400, forward strand.
TGAGGCCCTAATGTCCATCTCTGGGGGAAGGTACCAGTGACAGTCACAGAGTAAGCCTTCCTCCTGCTGCTTGGTGCACAGATGTCAGTGACAGGTGGGGATTTGGGGAAAGTGGCTGATGCATTTGGGAAGAGTATGGTGGATGCTCTGTGGGAATCACACTTGGCAACCTGGCTAGGGAGCCCTAATTAGCCCCTTTGGGCAAGCGCAGCTATCACCCAGGGAGGCATCAGTGGAGGAGATCAGACTTGAGCCAGTAGGAGTTCAAGTCAGTGAGTGAGAGGTGGCATATTGCTAACCTGTCCATTATGATCCCATCCGCCTACCCCCCCGCGGTGTTGTCTTTGTTTTTTTTTTTCTCATTGCCTTTATTCTGGGTAGAAAACTAAGCCATTTCATGAAAAAAAATCCATTAATTAACACATAATCGAAGCTCTTAAAGTAGAATTGTCTTAACTATCACTTCTTACCTTTAATCAACAAACTATTTCTCTTCAGAGGAGGTAAAAAAATTACCCGTATTAAGCACACTGAAAGTAAGCCTCATTAACTTAACACTATATCCCTAACCTCTTTGCATTCAGTAACTAGAACTTCAGAAATTAAGGTTAGTTTTTGTATCATTTCATATTTCTTTCTTTTTTTTTTTTTTTTGTGGGTACCGGGGGGTCGACCTCAGGACCTCGCGCACCAACAGGCGCCTGTGCTGCTGAGCGATATCACCGGCCCCTTTTTCATATGTGGATTCCGGGAGTCGAACTCGGGCCCTCGCGCTTGCAAGGCAGGCGCTTACGCCGCTGAGCCATCTCACCGGCCCATTTCATATTTCTTTAAAACAGTAAATAAAATATATTTCCAATTTGGGAAACATAACTAATGCCATTTGATTTTAAACTTTATCACGAGAAGATTTCTTAGTTTACTATTCACTAATCATGTACCCATAAATTAATTCCAGCATAAGGTAAAAAAATTCATGGATCAACCTCCAAAGCATATCAGGGAAAGTGCTAATATGTGGAACAATTGGAATAATGACAGGAGAGCTAATAAAACAATACAGAAGTGGGAGACATTGTGAATTTTTTATTATTTTAGGAACAAAATCATTAATAAATTTTATATTGTGGTACCGTATATGGTTTCCATAATAAAACAAGAGATACCCACTTGAAATAAGAAATACTTCTATAGGCACAGAGTTCCTTAAGTTTTAAGCAAATACAGTTGGCCCTCATGAATCGTTAGCTGTAGTTCAGGTAGGCTACCTTACAAACAAGCTGCACCCTACAAATGGCTCTTATTTACCACATAGTTCTTAGGGTAAATGTGTTTCCTCTTTGACTGAACAGTCACATGAATACTATAATAATGGCTGTGGTGTTGAACTAATCGGTGAAGTTTCTTGCCTTCCTTCATGATTTCTTCAGTCTTTTTTTCAGTAGACAAAACCTTTTCTAAAAAGTCTGAATCTTCTAAGTACAGCTCATCTCCTGGATAAAGCTGGACCAGCCCATCAGCAGTTGTACAGGTGATAGGCAGCCATTTTTCTGCCCCTTCTAATGCATGCTCCAAACAAAATTTGTGCAAGTTAGAAAGAGGCAGCGTTTTCAAGTCTTCTTAATTCATAGAACTGTGGGGATGCCAGCCAAATTTCTTTTGAAAAGAAACTTTTTCAGTTGCCTCTGATGGAGATGACCAGTGGAAGTCCACCATCTCAGCCAAATCAGTTTGGATGGGCGGTGGCTCGCGCAAGCAACACAGGAAGAAATTCGTGTCGAAGCGGTGCCTTCTCTCACCCGTGATCGGCATGAGCCACCCACTCCAGGAGTGTGGCGCCCAGATGTTGGGCATGCAGTCCAGGTGCGCACACAAGTCTAGGAAGTGGCGTGCGTTGCCACAGACACGGGTGCGCCAGGTGGACATGTCCGGTGGAGGCTCGAGGGCACAGTTGGTTCGGGAGCAGAACCTTGGTACTCGGGAATCTCAGTGTTGTCTTTGGACACTTGGATTATATCAGCCTTGGAAGAATCCTGGGGACATATGCATTTAAGGAATTAAAGCCTGGTTTTGGAAGTTCCTTTTGTGAATTCCAAGAGGCAGCCCTGCTGACAAGGCGATTTCTAGTAAGAAGAGTTTGAAGATCTACACCGAGGGTTCTGACAAAACTTCTGACAAATCAAACACAGTTACTGAGAAAATTTGTAACTTAAAAAAAATGGATGGAAGAACGGTGATCCTCATGGCTCTCACTCTCTTCTTGTTGGTGGGAGCTGGAGGTGAACCTTGTGCATTTGAGCCTTTTCCACACAGGGGTCCAGGCAGAGTGGCTGAGGGCAGTGGATGTGTTCAGACACAAGCAGGAGACAGCCACCCAGTCTTCACTGAGGGTTTCTTTGAGCTTTGGCCCTGAGGACGCTGTGAGAGTTTACAGAGCCAGGCTGGTGGGGAAGATGAGGTCTTTGGAAAGTTCCTGACTTCCTACTGAGTTTTCCTTCAGCCTGCAAGGGGTGTTTGTGCCAGCCTACCTCAGTGGATTCCATCACTCGGAAATCCCTGTGGAAGCTGATTGTGTGTGGAACTCATAAAAGGTGGTAGAGGTCAGTCTCCCAGCACCAAGGCATTTGGTCTGCAATGACCCTTCCCTTGTGTTGTGTTTTCTTTGGTTGAGAAATTTCAGTCTCCAAGGAAGGGACAAGAGGAGATATGAGATGCCAGAGGACAGAGGAGGGAGCCAAATGGACAGGTATCTGAGAGCTTCAGCAAGGAGACTAGAGGACACAGAGGACATTTCTTTACTGGGATACCTTAGTCCATTTTGTGTTGCTTTAGTGAAATACCCAAGACTGGGTACTGTATGATGAAAAGAGGTTTATTTAGCTCATAGTTCTGGAGGTCCAAAAATATGGCACTGTCATAGGCTTCTGGTGAGGGCCTCATGCTGCATCAGGACGATGGTATCACATGGTGAGAGGGAGGGTATCACGTGGTGAAAGAGGCAACAAGAGAGTGAGTTGAGAAAGCTGAACTCACTTTATAACAACTAATCCAATTCCAAGGGCCCTAACACACTCCCAGGAGATGGGCATTAATCCCTCCTAAGGTGGTACCTCCAGTGACCTGTTGATCTCCTATCAGTCCCCACCTCTTAAAGGTTCCACCACCGCTTAACATCATTGTGTTGGGACCAAGCTTCCAGCACATCGAACCTTTAGGGGACAAACCATATCTAAACCCATCACTCATGGGAAGGAAGAGCAGTATTCTACTCCTGTCCTGCTCAGTGTTCTTTTTTCTCTTTACCTCTTGATCTTTTCAAGTATTATGCAGAATTTGTGAACCGGGTTATTTTGGTACATTCTCTATAGTTAATAGCAATTTTTACACATAATTCTATAATTGATTTATAATTATTTAAACTTCTATTGTAAGTTGCTTGGTCCTTCTGATCATGATTTCTTGATTCTTTACCTTTGTCTTTTTCTTTCTTTTTTTCTTTTTTTTTTTTAAAGACAGCGTTTCACTATACAGTTCAGGCTGGCCTTCAACTCACTTTGTAGCCCAGGCTGGCCTTGAACTCGCAGCGATCCTCCTGCCTCAGCCTCCCAAGTGCTGGGGTTACAGGCATGCACCACCACGTCTGGCTTACTTTTATTTGTCTTGATCTTTGAGGTAGTCAGAGGTGTCTTTTAAGTCCAGCTGGCTTTTTGTATATATGTGTTCCATGTCTGTGGTGTCAACTAACTGCCGATTGGAAATGTTTGAAGTAGAAATTGTACCTGTATTGAATATGTACTGACATTTTTTTTAATCATTTATCCCTAAACAATATAGTATAGTAATTTATGTAGCATTTACATTGTTTTTGGTATTAAATTTAATCTAGAGATGATTTAATACATAGAGAAGGATGTATAGAAATTATATGCCAGTACTACACCATTTTATATAAGGGACTTGAGGTTTTGGTATCTGGCGGTTTTGGTACCCTCAGGGGTCTTGGAATCAATACTCTATGGATACAGGGACAACTGTACTTTTACTAAGAAATAATAAAACTGGTGCTTTCTAAGTCCTTGTCTGTGGAAGAATGTATTTCTGTCATCTTCCCTCGTAAAGGAAAGCTTGGCTATGTATAAAGTGCTATCTCCATCATACACCAGAGGTGCCTTCTTGTGTGTGTGTGTGTGTGTGTGTGTGTGTGTGTGTGTGTACCAGGGATCGACCTCAGGACCTCGCGCTCCAGCAGGCGCCCATGCCGCTGAGCGATATCACCGGCCCTTTTTTCTTATGTGGGTTCCGGGAGTTGAACTCGGCCCTCGTGCTTGCCAGGCAGGCGCTTACGCAGCTGAGCCATCTCACAGGCCCTAGAGGTGCCTTCTGAGATGTGCTTACTGAGAAATCTAAGACCAGCTTTATTTTTATTACTCTATTTATTGATATAATCTTCCCACTTAAATGTTATAGCAGTTTATCCTTATCTTTGCTATGTGAATTTATTGTTAGGATGCATCTTCTTGCTGGTCTTTTAAAAGCCATTTTGCCTTGATCAGTGTAGGACCTACTCACTGGGCAGCTTGAGAATTTCCCTCCTATTAACCTTTGTTTGCAGTTACTTTTTTGTTAAAGCCTTTGTTCTGGTCTCCTCTTCAGGAACATCCAGTATCCATCTCTTGGCTTGCTGTTCTGTCCTCCTGTTATCATATTTTTTTCATCTTCTTTGCATTCTGGGAAAAAATTTCCACTTTGTTTTGTACATAATTAATTTTTTTTTTGGTAATACTAATTCTACATTTTATCACAACTAATTTGCATTTTCCTTCTGTTACAATCTTTCAAATTCCACTATAATTTTTATCATTTCCTGTTCCTTGTTTATATAATTTGGTTTTATTTTTCCAAGCCACGCCCCCTTCCATTTGTGTATTTTCTCTTTTGGATTTTTGATCTTGTATCATTGATGCTGGGTCTCCCTGCCCTCTATTGAGGTGCTAACGGTTTCCTGCAGTGTTTCTCTTGGATATTCTGAGATCATGATTACAAACTTTTGCTTATCTCCAGGCTTCTAGATGCTGTGCCTCCATCGATTTTCTGAGGTAAAGAAATGCACTGTGTTGCCTGTAACCTTCACTTCCCACTGTGCATTGCTGTTCAGTGCCTTCACTCATATCCCTTGAGAGCTGGGTTTTGTGCACAGTTAAAACTGACCCATCATTTGGACTGCTGACCTCTGTCTACTTGTTTGGTGACATAGCGCCCCACTCCCTCCCAATGTTCTTGAAGCCCAGTTCCTACCACAATTCTCAGCTTTCTTTCATTCATTCATTCATTCATTCACGGTTCTGGGTACTGTGCAAAGTGTAAAGTATGAACAAGAAGGAAGTGGCCCTGCCTTCCTGTATCTTATAGTCTGTTTCTCTCCTCCTCTTCCCTCTCCCCTCACACCCCACTTCTGGCAAGTCTCTGGATCTCTAACTTTCAGAAAGGCATGAAGACAACACCAAAGTCCCCACGTATTTTATGCAAATTCCCATGAAGACTACACTTCCCAGAATGCACTGCGCCACTGCCAGGGGGACCCTACTTCCTCCCTAGCTTTGTTTGTTTGTTTGTTTGAGATGGGAGGAACTTGCTGTGTAGTTCAGGCTGGCCTTGAACTCACTATGTACCCCAGGCTGACCTCGAACCCACAGTGATCCTCCTGCCTCATCTCAAGTGCTGGGATTATAGGCGTGTGCCACCATGCCCAGTCCTAGCTATTTCTTGTGAGTCACAATCTTTGAATGAATAGGAAGGCTGCCAGAGCTGGGGAGATAATACTGTCGCCTTTGAGACAAAGGAAAAGGGGCTGGCATTCCTGTAGACACAGACCCTGAAGCTGGTGACACCCTTGTGGGAGGGACCACCATGGGTAGCATATCACACTCTGTGTAGGAGTCTCCCCACTCTGAACAGGTGTCCATCACAAAAGCAGAAGATGGAAGTGAATCCCCGGTCTCCACCCCAGCTCGTCTCGATCTTCATGGTGGTCCCTTGCAGCCTCCATCAGTAATCACTTCACCGCTCATTGAGTGCAGAACAGAAGCAACAGGAAAGACCACTTCTAGCCATTGTGTCCAGGACTACTTAGGGTACACGAATAATAGACCAATTCCAAGGAACCGAGGCTCTCCAGGCACACCTCACCATGCCCTGGCTACTTCTGGGTGTCTAGCTGGCTGTGTGGTTGGGAAAGAGGGAAGGTGCTGGCAAGTCCTTTGTGGAGGAGCCTTCAAGCAGTGCCAATCACAGCACTGGGCTCATTAGCAGTCATTGTCATGGCAACGGGTCTGCCAGAAAGTGGCTCGTTAGGCTGACAACTTCAGAGATGTTATATATAGATCTGGATGTGGGGGGAGAGGGGGTGCGGAGCCCTGTGGATATGCCTTTCTTTAAAGCTCCTATTGCTGCTGGGTTTGGGGTGTGAGAAGACGCAGAATGAGGGACCTTAAAACTCTCTGATCTGGCTGCTAAATCAAGGGTCTGACGACTGTCGGGTAACACCTGCAAGTAGCATTTGCTCACTGCTTCAGAAGGTAAGAGGCAGGTGCTCCCAGAAGCATCCTACAGGTGGAGGTGGTGTCCCGGGATGAACTTGAACTTGAAGAGTGGTGAAGGCTGTGGGAACTGAATGTAGGGGTCGGTACTGCTTAGAGACTGCAGATGCACCTTGGAGTTGTTCTTAAAATAGTCTGTTTAAAGGGTTCGGGGTTAAGAGGTGGAATCCTTCTCTTTAATAAGTAAATGAGCATCTCAACATTGTCTTTTTACAAATTGCACTTATTAAAATTTTATGTTCCCTCCCAGTTTCCATTTAAGAGGTGATGTTTTCTCTCACTTGCTTCTGCTATCGCTACACCTGAGTAGCTCCAGAGTATAGGATTCACCCAGGATACATGCTAGAAATGGAGACTCTTAAATCCCAGGTTGATGTCCTAGTGAATCTGTATCCAGAAATGTGTAATTAGCCCATACACCAGGTGACCGATGTCCCTGTAAAAGCACACTTCAAGAAACATTGCTGTAAGGGCATTTTTGTTGGCTTTATTGGTGGGGTTTTTGTTTTTGTTTTTGTATTTTGTGCTTTGTTTTGGTTTCAGTGCTGGAGATTGAACCCAGGGCCTCACGCATGATAAACAAGCACTCTACCTCCAAGCATACCCACAGCAGGGCATTTCTTTTTAATCTCTGGATGACTTCCCTTGCTTACCTGTCTCCTTGTTTTCCAGGGGGGAATCAGTAGCCAACACTAAGAGAAGCATTTTTTTATTTTTGGTTATGCTGTTTTAAATAGGGAGACAAGGAAGTCAGCCTACAGCTAGGAAACGTGACGGCTTGGATGAGGGTGGGGATATTTTTGCATATCTCCCAGGAAGGCGTATGCTCCCTTGGAGACTGTGAGACAGGCGGAGAATGAGGCCTGGACCGTCACCCTCCTTGGGTGGGAGCTGGATCTCGGATAGTCCAAGTGAAGAAATGGAGCCGGGGAGAGCTGCGGAAGATGGGCAAGGTGCTTTAGGTAACCGCATAGAAGTCTAGAACAAAGCGATTTCTTTGCCTTTGGTGCTGGGGATTGAACTCAGGGCCTCTTACGTGCTAAGCACACGCTCTACCACTGAGCTGTATCCCCAGCCCAAAGGTAACGTTTTATAGTTGTTTAGTTTTACCATTTAATTAGCATTGGGCAAGTTATTAAGCCTTCACACTCTAAGATTCCTCATTTTAAAATGGGAATAAATGCAGTCTGAGAGACAGGCTTGTTGTAAAGATTAGGTAATTGCATGAAGCATCCAGCCCAGGCCTGGTGCACTATAGACATTTGGTGACAAAAGCCATCTATGGATGGTTAGAAATGGAATCTGAGCTCAGATCTTTCTGGAGAAACTACTAGACTAGTGTCTTGAAGTGGTCTAGGAACCTTTTGCCATTACACATGAAATAAGGTAAGATACAAAAATTTGGATACAAACGTTGATAGCAACATTATCCATAACAGTGAAAACGGAAAGAAACCAAATGCCCATAATGGATGAATGGAGGAACAAAATATGACACTTACTTGTTTATTCAAGCAATGAAATATTACTCAGAAATTTAAAAAGTGATGTAATGATCCATGTTCCAACATGAATGACCCTTGTACCAATTTTGGGAGGTGGTACAGACTCTTGATAAATTTTCCTATATTCTTAGGGTTTTATATATACATAGTTGAGAGGATTGTTGACTGAAAAAATGAGGGCAGAGGGGGAGAAACCGAATCCCAGCCTTGCACTTGGCCCAGGGATGACTCCTTCCAGAGGAAGAGGCAGGCTTTTATAATTTCCAAGATGTCTGTGCATTAAGTTCAGAAACTCTGAGTTGGAGGAAACTACCTTCATCTCCCCTGCCCCATCCTATCACCTCTGGTCTTGTTCTTTCTAGGTAGCACCACCCAGCCCCCTGACTATGTCACCCGTGCTTCTTGCTTTTATTCTCATGGAAACGAACTGAAAATTGAAGGCAAGAAGCTGCAAAGCTAAGGAAGGGAAGGGAGGGATTTAACTTGGAAGGAAACTAATTAGATGAAGAAGTGGGAAGAGACCTTAATAACTGGGTAGTTACCACACTGTTCTTTTGATGGCTTTGGGCAGCTCTTGCAGAAAGCTGACCGCGCCTGCCCCTCCACGGTCACAAAGAGCAAGGTAACATTGGTGCTTTGGGCCTTTTAAATGAGGATTGGTAGGTGGTGGTGTCTAACTTCTGCCTTTATTGCATCTTTAAAAATGTTTTTTATTGTGATAAAATAAACTAAAATTGACCACCAGGACTTTCACGCATTCATAATATTATACAGCCATAGTCACTATCTAGTTCTGAATATTTTCATAATCCCCAAAGAAATCCTTCTCTTCCCCAAGAAATACTTCTCTCCCCCAAGTCCTTGGCAACCACTGATCTATTTATGTCTCTATGCCTTTGCCTGTTTTGAATGTTTCATATAAATGGAATTATGTGACAAGTGGCCTTTTTTGTTTGAAGTTCTTTCAATTACAATCATGCATTAAAGGTGCATCTGTATTATAGCATGTAGAACACTCTATTTCTTTTTATTTCTAAGTAACGTTGCATCGTGTGGATATACCACACTTTGCTTCTCCAGTCATCCATGAATGTACATTTGGGATTGTTTTCACTTTGGGGCCATTAAGAATGATGTTGCTGGGGCCAGTGAGATGGCTCAGTGGCATAAGTGCCTGCCTGGCAAGCGCGAGGGCCCGAGTTCGACTCCCGGAACCCGCATACGAGAAAAGGGCCGGTGATATCGCTCAGCGGCACGGGCGCCTGCCGGCGCGCAAGGTCCTGAGGTCGACCCCCGGTACCCACCAAAAAAAAAAACAAAAAAACGAATGATGTTGCTATGAACTAGTATAGGAATTTTTGTTGTGGTCTCAAATTTAGGCTGTATATCCTATTGTCTCCATGTCTTTTGACTCTTGATTTGTGTGAAGTCAGCCAACAAGAGAAATTTCTAAGAAAGGAGAAGAAAAAGGGACCGCAGCTGTCTCTGTTGCTAGAGGCAGTGCAGTCAGATGGTAGGCAGGGGAGGACCTGCGGCTGTGTCATGGGTTGGAGATCAACTGTGCCATGTTGGCTGAATTAGGAAATAAGTTCATTTGGCCTGGGTGCCCTTTCCTGCCTTCTTTTGTCGCCTCTTGGTCTTCCCTGGCTTTGTATCCAGGATGCCTTCCCTGAAAGATTCTGCATTTCCTAGGCAAGGGATGACTTCCTTGGTCATCCGTGCCCTTACATGTAGACTGGGGCTTCTTCTGAATCACAAGGTTACTTGGATAATTAACCAGGATCATTGTAAAGAAAAGAGCACCATACACCTGCAAAGAAGGGACAGTCACCCTGTTGCTCTTCCAGAGGAGTCAGAAGAATGGTTCTGCTTGCTCTCTGGTCCACGGGAGGAGTGGTCTACTTATCGCCTTTCTCAATAGAACCTGTTAGTCAGCTCTCAAAGGTGTTAACCACTCCTGCAGGTATTTCCCCAGTAGTCTTGGAAACAGAAACCTCAGAATAACAATTGTCGGTGGCAACATTTCATACTTGCTGAAGCCGAGGCTGGGTGTGCTCATCTGAGCTCCAGAGCTCAGAAAGCAGAGCCTGGGGGAGCCCCCATCTCACTCAACCCCCCCTCCAATGGGAATGCCCGCTGATTGGCCGTTCCTGATAACAGCCCCTTTGCTTTGTTTCCAGTGTGCTAATGTTTATCTTATTAGCATCTTTCATAACAGGGGTGACATTAGCATCTTTGATTTCGTAGATGTGGAAAGAGCCTGTCTGAGTCATTCACCTGAGGTTCTGTGGTTACCACGTGACCCTGTTAGGATTGGCACTGAGGCATTTTAAACCTGAGGTCTAAGGGCTGTTTCCACTCTGCCTCTGGTGTCCCTCTCTCTGTGACCCATTCCTGCCCATAACTGTTGCTGAACTTGGTTTAATCCCCTGTAACAATTTCCTATTTTCTCCCCAGTTATTGGGACAACCACCAATAAAGCTTTTCATTCCTGGGTGCTGTGTAATATTAGACTCAGAAAGGGAACCTGGCATCATACCCCTGTGGTTCTAGAAAGTTTTCTTTTCTGGCAAACACTCATCCTTAAGCCCCATGGTCCTCCTATTCCTGTTTTACTCCCCATCCCCCTGGCCAAAATATGCATCCGCTGTATGTGGAATAATTCACGCACCACACTTTCTGTCTTTGCCCTTCTTTGGACTGTTTGTCTTGCATGTGTTCTGGCTGCCTTCCGGTCCTGAAGAGGCTATAGGTGCGTGTGGAGGCCCAGGAAATCCTGCTCAGGGGTGAGCTTGTGCATGATGGACGTGTGGTTCTGGAGAGAGGGCAGCCCTGGCAGGACACCACACCACTTTTGGCCCGGCTACTGTGCGCCTCACTGCCTTGGCTTGTTTAGAAAATGATCTTCCGTGTGGAATCACTGAGGCGCTGCGGGCTTGAGGGTACAGGTGTGGAAGCCAGAGACATCCAGGTCACAGGGGAAGCTTTCAATTAAGCCGTAAAAATTCATAATGAAGCATACACAGGAGCTGCACAAAGGGCCAGAGGGAGGCTGTGTTTACTCAAAATCAGCTAGGATTTACTGATGGCACATGACTTGTCGCCCCGATGGCATGCAGGCCACTGCGGGAAGCAGGGACTCTTGGTATTGCAGCCTTCACCAACCAGGAGCCTCCTGTGAGCTCCTGGCGCCACGGCTCCATTTTAATCTATTATCCTATTTTCCTAATCAGTGGCAAAAAAAATTAAATTAAATTTTAATGTAAAGAAAACCACTCCTGTGGGCATGGCCGGGAGACACTGCAGACACCGGGGAACCGATGACCCTTAATCTTCCTACACAGGCTCCAACTTTGCTGAGCAGCCCGTGGCCGCTGCCGTCAATTCCTTCCTTCAAAAGGCATGACAATCATGTAGGCTCATTTTGGACCCTCTGTCCTTATTTTTAAATGTTCTTTAGCTAAAAACTTTTGTTTTTGTGTTTGAGAAAATTTAGATGGAACAAATAAGTAGAAAGAGAATAAAAATTAGCCACAATTCTACCACCAGGGCATCGCCCTTGCCAGGCAGGCACTGTGCCACTGAGCTGTATCCCCGGCCCTCTCTTATTGTTTTTTAAGAATGTGAATACTGTGCATGGTTAAAAGGTTTGAACTGTACATAACTGCATACACTGGAAACTCAGTGTCTACTTTGTCTCAGAATCCCAATTCTCTTTGCCCGGATGTTTTGGATGCTTGATGAGAAGAACCCCATCTAGTGCTTCGTGGCTTATCTGTGCTATTACAGAATGCTTTAGGTCTTGTGCTGCTACGACTTGCATTAATTACCTCTATGAGGTTTGCACAGCAGGCTTGGGGCCTCGTGTGCTGCAGTGCTCAGTGGTCCTGTGGATTCCAGGCCACAGATTCCACAGCAGGAGCGGCGGAGTGACAGGGCCCCTGGCAAGTGCAGCACCCCCATGATTGATTTTTAAGAGATGGGAAGAGGAGAAAGCCCAGCTCTGTTACCTGCCTGGCTTTCCCCTCTGTGATCTGAAAGAACTGTCCCTTCTGCCAGGGACTTTTGGAAAAGTAAGCACTCCTCATACCACATGCTCATGTAGCCCCTGAAGTCACATGTACGTTGCCTGTGACCTCCCCAGGGAACCATGCTGTCCCCACCGCCAAACAATTTCAGGGTGACTTCCCCATCCTCTGACTTTTCTGGTTTTAAAACAGTTCCAAAATGCCAAATGTCTGTGACCTTTTCTTTCCTCTCCAACAGAAGCCTGGAATGGTGCCCCCTCCGCCAGGAGAGGAAAGCCAGACCATCATCCTCCCACCTGGCTGGCAGAGCTATTTGTCTCCTCAGGGCCGGCGTTACTATGTCAACACGACCACCAATGGTAAGTCCTGCTTGGGGGAGCTGCCTGCAGCAGCCTCTGGGTGTCTGCATCTCTGGAGAGGCACTTGGTCCCCTCCCACCGCCACTCCCTGGTTTTGGAATTTTTTCTGGATCAATCTATGCTAATCCTCCTGGCCCTGCAGTGCTAGGTGGTAGGGGCCTGAGCCTGGGTCTGCAGTTCTGGAAGAGTCCTCAAAAGGGAAGCCTTCCTTTCAAGGTTCATGTCATCCCTGGAACCTCACATCTTCCCTGGTCATCTTCGTTGAACCCAGTCTCAGGGTTTGGGGCTGTGTTTTTCAAATAGGACCGGGAAAGTTTTCCTCAGGGATTTCAAAGCTAGATCAAGGAGGTTTAGCGTGTGCATATTTTCTTGGAACTCTGAATGTCCTAATGATACTGATGCTCCAAAGGAGAGATTGCAAGTGAGTGGTTTCCCTAATTGTACTTTTTCTTTCTCCTGATGTATCTCACTAGCTGGCATTTCTCAGAATGTCTTTTGGGAAGTGCTGGGTCTACGGGTGGATTATTTATCCCAGCAGATAGGAGAGATTCCTCAAGCATTTCTGAGCTGAGTAGGATTACACCTCTATGCTCCAATTATTATGGATTTCTTGGGCCTTCTAAACAACTCCAGGATCCCAGATATGGGCTGGAGATGGTTTGGAAAAGGGTGTGCAGTGTTGGCACATCTTTCCCAAGGTGAGCAGGGCTGTTCAGGCTTGGTCATGGATAAGGCAGGGCAGGGAAAACCAGCTAGGAGCCCTGTGTCTTGACCTCCGTGACCCCCAAGGATTTTTCCACGAAAGAACCAAGAGAAACAGCACAGGGCAGTTAGATTTGGTAGGAATCACAGGCATGCAGCCAAAGTGGAACAGGAAGTTGTACCCAGATCCACCTGTTGACCTAGCCTTGGCTTCTCACTTCTCTGGTCTGTGCCCTCTTGACTTCATGGCCAACTCTTGTCACCTGGGCTGGGGGGATCATTAATATGGGTTATGATTATGATCCTGCACTAGGGGGAAGGGTCCTGGTGGCAGGAAAGCCAGCTGTTGTTTAGAGGAAGACACTGACAGCTGACAGCTGCCACTCTGGGTGGCTGGTTTATTCATACCTCCTGGCACCCGACCTTCTGCAGGCTCAACTGGAGTATTCTAGTTGAAGAGGTGACTGGTGTTTCTAGGAAAAGGGAAGTAGGACTGTTTCTAACGGTCCTAATCTCACGCTTCCTCAAAACAAATACACAAGCAGCTTTGCCCTGTTACCAAGACCCGAAGTTTCAGAGGAGGGTGTGTTTGTACACAGTTCCCCATCTGAACGATGCCAAATTTGGTGGTAGAGACTTGCCCCGCGTGCATGAAACCCTAGGTTCCATCCCTGTACCATGAGTGCATACATGAGTGAAAGAATGAATGTAAAAATCCCTGGTTCCCTTCCAGAGATATTTATCACATATATCCTTCCAGATATTTATTCTGTCACTTTCTAAACATATGTATGCTTACTTTAAAAAAATTAAGGAATACTATCCATGTTGTATGTTAAATTATTTTGACAAGGTATTAGAGACATCTTTCTCTACTTTGTACTTTTCAACCTAACTCATTTGTCTAATAATTGCATGATAGATGATAGTGGATTCCATGCGTGGGCTACCGCTAATAACTAGCACTCTACTTGTTCATGAATACTTAAGTCACATCTTGCATCAATAGGCAGTGTACTGGAGGTTTTTTTTTTTCCCCTGGAACTTGGACTTTAGCATCAGCCACTGGGTCTGAGCCTTCCTGTAGGTCCTGGGATATAATGATCCCAGTGATGTCCCAGGCCACAGGTAGACTGACTTTCTCTACGGGACATGGGAGTAAATATTTTAGGTTTGGAGGTCACATGGTCTTCACAGTTGCATCCAAAAAGCTGCCATAGATGGTATATAAGCTGTAAGCGCAGCTCCGTTCATTAAAACTTTATTTACCGATGCCGAATGTGAATTTCAGATAACTTTTTTTTTTTTTGGTGGGTACCGGGGGGTCGACCTCAGGACCTCGCGCACCAACAGGCACCCGTGCCGCTGAGCGATATCACTGGCCCCTTTTTCGTATGTGGGATCCGGGAGTCGAACTCGGGCCCTCACGCTTGCAAGGCAGGCGCTTACGCCACTGAGCCATCTCACCGGCCCTCAGATAACTTTTAAGTGTTATACAGTGTCATTCTTCTTCTGATTTTTTTTTTTTTCAACCATTTAAAAATGCAACAGGTAGAGGCTGAAGGTGTGGTTTGGTGGCAGCATATATGCTTGGTATGCGAAGGGCTCTGGGTTCAATCCCCAGCACAATTAAATAAATACATAAATAAAATCAAAATGTGAGAAATGATTTTAGTTTAGCAATTCATGAACCTTATGATAGTGGGGGTAGGCAGGGTTGCTACCTAGTTTGCTAGGTCATCTGTCAGCCTCCAGTAGGACTGGCTCTACTTACCCTCCCCCACCTTCCCTTTTGTGGTAAGAGTAATCCTGACTCCTTGTTCTTGAATTCCAGATTATACATGCCAGTTTCACTCATCATGTAGTTGTTTTATTGGTTATTTATCTGTTCAATTGATTGAGTCATCTTTCATTCTTTTGTTGTTGTTTTGTTTTGTTTTTTGAGACAGGATCTTGCTGTGCAGTTCAGGCTGGCCTTGAACTCACAGTGATCCTCCTGCCTTAGCCTCCCAAGTGCTGGAATTACAAGCATGTGCCCCCATGCCTGGCATCATCATTCATTCAATACACAGTTACTAAGCCTCAAATATGTACGAGGCAGAGTGTCCCTGCCCTCCAATTGCTGATTTTCTTATAGTTAAAGCAAATTTTTAAATTAACACCTATCTGCTTAAAATCATGAGAAGGGCTATGCAGGAGAAGTCTGGGGTATTTGAAGGATATGTCACAGAGAGACCCTTGAGGGGCGGTCTCGGGAGCTTCCTGGTGGAGGGGGTACCTTTCAGCTGGGACGGGAAGGATGAGGAAGGGGTTGGGGATGGGAAATGCCTCACTGACAGCAGAGGCCTCGAACCCCATGTTAAGGATTTTGCCCTTAGTCTAAGGGAGGAGGAGGCAGCTGTCTTTCTGACTCTACTTTGGAATTCTTTTTTTTTTTTTTTTGCCATTTTGGAATTTGCCTGCTTTCTGCAGGAAAGTCCCTATCAGAGTAGCCGCTGATTCTCCTCAGATCTGCCTTCTCTCCCAGTGTGGAAGGCATCTGAGTTAGTGCCTCACTGGTGGGCCAGCTGTGTCCCCCTTTCTGCCCTCACTCTTGGCTCTCTCGTGCTGGCTCTTCATGCTGAAGCACTGTCGCCCCCTCACCCCAGGCAGCAGCTCAAGCACACACAAGACCCACTGCTCACTATTATAAGCCACTGTAGTCCATTCCTCTCTTTCCCTTTGTCTGCCTTTCTTCGAAATACAGTCACTCTCAGTATCTGCAGGGGATTGCTTCAGGACCCCTGGATCAAAAACTTCTGTAGGTGCACAGGTCCCTTATATAAGATGGCATGGTATTTAAACAGAGCTTGTGCACATCCTCCAGTATGCTTTCATACATCTCTAGATTACTTATAATACCTAATACAATGTCAGTGCTGTGTAAATAGTTGTTCTGCTGTATTGTTTAGGGAATGATGACAAGCGAAAGAAAGTCTGTGCATGTTCAGTGCAGATGCAAATTTCTTTTCCCTGAACATTGTCAATCCTCCGAGGTGGCAAAAGAAGCTGCCACAAATACAGAGGGCTGCCTGAACTTCTAGTCATCCTCCCCATAATCCCTAATCTTCCCAGCAGAGGGGCTTGGGCATAATAAGGGTTTTGTCCTCTTTTGCCCACACTATATAAATATAAACATTTGAAAGCCTCATTTTCATTTGTGTCCCTTAGCTCTGGCAAATTTGCTTATTTTCACATCTATTAGGATTCCATGGATGAGGATTTTCATGATGCTAGTCACTGTGCCAGGCTCTGGGCACACGAAGTCAGACAGGATGTCTGCTCAGCTCTCAGTGACAACAGTTCTAACGGGGCCAGAGAAACGCATACACCTACAAGCACTGCAGAGATTGGCATGGACATCTAGGTGTTCACAGGAGGGACTAGGCAACTTTGGTGATCAAAATGACTTTGGGGAGGGATACCTTGATTCGAGTGTTCTGAGTCATGTTATATAGCCCAAGCAAAAGGCAAAGCAGCAGGAGAAACAATGGCATAAGAAACAAAGGTGAGAGAAAGGGGTCTGACCTACAAAAGGCTCCTTGGGGCACACTGAGGAGCAGGGTCTTTGTCAGTGGGAAGCCGAGGAAAATTCCCAAGCAGTGGCATGACACAGTCAGGATATTGTGGCAAGATTGCCTGTGTGGCACAGTGAAGGATTTGAGTAAACATGAGTCCGACAGCCTAAATGAGAAGAGAAATAATGAGGCCAAACACCAATCTGCAGCAGCGGCTGTGAAGGAGGAGGTCGAATCTGTCAGCCAGGATGTGGCAGGTCAGGGATAGACAGGGAGAGCTTGGATTCTCCTGGCTTTCTGCTTTACATGATGGAGAGGAACAGGTTTGAATAAAGAAAGCGAGGGTGAGGCGGACCAATTGTGTTTGGATGGATGGATCTGGGTTTTGAGGGATACCTGGGCTGGAGATGGGAGCCTGTAGAGCCCTGCGGGTACATGGCCCTGCATGCAGAGGGCAGAATGAATTTTACCCCTACTCGCCCTCTTGGGCTGGTCACCAGTGTGTAGTGTTCAACCTGTACAGCCACACAGGGTGGCATTGAACATGTATGTCTTCATCAGAGGGCTGCATATAGCCCAGGGCAAGGTGACAGGAGAGGGTCCTGTAATACAAAGTTTAAAGGAGGGGCCAAGGAGACTTTGAAGCAGTTGTCAGAGACATGAAGAATCCAGGGAAAGGTAGTATCATGAAAGGGAAGGGGGAAAAGATTCCCAAAGGAGGGGAAGTCATAGACAGACCGAATTACAGATCAGATTTATGGTAGGCTGATCACTTAAATCACTGGGGAAGGCACAGATTATTTAGTAAATGGTGTTTAGTAGATGAGCCAGGTGGCTAACAGGAAGTTTCGGTGGCTAAGTTAATGCAATAATGTTGCTTTTATATAAACTCACCAAAGCCAGCAGAGTGTGGTTTGTGAAACTTTGGGAAGTCCCCATATCCTTTATTTCCCCACAGCTGGTGGCTCTCCAGGGGGTTTCATCATGCAGGGTGACCCTGAGTTCAGCCCCAGGAAGGCCATAGGTTCTAATGCCAGGCAATTGCTTGTCCCACATCATCTAGGCAGGTGCTCCACTCTCCCCCAAAATCGACTCTGTGGCTGAGTTGGGAATGTGTTTAGTTCATGGATGGCAAGCTGTTATCTATAGCCTACCCCATCCAGGGACCCAAGCTCTAGGGTTAAGGGACCATCTTAGTCCGTTCCAGCTGCTTTGACAAAATATCATAGCTTGGGTGGCTTATAAATCATGGCAATTTATTCTGACAGTTCTGGAGGCTGGGAAGCTCAAGGTGCTGGCAGGCTTTGTGTCTGGTTATGCCCTGCTTTCTGCTTCATAGAGGTCTCCATTCTTGCTGCCTTCTCACATGGTAGAAGGGTAAAGAAGCTCCCTTGGGCTTATTCATACGGTCAATAATCCCCAGAGAGTGGAGCCCTCATGACCTAATTACCTCCTAAAGTTATACTGGGGATTAAGTTTCAACATAGGTGTTTGAATGGGGTGTGAACATTCACATCATGACAGGGGCCTCTTGCACAATAGCTAATTGTATTTCAAAAGCTCTAGAACAATATTATGAATTCCATTTATAACTGGAAGGCCAGATGTGCATTGTTGAACAGTGATATGGTCATAGGCATTCAGGTCTTCTTTTTGGAGAGTTGCTGACCTTTTTAAAAATATTGATTAGGATATGTTTACCATTTGGTCATTGTAGAGGTATTTGAAACTAGTATTGAAAGCCAAAATTGGTTTAGTTTAATGTATGTGTTGGTATTTTACCACTTATTAATCTTTGTATACTTTAAATCTAATTTTATCTCTGTATTTTGTTTCTAAAGAGGGTGATTTGAAGAGATGGTTTAGTCTTATTTTGCTAGAAAGCAGAGCCTGAGGCAAGGATTAAATGTTAAGACCTTACCTCCAAGGTATCAGCCAGAGTAAGAAAGTGAGGAGAGACCTGGGAAGAAGTCCCATGATGCTGGATAGCATTTGACAGTGAAATGCACAGTGACCAGGCAGGCTACCCAGCAGGTGTCTTCACATCTTTGGAAGTGCTGCAGAGGAGCCACGCCTGGGAGTGGTTCACAAAGAAGCAGAGATGCTTTATCCACTCATCTCCTGTGTCCCACTGGCCAACCTTCTCCCCTTTTATAGAGCTTTTTCTATGCACTTGGGGTTGGACCACTTGACTCTCTGAAGCCTTTCAGAGAGCCTGAGTCCACCCTTTACAGAGTGATGATTCATCCACCTCTGCCCCAGAATGGGTGCTCAAAAGAGCATGAATGAGGTACCAACCAAAATAGAAGGGGGCTTGTAATGGACAAGTAAGGAAGGGTCTAATGTCAGTGTCCCAGGAGAAAAACTTCCTTAGAAGTGACTGCCATGGTATACATCTATCTTTTTTTTTTTCAATTTTATTTATTTATTTATTTTTAAAGACAACAAGTAAACATTCTCATGTAATAAACTCAAGAATTAGAGAATGTACAAATACTTTTTGGAGAAAAACATTACTCAGTATAAGATTAAGCCATGTAAAAGCTAGGTAAAAATAGAAGACTAAGGAATGGAATAGTCACAGTGAAATCGCATTTTCATACTAGGGAGACAATACGATGTTTACAAATGTGCGTATGGTTTATTTCACTTGGGAGTATTTTCTCGAGTTGCATCCATTTACCTATAAAAGTTTCCAGTTAATCTTTCTTTATGGCTGAGTAGTACTCCATTGTATAAAAATACCACATCTTTTTTATCCATTCCTCGGTTAATGGGCATTTGGGTTGTTTCCACGATCTAGCTATTACAAATTGTGTTGCTATAAACATGGGTGCACATATATCGCTGTGGTATGATGTTTTTAATTCTTCTGGGAAGATATCCAGAAGGGGAATAGCTGGATCAAATGGGACCTCCAATCCTAGTTTTTTGAGGAATTTCCACACTAATTTCCACAGTGGCTACACCAGTCGACACTCCCACCAACAGTGGAGAAGGGTTCCTTTTTCCCCACAGCCCCTCCAGCATTTGTTGTTAGTTGATTTCTTGATAATAGCCATTCTTTCTGGGGTGAGATGGAATCTCAGTGTTGTTTTAATTTGCATCTCTCAAATGACCAATGATGTTGAACATTTTTTATATATTTACTTGCCATTTGTATTTCTTCATCTGAGAAGTGTTTATTCATCTCAGATGCCCATTTTTGGATTGGGTCTTTAAATTTGGGAGGTTTGATTTTTTTGAGTTCTATGTAGGTATACATCTACCTCTAATGGCAAACCTTGATAACTGGGTCATTCATTAAGTAGGTTTTAGTGACTAATGAATTTACATTACAGCCATCCTAGGGGAATCTTCCAAATCATCTACCATAGGAGTCACTAAATTACTGCCCATGGGCCAAACTCATCTCATAACCTGTGTTTATAAATAAAGTTTTACTGGAGCACAACTGTGCCCCTTTGTTTACGTCCTGCCTATGGCTGCTTTGCACTATAACAGCTGAGTTAAGTGATTGCAGCAAAGACCACGGGGCCCTCGAGTCCAAAAATATTTAGTGTTTGGCCCTTGACAGAAAAACAGGATGATTCCTGGCCTAACAGAGAGAGCCCACTCATTCTACACATACAGAAATGGACTCCTCCATGTGATAAAGGCATTTGCTCAAAGTTACTTGACTATAAGCCATGCTAGGACTGGATACCCATCTTCTGATTTTTTTCTGTTTTGCCTCAGTGTTCTGCAGGGTGAGCATGAGTGGCAGTGGCAGTGACTTCATTCACTCTAAGATTAACTGAGTTAATAGATTTGTAGATAGAGAAAGTCATTGGAAATAACAGTTAATTTTTAAGGAATGCCTGCCCATCTTATTTGAGTGCCAACCGTAGCCTAGGAGAAGTGGAATTGTTTTTAAGCTCTTTTGACAAAGAATCTATGTCTCCAAATGCTTTATTTGTTATGTTTAGGAGTGAGATTTGGCAAGGACTAAACCAAGATTGGAGTTTTTGGACTCATTTGCCAGATAGTAATTTTCTTGATTTCTTGTTTTAATTTTTTTTTTTTAACGAATGGATTCCCATTTAACTTTATTACACCAGGAACTAATGTGAGTTTCTGGATAAGTTTTCTAGAAGAACACTTTTAAAGAGCATTCTCTGAGCTTTTCTTTGTTACAAATAATTGGATACTTTTCTAAATCCTCAAATAGACCAGCCCTGATAATTCCCTGTGAATAAAAGTTGCCCTGAGCAGCTTCTACATCCAAAAGCCACCAGCCTGTTTTCTCCTGTCCATCTGTGTTGAGCAAATGTAGAACTAAAAAGATGTTTGTATCTGGCACATTCGATTGATTAAATTAGGTTTTGTGTGCTTGTGTGTGTGCGTGTGTGTGTGTGTGCGCACATGCTCTTATGTACCTTCTTTGTTTTGGCTCTTTAATTTTTCTTTAACGGGCTCTTAGTGGAAGCTGTTAGGCTTGAAAGCTGACTGTTACTGTGCCTCAGTGTGGGTTTTGTTTTCTCTTTCAGAGTATCCATTTTAATTTTAGTATTGGGTAATCGGTAGGTAACACACCCCTCATTTTCTACAAGTTTTTAGACTGATAGTCTCTTGTTTGTGGTAAATGCCAAATGGGTTAGAGAGTCATTGCCACTGCCGCTAAGTCGAAGATCCACAAAAGTCAAAGGACAAGGGAGACAGGTTGTGTGGTTTGCTGTAGTCTAAGAAGTTGATTTACTATAAAGAACAATGTGAGAACGCACCTTATTGGCTGTTGACTGGAGTCACTGATGAGGAGCAACTGGTTCAGAGATGGAAGTGGAACGAGCAGAACAATACAGGAGATGCCCAGCAATTCCACTCCCAGCTATATGTCCAAGAGAATTGAAAATACACGTCACACAAAAACCTGTGTGCGCATGCTCAGTGGAACGTTATTTACAATGGCCGGAAACAACTGCACTGTCCATCAGCTTGATGAATGCGTAAACGAAGGGGGCTATTTGCACACAATGGAATCCACTCATCCAAAGGAATGAAGTACAGATTCATGCATGCTACAACATGGATGAAGCTTGGAAACAGCATGCTAAGTCAGGACAGACACAGTGGGCTACATGCAGTGTGTTTCTATTTATAATGAAATGCCTACAATAGGCAAATCCATAGAAACAGAGTAGATTAGTGGTTGCCAGGGACTTCAGGATGGGGTGAATGGAGAGTGGCTGCTAATGAGTATGGATCGAGGTGATCAAAATGTGCTGTACTTACGGTGCCCAGCGAAGGCTGCACAGCTCTGTTAATATTCCAAAAAGCCATTGTGTTGTACGATTTTATAGAGTGAGTTTTATGACATGTGATCATACTGCAATAAAAGCATTATTAAAAACAGGCATGGGTAGAGATGGTAGGTGAGTTTGTAACTTTCTTGGTGGCCTTGCAAAGCAGCTCCTTAAATGCCTTGGTTGGGGATTCTTTCTGTGTGATCCCAAACTGGTACACATCAGAAGCACCTAGGGAATGGAGTTTGTTAAGGTATACCAAAACACAGGTCCCATCACTGACCTACTGAATCAGAGTCTTGTATTTGGAAAGAGTTAAAACTTCTAATTTGTATTTTTAAGGGTTTTCTAAAAGTCACCACCCATTTTTTTACTTGCAAAGGGACTAAGTTGGTGGAGGTGCAGCTGTGTTAGTCAGTTTTCAGTCACTGTGAGAAAATACCTGAAGTCATCAACTTATAAGGAAGAAAGATTTATTTTGGCTCATAATTTCAGAGGTTTCAACCCAGGGTCCCTTGGCCTTGTTACTTTTGGGCCTGTGGATGGCCCAGTATGTCATGGCAAGAGTATGTGGTAGAGAAGACCTGTTTACCTCATGGCAGCCAGAAAGCAAAGAAAGAGAGACAGAGAGAGAGAGAGGGAGAGAGAGGAAAGGAGCAGGTCTTCCAGTATCTCCTTCCAGGGCATGCCTTTAATGACCTACCTTACACCCCTAGGCCCCACCTCCCCAAAGCACCACAGTTTGGGGATCAAGCCTTCAACATGTAGGCATTTGGGGGGATAGTTCAGATCCCATCTACAGCACTAGCAATGTTTCAAATATTATAAAGTTGAGCAAATTTAAGTCCCAATTTTCACTTTGAGAAATTCAATGAGGAAATACAGTGTTCTCTGAACAGATAAACATGCACCATAGTTTGAGTATAAAGGCTATGTGTCCATAAGCTATTATAGCTAAAATAGAATCTCATGGAAGAGATGCCTTGAAGACAGATAACTCAATTTTATGGTGACAAAATTTAGGAGTATGAAACTGCCAAGAAAGGCCTTTCTCTTGGCTGTTTATATTCTTAAGGTCATCAGTGTAGCCAACTTGCATATATTTTCAGCCTTTATTCTTATCTGTGTACTGAGAGGCAGTGACAGGTCTTACAATTTCAAAGCTTTTGAGTCCATAGTTCAAAGATTGTTTTGATCTGAGAGTTTTTGCCATTTGGAGAAAAAAAAATCACACATGGACTCTGGTTTCAACTTTGTTTCTAAGTCAGATAATTTGGGCCTTAGCCTATTTTCACTTGTACATTCTGCTTAGAACTCTGGCATCTGGACAAGATGAACAGATCTTGGCCCTTGAGGACTCAAAGTCTAGTGTAAACAGTTTAGGCCTTGGAGTTTTGGAGGAGTTGTAAAGATTGGACTTTCATTTTTCTTGTCGTTGGAGATTTTTAGCCTGAGGTGCAATGACTTGCCACTACTTTGATTGGGAAGTGTGTGCACCACCATTCGTTACACTGGAGAGCCCAGTGGCCTAGAAAGGTCTGGCGGAATCTGAAACATAGCAAAGCTCATCTTGATGATGTGGAAGGATCTCTATTGCTCATTACATTGGCCAATATTCACTCATGCAAAGACAAAGAAGGTTCTGGCTATGAATTGTGCACCCATAAAGAATGAAGTTTGCTTGATTTGAGAAAGTGCTGGTATAGAGATCCCACTATTGGGAGTATATTCAAAGGAAGTGGGATCAGTATATCAAAGGCATACCTGTGCTGCCATATTTATTGCAGCATTATTTACAAGAGCCAAGGTGTGGAATCAACTGAGGTGTCCATTGATGGGTGAATGGAGGTATACATATATGTATGTATGTACATATGTGTGTATATATATGTACATATGTGTATATATGTACATATATATATATATATATATCAATCACATTATCTATCTATCATGGAATACTATCCAGCTATAAAAAGGATATAGCAACATGGATGGAACTAAAGGACATTATCTTACATGGAAATAAGCCAGGCACAGAAAGGCAAATACCGCATGTTCTCATTCATAAGCGGAAGCTAATTAAGTTGATTTCATGGAAATGGGGAGTAGACTGGTGGTTGCTAGAATCTAGGAAAGTTAGCAAGGGAAAAGGACAGAAGGAGGATGATGGGTACCAAAATACAGGTAGAGCTTTTTCAATTCTTTGTATGTTCTAGTTATTAGCCTTTGTCTGAGGAACAACTGGCTAAAATTTTTTCCCACTCTGTGGGTCGTCTTTTCACTCTGTTGGTGATTTCTTTTGCTGTGCAAAAGCTTTTTAGTAAGATGAGATCCCAGTTGTTGACTCTTTGTAGTATTTCCTGTGCACTCGGGCTTTTGTTCATGAAGTCTTTGCCTACACCTATGTTTTCAAGAGTTCTTCCTATTCTCTCTTCCAGCAGATTTAGTGTTTCTGTTTTAATGTTCTGATCTCTGATCCATTTTGATTTTAGTTTAGTGCATGAGGATAGGCATGGGTCTAGTTTTAGTCTTCAGCATGTGGAGAGCCAGTTTTTCCAGCACCATTTAATAAAGAGGCTATCTTTTTTCCAGTGAACGTGTTTGGCCCCTTCATCAGAGATCAGGTGGCTGAGTGTGTTTGGAGTTGTGTCTGCCCCTTCTAATTTGTTCCATTGATTCTTAGGTTTGTGTTTTTGCCAGTACCATGCTTTTTTTTTTTAATGTGGGTACTGGGAGTCGAACTCAGGACCTCACGCTTGCCAGGCAGGCGCTTATGCTGCTGAGCTATATCACTGGCCCACCATGCTGTTTTTATCATAGTTACTCTGTAGTATAATTTCAAGTCAGGGATTGTGATGCCCCTGCCTTGCCTTTATTGCCCAGAATTGTTTTTGCTATTCTAGGTCTCTTCTGGTTCCAAATTAATTTTAGGGATGTTTTCTCTAGTTCTGTGAGGTATGTTAATCATATTTTGATTGGGATTGCATTAAATCTGTATAGCAATTTTGGGAGTATGGCCATTTTCACTATGTTGGTTCTTCCTACCCAAGAAAAAAGGATATCTTTCCATTTTCTGATATCTTCTTCGATCTCCTTTTTCAGAGTACTGTAGTTTTCAGTGTAGAAATCTCTTACTTTCTTTGTTAGATTGATTCCTAGGTATTTCATTTTTTTTCAGTGCTGTGGTGAAAGGTGGTGTTTCCCTAATTTCTCTCTCAGTGAGTTTGTTATTTGTGTACAAGAACGATATTGATTTTTGAGTGTTGATTTTATATCCAGCTATGTGACTGAATTTGGTTATTAAATCTAGAAGTCTTTTGGTGGAGTTTTTGGGGTCTTCTGTATAGAGTATCATGTCATCTGCAAATAATGATAATTTTACTTCTTCCTTTCCTATCGTTATTCCTCCTATTTCTTTCTCTTGTCTAAAAGACCGAATCCAAAAATGGGCATCTGAGATGAACACACACTTCTCAGATGAAGAAGTAGAAATAGCAAATAAATATGTGAAAAAATGTTCAACACCACTGGTCATTTGAGAGATGCAAATTAAACCAATGCTGAGATTCCATCTCACCCCAGAAAGAATGGCTATTATCAAGAAATCAACCAATAACAAAGCTGGCAGTAATGTGGGGGAAAAGGAACCCTTCTCCACTGTTGGTAAGAATGTAGACTGGTGCAACCGCTGTGGAAATCAGTGTGAAGATTCTTCAGAAAACTAGGACTAGAGGTCACATTTGACCCAGGTATTCCCCTTCTTGATATCATCCCCCAAAAATTAAAAGCATCAAACCACAGCAATATATGCACACCCATGTTTATAGCAGCACAGTTTGTAATAGCTGAATCTTGGAAACAACCCAAATACCCATCAACAAATGAATGGATAAAAAAGACGTGGTTTTTTTATACAATGGAGTACCACTCAGCCATAAAGAAGGATAAACTTGAGATATTTATTGCTAAATGGATGGGCCTTGAGATCACACTTTTAAGTAAATAAGTTGGAGAGACGTGTAAATATCACATTGTCTCTCTGGTGTAAGAAACTGCAAGTGTAAATAAGAACCAAAATGTGTAATAGATATTGTGAAATAGGAAGAAATTGTTCAAAAGGAAAGGGGAACTAGGCACCAGGGAGGGGGAAAAGAAGGAAGGGAAAAGAAAAAAAAAAAAAAAAAAACGAGAAAAGAAGGATAAAATAGAAACAAAGCTTTGTAAATGAGGGGAAGAGGAGTTGAAGGAAGGGAAGGGGAATGGAAAAAAGAGAAGAATCAAGATATATTATGTATGGGTACAAATTCCCTATGATGAATGTGATTATTATGTATATCTAAATTGTACCAATAAACTTAATAATAATAAAAACAAAATACAGGTAGATAGGAGGAGTAAGTTCTAGTTCCAAGGCAAATGTAGTTTATAATACTCTATTATATCTGTAATAAAGTACGGAAGACCAGAGTTAGAGAACTCCAAACACAAAGAAACAGTAAGTGCTTAAGGAGATGGAAATGCCAATTACCCTGATTTGATCATTACGTACATATTATGTAGTATCTCAAATTATCAAACGATACTGAAAATAAGCACAGCTGTTCTGGTGTGGTCTCTGATAACTAGTGCTGGTCTCCGGTGACTGAATTCCTAGGGAAACAGCACTGTGGTGTTAAGGGTGTGGGTGGGAGGTGACAATGGAGTGGGGTCAAGAAATCTGGAATTCTGATGAACTCTCCTGCAAAGACGGACGGTACACTGTCACATACTGGGTTCTCTTCAGGTTGAATTCTGCTCGCAGAAGCATTTTATTCTGTACACACATTTCTTTCAAAAATTCAACTAGTTTCCAACTTGGAAAATTGGGAGAATTTTCATAAACTTTCTTAAAAATGGCCCAACCTGTGGCCCCACCTGCCCCACCTCCCTGCCTGCATGCAGCTGGGTGGGGTTCAGAAGGCCGCTGTTCCTTGTGATGTTTTTTTCTGCTCAATTAGGCATTGTGCGTAGAATTCCTGTGTCCAGTCCTGTGGCTGTTAGACTTGGCCCCATGTTCAGACAGAATCTCATGGTTTTGCATTAAGTATTGCAGGTGAGTGGCAGCATTAGACATGAAATCAGAAAGATATTTTATGAATGCACTTGGAAGTGGGAGATGATGAATGAGGACTAAAGAAGAGAATAAAGGATCTAGGGAGAAATGACCAGCTGGGCCACAGGGCAAGACACTCCCTGCCTTTTTTCCTGAAGCCTTTCTGTGCATCTGACGCATTAGCACAACTTGTCATTCTGGGGCTTTTGTGGGGCTTGTGGGCTGCGAGGGACAATAGGAGCCTGTGGTTGTAGCCAGGCATAGCAGGCCACAGGGAAGGAGCAGTCTGGACAGATCAAAGCGGCATAGCTCTTTAGAAGGTTAGATGCCATGGAGTCAGTGAAAATTCTACCTCAAATGGAAGGTTATCTGTAGGTTATGTTCTATTAAATGAGTGGACAAGGACCACTGAATTGGTTATCAAGCAACAAGCGTTTGCTACGTGCCTTTCCTGTGCTCAGCTCTAATTATCCCTGCGGATGGCTTCTTGCAGGGCTGGTGTAGGCGAACACAATGCAAATGGCCACATGTTCGCAAAGGCTGAAGACTTCCTGAAGTGCATATGGGCTGTTCAATGGGACTGTCCCTGTGGATTGGCCTTGATTTTCTTTCCTGCTTGAATATACCTCTAAAGGTCCTTCCCGGCTCAAAAAACTCTGGAAAACCATGAGTTGCAACCCCAAAAGAGCTCATGATCCACAGCTGTTTGGGGTTGCGCCTTTGTATGTAAGGCTGGCAGGGTTTCCTGATGATGAGGTAGCTCTTTGAGTGGGGTAACAGCTTTTTTGTTATTTCAGTCTGAGCTGGATTCCGAAGTAGGCAGTGCTCTTCCAAGAGCGTGGGAGGAAGAAAATGGGGTAAGAAGTTAGTCATGCAAGATGCCAGTGTTTACTGTGTGCCCACTCCCTGGGAGCCGTATGCCAAGCTGCGCAGAGGGGGCACCGAAACTCTCAGGGAACACATCATTCTTAGATCGTGCAGATCTGTTTCTGTTGACTGAAGCCCCTGCCCCCTAACCTATCTGCGTGCCCAGCACCCCAGAAAAAATAGCCCCTGGAGTAGTGATGAAAGTCAAGAATGAATCGAATGGTTTTCTACAGGGATGGACTATGGGCATAACATGCTACAGCAGGGTCCTGCTTCTCCCCCCGAACATGGCCAGCCTTTAATCCTTTAGTGTCTAGATCGTGGGGGGTTTCATGGGGGTCCTGGTGACAGACGGAGATGAAAACCAAAAGCAGCTCTCACAAGGACCTGAATGCTTGAGAAGCTTAATAATTTGTTTCCTTTTAGGCACTCTGCCCTGTTGGCTTTATTCTGGGAGCCATACCTGGGTATCTTGGAGCAATTTGACATTGGTTCTGCAGTTTTTTTGTTTGTTTGTTTGTTTGCTTGTCATTTGGTTTTTTATTATTATGCGGAAAAGCTTCATTTTTAAATGTAACTTTCTGACTGTGTGCTTGTGCCGCCAACATCTTCACAGGGATCTTCCCCTCCTCAGTAAGGAGAGCGTGCTTGATCCTGCAGCGCGCGCGGAGCCACTTCAGGCTTTGCTGACGTGCTTTTCTTTCAGACAGGCTCATAAGACCTTCAGGTCTCACAGCACCAACCCCTGGAAGTTGGCCGGGGCACGTGCCTCGTGCACATCCTGAAACTTTCCCAGGCTTCTCGGTATAAAAGTAAACAGTGCTGTTGCCAGAGACTCAGGACAGGCTGGTTTTGTTAGAGGCAGTACTGTAGGAAAGTCTGTGACAATGTGTCCAATGCTGGACCATTCTGAGGGGCTCTAGATATTGTCCTAGAAGGGGAAAATACACTTCTATAGTTTTTATCAGCACCATGTGTTTAGTAGAAATGGAGTGAACAGAGAGTCCATTCAAGCTGGGAGAAATTTGTGCATTGTTTTGATCTTGTGCCTTTTTATTTCTTTAGTTGCCCTACCTCCAGCCCCTGGATGTAGGTAGCTCTTCATGCAGAGAAAACTTGCACTTTGTGTCCTTGCTAAGGCTGGTGGTTCTCACAGTGGCCTGGGCCCCTGCACAGCATCACCAGGAAACTCATCAGAGAGCAAATTTTCAGGCTGTCAGCCAGGCCTGAGAATCAGAAACTGGAGGTCAGGCCTTGTGATCTGCATTGTAACCCACCCTCCAAGTGATTCGTAGGGGCTCTGAAGTTGGAGAAGCCCTCCATGAAGGTCACCCCGCTCCTAGCATGCTAGCATTTTGCCAAATGGAAGGGAATTTTAAGCCTCTTTGCAGAGAGGTTTTTTTAAAACTGCTCCTGCCATTTCCTGAGGAATCTTATTTCCTTCAACTCTAAAATGCTATCTATTTGGTGCCCATTCTTGTGTAGTCTTCTCTATCTTGAGTGCCTTTTCTTGATGTTCAACAATAGTTTGAGAATTTCTGTACGCGTTCTGCAGGGTTAGTCTGTGATAAGGTGGTCTCCTCTGTTCCTGGAGGAGGGGTGGGTTGCTTTGTGTCCCTGAGGCTGAATGGCTTCAGCAGGTTTGCAAGTGCCTCTGTGGCTGCACCTCAGAGAGATTATTGCTTATTTCTGTTTCCCAAAATAATTTTTAGCTCTTTCTGACTATTTCCGCAATCCTGTAAAAAGCAACACTCTCAGTGATTCTGAGCTTTATTTATAAACGTAAAGTCACACCTTTTACTGGAAAGTCTTCTATGTAAGGATTAGCAATGCAGACAGAGTGACTAAAGTTAATAAATGCCAATTTCTCAGAAAACAAACAACAAAAAAAGGTGATGTATGAGTAGAAAACACCACTTTATGGGAGGAGAGTTTCCTGAGCAGCTGAGATGTATGATTTTCCTTGGTGAGGCCATGGAAGTCTTGCTTGGGGTCTGTGAAGCCACAGTTTAGTAGCGTCACAAAAATATTCCACATGCCTATCTAATGCCGCCAGGATGGGCTGGTTGTTCGCAGGGCAGTGTGCTTTGATGGATCTCCTTGAGCAGGTTTTGTCTTGCTGTAGGACTAGCTTTTAAAAGGGGATTTAAGGGCCGGTGAGATGGCTCAGCGGCATAAGCGCCTGCCTTGCAAGCGCGAGGGCCCGAGTTCGACTCCCGGATCCCACATACGAAAAAGGAGCCGGTGATATCGCTCAGCGGCACGGGCGCCTGCTGGCACACGAGGTCCTGAGGTCGACCCCCCGGTACCCACAAAAAAAATAAAAATAAAAAAATAAAAAATAAAAGGGGATTTAAGTGTTGGAGTGTAGCTCAGTGAGGGAGTGCTTGTCTAGCATGTATGAGGTCTTGTGTTTGACCCCTAGAATTGCAAAATAAAGTATAAATCATAAAAAAAAATTTGGAAAGGTGAAAAGGGCATTTAATAGAAGGCTATGAGGTCATGTTATAGAAGGACTGGAAAATCGTGCCAAGGTGTTTTGTCTTATGCTCCCTACTTTCTTTGGGTTAACTTCATTCATCTTTCCTTCTGCACTTGTCTTTTATTCTTCAGCAGCCATTGGCCAAAAATGACCACTGCAGCAGAAGATGGTCCCTTCAAGTTCTGCTTGGTAGGACTCTCAGCTGGTCCACATTATACTGGCTGAGAGGTCACAGTGTGGTTCATGGGTCTCACAGAGGGAATCCTTATTTCAGTCAGTTCTTACAGAAGGGTCTCTATCATAGGTAGCAAATGTTTTTAATTGTTGAATGATGTTTTATGATTCTGTTTGTGCTTTTTAAAAGAATTTTAATTTTATAGACAGATTAGCCAATCTTTTCCTTTTATAATTTCTACTTTTTTTTTTTTTTTTGTACCAGGAATTGAACTCAGGACCTTGCACTTGCCAGGCAGGTGCTGTGCCACTGAGCTGTATCCCCGCTCCTGATTTATACCCTTTAAGGTCCCACTTGAAAAGATTTTTATGAGCTAAAAATGGTGATATTTTCTTCTAACACTTTCATGGACTTTTTTTCTCTTCCTTTACAAGTTTTAATCTAGATGGAATTTAACTTCAGAAAATGTGTGAGAAATGGACCTGCCTTAACATTTTTCAAATAGTTTGCCCATTGTTCAAGCAACATTTGCTGACTAATTCTGCCTTTCACCATTGCCCTGAAAAATACCTCTTTGTGCTAAACTAGTCTACTTGGATCTGTTTCTTGTCTTTTCCCATTGATCTTTCTCTTTATTCCTGAACCAGCAGCACACAATTTTGTCTGCCTATCGTGGAAATTTCCCGTGTACAGTAGTCTGTGGAGGATACGTTCTAAGAACGCCAGTGGATATTTGAAAGCATGATCGTACCAAGTCCTACATATATGGTGGTGCTTCATATATATGAGTTAAAACTGAATTTATAAATGGGCACTGGAAGAGATTAAGAAAACAACTAATAATAACAATGAACAACTATAACATTATATTGCAATAAAAGTTACATGAATGTGATCTCTCTCAAAATTTACTTTTTACCTTTTCACTTAAAGGAAATACTTTATGGCTCCCGTTTGGCACATCCAAATTGCCAGTGTCAGATTCAGGTACTCTGGGGTAATTACTAAGTAAAATAAAGGTTACTTAGACAAAGCACCGGGATGCCGTGACAGATGATCGGATCACTAATGAGTAGGTAATGTATACTGCATAGATCCTCTGAACAAAGGGATGATTCTCATCCTGGGTGGGATGGAGTGTGATAGTGCAAGATTTATCACTGCTCGGAGTGGCATGTGATTTAAAACCTGTGAATGGTTTCTTTTTGGAATTTTGTATTTAATATTCTTGGACCATAGTTGACCTTGGCTAACTGAAATGAGAAACAAAGGAGTGCTCTTATACATGGCAAAGCATTCAAAGGGGGTATACCGCAGAAACATAGTCATATTACCCTGCAACGTCAAATGCTTCTTGTGTACGCTTCAGCAATCTTCCGTGTGTGCAAGCATGTACATTTTACTTACACCCTGTTGTAAAGGTGAGGACTTTTGCATGCCTAGTACTGTGCTCCAGCGATCTTTTTCGCATCTGCACTGCCGCCCTATCCTGGTCACTTTCACGGCCGCACGGAACGCCCTCCTGTCAGTTCAACATCCCCAGTCCCCTGTGGATAGACTCTGAGGCTGCTGTTCCCTAGGAGATTTTTCCCTCTACCCACCCCCCACCAAAAAAAGAAAAAGCTTTAAGAAAGCCTTCATTCTTACAACAGCGCCTAAGAGAGTTGTTTGGTCAGAGGGTATATGCGTTGGGGATTGGGTATATATCTCCAAATTGCCTTTCAGAAAGACAAATTTTCACCTGCTTTGCTAAATCCTCGCTAACTAGGGGTTGTCAGTTTTGGAAGATCTTATTTATCCCATGGCTGAAAAACGAATGTCTCTTAGTCTGAGTGAGACTAAACATCTTTTCTTATTTATCCATCATTTATAATTGCTTTTCTATAAACCACCAATGTGTGGTCTTTGCTCTTCTTGTTTATTTTATTATTTTATCTATTTATTTTGCAGTGCTGGGGGTGTAACCCAAGGCTACATACATGCTTGCCCAGCACTGTACCATTGAGCTACTTCCCAGACCCCTTTGCTCTTTCTGTATTAGGCTGCTGCTGCTGCTTTATAATTCAAAGATGGGGAGGGAGTTGGCCTTCCGTCTGCTCTCCCTGGCCTCTCCTTGGTCTTTCTCTCTGTCTCTTTATCTTTTTATCTGCACATACACATACACGTACACATACACGTACACATACACATACACATACACACAACCATGCTTTTTAGAAGCAGCCATTAGCCGTGTTACTGAACTTAGTTCTAATAGTTGCTTTGAGCTGAGTCTTCATTCATTTATCAAACGCTTATTGAGTGCCTGCTCTGCTGGGTGCCCGGAAATAGGGATGCATTCATTAATTGACAGTCTCAGCTCTTGGAATATGCCTGGTGGGAGGGATGGATGGGAAAGCAGGTATTGTAGCTGACGGAGGAAGCGATCATTCACCCACATGTCTGTCAGCTTCCAAAGGGCTGGGAGGAAGCTGTGAGCTCCTGTGTCCCTCCCCAGTACTCAGAATGCCTGAATGACAGTGGCAAGAAGCACACAGGCTAGACCATGAGGCCACTTGGGCTCTCCACATCTGTGCCATGGTGAGAATACCCTGCAGCCCGTGATCTCCCTGTGACCTCAGCTCTGTCCATTCCGAACTCCTGGGAACGTGATGTTTAAAACTCACCTGTCTTATCCTCTAACTCAGGATTTCACCACCAGGGACTGAAGCTAAGGCCTTGAGAGGGAGGGCAGATCTTCCTGGAGGCTCTGTCTCTCTCTGCTACCTTGAGTCTATTCCCTGGAAACTTCTCTGTGGAAGCTGTCTCCTCTCCACAGTGTTCATGCCCTTGTGCTGCCTCCTCTCTTCTCGTCCTCATCTATTCCAGGACAGGCTGTATCGGTCCAGGCATGCTAAAGGGCCATCTATTCTAAACCTCTGGGAACTGCAATAGATAACAAAGCCTCACATCAGGCAGTGGCTCTCTGAGGACAGTGGTATGAACCTAATAGTTTTAGAATGTTGGGAAGGAAACAGTGAGCACTTGAGGGATTCCATAAATTACCCTATATTGCTACCATGTTCTTTGCCTTATCCTACATATGACCTATCCCCAGGGATTTTGTCTGGTCCAGGGACCTCCTCCTGAATGATGGCATCCCATGTGATTTTACTGTGGATTGCATCAACTTTCCCACATCTGGTTCATCACTGAGATTGCTTAATAAAAATGATGATTTCTGGGTTCCAACCATAACCTACTGAATCAGAATTTCAAGGTGTTAGACCTGAGAATCTATACTTCTAATCTTTGTTTTTTCCTTGAAGTACTCAGGGTTGAACTCTGGGCTTCACACTAGCTAGACAAATGCTCTACCACGGAGCTACACCCCCAGCCTGAGAATCTGTATTTCTAACAAGGGCTGAGTGAGACACAGCACCCAGCAAGTACCTCACCTCTTGGTGGTGGTAATGGTGGTGGTGGTACTTCCAGGGTGCAAATATGCCTAGGCCCGGGATAGCTTCTGCCCCACTCTTGTCCACAGACTCCCTCAGCCCCTGCTACTCCTTCTGGAGGGTGTTAAGGAAGAGCCCAAGATTGTCCCAACATCTGGAGCACTGACATGCTGGATGGAGAGAGACAACATCACAATACATGACATAGCTAGATGATCAGACGTACCAAGGGCACATGATGGCCCAGTCTAGGAGGCCTGCTCAGAGGTGGCCATTGGATCATGTCACTCACTTCTCTGCTAAAAGTCCTACATTCAGAATAAAAGCCAGAGTCTTTACAATGAGCTTTAGGATCCTGGAGCAGTGATTCTCAAATGGGAGCAGGCACTGGAAGCCTCTTGAGGGTTTATGAAAACAAATGGCCATCACCTGTCCCCAGAGTTTCTGATTCAGAAAATCTAAGATGAGGCCCGAGAATTTGCATTTCTAACAAGTTCCCAATAATGCTAATGCTGCTGGCCTGGAGACCATATTGTAAGAACCATTGACTCTGAATAATCTGATCTGGCTCATTACCTCTGACCTCATCTTCTATTCCTCTCCCTCCCCTGGGTATCGTCTTCAGCAACACCATCTTTCTTCCTGCTCTTTGAAGATAGCAGATGTTTTCCTGCCTTAAAACTTTTTACTCTCTGTTTCCTGGGCCTGGAATCCTCTTCCCTCACATTAGTGCACGGCTGGCTTCTTCCTTTTTGTGGTAGGGAACTTTTAAGATAGCCCCCAATGCAACCACATCCTGGTACTCAACCCTTTGTGTAAGCCGCTTCCATTCTCTCTCAGGATTGGTCTGTAGAACTAATAGATTCTGGCAGTCATAATGAAATGTGACTTCTGAGACTAGGTTATAATAGACATTGTGGCTCTGCCTTTCTTTCTCTTGACTCACTCACTCTGGGAGAAATTAGCTGCCATATTGTACCTAGCCCCATGGCAAGGAATTTTGGTTCCTGCTGGCATCCATAGAGTGAACTTTCTTCAAGTGGCTCCTCTAGCCCAATCAAGCCTTAGAGGATTCAGCTGTACCCACAAACACTTAGGGAGCTCCTAAACCAGAACCACCCAACGAAGCCCACTCCCAGATTCCTGACTCTCTGAAATCCATATCAGATACTACATTTTTGATGTTTTCAGCTGCTAAGTTTGTGATAATCTGTGATGTAACAGTAGGTACCTGACAAGCATCTCTCAGGTGTTTACTCCAGTATCCCTTTTTCAGTGAGGCCTTCCTTCACCCTGTGAAAAGGACAGGTCCTTTCTAATAATGCTGCCTGTCTCCCTTCCCACTTGGTTCTCTTTAGCATGTACCAACATTGAACCTCTGTTTCATTTATTTATTCTGTGTCTCCTGGCACAACTCCCTATCCCTACCCCAGTTAGAAAACGTTTAAATTTTTCATTTATGTATAATTTTATATATATAGACAGCCCTCAATTTATGATGGTTTGAGTTAGGATTTTCTGACTTTATAATGGGTTTAGCAGGGTATTAAATGCACTTGTGACTTATGCTGGGGTTATCAGGATATGACCCACCATAAATCAAGGAGAGTATGTGTACATATTTATTTAAAATTAGAAAATAATTTTAAAATTTATGTTGGGCCAGGAATATAGCTCAGTGGCACAGCGCCTGCCTGGCAAGCGCAAGGTCCTGAATTCAATTCCCAGTACAAAAAAAAATTAAAAGTAGACTATCATAATGACCCCTGGATTTTAAGCTAAAGGAGGAGGAGGAGAGAATTTAGCCAGTTATCTTTCCTTCAGTATCTCCATTGTTCAGAAGAGTACCAGACAGCCCTCAAATTTATGTTGAATGAATAATAACATTAATTTTGAGGATGGTTCTCAAATAAAGGGTGGTTGATAGATTAAAAACAGAATTGCTGTGCTGCTGCTCCCAGGACCTGAGCAGAGCTCAGATGGGGTATGTGTAGCCAGCAGACAGTGGTCTCTTGTCAGATTGAGTCTCTGCAATGTCACTTCTCACTGCAGCCTCCGTTTCCGCCATTCAAAATGGAAAAGACAGCACCTGTTTTGCAGGTTTTTCATGATTATTGAAGGAGATACCTGATGTGAAAGGGCTTCACATGGGCCAAGCCAGACAGTTGTTCAGAGAGTAGATTCTCTCCTGCTTGGAGACAGTGGTCAGAGTTTAAATTTCATTTCCTTTTAAACAAGAGGTGCTGGGGGGGCTGGGTTGAAAGTGTCATGAAGCCAGAGGCCTCTAACTAGAAGACATTGAAAAGACAAGGAGCAAAGAAACACAGGTGCACAAGAGAGGACCAGGCCTCTGAACAGCCACAAAGTGTCCTGGCTTCCCTGGCTTACGGCAAATTGCATTCTGGGGAAGTCGGCTGATTGCAGATTCTACCACTGCCACCCACTGGATGCCTGGCCAGGTCCTCTGGGCTCCTGTGATTCTCCTGGGACCTGTCTTCTTGGTTGTGGTAGAGGACACAGCCAGAGCCGGCAGCCTAAAAGAAAACCACCTTCTGAGAAGCCAGGAGCATCTAGAAGGAAAGGCCATCTATCTAGCAGAGCCTGAACACAGCCCAGACTCTCGAAAGGAAAAGATACAGTTGGGGCTTCCACTGAGCAAAGGGAAAAGGGAGAGAGCAAGAAGCACCAAAAGGAGAGAATAAAGAGAGGTAAAGAGGAGAGGACTGTGAAAACCTCAGATCAGAGACCAGGCCCCAAAGCTTTCCCCCTGGGCTGGTGCCTGTAGTTATCTTGCCTGAAGGCCACTGGGGGCAGCAAATAGCCAGCACACAGGCAAGGAAATTGGCCAAGCCAAAGGGGTGGAGGGGGCCGGTGAGGTGGCTCAGCAGCGCGCTTGGGAAGTGCGAGGTCCCGAGTTTGACTGCCAGAACCCACATAAAGGAAAAAAAGGGCTGGTGAGATCGCTCAGCGACACAAGTGCCTCCTGGCAAGCTCAAGGTCCTGAGTTCGACTCCCGGTACCCACATTAAAAAAAAAGGGGGGGTGGAGGGGGGCACAACCCACACAGGGGCACCAAGGCTTATAGATCGACGGGGTATAGCAGGTCGTGTTACCAGAGGCCAGGTCCAGGGCTCCTTGTGGCTTTCCCACTGGGGCTCATATCCCCAGCATAGGCTGTCTTAACAGAGGGTAATGGAAGTGACTTTTTTTTTTAGTACATGTTTGTGATACCTAAGACTGTTTTCATTGTGGCTATTTGGTACATGTGCATAACACGTCTTAATTCTTTTTTATGTCCCCTTCCTCTGCCACACTTCCTCCTCCTTCCATCTCGTGGTCCCCTTCTCATTGACTGTTTATTAACTCCTGCCTGGCTCACTGTTTTTGTATATATATATATTTTTTTTTATATATATTTGCATATAATTATATGCAAATATATATTTACATATATATATTTTTTTTAGCATCATTCCGTAATAATGAAGGGGACATCTGTGCTTTGAACTCCAGATTCACATAGATTTTAACTTTTCAACTGTACTTTCTTTGCAAGTTCCACCCTACATCCCTGCGTGGGGCAGGCCCTGTAATTCACTGATGCGGGGATTAGCATCCCTGGCTCTTAGCACTGGTCGCTAGAATAACAGCCTCTCTGGGGTAGTTTCATCCATGGTTGGTCATTTATGTATGTTTTGCTGCCCTGGTTTAGTGGACAAGGTCCGAAAGGAGTCACTGCCATTAGAAAAAAATGTTCGTTGTGAGCTGGTGTGGGCGGGAGAGGGTCCCTTGAGCTCAGGTCACTTCTTCCATCCTGATTCCCACAGTGTCCAGAGCCCACATGGCAGTGGCTCTGGTAGTGAGAGTGTGGGCTGTCGCCTGGCATAACCATGGGCCCAGGGCACGGAGGCCCAGAAAAGGTAAAAGTGCCTCTGTCCAAGGTCACTTGGGCTCTGAGCTGCCACTTGAGTCTTGCTGTGGCTTGGTCAGGAAGCCTGGTGCTCTGTAAGTAGATTAGCAAGTTTCTTATTGCAAAAGACCTGGAAAAGGCTTTCTTTCTGTGGATGGTATGACCATCTGGGGGGATTGGTCATGTTCTTGGTGACGGCGCCCAGCCAGAGCCCCATGGCCCTCTCTAGATGTCTTCCTGGCCTGGCCTGGCGCAATTCCTCTCTGCTCAAGGCTTGCAGCTGTCTTTGGGTCTTGTGTTGGTTGGATCCGGCCAAGACTAGGAGATCGGCCGGGCTATAGTCCTTCAGGTGGATGTGTTATTCCTGATGGGGCCCAGTTGTCTACCGGAGTAGACAGATAGTACTTGCGAAGACTACAGCTTCTGTGAG
Organism: Erethizon dorsatum; assembly: GCA_028451465.1. Taxonomy (NCBI): domain Eukaryota; kingdom Metazoa; phylum Chordata; class Mammalia; order Rodentia; family Erethizontidae; genus Erethizon; species Erethizon dorsatum. The sequence goes on from CM051826.1 coordinate 29,463,825, forward strand.
AACTGGGAGTGAGCCAGGCAGCAAATGAAAGGAAAGAATATTCCCACTGGCTCCAGCATGGACAGCAGGGCTCTGCCCACAGGCCCACACCTCCTCTGGGGGCTCAGAGCTTCCCCCAGGGGCCCCCAGGACCACTTGGTACTGGGCTGGCCCTGCTGTTTGTATCTTAAAGTTAGGCTCTGCCTTTGTGTCCCTGGTATGTGGCAGTGGCTTGCAGGTAGCAGGCACAGGTGATGGCTGGCTGGGCAAATAGGTGGAAGAAACAGTCGGGGCAGGAAGTGGGATCCCTGCTGTAGCCGGAAGATAGAAGGGCAGAGTCTGTACATCAGCCTGTGGGTCTTCTGTTTAAGGTCAGAGACATCAGCCCCCAAGGGGATGGAGGCAGCAAAGCATTTTGGACAGTTCTCTGGGGTCTTTTTCTGCTTTAGGAGGAACAGGTATCTGTTTGTCCCTGGATGGCCAAGGAGCACATCAAGTAGGGATCTCCTTTGTGTGGTCCCAGAGCCCAGCCCCCGTTGGCCATTTGTCCTTGCATCCATCCAGTGGGTGCTGTGTGCTCGAAGTTGAGCCAGAAGTGAAGGTGAAGAGCTGGCCTTTCTGAGAGGTGGACAAAGTGCTGACTTCCTAGGAAGGAGCTGGATGGAATGTGTGCGTCGGGGTCTGAGATCAGCTTGCCAGATAGGTTTGAGGTAGTCTGTGCAGGAGGTTCAATAGGGAGGCAGGCCTGGGAAGGAAGGGCAGGGAGTGGTGGTGCAAGGCAGTCAACGAGAAGGTCTCAGCCTGTCCCATGGGGAGCGCTGAGCTTGCTTTTGAATTGTTGGATTTGAGGAGCCTGGAGATAAATAGCTCAGGGATAGGTCACTTGCCTAGCATGTACAAGGTCCTGGGTTCAATGTCTAGCACAGAACAACAGAATCGTTGGTTTTGAGGCAGGGAATTTGGTGAGCCTTTGACCTCCTCATTCCCTTCCCCCACCTCAGGCATTGCCTCGGACAACCTAGCTTCCTTTGGCACCCACCCCAACAGTTTGGGGAAGGAACCAACCTGGGATGACTGCACAGCAAAGGAGGCATTTTAGTTGAGACTTGATGGATGCATGAGATTGTGATTTCCAGGGGTGGGGTTGGAGATGGTAGGAACACATGAACTGTAGAGCGAAGGCATGTTCAGAGGTCACTGTGGGGTGTTCACTGGGCCTTGGGTGACGTCAGCAGGAAGTCAGTCTGGACAGGCAGACAGGGCCAGGTCCCTGGAGCACCTGGCCGGGAGGACGGTGGAGGGTGTCTTCTGTAACCTGTGTGCCAAGTAAGAAGGCGATGTTCACAAGTGAATGACCAGTTGCAAGAGCTGGGCTGCAGGGTGAGTGGTCTGCTGGCCGTGTGCGGACAGAGTGCAGGTGGAGAGAAACACGGAGGGGGAAGCATGGGCCGAAAGAGACAGAGAAGAAGAGAGGAGAGGTATGTGATGGAGGGGCATCTTCAGAGAAATCACTTAGATTAGGGTGGAGGGACATAAGAGGTGCTGGGGAAGTGGGGTGGGTCTCTGGTGGCTGGGGACCCAGAAGGAAAGGGCTGGAGAGGAGAGCCCAGGCCGACCTTAGGGATGCAGAGGTGACAAAGTGGCCTCCAGGCAAGGCCAATTCTGCAGCAGAAGAGAAGAGGTCTCCTTAGAAAGGAATTTAGGCTGGAGGCCTAATCTGCTTCCTAGGGAGCCCCTCACTTTTTTCGGTGCTAAACCCAGCTGCACTTCATGTTTTCTGTTTTCTAGAAATTCCATCACATCTCCGTCTCCAGCCTGGTTGTCTGGACCCGCTCTGCACCAACAACATCCTAAGCACTCTACTCGTGTCAACTCACTTAATGCTCCCTTATGACCCTATTACGCCCCATTGTCATCCTCAGTTCAGTATGAGAGCTGAGGCTATGCTAGAGGCCCCCGGGCTTAGCTGTGAATGGCTGCCCACGCTGCCTCCCAGGGGCCGAGCAGGGGACGCCTTCAGGGCGCCTTGCTGGTCTCTCGCCAGCCAGGGCACCCTCCTCCTCGAGGAGGCCCTGTGCCCACTGGCAACCTTGCTGCAGATCGTCCCTTGTCAAAGACCCCACAGCTCTCTGGGTTTTGGTCACTTGCTCCTGGCTGCTTCCCTGACTCGCCCTCAAGTCTGTTATTTCTCCCTTAAGACAGGAAGAAGACATCCTGAAACCCATTAAAGCTGGGAGGCAGGAATACAAGGGCCTATGAGACCGATTAGCCCAACTCCTTTGTTTTAGACGAAAAATCAGAGACCAGAGAGGTAGTGTGACTTGGTAGAGCTACACAGCAATTTAGGAATAAAGCTGAGAAGGAAAAAAAAAATACTTCTCTTAAATCCCAAATGAGAGAAGCCATCAGAGGACTATGTTTTTGTTTTCAATGTTGAAACAATTGCATTTTCAGTAATAGCATCTTTAAGTATGGTATTTCCGTGTACATGTAGGTCTGACTTAGAAACGACTTTATGCTGGAAGTTACATGTGGGCACTCAGCATCGGTGCACCTCCCTTGGGTGTGCGCCACCCTTGAACTCATTTGACAGAGGAGGAAACTGAGGCACTGAGAAGCTAAGGAGCTTAGCCCAGGTTATACTGAGGTTAAGAGGCAGAGCTGGAATCCAGACTTAGCCAATTGCTGCTGGCAGTAGAGACTAACCACTGAGCTATCCAGCCCCTGCAATGATTGTGGAAAGATAGTCACAGAAGCTGACATACGAAAAGAAAGTGCAGTATGACTTTGTCTTGTTTTAAAGATGAACTTGTGCCTGGTGAACAAGTGGGCTTGTGGATACCAAAATGTTGGCAGTAATAACCTCTGCTGTGGGAATATGAGTGGTACTCATTTTTCTCTTTGTGTTTTCTGATATTATCAGAGTGTATATAGGAGAAAGTGCTGTTGTATCACTATCATTGTATAAGAAGTCTGCGCACAGCAGTGAAACAGGAACAGGGGCGCCGGGGGCACAGTGATGCAGCTGTGGTGTTAATTGTGTTTCTGGTCGGCTGCGTCACTGAGTAGCAGAAGGGGGCAAGGTGGCTGCAATTAAAGCAAGACATAAAACAGGAGAATGGGGAAGGTCCACGGAAATCACCCTGATGGCACAGGACCCCTTCTTCTGGAAGATCCTAGACCAGGACTCCTTTGGGCTTTCGGGTGACTGTGGGCATTTGGGGAGAAATGCTCTGTCTGCAGCAGGGGTGCCAGGACTAAAGTCTGGAGCCCTGAGGACAGAGGATGAGTGGGGGTGGGAGTTAGGGTTCTGGGGACATTTCAGAGCCCCCCGCCAGAAACCCACTTCCTCTGGCCCTGCCGGGGGAGAAAGGGGCAAAGAGAAGCCCCATGTCACAAGGGAGCAGGGTTCTGTGTGGCCTGGTTCGGGGAGGAAAGTAACGGCCAATCTGTTTTTTTCCTGCTCTGACCGTCTCGTTCTGCTCTGTGACGCTCATGTTCCGCCCTAAGAAATTCTCACCATGATTTTATTGTTTCTTTGACCAGAGACCACCTGGGAATGCCCCAGCAGTTCTACTGGGATTTCAGCCAGCCCTGGCCCTCACAGGAGCTCTCTGCCTCCAACAGGTACTGTGCGCGTGTACTCATCGGGCAGGGGCAGTTTCGGGGTCAAACCTGTCTTCACCCGAAAGGCCCAGACTCTGGTACCAGGGCCCGAAGCCCAGTGTGGACTCCTCCAGACCAGCGCCTGGAAAGGTCAGGCTGGGGAGGCCCTGGAAGCCTGTGGTAGGGTTGCTGACACCCTGCCAGTGCCAGCAGCAGCTCTGATGGGTTCATACCCTTGCCTGCTTAGGTCCTTAGGGCAAAGAAGTGGCAGGGTGAGGTGACATATCAGAGCTTTTCCATGAGGTGGGACAGAACCACTCCATGGGGCTCTTGTAGGCATCAAGGAGTCAAAGATAAAAGGGAGAGGATTTTTACAGAGCAATTTTCAAATAAAACATTCTGGAAAGGAAGTGGCAGGATGTGAGTTCTCCATCTGCAGAGGTAATCAAGTGGAAGTGGTTGAGGTATACATTTCTATAATAGGTTGGAGTTTTGTCTGGAGGTTTCTTAGGAGACATCTAGTTCTGAGACTGCAGGAGGCAGCATAAAGGACCCACCAGCAGGGAGAACAGCTTCTGATTTCAGCCTTTTTAGAATGTCACCTTTTCCAGGAATCCCTCCTTGACTACTGGTTTAGGACTCTCATTCACACACTCTGGATCACAGCTGTGTGCTGCTTTATTGAGCTCAGAGTTTTTCTCTGTTGGTTGTTACTCTCCCAGGCCATACTCTGTCTGACAGCGAGGTGTGATCTTTCTCTCTCTCTCTTTTTGGGATTGAACCCAGGGAGTGCTGAGCTACATTCCAAGCCCTTTTTAATTTTTATTTTGAGATAGGATCTCACTAAGATGCCCAGGCTGGCTTTGAATTTGCAACTCTTCTGCCTCAGCCTCCCAAGTAGCTAGGATTATAGCCATGTGTCATGTGGTGGGTCAACCACATTTGCTGGCTTTTACCTTTAGGAGTTAATATGGAGCTGGCATGGTGGTGCACACCTGTAATGCCAGCACTCTGGGAAGCTGAAGCAGAAGGATTGTGAGTTTGATCCTAGCCTGGGCAATTTAGCAAAACCCTGTCTCAAAATAAAGTTAAAAAAGGGTTGGGGATGTAGCTCAGTGTAAAGGTCTTGGGTTCAATCCTCAATACTGAGATGATAGATAGATAGATAGATAGATAGATAGATAGATAGATAGATAGATGAACTTGGAGGCAAAGGGTAGCTGGGAATTTAAATGTTAGGAGCCTGAGAGGGTGATAAAGAGTCTAGTGGACATGTGTGGGGGACACCAACAGGAGATGAAGGGCAGGAATAGCAGTGACATCCTCCATGGAGGGAAAGGGAGAGTCCTCATAAAGTTCTGAGAAAAACAGGGCATGCACACTCTGGGAGGCTGAGGCAGGAAGATCTCAAATTCAGGCCTGGCCTGAGCAACTTATCAACTCAGTGAGACCTATCTCAAAAACAAAATTTTTTTAAAGGCCTGAAGATGTAGCTCAGTGCAAAGGCCATGGATTCAATGTCTAACACTGTCAAAACAGACAAGCAAACAAAAAGTTCTGGAAAGAAAAACAGAGGTCCAAGCCATTTCCCAAGAGCAGCCCAGCTAACCAAAAGAACTATAAGCTAGAAAGAGGGTTCTTCCAAGGGACCAGGACCTTCCCTTGCACAGCAGGCAGTCTGGGCTTGTCCACTATGGGGGTGAACTCGGAAATAAAAGTGTCTGATCACATACATCATCCAGGGATATGAGAGTTTACAGCAGAACTCAGAACTGGAAATCCATCACTCTGGTGACTCAAGCAAGGTGTGAAAAGCAAAATAACTTTATATAAAGTAACTTTTTAAAAAGGAGCTCCCTGGTACAGGAGAGGAGTGTGGCACTTGCTGTTGACGTCCTAAGGAGACCTGGTGCTGCAGCTGCTGGGTGACAGCAGCTTCTCTCCCCTTGCTCTCTTTGTGGACTTTTTAAACAATAGAAATGACAGTGTGAGTGATGTGAGGTGTGGCTTCATTTCCTGGTGGCTCCAGGCCAGCAGGACACTAAAAAGAAGTCCCAGCTGTCTTTTCCTGCTGGTGTGGTCCGTGCGGGAGCCCAGGCAGCACCACGGGCAGAGGGAGGCTCGGGCAGAGGACATGACAGGTGTGACCGCCACAGCCTGCCACACTGGCTGGCAGAGCTGGTTGGGTGTTGGCCTTTGAGTCACAGGATCATCTCTCCAAAGCCCGCTCTGTGGGTACATCCACAGGCAGCGTTCAGTCCCCTCCCTGTTGTCCCCAGAAGGAGGACTGGGAGGAGCTGGTTCAGACCCCTGCAGAAGCCTGCACTTGACCAGCTCCCTCCTGCACCCCACAAGTCAGGAGCTCCTGTGCCCAGCACTGAGCCAGGTCCCAGGCCTTTGCAGGAGGCAAAGAAAGGCAAGGAGGTGAGTGACAGGGTCAGATCTGGAGCCAGCATCACCGAGGTGACCCAGACTGGGCTGAGTGTGTAACAGAGACTTGACCCCTCCATCCCCACCTTAGGGGCCCAGGGCGGTGTTTCCCAAGGCGAAGTCCATGGAACCTGAGGCCCATCAAGTACTCTGGGAAGAGGGCTTTGGAGTCACAGACACAGCTTGGCTTGCTCCCGCAGGCTCCAGGAAGGCCTGGGATGAATGAGAACATTTAACTCTGCTTATTTGTTTACAACATACCACATACTTGCTAAGCATCCCTGTCTTAATGCTGGGGGGATTTTGCCTTCCAGAGGACATTTGGCAAAGTCTGGAGACACTTTTGACTGTCACTATTGAAGGGAGGCTGTGAAACAATGCATGGGACAGGCCCCAGACAAAGACTCATCAGCATGAAGGACAGTACTAGGGAAGTTAGGAAGCCCTGCCCTTGGGTGACTCAGGACATCAGTTCAGTGCAGCTTGAGCATCCTTGGGCCATGGCCCAGTAAAGCGGGAGGTGACAGCATGTGATAGGAATAACCTGTCATCGAATCTGAGACCCAGCTTCTAACCCCTCCCTGAACACACACAGTTTAGTACCTTGGACATCAGATACATCATAGGATCAGTAGTGGATCCTACTTGAATTGGAAGCATTTTTTTTTTTTTTTCTATCTCAGTGGTACATAAACTGCAGGAGTCTTCAGTAATCGGGCATTTTAGATTTGTGAGGTTATAACTTGTTAAACTAGGGCCTCAGGCCTGTCGGTTCTCTCTGTTAGGCATCAGTTCCCCAGTTGGTGACTCGAGGGCCTGCAGGAGGATGGAGCAGCCTCCTTGCTTCCTGACACTTGATGCTTTCTCCCTGCGGCACACAGACGTCTCAACATCCATCCACCCTCCAGGACGGAAGGGAAGAGAACTCACCATTCATACACTAGCAGGATCCAGGGTGAACCTAAATCTAACTGCAGAATAGAGGCGTGGCCACATTAATATTTCTCTCTCTAGAGAAGTATTCATTTTTTCCTTTCTTTTCTCATTCAGTTTTTTTCTCATTCAGCTTTCAAGAGGTTGAGTTTTATTATGGGAAGAGGCATAGCGACAGTAAAGAGATAGGTTTGTTTCAAAACTTGACTCCCCACATTTGTGTTCCTGGGGTTGTGGACTTTTCTGGAGATTCCTTGGGGCCCCTGATCTCAGCCTCTTTTACTTTGTTCATTTCTGCAAAAGCCACAGTGCTGGAGTGTCAACCCTTCTCTTTCCAAAGTATGCCAGCTGCTATTCTTGATAGTGGGGCTATAGCCCTGGACAAAACAAACACACTGGTGCCTGCTCCCCAGGAAGCTGCAATGTGGGGGAGTTAGACAAGCAAGCACACAGGAAGTAGGTCAGGTGCAAAGAATAAAAGTGTGGCAATGTGACAGAGAGTGACTGGGAGTCAGGGAAGGCCTCAGTGAGGAAGTCAGAAGGTCAGAATTTAAGGAGAGTGACAAGGTTGGGGGCGGGCAGGGGTTCTAGGCCAGGGGATAGCTAGTGGAAAGGCCCTGGGGCAGGAATAACTTTGGCAGATTTGAGAACAGAAAGCAAATCAGTATGTCTGGAGGGTAGGGGTCAAGCTGGGGAGTGGTATGAGATGAGGGAGGGGAGCTGACCAGGTCAGCTAAGCCAGAGGAAGGCGCTGGGATTTCATTCTGAGTGTGACTGTTGGGGAGAGGTAAACAGATGGCACAGTGGAGATGTGTTGTCTTCCTAAGAAGCCACCAGGCTGCACCTGGCTCTATTGAGACTGTTCGTGATTGGCAGGGATAGGGCATTACCTGCAAATGGGGGTGGTGAGGGGAATGTGGAAAACCCAGCCCCATTTCCTGACCACAACATCCCTCTGGGATACTGATGAAGGGGAATAAGAAGAAAGGGGTCAGGGAGATGTCTGGGGACCACACAGATAAACCCAGCCAGACCGTGCTCAGGCAGCCTCTCTCCTTGGGAATGAGGGGTAGGAAAGCCACAGGGCTCAGCCTTACTTCTGTGCTGGAGCTTCGTGACTTCCGAGAGAGTCTGAAGGGCCCCTGTAGGCACAGCTGCATCGTTCTTCATAGTGCTGCTTGGATGCCAGGTTCCACCAGGTTATGAGCTGGGGAGAGAGAGATCTACAAACATCCCAAGTCCTCCAGAATTATGCTCCACCCTTTGGATGTTGGGTGATGCTTAGGGTGAGCACTGGGCCAGGGACTTTGTCAGCTTTGCCCCCCTAATGTCCCCAGGGTTACGGAGCTGTGTTGATTCAGTAGCTTTCCTAGGGCTGTCTACTGCTGGGCTTTCTAAATGAGAAATAATTTAAACCACAACCCAAGTCCTGAGATGCTTTCAAAAACTGCTGCAAATATTAGAAGTCTGCTCTGGGTTGGTTGAATACACTGTGTGGAAGTAGTGATTTGGAGAGAAGGGAAATAGTAACAACAGGTAAAGGGAAATAAAATGTGTGTGAAAAATGAGGATCTGGGCATTTCATGCCTGAGTCACTGGGTGGGGAGAATGACAGAGCAGCAATGTCCCAGAGAACTTTCTATGACCATGGAAACCGTCCACGACTGCTGTCCTGTGTGGGAAGCATTGGCCACACATGGCTATTGGGTACTTGAAATATGGCTAGTTTAATTATAATTTAATTTTTATTTCATTTAAGAACTTTAAGTTCTTTTGGAATAATTTTAGATTACACAAAATTTTTTAAAAAATGGAGAGGGTCCTTAGATATCCTTTTTATAAATTCTTTTTCTTTTTTTCTTTTTTTGAGAGTGCACTAAGAATCAAACTCAGTGGCTCATGCATGCTAGGAAAGTGCTGTAACACTGAGCTACCTCCCTCTGGCCTCAGTTTCCCCTGTTAATATCTCACATATCCACAGTCTATTTGTCAAAACCGCAAAACTAACATCATACATTATTATTAACTGTATGTCAGGCTTTATTCAGATTTCATGTTTTCCCACTAATGTCCTTTTTCTGGTCTTGGATTCAACTGTATAAAGCACGCTGCCTTTAGATTTTATTTACATTTGATTTGTTTTAAGTTTAAATAGCCACCGATGGCTAGTGGCTGCTGTATCTAAGCGTGCACATGTGGAGAAGGAATTCTTTCCCGAGCGCTGGGCCTGGGGTACGCATTGAACTTGTATGTGCATTTTTCTCAAGGATAGAAGATATCTATGACTATCGAGCTTCTCTTGCTGGCGATTTAGGAGAGGGTGTTTCAGAAAAGTGGATTTAAGATCTGGCTTTGCCCAGTCTTCAGGCTCGAGCCCAGCCAGGGATCCTCCTTAGACCTCCAGGAGCCTCTAGGGACCCAGGTTAAACAGAACAGAGAGAGTGTTTCTGCAGAGGCCCACAGTCAGGGAGCGCTTGCCTTTGAGCTCAAGGAGCTGGCCAAAGTGTGCAAGCAGGCAGCTGGGTGGCACCTGAGCAGAAGCCCTGGAGAAGAGGCTGCAGACCTCATGCCCTCGCTCACTCACACCTGCCCCTGCTCAGGAAGCCCTGACCAACTCCTCTCCCCTACAGAACCACAGAGGGCTCTGCCCTCCTTACAGAATTAGCAAAGGGCCAGGCCCACAGCAGCCTCCCTGGCTCTAACCCAGATCTCCCCACTGACTCCTGGGAGGGCCTGGCTTGTATGTTCCATAGCACATGCTCCTGGGGGCTGAGGCACCAGGGCTGTCCCTGGAGAATAGCCCCAGTTTCCAACCATTCACAACCATGGGTGGAAATGTATTGCGAGCTCTACCTTTGGTAGCGAAGTTTGCATCTTAGCCTGGTGGACAGACAGAAACTTCTGGAACAGAGGCTATTCATGTAAAACTTGTCCCCTAAATGGACTGGGATAGACTTTAGATACCCTGCAGGTGAGCAGGATGGAGAGTAAAGCTCAAGGCTTTACAGGGCGTGGAAAGAGGGGAAGGAGGCAGCTTTTGCCCATCATGCTGTAGAGATGCTGAGCTGACTCTAGAGCTTTCCTGACTTCAGAACCTGTGTTCCTATGGCCCCAGCTGTGTTTCCCAAAGTGAGTTCTATGGCAGGCCTGCTTTGCCACCTGAAATGGGCCCTGTGTCTGCGTCTACGTGAGATTCACATGAGATCTGTGTGAGATTCACAGCACACATCAGTGTATTTTAAAAGGGCTACTGTAAATACACAGTTTAAGACTGAATAATGGGGCCATTTGTCCCAAGCTCTTTAGATCATGTACCCTAGCTCTTCCCTTCATTGCTTAGCATTTATAAACACTTGCAGAATTGGTGTTCTTTATAACACAGCTGAGGAAACATTGTGTTCTACCATGTTTAATGTATAGAAGATGGAAAGTGATGGCTGGTTGGTTGGTTGGTTCGATGGATGGATGGATGGATGGATGGATGGATGGATGGATGGGGGGATGGATGGAGAGATGGATTTCAAGAACCATGGCCTCAGAACTCTCAGGAGTCTTAACCTGAGGAAGGGTAAGTTATTGTGTTCATTTCAGAGAGAAGGGAGATTAGGCCAAAGCTAAAGGAGGTGTAAGGGGGTGTCAAGGGCTGACTTTCCTGTACTTTTTAAATGTTCTCCAGGGAACAGGAACCTGGATAGTGGGGCTTGGGTTGGAACTGTTTGTAACAGGATTGGAGCTAAAATGTGGAAGCAGAGCTTCTGGGAGGGTGAATTCTGGGTGGCAGAAGTTGCTGGCTCTTTGTTGCTTAGTCTCTTGATAATTTTTCTTAGGTTCCTTTTTCTGTTTTTATCCACTTCCCCCTACTCCAACCTCCTCTTCCTTTCTACCCAAATATCGTTCTCTCCTCTCATTGTACAACTCCCAATCTCTTTCTATTGGTTTAACTGCCCATAAGGAAGAATTGAATGGGTGGATGCCTGTGTTTAAGTTTATTTTTGAAGTTACCAAAATTACCAGGTAGAGTTTTTGTTCCCCCTTTTAAACTTAACAACTCCTGGGTTTGGCATTTTACATTTTTCTCTTGTATGCCAAATTATATCCCTTATGGTTACCGACTGATTCTTAACCAACTTTATTGCCCCTCAACCCTCCCCAGAGGCCGGAGACCCTTAAAAGCACCCACTCGGGCCTCATTTGCTTTGTGGCTGACCCCTGGTGAGTTGGGAGCCCAGAGGATGAGAATGCCAATGCCAAGTGCTTATGGGCAAGGCTGCCGTGATCGTGTGGGCCCTAGCTGTTCTGATCTCCACTAATCAGCTTTCTGACCGTGCCTGGGAGTGTTGGAGAGAAGCGCAACAAGACAGGGTGTCTGTCAGAGGGGAGCTGCTGTGTGGGGAGAAACGGTCGAATGGAAAATTAGTTTTTCTTTCCCAGTAATTGTTTTGACATGAGTAGTAATTAGCCAACAGCTGACAGACCAGAACTGAAGTGGGAAAAGCGACTGGGTTAGGGAGGGGCAGAATGCCTCTTTGCATGACATCTTTCCTGGCTCTGCCTAGTGTGTCAAGCCTGGCAGGAACGGCGGGCAGGAGAGGGCAGCCTCTGCTCTCAGGGAGCTGGGGAACAACCCTAGTTTCCTGGATCAAAGATAGTGACTTTCCCTGCTCTGGTGAAGCGGTGTGTGCTTTGCTTTCATCACCAGACACCATCGTTCACTTTTGTGTGGTGCTTGCTTGATTTGGCGATCGGGGTGGTTTGGCTTTGTGTATGGACTGGGAAACCTGGCACGCGTTTCTGCACTGTGGTGCAGTCTGTGCCTGGTTACTTCTTTCGACATAGTTTGTATGAATTTGCCTGTAAAACTGTCTGGCTGCAGTGTCTTATGCAGGGAAGTAATTTTTCAAAGGTTTTGCTCTTTTTTGACGTTTCTAGTGTTCTTTGAAGTCATTTGGATAACTTGAATCTTATGGCAGGTTGGCTTTTATTAGCATAGGATTAGAAATCATGTGCTATTGTATTAATAACAGTAACGAAAGATCTATACTTATTACACTCGCGTGTTCTTTCTAATTCCTGAACTTATCTGTGCTCACTTGCACATTAGGCTGGCTCGTTTCCTTTCTTTACTGTTGCGATGCCTACCCCAACTCAATGAGAATCACACACGCACACACACACACACACACACACTCACACGGCCAACCAGATCTGGGTTCTAACGGCATCTTGTGCCCTAACTCAATTAATCTTTATCGATATTCTTTTCTCCTGTTTTTCTTTGGTTTATTTCACTGGCCTTTACATTTTTTCCCTAAACTCTTAAATTGAATGTTTAATCCATTTATTTTTGTTCCTTTGGGTTAGGTAATGAAATAATTAAAAGTTACGGATTTTTCTCCAAGATAATTTGGGCTTTATCCTGTTTGTTTTTGTATGTTCTTCTTTACTATTTTCTCAATATTGTGTGATTGTAGTCTTAAATTCTCTTCTGACCTGAGATTAAGAGGGCATTTGCTTAAGTTTCCAAGTGCTTGTGAGTTGGGATATTGGGGACTTTGTGTATTTATTTTTTCATTATTAATATCCACTTTTATTGTTTTTTAGTCAAAGAATGTGACCCATGTTATTTTTGCCTTTTGCCATTTATTGATGACTTATTTGTGACTAAAATGTAGCCAACTCTTTCAATGTTCCGTGGCTTCTTAACAAAAAATGCTATTTTTGTTTATGGGTTGGAATGTTTAATAGATCTATCTCAATCAGCTTTTAAAATTAAACTCTTCAGATCCTGTTTGTCCCTGACCTTGCCTTTGAATCAGTCTCAGACTGAAACTCAGGCTTGAAATTTCTAGCATTCGTGTTGTATCCACCATAGTGCTGTGTTCTTTGATAAGTAAAATCTCGAGCGTTATCTTCGTGTGAGATGTATTTGTCTTCAGTCTGATGCCTTTCCTGCTGTGGTTTCATGCCAGCTGAGTAGATCCCCCCAACCCTTCAGCATCCTTCCTGATTTTGCCTCCCGCCCTCCTTTTTTATAGTCCTGAGATTGAACCCGGAGCCTTGATGTATGCTACGCAAGTGCTTTACCCCCGAACCACATCGCTACCTCTTTTTAAATTTTATGAAACAGGGCCCCACAAGGTTACCTTGTGATCCTCCAACTTTGGATCCTCTTGCATCAGCCTCCTGAGTAACTGCGATTATCGGCCTGGACTTCCTTCCCCAGCTGCCTTTTTATTGGGTTGTATGCCGCCTGAGGGTCATGGGTGTGGATCTGGCCACACAAGATTAACTTTTTTTTTTTTTTTTTGGCTTCACAAGCCACTGCACCTGTTTTATACCACTTTCCCCTTTCTTGGTACGTGCTCCTGCCCTCCTTCAGGAGGATGGGGCAGACCCTGTAGAGCGGGGAGAAGCTAACTGCTTGCAGGCAATCTGTTGGATGTCACTCTGCTTGCATATGGCCCTGGGTTCCTTTGCTGCGTGTGGTAGAGCATGCAGTTCATCCCTCCGCGTGAAAAGGGTCTCCCTGGAATGGTCTTCACCATCCCACTGTCCGTTGCTTTCATCCAGTCTCTGCTACTTCATATGAGAAGCTGTGTGTCCCTTATCCAAAGCGCTTAGGGCCAGAAGTAGTCCAGATTTGGGACTTTTTCAGATTTTGGAATACTTGCATGCACATAACAAGCTATTTGGGGGATAACACCCAAGTCTAAACATGAAATGTATTCATATTTCATGTATACATTCCACACATAGCCTGAAGATAATTTTATATAATATCTTCAATAATTGTGTGCATGGAAGAGTTTCATGATGTGGAATTTTCCATTCGTGACATGTCAGCCCTCAAAACGTTTAAACTCGGGAGCATTTCAGAGTTTTGGATTAGGGATGCTCAACCTACGGTAGGTGTCAGTGACTTGCTGCTCTTTTCTACTTTGCTTCCTGTCACGCTGCAGAGTTTTCTGAAGACTTATGAGGTGGACTTCAGTTTGTGTACCTTCCTCCAGTCCGCCCTGCACTGTGTATACACGTCAGCAGTTCCCTCAGTCCTGGGATTTCAGGATGGCTTGCTTTCCAGGTCTCCAGAGATTGTGCAAGCTTGTGATACATGGGGACTGAATTCAAGAACAAAAGCAGCAGCCCTCCTCTTCAACACCTCTCCTTTTTTGCTTTATTAATGAGTACCTTAGAGTATACAGATCCCCTTTGCAATTACTGCCTCACTGGGTTGTCACACCGACAAAGCAAGTTTGAGGACTGTATGGAATTATGCCCATGTTACAGGCACATGAGCTGAGGCTCGCTGGGGAGAAACGGCTCCCTCAGGCTCAGGTAACAGCATCTGGGCAGGAGCTGCACTATAGGGACTGAAAGTGCATGGGTCTCAGTGTGAACTTGTGATGTCAGGAGCACGCAGCCATGCTCTGGGCTTGAGGCTGGCCATGGTGCAAGCTGGTTATGCCACAGAGGTCAGAAGACGCTACAAAACAGTGTGCCCCCCCCAGAGTACATTTATTGGCGCATGAGAGCATGTCCCCTAAGATGCATATATTACTAAGAATAGAATTCTAGAGCCCTCAAGTATTTCCTTTTAATTTTAGTAATACCGAGACTCAAGAAGGTCTGTATATGATCGCCTGGATAGTAACTGGCTGAGCCACATTTCATGCAACCAGTAGACCTGGTCTTCTTTCTATTGTACAAATTGAGCATCCCTAACCTGGAAGTCCAAAATCTGAAACTTTTTGAACAGAGATATGATGTCCAGAAGGTTTGGATTTTGAAGCATTTCAGATTTTAGATTTCTGGATTAAGGATGTTCGACCCATGCAAAGTCTGTGCAAATATTCCAAAATCCAAAGAAGTCCTAAACATGAAACACTTCTGGTCCCCAGCATTTTGTGTAAGGGATATTCAACTGTACCTACCTCACAATGCTCTGAGGTTGAAGAGGTAGATGCTTCTGAGAGAACGAGAGGAAAGGGATGGTAGGAAAGTGGCAGAGGGGCCACCTGACACAATAGAGCGATGGGACACTTGACTGGCACCTGAGACTCCAACTGATTTCTGGTCACAGAAGCTGGACTTTGCTGACCTCACTGCTTGTTAAACACATTCCTGAGAAGAAACTCAGTCCCCTGAGAGTTCAGTAATTTGAGTGCTGGGGATTAGAGAGATGCTTTTAACCCATTTCCAGCTCTGCAACTACTAAAATGTTCCTGAGATGGACCTAGCTATGTGACACCTCCCAGAACCTGGGGAGGAGGTGGGAAAAGGGGCCGCAGTGGCCAAAGTCGAGGGTGCCTGTCTGTGCCCCCACACAGCATCTGAGCCGTGTCTCTGTCCCCGCAGTGAATGGATACCACGCATCAGGGACCCCAGCGCACCCTCCAGAGACTGCCCACATGAGTCTCCGAAAATCCACCGGTGATTCCCAGGTAAGGTGTCCCTTTAAGGGAAGTAGGGGTAGCTGCTTTTGCAGCCCCAGGAAGGGTTCATTAAAGATGGGTACATTGTGAGAGTCTAGCTGACTGTAGACCCATTCTGCCCCCAGTAGAAAGTGAGTGGCCCATCTGGGTTGTTCTTTTGTTTCCCGGTGGGAAGAGGGTTGGATGATTACAGTCTGTTAGTTTCCTAGAATCCAAGGATAGTTTGCAGGAGAGTCTGATGGACATTAGTTGTCACTGTCAGGCCAGAGAGGTCCATTCCACTGTCTGCATTCCTGATACAGCATCCAGGTTTTCCATCACATTAAGGGTATGGACGGTCCAGTTCATTGTCCTTTTCTATCCCCTACTCCTGTCGCTCAGACTTTGTCTAGATGGAATTTAGTAAAATTTGGTCATCTCATCTGCTAAGCTTACAGAAGCAGCTATGGAATGGGAAGAAATGGGAGTATGTTTTAAGATTCCCAAACTGCTCTTATTCACCATCTCTTTTGACACTTACATGAGGGCACAAGGTGGGTGTCAGGACTGTTCCCATGCTGTGCAGGAGACCGCAGGAGCACAGAATGGTTAAGTAGCTTGTGCAAGCTCACACAGCGACTGTGGAGTCGGAGTGAACCTGACACCACATCCCATGGGCTCCTCAGAGGCATGAGCTGTGTCTAAGAAACTAGGACTGGTCGTATGTAGTCTACTCAGACATTATCAAGGAGGGGCTCTTAATGAAGTTTCCAAAATCCAGCGATTTTCTTCTAGAATTAAACTGTTGACCCCAGGGATGGTGATGATGATGATGATTATAATTAGCAGTAATGATAATTGATGACAATCATGACAGTCATATTACTGATAGGGATGAAAGCAATCGCTACCATGGAGTGGTTTCCACGTGCCACTCACTAACACCTGTGCTGTGTTAGTACCGTTTCTAAAGTGTGACACTCAGCTTCAATTCAGGTGAGAATGTTAGTTTTTGAAAACTTACTAAGTTGTTCTCTTAAGAAGCTAAGCATTGGTTGGGGTCAGCTTCAGTTCAGTTAACTGTGGCAAACAATTTGAACATTAGTGTAGGTCAGAGTTCTTGAAGTCTGATGGACTTCTGAGTCTCCAAGTCTGGGCTCTTGTTAAAATCCAGATTCTTGGGGCGGGTGAGATAGTTCAGTGGCACAAGCGCCTGCTGGCAAGCGTGAGGTCCTGAGTTTGACCCTTGGTACCCACATAAAAAAAAAAAAAAAAAAATCTTGATTCTTTTACATGAAGCCTCAGATGGGCCATGTATTTCCAGCCAGTCTCCAGGTGCTGCTGATACTGCTGGCCTGGGGATCAAGCCTGAGTAGTAGGGACCTAGGCTGCGTCAGTAATACAGTGATACATCTGTCCCCCTCACTCCTCCGCCCACGTCACCCATTATGAATCAACCCCAGCTTTGAGTGTTTCCTGCTGAGTACCCCAAATAGCCTCCTCAGCACAGCTTCTGTCACTCTGTTGGAAGGGAAACAAGTAAGGGAAACTTCTTTGTCGTCTGATTTGAGAGTGTCTCTGAAGACATCAGCCTGAGTTCTGCTGCGGTTTGTGAACAACAAAGAACATGGTGCCAGCTTGAGCATCGTGGGGAAGAATATTAGAAAGTGCTGTCCATTCTCCCTTCCCAAATAAAACACAACTCCCACTGCCTCCAGAAGTAGTACGGAGTTGTTTTTTAACCATTTAAAAAATGTTTACTGGAATAACTAACTTATAACTTAGAATCTGACTCAATAGTGTGTATCACAAGCCTCTAACACAGGAATTGCTCTTCCAGCATCTGTTCTTGGAATACACTCAGGGATTTTGATTTATGTATAAGGCTGTTCACTTAAGCACTATTTATAGCCCTGTAACTGTGAACCCAACCTAATCGCCCGGCAACAGGGGATGAGAAAAATGGATTATGGCACTAGACAGCCAGGCAGTGATATTATACAATCATTAAAAAGCATTCTTCCACAGAAAATGTGATGATTTGGAAAGTTCTCACAACTTAATGCTGAATAGGACAAGCAGAACACAAACTACATGTACTGTAGATAGTCTTATTTGAGAGAAGGAAAACTGTGCTTATGTGAAGAAAATAATGGTTGGGAGCCTTTGTGGTGGTTTATTGCATCTAAGATCTCAGTGCTGCACCAGAGGACATCTGGAGACGTTTTGATTGTCACAACGATGGAGGGCTGTTAATGGTATCTGCTAAGTAGATGCCGGGGATGCTGCTAAACATCCTACAATGCACTGGACAGCGCTTCGCAAGAATTACCCAGTTTGAAAATATGAATTATGCTGAGGTTGCTAAATCTTGCTCAAACATCATGAGTGATTTTTATTTCCTTTACATGTTTCACTATTTTTCAGATTTCCTAAAATGAACACGACATTACACTTTTTTTGGTGGTGGTAGGAATGAAACCCATGGCTTCGAGGTACTAGACAAATGCTCCACCACTGGGCTGTACCTCCAGCCATTTTTATTTTTGAGACAGTGTTTTGCTAAGTTGCCCAGGCTGGCTTCAAACTTATGATCCTCCTGCCACAGCCTACCAAAACGCTACGACTTTTTGTCCTACTTTGTGGACCTGCAAAACTTGTTATCCACAGAAGGCACTAAAGCCTAAACACACACATATATATGTTAAGAAGGTTTGCGGTTCACAGACAGTGCTCCCACAAAAGATCCCTAAGTGTGCTGTCTTTAGCATACAGGGTGATTTGCTCGTATCTCCCAGGCTGTCCATCACAACTCATGATAATTACTCTTAATAATAATTGAAAAACAGATGGATGAAGAAGCAGATGAACATACGCCATATGAGATATGGCAGGGTGTGCAGTGAAGTGGCTTGCTCAAGGTTCCAATAACAGAGGGCAGAATGACAAGCCTCATATTCTGAAAGTCTTATGTTCTTTTTATGCTACCTGCTGGTTGCTACACTTGAGTAGGCCAATCGGGAAGATTCAAATGTTGGAAGGACAGGGAGGGAATGCCAAATTTTTCTGGAAGTCAAGAGTATGTCCTCATTGTACTCTGTTATGGGCAGAACTGATGGCTGGATACCCAGTAGTTCCTGAGGGTCCTGCCCCCCTCTTCTTCTAGCCCTGGGGAGACCCGAGCAGGAATGCACAGGTGATGGCAGTGATCTAGTGCCACCCATTGGAGGGTTTCAGTATTGAGGGCCTAGGACGGGTTGCTGCATGGGCTCTGGATAAAAGGTGCCCTCCTGATTGGAAGGAGGGGTGAGGGATCAAAGGCTAATAGTCTTGTCAAACTTTATAGAAGCAAATCCTAGCTAGTTTTCTTCCTTCTTGCCTACCAGTGCCCAGGCCCTTTTGTGATCCATCTTTCAATTATTCTGGTTTCCCATGGTCTTTTCCAAGAAAACGCAGGAGGGAAGAAAAAGAATAGGACTCAAGGTTTAGAGACTTAACAGACTCATTGAAGAAAGGGGTTGAAAATGGAGAAAGAGTAAGATGCTGAATCTCTGCCCCTACTCCCTTAATTCAGTAACATGTGTTCCACTGAGCATTTACATCTTTATAGTCATGGAGACAGATAAGGATATAGCCCCTGCCTTGATGAAAGTTTGTAGCTGGTCCGGAACAGAATTAGGTAAATGACTACATAAATGGAGCGGTGGTAAGGGATGGAAGAGGTGTGTGCTATGAGGACCTAGTCTGGTGGCCATGGAGACGTCAGGAACAAACTTTCTAAGAAAAGATATTTTGTTCAAGACTAGAAAGGATGAGCAAGTGTTTAGCTTGGCAAAGATGTGGGGACTTAGGGGTAACAACATTCCAGGAGAAGGAAGAGCCTATGTGGATGTTAAGAGGCCAGAAGAAAAGTGATGTTTTCAAAGAGCCCTCAGAGGCAGAGTGCAGCAGGCTGTGTGCCTCATTAAATCAGAAGTGGGCAGGGCAGAAGATGAGGCTGGAGGGGTCTGCATGGGCCTCTCATGAGATGCTCAGGTTTGATACCAACAGTTTTTGGAAGCCATGCGGGATTTCCTACAGAATCTCATCTGCCCAAGGAGTAGGACCCAGAAAATTATTCTCAGGGGCTAGCTACAGGCTGAGAAGACGTTTGGAGCAGGGGCTTGCTGAATCCCTTGTGAATGGCCTCCTACAGTTTAGGCAGCAGTCGGTGAGTCACCCACCTGCTGTTGGTCCTCATGGTGACAGCAGAGCTGCCCAGGTAGAATCAGGACCCTAGGCTGGAGAGTGATTTAAAAAATAAATGGAGGAGAGGAATTCTGTGGAATCACAAGCAAAGTAAATTTTTAAAATATTAGTGAGAATTCGCAAACTGTATAAAAGTTGAAGGAATATTATCATAAAGTACTATGGAGCTATCATTTAACTTCAACAATTACTGGCATTAAACCAATTTTGCTTTATTTATGCTCCCTGTTGCAGCCGCCTCACACTCCCAGCTCATCATTATTTAAAGCAATTTCCTGGTATATTGTTTTACATGCAAATATTTCAAAATGTATCTCAAAGGGGAAAAACATCACAATACCATTATCACACTTAAAAAACATAAATTCAGTTATATTGCCTAATATATATATATATATATATATATATATTCCATATTCAGATTCATCAATTGTCCCCCAAATGTCTTTTATATCAGCTTTTCTCTCTAGTCCAGGATCTATTCAATTTCATTGGTTGCCTTTTCTCCAGCCTGTCTGTCTGTCTGTCTCTCTTTTTTAAAAACAGCTTTGTTGACATGTAACTTATGTACTATGCAATTTACTCACTTTTTTGTACAATCAATGGGCTTTTTAGTGTATTCACAAAGTTGTGTGACAATCGTTATGATGAATTTTGAAATATTTTAATCATCCCCAAAAGAATCCCAACAAGCCTTGGGCAAGTGCTACTCTACTTTCTGTCTCTGGGTTTTCCAGTTCTGGACATTTCATGCTATTTGTGGGCCTTTGGGACTGACCGCTCTCACGCCTGGTGTTTTTGAGGCCCGTGTTGTGGTGTGGATCAGACCTTCGCTCCTGCAGTTGAATAGCATTCCATTGTGTAGAGATGGAACATTTTATCTACGTCATCCCTTTAATCTCTTTTCACCTAGGTTGATCTCCACATGTTTTTTCTTCTGTCTCTCCTCACATTGACTTTTTGGAGAGGCCAGGTCAGTTGTCTTGTAGAATGACCTACATTCTGGGTCTGACTGCTTTCTTGTGCTTAGATTCATGAAGTTCTTGGATTCCCATTAAGCGGAGCTGGCGAGGACACGCTCTAAGCATGTTGAGTGCTTCTTGCACCCTGAGGCGCAGCTCCCAGGTTTGCAGCCTGCCAGTGAGCCTGTTTGAGCGCTTGGCTAATGTGGTAACTACTAGATTTCTCCTTTGAGGGGGTACATTTTTCTTTCCTAATTTATCAGTAGTCTGTGGGATGCCAGTGTGACACTATGTGACTATCCTGTTCCCTGACAGTCTTTTCACTCAGGGCTTTGAACGTCTGTGATGATGGTGGCCTGAATCTCTTTTGACACTGGGGTTCCCAAATGGTGAAATTCTAATTCCTGGTACATTTTTTTTTTCTTGGAGTTTTTCTAAGATGAAATGTTGCCTCCCTGCATCTTGGAGTGAGTCAATTGTCATTTTTCATATTCATGCTCAGATCGCCCCACATGTAATCTGTGGGAGCCCTTTAGAGGAAGGAATTTTGTTACATCATCATTACTCTTCATGTATTTTCTTATCTCCTGCCACAATAAGATATTCCAGGTCTGCATTGTATTTGGGACTAGCCATGTCTTCTAAGGAGCTTGGGTTTTGTTTAGTGGGGAGTAGTATTTAGAAACAAATTATGTAGCTGGTAAATGCTGACACAGTGATGCAGTGTCCTTCCTTCTCGGCCTTTTCAGTGATACAAAGTAGGGGTGTGTGTATGTGTGAGGCATAGGTGCATATCTTTGCACATATATGACGCAGGTATATGAAGCTAGAATGGTAGGCACAGATCAGCAGCAGCAGTCACAGCGATGGTATTGCCTGGCCACCACCCCCCGTCCCATCCTGGATCTGCGCTGGTTGAAGTGATCCACGGCCAACAGAGCGGAGATCAGAGGAGTACTGACTCCCACACACAGAGCACCCACCCTCCGTGTGGCTTGTATTCCTGTCCTGACCTAAGTTGCAGGGAGCAGGTGTGATCTCCATGTCCGACCTCATTCCACAGAGTTTTGTACACTACAGTCTTGAAATGAATGCTAGCAGAAGATGGAGATCTCTTTTGCCTCCTGCAAAGATCCCTGGAAAGCAAGACACTGTCCCAGGTCTCAAAGTGAAGAGATGATGGAAGATAGAGAAAAGAAACATGCAGGTTTTGGTTCTGGTTTCCACTGTATTTACTAGTCTTGTGATCCTGGATGATTTGGCATCTGGAAGCAGAAACAGATAAGAAGCCACATAACTTGCTGGAGTTGTAAGGATTAAGCCAGATTAAGCATGTCAGATGCCAAGCCTGGTGCTTGCCGAGATAAGCAAGCACTCAGTAGCGGTAGCTCTTGCAGCGCTTCCTCCCTCTTAGTCCTCCTCCTTATCTGTCTCTGCATCCCCAGCAACAGCAGCATCCACCTGTAGACTTGAAAGACTGTGGCCAAGGATGCTGGAGCGCGGGATGCTAGGCACATAGTGATGGTAGCGATTAATGTTTGGCTGTGACAGGGGGACAGCAAAAGACAGAATCCGCCACAAATGCAGCCCTTCTCCTTCCTGGCATACATGTACTCGGCCAGTGTCTCTGCATGCAAGAACCCCAGGAGAGACTTCTGTCCCCATCTCTTCTCCTTGGTGACTGACACCTGTGTCTCTTGCCATGGAACCTCTGTTTGCCTTCTTCCCCCAGCAATTTTGGCACATGACCTGGGACAGAAGAGACAGCATGGGAGGGTGCAGGGTAGGCCAGATGGATGAGTTGATGCCCTAAAAATGTTTATGGAAACTGAACAACTACACGTGGCCAGAGGAGTTACTGTACGTAGAGACACCTTGAGAAAATGACAGAAAGTTGACCAGATCAGTATGCCTCTAAGTGAGGGCTTCGGGTTCCGTATGGGAGCAGCTCACCTACCAGGGACCTGCTGGAGCAGCAGCTCTGGGAGGTACAGCAGAGTCTCATTTTGGGTAAGCTCCTCAGTTAGTCCTGATGTACCTCAAAGCCTAAAGACCAGCAATAGCAATTCCATTTTATAGATGGCAAAACTGATGCTCAAGGAATTCAGAATCCCTGGCCAGGGTCTCAAAGCCAGTAATCAATTTCTCGTCTGTGAAATGCATGGTCCTTAAGGAGAGTTACTTTTGGTAAGAACGCTAAGGATGTCACTGTTTATGAGTTGATTTTATTTGCCAGCCAAAGGAGGACTATAAGGCAGTAAGAAATGAGCACTTAGTCAAGCTCCCAAGTGAGGGGCTGGCAGCAGCTGGGTGGTCTAGGGTTGGACTGGCCTGAGGGTGGGTGAGGGTGCTGCTGGCTTCCTTGAGCCTCACTGACAAAGCTCTTGCTTGCTTTTCCTGGCACTTTATTTGTGAAGTGACAGACATTTCTTCTACTCCACCAAGGACAGGGTAAGTCCGGAAGTCAGTGCCAGGATGTACACAGGATGTCCACCTGCCGTAGCTTAGGGGTAAGGAAGGTCACTGTGGGGCTCAGGACAGGAGATATTTCAGGTTCTGCCTGGGGCCCTCTGGTGTCAAACCCCTAATGTAATTGCTAACTGCACAAGGAAGACCCAGGGTTGAACGTTCCCCTGAGGGTCATCTGCTCTTAAGACAGATGTAACATTTTCAGCTGGCAGCCCTTCGTTTTGTCTACCAGCAGACCCCTAGCCTGGGACTTTGGCAAGCTGCCAAGGACCTGTGGGCTCAGAGGTCCTTGGGACTTCGGTCTGCCTGCTGGCAGCAGGGAAGACATGAAAAGGCAACCCAGAGACCAAGTAGTAGCTGATGCTCAGCTTGGCTGAGAAATCGCTCCTGCCTCCGGGGGCTAGGAGAGCAGCAAGTCTCCGCGGTTACTGAGCAGTGCCCCTGTGCACGTTATACATATTTAGGGTTTGATATTTTGGACCTGGGAGTTTCAGAACAAGATGTCATGTGCTGAATCCCCACTGGCAGGAGGTGGTGGCCTGCAATTGGCCTTAACTCTCTGCTCCCCAGTGGGTTCTGCCGCTCAGACACTGAGCAGCGTGGAACCAGTAACCAACAGAGGGCAGCAGAGGGGTTAACTCCCCAAATCACAGATTGAGAGGAGCGGAGGGGAGGCCTGGTTGGGAGCAGTTTTCTCAGAGCTTATGCACAAGCTTTCTTCCACTTTGCCTGCAGCCCGAGAGCTGAGTGTGGAAGCAGAGTGAACTCAGGAGATCTGCCTGCCTGCCCTGGCCCAGACTATGGTGACTTAGGAGTTAACGGCAGGCTGAACATCCCTGAACTTCACCAGCACGGGGCTCTTAACCAATCCCTCCACCCTTAGGGAACCTGAATGGGAAAAAAAAAAGTCCAATATGGAGAACAGCTTTGATGATGTTTCTTACCTCTCTCCCCAGAACCTGGGATCCTCCTCACCAGGCAAAAAGCAGAGCAAGGAAAACACCATCACAGTAAGTGGCTCACACTGGGTGCTTCCAGGTCGGGTGGCAAGCTGGGGCATTTGGCCACAGCTGGGCTGTTGCTATGGCGATGTGGACCACCAAGCAGAAGTGATGCCCAGCCTGGAAACGGGGAAGTTCCAAAGCTTGGATTTAGCTAAATTTCCCCAGCCCTCTGTCAATTTCACATGTCACTTGTCCTCCCCTGGAGAAAGAAGCAGGGGAAGGAAGGTGGTTGGAACGACACAGAAGCCATTTTTGCGGGGCGGGCAGGGGAAGTGAGCGTGCGGGAGTGGGTTGAAGGGGGTGGACTGCGCTGTGTGCAAGTGATGTGATGTGTAAATTACAGCCACGGCAGGGTTGCTTTTGTGCAGGGAAACTTCTGGAAGACTTCAAAGTTAAAAGCAAGAGAAGGCACCCTAAGAATAGAGTTCCTGGGAGTTCCTGATGAGAAGCAGGCAGCTTCTGCTTGGAGTGGCCAGTCCACCTCCTGGGGCTTTTCCAGAACCCTGCCAAGTGCCTGTGTGGAGTAGGAGTCCCACCCCACTTCCCTATCTCAGCCCTGTGCTGGATTGGGAGGCTGGACATTGGTGTCCCCTCTTAAGTAGGAAAAGGAGCTGTCCAACTGCACAAACAGCCAAGAACTTAGAGACTTGAGAAGTGGGGTCCTGAGTTTACTATTGTGGCACAAGCACAGAAGAGCTGGGAACAAGGGATCGCTGTTTTGAGCCCCATCTCACACCATTCTGAGCCATTCTGACTACCCCCATGTAGCTAAAGCCAGGAGAGGTTGTGTTCGCCTGGCTTATCCCTGCTGAAAGTCCCACTTTGTAGGAAAACAAGTTAGGCAAACCCAACAATAATAACTGCTGCCACTTTTGTGTGCATTTGTCATGTACAAGCAGTGCTCCAAGTGCCTTGTTTTGCCCACTAGCTATGTGAGGTGTAGTTAATAGAATCATTACAGTAGAGAGATTATATACCTGGACTCTGAAGCCAGAGTGTCACTTACGAGCTGTCCAACACCGGGGGCAAGTTTCTACACTTCTTCCCTCTGATGTGTCCACGTCTATAAAACAGGGAAGTGGGGCTTCAGTGATGAAGGGATGGTGTGAGGACATTCACTAGTGCAAACCACTTACACAAGCTCAGCACATAGCAGGTGCTCGATAAACAGTAGTGTGTTATCCCACTTACACAAGAGGAAACTGAGGCACAGAATGGCACCTTACCCAGGGTCACTCATCTATAAACCATCAGGATTCAAAACCCATAGGTTTTACCCACCAGCGCTGCCCTTCTGGGGCTGGCTTGGGTTCTTCAAGTCATCAGCCCCTTTCACCTCCCTGTTCCTGCTGGTGGCTGGGCAGAGTGGCTCAGCCTGCTGGGAGTGTGAGGTGGCAGCAGCCTTTCTATTTCTAGAGGACCCAATAGAGCTGGACAGGGCATGGCAGCCCACAGGTGCAGCCTTCTGGAGGGCACAGTCTCTGTCTTCAAATTTGTGGCCATGCATCCCAGAATGGGAGTAAAGAAAGAGCTCCCCAAAGTCCATGAAGTAGGTGGAAAGAAGGAAGAGAAGAAAGTGGAGAGGGCCACATATTAGAGTTCTAGAAGACAAACAGAAGAAAGAAAACATGAAAGGCAGAGTGATAGGCTGGCCAGAGTTGTCTTAAAGGCCTCAATGCTGGGGCCGAGCCGTGAGATGGGTACCTGCTGCACTGTCCTTCAGCCAAAGCTTCAGGCTTTGTCAGTGGGCTGCATGTGGCCCTGGATTTTCCCTGGGATGGCACACCTTACCCACCCCTGCTTCAGTGCCTTCTCTTGTTTTTTCCCACTAACCTACATCAGTGCTTCTCATGAGGTGGTTTGCAGTGTGTCGGCATTCAAGGCCTCTGAGGTACTTGTTTCAAATGCCAGTGCCTGGAGCTACCCCACACCTACATTTGGTCTCTCTGGGGCGGGCCAGAACACTTCTGGAGGTTTGAAATAAACACCTGTGCCTTGGAGAATTGTTACTGGGGAAACTCAGCACAGGAGGCACTGACCAAAGGCCACAGAGCAGGGGAGGAGCAGAGTCCAGGACTTGAAGCTGAGTCTTTTGGCTGCCAGCCCAGGACACTGCCCAGTGCACCACCTGGCCACCAGGGCCACACACACCTCCAGGCTGAAGACTTCTGTACCCCTGCCTCTCCCCCCTGCAGAGTGCTCTTCCCATGCCCAGGCCCTTGTTCTGGGTTCTGATCCTTCAGCGCTCAGAGGGAGGGGATGGCTCTGTTCCCAGGATGCTGGGACTAGAGATTCTTCCCCGGCATGTAGGGAGGAGGGGAGCAACTTCCCTCACTGATCCCACAGAGCAGACATTTCCAGGCCTGGGCAGCAAAGGGTGGTGTGTCCAAGGCCAAGGAGCAAGAACGGGATTCTGAAGCTCGGTGGCCTGGAGCGGGTTTGGAAGGAGCTGACACACGGGCGACCTGGCAGCAGTGGGCAGGGCCTGGCAGCCTTGCCCGATTCCGTCCCTGCTGGCAGCAGTGAGCACTGGCAGGTGGAGTGGGCTTTTGGATTGGGAGGGACAGGTACTCATGGCAGCTCACAGCCCGTGGCACAAATGTGACATGTCAGAATCTCGAGAACTCCAGGAGAGGTGACAGCACAGCCACACGGCCATGTTCTCTGCTGGCAAGAGGAATTCAGGGACTCTGATTCTTGGCCTCAGCTTCCCAGCATAGCCCATCTGAAACCTGGCACCCTGGGTGGGGGCTCAGGGAGTGAAAAACCCTTGGGTCCTTTTCTCTCTGCTGGCCCAAAGCCCCTCCAAGATCAGCTTCCCTCAGGGAGAAAATACAGAGCCTGCTTCGGTGTCAAACTGTACCCTCCATGCTGCAGACGGGCTGATCAGACAGCCGGGTAAAGGGGGCCATGGCCTCTGCCCACCTCTACTCCCCATTGGCTCAGCGCCATGCTTGGGGTGACTCAGTATCCCCCATCGGCCCCTCAGGTGGGTCACCCCATGTTCAGCAGCTCTCATACCATGGCCAGTGCCCTCCTGACAGCTGCTTCCCCCTCGGCAGCCCCTTGGTGGGGAGTTTTGAGGGGATGGTTCGACAGCCCTTGTGGCTTTCACTGCCCCTGGGCAGAATGTCCCAGGCAGGAACATGGGCTGCACTGAGTCCCCAGCAGTGGGGCAGGGTGTGCGCATGTGTGTGTGTGTGTGTGTGTGTGTGTGTGTGTGTGTGTGTGTGTTACTCCATTCGCCTGAGGGTTGGAGAGAACAGCACTGGTACTAGAGAGAAGATGCAGCTGGTGGAGCTCTGGGTCTCTGGGGAGGGAGTACGGGACAGGCCACTGGAGCTGCCCCACCCTTCATGCATTTGGAGGCCCTTCTGTTGAGCACCCCTTCCTGCTTGAGGCCCAGCCATCAGTGGGGCAGGGCACATAGCTTCACCTCAGTGGTGTTGGAGAGATAATGTGATAGGGTTAGGAGCCTAGAACCTGGAGCCAGATTACCTGGGCTCAGACCTTGGCTCCACCATTACATACAATCTGTGTGATCCTGTGTAAGTTGCTTGACCTCTCTGTGCTTCTGTTTCTCCTCTGTAAATGGGGATAGTAACAATACCTGCCTTCCAGGGCTGCTGTGAGGATGACATGAGTTAATAAGTATGAAGCACCTGGGACATTCTTAGCTATTGTTGAATAGAAAGGGGCTCCTAAGCTGTCTCCTGTATGTGCAGGGTGCATCATGGGACTGCAGCTCTTGCTGTGCCCAGGAGGCTTTGGAAGGAGACAAGTTCTTTCCCACAGGGGAAGCTGGACCTTGGTATTAACCGCCTGGAGAAAGTCCTCCAGGAGGAGGCAGGGATTCACACGCAGAGGTTTCAGCTGACTGCTTCCTGCACATCAGCATGCCACCACTCACTGTCCACTGCCACCACCTCATCCCCCTCGTCCAGTCCCAGGGTTTGGGGATACTCCCATCCACCCAGGCCAGTCACCTTGGGGCTCGTCAGCTTGACCCCTGTTGATGTTTCAGGGCTTTGTAGTACGTGGTTGTTCTGTGCTCTGTAGGAAGTTCGTCAGTCTCTTCTCACCTCTACCCACCAGGTGCCAATAACAATCCCGTCCTGCTGGGTTGCGCCAACCAAAAATGTCTCCACATTGCCAGATGTCCCCTGGAATGGGGACAGAGTCATAGATGAGTGACACTGAACTGACGTCGTGGGGTTACTCCTGTTAAGTCTGCAAGGCATCTGCAGGTTCTTCTACTTAGGCTGCCTTTCCCATGCCTCTCTAAGCCACCCTTACAACTTCCCCAGGTCACCTTGCAGCCTCCCACAGGGATCAGTCACATCTTCCCTCCTACTCATCCTCCACCCTGCAGTGAGGGTGCTCTGCCCAAACAGCACTCTCCCGCCCATGCCATTCTCCTGCCAGACACTCCTATGGCTCCACTGCCGTCAGGACAGACGTCTGCAAGGCTCTGTTCCCTCAGCTCTATCACCTTCCCACTCTGAGCCAGCCAGGCCAAGCAGCACATTCTCCAACTATAGGGTGTAGCCTCGGCCTTGGGCCCCTTTCCTTCCTGCAGTACTCTTTGTACCCCCCATCTCCTGCCTACGTCCTACTTTACTACCTAAGTGGCACGTCCTATAAGATCCTTCCCTGGGTCTCTGGCCCTTTTGCAGCCCCAGCACCCCATGCATACCCCAGGGGCAGGAAGCCACTTAGATGTCTCCCCAAGTATCCTAGTGACCCAAACCATGAGGGCAGCCACTCTACCTCGTATCTCTAGTCTCCAGTCATTGCACTAAGAAGCATTTATCAAGTACCTACTATGTGCTGGGTGGTGGGCCAGGTACTAGAGAAACCACAGGAAAACGATGGTCTCCTTCCTCTATAGACAGGCTGTTGGCAAGGAAGAGAAATGTTAAATAAGCTGACATTAGAAATATCATCACAAATGTACTCATGCAGACTGCTGGGTACTCACTCAGTGTGTGGCACTGAGAAACCATTCAACAAGCATTTGAACGGAAAGTGGAGGAGCAAATGGTCCTTGGAATGGCATTATGAGTGAGGGCTTGAGCTCTGCAGTCAGCTCCTTCTGCATTCAAATACCTCTGGGATCCTTGATTTCCTCTCATAAAATAAGATGAAGTTCCCTGCTTATGGGGTTGCTGGGAAGCCAAAATGAGAATGCGTGAAGCTCTTGGCAGCATCCCTGAGTCAGAGCTTTCTGTAACCCCAAGTTAGATGCCTCCCAGGAGGCCTGTGAGCTGCAGTTCTCCAGATGCCCACCAGATTGCATAAGGCCCTGCAGATTCCAGGAAGTTCCTATCGCTCTGGGAAGGAAAAATCCCAGATCAGCCTCATAGACAGAGGCAGTGACAGGCACCCTAGGATCCCTAGCCAGGCCATCCCAGGATTAGTGTCCTCAAAGAGTGGCCAAAACAATAAAAGGATGAGTCTTCAACCTCCCCTACCTTCCTTTCCCCAAACCCAGCAGCTCTTCTTTGGTGGTTTTTACAGAGCCCTTTGAGGGACCCCTCACTTTCTAGACCCCGACCCTTCCAGTCCCCGACATAGGCATTTCTGTGGAAGACCATGTAGGATTGGGAGCCATCTACCACTGTGCCTTCCACTGTGGTCACAAGGCCTCCTTGGGCCGGGCCCCCATCCCTGCTGCATGGATGCTGCTTCTCAAGGTGTGATCCTGGACTATCACCCTCACCTGAGGGCATAGGTCCCACCCAGACCTCCTGAATCAGAAACTCTGTGAGTGTGTCCCAGCAATCCGCATTTCAGCAGACCCTCCAAGTGACTGCAGCACACTCGGCCTCGGTTCTAGACGAAGCAGGGACTGGCTGGGACTTTGGAAGACTCCCCAGCCTTTCTGCCAGCATTCTGTGGCCTTTCAGAAGCTGGGCTTAGAGCCAGCTGGGATTTGCCACTGAAGGGGCCACCACTGGTATCATCTCCACTTTAGGCTAACAGGGTTGTCTTCGCGAGGGTCCTGGCATGGGGAGTGGCATGCTTCTCTGAGGGTGGACCCCCTGAGGAAGGATGCTGGAGAAGGCTTGGCAGGACCCACTTCTCCCATCCTGACCACCTCTAGCCAAGCTGCCTCCTCTCTTGATAAAAGTTCTTGTTTCCTCAGTGAGAGGTCAAGGCCAAGAGCAGTTTGAATGATTAAAGAAGAAAGGGGAGGGTTGGGATAGAGCACAGGGTACTTTAAAAGGCATTTACAGCCCACTTCTGGACCTGCACGTTCTGTGCCTATGGACTCAACCACCTATGGATTGAAAATGTTCAAAAATTGCACCTGTACCAAACCTAAACAATCATTTTCTTATTGTTTTTCCCTAAACAATATAACAACTATGTACATAGCATTTACATCGTTTTAGGTAATATAAATAACCTAGAGATGATTTGAAGTATCCAGGAGGAGGTACATAGGTTATGTGCAAACACTATGCCATTTGATATGAGACCAGTATATCATGAATTTAGACATCCACAGGGGTCCTGGACCCAATCCTTCTGGATATCAAAGGACAAGGGACAAGACCTTCAGTCTGCTAGTTCCATGATTCTTAATGCCCAATTGAATTTGATTGAAATTGCTTCTTTCCGAGCTCCCTTAGGAAGCAAAATAAAAATGGGACTGTGGTCATCACCATTCGTTATAAAAGGAATGGCTGGAACACAAAATAAGGCATATGTAAAAGTTCAGAATACATCCCTTGTTTTCATGATTGTCTCGAGTGTCGCCCTTTAGTGGGGGGTCACTGAAGCCTTGAAGGAAATTCACCTGTGACCACACCATGGTGCCCT
Source organism: Erethizon dorsatum (assembly GCA_028451465.1). Lineage (NCBI taxonomy): Eukaryota > Metazoa > Chordata > Mammalia > Rodentia > Erethizontidae > Erethizon > Erethizon dorsatum. The sequence goes on from CM051826.1 coordinate 29,494,695, forward strand.
CACTCCCAAAGGCTTGGGGAGCCCACTTCCTGAGGCTGGGCATGGAGGCTGCACCCCCACCCAGCAGGCTGCTGCTAGCCAGGGTCACCTCGTGTGGCTCAGGAGAAAGTCCCCAGCCTCAGGAATCCCTCAGGCCCCACACTGACCAGGGGCTGGATCATTCCTGTCCTGGATCCCACTGTGTCGCACTTCTCTCCAGGGCGGAGTCCCCACCTCATCTCACCTGCGATCAGTATCCAAGGGGAAGGATTCCTCCCTTTGTCCGGGACTTCTGGCTTCTTCTCCCCAGACTCCAAGTGGGACCTGCACCCCTGGAAGGCAGCAGTGATGGTGGGGTGGACACTGGACTGACTTCCAGCCACCTTCAAGCCCCTAAGCCCAAGGTCATGTCTGGAGGTCCCTAGGCCTGACTCTTCCGACAGACGAGTTTGTGAGGACTACATGGTGCTCTTTTTATTAAGTTTATTAATATTATTCTAAACCTTGAGTTAATTGCTTACACATAAGAATTGAGAGAATTCACATGAAAACCCTGACTCTGAGCTTCCCTCCAGCCATTGCATAACCCAGCGATGCCAGGCTCCGCTTCCTCGGCTCGTGACTCTGCTCCACAATCCCCAGCTCCTGTCCAAGGCAGAGGTTTGTTTGCGCTCAGTCAAGTTGCAATTCCTGTGATGTGTGGGCCCCTCACAGGTTTGCATGGGTCCCCAGATCCTCAGGAGCTTTCTGCAAGGTTCTTCCCTTTAACCTCCAACATCTCCTACCGCAGCAGATGCTTTGAGTGTGAGGAGGGGGAGAGGAGGATCAGGGTCTTGAAGCCACATCAGCAGGAGCAGCAACAAAGCCACTTTCATAGAGCAAGCACAGCTAGGGAGTGCCTTGAACATACTGGGCAGAAAAAAGTCCAAGACAACCCAGAAACAGCACTGGACTCCTCTTGGCATGGACCAGCCCCAAACAAGCCCCTGGGCTCATGACTTGAAGCTGTCATTGTTCATAGAATATGTTTCATGAGATGACCTCTCACCCGTGACCCTTCCTCATTTCAGGGTCATTCCTGTCCTCCATCCCACTGTTCCTTTCTTGGAAGCAAATCATGCTTATCAGCTTCCAGAAATATCCCCTATAGAAATAACCAAGCAGATGGAAGCGTATGGTAATACTATCCTACACTGGCCTTATCTTTTCTTTTTTTTTTTTTTTGTGGGGACCGGGGGGTCGACCTCAGGACCTCGCGCGCCAGCAGGCTCCTGTGCCGCTGAGCGATATCACCGGCCCCTTTTTCGTATGTGGGTTCTGGGAGTCAAACTCGGGCCCTTGCGCTTGCCGGGCAGGCGCTTAAGCCGCTGAGCCATCTCACCAGCCCTGGCCTTATCCTTTCTTCCTTTTTTTTTTTTTTTTTTTTTCCTGTGCTGAGGATTGAACCCAGGGCCTTGATGTGCTAGACTACCACTCTGCCACTGAGCTACACACCCAGCCCCCTTTTCTTTTTCACTTAACAATATATCCTGGTATACTTTCCCTATCAGTATGTAAGAATTGTATCACTGCGTCTTTCCCTGCAGATACAACTTCATGGACGCTGACCTATTTCATACTCTGTTTACCCATTCCCCTGGATGGGCAGTGGAGTTCTCTGGTCCAGCCTTTTGCACCATAGGTAGTGCTGTAATGAAAACTGTGTGCGTGCGACCCTGCACACATGGGCAGATCATCTGCAGCACAGACTGTTAGAAGTGCAATTGACAGCTGGAAGGATCTAGATGTTTGCAGTGGTGATAGAGCCTATTAAATCACCCCACAGCTCCTCACTACTGGTGGCAGGGGAAGGACGTGAACGCCTATTGCCTTTATTTGAAACACTGGATACCAAGCTTAGGAAGACCCCAGTGCTGTCCATTAAGCTGGCCCGAAGGGAAGCCTCATTAGTGATCTTTCCCACTTCTCATCCTCAGTAAGATTGTTCTCCTCCTCGTTCTCTGCCCCACAGATAAACTGCGTGACATTCCCTCACCCGGACACAATGCCCGAACAGCAGCTGCTGAAGCCAACAGAGTGGAGCTACTGTGACTACTTTTGGGTAAGGAGTGCCTCAGTTTCCCTGCTCTGTGGCCCTCACGACCAGGTGTGCATATCTGGGAGGAGTAGGAGGGACCTTGAGCTCAAAGCAGAGGGACCTTTCTTGTTGAAGCCTGAAGTACTGGCCATCAATTTGGCATCTGAGAGAGGAACTGGAGACTCTCCTGGCATCTAGATCATTTCATAAGTCTCAGAATCAGCAGGTCCTTTGCTCGTGGCAATATGGGGACCCCAGCACTTACCAGAGTTCAGGGAAGCTGGAGAGCCACTTTCTTTGATGCTCAGTGAGGGCAGGCAACTAGAATTAGCTTCAGGAAACAAACCTAGGCTCTAGACTTGTTTGTCATTGATACGAGTGACCTTAGACAAGAACTTCACCTTCTGGAGCCTCATTGTTCCATCAAAGTCATGAGGAGGTGGTGCACAAGGATCCACAGAGATCTCCAGCTGCTCCAGAACTTTCGTGTTTTGCTTAATGAGCACAGGCTTTCAGTTTTTGCAGCTTGAGAAAAGTTCTGCGGTAGGCATGGATGCACAAACATGTGGATATGCTTAATGCCACCTATCTGTACACTTAAAATGCTGAAAGTGGTAAAGTTTTATATTATGTGCATTTTGCCACTGTTTTTTTTTTTTTTTTTTTTATGTGGGTACCGGGGGGACGACCTCAGGACCTCACGCGCCAACAGGCACCCGTGCCGCTGAGCGATATCACCGGCCCCTTTTTCGTATGTGGGTTCCGGGAGTCGAACTCGGGCCTTCGCGCTTGCAAGGCAGGCGCTTAAGCCGCTGAGCCGTCTCACCGGCCCTTGCCACTGTTAAAATGAATGATTTTTTAAATAAGTGTAGCCAGAGGACTTTGGGTCAGGACCACCAAGGAAGGGACCCTGCAAGGAACAGGATCCGGGAGGTATCCAGAAAACCCTTCACAGCTTGACTAGCGAATGGGGTTCTCTGCAAACCGTTGCAGCCCCTTTGTTTCCCCTCATTCTAAATGTCTCATCCTGAAGGGATTCTAGAGATGTGACCCCCTCCTATCATGAGGGTATGGTGGCAGGGGGTACAGGCTAGGATTAGAAGGACCTCGTGGCTGAGCAGAGATGGGAACCTGGGTCTTTTGAGACACTGGGGTGTTGTTCTGAGCAGTGTGCCTCTCTGTAATATTGAAAGCTTATTTTAACTCCTTACATTAAGAGGCTGCAAGCAGGAGAATGCTATTTAATCATGGTGACAGCCAGGGACCTAGGGCAGCTGTGAGTTGGTTGGCCAGCAGCACGGCCTTATGGATAGAGACGCTAGGATGCAGGTCAGGCAGGGAAGGGCAGAAAAGGGTGTCCAGGTGCTTGAGGAAGCACAGGTAAAACTAAACAGATCATTTCTTTTCTTTCTTTCTTTTTTTTTTTTTTTTTTTTTTTTTTTGAGACAGGGTCTTGCTATGTAGTTTGGGCTGGCCTTGAACTCATTGTGTAGCCCAGGCTGGCCTCAAGCTTGCAGCAATCCTCCTGCCTCAGCCTCCCAAGTGCTGTGACTACAGGTGTGCACCACCACACCTGGCCTTCATCTTGAAATTTTAAGAATATTTGTTTGCAAAATTAGTTGGGTCCTAAGGTACCATTTCATGACTTGGCCATCTTCCTCAGGTCCTGCCGTTTATTTTAAAGTAACTGATGATGGATACTATTTATTGAGTACTTCTTACATCCTCAGCTGAGCACATAGCATATATCCTGAAATGCTTATATGTCATTTATATATGTCCTTTATCCCAAAATGACTACCAAGGATTATTTCATGGTCTTCCCAGTTTTTAGGTAAAGAAGCTCAGGCATAGAATAAGTCCGGGACTTCCCGAGGTCACTCAGTCAGAATTTCAGTCCTGCCCACCTGCCATTTTCTACTCTGACTTCCCTGCAATCCAGTTTCTCCCCAGAAACCACTAGGATCTTTTTATTTCCCTGGCCATGACCTTCTATGACTGTGTATCAGAGGACATTACTGCAAGAAGCTAGTAGAAGACAGGATGGCGTGAGTGGGGAGGCGTCTGCCCCCAGGGTCACACACGGACTGTTCCAGCTTAGAGTCTGAAGGCCAGGATTCCCAGGAGGTCGAGACAGCTGCAGGAGCCACCTCGTCAGAAGTCCTAGGCGAACCTTTTAGAGACCAAGTGCCAAACTGCAACCCAAAACCCACTTATTTATCGCAAAGGGCCAACACTGCAATTAAACCTGAAAGCTGAGGTTTCAGTTTAGAAAAAACCACTTATACATTAACATCTTAATCTTAAAATCACAATACCACATGTGCCATAAGTTTGCCACCACTAGCATGAGAGCCAGGGTCATGGCCATTTGCCCTTCTCTTTGTCCAGAGGTTGGAAGCAGTAAGGGGCGTGGACGTGGGGGCAGCAGCAACTCCAGAGCTCACACACCAGTCTTAGTCTGTTTTGCGCTGCTGTCACAGAATACCTGAGGCGGAGTAATGTATCATGGACAGAAACTTACTTGGCTCAGAGTTCTGGAAGCTGGGGCGTCTCGTCTCAAGGTGCCAGCATCTGGTGAGGGCCTTCTTGCCACATCAGCCCATGGCAGCAGGCAGCAGGCAAGAGAGAGCAAGAGGGGCCAAACTTGCTTGTACAGCAACCCCACTGCTGTAGTAACAGCATCAACCCATCCCAGAGGGCAGAGCCCTCCTAACCTACCTGGCAGCGGTGTTGCTCTGGGGACTAAGATTCCCAACACATGAGCGCTGGGGACACATTCTTGCCGTGGCAGCATGAGAAAGCACTGTGGCGGCCAGGGCTCCAGGAGAGACGGTAGAGACCACTGCTCCTGTCGTTCTTGGGTTGCCAGGCAAATTTGGGTCCTTGCTGGGCTCTCACTTCCCTACATTTCATTCTCCCTGGCTCCAGACACCAGATATTTCTGTTTCCTTCCTAGGCGGATAAGAGGGACCCCCAGGGCAATGGCACAGTGGCTGGGTTTGAACTGCTGCTCCAGAAGCAACTGAAAGGCAAACAGATGCAGAAAGAGATGTCCGAATTCATCCGGGAAAGGTACAGCTTGGGTCCCAACAGCTCGGGGCACTGGTTGCAGGGCTCGCCTCAACTCGTCTCCCCAAGGGAGTCAACAGAAGGACTCAGCACCCCATGCCCAGCCTGGGCCTGGATAGCGCTAAGGGGAGGGGAAGACTAGAGTCCCAGATGCAGGGCCCCGGGACAGATCTGGCCGGTAGATGTATAGCTTTGGCCTATATAGCTAGTGTTCATAAAGATTTTTTAAAATACTGGGAAATTTTTACATTAAAATCAGGACACCTACCACCTGTTGAGAAAGCAGAGAGCTGTAAGGATGGACTCCATGTACCTCATGCAACAGTTGGCCGGAGCCGAGAAGCAGCTACCCTGTGGACGGGACAGGTGTCCCATTTTCCTAGTCTCCACTGCTCCCTATTTCTCCCTCACATACTGCTTCCCTCCTTTACTGCCCACCTCACCCTCATTTGAAACACTGCCCGTTACCATAACCCAAAAGAGGAATGGCACCTTTCAATTCATCTGTGAACCAAAACTGTGTCCCAGGCCAAAGGATCTAAAACATCCCCACCCATCCCCCACCTTGAGGTGGTTTGTCTAAAGAGTGTCTAAACAGTGGTTTGTCTAAAGAGCTCGGGAACGTAGATAAAGAAACAGTAAGTTCAGCCCAACAGAAATAAGTAAAACTACCCAAAACAAAAGAAAACAAAACAGAAATCCCTGCTCCATCTCCCTTCTCTCTCTGCACATCCTAGGAATCTGCTAAGCACACACTCACCCACACACCTGCACACTTGCCTGCGTGCACAGTTTCCAAGGCATACTGGTAATATTTTATTTTATTTTTTTTTTTTGTGGGTACCGGGGGGACGACCTCAGGACCTCACGCGCCAACAGGCACCCGTGCCGCTGAGCGATATCACCGGCCCCTTTTTTTTTTTTCGTATGTGGGTTCCGGGAGTCGAACTCGGGCCTTCGCGCTTGCAAGGCAGGCGCTTAAGCCGCTGAGCCGTCTCACCGGCCCATACTGGTAATATTTATAGCAATGGCAATGTCTTTTAAAAATAATACTTTTCATTATAACAACCGCAATCAGGTAATAATGCTTTGGCATTTTAAAGCACCCTTTTCCTTAGGAAGCCTATTTTCTATTTGTATAATCAAATCTTTGTTTTACGTCCCATTAAGCTATTAGGAAATTGGAAGGCTCCATCGCTCAGGTGCAAGAAAACAAAAGGATAAAACGCGCAAATGGGGAAATGGTGGTCTGAGCCAAAGCCTGAACATGCGCGTGGTTTACACCCATAGCGGTGTCATGGTAGCGAGTACATGGTCCTCGCAGAGCAATGCAGATTCCTGCATCTTTTCTCGGTTTACCTTGGGGTCCCATAGGGGGAGAGGACCTTCCAGAGCTAGAGGAGGTGAGAGTGTAGGTGCAGAGAAGGGAGTGTGCCTGGCTAGGGACAGCTTCGGGCGGTCAGGTGGAGGGTGGAAGTGACACAGGCTGGCTCCAGAGATGAGAGCCAAGAGGCAGATGGCGCACGCACCGCCTGCACCTGGTGCCTGCTGTTGACATTATGACATGGCTAACCTGTCTCTAGAAATCTTGGCCACAGTCTGGAGGTGCAGTCCACGTCCTCCCGGGCAGGGATGGAGGCGAAGCCAGAGGGAATGGAGAGGAAGCAGTAGAAGCAAGATATAAGTCAGTGTTAAACTCTGGAGAACCAAGATACTGGCCAGAGGTGGAGGTAAAAACAAAGTAGGATGAGAAGGATGAAAATTGTATGTTTCTGCGCCAAATTCTACACCAATTATTACTCAATATGCTGTCACTGGGCCTTGAACACCACCTCTCTGTGTCACTTCACCCTTTGGTGATGGCTGCCTGAGCAAGCAGGGAGCAAGCTCTGCGGCCCCAGGCTCTCAGAGCCTTTCTCTTCCCCACACCAGGGGCTCTCTGAGGTCCTAGTCCTGTGCTCACATTGGTAGCACATGTACCAGTTCTCTGGCCAGCTCTCATGGTAAGTACAAATCTTCTGCCTCCCACCACGCCCCAAAGGACCACTTAGGAGGGAAATGCTGCCTTTGATGGCGCCCCTAATATGATGTGCACGATTACACTAACACTCCCGAGAGAGTTGCCCTGAGAGTGAGTCGAAGGCCTGCCTGCTGGAAGCTATATCCAAGGCAGTATTCAGGAAAACAGAATTGAGCTGTAGTTCTGGGCACTGTCGAGTTTCCATGGAAATACTTATGTCCTTAATAGTACTTGGCAGTTAGAGGCATTGAAGATGGACACCATGGAGAGATGTTCTGTTCTTGCTTCTGAGGGGCTAAGGCAATCTGGGAGCAACTGAACCCAAAGTTCTGGGCTGGAAGGAACAGAGGACACATTGGGCATCCCTGCTGGACCATCCCACGTTGCATTCAGTCATGGGAGGGCTCTCATGCGTCCAGCGTTATGCTCAGAGCTGTGCAAATGACAGCGCTCATTTTCACAGCATGGAAACAGACAGAAGTATCCCACTGTACAGATGCAGAGATGGAAGTCCGAAGAGTTTCATTCATTTATTCAATAAATATTAAACATCTCTTGTGTCAGGTGGACAGACAAAAGCCACATATGCTCGGGGCTTATGACCTGTCATGGTCTCCTGGGTTTCTTCACACAGTTTTTATGTGTCAGGGTGGCAAATATGACCCACGGTCTAGCAGTGGAGAGCCAAAGCAGTATGTTTTCTCCCTTTGCAGAATAAAGATTGAAGAAGAATATGCGAAGAACTTAGCTAAGCTCTCTCAGAACTCCCTGGCTGCACAGGAGGAAGGGTGAGTTGGGAGAAGAGTGGTGAGGGGGCAGGGGACACTGAGGAAGGGTGACCCTTTTTTACCCATCACTGACCACCAGTGTAGGCCCACTTTGAGTGGGGAACTCCCCATAAACCTGGTCCAAGGTGGGATCCATGCTCGGGGTGGCTGCTCACAGCTCCAGGTGGTTCCTCATGATTCAATGTGGTGCCCATGGCTCATGGCAGGTATTCATGGTTCAAAATGGGTGTTGATAACTCAAGGCGTGTGTTCATGGTTTGGGCAGGTGCTCATAGCTCCAGGTGGGTACCGGGGACTCAGTGTGTAGGCATCAGTGCTCCAGGAGGACATTTCCATGTTGTCTTCTGTCTCGTGCCCCAATGCCTCCTGCCAAGTGCTGGAGTGTGTCAGAGCCCCCGTCCCCTCATAGGTGGGCTTTGCTCACCCAGGCATGGCTTCTTGGAGAGCAGGCTGGAGGGAGGAAACCAAGTCTGAGAGGAGTTCATATCCAGCCCCTTAGAACTCTATGGGGCATGAGGCCCAGGCCCCCTACACCCCTGCCAAGATAGTCTAGATCTCTTTGGATGAGACCTGGATTGGGGACACTTAGTCCAAATCTTCTAGCCACAGAAGAATTCCTAGTGGAAGAGAGACTGCAACCTTCTCTACTCTATCTCAGCCCTCATGCACTGTTGGCAAGCATGCCAAACAACACAGCCACTGTGAACAGCGGTCTGGCAGGTCCTCAAAAAGCTAAGCATAGAATTACTGTATGACCCAGAAATTCCTTCCAGGTTCATACCCAAGAGAAATGACAACAGGGAGCCACATGGGCACATACAGAGTGGTCCTGCTTACAATGGACATAGGTGGAAACCACCTAAATGTCATCAAAGGATGGATACACAAATCATGCTACATGCCCAGTGGATATCCATGGATATTCATATGGAATGTTATTTAGCAATAAAGAAGACTAGAATATTGATGCATGCTGCTGTCTGGACAAACCCCAAAAAGATTATGCTAAGTGAAAGAAGTGAGACACAAAAGGTCACAGAGTGTATGATTCCATTTATATGAAACATGCAGAATAGGCAAAGCCCTGGAGACAGATGGCAAATTAGTGGTTACCAAGAGGTTGGGGGAAGTGGGAACTGGGGACTGGCTGCATAATGAGTACTTATTTCCTTTTAGGGTATGTATTTGTCTGCAGTGGCTGCTGTAACAAATACCACAGACTGGTATTCATTGGTTTTCCCCTAGTTCTGGATGTTAGACATCCCAGATCGAAGTACCAGCAGAGCTGGGTTCTGGTGAGGGCTGTCCCCTCGGGTCGTAGATGGCCATCTTGTCATGGTACATCCTGTGTGTGTGCTGGGCAGTGAGACAGAGTTTTCTGTTCCTTCTTATAAAGGCATTAATCCTATCAGACTAGGGTCCTACAAATAACTTTATATATTCTAGAGAGCTGCCCAGGCTGAGGAGGTGGCCTCATTTTCAACTGAATTACTTACTGCCTTAAAGGCCCCAACCCAAATAAGCACATTGGGGATTAGGGCTTCAACATCTGAATTTGGTGGGGGAGGATGACACAGACTCTTATTCCAGGATGGGGTGATGGAAATGTTTTGGAACTAGACACGGGAGTGTTGCACAAGTGTGGATATCCTAAGCACTACTGGATCAGTCACATTAACTTGGTTAATTTTATGTTACATGCTTTTCACCACAATAAAGATAATAGTAAAGATTCTCAGAGGTTAGAGTTGAGAGGGTCCCCAGGGGACCTCTCTCTATTCGCACCTTCCTCCCATGCACCCTCTGTGTTTTTAATTCCTCCTGCGAGGAAAAGTGATCCCTGAGAAGGAAGACGTCATTCTGTCCAGGGATGGCTGTGGTTGTCAGAGCTGTTATGTTAGGAAAATCCAAATCTGCTTTCATGGCCTGAAATCCCTCACAGGACAGAGATTTCACCACACGAATGTGGCTTTGATTAAGGCCGCCACATGGGCTGACTGTGCAGCCAAACCTCCTCCTCCAGACGGCTTTCACCAACCGAGTCAGCTGCATAACACCAGGTGGCCCGGCAGGGCCAGTGTCTCTTCCAGACACAAGTGGGGTTAGTTAGTTCTTGGTCCCTTCTGCTCCACGTGGTGGTCTTACAGTCATTGGAGCAGAGAGAGGGCACATGGGAAGTAGCCCCCACTGCCTGGGAAGGGCCTTTCCCGAGGATCCCTGTGCCCTACAGCCACTGTGCCACTCCGGAGTCTTAGGGCTTCCACCTCCTCCAGCTGGGCTGCTGCCAAGGACACTGTGTCCTGCCAATACACAAGCATATGCTACTCGCCCGAGCAGCCCCACTCCACACACCAGCCCCACACCACCATGCTGAGCACACATGCATGTACAGACACAGAGATGGACACACACAAGCTCACACACACATACTCACCTCTCACCACTCACCATGTGCACAACCCATCCATCGCACACACACAGTGACCCCTCTCGCACACTCCTACCAGTAAGCACTTGGCCGTAACATGCGCACCCTGTCCACACAGTGTGCAGTGATGGTATTTTGCATTTATACACTGCTTTGGACCTTTAACCCAGCCCACCTTGAAAAGTTGCAAAGCAGTGCTAGAACTTAGCAATTGGGGCCAGTCTAGGAAGATGCTGATCGGGGAGACTTGACTGGAGCTGCGTTTGTAACTCGAGCACTGTGTCGGGATTACATTTCACAGGACATGTGGGTGCTGGCAAATACACAGAATTAGGTTATTTCTGCCTTCGGTGTTCCTCTCCTATGTGGAAAGGAAATGGGATTGTGGTCTTTCCTGGTTAGCAATTTTGACAGTAATGCGCATTTTGATTTGGCATGCCTCAAACTATATGTTGGTACAGAATTATATATATATACATTTTATTATTAGACGCTGCTATTACATGCTGCCTTCAAATGAGAGAATATATTTTTTGGTACTAGGTATTGAACCCAGGGTCTTTGCAGCTAAGCTACATGCCCAACCCCTTTTTAATTTTATTTACCTATTTTGAGACAGAGTCACATTGAGTCACTAAGTTGTCCAGGCTGGGCTTGAACTTGTGATCTTCCTTCCCCAGTCTCCCAGAGTGCTGGGATTATAGTTGTGCACCACCAGCCCTGGCTAAATGAGAGAATTTCTTTTTTTTTTTTTTTTTTTTTTTCTGGTGGGTACCGGGGGTCGACCTCAGGACCTCTCACACCAGCAGGTGCCCGTGCCGCTGAGCGATATCACCGGCCCCTTTTTCGTATGTGGGTACCCGGAGTCAAACTCAGGACCTCGCACTTGCTGGGCAGGTGCTTATGCCGCTGAGCTATCTCACCGGCCCGAGAGAATTTCTAAATGGGATTTTCTTCTAGAATTTTTTATAATTATTTTACTTTTGATTAACATACATTCATTGCACGTATTGGCAGAGCTTAGTGGATGTTTCTACACATTTTGAAGTGGCTCAAAGGGCTTAGGATCCTGGAGAGGGGGAGGAGTCTGGAGACCGCCCTGGCTCAGACAAGCCCACCTGTGTGTCTGGAATGTTGTCCTCCCCCCGGGGATTCCACCCTGGAGATGAAGCCAAGGACATTGGCCCTGGTGGAAATAGTGCTTTTTCTTGTCCTCCCAATCCCCTGAGCTGATGTTCTTGGGCAACCGTGCACATCCCTGGCCAGTTATTCACCATGTGCTCTGCTGACAGTGGACTTACAGCTCTGTAGGAAAAACTGTTTTGCCCTCCAAGGGCCTTTATTTGGCTTCTTCAGCTCCTATTTGGACTTCCCACAGCTGCGGTGTGTTGCTCAGCGACCAGGGCAAAACCCCTCGCCTCCCTTTAATCACATTGCCTCTCATCCCTGGACAGCTTCTGTAAGCCGTGTCTAGTGTGGGTTTCCACTTTAGAGATGGAATCCACCTTGAGAGCATTTGTGTGTATGGCATGAGGCAAGGGCCAAGATTCTTCTCTTCCACCTAGATATACAGTTATTCTGTTAGAAAGTCTGTCCAGCGCAGGATTGTAGTTCAGTGGCAGAGCCCTCGCCTAGCATGTGCAAGACCCTGAGTTCCATCCCCAGCACTGAAAAACAGAAAGGAGGAGGGGATCCAGCCTTCCCCCATTGAAATACCTTGGTGGAAACTTTGCTGGACTTCAGTCGACCACATCTATGTCATTCTGTGTCTCAATCCATAAGAGAATTCCACAGTCTGGGAAATTTATAAAGAAAAGAAATTTCTTACAGTTCTGGCCACTGGCAGGTCCATGATTGGGGGCTGGCATGTGGTGAGGACCTTCTTGCTGTGTCATGAATGACAGAGGGCATCACATTGCAAGAGAGCCAGGATGAGAGAGCCAGCCCATGGCCCTTACATTGTGGGCATCTGTCCCTTCATGAGGACGGAGCCCTCTTGGCCTAGTCATGTCTCAAAGGTCCCATGTCTTAGTGCTGTTGCACTGAGCATTAAGTTTGCAATGCGGGATTTTTGGGCACAGAGTCAAACCATCACTTTGTGTTCTGTTCCACTTATCTATGTAACTGCATGGCTGCCTCCACCCCTCCCCACCTGGGCCTTCTCCCCACCTGCAGAATCAGGTGGGCACCCAGGCCACCCAGAAGGCCTGCACAGTCTGGGAACAGCTTCCGGGAGCTCAGGCCACTCAGGCCCCTCAGGCCCCCCAGGCCAAGGCAAATGTCAACAGCTTGAGTTGCCCCAGACTCACTTCACTGGTAGCTCCCCAGGAGGTTTTCTTCGCTGCCCAAACTCCTAGATAAAAATCCGCTGGTTGTTTCCAATAAACACGCACCATGGCCTGAGCCAGCTGCCCCACCAGGCGGGCCTGGACTGCGATCAGAGCGATCGTTCTGCTTTGCTGGGTAATTCTCAGCTGCTGGCTGGCTGCTGGGCTTGGAACCCAGAAGCATCACAGTAAGCTCTTTTAATCAGCTTTTGCCACTCAAGTTTAATGAATTCTCCAGGGGAAGTGGCTTTTTGATGAAATTAAGTCAACTGAACTTTCAGCCTGGGTTTACTGGTTGGTTGAAGAGGTTGGGAGCGAGGAGGCATGGGTGTCATTTGGAATGGTCACTGAGGTTGAAGGGTCCAGATAATAGAGACTGCGGTGTGCGGGGGCTTCGCATTGAACATCCTGGGACTGCGGGGCACTTCTTCTGTTTGAAGCCTCTCCTTGGAGTAGAGAGGGGATTTAGCTTAGAGGACGGGGCCATTCCCTCTTAAGCTGTGAGCAGTGTTAGGCGTATAACCCAGAAGCCATGCTTGAGAGGAGTCACACTCTTGAGGGTGGGGCGGGGGCTTCTCCTTGCATGGCTGTACCTATGATGTCCTGGGGCCACGGCCCATCAGTGCCTCTCCTGGAAGCCACAATGCTGGAGATTTCCTTGGGAGCAAGGTTTCCTGGTGCCTCCTGTTTGAGAAGGGCTTCTCCCTGAAAATGAATTTATTTTTAATTCTTGAATTATCAGCATTTCTGGCAGACATCTGTACCCCTCATCAGCAGACCAGGGAGTGGTGATGGAAGGCACCAGGGACAGTCACAGCTAGGGAGCAAGGCCCTCGTTGCGGCTAAGGTTTGGTACTTCCCTCGGTGCTTGGGAGCCTCTGGGTTCTGAGTATTCCCCAGCTGCTCAGCCATCTGCCAGAGTTTGTTCTCCTAGTTAACAGAGCTAAGGCTAGCTCACCTTGGCTCTGCTGGCTCAATCCAGCTCTGAGGATGCTTTGTACTTGGCCTCTGCCTCATCCCAGTTCAAAGCCCTGGGTGGTCTATACCTGTCCAAGACATGGGATTGAGACCCACTCTCCCACCTTGGGAAGGGCTGTGGCTTTGAATCTGAGGTTGGCACGGCCCTCCCTGGGTAACCTAGTTGAGAGTCTCCTTTCTGTTGCAGCTCCCTGGGAGAAGCGTGGGCCCAGGTGAAGAAGAGCCTTGCAGATGAAGCAGAAGTTCACCTAAAGTTCTCTGCCAAGGTAACCCCTCCCTGCAGGTCCCACACAGGGATGCGCTAATACATGGCGTACAAAGGTCTCTCCAGTTTGTAGTGTAGGTCAATTTCCATGCACAGAAAACTTTGTTCTTAAATTCATATGTCATCAGTGGTATTTGGAGGTGGGACCTTTGGTTCGTAATGGATTAGATGGAGTCATGAGGGCGGGACCCCTATGATGAGACAGGTAGCTTCGTAAGAAGAGACCTGAGCTGACACACACAGGCTCACCGCATGATGCCTTCCACCACCTGCGGAGACAGCAGGGGCTCACCAGACACTGACTTCTGGATCTTGGCCTTCCCAGGTTCCAGAGCTGTGATCTACATAAGCACGTATTCTTTACAAAGAATGCTTTCCTGCTGTGGAGAAAGGCGAGTGACCTATGGGGTGAGAGAGCTTTGTAAAGAGCTGGAGTGGGAGCAAGAACTGTGCTGTTACCAGCTTCTCCTTCTGAAGGACTTAGTGCCCAAGATTGTGTAGACACCCAGATGTGAGAATTCACAGCTAACTACAGCACACTCACCTCGTTATTCCAAGTACTTCATGAGCAAATTACTACTCAAGCCCTGGCAGAGAAGGGAGCTGCATGACGGGTGTCCCTCCTGTGCTCATACAAAACAGCAGGTTATGTTTAAGCTGTAGCTCACAGGCAGTGTCCCCCTAAGGTCTCCCTCTGTCCTAGCCCTGGGCAGTGCTGTTCTCTGCAGTGGCCCAGATGTCCGGTGACTGGGGAGATGAATGGAAGGCTGCCCAGTTAGGGGGCCAGATCTGTGAGCTTCTGGAGGGTTTGCCTGCTGCATTCCTGGGAATCTTGGTGGCATTTACGCCCCAGTAGCAGGACCCCTAATTCTGATTGTTGAGACTGTTCAACAGGTACTTACGGTAGTGACTGAGTAAGTGTACACGATGTAATTCATCGCTTGGTTTTATCAACCACCGTGCATGACAGCAACTCCATTTCACAAATGACAAAGGAGAGAGATTAAAGCACCCCTGGCCGTACCGCTATGTGGATGCAGCTATGGAGGAAGCAGAGGAGAGAGTAAGCAAATAGCAGACTTGATCCCTAGACCTTTGCTTCTGACATCAGCCCTCTTCAACAGACCAGTAGCATCTAAAACACCGGACCCTGAGACCGGGGGTGCTGCTCAGTGTCAGAGTGCTCGCCTAGCGTGCAAAGCCCTGGGTTCCACCCCCAGCATCGTAAACAAACAAAACTACAGAGCCCTGCTCCTGAGGTGTACTCTACCCTCCCAAGGAGAGCCTACAGCAGGGGGCAGGCTGCCCTGCACAAGCTCAGGACGTTTGACGCCGTGTTCGGGAGGCAGTATGGACACTGCCACGTAGCCATCAGGCGGCTTATGAAGAATGGTTGAACAAAAGCAAAAACAGGCTTTGCCACAGGAGCCTCTGCTGCTAGCCTGGCCATCAGTGCTGGTGGCCTCGGCATCATAGCAGCCTGGTAGCCACATGGCTACCAGGCAATTCCTTGAGAAGAAAGGGACTCCAAGGATTTATGGATAATAAAGCCCTCTATGCACAAAACTCATTTTCATACCTGCTCCAAAAGGCTTATTGAAAATCCTTTCTTCATGTTCAGTGTCAGGGGTAAAAAAGCTCTTTAAGAAATGCATTTTTTAATGATAATCTTGCCAGCTTTTTTAGTCCACCAGCTCAAGCCATTGCTAATAGCAACAGGTTGCTAAAGAAGTGAGATTGCTATATTCAAAGGAAATTATACCTGGCTCAAGCAGGAAAAGAGAAAACAGAAAAATTCCTTCCGATGGGAGAAAAACTAGCGATGCATTAGAGCTGTGCATTCAGTCAGAAGATTCTGGGCCATGGAGGAGGCGGGGTAGAGAGTTTTAGCTCAGTCCTATTGCTAACATGCTTTTTTATCTTGGGCAAGCCTCATAGCCCCCATGGAGTCCCATTTCTTCACATGTGAAAAGGAGAGTTTGGACAGATCGGTGGCTTTAAACTTGACTGTTGCCCACAGGAATGCATTTCACATGGTCACCTAGAACACACAGACCCACGCACAGGTACTCACTCTGTGTCTACCTGCAGATATTCACACATGTATGCACCCAAAACAAATGTGTTATGACACAACACTTATCTTTCTAAAATGCACTGTGATATTTTCTTTCCAAGTCTGGTCCATTCACACCAAAAGCTGGCCCTGACCCGCCAAATTGATTTCGCAACTCCTAGCCACCCACCATGTGAAAACCCTGTAGTCTGACTAGACAGCCTTTAAAGTTGCTTCCAACTTGGAATTTATTTCACTCTTTTCTGATGTGTGATGCAGAAATAGAGGAAGTGGAAAGAGCCGAGCTTTGGAAAGGAAACAGATCTGCCCCAATGGCTGGTCCATTCTCTACAGGTCAGACTGGTCCCCACGTCCACAAAGACACGCATCCAGGACTTCTGATTCCCTCATTAAACAAAGGTGCTTACAAGCTAGGGATGAGTATTAAAACATACTAAGCCAACTTTTTCTTCTTATTCTTTTTTTAAATCAACCCTTTTAAAGAAAAAAAATCATGTCTTCAAAAATACTTAAGATGGGCCGGTGAGAGCTCAGCGGCATAAACGCCTGCCTGGCAAGCACGAGGTCCTGAGTTCGACTCCCGGTACCCACAAAAAAAAAAAAAATACTTAGGATGTATATATATAGAGAGAGGTAGCCTTTATCTTGGGAAATGAATCACTTCTGCTGTGTAGTAGCATGATGTTTCCAGAATGTCGTTTGGAATTTGGGGAAAGCTTTTGGTGTACTGGCAGATTCCTGGGCCTCTTCCCAGACAACAGAAGCTGAGGTACCCAGGAATCCTCTGTGGTGAGATGCTGACCTTGAGCCATGGAGTCCTGGAAACATCTGCTTTCCAGCCCCTTAGAAACAGATCGCAGCATTTCTGAGTCCGCAGGCCAAGTTAAGCCTCACAGACCCCAGTAAGGAGCTGGTTCCCATGGCAGCTAAGTTATGTGGCTCCTCCTAGCCAGCGAATGCCTGATCTGAAACATGGGTGTCTTAGTCTTTTGCCTTTGGCTATAGCTGAATACCAGAGACTGAGTACTTTGTAAAGAATAGAAGTTTAGTTAGATCGCAGCTCTGGAACCTGGGAAGGCCGAGATCCAGAGGTCAGTGTCTGGTGAGGGCCCTGCTGCCTCTGGAGGTGGTGGAAGGCATCATGTGGTGAGGAAAGCGAGTTTGTGTCAGCTCAGGTCTCTTCTTACGAAGCTACCTGTCTCATCATAGGGGTCCCACCCTCATGACTCCATCTAATCCATTGCGAGCCAAAGGTCCCACCTCCAAATACCACTGATGACATAAATTTGAGAACGAAGCTTTTCGTGCATGAAATTTAGGAGACACATTCAAGCCATAGTAATAGGAAAAAAATTTTCTACTTATGAGTACTCAAGTAGTATCTTATAAACTGCCACCAGATGGGGATGTTTTCCTACATAAGGACAGTTCCAGGGGTTTGAAATAAAATAACAAGAGAGATTCACAGCCGCTGTCAGGAGATGTGGGGCGTCTGGATGACCAGTTCTCTGTTAGTCTATGACGGGCTTTCAGCAACAAAACTGTCCTCTTGTCACACAGAGAATTGGGCACTGAAGTGTTTGTCATTCTCTCTACAAGTAGTAAGGGGCACCTGTCCTGCCCCAGCTCAGGTTGGACACTAAAGTCAGTTGTGATCAAGCCAGATGTGGCCCCAACCGTGTGGCACTGTCATGTCTAAGCCGGTTGCTCTGAAGAAGAACACCTAAGTTCCTGCGGTCTCCAAAGAACAAGACAATGTTGCAGGAGCCTGGGGAGGGGGAGAAGAGAGAATTCACAGAGTCTCAGAGCTGGGATGTCATCTATCCAGGGAAACCGAGCGGTGCTCCTTTGGGCACTGCTGGGACAGGTGGAGGCCGACTTGGGGAGCCTCCAGCAGCTCCCGCCATGAATTCCCTGAGGCTCGCATGATGTACATATCGTTTTTATATTCTAGGGGCCTGGACACAGCAGATGATCAATAAATAGGAACAGTCAGAGATCAACTAATTAAATGACAGCCTGCCCACAATTGCTTAGCGAGCTGCATGCAGCCATCACTATGATAAGTGCTTGGGGACACAGATAGGTGACATGGCTTCTGTCCCCAGAAAGCTCTCAGGTTGGAAAGTAAGAGAGGGAAAGCTGAGCAAAGTCGTACAAAAGGCTGCGGGATATAAATAAGTGTGGAGATAGTGCATTTGTTAATTAGCCGGATTTAACCATAACGCCACGTATACTGTGCCGACCACGAGGGGCTGCATAACGACATTTCTGGCAGTGGCAGAACACATACAATGGGGGGTCCTATAAGTTTATATTGTCCAGTGACCTCATATCCATTTTAATATGAGTACACTCTGTGATGTTCAAACAATGACAAAATCTCCTAACAATGTCGCCTAGAGCATCCCTATTGTTAAGTGATGCGTGACTGTATTTCAAAACATTGTGAAGTGCGCCGTAAATATATACAATAAAAACTTTTTAAATAAAAAATTTTAAGAGAAGCAGCTGCAGAAGGTTCAAGGAGGAAGGAGTTACTGATGGGATCGCAATGCTGCTAACTCTAACCCTTCACCCCATAGCTATGAAGGTTGGGGGGGTAAACCAGACTGGATAACCTGTCACTTGTCTCCAGTCTTCCTGTCCAGCCAGGCCATGGCCCATCTTCTCCCTCCCTAATGCCCAGGCCCCTGAATGTTTCCTCGCTGCCTCCTCCACAGCTCCACAGCGAGGTAGAGAAGCCTCTGATGAACTTCCGAGAGAACTTCAAGAAAGACATGAAAAAGTGTGACCACCACATCGCTGACCTCCGCAAGCAGCTTGCCAGCCGCTATGCCTCAGTGGAGAAGGTGAGAGGCCAGGACTGTGCTGGATGGGGACAGAGGTGGGCAGCTACTGCTGGAAGAGGGTGTGCTCTGTTACTAGGGAGAGGTTTTGTTCTTGTGTGGTGGAATGAGGGAGGGGAGTCCAAATCTCTAACCTCTATCAGAGAACTCCCACTCCTCCAAAGGGCAGGTAGGAACCTCTTTCCATGGCCTGAGAGCCAATGGAAGCAAAGATAGAATGCAGGTGCAGCAGCACCTGCTGTGAGCACCTGAGACCATTAGCCCATATCTTTGTGGCCATGGAGCCTGACGTGCTGCTGGTACGCAGCTGGGCCTCACCTACAGATTCCCTGCAGTCTAAGTCACCCCCTCCCACGTGCCCAGCAGCTTACCTCCCTGCAGGTGGTCAGAACTGGGGCAAATGCTGGCGGTCAGCTTGGCGAGGAAGAGTGCTCTGTCCAGGGGCTGACCCCAGTGCCCCAGGGAGCAGAAGGAGCCATCTAAGAGCCAGCCAGCAGCCTCCACCAAATGGCTGTGGGGCTGGAGAAGTGGCTGGTGGAGGTGAACCCATGAGGGCCCAGCAGGAGGATGGTGGGCACTTCCGGGGGAGCCTGAGGGTTAAGGCTGTGGAATGGGGTAGGTGGTGCTGCCAGCCTGCTATGCATTGCTAGAAGGTGACTTGGGTGACTTTCGTGGTCTCCTCCAATCCTGAGAGGCAGTGATCTTAGGACCTCCTCTGTCCCCAATTCAGGTCCATGCTCCAATGAAAACATGGTCTGAGAGATTGATTTAGGTCACATCCAAGCAGGAAGGGACAGGGAGCAGCCTCTGTGCCATCACAAACAAGCTGGGTGGCCCTTGGACCCGCAGTGCCATCGCCCACACCAACGGAGATGAAGGACTCCTCTCAAGACAAGGGAGGCCAAGCCACACGGCCCTGAGGTCCCCCCGCCCTCAGCTTTCTGAACAGATTCTCGTCCTGTCATTGGTCCACAGGCCCGGAAAGCCCTCACCGAGCGGCAGAGAGACCTGGAGATGAAAACCCAGCAGCTGGAGATCAAGCTGAGCAACAAGACGGAAGAGGACATCAAGAAGGCGCGGAGGAAGTCCACACAGGCTGGTGAGCTGCAGGCCGCCACCCAACCTTGTCATATAGGCACTGAGGAGGGGGCTGGAGATGGTGACCGGACACTGTGAACACGGGTGGGTGCAGCTCTGCTTTGCAGGATGGCAGTGGGCATAGTTTTTCCATCATCTCCCACCAGTGTCCTGTCTTCTCGCCTCTCTGCCCCGTGTCCAGGGATCTCAAAGGAAGAAACTTAGAGGATGGAGAAGCAGGC
This sequence comes from Erethizon dorsatum, assembly GCA_028451465.1. Classification (NCBI taxonomy): domain Eukaryota; kingdom Metazoa; phylum Chordata; class Mammalia; order Rodentia; family Erethizontidae; genus Erethizon; species Erethizon dorsatum. The sequence continues at coordinate 29,514,874 of CM051826.1, forward strand.
CAGGCTGTTCCTGGGCCATGCTGGGCTGGGTGACTGATGCTGTGCCCAGCGATGGCCTTTTCTAGCCACCTCTGACCAGGAAGTAGACAAATTCCTCCATTCACCAAGAGCGCGGGGCTCTACCCCTGCTCGGAACCCACAGAACTGAAAATCCCACCCAGCCACCCAAACTGCCCCCACCTCCGGAGAGACGGAGTGAGTAATGCTCTGAAGGCTGAACTACAGGAGTGAGGTTCTGCCCCAAGAACAGCAGCTAACAACTCACAGAACCCAGCTTCAGATTTACCCACTTTCCCTCCGTGAGTTGCTTTCTGCTGCCACCTAGTGGTAAAAAGTAGCTAATATACAGGGTGGAAGAGGAAAAAATCCAGTTACAACCAATAAAAACACTCAGCAACTACTTACAAATGAAACTACATTTTATGATACACAAGGACAATGCATATTGCTTCTAGAATTAAAATGTGTGCTTGAAATTAGGGTTTATATGGCCTTTAGGTTCTTTTCATCTCAACTTTTGGTCAATTTGTTACAATTTCCTTATAGAATGAAGTAGCCACTTTATACACATTTTGGGATAAAGTGGGGCCAAAATAAATCAACAAAATTAATGTGGTATAAGAATACCATTTAAGCCAGGCGTGGTGGCGCACACCTGTAATCCCAGCACTTGGGAGGCAGAGGCAGGAGGATTGCTGTGAGTTCAAGACAGCCTGGGCTACATAAGCGAGTTCAAGGCCAGCCTGAACTACATAGTGAGACCCGTCTCAAAAAAGACTATTTAATACGTAGATCTTATAGTGTGTGATAGTAAATTGCTGGAGCCAGGAGCTTTATTATAAATCCATAATATATTTATTGAGTGTGGGAAGGGGGACCCAGAGGGAGAAGAGCTGCATTTAAATAAGCTCAATTTATTAAATTTTTAAAAGGTACATATATTGCAAAACGAATATTGGCACATGCTAAATAATGAGCACACAAGAATATAAAATGTTATTTGCCAGAAATAATCACCATCCATACAGCCTACTGTTTTGACTTTTTAAAAATAATGTGTGAACTTATATAAATTAGATTATATTATACTCTTCTGAACTTACTATTAACTGCTATATGTTAGACTAATCCTATCGTATTCCCTCTACATCTGTTTATGTGTTCCTTCGTGTATATTAGACTTCTTAATGGTTGACCAATGTCTGATTGTACGATTGTATCCAAATTTATTTCGTCATTTTCCTAGTTGAGTTCTGGAACTCTTAGATTGCTTCAGAGTGTTTGCCAGTGCCGGCAATGATGTGTTAGCATAACTGTATGTATAGGGCCAGATCTGCAGATAGAGAGGATATAGATGCTGGGTCAAAACATTCCATTCATTTTGATGCATATCTCTAAAGTGTCTTCCAGACATGGTACCCACCAATAGCATCTATGATACCTGTTTTTTAGACTTTTATCAGCATTGCCCATTATCAAAATGTAAAGTCATTGGTGTGCTGGTAAAACAAAAAAACAACCAAAAAACCCCCAATGTTTTGTTTTTAATTTGTTTTTCTCTGTAAGCAGGGTTGAGCATTTTAAAAATATACTTATAAATAATATTTTTTTTCTGCGACCTGAATAATTCACCATATCTTCTCCCTTTTTCTTGTTCAATGGCTGGTCTTCTTATTGACTGATTGATAAGGATTCTTGGATTCTTTTTTGTTTTTTTTGAGCTAGGTAGTTCAGGCTGGTCTTGAACTCACCATGTAGCCCATGCTGGCCTCGAACTCATGGCAGCACTCTTGGTTCAGCCTCCCAAGTGCTGGGATTACAGATGTGCACCACCATGCCCCGCATGATAAAAATTCTTCACATGCTAAGGAAATTAATCCTTTGACATTTGAATTGCAGATTTTTTTTTTTTTTTTTTTTTTGGTACTGGGAATCAAACTCACGACCTCGCACTTGCCAGGCAAGCGCTGTGCTGCTGAGCTATATCCCCGGCCCTGAATTGCAGATATTTTATCCTTTATCTTTTCATTCATTGTAATTATGTTTTTGCTTGTTTGCTTGGCTTTTGTTACTTTTTTCTATATAGTGGTCTTTTCTCTATGGTGTCTGGGTTCTGGCAGGAGTGAGTCAGAAAGACCTTCCTCATTTGGAGATTTTTTTTTAAAGTCGAACTTTTCTTTTTTTAATGTTTTTGTGCATGGAGGGCAGGGTTCACGTGTTTGTTTTTGTTTTTGTTTGGTTTTTAGCTGTGAAATATGCAACCCACCATACTTTCCTTTTTCCTTACCCTAGTGCCCTAATCATACCTCACAGGTTCTGATTTGTAGTATTTTCACTCCTGCCAATTTCAAGGCATTTTGCTATTTAGGTTTTGAGTTCATCATTGAGGTAAAAATTGTCTCAAAAGAAATCTTTACATTTTCATGAGCAAGTGATTTGTTACTATTCAGATAAAAAGGTCTCTTATTCCTCTACTTTGAAATCATTTTGTGATGAAAGTGACAAGTCCTTAGACCTACTATAAAAAAATACTACCTTGGTTTGGGGGTGTAGCTCAGTAGTAGAGAACTTGGTTCTTTCCCCACCACTGCAAAATAAACAAACAAAACCTACCTTTATTGAGCACTTACTTTATGCCAAGTGCCAGGCTCCAGAGCCTTGTTCCTTACTCTTCATGAACAGGCGTTTTCCTGGTCTGTTACAGGTGAGAAAATTGATAGGAGACAGGATGAGAAACCAGCGCAACACAGTTGTAGCGTTCAAGGCCAGAATTCAGCTTTCTCTATTCCAAAGGCTCTTCTCGTCGGCATTTTTCTGGACAGCGTGGCTGCTCAAAAAATGCCGCCCACTACTTCTTTCTTCCTGGTCCCTTAGCTCCCTCTCTCTCATCTTTTGTGAGGTTGCTGGAAAGAAGGGGATCGGGATCATCATGGCCTAACTTTAAATCATCATAATAGTCATGGTTACCATAGCTCATATTAAACATTTTGCTGTCTCTGCAAGTCTCCATCCCAAGCACTGGACATATGTCGACTTGTTTAATCTTTACTCTATGAAGGTACAACCACTGTACCCATTGTACAGATGGGAAGGCAGGGGCACAGCAGGCAGGTCAGTTTCCATGTCCAAGGTTACACAGCAAAAACTAGTGGAGCAAGGCTGACAACCCAGCTCTTCTGTTTCTAGAATCCGTGTTCTCAGGGGACACTGCTCAGGAGGGTCCAGTTTCTAACCCTTGAGCTGCCTTCAAGAGCAAACACACCATCCTCAGCCTGCTGTTTCCTGGTGCTGTAGAGGTTCTTGAAGCACGTTCTCTAAATCAGGATCAATGGATCAGGCTCTGGAGTTTCATGTCTGTCCCTTCCCAGGTGACATGCTGACCTCAGCCCCAGGCAGGCATGAGCTCTGGGTGGACATGCATTCGCAGAGAAATCCCCTTCCTCCGGCTCAGTGCCTCTTGGAGTCAAAGGTCCAGTCAGTGGCCTTGAACCCTGAGCAAAATGAACAAAACCCTCGATTTTGGCTGTTCTTCAGGACTCAGCCCTGGTGTTGTGCAGCCTCACGTCCCCACCATGTGGCAGAGGTCATAGTGTGGCCATCGGGTGGAGAGGCCTTGGGGTGCATGGGCATTGCTCACTTTCCTAGGAGGAGACACGTGAGCAAGAGTGATGTCACAAGGGGAACTTTGCACCTATTTGAATTATTAGGTTCTACTTCAGAGTCCGACTTCTAGAGTTCCTAGAGTCTCCTCCAGAATGAGTGGAGTGAAGAAGTTAGCTTTGGTGTTGACTCGTGGGCTTTTCTGTTCCTGAGCTAGGACCAGGATGCCTTCTTCTCCATGCAGCCCTGTGATGTCGATGCTCAGAAAGCTACATTTAGGCGAAGCTGCATGGCAGAGCAGTTGCTCCTCCAACCATAAGTGCGCAGGCGTCACCGGAAGAGCTGCTGACAATGCAGCTTCTGACTCAGCAGCCCTGGGGCAGACCTGGCTTTCCACATTTCCCACCAGCTGCTGGGGCTGCTGATACTGCAGGTCCACAGACTGGGTTTGCGCAGCAAGTTTCCGAGGTGCAGATACACTTAGTAATGTTTGCAGTTACTTCATTGATTGTTCTGGTTCTAACTACAAAGTGTTTCAAACATACCTGTGATTACAAAGAGTGATAGAGTAGCCATCAAGTGTTAATAGTCATATTCGTTCAGATCTCTTGTTACAGAATAACATGCAATAGAAGGAGCTAATCCCACCCCACTCACCCTTCCTCTGCTTCCCAAGGTCGCCGCTCTTCTGAGGTTGGTGTGTAGCGCTGTAGCGTAGGTTTTTGTTCTGTTATTGCAGAGTGAATGAGCCATAACCACCAGGCACGTTATTCTGTGATTCAGAATGATACGCGGTTACACACTCGCACAGTGACCTGACTTGCAAACATCTCTCCTTTAATTAGTATGAGTTGCTTGTGGCACATGTTTTAATGAATTGGGATGCTCCAGAGTGCACGCAGTACTGCTACTTTTAGAGGGAAGCATTTCTTAGACTTGCCCCAGGGGCTGGGGTTGGGGTCCTTTCTCGGTGCACACACACTCTTCATGAGAAAGGCCATCCTGAATTCTTGGTACCTGAGGTTGAGTTCAGATAGTTGCTCTGAAACTAGTTTCCTGAGGAGGCGCTGGGTCACCCCCTCCCTTCCTTTGCTCTGCTTTCCTCTTCTTCCCACCTCCTCCCCTAACTTCCCAATGGCTGCCACGACCTTAGGGAAGGAGAAGGGGAAGGAAGGCCACGGAAGGAAAGAACGGAGCAGATGTCACGTGACGCTGGCTGTTGGCTTTTCCAGGAGACGACCTCATGCGCTGTGTGGACCTCTACAACCAGGCCCAGTCCAAGTGGTTTGAAGAGATGGTGACCACCACATTGGTATGTGGCCAGAGGCGCACGAACGTGCCAGTACAGAGGGTGCGCTGGGCGGGGGTGGTGGGCACAGGGATGGAGTGGAGGTGACCATACAGGTGGTCGTTAGATCTGTTCCAAGGTTAGAGCCAAGACCTGAGTCTGGGTCTGTCTGTGCATTCAAGGGCCATCACGCCACCTGCTATATGAACCTGGACAAGGGTCAGGTCCTGCTATACCCACCTTGGGCTCTCCACTGAGGGTCAAAATCAACCAGACAGTGCCCTGAGCAGACCCTTAAGATAAGCAACCAAGTAGTAGAAAGCGTGACCACCACCCCCACCTCGTACATGCACACTGGAGAGTTGCAGGTCCCAGTGGTGTATCCTCCCCAGACAACTGAGATTGGAGGAGCTGTGTAGGGGGAAAGGGGGAGGAGTCTGACCAAAGCAGCAGACCCCATGATGCTCTACTGAGAATTTCTTTGAAAAGAGCCATGTCTCCTCCTGCCTGGGTGGGAGAGTGAAGCATTGCTGGTATTTGGGCCAAATGGAGAGGAGGCAGTGTTGCTCATCCTGCCCTCCCACTGCCCGAAGCTACCCCTTGTCCATCCAGCACAGGACCAGGCAGCTGCCTTCCCCAGGCATCAGCCCACCAGGGCAGATTAGAGGCCTTTGCCAGGGCCAATGACCCAGTTTTCCTCCCTAATCCCCTAATTAAGCCCCCTGCTTTGCTCTACTTCCCAGTTAATCACCTGGGCAGTGACCTAGTTATGCACAGAATAACAGTGTAATCCCCTAAATTCCAAAGACAAGGAACTATCTAGAAACCAAAGGACAAGCCCTGTCCACACTTCCATTTGATAACTGACTGCTCCCCTTCCAGCCTGCTCTGCCTGCCCCCACCTGGTCTCTGCTCTGTCCCTCAGCACTAGGGTGGGCGGAGAAGGGAGGCTGCTGGGCAGAAGCTCAAGGACGAAGACTCCAGAGTTTGAGAGGCCCAGTGCGCCACCCCATTGGGTACTAGGGCTGGGGCTATGCTGGTGTAGAATCATGATTGAGAACGTGATAGACCCTGGTTTAAATCCTGCTCCTTAATTCCATGTCACCCTGGGCAAATGACATTCCCTCTCTAGGTGTTAGTTCCCTGGCTTGGAAAATTGGGATTATCACAAAACTTCTTTCTTATAGTGAGGACAATTAGGTAACACACGTTGAGAGTTTTCTTACCATGCCTGACAGAGTAGGATTTCAGGAAATAAAGGAGTAGCTGCTGTCATAACCTCACCTCCACCCAAGATAGCTACGGTCTTCATTGGAGCCCAGAGGGTCAGATGGGGTTGACGTCATCAGCTGGGGACTTGTGTTTTGGATGTGTGGTGGTCTGGGACCCACTGAGAGGGAAGGTCCCCGAGTTGGGGGGTGTGCTCAGAGGTCCCTGGTCCTTCCTTCCTCGGCAGGAGCTGGAGCGGCTAGAGGTAGAGAGGGTGGAGATGATCCGGCAACATCTGTGCCAGTACACACAACTGCGGCATGAGACGGACATGTTCAACCAAAGTGTGAGTCCCCACCCTCGGGCTGAGGCCAGCAGGACACCCCGGGGGCAAGGGGCCAGGGGACAGCCACCTGGCACTATGCCGTGGCCATTTAAGTGGCTTCTACAAATGAATCTGTCCTACAGTGGGCAGTGGGCAGGTGTGCCTGCTCATGAGTGACCTCTGGGGATGGACTTGTCAGGACCACACTGGGTGACTGCTTGGATCCTTCCCCAGCACATGGGATAGACACTCCCTTGAGCTGTTACCCGAGGAGAAACAAACTCGTTATGGTTAAAGTAGCTGAAGACCTTACTGTTTCTCTTGATGAGTTTCTCAAAAAAACAAAAAAGTACAACTTCACAAATATTCAAAATACCTAAAAGTAGAGTCCATTTGTCCAATTCTCTGCTGGTCAGTATAGACACACATGGAGGAGGAAGTCACAGGCCACAAGCCTTTTTAGAGTATTCTGCCCCTCATCCAGGCCTGGGGCCTGCAGGGTGAGAAGCAGGTGTGACCTGTTCTGGGCTCCGACTCCCACAGCCCTCTGCTCCTTCTGTCCTTCAGAGGCGCCCCTCCCATGGAACCTTCTGGAAAGGCTGCTCTGAGCAGCACTCAGGCAAGAGCAGCCTGGCACAGAGGAAACAGCCCCAGCTCAGCTGCCACCTTTTGACAGTGTCCCCTCTTCTCTGTCCCTTGCAGACAGTCGAGCCTGTGGACCAACTGCTTCGAAAAGTGGACCCAGCCAAAGACAGGGAGCTGTGGGTCAGAGAGCACAAAACGGGCAACATTCGCCCTGTGGACATGGAAATCTAGACACACCTGGGTGGCCCCTGGGGTCCTGCCCAGAAGAGGGGCTGGGGTCCCAGAGAGGGGGTGGAGGCCCCACTGGGTGGAGCTTCCCTCCCACCCACTCTCCTGGTCCACTGAGGAGAGGGGGAAAGGCTGGTGATTCCAGAAGGGCGACCTGGACAGCCCAGCTGGGGTTTCCCAGCATTCCCTGATCAAGACGACCTTGGACCCACAACCCTGCCCTTGTCTCTGAGCCCCCAACTCCCATGCTGTGCTTGTCACTCTGAGAACTGAGGCTGGAACTTTGTGGTCCCTGCTGAACTCCACGGGGTGACTATCACACGCTTATGTTCCCGGATGCCCCAAGGGCCATCCTCCAGCTGCCCACCTTGTCTGCAGGGCTTTGGAAGATCGGGGAGGGATGTGTCTGTGTCCAAACCAGGGTCAGGGTCAGAATTGTGGATAGAAGGTGCTGTTCAGCTCACAGCCCTCACCCAAAATCCTTTGCAGCCCTCCCTATTTTTTCCAGTTGCATTCTGGGAACCCACACCTGAATTTCTTGACCGCTTTTCATCCCCCGTGGGCTTGGGAAGAAGGCTCAGCTTCTCTCTTCCCAGACCTACCCAGCCTGGAGAGGTCAGGATGGAACTACCTCATTTGGCAAGTTAGCCCCAAGTTGGAACATTAAATCATAGCTCCTATCAGATCAGGCATGGTCTGTAAAATCTCCCCAGGAAACCCCAATCCACCCCTCCCTCTCCTGCCTTCTGAAGGAAACCCTCTGCCCCATCCCGATACCCCATACCAGTCTCAGTAGAGGAAGTTTTCTGAAGTTCTCAGCCAGCAACATCTTGTCCAGCTGTGTGTGTGTCCACAGAAGCAAGCCAGCTCATCTCAAAAACCAGCCAGTCACAGGAGACCCTCAGGGTCTGTCTGCTCACTGCCCTCTGCATCACTGGGCCGCCCTGGCCTCTCCTCCCCCAGGCTGCCCACCACGGCTTCATGGGGCCAGGCAGTCCCACATGGGAGACACGTCATGCCAAGCCTGGGCCATCTCCAGATGCCTTGCTCTGCTTGTGCACAATGGGGTTGGGAATGCTGGCCCTTGTTCAGGCACTGGACAGGCACTGCAAACTCTCACATGGCCGCAGTAAGTCATTAACATCCAGGCAGTATCACAGCGCCAAGCCTCACTGGGTACTAGCGCCCCCTTCTGCTCTGCTCATCTTCCCTGGTGAAGCCAGGGCAAGTGGGACCCAGGAAGCTCTCAGCACTGCCACTGAGCCCAGCTCATCTCTTCTTTCCTTCATCTATTAAAGTGAATGTGTTCTCAGCCATGATAATCTAGAGAATCTATCTGAGGGGGACAGGGATGGGGGCTTTTAGAGGTCACATAGTGACGAGGGCACATTCTAGCTGGGAACCTGTGCCCTGAGCATCCATCTTCCCTGTCTTTCCCACTGATGACTTTGCATTTGACCATACGTCTCCCATGAGGGCCGAATCCTATGAGCACTGCTCACTGATCTTCCCTGCATCTTTCATGCTAGTAACGGATGACTTCTAATTCTTGGATCTTTCAGCACCTCTTTTAGTTTACATCAGAAAGATGTCCAGTCTACTAAAGCAAACCAAACTCATTTTCCTAACGGAAACATTCCAACCCCAGAAGCCAGCGTTAAGGTGTCCACCAGGATGAAGGCTGGGATCTGTCCGCATGGTGGAGAAGCAGCATCCCGTGGAGAAAGGTCTGGAATTGCTCCTTCTAGATCTGGCCTTGGGCTATGACATCAGCTACCAATTTTAGGACACTATTTCTTGGTTTCTTTATTAAAAATTGGTGCTAGGGGTAATTGCTTTGTAGCTTAGTAAACTAATTCGTGGGTGATTTTCAAGCATTCGAAGCCAATAGCCTCGTAATTAACACAGATATTTTGAGTGCAGTATGCCTCATCGACTGTCTCCTCTCTCCCGTGTCGGGGTTCCCGAGCCCTCTGGCCCTGGGATGGAGTAGGCTCCTGCCCCTTCCAGGGTACCCCAGATTGGCCCATTTTCAGAAGTCCTTCTTTCCCCCTTATCCCCTCACCCTCATCTCTTGAGCTCATGCACTACACCTCTTCTTTTTTTTCCTCTCTCAGTTCATTCATCAAGCATTTAGTTAAGGTCAAGCAGTGTGCCAGGATCTCACCTGACAACGAGATACAGCTCTGCCATGGAGAAGCCTGGGAGCTTGTTTGGTGTAGATTTATCTTTTCCCCAGTGGCCTGGCAGGTGGATAACTTTGGCATTGACATAAAGGTACTCTACAGAATTGAGATGTTCAGAGGTACTGTCTGTTGTGCTGATTAATCTGCATTCACTCATTCATTCATTCATTCATCATGCTGAGTGGTAGAACTGTAGTTGCGTGTAAGATGAGCACTGTCTCTGTCCCCTGCTCTCCCTGTGGACAAGGGAATGTTCAGAGCTTTCTAGAGAGGAAGAACGTCACTCACTCTCCACATCTACCCAGTGGGATTCTTGAATTATAAACTACTGCCATGAGCTATTTATCTAGTGGGTGGAAGGGTGGCAGCAACAAGATTTTAATCACCTGCTCACCAGACCCTCATGGCCCAGATCCAGCTCCAATTTCACAGATTTCTTTTGGTGGCTTCAAATAACTCTCCTTGCTATACAAATAGGAAGAATGAAGCCCAAGTATAGCCAGAGAGTGCTGGGGAATGGCGTGGGGCATCAAATCCAACCCCCTGTCCCTATTAACAGGACCCCTCCAGCCATGGGTAAAATCAAGATTAGGATGGAGTCTAGAAAATCTAAAATGTACCTTGGAGTAAGAAGCACACTAGCCAGGTGGCCATTGTTTTTGTTTGTTTTTAAGGTGCTGGGGATGAAACCCAGGGCCTCGTGAGTACTGGGCAAGTGCTCTACCACTGAGCTGCACTCCCAGCTCTGCTGGGCATGGTTTCATGTTTGTCTTGCTGCTTAGGTTATGAGAGGATTTGGCTGGGTTTATTCAGGGTGAGTAAACAGCCGTTGTTCAGTTTCTGAGACCAGCCTGGCCCCTTCTACCTGCCACCACCTGGGAGACCTAATGTACTTAGGTTTGTCTGTGAAAGCCTGATTTATTTGTTTGTTATTTGTTTTGCTTTTTGTGGTACTGGGGATTGAACACAGCCCTCACTCATGCTAGGCAAGTGCTCTACCATTGAGGTACATCCTCACCCCAAAAACTTGTTTAAAAAAATCTCTAAAATGAACAGTATGCAAAGTGAGATAGTTGCCATGACAACCTCTAGGAAGAGCCACCTGTTACCCTTACCTTTATTTTTCCTTTTACCTGCTTTTGGGCAGTACTGCAATGCACAGGGCCCCACACGGGCCCTGCGTGGCGTGGCCCTGAGGCTCTGTCAGTGGGACCATCAGGAGTCACCTTCCTACCTCTGCTCCATGACCTGTTGACCTCGGGGGATTTCTGCGATAGGAGACACTTCTCTACCTGGCAAGGCTAACGGCTGAAGCAAACAGAAACTATGTGAATTCATGACCAGGGATTTGTTTCTATTCCCGTGAGAAAACCAACCAATTGCTAGATTAGTAGATGGCTGCATGAAAATCTTGGCTGAGCCGAAGTCCCTTCTTGGAAATACAAGCCATAAAATTCAAAGGACATCAAAGGCCGTGGCTTGTTTAGGGGATTTTACCGCAGCTGTGAGTAGCCGTGACAGAGAGCACTGGAACAGGACTCCAAGACCTGCTCATTCTTATGTAGGTAGAGGAATGCACTTCACAGATGTCAGGCGGGGAACAGAGCAGCAGCCTACTGGTTGCACCTGGTCACCATTTCATTTTCATAGTTCTTCTTTCACCCACTACACAACTCGCAGCCACCTTCCTTGAGGATGGTGGAGGTGTAACTGACATAGTAGAATTCACCCCTTTGAAGTACACAGTTCTGCGAATTTTGACAAACTTACATGGTCTTATAACCATTACCAAAATCCACATAAGATTTCCATCACTCTAAAAAAAAACTCTTCATACCCACCCCACTATGGTCAGTTTTTTCTTCCCACCTCCTGACTAAGCAAGTCTGATCAATGCTCTTACCCTATAGTTTTGCCTTTTCTACATGTCATGTAAGTGGAGTCACACTGATGATGTAGCCTTTTGTGGCCTATGATGTTGTATGTAACAGTAGTGCATCCCTTTTCATTGCTGAGTAATATTCCATCGTACCAGGTGGGCCACACTGCTTTCTTATTTTTAAAGTGAATCACTGACTCTGGAAGTTCACGGCCTAGGATCTTCATCTTATTTGCATAACACCCCACTGCTTCCCACAGCTCCCAGGGATCTCCTCCAAATGCCCGCCATGCCCACAAGTGGTTCTTGGGTTTACACTCACCTTTTTTGGTCCATGTTAGGTTTTCTCCAGTGCAGCAAACAGCTGAAGCTTGGAGGGACAGTGGCAGACAGGGTCATAGGTGCCTTTCAGATCTGCAGCCTGAAGCTTGCATCCCAGCTAGAAGATCCATGCCCTCCTGCGCTCTCACTGCAGGCTCTGCTCCCTGCATTCACTCAGTGTTGGGGCTGTGAGGGGCGCATGGAAGGTGTGTGCGGTGAGAGGCCGGCACTGGCCCTGGGTGCATCATAATCTCTTCCTGGACCAGTGGCTTCCTGTGCCAGCTGAGGGTACCTGTTCTAGATGGGCTCTTGGGCCTCTCAATACTGTGTTCTGTCTCCTCCCCACCGCGTTTTCTGGTTTGTACCCCATACACATGGTCATGCCTGATCTTGATGTCATCTGCACAACTCTGTATAGAGTTGCCTAAAACCCTCGTGCGGGGCACTCCTCCATTTAGGCTGAAATGGAAATACAGAATTTTGTGAGCTAAGAATGAGACCGTTCCTCCTAGGATTCCCCCCCACCAAAAAAAAAACTGTAAGTTGTTACCTTTTCTGTCTGTCCCCAGGAGCCAGGACAGGCATACAGCTGGAGTCACCTTGGTCGAATCCTAGTTGTTGCTGGAGCCTTGTTCGACTGGTGGTTACACTGAGCCTGGCCTGTGCCTACAACCAACTAGAGGGTAGCAGATGGTGGCAGGCAGAGTCCAAACCCAGGCAAGTCCAGGCCAGGCTGTGGGTGTGACCCCAAGGTCCTCCAAGCTGTGTCTTGATCATGTCCTGTTCAGTGAAAGGCAACTGAAAGTCCCTCCATGTGAACTGGGGACATTGCTGGATAGAGGCCAGAGCCCACGGGGTCCCGGGTGGAGTACTGACTCAAGAGTGAATGTTGCCAGGTGGGACTCCACCTCCACTCACTGGCCAGGAGCATTGTTTCTGACGGGACCTTGCTGAAGGAGAGGGCCACCTTCTGCAGCTTGAGTTAGGGTGGAAAGAACAGGTCAGACCTGTGCTCCATTCCCTCACTTCTAGGTGCTGGGCACGGCTCTGTCAGGAGAGGGTGGGGAGTGTCTTGGGTGGGTGGGGTCTCCTTTGGATACTGTGAGTGATGTTGGGGCCATTGATCCTCGGTGTTTGGGGAGAATTTCCAATTGGATTACGGTGTGGAATATAAGGCTGAGGACCCAAGTTGTTCTCATGGGGACAGTGTGACATGGGGGTGGAGAAGAAAAGCCTGTGGTACTAGAGGAAGAGCCAGGACTGGCTCTGCCCTGCTGCCTCATTTGTCCTGTACCCTAAAACCAAACCCGCATCTGGACCCTTGCGTGCTCATGTTATTGGGGGACGCTTCCCTCCCTGCACCTCCCTTGGCAGACAGACTCTCCAGCATCGTGGCTTTCAGGCAGCTCTGTGTGGACCCAGGGACAGACATTCCAAGGGACACCAGCCATCCTGGGTGACAAGGGCCCCAAATTTGCATCTTTTCCCTTCCGTTAAGAAGGAGATGACCAGAGGCATCCCCTTCACGGACACAAGCACATCAGCAAGCCCTATGAAAGTGGAATTTTCTAACAAAATAAACTCGCTTGTCTGGTCTGTTTTCTGTAACTTTTGCTAAATACTTTATACATTTTTTAATGTTACAAAGCTGTGTCTCCTGCCAGCATTCCTCACTCCGGTATGAATGTGTTTACTCCACGGTGTATATCCTTCCCCCCTCTGGCTGCCTAGATCAGTAAATAAAATTGATGTAATATAATTTATAAGTAACACTGTTGAAAATCTGATCCCCATGGAGGAAGTAACCTGCCCCTCCCCGCCCCATAATAGTATTCGTGTGTATTAATGCTGAAGAATTAAATGTTTCAAGAGTTTAAATTTTGAAGGTGTTTGCTATATATAATTGTCCTGCATCAATATAAAGTGTTTTCAGGAAGTTTACTGCTCTCTCACTTTTTTCCTCTGGCTCTGTATGTACACTTGAGATGATAAATTTACCCCATGTACAATAAACTGTCCAAAGACACCGGGTCATGCAGGGTGACCTTCCTTCCTAGAAGGCTGCCACAGTGTCCTTTGTAGGGACGGTCACAGCCTTCTTCCAGGGCTCCCAGGGTTGGTGATTATCCTGCTTCTGATGACAGAAGGGACAGAGGGCACCTGGACGTTGGTACCCAGATGGATACTGTGTGCTGGCCCTAGCCCCATCCCTCTGGTGACTTCCTGTCTGCGTGATTTGCAGCCCTCTGCTTCCCTTCCACCTCTGTAGCTGTCGGCTGTTCTTTTCTCACTCATCCATTGATTCCTTCAGCAATCATTGAGCATTTCTCATGTGCCAGACGGTGCTCTGGGCATGGAAAAAACATCAGTGACTGAAACACCGAGAGCCCTGCCTTTGCACAGCTTATGTTATAGCAAGGAGAGAGACAGGAGCTGGAGACCCAGTAACTGCGTCATACTGTCCGGGCCCAGAAGAGGCTGTGTTGAGGAAAAGGGAAAATGGAGGGCAAGGGTGGGTAAGTTGCTATATTAAGCAGGAGGGGAGAGTGGCCTTCTTGAGAAGGTGGCATCTGCTCAAACACAGGAGACCTACCAGCTCACAGGGGAAGGGTTCTGGCCAGAGTAAATGTTTGAGGCCAGTGTGGCTGGTATGGATGGAAGGAACGAGGAGAAAGGAGCAGGTGAGCTCGGGGAGGTGGCTGTGGAACGGCTGGAAGCACAGGGTAGTGCTGGCCATCACAGGCCTTCGGTGTGTATTCTAGGGGACACATGTGCACAGCCTGACATCATGTAGGTGGGGCAGAGGCAGTGCTCCCTGGAGAGGGCACACGCCAAGGCAGGGAGATGGCAGTCAGGTGGCAGGGTGATGACAGGTGGGAGTGGGGTGTGGCAGAAAGGGAAGTGCTGAGGAGGAAGCTAAGGATGTCCACCCAAAGGACGGATAGCAATTTATAGCAGGCAGATGGCCGTCAGGCTATCTCACCACCACCTCCATTCCTCTCTCCCCTTTCTGGAGGGAGGAGGCTCACACTGTCCTTAGCTCATAGCAGGGGAGGTGGAGGAATGGGGTGAGGGTTGGGGTCTGAGCCCAAATGAACAGCCAAGACCAAGGTCCTGCTTGAGGGTGACAGGCCCAGCCACCTGCAAACATTACTTCTTTTAGTCCAGGTGAGGCTCGTAGGGGATAGATGCAAACAGCCCTGTCCCCAACAGCAGCAGTCAGCAGTCTTGGGGGTACCGGTTGGGTTTATGGCCCCAGCTCAGACTTAACAAATCCATTTACTATACATCATCTGCAACAACTTGTTTGGCTAAGAGGCATAAGCTCTCCCTCCGATAGAAGATGTTTATGCAGGTTTTCAAACAAACCTCTGGGTCATGATCCCTCCCAATCTCAGCAGCATCAACACAGCTGCCTGCGGTCCCCTCCCTGGGTCCCCTCTGGGGGAGGGGACTCTCCTGGGCACAGCAACTTGAAGGATGTGGACTGTACTATGCTGCTGCTTCTGACCTGCTTACCCTCTTTCCTCACCCCCAGAAGGGACAGAAAAGCGGAGCGCGGGGGGTGGGGGGCTCTAGCAGTCTTCTATTAAACCCAAGGCCGTGTGTCTCTTCACCCATGACCTTTTCTGTTGTCGTGGCAGCCCCAGATCCTTACCTACAGACATGGAGATCCTGGCCCCCTCGCAGAGCCTCCTGGGGAAAGAGGCAGCTATGGTGAATGAAACCCAGAACAGGGAGCTGGCAGAGCTGAGCTCTCCTGGCTTGGCGACCGAGCACCCATGT
Source organism: Erethizon dorsatum (assembly GCA_028451465.1). Lineage (NCBI taxonomy): Eukaryota > Metazoa > Chordata > Mammalia > Rodentia > Erethizontidae > Erethizon > Erethizon dorsatum. The sequence goes on from CM051826.1 coordinate 29,530,281, forward strand.
GACCCAGGGCAGGAGACATGCCTTTTGGAACCCCTGATTCTCACCTTGCCTCATGCACAGGCTTGATGTAGACAGGTCTGGCACCAGGAGACACTTCTTGCTCAAGGCTCAGAGCAAGCGCCAGGACCTCTGCCTTCACCTTTTTTCCACCCCCCCCAACCCCCAAGGCTACACTAGGCTGCATGGAGGCTCCATTAGTGAATGTGAAAAAATTAAAACGCGAACACTCACACACACACACACACACACACACACCTACCTAGCATTAAGGTTTCCTGAGAAATAACTCTGGAACCGTATTGGGTGGGGTATGCAGAAGGGTAGGTCAGCGCTTTGATACTTGAACTTCTAGGACCTTCCTGAGCAAGGTCAAGGCGGGGTATGACTTGGATAAGTATTTCTCGAAGGCCCACATGTAAAAGGCGTGGTACCCAGCCCGTGCTGCTACTGGGAGGTTGTGGAACCTTTCCAAGAGGGGTCCAGCGCCAGGAAGTTAGGTGACTGGGGGCTCACCCATGAAGGAGGCCGGGAGGCACAGGCCCCTTCCTGTCTCCTTTTGTCTTCTGTTTCCCAGCCACCATGAGACGAGCAGCTGCCTCTGCCTCACATTCTGTGTTGTGCTGCCACAGGCCAAAAGCAACGGGACCAGCTGACTGTGAAAGGAAACCTCCCAACTTGTGGGCCAAAATAAATTCTTCCTCTTTTTTGATTATCTCGGGAATTTTGTCACAGCAATAGCTGACTAACAGAGTGGGCCTGGTAGCTTTCTCTCAGCAGTGAGGCCTTGCTTTCCCCACCAACAGCCCATTAGGACATGGGGCACAAACCCCACTTACCTGCCTGAAGACATTAGAGCTTACCCTTCATGACTCTCACCCCCAACAAAGAGGAAATAGCTTCCTATTGCTAAACGCTGAACTCCTATTCCTAAACGCCGCAGCTCCAGGTGTGCGTCCCTCGGCTAAGCCAAGGCCACTGCCAGCCTTCCCTCTGGGTGACAAGCACTCAGGGGTACAATGTGCCTGAAGGTTCCCCTCGTGCTCGGTGTTCATCCCCAAGCTGCAGCGTGCCGCGAGCCCCCCGTACTCCTGCCCCTTGTTTATTTATCCATCCACTCCCTCAGAAAATACACGTTACCGCCTACTAGATCCCAGCACCCTGCTGGTGGAAAACAGACAACCTGCAGGCCGAAACTAAGCCACAGGTACATTGCGTTTGGCCCACATCGTTTTTGTTTTGTTTTATTTTTAAATTTTGAATTAATTGCCAGAGTTTTAAAGAGTGAATTTCTGGATTTCCTTGTTATTGATGAACAATAAGAAAAATGGATACAGGTGTTCCTCCATGTACAATGGGGATGACATCCCGATAAACCTACTGTAAACGGAAAAATCTCATAAGCCAAAAATGCATGGAATGCACTTCACCTGCCGAACGCCGTAGTTTAACCCTACCTACCTTAAACACGCACAGAACACTTACATTAGCCTATGATTGGGCAAAATCCTCTAGAACAAAACTGCTTCATATTAAAGAATTGAATATCTCATGCAATTTATTGAATATTGTGCCAAAAATGAAAAACAGTGGAGGATTTTACACCACTGAAAAAAATTGTACTGTAGGTGGAACCATCCTAAATCCAGGTCTGTGGGTGCTTAGCACTTGCTATGTGCCAGGATTGATTTATTCTATTCTATGGCACACATTGACTCATTTTGGTCCCATAATAACAACTAGGTAGACACTATTCTGCCTGTTCATCCAACAAATATTTATTGAGGGCCCAAACCTGCCAGGCACTATTCTGGCAATGCAGATGCAGCCAGAAGCAATGCGAAATCATTGCTTTCTGGAGCTGGCCATCTGGTGAGGGCAGTTTGGAGTATGTCCATGGAGGTGGGGCTGGGCATGGGAGTTGTGCTATTGGAAACAAAGTGGTCAGAATGAGCCTTGTTGAGAAGGTGACATTTAAGTCAAAATGTGACCAAGTCAAAGGATGAAGAGAACCTCCCAACCAGAGAGAGGTGAAGAAATGGGTGCACGCCTGTGATCCCAGCTATTCAGCAGGCTGAGGTGGGGGGATTACAAGTTTAAGACCAACCTGGGCAATCTATAAAGATCCCACCTCAAAATAAAGATAAAAATAATTAAAAGAGGTGGAGTTGTAGCTCTGGGCTCACCAGGTTCCATACCCAGTAACACAAAAACAAAACAAACAGCAAACAAATAAGTGAATAAATAAAGTGCCTCGATCACAGCCAGGGAAGTGGCAAAGCTGGGATTTGAGCTCTAGGTGGCTGCAGAGTTTGTGCTCCTAACCACTGCCTAACAAGTTCTCACCTGAGACGCAATCCTGCCTTGAGACACAGCGTTAGTGCAGAAGACAAGCCTGGGCAACCATGGCACTTAGGGGGCTGGCGTGGGGATATGGGACACCCTGGCCCAAGGGTCCCACCTCCCTCCTGTCCTCCCGGAAAGCCAAGATGATTTGCTCACCTGCTCTTAGCTATTTATTTTAATCTCAGGAGGGTTCTGGGAGCTCCCGGCCCCTCCTCCTCCAAGAACTGGGAAGAACTAGCTGCAAATCCCCCCTAATCCACTAGCATCTCAACCTTGCCGCCCGCGGCAGCAGAGCCCTAGCAGCCAGACCGCGCGTCCTACCCGCTGCCAGCGGGTGCCCACTCGCCCTCACCCATGGGGAACAGCAGAAGCGGGGCTCTGTCCAAGGAGATCCTGGAGGAGCTGCAGCTGAACACCAAGTTCACAGAGGAGGAGCTGTGCACCTGGTACCAGACGTTCCTGAAAGAGTGCCCCAGCGGCCGCATCACCCGGCAGGAGTTCGAGAGCATCTACGCCAAGTTCTTCCCCGACGCGGACCCCAAGGCCTATGCGCAGCACGTGTTCCGCAGCTTTGACGCCAACAGCGATGGCACCCTGGACTTCAAGGAGTACGTCATCGCCCTGCACATGACCACGGCGGGCAAGCCCACCCAGAAGCTGGAATGGGCCTTCTCCCTGTACGACGTGGACGGCAACGGGGCCATCAGCAAGAACGAAGTGCTGGAGATCGTCATGGTCAGTCTGGTTCCAAGCCTTCAGGCTGCTGCTTCTGCGCGGAGGGACAGGCTAGGGTGGAGGGGGGGTTGGGGTAGTGGGGGCGTCTGAGAGAGCACGGAAGGCAGGGTTTCTGGGCTGCTGTGGGAAAGAGGCACCTGCTCACAGCTGCCTCTTCTTCCTGAAGAGGAATCTGGTGTGTTCCCTAATATTTGCTTTTTAAATTTTAAGTATTTATTCATGTGCTACTGGGGCTTGAACCCAGGGCTCTTGCATTGAGCTACATTTCTAGCCATTTTTTATTTTGAGACGTGGTCTTGCTGAGTCACTAAGTTGCCTAGGCTGGACTTGAACTTGTGATCCTTCTGCCTCAGCCTTTCAGAGATTTCATGCATGCAGCACCACGCCCGGTTTACATTTCTTTCTTCCTTTATTCCTCCCTCCCTCCCTCCCTTCTGACTTTCTTCCTTCCTTCTTTCCCTCCTTTCCTCCCACACTCTCTCCTCCTTCCTTTTCTCCCGCCCTCCTTTCTTCATCAAAATCTGCAATTTTTTCAGCCATACACACATTCCAATTCTATCACAATTACAATTAAGCATAGGACACATTTCAGAGCTCAAGCAGGAAGTGGTCACAGTTGGGAGTGGTGAAATCTGGGTTCCGGCCCTTGCCTGCTTCCTCACCCCAGACAGTGGCTGTGGGTCTGAGCCTCGGCCTCTCCGTCACATGCGCTGCATTCCACCCCCCACTGCCTGCATGATTTGTTCTGATTACTTTAAGTGTCTTCTTGAAAATAGTTTTTATCTAACATATAAGTAATCCATGAAATTTAGAAACAAATGCATAAGAAAACTAAAATTGCCTTTAATTCCAACAACCAGGGAAAACTACTATTAACACATCGTTGTATAATTTTTGGTCTTTTGTCTATGTAATTTTAAACAATTTTAGAACTATAATATAATCACATATGGGGTCGAGGATATAGCTCAGCAGCACAAGCACCTCCCTGGCAAGCGTAAGGTCCTGAGTTTGATTCCCGGTACCAAAACAAACAAAACAAAACAAATACATATATATATATATATATATATATATATATATATACACATGATTTTTTACCATATATTTTTCAGTTACTCTTTTGTCATGAGTATTTTCTGTATCACTACACAATCTTCAAAATCATTTTCAATAGCTGTTTCGAATTCCATCTTATGGAACTGCCATAAGGTTATTTAAACATTTATTTATTTGTTTATTTATTGTGATACTGGGGATTGAACCCAGGGCCTTTGCACTGAGCTATATCCCTGGTCCTTTTTTAGTTTTTATTTTGAAGCAAAATCTTGATAAGTCACTAAGTTGCCCGGTCTACACCTGAACATGCAGCCCTCCTGCCTCAGCTTCCCGGAGTGCTGGGATTACAGGCCTGTGCCACCACACCCAATTTATTCCTATATTTTTGGACATTGGAATGATTCATTTTTTTCCTATTATGTCACTTATGGTCCCTTTAGAAATATCTTTTCACTTATTATTTTTAATCTCCCAGCCTCATCTCAGTTGCTTTATTTTTCTAATTCCATTCCTCTTAGGAAGGAGAATATTTTTCATATTTTATACAATATTTTTGTGTGTTTGTAATGGTACTTTTGTGGAGTTCTTCCACCCTTATTAGGAGAACCCATAAATAAAATAGCAAAGCATACAGCTGCGGTCATCCCTGGAGCTCAGCTTGGTCCTCTGGGAAGGGCGGGCTGTGTTCCCCACACCGTTATTAGGGTTCAGCCTACCGAGCAAGCTCCTCTGGGCTGCCACTGGGGTCCCTGAGTGGCCTAGGTTGGGGCCCAAGTGTTCAGAGCCACCCGAAGGATGCTGGACCCAGAAGAGGCCAGTAAGTTGGTGCTCCATGAGGAAAAGGGAGAGGGCGGGCAGCAGAGTGGAGGCAGGGAGGGAAGAATGAAGAGGGTGTCATTGCCTGAGGCTGCACGGGGTGGCAAGGTCATGGTTAGAGCACTGGCCTGGAAGCCAGAAGTAATGAGTTCCGGTCCCAGCTCTGACGCCAACTGGCTGTGTGGCTGTGGGAAAATCAAAAATTCTCCCTGTGCCCAGGGTGAGGACTTGGTGGTCTCTGAGGCCTTTCCCAGGGCTGTGAAGGTCTGAGTGTCCCCCCACACCACACACCTCATGTTGGGAGTAGGTGGGGCAGGCATGCGGGATGTGTGGGTCATGTCTACACCTGGTGTCTGTGAATCAGGACAGATGGAGCCGTTCTGGGAGCCACCTGCGCCTCAGCCCACCTCGGAGACTCTGCTGCCGGTGATGCTGCTACCCTGCCCTGCCATCGTCAGGGGACTGAGGGGGAACTTCTCAAGACTGTTGACCTTCCTGGACTCCAGGCTACCTTCACAGGCATCACTGCGCCCGCCTGACCTGCTCCTGCGGTCTCCAGGGAGGCGGAAGTCTCTGTCCAGAGAAAGCCACCTCCTGTCTCTCATCCCAATGCGTTGCCTAACTCTGATCCTGCCCAGCACCCAGGGACCTCTGGCTGTGGGTGTCCTCTTGGGATTGGGCCAGCCCTGAAATTACCAAGCTGGTAAAATCCCAGAGACACGGAGCTGGACGTGCACACCAAGGCTGTTTCATCCCTTTACCTGATCTCACAGGCGCATCCTGCTCTGCTCTGTGTGACACAGCTGGCTCCTTGCTGAGAGAGGGGAGAGGGAAGTGAGAAGGCTCCTTGAGCCCAGAGCTCGGCCTTCCTCTGGATCCCTCCCTGAGTGGTAGGATACACGAGGGGCTTTCTGCACCCTGGCATCACCTTTGGACTGGTCTCATTGATACTTAGCTTCCCCTTCCCCAGCCTTACCCCATGTGCTCCAGCAATGAGATGAGAAGCCTCTGGTGTAACACATGAGGAAGGTTCTAGAGCCAAACTACCTGGGTTAGAATCTCTGCTGTCTGCTGAATGACTTCGGGCGAGTTAGTTGCCTCAGTGTCTTCATTTATAAAGTGGGCCAATAATACCCATTTTGGAAGATTGTTGTGAGGGTGAGACTTAAAAATGCTTAGAAAAGTGGCAGCTAACTGCTCAATAAATATGAGCCATTATTACCGTAAACCAGTTCTGTGAGGAAACCAAGGTACCACACAGGCCCAGAAGCCGTTTGATATGCCGAACCTCAGGGTGGTAGGCTCTGTGGTAGTGGTTCTCAAACTCCAGCCTTAGGGCTACTGTGGGTTTATCATTGGAAAGTTTTTATTTCTCATTCTCATTTTTAAAAACAGGAAAGTATTGTATCTACATGATCAGAAAATTGAAACAGGCCGGTGAGATGGCTCAGCGGCGTACGCGCCTGCCTGGCAAGCGCGAGGGCCCGAGTTTGACTCCCGGATCCCACATACGAAAAAAGGGCCGGTGATATTGCTCAGCGGCACGGGCGCCTACTAGCGCACAAGGTCCTGAGGTCGACCCCCGGTACCCACAAAAAAAAAAAAAGAAAAAGAAAATTGAAACAGTACAGGAAGGTACAAAATAAGAAGTAAAACCTGCTTCTACCCCTTCCCCATATTCCCTGTCTCTTACAAGGACCTCAAAAATGCAGATGCCTCAGCCCCTCAATTTTGATTGAGTAGATCAGGAGATGATCTGGGCTTTTGTATGTACCCACTGCCTTAGAGGGCTCTGATGCTCTAGGTTATTTGGGCACTAAGAGAAGGAAATTGTGATTCAGGTGACCCAAAGTCCCCAAGTCTCCAGTGTGTTTTCCGTAATGGCTGTAACAATTACATTCACACTAACGGTGTGCCAGGGTTCCCTTTTCTATACACCCTTGCCAATGCTTGGTATTTCTTGTCTTTTCTTTCTCCTCAGTGCTGGAGATCAAACCCAGTGTCTCTTTCATGCTAGGCGAGTACCCTACCACTGAGCTACACCACAGCCGCGTCTCTTGCGTTTTTCACAGTGCTCATCCAAACAGGTGTGAGAGGAGACAGCTTATTATGGTTTGATTTTAACTACCTTAGTGAGTACTGATGGTCAGTGCCTTCTCATACCTCCTCATTCATGTGTCTTCTTTGTAGAAATTTCTGTTCAGGTCCTTTGTCCATGTTTAATTATTTGTTCTTTTGCTGTTGAGTTGTAGGAATTCCTCAAATATTTTGAATATGAATTTTTTATCAGATATATGGTTTGCTAATATTTTTCCCATTCAACAGGTTGCTTTTTCATTTTGTTGTTTCTTTTGCTATGTAGATGCTTTTCTAAGTTTGATATAATCCCACTCGCTCAAAACTCATTGTCAAGACCGGTATCACAAAGCTTTTCTCATGTTTTCTTCTGGGTGTTGTACAGTTTCAGGTCCTGTGTTTAAGTCTTTAATCCATTTTGAGGAGATTTTGTGTATGGCTTCAGATGGATTTTCCTGGGATCGTCCGCCCCTTGCTGCTCCCTCTAACATATTCTTTCTCTTGATCTGGTACAGGCTATTTTCAAAATGATCAACCCTGAGGATGTGAAGCACCTTCCAGATGATGAAAACACACCAGAAAAGCGGACTGAGAAGGTCTGGACATTCTTTGGGAAGAAAGATGATGGTGAATTCCTTTTTCTTCATTGCCTTTGATTTTATAGTCTTGGGCTGCTTCCTAGAGACCTCAAGATTTATTCTTCTGAGTCGCAGCACCTAGGCAGGACTGAGGACACCTCACGTGTCATCACGCTTTGCCAGGGCTGACTGCAGGGCTCTGAGGTGGGAGTGGCCAGAAGGGCAGCAGGGGCCAGTTCTGCTGCCACTCTGGAGCTGACATTGTGGGACGGTGATGCCACCACAGGCCTGTCACTTACAGAATTCATTTGATGTCTGGGGTCCCTTGAGAAAGAAGGAAACTTCTAAATTATGGAGAGCTTTTGAAGAAAAACATCTTTTATTATAATAGAGTTAAGCTACATTTAAGGAAAAGCAAAATGTGAAAACAGTAAGTTCATTGGCTATTTGTATTCAAGTGACCAGTTTAGGGGAATTGCAAATGCCTTTCTTTTTAAATGGAGAATCTGTTCTTAGACACTTTCATTTACTTGTTTTTAAAAATGCTTTCTGCTCACTAGAACAAGGGCAAACTGCAGCTCAGTTTAGCCTTGAATTAGCATCAATCCAAGTAAAGGGGATCTAAATTTAGCTAATCTCACTCTAGGAATTTAGTTTGGATTCTCCAAGAAGCACCACCAAGTGGTGATTTGATTTAAATTAGAATGCTGGGAGTTTATTGGGAGGAAAGACATTGAGGGAAATGGAGAGGGAGCTAGAGGAGGCTGGGAAAGCCGTTGGATTGTCACATGGGTCTGACTCCTGTCAAGGAGAGAGGAAAGGAAGGAAGGATGGGTAAGAAACATCATGAACTGAGGTGTCTTTTTAGGAAAGTATTGGCTAGTTGATGGGGAGTCCTCAGTGGGCTGTTGCAGTGCCCCTGTCCTGCTCTGTAATTGTCTGGAAGGGGTGGGGGGCAATGTGGTCTTGCAGTGAAAGCAGTGATGGATTCCAGAAGTTCACAGCTGAAGCTGACACTCATGGTGCTCATGGCTGCAACAGGAAAGATATAGTAGAGGAACTGGTGTCAGGCAGGAGCTAAAACACATAGACCACAAGGGCCTGCATGATGAAAGCCAGTGAAACAGACAGCAACTCCAGTAAATGATGAGGACTAACAAATAGTAGGGAGTGGCTGGCTGATCTGATGCTTCCAGGATGTTTCACTTGGGACTCTGAAGTCCATTCATGCTGTGTAATCTGACTTTTTTTTTTAAACAAAGCATATAACATTAATTGAGATGTTTAAATCCTGATGTGTCTCAATTAATAAAACATGTCCTGGCCCAAACACATCTGACAGGCTAATACTGGCCCCTTTTGTGTCCTCTGGGGTACTCCTTTTCCAGGCTTCAAGAAGAAAGCCCTGAGCAGGACGCTAAATAGAGCAGGGAGAGATGCTCTGTTCCTACTAATCTGCAGCCAAATGATGAAATCATAGAACAGCGTTGATGGGAGCCAGGATGGGGCAAGCAGGTGCCTAGGCCATAGCATTTAAGGAAGCGCTCACTCTCGGGTGCTAGCCCTGTGCTCATGACCCAGCAGCGAGCACCTCCTTAAATTCTATGCCCAGGCACTTCAGTTGCTTTGCCTTGGGCCCAGCACCTCTCCTTTGAGCACTTTATCCCATTGGTCTACGGAAACCCTGGCTGCTTAGCCACTTTCCTGTGACTTCGCTTTACCCACTGGCTTTTTAGGCACTTTAGCCCCCTTCATAACCTTCCTCTGGGTCTGTTGAGTTCTCTGCTGTGGTTCTGCTACTTGTTAATCTGGAAACTGACCAGTGTGACCATTGCAGGAGAGGGTGGTATTAGAGGGCTGCTGGGTGACATGCTTTCCCGTTTCAGGAGACAGTGCTGGGACTCTGGCCAGACTCTGGTGGTGGGAGTTTCAAACTCTGCACGAAGACAGGTGGAGCTGTCAGAACTCTAAAATCCAAATTCCACCACCCAGGCTTGTGCGTGGAACCATTCTGCATCCTAACCCACAATGGCTTAAGGATGCTTAAAAAGCCCAGAGCATAAGCCAGTAGAAATCAAAGTCAGGTCAGTAGTGCTGTTTTGAGCATTACTGTGTGCTAGACACTGTGAGCACAGCGCCATGAACAGAAAGGACCATCTGTCTCATTCTAGAGTTATGGACTGTCTTCCCCACCAGATCAAGACTTTCCTAGGAGGCCGATGAGACAGCTCAGCGACATAAGCGCCTGCCTGGCAAGCGCAAGGTCCTGAGTTCGACTCCCGGAACCCACATAAAGGAAAAAAAGGGCCGGTGATATCACTCAGCAGCACAAGCGCTTGCTGGCAAGCACAAGGTCCTGAGGTCGACTCCCCGTACCCACATTAAAAAAAAAAAAGATTTTCCTAGGGAGGGACTTTCACTCACTCCTCTATGCCACACCCCACCCTCTGCCCCCTGCAGTGGCCTCAGCCCTAAGCCCAGGGGCATCTGGCACCCAGAAGGGCCCGGTAACAGGCACTTAGCTGGGCTGAACCTGATACAGTAGACAGCTGGTGAAAACACTGGGAAGGTGAACCTGGCAGGGGAGCAAGGCTCTCAGTCCTGATCCTGAATGAGGAGGGAGGTCAGACCAGGGGGTATGAGGATGGATGCATAGAAGTTGTCAGTTTCTGAAACACATGAGGCTGCCTGTGTACCGTGGGAACCAAAGAGACTTTTCTGCATGCCAGGCTCTCCCTGGTGTCCTTACCCTCTCATTTCACTCTCTACTCCAGAGGAAATCGTAGCTGCCTGCTTCTCCACAGATACCCTGGGCCTGTGAGACAGGTCATTTTGCCCTGCTCAGCCCTGTAGTAGATTTCCCCAGAACTTGAGGGTTGAGATTTGGGGTGACATTAAGAGTATACTAAGAGAAATAGTTATTATTATTACTTATTTAAATATTTAATAACCAGCAAGGCAGTGGCACTGGCCAATCAGAAGGGACACAGAACCCAAGATGGTCATCCTGGAGACTTCTGCAGTCCTGGTCATTGCCCTCTTGTTGCTGGTACACAGGGAGGGCCAAGGGTCTTTGAGAGGAGCTGGGTATCTGGTGGGGTGGAGAGTGCTCCACGGATGTGGGGCACTGCATGTTCAGTATTTTCACAATTGATACAGTCACACTGGGCATACTGGCTGGGCATCAGCCTCATTGCAGCTTGAAATAGCCGGTCCTGACTGATGTGTTTTCCCCACCTGCAGATAAACTTTCAGAGGAAGAATTCATTGAAGGGACCCTGGCCAATAAGGAAATTCTGCGACTGATCCAGTTTGAGCCTCAAAAAGTGAAGGAAAGGATAAAAGAAAAGAAACAGTGATGCCAACTGCTCAGCTCTTCCCTCCCTCTCACTGCCCTGCTTCAACACCTTTGAGTGTGCACACGTACACCACACACATACGTACACATGTGCACACACACACGCACACACCCAGGGCCAAGGGAAAGGCCTTCAGACCTCCAGCCAGACTGAAGCGTCGTTAGCAGTCCACCAGCCCCTTCTTCCTCCTGTCTTTCCTGTCCCTCCTGTCATATCACTCCTGCCTTCCCTCCCCCTTCCCTGCCTGCTCTGGCTGCATGATAATCCCAGGATTAAGTGACAGAAGTCCTAAATGTTCGCCCTGCCTAAGCTTCTTTGTGAATTGCTGAGTAAGTGGATTCCAATAAATTCAGGAGGAACTGTACACACAGCTGCCTGGTCTTTCTCCCCCTGGAAAAGGAAACCTTTTCTGCCAACTCTCTCTCAAAGAAAAGGATGCACTGTGATTGCAGTCTTTAGCCAGCTAGGGTGCTGAAGAAGAGGGAGGCAGTCTTGCTCTCACAGAGCCCATGGTTCAGGCAGGACAATGGATCTCGAAGATGCCACAACAAGGTTTCCATGGAGACATGCAGAACACTAGGGTTGATTGTCAGGGAGGATCAGGGATGACATTCCTGATGAAGGGACACATATTCAGACCCAGTGGACTGCGTAAGGCGGGTGGAGGTGGGAGAGCTCGTGCCTCAGAAAGTGGTACACTCAGGCTGGGTGTATAGCTCAGTGGGACAGAGCCTACCTGGCAAGCGTGAGGTCCTGAGTTCAATTCCCGGTACCAAAAAAAAAAAAAAAAAAAAAAAAGGGAAAAAAAAAAGAAAGAGGGGGCCAGTGAGATAGCTCAGCGGCATAAGCGCCTGCTCGGCAAGTGCGAGGTCCTGAGGTCGACTCCTGGTACCCACATAAAAAAAAAAAAAAAAAGAAAGAAAGAAAGTGGTACACTGAGCCACTGAGGCAGGAATATGCATCTGGATGCCAGGACTGTAAGCAGGCCTGGGTGGATGGGGGGTGGAGAGAGGAAGAAAGAAGTGTGAGCTGAGCCTGAAAAGTAGATGGGGCCAGGTCCCCAGAAGCCTCCCTGAAGCTTGTGGTGAGTATTGGACATCACCATGGGGGTGGTGAGGAAATTGTGCAGTTTGAGGTAGGAGGGATTTATATTTGTAAAAGCAGAGGGCCAAGACTAGGAGCAGGAAGGCTGGCGAATGAAGCTGCCCCTGGCCAGGCCCAGGAAACACGGTGGGTTGGAGAGGACAGACCCTGTAAGGATGCCCATAAGAGGTAGCATCCATCTGATGGACCGCAGGCACCGGAGGAAAGAGGAGCAGGCTGTGACTTGAGCACTGTGTGAACAGTGACACCATCTACTGAGACTGGAAACCCAGGGAACGTTACTGATTTCAGCAGATAATGAGTTCAGTTTTGACTTAGTGAGTGGTAAGACTGAGCCATAGAGGTTCTTGAGGGCCCTCATTTTAGAGACAAGAAAAGAAACGGGCTCAGCAACAGGAAACGGCTTGCTGGGGTGAGTCAACTGATAAGCAGAGGCAAGCTAGCACTCCCCTCCAGCCCACACTGCCTCCTCAGAGCTCCAGAGCCTGGGACGTCTAGGAACTCATGAGAGGCTTCTCCAACTTCATTGCACCCATTGCTTAGAAGGCACATTTATTTTCCAGCCTTCAGTTCTAAGATGAGGTTAAAAAAATGTATGGAAGCTCTGGACTGTTGACCAACCTACATCCAACATCCTGTGGCTGAGGAGTCTCTACTGGTGCTGGGAGGTTGGTAATAATCCCATATCTCAAGATTTAGCCATGGTGATGGCTCAATCACCATCCCCAGAGAGGACTCCTCTTGGTAGAGAGAGGACGAGAGAATAAAGACTTGGGTATGGAGCATTAAAGACCATAGGCAGTGTTTTGTGGAGGCAGGCATTATCATAATCCTCAGGCAGATTCTTTCTTTGCTGGCAAGATATTCACCAGCCGTTCCAGGTTGACTTCTTTGTGGTCCCAGGTTCAGTAGAAATGAGACAATCTCATTCTGTTAAGAGTTCCAACCAAAGTCCCAGGATGTGTCTCCCTGCCTCTGATTGATTATATGTCCATCCCTGACCCAATATCTGATACCTAGAAGATGTAGTACCCTACAGATTTTTATTGCTATTCCTGGAGCTGAAGATGGAGTCATGAAGACTCAAAATCTGTGGACTAAGAGTAGAAGATGTGTGAAGTCCAAGAAGAAAATTGAGGTGCTGTAAGTATGAGAATGAAGGATTGTAAAAATAGGTGTCTACTCAAGAGACCTTAGGGAAATCACATCTCTAAACTCCTGCACCTCCTCCTGTACATGTCAACTCAAGGGCAGAAAGAGATTATTATTTCACTAAGAACAGTAATCCAAACTGAACGGTACCCATTGGATACTTTTTAGCATCCCCAGGAGATGTATCCCACAGATTCACCAGTAAGTCCCTTAGTGCTAGGTGCCATTGGTGGCCCCAGGCCCCACATTTCCCACCACAGTCATGGCTACAGTGTTCCCGACGAGTCCAAGCTGTGTACTTATCTTCTGGGGAGCCTTCTGGGTTAGATTATGTAAGAAGGCCCCATGGGGAGTGGTATGTGTTGTAGAAATAGCTCGTGTCATTGATTTCTGGGCCAGCTCTCCTAGACTCGTCTGCAACTTCTCTTCTCCCACCGGCTCAGACACTGTCCACGGAGTCAGAGGGCAACAGACACCATGCTGCTGCCACGCACCCCATTCCTGTGGTTAGACAGACTTACCAGACGAGCCCAGGTAGATCTGCGTCTCAGGGTCTTAAGCTGCAACTGGCATGACCACCCCTTAAAAACCACAAAACTGGGCCAACCACACCTACGCTATCACTTAGAGTTGTGAGAATCTGCTGAGTACATTTCTATGGCAGAATTAAGTTTTAAGTGCTGCACAGGTGGAAGGATTAGTTTATTTGGACTTCAGCAAGGTATTTTAAGTTTTCAGGGAAGGATTCATCTCCTTCTCCTTTGGTTCAGCCATTGTTAACCTTGATCACATATTAAAGTCACTCAGGTGACCTTAACACAGAAAGGAGAGGTAATGAAAAAAAATAGATAAACTAGACTTCATCAAAATTTTAAACTTTTGTACATTAAAGAGCACTACGAAGAGAGTGAAAAGATGCTCCACAGAATGATGGAAAATATTTTCAAATGCTATACTGTATCTGATAATGGATTCACATCCTAAATATATAATGAGCTCCTTCAACTCAACAACCACCAGAAAAAATCTAATGTTTTTTGAGACAGGGTCTTGCTATGTAGTCCAGGCTGGCCTTGAACTCACTATGTAGCCCTGGCTGGCTTTGAACTGACAGCAATCTTCCTGCCTCAGCCTCCCTAGTGCTGGGATTACAGGTGTGCATCACCACACCTGGCTAAAAGTCCAATTTTTAAAGTGGGCAAATACATGAATACACATTTTTCTAAAAAAGACATAAAAATTACTAATAAGCACATAAAAGATACTCAGCATCTTTACTCATGAAGGAAATGCAAGTCAAAATCACAGCCATTCAGATGGCTATTATTATTATTTTTGTGTGTGTGTGTGTGTGTGTGTGTGTGTGTGTGTGTGGGTACTGAGGGTCGACCTCAGGACCTCGCACGCCAGCAGGCACCTGTGCCACTGAGCAATAACACCGGCCCTTTTTTCATATGTGGGTTCCGGGAGTCGAATTCAGGACCTCACACTTGCCAGGCAGGCGCTTATGCTGCTGAGCCATGTCACCGGCCCGGGCTATTATTTTTTAAAAAGGGAGGCACTTGCCTTTTTGACCTCTGACCACTGCTTCTTGTCCCTCTCCCTCTGCCCACTCTTCTAGTTCCTAAAACAACGGACCATCTGGTCACCAGCTAAAGCCACAGCCCTTTCTCCCCACTTCTGTTCAGAAACAGTGCACCAGATTCTCCAGGCGTCTGAGAGACTCTCAGCTGCAGTGAGAGACAAATGTAAAAGAATGGACAAGATGCAAATCAACTTAAATAAACTTGTTTTAATCATTAGCAGAGTGAGAGCAATCAGTGTGGGTGGACCAGCCCATTTGTAGAGGGAGGTGGGAGAATATATTTACAAGTACTTTTAAAAAATAAAGTTTCTTCTCCTCATGGCAGGATCCTTGATAACTTTCTCCTGACAGCATCTGACACTCCCTAGAGAACTTCCAGTCCCGCCTCCCTTGATGGTTGTGTACCAGGTACCTACTCTAGCCAGCCCTCCATGCTGGATATGTGCTGGGAATAGGAGAAGGTCCCAGCTCTCCAGGAGTGATCAACTGATGGGCCAAGGGAGGGACACTATCAGAAATGAGAAAAGTAGCAGGACGTGTATTTTAATGACTGAACTATGCATACTCTGGGCACCAAAAATAAAACTGCTTCATTATGCACTTGCCTGATGCCTTGGCTTCTGCCCCCATCCTGCAAGCCAGGGGTGGGGACAGTGTAAAATCCAAGGGGGCACCAAAAGTCTTCATAGTTGAGATAGATAACACTTTAATGAAATTATTTAAAAATCAAAATTAGTGTCACAAAGCCCCTGATCAACAAAATATTAATATTTCAGATAAAGTCAGGGTCAGAGCCTGGCTCGTATGAGCTGGCTTCTGCCTCACACTCACCCCAACCCTGGTGCCAATGAACCTTTATTTTTATTTGACTCATGGGCTGAATTTGTGGATTTGACTTTTTAAAATATTACATTAAAGTGCACACTGAGGTTCTTAGAGGTGAGTGTTGCCACTGTCTCAAGCTTGTCCTGGCCCTGCTGTAAAGTATCCTTGAAAACAGAGTTGCCAGGTAAAAGACAGGGTGCGTGATTAAATTCAAACTTCAGATGATGTGCACCCCATGGGATACACTTATACATTTGATTGTCTGAAATTCAAATGTAATCCAGCATCATGTTTTTGGAGTATTACTTTTGAGGTACTAGGGATTGAATCCAGGGCCTTCATATTAAGCTACATTCCCAACATTTTTTATTTTTTATTTTGAGACACGATTTTGCTAAGTCACTAGATTGGTCAGGCTGCGCTCAAATTTGCAATCCTCCTGCCTCAGCCTCTCAAAGTGCTGGAATTATAGGCATGTTCCTCCGCATCCAGGTTAGTTTTTGTTTTTGTTTTTTGCTGAATCTGGCAGCCCTTCATGAAAAGTATCATACCCCCACTTCCACATGCAAGATACAACAGTACTTATTTCCACAGTAACAATCCTCACCCACTTGCACATACATTTTATACACTATAAAAGCGACACTCCTAGACATGAACACAACACTGCCTCAGGCTATTCCTCTCATCTTCTTCCTTCAGACTCTTGCTTTGGGGCTCAGCCACTGTCCCTGATCTCTACTGCCTGGTCCTCCCAAACCTCCCTAGGTCAGATTCTGGTACACAACTCGTATTTCCCAGAGGCAGGACAGATCCCACAGGCCCAGCTGACATAAAGTCTTGGGCCTCTCGGTGCCAGAGTCCAATTGCTTTACCTGGGCACCCTCTGTCTTTCAGGGCTACTTCACGGTTTCCACTTGGAGAGTAGAGTTCTTACCATGAGGGCCTGGGGTCAGGGAGAGAAGTGGACAAATAGCCGGAGCAGAAGGCATGGCCATCAACTCAGCAATGGCAAACCAACTAGAGAGGGCACCTCCCCTCCCTGAGGAATGCAGAGCAAGTCAGGCTTGTAGAAGCCAAGCTTGGAAAGGCAGGTGGAGCCAGAAAGGAGAGGAGGGGACCAATGATCGCATTCAGAAGGTTCCCGAGAGCTGGGGACAATTGTCCAAGGAAGGGTAAGGTTGTGACAGCTCAAACAAAATTTCTGCTGACCACAGATAGAGAACTGAGATGCAGAGAAGAAGGCAAGACTCAACAGCTGAGGAAAAGAGAAGCAATGAAGGAGAGGGATCTGGTGGGTGCCATGGGGTCACCCACTGTCCAAGGAGGCAGGTGTTTCACAGCTGGGCTGCAGATGCAGTGTACCACTCCCTTCACGCTGCCATGGGCCATGCCAGCAAAATGTTCCTTCACACCCTGTCCAGCGTTTTCTGAGGGTGGGCTTGCATCAGAATTCCTGAGAGGTGTGTTAGACAGTTCCAATTCCCAGCCATAATCCCAAATTCACTCTTTCAGACTTTCCACCGTGAGCCTGAATTTCTGCACTTCCTAGGGAGGGCTCAGGCACCCTAGACCCAACCTCCAAAAGAAACCATGTGTCACGAGAGGGAAAGCAAGAGATACTGGCTAGACTCTATTTAACAAGAGGCTTCTCTGCATCCTGGGGCTCCATTCACTTGAATTTAGGGCCAGACTCCCCAGACTGGAGGTCATTCTGAAAAACACACTGGTGGGGGCTAAAAGGATGACATAAGGCAGGCAGAAGCTGTGAGCACCACACAGCTTCGTTCATGCAGAGCTTGAAGGACCTAGACCTAGACTTCACACCCAAGTGGGCATGGGGGATGGGAAAGAACCATTCTGTACTTGGTCACATCCATCCTGCTTTGCCTCCTGGGTCCTTGTCCTTCTCAGGAGTCCCCAGCTTGCAGAGCAGGAGTGGAGCGTCCTCTGCCTTAGATCTCACTCTCTTCCAGAATCTCCTCCATGGTGTTGGCCAGGGTGAAGTCCCCCTCACTGCTCTCAGACAGGCTGATGGCCCGGGGCCAGAGTGTGTGGCCCTGGTGAGGCCGGGTGTCCAGCTCCCCCAGGCCCCTCAAGGCCAGGTGTGAGCTGTCTGGTGAGGCCTGCAGCTTGCGAACCACCTGGGTGCCATCTCCCTCTGGGAGCTTCTTGGGACACTTCCCCAGGAACCGGAAGTTCTTCCGCAGGACCCAGGCTCTGCAGCCTGAGTGTCGGGCGAGCAAGAAGCGGACCCAGGACTTCCACAGCTCGGCCTTTACCTGCCAAGGGAGACAAAGGTGGGTTTATCGTCTTGGAGTCTATTACTCATGTGTCCATTCAACAAATGTTTCTTGAGTAACTACTTGGTGCCACCCTTGGGAAATTTACCTTTTAACTGGTGAAGACAAACAAAGATAAGCAAACAAAGACACTAAGTGTGTCAGACAATGACACTGTGAGACCACTAAAAACAGTGCAGTAAGCAGTGTTAAACATTATAGGAGGCCATAGTTTTGGACTAAGATCCTACACTGAGCCCCCACAGACTAGACTGAAAATCAAAATGGAACCACCATTTAGTCCCTGCTAATGTTCCATGTCATCAGATCAAAACTCCCTGGCCTTCCAGGAAATCAGAAGAGAGAGAGGACAGCCAATTTTTCCAAACAGGCCAGTTTCAATGAGGCCTAAAAATGAGGTTCCCTCTCCCTTAGCCCTTACACAGAAAAATAACCTGAATAACCAATCTGTTATTATTCTATCCTTCTGCCTCCTTGTCCCTTCGAAATGCCCAATCTGCTTTTTGTCTATTATTTCTCCTTTCTTCAGCCTCTGTCTATAAAATGAACCCTCTCTACTCAGCACATTGGAATACTCGTTCTATTTTATAGAATGAAATGCCGGCTGATTCTCGAATTGCAAATAAAGCCAATTAAGAGCTTCAAAATAAATTATTGTAATTTTTGTTCTTTTCACAGGAGATTAAAAATTTGAGATATAGCGTACAGGAAAGGACTTTGCAGGGCAGTTTTTGAGCTGATGCCTGCCTGATAGACAAGGAGCCCCTACGTGAAGAAACAGAAGCGGAAGCAGTGAGAAAACTGAAGAGGGCTTCGCTGCTGAGAGGCTGTAGCTGGAGGAGACAGAAATGACTATACAAACCTACAGTGGAGAGAAGGGAGGTAAAAGAGGGCTGGAAACTCCTGAGTCTTACACACCAGAGAAAACACCTATTCTGGCCTCTGCCCTTCCTTTCTTCACACATATTCCCAGTTGCTATATTTGAATCTTACATGACCCTGAGAAGCCCATATAATAAAGGCTTGGTCCCTGGCCTGCAGTGCCAGAAGTGATGGAAACTTTAAAAGGTGGGTCCTAGTGGGTGAAAGTTAGGTTGTGGGGTGGTAGGAGGGCCTTGCAGAGGATAGTGGAGCTGTTTCCTCTCTCTCTGCCACCACGAGATGAGCAGTTTGGTTCCACCACATGCTCCTGACCATGGCATTTTCCCTTGTCACAGGTCCACGGCAATGGGGCCCAGCAACCATGGACTGAAATCTCCGAAACCATAAGCTAAAATAAACTTTTCCTCCTTTTTAAGTAGATTATCTCAGATATTTGTTATAATAACAAAAAGCCGAGTAATGCACCAGAGAGCTAGTTGGAGCCGTGCAAGAATATTAATAAAAATTATGGTTCCTAGATATTGAGCCTTTATTATGTGCTCAGATGCCCAGGGTACCACTATAAGCTAGGGATAGTTATTATTTCTCTTTTATAGATGAGGAAACTGAGGCTAAGTAAAGCAGAATAACCTGACTAACTCACAGAGCTCCTAACGCAGACATGCCAAAGCTTGAATGCAGAGTTTTGGACTCCAGAGTTCATGCTTGTTTCCTCCATCACACTTTAATACTAGCAGGTCTCCAGCAGGGCCAGATTGGGATTCTGAGTTTCCTTGTACCCATCCCATTTATTAAGGTTGACTCCTGTTCTCTCTACTAGATGCTTATAATACAAATTTGTCTGAGCACGAGCAGAAACCTCTGGGGACAGGACTCCAGCCATGACCTCAGAAGAAGCTAGAAAGGTCACATGGAAAACATACCTCTCCATTAGCAAAGCCATATTGCAAGGCCACAAGGAATCCCTGGAATGAAAGGAAGACATGCATGAACTTTAACTCAAGGAAGATGTGTCTGAGAGCTCCCAGCAAAGTCCAAGGAACCTCAAGAAGAGGCATGCATCTACATTCCTTACACTAAACAGAATTAGTCCTGCTGCTTATGCTAATTCAGATTTCCATGGCATCTCTTTTTACCTTGACATCCACCGCTCATATCAGCCTAGCTGTTTGCTTAGGTGCTCATGAATGCATATGCAAGCTTGATGATTAAATCCTAAGACCCCATGCCATTCATTCAGTTATACAAATAATGGACAAGGTCACTATCTCATTTCCACTTGTCCACGGTGGTCACTGGCTAGTTTATGCTGTCCAACTTGCATGCTTTCCTTTGGGAAAATGACTCTCCTCTATTGCTTAGGCTTCTAACACAGCTTTCAGCTACGTGGTTCCCATGTTTTAGGATGGCCATCACTGCAATAATTGGCCCAAATAGGCCTGTGACCCAAGCAAGGCCAATTGGCATTTTTTTCACAGGGAAAGGACAGAGGTTACACTCTCCTCCCTGTTTTGGCCAGCTTTATAGATCATGTAAGCCCAGAGATACCGCTGCCATTTTCTCAGCTATGTGGAGAGAGGCCACCTGAAGGTGAAGCCAACACAGAGGTCAGAGATGGTGAGAGACAGATTTCTGGTGATATTGTTCATATCCAGCTGTGTCTGGTCCTATAAATTTCATTTGTGTGACATAATAAATACTCTTTTCTCTTGTCAGAATATTCCTTTTGAAGAGATTATTTCCCATCAGTGGTTTCCCATCACGCTTAGAATAAAATAAACTCTCTCATCCATGAAAGGTCCTGGGACCTAGGCTCTGTCTTTTTGTTGTTTATTTCATCTTATGTTCTGCTTCCCCTTGGCCACTATATTTCTGCCACATGGGCCTTCTGGACTCCTCCAGCATGTTAAGTTCATGTATTTGGGACCCATTGATGTTTAACTTAGTGAATCAAAACCATGAAGTTCTATCATCTCATACACGTCTTATTGCCAAGGATCTGGAAGAGGCTTAGCTGGATGTCCTAGCTAAAGGTCACTCTTAAGTTGCAATCAAAGTGTTGGTTGGAACTGCAGTCATCTACAGGCTGGACTTGCTTCCAAAGTGGCTCATGTGGCTGGCAAGCTGGTACTGGTTGTTCTCATTGTAGTATTGTAGATTGTAAATGAGTTCAGGATCATTATTTTAAAAAACCAATGCATGTCTATGTCAGACATCTCAGTTCCAAGGGGTAGGATTTCTCCCTCACATCATAATAATTACTAATTAGTGTGCAAACAACCTTGCAGAATATGTTCTACTCTTCTGGGTTTCAGAATCAGAAATATTTGTGGTCAGCTTCCCTATTTTCTCATTTAGCTGGATGACAGTGGATAAGTCGGTTGTGTTATTGGTAGGAGACTGTGGTCTTTCTCCACAGATTTCTTGAGTGCCTTCCTGACATGGAAGCTGGCCTCCCCCAGAGGAGGTGATCCAAGACTGCGAGGCATAAGCTGCAATCCATTTTATGACCTAGCCTGGGAAGTCACAATATCCTCATAGGAACACAAGTCAACCCCATGCATTGTGGGAGGAACTAAACAAGGGCATGGATGCCACTGAGAGCCATGTTGGAGGCTACCACAGTTCACTTCTTCCTTAACCCCCCTCACACTTTCTGTTTTCCAGAACTTTCTTACCTCAAATATCTGTCTAACTGGTTTCTTAGCTCCAATATCACAAAAAAGAAGTATTTTCAGACCATCCAATTTTTGGTAGCCACTCCAGTAATTATCACAGTAGTCTATTTTGTTCTTTAAAGCACAGGATTATATTATTTTTTTTTGTCTACTTGGTTATTATCTACCCTTCTTAATCCCACCCGCATAAGACTAGCATCCTTACCTAGTCTTTTCACTAGCAGATCCCCAGCACCTGAAACAGTGCCTGAAATGTGAGCACACCAAATATTTATTGAGTGAGTGAATGAATGAGTTGGTTTTCTGTCATTTACAATTAAGAGTCTTGTCTTGTACAATGTCAAGGTGCTTCTTTTTTTGTTCTCTACTTAGCTATTTAGAATTGTGGATACAAGGATTCCACTGAAAAAATTATAAGCCATCATGAAATGGCATTTTCATTTACAAAGCATTTATGTTGGGAAGTTATAATCTCTTGAATCTGGGAATCTTTTCTGGAGTCACTGTTAACTGCCAGAGGTCTGGAATCAAAGATACTTTAGCTAATGTTCATTTCCCATTGTTCCTGCCAGACTTCCATGCTTCTGATTTGTCAAAAATCCACCTGTGATAACCTCCATGCCTTGGCTTCTCCTAATAAAACTGAGGATCTGTGGAATTTGGGCTACATGTCTGATACATTGGAGCTGGATATGTGTGTAGGACTCAAGTACTTGGAAGGGTTTTTAGGGAAAAATCTCATAAAATCCCAGAACTCAAAAGGAAAGGACACATCTCCAAAGAAAGAGTGAAGGTCCCAATATCAGGCTGACTCTTCCTAAACCTCTTGAAAATAACGCTGGGGGAAGGCTTTTCTTCATGTTTTTTCTGGGGCCAGGCCAGTGGTCTCCATGCTGGCTATACATCAATCAAATGCTTGAGTTGCAGCCACAAGTATGAAATTTCCCTTCTCTTACACACCTAGATATTTCCATGGCTACAGCTTCTACGTGGGGCATGATGGTACCAGTTAATCATTTTCACACATTAAATCTCATCAGAGCTACCCTGTGTGGTTGCCATGACAGATAATATTGGCCTCTGGGCACATGATATAAGAAGACCTAGCTTTCAACATGCCAGAATTCTCTCGAACAAGTTAGCTAAAATAGGATTCCATGTGACAAAAGTATCTTTGCACTTCCTCAGGTTCCTTCTTCACTGTTTCAGGAGCATCCTGGAGTCTGCTTCCCATTCCAGATAAAGCAAGCCTGAAGGGAGTAGGTCCCGCAGGGCACATGGCTCTCACTTCACACTTCACCCTCGCTTGGCAGTCTCTGCACAGATCTGTGTAAGCAGAAGTCTGGTGAAACTCTCTAAGCCAAAAACCTTTGGAAGAGTGAAGGACCCTCTAAAGCAGCTGGGGAAGGGAGCATTTAGGGCTAAGGCCTGTTCTTGCTGGTGGACTCACTAAGCTATGATCCACCAAATGTGCCTCCACACACCTCTCCCCTGTGCGCGGTGAGATGGAGCAAAACAGTGCTAAAGTATTCAGAAGGTTGGAGGCTCTGCCCGCACACACACCCTCCAAGTGTGGTTTCTGGTTTCATCCCAGTGTAAAACACCCTGCAGAGATACTCTGACTCCTCGCGTGCCTCAACGGTATGAGGTGGTGAGCCGAGTCCCAGCTGGTTGCAGGCCCACGATCCATGTGGTAGAAGGGCTCCAGGGATGGCCCCAAGTTTTCCCCTTTACATAGGCTCAGGCTGTTCCTCCCATCAAAAAGTGGACCTTGTTTTTCCTCCCCTTGAATCTGGGATTATTTTGCAACTCATTTTACCAACACAATGTGGCTGAAGTGGCATTCTCGACAAGCGCAGACTTCTGAGACTATGGCTTATGAGAACTGGAAGTTTCCACTTCCTCCTTCTTAGAACATTTGCTCTTGAGGTACTCTGAGAGTGCAGATGCCATAGTGTGCGGTGTCCAGGATACGTGGAGAGGCCACATAGGGAGAACTGAGGCTCCCTGACTTAGAGGCTTAGCTGAGCTCCTGACTAGCAGAACCGGTCTGTCTGGCAATGTGAATAAACCAGCATGGATGTTCCAGCCTAAACGAGACTCCAGACGTTCGCAGCTCCGTACAAAATTTGCATGTATCAAAAAGATCACATGTATTCAGCTCAGACTTCCCATCACACAGAATCATTAAAAATAACAAAATGAACACTCAGAGACTGACACAGGAGGATCACCACGAGTTCAAGGCCAGCCTGGGCTACACAGTGAGTTCAAGGCCAGCCTGGGCTACACAGTGAGTTTAAAGCCAGCCTGGGCTACACAGTGAGTTCAAGGCCAGCCTGGGCTACACAGTGAGTTCAAGGCTTACTGAACTACATAACGAGACCCTGTCCAAAAAAACCGAAGGAAAAAAACCAGAATAATAATAAAATTATTATTGCTTTCAACCATGAAGGTTTGAGGTGGTTTATTACACAATAAGAGATGACAAAAGCATCCTCCCACATCCAAGGAATCTGTTGGGCTAGGGCTAGGTTTCTTTCCTAGACGTCTGCTCCACATATCTGCACATAAATGACTGGTCCTCAACGCTTTGGATGTAGGAGATCACGTGACCAGGGCTTACCCTGACCAGGAAGGAAAAAGAGGTCACCAAATACTACTGATATAACAGCTGCAGGATTTTGCTTTCGGGTTTGTTTGTTTGTTTTCCTCATCAGGGATTACCTTGTAAAGAAGATTAAGGCCAAGCAACATAAGAAACCCAAATTGCTAAATCTTAGATTTTGAAATCCTCCAAAAGATTGAACTAAATTTAACATGTTTTTATAATGAAAAAAAAAAAGTTACCAGTGGGTCTTCTGTCTCAATTCAAAGCCACAAAGAACTCAGCTCCAAAAGGAGGAGGAAAATCATTGTCCAACCATCCCAACCACATCTCGAGCTCTGTTTCCTCAGCCTTTGGTGAGCGTGCAGCGAACAAGCACATCTTCTCTGCTCTGTGCACGGCTTCTCAGCACCTGACCCTGTCTAGGGGCAAAGGCTTTGAGACTGTGGTCTAGGGAAAGAGGTGTCTCCTGGTATGATCCTTAGAGTCTCACCTGAAAGGCAATTTTGCACAGTGGGGATAGGTCTGCAAGGGGGTTGCATGAGACCTGACCTCTGGTTAAAAACTTCCTCTCTGCTATTTATTAGCATGTGCAAGGCCTCTATGCCTCAGTTTTTTCATCTTTCAAATGGGTAGAATAATTTCTCTTTCACAGGGATACTGTGAAGATCCAATGAAAATGAAAGTTTCATGTTAAACAAATAATTTCTAGTATATCATTTTGATTCTGTTGCTGGTATTTTTAGTACTTTTTTTTTTTTTTTTTTAATGTGGGTACCGGGAGTCGACCTCAGGACCTCGCACTTGCCAGCAAGCGCTTGTGCCGCTGAGCCATCTCACCGGCCCTTTTTTCCTTTATGTGTGTACCAGGAGTCGAACTCAGGACCTCGCGCTTACCAGGCAGGTGCTTATGTTGCTGAGCTATCTCACCAGCCCTTTACTACGTTTTAAAGTTAATTTCTTAGCATTTATTTAAAGGATTATAACATATTTTAATTTGTCACAATCAATTTCATGTTAATACTAACTTAATTCTGTTAAAATATAGAAATTGCCTCTAATATATCTCTATTTATTCATTCTTCTTTCATGCTATTATTGTCATATATATTAGATCCTTATATGTTATAAACCTAATAATGTAATTTATAACTGTTATTTTATACAATATTATGTCTTTTTTGTGGGGGGGTACCGGGGGTCGAACTCAGGACCTTGCGTGCCAGCAGGAGCCCATGCCGCTGAGTGATATCACCGGCCCTTTTTTAGTATGTGGGTTCTGGGAGTTGAACTCAGGACCTCGCACTTGCCAAGCAGGCGCTTACTCCGCTGAGCTGTCTCGCCAGCCCAATACTATCTTTAAAATCACTTTAAAAAGAAAAACTCCATATACTCTATAGTCTTTCATATTTACCTGTCTACCTTTTCCAGTGTTTTTTTGTTGGCAGTACTGGGGATTGAACCCAGAGCCTTCATAATGAGCTACATCCTCAGCATTCCCAACCCTTTTTAAAAAAATTTTGAGACAGGGACTCACTAAGTCTCAAAAATGCCCAAGCTGGTCTTGAATTCCAGATCCTCCTGTCTCAGCCAGAGTGCTGGGATTGTAGGCAGGCATCACTACACCTGACTCTTTTGCAATAATTTGTATTTCTCCATGTGGATTTGAGCTACTGCAAGTTGTCATATTCTTCTAGCCTGAACAACTTCCTTTAATACTTTGTGTAGGAGTGTTTGCCAGAAAAATGAGTTTTTGCTCATCTGAGAACTTCTTCATTTTACCTTCATCTTGAAACACAGTTTTGCTGGATATTACATTCTTGATGGACAGGGTTTTTTTCCTTTCAGCATTTTGAATATGTCCTACTATTGCCATTGTTCTGATGAGTAGTCACCTGTTAATTGTATTGCTGGTCCTGCCTGTAATAGGTCCTCATTCTTTTGTTACTTTCAAGATTTTATTCTTTGTGTTTAGATTTCAACAATTTGACTGTAACGTTTCTAGGTGTGAATCTTTTAATTTAGTGCTATTTGGAGTTTACTGAGCTGCTTGGATGTGTGGACTAATATTTTTCATCAAATTTGGGCACTTCTCCAACACTGTTTCTCCAACATTTCTTTCCCCCCTTTCTATCTCTTTTCTCCTTCTGGACCTCCAATATGTGCACATTGGTATGCTTAAAGGCATCCATAGGTCTCCGAAGCTCTGCTACTTTTCTTCATTCTGCTTACCATTTATAGAGTAGAAAAATCTCAGTTAACCTATTTTCATGTTCATTAATTCTTTCTTCTGCCATGTGAAATCTGACAGTTAATCTTTCTAGTGACATGCTCATTTCAGTTATTGTGCTGTCCAACTCCAGGATTTCCATTTCAGTCTTATTTCTCTCTTTGAATGGAAATTCTTTAGTTCATGAATCATCATCATCACATCATCACACTTTCCTTTAATTCTTTAAACACAGTTTCCTTTCATCTTTTGAACACATTTACAATGACTCCTTTGAAGTTGCTGTCTGCTAGTTCCAGTATCTGAATCCCCCAATAGTTCCATTGTACATCTCATATATTTTTGTCCAAAGATAGAAATTCTAGATAATATATTATAGCAATTCAGGATTCTGATTCCCTACTCCCCACTCCTGGAGTAGTGTTGGTTGTTTGTTGGCTTAGTAACTTTTCTGGACTACTAGTTCTATGGAATCTGTCTCCTCTGTGGTACATAGCCAGTCACATTTGTGCTAATTTTTAAAGTTTTGTTTTTTATCTGTAAGCCTGGTCTCCAGCCCATTTATAATAGCTTAATGGTCAGCCAATGACTGTTCAGAAATTGTGCTCAATTTCTTGGGCTATTAAGTCTCTCATAGCTTTTGCCAGTGGATCTGTGTGTGGCTTGGGGAACACATTCAACGTTCAGAAGTTTGTAAGTTTTCCTTAACTTCTACTTTCCACCAGGTCCTCTCATGTCTCCTCTATGTGTGTACAGGAACTCATATTCAGCCAGGAGTGTGTAGATATCTTTTCTGATCTCTCTTCAGTGTGTATGCAACTTTGTGCATGTGCAAAACATTTTTGTCCACCAGAGAGCAAAGGTGGGAGCTTATCAAATTTCACTATGGCAGTTTCATCACTCATATCCCTTTTAAATTTCTGGCCAGCTCACCGGTCTCTTTCTTACCCTAAATAGGGTTGTAACCTCAGGCAGTGACATTGGCCTGCCCTGCTCCTTTGCCACCAAGATTGCTACTATATTTGGTAATGCCTAGGCATGTGAGATTTCCCTACTCTCTGATCCAGATCAAGTCAACTCTCTTTTACACAGAAACTGCTCATTGTCACTAGAACTTCCTCAACAATGGAGCAGGAATTGGAGAACCAAAGCAATCACAGACAAAAATGACAGACTCCCACTATTCTTAGTCAGTTCACTAATTTTTCTGGAATAAACCCTACTTAATCTCTTCTATGCCTTTGGTTGATTTCTAGGCATAATATGGTCCTAGGTGGTAGCTATTGACAGTTGTCCAATTTTATTATTGTTTCTTGGGGAGAGGGTTTCCCAAGTTCCTCTCTTCTCCATTCTAGAAGTCCTGCTTCTACATTAAAATTTAAAGGTGATTAATTCTAAGAGTACTACTGTATGAGGATGATGATGTCCATGCTGTTAATGGTCATCTGTTGCATTAGTGGCTTTTGCTAATGAGTCATGCCTCCTAGTATTCACGCCCTTGTAAAGTCCCCTACCCTTCATTCTTCAATGGACGTGTGACTTGCTTTCAACAGTGGAATGCAGTAGATACATCAAGGTGCCAGTTCTAGGTCTAAATACTAAAAATGCCTGGCAGCTCCTACTTTTATGCTCTTGGGAGACTAAATTGTCCAACAAGAAGTTTAGTCACCCTGTGGAAAGACTACAAGGGGAGAACATGCAGAAAGTGAGGGCCCTAAGACCACATGGAAGTAAGGAATGTAGTTAACATTGAGAAAGGAGGCCCCAGAAATTTGTCCCAGATGAGCCAACACCAGCTTAGGCCTCTGCATGTGTGAAGAAACCATTAGCAGGGAAGGTCCAGTCCCAACGAGCCTCACAGACAAGCAGAGGTTGGCTGTCCCTACCATGTCTTACCTGGATTCCCAACCCCCAGAATCATGAGACATAATAAAAAATGATGATCATCTTGAGCTATTAAGTCAAAAGCAGTTTAGTCAATGGATAACCAAAATATTCAGAAAATCTAACACAGCCAGCCTTTTGTTCCAACTTTCAGCCCACACACATCTATCAGGGTCAAGAGCCTCCAGGGTGGGCTTACTCCTCCCTACCCAAGTTGCATTGCATTCTGTGTACATGTCACCTGCAGCTCAGACAAGGTTCACTTTACACAATGCCCTTCAGAGAACTCCGCAAAAATAGGCCCTTAATAAAAGGCTTTGTATTGACACTCACAGTTAATATGACCATGAGTCATACCAACAATTACAGTCCAGGAAAGAGAATATTTTTCCCTTCCGAGTCACTGAATCATGCTGGCAGGATCAAAGCAACACTTCCTCATCTGCATGCCCTTCTCATGTTAAGGACCCTCACCAATAAAGCCTACTGATGCTAGAAATCTATTTTCATCCATGGGTGCTCTCAATTCTGAGCCTGTTCAGAACATGCACATTTTATTTTCTCCAAAGCCAAGGCATCAAGGTCAGATTCCTACTTACATGTAAGGAGCTCAAGGTCAACTGAATGAAGAGTCGTATAAGTCTGGAAAATCCTTGAACTTGGTCATCAGTGATGAAAGAGAAGAGGATCTCATGAACACCCAATAAAGGAATGAGGAGTAGTGTTGACTTTGCCAACCTGCAAATGACAATCAAATGACAATCATAAGGGCCATGTTGTGACTAGGCAACTTTTCCTGCTCTTCTGTGCATGTCTTTATTGCAGCTCTTATCCTCTTGATAAAAGGTAGATTTTCCAGTTGGTCTCCTTGACTATACATTTAATGCTTAAGGGCCATTGGGGTCTTATTTTTTGTTGCATCCCTACAAATGGTAGAGGCTCAGGAAACAGGAATGAATGAATTAATCCTCCCATGTAGGTTACCCTTACATGTTCTGCCTGATGAATAGATTTAGTGTTTTGCCTGATGAATAGATTTCCATGGATGAAGCTGTCATCCTAAGACATTCCACCCTTCCCATGCTAGACAAGTTTCCTATTGATGGGTTAGCAAGTGCCACTATCACTTTCAATACTCAAGTGTGTCAACATCAGTACTTTCAGTGTTAGCCTGAGAAGGAAAAAGAAATGAGTTACCCAGGGTGACGCAGACACTAAGTAGCGAATCCCAGCCTGGAAGTGGAGCCTCTGAATTAATACCAGGCCCTGCACGTTCCATGCTGGGGTTTGCCATCAACTCTCTGGCTGCCCTTCAACCTGTGATAACAAAAGGTTGCAGGAAATGAAAAACTGATCCTGCTCATAAAAAGTGTGTGGGGGGGAAGTTCCCTGTTGTATATAGTCTACACAAAAAAGACAAACATTCCTTTGTACCACCCACATGTAAAGTGCACAGCTGGAGCTCAAATGCTTCCAACTAGTAGATCCAAATGTGGCTATTAAAATTCCTTATGAGCTTTTAAAACATATACAGTGGACCCTCTGTATACCTAGGTTCTACATCCATGGATTCAACCAACTATGGATCAAAAATATATTTTTAAAGTGAGCCTACATTGAACATGTACAGACTTTTTTTCTCATCATTAGTCTCTAAACAATACAGCATTACAACTACTTATATAGCTTTACATTGTTTTAGGTATTAGAAATCATCTAGAACCAATTGAAGACTACGGGAAGACGTGTGTAGGTTACATGCAAATACTGTGCCATTCTACACTTATATTTAAGCATCTGTGGGTTTTAGTATCTGGGGCAGGGGTCCTGGAACCAACCCCCACCACCGATACCAAAGGACATCTCTGTATAGTATACAATACCTCCCAGGGCTCTGGTGTCAACCCCCTGGATCCAAACCTCTGCATATTGGGTCCTGAGAAGGTGAAATTTTGCAGAACTGCCCATGGGGTCCTGATAAGTAGCCACATTAAGGGATGACTGCTCTTTACTATTGAGTTGCTTCTTCATTTGAAAGTAACTACATTAGCAAAGGTGACTCATTCAGGGTATAAACAAAGCTACTGTCTTATACACATTGGAAAAAAGGAGCTTAATTGTAATGCATTTTTAGCTCAATTTCCTTCTCTCAGTGAGCCAGACTAGGCGCAAGTCCCCCACCTCTACCAACGCCACCACCACCACCGCATCCCCTGAAGGCAAAGATGTAGAAACCCAGAGTGCCCTCAATGTTTCATGGGTTGTTTTTCAAGAAGAATAAACTCTATCTAAGAGAAAGAGCTTACTAGAATCAAATGCAACGTCATCAATGAAACAAAAAACCCTCACTTTGTGGTCTGAAAGGATGCAAAGCCAGGAAGAGGGAAGCAGAAGCCACTGTGCAGGAGACACACCACCTGGCCACACGGGCTGTGTGTCCCAGAGCCTTGACCCTCAGGGGAGGACCACAGTGCGGAGATGAGATGTACACCAAGCTCACATCTACTCCCAAACCTAGCCCCACTCCAGCATGTAGGAGTCACGTAGCTAGGGAGCAGAAACCTGCACCTGAGGAGAGAATATGTCAAGAGTTTCTTTTACTTCCTTCTTTTTTTAATTGGTGTTGTGGATCAAACCCAGGGCCTCATGCATGCTAAGCATATGCTGTGTCTACCACTGGAGCTACACATCCAGCCCCCGAGGGTATGTTTTATTTCCAAGAGGGTTTTTAAAACCCTCTGCCTCAAAGATTGCAAAATGGTGATTATGAGCTGCATTTGAGCTGCAGTTTTGTTGAAGTTATATAGTGATTTTTGCTATTAGTGACATCTTTTTTGTATATGTGTGGGTACCAGGGGTTCAACTCAGGACCTTGCACTTGCCAGCAAGCACTTGTGCCGCTAAGTGATATCACCAGCCCTTTTTTCTTTTGTATGTGGGTAGCGGGAGTCAAACTCAGGACCTCGCGCTTGCCAGGCAGGCGTTTAGGCCGCTGAGATATCTCACTGGCCCAGTGACATCTTTTTTTTTTTTTTTTTTTTTTTTACATACCCAGCCTTTATTTTTAACTTTTTTTTTTTTTAAAGAGAAGAAAAAACAAAACAAATCAAAAGAAGAACAAATTTTCAAACCAACATAATAGGAGGGTAACAATGGTTAATACATTACGTATTACTATCTTTAAGTTAGTTATTTAGGACACCAGACATTAGCATTCAATTGTCCAAACATTATTGGCACAAACCTTACTCTTCAATGAACTAAGTAAAAATGGTAGTGTATCTATCTTAACCATCTTATATATATATATATATATATATATATATATATATATATATATATACAATTTTTTTTCCCTTTCCCTTCTTTCTTTTCCCTATTCCAGTCTCTCTTTCCTTTTGACCAGTTTCTTTTTGATTCACCATGTCTATTGTACATTTTGGATCTTATTTACTCTTTCAGTTTCTCATACTAGAGAGATAATACGATGCTTACACATGTGCTTCTGGTTTATTTCACTTATGAGTATTTTCTCGAGTTGCATCCATTTACCTATAAAAGTCTCCAGTTTATCCTTCTTTATGGCTGAATAGTACTCCATTGTATAAAAATACCACATCTTTCTTATCCATTCCTCAGTTGATGGGCATTTGGGTTGTTTCCAAGATCTGGCTATTACAAATTGTGCTGCTATAAACATGGGTGCACATATATCGCTGTGGTACGATGTTTTTAATTCTTCTGGGAAGATGCCCAGAAGGGGAATAGCTGGGTCAAATGGGACCTCCAACCCTAGTTTTCTGAGGAATCTCCACACTGACTTCCACAGTGGCTGTACCAGTCGACACTCCCACCAACAGTGAAGAAGGGTTCCTTTTTCCCCACAGCCCCTCCAGCATTTGTTATTAGTTGATTTCTTAATAGTAGCCATTCTTTCTGGGGTGAGATGGTATCTCAGTGTTGTTTTAATTTGCATCTCTCGAATGACTAGTGATGTTGCACATTTTTTTGTATATTTGTTTGCCATTAGTATTTCTTCATCTGAGAAATGTGTATTCATCTCAGATGCCCATTTTTGGAGTGGGTCTTTAAATTTGGGAGGTCTGATTTTTTTGAGTTCTTTATATGTTCTCGATAGTAATCCTTTGTCTGAGGAACAGCTGGCAAACATTTTTTCCCACATTGTGGGTTGTCTCTTCACTCTGTTGGTGGTTTCTCTTGCTGTGCAAAAGCTTTTTAATAAGATGAGATCCCAGTTATTGATTCTTTGGGATAGTTCCCGTGCGGTTGAGTTTTTATTCATAAAGTCTTTGCCTACACCAATGTCTCCAAGGGTTTTACCTATCCTACCTTCCAGCAGATTTAATGTTTCTGTTTTAATATTTAGATCTCTGATCCATTTTGAATTTAGTTTAGTGCATGGTGAAAGATATGGATCTAGTTTTAATCTTCGGCATGTGTAGAGCCAGTTTTTCCAGCACCATTTATTAAAGAGGCTATCTTTCTTCCAGCGAATGTGTTTGGCACCTTTGTCAAAGATAAGGTGACTTAGTATGTCTGGAGTTGTTTCAGCATCTTCTAATCTGTTCCATTGATCTTCAGGTCTGTTTTTTTGCCAGTACCACACTGTTTTTATCACAGTAGCTTTATAGTATAATTTCAAGTCGGGGATTGTGATGCCCTCTGCCTTGCGTTTGTTGCCCAGAATTGCCTTTGCTATTCTAGGTCTCTTCTGATTCCAAATGAATTTTAGGATTGTTTTCTCTAATTCTGTGAGATATGCTGTTGGAATTTTGATTGGAACTGCATTAAATCTGTATAACAATTTTGGAAGTATGGCCATTTTCACTATATTGGTTCTTCCTATCCAGGAGCAAGGGATATCTTTCCATTTTCTGATATCCTCTTCAATCTCCTTTTTCAGAGTACTGTAGTTTTCAGTATAGAGGTCTTTTACATCCTTCGTGAGGTTGATTCCTAGGTATTTCATTTTTTTGGATGTTATTGTGAAAGGTATTGTTTCCCTAATTTCTCTTTCAGTAAGTTTGTTATTTGTGTACAGGAAGGCTATTGACTTTTGAGTATTGACTTTGTATCCAGCTACACTACTGAATTTGCTTATTAAATCTAGCAGTTTTTTAGTGGAGTTTTTGGGGTCTTCTGTGTAGAGTATCATGTCATCTGCAAATAATGATAATTTAACTTCTTCCTTTCCAATCATTATTCCTTTTATTTCTTTCTCTTGTCTAATCGCTCTGGCTAAAGTTTCCAGAACTATGTTGAATAAGAGTGGGGACAGTGGACATCCTTGTCTTGTTCCTGATTTTAGAGGGAAGGCTTTCAGTTTTTGGCCATTTAGTATAATATTGGCTGTTGGTTTGTCATAGATAGCTTTTACCAGATTGAGATAAAGACCCTCTATTCCAATTTTCTGTAGGGTTTTTATCATGAAAAGGTGCTGGACTTTGTCAAAAGCTTTTTCTGCATCTATTGAGATGATCATGTGATTTTTGTCTTTGGTTCTGTTAATATGCTGTATTACATTTATTGATTTACGTATGTTGAACCATCCCTGCATCCCTGGGATGAATCCAACTTGGTCATGGTGTATAATCTTCTTGATGATTTGTTGGATTCTGTTTGCCAGTATCTTATTAAGGATTTTTGCATCTATGTTCATTAGGGAGATTGGCCTGTAGTTCTCTTTCTTAGTTGGGTCCTTCTCTGGTTTTGGTATCAGGGTAATGCTTGCTTCCAGGAATGAATTTGGGAGTATTGCTTCCCTTTCAATTTCATTGAAAAGTTTGAGAAGTAGGGGCGTTAGGTCTTCTCTAAATTTCTTGTAGAATTCGGCAGTGAATCCATCAGGGCCTGGGCTTTTCTTTGTTGGGAGGTTTTTAATTACATCTTCAATTTCATTGGCTGATATTGGTTTATTTAGGATTTTTAAATCTTCTTGATTCAGCTTTGGTAATTCATACGAATCTAGGAATCTGTCCATTTCTTCTGCATTTTCCATCTTAGTAGAATATAAATTTTCAAAATAGGTATAGATGATCTTCTGGATTTCTGCAGGGTCCGTCGTGATATCACCCTTTTCATTTTCAATTGCATGGATTTGAGTCTTTTCTTTTCTTTTTTTAATAAGGTTGGATAAGGGTTTGTCAATCTTATTTATTCTTTCAAAGAACCAACTTTTTGCTTCATTGATTCTTTGTATTGTTTTTTTATTCTCCAATACGTTAATTTCTGCTCTGATCTTTATAATTTCCTCCCTTGTACGGGCTTTTGGCTTAACCTGCTCTTCTTTTTCTAGAAGCTCGAGGTTCACCCTTAAGTTGTTTATTTGCGCTTGCTCTATTTTCCTGATATAAGTGTTTAATGCTATAAATTTCCCTCTTAGGACTGCTTTCATTGTATCCCATAAGTTCCGGTATGTTGTACTGTCATTATCATTCAGTTGTAGAAAGTGACTAATTTCTTCTTTAATTTCATCTGTGACCCATTGGTTGTTCAGGAGGATGCTGTTTAATTTCCATGTGTTTAGGGAGTTTTTGTGGGATCTTTTGCCATTGATTTCCAATTTCATTGCACTATGGTCTGATAATATGCATGGGATAATTTCAATTCCTTTGCATTTACTTAAGCAGGTTTTATGAGCTAGTATGTGGTCTATTTTGGAGAACGTCCCATGTGCAGCTGAGAAAAATGTGTATTCTGATGTTGTGGGATGGAACACTCTGTAGACATCTACTAAGTCCATTTGTTCAAAAGTTTGGTTCAGTTCTACTATTTCATTATTGATTTTCTGTCCAGTTGATCTATCTTTTTGTGACAGTGGAGTATTGAGATCTCCCAATATAATTGTATTAGTGCTTATTTGATTTTTCATGTCCTTTAGTACTTGTTTTATATAGCTGGGTGCATTGGTATTTGACGCATATATATTTATGATCGTTATCTCTTCCTCTTGGATTGTTCCCTTTACAAGGATGTAATGACCGTCTTTATCTCTCTGAATCCTTCTTGGCTTGAAGTTCACTTTGTCTGCAAAAAGAATAGCTACCCCTGCTTTTTTCTGGCTTCCTGTGGCATGGAGTATTGTTTTCCATCCTTTGACTTTCAGTCTATGAATTTCTTTCTGAATTAAATGTGTTTCTTGTATACAGCATATTGTTGGATCTTGCTTCTTGATCCATTTCGCCAGTCTGTGCCTTTTGATTGGTGAATTGAGACCGTTAACATTGATGGTTAAAACTGATATGTATTGACTTGTCATGATATTTTCCTGTTGTTGGTTCCCACTCTTTGTTTTTCCGCTTTCCGGCTATTTAATTATTTGCCCTGCCTGGTGGATTCCTTCTGTTGGGGTTCCTATCTCTTTCTAGAATGTCCTTCAGAACGTTTTGGAGTGCTGGTTTGGTGGTCATAAATTTTCTCAGATGTTCTTTGTCATGAAAGTATTTTATTTCTCCATCAATTTTGAAAGATAGTTTTGCAGGGTACATCAATCTGGGCTGAAAATTATTTTCCTTTAGAGCTTGCAATACATCATTCCAAGCTCTTCTTGAATTGAGGGTTTGTGCTGAAAAGTCAGCTGTGATTCTGATGGGTTTTCCTTCATAGGTGATTTGTCTCTTCTCCCTAACAGCTTTTAAGATTCTGCCCTTCTGTTGAATTTCTGGGATCTTGACTATAATATGTCTGGCTGAAGTTTTTTTTTGATCATGTCTAGTTGGTGTTCTAAAAGCTTCACTTATAGGGGTGTCAAATTTCTTTTCTCTTCCAGGAAAGTTCTCCCTGATTATGTCTTTGAACAAGGTTTTAATGTCGTTGATGCTATCTCCTGCTTTTTCATTTATTCCAATTATTCTTAAGTTGTTTATCTTTGAGTCATCTAGCAGCTGCTGAATTGATTTTTCATGGTCCCTTGCTATTTTTAAGAATTTTTCCATTTCATGATCACTAATTGCAAGCCTGTCTTCTATATCTGAGATCCTGTCCTCGCATTGGCTTATTCTGCTACAAATACTTTCAATGGAATTTTTTATCTCTTGGATATCTGCTTGACTCTGCCTTATGGATTCCATTTCTTTCCTATGCTGAGCATTCATGGTTTCTATAGTTTTCTTAAGTTCATCTATTTTTTTGTCTGTATCAGCTATAGTGTCCTTAAGCATAGTCTTCATTGTAGACATTATCTCTGCAGTTATCTGTGAGATTATTTCTGTTTTAATTTTTTCCAGAACCTCATTCAGTTGCTTTGTTGTTACCACTTCAGATAGGCCAGGTGGGTGGCTTTCGGATTGTCCCACCTCGTTGCTCCCTAGGTTTGCCTTTGGTGAATTGGATGTGTGTGGTTGCATCTTGTTTAAGTGTCGTCTCATTTTTTCTTTCTTTAATTCCTGGGGTGATGTTTGCAAATTACCTATAGTAGGTTACTTTATTGCTAGTGTTTAAGATCTTTAGAAGATGACTACTTCTCTGCAGTATCTTCCAAGTGGAGCTTGCTTTTAGGCTTTGAGCTTTCTGCCAGATCCTACCTCTTCAATTCGTTGGGTATGCGAAGTTGCTACCTGTTTGGCCCAGTCCTTGATTCTTTGGTACTGTGCCACTGTATTTTCTGTGTCCCTTAGTCAATCTCAATCATGAAATATCAGGAAGGAAAGATGTTTAGAACAATTATTTCACATTTGGCTATAATGTTAACTAAAGCATCAAACACAGCCTAAAAAATGACAGACTAAGCTAACCAGTTATTTACCACTTTTAGCTGTATAGAGTTGCGGTTATATAACAAAATCTAAAACACACCAGAAAAATTATATGCAGTATACAAGTCCTATGTATGTCAATTTTTCCTTGAGGAGTTTAAATTTAAAATGAGTTAAGGAGGAAATAGAGTATTGGGAGAAGAGGAAGGAATTAGATGTAAGGTTAGAGGACCAAGAGGGATCCCACTAAAATTGGGACACTAGTGCAGAGGACAGGTGGTAAAAAGAGAAGGAAGGGATAAAAGGAAGAACAGATCACAACCACAATCACAAAGAAGTTAGAGGCGCTGTTTACACTCATATAAAAAACCAGAGAGAATAATGAAGGAAAGAGCAAATACACATACAGAAACAAAAACGAAGATAAAAACAATAAAACAGACAGATCAAAAATAAAACCCCACCAAAAAACAAAACAAAACAAAACAAAAACAAAAAAACCCTTCGCCAGAACAAAAAACAAATCAGTGAGAAAAAAAATAAAAATAAAAATAAAATTAAAATTAAAATAAAAAAAAATAAAAAGAATCAGTTCCAGGTGTTGACTGTTGTAGGCAGGTACCTTGTGACAGAGTCCTGTTCTGTGCAGGTCCGTCCCAGTAAGCCAGGAGCGCCCTCTGGCGGGCGGTGATCAGAGGCGCGTACTTTCAGGCAGAGACCAGTCTAGTTCGCCTCCGCTCTCGGCGCCCTTTCACGATCCCTGGGCCTGAGAGGCTCAGCGTGCTGTCCGGAGCGCGGGTTCCCTGCACTGGTTCCCGCCGCTCTGGTTTTTTCGCCACGCCCCCCACAATGGCGCCGGGCCAGTCGCTCTCTGGCGCAGGACAGGTGTGGCTGAGAGTCCAGTCTCGTTCGCCTGCTGACCTCAGCACACTTTCGTGGGCCTGAGAGGCCCCGTGCTGTCCTGTCCGGAGCACAAGTTCCCAGAGCAGTTTCCGAGCCGCTCTGAGTTTCGCCACACCCCCCACAATGGCGCCCGGCTGGTCGCTCTCTGGCGCGGGGCAGCTGTGGCTGAGAGACACTCACCGCCGGTCAGCGCCATTCTCCGCCGCTCCCCTGCCCCGCCGCTGTCTCAGGATCCTCCGTGGGGGCTCCCTGGGCGCCAGCTGCCACCGTGTGTCCGTAGAATTGAGCCTCCGCGGCGCTGCAACTCCCGGGATAGTAGAAGGTGCGCGCGCGCAGTCTGCTCCTTCTTTCCTTCTTCTTTGTTGGAAGTCACCCGTCACTGGTGCCGGGGGTCCCAGATTGCGCTTCAGAACTTCTCTGGGTTTCGGGGAGGCATCTCCCCCCCTCCTGCGCTTTCCAGGTCGCTATATTCCCGTGTTCCAATGGTAACTTTTAGAGAGAGTTTCGCTGCCTGCTTCTTACTCATCCGCCATCTTGAGGTCCTTCTTTTCGACATCTTTAAATAGTAAGGAAATGTCCAGCAAAGACATGCAGATTTTCAGCTTCTCTGGAAAATGGGATATTTGGCAACACATGGCCCAGAACTACCACTTGGCCATCGTTGGCCACAGCGACGTGGTTCCTGTCCCTGACCCTCTAGAGGGAATCTGGAATCTCCAGCTGGGCCCAAACTTGTGTTATTTGCTTGGCCCTTGCAAATGTTTGAATCATGTCCTTTGCTCTGGGTTTTAGTGGAACACACTGACATGCGCACCTATGAGTCCTCTTGCCATCAAATTGTCTTGGGGCCATATTATAGTAGTATAGGTTTTTTAAATAAACTTTTTATGTTGGAATAATTTTGTATTTACAGAAAAGTACCAAAGGTAGTACAGAGAGTCTCCAGACACCCTTTCCTCAGTTTCCCCTAATGTTAACATGTTACATGGAGGTAGTACATTTGTCAAAAGCAGGAAGCCAACACTGATTGAAACATTGCTAGTATCTAAAAGCCAGATCTTATCCATTTTCCCACTAGTGTCCTTTTCATATTCTAGGATCCCACATTTCATTTAGTATGGCATGGTTGTTTTTAAAGAATAAAACATCTTTTTATAAAGTTTTGGGTCATTTTAGTCACTCTGGACGGATGCAACAAAGGATTCTACACTGCTTCTATTATTCTAACTTCTCCTTAGACTAGAGAACTATTTGTGTCCCAGTTCAGATGAAAATCCATAAATAGCCATAGCAGTTTACTCTTATGGACTGTGTGTACACTTATTTTTCACCCACAACCATTTGTTTATTTGAATGGTACAATTTATTGCAGTCATTTAACTATTCAACCAATGTTTACTGAGCATCTGCTCTGGGTACGTGAGTGAGTACAGTGGGAGGGGAAGTATTGTGGCCAAAGGCAGCAGGGTGCAGGGACCCAGGTCCTGGGTCTGGGTTCAAATACCAGTGTTATCGATTACTAACAAGGTGACCTTGGGCACACTATTTAAGCTCTCTATCAGCTAGTTTCCTCATCTGTTGAAAGAGGATTAAATTAATAATAGCATTTACATGGCAGGGTCATCATAAGCATCGAACAAGCAACATGGGGTAAACCCTCAGAATAGAGAGTACCTAATGCATGATAAATGATCAATAAGTGTAGATTATCACTATTTTTAAAGAATCTGAACATGCAAACTTGTTAACTTCTCCCCAGTTATTACCATTATATCTTACCCCTTTTATCCAATGATTCTTTATCAAATCTAGCATAAAAATGTACAAATTTGGGCCAGTGAGATGGCTCAGCGGCGTAAGCACCTGCCTGGCAAGCGCGAGGGCCCGAGTTCGACTCCCAGAACCCACATACGAAAAAAGGGCTGGTGATATCGCTCAGCGGCACAGGCGCCTGCTGGTGCGTGAGGTCCTGAGGTCAACCCCCAGTACCCACACACACACACACAAAAAGTACAAATTTGACTGTTTCTTTGGGTCTTCATTTCCTTATAAAGACTCCTGAGTCACATAAAACTTCTAAATAAACCTGTATGCTTTTTCTCCAGTTAATCTGTTTTATTGATTTGTTTTTAGACCCAGCCAAAGCCCTAAGAAGTTCAAACAAAACTTTCCCCCTCTACACTGCCCACCAGAGATCTTTTTGGAAAAGTCTAGGAGGTTTAGCATGTTAAGAAATGATTCTTCTTTATAAATTCATTACAAGTTTAGTCTCCACATACCACATGGAAAGCTAAACTCATTTATTTAGGGGAAGAGAGCTACCTCCCTACTGGGAACCGAAAAGAACAGAGAACTCCAAGGGGTCTGGAGGTCTGCCGGACCCTGTCTGAATTCCAGGTCACTGCTTGCCCTGTTTATAGCTCTGAAGTTCCTCCTTCATGCTAACCTTAGTTTCCCTCACCAAGCCAGAGAGATGGGCCATTTACTGTTTCCTTTGCTTGATGGTGGAAGCCCAGGGATGAGGGCTAAGAACACAGAAGGTTCCCCAGCTCCTAGAAGCTTGCTTCCTTGGCAGGGCCTAAATGTGTTTAATTTAAACTTTCCTAAAATATACTCCTGGAGTGGGGCCCGATCTTGAGCATTACTTTCTGAAAGTTCTCAAAATCTCAGAGCTGGAGGCACCCAGTATCTACAGGAGTTTGGATGACAGGTATTGGGCCCCACAGCCCACTCTTCCTTACCCCTCAGAGGGCTTCCAGGGAAAGTGAACATGAAGGAGGGACATGGGATAGGAGCCGCCTCCCAAAGTGGAGATGGTCCTGTGAAATGGGCATGCTGATGATCCATCGGTGACTATGGACGGCACTCCAGAACGTGGAAATGAGGGAATTCGAGCGCTTAAGAGCAAAGTGGGCACATGAAACCATAGAGGCTGTAAGATTCTCCACCCCGGGAAGTAAAATAAGGTGGCTTGGGGCTTCCTAAGAGACAAATCTCTGACTCCTTGGTAATTAATAAGCATAAACTAACGAACTGTATTACACACAGAAAATGAGTAAGTAAACAGCCAATAGCCAATAGGTGGTGGGAGCATAAAGAGGGAGGAAATTCTAGGTCCTTATCCCACCCTGCTCAGTGGAGGGTGCACTGGTCCGGGGAACGAACCACCTTCTCAAGGTGGGTGATACTATGGCCAGTGGTGGCTTTTCAGATGTCCCGCAACTCCAATCTTTCTGCTTTGACAGTGTGCTCACCAAACAACATTCTGGTGATTTCTGGATCTTTTAATGTGAGGAACAGGAAACACTGTGAAGTTTGTGGGCCCTAGAAAAGAATGCCTACCCCATCCCTATTTCCAAAGACATTAAAAATGAACAATGGTCTGCTTTATAGACACTGGCTTCTACTTGTAAGTTCAGTGGTCATCAGTCAGCCACATAGGAACTGAGAGAGGTCTACCATGCAGCCTCCATGTGGACGCAAACTCGCCAAGGTGAGGCCTCTCAGGGTGAAGCCTTTGGGTAGACACACACCCAAGTTCCTCTTCTCACACATTTTCTTTCAACAGGGTGGGGAGAGGAGAAAGGAGTCTCCAGGCAGATTGTGTATGTCAGGAAGGCTTACGTTTTCACTCCACAAACATGGATCCTGGGTCATTACTCAGCCACAAGGGTCTCTCCAGGTCTTTATTTACCCTTCTCCCTGATTATGGCTCCCAAGTGGGAATGCACCTTTCAGAGCTGTGCAAATCAACTGATTTAATATTGGGAGAAAATATAATCATAGAAGATAATAGGAGTATTATGTGCATTAATTTTATCTTTTACTTTCCATTTTTGCTACATATATACTAGTTCATTATTAGATTGCTTATATATGATGAGAGCCATGCTCAAAATCTCTTTACTGTCAAGATACTAAGATCAGGGCCGGTGAGATGGCTCAGCAGTATAAGCGCCTGCCTGGCAGGCACGAGGTCCTGAGTTCGACTCCCGGTACGCACATAAAGGGAAAAAAAGGGCTGGTGACGTCACTCAGCGGCACAAGTGCCTGCTGGCAAGCATGAGGTCCTGAGTTTGACTCCCAGTACCCACATAAAAAAAAAGATACTAAGATCAGAAAATCTTAGAAACCTTTCCCTTGGGTAACTGTAGAAGGGATCCTGGAAAAGAGGATAATGAGGCTATATAGAAACACATTCACCATGGCTGAAGCAGAGAACTCCATGTGGTGTTTATCACCAGAGCACCTGAGCGGGGAAGTCTGTAAGAAGTTCACATGGTGGGCTTCTGTCTTAGTTATTTTTCTCTTATTGCTGAGACAAAATACCCAACACCCAAAGTTAAAGGGGGAAAGTTTTATTTAGCTCACAGTTTGTGGAGGTTTCAGTCCATAATCGGCTGGCTCTAAGGCCGGGTGGCACATGGCATAGGGCAACCGTTCATGGCAGCAGAAGACAGCAAAAGCAACAAGCGAGAGCAAAAGGGGGAAACAAGCCTATTTCTGCCCTTTTTATTTTATCCAGACTGCTGGGATTAGGGTGGTGCCAATCCAATCAGTGGACTGATCCAGCAATCACCCAAAATTAATCCCAGCACCCTTAATCCCAGAATGCACTACAAATCAATCACAGGCTCTAGATTCAGCTACCTCTGAAAAAGCCTGCCCCCTATGACCGCGTGAGATTTTGGGGGGGACACAAGCCATAACAGGTTCCATCTCACACCTCTTGGGTCAGAATACCCAGCGGTGGGGCTCACAAGGCTGTGCTTTGAGTGAGCTTACAAGTAGACAGGATGAACAACTACCATAGGGGTCATTAAAGGTCTAGAACATAGGGAAGTTCCCAGGGGGACACAGTGGGCTCTGAGAGCACAGAGCAAAAGGGATTAGGCTCAGAGCCCCTTGCAACTCATCTGCTTCCAGTTTCTGTCTCCTGGGAGTATTTACCTCTGTCCAGTTTCTGGGGCATCCTCTCTGCCTTTGTATTTGGTTATTGAGAGGACCACTCTCCCTGAATGGAGCCAAACAGCTCTTGGAGCTCCACCTTCAGAGGAGTTAGAGAGGCCGAGCCTTGGGAAAGGAGCCAAAGAGACTGCTTGGCCACTTGGAGGCCTGGCTAGAGGCGCCAGGAGAGACAGCATGACTCCCTGGGATTGGGCCAGGCCAGTTCCCCAGGGATAGGGGTGTCTGCAGAATGTTTCGGCCAAAGCCCTAACTAGCAACTACAGTATATCTTTGCCCCATTCCTGAACCCACTATGTTTACCCTTCTAGACCTCCTGGAGGGAGGAGTTGGGGGAGACAGGATTTGGGGTCTGGATACTGAGAAAATGCTTCTCCCCACAGCTGATTAGATTGGGCCACCCATATCCACAACCTCCTTGAGTCATCCTAGGAAGCAGAAGATGGTTCTGCCACAACATTCCCTTTTTAAACACCAGAAAACAGGCCAACAGACCAAGTCACTTCACTAAGGTCTGGGGGTGTGGCCGCCCCCTCTCTCCTGTCTCATACTCCGCACCAATGTCTTAGTCCTTAGTAAAGTAGCAGACATGTCCCTCAAAGACCAGGTCTACATTGCATTTGCTTTTTGTCCCAAGTACAGTGCCAGGGGTTTTGGAGACATTAATTAATTATTTGTCTGGTATTTGTTCCGGGCCCTTGGATAGCCTTAGAAAGAGTGAGGAGCAGGACTGGAGCTGTCTTTACTCACACCCTCCTCCTCTGGACAGCTATGTGAACTGAATTCCCTATTATTTGAGTTAAAACACTCCCTCCTCAATAGCCCTGCTGAAATGCACCTGCCACCTTGAAAGTAAAAAATAACTAGGAAAAGAGGGAAGGAGCCTTCTACCTCTCATTCATTTGTTCATTCTTAATTTACTTTAACAGCAATGCAGATCTCAAATACACGTCTTATTTATGACGAACAAGGGCTGCTATCACCACAGAAAGCAGAAAGTGAGTCACAAAGAAAAGTGACTATGTGTGGAGTGTATTTCCTCAGACTCTAGAAATTTGTGGCTTTATTTGTCAAGGTCTCAAAAATACCCATAGACTCACTTCTGAGTTACGAATATACCTTTTATTATGTTGCCTCAAATCCTTCCGCAAGGAAGGTAACTACCAAGGCTGTCCTTTGCCCATAAATCACTCGTTCTTAGGGACACTGTAACAGTCCCCTGCTGAGGGAATGAGCGTGCTCTTGACTACTTACCACTTACTTCATTTTCAGGAGATCAGAAGGTCTTTGTCATTGGCAATAATAACTTTTTTCAGAAAGCCTTGGGAGACAAATGTAATAAAGCAGCTTGTTCTCTTCTTCCCATCAGAAAGATTGAAAATAATCTTGGAGTTCTGAACACTGACCTCGGGCCACTCACCTGTATTTATAATCTCTGAAGCACATTTGATGGGCTTTGAGCTTAGAAATGAGAAGCTTG
The DNA here is from genome assembly GCA_028451465.1 of Erethizon dorsatum. Classification (NCBI taxonomy): domain Eukaryota; kingdom Metazoa; phylum Chordata; class Mammalia; order Rodentia; family Erethizontidae; genus Erethizon; species Erethizon dorsatum. Next base: position 29,574,560 of record CM051826.1, read on the forward strand.
AGAATTTTCAGGAAGATGAAGAAATTGACCTTGGGGGAAAAAAAGTAGTTGTGGGTAAGTAAGAGAGGGACTCCATATTTCTGTGAATATCAAGGTCACCCCGGGCTTGGCCATCAGCGCCTCTCCATGTGAACCTAGGGCAATTTGGCAGCTAGCTGGTCACATAGTAAGTGCTTATAGTAATCGCCATGCTCCCAAAGTCCATGTGATTTGAAAGTATGGAAGGGATCTTGGCTCATCATTCAGTTTAATCTTCTGCCTCGAGGATGCCCTGGCCCTAAAGCCATCTGAGAAAGGTGGATGGACATTTACATGATTATTATCATCATCATTTCATTATCATTATCATCACTTTGCAGTACCAGTGTCTTCACAGTGAGCTACATGTCCAAGTCCTTATTTATTTTATTTTATTTCATTTTATTTTATTTTATGTCTTTATTTTTGAGGCAGGGTCTCACTATGTAGTTCAGGCTGGCCTTGAACTCACTGTGTAGCCAACGCTACCCTTAAACTCAGTGATCCTCCTACCTTAGCCTTCTAAGTGCTAGGATTACAGGCGTGTGCCACCATGCCCAACACTCTTTTCTCTTTTTTATTTTCAGACAGGGTCTCACTAAACTGCTAACTTGCCCAGTCTAGCCTTGAACTTGTGATCCTCCTGCCTCAATTAGCATCATCATCATTATTATTAACTAGCATTTATTGAGTATTTACCAGGCCAGGCTTTGGACTAAGAACTTTCCCAACATTTCACTTCATCTTCAGAACAACCCCTTGAGGTGGCCACAGCTAATTTTATCCCCATAGGACAATAAAAACACAGGCACAGAGGGGATGGGTATAATTCCCACAGATGCACAGCTTGTCAGTGACTGAGCTGGTGAGTAATCCCAGATTTATTGGATAGCTATGTTCCCTCCACTTAAGCAGATGCCACACCACTTCCATTCTGTGAAAAACTCCTTTCTGTTGTCTAATCTGAGGTCTTATCTCCACTCTGGGATCCAGTGGGAAGCACGTGTTCTCTACTTCCTAGAAGACTTTCCACAACTATTGTGGACTGGACAAATCCAGCTCTTTATTATCAGCCACGGTAGAAATTATAAAATATGTATACAAAATTCATTACGTTAGACAGAGCCTAATTTCTCCCTTACCTTCCCCAACCCCAAACATAAGCTAGATTTAATAACTTGGATCTAATAAAAAAATATGGTAGAAATGATGCTATATGACTTCTGAACCTGGTCCTCAAAGGATGGCTTCCACCTGGCATGCTGTGTTTTCTGGGATTGCTCACACTGAGGGAAGTTGGCCACCATGTTGTAACACTCAAGCTGGCTGTGGAGAGACCCACATGGGAGAATGGAGTCCTCCTACCAACAACCAGCATGCTCTCCAACCACATGTGTGAGCCACCTTGGAGCTGATCCTCCAGCAGAGGCAAACCTTCAGACAGCGACGGTCCTGGCTGGCATCTTGACTCATGAGAGATCACGGACCTCATGGAGGTATAGGAAAGTGGTTGAGCCTAGAGAATGAGGATGGGGTATGAGGAGGCTGGAGAAGGAGTGGGGAGGGGGGAGGAAGGGTCAACAGACACACGCCTTTCATGGTCATACTGAGGATTCAGGTGTCCTTCCCAAAGCGATGGAGAGTCTTGATTAATATGAAGCAGACAGGTGACCTGATTAGATTTGTACTTCTGCACTTCAGAAAGCTCTTTTTTTTTTTTTTTTATGTATAGAGAATGGGTTGGACTGGAGGAAGGGAGACCAGTTGGGAAGGATTTTCAGAGTTCTGGGAAAGATAATGGAGAGGTGAACTCAAGGAGCTGACCTGGGATTTCAGTGATGGAGAAGAGTGGCCCATTTGAAATTAAATTTGAGTCAAGTAAACTTTGTTACTGGTTGTATGTGAGGTCAAAGATGATCCCAATGTTTCATTATAAATCGCAAATGTGCAATAATGCCATTCACCAAAAGAGGAACAGTGTGGAGGAAGAAGAGCATTGGTGATAGGAGGGGAAGAAGGTATACAGTAGAGATGTCCCAAGGGAGTCAGATATTTTTATTTAGACCTCACAGAAAGATCCCAGCCAGTGCAGAAAGCCAGGAATATGGTGAGACTATCCACAAGGATGGTAGATTTGGAGAGAGGACAGGGAGAGAGAGAGAGAGACAGAGAGACAGAGACAGAGAGACAGAGACAGGGAGAGAGAGAGAGAGAGAGAGAGAGAGGAAGGGGGAGAACCAATTGTTTTGCGGTGAAGAGAATGGTGGAGGTAGTGGTGACAGGAAAGGAGACTAAGAAAAACAGTGAGAGCAGCTGGAATAAGCCACATGAAAGTGACATCCTGGAAGCCCAAGAAAGGAAGAATTGTAAGAAAGTTCAAAGGCAATATAGAATTTAAGCAAAATATGTCTGCATGTAGCAAGGAAGCACAAAGAGAAGCTGCAGGGCAGAGAAAGTGCAAGTCAGATTGCAGTGCTTTGTTTTTTGAATGAAATCTAAATAATAGAGAGTGTAGGCAATGGTTAAAAAGCTTATCAGTGAAGGTAAGCAGAGTAATAGAGCAGTAGTGGACAAAGGGTACAGAATGGAGATAATGTCATGCCACTTTCTTTTGCAGGGCTGGATGAAGATTTGAGTGGCAGTTGTTCTTTAAAATTGAAAAGACCCGATGACGCTCTTGTGCAATGGAAAAAGAGCCAACAGAAAGGGCGCTCAGGTGACAATGGAATAAAGTCTTTACCAACATTGATCCAGCAGAGTACTAATGTCCCTGTTTAGAAGCAAAATCCTTTAACTAAACACAAGCCATAGAACCCAGTATGTACCTGTTATTACCTGCTTTATTGGCCTTGAGGGAACTAATGTGCAATGCTAAAAAGCCAGAGTTTCAGGCAAGCAGCTATTTATCTAATCAGTGAGCCAAAAGGAATGATGGAGGTTCTCAGCCAAAGGATATTTAGTAACAGAAAATTTAAATACAAACTAAATGTAACCAAGTAATATATCCCCTTTAATGGGATATCTGTTTTTCATCCTAAAGAGAAAACTCTGTGACTGGCTTAGAGATTTGTTGAACACAGGCATTTTTTTCTCACAAAGAAAGCTTCAGTAGAGAAAGGCACATATTTCAGCAAATTAATTTCAGTAAGGACTGTCTCCTAGGAAAGGGAGGGTTGGAATGAACAGCATGTGGATTCTCTGTTCTTTTTGTTTCCCAGAGCCGGACAAGACAAAACAGGCATCAACCAGCGGATCACGTAAGGCTCCCTTCCAGGTCCCAGACATCACAGCTGCATTTTCAGGTGTTACCTACATTTTTCCTCTCCAGCATCTGTCCACAAAGGCCTCAGGTTGGCAGAGGTGGTTGCTAGCATGGCTGGCACTCAGAGGGAGTCCTCATGTACCCCTTAACTTGCCACCCCACCCCAAGTCCCTGATTCTGTGGCCTAATATGTGGACTAAAACGTCTACCCTTAGAACTGCTCCTTTTGGAGAAAACACATTTTCTCCAAGAGCCCTGCTGAAGTGTTTGTGTCCCATAGAAGGCAAGGAATGATGGGGAGAGGAGGGAAGAATCCCTTCTCTTATTCACTTATTCATTCTTTTTTGTAACAACTTTGGGAAATAAATACATATGATCTGATTTATTTTCACCATGGAAAATTGAAGGCAGGATGCAGAAAGGTAAGTTTTAATGGAGGTAGGACAGCGCGGTGTCTAGGGTAAGGCCCACTGTAACTCTTCAGAAGAAGCGAGTATGAGAGTGAGGAGATATCTCGAGAAACCTGGAGCAGCAGACAGCCCCTGGGTCCCTGGTAGAGCAGAGGACCTAAAGAGGCATAAGGCCAATAAAGACTCATTTTGCCCATTCCTCAGTTTTGCGAAGTTCTTAGACTTTTAGGAGAAAATCAAGGAGGATAAATGACAGTTTTGACTCTGTGACTTCATAAGGCCAACAGATGGTTCATTCAAATTGTGGATTCAAAAAGGCCTTTTGATTGGGCGTTTAGTCTGGTCAATCTGTTAACTCCAGGATTTGAGTAGAACGACCTTGCACACTATAATCATTTATAAGGCTGGACCAATCAAAGCTTTATTAATTTCATAGGGGGATGGAGGAGGCTAAGACAAAAAAATATACTGTGTTCCAATACAACTCATCTCTAAATGTACGATGGGTTAATTTAAGTATTGAAGTATTATATAATGCCTTATAGAAAGAAAGAAGTGGGAATTCTCCAATTTCTGTGTCTGGTGAAAGGCCTAAAGAATATTTGGATTCTTCAGGTTGTCACATTATGGGCATTTTCTTTCTTTCTTTCTTTCTTTCTTTTTTTTTTTTTGGTGTGTATGTGGGGGTACCGGGAGTCGACCTTAGGACCTCGCGCTTGCCAGCAGGCGCTTGTGTCACTGAGCGATATCACCGGCCCTTTTTTTTCCTTTATGTGAGTTCTGGGAATTGAACTCAGGACCTCATGTTTGCCAGGCAGGCACTTATGCTGCTGAGCCATCTCACCGGCCCTATGGGCATTTTCAAAACAGGAAACCTTGTACCAACAGAGCAGCAGATGAAGTCTGCCAACGTGTCTGGACACCCAGCATGATGCTCATCCACTCCAACCCAGATGCTGACCAGCAAATGCAGAGCCAAGGTAGGGCATGTGGAGAGGTTCACCTGTGATCCTGGGATGCCCACCATGTAACCTACATCTGCGGTGGGAGACTCTGGTCTAAATACCCTGTACACTATGCACAGCTGGCTTTTCCCCAGAAGCCTCTGATTGATGCTTCAGGAAATAAGGACCAGGCTCAAATATAAGAAAATTGTTAAGTACCCTGAAATGCCAAGTGCTACCAGCTCAATCCCAATTATTATATTACTTTTTGGTATTTTAGTTTAAATAAAACATGTATGAGGGTCAGGGAATATATTTTTTCTTAACGTAACGATGTATTTTTTTTCTTATACTCTAGTGCACTGTGAGAATGCTGAGCCACGCAATCGTTCAGGGACCCAGGCTCCAAAAGGAATTCTCTTTTGGAGTTGGGGTTATGCCTACTCAGATTGTTGGAGCTGCAGTATGTGGTCATACGACCAAGCAGGAAGGCAGATATGATGCAGTCCGATGAGTCTCAGAATGATAATTATTAAATTCTAAATCCCTGAAAAGAAAACTATGAGAGAACCTAGCACCAAGCCAGTACAGAGAAGGTGCTTAAAGAATGTTACAGGAGAAGATGGGTAACTGAGAGTCCAGTGCAAAAAAGTTCTACCTGGCAGGAGGTTTGATTCCATCAGTCTGGGTAGAGTCTAGGCCGGGTATTTTTAAGCCTCACCAGGTTGTTCCAGTGCACATCCACTGTGTAGCTCAGAGTTTCTCTACCTCAGCGCTACTAACATTTGGGACAGGATAATTAATTGTTCTGGGGGGGGCCATTCTGTGCACTGTAGGATATTAAGTCGCATCCCTGACCTCCACACACTAGATGGCAGTAGCAACCACCCCCCAGCAATTTGTGACAATTAACAATTTCTCTAGAAATGGCCAAATGTCTCCAAAGGGAAGAATCACCTAGTCTGACTCTGATTTTACAGGTGAAGAAATAGAAGTGAAAGAGGTCAACTCACTTGGCTAAAGAGCATGTTACAAATCAGACCCCAGATCCTGACTCCTAGATCAGCTCCTCACACTTCACTTTCATGTCTGGTAGAAGATTATAGATTATACTCTCTGGGGAGTCCTGAAAACAATGCACAGAATCCTAGAATCCTAGAGCTGTGCGTGCTGGGAAGTCATCAGGTTTAACTCCCTATTATTCAGGACAGAGTCTCTTATTGGAAACTGATAGAGATGGACAATCCAAAATTTTTCTCTGTGGTCCACGTCCACGTTCTACAAGTTCATGGTTAAATATTACTGCCTCTGACCAGAGGGAATTTTCCTCAGTTTCTATTCAAGGTCATTTTCTCTTGTCCAAGCTCTTACAGATATAGACAACAATAGTTTAGCACTGTTTTCCCTAAGACCTTTGTTGACCTGAGGATTATTATGAAATAGTCCACTGCAGGCAGCCTACTGATTTCTGTTAATTGAGGGAGGGCAACTAAGGGCTTGGTTTCCAAGGAGAAAGAGTTCACTAGACAGATGTGGGGCCATAAGATGAGCATTCAAGGAAGAAGGAATATGAAGGCACGGGAGGAGTTAGATTTGAAGATCATTGAGTTTCCCCAGACACATTACATACAGCATGGGGTACTGCAGTTGGATAGGCAAACAGGGAAGGATGATGCTTACCACATTAAGGAGTTTGGAACCATGCCTGAGGGCAATAGTGACCCATTAAGAGTTACAAGTAGAAAAGAGACATAATCAACTTTTACTCTAAAAAGGCCACTCTGGTTTTCAGTATATGAGACTCTGGGTTCAATTCTCAGCCCTGGAAAAAAAAAAAAAAAAAAAAAAAAAAACCTGGCTGAAATATGGAGGATAAATTTCCAGGAGCAAGAATGAAGGGCTTGGGTCATTTTTGCCAGACGAATAAGTAAGAGCCATAGAAGTGCAATTAAGGAGAAGGAGATGAGTTGTAAGAATCTTTGGAGGAAGAACAGACAAGACTTGAAGTCTGAGTGGATATTGCAGGGAATAAGAAAATAAGAGCTAGGAGGATGCCAAGCCTTGTGACTTGGGTGTACGGGTAGGTGAATGGTGGGTTCACTTGCTGGGTGGGGTAAGAAGCAAGTGAAGAATTTATGGATGGGAAGATGAAGAATCCATTGTGAGCTAAGGTGATGGTGGAGTTGACCACTAGAAGAGCTGTTGAAGCTACAGCAGGTAAAGCTTCTTTTATACAAAGTGAGAAGATCGAGCACATTCACTTGTCCTGCTGAGAGACAATGTCCCTCCAGGAACTAGGAAGCAACAGGAGAAGCTGGCATGGTGGTCAGCCAGCCATGGAAGGCTGAAGTAGTAAGGTTAGAGCAGTGGTTTCAGCCTTGGCCACTCATTAGAGTTATTTGAGAGCTATTAAAAGTATAGCTGCCTGGATCCCACTCCCAGAAGTTTTGATGTCATTGGTTTGGGCCATTGTGGTGTTTCTAACACACAAGCAGTTTTGAGAATCACAGCAATGGACAAAGAGCTTCACAGACTAATGTGCATCCAAATCCTGGAGACCTTGTTACAGTGCCAATTCTGATTCAGTAGGTATGGCAGGTGGGAGATGAGAACTTGAATTTATAACAAGCACATCAATCTGATATTGGTGCTAATGGTCCCAGAACCACTTTTTGAAGAGCAAGAGTGAGTCAAAATGCTTTTCAATCTCAGCCATACAATTAGAATCCACTCTCTGGGGAGCCACTTCTAAAATCAATGGAACATAAATGCCTGCGAGTCACACCCAGCCCAAAAGAATTTTTAAAGACACCCCCACTGTTTCTAAGAGAAATTAAGTTTGAGAGGTATTGTAAGCTATTGATGTAGCTTCTAGAAGATTGCAGAGTGAGTATTGGGGATCCAGCTGGGTAGAGCCTGAACTTCATCAGAGAGAGCACTACTGGCTTCTCTTCTGCTTTTTTAGTCAGCAAGAACCTTCCAGGGCCTGGAGTGTGGGTCACAAATACCCACTGAATTAATTTATTGAGGGTCACCATGTATTTGGGCTAGCTTGCCAGGATGAATAGAGCATGTGGTTTACAGTGGTACCAAACAGTTTTCAAATAAGCACTTGAAGTTTGCAGGGGCTGGAGACAACCCTGTATGAGATCCAGGAAAGATGCCAAAGAGGGTATGACCATTGCTACTTTGTGATCTGAGTGTCCAGATACAGAAGCACAGAGAATTTGATACTTGACCTGAGACTTGAAAGATAAGCAATGGGACACCAGTGGGTAAATTGGTGGAGCAAAGAAACTGGGACCTGGAGAGAGTCTGAACCAAGGTACTAATGTCTGAAAGTCTGCAGCAGTCAATATTCCAGGCCCAGGCTCTGGAGGCAATAGACATGTTCTGAGCAGCTGTACAGTGTCACATTTACAGGTGCCAGCTGCCACCCAGGCAGACCCTTTGGGCTGAGATCCAGTTCCCACTTACTAGTTCTGTGACTTCTCAGTAACTTCTCATCTCAGGGCCCTTGCCCCAAAACAAACATAATACTCGCACCTATCTCATAGGTCGGTTGGGAAGATTAATGAAGTTCATACACATAAAGCACGTCGAACTAGTGCTGCTATGTAGGAAGCACCCCATAAATACTACCAGACAATGGCAGAGATGCCCAGGTAGGAGGTGGGTGCTGGGACCCCAGCTGGGCACTATGGCCAGAGAGGAGAGGATTGTGGAGTATTGAGAGATGGAGATTGCGAGCCAGGGATCACAGTGCTGCAAGTGGCATGTGTGTGGCTGACTTCATTTGGAACATTTGCTCTCAGCTGTGTTTCCAGTGGCTGGAGGGAAGACACCAGCAGCTGCGCATCACCTTACACACCAGACATGATGTGACCCAGCCCTTGTAGTCCACAGACTCTCTGCATACTTGGTCTCCGGCCCTTTTTTAATAAAGAGTCTTCCCTCTAGGTCTGAGCAGAAAGCTGACTTGCATTTTTGACAAATACTGACTTTTTATGAAAACTAGATGTTTTTTCTTTCATGACACCGCATTATTTACATAGAATAGCAAATCAAGCAACTTCTCAGAGAATAGAGTCAGCGGAGCATGGAATATGGTGCCCAACACCTAGCCACAACGGCCCTATGTCTACATCAAGGATTTTCTGCCCTCCACCCATGGATCTTGCCAGTCTTTCCCACTTTTGGATAACTCCCTGGCCTTTCTCTCAAGCATCTTTGACAGATTTCATCTTCACACATTATGATCTAAAGGGACCTTAGTGATTCAAGGTCTCATCCCAAATATTCTGGCTGTAATGAATCAAGCCCCCCCCCCCCGCATTAAGGTCTCAGAGTATCACCCATGTCCTGATCCCACTACCCATAACAGCTTTGTGTTAATACTGATTGTGTGTTTTCCTCTTTTAAAAGTAGTTTCCTTGATGTCTTCCTTCTTCCTGCTAATGGTGTGAAGATACAAGCCGATTACTCTGCTGTCGGTGGGCTCCTCCTTCCCTCCCCAGGGCCTTGTCAGCATCTCAGACCCAGAGAGAAGGAGACTTGAGTGCAACTCTGAATTTAGATCCTGAACCAAAACAAAGGAAAGTCTCTAAATTCTCATTTAGCAGAAACTCTTCACACCTCAGCTTCTCCTTCTGAAGGGACCAGAGAATTTGGGAGCTAGGATTAAGGAGATGTTCCCTGCAGCTGCTGAGCTCAGAGGGGAAAGAGGTGAGTGGGATGGTTCTTACAGTTACACAAAGCAGCATGGGTCCTCGGATGATCCACCAGATTTTCTTATTCCCATTTGTTGCCCAGCACCTAAGGGCAAAGAGAAGGCAGGAGAAGACAAAAATGAGATGAGGTCAAATGGCAAAATCTCATGCCCTATGGAAGAAACCTTACTTTAAACCTTACTTTCTGCCAATCATTCTCCTGAGGAGAGGACAGGGAGAAAAGAGAACTAAAGTTCTTTGTATTAATCCTAGTACTGTTAGCTTTTCTTACTTTGAAATTATTCTTCACTGTTAACAGCACTGTGTGTGGATCCTTCTAAATTTTTCCACATGATAATACAAACATAAATCCTAATGTACAGATTCTTTATTACTTAAGAAAACTGTATTTCCTTGTCTCCTATATGATCTATATCTATCACATATGATATATATTATATATTTTTTTGGTGATTATTCGGAAGAAGCATGTGATCACACAATATACATTGTTCAGCAACAGACTTAAAGTGAAAAAGCAGGAACTAACTTGGTTTTTTTCATAATATTCCAAGATATAGGTATGCTACTATTTAGTCAATAATTCTCACACTGATGGGCACTGAGAGTTTTTGTTTTTGTTTTTGTTTTTTGCTTTGCTTTTTTTTTCTCCTCACTGTGAACAATGCTACAAAAAGTATTCCTGTGCTTATGTCCTTACATACCCAGCATCACATTCAACCTATACAAAGTCTTTATGTTCATTTGCCTGTATAACTAAATTAATTAACTACTACAAGATCTTTGATCACTTTATCTACATTTCTAAGTATATTCTAAAAGGACATAGTGGGGAGAGTTTAACATTCTCTTTGGGAAAATGGTATCATTCTATATTTGGGCTTATCTGGAAATTACTGGCTCATGGAAGAGTAAAACAGGTGAACTACCTACCCTGTGTTCTCTAGCAGTGCACGGGCAACAACCCAGGGTACAACAAATAACACAGGGAAGGCTGTGGAGAAAGAACGAGAAAATATAATTAAGAGAAGCCTGGTCAAACATGCCTGCCTCCCGCCCCAGCCTGATGGGGCCCAGAACAGCTGTTTAAAACTTATAAAAACCCAAATATAGAATGACGAACTGTGAGAGCTGGAAAGAGCTAAGGCAGCACTGGCTCACCCATTGCTTTACTATCAGAGAAACCAGCACCCAAAGAAGAGTTTAGGTTACAGTTGAGAGTAAATCTAAGGACATTAACCAAAATCTCCTGAATCACAGACCTAGGTTATTTCATCAGAATCCTGCAGCATCAAATTCTCCAAGGGTTTTGGAGATAGGGGCTCCAGATCTGGATACTCTCACTCATTCTTTGAATCAAAACATCACCTTGAATACTTAGTGTTATAGACTGAATGGTATATTCTCAAATTTATATATTTAAGCTCTACTCCCAGTGTAATAGTATTTGGAGAAAAGGCCTTTGGAGATGATCAGGGATGGATGAAGTCATAAGGATGGTATCCTCATGATGGACTTAATGTCCTTATAAAAGAATCAAGATTCTCTCTCTCTCTCTCTTTCTCTCTCTCTCTCTCTCCCCCTCTCTCCCTCCCCCCCCTACACCCCTCACCATCCCTACAAGAAGCCAGCTGTCTGCAAGCCAGGAAGAGCACCCTCAAGAGAACACACTCATGCTGGATTTCCTGGCCTCCAGGACCGTGAGAAATCACTGTCTGTTGTTTAAGCCACACAAGTATTATATTATGGCACCACGAGCCATAACTAATGCAGTTGGAAACAGTGTGTTGTCATCTGATACCACCAAAGACCTTCCCATTTTTGTATTGGGCATACAGTACCTGTACATATGCAGGACACACACACACACACACACACACACACACACACACACACTTCTCTTTAGAGTCTCTTGTCATTGAGGAATTATCTGTCCCAGAGATTGTCCTCCAGTTAGATGCCAAACTAACCCAAAACTCTGTAGGGCTCCCATGTTCTGATGAGTCCCCAGGAGAGGAGGCTGGGAAGTCATGTCACTCACCCCAACCCACCACCAGGTATCTGGGCCACAGCCGCCTTTCAGGAAGCACTGTGGGCTCCAGCAGTGCATGGAGGTAAAGGCCTTCGACCAGTAGCCATAAGTGGTTGGCGCCCACGAAGTAGTGCAGGAGGACTTGGACGGAGCGGCAGGAGGTAGACACCTACAGGGCAGAATAACTGAAGGTGAGCCCTGGCTTTCCCAGCACCTGGACCCTGAGTGGACAGAGAAAGGCCTCCTAGGGCATAAGCCCTCTCCTGTCCTCCCTCGCCCTTGCTGGCCATCTCAGAGTAGCTGGCAATAATATAAAACATCAAAAGGGCTTCATGTAGCTTTTAAAGACCAGCTCTTCCTTAACATTCTAGACATTTTTAAAGAAAACAGAGAACAGTCATCATCGACACCTGCCCTAATGGAAACACTAACAGTATTCTCTAACCTCAGCTCAATGCAGATTTATGGGGACCCAGAGATCAAAGAAATTATTGCAAAAATTAGAAAATATTCCTGAACTGAGTGTAAGGAAAATATTGCATACCAAACTTGTGGTATGCAGCTAATAGCAACCCTAGAATGAAACATACAGCCTTAAGTACATATATTTAAAAAGAAAAAAGTTGAAAATTGGTTATCTAAAATCATGCCAGAAAAGTTAGAAAAAAAGAATAGCAAATTGAATCTAAAGAAAGTACACAGAAGGAAATAATAAGAATAGAACAGAGGCTGGGCATGGTGGTGCACACCTGTAATCCCAGCACTCGGGAGGCTGAGGCAGGAGGATTGCTGCAAGTTTGAGGCCAGCCTGGGCTACAAAGTGAGTTCAAGGCCAGCCTGATCTCTATAGTAAGACCCAGCATCAAAAAAAAAAAAAAAAAGAATAGAACCAGAATTTTTTTTTTTTTTTTTTTTTTTGTGGGTACCAGGGGGTCGACCTCAGGACCTCGCACGCCAGCAGGCGCCCGTGCCACTGAGCGATATCACAGGCCCCTTTTTCGTATGTGAGTTCCGGGAGTCGAACTCGGGCCCTCGCGCTTGCCGGGCAGGCGCTTAAGCCGCTGAGCCATCTCACCGGCCCTAGAACCAGAAATTAATAAAGAAATCAACAATGCCAAAAGTTTCTTTGAAAATTTCAATAAAATTAAGAAACTTCTGGTAAAGAGGATCAAATAGAGAAAGAAAGAGTGAAGATACAAACAATCAATATCAGGAGTGAAGATGAGGACACAATTACAGACCCAACAGACTTTAACAAGATCCAAAGAGAATACCATGAACAATATTATATCAATAAATTTGAAAAATTAGATGAACTATGTAAACAAATTCCTAGAAAAAATTACTATCGCTGACACCAGAATAGAAAATATAAGATTCATAATTAATCTGTAATTCAAAACTTTACAATACAGAAATTCTATGTCCAGTTGGCTTCAATGGTATAATCTATTAAACATTTAAGTAAAAAATGATATAAATCTTAAGCAAATTCTTTCAGAAACAGTAAAGGAGGGAACACATACCAATTTATTTTAAGAGGTCAGTGCAAACTTGATACAAAAACTTGACAAAGGTATTACAAGAAAAGAAGATTATAGGCCAATCTTCCTCCCGACTGTTAGTGAGGAAATGCTAAACAAAACACAGTATTAGCGAACTGAAATATTAGCAAATTAGGAACGCAATGTTAGTGCAATAGGTTACTGGAAAAACAACTCTATAGATGTATATTTCAATGTGGAAAAGCCTTGCTGCTTTAAAAGACTAATTGTGATATAGGTTAATCTGGTCCAATTATTTTGTGTATGGGTAAAAAATTTCCCACCCAAGAACTCACAGCAGAGGTGGTAAACCCATCTGCTTCTGTTTCCTTGACTTGGCCCACTCTTGGGAGGTTGTAATGCTGGTAGAACACATGCTGTTTCTCTAACCCAAAGTCTTGGACACCCCTTTGCCTCCCTCTCCCCATCCTCGGCCCCAGCCACCCAGGGGGAGGGCCAGTTTAGATGGGGAAGGAGCTTACCTCGGACAGGTAGGACATCCACCCGTTCTCATTGTCGGGCCTCTTGGAGTAGGAGTTGGAGAAGACGACATCCTTCACCAGTACAGCCACGGCTCTCAGAATGAACGACGCAAACAAGTTCATGTGGATGTAGTTGCGAGTACAGTGGAGTTTTCTGTGCAAAGAGAAAACCAAGTGCCTTCCCTCAGCAAAGAGTGGCGCAGACCAGCGGGCGCATGCCTGACCTGCCTAACGAAAGACATTTTACAGTACAGGCTCTAGAGCTGGACTGCTGAGTTAGGTGATCTTACTTCTCTGTGCCTCATTTTCTCCATGTATAAAGTGGGGTAATAATAGCTTCCCCTGTGTACGTGCTGGACATGCCAGGCCATGTTCCAACCCATTTACACCCGCAGGGACTTTCAGGTATCCTTACTTCTTGCCGCCATTGGAGGAGTGGATACTCATTTCAGTGAAGCAGAAAGATTCAGCCACCTGTCCAAAGTCCCAGAGCAATAAGTGGTACAGTGAATACCCAGGCCCAGAAACTCAGAGGCCAAAGTATAGCTCATAAAGTCTCTACAGCCTCTGAGGGTGACAGCATCTATCTCAGAAGGAAGTTAAATCAGTTAATTCTTGTAAAGTGCAGTAACAAGTGCCCAGGAAAATGCCAGCTCTCACTACCTGTCTCTGGAACATCCTGCTAGTTATGTGGCACACAGGCTGATGTGACACTGAACATCCTCGGTCTCTCCAGCCTGAAGAACCTTTTCCACCACTATGCTTTCTGTGCAGCCCCTACCCCACCTTACTTTCCTTAACAGCTATTATCACATTTTTAGTTTCAAGGCATGTCCTTGTGTTTTATCATGCATGCATTCTTCTCCCCGACTAGACCAGAAGCGATTTGAAGGTGGGGACTGGGCCCTGCTCCTCTTGGAGCTTGAGGCAAAATAGACACTTATCCAACCCAGGCTCAGCAAAAGTTGCTTCCTGCAGGGCCGGGCAGTTATTTTCTTCTGGCTGGGTTCTGGGACTTTGGGAAGGTGTGTGGAGTGACATCACAGATAATCGGTGGGAATAGGCTGTAGAATTCTCCTATAGCTCAAGTTGCTTTCCCAGGAAGGGCATGACTTTGCTCCTGGAGCCACAGAAAATCCTGGAATTGAGGAGTCAAATGAAGCCAGACCTGGGTTAGCAGAGCCCAAGTGAGGAGCTGCTCTGGGACTAGTGGCCAGGTCCCCAGAGTCCCCAACCAGGCCTCCTGCATCAGTGCCACATGCTCATTCTGCCAGGTTTTCTTCACTTATGGTCCTGAATGGGCTGAGTCCAAGGGATGGCCTTGGAGGGCTTCCTGGTGATTCCATCAGTATCTCACTTAAGTGAGGACTAAAAATGCAATTTAGTAATGCACTAAGCCTTTGGATTCTGAAAGACAGTGCAAGGGAGTGAAAATGCTCAGACCCTGGACTGCTTGGTTGTGACCCTGTCTCCATCACCCACCAGCTGAAGTGGCATTGGGTAAGTTACTAAGTGTGATGGAAAAATACAGTGAGTATTTAAATTTAAAAAATTACTACAGTAAAAGACCCATTGCCATTAATCCCCTCAAAATATTCCCCTTTGCTTCTAGCACACTTATGCCATTGCTCTCGTTACTTTCTGAAGCAGTTCTGGAGGAAGCTCTCTTTCATACATGTCTTTAGTTGTACTGTTGTAGCTGCCTTGGTGTCTTGACTTTTACCTCTCATGGTCATTTTGACTTTGGGGAAGAGCCAGAATTCACACAGTGCCAGAGTTGGTGAATAAGGTAGATAGGACACACCATAATATTTTTATGAGCCTGCCTTTCCATCTAGATGGCTTTCCACAGCAGCATTCACCGTATTTTTTTTATCATAACTAGTAAAGACACACATGAAAGAGGACTTCCAAAACTGCTTCAGAAAGTGGGGAGAACTGCGAGATAAGTGTGTTTGAAGAGAGAGAGAGGGAGTATTTTGAGGGGTATTAATGGCAATGGGTCTTTTCTTGTGATAAATTTTTGTATTTACATATTCATCATACATTTTGACTGCACCTGGTACTTCATCTCTCCATGTTTCAGTGCACTTACTTGTAAAATGGGAGCAATAGTAGTTGCAACCTCCTAAGATTAGAATTAATCTTAATTTAACTGGGACGAGTTTTTTTTGGGGGGGAGGGGATGAGATTTAAATTATTTAATGTACATAAAGTGCTAGGAGGAAGTACTTCAATAATTGATAGCTAGGGCCCTGGATTAAAATCCCAGTTCTACCACTCACTTGCCTTGGGAAAGTTTCTTAATCTTTTCTTTAAAGATAATACCTCTGACAGACTGGAATAGGGAAAAGAAAGAAGGGAAAGGGAAAAAAAAAATTGTATAGATATATATATATATAAGATGGTTAAGATAGATACACTACCATTTTTACTTAGTTCATTGAAGAGTAAGGTTTGTGCCAATAATGTTTGGACAATTGAATGCTAATGTCTGGTGTCCTGAATAACTAACTTAAAGACAGTAATACGTAATGTAATGTATTAACCATTGTTACCCTCCTATTATGTTGGTTTGAAAATTTGTTCTTCTTTTGATTTGTTTTGTTTTTTCTTCTCTTTAAAATTAAAAAAAAAAAAAAGAGCTAACATTGCCTGGTGTAATTAAACAAAATAAATAACTTCCAATAAAAAAAAAAAAAAAAGATAATACCTCTGACAGAGTTTTGGTAAGAGTGGTCTGTGGTATTACTGGGAGTGACCAGGGAGTTACGCCCTGGCTAGTTGGTTGTGGGAACACAGAAGGTATCAAATCCCAAAGGTAGTGTCAGGAGTCCTGGATTTAAGTTTTGTGTGGGTGATCGACTGACTTTGGGGCCACTAGATACACATTTGAACTGGTTTTGGGGCCACTAGCCTTTCACTTGAACTTAGATACTCCTTTCTTCCCATTCATTGGCAAAATGAGATGGACACACTCAATGTTCTGTCGGGCCACTCCCAGCTCTGATGGCCCACGACATCACACAGCCCAGTTTTCTACAGCCTGCTAGAGGCAGCCACTGGGTAAATTACATGACACATGGATGAACCTGTATGTCGGAAGTTCTACTCACCGAAGAAACAAGAGAAGGCTGAGAGCCAGGAAGAGAGAGATAAGAGAGAGGGAGTATCCCACGGTGTACAGCAGCTGCAAGGTTGACAGCAAGGCATAATGATCCACCTGGACACAGAGGAAGAGCAGACATGACCACCAAGACAAGGCCTACAACCCCCAGCTTATTCCCAGGGCCACCAAGGGTCTAGGCAATGATGGAGACATGGTGCAGTCCCCAACATGCTTATAAACCTTTCCTTCCCACCCTTGTAGACACCTAAGAAGGGTAATGGAGGCTACCCTCTGGCACATCCAGAGGCCGAGGAGCCCCAGTGAGTGAAGAGCCCACAGTGGGGTTCACATCCATGACTGGACCCACAGCCCAGCATTGATGCACCAGGAATCACAGTATCATAAAGGAGATGTGTCCAGGACAAGAGGGTGCCTTGGGAATGAGGACAGGCTCCCTGCCCCCAGAGAACTGTCCCTGGAATCTATCGGTGCTTCTCCCTGGAGAACAGAGCCAGATTTCTGTCTGAAAGACTCCCCTGTAAAGTAACTTTTCATAGATGACCTCCTAGAAGAAGACCCAATGGATCAGTGAAATATTTTCTCTAAGTCCTGGGATAGCCCGAATGTGACAGAAAGATCCTTTATTGGAAAGTCTGTGTTACTCAGTGTGATTTTCCAAGAGTCCCATCCTCTTGCTCAGTCCATCATACGTATCACTGTCAAAGTGTGTTCCTTTTCACTTTTCTTTTTCCTTCCTTCCTTCCTTCTCCTTCCTTCCTTCCTTCTTTTCTCTCTCTTTTGCAGTACTGGGTGTTTAACCAAGAGACTTTACACTGAGTTACATCCCCAGCCCTTTTTTATTTTTATTTTGAGACAGAATCTTGCTAAATCGCTGTTATCCAAGCTGAACTCAAACTTGTGATCCTCCTGCCTCAGCCTTCCAGAGAGTACTGGGATTAAAGCCTGCACCACCACACCTTGCTAAGGTTATGTTTCTTAATAGCTTTCTGTACAAAAAGCCAGAGTAAATACATTTTTTTTTCAGTTGTTTTAGCTGTTCTAGGTCCTTTGGATTTTACAATCAGTTTACAGATGTCTACAAAAATTCTGTTGGAATTTTGATTGAGATTGCATTGAAACTATGGATCGATTTATAGAGATTAAAATCTTAACTATATTAAGCCTAAGAACTTCACATATCCCTCTCTTTTAGTTGTTTTCTTTAATTATTCTCAGCCGTTTCTTTTTAATTTTCAGTATGCAGATCCTGCCCATCTTTTGTCAAATATACCTTTGTATATTTCGTATTTTAATGCTGTTATAAATGGTATTTTTCTCTTAATTTCAGTTTTTCAATTGCTCATAGTTAGTATATGAAAATATAATTGATTTTTAGAATTTGATGTGTATCCTGCAATCTTACTAAATTCACTTGTGTAACACTTTATGTAGATTCCTTTGGATTTTTCTACGGATGATCATACTGTCTGAATAACAACATTTTTACTTATTCTCTTCCAAACTCTATGCCTTCCATTTCTTTTTCTGCCTTGATCTTTTAAGGCCTACAGTATAATGGTTTTGTTTTGTTTTGTTTTATTGAGATAGGGTCTGGCCCTGTAGTTCAGGCTGGCCTCAAACTCGCTACATAGCCCAGGCTGTTCTCAAACTTGCAGCAATCCTCCTGCTTCAGCCTCCTGAGTGTTGGGATTACAGGCATGCGCTAGCATGCCCAGCACCTACAGTATAGTATTGACTAGAAGTAGAAAGTAGACTCATCACCTTCCTAAAGATGCTAGGGGTAAGTATTCACTCTTTTGCTAACTAATATGATGTTAACATTTCATTAACTAGTATGAAGATGCTCGTTCATACTGATTTTCTGTGGCTGCTGTAACAAATTATCACAAACTTGGCAGCTTAAAACAACTGTCAGAAAGTTCTAGAAATCACAAGTTCTAAAGTCAATTTTATTGAGCTAAATTCAAAGTGCTGCCAAATCAGTATTCTTTCTGCAGGGAAAGATCTGTCGTTCACTTCCTTTTCTAACTGCTGCCTCTCTTGCTCAGCTTCCCTCCTCAGTCTTCCGAGCCAGTAATGTAGCATCTCCTCTGCTCTCTGACCTGTCCTGTCCTCCTTCCACCTTCTTTCTCTGACCCTAATATCACTGCCCGGCTTTCATAAGGACACTCACGATTCCTTTAGGCCCATCTAGATCATCCAAGATAATCTCCCTGTTTAAGATCCTTAACTTAACCACATCTGGAAAGTTCCTTTTGCTACATAAAATAAATATTCACAAGCTCTAGAGACTAGGACATGGATGTCTTTGGGGAGCCATTATTGAACCTATCATACTTTGTCAGATTGAAAAAGTTCTCTTTTAACACTAACAGGCTGAGAATTTTATCATGAATGGAAATTGAATTTTGTCACTTGCTTTGTCATCATCTATTGAGACAATCGCATAGTTTGTCTGCTAATTGGGTCAATTGCATTATTAATTTTCAGATAGCAAACCAACCTATGTATTCCTTGCTTAGCTGCACTTGATTATGATTTTTTTAACATATTATTGGATTCAATTTGTCAAAAAATTTAAATTTTTATTCACCTTATTACATGTTTGCAGTACATAATGATTACACTCATCATGGGGAGTGGGTACATGCAGCTAACATATCTTAATTATTTTGATGTCTCCTTTCCCCTCCTCTCCTTCCTCCCTCCCTCTCTTAGTCCACTTTTGTATATATTCCTGAGGGATATTGGCCTGTAGTTTTATTTTCTTGTAATGTCTTTGGTCTTGGTGTCTGTTTAATCAATGACCTCATTGATTGAGTTAGGAAGGTATTTCCTTCTTACCAGTTTTCTGACAGTTTGTGTAGAATTGGTATTATTTTTCCTCTAGTTCTCCTTTAAATTTTATCAGTTTTGGTTTTATGAGCTTTGAGAATCTTGTTACTAGATATTCATATTTAACATTGACATGGCCTCCTGGTAAATTTATTTCTTCATTATTATGAAATTATTCTCAATATCCCTAGTAACATTCACTACTCTGAAGGCTATTTTGACTGATATCAGTATAGCCATTCTTCCTTCCTTCTGATTAGAATTTGTGTGCATGGTATATCTTTTTCGTCATCTTTTAAATTCTAATTAAGCCTTTCAGTTTAAAGTAAATGTCATGTAGCTAGCATATAGTTGGGTTTTGCTTTGTTTTTATTCTTAATCAAGCCTGAATATTTCTGTTAACTGAGGTATCTTGATCATTTACATTTCATGTGTTTATCTATTGAGTTTAAATCCTTTAGATTTCTCTTTGTCCCATATTTCTTTATTCACTCACATTTTTATTCTATATTTCCTTTTTTGTGATTTATTTATGACTTCTTATTTTTCGTTTGGCTTTTTAGTGGTTGCTTTAAGATTTATCCTGTACGCTTAATTTATTATAGTCTGCCCTTAAGTAGTATTTTATTACTTAATGAATGGTTTAAGAACCTTACAATAGCAAAACAAACAACAAAAAAACAAAGAATCTTACCAAAGTGAACTGCCATGTCCCTCACACTGGCCTTTTTGCCGTTAGTGTTATACATTCACTTTCACATATATTATAGACTGCATAATATACTCTTACTGTTCTTTGCTCCAAGATCAAAATGTCCATGGGGTATGTTTTTCTTTCTGCATTAAAGACTTCCTTTAACATTTCTTGTAATGGTGGCCTGGGTGCAGAAATGTCTGTATAGATTTTAAGCTTTTCCAAATCAATCCCAATTACATTTCCACCTGGAACTGTTTTCTGTGGACATCATCAGGATCCCTCTAATTTTGTCAGGTCTCTAGCTGCTCTTGTCTTTCTTCCCCTAAGATGAGCACAAACCTGCCTCCTACACAAGTCCTCTTGGAGCCCCTCTCTGCTTATCATCAGCTCTTGTGGTAAAAGTACTCGTAGTCTGTTTTATAGATTGGGGCATCAATTATATTATTCATTAATGCTTTGTTTGTATTCATCTTGTCTTTCCAAATAGACAATAAACATCTTGAAAGTAGAGAAGTGTTTCATGTTTCTACAGAGTACTGTATTTTCTAAAAACTGGTGATTCAGGATGCATACCAAGACTTTACTAGGTCATTTTGATATCATTTTTTGTATTGGAGATATGAGACTAATGATGTAATTAAGTAACCTAATTATTTGTTTCTGAGTTATTATTTCTAAAAACATGTGCGTGTTTTATGCCTTCTAGGAACAAATTAAGGGAACTGTTTGGGTTTTGTCTGGGTCTTAGTTTGGGTTTCTAAGAAGCAGATCCTCAGCTAAGGAGTGGAATGCAAGCAGTTTGCAAGGAAAGTGAAAAAACTCATCAGCTGGGGGAGACATTAGGACTGATAAAGTGTGCACCAGCAAGCCAGTTAGCACAGTGGGAAGCCGGAGCTTAATCCCACCAGGGAAGCTCTGGAAACCCAGGGTTTACCGCCTCAAGACCCAGGGGGCAGTCATTGTTTGAGGGCCACTCCCAGGGGCCATTAATTCCCTGGCATGTCTGGCCTGCAATTTATTTAGCAAAGGGAGATCCAGGAAACAGAACCAGCAAAGAAATGCGTGTATGAGTGGTAAGAAGTTGGGCAGCAGTAAGCTGAACTGATATGGGCAGGGCACCACTGCACTTGTTCAGTTGGTTTCATTGTGTTTCTTTGGAGGATTTTCTTAAACTGCAGGTACCAAAATCTGCCACTTCCTTATAAGTTCCAAACATCCAGTCTCCAGCTCACTCAGGACCAACGGGTGAATTCTAACTCACTTAGACACCTTTGTGAATGCCAGTGTGTAATGGGCACCCAACATGGAAACTGGCACTCATACACTGAGGAAGGAAGGGTAAAGTGGTATAACTCCTATGGGTTTATACATATAAAGTTATTCACTGCAACATTTTAGGAAGAAAAATTTGGAAATAATCCAAATGTCTGTAGGTTAATGCAGAATAAACTATGGTAGATACATGGGGTGAAGTACAATGCAGATGTAAAAACGTATATCTAGGAACTGGTATACAAAGATTTCCAGGATATATTATTAAATAAAAAAAATAAGAGATACAAAAGGGTCTCTGTTATACTGCTTTCTGTGTAAGAAAAATGGGAAATAGCGTATTTACATATGTGCTTGGCTTTGCAAAACGAAACACAGGCAGCTATTATAATTCAGTTAAAATGAAAAAGAAAGAAAGCAGAGAAGGATGAGCCAAAAAATAATAAAATGATTGTCTGTAAAGGCAGATAGGAAGAGGGCAGAGGACATGGTGGTGACATTAAACTGTCTTTTTATACAGTGTTGGCTTTCAACTCCTGCCAATATCTTATGTATTAAACAATAAAATTAAAGAGAAAAGGATGAAAGGGCAAAAATTTTACACTAATAGAAACAAATGAATAAGACTATATTAAATTCATAAGATGAACACGTACAGGAAATGATTATTTCAGACAGGTATGAACGTGATACTCTGTGCTTAGTATACGGCCTAAGAGGAAAAAATCTTAACATGTACCAAGTAGCTTTATATTTTCAGTGGCAGTTTTAATATCTTAATTTTGAAACTATTTTGCATGCATTGTGGGAAAAGATAAATAAGAATTACGATACTATTATTAGGAAGTAAGATTTCACTAAAAAGGAAAAGATACACACATACAAAGTAAAAGAAGGTAAACAAAAATCCTAAATGTCCCATTTAAATCAGAATTATCAATACAAAGTCTTGATTTAAACTTTTTTCCTGACCCTGTACAATAGAGTTAATTCTGTACGGATGTAATAGTAGTGGGCACACCCTATGCTTAGGTCTTGGCTTCTATCACCATCCCTCCACTTAAAGAACCCAACACCCCTTTGAAGAGGCAGCTGACTCCAAGTGTGGAACAGGAAAATTTCCAAAAGATTTTGGATTGTGTAGTACCAGAAAATAAGAAAATGCTCAAAAAATAATGAAGATATAATAAGGGAACACAAGAGCCACTTTGAAGGGATTTCACTAGCTAGATCTAGAAAACTTTGAGCATCAAAAATAAAAATGAGTTGGGTGTGGTGGCACATGCCTGTAATCCCAGCACTTGGGAGGCTGAGGCAGGAGGATCACTGTGATTTCGAGGCCAGCCTGGGCTACATAGTGAGTTCAAGACTAGCCTGAACTACATAGTGAGACCCTGTCTCAAAAAAAACAAAACAAGACGAGTATAACTAAATAAAACAACCTATGGGTTCATAGTGACACAAAAAAAGGAGGTAAGTGGGAGAGGTCTTCTCTGCAGAAGAATGCTGGCGTAAGTGTAGAAGGAATGATAGAACTTAACTGATTAAGAAACAAATATCAGTGTATTTTAAAATACTGATGGGAGTTTTTTAGGGAACAAGATGAACACAGGGTACCAAAGTATCACCCCGCTAACTACTTATCAAGTGTAGTAGAAATGTAACTTCATCACAGAGAGATCTGTCAGGCCCTACTTTGACCAAGTTGATTAAATGTAGCATCATTCTAGCGTGACACCTGCCACTCTGATCCAGCAGGTGATGCTGTACCAAGTATACAGCACCCGTGAACATTTAACTTGAATCTCATCAAAACACTAATCTAACTACCCATAGAAGGAAATGCAGAGGATGAGCAATGAGTTTAATGAGCAACAAACCAAGGAAATACTCGAGTAAATCCAGATTGTGAGCCATTCTACCAAAATCCCCAGTTGGGCACAGTGGCCTACGCCTGTAACCTCAGCGCTCCTGGAGGCTGAGGCAGAGGGTTGAGTTTGAGCCCAGCCTGGGCAACTTAGCAACGAAGTGAGACCCTGTTTCAAAAATTAAAAACTAGGGCCGGTGAGATGGCTCAGTGGCATAAGCGCCTGCCTTGCAAGCGCGAGGGCCCGAGTTCGACTCCCGGATCCCACATATGAAAAAGGGCCCAGTGATATCGCTCAGCGGCACGGGTGCCTGTTGGCACGCGAGGTCCTGAGGTCGACCCCCCGGTACCCACAAAAAAAAAAAAAAAAAAAAATTAAAAACTAGAAAAGGGTTGGAGATGTAGCTCAGTGCAAAGTCCCTGGATTCCAGCACCAGTGCCTAGAATAAAAATTAAAAAATACCTCTTCTAGTCTCTTCAAAAGGCCAATGTCTCGGTAGGGCAGACAGTTGTAGATTAAAAGATACTGATGTGATATAAAACTAAATGTAGTATGTGCGCCTGGATTAGATCCTAGCCTAGATCAGAAAAGCTAGAAATATTTGAGGGAAACTGAAAATGGATGAAATAATACAATAGGAGGAAATCATTTCAATTTTACTTAGTTGGAATTTTGGTAAAGTAGTTATGTGACATAATGTCCTTAATCTTGGGAGATACCTAGTAAATATTTAGAGGGGAATCTCATGCTTTATAAATATTTCAGGAAGAGAGCAATAAAGTAAAAGCAAATATGGGCAAAGGTTAAACATTTTCAATCTAGAGAGTAGGTATTTTATTATTCTTTTAACTTTTTCTATGTTTGAATCTTTCAAAGTAAAATCTTATAAAATTACACATAACCAATTGAAATTATTAAAATTATAATAAAATTAAATTTTATCATTAAAATGACATACTATATAATGAAATTATGCCCTACATATAGATATTAATTGATTTATATCACTTAAATTCTGTATGTAAGAATAGAAAGCATTTTTTATAAGGGAAAAGAAAACAGCTTAAAGTAAGGCAAAATAACAATGTATTTCCATACTACTAAAAACAAGTCCAGGGACCAGTGAGATAGCTCGGGGGCATAAGTGCCTGTCTGGCAATTGTGAGGTCCTGAGTTCGATACCCGGAATCCACATAAGGAAAAGAAGGGCCGGTGATATCACTCAGTGGCACAAGGGCCTGCTGGCAAGCGGGAGGTCGTGAGATCGACTCCCAGTACCCACATTAAAAAACAAAACAAAACAAAAAAAAAACAAGTCCATACCAAAGAGTCTAAACATTCTTGTTAATGCTCATGCATGTACACACACACACACACACACACACACGCTTTCCTTTAAAAGGGCCACTTAACATGCATAAGGACCCCCCAATGTGTCATTAGTTGGAAGAACATAACTTTTTGCCTGCCAAAACTCTGAAGGGCAAAAATTTACTAACACTGGCCTTTTTTGGGCAAAATTTCAACCCCCTATAAGAAACAGGTAAACATGGCCAGAAGGGCCTTTTTTTTTTTTGAAGTATTTGAATTCTTGGAAATATGGCTATTTGCAGAGGGAAGAAAGCAATAAACTTGACCCCACTTTTCTAAAGAGGGCAATCTTTACTTCCTGTCTTTGAAAGTTCAGTTTTCAGGTTCTGTTTTACTGTCCTTATTCACTGGTTCAGGGTGGTGCCTTGGTGGGCCTAAGCCAGCTGCACACCTGTGGGCACTCAGTTTTCAATCTTGGGAGCCTGAGGATCACCTGGGGAACTTCAACACCAGTACTGATGCCAAGAGCCTCCGAACATGTGAAATCCTTCATTCAGCATTTATTAAGTGCCTACTTTATGTAAAGACTATTGTGTCCCAGTCCTAGGCCAGGAGTTTAGGGGTGGTGTTCAAGTACGACTATAACAATTGTTCCTAAACAGTTCACAATCCAGGAAGGAAGAAAAAGTACACAGTTTTCTTAACTCAAGGCATGCAATTAGCATGACCATGGTGCTGTGACAAAAGCCAAGCCAGTTCCTGAGATAAACCATACCCAATCCAACTACAGGTGTCACTTTGATTCCTTTAAGAGGAGTGACCTGACATACAGTAAGGAACACAGAATTCTGCCATCAGGCCAAATAATAAGGTTTAAAAAATGTGGAGGACCTGTGGGAAGGCCTTTCACATCTGATGGGAAGACAGCACAGACTTAAGAAAGCAAGAACCTGTCCGCTCCAGCCAGCCTCTCAAGGAAGTAAGTTACAACCATTGAAGACCCCCACTGAATTAGGGAGAAATAATTAGGTAATGCAGTACTGTACCTTGAACCTGAGAAAGATCAATGCCCTCCAAGAGGTATGGACTTGGGGTTCGATGTGTTGGCCAGAGTGGGAAAAAACCACCCTGATGGCCCCCATGGTGTTGTTACACTGGTTTGTGAGCACTCACTGCCCAATTTTCAGTGAGCTGGTTATAAAATACACACATTATTAAAAATTAAACTATGCAAATTTATAATAAAACAAACTATATCCAAATAAAAGTAATGAACATTCAAAACTCATCACTTTCTAATTAGTTTTCTATGTGTCTATATGGCAGCTAGTGTGCCTCCCTTCCCTAATCCGCATTCAGTGACATCATATTGACAGCTTGAAATTGCCACCATGGGAGTATTTACACCACAGGAATTGGCAAATGTTACAAACCACAGCCCTTTTCCTCCAAAGGAAGAAGAAAGGGGCTGGATGTTAAACATTTACTGGCATAGTCACACTACTGGCTTTGATAACCAGACCAAACAAATTTTGGTCTATAGGAAACCATGTCCCCTGTGATGGAAACCCCTATTTTCTTGAAACAATTTTTTTCCTTAGTGTGAAAATTAAGTTTTTTTGTCTTAGCCATGGCAAAGTTTAACCAAACCATTACATTTACTTATAGTTTTGTGCCAAACTCGGATATAGAATTTTTCTTTAGTTTTCTTAATATTTATTATGAAATATTTCAGACATATAGCAAATTTGATAGAATTTTATTAAAAAACTTGCATATGCACCACTCAGATTCTAAAATTAAATTAAATTAAATTAATAATTTGGCATTATTACACATCTGACTTTCTGTCCATCCTCCATATAAAGATATTTAAATTACTTGCACAGGCTATGTATAATTGGTATTACTATTTAGAGAATACAGTATATTAAAGGATCTACTAGATTAGTATTGTGATTCTAATACAAAATGTGTCAATAAGTACTTGATTTAGACTTTAAGTTGGAAACTTAATGAAAACAGTGTTAACATATTTAAGAAAATTTAAGGCTCTGTATTCAATCTTAATGTA
Source organism: Erethizon dorsatum (assembly GCA_028451465.1). Taxonomy (NCBI): domain Eukaryota; kingdom Metazoa; phylum Chordata; class Mammalia; order Rodentia; family Erethizontidae; genus Erethizon; species Erethizon dorsatum. The sequence goes on from CM051826.1 coordinate 29,601,169, forward strand.
TTCAGTGAACTAGAATTACATGAGAATTAAGAAAGAGCTGCTTGTTATAGCATATATTTAAAATAGTTAAAACATTTAAAGCATCTGATATCTTAAATGTGCTAATGAAGCTCAACATATAAAATGGTATTTAAATAACTAGTGTGTAGTGGCAACAAAAATTAAAGACATCATTGAAAATATTAAAACTTCTTAGATTTATAAATAAAATGATACAATCTGTAAGTTGACCTTAATAGCTTCAGAGAAAATTAGGTTTTTGATTTTTGAAAGTCAAATGAAAAATTACATTAAAAAAAAAAAAAGAAAACCAAGGAGACAGTACAGAAAGGCCACTGTCATAGATACCAAAATTCACATTGACAGATTCTTCACAGCCCTAGGCATAGACCAGGGAGAGGCCAGGGAGGACAGGGACTAAGGAAGTCATTCTGAAAAGAAATGCAATAATGGTAACTTTTACATGCCTGATTGATACCAAAACATGAATTAATCATTCCTAATTAATTGCCCCTTCAAACTTCTGAGCTAAGCTTCTATCGTGTGGAAGGGTACCACAAAGCCCATGCATTAAAGGCTTGCTTGCCAGCCTGTGGAACTATTGGGAAGTGGAGGAGCCTTTAAGAGGTGGGGCCTATTGAGAGGAAGTTAGGTCACTGGGGGTGTGCTTTCTGTCTCTTTGCTTCCTGGCTGCCATGAGGTGAGCAGTTTCCTGCACCACATGCTCAAACATGATGTATTGCCTTGCCTCAGGCCTAAAGGCAATGGAGCCAAGCAGTCATGGACTGAAACCTCTGAAACTGTGAGCCAAAATAAACTTTTCCTCTTTACAAGTTGTTTATCTCAGATATCTATTACAGTAACAAAAAGCTCACTAACAAAGAAGCCATGCAAAGAGGGCTTTATCAACCCCATCTTTTGGGGGGAGGGGTTGGGTTTTTTGTTTTTTAATTTTTTAATTTTTTGGTTTTGTTTGTTTGTTTTTTGAGATAGGGTCTCACTGTGTAGCACAGGCTGAACTTAAACTCACTTTGTAGCCCAGGCTGGCCTCGAACTCACGACAATCCTTCTGCCTCAGCCTCCCGAGTGCTGGGATTACAGGTGTGTGCCACCATGCCCAGCTATCAACCCCATCATAAACATGCCTGGAGAGAGGTAGGTGCTCAGGTCACACAGACAGTGTTTCTAGAACTGAATTCCTTGCCTTCTTCTGTCCCAAACTTTCAACTATTAAAACACATTTAGTGTTGGTGGGAGAGTATTAAAGTGATGTAAGAAACCAAATCCAATTATATGCTGAAAGATGTTAGCCACAACTAAAGGGGTTGGGGGAGAAGGGTGGTTTACAGGCTCAAGTTAGGATAAGAATTAGGTAGGAAAACACCTAGAGATGGATGGGCAAAGTTTCTTCCTGTATTCTCCCATCTCAGTGAAGTGCATTTCTCAACTCCTCAGAGTTCCAGTCCAGTAACCTGACCTTAGTGCTCTCAACTCCACCCTCTCAGGCCCTCCAACACCTGGTCCTACCATCTCTCTCCTTGGAAACATACAAACCCACCCTCTTTCTTCTTTCCATTCCACTGGCATTCTCCTCACATCTGGGCTGAGTTACAGAGATGGATTCTATCTGGTTACCCTGACTCTTACTTCCAGCCTGGCAGCCCCAGCCTTCTCCAACTTGCCAGAGCAATTCTATCAACACCTATGTTGAGTTATACTCCTTCTGCACTTGAGATTGCAAAATCCTAGTCCTTCAAGGACACAGGGCCTTCATCACCTCTCCCGAGGTCTCCACCTTCAACTGTGTCCTTCTTCTGAATGCTACCTCACCTGCACAGCAGCCCTCAAAGTTGCCTCTTTGAAGGAGACACTGACCTGAAACCTGAATGATGAAGAGGAGCCAGCCTCAGGGGAGCTGGGAAACATGTCCCAGCCACAGGAATGGCAAGTACAAAGCCTAGGACCAATCTGAAGACCGACTTCCCTTAGGGTTTTACATCTCACCCTAGTAGTGGAAACCCTCTCACTCTTTGCTCTCATTCTTCCCATGGCCATCCCTTTCTCACCCTTCACAACTCAGTTTGGGCAGCCTTCTCTGCCCCCAGTCAGCATCAGTGTGCCCCTCTGCTGTGACCCTGGGCATCCTATATTTCTGTTCCATTAGTTATTACCCTCCCTCTATGCTCTATGAGACTCTAAGCTCCAGGAGGTTGGTATCTATGTCTCAGTCACTATTCCCAGTGCCCAGTGCAAAACCTTTGTACCTTCTCCTCTGAGCCACTTGCCTGTTCCACCTGCCTTTGAGGGAACATAGGTAGGATTTGTATGACTAGGAAGAAGAGCAGGAGCCCAGCAAGCAAGTAGAGAAAAGCTGGCCCTGAGGGGACTACAGAATAGGACCCTGGAACAAAAACACATGGAGAGAAGTCTGAAGCTTGGATTTGTTTGCTCATCCCAGCTGCCAGGATGATTTGCTGAGCCATGACTAATGCTGGATCCTGGCGACAGGGCAGTAACTCTTACTCAGAGCTGGCTGACTACATGTCAAATCTTCTTCTAAGAAATTTACATCTGTTGACTCTCTAAATCCTCACAATGATCACATGCAGCAAATAAAATCCCTTTGGGATGGGTGAGGAAGCAGAGGCACAGAAAGGTAAAGCAATTTGTGCCAAGTTCATAGCCAGGAAGTGAAGAGTCTGAATACATGGCCACTGGGTCTACATTCTGGAGAGAGAACTAGATAACAAATAAGCAAACACCTGAAAGTTTCAGGGAGTAACAGGTGCAATAAAGGAACTACATCAGGGCTGTTGTAGAAAGTGACCATGGGGGCCATTCTGGATAGGGTAGCCATGGAGATCTCTCTTCAAAGGAGACATTTGAACTGAATTTGAATGATGAGAGGAGTCAGCCACAGGGGAGCTGGGGCACCTGTTTTGGGCATAGGAAGCTGCAAATACAAAGGCTAGGTCCAACCCTGGGAAACTGATTTCCCGTCTCACCCCAGTAGTGAGATTTCCATGGCTGTCATGGAGGTTGCTGCTGTGCCTGATTGTGGACCTTCCTCAGCTGAGTTTGGGGCAGACATGCTGGAAGATATCTCTTCATATGACCCCGAAAGCTGGCTGGCCGCCTGGCTGCCCTGGAGGAGGGTGGCCTGGGCCCTGGATGCCTTACCGCCGAGGTGGGCAAACTCACGTTTTGTTTGAAGCTGTGGTTCTCGGAGCATTCGGAGTCATCCTGCCAAATATCTGTGGTGTTCTCTAGTGTCTGCCAAGTCCCCCAAGCCAGGCAGTGTCTGTAGGCCCTTCCTGAGCTCTCTGAAAGTAAACAAAGCTCTAGAGGAAAGGTCAGAACATACAGCCCGTTCCCCCAGCATGCTAGAAAGCCATTGCCCTGGCCTCAGAGCTGTGGAAAATCCCAGGGAAAAGGGAATTTCATTTCCCCCTTTGGGGGCTCATTAGCATCCCAGCTGTTTATCTGAGGTGGAAAGGAAAACACGGAAGCTTCTAGATTTCATGATAAACCAGGATCCACAAATGTCTGCTGTGTTTACCTCAAGTCTCCAGAGTTAGAACAGCCCCCGGTGACTCGGAGATGTTATAAACCAAGTAAGGCACAGCCCCGCTGGGCGATACCAACCTGGACTCCCATGCCTGCTCAGAGCAGGGCATCTCTTCCTGATGTCCAGGAAGCCACACTGGCCAGCAAGAAGAGAAAGAAATGAGTGCAAAGCAGACTGACCCAGGGCTGAAACCTCAGGTGCCATCTACTAATGAAGTGGTAACCTGGGTCCAGGCTCCCAGATGCTGAGCCTGCCAGTTCCTGAGCCCCAGAAGCTGGGGACAATAATCGTGCCCATCCTCTGTGATTTGAGAGAAGACTGTATGAAAGAGTGTGTGTGTGCAAAGGATGGGTAAATGACCTTGCCATGCTGTGTGCTACTGCAATGCAGGCACATCTGCCCCGGGAGCCCCTCCCCAAAAGTCCTCCTACCTGGAGAACCAAGGACTGGATTTGCAAATAAGAAATGGAAATTTGTTGGAATTTCCTAGTGCAGATCCTACGCATCATAGACCAACAGTAGCTATTTGCTCAATTCATGGAATGGGTGTCTAAGCAGTAAGTTCACCTGCCTGTCGGACAGCTTGGCTAGGGTTTCTGATTGACATCTCAAATGCTGTGCATCAAATCAAGCTCTTCATCTTCTTTTCAAAATCTGCTCTACCTACATAGTTTCCTCCTTCGGTGGGTGGCAAATCCATCCTGTCAGTTCTCTGACCCCAAACCTTAGAGCAGTGATGGAGAACCTTTTAGAGACGAGTGCTCAAACTGCAACCCAAAACCCACTTATTTATCGCAGAGTGCCAACACTGCACTTCAACCTGAATCCTGAGGTTATAGTTTAGAAAAAACAGCTCATACATTAACAACTTTTGTCTTAAAAGAAAAACAATATGCATGCCATAGGCTCACCACCACTGCCTTACAGTCATCGCTGCTTTCTCTCTGTCTCTACAGCCCTTGCCTGCTTTATCGGCTGATCATCTCTACTTCCAAACACATGCAGAATCTGACCACTGCTTTTCACCTCCTGCTTCTCTCCACCTTGGAACCATCCTCTCTGCCCTGTAAGGTGCAAACTCTTCCACCGGTCTTCCCCTCCCATCTGTAGGTAGCGCAGCAGCCCATGAGCTGGATCAGATGTCACTGGCATCGAGTCATGCTTCTGCTCAAAATCTTCCAAAGACTTGAAAACAAATCAGTGTCCTTTTATGACCTTCCACAAAGCCCTGTAAGATCTGGCCCCAAATATCTGTGTTCAAATATTCTATTGCCTCTCTTCCTCTTCACCCCAGCAATGTTCGCCTCCTTCTCTCTTTGGAACAGACCAGCCGTGCTCCCCACCTAGGGCCTCAGCACTGACATGTATTCTGTCCTGAACGCACTTCCCACATAGGCTAAAACCTTCACCTCCCATGAGCCTTTGCTAAAACACCACCAAGTTATTGATGTCTTCATGGATTACCCAATTTAGGATTTCAACACACTTCCGCAACCCCAATCCTCCCATCCCTTCCTGCTGCTCCATCTTATTTTAAATATACCTTATTTATATTTATGTATGATGTTTATTGATTATTGTCTATCTCTCTTGCTAGAATATGAGTCCCACAAGAGAGGGTATTATTCAGTTTTAGTCACTAATACAATCCAAGTACTTAAAAATAATACCTGGCACATTTGTAGATGTTTAAAAAATATTTGTTGTAAGCCAGGCGTGGTGGCACATGCCTGTAATCCCAGCACCCTGGAGGCTGAGGCAGGAGGACTGCTGTGCGTTCAAAGCCAGCATGGGCTACATAGTGAGTTCAGGGCCAGCCTGAACTACATAGCAAGACCTTGTCTCAAAAAAAATTGTTGAATGAGTGAATAACAATAATGTCATTGACCCTTGCGTTCTCTGTGCCAGTCAAAATTCTTGATGCTGAGGATGCTAGGAGGAAAAGGCACAACTTGAATTCTAGCCAGGAGAGTGCAAATAAAAAGGCCATAAACTGCTTTAAATGCTATGACAGAGCCTGTACAGGTATGGAAGAGGCCTCAGAAAGGCAGAGGTTCATTGTATTGTGGGGAGAAGCTGGAGAAATTTGCTAGAAGGATGAAAGACTGGAGGTGAGAATTGAAGTTTATAGGCAAAAAAACATGGGAGGCAGCCTGGACAGAAGGGTGAGCACAGGCACTGAATGCCGTAGCTGGGCAGGCGGAGTCGTTCATTTGGCTGGGGTGGAAATGAAGGAGGAGAGGAGAGAGCACTAGACCGGCTACCAGGGCCGGGCGACAGGTCACATGCGCCATTTGTAAGTATTGCGATGGGAACCAACAGAGTCTGATTGGCATTTTAAAAAGCTTTGTGGAGGCTAGGAACAATGAGGAGACCAGGAAGCAGCACAGAGGGCGCAGCTGCGTCCCCACCCCAGTGTGTCAGCAGGGGGAATGGAGGGGAGGAGGAGCCAGAGGACCCAGCTGCCAACCACAGGAGGGGTGAGTTTGAGTGGGACCAGGTGAACTGCGTGACTGTTCTGTTCCCGAGTTGGAGAACAGAGGAGGAGGAGCTTGTTTCCTCTTCCTTATTTTCTACTCCTCTCTATCCTTCAGTTTCTACTCCCCTTTTTTTTTTTTTTTTTTTTTTTTTTTCTTTATGTGGGTACCGGGAACTGAACTCAGGACCTTGCACTTGCCAGGCAGGCACTTATGCCGCTGAGCTATATCACTGGCCCCTCTACTCCTTCTAATGACAAGTCTTGACCATCTGACCTCCAATATTTTTCTTTAATCTTTTTTTCCCTTTCTCTCCAAACCTCTCACCCCTACCCGAATCCAAATTCTTGTCATCTATTTTCTGGACCAGGGAAGTACCTTCCTGATTCCCCTCCTTTCCGCAGTCTAACAGCTACATGCTGCCAATGTTGTCTTCCCAAACTACAAAGCATTACTTTCCCTAAGAGGAGCCCTCGTATGACACACTGTCTCCTTCGCAGTCAGTCCTCAGCCTCATGGATCGGTCGTGGATGCCAACGCAGCATATAAACATCATCTGACTCCCTCCCTTCTCATATCATGTTTGTTCTTTTAACTTTATCTCAAATCATTATTTGCCTCTTTTAATACAAAAAAATATTGAGTGGCAGGGTCACTTCCCACCTCTGGCAGATCACATTCCTTCCAGTACAGTTCAGAAGCCCAGAACTCATTTTTTTTTTTTTTTAAAGCCTTTAACTCCACTTCATTGTAGACTTGGACTTTGAACCGCTTTTTCCTCCTAAAGTAGAATAGACCTGTACTTTTAGTTCCTGGGGAGGAACAGATAGATGGTGGAGCTGCGAAGTGGTAGCCTATTCCATGTGTCATTGAGGAAGCTATGGACATCTGGGGCCTTAATGACCTGAAGGAATCCATGGGTCTCAACCTTGAACTCAGCTTCAGCATCCACTGACAAAATACCTACCAGGTGGCAGAATCTGTGTTCCTTCTCATTTGTTCTTCAGAATGAACTTGAGAGTTAGCTATTACTCATTTCACCTTACATGGAAGGCAAACACAGCTTAGGAAGCCCTGGGAACATGCTCAAAGTTTCAAAAGGTAAACTAGAGGCACTGAGTCTAACCTCAGGGTCCTGGCTCCATGCTCTTTCCACCTCTGCAAGCTGGCTTTTACAGGGACCATTTGCCTAAATCATTCAGACCCCTCTGATGCAGCAAGTTCTCTAGTGCCTTCTATCCCACCCTCCATGAAACCTCAAATCTGCATGCTTCCTGGGCTCATTCCAACAGGATGTCATCAGAAGGCAGTCCCACAAAATATGTCACTAACTCCCACACAGAGAAGTCTCTCCTCCTCCTCCTCCTCCTCTTCCTCCTCCTCCTCTTCCTTTTCCTCCTTCTCCCTCACCCCTGTCATCCTCAAAATATTGAAACCAAAGTACCAAGGATGTGAAATATTATTGGGCTGAAATTAAATATAAGATTATAAGATGCCTTCTCAGAAGCTCCTCCTCACCTTGTTTTACCCGGACCTTCATATCTGCCTATGTTTCCTGAGAAGAGGTTTAGCTATCTTTATATTTGCCCACAGTCTTTGGTCAGAAACAACAGAATTGCTCCTCTCCCCTTCCAGAATAAAATGACCAAGAGGTCAGGCTTCTGCGGCAGGTGGGGTGGAATATTACCCTAGGTCTCTAAGTAATAGTATTCACTTCTTTTAATCATGATTAGAGCAAGTGGAGTGCCTAAATTCTGCATCTAAGCCCCATGGGACTTAAAAACACCAATTCAATGACATCTCCTTCCAAGGCTGATACAAGGAAAGGTTCAAAGACCTTTTTCCCAATCTAACAAACCCAGAATTGCATGATATGAGCTTTTCAGTCTTTCACCACACTCTCTTTACTCTGTTATGAATGTGACAATGCTTAACCCTCAGTGTAGTCAGATTCTGCCTGTGGAAGCCAGGTCTATGCTCTATAATCTTCAAGGTAAAAACAGCCACTGTATAAATGGAATACAATGAATATAAAATTTTCAGGAGACAAGAGGAGAAGAAAGATGTAATACTGAAAGACTAGATGGAGACCTCTGTGGGCAAGAGGACTTGGGAAACATGCTTGGGTGGAGCCCTTTCTCTAAATAGCTAATGGCTGCTATGTCCAGGAGGAAGGCCCTTTGGAAAGAAACTGTCAGAAATTGGTAAAATAATACTCATTACCTTCATTCCACCAAGGCAAGTATGATGGGCAGGGAACAGAGACGTTTCCAGGAGGAGCATGAGGCCAGCACACATACCGATCAAATGTTCCATTACAAAATATACCTATGGAGGGAACAGGAGCCAGAACGAAATCGGTGTATCAGCACAGGGCCCACTGGTGGAAGCAGAGGGACCCAGGAGCCTAGAGCCCACCTTCTGCCTTGAAAGTTTGCATAACCTCTGCAGAGACCAGCATGTACCTCACTCTCTCTAGATGGTCAGGGATGAAGGATGATTTGGGAAGCACAGCCATGCTGAGCGCAACCCAAAACATTGTGCCTTTGTCTACTCAACTCGACTTCCAGTCAATGCAATGTACACATCATGGTGATTTTGCTTTATTTTACATGACCTGAACTCTCACTGAAACTCAGGGTAGGAGGATATGTGTAGGCCCAACCCGTGCATTATGTTCCATAATTAATCAAATAATTGCCAAGCATTTACCAGTTAAATGCTGAAACACCAGCTGTGAAATGTGCACAGTGACCAGTGGATAGAAGAAATGAAATGGAGATCTTTTAAGCTGTGTCTCAAACTCCATATTGCAAGCTCCTGGATTACTATAAACATCATCCTCTCTGTTCCCTCCACCTCAACCTCTCCCCAGTAAGCCAGAAATCTGGGCTTCTCAAAGCGAACAGCCAGGTTACCGCATTGCAGATGTGGCAGGCCAGGAGCTGGCTTGGGGCCCTCTGCCAACCTGGCTGCCAGGTGTTAGTACCTGGTCTTTTTCAAGGCAGTGCTCACCTGGCCACGCCACTCACAGCATGGCCATGGGTTTTGACCTTAGAAGCAGTATTCCCTGAAAGGAGGTGGGTTCTTGTAGCTGATAGCAGGACTAGATTGCCAATGGCCTGGGTCAAAGGGGTCGTTAGAAGGAGCTGGGGATGACTTGAAGGCTGTGACTTGGGTGAAGGAAGGAAAGGAGAATTGATGGTCTCTGTAGCCTCCGGGCTCCTGAGTCAGGTGATCTGGAAGAAGCCAGGAGCATGAGGAGAGGGCATCCTTCAGGCTCAGTCCTCCTCTTGCTCCTCCTCCTCCTTCCTCTTCTTTTTCTCCTTCTTCTTCTTCTTCTCCTTCTTCCCCTCCACACCCTCCCTCCCCTTTCCCCCTTCCCCTCTCTTCCTTCTCCTCCTCGTCATCCTCCTCCTCCTCCTTCTTCTTTTTTGGTTTTTTTGATACAGGGACTTGCCTCCTGCCTCAGCCTCCTGAGTGCATGCGGCACCATGCCCAGCTTTTTTTTTTTTTTTTTTTTCCTTTTCAAAGTGGGTAGGTACATGTGGATTCACCCAGAGTCAGTATGCAGGCAAGGCTGCAGACTGACCAAACTGATACAGATTTGCTAGAATGTACTAAAATCTAAACCTCATGGAAACTTGAAAAAGAGAAATGTTATTCCTCAGGTAAAACTAATGCCCTGGGAGATGAGGAGGACCTCCCCCCGCAACTCACCTAAGAGCTTCCCAGGTCACTTTACAATCGTTCCTCATGTCAGATGACCAGGCAGTGAGTGTGCTGTGACAGGTGGCTTTTGTCAAAGAAAGCTGCACCCACATATATCTCGTCTCACATCATTTTACAGTGAGAAGTGGGGGTGGGCATCAGTTTTCTCTTCCTGTGAGCCTAGTAGACCTTTGTAACTCTCTCACCAATAGAACATGTCAGGGGTGATGTCGTGTGACTTCTTGGGCCAGGTTATAAGAGGCAATCTGACCTCTGGTTAGGCTGGCCCTTTCTGAGGAAGCAGCCACTGTGCCGTGAAGAAGCCCAGTCCACTTGGAGAGGCCATGTAGACATGTTCTGGCCACGTGACTTGACTCTCAGCTGAGAGGTGATACCAAGCAAAAGATACGGCCGTGCATGAGCCTTCAGATGACTCCATTGTTTTAAGTCACTAACTTTGGGGCAATTTGTCACATAGCTATAGATAACTACCACATGTACTTACCAGAAGGTTCCTTGAGTAAGTCTCGCAGACACTTCTCCTTATACTGAGCCCACTTCCGAGTTGTCTCCTCAAGCAGAGATCCTGTAACCTGAGCAGACAAAAACATTGTCACCTCAGTTAGCTGCAAGCCCGGATATAACCTTCTTATATCACACCGTGATCCTCAAACCCCTTCCCACTGAAGTGTCCACAGTGGCCTGCACTTAGAAACAATGGCTTTGACATTTTACATGCTATTGTAAAAACACATACAAGGGGCCGGTGAGATGGCTCAGTGGCATAAGCGCCTGCCTGGCAAGCGCGAGGTCCTGAGTTCGACTCCCGGATCCCACATATGAAAAAAGGGGCCAGTGATATCGCTCAGCGGCACGGGCGCCTGCTGGCACGCGAGGTCCTGAGGTCGACCCCTGGTACCCACAAAAAGAAAAAAAAAAAAACAAACATATGAATTTTACATTTACTCCATAATTGAAGTATATTGGTTTTAATACAAATATGAAATTTTTCTTCAAAGTCTTTACGTGAGGGGCTGGTGAGATGGCTCTGTGGCATAAGCACCTTCCTTGCAAGCGCGAGGGCCCGAGTTCGACTCCCGGATCCCACATACGGAAAAGGGGCCGGTGATATCGCTCAGCGGCATGGGCGCCTGTTGGCGCGTGAGGTCCTGAGGTCGACCCCCCGGTACCCACAAAAAAAAAAAAAAAAAAAAAAAAAAAAGTCTTTACGTGAGGTTGACATTTCAAGGAAATGCAATATATTTATCTTAAATTTGTACACCCTCCACACCAGTGGTTGTACATTTCTAACACTGTGCAGATCCCAAAGAGAGAAGTATCGCTCTAGAGGGGCTCAATGACACAACTGAGAAAGGCCTGCACCCTCTAGGTGCCTGTCTGTCCATCATCAAAGCCGCGGAGTGCAGATTCTGTTCTACTGTACTGAGGCCCTGGTTTTTTTATTTTGTTTTTCATGACATTGACTTTTCTGTCCTACAGAACCTTGGAAATACAGCCCACAATTTTGGGGCTTTTCAGAGAACTGAGTTGCCTAACAATTTCTCATTGTATACCTGCACCACTTCTTTTGGTTTCAAAAATGGCCTTTTCCTTCCACTGTTCAGTTGATTAATTTTTTTTGGCAGACCCATTGTGTAGTGGGCCTTGTGTTAAGGAGGAATTGCAGAGACACGAAGAGGAGCATGTCTCTTGTCCTAAAAAGCATGTTGAGGCTACTGAAGACAAAGCAGTTAGACAATCAGCTGGGACGCAAGGCCCAGGGCCATCCTACCCCACGTCCCTGCAGCTCCTTGTCTTTGTGGCTATGTCCTTAGCTTTGAGTTTTGTCTCCTCTCACAAGAGGCAAAAAATTCAAATGCTTTCTTGGGCCAAGTAGATAACCCAAAAGAATAAGGTAAGACAGATGTAACCATCACCATAAATAGATGTAACCATAAATAGTGGAATAACTTATTGTAACACTATCGGAGATGCTCTACCTAAATGTATCCAAATTTAACTACACTCACACACACATACACACACACAGTCCCTACTGCAAAAAAATCTACCCCATCTCTAAGCACAAGGGGTGGCCTGCTTTTGCCTCATAATCAGTCAGAACCACGCTCTCCCCCTTCTGCCCAGCACACCTGCCCTCCCCACACGCAGTCCTCATGGGGTCTGGGGGTAGCTCCTTTACGTCCTTCCGAGAGAATCACACAACCAATCTTTTGAAGAAGAGCTCATGTGGTCATCATTGACTAGAGTTTCCCCAAATTTCTCAGATCATGATACCCTTACTGCTGCAGTAATTTTTCCAAAACACTCCTAAATCAACAGACATATCTATAGTCCTATTGGTTAAGCAGATAGGTCCAAAATGCTCATAATATTTTCCTTAGCAACGGAGTGCCTGCTGGGTATTGCACAACTTCTCAAACTTTAGGATCAGATTGGACACCATCGTTTCCTGTTCCATACTGGCTTTTGTTTTGGTGGGTACTTGTTTCTTGTCATAGTGCCTACAGAAAACCAGGTTTTTGGCTGGGGATATAGCTCAGCGGCGCAAGCGCCTGCCTGGCAAGCAGAAGGTCCTGAGTTCAATTCCTGGTACAAAAAAAAAAGAAAGAAAACCCAGTTTTTCAGATACCATATCATCAAAAAGAATGAAGTATAACCTAATATTAAACCATGGCTACTTGGAGCTAGCAGTTTGTGCAGTGTCTGGCAAATATCACTGTGTTTCCTCAAAAAATTAAAATATCTAGTGGTAACCCTGTGAATTCAAAGTGGTGCCCCAGCTTAGTATGTAGTTTGGGAACCAGGGGGCTTGTCAATAAGGAGTAACAATGATGATACAATAATTGGCATTTATCTCTTGTTTCAATTTGTAATGGGCTTTAAATCTCTGCTAATAATATCCCTCTTTGAGTTATGGCTCAAGAGGCAACAAGTAAGTTTATTAACACATTGTTTAAAGAAATAAACATCCTAATGGGACAGTGCCTGACTCATATTATTACAAAATCAGCCGATGGCTTAAAAACTAAATAATAAGTTTAGAGAATCTTCAAAAATCATTAAAGTAGGACTCTTGCATAAAGTGCTAATTATGTCCTCAGGGACCTCACTGGACCTGCCCAAGGAAGAGACAATAAAATCAGTCCCTAAACTGGTAGGTATTACCCTACACTCTTGCTCTGTGCGGTGAGTAATGGCCATGGCCACAAAGCAGAAAAACAAACTAGAGCTAAAAACTACTGAATTTGGTCAGCCTAGGGGAACTGGACAAGCTCAGTCTGTCTTCCTAGGTACTTGGAGGGGCATCCAAGTTACATCACAGCTAAATTCCAAAAGTACTGAGGAAAGGAGATATGTGGGTAGATGTTTTTCTAACTGGAAAAGTTCAGCCAGGCCTTGATTCCTCTTTTCTTTGCATAGGTAACCAATATCCACAACTAACTTTACTGAGAAGGGACTAAGAAAAAGGTGGGGGGGGGGAATCCTGTTGACTCTGTTTAAATAAATCTTTCTTTATTAGGGAAAGAATATGCTTCACTGTAGGTAAAATAGAAATCGCAGACACCAAAAAGGGCACAAAGTGGAATCATAACCTCATTACTCAGAAATTACCATCTACTTCTAGATGCTTCTCTGCACAAACACACACATTATTTTACATTTCTTTTTTTCTGTTTTATTCTAACCAAAAAGGAAACCATATTGTTTTGTAGCCTTTTATTTTTCACTTAGCTATATGGTAAATATATTTCTATTTCAAGAAATGCGTAGTAAATAAATGCCCTCTAATAGCGACATAATATTCAAAGGATGAATGTAATCTGATTTAGTTTTTAAATCCTCCAGCACTGAATATCCAAGTTGTTTCCAGACATTTTCTAATATAAAAGATGCTGTGTAGAAAATTCTCATAGGTAAACATTTGAAAGCAGGGGTGGAAGTATAGCTCAGTGGTAGGGCCCTTGCCTAGCATGCATGAGGCCCTGGGTTTGATCTGAAGGAAGGAACGAAGGAAGGAAGGAAGGAAGGAAGGAAGGAAGGAAGGAAGGAAGGAAAGAAGAAAGGAAGGAAGGGAGGAAAGAAAGAGGGAAGAGATCCTTATCTTCTTAGAAATTTTTTGAATTGGAATTTCTGGGCCATAGAATATACACATTTTTAAAGATTTTTGATAATGCATTACCAAACAGTTTATCCTTAGCAAAAAAGCTCTTTTTTTCCCTAACTTTAACCTGTAGCCCTTTTATACTCCCTGGGAATGTATAAAATCCACTTCTCCAAGAGTCTTCAAGTTTATATTTTTTGATGCCAAAGCCACTGCTAAATAACGTAAATGAATGGAGTGGGTGTACGTAGAACTAGCACTATTTCCTTGCTTGTATTTAGAAACTAAACTATCCCTGAGAATTTCTCAGTAAGTGAATTTTATGAAGACTTCCTGCCAGCAAACACACCACAGTCATTTATATTCCAGGCAGGGAAAGCATCTATGAGCAAACATCTTCATGGACGTCTACGCAAAGCCCGGAAACATAAACATGTGGAGAAAGGATGAGGTTGAAGATGGAGAACCAAGAGTGGGGGTCATCAGAATCACAGACACACACTGGAGGACAGACAGTGCCAAGAGCTCTGTGCACACAGACTGGGCGGCAGGGGCAGGAATATAATTGATTATGGAAGTACCAGAGCCAAAAGGGCCAAGGTGTGGCTTTGTCAGCATTGTAAGCCAGCCTGAAGCACTGCAGATGCTACTGTTGTTATGTATTAATAGTCACATGTCAATAGTTCCCAAGAGTGCTAGGGAAGACAGAACACAGGACTTCACCCCCCAAGGAGACAATAAAGCTCCCCTGGTCACGAGCTACATGATGGAAGGTGATCCGAAGCTTATTTCTCCATCTAACAAATGCACTCAGCAGTAATACTGTTCTCAGAAGCTTGCTGTGAGCATCGAGCATGGTAATGTGTGAGGAATCATTTGATGTCAAGCGCTGTAGTAGCACTTGGCATGTGGCAAGCAATCCAGACAGGTTTGGAGACAGAAGGTGAGAAAACCAGCAGCTAACTGGACACATTCATTTCCCATAGAAGATTTTCAGAGAACGGAAGCCAGAATGAGAGTGTTGTATCACCTCTTTCAGGATCAGCTTCACCACTAACGATGGCAGTCCTGGGGCGAGAGACAGAACAGGGCCACTGGCCCTCATGGAGGTGCGGGTCACTTAGCAAGAGGATGCCACCATGGCAAGAATTCGATGAAACCATGCGTTAGCTCGCATTGATAATCCATGGAAGGCAGCATGGGGGAGAATGTGGATGTGGAGCATTCAGTAGCGGTCTTCTGCCTCTCTTGTTCTGAGCTAGCATCAGAGAAAGCCTGATAAAGGTACGTGTGTGAAATCTGGTGCCCTCCCTCTGTGAGATAGAGAAGATTTCAAATCCCAGAGCTGTGAACAGGGACTATCCCTGCCCAAGGAACAAAATAGCAGAGAGCCATTCCTAAGGGTACTTTCTTTACTCACACAAGTGGAGCTGTGGTGCCTTCTCATCAGAGCCTCATATAAAACGGGGCCTTAAAAAGGAAAAAGGTGGAGATCTAATCTCCTTGGATAAGAATGAGGCAAGTTACCAGAAAGCCCAACTGTAGAGGGCAGCTAAATACATTATAATACGTCCTTAAAGCCCTCAACTCTCGTGCCATTGCCATGGCATTCTTGACACTGTGAAGTGTTGCTTAGCCTTCCTACATTCAGTTTACTCATCTATAAAACTGGGTCAACAAGCCAGGGTTCCTGAAAGCACGGGTGCCAGGCAGGTGTTAGGGTGTTCATGTTGTTAGTGTGTTTTATTATTTAAAAATATGAACTAATATATATACTACAAAACAATATTTACATTGTTTATTGTTTCAAATTTTATATAAATGAATGGCGGAAAAAAGTCTGGAAGACTAAGTCCCCAAATGTGAACAAGGGTGATCTCTGGCAGTTGGAATCACCGTGATTTACACTTCTTTAGATTTTGTAGGTTTTTAAAAATATTAAGCATTGTGTATTTTTATGGTAATTAGAAAGCAAGCAAGCAAGGAAGGAGGGAAACCAAAAGAAGAAAAGGCATAGAAAATAATTCCTTCAGGTTGAGAGAATGCTAAAGGCATAGAGGAGGCTACAGGCAGCAATTTTAAAAGCTGTTTAGCGTTCACACTGACGTGGGAAAATGCTTACAGTATGATGTAAAGGGAAAACCAGGATACAAAATAGTTTACGCTTCATCATTTCAGCTATGTAAAAAAAATGCATAGAAGAAGGATTGAAGAAAAATATGCCAAAATATTAACAGCGATTGCCCCTGGGCATTATTTCCTTAATACCATTTTCTATTTTCCAAATTGCTTACCAGGAGCTTAAATTGTTTTTATAGTCAGAAAATATAAATAACTGGCAACATTAATGGTAAGAATAAAGAATAAAGAATTTCTCTTACTTGCTTGATGGAAACCAGCAGCACCAGAGCAAGGAAGGGCTTCCCCGGGGCCCAGAGCAAGCGCGTCCTATGGGGGCAGAGAGGGCCGGCCCCCCGGGAAGCAGGGATGTCCATACACAGCACCCAGACCCTGGGCCAGGGTCCCTTGCTGCTTGCCCTGTGCCCTGGCTGGTGCAAATGGGACCTCATCCTCCCGGGCACTTTCACAAGTGCAGGCACACCCTTCCAGCGCTCCAAGATGGACCACAGGCGGCCTCGTCTTGCATTCCTCTTCTTCCAGAGAGGAAGTGTTTGTACAAATCTTCTGCACGCTGCCAGGAGCCTCTGAAGCAGTCTAGGGAGAACTAGTGAGTCTCCCAGTTTCTCATCCCCCGCCTGCCCCCCCCAAAAGCAGGGAGATTTTTCCCAGACCTTCCCCAAGTCCCCAGGACTTCCTCAGCAGGCCCAGAAGAAAGAGCAAGGCGGCCGGTGGGACCCGCCTGAGGGTTCTGCTTGATGTACAGAGCAGGGGTGAGACCTGCTGGGGCTCTAGCTGCCCAGGAACAGCTGGTGGAGAGCGTAGAACCTAGAGCCAGTCAGGAGGCAAAGTCTTTGCATGGGGATGCGATTGCTTTCTCAGGCATGAAGGTGGTCCAGGATGGGCTGAGACCAGCCACAGAGGCAGGGCCACTTCTGAGCCCTGGTTATACGAAGAAAATAGGAGGGACAGTTGCCCAGCTCAGAGCACAGCATTTCATGAAACCCAATCAGTGATTCGGGTTCTCTCTGCACAACAGCAGAACGAGGCATTGACAAACCCAGCGTTCCGTCCTCTTGATGCCCACTCATGTTGAGCACAGCATTGTGTCCTGCAGGCAGTGTCCCTCAGCCCACCTGGAGGTCCTTTTACGGAATTCATGATCCATCACTTACTAACCTACATACTCGCCCCTACCTTCTCACCCCAATTCACATTTGCAAAATCGTCTCATCCACTCTCCCACTTTATCCACAAAAGAACCCTCTCAGGGTGTGATGAATTCTCCATTTGACAGCTGAGAAACATCGAGATTCACACAGGTTATTTTGCTTGTGCAAAGGCTGCACATCAAGTAAATGGCAGCGCCAGGACAGCTAGGCCTTCTAAACAGTTACCGAGCACTGCTATATGGGAAGGTGCCGTTTCCTGCACGTAGCTCCTATTCTCTAGGAGGCTCATCACTTGTCCCTAAAAGCCTCTGCTCTCACCCCACCTCTCTCTGGCCAGGTCCAGCATCCCTTCCAACCTTTCCCAGCCTCCCAAACTGGAGGCTTTTGGAGATGGTGTTCTGCTGGAATAAAACACGTCAGGGAGAGGCAGGGAGGAAGTGCTTCCCGAGTTCCTCTTTCCCTCCTTTTTTTCTTTCATTTATCTTTCCTTCCTCCTTTCTTTCCTTCATTTCTTCCTTCTTTTTTTCCATTTAAGTCAAACCATAGCTCATCTTGTTGACTTATCTGATGGAACAAATTCAGAATAGTTGGGAAAAAACAGGTGAGCACTACTTACTAGAAATCCTCAAAATCCCACATGGCAAGATTTTAAACCTTGGTAGTAAAATGCTCAATCTGAACAAAGAGCTCCAAAATAGGCTTTTGTGATGATGTGACCACTGAAATCAGTGTGCTCATCACTTTGGTGCTACAGAGAGCGGGATGAAGTGACAAGGAGGAAGTGATGGGCTCCAGACCGCTGGATATGGCTGTAAAACCATTCTATAACAGCACATCAAAGATGATTCTCCAAGTCACAAGCTCGTAAGGAAAATGCCTGCTCTGGCTATTTTATCTCCCTTCTTTGAACTTTTTCTCAAAAAACCTTTGTTTTCTGAAGGGACAAGAGCTGGGTCCACACATGACCTCCGCTTCTCAGGTGGGTGCATGCCATCTAGTGACAAAATGTGGTAAAACTTCTTTCCCTGGGACTGTGGCCAAGGGCGACACAAGTCCTCAGGCTTCCCCAGCAGGAAATGAATCAGGCAGAGTGCAGTTAGCCCAAAGGTCACTGCCCTTTTCTCCTACCTGGCTAGCAGATAGATCCTCAGTTATTTCTGGGGGTCTCCAGGAGCTAACAGGAAATCAAGAACCTGTGTGTTTCAGACGCCACGCAGAATCTTCTCCTGCCCTCGTTCCATTCTTTCCAGACATGAGTCTTATTAATTTCATGTATAGCTTTTTACTTTTCCTCGAGTTCCTGATAGCCTTTTCTTTTCTCATCTGCCTAGCTTTAAAAAAAAAAAGTTCTTGGGGCCAGTGAGATGGCTCAGCGGCTTAAGCGCCTGCCCGGCAAGCGCGAGGGCCCGAGTTCGACTCCCAGAACCCACATACGAAAAAGGGGCCGGTGATATCGCTCAGCAGCACAGGCGCCTGCTGGCGCGCGAGGTCCTGAGGTCGACCCCCCCGGTACCCACAAAAAAAAAAAAAAAGTTCTGAGAACTAAGTAAAAGGCAGTGAGAACCAACCCTCTGAGATAGTCCATATCGCTCCTTAATGTCACCCCTGAGGTGGCCTCCAAGAGGAATACCCAGTCTAACCCTCTCATACCCAAAGCGTTCTTTACACCAACATCACCACTCTTGTCAGTGGCCCCTGTGGGGAGGGCATGAGTGATGGTGAAGAGGGCTCTGCCTGCCAGCTTCTGAGGTCCCAGGATGGCACTGAACTCTGCACGTAAGCAGAGTCCATCCCACCCCCCACACACACACGGAGCACTTAGACCCTGAGGGGCCCTGCATCTCTCAGAGTCCCTGGAACAAGCAGCTGTCTTCTGCAGTCCCTCTCTTGGTAGGTCAGGGGCCTAAGGAGTCCTCAGGATTCCTTGTTTCTGGAATCCAATACTGAAGACCCTGCTCAGTACCAAAGGCAGGGATGGAGCCGACTCACCCAGACAGGCACACAAACAGTCCCTGGCCCAGTCAGGGCAGGAGCATTTCAAGTTTGAGCCCAGCCCGGGCAACTTAGTGAGACCATGTCTCAAAATAAAAAGATAAAAAAGTATAAGGGGGTAGCTCAGGGGTGGAGTGTTTGCCTGGTGTGTGTGAACAATAACACACACACACACACACACAAGAGGAAAAAAATCTCAGCCCTCCACAATAGCCAGACAGTGGATCCAACCCAGTGTCATAGATAGATAAATGGATAAACAAAATGTGATACAATGAGCACCACAGAATATTCTTCTGCCTTCAGGAGCGTATGTGCAGCATGCTACCCTATGATGAAATTTGAGGACATTATGCTGCAGACACAAAAAGATGAATGCTATATGATTTCACTTCTACGAGGTCCCAGTAGTAGTTAAATTCAGAGAGACAGAAAGAAAAGTGGTGGCTGCCAGGTGTTGAGGGGTTGTCGTCTCGTGGGGACAGAGTATCAGTTTTGCAAGTAAAGAAAGAGTTCTGGAGATGGATGGCAGTAAGGACTGCACAGCAGCATGAATGAACTTAAGTAATAGAACCAAACTGGACACTTAAAAATAGCTAAAACGGTCAGCTCTATGTTATGTGTATTTTACTACAAATTTAAAAAATAAATCAATGCCCCCGCCCAACTCCAACCTGGTGAGGACTGAACAGCCAGTCCTGTGGACAGGAACATGCCCGGGCTCTGTGCCTCGTCCCGTCTCACGTGGATGTGGCACGTGATTCCCCAGCGGGATGCAAGGAGTCTAAGTCAGGATGCCAGATGGCGGGGATGAGGAGCGGGACCGGGACGAGGTGGGGACGAGCAGGCCCACAGCTCATCCTGCTGCTGTGCACCTCATTCAGCCATGGACAGGGCCGGGCGCCGGCGAGCACTGACCCTCCTCCCCACCGGCCTGGCCCTCGCCTTCTCGCTCGCCGCGGTAGGCAGCAGCCACTGGTGCGAAGGCACGCGGCGCACAGCCAAGCCTCTGTGCCAGGACTCGCCGGGAGGGCTGCACTGCGTTCACCTGAGCGGGGCCAGCGGCAGCGGAGGTAATCAGGGTGACGAGCGCCAAGCTGTCCAGTACCTGTGGCAGACCGGGGACAAGTTCATCCGGCGAAGGTTCCACGCCGGGCTCTGGCAGTGCTGCGAGGAGAGCTTCGACGGCACAGGTGAGCTCACCCACAGGTGCAGGGGTGACAGGTGCGGTCTGGGGGCCATGAGCAGGGACTCTAGAGCTGGAACACCTGGCTGTGTCACAGACTCTGTGTATCCTCAACCAGTCCCTTCACTTCTGAGCCTCAGTTTGCTTGCTTCTAAAATGGGAACCATAGCAGTACTTATCTCCTACTGATATTGTAAAGATTAAATGACTAGACTCACATAAAGTACTTGCAAGACTCCCTGACAACTTGCGTTTATTTAAACATTAGCTTTACCAACTGCCAGTCACCCAATCCCCAGAGAATCAAAGGTGACTCCCATCCAACTCTGAGCTACGTCCCTGGCATTTCTCCTTCGCTTTAAAAGGGGTCTTGAAACGAAAGGTTCCATTTTTAAAAAACAGACTTCTACTATGACCAGAGCACCTACCACATCTACAAGCACAAACCTTAACCAGGTACACATATGCTTCGGAGAGTCCTTGACATAACTGTGCAAAGCAGAAGTTATTTCATCAGCTCATAAACAAGAAAAGTGAGGCTCAGAGAGATTCTACTTGAGCAGCTACTTAGCTCATTCCCTTCCCTACTCTATTATTCCACCCCAATTCATTGACATCTTCTGAACTTCTGTTGGTTTGAGGGTAAGGGGTGGTAGAGCAAAAGGTAAAGAAAGACCAAAGAGAAGTGGGAGGGAAGGGTTAGTATTTGGAGCACATCATTGAGAAAAGAGTGGATTTTGATTTTTTTGTTTTGTTTTGTTTTGTTTTGTTGTTTTGAGACAGGGTCTCAATGTAATGCAGGATGGCCTTGAACATGGCATCCTCCTGTCTCAGCCTCCCCAGTGCTAGGATTACAGGCATGTGCCACCACACCCAGCTGGAAAAGAGTGTTTTTAACCTCTCAAAGAACGAAAGAGGGAAGAACTGGGTCCCTCAATATTTGGTAGGCTGCCTGTAAGCCCTGCTCAGGGACAGGATGTGGTCCTCTTGCTTGAAAAGCAAAACCCTCAAAGGTGAAAAGGGAAAGAATCACCCTCCATCCCCACTTCTTTCCTGACTTCAAGCTTATTACATTTCCTGTATAGCTTTTTACTTTTCCTAGAGTTTCTAATTGCCTCTTCTTTTCCCATCCTCATAGCATTTGCTTTCTTAAATCCTCAGAAAAAGGCAACAAGAATACATACTCTAAAATGCCCCATACCGATTGCCAACACCACCCTAGGTGTGGCCACCACAGGCCATGCCTGGCCTTGCCCTACCATTCCTTCAGTTCCGGGCACATGGCCTTTGCTCTAAGTGTGGTGCAGACACAGCGGTGATACAGCAAAGACTACTGGCGGGCCTCCCCAGCTGCTGTCTGCTCGGGCGCGCTGTGTCTCTGTACCTTCATGGGCAGGTGCAGGAGGTCCTCGTGACCCTGGATTCTTGCGGACTTCTAAGATAGTCTCAGATTTTGGTTTAGAAACTATAGACACCATGCCTCTATGCGAGTGGCTTGGAAACTTCCACTCTCTTTCCAAGTCATCACCTGAGGACTCTCTACTTCTGTTTCCACAGCTATATATAATGGTCTCACCAGTTAGCTGATGTCAGTGAGTTAGACTTACTCAGGGAGTTTGTGTGTAAAAAGAATCCAAGTGCTAAGTTCTGGAGGCTTTTCTTCAGCAGGTCTAGAGTAGAATGTAGAAACCTGCACTTTAAAAAAGTTTTGCTGGACATGGTGGCGCATGACTGTAGTCCCAGCACTCAGGAGGCTGAGGCAGGAGGATCACTGTGAGTTTGAGGCCAGCCTGGGCTACATAAGCAAGTTCAAGGTCAGCCTGAACTACATAGTGAGACCCTGCCTCAGAATAAATAAATAAATAAATAAATAAATAAATAAAGTTTTAATACTTACCATAGATAAGAGAGCAACTCATCTTGAAAATTTCATTTAAAAACCCAAGAGTCCCTGTCCCCTCTTTCACCATAAATTACCCCCAGCATTCACAGGAAACCATGTTTAACTTAATTGTTTGTTATGGTATTTGCTCCCATATTTCCAAAAATATGCTGATATTTCTATATCCATTTTAGACATTATTTATTGACTTCCTGTTATAATAAAAAGGATTTAAATCTCTCACACCTCAACATCCCACATATCCTCTGCTATCTTCCTAATAAAGTGATGTTGTTGGTCTACCTAAATCAACACACCAATTATTCAGTTTGACTACATAAATATTGTTCATTATGATGATTACATTTATTATTTTATAGAGCTTTTGGATTTTCCTGAGGTTTATTATTGCCTTTTCTTTTACCGTCTTCATAGCATTGGTATTTTTATTCTGCTCAACTCTATTCCACCTGGAGGGATCAATATTTCTAATAGGGTCCCCTGGTGGCGATGACACACACAAACATGACAGAGCCATTTCACAGGGTGAAGAAAAGCCCTCTGAAAGAGGGGACTCAGCACAGCACGCAGCAAATTCACTCACAACTCTTTCCCTGTGAGGCATAGCACTAGGTGAATGGAGGAATACAAAGGTGATTAAGCCGCTGTGCTGACGGCTAATGATTCAGCAGGACAGATCTAAAATGCAAATAAAATAAGGGAGAACATGTTAATGGCTGTTATGAAGGGTCAACTGTGATATGGAAATGGAAAGGAGGCAGAGGGTATTTCCAGCTCTGGGCGTGGGGAAGTCTTCCTAAAGGAAGTGACCACTGTGTCAGGGCCTTAATAGTGTGATTGTAATAGATGGAAATCAGAGGTGACAGTGTTACAGGTGGACAGAACTGAGAGAGCCCAGATGCAAGGTGGCACCATAGCTATGGTGCCATGGGTATCCGCATAGGTATCTGCACCAGAACACGCGATGGGGAAGGAGGGAGTCTTGCCACAGAAGAAGGTGACACAGAAGTATGTATAAGTGTTTCCGTGTCACCTGAGGCAGTTTCTCCTCCCATGAAACATAAGGTCACTGTCACGCCAGTGGGAGGACCTGAACAGGAAACATTCCCTAGAGAGAAAAAGTCTAATTGGAGAAAACTGACGTTGAGATTACTGTTTATAATGTCAAGAGAGAAGAGACCTCAAGCTGAACTTGAGGACAGTTAGAAAATTTGACAGAATTAGAAAATTAGACAGATTTCCTCAGAAGGCAGTGAACTGGGAGGAAAACTCTGCTCTGGCTGGACTTGAGGGAAGGACGAAGCTGGAAATTTAGGGAGGACTGGAAGTATCTGTCAACTGGCCACCCGCATGTCCCATAGTGTGTGCCTCCTGTCATCACAATATTGACTACATAAACCTCAAGAAAAGCCAAAAGCTGTACAAAATAATAAATGTAATCATCATGCCATGATTATGTTGTCACAGAGACGCTAGGCAAAAGGAGGGTGTAACCTGTCCCCAAGACTTCTGATAACAAATTGTTATGCAGTATGTGTGTGTGTGTGATAGAGAGAGAGAGAGAGAGAGACAGAAGGAGAAGGAGGAGAGTCTTCCAGCCTAAAACAGGCACTAAAAACATAGTTAAGAGACTGTGTGAAATTCTCCCAGGCTCCTTCCTCTAGAGCAGTGACGGCAAGCCTTCTAGAAATGAGTGCCCAAAGTGCAACCCAAAACCCACTTATTTATCGCAAAGTGCCAACACTGCAATTAAACCTGAATGCTGAGGTTTTAGTTTAGGAAAAAACAACTTATACATTAATATCTTTTGTCTTAGAAGAAAAACAACATGCATGCCATAGGCTCACCATCACTGCTGTAGAGGAAGTCCCCTTGGCACTCTGCCAACCCAGTCTCTCTCTCTCTCTCTCTCTCTCTCTCTCCCTTTCTCTCTCTCTTACATACACACACACACATGCACACACACACACACACACAATTTTGCCTGGATCACAACATTGCCTGGCTTTTCCTGTATCATCAGGAACCCACGCTGAATTCCCAGGAGGGCTGATGTTCTCACTGCTTCGTGCACAACACAAGCAGAAATAAAAACTGTCTTCCTTGACCTCTCTCTGACTTATGTATGACTATATTCTTCATGTCAGGGTGGAAAGAGCTCCTAACAAGAGTCTCTGCATGTTTCTAAATTTTTATTTATAGAGATGTCTTTTGAGATGCTCTTTGTAAAAAATAAAAGGAATAGTTTTGATAGTCAGATAAATTTGGACAATATTGTATTATCACATTTTCTTCTTGGAAATTCACAGTGCCCATTAGCGTATCAAAAGTTCTGAGTAGTCCCATGATAAAAGAAAAACTTGTTTCATGTGATATATCCCAGTGTGTCCATTACTGACCATGTAAGAAATATATATATTTATATAATAAGGACTTATATAATAAATTATATATTAAAGGTTAATTAATGTTCTGTGAGATCGGTACTCAATGGAGCAGACTTTGAAAAAAGCTAGCCTAGAACAGCAGTTATTTTACAGGTGGGAGAACTGAGTTCCAGAGCTGCAAGAGCCCATTGAAGACCACACAACCTGGAACCAGTGGTGCTGGATGCAGAACTCCGATGATGGAATTCTGTCCTGTTAGCCTACAACACACCAAATTTATTCGAGGGCAGAAACTCCAATAAATGTTAATGAATAATTTTGCACCCATCGATCTAAAAATCCTCTGCTCACATTTTACACAGTTTTTAGTATAAGGTCATCGAACTCTCTAAATACTGTTGTCACTTTATTAAGAGGAAAGAAAGACATCTTCCCCAGAACATCTCCCCCACAAAGAGAAACGTTATCATGTCCCTGTGTTGCAGAATGTCCCTAACACAAAAAGTTTAGAGGTAAATTTTTACCTTTTAGACAATAAATTAATACCAACCACACTAGAGAATAAATGGAAAGCTATATTTCAGAAATTACAGGACTGGGAGTGTAGCTCAGTGGTAGAGCAATTGCCTAGCGTGCACGAGGCCCTGAGTTTGAACTTCAGCACTGCAAAAAAAGGAAAATATTACAAACTCAAATGCCTTTAAGAAGTAGAAGTGAAAGTAGGTGAACCAGCTGGGATTGACAGTGACCTTGAAACTTCACACCTGGCTAAAGGGGTGATCTCTTATTCGGCTCAGCTTCGCAGTCATTTGTACTTGGGAGCCCACTGTAGTCAGATCTTTTGATTTTTCAAAGGAAGTAAGATACCTGGATTTTTTGGTAAATTCTCCCCATTTTAAAATCTCTTTATAACATTGTATGAGCCCAAAAATGTATTTT
This sequence comes from Erethizon dorsatum, assembly GCA_028451465.1. Lineage (NCBI taxonomy): Eukaryota > Metazoa > Chordata > Mammalia > Rodentia > Erethizontidae > Erethizon > Erethizon dorsatum. Next base: position 29,626,748 of record CM051826.1, read on the forward strand.
TGTACCAGAGTGTAGCCTGGGAGCCCCCCATTGGAGAATATACCACACAAACATCTCCTATTTAGTCTAATTTATCACAAAGCTTTGTGAGATTTGGGGCACAAGAAAGAAAAGGGTTAGGCTGGAGATAAATGGGAAGGAGCCCAAATAGTGCCATGAAGAGAGTCAGGAGGGGCGAAGTGAGCTCAGTTTTGTTGGCAGTAAGGATTCCAGTCTGCGAAAGGCACACCTGGCCCTAAACAAGTCCAGGAAAAAGATTTCTGGGTGCCCCAGTACCCTCTGCTCTGCTACCCCCATGGGACTCACTGGGTAGTTCCCTTCAGAATCAGCGCCTTCTCCCTAAATGTTGACTCTCCCAGGAATCCCTCACCTAAAATGCTATTTCTGGCACCTCTAATAGTTCTTCTCTTTCTTCCCAAAGCCTAGAATGCCTTACAAAGGAATCCCCCACCTCCCCTCCCACATTCTGAAATAAAGATTTGAAATGGAAAGTCCCAGTTAGGGCAATGCTTAGGTATTCCTTTTCTTAGCCAAGTCCATTTATCAACAAAATGTGATTTTTAGATTCTATAGTGTTCTGCTAAGCTCAAAAATTTCAAGGAGAGAAGGACGTGAGCAGCCCATGACAGGTGCATGAGTTACCAGGGGGATGGATGAGCAGACAGGGACGGCAGAATAAAGTGCCAAGGACTTGGATACCACATCTCAGAGCTGGCCTGCTGAGCCATTTGACTGCCAAAGCCCTGCCAAGCTATGTAACACCCGCCTCTCTGGCTTTGTGGGATTTATAAAGATTTTTCCTTTTAATCCTGCTAGCTTTATTCAAAATGAACATCATTTCTGAGGATTCATGTTAATCAAGAGGTCACTGTGGTCTGACTCTTTGGGCCCAAGCTAATCTCACCTTTCTAAGCTATTGGGAATTCTCTCAGTCCGCTTGGCTGGCCACCACTCTCTCCCTGTTCCCTGCCCCTGGCTCTTATCCTGGCCTCGTTATTCTGTTGGAAAAGGTACCTCTTTTCTGAAGACAAGAGATCCTTACTTCTTGATGTAGTTTGGACATGGCCTGAGTGTGTCCCCCAAAGCTTCGTGTGCCGGAAGCTTGTTCTCCAGTGTGGTGGTATTAGGGCAGCTGACTCTTTAAGAGGTGGAGCCTAGTGAAGAATGATCAGGTCACTGGGGAGCCACCCTCAGAATAGATCAAAGTAGTTCTCATGGGACCCTAGTTAGTCCGCAAGAGAGCAGGTCCTTATAAAAAGAGCAAATCTGGCTCTTGAATCCTTCATGCTTCCCATTTGGCCATTGGCTACTCTCTCCCGCTTGTATGCACTCTCACCACGATACTATCCACCATGTTGTTCAAATAGCTAGAATACCCTCACCAGAGCTGAGCAGAAGCCAACACCACGCTCTTGAATTGTGAGCTAAACACGCCTTTTTTTTTGTTTAGAAAACACACAGCCTCATGTATTTTATTATAGCAAAAGAAAATAGACTAATGCACCCCTCCATATGTAGGTAGAGAGATAGTATGTGTTGATACAGAAAAAGGTACTGAGTCTCAGGTAGGAAAACTCAATTTCCAATTCCTGTCTCTACCAGCTTGTTTGAACCTGGTCTCCAAATCTGTAAAATAGAAATATTTGTACTTGCCTTTATCAATAATTAAACACACAAAATACGTCCTGCTCATACCTAGTATGTGCATACGTACACACACACACACGCGCACACACACACACACACACACACACACACACCTGAACTCCTTTTCCTTCACAGTCAAGAAATTATGATGGAATGTAAGACACTGGGCCACTTACAAACTAAGGGTCTTAGTAGACAGACATGTTTCCGTGTCTGCTCTGTTTCACAAAAAATTATAAATTGTGATACTTTCTCTTTTACTATCTTTAATCTGAAACAACTTATTTGAGATTTATATCACAATGAATACTGTCTCACGAGCTAAGAATCCTTGGTCTAAGGCTCTCAGTACCTTGGGTGGGCTAGGATATGCTGCAATAACCAAAAACCCCCGAAATTCCAGTCATTTCAGCCAACACATTTATTTCCAGCTCATTTTATATTTACTTCTCCTTTTATCAAGGGGCATCCTCATTGTAGCTGTTGAGGAATCCAGGCTGATGGAGACATCATCTTGATGTGTGCTTCTGTAGTTACAGAGGCAAGGGAACAAGAACCAGGTGAAAAATGCTCTCGAAGCTTCTGACCATCTGTAACCCACCTAGTTTTTGTTCCAGTTCATTGGCCAGTGGTCATATGGCCAAGCCTGACTTGTCAGCTTTTTGTCACTGTAACAAAATACTTGACATAAACAACTTAAAAAAGGAAAGATTAATTTTGGCTGCCAGTTTCAGAGGTTTTAGTCCATGGTTGGCTGACTCCATTGCTTGTAAGCATGTGGCAAGCAAAAACATCATGGTGCAAGGGCATAGCAGAAAACGCTGCTCCCCTCAAGGTAGTCAGCAGAGAAGGTTGGAAAGAGCCAGAAAGAGAGAAAGTAGCTAAGGACAAGAGTGTACCCTTGCAGGCTACACCCACAATGACCTAATTCCTCTAACCAAGCCCCACTTTCTAACAGCACATTCAGCTATAAACTCAACAATGGGCGAATCCACTGATGGGGTTAGTTCCTCCATGATCAAATCACCTTCCAAAACCTCACCTCTGAACACATGGGACTTTGGGGGGACATTTTCATCCAAGCCATAACAAGGAGCTCAATAAGGCAGGTGTGTCATGCTCCACAGAGGAGGGACCACTTGTTTATGAGCATAAATGTAGTCTTCCACGATCCCCTTTCTTATTCAAAATGAACAATGATGCAGTTAAGGAGCTGGAAAAACCATTTTCTCCTTTAGTGTCAAATTTAACCCTACTCATGGCTGCATTATCTTTATCTTTTAGGTGAACAATGCAGGAGTTTCCAGAGTATAATACCAGCTGAGGAGCAAGGTAAATCCCTTACTCATAAATTTTATTATTTTATTTTATTATTTATTGGGTGGAAAGATGAAACAGTTATTTGTATTTTCCCATAAAGTCAAGTCCAAAACCCAGAACCAGGGCCGGTGAGATAGCTCAGTGGCATAAGTGCCTGCCTGGCAAGCGCGAGGTCCTGAGTTCAACTCCTGGTACCCACATTAAAAAAAAAAAAAAAACAGAACCACAGGTTCTCCTCATGTCCCCTATAGCCCTAATGTGCTGGCAAATGTTAAAAACCCACTTTGGGGCCGGTGAGATGGCTCAGCGGCGTAAGCACCTGCCCGGCAAGCGCGAGGGCCCGAGTTCGACTCCCGGAACCCACATACGAAAAAGGGGCCGGTGATATCGCTCAGCGGCACGGGCGCCTGCTGGCGCGCGAAGTCCTGAGGTCGACCCCCGGTACCCACAAAAAAAAAATAAATAAATAAAAAAAAAATAAAAACCCACTTTGTATGGGACAGGGGAAGCCCTAATTGGTAGCATCTCCCAGTTGCTATGCTGTAAGTAGTCCCATCATGGCCAATTTTAAGCTATCCATACGAGGTGAAGGCTGAGACAGGAGAAGACTGTGTCTTAGTCACTTTCAGGTAACTGAGACACAATAACTGATACCCATAACTTAAAGGAGGAGAGGTTTATTTTGTTTTATGATTTTAGTCCTTTTTTGGTCAGCTTCAAGGCAGAATGTCATGGTGGAAGGGCCCGGGCTAGGAAAGCTGCTCGCATTGTGGGAGCTGGGAAGCAGAGTGTGAAAGGAGGAGCCAAGGAGGGAGAGGTACCCTTCTAGGTCACCTCCCCAGTGACCTGACCCTTCCCAACCAGGCCCCACCTCCTAACATCACATTTAGCTATGGTGTCCCCATGAGTCATTCACCTTTCAAATGCCCGCTTATGAGCACATGAGACTTTGGGGGAGACATTTAGATATAAACCATCACAGACCAGATCTAGGGTACCACTGCTGATAGCACTTTATCTGCTTCGTATCACTCATTAAAGTTGTAATTACCTTTTTAGTACCTGTTTTCCCAGCTGGAATAGAGGTTTTGCAAAAGCATAAAATAGATCATATTTGTTTCATTCACTGCTATATCCCCTCTCCTAACTTGACTCATAGTATGGCTTTTATAGATGTAAGTGTCTCTTCCCATCCCCTTTACCCATCCCACTCCACATCCGATGTAGTCCCTGAAAACCACAGGCAGGACCCCATCAGAGAACAAACAAGCAGCCTGCACGGAAACAACCAGGGGTTCAGTGCTTCTAAATGGGGCTCTTCAACTCTCAAGCTCTTCTGCCCTTATCTTCAAGTTTGTGTACCTTCTTAAAATGACGGAGACAATGTTTTCTAACAGAATCAAAACAACATATGTCCTTTTGAGCTGGGGAGTGGAGATCCCTAGAGTCGCTCATGTCCTCACATTAGAATTTTGCTTCGTTTTTTTTCATCCCAGCTATGGGCAATCCCTACAGACATCTCCTTCAGGCCTTTGGAGCCCCTTTTATTTGCTGACTTTCCACGATGCAACAGAGGCATCTATGAGTTTCACTGCAAGGCGTTTGCTTTTCCTGATTTGCTGTACAAGTCACTACGGTTCGATACGGTCTGAGTGTCTGCCTGGAGTTCGTGTGTTGGAAGTTTGGTCCCCTGTGCAGTGACACTGAGGGGCGATAAAGAACATTTAAAAGGTGCTGAATACCAGGATGCGTTAAGGACCTTGGGGTCCCATGCTCAGAAGAGATTAGTGTAGTTCTCATGGGACTCTGGGTTAATTCTTGTAGAGTTCTTAGAAAGGAGCAAGCCCAGCACCTCCCCATCTCTCTCTGGCTTCCTGTATCACCATGTGTCCCTCCCTCTCTGGTATGAGGGATCATGATGCCACCCACCATGGTGTAGTGCGTCCAAGGGTGACTTCACAAGAACTAGCGGTATGCTGTTTGGACATTCAGCATCCAAAATCGTGAGCTAAATTTTCTTTATAAACTACCCAGCTGTGGTACTTTTTTACAGTAACAGCAAATGAACTAACACAGAAGAAATCTGAATCAAAGGATTAAACCTTCCAGTACTTCTGAATTCAAAATGCCCAACGTTTCTTTCTGTTGGCAGGTGTATTGTGGCTCTCCATTGGGGCTGAGGTCCTGGATATCTTTCTGATGCTGACAAGTGCCGTCCTCCTGGGCTCTAGTGTGAGTTGTCACAGCTCTGGGTTCAACTGGCTCAAGGTGGATGCCTCAGTAGCCATCCTTATGGTGCTCGCAGGTACTTCCCAGCAGCATCATTAGAACCTGCAGATTCCCCACCGCCTGCCCCATAGGGAGCACAGTGCTTCAGGCTGCTGCACCCACTGACAAAGACTGGGCTGGTCTCCTCCTGTCAATGGTCGGTTCATCCAGACAGCATCCCCCGGCAAGTCACAGAATTAATGCCATTGGGTGGAAGCAATGTTGCTTTAGGCGACTGATGAAAAGAGAGTGGATAGGTATAGATGGAGAGTAAAATTCATCAGTATGTCTTTGTCCCAATGGAAGGGGCTGTGCTGCCTCTGGGAACAGAAGTCTCCTCATTTAGTGCAATGGTTTCAGCATGAATCTTGGAGGAAACCTGCCAGGCTCCGATCTCTGTTACTTGATGGTTGTGTGGCCCTGGGCTAGTTACTTAACTTCTCTAAATTACCTATCAGAACGTGGTGGCCCCCACGATCCTCCCAAATTGTGACTAGTCCTCTTTCTAGCTGTCTGTTTAGTTTCAAGTGCAGGAACAAGGTGCCAGGTGAAATGTTTAAGGATGTGTAGGTACAGGTACATCATAAGGACTTTATGGAAGCTGGAGAACCAACATCCACTCATACAAGATAGAGAAACTCTTCCACTGTGCTGCTCGTTCTTAACCGTGGCTCACAAAGCTTTCCTTGTGCAGGGCTCCTAGGCATGGTGGCTCACATGATGTACACAACTATTTTTCAAATCACTGTGAACCTTGGGCCAGAAGATTGGAAGCCTCTGACGTGGGACTATGGCTGGTCATACTGGTAAGGTGCTTGGTCATGGTGCTCAAACCCTGGTGGACCAACAGAGATGCACATAGATTTCAGTAGGACAATTGACATTGGTCATTGTGCTGACACCTGCTACTCTCATGACTTTGGGTAAGTTTTGTTACTTTCTGTAGCTGCCTCATCTGTAAAGTGAGGATACCTTCCTCAAATGTTTTTATAGGGATTTAAAGGGGTTGTGTTTATGAAATGTTTAGCACATATTAAAGTCCTCAAGAAATGGAGACATCATTGTCCCATAGCATTAGCCTACATAAATTATTGCCACATTTTGTGGGAGCACATCCTCCAGCAGACCCTTAGATCCAATGAGAGAACAATTATTTTATTCCTTGCACATCTGGAAATGCATTTATTCAATGCTCTGTATTTGATCATTTGGCAGAGTGTAGAATTCTTTGTTGAAAATCATTTCCCTTAGAAATTTGAGCCTGGCATGCTGGCACATGCCTATAATCCCAGCATTTGGGAAGCTGAAGCAGGAGGATCACCACAAGTTTGAGGCCCACCTGGACTACATAGTGAGTTTGAGGCCAGCCTGAACTGTATAGTGAGACCTTATCTCAGAAAACCAAACAATAAAAATTAAAAAATAAAAAAAAAATAAAATGCAAAGCTTCCAGGTAATGGTGACATATGCCTATAATCCCAGAACTCTAGAAGGCTGAGGCAGGAGCATTGCAAGTTCAAGCCTAGTCTAGGCAACTTAGCAATTTAGTAAGATCTTGTCTCAAACCAAAAAAAAAAAAAAAAAATCATAGAAGAGCTAGGGTTGTATCTCAGTGCAAAAGCCCCAGTGCCACAATAAACAAACAAACAAACAAACAAACAAACATTAAAGATACTGCTCTGTTTTCCTCCAGCATTTATTTTTACTGTCAAAAGTCCGATACCATTCTGATTCATGTATCTTTGTAGGTGGTTTGTTCTTTCCTTCTAAAATGTCAGGATGGTGTTCTTTGGTGGGGATTTTCTTCCCATCCCATTCATTCTTCTTTCCTATGCTTGGTGACCCCTTCTGAATATTCATGTCCTAGAATTCTGGATATTTTTCTTGCGTTATTTTTTTGATTATTTCCTCTCTTTGGTGTTCTGTTCTCTTTTTAGAGAATTCTTGGTAATTAGATATTGGGTCTCTTTGGTTAATTATTGAAATATCTTATTGCTTTCCTTATATTTTGTATCTCTTTCTCCTTTGTGATACTTTCTGAAAAAATTTCCCCCGCTTGTCTTCTAACCTTTCAGTTGAATTATTTAGGGTTTTATTTTAGGTCCCAAAATCTCTTCCTTGTGTTTTAATTGTCCTTTGTTTACAGTGCTCCTGATCTTGTTTTGTGGATGTAGCATCTTCCTATGTTTCTGAAGATATTGACTAAAGAGTTTTCCTCTTGTTGCTGTTTTAGTTTCTCCTGTTATCTTTTGCTTTTTTTTAATTCTTTTTTTTCTTTTTTTCTTTTCTGTATGTGGTTGGGCCAGTCCTCCAGATGTTGGTGCCCTTGATAATCCAGTCATATTTAAAGATAACTGGAAATTCTTGAGTGAAGTTGGAACTCACCTACTGACAGGCTCTTTTTGAATGTGATTAGGTATAGAGCCAGCTGTTTTATTTGGAATTCCACCCCATAAACACACACACATGTCAGTTTGTGAAGGTTCTTTCTCCACAACCGTTCGGTGTCTCCCAGATTTACAGGAAGTGGGGTGAGCTTGTACACCAGGCCAGTGATTTCTGAGGTTAACCATAAGACAGGGGCTGGGAAGCTTCCCGTTTCAAATGCAATTTTCATGAATTTTCTGTTTTCAGACCAGGTTTTTCCCCTGCCTTCCATTGGACCTATTGTCTCTGGATTTGGAGGGTTCGCTCCTGCACACCTTGTCCAGCAAATAAACCTTGCTGTCTTAGGGGGAAGAGAGGGAAGGGTACAGTGTTTGGAGGTATGGAGGACACCAAGGGACCAACTATCTATATATGCACTTAGCCAATGTCCTGTTTTGTTTTGTGCTTTAAAGTGCTGCGCCTCTCAAGGATTCAGTAGGGCTAATCCAAAAGACTTCCTCTTATCTTGTGGGAGGCCTGTTCTGTAGATATCTTACGTGTACCATCTCCTCTTATGAATTACTCATCCACTCCCAGCTGCCTTCCAGCCTCTCACATCTCCCCTACAATTTTCTTGGCCCCGTGTGTTCACACTAGCGCACCAGGTTTCGCATTTCCTTGGGATGCGGAGGGCAGGAATGGCCCTTGAAGTCAATCTTCCCTTAAACCTAGAAGTCCCTCTCCCTCACGTTTTTGCATCTACGAAGCATTTTACCACATCTCAGGGGGTTGCAGCAGCAAATCCGCCTGGTGGGATCACAAGGCACCTAGTGAAATTCTCCTTCTCTTATCCTAAATTTTATCTAATAGCACAGAATCGAGCATCCCCCCATGGTTAGTTGGAGCTTCTCCTCCAAATGATATTTTCCCACTATCAGGGTTTACCTTCAACTATTTTCCTACTCCTACTCCTGTTCCAATCAGAATAATGAAAACACTGAACAAACCCAGGCCCCACCCAGATCCCCAAGGGCTGTCCCTGGTTACCCAAGCCCATAGCACCAGGACGCAGTAGAGCCCAGAGAGGGAGCCAGCTGTCTCTGGGATTACGAGCTCTGGAGCCAAATCCAGGTGTCCCACATTCTAAATGGTGATGATGCACAAGTTGGCTAACTTCTCTCTTTCTTTCATCATCTGTAAAACGACGGTCATGATAGTGCCCCCAGCAAGGAATGGCTTTGACGTTACTTTAGATAATCCAGTGTTCACCATGGCATTTGGTAAACGACAATATTAATTTTTGTTTTGCTTTTTGAGACAGGGTCTTATTATATAGCTTAGGCTGGCCTTGAACTCACTATGTAGCCCAGGCTGGCCTCAAACTCCCAGTAATCCTCCTGCCTCAGTTTCTTGAGTGCTGGGATTACAAGCGTGCGCCACCACGCCTGGCTTAATTATTGTTATTATCCATCCAGAAGTGTGTCTGTTTAGTTCTGTACATGGATCATCTTTTCTAAATTGGCTTCTTGTCCTCCACACAGCCCTTTTCTCTATCTCATAATAACTGAACATTTAAACACTCTTTGGTATCAAACAGATGCTAATTATCATATCAACTCAGTGCCGGGTTCCATGTAGCAGGGAAAGAATGGACCATCATCTCAGAAGGCAACCGGCTTCCAGCCTAGATGGGGATATATGAACAGCAGTGTTTAACACCGTGTCCTGGCATAGAGCTAACGACGTTAAGTAACATTTACATGCAGCCAACAGCATACTAAATGCTCCCCACACTCTGGATCATTGAACCCTGTGGAGTTGATGTTATACCGATTTTGCAGATGAGGAATCTGGTACAAACAGGTAAACTAACGGCTCAAGGTCACACAGATAATAAGGGGTGGCGCTTTGGTGCAAACCCAGCACAATGATGCCAGAATCTGTCCTCCTATCTGCTGATCTGTAAAACATGTTGGCTGAGCCCTGAGATTTGTGATTGAACTTCAGGTTGTACCTGAAGATTGAAATCAGATAGAATCGGGGGATGGTTTCCACCCCCAGCTGACCCCCGCGGGAAACCCTGGCAGCACAGCCCGGGCCCCTCCCTCACTGAGCCTTTTGTTGGCAGCCTCACCTGGGCTTCTTTCGCCCTCTGCATGGCTGTGCCCATCACTGTCATGAGTGAGTACACGGCCCCCCACCTGGAATGCAGAGAGAGGCAGAAGGCACAGAAGAGCCGACAGCAGCATCAACATAACCTCCCCGCGCCTGAGGCTTCGCAGAGGGTTTGGGCCCCAGGAGCTGCCCCCAGCCCTGGTGGACGTGCTGTTGTGAAGGTTTCTGGACCCCCGCCACCAAGTGCCCCAGGTAAGGTGTCCACATGCTAGCCAGCACATGCAGCTAAGCCACACACTTGTATCAACAATGAACACTTCTGGGGTGGGCTTTAAGTAAACCTCCCACTCCCCATCCCAGCCTTCACTACCTATCTTTGGCCTATAGCTTCTCATTCCTGTAAACCAGTATCTTTGAGATAACTCTTACAGATTTCAAACATTGACACTCAGGTATAAAGGAGCTCCTTAAGCTTTCTGACAGTTAAGAAAGGTACTAATGGAAGAGGGAACACGCCAACTATTAAGGAGAAGAAAAGATGAAGAAATGGAACAGGAAGTCTTTATAATAGATGCAAATTGTCTTGCCCACCAAGATTTATTGACAGAAAAGCCCAGAATTTTCCTCCTAATCAACGCAAAAAATAAGGCATGTGTGACAATCTTATGCTTTCTTTTTCATTTTCATCAAGAAAATAGAGGTTGTTAAATATTTTGTTATTTAAAAATATTTTTCTTTGGCATATCACAGTTTCTACCTATAGTAGAATCAGTTTGGAAGGGTAGGCAAAGGAGAGAAAAACTGAAAAGGTAGTCAAATGGAATGGCATCTTATCACAGTTAAATGGAACAAACACATGAATTGTCCTGCTTAATTGCCAGGCACTTTTTCTTCTAAAAATAAACATTGCCAAGCATGCAAGTCTTATCTGAGCAGTGGATTTCCTAGTATGTTCAGTTACAATATTATATCATTTCATCTCGTATTTTAAGCTAATGTGTGATTGAGCACACAGGTGGTCAGACATATTAATTTGAGGGGTTTTTTTTTGCAGGGGGAGGTGGTAGGGAAACTGGCTATCAAATTCTAACAACTTTAAATATGTCCCAGCTCAGATTCAGTTTTTAAAGTTGTATTGATATGTTTAGTAAACATGTCACTTCTGAAAAAAGGTGACTGTTTCCAATAAAATACCCCCTCTGTTTGTGCTGAACCATAGAAATTATGCTGTCCTAGAAAAAAGGAAAAGAATCCGGTTCACTCCTTCATGTTTGGTTTTCAAGTTGGGCGCCTTTCTAACAAATGCTGGCCCCATGGAAGTTTGTGCTCTGCTGTACCGAGTATATTTAAAGAGATATAAAATGGATTTTTGCTGAAATAGCCTCGGGGTTCCCTTGGCCATGTGCTCACTCAGAAGGTTTGTACCCCATAGCCTCTGCCCTTTGTAACATGCAGGTTGTTTTATGCACTCTTCGCCCTCTGTGGGTAGATCCCACCTGACTGTCACAGTAAAAGGTCAAATCTGACTCTAGAGCCAGGCGTGGTGGCACACGCCTGTAATCCCAGCACTCGGGAGGCTGAGGCAGGAGGATCGCTGTGAGTTCGAGGCCAGCCTGGGCTACATAGTGAGTTCAAGCCCAGCCTGAACTACATAGCGAGACCCTGTCTCAAAAAAAAAAAAAAAAAAAAAAAAAAAAAAAAAAAAAAAAAAAATCTGACTCTAGAGGAAGGGAAATCCACTGGAAATGTTCCCAAAGAAAAACTTAATTCTCTCTTGGGGGAAAAAAAAAATACCGGGGAGACTGCAGCTGAAGATGCCACAGAAGAAATGAGTTTTCTGGATTCGGATGAGAGAAGCTAGAGAGCTGGGGTCACCGGGTGGAGAAGGGAGCCAGTGGTCAGTTTAGACACCAGGGCAGGACGGAAGGTGGAGTGCCACCGAGGCTCGAGTCAAAATTCACCCCTCACTGTATCCTCTGAGCTCCCAAGGCACTGACTGCACTTCCTTTTAACTTTTTATGCTTTTAATTTTTTAAAATGTCAATTGTATTGTAGTATAACACCCAAAGAGAAAAGCACAGAAATCATATGTACAGCATGAAGAATCTTCGGAACGTGGACACTCCCATGTGACCAGCGCTGGATCAAGAAGCAAAACTGAATGGTCTCATTTTCATCCATCTTTGCTATGAGATAGCTGGATTTTCATTCTTCGCTGTATTGAGATAATCTCTTTGTATATCTGTTCTCTCTTAGAGATTGTATGTTTCTCTGTTAGAACTTTATACTCTGGGGCCAGAAAAACTGCCTATAAATCCTGGCCCCTCATTTTCACCTTGGACAAGTCACTTTATCTCTCTAGGCCTCGGTTTTCTCATCTGTAAATGGGAACAATAATCCTCCTCTTTTAAAGAGTGTAAAGAGTAAGCACATTTGTGAATGCGAACATCTTAGAACAATGTCTGGTATCTAGGAAGCACGGTGGAAGGGTGAGCTGCTGCTACCCATCAAGTTAAATCCCTGGGTTCAGTCATACCAGGAAGCACTGGGGGGGCTGAACCAGGCTGATGAGTTGGGGAAACAATAGTGAAAACTCAGTGCTTGTGTCCCAGGATCAAATGAGTCCAAACCCACCAACCATTTTCAGCCTGGAAGCTGTCGGGCCTCGGTTAACCAGTGAGTATTTTGTATCAGGTGCCGATAATATTCTAGGCACCATGCCATTTCTCCTGGATGAAAAAAGTTAGAATTTCTTTCCTAGCACAGTATTGGCAAAATGCCTGTTGGGTCAGTCATCAAAGAACAGATCCATGTCTACTGCCTGCTAATCACACCAGGATTCAAGCAGCGCCCAGGTGTCATTTGTTCTGAACAAGTCCGCTCTATTCCAGAATTGGTGAATTTGGTGAACTCACTTGACTCAGTGTTACCCTTGTTTTCACAGAGTTGACAACAGCTGCTTATTCCATTAGCTCCCTCAGGAAGTACAGCTGGGTATTCTGGGGCTAGAGGGATGTCTTTGAAGGCCAGAATAAGGTCAGTAGGCCTAGTTAATGAGACTAGAATTAGATTTGCTCATGTAAACATTTGATTCATTAAACACATACAAAGAATACATGTACATAAAGCCCTGTGTGGGAGACACAAGCATGTCTGAGAATCTATCCTGCCCTCAACAAGCCAACTATAAAAACACTTCAGTGCAGAGGGGGTGTTGGGGAGATTGGGGGAAAGCCCAATTTTCTGAAGATTAAAGGACATTTCAATCTCTTAGATGGCTGACTAACAGTATTATTTACTCTTGTTGAATCAACTACGTTGCCACAAAAAGACAGAATATAAAGGAGAAGTGAAGAACTACAATTTTTTTTTGAGTTGCTACATGAAGCAGGAGAAAAACATCTTCTCCACCATAAAAATGTGGAAGAAATGAAAAAGATACCAATTTGAAAATAAGAGAATTTGGAAGGACAGACAAGAAGGTGAGAATGTTGGACAGAATCCATTGGGTTTTAGTTTCTCTCACAGCTTATATTTTCTCTTATGAAATATTTCAATATGTATAAAATAATGTCACAGACATCCATGTAGCCACTATTTTGACTCAATAGAAGTAAGTGCTTTGTCATGGTTGCCATAGATTTCTTTTGTAAAAAAAGAAAAGAAAGAAAATGCAAGACACAGAACTCACGCCTCACATCCCTCTTCCCTCCCTACCTCCCCACATTCTCCCAAGAACTAACCACCACCTGAGAATCGTGTCAGCGCTTCTTCCCACAGTGCTGCACATTTGCGCTATGTAGATGTGTTCATATGGTCCTGTATGGCTTTAAATTACAAACAAACAGCAGCATCTTATACTGGGATTATCTCTCAAAGAAAGTCAGAACATTGTTTTTCACCTTTAAAATTATGGTAAAATATACCTACCATAAAATTTACCATGCAACCATTTTAAGTGTCTAGTTCAGTGGTGTTACGAACATTCACACTGTCTTACAACTATCCCCGCTGTCCATCTCCAGACTTCCCATCTTCCCCAACTGGAACTCCATACCCATGAAACACTAACTCCCCATTCTCTCACTGCCCAGGTTCTGCCCCCCCATTCCCTTTTCTGTCCCTATGAATTTCTCCACTCTAGGTCCCTTACAGAAGTAGAATCATGTAATATTTGTCTTTCTTGTGATTGGCTTATTTCTCTCAGCAGACTGTATTTAAGGTACATCAGTGTTGGAGATTGTGTCAGAATGTCCTTTTTAAAGCCTAAATAATATTTTAGACAATTAGTTTTGCAAGATGTCAGGCTAGCCCAATAATCCATCACCCCATCTCATCCTTGCTTCCCCCCATACTAGCCCTGCCCCCATGTGTGAAGGATCTGTGGATGGGGTACACCTCCCCTGTCACAGAGACAAGAGTGGAAGCAGCTTCGTGCAGCCAAACAGGAGCTAGTTCTGGCTGGAAAGAAGATAGCAAGCTAACCAGACCTGGATTTTAGCCTGGAAAATATGCATGGGGGAGAAGGAGACAAAGATGATATTGGCCTAATAATATAGTGTTTAGGAAAATATGTGCACACACGTTGCCTCCTTTGGCTCTAGCATCCTTCACCTGTGACCCCCGGGAACATTACTGTGCCTTTAAGACTTGGGACGTGGCATAGAGGCACTCTTTTTCTATATTCCTGAGAGCAACCTCCAAAACTCTTGACCAGACCCTCTGCCCTACCTGTCCAGGGTCCTCAGGAATGTGTCCTGACGTGCACTGAGAATGGCAGTGGGAGAACCAACACAGGCTAGAAAAAAACACCAGGGAAAGAGAGATGCTGAAAGCATCTCTTCCAGAGATGGACCCAGCCTTTTCAAGGTGCTGTATACACATCGCCACTCCAGTTCTACACACATCACCGCTCCAGTCCTACACAGTGATGCAGCGAAGAAGGTCACAGGTTAAGCATCCCTTATCTGCTTAAGACAAGAACGGTTTCAGATTTTGGGGTTCGGGGTTTCTCTTTTGTTTGGCATATTTGCATATATGTAATGAAATATTCTGGGGATAGAACTCTAGTCTAAACACAAGGTCCTTTGATATTTCATATACACCTTATATCTGTAGCCTGAGGGTAATTTTATACATTTTAAATAACTTCATACAAGCAACAAAGCTTTATGGTGAGAATTTTCCACCTGTGGCAACATGTCAGTACTCAAAAAGGTTTGGATTTTGGAGCATTTTAGATTTCCGATTTCCAGCTTATGGGTGTTCAGCCTATATTAGTATATTAGTATTCCCGTGTCCAGGTGAACCACTGACCAGGACGTTCAGAAAGTTCAAGTGTGTGCCTCAGGCCACACACAAGGCAGATGCAGCACTGAGACTCAGGGCTGTCCCCACCACACCCCGAGTGCTGCCTTCCTGGAGGACAGATGCCAGGCCACTCTCTCCCGCCTCTTCCCTCCCTAGGTGAGGCTGAGGCGTTTGATGGGGAAGAAAAAAGGACTCCTTCAAATGCTAGAAACCAGGCACTGAGAGAACACTTTTTTCTGGTTTAGAGATGGATTGTGGGTGCTAAAGCTTCTAGATGTGCAGTGTGAAGCTGGGTGTTGCTTCTGCGTGGGACCAAGGAGATTAAAGAGGCTCTGGAGAAGGAGGAATGAGACCAGCTCTTTTCTAGACAGTGGCTTTCCCATACCAGGTGTTCCAGTGTGGTCCCCAACTCCATTCATGCATCCATCCTAGTCAGTCTTAGTCCTTGATGCTCAGATTAGAAAAATACTATCCTTTCCAGGTTAGACAGACATTTGGGCTTCTGTCTCAGTAGGATAGTAAAGGAGATGGGTATTTGGAGAAACAATCATTAAATAGACTAAAGTGTGTGCTTTGGGTTAGAGTATTCCTTGTCTGCCTTGTGGCAATGAAGCTGAAAGAAAAGGAAAACTTCTCCACTCATAATGGATTCAAGTTTTCACTAGCACAACCAAAACTCTCCTAGCAACTTTGTTCAAGCCTAAGCATCATTCTACATCAGGGAACCCACTGACCTGTCCTTCCTCTTCTTTATCACAGGGCCATGAAGCAAAGTTGAGATGCCTAGTGTCATTCACCCAGCTTCAAAAGAACTTGTAGGTTGGTGGCTTGGGCCATCTTTCAAACTTGTAGAGAGCGTCATCCAAATATCAAGAATTGAAGAAGACCGTGCTTTCGAAGCATAAAATCTGGGTAGTTATTTAGGTTCAGCACCACCTCGCAGGGCTGGTTCTTTAATGAACCACTAACCAAGCCTGCAGCAGGGCTGAAAATGCAAGGTTATCTTCATTTACCAAGCTCCTGCCAGAATCACGAAAGACTCCACACCGTTAAAGCTAACGGTCATTTCCCAGATTTTATCTTCACTTGATCAATCAGCAACATCAAACACCATGGGGATGAGGGAGGCTGGAGGCAGGCAAGGCGAAGGGAAAGTAAGAAGGATTAAGATGTGATATGCACAGGTGCCAATTCCCCACCAAAAATGTATTTATTATGTATCACAAACATAGACTAATAAAAAAGGGAAGCAGAGCATGGTGGCGCATGCTTATAATCCCAGCACTCAGGAGGCTGAGGCAGGAGGATCGCTATGAGTTTGAGACCAGCCTGGGCTAGTGAGTCCAGGGCAGCCTGAACTACATAGGGAGACCCTGTCTCAAAAAAAAAGGGAAAAAACTCACCAATAATCATTTATTAAAAGAACAACTTTTGACAATTTAAAAGTTTATGCTAGCAAAAATGATTCATGAATCCAGCAGGACTCACAACTCGGAGAGCTCCACCCAGCAGTGTGAGCAGCAAGCTTTTATAGGTGAACAAGAAGCCATGTAGAGAAGCCACCTGATTGGCTATAGCCAGCACCCGCCTGTTGTGGGCGCGGTCTGATCAGTTGGCTGCCCACAATTGGCTGGAGCATGGCCATTTGCGATTGGCTGAAACTCAGCTATTTATTACAAAACCTAAATTAGTTTTGGTCTGTTACTAGGATCACTACATACACATGACTTCTTACTTATTTAACTTAGCACATCTCCCTCCTTAAAACACTCTTCGTTTTACTACTAGAACCTGAATTTTTTCATCTCCCTCACCACACTGGCCACTCCTTTGCAGTCTCCTAGCCCTTGGCGTGCCCAGGAGTGAAGCCCTCAAATATTTCCCTGCCTGCACCTACCCTTTAAAAGGCCTTATCCAAGTGCATGGCTTTAATGTCACCTATCAGTCCTAAATGTTTATCATTAGCTTTGACTTTTCCCTCAAACATACTCCAGACTGGTAGGCCCAGTGGTCCACTCAACCCCTCCACGTAGGTTTTGCAGATATTTCAAAATCACCATTGATGAAACTGAACTTCTAGTTCACCACCCACATCCCCAATCTTTGCCTGCTGCAGCCTTCTGCATCTCAAAAAAGGGTTTGGGGGGCCTCTATCCTATTGGTTGTTGAAGTCAAAATCTTGGAATTATCTTTGATTTATCTTTCTTTTACTTCTTCTACCCAACCCAACAGCAAATTTCCCATCTGTTTTACCTTCAAAATATGCCCGAATCCAGGCATGTCTCCCCACCTTGACTGCTACCACCCCAAAGGCACATTACTTTTGCAAAAGTTTCCAACTGGTCTCTCTTCGTCTGTCCTTATCCCCTTACAATCTATTTCCAGTAAATGAAAGTCAAATCATGTCTTCTCCTCTCTGAACCCGACAGTGGTTGCTATGTCATTTAGAATGGAAGCCAAAAGTGTAACCATGTTCTACAAGACAGTCCCTTGTGGTCTCTCAACTACCTCTCTCACCTCGCCTGCTGTCCCCCCCTCATCTCATCACTCTGCTGCAGTAGCCTGGTCTCTTTGCTGCTTCGTGGGAGTGCCAAGCTCACTCTGCCTTGGAGCCTTTGCACATGCCCACTCGTGGAAGATTGAACTTAAAATGTGAGATATATTCACACAATGAAAATAAATGATCTCTGACTTTACAGGATAATAGAGCTGAATGTCACAAATGCAGTGTTGAGCAAAAAAGAAGTGGCAACTTGTGAATCTGCTTAAATAAAGTTAAAAAAAAAAGAAAATACACACTGAGACAAAAACTAACATGCTTTTAAAAGTTGGAAAGTAATTTCTCCTTCAGGGCTGGAAAGAGACATGACAGGGTCGCATGGGCAGTTTCCGCTTCTGGGTCAAGGTGCCAGTCCCATGTGAAGGTTCCTCAAACTACACACTCATGGCAAGTGCACATTGCTAATACAAATAGTAAATGCCAATAAAAGTTTGTGGGGTTTTTAAATGTTCCTGTTTATTCCTAATTTCCAAGAGAGAAATCCAGTTTCTGCATTCCCACCTTTACTCACTGCTCTTTGCCTCACTTCCTGGTCAGCCCCAAGGTGTTAACCACCCAAATTAGGACATCGTTAGGATGAATCTCCTGGTATTTGATGTTCTGAGTACTTTAACTGGACTTAGGTCTCCCCATTTCTAATTGGACTCCCCTTTTGTAACTAAAATATTTAGCATTTGGGATAAGTTCTTAGTATTTTTAATCATAAAAGATGACAATAGCTACCTTCTTATGGACCAGGGTCTAGACCAGGTTCACAATATGTAATATCTTATTTTAATCCTTTCAACAATCTTGCCAGACAAGACAGTTTTGCCTATTTTACAGATGAAGCTACAGCTCAGAGAGGTCTGAAACAGTGCTCTTTCCAATAATTCATGTCACATCTCCAAGTGGCTCTTTCTGCGAATGGTTCCATTCTGTTTAACAGTTTTCCTTCGTATGCTTCTCATCCCCAACCAGGAAGGCAGGGCCAGAGGGCTCACTGCTACACGGGTCTGAGCTACCCGGAAGCTACCTGATATAGGGAGTAAAGGCAAGGATGTCTGTGCTGAAAATCCCAGGGCTTGATCCCTAAATGCTCAACTCCAAACTACACAGGAAACATCTCATTGCCCAGCAAGCTGGGGAAGCTTTAAAAGTCCTGGCGAGAACCCTGAAATCAGACCCGGCCAGCATGTGTCCCTGAATATCAGAAGAGACTCTATATTTACCCTGAAAAGCCCTTTAGTGCAACTGAGAGCTATAAATAACCACTAGGGCCTGAGCAAGTGGCCTTAACACATGGATTTCCTTCCAAAAATGAAGGCCCATTTTAATTAAATTTGTAATTAACCTTTGGGGAGGGCAGGCCCCCTGTATCTGGTCTGCACTGGAGACACCGTGAGTAATTTCTTATTTGTTGAACTTTGGGGGATTAGCATGCGGGCTGGTTGTTTAGCTCTGAAGCAGCCTCCCTCGGAGCAGAACCGAGCTCCCTGGAGAAGAGAAAGACTCCATGCTTGGAGTGAATGTACCCTGCAGCCTCAAGTCTGCCCCTGCCCTAGGCATCACAATCAGGGTCTCTATAAAACCAATCCTTTCCACTCTGTTGTCCCCCAGAGCAAGATGGGAGTCATGGTTGTGCTGATGCTGCCCCTGCTGCTGCTGGGAATCAGCGGCCTCCTCTTCATCTATCAGGAGGTGTCCAGGCTGTGGTCAAAGTCAGCCGTGCAGAACAAAGTAGTGGTGATCGCTGATGCCATCTCAGGACTGGGCAAGGGTAAGCTGACTGTGCTCTGATAGGTGCCCATCTCTGGGCATCTCTGGGGACTGGTAGTGGCAGGGTGGTGGGGTGGCATGTGGGCAAATGTGCTCAGTGTGTGTGGGGGGGTTGACCCTGCGTTCTCTCCCAGCCTCTGTCACTAACCAGCATGTTAGCAAGGTTTATTGTTAAGGCTGCAGCTTCTTTGCCTGATAAATGAGGGGACTGGAATGTTTGAGGGTGCAAACTCACAGTCTAAGGGCCAACATTGGTCTATGGATGTGGTTGGTTTTGCTTTCATGGTATTTCTGGAAATTTTTAAATGCAGTATCCTTAGCTGGGGCTGCATGTGGGTTGCCAGACTAGGGTGCTAGGTTCAGTTCCTGGCTCCAGCACTTACTAGCTGGTTACTTCACTTCTCTGCATGGAATTTCTCATCTGTAATGTGAGAATGCTGGCTGTCTCTACCTCATAATGTAGTTGTGAGCAGTAAATAAATTCATAAATGATAGCACTTATAAGAGCCCCTGGAGCTGTATGTAGTGGGTGCCACTCAAGTGTTAGTAATGATCACGATGCAGAAGAAATTCAAGCAGAGCATGCCCACTTCTGTGTGCCACACACCCTACCACTCCCTATTGTATAATGCTTGGCCTGCTCCTTTCTACCATCTCACCTCCTCGTCTTGATTGCAACCCCTAAATTAGATAGTCCCAGGGGCCATTCTGCAGGTTGCATCTATGAGGTGAGGAGCAGTAAATGTCCTTTGGCTTTGCAAGATTCTGACTCATTGCAAACAGTTATAGTGCAACCCTATCTATTGCAGAGTTTGAGGACGATTTTTGCTGTTATTATTTTTAATCAAGCATAGAACACACACGGTCAACCATTTATTAGTCCGTCAACAAGTGACTATAGGCCCACTCCGTCCTGGCCATTGCCCCTTCCAAAGTGACTCTCTGGAGGGCTAGGTGTGGCCATGGTGAGAATATTTGTGACCTCCTCTTTGAGAATTTGCTCAGAGCCTGCTTTTCATTCCCTTGGGCATCCCAGATTTCAGCAGGTGATCCTTTTGGGTCAACCATGACAGGTTGCATAAACAAAGCATGAGACAGACATACATGATGTTCTGTGTGGCCCTTCCACAGGTCCCAGAAGCCATTCCCAAAGAGAATATCTTACCTCATTAGAATCAGTTCTCAGAGAGGAGAAAGGGGTACTCAAACTCAAACTGCAGCTTCTCTAAGGGCGAGCCTATGTGTCAATCAGACCAGACCCAAGATGATAATGTTGCCCTGGAAAATTGGAGAAGATAAGTTCACCTAAAGCCACTCAGGGTCAAAAGCTTTGGGGCAGTCTCGCTCTCCAATTAGAATGTATTGGACTAGAATAAGGCCAGGCAGCCTATATGTGGCCCCTGATACAGCTTCTACCTTGGCACCTTCCCTGCCATCTTAATTGCCCCTTCCTCTTGGATAGCCCCCGAGAAACCACCCCTTATCTCCATGGCTCCTTCCAGATGCGCTCCACTATCCAGGCACTCCTCACTGTGCGGCATCGGTGTTGCTCAGTTGATCCATCGGACACAGCTTCCTAGTGGGGAAACCTATAATTTGTCTGCCCTGGTGTCCCCAGCATCTAACCGGGTGCTCGGGATCCAGTACATACCCAGACAAAGATTATTCATTTATTTAACCACTTGCTGAAGGAATCACGCTCATTTGCGGTAGAAAAGTACTTGCCTGCATATTCATTTTACCAGTTTCCAGTTTGTTTCCAGTATGGTCAAAGTATAATCACACAGAGTGTGATTTCAATTCTTCTGAGGTCTGTTTTATGGCCCGGATGTGATCTGTCTCAGTCTATGTTCCGTGAGGTCTTGGAAAACAATGTACCTTCTGCTATCCTTGGGTGGAGGGTCCTAAGAATATTGACCCGCATGCTGCTGTTTGAAGAGGCTGTTCAGTTCTCCTACATCCTTGATGATGTTCTGTCTTAGTAGATAGAACTACTGTTCTCTCTGTTGTACATTTATTGTAATTGTACAATAAAGTTTTAAGTTTTTTAAATATCATTCAGTTTGTAGTCACACATTGTATAAATCAGGTCCCCAGGAAATACATGTCAGGAGCAAAATGAGATTTGCACAGGAATGTGGCCTAATCTGCCATGACTACAGTCGATATTCTTCTTTACTGCATCTTATTGACCCACCCTGGAAAGAAATGCAAAGCAGAAAGAAATACAGTCCAAGCATTTCAAAGTAACTTGAGAGGCTGGGCGTGTATGACCTTAAATAAGTGCCTGGCCTCAAAGTGCTGCTGATGACCATGATTCCAGCTTCCAATTGCTCCATTTCTTAAGTTCAAGGCAAAAAAAGGTGAGGGGCATGGAGAGGATGATGCAGGCCGCATACAGCCCACCACACACGCTGGAACCACAAAACCTGATGAACTCCCTGGATAGCACCGGGTGGCATCAAGGAGACTGTGTACTAGGAAAATCAGACCAA
The DNA here is from genome assembly GCA_028451465.1 of Erethizon dorsatum. Classification (NCBI taxonomy): domain Eukaryota; kingdom Metazoa; phylum Chordata; class Mammalia; order Rodentia; family Erethizontidae; genus Erethizon; species Erethizon dorsatum. The sequence goes on from CM051826.1 coordinate 29,648,588, forward strand.
CAGACCATGTAGGGCACCTAGTCCTTGCCCCAGACTGCACGATTCAGCCAAGTCAGGCATTGTGTCACTTGTATCCATTGTGTTTGCAGCAAGAGTGACAATCAAAATGTCTAACCAGTGCATGTGAACTGCTTCAGGGATTTCCAACCAAGCATCAACCCCACCTCTTTTCCCATCACTTCTAAGATGCTCAATTACTCTCCTTCACACATTGCTGAAATCAGGTACCTTGGAGTCAACAGCATCTTACACTTCCTACAGGTCATCCTTTCTCATTTTCTTACTTCTGAAACCAAGCTGTACCTTATAGTCTATGGCATCTTAGATGTGAAGAAACGTGGAAAGAAGGCTGAATTTATGTTTATTGGTTGGAAAAGAAAAAGTCAATCTCAAAGTGCTTGACACAAGATAAATGCCAAGCTGAGCTGATAAAGAATAGAAATAAGAGCAACTGGTATACCAAAGGCCTGGCTTCAGCAGGAACGGCTTATGTGGGAGCTGTGCCTCTGGGCTTGCTGTGTCGAGCACACCCTGGGCTCCAGCCTCCAAAGCGCATGCGGGAAAGCAAGGTGTTAGTGGAGCAGAGGACACGGAATGATGAGAAGGAAAAGAAGCCAAGGTCAGAGGTTAAGTCTGGCTCCTGGCTACAGGTCCCTCCTCTACCATAGTACCCAGCTTGCAAATATGTCCCCATCATAATGCAATGGGAGGACAGAATGGGTGGGCAGCAGCAGACCCCCAGCATGCTCCTTTCCCGGCAGTGGGGATTGGCCCTGAGGCAGCCTAATGTGGAGAACAAGCCATCCCCGACCTGCACATCAGAATCCTCGGGTTCATGTCCTGGCTTCCCTCTGGGATTCCAGTGGACTTTGCCCTTGCTAAGGAGTTGTACAGCTATGCACTCACCTCAGAGGGGCCAGCCCACAGCTGGTAACTGGTTGGCACAGGAGTGCAAAAGGCTGGTCCTCTTGCCTCCACACAGAATAGTCTGCAGAGGGATTCGGACTCTATACTTCTCTCTGGACCAAGCCAAACTACACTTTGCCTGGCACCACGTCTTTGCCTGGCACCTGCTCCAGGTCCTCACTCCCTGGGAGTTTTTCTCTGAGGAGCACTCTCTCAATAAATCCTGGCCGCCTAAATCTCTGCCTGGATTCTGCTTCTAAGGGGACCTAACTTCAGATACCACCTCCTGAGGTTATGGTGAGAATTAAATGAGCTAGTGAATGTAAATTTGTTTCAACAGTTCCTAGAACAAGTAAATTATCAAAGTATGTGAGCTCTTATTGCTTGTAAATATCAGAATACTGTTACCAAGCATTGCCCAGTTGGGAAAATACTATATTGGGTGAATCAGGAACTAGTCCAGAGTAAAATTAATCTGAAAAACATTCACTTTTTTCACATAAAAGAGCCTTAGTTGAGGTATCTATCCACAGAAAAATTGCAGAGGAATGGCTGACATTTTTTTTTTTTCAGAAAACTTTTTTTTTATTATTTTTTTTATTTTAAAGAGAAGAAAAAACAAAACAAATCAAAAAAAGAACAAATTTTCAAAACAACATAATATGAGGGTAACAATGGTCAATGCATTACGTATTATTATCTTTAAGTTAGTTATTCAGGATACCAGACATTAGCATTCAATTGTCCAAACATTATTGGCTCAAACCTTACTCTTCAATGAACTAAGTAAAATTGGTAGTGTATCTATCTTAACCATCTTATATATATATATACAATTTTTTTTCCCTTTCCCTTCTTTCTTTTCCCTATTCCAGTCTCTCTTTCCTATTGACCAGTTTCTTTTTGATTCACCGTGTCTATTGTACATTTTGGATCTTGTTTACTCTTTCAGTTTCTCATACTAGAGAGACAATACGATGCTTACACATGTGCGCCCGGTTTATTTCACTTATGAGTATTTTCTAAAGTTGCATCCATTTACCTGTAAAAGTCTCCAGTTTATCCTTCTTTGTGGCTGAATAGTACTCCATTGTATAAAAATACCACATCTTTCTTATCTGAATGGCTGATATTTGACCTGAGCAAACATGGTAGCTCTTTCCAATATCATTAGATTTGGGATCTCCTTAGGGCCTTAAAAACTAGGCAGACAGGGCCATCTTTATGTTCAGTCTAAAGAAGAGCTTCCAGTCATCAAAATAACAAAAGAGGGCCTCTTTCACCTCACTGCGAGCTTCCCCGCACAGGAAACAACCAAGACAAGGCTGAAGACAACTACAAATTTTTGCTGGGCTTGGGATCAAATGAAACGATCTCTATAAGGCCTTGTGGTACTAAGATTTTTCAATTCTTTGACTTCTGAAGTTTGTAAGAGAGCAGGGAGTCACCATCAGTGGCTCCATTTACACAGTGTACCCTGCCCTACTTCATTCTTCTCCACAGAGTGTGCCCGGGTGTTCCACACAGGTGGGGCAAGACTGGTGCTGTGTGGAAAGAACTGGGAGAACCTTCAGCACCTATATGATTCCTTGATCAGCGTGGCTGACCCTAGCAAGGTAAGGCCTTTGACAGTCAGCTTGGATCACTGCTGGCCATCTTTGGTGTACATTGATGAAGGAGAACCTCTTGGGCCAGGTGGAGGAAAGTGGTGATTGCTTTGGGGAAATAAATGTAAAGCAATGGCTCTGCTGGCCTTGACGTAGGTGCGTCTGCCTGGCATAAGGGGCTGTTTTGACAATTCACCGTACCTAAAATTCAGCAATAACTCTCATCTTAATTCCATGAAAGTTAGAACCAAAAAGAATCCAGAGATAGGGGCTGTCCCAGGTATGGGATGTGATTCCAAACATGCCTGATTTTAAAACAAACAACAAAAAATAATGCCTCCTTCAAAGAAATAGGGGCGGTGGAGTTCCCTCCCAAGAAGTCACCCAGGAAGTGAGCACTTGTTCCAATGCAGTTACAATTTGTATAGCATTTCAGGAGCATTGTTTAAGGAACTGCCTCAGTGCCCGCTTCAGGATTGTTTTTTATGTCTTTACCCTTGAGGCTGGTTTTGGTACTTGGAAATAGCCAGGAGTCATTCAGACCTAAATCTGGTATTTGAGGGGACAGAGCAAATAGGACAACACAGAATTCTCCATGTATGTTTCTTGGGATGTTATTAGGTTTGGGATAAAACTAAGATACTGCAATCCATTGTTTGGGAAATACTGAGTTAGGGTGAGCTTATCTGGCTTCTTTACTGTAGGACTTTTGAAGAGCCTTTGATATGCTAGTGTGCATTGTGAATCTCCAAAAAGAACCTGGAAAATATTCTGTGTGCCCCAAACAAATCTGACCAGGGAACCAATCTTAAAGGATCTACCTCAGAACTAGTTGTTTGTCCAACACTAGGGTTGTATTGAAGCCATGATACTACCAATTTTCTTATCTGTCCCCCACTAGACAAATACACTCTTTATGACACCAAGTACATAGGGCTGAGCACCATGCCTGGCACATAGTAGATGCTCCAAAAATACTGTGTTGAATGTGTGATTTTGATTCAAGCCAAAATGTGGGCACAGAGTAGACATGGATTTTCTTGTAGCCTATAAGTCAATTTGAAAAGCAACTTTCAAGAAATTGCTCAGAAATATTAAAAGTAATGATTTCTCCACTAGCATAAGTACAAGGCCTCCAAAGGAGAGCACCATCCAGGATGATATTCATCCGGATTAATCAGTTCTGGAACTGTAGCCAAAAGTGCAGATTCATTACTGCACATTCAAGTGTGAAGCTATTGTTGCCTTGGTCCCCATGAATAGATTCTCCAGGAGTCAGTTTCACTTTTTCCTTTTTGTCGTTGTTGTTTTGCAGTCATTCCATGAGTTTTGAATTTCAAAAGGGGTGGCTCTTAGTCTGAGGGCCCCCCAAGGTCTACAAGAGAGAAGTGATCTGCACATGTCTTGACTCTTTCATTGCTTCAGCAGACATTCACCCCCAAGCTGGTCCTACTGGATCTCTCAGACATCAGCTGTGTCCAAGACGTGGCAAAAGAAGTCCTGGATTGCTATGGCTGTGTGGACATCCTCATCAACAATGCCAGTGTGAAGGTGAAGGGGCCTGCCCATCAGATTTCTCTGGAGCTCGACCAAAAGATCATGAATGCCAATTACTTTGGACCCATCACCTTGACCAAAGGTCTCGTGAGTTTCATTTTCCCATAGGTTTCTGGGTCACTGAACGCTCTGTTTCCTAGTCAGTCATCCAATTCTGGAAGGGACTCCTTGTCTCATCAGAAAATTCCTTACTTACTTGATGAAAAATTTAAACATTCACACTGTAATTTTTGGTGAAGGAAAATGATTTTGGAAATACATTACTTATATATTCCAAGATCGCTATGAAACCCTTCTCTTCACCCAAGTTCTGCCCTTTGCCTCTCTTCGTACTCACGCCCATTACTCCCTCTGATTCAGTATCTCTGGACCACTGTCCTCATTTTTTGCACAGATTTTGCTACTTCAGCTTCACAGGTGGTCTACTCCTAACCATGACATTTGGTCAAAGGTTCTGTCCTCAGAAATAAAGAAGGAAAAGAATTTATCCCCAAATGACAAGAAACCCAGGATTCTTTTGGCCCCTTCACAGAAACAAAGGAGGCAAGAAGACACCTCCATTTAGAGGGGAAAGTGCTGGGCCCATGTGCATCTATTGGAGGAGCCTAGAAGACATCTAGGGGGAGATTTCTAACCAAGGAGCTCAAATGCAGGGCAGCAGGCTGGGAGGCTAGGGCTGGAGATAGCCATGGAATACAGTCATAAATTGAAGCTTCACCTCTCCAAAAACACATGTGTATCAGAGCAGAAGCTCAGGGAAGAATATAAGCACGAAGAACAGCTCCACATAGGGAATGGGGTGTCCTGGTAGAGGTGGAGAAAACACAGCTAGTTCTCATGCTGGGCACTTCTAGTAATGGGACTCTGAGACAGATGAGGAAAAAGAATCACTTGGGGCAGAAAGAGGACTTTCCAGAGCTTCTAGAATGGAATCACCGAGAGAACAGCTTCCTCCAGCCCACTGTCAGTATACACACCAAGCAGGCCAACAAAATTATGTTATTCCATCAGCCTTTGACAAGGACTGCTTAATGGCAACAAAGAAAGGAATGAGACAAGGAAGGTGGGAAAGGCCAGGACTGGCTTCTCTGCCTGGCTGAACTTCTCATGAGCTAAGGGACCTGAGTCTGGTCACTAGCTCCAAGCCTCTGTTTGCTCATCTCTAACAAGAAGGAGCTGGATTTAGGTAACCATTCTGAAAGTTAAGTCATTAAGCACCACCTTTTCATTCTTGGCCTATCCTCTTTCCCCCTGTACTATTAAATTATTTAATATTTTTCTGCATGTTTTCTCATTCTACAATTAAATATATATTAGAAAGAAATCTTTCTAACACCAACATAGATTTAAAAACCTTTGCAGCCAGGTACAGTGATGCATGCCTGTAATCCCAGCTACTCAAGAGGCTAAAGTATAAGAATCACAAGTTTAAAGCTAGCCGGAAAACTTAGTAAGATTTTTGTCTCAAAATAAAAAGAGCTTGAGAAGTAGCTCAGTGGTAGCAGGTTTGCCTAACATGCAAGAGGCTCTGGGTCCCATCCCCAGTAGAAAATAAATAAATAAATGCCCTAGTCACTCAGTCGTTACAAGGCAACCTGAAACTAAATGAAGTAAATTCTTCCAAGGACATAGTTCTTTCCTCTTTTTGTTAAAAGATTACCACTTGCAAGATAATTGAAGACAGAACCAACATGAGACTTTCTTCTTGAGGCAATAAGAGAATTAAAAAGAAAATACCTTCCTATTATTGACATTGATGTCACTTAATTAATGCACATCGGCGAGTCACTTAAAATCATCCAGCAAGGTGCCAGCTGATCCAGCCCTCTCTTTGGAAACACCGGGTCGGTGGCTGTCGAGGTCTTCTGCATCTCTGCCCAGTGGCAGTGCAGCTGCCACAGAGATAGCAGAGCCCTGTGCGGTGAAGGGGATGTGGGGAAGGGTCTGCCTGCCGCTGCCTGGCTCATCTCAGATTTCTAACTGTGACTCTTCATGTTTTCTAGTCCTGCTTCCTAACATGATCTCCCGGAGGACTGGCCAGATTGTGCTGGTGAACAGCATCCAAGGGAAATTTGGGCTCCCGTTCCGGACAGCTTGTAAGTTACTGTGACAAAAATGATATCCCCCATGCTGCACGTTTTACATGGCAAGACAAGCACTGTTATGTCTGAGACCAAGCATAGGGTGACACGGGGTGAGGGATGTCTCCTCCAGAAAGGAGATGGTGTCCACTGGGTTCTCTTTCCCTCCCTGGGTTTTCCTTCCCCCTATTTTTGTCACATCTGCAGCAGGCAGGTTTCTGTAGGAAAGGCTGGGATGTAAAAGATAAAGTTCCACTCCTCCTGAAGCTCAGTCGCACAGGTGGGCAGGACATACCCTGGCTGAATATGACACTGCCAGATGAAGATCACACTTCTACATAGATGCATAACCCCAGCTCAAATGTCCCTTCCTCCACACAGATGCCACTGAAGAACAGGAAAGGTTACAATTGAGAAAGAGGAATTTAAGTGCACATCACAAAATAGGAGAGGGATGGAGACATCTACAGGAAGGAAGAGGGAGAGGAGGACCAGAACAAAATCCCAAGAGAGGAACAACTCCCCAGGCGAGAAGTCCAAGGAGAAGAGAGATTTCCAAGTATATGTCCATGGGATCCACTAGGAAAGTTCTGGAGACATCCCCACCTCCAGTGAGGGTGGAGAACATGCCACTAACATTTCTCTGTGGCCTACACTACTATGTGCAAAACAGGAGCTCATCAAAAGGGTAGGAGAGAGAGAGGAAAGGAGGAAAGAAAATGGGTAGTTCCTTTGTATGAATTAGCTAGAGCTGCCAAAACAAAATACCACAGACTGGATGTCTTAAACAGAAATTTGTTTTTCTCATAGTTCTGGAGCCTGAAAATCCATAGCCAAGTGTCAGTAGCACCGGTTTCTTCTGTGTTCTCTCTCCTTGTCTTGTCAATGGGCGCCTTCCCGCTGCGTCCTCACATGGCCTTCCTCTTGTGTGTTCATGTGTGGAATCTCTCTTTGTGTGTTCAGATCGTGCTTTGGGCCCTTGTGGATTCTTTCACTTAGTTCAATGTTTTCAAGGTTCATCCACGTTGTAGCATGTGTCAGTTTTTTTTCCTTTAATGGCCAAATAATATTCCATCATATGGATATACTACATATTATTTATCTATTCATCTGTGAATGGACATTTGGGTTGTATCCACTTGGAGCTATAATGAATAATTCTGCTATGAACATCCTTGTACAGTTTTTGTAAAGACAGGTGCTTTCATTTCTAGGAGGGGAATTGTTGGGTCACATGGCACTTCTATATTTAAATGTTTGAGAAGCTGCCAGATCATTTCCAAAGCAGCTGCACCAATTTCCAGTCCCACCAGCAATGCTCCAGGGTTTCAATCTCTCCCCTCCTTGCCAATACTTGTTATTATCCATCTTGATTTCGGTGACCTAATAGTGTGAAGTAGTATTGTATTGTGGTTTTGATTTGCACTTCCCTGCTGGCTACCATAACTAGTTTGGTGCAGGTGAATTGGGTTCACTGTGAACCACTGAGGGGGTCCCAACAGGGACTGGAAACAGAAAGCCAGGCTTCTGGTTGAGACTCAGCCACCTGTGACTGTGCAACCTATGGTAGTGCTGTTACATGACCTCGCAGCATCTTGTCCTTCGCTGCTCACAAGGTGGGCATAGTAGCTCCTCCGCCTATCTTGATTCAATATATAGTAATACCTCAGCATCCATGGGGGACCCCCGTGGATGCCCATATCCACAGATCCTCAAGTCTGTTGAGGATAGAAAATGATAGAAAATGATATAGTATTTGCATGTGATCTACGCACACCCTCTTGTGTACTTTAAGTCATTTCTAAAGTACATAAAACACTAAACCTTCTGCAATATAAATGCTACACAAGTAGTTGTTACCTTGTATTGTTTATGGAATGATTAAAACATCTATATGTGTTCAGTACAGATGCAAAACTTTTTCCGAAGATTTTCAATTCACAGTTGGTTGAATCCATGGATGCAAAACCCACAGATAAAGAGACCAACTGTATTAAATTAACAAGACAGTGGGCCTCACACATGCACAGAGACTCAAGTGAAATGATGCACGCAAATTCGTTGTGTAAACCAGGGAGAGACAGCCTGGCAGGTTCAGCCAGCATGATGGCAGGGCTTTTGTTATTTAATTAGCCAAATATTGGAACATTTCAATAACTACCATGATTTTCAGCTTCTCCTGAACGCTCCACCCAGGGCAGGGTCCATCTTCCAGGGCAACAGGTGGTGGAGGCCACCTGTGGGCAGAACCTGAGCTTTCTCCTTCACCACCATCCCCTAGAGTGCCCTTCAACTGCGCTTCTCCCTACCCTCAGTGTAGACTCTTTTACTTTCGTACCTGCCACGAACTAGAGTGGTCACACAAATACCAGCCACTTGCCACGATGCACTGCACAGTCTTGTCTTGTTTGGTGCTTACGGCGTCTCCATGACGTGTCCGAGCCTTATTTTATGGTGAGGAACCTGAACCCCAGCACTGCATCCCGAGCCCTCTGCAGTGAGGGCGTCAGATCCTTTTCCCTGGGCGGTCTGGACTGGCATTTGTGGAGAGAGGAAAGGATAGAGGAGGGCAGGGGAGGGGAGGGAAGGAGAAAGAAGGGGAGGAGAGGGGAGGAGAGGACAGCCTGGCTCCTCAGGCTGGACAACTGTGAAGGGGTTTGGTCGAAATATCTGGCGCAGTGGGAGGGACCATAAAACATCCACCTTCTGCATCCCTCCATCTCCACTGGACACCCCTGAAATGTGAGCTGGGACCCGCCGCAGCCCAGGTGTGGCTCTAGATTTCCAAAGTTTTGAGAAGTTATGGAGCCACTTTTCTTGGAATTCCTGGAACGATTCCTGTTTACCCAATCCCTGGCCTCCATGACCTGAACTGAATTTGGTGCTAAATGGCATGGACAGTTCCTCCAAGGAAAAGGGGGTGAGAAGCAGAAGGCTCATCACAGATACCAGCTGGCCCCAGCCTTGCACATGTCCCTTGGGTATTTTTAGCGTTCCTGGAAAGGAATAGGAACTGTGCCCGTGTGGTTCATTTTAAGTTTGTTTTGTTTTGTTTTCATTTGATCTTCACAAAGAAGAAATAACATCACAAAAACTTCCCAATGGAAATGTCACCCCCATTTTAAAGATAAGAAAACAGTGTCCGAGGGGTGAAGTGATCTGCACAAGGTGACACAATGGACCAGTGGCTCAGTTGGATTCGGTCTCAGCGCTGCTTCTTTCCTCCCCTTCACGGGGCTCTCTGTCCTTATCTGTAAAGCAAGAGGTGGAGTTCTGAAGTTCCTTCCTGCTCTCGACTTGTACAGGAATGTGTGTGTCACCCCTCTTGTCTCCAGTGCACTCCCCAGGCAGCAGGGCCACATCCACCTCTGGCTGGCTTTTCTTCCAGATGCTGCCTCCAGACATGCTGCCCTAGGCTTCTTTGACTGCCTGCGAGCGGAAGTGGAGGAGTACGACGTGGTGGTCAGCACCGTGAGCCCAACTTTCATCCGGTCCTACCACGTTTACCCGGAGCAAGGAAACTGGGACGCTTCCCTTTGGAAATGTGAGAGTTCAGGGGACGCTCTTGGGGGGTGGACCCAAAGGGGTGTTCCTGAAGTCTGGGGTTGGTGTGGCCCCACAACTTCAGGCCTGAGGCACCAGGTACAAGGGGATCCCAGCCTGCAGCTAAAAAGCCACGCAGGGCTGCGCTGTCCTTCAATGGCTGTCAGCCTTGCTCCGCCCCCGCCTGCCTCAGGGCCTGGTTCCTCTGCAGGCAGGATTTGGCCTTTGGGAACCGGCTGGTTCCCTTTCCCAGGCTCCCTCTTTCCAGAGTGGAGGCTGAGAGTGTCAGGCCAGACCACAGGTCCTGGAAGCCCGCCTCTGCCACAGATCAGATAGTTGAATACTGGCAAGTCCTTCATCACTCTGTGCCTCGGCTTCCCCTTCAGCAAATGTGGGGTAATAGTAATACCTACCTCAGGATTATTGGGCGGACTGAAGGTCCCCGCTCACCAGCTCATAGTGAGTGCTCGATGAATGCACATTAATGTCATTATTCTATAATACTCTAAAGACAGAGACTCTCTGGGCTCTCTGACTACATCGAGGAACCAAGATGAGCCATCCTGGGGGATGGAGCTAGAGGTTCCAGGAGGCTCTGGACAAGCACAGCTTCTCAACAGTTATAAGACAGCCCCTTAATTCACCCAGCACCCCCACCCCGCCCTCTGTCCGGAGATTGAACCCGAGGCCTTCGCACTGAGCTACATCCCCATCCTTTATTTTGAGACGGGGGGGGCGGGGGGGTTCGCTAATTCGCTAAGATACCCAGGCTGGGCTCAAACTTGCTACCCTCCTGCCTCGGCCTCTCAGAGTGCTGGGATGGGACCTTATTTCCTAAGCTCTTCTGCCTCTCATCTACTGCACATAATGCCTCCGCAATCAAGGCCAGGAGGCTCGCTTCATTGACCAAGAAGCGGAAGCCCGGAGGGATACGGTGTCTCCCCAAGACATCCAGGAAGGCAAATGTCAGAGTGGCCCAGACACCAAGACGCCAGAGGCAGCCCCCGTGTCCCCCATCTTTGGGCAGCAGAGGGTTTTGACCCGCTTGCTCCCTGCTTGTAAGCCATAAGCCCCGGCCCCCCCGGGCCTCTCAGTCTTTTTCAGGAAGCTGGCGCTCGGCGTGCATCCTGTGGAGGTGGCCGAGGAGGTGATGCGCACGGTGCGGCGGAAGAAGCAGGAGGTGCTCATGGCCAACCCGGTCCCCAAAGCCGCCGTGTACATCCGCACCTTCTTCCCCGAGTTCTTCTTCGCCGTGGTGGCCTGTGGGGTGAAGGAGAAGCTCAGTGTCCCAGGGGAGGGTTAACGGGAAGAAGCCGAATGGTCTCCGTGTAGGAATAAAGGCTTGCCTGGCCAGCGCGGGCTCTTCTTTCCTCTCCCCAGCATGGATCCCTCCCAAACCCTCCTCCCTAACCTCGGGGCCTCCCTGTGGAACCCTCTCGTCCTTCGCACAGGGCCTGGAGCCAGCCCAGGAGCTGCAGGGCCTCTGGGAGGGGAAAAGAGTGGGCCTGACTCAACCAAACCCCGCGTTGTACAAACACCGTGGCCACGGGCCTGCTCAGAGACCGGAAACCCACTGCCCCTCACACTAGGGGGCACAGCGGCCCGACTGGGCTTTCTGTGAGGATGGACACAGCCTATCCCTCAGAACCGTCCGGTGTGGCAGCCACCAGCCCTATCTGGCTGCCTAGCACTTGAGGGACTGATTTTTAAAATTTTATTGGGCCGGTGAGATGGCTCAGCGGCGTAAGCGCCTGCCTTGCAAGCGCAAAGGCCTGAGTTCGACTCCCGGATCCCACATACGAAAAAGGGACTGGTGATATCGCTCAGCGGCCTGGGCGCCTGCTGGCGCGCGAGGTCCTGAGGTCGAACCCCTGGTACCCACAAAAAAAAAAAAAAATTTTATTTAGTTGTGATGAATTTATACTTAATAGTTATTAAATATCCTGTGATAATTCCCATATTATTAATATTAAGCATTAATTTATATTAGTTTTCATATTAATACTATTTTATATATTATATGTAAATATACAAATAATATATAAATATTACATAAAATAATATAAAAATAAACTGGGTGCAGTGATACATGACTGTAATCCCAGATACTCGGGAGGCTGAGGCAAGAAAATCAGGAGTTTGAGCCCAGCTTGTACAACTTAGGTAGAGCTTGTCTCAAAATAAAGCTTGAAAAGAATTGGGAGTGTAGCTCACGGGTAGAGCTCTTGCTTAGAATATGTCAGGCACTGGGCTCAATCCCCAGATCTGTCATTCATGACCAATAATATATTAATAAGTAATATATTATTGATAAGCATATATGGTTACTTACTGATATATGCTTACTAATAATATTTATATAGAGTTTAACTAATAGATTATTAAATAATAGTGTTTCCTCTTTGGCAGAGCCCAGAGCTGTGACGGACAGTCCTGGTAGCCTATAAGAATCAGCCCCTCCCAGGGACTGATTTCACAGGCCAGAGCAAGCACTGAGCTAGTTTTCTTTTTAAACAGGGTCTCATTATGTAGTTCGGGCTGGCCTTGAACTCAGTATGTAGCCCAGGCTGACCTTGAAATTATGGTGACCTTCTTGCCTCAGCCTCCCAAGTGCTGGGATTACAGGCATTGAGCTGGTTTTCTATATAAGGCTCAGTTGTTTTTAAAGTGTGCAGCAAATGCTGAGAACCTTGCCCCATTATGTCCATCCACCTCATTTCAGGTTTATATTACACTCTCAAAAACAAAGTGCAGAGTACGTTTTTTGCACTAATATTATAACTGCTGGCTCAAACTTTTCTTATTTTTATAGATGAAAAAGGGCAAAACTTTCTTCCCTGAATTTGTCATCTGCAAAATTAACATACACGTGGTACACAGACACATGTATATAAATCTTAGTTTAAAAAGTAAAATACCCAGAATCACATAATCACCCTGGAGCCCAGACCACCCCAGGACACTACTGATGGCCACGTCCTGAAGCCACAGGAAGCTAGAAGTGGTGAAAGAATTTGGGAGGGTCAGCAAAGTCACTTTCTGCTGGGAGGTTTTATTCTGGCCGGTGGGTGGAGGAAATATAGAGGTGCTCAGACCACAGCCAGCAGAGGGTGGGTGAGGGTTTGTGGGGGACACAACAGCACAAGGAAAGTGGCTGAAACTTGACTGGTGGCCAGAGAACAGCTTCGGAACTGAAGGGCTGGGAGCCCCAACCACAGGCAGACAGCCTGGGGGTCACCAGCACTGGGCTCCGGGCAAAGCTGGAAGAGGGAGTTGAGACCTGCGGTGGACCTAGTGAGACTGACTCGATGTGCCCAGCAGCCCAAGTTCTTGTCCGTGCACTTCGGACTCCCTCTGGCTGAATGCTCCTGATTGGATGCTTTCAGATGCCCCTGTGTCCCTGTGTCTACTCAAGCTGGGTGGACCCTGCTGCACTCTTAGGATTTGGTATTATAGAAGCATAATAAATGAAAGCCCCCAACCCTTATGTTAGAACATAGGGTAAAAATATTTTTTTAGTGTTAAGGGGGACAGAAGCTGGAATGGGGGGAGGAGGGGAGGGGAATGTCAAGCAACATGAGTGATGGCCACCAGGTGTCAATGTGGCCCCAAACCTGCAGTATTTTGTCGTTAACTTTTCTTTCCAAGGAAACCCCACCATGCATAGCAGTATTACACTCATGATCTCCAATGAGCATTCCCTTTCAAGATTCCATTTGGTTTCCCTATCAACCTTAATTCATTGCCAGCCAACAGTCCGTTTCACAGATGAGAAAGCTGAGGATGATATGCTCAGTGAGGTACTGCTGCTGTGAGCAGGAGGGAAGGCTGCTCACACAGTGTGGTTAACCCCTGGGGCACGAAAGAACTGGGCTCTAGAAGACCAGGGTAGTCAGTGAGTGTCCCAGACCACAGAATGGCCACCCCAACATGCTGCATGGCTTTGAGCAGTCTCATCCCCATGTAGGAAAGATGAAAGGGATTTTCTGGGGTTTCCCCCAAATATCTACAAAATTTTAAAAACTGGATTAAGGCAGCTGTGTCTGAACAGAGGGGGAAGGGTGCTTTTCCAAGATAAGTCTTAGATGCTTCTCCAAGGAGAAATGGTGAATACATATTTTCTAGGCAAAAAAGCCTTTCTTTATAAATGCTTGTCCCTGGAGAAGGCAAAGGAGCAAATATACACTGAGCATTTGCAACTCAACTACTACCTTACTTGGGTCTTTCATTCATTGCTTTATGCAGTGTTTCCAGGAAGCCTCCAAGGCAAATATTAGTCCCTGTTCTACTAATGAATAAAACAGAGGCTCAGCAAGTTTAGTACATAACTTGGCTAAAGTCACATTGCTGGTCAGCGGCAGAGCTGGGACTTAGGAATGGAGATGGCTGGACCATTCATGGACCAAGGTCAACAAACTGTCCTTCCTCTCCATCTTAGAAGTGGGTGGAGCTTCTTCACATAGAGTCACCCTCCCACCGTGCCCTGATTAACAGGATGATTGCAGAAACTTAGGTTGCAGAAGCCAGCCAAGGAATTCCCATCTGGATGGCTGAACTATGGTGGAGGAAGTTTCTCTGGATGTGACAGTATTCTGTAGACATAAAGAATGTATTAGATTTCCCGTCACTGGGACAAAATATTCAACACATGCAACTTAAAGGAGAAGATGTTTATTTGGCTAACAGTTTTCAGAAGATTCAGTCCGTGGTTGGTTGGCTCCAAGGGAGAAACGGCACAACAGAGGAGGAAAGTTGCTCAGTTCATGGCAGCCAGGAAGCCGAGAGAGAAAGGAAGAGCCAGGGACAATAATACATCCTTCCATATCACACCTCCAGTGTTCAAGGCCAGCCTGCACTACATAAACATGTCTCAAAACAAAAAACAAAAAACAAAACAAAAAAAAGAAACAAGGTTCCTAGAACTTACAGCTCACTCCGAACATGGTTTGACTAGCCCACAGTATGCAAGGATGCTTTTGCCTATTAAAAAAACTATGTTTATGGAACTGACTTTTTAAACCTAAAACTTATACTATATTTATCCATGTTCTAGCTCACCTCTGAGATTATTTCAGTCCACAGTTGTTAAAGAAAAATTTCTGCAAAATTAAGCTGGCCATCTTTGCCTCCAACAGACTATGGATAACAAAATGCTCGAGGCTCACAGGATTTATCTGCTCTTACCTGAAGCCGCTAGTTATTGGGACCAGCACCAAAAAAGCAAGCTCACTCTTAAAAATCCTTCAATATATTCTTTCTTTTACTTTGTCCCAGAATAGTGGAACCTCAAATTCCAGTGGCCTGTTCCCCATACAGTCCTAGACTAGGCATCTTTCTGATGAATCACATTTCATCTATCACTGGGTGATCACGAGGTAAGGAATCCATCCTTTTTATAGCTGTGAAAGGGTTGGGTTGGCCAAGCCACGTTCCAAAATTCCTTTTATCTTCACCATCCTTTAGATCTGTGATATCTGTGGTTCTCATATCTGCTTGTCCAACTCCCTTCCTCTACCTCAGTATTCCTACAGAATCAAATCTACTCATTGGTCCAAAATATCTGCTACTCTCTCAGTCCCCACAAAGGTCCCCAAGCCAAATCTGACCAGGTTGTGGGTCCGAAGAGGCATTTTGTTTCCTATTTTCTTTTGAGCTGTCTGGAAAAAAATCACAAGGTAACATTTACAGTGACGTGCTCTCAGCATACTAAAGTTCTAAAGAGAACTGAATCACTTAATCTGCTCATTTCCTTACAATATTTGCTTGAATCCAATGAGTGAGATGTTTTTAAAGAGTCTGAGGACAGTAGGCAGAATTCAATAACACAGTTTTGGGGCTTCGAAGAGATAAATGACTAGTTTGAATATTTTACTTCTTGATTGCTAATCCTGGGTTGGATTCAATATAACCAAAATTAAAGGGAAAAGTTACATTATTTTGTGGATGAAACTCAAACAGACAACCTATTATGAGAGCAGGAGTGCTGGGCCTGACCTAAGCTGGGGGTGGTGGAGGTGGTGCACTGCAGGGTGATCAGCAGCATCTTTGGCCTCTGCTCAGTAGATGCCGGTAGCACTGCTCCCCTTGTCCTTCCTCTCAATGTACGACAAAAATGTCGCCAGATAGTGCTAAATGTCCCCAGGGGAACAAGATCATACAGAACTTGACTGTAAAGTGCCAAAGACATCACTTACCCTCCTGTTCCCAGAAACTCAGCCCTAGAAAAAAGAGAACAACAATGTTACTTCAGTTATTTGCATCTTTTAGAGAATAAGCTGGGGGGCGAAGGCTGCTCCGGGATGATGAAATCACCCCTTGTACTTCTAAGCCACGCTAGATGGTGTCTGTTCCCTGAAGCTTCGCCCGTTTCCACCTTCTCAACTGCCAGTCTGGTTCCCCCCAGAATTTGAAGGGATGCTGGTGTCACAAATGTGAAAGAGAAAGAACCTTCCAAGAAAAAATAAGGATTCACAGTGTCGACACTAGAAAAGTGGGGCAGACTGAGATGGAAAAGGAAGCCATTTCACTTGATGTTTATAGTAATACATTAGATAAGCCACTGAAGAAGTCCCTAACTTAGCAAGAGCAGCCGCATGGGCTTGGGGTGGATGGCTCAGTGCAATGGATTAAAGAGTGAAAGGAGCTAGGTGTGGTGGCGCACGCCTGTAGTCCCAACACTCAGGAAGCTGAGGCAGGAAGATCTCCACAAGTTTAAGAACAGCCTGAACTACGTAGCAAGACCCTGTCCCAAAAAAACAAAACAACAACACAAACAAACAAACAAACAAAGAATGGAAGGAAATAAGGGAAGAAGGGAAACATCCAGGGAAGAGTCATGGACAGCAAGATTGTGGCTCTTGTCTACCCACCTCACCCTCTGCACTAGGGTCCTGGGTTCAAACCTGACCATGCTGTGTGTAAGCACTCATCTCTTCCCCCAGTAACAAGCCATCTATGTGGAGCAATGATAAGCCACAGAGTCCTCCCTGCTGAGGCTGAAGGAGCCTGGAGTCTTTTGCCTTCTTACTAAATAACAAAATATGTGCTTGATAAATAGACACTGATTTGTGTGTGATCCCTGGAGACTTAAAGAGCTATAAAGTAAATTCTACCTCTTGTCTCCTCTTTGGGAATTCCACATGCCTCTCTTTATCTTGATAGGTTCCTTCCTGTGTACTTCTTCAGGCAGATTTTGCACACAAATATATTTGTTACTTGAATAAGCACAATAAATCCTGTCCCACCACTTCAATTGACCTAACCACACAAAAATCTCATAAAGAGAGCTGACACAAATATTCACTGAAGAATTCAGGGGAGAAAAATTTAACTATGGGAGAAGAAGGTTTATGGTGCAAGAGGCTTGAAATGGAACCCACAGTAATGGCCAGCTGTCTGCCAGTTGTCTGGGAATATCACCTCATTTTCTTATCTTCATAGTGTGTATCGCTATAAGACATATCTTTACTTTTATTTTATTTTTTATCTGCCCCCATAACAGGATGTATGCTTCATGAAAGCAAGCTCTCATTAGCAAGTGCTGACTGGGTGAGTAGACATATGGATGGATGGTCCAATGAGCAGATGCATGGTGGGTGTGGGTGAATGGGTAGAAGGATGAACCAAGGGATGAGTAGGTGAGTTGGTGGATGGATGGATAGATGGAAGGATAGATAGAAGGACAGGTTTAGATGATCTATCTCTCTCTCAGACTGTGTAACCCTACCCCAGAAAGGGTCCACCAAGGCTCTGATTATAACCTAATTACATCCTAATTAAACTGAGTTTTTAATTACTTCAACCTGAGATTTCTTGCTGAAAGACCTTAGCCTCAGATTACACTGATTCTGTGCACTGTGAAACAGGGCCCTGGAGGGAGGAGAAGGCCTCAGACCTATCCTGTTTCTAACACTGAACAGCTGCCAGGAAGTGAGAGAAATGTGGTCATTCCTAGGAATTCCATCCAAGGGAAAAGGATTCATGTCTATTTCACCCCATATGTATTAAAGTCACACTCATTTTAGACATTGATACACACCAAGAGTTTACATAATGAATAACCTAAGGCAGTCGTAGCAAACCTCTGGCACACGTGCCACAGCAGGCTGTTTGTTATCATTGAAAACTCTGTCACTGACCTAAGGCATGCGTAAATACTCTCCATCTGTGCCCCGTTTCTATAATGTAAGCCCTTTGAAAATGCCAGGCTAAGTAGATGTTCTTGTTCAATTGAGAATGCTTCAAATACTTTAAAAGAAAGCTGATCAAAAATTTGATCTAGCTGCCAGCATGGTGGGGCATGCCTGTAATCCTAGCACTCAGGAGGCTGAGGCAGGAGAACCACCATGAGTTTGACGCCAGCCTAGACTACATAGTGAGTTCAAAGACAACCTGAACTACATAGCAAGACTCTATCTTTAAAATAAATAAATAAATAAATAAATAAACTGATCTGGCTACAAATTTGGGCTGATCTCTGGCAACTATGAGGGCTATGGGTCTCTACAGGCTGTATAGCCTCCTTTGAGCTGAGCCACAGAATTTTACCCTTCTTCTCTTCAAAATCAGATCTCCCACCCCCGCCAGTTTTACATACTGCTTCCTGCTTATCTGCATTCCCCACTTAGGCACTCAACATGTTCCTGGAAATCTAAACTAAAAGCCAACAAGGCGGGCTGGTGAGATGGCTCAGCGGTGTAAGTGCTTTCCTGGCAAGCGCGAGGGCCCGAGTTCGACTCCCGGAACCCACATACGAAAAAAGGGCTGGTGATATCGCTCAGTGGCACGGGCGCCTGCTGGCGCGCGAGGTCCTGAGGTCGGCCCCCGGTACCCACAAAAAAAAAGAAAGCCAACAAGGCAAAGTCTAGTGACCTGTGCCTCACATCCTAAATTGCATGGATGCTACAGCGAGTTGATCTCTACTCCGAGGAAAAGGCAGCAAAGGCTCTTGGGGAATAAGCAGCGGGATCAGGCGAAGTGAAGTGGAATGAGCAGAGACGTGAAGGACTGTGGGGTCTGGGCTGACCTCCCTGCTGACCTCATCCTTCTCAGCTGCAACTCCTGTGTGCTCTTAGCAGGGCCCCAGAGCTCACGGCTCAACTCTTCTTGCTGTGAAAACAAATAAAAAGTAGGTGTTCAATTAGGCCACAATTATGCCTTTCAAGTACCCTGCTGTGTATATAGGGCCCAATAAGCACAGATCAGATAGATAGATGGATGATAGATAGATAGATAGATGGATGACAGATAGATGAGAGATGATAGAGATAGATATGATAGAGATAGATATGATAGATAAAGATAGATAATAGATGATTGATAGATGATAGATGATAGATATAGAGATAGATGATAGACAAGTGATAGAGATAGACAGATGATAGATAGATAGATAGATAGATAGATGATAGATAGATAGATAGATAGATAGATAGATAGATAGATAATAGATAGATCTTACCGGTATTTTCCAGAGATCTGAAGTTCCCCCCTTCTGCCATCTCAGCATTTCTGCAGAGGTGAGTGCATTCGCCAGAAAGCCAAGGTCTTGGCTGCCTTCCTCCTGACCTCAGGATAGATGCTCTTCAAGGGAGATTTGACTTTTCTTACAACAAGGGCAATGCTCATGGTGTGCATTCCACAGCTTCCTAAAGACACTTGGGCTCCTTCTACCTTGACAGATTTTCCAGCATCCATAGAAGTAACTAAGGACAGCAAGGGGGTTTCCTCCAGCATTAACAAAAAAAAAAAAAAAAAAAAAAAGGTGAGAAAGAGTAAATAACAGGAATCACATGGGTAGGGAAAAATATCTTCTTTAGTATATTTTATTTTTTGAGACAGGGTCTCGCTCTGTAATTCAGGCTGGCCTTGAACTCACTATGTAGTCCAGGCTGACCTTGAACTCATGGCAATCCTCCTGCCTCAGCCTCCCAAGTGCTGAGATTACAAGTTTGTGCCACCAAGCCCAGCTTCTTTGGTATATTTTAAGCTGAGTTATATCTTCTACCCAGCAAAGCACACAAACCTTAAGTGTGCAGCTCCATGAAATACATAGTAACCATTACACAAATCAACTTATGGAACATTTCTATCATCCTGGAATATTTCCCCAGTCCCAGTTAACACTTATTCCATTTTGACATTACCATCATTTTGATACTTATCACCCATAGATTATTTTTACCTGTTCTTGAAGTTCATACAAATGGAATCATAAAGTATATCCTTTTTTTGTTTTGCTTCTCTTGCTTACATAATTTCTCTGAGTCATTCAGGTTGTTGCATATATTAGTTTATATTATCTCTGTTTGTTTTGTTTGTTCATTCTAGGACTATTTTATACCAATCTGTTGCTATGGTGTGGATCTTAAATGTCCCCCAAATGTCCTATGTTAAAGCATGGTCTCCAGGGTGGTGCTACTGGAAGGTGGTGGGGCTCTCAGATCTTCTGGCAGAAGATCTTTAGGTCAATGGAGGCGTAACCTCAACGGAATAGTGGGACTCCAGCCCCTTCCTTCCTCTACTTCTTGGCTCCTGATGGCGGTTTTGCTCCTCCATGTACTCCCTACCTCAATGTGGTGCCTCATCCTAGCCACAATCAATCATGGACTCAACCTCCAGAACTATGAGCCAAAATATACTTTTTTCTTTATAAGTTGATTATCTTGGGTAGTTTGTTGGTGGGACATGGCCGACACACCTATAGTTGTGTTATCTCATCTTCTGCTGTGTCTTTTCTGCTGTTAAACCTAAGTTCTTAAATGTTGACACTGCATGGTTGCTTCACTTTTAGAATTCTCGTTTGACTTTTTAAAAACAGATTCCAGTTCTGTGGTGAAATTCTCCACTCTTTCCTCTATTTTCTTGAATTAATTAGAACTATTTTAAAATCCTTGTTGGCTCATTCCAATATCTTAGTGGAAACTACATGTTATATGCTCTTCGTTATACGAGTTTCCTTACAGCTTCAACCCAAAACACTATTTCAAATCTGTAGCTTCTGAAATTCACTGCCGAGAGACTTTCCGACAGATCGCTCTGGTCCCTTCACACACAGACCTTGGGGTTCCTTTGGAGACTAAATGACTCACCAAGCTCCTTCAATAAACCAATGCTTTTGAGGTTCATGCAGAGGCCATAGTACATCTAAGAACATCCTAACAGGTCATCTAAAGTCTCCCATGAGGGTGTTCAAAAATGAAATGGTCTACGGTTTTGCTTCAGTGGGTCACAAAGTATCAAAGTCAAAATATCTCATTGTGCTTGACCACCTCCCTCCCACCAACCCAACGCTTCCCCTAGAACTTTACAGCTTCAGATTTTGTTGTCCTTTTAGCCAATGCCAGCAGTAAGAGTACTTCCCACCAGCTTCAGATCTTTCATTTATCTTTGGATGTGGCTCACGCATCTTGGTTTTCTAAATTGGGAAAGGACAACAGGTTATAAGACAGAAATTTTCCTGGAGTGAAAACCATGTCACTTTCTTAGTCCAAAGGATTCGTTGATTCCTTACGACCTATGCTGGCAACCACAGACTTCTCTCTCAGATTTGTATATTATCTAAAATAGTACCTAAACTTGCTGCTCCAGCTAAGCTAGCCTCTCCCTGGTCCTGTGACTGAGACAGTCCTGGTTTCATGTGATTATTTGAACTGTCAAAATACACCTCGATCAGGACTCCTTCCTCCACCTCGTTCCTGTGATATTTACCGTCTACAGGCTCCTGAAGGACACAGACGATTCTGCACGCACTGCTGAAATCCCAGTAAGTAACATAATTCACCAATACAGAGTGGGCACTCTAAATGTGAAATCTCGGGGAGGGGCGGGCCGGGGTGGGGGCGGAGGGGTTGTGGTTCCACTGCAGCGGGGGCTCCTGTGTCCTTGTGCGGAAATGACACACAGAGTCCCGTCACGTCACGCGAGAGCGCAGCGCACGGACACACACAAAGAGAGGGGAAAATACACGGCGCCCGCCCGCCGCCCCCAGCAACTCTGCGGGCCGCCCCGCCAGGCCCTCGGCGCGCGGCCCCCACCCCCGACCCTCCCCCGCACGTGGCGCCCGAACTCGGCGCGGGCCCCTCGGCAAAGTAGAGAACTTGCGTCCCAGTGGAATAGAAGATGAACTCAACTGAATTCAGTGAAGATGTAGAAGAAGTTCTAAAAAATAACACTGTGAAGGTGGAGACGGAGAGCGAGGATGCTGCTCTGGATTGCTCGCTGAGCTCCAGGACCGCGGAGAAGCACCCTCTGGACAGCGTCTTCACTGCCCTCCAGGTGTCCAGCAAACGCCGGCAGCTGGGCGGCGACGGCCAGCCGGACTGTGTTGCCAGTGCGAAGAGGAGGCGGCTGATACCCGAGGCACTGCTGGCAGGCATGCGGAACCGGGAGAACAGCTCGCCCTGCCAGGGCAACGGAGAGGCGGCCGGCAGGGGCAGGAGCGTGGGCCCTGCGTGGCTGGGCGAAGAGGAGCCCTGCAATGACACGACCACCCCTTCCTACAAGAAGCCTCTCTACGGCATCTCCCACAAGATCATGGAGAAGAAGAACCCGCCCACAGGAGACCTGCTCAGCACCTATGAGGTCTTTGAGAAGCCGAACCCCAGCAACAGCCCCTCCCCTCTGCGCCTGCTGAGTGAGTCTCAGAAGCGAGACTGTGGTAGCACCGGGGCAGCCACCGATGGTGACCCCAACATCTACTTCCTGATCCAGAAGATGTTCTACATGCTCAACACACTCACATCCAACATGTCCCAGCTGCACAGCAAGGTGGACCTGTTGTCCCTGGAGGTGAGTCGCATCAAGAAGCAGGTGAGCCCTTCTGAGCTGGTGGCCAAATTCCAGCCACTCCCCGAGTACCAGCTGACCGCTGCTGAGCTCAAGCAGATCGTGGACCAGAGCCTGTCGGGTGGTGACTTGGCCTGCCGGCTGCTGGTGCAGCTCTTCCCTGAGCTCTTCAGCGATGTGGACTTCTCCCGTGGCTGTAGTGCCTGCGGCTTTGCCGCCAAGCGGAAGCTGGAATCTCTGCACCTGCAGCTTATCCGAAACTATGTGGAGGTCTACTACCCCTCGGTGAAGGACACGGCAGTGTGGCAGGCTGAGTGCTTACCACAGCTGAATGACTTCTTCAGCCGCTTCTGGGCCCAGCGGGAAATGGAGGACAGCCAGCCAGGTGGCCAGGTCCCCAGCTTTTTTGAAGCTGAGCAAGTGGATGCCAGCCACTTCTTGGACAAGAAGGACCAGGAGGAGGCCCTGTCTCTGGACCGGAGCAGCACCATTGCCTCTGACCATGTAGTAGACACACAGGACCTCACTGAGTTCCTGGATGAAGCCTCGTCACCGGGTGAGTTTGCTGTCTTCCTCCTCCACCGGCTCTTCCCTGAGCTCTTTGACCACCGGAAGCTAGGTGAGCAGTACAGCTGCTACGGTGATGGTGGCAAGCAGGAGCTGGACCCGCAGAGGTTGCAGATCATCCGCAACTACACGGAGATCTACTTCCCTGACATGCAGGAGGAGGAAGCTTGGCTGCAGCAGTGTGCCCAGCACCTCAATGATGAACTGGAGGGCCTGGGGCTAGAGGGGGGCAGCGAGGGTGAACCCCCACGGGATGACTGCTACGACTCCTCCAGCCTCCCGGATGACATCTCTGTGGTCAAGGTGGAGGACAGCTTCGAGGGCGAGCGGGCCGGCCGGCATTCCAAGAAGATCTGGCTGGTGCCCATTGACTTCGACAAGCTGGAGATCCCACAGCCTGACTTCGAGGTGCCAGGCACCGACTGCCTGCTCAGCAAGGAGCAGCTGCACAGCATCTACGAGAGCAGCCTGTCTATTGGCAACTTTGCCTCCCTCCTGCTGGTGCACCTCTTCCCTGAGCTCTTCACTCATGAGAACCTGCGAAAGCAGTACAACTGCAGTGGCTCCCTGGGCAAGAAGCAGCTGGACCCGGCTCGCATCAAGCTGATCCGCCACTATGTGCAGCTGCTCTATCCCCGGGCCAAAAACGACCGTGTGTGGACCCTGGAGTTTGTGGGAAAGCTGGACGAGTGCTGCAGGCGCCGGGACACCGAGCAGCGCCGTTCCTACCAGCAGCAGCGCAAGGTGCACGTTCCGGGCCCCGAGTGCAGGGATGTGGCGAGCTATGCAATCAATGCCGAGAGGTTCCGAGAGGAGTACGAGGGGCCCCCGCTGCCCCCAGAAAGAAGCAGCAAGGACTTCTGCAAGATCCCCCTGGATGAGCTGGTGGTCCCCTCGCCCGACTTCCCAGTGCCTTCTCCCTACCTGCTGTCGGACAAGGAGGTGCGTGAGATCGTGCAGCAGAGCCTGTCTGTGGGCAACTTCGCCGCCCGGCTCCTCGTCAGGCTCTTCCCCGAACTCTTCACTGCTGAGAACCTCCGGCTGCAGTACAACCATTCTGGGGCTTGCAACAAGAAGCAGCTGGACCCTACTCGGCTAAGGCTCATCCGTCATTACGTGGAAGCCGTCTACCCAGTGGAGAAGATGGAGGAGGTATGGCATTATGAATGTATCCCAAGCATTGATGAGCGGTGTCGCCGCCCCAACAGGAAAAAGTGCGACATACTTAAGAAAGCCAAGAAGGTGGAGAAGTGATGGGCCTGTGGGCTGCCCAGAGACTTGGGATCACCAGAGCCTGAGCGCTGGGCACCCCTGGGACTGAGCGTCACTGTGGAGCCTGTGTATGGTACCCACAGGCAGGCACCTTATGTCCACGGGGAGTGGCTTCCTACCTTTGCACACATAAACACCCACCCAACCACAAGAAAGGAGCCTTGAATTTGATTTCTTGTACTTGTGACTTTCCTGTGTTCCCTGGTATGGCTGCTGGAGTTTGGGGGAGGACGGCTGAGAGCGCAGAGGGACTAGAGGAGCAGGGTCCTCTCTCCCTGGCTGCGGCCTCCGCAGCCTTCACGGTTCAGAATGCAAACTCAGCAACTCCTGTTCCTCTCCACACATTTTACATTTCCCATTTTATCCCCCCGCCCTTTTTTAATTAAACTGAAACCTTTTTTTAAAAAGCAAAAATCATTGGGCTCTTTTGGGGCCATTTTACTTAGGAAAAAAAAATCTTTTTAAGTATGTGAGACGAAGTACTGTAAGATGAGTTAGGTGCTGGGATTTTTAAAGATGATTTCAGATTTATGAAATTTGTAGAAGTGCCATGTTCGTGCATGATGGGTAATCACAGCATCAGGTGGCACAGACTGAGCTCCCTGACCTTGTCTTTAACATCTGGTTCTGGAAAACTCGAGATGCCCCTTGGATGGCGAGAGAGGGATGGGACAGGAACAGCGAGGCGGAGCTTGTTCTGACCGTGCTGCCCCTCCCGCCGTGGCGCCCAGGCAGGTTGCGTGCGCTCAGCGGTGTGTTGCTATCGCCTGGGCAGACTGTGGTGCCCCCTCTGTAGATGAGAACACTGGATGATGACATGAATGTAGACAGACGTGGGAACACGTGTTCACGATGTCTTCGTGTGAGCTGTGTCCTTCCGCGCCCGTTCCCTCTCTGTATGTGGGTGCTGGTTGGAAGGGCAGTCAAGTTTTCTTGGAAAACTGTGTGTGTGGGCATGTGGCTTCTTGTTTGATTTAAGGGTGGGCCCCTTTGGGCTCACTGAGAACTGTTTGTTTTCCGTGTGGGTATTTGTGTGAAATCCGGGTTCTGGGTGCTGCATGGTGACTTCCCCAGACCTGTGTTAGCTCCTCCCACAGCAGGACATCCTTGTTCCTGGGGCAGGCGGCCTGGGCCCAGGCCCTCCTGGAAATACTTGGTTTTGGAAGGAAACAGGTCATCTCAGATGGGACTTGCGTGTCCTTCCCAGGCCCGCTTAGAACTTTCTCCTCAGACCCCCTGGAAGGTTCTGCTGTTCTGCTATCCTGCCCCGGCCCATCCCCTGGCTTTGAGGTATACATCTCTAACCTCCCCCACTGACTTGAAAGGTGCGACTGCTCCAAGCCAGCAGCTTGCTCTCAGGAGTGCTAACCAGGAGACCCCGTGACAGGTTGTGTCCTAAAAGACAGCATTTCACCCTGTACAGGGTCCACATGCTTACGGGGAAAAGAAACAATCTAACCCGAGTTGACTGCATCTTGCTAGAGACCCTGAAAATAACTGAATCAAACCAAATAGTCATCAAACCCTTGTGGGTGGTTACAGATTTAATAACCTAATGATTTAATATTTTGCTACCCTAAAATGCAGAAATAATAGAAATAATCTGAATTTCCTTCATACAGCTAAGAACGTTAGTTCCAGTGACTGTTAGGACATAATTTTGCCTGCACCCGGTGAGCATTTATATACGTAAAACACAGAATTTTGAGCAATGTAAAGTTGCTGTTTTATGTCATTACAGATTATTTCTGCTGAAACTGCAAACCTGTATTTTTGAAATTGAAAAACACACAGGGACTTGATTACTCTCTGTCACACACTCACACATTGAACACACACAAGAAGCTTAAGAGAGAGGAGGCCTACGTGAATAACAAGTTCTTTTGTGCCTGGATAGAAGGGACTGGGGCAGCCAGGAGACTCACCTTTCCCCCTCACTTGGGTCTTTCTCTTTGCCTTAGTCTCCCTACTGTGCACGTGAGCATGCGTGCACACACACACACCCCTATCCAAAGATGGCTGTGGCGCTCTGCCCTTGGCCCTGCTGGTTGGGAGGTACCATGGAATTTGTTCTGGTCTCTAGGATGTATCCAAGAGGATTCCAAGCCATGTGAAAATTACCCTGCTTTCTAGAGAGTGGAATGTGACCCCGCAACTTTAGAAGCACAATCACTTAATAATTTTTTTAAAAATTCTTGTCTGTTCACATTAGAGAAATCAACAGGTTGTAAGAATTAAATGTCTTTTGCAAACTAGAGCATGTTAAAAGTTTTAGAAACTGCGTTTTGGTGGTTTCCTTTACACCTTTCTTGTGTAGGGCATCTCCCCAAATCTGTGATCCCTTTCAGTGAAGAGGGGTGGCTATACTCTGGGAGCTGTTTCCGGTCCCCTGTCCTGTGTTCTGTCTGTATGGTGCGCTCACTTCTCCACCATACAGGTGGCTCTGGTGGGTGTGTTTTTTACATGAAGCAACAGAAGTACAAAAATGCTTATTTTTGAGAATCTAATGTGTTCCTTAAAATCTGTTCCTTCTCTCCATCCAGATTCTTTGGTTTTACTTGTTTGTGTTTTGGACTTTTTCTCTTCTCTCTTTTTTTGCTTTATATCCCAAGGACTAAAGAATTAGCACAGACACATTCTGAGGTTAAGTAAAATAGTCACAGTAGGTGGTAGTGGTCATGGTTTTCTGTTAGTAAGGTGTTAAAGAATGTATGAGGATAGTCTTGAATGTACTGTGTTTGAATCCTGCTTCAGTTCTCGTGCCCATGTCTACATGATGACAAACATTTGACAGGGAATAAAGTGTCCATTGTCATGAGTGCTAGTGTGCTCTTCCCCTTTGGTCTTGACCCTGAATGTTCTTTTTTTTTTAAAGTTGGGGGTGGGGCTATCTGCAGCAGTCACTAATCAACCATGGGATCTACTCAGTGGCGATCGGATTGGCTGTTTGAATGGTAAGAGTGAGGGCCTGACCCCACCGCAGCACAGCCTCACAGAGGTTTGCTTTGCGCCCAGTTGGCAGGGGCCTTGAGACTCCTGGTGGGGGGTTGGGTGGCTGTGTAGGTCCTCAGTTCTGAGGTGTGGGTGGGCGCCCTGGGGACCATCACTGCTATTTGGAAGTACTTGCCTCGCCTTGGGTGGATCCAGCCTTAATGTTTTTCTGACATCCTAGCAAAAGCAGACCCTGCACAAAGTGGATATCAGAGTTAATACTGTGAGGAGACAAAATAATGAGAATAGTTTTACCAAAGATAATGAATTGTCGAATACTGTCTGGATTTTACCATTGATATGAGTGCATCCTTAGAAAACTGAATGTAACAAAACCTAGGACATTTTTGCAAATTGTATGCTGTCTAGCAACTGTGTGAATTTTTATACAAGCACTGTTTTATGAGTTATATAAAATGTTATAAAAATAGAAAAAAAAATAAATAAATGTGAAATCTGCAGCACTATTTTTGGGGTATATAAACACCAACTTTACCTTATTCTTTACTGACAGTGACTGCAATCTCAAACTCTGAATTCCCCCCTCCCCACACCCCACCCTTGATCATCAAGTAATCAGTAGATCACATCACAAATAATGGATTATATTCTAAGGTCAGCTCAAATTAGGAACATTAAAATTTGTCAGTTTTTCCCTTAAAGAATCCCACAAGTCACCCGTAAAGAAGACTATTCATCTTAAATACATTATGCCTTCGTTCAGTAAGTCATAATATTCTTTTTAGTTGGCAATCATATGAGATACTTGGCTTGTGTTACAAACCGTATTCTGTGAAAAACACATTTTGGTTAGTTTTTCAAGCATAGATTTTATAACTTTCTTTCTTCAGGATATGTAGTTTATCTTCTGCCAAATTAAATGCTCCAGTAATAAACTCCAATGTTGTTGTACACTTTCCACCACTTCCGCTCTTCTGCCTGCCTTGCACCCTCATGGTTACAAGGTCTCGGTGCATTGGTTCCACTTCCGCTTTTGTCTTTCCCTGAAATCTTTTCAACGGAGCTCCCAACGCTTCCCTCAAGATGCCTCTCACCTTATCCATCATACATCTGCATATACCTTGAATATATATAATTTTTATTTGTCAAATGTTTTAAATTAAACGTTTAAATCTCAAACCTGTATCTTCATCAATACCTGTCATTCTTCTACTTTCTCCCTTCTCAGAACTTCCATAGCCCTTCTGTGCTCTACTATAGTACCTGGGACATTCTTCCTTTTATAAAAATTGCAAGTCAAAAACAAGTGGAAATGAAGGTAGTAAGAGATACAGGAGATAATGAAAGTCAAATCTTAGAGGCTGAAAATAGAGCGCAAAAGATGGCTCCAGGGTTTATAATCTGGGTCACCAAAAGATTGATGGTATCATTTACACTGTAGAGATGGTTTTTCCATGAGAAAAGCAAAGGCCTGAGAGTTAAGCACGTTGAGTCTGAGGTGATGAAAGGAAAGTCAAGTGGAAACATCCATCACAAAGTTAAAAGTGGGGGCTCTGGACTTGAGATGTGGCTCAAATAATCCCTTGTTAAAGGAAAAAAAATGGAAAAGACCTTCAAGAGACAGTTTGGACAGGTGTACCAGTGGACAAGGATTCAAACTTGGTACACCTTGACCCCACACACCATAACCAGGATGTACACCACTAGCCATATATAGCTTTTTCATTTGAAACTAAATAAAATGAATATACAGTCTGGAGTTGTACTAGGCACACTTCAAGTACCCACTAGCCATATGTGGCTTGTAGATACCACACTAGACGGCAGAGATAGAGGACCTTTCCACATTTGTAGAAAGTTCTAGTGGTCAGTTCTGCTTCAGACAGAAGGAAAAATAATGAAAACAGAAATGAGAATTATTATACCATCCTATGGAAAGAAGAGCTTAGTTCGCTACCTAAATCTGCCAAATTTTAGCACCTTTGATACTTGCAGAAATTACTTATTGTAGAAGCACGAACTTTTTATTATGTAATATATGGCTCCATAGAAAAAATATGAAAAAGTTATAAAGTATAAAAAAGAAAAAAAATCCCCCTAGTCTACCTACATATCATTAACATTTTTTAGTAAATCCTTCCAGTCTAGTATTTTTAAAAGTTGTATGTTAATAAGACTGGAAATCACTATATATATATATATAAAATTTTAACCTATATTTTGTCAGGAAATACATGATAAACACTTTCACAATTACTAGCTCATCTCTGTCCTAGATAAATTCCTGGAAGTATCAATTCTCAGTCATGATCATTTTGAGTATTTTGTTGTATAATATGTTTTTCTTCCATCAGTAAATGTATGAAAAGACTAGTCATTCCTCACACTTTCTCCACATCAGATAACTTAATTGCATTACAGGTTTCAAGTGTATCACTTATTTAAAACATTTTTAATTGGCCAATTATATTTGCCTTATGAATTTTATTTTCCTACCTTGCCTTTTTTACTATTTTCCTGTTATCCATAAAACCATACTTTATATATTAAATGTTTATTAGCTCTATATGTCACAAATATTTTCAGCTTGTTTCTGATGTACAGAACATTTAAAATTTGTATGCAGTCAAATATTTGTCCTTTCCTATTACATTTCTTTTTTTATTAAGAAGATTGTGGGCCAGTGAGATAGCTCAGCGGCATAAGGGCCTGTCTGGCAAGCGCGAGGGCCCGAGTTCAACTCCCAGAATCCACATATGAAAAAAGGGCCGGTGATATAGCTCAGTGGCACAGGTGCCTGCTGGCACTCAAGGTCCTGAGTTTGACCCCTGGTACCCACAAAAAAAAAAAAAAAGATTTTCTCAGTTACCAGGTACTATAACTATATTTTTCCAATCCTTTTAGGATTTTAATTTTTAGAAACTATTTTATGTAATTTATTTGATGTTCAATCTATCTCAGCATATTTTTGAAGACAAATTATTTTGAGAAAATCACATTAAAACATTGCTTGTCCAAGTCATCTTTTTACTATCTAGTTAGTGTTCCTTTGAAGAGTAATTCATATGCTAATAAAAGTATGTATGGGGCCGGTGAGATGGCTCAGCAGCATAAGCGCCTTCCTGGCAAGCGCAAGGTCCTGAGTTCGACTTCTGGAACCCACATACGAAAAAAGGCCCAGTGATATCGCTCAGTGACACGGGCACCTGCTGGTGCGCAAGGTTCTGAGTTCGAACCCTGCTACCCACACACACAAAAAAAAAATGTCTGTAATTTGAGTTGTAGACTGACAAGGAGACGACTAAGAGATTAGAAAAAGAAGAAAAAGTAGAACATTTTAAAAAGAAATTGTAAGCGGCAGGCCAAAAAAGAAACAAAACAAAAAAGAGGCAGACCATTGAAAGAAATAAGAATCACTACATATGTCTAATTAGTCTTTTCTTTCAATATTCACCATATTGGATGGTAAAATCTTGGGCCGGTGAGATGGCTAAGCAGCATAGGCGCCTGCCTGGCAGGCGCAAGGTCCTGAGTTGGACTTCTGGTACTCAAAAGAAAAAAAAAAAAAAAAAAAAATCTCATACACCCCTTCTCTCTATGAATGTCTTACCTTCCTCCTATGAGGTATCACAAGTAAGACCCAATATGGCCTCAGGTGCCCCCCAGAGAGGAGTGAAGAGTGAAGGCAGCCACTGGGCCAATCAAGCGCTGATGAGGGCTGTTAATGTCATCTGCCTTTGGATTCTGGAGAAAGAAAAGATGCTGCGCTAACATTGCCCCCATGAGTCTAATTCAAGGACTGATGCTGCTTGCTCGTTTACAGTGCCCCTCACGGTATCCTTAACTCTGATCCCCTTTGCAAAAATCAAAATCACAGTCTTCAAAATAGTCACAGAGAGGGAGAGACTCAAGCTCAGCCCCAACATGAGTCTTTTCAGCCCAAGTTCTGGCCAGCTTCCCATGGCTAAAATTTTACATCGCATCACTGTGGGACAACTGTTTTGAATTACAATTGTCATTTAGAAATTACTTTAATACATAGTGTTCATCATGTCTTATAATGATTAAAAAATCTTATGTTTTTAGAAAGATCTTCATACACATTTGTGAAAAGCTACTGTCTTTCTTTCTTTCCTCTCACTGCTGAGACAAAATACCCGACACCCTAAGTTATAGGAGGAAAGGTTTATTTAGCTCACAGTTCATAGAGATTTCAGTCCATAATCAGCTGGCTCCAAGGCAGGGTGGCATGGCAGACAGGCACTGTAGAGAAGAAATGGTTCACAGCAGGCAGAATGTAGCAAAACAAAGAAGGGACAAGACAAGCCTCTTTCTGGCCCTTATTTTGTACCCAGGCTACTGGGATTAGGGTGGTGCCAAACCAATCAGTGGACTTAGTAATCACCCGGCCTTAATCCTAGTACCCTTAGTCCTAGCACTGCACCATGAATCAGTCACACACTCTAGATCCAGCCACCTCTGAAAAAGCCCCACCCATGACTGCATGAGGCTCTGGGGGGACATCTAGACACGAACCATAACAGCCACTGCACTAGATGTCCAAAAATGCACAGATGGAATTACTGCGCTGGAGGGCACTTTAGGAGATCATTTAGTTCCTATGTCCTGCCTCAGTTGTGCCATAACAAACTCCTCGACCTAGGTCATTTCATGCATTGACCCTCAGTCTCTCCCCTGGGTTATAGTGTCTTATGTCTCTATGTTTTCCTCTTTCACTAACAGTATCCATCATTATTGCCCTCGGTTGAAGATCACACCTTCTGAGGCACAAGCACGTAAACCAAAACCACCTGATGTTACAGTGCTGATGATGGAAGCTTGGACTCCCAAAGTAGGTACACTACAGAGTCCGCATCAAGATCTGGAGAGAGAAAGACAGAAAGTAAAGCTTTGCCTCCAAATAGCAAATAGACTTCACAGGAGGCCAAACCTTAAAACAACTAATTGCTACGTTTCATGTTCAATGAGGAGCCAGTTAAATGACTGAACTTTCCACATTTTGATTATGTTCGTGGTTGTGGAGACAGACCCAATGTTCTTTTAAGGGTCCCTCAGAGCAGCCAGCAAAAGATTTTTATTCCTCCAGTGGGCAGGGTCAGCTGCCCCAGATCAGCTTTGAAGCAGTTACCTTCACCCTTCGGCTCCTTTTAACATTAGGAGGATGAAATTCCTCAGTGGGGAAATGAGACAGACGACAAGTGCCTGCCCTTTTTCCCTTGCCAGCTGGAGGGAGGTGCGCCTCCCCATCACTGCCCTTTGCTCCCCCTTGCACCACAATGGACTGGGACAGTTTGCTTCAGTGTCCTCCCTGGCTATCAAACCACCATTCTCCACCCCAATTTGAGTGCAGCCCAACAGGCAGCACGTTGCCCCTTCCCTGCTCCCAGTACTATTGCCTTTTTGAAGAAGGGAGACGACATCCTGGAGTGGCTGAGATCAGGAGGGGAGGGATCTGAGCCCTTATATGCATATTCAACCTTCATAGCAAGCTTTCAGCCCACCCCTCACTGAAACAGGTCTGCAAGCTGCTACATAAGCAGCGCTCCCCAGCCACTCCTCAGGTTTTAGTCTAGGAGGGCTCCCTCCTGCGTACTGACTGCTACCCCATGCTATGGCATGGGCCCTTTTATAATAAAGACTCTGCTTGGTGTTCCTGTAAGAAAAATAAAAATAGTTTTTAAAAAATAAATAAAGGGTCCCACGGGGCATGGTGGTGCATGCCTGTAATCTCAGCACTCAGCAGGCTGAGGCAGGAGGATCACTGTGAGTTTGAGACCAGCCTGGGCTACATGGTGAGTTCAAGGCCAGCCTGAACTATATACCCTGTCACAAAAAAATCTATATCTATATCTATATCTATATCTATATCTATATCTATCTATCTATCTATCTATCTATCTGTCTATCTATATATAAAGAGTCCCTCAAAGGAGAACCTATTTTCGCAGGGAATGAGGACAAAAATGGTCAGGGAAATAACTTGTTCTGTTATAGAAAGGTTATGTATTCTACTTCTGCTGTATTTTTAAAACTCATATTTAGAGGTCATTATAAATAGAAGATGGATGATGGATGGATGACAGATAAATAATTCTCAAATCCCATGAAACTTGCTTAAGTAGCTAGTTTCAAAATCTTAGGAAAGTCTTAGTCAATTCACTAAAAAAAAAAAAAAAAAAAAAAAAACTTTGATTAAGTTAATTAGTATTTGCCTCCCCTGACTTTGTAGGCCAGATGTGCTCACGGCACAGGGGCACCCCCATTCCAGATGTGTACAAGCTGCAGGAAGCATACATGAGAGGTGTTACAGCCTGAACTGTGTCCCTCCGAAATGTGTGTGTTAAAGCTGTCCCACAGCACCCCAAGAATGACTGTACCTGGATAAAGCCTTCGAGGAGGTGATGGTTAAGATGAAGCTGTCAGGGTGCCTTTAACCTGAATGGTGCCTTTAAAAGTAGAAGAAGGGACGTTGGGGATGAACACGCATGGAGGGAAGACCACATGAGGGTACAGAGAGAAGACAACCTTCTGCAGGCCAAGGACAGGCCTCTGGAGAAACGAACCTTGCCCACTCCTCGATCTTGGACTTCTAGCCTTCAGATCTGTGAGAAAACAAAATTCTATTGTTTACACTACCCAGTCCGTGCTATTTTGTTGTGGGGGCCCTGGAGAACTAATATAAAAGGATAGAACTCTTAGTGAGACCCTGTCTCAAAATAAAAAGGAAGAGGGCTGAGGATGTAGCTTAGTGTGAGGACCCCAGGTGCAATCCCCACAATCACAGGGGGAAATGAAGAAAGGATGAGAAAGGAAGGGAAAGGGAAAGAAAGGGAAGGGAACGGAAAGGAAAGAGAAGGGAACGGAAGGGAAGGGAAGGGAAGGGAAAGAAAGGGAAGGGCAGGAAAGAAGGAAAAAGGAAAGGAAAGGAAAGGACATGCACACACACAAGCTTGTGGGAAAACTTTGAGGGTGGTGTTGGAAGGGGGAGGGCGGGGATCTGGAACTGGAAGTGACCCCACAGGCAGGTGTGCTGGGAGAGGCAGTAGATTCATCTGCTTGAGGAAGAAAAGTGAGTGGATCCAGGAGCTCCTTGGACAATCCATTAGCTCCACCCACTCACCTCCAAGTAACAGTGAGGACATTCTTGTCCCCCAAGTCCAGTGTCCCCTGTATCGCTCTTCGCTGAAAGATTTTTAAAAAGAAGAAGAAACGCATCCTTGTGTCCTCTCTGAAAGAAGGAATATGGGCTTGGAGGACATTAAAAAAAAAAAAATAGATAACCACTTGCAGGAGATGATCTTCGAACTTGAAGATCCAGAAGCATCCCTCAAATTGGGAAATTTCTGGTAAACTCAGCTTTAAGCAGAATGTTAGTTCCTTTTTAAAAATAAAATGTGAAATATATTTTTCATATTCCAGATACTTAGCTGAGGGTACTTTAAATTTAAAGTAATAAGTGTGATTGTTTGTTTATTTGTTTGTTTTTCAGTGCTGAGTATAGGACCCTGAACCTCATGTGTGCTAAGCACATGCTCTACCACGGAGATGTCACCAGACCATAAATGTATTGTTAATACACTACAGAGGGTTACAAAGTGCCCAGAAAGTCTGGATACACAGGAAAATTTTGTACTTATTATACCTTTTCCATCTGAATTATTGTATCCTTTGATGTTTTCAGATCACCATTACTTCTACGTTTACAATTACTTAATTATTCTTCATAACACGCATTACCATCTGACATGATCAAGTGTGAAAAGGTTCGGTAAGCCACCAAGCAATATATAAGCAAGATTCGTATCTCCAGTAACTACTGTTACCACTCTCTTTTTTAGAGAATCGATGGGAGGGACTCGCCCAAAGTAATCTGCACAGGGGGTGAGCTCTTCCATGCAGGAGAAAGTATATGTTGGCAGCAGCCACCATCAAGAGTAGACTGACTCGGGCCGGTGAGATAGCTCAGCATCATAAGCACCTGCCTGGCAAGCGCGAGGTCCTGAGTTCGACTCCAGGTACCCGCATATAAAAAAAAAAAAAAGAGTAGACTGACTCATGAGCATCTATGACATTCCTCCCTGCAGACTCCCAGAGATATTTGAAAGGCACGTTACACAAATTTTCAGTATTGTGAGAGCTGCTGGAATTGGCTGCTACTTATTGATGCTGGAGTTGTACCCCAGGTCAGTAAGGTTTTAGGAAACTTGAGTTACAATAACAATCCATTTTTACTTCTAATACAGTAGAGCCGCATCATCCATACATTTAACTTACACGCATATAATTTATGGCAATCAATTATAGTGGATTGGCAGTTACGTGACAAAAGGATAAAATAGCTGATGCATGTTGATAAAATCTGTAGGAATATTTTGTTATTATAAGTGTTTTTCAACATTAATAAAGAACTAGGAGGCATTGTTCAGTGATCAACCTTAAAGAAAAAATGGAATTAAGGACTATTGAAAATTCTTGACTAAAGAAGAATTGGAAGAACCAATAAAAGCATGCACTGGATTCTGAAATAACACAAAATTGGGTACCATGCCATTCATGTGTGAAATAAAGTGACATCATGGTCAATTTTGACTGACATTCCAACATAATCCCCACATAAGATATAATTCCATTGCACAAATACTAAAGAAATAAAATTCTTCTGGAATGCTACATGTTTGAGGGGGAATGTTGGAATAGTCCATTTGAATCAATAACTATTAATTTAATTCCTATATGATAAGCATGGTTTCTTAACAAAGAAGGAAGAGTAGATATAAAGCTATTAGAGATCTTTTTGCAGGGGGATTCATGATGTCCATTGCCCCTGATTGATCAGCAGCTATGTTAGAGAAAATGAGCAGGTAAGTCCACTCTGTCCTCAAATCCTTATTCCTAATAACCTTTACATTTAGCTCGTCTGAGTAAAAATCCTGAAGATGATTCAGAGCTCTGGACTTCTCACAGTAAGTATTTGCTGCATATTCATTTTCATTCGCTGCTATACTAAGCTTTGGCCAAGATAGCAGTTTGACATTTAAGCAACATTTAAGAATCAGCACTGTTGTTTTAATGTAGGCTGAATTCTGAGAGCTGCAGACCAGTGGGGTTTTTTCTTAAGTAGTCTGAGAATATCAAAGCTAGAGCTGCTGTAGCCAATAAGGAAGCTGTGAATACAATCATAACTAACACATTCAGTCAACAAGTATTTTCTGAACACCTGAAACGCACAGGAGACTAAAGAGACCTCGCCCTCCCAGAGCTACCCCACAGGAAGTGATGGAACAAATGATGAAGATAAACCCAGATAGAAAATAGTCCTGTCATAGTTTACACAACCACAGACTAAACCAACTAGGGATGGAAAATATGTACAAAGAAATATTTTTGTCATTATTCCCCAAACAATACAGTATAACAATTTATCTAGCATTTATGCCATATTAGATATCATAAGTAATCTGGAGATGATTTAAGCTCTGTGGGGGGGAAGTGAGTAGGTTTTATGCAAATATATGAGGAACTTGAGTGTCAGGGTTTCGGCTCATGCAGGTCTTGGAACTAACCCCTGGTGGATGCCGAACAGCAATTGTGCTGTTAGGAAAATAAAGAAATGCAACACTAAAGAAGGTGCTCCAGAAATGCTTGTCGTAAGAGGTGATGTTTGGGATCTTCCTGGCTGATGAGAAAGAGCAAGTGTTGTAAAGGAAAGGAGAGATCCAGGCACAGAAACAAAGACCAGTGTGGCCGGCGCCAAAAGAACAGAGTCACAGTATCACACAGGGGTTGCGCATTGTCCGTGCCAGTAGGAGGTTTGAGGCAGGAGAGAGCTGTGAGCCCCTTTCCACATGCACAAGTTTACTCTGGATCCTTTGGAGGAGGGATTGTAAGAGGGCAGGAGTGGAGAGGAAGCTATCACAATTGTCTAGGACATATTTGGCGGTGTGTGGACTTCGGCAATAGTTGTGTACATGGAGAGAAGCGCTCGGATCTTAGAAGCTCTGTGTCTCTCTTAGATCAACTCCATGAGCTCTGACTGCCTTTTGCTTTCCAGCTGCACTTGACTTTCTGACATGGTACTCACTGTGCAAGTACTAAGCTCATTATTGTACCTTGCGTATTTACAGGAATTTCCATTTGAAAAGGTACGTGGATCTGTTTTCTCACTGGCATTTCATAGCATCTCTAGAGGCAACAGGTCAAATATTAATCCCACTTAAAGAGGTTAAGTCTCATAACTAGAAAATAGCTGACTTAGAAACTCTTATTTATGTTCTAGCCTCACCCTACCCCATTTAACACATTTTTCTACCTATAAAAATCAAATTAAAAAATCAAGTAAACATGTTTGTCATGGAACTATGAGAATTTAGCCCATGTTGAAAAGGAATTTACAGTCCAAAATTCAAAATAAACACTCTGGGACGCTGAGGCAGGGGATTGCAAGTTTGAGCCTAACCTGGACAATTTAGCTACTTTTGAGTCCTGTCTCAAAAATAAAAGTTTAATGCTGGGTGTGATGGTGCACACCTGTAATCCCAGCACTGGGGAGGCTGAGGCAGGAGGATCACTGCAAATTCTAGGCCAGCCTGGGCTATATAGCAAGTTCAAGGCCAGTCTGAACTACATAGCGAGACCCTGTCTCAAAAACAAAAATATAAAATCTAAACAAGCAGGATGAAAGTCATGGAATAAGGATTCTGTTGAAACCTGATTGGGAAACAGGGAGACTGCAGGAAAAAAAAAAAAAAAAAACAAATAAAAAAAGCACCTGGAAATGAGTCAAATGAAGGGGAACAGGGTGGAGAAATGGCTGACTCACTGTTGGTGACTCTCACTGTCACTCTGTGCTGACATCTACGGGTAACACTGTTTCCTTTGCTGGGATCAGGAGTGTCCAGTAGATGTCCACTCTCAGACATCACCTTCTGGTACCAGAGCCTCCGCCTCTGCTCTCTGACCATCCCTAGTCTCTCCTTGTCCACTGCTTTGATTTCGTTATTTTTACCCTGACTCACATCAAACTGTTGTTTTTGCGGGGGGGGGGGTGTGTTTGTTTGTTGCCATGGTTCCTTCCCTGGTGTCCGTTGTCCTTACTGTTTGTTTTTCTCTGCCATCTGATAATTTTGAAGAGGTAGAAATTTACAGGAAATGTTTGAATCAAGGTCTCCCATTGCTTCCCCAATAAGATCTGAAGACTTATCTGAATGGTTGGCTGTAGTCCGGCCAAGAGGCACCAGCTTTATTCCACTCCAGTGCCCTGTACATATTCTTTATACTTGTCAAAAGGCACACTCTTTCCCCTACACAGTGCTTCTATTGCATCCATATTTTTCTCTAGTCACTTAAGACTTTTGGTGGACATTTTAGATCTAAACCATAACAAGGGCCTATCTGCCATACCTAGCATGTCAGCATACTACTCCTGGCTAAAGTGTTCAAAGATGGACATAGGCATTGTCTCAGGCCCATCAATGCTAATTTTAAGATTTTGAATTAATGTTAAGGGGAAAATTTTTTTTTCTTTTGGGGTGGCTAATTTTGTAGGAGTAGCTCTAAACAAAAAAAGGAAACCCAAAGAGGTAACTAGGACATAAGAGCTGCTTTTATCCAAAGAATATCTACTGCTCTTAGAAAACTAGGTCTTCCATTTTCATGAATTTTGTGGTATAAAAAACAGGAAACAAACCCTAGAAGCCCCACAAATAGGTAATCATATTATGATAGACTAGATTATTATTCACTGTTCTAGTCAGGGTTTGCAAGGGAATAGATTTAATACAGGACACATAATTTACAGGTTAATTTTATAATATTCACCCAAAAAGTCAAATACAGAAGAGTGCAAGAGATTTGTCCACGCACTACAGCCCCAAAGAATCCAGCTGAGGGTCTGGATCCCATGGTATCTTGGTTACTTTTCTCGTTGCTGAGACAAAATACCCGACGCCCATAATTAAGGGAGGAAAGGTTTATTTAGCTCATAGTTTGTAGAGGTTTCAGTCCATAATCAGCTGGGTCTAAGGCAGGGTGGCATGGCACAGGGGCAACCATTCATGGCCATGAAAGATACAAAAGCAAAGGTGGGGGGCAAGCCTCTTTTCCTCCCTTATATTGTATGCTGGCTACCCTCCCTGGGATGGGTGTAGCGCTCACACCGCCAATCCCAGCACTAGACAATGAACCAATCACAAATTCTAGATTCAGCTGCCTCAAAAAGCCCACCCCCCATGACCACATGAGGCTTTGGGGGGATATCCAGATATAAACCATAATACATGGCAACGTCCTGCATGAGTCCAGCTGAATACCTAGAGCCCATGGCAATGTCCTCCAGGATTCCAGCTGGAGGCCTAGAGCCCACAATAATGTCTCATGCAAGTCTGTATCAAGGACCTGCACTGGGAAGGCCCAAAGGTCAGTGGTGGAAGCTGGAAAGTCTGCGCCAGCGGGATGAAGGATCTGTGCCAGCGGGCTGAGGGATCTGCACTGGAGCCAGAAGCAACACTCAAGGTAAGGACCAGAGCTTCCCCAAAAAGAACCGCAGCCATCCTCAGGGACAGCGAGGACCTGAGCTCCTCTGACAATGAGAACAGCTGAGTTCTTACAGGAAACCCAGCGTGACAAGCTTCTCCAGGAGAATCAACAGCACCACCTCTTCCCCTCCAGTTCTCCCTTTTTGCTGTTGGCAACAATCCTCAGGCGGCCTTTCTACCCCCAGAACCATGCTGATTCAGTTCAACGGGGTGTT
This sequence comes from Erethizon dorsatum, assembly GCA_028451465.1. Taxonomy (NCBI): domain Eukaryota; kingdom Metazoa; phylum Chordata; class Mammalia; order Rodentia; family Erethizontidae; genus Erethizon; species Erethizon dorsatum. Next base: position 29,688,628 of record CM051826.1, read on the forward strand.
ACAGGTTGACCTGAATGAAGTTGGGGTTTTGTGCCCTGTAGGGTTAAAGGAGTTTTATCTCTGGCAGGCTGGATGAGGGGGCATAATCACGAGCTATCCCTAGAAAGGTGGTGCCTATGAAGAGATGGATGCCCATTCATACATAAAATGGGAATAGAAAAATTTTACTCGCACAGTTATCAATGTACTGTCTTCTAATTCACCCTTTGTTACCTGCTGGTGAAAACTGGTCTGAGGGGTTGGTGAGATGGCTCAGCGGCGTAAGCACCTGCCTGGCAAGCGCGAGGGCCCGAGTTCGACTCCCGGAACCCACATACGAAAAAAGGGCCAGTGATATCGCTCAGCGGCACGGGCGCCTGCTGGTGCGCGAGGTCCTGAGGTCGACCCCCGGTACCCACAAAAAAAAGAAAACTGGTCTGAGCTTCTTAAATATTTTTCCATTTCTAGTTGTATGATGCTAAGTCTTGCCAGTAGAGAGCACTGGAGGCGGTTGCAGAAGGAAGTGGTTTTCTGTCCTGTGTCTGGGGTGTCTCTCTCAGCAGGCTTCCCCGGTACCAATCTCTGGCAGCGCAGGCAGCATTTCAGCCCCAGGATCTTCAGCGCAGGAGGCTTCTCCAGTATCAGCTCCCACAGTGTGTGGCAGTCAACAACACCCAGTACAAGCAGCTTTTCCAGAAAACCCTTGAAATATTTAGTGGCATGGCCTCCTGGAAGATAATTTCCATGACCAGTTTCTCCCAACACCCTAAAAGGTAGATTTCCAACACAACACCGCTCAAGTCCTCTGCCATCCTGTGAACATCTCAGCCCTGTAGAGGATGGCATCTCAACCTTGAATGTTCTATCTCAGCTCCACGGATAAGGTTGTTCTTTATATCTGCTATCTCTAAATTCTTCAGAATTCTCTTTACTTTTTATGAGGCAATTCCTCAATATGCTAATCATGATATAATTGATATAGTATATTTTTATATTAAATTTATTGAAATAACTCTATGGTACCTGTCTTCTGATAGGACCCTGACATGAACACAGTGACAAGACCCGAAACCAAGGAAAGGATGGGAAGAAAATAGCCCCACCTTTCTCTCTGCGATTCTGGAGCCAGGCAGAAAATTCAACCTACAAACAAAGAGAAGCAAGTTCAAGAGTGGTCTTTCCTTCTTTGAGAACCAGTGTCCTGATGGGAAAATATATCAAACTGAATATAAGAATTGTCTCAGTTTTAAGAGTAAATTAAGTCCTTCTTAAGTCCTGCTCCCGCAAGAAAGCTATTTCTGCAAGTGACTTGTTTGCCAGCTGAAACATTTGCCTTTGTTCCACCCTCTTCCTAAATCTTCCCTTAAAATTTACAATGCTTCCTTTAATTAGAACGAAATAGGCATAATAAAAATGAGAATTCACTGAAAATTTTAATGTACTAGGCACTATTTCAAATATTTCATATAAGTGTGATTCTCATGATAACTCAGGGAGATACGCTCTATTATCAACCTCGTTTTACAGATGAGAAATTTGTCCAAATCATGTTCCTATGGTTTGGATGTGGCTTGTCCTGCAAAGGCTCTTTTGCTGGCAGCTTGGTCCCCAGTGCAGCCATGTTGAAGTAATGGAACCTTTAAGAGGTGGGGCCTAGTGGAAAGTGATGGGGTTGTAGGGGCCCCGCCTTCAGAAAGGCTGAACATAGTTCTCGCAGGACTGAGTTAGTTCTCATGAGAGTAGGTTATGATAAAGCAAAGCTATCCCCTACACTCTGACTCTTCTGCAGGTGGCCATTTCCTCCTCCACTTCTCCTCCATGTTGTGACATAGCTGGGGGTGGAGCGGGGGCACTCACTAGAAGCCAGCACCATGCTGTTTGGACTTTCCAACCACCAGAATCATGAAGCAAATAATCTTCTTTTCTATGTAAATTACTCAGGCTCACATATTTCATTATAGCAACCCAAAACAGACTAATGTGCATGTGTCTAGTAAATAGTGTCAATGATTCCAGAACATCTGACTCCAGAGCTTATAGCTTGGGTCTGAAATGCCCCCCGGAGGCTCATATATTAAAGACTTAGCCCCACTTTGGCACTATTGGGAGGTGGTGGAGCCATTAAAAAGTGGGTCCTAGTGGGAGATTTTAGGTCACTGGGGTGTACCCTTGAAGGGGACTTTGGGACCCAGCCTCTTCCTCTTTCTCTCTTTCATGTCCTAGCTATAAGGTAAAGAATCTCCCCACATGCTCCCACCAGGATGTGCTGCCTCACAACAAGCCCAAATCCCAGAGGTCAACCAAACACAGACCAAAGCCTCCAAAACTGCAAGCCAAAACTGCGAACCAAAACTGAACCGGTCCAGTTATTCTGTCTCGCATGGAGTTATCATGTGGCTCTCCCCTTTACTTCACATAAGCCCTACACTGAGCGTCCTTTATTTCTGTCAGGAGAAGCAGGAAATAATTCTGAATTGCTTCATGAAGGCTTTGTCAGAGGTTGGCTCACTCTTCTTCAGGTGTAGACAAGGGTTTAACGTCTTCCTTCAGGCTGCTGTAGAAGCTTTCATTTGAGGTATTTCCTCCATTGTCCTCAGCCCCTGATGGCAACGGAAGTTACAGAGTCACCTGTGAGAGACACAGGTGGAGAACGTACTGTGTGGAGTGGTCCAAGAGAACACACCTGGGAGAAAGGGGAAGTCAGATCCAAGCAGACACCTGCTATTGTGCAAAATTTATCATTGATGTCCAGCTCCCGTGATTTGCTAGCAGCAACGATCAAGGACAACTACGAGGCTAATAACACATGGCAATAATCATCACCTAAGGAAAGGGAAGCCGCTTCCCTAAGAAGCTTCCTTTCCATCCTAACACTATTCTTTTTTTTTCCATTAAAAATATCTTCAGATGCATAAATTCCTTCACACCAGAGTGTAATTCAATACAACAAAGGAAAGTTTTTCCCTTACAAGATTTACAAAAAATGATACTCAGGAGATCATTTCTTTTTCTAGGGCCTTCTTATTTATTTGTTTTTTTGTGGGTACCGGGGGTGGACCTCAGGACCTCACGCGCCAGCAGGCACCCGTGCCGCTGAGTGATGTCACCGGCCCTTTTTTCGTTTATGTGGGTTCTGGGAGTCGAACTCGGGCCCTCGCACTTGCCAGGCAGGCGCTTATGCCGCTGAGCCACCACACCAGCCCTTGTTTTTAAAAGCAAAGATTTAGACATAATCTAAATGAACCATAATTGGGAAATAGTTAAATTATGGTTCATTTGCAGTAGAAAGTTATAAGCAGTATTCCAAAGGAACAGAGATCTAGCAACATCTGGGAAAAGCTCCAGAATATTTAAGTTTATAAAAAAGCAAGTAGCAAAACAACAGTTATAGTATGGTGACATATAATTAAAAACAAGGAGACGAGGGGTGTAGTTTAGAAGTAGAATGCATACTTACCATGCACATGCCTATGGTTTGATCGCCAGCACCCTAATAAAGAGCAGTGAGAGATTTAGTCATTGAATGTGGGTCTTCCAACCTGGAAACCGCCTCCCAGCCTTTCCCGACCTGAGCCCAACTGAGAATATATCATTGCTCACTGAAGGCAGAGTCACACATTAAAATTAAACTCAAAGGTTAAAAATAAACTCAGGGCCGGTGAGATAGCTCAGCGTCATAAGTGCCTGCCTGGCAAGCGCGAGGTCCTGAGTTCAACTCCCTGTACCCACATAAAGGAAAAAAGGGCCGGTGATATCGCTCAGCAGCACAAGGGCCTGCTGGCAAGTGCGAGGTCCTGAGGTCGACTCCTGGTACCCACAAAAATAAATAAATAAATAAATAAATAAATAAACTCAAAGATCACTACATCACCAGGGATTTAGGTCAGTGGCACAGTGCCTGCCTGGCAAGTGCAAGGTCCTGAGTTCGATTCCCGGTACCAAAAAAAAAAAAAAAAAAAAAAAAAGATCACTACATCATTGAAAGCAAAGAGAATAAGGAGTACAAGAATTTCTCCTTCCTGCCAAATTTGTGCTTCAAATCTCCTCTCTAGATGTCTGCATTTTGGCTTGATTCTGCTGAAATAATTTTTACTATTCGCATTAAAATTATTATTAGGCTTTCCTTTCTTTATAGATCATTTGTGTTTCAATAATCCTCACTTACTATAATATCTTAAATTCCAATTGCATTTTATTTCTATTTAAGATCTGTCATAAATTGTGAGGTTTGTTGCTCTCCATTTATTTTTTGTCATGTACTCATCTTTTGTTGTGTCTGTTAAATTCTGTGATTATTTCGTTAAAGCATAGTCTGCATAGAAAGATCCTTTTCTCCTACAACTAACTGGGTGACCCTCATCGAATTATTGAGTTGAGCTGGGCGTGGTAGTGCACACCTGTAATCCCAGCACTCAGGAGGCTGAGGCAGGCGGATCACTGTGAATTTGAGGCCAGGCTGGGCTACATAGTGAATTCAAGGCCAGCCTGAACTACACAGCAAGACTCTGTCTCAAAAAAAAAAAAAAAAAAAATAAATAAATAAATAAAATAAATATTGGGTGGAACCACATGAAAGTGCCATTTGTATAGATTTAAAACACATGGGAGATGAATGTGATCCAAATTAAATATTTAAACTCCATGTGCATGATGGTCTCAAGGTGCATCTATTTTCCTACAAATGATCCAAATGTATTCTTCCGTATGGCTGAGTAGTAGTCTATTGTATGCACATACCATATTTTCTTTACCCATTCTTCTGTTGGTGGACATATAGTCCACTCCCAAGGTTTAGGTATTATGAATTGTACTGCTATAAATATGGGTGTGCAGGTATCATTGTAATCTAATGTCTTTAACTCTTTCAGGAAGACACCCAGAAAAGGTATAGCTGGGTCAAAAGGAATTTCTATTTTTAGTTTTTCTGAGGAATCTCCATACTGATTTCCATAGTGGTTGTACTAGTTTACATTCCCACCAACATAGTAGAAGGGTTCCACCCCTCACCAGCATTTTGTGTTTATTTTGGTTTGGTTTTTTGAGTTCTTGGTGATATCAATTCTTTTTGGAGTAAGATGAAATCTCAGTGTTTGTTCTGATTGGCATTTCTCTAATGGCCAAAGATGTTGAACTGTTTTTCATGTACTTATTGGCCATTTGTATTTCTTTTGATATGTGCCCATTTTTCATTGGGTCTTTCATGGGGGGGGGGTCTAATTTTCTCGAGTCTGTATATATTGTAGATATGAGTCCTCTGTCCAAGGAGTAGCTGGCAAATTTTTCCATCCAGCACATTGTCTCTACACTGTTTCCTTCCCCATGAAAAAGTCTTTTTTTAATTTTACATCATCCCATTTGTTGAATCTTCACGCTATTTCTTGTGCCACTGGGGTTTTATTCAGAAAGTCCTTGCCTATGCCTACCTCTTCAAAAGTTGTATCTATTTTATCTTCCATCAGAGTCAGTGTTTCTGTTTTAATACCTAGGTCTTTGATACATTTTAGTTCTATTGTAATACAGGGTGAGAGTTACGGATCTACACTGAATCCTCTGCAGGTGGATAACCAGTGCTCCCAGCACCATTCGTTAAAGATATTATCTTTTCTCTAATGTATGTTTCAGCCCCTTTGTCAAAAAGCAGATGGCTGAACGTGCCTGGGTTTGTTTCTGCATCCTCTATTCTGTTTCACTGGTACACATGTCTGTTTTGGGACCTGCAATATGCTAGTTTTTTTTTTTTTTTAATCACTGTAGTTTTCTGATATAACTTGAAATCTGAGGTCATCATGCCTCCTGTGTTGCTCTTGTCGAAGCCCAGGATTGCTTTTACTATTATGAGTCTCTTCTGGTTCTATATGAATTCTAGGATAGTGTTTTCCAGTTCTGTGAAGAATATTGCTGGTATTGACCGGGATTGCTCTACATCAATATATCAGTTTTGGAAATATAGCCATTTTGATGATATTGATTCCACCTATCCAGGAACAAGGGATGCCTTTCCATTTTCTGATGTCCTCTTCGACCTTCTTTTTCAGAGTACTTTAGTTTTCATTATAAAGATCTTTCACTTCCTTGGTTAGTTTAATTCCTAAGTATTTAATTTTTTGAAACTATTGTGAATGGTGCTGTTTTCCTAATTTTTTTCTCAGTGGGTTCATTATGGTACACAGGAATGTTACTGATTTTCGTGTGTTGGTTTTGTACCCTGCTACTCTGCTGAATTTGTTTATTAGCTCTAGAAATCTTTTGGTGGAGCTTTTGTTGTTGCTTCGTTCTTCAATATAAAGGATAATGTCATCTGAAAATACAGATAGTTTGACTTTTTCCTCTCCTCTACATATCCCTTTTATTTCTTTCTCTTAGTGATTGCTCTGGCTACAGTTTCAACTACTATATCAAGTAGGAGTGATTAGAATGGACATCCTTGCCTCGTTCCTGATTTTAGAAGGAATGTTTTTAGGGTTTTCCCCATTTAGTATGATGTTAGCAGTGGATTTGTCAAAAATATCTTCTAGTCATTTGAGGTAAGGTCCTTCTATACCTATTTGTGTCAGGGTTTTTAATCATGAATGGATGTTGGATTTTATCAAAGGCTTTTTTTGCATCTATTGAAATGATCATGTGATTTTTATCCTTGCTTCTGTTTATGTGGTGTATTACACTTATTGATTTATGTATGTTGAACCATCCTTGCACCTGTAGGTGGAAGCCAATTTGGTCATGATGTATGATCTTTGTAATGATTTGTTACCTTCTGTTTGCAAGTATCTTGTGGAGGATTTTTGCATCTATGTTCATTAAGGAGAGTGGCCTGTAGTTTTCCTTTTTTGTTAGTCCTTATCTAGTTTTGGTATCAGGATAATGCTAGCTTCCAGGAATGAATTTGGGAGGTATTGGCAAATACTTCCCTTTCGGTGTCATGGGAATGTTTGGGAAGTACTGGCATTAGACCTTCCTGAAGCACTGGTAAAATTCTGCAGTGAATCTATCAGGCCTTTCTTAGTTGGTAGGGTTTTTATCAATACTCAAAGATGAGTATACCATCTAATGGGAGACTTTGGCTTAGAAAGAAGTAATTTGCCTACTTTGAAAACTAGGAAGTAGTAGAGCAAGATTTGAGACCATGCTTAGCTGGGTCCAAAGTGCAGGCTCAGGGCCGGTGAGATGGCTTAGCGGCGTAAGCGCCTGCCTTGCAAGCGCGAGGGCCCGAGTTCAACTCCCAGATCCCACATACGAAAAAGGGGCCGGTGATATCGCTCAGCGGCACGGGCGCCTGTTGGTGCGCGAGGTCCTGAGGTCGACCCCCCGGTACCCACAAAAAAAAAAAAAAAAAAACAAAGTGCAGGCTCAAAACCCCTTTGCAAACTCTTTACTCTCCAGACTTCGGAGGTGTTTTCTTTAAAAATGTTGTAAGGTGTCAAGTGACAGTCTCATGATTCCAGTGCTGTGCTGGTAAATTGGTCTCCAAGAAAAGAAAAAAGAAAAAGCCCCGGTATGTAACATTTACTGGTTTCTATGCCAAATTAATGCTACTGTGGCCAATTTCAAAATGCCAATGTGGAATGAAGTTCTTGGACATTTAACAGTAGGCCCTCAGGAGCTGGCATGAGTCCCCCATAGCATCCCCTTGCAAAGTTCCCCTTTGACTGATGAACAATCCAAGCTCCACAGACATTAATTAGGTCATACAACCATCAGTAGGTCATATAATGAATTGCTAATCCTTAACTTGAACTTAAGACTTCCACAAAAAGGCCATGCATCATTTTCATTACTCCATTTGTAGTCACCATACCAGGTAAGGAAAGCAGAAAAGCATCATTAACAAACACATACTTCAGGCTGGGCATGGTGGCCCACGCCTGTAATCACAGCAATCGGGAGGCTGAGGCAGGAGGATCACAATGATTTTGAGGCCAGTTTGGGCTACATAGTGAGGTCAAGGCCACTGAACTACATAGGGAGACCCTGTCTCAAAACAAAAAACAAACAAACAAACAAAAAACCACATACTTCAAAGTACTTTCTTAGAAAAGAAATGTTCTGGGCTGGTGAGATAGCTCAGTGGCATAAGCGCCTGCCTGGCAAGCACGAGGTTCTGAGTTCGACTACCAGTACCCATATCAAGGAGAAAAAGGGCCGGTGATATCACTCAGCAGCACAAGCGCTTGCTGGCAAGCACAAGGTCCTGAGGTTGACTCCCGGTACCCACATAAAAATATATATATATTCTTATAATTTGATATTTTATTTAGTTTTTTTCAATATTTGGACATTAATTGAGGTTCTTTGTCCATCGGATTGTCTAAATGGAAGGTCCTGGACAAACAAGCAAAGATAAGAGATGAAGGGGAAAAAAATATGATGAAGCCAGACATGGTGGCACATGCTTATAATCCCAGCACTCAGGAGGCTGAGGCAGGAGGATCACTGCAAGTTCAAGGCCAGCCTGGGCTATATAGTAAGACCCTGTCTCAAAAAACAAACCACAAAAATAAGAAGATAAGATGAGAGAACATGATGCAGAGATCTTAGAATGGACAGAAACCAAATAGAATAAGAGAAAAATGTCTCCTATGCTCGCTTTGGCAGCACATACACTAAAATTGGAGAATAATGCGTCCAGGTTACAGCAGTGGACGCTTGTGGTTCTCTCTGCTAGGCTCCCCATTTTCTGGGAAGAGCCCCCTGTCTTCCTTTTAGGGAATGGACTTTCATTCCTAGTCCACAGTTTGGCTGGAGCTGACCCTACCCCTGGCTCCAAAGGTGGACCTTGGGCCCAGGAATGATGGATGAGCATACCACATACCTTGGCCATAGTGTTGATGATGCACACATGTTGATCAATTGAAATAAGTCAGGCAGAGGGAACACTGGGGCTTGGACTAGAACTATTGGAAAAGAGGCTGTGCTGGCAGGATAAATGTCTGGAATTCCCTTCCCCATCAGAGGAGCACCTACCTCCCCACAAAGCCAACAAAAAAGGAAAGCAGTGTCAAGACATAGAGCAAAACTAAATCCTGATACCATGATGCGAGCCTCAAGATTCAGTCGTGAGGAGTTAATACTACCCCTTGACTTTTCAGTTACCTGAGCCAATAAATTCACTTTTTGGCTTAAAATGATTGGGTATCCATGATACGTACAACTAAGAGGATCCTGATTAATGCAGCTTCTGTAGGGAGTTAGAGTTCTTGTTTCTTCACTCTGCAGTGATGGATCTCACAGCCACAGAAGGGCCTTGAAAAACACTGAGGGCAGCTCCAGACCAGCCACATCCATGGTCACCACAGTGTACCCCACTGAGTGCCAATCCTCATTCCAAAAGGTTAGTTCTGCCACGATGTGAACAGCAAGCACCCTTGGCTGTGACCTGCGGCCCAAAGGCCCCGCCAACCATTTACCTATGGGGCTGGTGAGAGCCTATCTGAAAGGCCCAGGATTTAGGTCAGTATCCAAATGATTTCCTGAACACAGCTCTTTAATAGTTTTTACAGAATTGCTGGTTATAACTGGTCAAAATTTTGTCCTGGGTAGGAGAGATCTGGCAGGGACGAGAATACATATAGCCTCTAAGTGGGCTGAAGGGCTGACAAAGAAGTGATAGGATCTCTAAAAACAGATCCATTGGTCTATTTCTCCTATGGTAGTGGAATAGAAGAGTTTTAAACCTCCAGAATCATTGCATTTCACCTAGCTTCCTATGCATACATCTTGTTAACGCTCTGAAAATCTACCCTGTGTCACCTGGGCTGTCTCCTCAGGTCCCAAATCAAGGTGTCCCAGAAACTAGGACCTTTAGTTCTCAGAGCACATCTGACTTGAATCTTCTACTGATAGATCACAGAGAATCCTGGTAATAGCGATATTTGATGTCTGTTGATGAACTCATCGAATACAATAGCCCTATAAGTTAGGTCCTATTATCATCTCCACCTCACAGATGAGGGAAGGCGGCACAGAGAACTTAAGCAACCTGCCCAAAGTCAAAACTGCTAGATGACGGCAGAGTAGGCTTTGAATCCAAGCAGTCTGGTATCTGTGTATTCACTAACTGAAGATTCTTAGGCTTGGAGAGGCCTCCAGAGAACAATGAACCCAATATCAACCAAAGATTAGGGAAAGGAAGACTAACCAGAAGTGACTTGACTGATGTTATTCAGCTACTCTATGACAAAATCTTCACATAGGTTCTTGTCCCCTAGTTCAAGGTGCCTCTCCATGGCACACAGAATAGAGAGAAGCCATTAGGTCAGATGTGAACGTGCCCAAAGACCAAGCCAACCAAGATTTCAGATGTCCTTCCCCTCAGACTCAAAGGTTTAAGTAGACGTTGCTGGATCCCAGTGCCTTTGCAATCTCAGTTTGGACCCAACCCAATGTGCCCTGAAAAACTCAGCTTCATGGGCTTCACATTGGCTCCCCTGAGTGTGGCTGCTCAGCTCCATTCTATACATGGAGCTATTTCTCAGGCCCAGTCCTCTGAACTTCCCAATTTCTCATGCCCCGATCTGCCGAACAAAATTACCCTTGATTTTCAACCCCCATCCTGTGAAATCACAGAGCCTCTGTCCCGGTCCTTGACCACGCCGTGTATATCTGTGTCCAGTCCTGATGTCTACAGGAAATGTATGGGTGCTGAAACCTTCTGCGACAACAGTCTTGGCCTCCATCGTAGTGTCATGGTAACGCCACACCTAGCTTTGTTCACTGAGGATGTTTTTGGGAACATATGGGAGCCACCAATGCCACCCATATAAAAAATATAAGCTATGGTATAATAAAATATATACATACATAGGGAGGACATTTTAGAATTTAGATATAGGAAAATAAAATTTGATCACTCTTGTTGCCCATTTGTAATTCTCTCTTGCCCAGGTTTAAAGCAGGCATGTAAGCGTTAGTGCCGTTCACACAGAGAACTTCTCAGGTCACGTTGGCATGTTTCACTTGTGGGGTTAACTTGCCATCGATCTAAAGAGGGGGACCAGGATTTGGTAGTGAGTATGAGTAGCCTGTTTCCACCACAAATACAGTGATGACACCCGTCTTCTTATTCAGAGTAGGCTCTTATTAGAGATCCTTTTGCTCGTTTGGGTAGAAGTTCTGGGGGCAAATATTTGAAGAACTGACAGAGCTTGCAGGAACCCACCAAGAAATATGGAAATGCCTCAAAATTTGTCCAATTTACATCAATCACAGCTGCTAAAAGAGGATGCTATATCTCTTTTTTTTTTTTTTTTTTTTTTTTTTTTTGGCCACAATTTTCCATGCTGTCAGAAAAAAAAAAAAAAATGAGAAAATAAAGCTAAAAGAACAAAAAGCGATTCTCTTAAAAGTAGAAACATTAAGATGCACTTTAGAAAGATCAAGTTTGAAATGACGTCTTGCTTGGCACCCTTAGATGCAGCTCTAAGGAATGACCGTGTTACTGCTGGAGAAGATCCTTGTCGGATGGGGAAAGGGTTCTCTGTGGGACATGTGTGCTGCAGCTGGGCCTCAGTGAGCACTAGGGCCAGAGGCTGCTCCTGTACCCTCTGCCCCATCGCCCACCTCTCCTCGCTGCATAGTCGCCTCATCATCTGCCACTGAAGACCAGCGTGTCCATGGGGTGGGCACACTGGCACCCATTTTCACTACCACGGAGGAATTTAGAGTCACAATTTCTGTCCCTCAAGACTAAAAATATACTTTTGAACAACTCCTGAGTTAAAGAAGCAATAAAAAAAACGGAAGTCAGAGAATATTTTGACCTAAATGAAAAAGAGAACGCAACATATCAGAATCTGTGAAATATCACTGAAGCAGTTCTTAGGAGGATATTTAGGACATGAAATATCTATATTAGAAAAGATAAAAAAAAAATCCCTGATCAAGATTGTTCAGTGTCCTTTTAAAAAACTAGAAAAAGAGCAAATTAAATCCCAATTAAACAGGAAAAAGGATAAAGATAAGAACAGAAATAAATGAGATAGAAATAAGAAAAAAATTAAAGAAAATCAAGGTAACCAAAAGCTGGTTCTTGAGAATATAAGTAAATGGGATAAAGTTCTAGCCAGAGTGATCAGGCAAAAATGAGAAAAGACACTAATTTCCAATATCAGAAATGTGAGCAGTAACAACACTACAGAGTAAACACATTTTCAAAGAATAATGCTTGCAAATCTCTTGAAAGGTACAAACTACCAAAGCTAACACCAGGAGCAAAATAATCTGAATAGTTTGCATTCTTTTTTTAAAAAATTAAATTTGTAGTTAAAAACTTCCATCCCCCCAAAAAAAAACCACCTCCAAACTCAGATGACATCACTGACAAAATCTACCAAACATTTATGGCATAAATAACACTCTAAACAAATTCTTACAGAAAATTGAAGAGAAGGAAATATTTCCCAACTCATTCTATATATCCAGCATTACTATGATACAAAAACTAGACAGATATTGCAAGGAGAGAAACAGATCAATAGCTCTCATTAGCATAGATGAAAAAAATATAAATAAAACTTTAGAAAACCAAATTTATCAAAGTAAAAAAAAAAATAGAATATTATAGCCAAGTGAGGTTTATTCCAGGAATATGAGGCTGTTTCAATACTCAAAAATTAATCCATATAATTCAACATGTTAACAAACTAAAAATAAAATCTTATGATCATTTCAAAAGATGAAGGAAGAGTACTTCCAAAATCCAAATTCATTATTGATTTTTTTTTAAAAGAGTAAAAAAAAAAAGTCCTCAACCTAATCGGAATATCTACAAAGAAGTATAACTAATTTTTAATGGAGAAACTCAGTTCTTTCCCTTCATGATCAGAAAGAATATTTGGTCTTACTAGTATTCAACATTATGCTGAAGTTTCTGGTACAATTTGGCCAATTCATATTACTAACATAATACAATTAGTAAAGGAAATAAGGCCATGCAGATAGAAGGAAGAAGGAAAACTATCTTTATCCACGTATAATTATCTATGTAGGAAGTACTCCAGGATCTATACAAAAGCTGCTAGAAAAAAACTAGTCAATGTAAGCAAGGTCCAGCATACAAAGTCAAGAGACAAAATTAATTGTATTTTCACATACCAGCAAAAAAATTCCAGAAATTGGAATTTAAAAAATTTTTACAATACCATCGAAAATATGGAAGTTTAAGAATAAGTTTGACCACATATGTGCAAGACTTGTGTATTGAAAATTACAAAACAGTAGAGTGGTACCTTGGTTCATGAACTTAATTCTTTCCACAATTCTGGGTGCAGAATTTGAACTAAGTTCGTGAACCGAAGTACCACTATACTTAGAGATAAGTAAAAACAAAACAAAATAAAACAAAACAAAAAACTTAAATATGTGAAAGGATACACCATGTCCATGTGTTGTTAAGGTGCCTTAGCATGAGAACTGTCTACCCAGTTCTCCCCAGTTGTCCTGTTGATTGAATGCAGTCCCAAGTAAAACCTAGAGAACTTTGTTGAAATTGAAAAGTTGATTCTTTTATATGGAAATGGAAAGAACCCAAAAGAAGTTTGAAAAGAACAATTAAATGGCATAACTTACGCTACCTGACTTCAAGACTTTTGTAAAGTTAAATAATCAAGACAGTGTAGTATTGATTTTAAGTAGATAAATAGGTTATTGGAATAGATAGAGACTAAAAGTAGATCCACATATAGTCCACTGGTTTTCAGCAAAAATGCTGAGGTAACTCAATAGGACATGTTATGGTTTGTGACTCAAAGCCTCAAAGCCTCATGTGGTGATGGGGGCGGTGGACTTTTCGGAGGTGGCTGAATCTAGAGTTTGTGATTGGTTCATAGTCTAGTGCTGGGATTGCGGGTGTGAGTGCTACAACCGCCCTAGGGCAGGTAGCCTGCATACAATATAAGGGAGGGAAAGAGGCTTGCTCCTCCCCTTTCTGCTCTAGCTGCTTTTGCTGTCTTCCACTGCCATGCACGGTTGCCCCTCTGCCACGCCACCCTGCCTTGGAGACAGCTGATTATGGGCTGAAACCTCCACAAACTGTGAGCTATTTTATCTCAGCAACAAGAGAAAAGCAACTAAGACAGAAGAAAAGATATTTTTCCATTGATTTATACAAAAATTAACTCCAATGCATCATAGACATTATAAAATGTCTAGAAGAAAACACAAGAGAAAAATTATTATTATAAGCTTGGCTACACAGATTTCTTGGATATGGCACCAAAAGCACAATCAAAAAAAATTTTTGATGAATTTGACTTCTTCAAAATTAAAAAAATGCAAAAGACACTGTAAAGAGAATAAAAAAAAAACATGTCACAGTTTGGGAGAAAATACTCCAAAGATGACTTGTATCTGGTATACATGAAGAACTCAAAAAATTCTGGTTTTGTGAGAAATAAATTCATAGATTCTATAGGCTGCTGGATTACTCTGCCAGTTGAGATCGTACCAGGTTTCATGTATGAAAGCTAAGAAATGGCTTGACAAAGAATGAGCTATGACCATTGGAACTGGGGTATCTTAGAGGAGCCAAAAACTTAAACTCTACGGAATCTCTGGACTCCTTTGCAGTTATTCCCATTGTACTTGTATTATCAAATTGTGGCTCCCTTTTGAAAACATACTAACAAATACATGCAAATACTAATGAAACTAGAAATCTGACTTGCATTAGGAGTCTCTCTCTCTCTCTCTCTCTCTTTCTCTGTAAGGATCAAACCCAGGGGTGCTGCATCACTGAGCTACATCCTCTGTATCTCGTTGTTGCTTCCTTAGCAATCAAAGTCAGAACTCAATACAGCCTTTAGAATGCAATGGCACTGGGTGGTGGGAAGGGAGGCACAGTGAGAGATATCTAGGAAAAGCATTAGAAATTCCTTAAAATAGAAAAAAATTTTCTAGAGGATGACTTTTTTTGAGTAGTGAGCCAGAGTGGATAAAAATGTAATTTGGGATATGGCTCAATCCTAGCTCAAAAATCAGCCTGCTATGATTCTAAGAGCTTGCTGGTCTGGCTAACATAATCCAGACCTAACTGTGGTAAAACAGAAATAAAAAAAGAAAAAAAGAAAAGAAAAGGAATCAAATGACTGCTACCAAAAGGAAGGAGTCCAAAGTCTTCAGGAGACAGGAAGGGGGAGTGGCTCTGTCCTGTGTGTTCCGCCCCATATGACTTCATACATTTGCCAACCTTTCCATCTGGCTGTGAGTAACTGATGAATGAGCATCAAGATCTTTGTGAGGCACTTAGTGGCTACACTCAAGTTAAATAGGAAAGCTGCTGGGTGAGGCTGCTGTTCAAAAAAGGACTTTGACCGTGGTAGCAATGGGAGAAGTGCCAAGTGGCCAATCCTAGGTAATGGCAATTAACCATCGGGAGTCACTCGGGCAGTCGTGTAATCAGATGTCCAGGGAGGGTGACCGTGCAGAGATGCTGGTGATGGCTGGGTGCTCCACAAGTTACATCACCAGGCAGGCCACTCAGGTATAATTACTTCTGATAACCAAAAATTCTCAGGTGTGGAAAACTAGAAACCTTACTTGCATTGAAGGAGTCTTTCTTTCTTCCTTCTTTCCTTCCTTCCTTCCTTCCTCCCTCCCTCCCCACCCCACCCCCCTTTCCTTTTTTGTAAGGATCAAATCCAGGGATGCTGCATCACTGGGCTACAGCCCCAGCCCTTTTTTATTTTTTATTTTGCTAAATTGCCCAAGCTGACCTCAAAGTTACAAACCTTCTGCCTCAGCCTCCTGAGAAGCTGAGACTTAATGTGTGTGTCACCGTGCCTGGCAGTAGTCAACTTTTTATCCTTACCTGAGCCAGTTCGCAAATCCAGACTCCCTTGAGTGAAAGGATATCTGGGTACCATTGTACCCACCTACCACATCTGCCATAGAAGCTTCCCTCCCAGCAATCCCCAACAGAAACTGCAGCCGTTTGCCTGGGCCGGACACTAACCCTCAGGAACCCAGAACACCACGGGGTTTTGCCAGTTTAGCTTATGGTGACTGAGGAATAAAGAGTTCTAACCCAACTTTGCATCTGGGCAGCCCCATGGAAGCTAGGCCCTTTCTGGGGGAAATTTCAATATTCTGAGTGTTTAATTCACTGGCTATAGCAAATAGGAAATAGCAGAATGCTGCATTGGATTCCCCTCACCAAGTTTCATGTGACCTGTACACTTCCATACTCAAGAATTATTTACATTTATTTATCTGAAATTACCTTTTCTAGTTCTTTCTTTTCCAACCAGGATACACAAGTTGCTTAAAAGCAAGAACCACATCTAAGTTATTTACTAGTGTGTTCCCAGAAATGGAAATTGTGTTTCCTATCTAGTGAACCATCAGGTGTTTATAAATTACACTGGGATCAGGCAACTGTTATTGGAGCTGTCTCTCCTGATAGATGGAGCGAATCAAAGGCAAAATTGCTTCCCCAGAAGAATCAGAAATTAGGGCCACAGAGACCTGAGCCCAACTTGCTCTACCCTAATTCCTATCAAATGTCCTCTCAGCCCCCCAGTTTATAGCAAAAAGTTAGTGAGATTTGGAGAATGACTCTCTGTCAAAGACCTAATCAAGTAGTGAGGCCACTAACAAGGCCTTCTCCAAATGCCATGTCCTTGCTGGAATAAATACAGCTTCTAGCACTTGGAAATAGACTATTGACGTGGAAAATGCATTTTTCTCCATTTTGATGAACAGGAAATACCAGAAGCAATTGTGTCCAACTGACAGGATTAGTAGTCTATCTTCAAAGGTACAGCATTGAAATGGAGGAAGAACCCCAGAGCCAGCATTACCTGTGTTCAGATCCTGGCTTTGCCACTTACTAGTTGTGTGTCTTTAGGCAAATTACTTAACTTCTCTGAGCCTTAGTTTCCTCAGCTGTAAAACAGAGATAACTATACTTACTTCAAAAGAATATTATGAGTTAAATTAGTTTAATATTGCAAAGTGCTTCAAAGAGTGGCACATGGTTCAGTGCTGTACAAATTCTAGTCAGCTGTAATTGTTAACTGCTATCTTTGTACCTCCAGGATGTACTGAAGTTCTCACGATGCTTCTGACTCACCGTCTCTCGGGACATGGTGGCGTGGCGCTGGCTCACTGCAGGTGATATCCTGCCGATGGGGTGTGGTCGGCACCGTGTAATTCCTAACTACTATGGCGCCCTCTCCTGGGGGCTTCCTGGCTTTTTTCCATGGACCCGTGTAGTTTTCGGCCTCAGCAGTATGACCTCCCAGTCCAAGGCTTGCAAGTCCTTCCTTCCACTAGCAGACAAGAGGAGGATGAAGGAGGAGGACCCAATCTGGGGGCCACTTTAGAAGCGAGGGGTGAATTATCACCATCAAACCAGTGACCATCCCCCACACAGCAGGGAGAGACCCAGGCCTAGGATTCGGCTCCCAGAGGAGGCAAGGGAGGCAGCTTCTCTGCACCCTGAGCCTGCTCCCTGTCTATGCTCCCATCTGACCCAATGGCTTTCAACTTTGCTCTAACCCCAACTTACAAATTTCCAGTGAGATCTTATGATTGAAAACGAAGCACCCAAGTGGTTCTGCCATGCCTCCCCCTCAAGCATCATTTGACTGGATGCCTGTAGCCTGTAGTCAGATGCAAGGTCATGATGGAACCATGGTTCTACCACTCCAATCCGGGCAGAAATCTGTCTCACCCATTTCCTATGCTTTCTTCTTACAAAGCTTCCTACTGATTCCTTCTAGAGGGAGAAGCAGCCTCAGAGAGGGGGATGCAAAGGGACCTCGAGCATCCCTGTTGAGAACCTGAGATAGTACACATACCCACCAGTGTCCAGGTGTCACTGCCTCTTCTTAAACCTAAAGTGTTGGGAGCCCGGAGTCCACATCCCAATTCATGGTGCATCACACAGAACACTGCTCATAAGGACTCTCCCGTGATACTCCTAGAGATACGAGGTTACCCCAAAGCTAATCCTTACAGGAAATAAGCCTGGAGTATGTGAGTTACAACCCAATCTCTCAGCAGACAAAGGTGAGGCTGAGCAGGGAGCACAGAAATAAATTGCTCTGAGCGCCAACACAGGAGCAACAACCAAATTTTGCAGAAAGAGTCCTAAACTCCCGTCACCCAAGAGGACTTGGACAACGCTGTCTTGCACATTGCCCAAGAGCACATCAGTGTAAGACTCAAAGAAACACGGACCTCTGTTGGGATGCGAAACAACGAGCCTCGGGGTAGGGTCAGGAGGCTGCTGGTTTCACTTTCTCCTTTGTCTCAGTTCTTTCCATCCTCCAACTGTCATTCACAACAAAGGTAAGTTTGACTTTTTCTCTGGAATGAAATAGGACACCATTCTCCCTTCTTAAGGAAAAGATTTTAAAAGCACCACAGCAGAGACATGCCCACAAGTCATGCTGTGCCTCTGAGGTGTTTTGAACAAATGATTCCCATCAGAAAGGAGGCATTTCTAGAAATGTGCAGAGTTGCCAATGACCTTCACTGTTGAGCCCCAGGCCTGGGGTCAGGTTTAGCAGCTTCTTAGTGAGAAATGATAGAACATTTTAAAGAACAAATGTTAATAAAGCGCACACAAAGCTGGAGAAGACACACAGTCCATCGAGGCAGGCTAGTCTCAGGTGCTGGCAAGTCCAAGCACTCCAGAAAGAGGCAGGCCTAAGACTTCTACTTCTTAAAAAGAAGAAAAGAAGTTGTTTTAATGATCAGTGCTTTTAAATTTCAGAAAGAAGTAACTACTCATGGATAGCTATGGCAACGCGCAAGTAGACGCAGAAGGAATAAGGCCATTTATCAAACTTTAATAATGCAGCAAGGCATTTGTACATTTCACTGACATGATTTTATTAAAATGGCACATCCGTCTCATAGTTATATTTTTTTAAAGCTTCCTTTTTTCCCTCTGGTATCAAAATAGTTATCTTTTTAAAATACCTTGTAAAAGTTTAATAGTTATTTTGTTATATATTAAATACTCTCCTAAAATAGCAACCATTTCTATTCCATTTCTCCTAGAACCTTGTCTTATCATAACTATCACTTTTTTCTTTTATTATTTGTTTTTGTTTTGGCATCTTTTACACTTATGCACAGAAGCATTAAAAGGAAAAGATTTCCCTTGTAAGTCCACTATTTAAAAACAAAGAAAGAAAGAAAAAAGAGAAGCCAGTGACAATATTTGACATGACACTGGATTCTTTTAGTACAGGCACTCAGACCATGACGTTATTTAAACAAAATAATCCCTTCTTGCCTAGAAATGGTAATGTTGGCCCGATATCACCCTCTAGTGGCAAGGCTATATCAAAGCACCCAACAATACAATAGAGTACGTACAGTATTTGGACATTGTTATTTGGACATGAGGTGCTCAGAGTCGTTATAGAGATCAAAAACATTTTTTTTCTTTCACAGATCGCAAGACAACTGGCTCCCTGAAAATTCACTCTGAACACAGACTGCCCACAGCCACTCAGTGCAAATTCCCATCCCTTCAGCTTCACACAGTACTGAAATGCCCCATCAGAAGCTGGACTCCGGTAAGGTTTTCTTTCGCCCTAAGGAAAGAGTGTGGTATTTCACCCTCTGCAAGGTGCTGTAAGAAGTCTGCTCCCCAGGCATGCTCTTCTGTGAGAAGCCGGTGGCACTGGGTCTTGGGGGCCTGCCGGCCTTGCGAGGCAGGTGGAGAGAGCTAGGCGCAGATCGGACATCCCTCTCGAGGTGGCCGCCCAGGCCCTTGGCCAGGCCCTCTGCAATCCTGAGTGCAGGAGATGGACCTGGAGCCTGTTCGTCCACAGCGGGGCTCAGCCTGCCACTCCCCAGGGAGACGGGGAGCACTGGCAGGAAGCCTGGGGCCCTGTCTGTCTTCCTATTCTCCTTCTTCCAAAACACAGACCTCAGCAGGGTGAATGTCCCCTGTGGGAGTCTGTCTTTCTCAGAGGCCCTTTCGTCCACAGCAGCCCTCATCTTGGGTGAGGTACCTTGGCCACTGTCCTGACAGTTTCTAGACAAACCTGTGGAGGGGGATGGTGGACTGCTCTGGCTTCCCTTCCAGTTTGAGGTCTTCTGGCCCTCTGGGCGGGCTGGCTTCTCATTCTCAAGGGAGGGCATCACAGCAAGGGGCAGGTCAAACTTTTTGGGAAGCCGGATATCCTGACTTGCATTTTCCTTCCGTGTCCCAGTTGTGTTTAGAACATCAGAGTATCCAGTGGTCGGGTGGTGGTTGGGGTAGCCAGAGGGACAGGGCACCCTTGCTGGTCCTCTCCCATTAGTTTGGCCACTACCTTCACCAGGAAGGGCGCCGTTTGACCTGGGAGATGCTGACTTCTCATCCCCACCAGCTGTGCCTGTCAGCAGCGGCACAATGGACTGGCTGGTGGACCGACGAGGCCTGCGTCTGGACTCCAGGTACTCCACCAACTCGACAGATGCACCAGGTCGCTTCTCCCTGTGCCCAAAGGACCACCGGAGGGGCATGGTCTTGAAGGGCCCCTGCCTAGCTCGGGATGTGGTGGGCGCCTTCATGCTGATGCTTCTGCCATGGGCACCTCGAACCAAAGGCCTGGACTCCAACCCTCCTGAAAGAGACACCAAGATCATTAGCACACCCAAAGAACCCTCCAGCTGCAACAGGAGAAAATGCAGTGCCAGGCATCTAGCAAACACGCACTGAGATATCAGACACGGGCTGGACACTGGGGATGCATCTATAGCTGAACAGATGCACCGAGTTCCTGCCCTCGGGACCAATGGTCTCGCTCACTGGCTCAGGCTCCACTCACACATTTGAAGTCACAGGAACCAAAGCCAAAGAAGGTACAGTTACCCCTTGATATTCTTGGGGGATTGGGTCCAGGACCTACCGCCTATAGATGTTCCAACCCTATAGAACCTCAAGTCCTTCATATAAAACAGTATATGCATATGATTTGGATATTTGCATGTAACCCATGTGTATTTGTCCATGTAGTGTACATTAAATCATTTCTAGATTACTTCTAGAAAAACAAGAAAAAAGTAGTCTGTACATGTTCAGTACAGATGTAGTTTTTGTAAAAATATTTTTGACCAGGAGTTGGTTGACTCTGCCAGGGTAGAACCTATGGACACAGACAGCTGTCGGCACCTATACGCCTGGCAGCACAGGCCGCTGACAAAGCTCAGCCTCACAGGGAACTAACCTAAGATTTAACACCGTCCATCTTCCTTTTTTCTTTTTGGGGGGTAAGGAGGTGATACTAGGGATTGAACCTAGGGATCACTGAGCTATACCCCCAGTCCTTTTTCTTATTTTATTTTGAGACAGGGTCTCAGTAAGTTGCCCAAGCATGCCCCAAACTTTCAATCTTCCTGCTCAGCCTCCTAAGTAGCTAGGACTATAGGCATATGCCACTACGCCCAGCGTCATCCGTCTTTAGATATGTCCATGAACCAGAATGCTAAGCAAATGTCTCTGCTTTTCCAAGTCAAATCAGGTATTTGTATTTTCAAATACAAGTTCTCCCACTATAAGCTAAAAAAAAAAAAAAAAAAAAAAAAACTATGTTTAATTCCATGAGAGCTGCCCATATGCCTTCATTGTGATTCACAATATCTATAAATAGCTGGGAAGATGTTTTTGATACATAGTGTTAAGTGTAAGATAAGAGCCTAAAAAAACAGTATAAACCAAATGGCAAAAATATACACACGTGTCTGTATTATGTGTGCATGTGGAAACATACGAGCAAGGATGGAGAAACAGACACCAACACAAAAGGCGTGTGGGGTGCTGTGTACCACTGCTCCTCTTTTTAATTCTTCCCCATATCTCAACATTTCTAAAGAGGACATACATACGACAAATGCTGTCTATTTTGCCTTAGAAATTCCCACTCCTCATCACTGTACCATCACAGTCTTGACTTACACGTGCCTACATTGAGAAAGAAATCTTCCACTGAAACCCACAAGCTACATGGCACAAGGACAGTCACGTGCACTTGAAGAGAAGCTGTTGGTCGACCACCCAAGCCTGTCGCCCACAGCAGGCTATCAACATGCTCTTTCATCATCAAATATGAGTGTTATGGACTGATGGTTGTGTTCCCCTAAATTCTTATGTTGAAATGTGAATCCCCAAGGGATGATATACAGAAGTGAGGGACTTAGGGAGGTGATTAGACTGTGAAGGTGGATCCCTCAAAATAAAGAAGAAGAAAAAAATAAAACCTAGATCTCTTTCTTCCAGGAGTAGATACAACAGGAAGCCATCTGCAGCCTAGAAGACCCCCACCACAAACTTGACCACACTGGCGCCTGATCTTAGATGTCCAGAACCGTGAGGCACAAATTCCTGCTGTTGACAAGCTACCCAGTCCACAGCAGTCCAAATGGGCTGCGACGGAGAGTAACTCTGAGAATAAGTAAGGACCGCTGCCACTGAAAGCACCCCCATGGGTAGCACAGCCAACTCCACACACTACGTGGAGGGGACCTGAGACTTTCAGCTGCACAGGTGAGAGCCCAGGAGAACCAAGGGGCCGCAGTGCATGCTGGGAGAGGAGGTGCACTGCACAACAGCCAAGCACCCTGAAAAGAAATGACCCGAGGGGTATGGAGGAGATCACTTGTTCCTGGCCACAGGAGTGTGAAAGCATCTCAGAGGCTCCACAGGATTTTACCTTTCAGGTTTTTCACAGATAATTTTTGATGCTTTTTTTCTTTAAAGCATTTCTGTAGATTAGCCAAGAATAGACACAATTTCACCCAAAATACTTTGTCGTTTCAGTTTGGCTTGACCTTGTTGCTCCACCATTAAATTCCTATATCTCAGATAAAACACCATTCTGGAGTCTGAGATGTGTGTGAAGTTCTCCCTTTCCCTGTTCCTCGGCCCCAGGAAGGGCAGAAATGGGAGCTTTGTGTTGGGAGGACAAAGCTGTGACTTCTCGCCTTTCATGACATGAGGATGTCATCTGGAGCCGTGGCAGGGAGCCAGAGGACCTGGCAGCTGCCCTAAATAGCGCCTTCCTTTCTTCCTGGTATGAAAGGGCCCGAGGTCAGGGCTGACATCGATGCCTGTGCCACACAGCATGGGAGCCAGAGATGCCCATGGACCCGCTTCTCCTCTTTCTCAAGGCAGCGGTGAGAAGCACCCTGTCTTCATTTTCTTTTATTCTCTCCTTTACACTATTATAACAGGATGGGGGGGTTGATACAAAATTGAGAAATTACAGCAGAAGGATGGGAGGAAATGAGAGCATACTCCTGCTGATACCTGCTCACTGGCTACTACGTTCTCCACTTCTTACCCAGGTGGACACAAGACCTGAAGTCCCTCCCTTGGGGTGATGGACCTTCTAGAGTTCTGGGTGGTAGAGGGAGGGGTGGTGTTCTAGGAGGCCTAAGCACTAACTTGGACTCCTCTGCCCCCCCACAAGAGGAATCTGGGGCCTTGCTTATTGCCAGCCAGTCTGGCCTGAGAACCAGCTGGCTCAAGCTGCGTTACACATGCACACAGTTACATCTTCCTGAAAGTTAGACGAGCCCCTGAGTGTACATACGGAGCTGCCCGGGACCCACCAGAGCCCTCTGCATGGCTGCCACGCACCCGGCAAGCCTGAAGCCAGCAGACACTGCTCCAAGAGATGCCACTTCTGTTCCTGCCCATGTGTGGCCATCCTGATTTCCAAGTGTCTTTGGCCCTTTCTAGTGAACGAGGCATTGCTGTGACCTCACACTGTGTGATGTGAGTGGTGAGCTTGCGGACCTCTTTTCCCCGCCCCTAGCCCACCTGCATTACGTGCTTTCGATTTCTCTAACAGCTTCACCCAATGATTCATTCAAAAAATATTTAATGAGAGCCTACTGTATGCCAGGGGCATTGCTTTGGATACAGCTGAGGAAACAAATATAAAGTGTCTGTCCTTATGGGGTTTGATCAAAGCAAAAATATTTATCATGTCATGTGTGATAAGTGCTACAATGAATAGGGCGGCAGAAGGGGAAATGGGTGTCATGGGAGTGATGAGGCAGAGGTGGGCATGTGGAAATCTGGGGAAAACACGCTCCAGGCAGAAAGGGCAGTGCGTGCAAAGGCCCTGCAGCAGCAGCAAGACTGATGGGCCCAGAAAGCAGCAAAAAGACAGACCTGTGGCTAGAAACTAAGAAAGGGACACATACTAGGGGGCTTCGTATTCTGAGCGCAAATCTGTATTTGGAGACCTGTTTCTGGCTTTCAGTGTCAGAAGCAATTATAGAAACTTTCTGTCCCTAGGTTGGCTGGTTTTGTTTTGTTTCGGTATCTCCTATGGTCTTTATGATCTCCTCACAGCCTGGTGACCGTTTCCAGCTGGAATTCAGGGTGCAGCTAAGGGCAGGCCTGACCCCCAGACTGCCCTCTCCTCCCCTGGAAGGTAAGGTGGAGCCACACAGACAAGCTGGGGCTTTCCACCACCTCCAAGCCTGAGCCCCAGCATGAGGCTAGGGAAGACAAAGGCTGGCTGTCATACACCAGCCCTCAGGAGCCAAAGCCACTGCCCCCTCCATCTCTCCAGGAATCATCACCACTCCAGAGAGGGCAGAGCAGAGCCCCAGGGGTAGACACAGAGAGATAACAGCATAAGAAAAGGGGTCCAGGAGTCAGAAAGTAAGAAAAACACAGACCAATGAAAACAGGTTCATAATGAAACAGAGCCACCAGAGCAAACAGGTGACAACTTTAACCAATTAACTTGCATCTCCAGGAGATTCAAGCATAGAACTCTGGGGACTGGAATGTGGCCTTCAGGATTTAAAATTCAATAAATGAACTGCAGGCTTGCAGGATCACTGTTGAGACTCAAATGAATAACTTGGTAGAGAAAGATACCTCTCATATCATAGAGCAAAATTACAAAGAGACAGAAGCCACAAGAGAAATGGCTGCAAACTGAGAAGACGGGCTCAGGAGACCCAACAGACAAATCATAAGGATCTGAAAAGTAAGAGAGACAACAATTAAACGGAAAAACAAAAGAATATTTTTTTAAAGAAAGGCCTGAGTCTGTAAGAAAAAAGGAAGCCCCAAGTCCTAGGTAGGGTTGATGCACAAAAACACATACCCAGGTGTTTGCTGATAGAATTTCTGAATTCAAAGGCCAAAGAGAATCTTAAAACCTTCCAGCCAAAAAAAAAAAAAAACAAGTTATACTCATGTGAAAAAGAACAGCCTGGACTTCTCACCTGCCACCTGGGCCCAGGCAGACCGTGGGAAAACAGAGCTGCCTGAAAGACAAGGAATGCAAGCCAGAGTCCTGCCACCCTGTCACTCCCAGCTGCAAGGAAATACGTGTGGCTATGCAAGGGTTCAGAGAGCACAGCACACGTGCCCAAAAGAGGTTCTGACCCAACACTACCGAAGTAGAACCCAGACCTCAGCACAAACAGGAACGAAGAGGAGAAAACTCAGAGTACAGCAGCAGACCCTATAATCCATGAACTATCCACTGTATGAGGAACGCCAGATGGCCTCAGACTGCCACCTTAGGTTAACTTGGCATGAGACAGAAATTCCAACAGCCAGTAACAGAGAGCACTAGATTTTCTCAGCAAAAGCTAACAGTTGGGAGGTAAGAGGGGACTTCCCCAAACAGATGAGAAGCACAGGAAAGCATTTGGAAGCTCTCATTTTGGAGGGAACGGCAGGGAAAAGAGTGACAATAGAAATATTATATAGTTCTTATCTTACTGAGGGAGAGAAGAGAAAGTAGGGATGAAATGGAATATGCACACCTGTAATCCCAGCTACTCAGGAGGCTGAAGGAGGAGCACAAGTTTGAGGCCAGCCTGCACAACTTAGCAAGACCCTGTGTCAAAATAAAATTTTAGCCAAGCGTGGTGGCACACACCTGTAATTCCAGCACTTGGGAGGCTGAGGCAGGAGGATTGCTGCGAGTTCGAGGGCAGCCTGGGTTACATAGTAAGTTCAAGGCCAGCCTGAACTACAAAGCAAGGCCTTGTCTCAAAAATAAAAAATAAAATAAGGATGGAGCTCAGTGCTCTTTAGGTTCAATCTCCAGAGTAACTAAAAGAAGAGGAAGAGGATGAGGAAGAGGGGGAGGGAAAAGAGGAGAGGGGTGGGAGAGAGAAAAAAAAGGAAAAGAAAGAAATAGAATTCCTTGGGGGAGATAGTTGACTTTCTACATCCATATAATAGTAGGGAAATGTGCTCAATTATAAATATCGAGAAGCTAGGTATGGTGGCGCATGCCTATAACCCTAGCACTTGAGAGGCTGAGGCAGGAGGATCTCTGTGAGTTCAAGGCTAGCCTGGGCTACATAGTGAGTTCAAGGCCAGCCTGGACTACATAGCGAGACCCTTCCTCAAAACAAAACAAAACAAAACAACGAATAAATATCGAGAAAGTACCAAGTACTTATAACAAGGTAGAAAAGAATAAAACTTCAAATTAACAAGTGACAAAGAGAATAGCAACACAATCAAATCAACAACGATCAAAGAAAGGAAAAAGAAGCAAATTTTTAAAAAATGAAATGAATTAAATCAAATATTGCAGTTGTCACATTTAGTATGAATGGACTGAATTCTCCAATTACAAGACCGGCTCGGGAACTCCGAGTGCAGCTCAAGGGTAGAGCACTTGTCTTGGGTTTGATCCCCAGCACTGTACCAAGTGGGGGGGGGGTCCTGAATTTTTTTTTTTTATGTTGGTACCGGGAGTCAAACTCAGGACCTCACGCTTGCCAGCGGGCGTCTGTGCCACTGAGTGATATCACTGGCCCTTTTTGCCCTTATGTAGGTACCAGAAGTCGAACTCAGGACCTGAATTTTTGACATTAAACCAACAAACAAAAACCCAGCAACATATTATTTAACACAAACCACTTAAAACTAGTTCAAAAAGAAAGTTCATCAAGCAAAAGAGAAAGGCAAAAAGCAAAATGACACCAGACAAGGGCAAAGAAAAAGAAGGAAGGAAGGAGTGGAATTTTTAACCTTGAACAAAGTATATTTAGGGTTAAAGATATTAAGGAGGATAAAGAGCAACATTAGTATGATAAAAAGCACAGTGAATTTTTAAAAAAGAGATCCAACTGTCAGAAAGTTGCAGACATCTATTAACAAAGCAACTAACAATATAAGGCAAAATGATTACAATTCAAGGAGTACATGATTAAAACTACAGCTCTGCAGGAAGGTTTCAATATATCTCCTTCCTAGTCAGGCTGCCCTAGAGAAGGTAAATTTAAAGACATAGGGGAACCAAATAAATGACCAGCTCAGCTAATAGTTATTAAATAAATCTCACATTTCTCAAATAGACGACATTATTTTATATGTACAGAACATTTACAAAATAATAACCATGAACTTGATCATAGAAAGAATAACTTCTGCAAATCACATTCTTGGATCATAATCCACTGAATTAGAAATAAGGAGTAAGAAGGTGACAAAACAATTGTAAATACTTGAAACTCTCAGATAAGGTCTAGATCAAAGAAGAAATGAAAACTGAGATGAAACACTATCTGGAAAGAGCTGAAAAAGAGAAAAACAAAATCCCTGAGCCCCAATAAAAGCCACAGTGGAAATTTATAAACAAAAACTCCTGCCCTGAAAAGAGGGGAGGTCTAAGCCCCAGGGCCCCTCTGGAGAGGATCTCTAGCAATTTTCCTTACACTCAGGGACTGGAAGTGAACCGTTGCCGTCCAGAGTGGGAGGAACCACTGTTCCTCTACCCAGAGCTCCGAGCCCCAACCCCGGCTGGGTTTCTGAAGAAGCCCTCAGACCTGTGCCTGACACTTCCAGAATCCTGCATTGAAAAGTTGCCCCACCTTTGAAGTTGCCTCCACTAGGGACAATGTCAGACACCTTTCTCCTTGGGAGAACAGAAATGGTCCGGGGTGCTATGCTTTTAGATGCATGGAGCTGAGACAAATTTATGAGCTTATCACAGGCAGTGCTGCAGGGATGAACAAGTCTGAAGAATACTTTCCTGTTTTACAGACACTCTCCTAAATGTGAAGTCGTGAAAATACAAGGAGAAAAAAAAAAAAAAAATGCCCATCCTGGGTGGGTCTGAACCCACCGTAGTAAGCAGCAGGAGTGTAGCTGGGCATGGTGGTGCACACCTGTGATCCCAGCATTCCTCAGGGTTGAGGCAGAAGGACTGCAAGTTCTAGCACAGCCTAAGTGACTTAAAGAGACTTTGTCTCAAAGTACAAAGTAAAAAGGGGCTGGGGATATAGCTAGGTTCAATCTCTAGTAGTGGGAGAAGAAAAAGCAACACAAAAAACAAAACTAGGAGTGCACGGGGATGGATGTTAAGGAACTCAGCTCTGGCCGCAGCTCTGGCTTCCTCTACCCCCCACCCCCACTCCCGGCCATTTCCCTGGCAGTCCCCGTCCTGGAATACAGTCCCCTGGCTTCCACGTCAGCTGCCCTCTCTCTCGCTCACCACCACCTCCTCAGAAAGGTCTTCCCCACCCGACCCACTAAACTCTGTGCCCCTTTCCCTCTTCCCCGGCCTCCATATCTCCTTCCTGATTATTTATCCCTGTTCTCAATCACATTGCTGCCTTAATTATCTGTCTACCCCCACAAGACCACAACCTCTGTGGGAGCTGAGAAAGAATGCAGACTAAGCCTTGGGGTCCCCAGGGAATCAGCCCCAGGTCCACCTTGTGGACATTAAAATTCTCAGTCGTTCAAGTCCCAGGTATAAAATGGCACAGTATCTGTGTAGAACCTATGCATATTCTCCCATACACTTTAAATCATCTCTAGATCATTTATAATACTCAATACATGCCAGTGCTATATAGATAGTTGTTATACATATTGCTTTAGGTACAATAACAAGAAAAAAGTCTACATGTTCAGTACAGATGGGTTTTTTCCCCCCAAATATTTTCAATCCACAGTTGGTTGGCTCTACAAACACGCCGCCTGTGGACACATAACGCCCACTGCACCAGAGGATTGTGGAGGAGGGGCAGGTAGGGCAGGTCACAGGAGACCTGGGACAGATGGACACACCTCTTGTACTGACTGACTCCACATTCAAGGCTAGGAGGTGTCGCCACTTTGACCAAGAGGAGAGGCCACAGCTGTTACAGAAAATCAGCAAGTGTAACGCACATACCCTTTTCCTGGTGGCAGAGGCTGTTTGCGGAGATGGGAGAGTCGGGCACCCGGGCTCGGGCGGGGCAGGGGGCAGAGCTCCAGGATAGCAGGCTGCCTTGGGTGCTGTTGCCGCCGTGGCTCCCGAGCCTCATGAGCCAGTGGTCAGACAAGGAGGAGCTGGTGGAGCCTGCAGAGGAAGCACAGAGGGGAGGCTGCTCCGACCCCCGCTTCAGCAACCACGCGGAGCTTCCCACGGCCGAGCCCGTCCCCGCAGAAACGGTGCCGGAAGCCCGGAGAGTCCTTCGGCGGGCGCCCCTGTGACCAACCTTACGCGTTCAAGGAGAGGCAGATGGGCACAGAGAGGAAAGTACCTGGGTGAGTACTGAAATGCGTTCCGTGGAATTACTGATTACCAACGCTGGCTTCCTAAACTTTTTTTTTTAATTTATTTTTCCAGAACCAAAGAACTTTATTACTTACAGCCATAGCCGCAGTCAGAGTTTTATTCCCAGGACCCACGGCCTCAGTTCCCAAGGGTCACCATGCAATAAGCTATGTTACAGGAGCAGACCCCAAGTTCAGGGAAACCACGACTTCTACGGTGGTCATTAAGGATGTCCACCCTTTGATCTGGAGGGAGATGTTATCTTCATTACACCGGACAGTAAGGAAATCTGCCCTTCGCTAATATGATGTCTTATTCTTCTTTCAATATCTCCTTTCTAGAAGTCTGTAGAAGCCAGGCGTGAGGTTTAACATTGACCTGCTGAGAACTCTTGATTTATTCAGCCATTTTTCAATAATGGTTAAGAGAAAATCTGGTTAATTTTTGTAAAATGCTCTCCCATCCCCAAGATAAGGATGGCTGCTTTGCAGAGTGGAACAAGTCACATAAAAGGGGCAGCTTTGGCACTTTTTTCCTCTAGACTTCTGAGCAAGCTTAAGGCTAATAAATGAATTGCTGGAGCACCATTAAGCAGCTACACTTTCTAGAGAGGCCTTGCACCCTTTCCTACCGCCCCTCCCTAACAGGACTAACACAGGCTTATAACACAAGTTTGTATGTCACAAGCTTAATTAAATCTGGCTCATTATGAGCGAGACTGAGAATATGGAATCCCACACCCCCAAGTGTCACCCTGCCTCTGACTGAAAGAAATTATTCTTCGTTTTGCTGTTTGTTTGGAGACAAGGTCTCACTATGTAGTCCAGGCTGGCCTCAAACTTGTGGCGATCCTCCTGCCTCAGCCTCCTGAGTGCAGGGATTACAGGTGTGTGCCACCACACCCAGCAAAATAATTCTTTTCCCCTTTCCTGACTTACAGTATATTCATCCCACATCCTGACAAAGGAGCTGCTAGCCTGTGGTGCTCAGATTTGTAGAGCAACACTCAGGGCTTCCTCTTTTCAATCCTTTCCTACCTTGCTAGTCCTGGATGTTCAACCGAGAATTCTCCTGATTCTTACAGCAACTTCCCAAACCTCCCTCCACCCATCCACACAAACAGCACCACTCACCTCTCATGGAGCTGCTGGCCGACCACGGAGGGATGCTGTTCCGCTTCTGATAAAATAGGATGTACGCCCCTCTGGTATTGACCTCGTCTTCTCGGATTGGCTCCACTGTGCTGTCATCGTAGCTATACCACTGGCCATCCAGAGAGTTCCGGCAGTAAGCTGCAAAGGTCCAAACCCCAGTCTCAATGATCAGAACCCCAAAGGGCAGAGGACATTTCCCACTTGCATGGCTGAAAAATGGACATGCTTATAACAGAATGAGAAAAAAGTCCACGGGGGGCTAGAAATGAATTCTGTGGAATCAGAAATGATCATAGGTCATGCTCCCAGATTCTTACTGATAAAGAGTATTGTTATTTTAAGTTTGAATCCTTTTGCTGTAAGGGGCCAGATAAGTGAATAGTTCAGGCTCTGCAGGTCATATATGGTCACATACGCTCTGCCACATACTGCTTTTTTTTTTTTTTACCACCTTTAACGTTGTAAAAGACATTTCAAGCCAGGCATGATGGTGCACGCCTGTGATTCCAGTACTCGGGAGGCTGAGGCAAGAGGATTGCTGTGAGTTCAAGGCCAGCCTGGGCTATACATTGAGTTCAAGACCAGCCTGAACTACATAGTGAGACCCTGTCTCAAACAAAGACCCAAACATAAAAATGTAATGTCTGTTATGGTACAAGGGATTTCAAGGAATTAAGTGGATTTTTCAATTAGTGGTGATCTTGGGACAAATAGGTATCTTCTTGGGAAAAAAACTGGATCCCATTCTCTTAAAAGCATCAAGAAACTCCAAATCGAAGATTTAAATATAAAAATGTAAAATCATAAAATTACTAGGAGAAAACACGGGCAAAACATCTTGTTAAAAAAAAAAAAAAAAAAAGGCTTTCCAATCATTACTTACTTGAGAAGTCATAAGTGAAACAATTGACAATTTAGTTACCTAAAAAAAAAAAAATCTTCCGCATGGTGACAAATGACTACTGGAACAGTCAAGTGACAGAAGTGAGGCAGGGCTTGTTACAATAATCTGTCTGAAAGATGAAGGATATGGACAGAAAGTTCGCAGGAAAGGACCCTCCACACTGTTAGACCCAGGAAAAGCAGCTTAGATTCATACTGGTAGAAGCTGAGTGTTACACTCACACTGATATACCCTTCCCCCCATTAGACTGGCAAAACACAAAGACATAATAACCCGTCACGGAGAGCGCGAATTCCTACAACTCTTTGTGCACAGCAATTTGTTAGCATCTGTCAAGATGCCCACCAAAGGCTAGGGTATGGGTCAGTGGTAGAGCACTACACACAAACAAAACAAACAAGCAAAACACCCCTCACAGACCAAGCTAGCCCAATTCTGAGACTTTTTCCTACCGACAAACTTGTGCATGTAGGAAATGACATATGTAAAGGGTTATGACAGCAATATTTGTAATAGCAAAATAATGAACCAGCCCAAAGCCTATCCATAGGGCACTTATTTAATAAATTGATTCATCTGTTTAGTGCATTCATAGAGGTCAGGGAAGCTTTCTACAAATCTATAAAGACTTCCAAGACAGATTTTAAGGTGGGGGAAGGTATAATCCAGAAAACTGAACTCACTTAAATTAGGGGATATAAAGGAACTACATGAATATATATGAGAAAATATACTCCCAGTTGCTTTCACGTACATAAAGAAAGTACGGAAGAATAGACAAGAAACTATTGAAAGTAGTTGAAGGGGAGGGGGACAATGAGGGATGAAAATGGGATCAAGAATCTTCACTGTCCACCTTTTTTAGGCTGCACGAGTTTGAAATATAGAAACACAATACCTACTCTACAAAGTTAAAATGAAACAGAAGGCATTTCAATTTCTAAAAATGTACATTTCCGAAGTGTAGTGAAATGACCATACTTCCAGAAAGTGGCAAGAAGTAAAACCACAGTGTCAAAAGACAGTGGGAGAGGAAGGGCAGCTCCCATTGTGAGAGCCCAGCAAGCAGATGGAGTGGGGCCATCCCACCGGCTGAGCTGAGCTCAACTCCGAGCACCTGCTGGGTGAAGCATTCACGGGATGCACCTGGGGACTCAGGCCTGGAGGTATCAGGTACCACAAAAGGCTGGGCCAGCTGAGGGCCAAAAGCAACACCAGTGTGCTCGGATGAAGAAATCCAAGAACAGAGAAAAAGAACTAACCTGTTAAAATCATGACAGCCACAGTAAGAACATGCAATACCATGGTTAGGAGATGAAGTTGAAGAAATCTCCTAGAGTATACCCCCCACAAAGAGATAAGAAAATGGAAAATAATAGAGAAAAGATAATGAAAGTGAGAGACTATTGTAGACCACTTGGGTCTCCTAGTGCTGCCATAACAAATCACCCCACACTTACAAATATACTATTACAGAGTCCAAGAAGCCAAAATCCAAATGGGGCCTCAGTGATCTAAAATCAGGGGGGCACCAGGGCTGCAATCCTCCTGAAGGCTCTCGGGAAGTCTGTTTCCTCATCTTTTCCAACTTCTCAAGGTTGCCCACATTCCCTGGCTTCTGGACCCTTCCATCTTCCAAGCCATATGATGAGTTGAAGTTGAGTTCTTCTCACTCATATTAGTAACTCTCCTACCTCCTTCTTCCACACTGAAAGGTCCCTAATATTACCTGTGGCCCACCCAGGCAATAAATGAGCATCTTTTTGTCTTAAGGTTGGCTGACCAACCATCTTGACTGCACTTGCCAGGTAAGATAACATCTTCACAGTCCTAAGGTTTAGGACATGGACATATTTGAGAGATCATTATTCTCCTTATTCTGCCAAAGGGACATTAACCTGTATTAAAATCAAAGTCTATAAACAACCTAAATGCCCATGAATAGGAGATTAGTAAAATCTCCATTAGTAAAATGGTACATGTACACAATGAAATACAAAGCAATTTTTTTAAAACAAAAAATGCCCTAATTCTTTATGTACCCACACAGAAACATCTCTAAGCTCTTTCACTCAGTGAAAAAAGCCAGGTACAGTATTTTACCTTCATGTTGAAAAGGTATGAGGAGGGAGAAGCTTCAGAGTATCTAACTGTATGTCTGTGTGTGTTTGCATACAGAAACTCTAATACAGAAGACTAATAAAACTGGTTTGGAGTCCAAAGGACAAGAGTTAAGGCTAAGACTGTTGATTGTATGTTTCCTTGATATCATTTGATTTTTAATTCATAGGAATATATTACATATTTTTAAAATTTTTTAAATAAGCAGACACATTAAGTGAAATAAGCCAGGCACAGAAAGACAAGGACCACAAGATCTCACTCATATACAGAATCTCAAAAAGTTGGATCTCACAGAGGATGAGAGTAGAATGGGGGGTACCGGTGGGTGAGGATTCTGGCAGGGAGGGAGGAAGCAATGGGGGAAATGGATATTTAGGCAGAAGAGGTAAGTTTCAGTGTTATGTTGCATAATAGGGGGACTATAGGTAACAATAAAGTACTGTATATTTTTTTTAAAGCTAGAAGAAAAGATTTTGAATGTTTTCATCACAATACAATGATAAATATTTGAGGATATCGATGTGCTTACCCTAATTTGAACATTACACAATGTGTACATGTATCAAACCATCACTTGATACCCAATAAATATGTACAATTATGTGCCACTTAACGTTTTTTTAATTTTAAAAAATGAGCATAAGGAAATTTCCAGACCTGAAGATCAGATGCGGGTTTCCTCAGTGCCTAGCACAATGAATGAAAGAGACCTGCATGACGGCACATGCTGTAAGATTCCAGAGCACCAGAGATCAAGAACCTGAAGCTTTCCAGAATTAATGGTAGATCCCAGCCAAAGGAACAGAAATAAAAGTGGATGACCCCATTCCAGACCCCATTCCCCACCAACCATCCCTGTTCAAAGTCTGTGGGACAACAACCATCAATTTAGGTTTCTATGTCCAAGCAGCCTGTCAACCAAAGGTGGGAATAAAGGCATTTTCTGACATGCAAGGACTCAAAATGTCATGCTGCATCACCCCTTCCTAGGAAGCTACAAGGTGTGCATCCCCAGATGAAGGAGCTGGTGCTCATCCCCAGCACCCTGCATGGCTCAGGGTCTTGTTCACGTTAGAGGTCATTCACTCTCTGCAAGGCAGAAGCTATTGGCCTTGAGGCTAAGTGGCTCAGGCGTGACCCTCTAGCTCTGTCATTAACCAGCTGTGCAAGGTTGTGGTGAGGAGGAAGACACTGTGAGGTGGCATAGCTGAGCGCATTCAGCCCGGACCTCTCTCAGCAGTGTGGGGTGTGGATACTGCTTCTACCCTCGCTGGTCCCCTCTCCCTTCTTTTAGGGCTCTTCTCCCTTTGATCTTGTATTAAGCAGGCTTTTTCTAGCAAGTGGTAGCCTGTAGTGGGAGCAAACACAGACCCTGCGAGAATTCTGCAGAAATTGGGCCACTCGTTACCTCAAAATTGCAGATTTTACCCCTTACTGCTCACTCCTGGGAGGGATCTGGACTTTGCATTTGATAAGGCAAAGCTCACAGTGCGCACCTTCCAACCCTCCCTGTTCCTAGACTGCTTCTAAGTCCCCCGTGAGTCTACATCTGTGTTCTCAATTTACAAAGAGGCCTTTCCATGAGTTTATACTAAGAAGCCAGCACATTCCACGTGTGAAATGACGAGACCCGACTTCCAGTTGTCCTTATTTTCATCATTAATGTCAATACAAGGACTAATTCAGCTATGACACTTTTGTTTAAAAAAAAAAAAAAGCTGTGGTAAATACAGCAAGAGAAATGTCCCCCAACATATATATAGGTCATGAAGGATTTCTGCTGAGCTATTTTTTAGGCCACAGAAGAGAGACTGGAGAAGGGGTGGACAGAATGGTCCCTGAGCTAGGAAGGACAGCCATGGAAAAAGTGGACGGCACCACACAGCAGTACAAGCGCAACCCTGGTGTCCACTGTAACTTCAATGTGACCAGGCCAGCCCCCTCCTCTGACCCTTCTCAGTCCCTGGCCTGGCACCCTCATTTCCCTCTCTCCATGGTGCCTGTACCATCTCCCAAGGAAAGCCCACATCCTAAACCTCTCAGAATCACAAGGACCATTTGGGTCAGCCTCCACTACCATCCACGCAGTGGACACTCAATTGCTGCTTCCGCCCATAGCACTCCTTCAGGCTTCCCTGACATACCCTGATGGGACAGAAGCAAGGAAGGACATAATCAAGAAGCGTGATTGCTCATAATACTCTAAAAGGGTTTCTAGGGATGACTACAAACCACTGAGAGAGTTACCTAGCAATTTGTTTCTTTCTGTCTACTGCTCCCAAGTTCTCCAGAGGAGCAGAAATTAAAATTACCCCATAAAATAAAAAGATACCAATCTGGGAGAAGTAAGGCTCCTTGTGTAGACTCACTGATGATGATAAACAGCACTCTCTTGGTTCTAATAATTGCCCTCCCATATTTGACATGCCTAAAAATTTGGGCAACTAACTTCATATTCCAGCCACCAGCTTAAGCGACATCAGCTCTACAGCTGGCA
Source organism: Erethizon dorsatum (assembly GCA_028451465.1). Classification (NCBI taxonomy): domain Eukaryota; kingdom Metazoa; phylum Chordata; class Mammalia; order Rodentia; family Erethizontidae; genus Erethizon; species Erethizon dorsatum. Next base: position 29,724,772 of record CM051826.1, read on the forward strand.
CCAGGCACGCTTCCCTCTCGTGCACACCCGTGGTGTCCTGGTGTAGAGTGGGTGAAGAGTCAGCCACAGTGGGAGCAGAGGGAACTCAACCTAGAAAGAGGCCAATTCTAGAGATATCTGGAGGCTCAGGCCACAACCAAGACTCACAGCCATGACCGCTGTGTGCAGAGAGGCAAGGCAAGGCTCACCTGTGTAATGCCCACCTTGCAGGCTGCCATGGTGGTTGCAGACGGCATACAAGTCATACAGGAAGTCCAGTGGGTAGGCGGTGGGCAGGCTGGCTGGCTGCTTCCAGGAGGGCCAGGGACCAGGCAGCGGCTTGCCATTGGTGCTCCTCTGAGCCACGTGGGGGGCCATGTCGAGTCCAGAGAGTGGGAACTTTATGAGTGTGGACAGCTTGTTCCTTCTCTCCCCCACCTGACAGAACCTTTTCAGGTGGATGATGAGAATGTCGGGCAGCGTCCACAGACTCAGCTTCACCACACCCTGCTGGAGGACTTTGCAATGGGGGCACTTCCACGCGTCATCCTGGGCCAGCTGGAAAGGAAGCCACCAGGCCTGTGAGGCCCCCTGCAGCACACAGCCAACCCACCGCAAGGCAGCCAGCCCCCTTCCCGGCCGGGGAGTGGACCCCAGGGCGGGACCTGCTCCTCCTTGGTGTAGAACTGAAAACACTCATCCAGGGTACAGCTGTGCTGCTGGTGTGCCTGCTGTTGCCGCCACACGCTGTCTGCATCAGGGACCCGCTCTTGCTGGAGGTTCCCAAACAGGCTGCATGGAGGGAGAGGACACCATGGTGTTCAGGGCCCTCCCCTCCGAGAGGGCTTTCTCTGTCTGTCCCCATAGCAAACCCAGCAGAAAGCACTGGCCAGATGCAGTTACACTGCCCTTCCTATGGGTTCCTGGGGACCTCTTCTGCATACTCCTGACTTCACACTCACTCTATCTTGTCACCATCTGTCTTCCCTCCCAGCTCCTCAAGGGACCAAGTCTTGGCTTATCCATGTTTGTTTTCCTCCTGATCAAAAATAAATACTAATTGGACTGAAAAGTGTCCTTTTTCAAAGTAAGGCTGACAAAAGCTAATAAAGAGCCTGGACTTGAACCAGGCAGCTTGGGTTCAAATCTCAGCTCTGCCACGTATGAGCCATGTGACCTTAAGCAACTGCTTAACTTCTCGGTGCCTCCGTTCCCACCTCTGAGAAATGTGGAGCGTAACAGTACCTACCTCATGGTCCTCACACAGAGGATGTGATGAAGACTCAATGAATTTCTCAAGCACATGAAGTGCTGAGAGCAGGGGCTACTGGCACAGAGTGAGAACTACATAAGCATTTGCTACTCCTAGCTCCACCATCATGGCTACCATTGCTATCAGGGCTATTTATGCATTAAGGACTCTCACTAAGGTCTCCCAGAGGGATGGAGCACATTGCTTCAGGCTGTGCACACTGCCTTACAGTCAGACTGGGGCAAGGGGGCCCAGAGAGGATTTAGAGAAGAGGCAGGCCCTGTCTCAGTGCTGCAGGAGGCAGATTTCATGACTCACCACTCCTTGGTGGCACAGTCCCACTCCACGGCCAGCTTGACATGGGGTGGGCCTCCAGGCCTCCTGAGGTGCAAAGCCCTGAGGAGAAAGCAGGGGACCCCATCAGAAAACACAAAGTCTCCTTCCCACAGTCCTGCAGGGCTTAGCAGTTGGTCTGCAACCTGGACAGATGTTCCAAACAGAAACACCCTAAACTGACGGAAAACAAAGGTGAGCTATCTGGGGTTGCAAACTCTGCTGAAAAGCTTAGTACTAAACCTGTACCTTACTCCGCTCATGCCCTTGGGAGGCTGGGAGCTCTAAGGATTTTTGGTTACTACAAGGACATAGATCAATTGTCCACAGATCAACTGTCCTGTTACAGTCTCCAGTTACCTTCTCAGTGTCTACAGAAAGCTCCACATGAACATCCCACACAAATAGCCACCACGGAGGAAGCCCAAAGAGCTGCTACCCACCCCCAACAGAGTGCAAGCGAAGCACACTCCAGCCTGCCCGCACCACCTAAACATTCTTCCAAACCCTCCAGTGTGTAGGAAATCTGTGTGAGTTAACCTATCATTCTTTCCAACTGCTGGGGCCTGGCCCATTTCAGAAAAGGCTGGTAGGACTTAACACAAAAGAGATGGGACCAGAAGGAAGTGAAAGGCGTGAGGTTTTACCCAGAAATCAATAAGGGCAGACACAAGGGAGGCAAGTCCACACCCAAAAGACTTAAGAATTTACAGGAGAATAAGAGGGGGAAGTCAGATATCTGAGTTCCAAAATGATTCAATAGAAGCTTTCAAGCTCCTGGAAGTCACAAAGACTTCTGGACAAGAACCAGGGATCTAGGGTAGAGCTGCGGCACCTTCTTGCAGGGCCCAGAGCCAGAGGGGGCTGGGAGCAAGGTGTGGCTGGGAGAAGTTCTCCAGGCTCTTGTTTGTGGCACCTTGTTTGTTTGGGGTGAACACTGATTGTCCTTTCTCATCTTGTTGTAGACTTGGAAGAACTAAGCTATGAGCATGTTGCTGCCCGCTCCCACTCCTTCCCCAGGAGGCGAGGCGCCTTTTCTGATCAGTAGAATTGGGAGAAGCCACTGGCTCAGCCCCATTTTTCTTCCTTCCCAGGTCCTGAGCACAGCAGACCGGCACTCTCCTTCACCCATGCCTTGCGCTCCCTGGAAGCAGCACTGTCCTGCAAATGTGAGACTGGGCGTTTGGGATAAATATTGACTCAGGAGACACATTTGACTAGGAAGCCCTGTATCTAAGCCTCTTTCTTTAGGACCCCCAAACTCCCCATTTCCACCATGAAGGAGGCCTGCAACTGGGGAGCTCTGCATTGATGGAGGTGTGGAGGCATGTTTAATTCAGAGAGAACATATTCAAAAGCCCAAGTTGGGTTTATATCCAAACCATATCCTTTTAAAAGCATGAAAGCACATCTTATCAACACAGCTACAATTTTGATCTTTTCCTGCGTCAATCCACAGTCTACTTGTCCAGTGGCATCTAAACCTAAGAGCAGAAAAGGAGAATGGGGCTTCCTCCCCTGGCCCTTCAGCCCCTTGTGTATTGCCAGGCCTCTCTGAGGCGTGCCATGCTCTTTACTTTTCAAGCTTCAAGTTTCCAACCCAACCCTCCCACTCCACTGAGAGGTCAGGCGAGATGCCAGCAGGGGCTCTGCTGCTAAAATCCAGGCTGGTTAGGAAACAGGAATCCCAATCATTTTCTCTCTCCACTATCTTTTCCCTTTGCTAATACATAGAGGCACTCTCAATGTTAAATTAAAGTAATATTCTCTCTCAAAAAAAATAGAAACTCCATTTGACCCAGCTATACCTCTTCTGAGTATCTTCCCAAAAGAGTTAAAGACATCATACTGCAATGACATGTATACCCATGCTTATATGAGCATATTCGTAACAGCTAAATCTTGGGGATGGCCTATATGCCCATCAACAAATGAATGAAAAAGAAAAGGTGAGATACATACTGAATATAATAATGTCTTAAATAATAGAACATGTATTTTATATGTGTCCCCATTACATTTTTTGTTGTTGTAGTTTGAGACATTATCCATGAATAATTAATATTATATATAATGAATAATTATATATAATGAAGTACTAGTCAGCCATAAAGAAGGATAAATTTGTAGAAGTGACCATAAAGCTAAGTGAAATAAAATAAATCATACACAGGTTTTGAATCTTGAATCAATTCAAAATGTTTACTTGTCATGATCATTTTGACTTTGGGAAAGAGCCAGAAGTTGCAAGGTGCCAGATCCAATGAATAAGGAAGATGAGGACACAGCAATGTTTTTACAGGCCTGTCTTTATGCTGGATGGCACTCGGCAGCAGCATTCACCGTATTTTTAATCCTGCCTCATAAAGACGTTCATGAAAGAGGACTTCCAGAACTGCTTCAGAAAGTAGCAAGAATGATGGGATACTGTGTTTGAAGTGAAGGAAAGTATTTCAAGGGAAACTAATGGCAATGTGTCTTTTTTTGTGTGTGTGCATGTACCGGAAGTCGAACTCAGGACCTTGCACTTGCCAGGCAGGCGCTTATGCAACCGAGCTATATCATCGGCCCGGCAATGTGTCTTTTATCATAATAATTTTTAAAATTTAAATATTCACTGTATATATGATCATACAATCAAAAGGTTCCAGAACATTCTGGATTGCCCCATCCTGATTCTCTGTCTCTCTCATCAGTCAGTTTTGGTTGACAAGTCAGGAAATCACTGAACATTCCTGAGAACTTTGGGTCTATAGGAAAATGAGCAAAAATGCTGGACAACAAATGTACACAGCAAAATGGCCCTGCGCTACTTTGCTGGCCCTGCGGGGCTCTGCGGGGGACAGACTGCAGAGGTGGACACATGGAGAACCAGGAGACACAGCCATGCAGGCTTTATCTGCCAGTCACAGTCCACAGCCTTCTACAGTTTGGGGCCAATGATTCAGGGGTCACATTCTCATTCACCTGAGAGGGGACACTCCGGCTGGTTTAGTAGTGCAACCTAATCAAATGGATATAGGTGTTTTGGTTAGAAAGACCTGGGTTCAAATCTGGGCTTGCCATTAACTAGTGGTGTGAGTGCGAGCAAGTTAACTCATCTCTGGGAAGGCTGGTGTCCCCTCATCTTTTAAGTGGCCATAATAGTACCTCTCTGGGTATAAGGGTTAAAAGAGCAGAGTACATTTAAGGACCCAACAAGGCAGCTGGTGCTGGAGAGGTAAGTGACCAAGAACAGCTAGTACTGTGACCAAATTTGTTTGTTTGTTTGTCTGTTACAGTGCTGGGGAAGGAACTCAGGGCCAGTGCTCTTACCAGGCCTTACCCTTACCACTGAGCTACATCCCTAGCCCTGCTGTGAGTAACTTTGTTGATACGTAGCCTCAAAGGAGTCCGGTCAAATAAGAGAACATTCATTCTCCTGCCAAACCTGGAGCCTCCCCTTACCTGTCGACTGCCCAGTGACAGAGGGGCTGACTGTCCTGTGGAGATAAGTAGCTGCAGGCCAGGGACAGCCCCACAACCCGGATGGAGAACAGAGACCCCAGGTTCTGCCAAGATAAAAACGGAGGCAGGTTGTTAGGAAGTCCTTGTGTTGATTTAAATTAGACTTTTTCTTTTAAGTATTGGGGATTGAACCTTAGGCCTTCAAACTGAGCTACACTCCCAGCCCTTTTTAAAATTTTACATTTGGATGGGCCGGTGAGATGGCTCAGCGGCGTAAGCGCCTGCCTTGCAAGCGTGAGGGCCCGAGTTCGACTCCCGGATCCCACATACCAAAAAGGGACTGGTGATATCGCTCAGCGGCACGGGTGCCTGTTGGCGCGCGAGGTCCTGAGGTCGACCCCCTGGTACCCACAAAAAAATAAATAAATAAATAAAATAAAATAAAATAAAATTTTACATTTGGAGATGGGGTCTCATTTAGACTGTTAAGTATCATATAAATTACTCAAACACATAATCACTTTTTTCTACAGTGTATTTTGAACATTTCTTTAATAATTAGTATTTAAAATCAACAGATTTAAAGGCTTTTTTAACGATTCACACTCTATGTTTTAACACAGTGATCTAATACTATGTTTAGTACTTTAAACCTCCCCCGAAAATAAGCACAGTGTATTTGAATAACAAGTGTTTAATTGGAGCAGATACTGATAGAGTTAGTGGAAAATAAATCAATTATTAATCAATTACAGTGGTACCTCAGTTCACAAACTTAATTCTTTCCATGATTCTGGTCACAGACCAATTGGATGAGAACCGAATCAAATTCAATGTTGACCTTATGGGGAAATTTGATTCGGTTCTCATCCAATTCAGTTTGTGACCAAAATTGTGGAAAGAATTAAGTTTGTGAACAAAAATACCACTGTATTAATGGATGATTTAACCTACTCTATTAAAATTATTATTATGACCCCACTGAGACAAATCTAAAAGCAAGTTAATACATGTTTTACATACAATGTAATACTTGTATACTTCAATATACATTTTATCATATTCTAACATTTCTAGCATTGAAGTGGCTCTTACAATCAATGATGTCTAAATTGAAGGTGCCTCCTAAAAATTCACTGGAAAAAAGAATTCAACTCAAAAATGGGCAGAGGACTTGAACAGACACTTTTCCTAAGATATACACATGACCAATGGGCACACCAAAAAATGTTCAATATCATTAGTAATTATAAAAATGCAAATCAGAACCACTTCACGCTTACTAGGATGTCTATAATTTTAAAATTTTTAATAAAATAAAAAGGGAAATAATAAGTGTTGGTGAGAAACTGGAATGCTGTGGGAATGTAAAATGGTTCAGCTGCTGTGGAAATAGTTTGGCAGTTTGCTTTGGAAATAGTTCTCAAAAAGTTAAACACAGAATTACCATATCACCCACAAAGAACTGTAAGCAGAGACTCAAACAGATATTTGCACACCAATGTTTACAGCAACATTATTCATGATAATCAAAAGACAGGAACAACATCAGCAGACGAATGGGTAAACAAAGTGTGATACAGACTCACAACAAAATTTTACTCATCTTGAAAATAAAGGAGCAGGGCGTGGTGGCACATATCTGTAATCCCAGCACTGGGGCGAAGGGGCCTGAGGCAGGATTGCCATGAGTTCAAGGCCAGCTTGGGCTATATAGCAAGTTTGAGGCCAGCCTAAACTACATAGTGAGACCCTGTCTCAAAAACCAAAACAAAAGGAGTGGGCTGAGGATGTAGTTCAATGATATAACAGGTCCTTGGTTTCCCCAAGTCCTATGTTTGATCCCTGGGGTTGAGGGGGGACACATGACAGCACTGCCTATGTGTTACTCATTAACTAATCATTCAACCTGAGCTACGGCCTTGGCTGGGTAGGTAGCTCGGTGGCAGAGAGTACTTTCCTAGCATGCACAAAGCCTTAGTGCAAGAAAAAAGAAAAAGAGAGAGAGAGAGAGAGAGAGAGAGAGAGAGGAAAAACGAAAAGAAGAGGAAAAAAGGAGAAGGAGGAGGAAGGGACATGATTTTGGCACATGCTACAACATGGAAGACCTTGAAAGCAGGATGCTTAGTGAAAACCATCAGGTACAAAAGGACAAGCATCCCACAATTCTCAGTATATATGGGGTACCCAGAACAGGTGAGTTCATAGTTAGCAAGTAGAATGGTGATTACAAGGGGCTGGGGAGACGAAGGAAAGGGAATGAGGGGCTGTTCAGGGCAGACAGAGCTTTTGTCAGAAATGATGATAAATTGGGGATATAGGGAGTGGTGATGGTCTCACGACATTGTGAATGTAATTAATATACACTTATAAATGGTTAAGGTAAATGTATATTTTACCACAGTTTTTAAAAACTCAGTGGAGTCGTCATTCAAATAGAAGACACAGGCCGGTGAGATGGCTCAGCGGCGTAAGCGCCTGCCTGGCAAGCGCGAGGGCCCGAGTTCAACTCCCAGAACCCACATACGAAAAAAGGATCGGTGATATCGCTCAGCGGCACGGGCACCTGCTGGTGCGCGAGGTCCTGAGGTCGACACCCGGTACCCACCAAAAAAAAAAAAAAAAAAAAAAAATAGAAGACATATAGTGCTCACAGGTTATCAATGATGACCTTGGCTACAACCAAAAAGAAAAAAAAAATTCTTCCAACTCAAAGGTAAAAAGGCAGACACTTTTGCTTAAAAAACACAAGTGAGCAGGGCATGGTGGTGCATACCCATAATCCCAGCTACTCAGAAGGCTGAGGCAGGAAAATTACAAGTTTGAGTCCAGCATAGAGCTTTTTTAAAATCTAAAAAAGACAGAAGAAAACAGAAAAAAAGAGGCCAGTTGTGGTGGTACATGCCCCTAATCCCAGCACTTGGAAGGCTGAGGCAGGAGGATCGCCTGCAAGTTCGAGGCCAGTCTGGGCTACACAGGGAATTCAAGGTCAGTCTGAACTACATAGTGAGACCATGTCTCACTAAAAAAAAAGAATATATATATATATATATATATATATATATATACACACACACACAACTATATATTGTTGAATTATGATGGGAGAAGAAAAGGAAAGCATTATAATTCCAGGAAAGAGGGCAATCCAACACATTTGGGCCCCCTCCTGTCTCTCAGGAGGTACTCCTATTCCCCATTTCTATTGCCTGTTCCTTTTCTCCAATAAATTTTCCTACTCTTAACCTCCATGGTTCCTTAGAATTCATTCTTCAACAACAACAACAACAAAATAATAGTAATTCCAGGAAAGAAGACGAGGCAGCCCTTGGGAGAATAGAAAGGTCCAGACTGAGGAAGCTGTGAGTAGAACTTCCAGATTGAGGAAGTAGACAGCTATGCAGCTGACTGTGCAGGGAGCAGCAGGGCTGGGGTCGGCAGGTGAACCAGAACCTGGTGGTAGAGGGTTGCTGGGGATTAGATATTTAATTGTTTAACTGCCCCCCAAGGGTCTATTGGAATTGAAGCCTTAGTCCACAGGGTGGCACTACAGTAACAGGTGGTGATGGAATTTTGGAATATGCAGCCTTGTGAGAGGTGCTTTGGTCATCGTGGGCATGTCTGTCTGTCTGTCTCCCCTTGGAGATACGGCAGCTCGGCTCCTGTACACTCCCACTATGATGTGTCAGCATCTGCCACCCTCACCAGAACCAAGTCTGTGCAGGTGCCATGTTGTTGGACTTCCAGAACTGTGATCTAAATAAACCTTCTCTCTTTATAAATTAGTTCCCGCTGGTATTTCACTGTAGTGGCAGGAAGCTAACTAGTACAAGGGTCTTGAGTGTGAAGTTCAGGGAATGTGTGCATCTACCTGGGCTACACCCATCTTCTAGATGATCTACAGCTTTGAGAGAGAGAAAACCAGTAACCAGAAGCCAGCTGACTTCAAGGCTTTGAGGCAGAGTGGGCACCTACAGTGTGCTTCCTTCAGTCTGGGGGACCTTTTCCTCAGGACTCCTAACCGAGACTTGTGGTCTGCACGGCAAGGCCATCCATCAACAAGGTACAACACTGGTGGAGGCAGCTAACTGCTCAACACAAACAAACAGAACTTGCCGGCCCCACCGAAGTTTGCAGAGTGACCACAGACAAGTTTCCATAATGATAAACCTTTTCTTCGTAACTCATGTGAAGTAATTCTCTCCAACAAACTGCGTTTTCACAAGAAACATTTTCCTGTCCTACGTTCTTGGCTAAGCCAGCTCATTTTAGAGGCGTCAACGCACGTTCACTATGCTTCATCTTCTCAGTTCAAGGTTGAGAATTCTGAGTTTATTCTTTTCCAGTTATTACCATATCGAGTCAGTGTTTAATATACTATTAAAAGAAATGTGGGTTAAGTAGGTGGACTAGCCTGGAAACCTCACAGCTTTTGGGAACATATTATTTCTACAGAAAACCATGCCCAACCACACATTTACTAATGAATCTATGGGAAAGCAACCAGGGCCACATGGAACTTTCCCGTTTTGAACGTGGCTGGCCCTCCTGATGGCTTGGTCAGCTCTTAATATTGAAATGACTACAGAGATACAGAAGCCAGAGTTACGTGTATGTGATGAGGTAAAGAAGAAGGACAGTGGAGATAAATGCTCACATGAAAGTGGTTTCGTCCACTTTCAACAATCAGCAGCACACAGATTTGGGGGCTGGCTAAAGCTATTACTAGATATTCTGACCTACTTGTAGAGAAGTTCGTTGCTAAATTGAGCACTGTGGCAGATCTACTCTGTAGTGCACCACACAGAACTCCGTAGAGATAAAGGCTGGTACAAATGTAGTGGAGGTCTTTAACGAAGTGGTATTTGGTGTAAACCCTAAATCAAATGTATGGATTTTTTTTCTCCTGAGCAGAAAGGAACCTGAATTATGAGGAATTAGTTCTGAAATAAGTTTGGTATATCACCAAAGTGAAAGGCTTGTTCTAAGAGAATAGTTGGGGAGAAACAAGGTTCTGATGTGACTGGCCTGTCCCTAAAAAATTTCAACATCTTCCCTGCCAGGCTGCCACCAGAATGGCTTCTGATATTATAGGAGCTAAAACATCAATGGTTTTATAGGTACTAAAAATCGGGCATGGTGGCACATGCCTGTAATCCCAGCACTCCGGAGGCTGAGGCAGGAGGAATAGTGCGAGTTCAAGGCCAGCTGGGCTACAAAGTGAGTTCAAGGCCAGTCTGAACTGCATAGTGAAACCCTGTCTCAAAAAGACAAAAAAAAAAAAAAAAACCTGTGAATTTTAAATTTGGTTTTTAAAATTGGAAAACTATCAATCCGAGAATAAATGAACAAGGCAAAAAGTATTTGCCTTTGAGCTTTAAAACTCAAGTTTCTGAAAAACTGGACAAATTCATTTTAATGTCTAGATTTTCACACACAGATATAATCATGAATTTTAATTTGCCACAGAAATTATATCTCAAGTCCTTTGAAATTTTTAATCTAAATGTGTAAGCTACAATTTACTACAGTATGCCATCCTCTGGGGAAAATTGTGGAAAATCACCAATATACAAAAATGAAAATAATAATGTAAATACTGCTCTTATTCCAGTAGTGTTTGGAAAGATTTAACAAGAAAAAGCTCCGGTTATGAAATGTGTTTTGTAATTGCACAAAGATTAAAACATTAAGGGCATAAAGTGGTCACATAAATGAAAGTTGTATGATAAAACAACAAGAGCCCTCACATTCACAGCAAATCCTTCCCTCTCCTGAGCTACCTCTAGATTCCACTTTCCTCCCAACACACGCACGCACACGCACTCACACGCATGCACACGCATGCACACACACACGCACGCACCCTACCTGTGCAGGGGCCTCACTCCTCATGAGACAGCGGACCTTACTGAGGATACACTGCTGGAGCTGGGCCCAAGAAATGCTTCTGTCTTCCCTTATCAGGAAAGGTGGCCCAAATCTGGAAATCCAAGGAAATCAGGTTATGTCAGCAAAGGAAAACCAACAACACCCAACAGTCCTGAGTACTGCTCCACCCCTAGCTTCCTCTGAATTGGGTAAATGAAGAATTTATAGCCAAGCACAAAGCACAATTACCAATCAGAAACCCACATTACATAGGCAGACACTGGCAGGCAAACAGAGGGCCAGAGAGGCAAAGCCAGTGACGCACGGCAGTGCAAACGGCTGCTCCAAGTGCTGGACTGGCCAGGAAGCCCCCTCCTCACGGTGGAGAGAACAGTAAGAGAGCCGAGGAGAACCAGAAGAAAGCCAGGCAGGGATAAACCCAGACAACACAGTTGTAGGTTTTGTGCATCAGGAATATTCTCGGTACTGGGAATGTTTCCCGCATCCCACCCTAATAAACACACCACAGTGAACTTATAGTGCAAAGAACACGGATGTGCCTGTGACTGTCATCCCAGCTGTTCCATGAGTGTTACTGGACAAATCACTGGCCACTAACTGTCCCAGTGTCGTGTTTAGACCAATGGTGTAAGAATGTGAAACTGTTCTGGAAACACTGCTAAAAATGCAGCACAAATACGAGGTGATGTGTCTGGACAGGGAAGGGCATTGTGCATCCATTGAGGGGACAGGTCTGTTCATTTAACTAATCCTGTATCACTAAGCATTCAGTTTGCTTCTCATTTTTATGTAAACAATGCTTGCTTATAGCAGGAAGTACATATTTTCTTGTACATGTATCTCTGGCTGCACATAACCAACTATTCCTACAGGACAAAGTTCCAGAAGTGGAAAGGTAGACCAAAGTTCTTTATTCTCAAACTGTCCTCCAGAAAAGCCATACCAATTTAGTGATGAGGCATGTGCCCAATTCCCTGGGTAAATAGTGATGGTACATTCCTGTAACACCAGAATTCTAGGAGGCTGAGGCAGTAAGATCTCAAGTTCAAGCCCAGCCCAGGCAACTTAGCAACTTAGCGAGACCCTGTCTCAAAACAAAAAATAAAAAAGAGTTGGCTGGGGATGTAGCTCAGTGTGAAGGCCTTGGTTCAATTTTCAGTACAGAAGGAAAAAAAAAAAAAAAGATTAGCTTTGGTCTTGCCCAGAATGAGTATTACCAATTTCTAAAAATTCCTTAACTATCTGAAAGGTGAAGAATAGTACCTTGCTAGCCAGGTGTGGTGGTGCACACCTGTAATCCCAGCACTGGGGAGACTAAGGCTGCGAGTTCAAGGCCAGCCTGGGCCACATAGTGAGTTCAAGATCAGACTGAATTATATTTCTGTCTCAAAAAATAAAACAAAACAAAACAAAGAAAAAAAGAATATTATCTTGCTATTGCAATCAGAATGTCCCCTACTACTAATGATGCTGAATATTTTAACCTGGGAACATATTTCTTTTGTGAACTCATGTTAATCTTCGTGGTGAGTTTTGATTTGTTTTTTATTGTTTGTTTTTTTTTTTCCTTTGGTTTTTTGAGACAGGGTCTCACTATGTAGTTCAGACTGGCCTTGAACTCACTATGTAGTCCAGGCTGGCCTCAAACTCATGGCAATCCTCCTGCCTCAGCCTCCCAAGTGCTGGGATTATAGGTGTGTGACACCACACCCAGCTTCTGTGGTCATTTTATTGACAGAGTGTTTATCTCATTGCGAGAGCACCAGGTTTTACATGATAAATATGAATCTTTCACCTTGCACATGACAAATACTCTTCCTCATTTGTCCTTTGCTTTTAACTTTGTTCTTAGTTTAAAATGTTAAATATATTTCAAACATCAGCCCTATCCTTTATAGCCTCCTGTCTGAGGTGTTAACACATTCCCAGCAGTTTGAACCAGTACGTGCATGACTGTCCCATTGGAGGGCCTTGTACCACTGGTGATATAGGTGGTACAGTAATGTGTGGGACAGTCATGCATGTACCACTGTTGTTCAAGCTACCCAGCAGTGAGACATACAAATCATGGCCTCATCATGAATGTGTTGAAATACCCCCCCACCCAGAGACACAAATATGTCCCTATATTTTCTTTAAAATGTATATATTTTGTTTGTTTGTTTTGTTTTGCTTTTAGAGATGGGATCTCACTCTGAAGTTTAGGCTGGCCTCAAACTCCTGCCTCAGCCTCCGAGTCCTGGGACTACAGGCATGTGCCACTATGCCCAGCCTTTTTTAAGCTATCTTAAGGTTTCCTTTTCTAAAGATACTTTTCTAGTCAGTCTGGGACTCACATATGAATTTATGGCAAGAGCATAAAAGTAATTTTTTGGCTGAATATGGTGGCACATGACAGTAATCCTAGTACTCTGGGAGGATGAGGCAGGAGGATCCCAAGTTTGACCCCAGCCTGCACAATTTAGTGAGACCCTACCTCAAAATAAAAAATTAAAAAGGGCTGGGGGTGCGGCTCAGTGCAGAGACCCTCAGTTCAATCTTCAGCACCACAAAAAAAAAAGCAATTATTTAAAATAAAAAGAAAGAAATCAATTAGCTCAGCCTTTCTTATTGATTAATTCTGTTTTATCATATAAAATATGAAATACACTGTTTTATCATATGATAAATATTTAAAGACTGGCTTATTCCATTTGGTTAATTTAATTGTCACAACATTTTAATAATTAAAAGGTATTGTTTCAATAGACTAATTCCTCTTCTTTCTTACCCTCCCTCCCAATATTTTCTGGCCATCTTAGCACTTGATCATTCCATATAAATTTTTTTTTTTTTTTTTTTCAGACAGAGGCTCACTGTGTAGTTCAGGCTGGCCTTGAACTCATGGCAATCCTCCTGCCTCAGCCTCCTGAGTGCTGGGATTACAGGTGTGTGCCACCACCCCAGCCAAGAAGACATATTTATAGAATACAATGTAATGTTTCCATACATCGTGAGATAATCAAATCGGAATAATTAGAATATCCATCACTTCAAACATTCATCCCTTCTTTGTAATCACTTTATTTGGACTATATAAAAAAGCTATCTGTTTTTGCAAGTTTGTAATGCAAACAATCCCTTTCCCTTTTCATTAGTTCTAATCACTTTCGAGGTCTTAGTGGTTCAGTTTGGTTTGGTTTGGTTGTTTTGTTTTGTTTTGTGGTTTTGTTATATTGCCCAGGCCAGTCTTGAACTCTTGAGCCTCCTTCCTCAACCTCCCGAGTAGCTGGGACTGCAGAAACACACACCACTGTGCCCAGGTTTCCTTTCTCCTTTCCTTTTTTTTTTTTTTCTTTTCTTTTGAGACAGGGTCTCACTAAGTCACCAGGCAGCTCCTCTTTTCTTATAGTCAGTTTCTTTCTGAGCCTTGCTTACCCCACCGCCAGCTCTTACAACACAATACTGTATAAAATAACAGCAGTGCGGGCAGTCGTAATCATTCCTTCAGTGAACAGGAAAGCTCTGAGGTTTAATTAACAATGATATTAACCATCTGCTTAAAGCAATTATTCCTGGTCCTCTTGTGTTGGAGGTACCCTATTCTCTTCTCCTACTTTATTTATCTTGGGGATAGATATTTAATTTTATCAAGTTAGAATTATTCTAGTCAAAACCCCAAGTACAGGTCCACAAATCCCAGACATCACGTGAAGAAAGGATGAAGTTAAGCATACCTGCTGGCCTGCTGGCCTGAGCCCACCACGTTGCAGAAGAGGATGAGCACCTTGTTCTCACTGTGGAGAGGCAGGGAGAATCTCTGGCCCTCCCGGGCCACCAAGCGTGGGGACACCAGCAGACACGACGGACGAGCTGGGGAGAGATGGTGTTAAAGAGCCCTGCAGTGGGCCAGGGCCTTGGCTTTTCCAGCCCTCTTTCTTTCTCAGCACCTATTCCCCACCAGTGCAAGGACACCTGGTGGCTTTGGGGAGAAGATAAAAAGGTTCGTGGCACTGTGCCATCCGTCACCTGGCATACAAACATCAGATGTATGGTAGTGAATCTGCAGGTATGCCAGCCAATAACTTCAAAATAAGGGCAAGGGTTTAAGTAACTCTCTCCAAAGCAATCTGAAAAATACTCCAAAATAATTTTGGGTTTTTTGTTTTGTTTTTTTGGGTTTTTGTTTTGTTTTGTTTTGTCTTTTTTGAGACAGGGCTTCACTATGTGGTTCAGGTTGGCCTTGAACTCACTTTGTAGCCCAGGCTGGCCTCGAACTCGCAGCAATCCTCCTGCCTCAGCCTCCCCAGCGCTCAGATTACAGGCATGCACCAACTTGCCTGGCAAATTTTGGTTTTTATGCCTTGAGAATACAGCCCTCAGAGCACCCACAGTCATAGGAAGCCAATATAAGAAGTACATTGAGAAGGCAAAAGTCTCCTGTGGAGAGACTCCACTTCTGGTCTGAATTGTGACTTCCAGGAAAGTATATGTCACTCGTGATTAAGTTAGAAATGAAGACTTGTTTCAGTGGCTTGCAAAACAGGGTCAGTCAACATTTTGTCCCAGATTCCAATGCCCAGAGTTTCCATGTTGTCTCCGAGAATATCAAACATCTGGTCCCCACGGGCTGCTGCCTAAGCTGGCTCATGATATGGGGCTAGGGCACAGGACTCATCTGAGGCACAGTCGTCACCCTTTATCAGAGAAAGACACATTCCAAGACGTTCCAGGGATGTCTAAAACCTCAGAAAATACCAAAGTACCAAACTCTTAAAAAAAAAGCAACTCCATATACTATTTTTTTCCCTATACATCTGTTCTTATGTTTGGGTGTAATTTATAAATGAGGTATAGCAAGACATTAACAATAATAACAAAATAAAATAATTACAACAATATAGTGTAATAAAAATTATTTAAAACCAATGAAGTATGGGGCTAGGATGCAGCTCAGGGATAGAGTGGTTGCCTAGCATACATGAAGCCCTCTGTTTGATCCCCAGCGTGGAAAAAACAAAACTAAACACAAAAATGAATTGTTATTTCTGAAATTTTCCATTTAATACTTTCAGATCATGGGTAAAACTGTAGGAAGGGAAGACACAGATCAAGGGGCTTGCTGTATATTGTAACACTGGTACAGGGTCCTTTAATATTGGTCTTCTAGACTGGCTAAATGGGCCAAAATGTATATTGCTGACAATGAAAGGCTATTAGAAATTGACCATGTTGCCAGGAGTAGTGGTGCATGGCTGTAATTCCAGTACTCAGGAGGCTGAGGCAGGAGGATTGCCCCAAGTTCAATACCAGCCTGGGCTGTATAGGGAGTTCAAGGCCAGCTGAACTACACAGCAAAAGCCTGTCTAAAAAAAAAAAAAAAGAAAGAAAGAAAGAAAGAAAGAAAGAAAGAAAGAAAGAAAGAAAGAAAAAGAAAAAGAAAAAAAATTGACCATGTTAGCTAGTGTGAGGTTTAAGGAAAAAAAAGCATTATGAAGTATAACCATTAACAAATTCTATTTTCTAATTTTCTAATTTCTTTGGCCATTCGAATTTTCAGACATTTTATTTCAAGCACAGACCTTAAATCACAAGAGTCCTGAAAATAAATATTGTACCAGCACCTACACTAAACAGTGACTCCCAAAGTATCCCTGGACTGGCATCACCTGGGAAGTTGCTAAATATGCAAATTCAGGCCCCACCCCAGGCCTGCCAAATCAGAAACTCTGGGGGTCGGGTCCAGAAATCTGGTTTAACAAAACCTCTGGGTAATTCTAATATTCACTAACATTTTGATAACCTCCGTATAAGCTAAATAGTTTTTAATATCAACCATCAATCAACCACCTGTACACCAAATTGCAGGGAAAATAAGCCTGACAGTTCCAAGTGCCAGAAGTAAATGTTTTAGACCTTAGCAACCAAAAAGGACCATCTCAAACCTACAATTCATAATATCCAAACAAAATTATGCAAGGCACTATTGTACCTGAGAGTGTCCCCTGGCTGGGAGACGGAGGGACTTGGAAGGCATACACGTTATCTCCATCCGCTATGGTATTCAGGTCCTCTTCATCAAAGAAAGACCGCTGGAATCCATTGGGATACAGTTCAACCAAGATCACCTGGAATGAGAAAGATCATTTTCCCTCTTAATTTCTCAAAGTGAACCTAACAGATAAGAAATCAAAAAGTGACTAAAAGCCTTAAAAGTCTTTTTTACCCCTCCCTTCTAAGTGGTTACACATTTTAAGTAATAAAATACAGAGGGTATAATAGTTAGATTGACCACAGATATCTCAGCTGCAACCAAAAAAAAAAAAAAAATTTGTTTTAGAGACAGGGTCTCACTAAGCAGTTCAGGTTGGCCTTGAACACACTACTGAGCCCAGGCTGGGCGATTCTCCTGCCTCAGCCTCCCAAGTGCTTGGATTACAGGCATGTACCACCATGCCTGGCCAAAAAAAAAAAAATTTTTTTTAATCTGAAGTTTTATACCCAGCTAAACTATATAAAAGAATTAGAATTAAATAAAACCCTCTTCAGGTAAACAAAAAGTAAGTGTTTATCACTTATAGAGCTCCATTAAGTGAATATCTAAATAGTGTTACTAACCTTTTTCATATTATGTTTACATGAAAAATGTTTATGGAATACAGGTTTATGGGGATGGTTTTACAGTCGAGGGGAAGGGAAGAAAGTGGTGATTACGCTGGCAGTCTTGGCTAACCCAGTCTCAACCCTGATTCACCAAGGACAAAGGAATCAACATCTCAACACATGACTCAGAACCCATTTTAGGCGCATCAGCTAGGAAATTATCTCGTAAAGGATACATTTCATGATTAAAGACAAAACAACAACAATCAGAAGTAAAACCTGAGAATAAGGTAAAAATGACGACTTAAAATGGTAAAATTTGGTAAATGTAAACATGTACTGACTATGTAAAACATAATAATAACTAGTAAAACTTCTATGAGTTGGAAGGGTAGGAGGCATTATAGAACAATAATAATATCTATCTGCAATATCTAAGTCAAAAAAGTATAAAAAAGCATATCAGGATTTTTATGTTGTTTGATATTAACATTATACTTTGTTAATTATACATGGTAACATTTAATAAATAGTAAAAGAGAGAAATATAATATGTATGCCCCAAATCAGAAGACATAGAATAAAGAAAAATTGCTCAATTCTAAAAAAGCAGTAAAGGGGTGAGGGGAGGAAGACCCCCCAAAAAAATCAGGAAATGTTGAGTAAATAAAAAACATGAAATAAGATGGTGGGAATGCACATAAACATATCTGTGATCATAGATAATACAAGTGAAATAAAACTGCCATTTAAAACAAAGTATCAGATTTTAAATTCTAGTCAAAATATTCATACAAACATCCCCAGAGATTTCTATCTCCCTGAACAAACATGTCACACTGCTCACATTACTGACAGTCCTACTATTATTCAAATTCTATCTCTCTCGGATGTTCCTCTTTGGTTCTTTTTTACTGCTATTTTTCCCCCAAATCTGTCTGTCTGCCACTCTGCTTCTCTGCTTCCCTGTCTGTCTGTCTCTTTCTCTCCCCCCCCCACACAAATAGGTCCCCTAGTACACTTTAGTGTGCTTTAGAGTTTAGAAAGCAAGATCCATACATATCTTCCCCTTTTTTGAGATCCTCATAAGAAACCTATAGGGAGTGATGGAGGTCAAAGGCATTGCTGGGGGGAGGCAGGAAGGAGCTGGGGTGTTGGAAAGGCTCGGTAACCATGGTGACTATATGGACATAGGCAGGTGTAAAATTCAACAAACTACAACCTTAGAATGTCCACACTGTACTGTAAGTATGTTATACCTCAATAAAAAAGGTTAAAAATTTTTTTTATTTATCAAAAAATCCAGTGAGGTAGTCAGTGAAGTATAAAAGGTAAAGAAACAGAGGGACCACCAATCACTTACATGGTCCGAGGTCAGAGAGCTAGAGAGTAACTGAATCACAGTTAGAACCTTATCAGAGCCCCTCCACTCCTGCCACCTGGCTTGTCACCACTATTGCCTCCACCCCACCATGTCATGGAAGCCCCTCCAGTCATAGCGAATCCAATCCTTTGCCAAAACTCCTTAAAAAAACACGTAAAACCATAGCCACCCACTTTCCCCATGTCAGACATCCTCAGTTCTCTCAGCAACTGCTTGTATTTCATTTACTGTCCCTTCAGCAGCCTGGTTTCTGTTCTCACAGTGAAAATACAGAGCAGTAGCCCAGGCTCTGAAATCAAACCACCTATGTTCAAACCCTGACTGCCACTTCCTAGCTGTGTGACCTTGGGCAAGTCACTTAAGCCTCAGGACTTCTTTTTCCTCACTAGCAAAATGAGGACAACTGTAATGTCTACTTTACAGAGTGGCTGGCATGAAATCGACTATGAAAAGAAATGAATATAAAGGTCACCGGACAGTGCCCACGTAAGCACGACTGAGGTTAGCTGCTGTTGAAGCTATTCCCACCATAATCACTACCACCTTCTAGAAAGGCAGGTGTCCTTCATGGTTACCCTGCAAGGGGCAGGGAGAAGTCAAGGCCCAGTCACCTCAGACACCAGGAACTAGGAATCAGACAGAAACCCTGAGTTGTACTCGTATCACCTGGGACCCACAAATCAGCACAGGCTGCCAGCCTGTCAGCATCCTGCCCCCAGGGCCAGGCCCCAGTGCAATCCCATCACCTCATCTGCAGGGACTCCGCCTTCCTCCGCCACCATCTTCCTCAGGGCGGCCACTGTGCTTAGGATTGGCACAGCCAGGCCAACCCGCAGGAACCGCTGACTCTTACAGGGGAAGACCAACGTAACACTCAAGAACCTGGAAAACAGAAAGGGGCCACATCCTTACAGACTGTGGTTAAGTCTCACCAACACCACTGACAGTGGCTCAAGTTTAGCACAATCTCAGCTTCCGGTTGATTCCTTGCACTTTAGGCATATTCCCACCAGGTGGAAGTAGAGAGTCAAATTGCCTAAACTTGTTTTCCAGAGAGTTGAAGATAGTATTTGATTAAGAATTACTACATGGATCTCTGATTTCAAGACTCTAATTGTCCAATGGATAAACATGAAGCAAAAACAAACTGTGAAGTTTGAAAACTAAAGCAGGCAAACTGCTTCTTCAAGAACAAGTCCACCTTATTGTTGATTTTCTCCTTTTCTTAATGAAATTTTTCCTTGGAAATCTCAACTTCTACCTCCCACTAGTTCTCCCACCCCAGTTTTCTGGTTGCGGTTTTCCTTGTCCTGTTCAAGTCACACAGCTAGTCAGTAGAGCTTGGATTTGATCCTAGGCAAACTGTCCCAGAGTCAGCGACCTTAACCACTGCACTATGATGCATAGGCCAAGTTACAGCACTCGATAGACATTATCTGATTGCAGCACAAGTCATGTCACATAGTATAAGTTACACTGGTGGTACAGACAGCACAGGATTTCAGAATAGAAAGGGAGGTTAAACTAGGCATTGCAGTGCATGCCTACAATCCAACTAACTTGCAAGGCAGAGGAAAGGAGGATTACAAATTTGAGGTCAGCCCACACAGCTTAGTGGGACCTTGTCTCAAAGTAAAATTTTAAAAAGGGATGTAGTTCAGTGGTGGAGAGCTTGCCTGGCATGTTCAAGGCCCTAGGTTCGATCTCTAGCACAAAAGAAAAGAAAAGAAAAGAAAAGAAAAGAAAAGAAAAGAAAAGAAAAGAAAAGAAAAGAAAAGAAAAGAAAAGAAAAAAGAAAAGAAAAGAAGGAGAGAAGTTATGCTGTCAGGGAAGGCTTTATGAACATGTCAGGTCTGCTGCATCCTGAAGACAGAGACAATGGACAAGGGGAGGGCACTTAAAGAGGTGGAGGACACAATGGCCATCGTGATGCCCGCAGCAGCTCCCCACGTCGGCGCTCCCTGACTCTCGGGCACTGACACTGGCCAGCTGCCTCCACAGCACTGCTGCGCCTTGGCTTCTGTGAGGCTGCAGTGGCAAGACCTGCTTCTGGCTTTTGCACGGCAGAGCGCACCACACCCTCACTCAACCCTGCCTCTGTTTTTCTTTTTCTCCTCTCCCAAAACCTTTCCCCCTTTCTTTGTTTCTTCAAGAAATCATTTTCCCACATCTTCAAAAAGAAGGAAAAAGAATTTTGAAATAAAGCAGGGAAAAGGAGGTGGTGACCAATTGGTTCTGGTTTGTCCCTGTCTAGCCAAGGGGGCTGCACCAGCTCCTGAATGGACCAAAGACAGACGCCTGGCAACAGCACTGATACATAGCCCAGGGTCAGATGCAATTCTGCGGCCCCAGGGCTCATTCTCCCTGCTAAAGAAGGGCCATAGCTCCCTTTCACACTGTCACGTTCAATAACTGAATGTCACCTAGCTATGAGGCTGGTTTCTAGAGAAAGAAAGGCTCAGTGAGAAACAAAACAGAAAAGGGGTAGGTTCAAGGTCAGACGAACCCCATTAGTAACCAGCAAGAGGGAAGCCAGGGGCACTGGGCAGCGGCAACTCTCACATACCTCGTCTGGCGCAAGGGGATAGGAAGGGACACGCACAGGAAGGGATCAAAGGTGTTGCTCTGTTTCAGGCAGTGGGGACAAGTCAAGGAAGATCTGTGAGGACAAAGAAGAGAGATGAAAGTGTCATCGCGTGTAAATAGCTTGGTGGTTCCCTTGAAAAGTTACATACAGGATTACCATATCCACTCCCAGCAATTCCCCTCCTGGGTACATACCCAGAAGAACTAAAAACAGCTGTTCAACTGATACTTGGATGTAAATGTTCTTCCTAGCAGTCCTGTTCCCAAGAGCCAAAATGTAGAAACAACCCAAATGCCCTTCACAGATCAGTGGGTAAACACACAGTGTAGAATACAACTCAGCTATAAAAAGGAACGGGCTCCTAAAATAATGTGAAGGAACCTTGTAAACACAATGCTAAAGACTTAGCAAGACTCCAGGCACAAAAGGCCCCATGTGGTATAATTTCTTTATGTGACATACCCAGAATAGGTAAAACCAAAAAGACAAAAAGCAAATTGGTGGTTGACAGGGGCTAGTGGAAGAGGGAGGAGCATGACAGCTTAGTAGGTACCAGATTAGATCTCTGGGTCTTAAAAATGACTAGGAAATAGAAAGCAGTGTGGGTTGCACAGCATGGTGATGGTACACGCCACTGAATTGTAGTTTTCAATGGATAATTTAGCTAGTCGTGGTGGTGTGCACCTGTAAATCCCAGCTACTTGGGAGGCTGAGGCAGAAGGGTCGCTTGAGCCCAGGAGTTCAAGACCAGCCTGGACAGCATAGCAAGACCCCTGTCTCAAAAAAGAAAAAGAAAAAAAAAAAAAAATTTTTTTAAAGTAAAATGGTTAATTTTATGTTGAAGAGTTTCACCTCAAAAAAATAGGGGTTATGATTTATATCTAGATTGCCCCCAAAGCTGCATGAGCTCACAGGTGGGGCTTTGGGGAGGAGGTTGGATTGTGGGGCGCTATACTCATTGGTGGATTAGTCCACTGTTGAGTCTCGGCTCAGTGTGCTGTTAGGAGGTGGGGCCTGGCCGGAAGAGGCAGGTCACCCTCTTCAGCTCCTCCCTTCATGCTGCTTCCTGGCTGCCACGAGGTGAGCCGCTATTTCTCCACCATGCCCCTGTGCCACTCCATCCTACCCTGCGGCTGGCATCTACAGAATGAGACAGACTGAAACATTAGCCGAAATAAACCTCTCCTCCTTTAATTGTAGGTGTTGGGTATTTTGTCCCAGCAATGATAAAGTGATAAAGGCAATAGGTGAAGAAGAAAGTTTATTCCCACATTAGTGCACGGAGTCTGCGAAGGGACACTGTAAGCCCTCCACATGGAAATGCAGCGTGCCAACTTCCAAGCTGAAGCGCTTTGGGGACCACCTTTTCCTCTGTTGTCAGCCTTCTTGTGCCCCAGGCAGCTTTCTATGTCCAGACCTTACTCCTAGAGATTCTGTTTCAAAGGAGGTGAGAAGGGGCCAGGCATCAGAATTGTAAAAGTCCCCTGCCCCTTATTGAAAGGATGAAGAAAAAATAGAGGTCAGAAAATAGCAGTTAATAGTAACAGTAGCTGACATTGAAACAGCATTTACTAGGAACTGAGCATCATTCTGAGGATTGAGTGTGTATCAATCTATGTACTACACATACCAACCAGTATAATACCAATTTTACAAAAGAGGAAACGGAAGCAAAGAGAGGGCAAGTAACTTGCTAAAGGATGCACAGCTCTTATGTAACAAAGTGAATCCAAACTCGTTATCACTCCTGTGATCTTTAGTATGAGTGAGGCATTGCTTGTTTCACAGTAGCTATGCATATTTTTTATTCATATTTTTCTTTTTATTTTATTTTATTTTTTGTTTTTTTGAGACAGAGTTTCGCTATGCGGTTCAGGCTGCCCTTGAACTCACTTTGTAGCCCAGGCTGGCCTCGAACTCTCAGCAATCCTCATGCCTCAGCCTCCCAAGTGCTGGGATTATAGGTGTGTGCCACCACACCTGGCTGTTTGTTTATATTTTTCAATTCTTATAAATTTGACCCTCCCATAGTTCAACCAGGATCTCTGAAAGTGAAGCACAACATCTATATTCCATGTGGGTGCTCCAGTTTTATTTCCCTAATTGTATAATGCACCATATTCTCCAAGACATAAAGGATTTCTGCACACTCTGTTAAATGTATCCTAAACCTGCACCCACTTCCTCAGGGCTTTGAGACAGTTGCCTGGTGGCAGCCCGGCCCTGTAGTCTGTGCCTTCACCACTGGCCATCAGCTAGGACATCTCAGCAGGCATCAGGACCCAAGTCCTCGTGGCAAGCGCTAGTCCTGTGTGAGTGATTTGCCACTAAGAAAGCAAAATAAGAAAAACCAGAGACTGGCAAGAACGTGGACCTAGGGGTGCTACCCCAGGTGAGACCACGGATCTGCCTGCTGCTGGTCCACTCCGTTATCAGAATGGATACGGGTCATCAGAAGGTCACGGTGATTTTAGAAAATAGATGCCAGTGGGTTTTTTGGTTTGTTTTGCAGTGCTGAGGATCAAACCCCCGGGCCTCACACATGCTAGGCAAGCACTCTACCATGGAGCTACAACCCCAGTTACCCCCAGGATTTTATGTTTAAGCTGACATTTGATTCTGATCACTGCCTCTCGCTGATTCCCTGGGGAGAACTTGGGAGTGGTTGGTGTCAGACAGCCGAGGGCCAGAGTCTGTGGGGTCCCTTGCTACCTTGTTTCTCTTCCAGTCCTCCTTCCACCTTTTCTCACCACTTACCTAGGCATAAAATCAGCCTGTAGGGTGTATTTTTGTCTTTGAGTAATTTCCAAATCCTGGTTTCACATTTATGCAGACAAATGAAAAAAGATATTTTTTTGTTGACTTCTTCATTTTTTTTTTCTTTTCAGCCTCCTAAAACCAAGCAGGGTTGCATTTTTCTCATAGACTGCATTATATTAAATTGGCTCAGGGATGTGACCTTTAGTTTGAGCCCCAAATCTGTGCCAAGTAGCAAGAGATGTGTGGTTTGAGAGAGAAAAAACAAAAAACAAAAAAAAAACATAGAATAGGCTAAGTTTATTTATTTGATTTATTTTGCAGTACTGAAGATAGAACCTAGGACCTTGCACATGCTAAGCATGCACTCGCTGACTTACATCTTCAGCCCTCATTTTGGATTTAAGGAACAAAGGAAATGTATTGGTCAGCTTTCTCATCGCTGGGACAAAATACCTGACACCTACAACTTACAGGAGGAGAGGTTTCATTTTGGCTCACTGCTATGAGGTTTTGGTGCACCTTCTGCTGGCCCTGAGGCAGGAACACCATGGCAGGAGCTGCTCAATTCATGGCATCCTGGAAGTGAGCAGGGGAAGTGCTCCAGAGAGGAAATGACCGGGGACCAGATAGAGTCCCCAACATCATGCCAAGACCCACCAGACACACCCAGAAGTGTGTTTTACAAAACTCCCAGGCATCTCTCAACTCAATCAAGTTGACAGTCAAGAGTGGCTGTCACAAAAATTGGATCGTTTTCATAAGAAGCTATGGAGAGGGTGTGAGGTCCACCTGTTCCTCAAAAGTTGAGAAATGAAGAGTGAATGTGACCAACAGATCCAAACGAAGACAGCGTCAGCTTCACCATTAAGGAAAACTCTGGCTATTTCACCAGGCTATCACGGTACCTGAAACATGGCCTGAGAGGTCCTTTCATCCTCACCATCCCCTCCAGAGCATTTGCTGTCCGGGGCTACTGTCCCCCAAGCATTCGCAGGGGACAGAAAATTGTCCCACTGCCCTTTAATAGTCAGAAGCCATCTTCCTGTGGTATTTGTTCTCCTTCTCAAATTACTTTGCTTGTAAAGCTAATCTGCTAGTCAGTTGCTACTAAAAGTCAGAACTGCAACCTGCTGCAAATGCCCAAAAATGGGCCCAGGCTTGGGCCTGTACACCCTGCCCTTTGACTGCTGCTGGATACACACACATCTTACAACTCAGACCTGGTCAAACTGACCAGCTGGCTGGACAGTAGGTTGACGTAGACAGCAATCATTCTGACAGTACATAAGCACGACTTCACCTTTCCAAGATCTGTTCTGAGAAAGGCTTTAAAAATATACTTTGCCTGGCTGGGTGTGGTGGTGCATGCCTTTAATCCTAGCACCCAGGAAGATGAGAAAGGGCTAAACTTTGAGTTCAAGACCAGCCTGGGCTATATATCAAGTTCAAGGCCAGCCTAAACTACATAGCAAGACCTTGTCTCAAAACACCAAAAATTTTAAAATTTTTAAAAAAAGAAGATGGATGGATGGATGGATGTCCACTGCCTAAAAGGGAATGCTACCTATAATGGAGACAACAGATTAGACTAAGGGCTACAAATGATATGAAGAACTGGAAAACACACACACCCTCCTCCAGCCAATGCTCCAACATAGCAACAATCCTTATGTTATTCAGCTCGTAGGCATTTTTAGGTTGTAATAATAATCATACAGAATAATGATATTTTTCTATGGTCCGTAACCTCCAGCACTCTATTACTAGTCTCTCATCTTTCCTCCAGCCAAAGACAAAAGGTCAACTCCTTAAGAAGGGACTAAGGGGTGCTGGAGGTGTAACTTAGTGGTAGAGCCCTTGCCTAGCATGCATGAGGCGCTAGGTTCAATCCCCAGTATTACAAAAAAGGGAGGCGCAGGGAAGATCGAAGCAGGAAAACCTCAGCAAAGAGAGGCCTGTGAATCAACCCATAATCCCACATCCACCCTCAGTTTCATAAAGAAGACTGACCCCACCCCAGGCAAGGCCTGCTCCATAGAGAGGGCAGACACAACAGGTACCACCACGTGCGGGCCTCGGCCCAACCCCTACCGCTGCTGGGCTTCCCAGACCGTGAAAGCCCTTGTGTCGATGGGATCCCTAATGACATCTTTTCTTCCCTTCAGACTCTCAGGAACAAAGCAGGTATTTTTAGCTGTTACCAGTGCATTTTTAGCATGAAGACCTCACCTCTTACTCATTATCCTATGGAAAGAAATCCACCCAGAGGGCACTGCTAATCCTTAATATCTGATCAGCTCAAATGTCACTTCCTCAGGAATCCCCCATGCCCAGCTCACCCCACACCAGATCAAGCACCTGTAACATGAACTTCAGTAACCCTGAATTTTTCCTCCAAAGCATTTACTAGTTACAATGCTGTAAAAACACTGGAGTTGCCCTAGATTCTCATCTTTCCCTCAGTCCCTCTGTCCCACACCCCTAAACCCACTAGCAAGTCTTGATGACTCTACATCCAAAATGCACTCCAAACCATGCCATATCCCCCCATCTCCACCACTTCCATGGTTCCAGCCACCCTTGTCCCTCCTGCTTCCTCTTCACCTCCCTCCATCCCCCATAACAACCAGCGCATCCCTTAAATTGATGCACTAGACCACACCCACTTTAACCACCGCAGTGACTTCCTCCTGAGCCTTTCAACTGACACCGGCACTTGGACTGCAAACCTGCCTGCCAGCTCCCCGCCCACCTCCCCAGGCCCCTCTCACACTTGCTGATCACCTCGGTTCCTAGAACTTGCCAAGATTGTTCCTACCTGGGACCCTTTGCCTTTGCTATTTCCTGTTTGAAATACCCTGTCCCCAATCCTTTGAATGGTGGACTCCTTGTCAGTCAGCTCTCTCCCACCTCCTAAATTACCCCTTATCACTCAGGGAACACCAGTGCCAGCTGTCTGTTGACTCGTATGCTGTCCAACAACCCCTCCCAACAGAATGTGAGCTCCATGAGAACAGGGACCGGTGTGGCTCATGGCAGCTAGAAGAGAGGGAAGTATCAGGAGAACAAATGAGAATGCCTGTCCCGCAGTATACTTGGGGTATTGGCTTCTGGGCCTCACCACCACTGCAGATATCAAAATCCATGGATACTCAAGTTCTTCATAAAAAATGTTAGCACATTTGTATAAAGCCCATGCACATCCTCCTATACATCTTAAGTCATCTCTAGTTTACTCTTAATACTTTTTTTGTGTGTGTGGGTACCGGGGGTTGACCTCAGGACCTCACGCGCCAGCAGGCGCCCGTGCTGCTGAGCGATATCACCGGCCCTTTCTTCGTATGTGGGTTCCGGGAGTCGAACTCAGGACCTCGCGCTTGCCAGGCAGGCGCTTACGCCACTGAGCTATCTCACCAGCCCTACTCTTAATACTTAATACAATGTAAATGCTATGTAAAGCATTGCTATACCGTATTGTTTAGGGAATAATGACCAAAAAATAATCTAGTTTACTCATAATACTTAATACAATGTAAATGCTGTGTAAAGCATTGCTATACTGTATTGTTTAAGGAATAATGACCAAAAAATAATCTGTACATGTTGAGTACTGATGCAAGTTTTTTTCTAACTTTGAATCCGTGGTTGGTTTAATCTGCGGAGGCGAAACCAGTAGATAAGAGAGCTGACTGCATACTTTTGATTGTATTTCTTTTTTGTGCACAAGGAGTTAGCTCCTCATGGTAACCACTGGACCAAACACAATAGCAGGCACTCGAGTCTATGGAAAAGAGAAAGGAAGAGAATGAATATGGATAAGAGGAGAAGAGGGTAAAGAAAACAAAGCAAGCAGAGAAATGGGTGGATTTATGGTACACGGTATCAACGAATCTTGTACTAATGAATGTGACCCTTTCCCACTCCCCAGCATACCCTCCCCTTAGATGACCCCTGTCCCTCCTTCTTCTCTCCCTTTGTCTCTTTATTTTCACTGCTGGCAGCCTCTGCTTTGGACAAACAAGAATAAGAGCAATGGCCAACAAGTGGCCATTATGGCTAGCAGCTTTGAGGGTCCACAGCCAAGTCTAGGCTTCCTCTCTGCACGCCTCCTGCAGCATCTTCGCACCTCTCTGGGCATAAGTCTGTATAACAATAAAAGTCAGGCTCATTCAGAAGAGCTGTTCTCTCCCAGAAACATTTTCAGCCATCAAGGGCAGAAATGGAGCGCACCCTGTTCTTATCACTCTGACCATTTCTTCAGGGTCCTCCATCCCTGAGGGGCAGAGAGCGATGGACTTCCCATATGCTGGGGATTGTTTTGCTCGAATGGCAAGCAACTCCAGCAGGCACACACACAAGGTGTTTCAGAGACTATCTGGCCTTCCTAAGAACACAATCCCCCTTTAAGACTGTAATCCTTTCCCACTTATTTTATCTGTGATCACTGAATGTAACTCCTAAAGCAGGACAGTCTCCAGGCAATGGTAAACGACCTTCTCTCATGGAAACACAAAGAATATAAATCCCAAAATATTATGGATGCAAATGGCTGGAAGTTGAAAATTCTAAAAGGCTAAGCATCACGTTGCTTGAAGAGAAGTAATTAAGAGAAGAAAAGCAACAGGAAAGCTATGAAAAACCCCACAGAGCCAAGGAACGGGATGGTCGTCTAAAAGACCCAGAGAGAAGCATTGCTTTGAAATGACTTGATGGAACATCTTGAAGAAAAAAACTTAGTTATGTTTTAGTATCCATAATAGAGAACAAGACAGCCCAGCAGCGGTGCAACTGAAAATCAGAGAAAATCACAATGAATGAACAAGGTGAACTGGAAAAGCAACAGAAGAGGAAGAATGGCAAAGAAAACAAAGGCAGGACTCATGCTTCCAAGAAGTGACAGAGGCCAGAAGCTGCCTTTCACTCACTGTGTGTCCCTGTAAAAAGCCGCACCTAAGCCAGGCACGGTGGTGCACACCTGTAATCTCAACACTCTAGAAGGCTGAGGTCGGAGGATCAAAAGTTTGAGACCAGCCTGAGCATTTTAGCAAGACCCTGTCTCAAAATAAATTCAAAAAGAGCTGGGGATGTAGCTCAGCGCCAAGGCCCTGGGTTCAATCCCCAGTACGGTACCACAGGAAAAAAGAAAAAAGCCCCACCTCCCAGGTCACAGCACTCACCTCCCGCCCTCCGGTAAGGATTAAATACAAACTATATTCTATGCATATATAAATATCAACGTATTGGGGCTAGGGATAGAGCTCAGTGGTAAGCGCTTGCACATGCACCAGGGCCTAGGTTCAATCCTCAAGCACAACAATAATAATAATTATATAAATATAATACATACAATATAATTTATAACATTATTTTATATGTACTTACTATAAATATATATTTATGTAATATTATACTATGTATTATATCACATATATTTCATTTTATAGATATAATATATAAATATATATGCTATCACATATTGATATGTGTTAAAAATTACACAGAAACTGCTAGGTGTGGTTGCACACCCCTGCAATCCCAGCACTCAGGAGGCTGAGACAGGAGGATTGCCACAAGTTTGAGGCCAGCTTGGGCTACAAGGTGAGTTTGAGGCCAGCCTGAACTATACGACAAGACCTTGTCTCAAAAAAACAAAAATAATAACATACACACACACAAATAAATACATATGGAATCTAAAAAAAGTTTGTCTCATAGAATTTGAGAGAGCAGAAGAGCAATTACCAGAGGCCAGGGAGAGCATGGGGCTGATCAGTTGGTACTAAGTTAGGAGTAAGAATTCTGGTGTGCTGGTGCTACTGTGACTATAGATGACAATGAACATACTGTACATTTTAAGCTAGAAGAAATTTGAAAATTTTCACTATAAAGAAATCATAAGTGTTTGAGGAAATAGCTATACAGTGGTACGTTGGTTCATGAACTTGATTTTTTTCCGTGATTCTGGTCCCAAACCAAGTTGGACGAGAACCGAATCAAATTCATGGTTAGGTTCAATCTTGATTTTAGGGGGATATTTGATTCAGTTCTCATCCAGTCAGTTTGCAATCAGAATTGTGGAGAGAATTGAGTTTGTGAACTGAGGTACCACTGTATTTCACCTAATTTAAACATCATACAATGTTTTTAAGTATCATTTAAAAAACACATTTAAGCTAGGCATGCTGGCACACACCTGTAACCCCAGCACTTGGGAGACTGAGGCAGGAGGAGTACCACAAGTTTGAGGTCAGCCTGAATTAAAGAGCAAGAACCTGTCTCTAAATAAATAAACAAATTTTTTTTTTCTTTTGTGGGTACCGGGGGTCGACCGCAGGACCTCACACACCAGCAGGCGCCCGTGCCACTGAGCGATATCACCAGCCCTTTTTTTGTATGTGGGTTCTAGGAGTCAAAATCAGGCCCTCGCGCTTGCCAGACAGGCGCGTATGCCACTGAGCCATCTCACCGGCCCTAAATTTTTTTTAAAGTTCACACATATGGGCAAGCATTCCACCTACAGGAGGTTTTCTGTAACAAGTGGCTTCCCCTGATTCCTGATCCCTGTGCTCATTCCCAGCTTTAAGCTTGTATTTGTTCTTGCTGAATCTGTCCCACCCATTGGATCCTCTTCATCCCTTGGAGTCCCTCCAAAGGCACAGCTCCTCTGAGAAGCCTCTCTGACCTCTCCCTGCAGTGAGTGCCTTCACTAAACATTATAACGCATGAACATATTCTGCCTTGTGGGGCCCCGATATTTTTATGCAGAAGTGCCCAAGGAGCACACATGTTCTCTGAAGTCACGGGCTATGTAATTACATTTATTTTTGTGTCCTCCAGAAAGTGGGGAGTGCTTGCACCCAGAATGAATTGTTCAGCTGGGCTATCTGGCCATAAAGGGCAAACAGGGTCTTGCCAGCTTCAGGGGGATCGCTTGCTGGTGATGTCCCAGCTTCCGCATTCACTGGAGAACTGTCCTCCATCAGCCCTGCTTCTAGGGGAGGTAAAAGGTCCAGAAAACAGGAAGAAGGAAAAGAAAATCACTGCTGGCCAGAGACAGCAGGAGCAAGTGACCGATGGGAATTTACAAGGGAGATGGAGTGTGTGTTTATGGCTTTGTTGTACAATTTCTGGCTCAGTGCCAATGGGAAAAGGATGGCCAGCAATCAAGTCCACTGAGCCCCTGGTGCTACATTCCAAACACATCTGGTCCTACCTGTATTGTGCTTGAAAGTGGCTTTGCACAAAGCTCTGGCCCAGAGAAAGCTGAGCTGATGATGACTGGAGGTTCTCCGGGGTTTTACTGGCTTCAGGCAGCAGCTGCAAAGAAACAAGAAAGGAAATAAGATTAGATACTATCCACCTGCCTGGCTGGGCGTGGTGGCACACACCTATAGACCCAGCACTTAGGAGGCTGAGACAGGAGGATCGCTGCAAATTCGTGGCCAGCCTGTCCTACATAGTGAGTTCAAAGTCAGCCTGAACCACACAGCAAGACCCCGTCTCATAAAACAAACAAACGAAGTTCACCTTCCTGGATATCACATGACTGCTTCAGGCCACAAAGCTTCCTTTTGGGCCCCAGGTCAGCCCTTTCTGGATCTGCCTTGACTATTAGTCAGTACTCTTTCAACCACCTGGTCTCCCAAAATCCCTGAGAAAGAGAACGCATCTGTATGGAAGAGCAAAACTAGCTGGGCATGGTCACACACATCTGCAATCCCAGCACTTGGGAGGCTAAGGCAGAAGGATTGCCACAAGTTTGAGGCCAGCCTGGACTATATAGTGAGAGCCTGTCTCAAAAAAAAAAAAAAAAGAAAGAAAAGAAAAGAAAAATAAAAAGAGCAAAAGTGCAGAAGTGCCCAAGTGCCAAGTGCCCAAGCAAAATGTGTGAATGTTGGTGAATGCTTACTCATCCTTCCCTGGTGACAGACAGCCCCTGCTCTTTACCTCTGACCTGCCGGGCCCTCCCCTATTAGATGCCTCTTATATGTCCACTCGGGTGGACAATCATCACTTCAAGCCAAGTCACGCTGAAGCTCTCCACTGTCCACCTGCTCAGCTGTCCCCGCCCACACTTTCCAGCAAGCCAGGCTTCCTCTAAGCTTGTACCATCCGTTGCAGAAAAAGCAGGCTTGAAATTTTACAGTTTGGTGCATAAACTTCCTTCATTCTACACACGTCAGTTGCACTGTGTACCTCTCCATATGGCCTTGTGTGTGAGTTTCTGGTAGCTCCTGTAGCAAATCATTACCAACTGTGGCTTCGAACAACAAATTCATTTTCTCAGTTCTTGTGACCGGACATCCAAAATCAGTATTGACAGGCTCAAATCACAGGGTTGGCAGGGCCACACTCCCGGCAGAGACCCCAGGGGAGAACCCACTCCTTGCTGCTTCCGATTTCTGCTGGATGCCCAGATTCATTGGCTGGTGGCCATGTCACTGGTCTTCAAGGCTAGCATCTTTAAATCTCTCTCCACTTTGTCCATTCACCTCCTCCTCTGTGTGCCTCCAGTCTCCCTTGGCCTTTTTTACAAAAAAAGCTCAGTATTGAACTAACCCCCCACCTTGATATCCAGCTTAATTACCCCATCTCAAGATCCTTCACTCAGTCACATCTGTAACGTCCTTACCATAGATAAGAAAACATCTACAGGATGCAGGGCTCTGGATCTGATAGCTTGGGGTCATTTTTTAGCACACCTATCTTGGGGCTCATGCCTGTCCCAATGCCACCAAACCCCGATGGCCCCCTACCTCTCCCAATATGAATTATGCCAGTTTCTAGTTTCCCTACATTTATTCTCCACCCTTTAACCTATTCGCCTACTCCCCCCGCACAAGGGACACAAGTATTTGTTATGGCTTCAATATGTAAAAATCTTTGTGCTTGAAAGGTCTGTACTTGAGGACAATCCCAGAATCAAAGCCACTCATTATATAAAGCTATTTAGTAAGATACTGAATTACGTATATGAGTGTTCACATATGGTCACACATAAAAGATGCCCTAGAGCAGTGGTGGCGAACCTGTGCATGCGTGCCACAGCAGGCCATTTGTATCACTGAAAGCTCTGAAAGGTTTGCCATCACTGCCTAGAACAATATTTCTCGGCTTTTTCATCATCACTTCCTTCAAGGCATCTTTTCTTTTCTTCTTTTTTTGTTTTAATGGTTCATGGGATCGAACCCAAGGCTTCACGTTGAGCTACATCCCCAGCACTTTTTTATTAACTATTTTTTTTTGAGACGGTTTCACTAAATCACTAAGTTGCCCAGGCTGGGCTCAAACTTGCTATCCTCCTGCCTCAGCCTCCCAGATTGCTGAGATTACAGGGGTGTGCCACCACATCCAGCTCCAAGGAGTCTTTTTAGACAATTTTTCTCCTCCTCTCCCAACATGAGACAGTAATACACTACAGATACACTTTGCATGTGTCTACAGACTGTGTGAATATCAGTCTTCCAGGACCAGTTTTGGGCACTCTGGGGTTTTCTATGCTTCTGTGCTATCATCCCCCATGAGAATGAAGGAACTTTCATTAAAAGAATGCCCAGATAGTGAGGGGCAGGAGAAGATCCGGGTAGAACTGAAGGCGAATGTTGAAGGATTGGAGAAAGCAGAGGGTGGAACCAGGCAAAAGGAATGCATGTGAAACTCCTGGGGTAAAGTGTACCGATACGTACAATGTATTCCAAAATACATCAGAAAAATGAGATGAGCAAAAAAACAAAGAGATGGAGGAATGAGTGGATGGAAGAATGGACATATGCTAAATATGGCAAACTTTGTAAAATGTAAAATGCAGATTCTAGGTGGTAGGTATGAGTGTTCACTGTACAATTAATTCAACATTTTCATGCTATGACATTTTTCATAATAAAATATTGGGACAAATAAGTAATGAGTATTCAGGAGGTCGCTCTTATTTGTCCCAATATTTTATTGCACCCAATTTGATTAGAACACAGGATATGCAAAGGGAATTAAAAAGACAGGGCTGGAGAGCAAGTCGGGTGTCACACTGGGTATGGCTTTCAAAGTCCCCAGGAAGACACTGCACCTGCTCCAATGATCAACATAGGAGTTCAAATCCTTGCACTGAGACTTGGTTTCAAGAGTTACTCAATGTCTATAAGACAGTTAAAAAGTTACTCTTATATGGTTCATGGTTTCTTCTGGCCCATTTGCTGTTGGTATAACAAAATACCCAAGACTGGGTGACTTATAAAGAACCGAGGTTTATTTAGCTTAGTGTTCTGGAGGATGGGAAGTCTGAGAGCATGGTGCTGGATCTGGTGAGAGCCTTCCTGCTGCATTACAGCATGGTGAAGGGCACTGCATGGACAGACAGAGCAATGTACTCACTCTCTTCCTTGTCTTATAATGCCACAAATGCCATCATGGGAGACGCACCCTCATGAACTTATCTAACCCCAACTACCTCCCAAAGTCCCATCTTCAAGTCTATTAACATATGAATTTGGAGATTAAGTTTCCAGCACATGAAATTTTGGGAGACACAGTGAAACCACAGCAATTTCTCTACTGTAGTAAGATTATGATAATATCTCTCCGATGGCATATTTTGAAGATTTAAATATACACATGAACAGTGCCTGGCACAAAGTGAGCACTGAACAGCACTAGATAGGTGGCAGAGTCTCACGATGGGGAGGAGCCAGTGGGTTCTGAGCCTACGTGGTGGCCACATGCTTGGAAGACACTTTAACTCAACAGCAATTCCCACCAAAGGGGATAAATCTAGAGGTCAGAACACAGATGAAGGAGGTTAAGGGTTCACGTAACAACAAGGTGACCTAGAGGAGGAGCCATGAAGATGAAAGAAGGGGTGGATTCAAGACACCTTTGTGCACAGCTCATAGCTCTGCACCTGACCAGGAAGCAGATGGGAAGAAGGAAGGAAGAGACAAACATGACCTTAGACTCCACTTCCAATCTGATGCCAGTACCAGTTCCATCAACAGAAGTGGGAAAGTCGAAGGAAGAAGTGGGCTTCAGAAAGACAGGCCAGGTTTGAAGGTGACTTGATGACATCCACACAGAGAGATCTATCTCAAATGCATAAAGGTGTGAACTTGTGCAGTGAACTTGGACACGGCGTGGACACTGGGATACTTTGGCTGCCAGGACTCACTCCTGCCCTGTGGTAGGAGCACCACTCTTGGGACCCTGCATCCATTCCTGGGGTGGGAAGGGCTCTTTCATCAGGGTTCCTGCCCACCCCGGCCAGGATACAAGTCTATGACCCACATCACGCTGATGAAGGTTTCCTGCCCTGAATGTGGATCATGAGCAAAGCGGCCAAAAGGTGAAAGACTGATTCCAGCAGTCGCGTCCCCACCAGAGAGCTGAGTATCCTGCCTCTGAGACTCCTCCCCGCCCCAGAAGCACCTGATTCTGGCTGTCCCACCCCTGAGTCTTCAGGCTTCCCTAGTCCTCATGCTCTGCCCTGGTCTTCTCTTATGTGCCCTTTTTGAGTCATCTCAGGCTGGCAACCAAAGAACTCATGATGACACAGGAAGCTTCTGCATCAAGGTAAGAGTGTGAGAAACCGGGAGTGGCTGTGGATGGGATCATCCAGGAGTGACATATGGAAAGAAAAACCTGAACAAGGCCAGGGTGACAGGAAGCAGGAAGTCACCATGACTGACTATGAGGTCAGAAGAACAGCTCCACTCTCTGTTAGCTCAGTGACCCTGGAATATCTCTCGAAGCTTCTTCCTGTGCCTAAAAGGAATAGTACCCCTGAACATCATGGAGCTACTGTACAAATCAAGAGATGGCATACGCCTTTTGCCTGGCACATAGTAGGTGCTTAATACATGCTAGTTTGTTGGTCCTCTTCCCAGCTTCACCCTCCTCCTTATTCTGCAAGAGTGGCATTTTCTAGAAAACAAACTGCCAAAAAGATTGCTTATGTGTTGGCGTTTATAGGGTAGTAAAAATATACCCTTTTCGTGGGATGAAAACATTTGAGCATATTAAAGTAATGGAAAAGAAAGTGGTCCTTATGTTTTCTATTCCAGCTACAAATAAATCTAGTTATACGGCTTTCCTATGTCCTCAAAACAAAAATAACTTCAAAATGAAAAATCATTCAGAGTTACGCAGAGGACAGCAACTTTCCTTCTCGAAAAGGGAAAATGAAGTTTCGTGCCAGATAATCACGACGGCTCTGCTCTCTACCTTCAAGTGTGCACAGCCAGGCCTCCGTAGGCAGCCCGATTTTCTGAGTGCAAACTTCAGCACAGATTTTGACCTGGCCCCAAGAGAGAGAAAAAGATGTTTTCTGCCTTCATTAGGTCCAAGTGAGGCTGGTTATACTTCCGTCTCTGGCCGACAGCCGTGCCCTGGGCATGTCTGTGGAATGTCATACCCCTAACACGCTGGGCCCAGATAGGGATAGGAAGCAGCTGGGGGGGGGGGGGTCCAAGGATAGTGAGTCAGAGGGGCGAGGGGTCTGGGATCTGGCTGATTGGTTGGCAGGACCAGTCAGGTAGGGCCGTGTCAGCAACACAGGAGTCTAGATTTTGTTCTCAGTGTGAAAGGAAGCCACTGGAGCAATGTAGGAAGGAGCATGACACTCTGATGTTCTTTCTGAAGAGATCTGGCTGCACTATGGGGAACACTGTCGTGGGGCACACTGGGCATTGGGGCTGGCTGGGGATGTGGCTCAGTGGTAGAGCACTTGCCTACATAGACAAGGCCCTGGGTTCAATCCCCAGTACTACTTTGAATAAAAAAAGAAGGAAGTTGGAAGACCAATTATGGCTGCTTTCACTTACTACTGAAGTTATAAAAAAAGAATTATTGGCAGGTTATCTTACAGGAAGGTTTAGGGTGGTAAACTATAGTTAGGAACAAAGGTTCTAGGGCAGAGCTTTGCTATTGAGGGTGGTTTTGCCCCTCAAGGGTCATTTGGCAATGTCTGGAGACTTTTTTTTATTATTATAACTGTTGATAGCCCCTGGCATCTACTGGGTAGAGGGATAAATGTTACAATAGTCAAGGCAGCCCTCCCAACAAAGAATTATCTACTCAAAATGTCAAAAGTGAACTGGGCATGATGCTTTACACTGGTAATCCCTGGATTTGGGAGGCTGAGGCAGAAGGATCATGAGGTTAAGGCCAGCCTGGACCACATAGTGAGGCCCTATCTCAAAAACAAACAACAAAAACTGTCAAAGTGTTGAGGTTAAGAAACCCTGGTATACAGTTGCATTTCTAGATTTGGGTTCTGGCCCTCCCATTTACTAATTGTGTAGCTTGAGGCAAGTTACTTAACCTCTCTGTGATCTTCCCCATTCTTAAGCCCAGTGACTTTTCCTGCTACCAAGAAACTGAAGAGGAAAACCAAAGACAACTTGGAAGACCAATATTTGGACCTGGAATGTTTCCAAAGTCCCACATATGAAAGATTATGTTCCAGCTTGGTGCTATTAGGGATGGAACCTTGAGGAGGTGGGGCCTAGTGAAGATCTTAGGTCTCGGGGATAGTCCCTCAAAGGGGACTGCGGGGACCCAGCCCCTTGTTATGCTTTCTTCTACTTCCAAGCTGCCATGACGTGAGTGGCTCGTACCATCCTGGGCTCTGGGCTACGATGTTCTACCTTGCCAGAAGCCCAAAAGAAATGGATCCACCCAACCATGGACCAAAACCTCCAAAACTGTGAGCCAACATAAACCTTTCTTTTTTCTAAACTGACTATCTTAGGTGTTTTATTATAGTAGTGGAAGCTAACACAGCTGTCTGTCTACCTACTTTCCAGGTAGGAAGAACTCCCTGGTATAGTCAGGGAGAGGGGCGGGGGAAAATAGGAAAAGAGGCCTTTCCTATACAGCAGCACAAGGAGCGATCATCCATCCCTAAGTCTCCTCTCCCTCAGCGGGTGACTAAGAAGACATGAATCACTCATAAGGGCTCCCAGCACACTGGATTTGGAACAGACAGGCCAGGTTCGATTGGTTCTATTTCTACCCAGTAGACAATGAGTCACTCAGCAACTTACTTAACTGAAATCTCCCTTAACTACAGAACACGAATTATCCTTATAAATATTAAAGCATGATAACTATTAATTCAAGAGTCTATTGAGTGTCTGCTATGTGCCAGGGAGCAAAATAAGTCATGAAAAGCACCAAGCTAGATGCCTGGCACACAAGGAATATCCAGTAAACAGGATCCAAATGCTTTTGAAACACATTCTGATTTCAAAATGTGCTCCCTTAAACATATGGAGTACACAATATAGTGGGGCTATATTTACCCGCTCAATACTCTATTCCTTGGGGAAGCAAATGGTGCTGGCTCTAGAAAGTCCTTGGCCCGTGTTTCCCCCACAGGCCTGTGACCCATGTGGCCCAATCAGAATATTCCATTCTTCTGGCCAAGTGCCCAGGAATGGACCTGGGAACCAAGCTGGGACAATCAGACTCTGCCCTGGGCTTTTTCTGGAATGCCAGGCTCTAAAGAGAGGCATTGAGAAGCCCCCCTGGCTGCCATGTGGGAGAGCCGGTGTGAGAATGAGGCTAGAGACAGGCAAAGGCCTGGTAACATCATCTGAGCCCTTGGATCCAGCTCTACCTGAAGCTTCTTCAATCCTTGGAGTTATAGAGTATAAAAGCTAATAAATGCCTTTCCCTTAAAATGGATCCAAAATATTGGATCAAATTAAATTTCTGTCAACTAAAAGGGTGTGAATAAGATTGATGGAAAATCACTATGGTTTGTTTGTTTGTGTTTATTTGTTTTAGGTTTTTTGAGACAGGGTCTCGCTCTGTAGTTCAGGCTGGCCTTAAACTCACTATATAGTCCAGGCTGGCCTCGAACTTGTGGGGATCCCCTGCCTCAGCC
The DNA here is from genome assembly GCA_028451465.1 of Erethizon dorsatum. Classification (NCBI taxonomy): domain Eukaryota; kingdom Metazoa; phylum Chordata; class Mammalia; order Rodentia; family Erethizontidae; genus Erethizon; species Erethizon dorsatum. The sequence continues at coordinate 29,763,866 of CM051826.1, forward strand.
TCCCAAGTGCTGGGATTATAGGTGTGTACCACCACACCCAGCATGGAAAAATCACTTTAATAAAAGAAAAATCACCCACAACCCAGAGAAACCCCCATCACCATATAGTGCATGTTTCTCCCAGGTTTTGTTGGGGTGATCACTTGCTTTGTTTCATTTGTGCATTTTGGGGTTCACTGGGGTAATTCTTTTCAAAATTAAAAAATAAGCTAGAATCCTGACCCTACCGCTTTTCTTACCTGTGCAGTTTCAAGTTTATCCAGTCTCTCTGATACATGGGACATATATGGTCATGGGCTCCTTTTCCTAAAGTTCCACACTGACATTTTAAAACAGAAAAGCTGGGCATGGTGGTACATACCTGTTATGGCTCAGGAGGCTGAGGCAGGAGGATCACTGCAAGTTTGAGGCCAATCTGAGCTAAATAACGAGTTCAAGGACAGCCTAAACTATATAGCAAGAACCTGTCTCAAAAAAATAAATAAATAAATAATAAAAACAACCACCCCCCCAAAAAAAAGAGTCACTTGGGAGGCTGAGGCCAGAGGATTGCCACAAGTTTGGGGTCAGCCTAGGCTACATAGTGAATTCAAGGACAACCTGGAATACATAGCAAGATCCTGTCTCAAAAACAAAAAACAAAACAAAACAAAAAACCACAAAATAATATAGAATCGGAAAAAGAACCGTTGGTTACATCAACAAGTTCAAAAAAGAACAAAAGGCTGAGCTTCCTGGGACATTCCTTGTCTATTAATCAGAATGATGTGCTCTAAGAAAATCATGAAAGGATAGGAAGGTAATGTTTGAGAGACCTAACCACTTTCCAAGGGTTTTTTAGTTTATTCATGAGAGGGGTTGGATCAAGTGTCCTGATTTAAAACAGAAACAGAATGATAAAGCAGCCAGGCATGGTGGTGCACTGTGATCCCAGCAGTCAGGAGGCTGAGGCAGGAAGATTGCCATGAGTTCAAGGCCAGCTTGGGTTACATAGTGAGTTCAAGGCCAGCCTCAACCACATGGTGACAACCTGTCTCAAAAAAGAAAAGAAAAGAAAAGAAAAGAATGATAAAGCAGTTCTCAGAGCTATACCTGGATCAGTCATGAGATACATCAAAAGGAATGTGTTAGGAATTAATTACCAAAGCTTATGAAATACCTGTAATCTCAGCACCTGGGAGGCTAAGGCAGGAGGATCACCACAAGTTCAAGGCCAGCCTGTGCTACATAGTGAGTTCAAATCCAGCCTGAACTACAGAGCGAGACCCTGACTCAAAAAACAAAAACAAAACAAAGCTTATAGAAACACCTTTCTAAATTACAGCAGGTTATTCACAGATATTGTTATTATAACTGCTGACTCATGATATAATAACTTCACTCACTTCTGCTTTCTTAAGTGGGAAATAAAGGGATCATATTAAAGCATAAGCCATTATTGATCTTTATTTAGCAAAGTCCATAAAGAAAATAGCTGATGTATCAATTAACTGTGGCTATTACAGATTATTATAATGCTTGCCTCTTTCCAAAGGTCTGGAGTTTCATCAAAACGGGAAATGCTAAATGCACAGTGTAAAAATCATCCATCCTGGGAGCTGAGAGAAAAGGTTAGGAATTGCTGCTCTGTACGATACCTAGCAGAAAAAGCAAAAGTAGATTTGAAACGGCACCATCCGGAAATAATAAGGAATGGTCCTCATGGCCTTAGATGGCCAGACAAATACAAAGACTATAGACAGAAAGAAACACTTTTTTCTCAAAGTATGAGCCCTATTCACTATTTCACTGGGGTTAAGGAAGATGAGAAATACTGCAGTATGAGGAAATGCCTTGTCTAAAAGAAACGAGCTAAAAGAGGGAAGCAGAGAACACCCTGTGTATACAGTAGCCGGAACATACAGGAATTTAAGGCATTGAGTAAATATTCAAAGGGAAAAAACAAAGCCAGAAAATTCAATACAGTGCATTGTTTTGAGAGTGACCGACCTTCTCAGACACCAGCCCTCGGGATGAGCCCTCCAAATCCTCGTGGACACGGTCGAGTAACCAGAGCAGGAATTCCAGGGCGTCATGTTGGGAATTGCCTTGGAACTGGGAGCCATACTTGGAAACAGCATTCTGAAAGGAAATAAAGAAAAACAGAAGTCATTTTGGCCCTGCATAGAAGGGAGAGAAACGAAGTCCTACAAGCACTAAGTAGGCATCCTGTAGGGATCACAGCTCACATGTGACCTGGGGTAGAACTGTCCTTTCCTGCTGACAGCCTGCTCCCAAATGGTCCGACCGTTCTTGGTGAAGGAAAAGTCCCTTTTTCCAGAAGGTCTACTAATGTGCCCTATCCCTTCAAAATCCATAGGGTTGTCTGTTGAATATTTTTATGCTGGTGACCATCTGTGCTCCCTGAAGCTCTCGTCCTCTGATTGATGGGGTCTCCCACACTGCAGTAGCCTCCCCGCCATCAGTCTATCCCCACGCTGTCTCTCTCCAGTGACCCCAGCCTTCATGCCCTACTCTCTCCCCCTCACTGATTCCATTCACAACCATGGCTTCCATTCTCAGGTGATGACCACACTTGCTGCAAAGCTAACTTCTTAAAATAAAATGTGCATAGCTCCTTTACCACCCCTTTGAAATATGGGTGAAAATTCAAGAATATAAAATTCTTGATCATGAAATGGCTCAGCCAGCCCTACATGTAGGGACTGGGGTACAACAATGAAGAAAACAAGCTAAGTGTGGTGGGGCACACCTGTAATCCCAGCACTAGGGAGGGACATTGAGGCAGGTAGATCGCCACAAGTTTGAGGCCAGCCTGGGCTACACAGTGAGTTCAACTCAGCCTGAACTACATAGGAAGACCCTGTCTCAAAACAGACAAGACTCCCTGCCCTTGTGGTCCCCTGCCATTTTTGTACTGTCCGTTTGTTAACTGTATAACAACTTTGTCATCTTTTGAGGAAATGCATATTCCAGCTTTTGAAAAGTTTATTCAAAGTTTATTCAAAATATAAAAAAGATGAAGAATGAAGTCTTCCTTCTGCCCAGTCTCCATCCCTTGTTGGTCCTCCCCAATAGATGGCCACCCTCAGCCGTTCCTTAGCATCTTCCCACGGACTTTTGCTATGCATGTGCAAGAATGCAAGCAACCAAACATAAGCAAATCCCCATCTGTGTGCGCACACATGTGCATGCACCAGAACACCATGGCTGTCTGTTGCACTCTTAGACTGCAGAGCCACGCTTCAGCCTCATCTCAGGCAGGCTACAGGGACCAGTGTGAGCAAAGGTAGGGACCAGGACAGTACTCATCACTGCCACTTCAGTCAGATGGCCTTAGCTTTTGTCCTTCTTTTAATCTTCCCTTGAGATTTAAAGAAAACATTTGGATGAAACAAAGCAAAATTCAAGGTCTAATTAATTGCAATATTTGTTCTGAGGCTTTTTTCTGATTACATTCATCTGATCCCTTCCCCTACATTTCTCTGCACTTTGACCTCCAAATAGGGCTGCCTGATTTAGCAAATAAAAATGGAGACAAAGAAAGAAAAATAGAAAACAGAGGAGCTGGAGGTATAGCTCAATGTAGAACACGTTCCTAGCATTTGTGAGGCCCCGGGTTTGATTCTCAGCACTGGGAGGAAAAAAAAAAAAAGATGCCAATTAAATGTGAATTTCAAACAAACAATGAATGATTGTTTTAGTAGAAATAAATATGTCCCATGCAATGTTGGAATATATTTATACTGAAAAATTATTCGAGCCAGGCATGGTGACAGGCAGTACCTGTAATCCCACATTCTGGGAAGCTGAAGCAGGAAGATCACAAGTCTGAGCCCATCCTGGGCAACTTTGTGATTTATTGAGATCCCGTCTCAAAATAAAAAATAAAATAAAAAGCTGGGAATGTAGTTCAGTGTGAAGGGCCTGGGTTTAATCCCTAATACCAAATAGTTACTCATTGTTCATCTGCAGTTAAAATCAGCTGGGCATCCTCTATTTTATTTGGCAACCCCAGCCCCAAACCATGGTCAAACCTAGATCCCAGTACCAACGCTCTATTCCGAGTGAACAACAAGCCCTCGGAACTCAGAATCTCTGAAATCAGCCTTCCTCCGAATGTACACGAATGTACACAGAATCCCTCATAGTCTCCCTCAAATAGGCAGCAGTCACGTGAGCTGTCAGGCTGTCTGGATTCTGACTTTCAAAATGTCTCTGCCCCTCCCCCACACTTAGGCTCATTCCCAGCATGGTTTGGGCTCCTTATGACCCAGCCCATAATCCCTACCTAAAGAGAAGCCCCGCCCCTGCCAGCCCACCGCGCTCACTGCAACCCAGCCAGATGCTCCAAACCCTTCACTCTTCCGCTCACCACCTCATAGTCCAAACTCCTCTGGTATGGAGCCAACCCACATCTTCCACTGTCTCCTGCCTGTTTCAAAACTCCAGGTACGTGTACAAGTCACTTAGGTCCCCAAATGCTTTCCTGCTTCTGCAGCCTGGTATTTACTCTTGTTTTTCCTTTCATGTGAAAGCCATTCCCCTCCAGCTAATCATGATAATCCTCTAAGACTGATCATCTTCATCTTATCCCAGCTCTGGTGCCGGACAACTTCTCCAGAAAGAATTTGACCACAGATAAATTAGGGCCTTAAAAATGTCCCTCTAGTAATTCCACTTTGGGGGACTTAGCCTAAGGAAATCACAGCTATAAGCAAGGATATCTCTTTGTCTATCAAAGTTATTTTAGGGAAAACTGATGGCACACTTATAGTAGATGGCCTTAAAAATTAGGATTGAGGAAATACTAAAGAAAAAAACAGTGGGCTTATAGTAAAAGGAAAAAACCAGCCTTGCTGGGGATACAGTTTAGTGGTAAAATGTATGTTTACTATGTGCAAGACCCTGGGTTCGATCCCTAGCACCAAAGAAGGGGAAAAAAAAAAAAGGAAAAAAAAAAACACAAAAATATTGTTTTTTAGAAATATTTATAAATAGATAAAATATAGTATCTGGCCAGGTATGGTGGTGCATGCCTGTAATCCCAGAATTTGGGAGGCAGAGGTAGGAGGATTTCTGTGAGTTGAAGGCCTGCCTGAACTAATAGTGAGACTCTGTCTCAAAAAAACAAAAAAAAAAAGTATCTGAAAATATGCAGTAAACTAGTAACAAATAAAATGATGGTGTCATGGACAGTTTTTGTCATTTTCATTTGTACATTCCAATTATTTTTAGGATGAATATTTTTCTTTATTGGTCTTTTCTCAATTATAAAGTTTCTGACAGGCACTTTCCAGAATTTATATATGATTCCCACAGAAGACATTCCCATAGATGGTCCACTGAAATGTGACAAGAACTGCATTAAAGCTAATACTCAGGAAGTATTTCTACCCTGTAACATGACATTCTGTACATGTGCTTTTCTCTCCTAAACACTGAAAATTTTAACATATTTCTTATTAAAAGTATTGTTAGTTGTTCATATTTCTGGTTGTTTTGATGAGTAAAATCTGATTTTTTTTTTTTTTTTTTTTGTGGGTACTGGGGGTCGACCTCAGGACCTCGTGCTTGCAAGCAGGCGCTTGTGCCGCTGAGCGATATCACCGGCCCTTTTTTCGTATGTGGATTCCGGGAGTCGAACTCGGGCCCTCGCGCTTGCCAGGCAGGCGCTTACGCCGCTGAGCCATCTCACCAGCTCCTAAAATCTGATTTTTATATATTCCAAATTATTACTGCTTTTTACTTTCTATCTTATATCTAACCTCATAAATATCAGCAGTAATTCTAAAGTATGGATTTCTAGAATCATTTTAGCAATTTTCTTTCTGTTTGATATTTTTTATTCCATTTCCATTTTATGTCTTACTGTTGTTCAGAACTTCTAGAATGAAGAGTGAAGAAAGAATCCTTGTTTTTAAAAATTCAATGCCTCTAGTACATCACTGTAGATCTAAAATTGATTTTAAGCACATAAGCTGAGTTCCAGATGGCTTAAATCCTTAATATAACTATGGAAAAGCTAGAAATATGTAAAATAGAATGTTTATCAAAAGGTATTACATAAATAAATCTAAAGCTTACAACGCTAGGTTAGGAGGTAAAAGGAGACTGTTTGGAGAAAATATTTTTAGCAAATATGACAAGGGTCGAAGGACCTTATGAAAAGAATGTTAAGACCAAAGTAGATAGATACATGTACAACATGAGAAGACAATTCCAAGAACAAGAGTCAAGAAACATGGGAAATCTTCCACCTTGCTCCTTAAACAGTGAAATAAAAATAAAAACAAGGTGTTACTTCTTTTTGTTCAACAAATTACTAAGTGGTAGAAACTTATTATACCGCAGAGTGACTCTAAGTAATAACAATGTATTATAGACTTGACAGTTACAAAGAGAATAGATCCTCAATGTTCGCACCACAAAAAATCCTAAGCATGTGAGTTACTGGACATGTTAATTGGCTTGAAGCAATCATTTTACCATGCACATACATGTCAAACATCATGATACATACTATGTGCAGTTTTTGTCAATTACAACCTTCATAAAGCTGGGAGATAAACTGGCAAGAGAGAGGAGTAGTAAAGATCCAAGAAAATATACCACACTGGTGTATCCAAAAAAATTTTTTGGAAAAAAGGTGTCAATATGGGTGGTAAAAATAACAAAACCCAATAAAGTTGATTTACATTGGTTACACAGGTACACCCATTTGTTAAAACTCATAAAATTCTACATTTAACATGAGTATACTTCACTCTGTTTAATTTATATCTGAATAAAGTTGATTTAAAAAGTAAAAACAGATTGATCAGAGAGTTATGTCTTTGCTTAGACTATGCAATTGCACTTGTAGGAGTTAAGTTTGTGGAAACGATCAGAGATGAGGACAAGGATTTAAACAGAAGTTTCAATACTGTGGTCCTTGGAAAGCTGTGCAGTAGTACATCAGTGTCTCCACAGGGGACTTGTTTATTTAGGGACCTACACAATCATAAGAAGCAACTTCCGTAGCCTGGGGGGTGTAGCTCAGTGGTAGTGTTTACCTAGCATTCTTGAGGCCCTGGGTCCAATCCCAGGACCTCAAAAAAAGACTAATGATAATAATCAAATTGTGTAGAATATTTTGGTGACCAGGAGAAAGTTTTATGACAATCCTTGTATGAAAAGAGCAAAACACAAAACTAGAACTTCCAATTGTGTATATTTTGAAATACATCAATATGTTTATGGTGGTTATCTCTAGGGGGTAGAATTACAGATCTTTTATTTTTTACACTTTCCAATTTTATTCAATATGTATATTTAAATACATTATTAGAAAAGCATGGAATAATACATAATATTGTAGGGAGAAATTTTTTTTTTTTTTTTTTTTTTTTTTTTGTGGGTACCGGGGGTCGACCTCAGGACCTCGCACGCCAGCAGGCGCCCATGCTGCTGAGCGATATCACCGGCCCTTTTTTCATATGTGGGTTCCGGGAGTTGAACTCAGGACCTCACGCTTGCCAGGCAGGTGCTTATGCCGCTGAGCTATCTCACCGGCCTCGGAGAAATGTTTTAATGTATTCAATTCATTTGTTCTACCATCCTTGGGAGGCTGGGGTGGTCCTGGACTCAGGGAGGAGAATTACACAAACTCACTCCATTTGCAGCGCTAGAGAACGGGAGTAACGCTCCAGCTCACTGGCCCCTGCCTGGGTCTGAATCGTAAAGTCCTTCACATTTCCTTAACAAGATATTATGTATTTCGCCCCCAGCCAATTCCCCAGCCTCTCTTTCCCCAGCCCATAAGCTCTTATTAATTCATTCGGCGGAGGGACTCTCAGCCTCGGCGCCCCCTGTGGCTGGCAGTTTCAGTTCTCAGGGCCTGGAATGCACTTTCCTAGCTTTAGTTGAGGCCTCGTTCTTCAAAGCCCAACTCAGTGGTTGGTTACCTCTACGAGAAAGCTTACTTTACTCCCCCAATCAAATTACATCCTCTGGCCACACCTGTCACAACATCTTGTATTTTTCCTTTCTACCATGTTGTCTTAGTTACTCTTCTCTCGTTGCTGAGACAAAATACCAGACACCCAAAGTTAGAGGAGGAAAGGTTTATTTAGTTCACAGTTTGTGAGGTTTCAGTCCATAATCAGCTGGCTCCGAGGCAGGGTGGTGTGGCAGAGGAGAACAGTTCATGGTGGGCGGCAAAGCAAAAAGGGGGCCTTAGCAGTGTCTTTCTGCCCTTTTATCTTACCCAGGCTACTGGGATTAGGGTGGTGTCAAAGCAATCCACGGACTGATTTAGTAATCACCCACCCTTAATCCTAGCACTGCACTATGAATCAATCACACACTCTAGATTCAGCCACCTCTGAAAAGTCCACCTATGCCTGCATGAGGCTTTGGGGGGACATCTAGATGCAAGCCATAACACATGGCACCAGTTCTACTCATGAGCTTGTGTGACCATTTCCTTAAAATCCATTTCTTACTCTACAGTCAACTTCTGGGGAGCAGCCACAGGACCTGGGTTTGTGCACATCCCTCATCACACATTTCGTGTTTCCAATTGCGTGTCTAGACATTCAATAAATACACGTAGGGCCGGTGAGATGGCTCAGCGGCATAAGCGCCTGCCTGGCAAGCGCGAGGGCCGGAGTTCGACTCCCGGATCCCACATACGAAAAAAGGGGCCGGTGATATCGCTCAGCGGCATGGGCGCCTGCTGGCGCGTGAGGTCCTGAGGTCGACTCCCGGTACCCACAAAAAAAAAAAATACATGTAGAATGAACGAATGTTTCATCATTAGTAAAATAAAAGGAGCCAAAAATAAAATAAAATAAAATAAAATAAAAGGAGCCCACCTAGATTTCAATTCCTAATGGTTAAAGGCCCTGATTCTGGAATCCTCTACTCAAGCCTCCAAGTCTGGTTACCTGAAAGTCCCAGAAACACCCCCCATTACACCTCCCTTATTAACATATTAACAACAATTATCCTGAATCCCCAAGGCTCACTGGGGTATCCCAGGCAGTGCGTATTGGACAGCTGGAGAGAGAGAGAAAGGAAATCCTGGTGAGTCACTAAGCATGATTACTAATTTGAATTTTTTCCAAACTACTCCATCTCTCTTGTCACTGCTATAACTGGGGTAGAATGCATCAGGCAAGGGAAAACTTACTCAAAGATTACCTCCCTCCTAGGTCTCTGCGGGTGAGGAGGTATAATTTTAGAATAATAAACATTTCCCAGGGCAGTGTTTTAAATTCTCACACCAACCCTATAATAATGTACATACTATTACGGTCCCATTTTCACAGATGAGAAAAATTGAGGCACAAAGAAATATTGTAACTTGCTCAAGGTCACAAAGTCCCAGCCACTTTGCTCTTAACCATTGTATATACTGCCTCTCATGTTTAAAAAAGCAACTGTTTCAAAAAAGAAACATTTATGACACTCATGTAACAGCTGCAAAACAGGGCTTCTTCACTAATGGAGGCAGGGAGAAGAAGGCGGAGGTTGGCATCCTTGCGGGTCACATGGCCAAGGCCGCCTTCTGGGGCTGAAACTCAAGAGCGGTGATGCTTGTGGAATGAACACGGACAGGTTCCCCTCCCCCAAGAACAACAGTCACTATTCTGAGAGGAGCTTCAGCTCTCTGCCCAGAGCTGCGGTTTTTAGCAGGAAGCAAGCCATGGTCATCAATTATCAGGAACTCTTTCATCCAACAGGGACCCCCAAACCCGCGCCTCACGTTAACCCCAGGTGAAGTGATACAATTTACCAAGTCTCACGAGCTCCCAGCACCCTGAGCAAGCAGACCGTGATCTTGCAGACAATAAATGTCCAACCCATGCCAACACACTGTAGGGGATTTAATGTGCACTAAACAAAATAACAGCCGGGCGTGGTGGCACACGCCTGTGATCCCAGCACTCGGGAGGCTGAGGCAGGGGGTTCGCTGCCGGTTCTAGGACAGCCTGGGCTACAAAGTGAGTTCAAGGCCAACCTGAACTACAGAGCAAGACCCTATCTCAAAAAGAAAAAAAGAAAAAAAAAAGTTTGACATCTGCAAAATGGCACATCCACTGCCTTTTCCCTGTCATTCAGCACAGGACTTGTCCCACGGGTTCTCAGTGTCCTTTGGGCTTAAAATATGTGTTCGGTTCGGCAGCACATACTAAAATTCAATCTTTACCACTGCCCATCTGCTGACCCTTGCCTACCTCCCGACCTCCAGCGACACTGGTTTTCTGTCTGTGCCTGTGATACGGAGATCCTTCCGGCCTATGCCGGGTCCCTCTGCCTGGATTATTCCTAGATTTTGGCTTGGCTGCGTCCCTCTCAACATTCGAAACGCAAGCATCACCTTTCCCCGAGACCTCCATCGACTCCCCACCTCTAACCCTTCCCCACCAGCTAACCCCTTCAGGGTTAGCTGAACTAACCCTGGAGTTAAGAGCTCTGGCACACAAGCCTTTACAGCACAAATGCTGGATACACGAATATCTGTCAACTCTCTCCGCTCCTGCTCAAAATACCCGGGAGAAATTAATTGATTAAATACATCAAACGGTGGCGTAACGCATCCCTTCGAAACAAAAGCAGTATCTCGGGGCTGCCATGGTAAATGGCCATCTCCGGAGGGCGCCGAGAAAGCCCTCTCCCGGTGGGACACACACTTTCCGAGAAGCGAAACCCGAAGGGCGCGCGGCGCGCTGCCTACCTTGAACTCGGCGGAAAGTTGGGGCGTGTACTCGCGGGTCCAGAGCGCGCGCACCAACGCCGCCAGCTGCTCGGTGACCTCGGCGCGGCCCGGCGCCGCCCGGTAGCGCCCGAGCGCCAGGAACTCGGCCAGCAGATCGGTGTTGCTGAGACACTGCACCACGGCGTTCATGAAGCAGGTGTTACCGTGGTTCTTCAAGCCCTGTGCGCCCGGCGGCCGCGCCCCGTCGCCCGCGGGGAGCTGGGGTTGGGGTGCGGGGGGTCGCTCCGCTCCGGGGCTCCCGGGGGCCGCTGGAGTCGGGCCCGGGACGCAGGCAAAGCCCCCCTCGCCGTCGCCATCGCAGTGTCCTGGCCGCGGCTGAGCATGGGGCTGAGCATGGGGCGAGTCCCCGGGGCGGGAGCGGCTGCCCAGCGCCAGCAGGAAGCGGCGAAGCAGGCGGCGCAGGGAGCGGCGGCGGCGGGGCCGGGGCGCGGGCCGCCCTTCTCCTGCCGCGTCCCCCAGGCCCGGCTCCATGGCTCCCGCCGGCGCTGCTCCCACAGCGCAGCCCCCGGGCCTGGGACAAACGCAAGCGCCGCTCCCAAGGCCCTTCCAGCCTCGGAAAGGCGCCCGGCACCGGCTACCTGCGGACCAGGTGTGCGGGGACGGGCGAGGGCGGGGCCAAGGGCGGGACCGCCCCGCCCTGCGCGGGAATCGGCCGCAGCGCCAGCCCGGGGCAGTGCCCGGCCGCCCCTGCCCGCGCTGGACCCTCCCCCGCGGCCCAGGAGCAGGATAAAAGCCCGAGGAGCCGTCGCGGTCGAGTTCCCACCCTTCCTCACTTCTCATAAATCGATGGGCCTGGATTTTGCCTCTGTTCCTGTTCCCCGCCCATCCTTCAAGATGTGGAAATGGTAGGAACGGAACATTAGAAAGCGCCTAGGAAATTGCAAAACCCTGGCTATTGCCAAGTTTCTCGTGATTACGCCCAGGCGAAGAAGGAGGAAAGGGACGGCGTCTCCCCGCGGTAGATCAGGTGTGGGGAGGCGCGCGCTGGGAGCCGCGAAGGGTGGGGAGCGCTTTTGTGCACCGCGGGCTCCTCGCCGGGCTCAGGTGGGCGCGGACAGGGGGCGCCACCGTACAGGGAGCTGAACTGAGCGCGGCGTGCTGTTGTGAACACCTAGAACTGTGAGTTTGTTTGTTTGTAATTACAGACGAGGTCAGAATCATTCCCCAAACACTTGCAAGACTTGATCGTCTTCATTTTAAGTGGAAAAGTGGGCTCAGATTCCTGCCGTGTAGAGGCCACCGACCTGTAGGCAGAGAAACCGGAACTCGAACCGGCTCCGCGCACTGCCTGGCTCTGGCGTTCTCCAGGCTCAGTACTTGCTTAGCAGGAAGTTTTCCAGCTCTCAGGCGCGCCCCCTAAGCGGTGGCCTGTTCACTCCTCGACGCAAAATCCTCGCTGAATTGTTGCCCAATGAGAACTGGTTCGGCCTTGCCCCGCCCTTGATTCCTTGGGTAACTCCTGGGGGCCTCTACTCACTTTATTCCATAACTGTCAGGTTTATAATTAACCAAGCAAGGTCTTGCAAAATGAATTTCCCATCCGTTTCTCGCTCAGAAAGAGATCAGCAGGATGTAGTATTACCTCAGCACCCTGAAATGTGACTTATTTAATAACTAAGTGATCACCATTTATTAAATATCCTCCTCGATCTTTCAAATCGGGTCGCAGCAATTCTCTCTGAAAGAATCCACGATAGTAGCATTAGTTAAGAATATGCCTAGAACGTAATAAGAATGTACTGTGACCTGGAGACTTGAAGTGTTTTTGGAAAATACTATCATCTACATTCCCTGGGAAAAGGTACTCTGTTGAATGATTAGTACACAAGGTCTACCTCATCGCCTTCTGGTGGTAAGCACTGGAGAAAGAATTTAGGACCAACTCTAGCATCTCTGTAATTTCACCTTTGAGAATCTCAAGACCCCACAACATGTAGTTTCTTTGCAAAAGCACATGGGTTTAACCCTCTGTGTAAGGACGTCTCATTTTTAACACATTATTTCAGTCAATTTTCACAATAACCTTTTGAGAAAATATTTTTGTGTTTTGTTTTTGGGGGTTTGTTTGTTTTGTTTTTTGAGACCAGTTCTCACTGTGTAGTTCAGGCTGGCCTTGAACTCACTATGTAGCCCAAGCTGGCCTTGAACTCACAGCGATCCTAAGAGGAAGTTATTCTAACTTGACAAAAGAGAAAACTGGGGCTGGGAGTTTTTTAGAAGCTTGCCCGAGAGCTGGGTTCAAACCTCTCTTGCTCCATATAGCTTGACCAGGGAAAAGATGATTCAGAAGGGAATTTTACTTTGCTTCACTTTTGGAGGACAACCTGTGGACATATCATGCAGAAAGTCTGTGGGTTTCACAGAGTCACAGAAAAGAGATTATAACAGGAAGCCAACAGCTGGGAATTTATTCATAATAAAAAACTTAAAATTACAGTCTGGACAAATTATTCTTGAACATATTTCAATTTTAAGGTACAAAATTTTTTAAATGTTTTTGTTTTGTTTTATCTTTTTTTTTTTAAGGTACAGTTTAAGAATGCAAGATGCATTCTAGAAAGGAGAAACTTAGAGATAAAATGTTTTGACTAAAGAGCAAAAACCGAGAGGTGAGAAATCAAGACTAGCATGGGAATATCCAAACTCAGTCTTCAGGACCACACACAGGGCAGAGACGGTTGAGGTCCCGGCTCAGGAGGCATAGGGGTACTTCCATCGCAGAATGGCCCCATCGGCACTTACACTCACAATGTACTTATTTCCTGGACTTATCCGGATACGAGTGATGTTGCCGCTGTGTCCCATCCCAACATGAGTCACTTCACTCTCGTTGTAATCCCAAACTTTGACCAGATGGTCATCTCCACCTGAAAAACATAGTTACATGGCACTGTAGAATAGAAACAGCTCTGGTTCCAAATAACCAGATCATTTTCAACACATTCCCCATGTGCCAACTTAAAGAATAATCTATATACATATAATGCTTTTGCTTCATTATAAAAAAATCTACATGTTGCAGTAAATTTGAGGGGTGAGGATATACAAAGATGTGAAATCACCCTTCATCCTACCAGCTAATAGCATTTTGGTTCAGTCCCTTGCAGTCTTTTCTCTAGAGGTGTACGGGTATACGCATATATCTGGATATGTGATTAGAATTACACTGTGTTTAGTTCTTCTTGCTTCCAGTTGATGTGTTTGTGTAACTTTAATTCATTGTTGCTGTTCTACTTGGTGTGTTATGTGGTAAATGTCTCCCTAGCATCCTGGTTAATTCATGTATTTGGGGGAGGGCACCATATCAATTCAACAATGAGTGGAAATGAAAGAGACTGCTTGGGCTGGGCATGGTGGCACATATGTGTAATCCCAGCACTCTAGGAAGCAGAGGGAGAAGGGTATCAAGTTGAGCCCAGTTGGGCAACTTGGTGACTTAACAAAAACCTGGGCCAAAATAAAAAAATTTTAAAAAGGCTTTGGATGTAGCTCATTGAGAAGGCCTTGGGTTTGATCCCTAGTACTGAAAAAAAAAAAAATTGGTGTATAGGACTTCAGTAGAAAACTGTACAGAAAGGTAATTGGAGAGCCTGGGACAGTGGTGGTGAACCTATGGCATGTGTGCCATAGTGGGCTGTCTGTATCATTGAAAGTTCTAAAAGGTTTGCCATCACTGGCCTACAACATTTAAAGGCCCATTTCTATCATCAGTGTCTACAACAAAAGCAGCATAAGGCTTACCTTCTATTTGTGACCCTAAGGTGCCTATGCAGACATTTCCTCTCATTGAAATGTGACTTTTAGATTTTTCTTTTCCAGCCACATTGGCTGTCCTGCTGAGATCTGAATCCCCCTTAACACCTTTTGCTAGCTCTTCCAACCGCCTCCCACTAAATAAACCACAATTAATTTTCTTTTCATATCCCAGGACTAACCTGTGACAAAGTGTGCTCCTTCCTGTGTGATATCCATACCATTTATTGACCCAGACAAGGCACCTTCCAACTCTCGGATAATTGTCCCATCAAATACTTCCCAGTAAGCAATCTGAAATTCAGGAAAGAAGCATTAGGCAGGATTCAGTTCAGTGGAATCATCCACGCACATGCTAACAAAAGATGGTTCCACTTTATATAGAAGGTAGCAAAAATACATCATGGGATGGTATTGGCTGAAATTATAAATAGGCTACTGCAGGGGGTGGAGAACCCATTCTAATATTTTTAGTATTGGTCTTTAAATTTGCATGCTATTTAAAGAGATGTTGATATGCTGATAAACCTGGATTGGGACAGAAAGAGCTTTTGATAAGACTAAGCAGATTGAGTCTATAGCAAGATGTAAAATAAACAAGAGAGCAGCCTCTGTTTCTGCCTCTGCTTCTGCTCTTAGAGGAGGATAGCAAAGCCACAAGCCTTGTGGAAGAAAAAGTTCCTCCTTTCTGGTGTGGGCTGAGGGGTTGGGAAAGATTGCTACTGAGAGTTCTCGAGACAGTTCCCTCACACAGTCACCCACCCCACTCCAGCTGGACTCTTCCTCTTCTCGGAACCACCCTTATTCCCAACTTCCCCTTCAGCCCCAAAGCAATAAAATATTCCACAGGGTGGGGTTTAAGGACAGACTGATAACCTTAGTCCCTCCAGGGAATGGGAATTAGGTGGGAGGGAGAGGCAGGTGTGTGGGGGGGGAACACTTTTCTCTGAATATATAGTCATAGTTATGCATGGGTATCAGCCAGAGGGTCCCAGGGCCCTCCAAGGCTATGAAAATTCCTGAATACTCAAGTCCCTTACATGATATGGTATAGTATTTGCATAGAACCTATGCACATCCTCCTATATTTTTGCTTTTTTTTGGACAGGGTCTCACTATGTAGTTCAGGCTGTCCTTGAACTCACTACGGAGCCCAGGCTGGCCTTAAACTCATGGCGATCCTCCTGCCTCAGCCTTCCGAGTGCTAGGATTACAGGTGTGCACCACCATGCCTGGCATCCTGTATATTTGAAATAATCTCTAGATTACTTATAACACCTAATCCAATGTAAATGCTCTGTTATAATGTGTTGTTTAGAGAATAATGGTATAGGGAAAAGAAGTCTGTATATGTTCAGTAGAGGTGCAAAATTTTTCCCAAAATACTTTTGTCCTTCAGAGCTGTGAAACCCCCAGATATGGAAAGCCAACTGTGCTTACCTTTCTATCTGTCCCACTAGTGATGATCTGGAACTCTTCAGGGTGATAACAAACACACTGGAATAAGGTATTGGCCAGGATCATCTGATTCCTCGTAAGACGCCTAAAAAGTGGATTCAAAAGCTGTGAAATTCAACCTTCTCTGCCCTTGAAATTGTATTTACTATTCAAATTGCACTTGGTACAAACTTGGGTTTGGGTTGGTTTATCTGCCTCAAACTTTTCATATGGCTCAGCATAGCAGCACTTGTAGTCTTCGATACAGATTTCTGGGGTGGGGATGTGGCTCAAGAGTTGAGAACCTGGGCCAGTGATACAGCTCAGCGGCATAAGCACCTGCCTGGCAAGCGTGAGGTCCTGAGTTCTACTCCCCGTACCCGCATATTAAAAAAAAAAAAAAAAAAAGGTTGAGAACCTGTTTACTTATGTGTGTGAAGCCCTGGGTTCAATCCCGAGCACTGGGGAAAAAATGACTTCTGACTGCTCTGCCCTCTCTACTTCTATATCCTCCTATGGCATCTGTCAGTCGCAGTCAGATAGCAGGGCCCCTTTCTAAAGACAGAGTGCAGAATTCAACGAGGAACCTTAAGTTCCAGACAGAAGGAAGTCAGAGGGGCTGAACTCACAGCCAATCTGCTGCCTCCTACACAATTATATTCATTCTCAAGGCCACTGTTTGGAGCCAAGTGGAGCTTCCCATAAGCTAAGTGGCAAAGAGTGGGGACAGATTTTTTTAATAGATGATATTGGGCCCCATCTCGAGGAATTTGGACTGGGTAGACTGGGAGGAGGCCCAAAGATCTGCATTTGAACCCAGCATCCCAACTGACGGTTATGTGCACTAGAGTTTGAGAACTTCTGCCTTAGATGCTAGACAGGTTGTATATTCCTTAACCAAAATGCTTAGGACCAAAAGTACTTAGGATTTGGGAGTTCTGTGGGGGTTTGGAATACTGCATAAACTTTGCCAGTTGAGCATCCCATTTTGGAGAATTTTGGATTTCAGATTTTCAGATCAGTACCAAGAAATATGTAAGTATCGTTTCTCCTTCCATGATAGATGTGCTGGGGGTAACCATCTCAAAGGCCCAGTTCTCCTGGCAAAACAAACAAACAAGCAAAAAACAATCTCCTCTGGCAGTTTCGTCTCACTAGGAAGTTTCCAAACATGGTAGCTGAGCTGAGCATTTTTAAAGATTTCGGTACAGATTAACCGAATATCCCTGCTATGCAACAGGATGGCTGTAAGAATTTGAGGCAGTCACAGACCATCCATGGGGGCAAATACGCTTAAACATTCTCTTCTTATTACACATTTGCCCAAAGGAAACATCAAGTGTAGACTGATCCCTTCTACAAGTATGGTGTTGGGCCAAAATCTACATTTTGACATGATCTTTAGGTGATTGAGGATCAAAGTTGTTGACATGCAGGTCTAGAATACAGAGGCTTCCTTTGCTTTTGCCTCCTCCCATCCCCAGTACTGGAGATTGAACCCAGGGGGTACTGAGCTCCATCCCCAGATCTTTTTATTTTTTATTTTGAGACCAGGTCTCACTAAGTTGCTCGGACTTAGCCTTGAACTTGCAATTCTCCTGCTTCAGCCTCCGGAGCCACTGGGATTACAGGTGTGCACCAGCACACCTGGCTGCTTTTTGCTTTTTAATGTAAATAAAAAGTGCTTTGTCTTTGCTTTCAGTCCTCAGTCTCTTCTCTCTCATCAAGAATATTTTATATTCTTGGGCCAGTGAGATGGCTCAGCGGCTTAAGCGCCTGCCCGGCAAGCGCGAGGGCCCGAGTTCGACTCCTGGGAACCCACATACGAAAAAGGGGCCGGTGATATCGCTCAGCGGCACGGGCGCCTGCTAGCGCACGAGGTCCTGAGGTCGACCCCCCGGTACCCACAAAAAAAAAAAAAAAAAAATTTTATATTCTTTTGCCAAATCTGTCTCCCTCCACCTCTGTACTTATTCCAGTCTCTTTTATGCAGTTATACAGAGGCACTGCATCCCAGGAGGGGCAGAGGGATGATGGAGGACTGGGAGGAGGGGTTGGAGAATAAAAACACAAAATAAAACACACAGCAAAAATGCTTATGTCAAAAATTCAAAAATCACCTTTGAAAATTCTTTGAGTTACTCCCATGACGAGGTTCACATGCTCTGGTCTAGTTTGCTCGGCAGCTAACACATCCGCTGGGGTGTGGTATGCTCACAGTATCAGAGGTCCTGGGAATGTGGCCAACTGAGGGCAAGGGCAAACCTATGGCTCTCTTGTCCCTCCCTCCCATGGCAAGCGTATTCTGGGCCTCATGCGATTGCATCCAATGACCAGGGAAACTGCCTGCATCCCTTATTTCCCTTGCTCCCCTTCTAGAATTGAATTGGTGCAAGTTAAATTATGCTTTCCAGTAGGTACCCCAAAAGCTACTTCCCTATCCACCCAGAAGTTTCACTCAGTTCCTCCTAGAGACTACTCCCTTCTCACTGGCATCTGTAAACCCTGGCCATGCGTGGAGACCGAGGGCTGCTGAGCAATGAATATTCACTTACCGTTGCTTTAAACTCGATTAGATTTCTACCCACCTTTAGAATCTCTACCCATGTTCCTACAGAGCTGGCATGGTCGGGTGTGGTGAGTGTCATGTGTCCTCCCCCTCCCAGGTACCTACACGAGGTCCCAAATGATGCAGGTGCCATCCGTGCTGGCTGTGACGCACTCCTCATTGTTCTTCTTCACCCGAATGCAGGACACAGAGGATTTGTGCTCCTTCAGGGCCTCCTCCAGCTTCTGGGTCTGGCAGCCTATCTGCCACACCCTCACCTGAGGGCCACAAAGCAAGGTTCTCAGTACAAACTTGGGGACTTGATAATGGATGGGATCAAAAAAGACCCTGAAAACCTTTCCATCCCTGCAGTGTCTGTGCTATCTTTTTCTTGTACTAGGAGTAAACCCAGGGCCTTCTCCCTAAGCTATCTCCCTAGCCCCCACCTTTTTTTTCCCCCCTTTCTTTTTAAATTTTGAGACAGGGTCTCACTAGGTGGCTGAATTGCCCAGGTTGGGCACAAACTTTCAAACATCCTGCCTCAGCCTCCTGGAATGCTGGGATTACAGGTGTGTGTCACTGTACTCAGCCTGGTTTTTCAATTCCCTGTCCTCATCTCAGTTGGGTGAGGTGGGAATGCTATGTTGAAGGGCAAGAATATTCATGGATGAGATGCAATAATCTTCCATGGAACTTGAGAAATGGTACCAATGGTCCTACATCTGCTTCTACTTTCAGGCTGAGAAATTTATCAGACACCCACTAGGAAAATCGATAAGACAATGGCCTCCACTAAACCAAGTGCAATAACATGTCTACTCATTTCTGCTGAGCATCGCTCTCAAATTTCCAGTGCCATCAGGGAATTTCTTAGATACCTAGAACCATATTTAAACTTTCACATCAGCCATTCATTTTTAATCACTTAAAAGCAATGGTTCTCAACTCTGTGGAACTCAATACCCATTTTCTATTGCAAATATTTTCTAATACCTCTTTATTCTCCTGAAGTGAAATTCATAGGTAATATAATACCTGCACACAAAAATTTGAACAGTCAGTATGTGGCCCTAATAAATAAAAGGAAGGCATTTGGTTAGTATAGTATGTCCTTTAATAGATAAAGGCTCTGTTACACCAGAAAACAGTACTGTAGTCACCTGCTTACACTGTCTTAGGATGAATGTGAGATTTTAAAAAATAAGAGGAGCCAGGCATGGTGGCGCATGCCTGTAATCCCAGCACTCAGGAGGCAGAAACTATTCTGTACAAGTAGTCCAGGGCAGGGAAGGAACAGTGGTCCAAGTGAACACTGGATTAAAAACTGGTGTTTGGATAAATAATAACAGACTGGACTTACTTCACCTGATAAGATGAAAATAACTTTAAATGAAATAAGGAAAGCATCCTAAAATATTTCACACATTGTCAAAGAAAATGACAAAGTGTGAGGTCATCCCAAATGAGCAGGGCCATGTTCATTTTTATAGTATCCAAATTATTATTATTTTTTTTTTTTAATGTGGGTACTGGGGGTCTAACTCAGGACCTTGCGCTTGCCAGGCAGGCGCTTATGCCATTGAGCCATCTCACTGGCCCAGTATCCAAATTCTTATGGCATTACCAGCATCAAGGAAAACAAATTTCCTTCTTTTTTTTTTTTTTTTTTTTTTTTTTTTTTTTGTGTGTGTGTGTGTGCTAAGGATCAAATGCAGAGCCTTGTGCCTGCTGAGCATGTGCTCTACCACTGAGCCACACCCCCGGCCAAATGTATCTTGCAATCACCACTACGCATGGAAGCGTTAATATTTAGCAAGGGTGATACTGAAAGTATTTAGCAAGTAAGGTGTGGGTATCCAGCAAACAGCCCAGGATTACAACCAGGGTCTTAAAAGCCCTTTAGATATGCCAGGTATTAATCCTTTAGTTGCGGAATTGTAGGGAGTTTAGGGTACACTTGGGGGAAGGGAAAAGGGTGGTGGCATTGAAGTATTGGCAAATGGGCACTCAGGCAATGACCATTTACCATAGAAAATGGAAGTGCCCGAGCATTTTAGCAACTGCTGCATTCCTCCTTGCGCGTACCTGCTGACTAGCAGCTCTGGTTGGTAGTATACTTCCAAAGACCTTGAAGGCTGTGTCTTTAGAAAGGAGAGACTTGCAATAGCTGAGTGGAGCAAAAAGGAGGAGGAGTTGATGTGGGACTGTGAAAAGAGGGCTGAGCAGGCCAAAAGGGTGCCTTTGCGGGTTTTGTTTGTTTGCAATGGTGCTAGAGATTGAACCCAGGGCCTCGTGCATGGGCAAAGCTCTACCACTGAGCTACATCCCCAGCACTTTTTATTTTAAGACAGAGTCTCATTAACTTGCCCAGGGTTCTTCTGCTTCAGCCTCCCCAGTAGCTGGAATACAGGTCTAGAATACACCCAGTAGAACAATGCATTTGTAAAGTGTAATTTCCTCAGGCGATTCTCACCAGTTTGAGCTCAGGTGCCTAGATTGCAGATAGTTCCTCCAAAGTATGAGGGAGCAAGGAAGGATGCTGGGATGTCAGCACAGGTGTGGCTGAGGTGATGGGGGCTGCAGTGAAGCCAAGAGGATGGTGATGGGGAGGGCAGCCTTCGGCTGGGTGGGTGGTTATGGAGATAGAGCTGGTCAGATGGGGAGGGACCCTGACTATCAAATACACAGACCAGATTTTAAAGCTCAGTAGAAAATAAAGAACGTAAGATATCTGATTAATAGAAGTATTTCTTCAGTTTAGAGCCGAGGAAACCAAAGCACAGAGAAGCTAAAGCGCATGCCCAGGTCTCATAAGTAGAAGTGGCAGAAGGGAAATTTGAGCCCAGGCATTCATCTGCTTTGCTTAAATTCTGCTAAAGACTCCCTCCAGATGTTGTATCTTCTGCCTGACAAATCTTCCTGTAAGAGCTGAGAAAAGAATGGAAAAAATAATGTCCTGGGTAGACAAAGGGAAAGATTTAGGATTTTAAAAAAAAAAAAGCTGGGGCACAGGGGAAGGGAGACTCCATGATAAACCTGTGAGTGAAAGGTATTTTAGGTTCCTTGAAATGACGGAAAAATTGAAG
This sequence comes from Erethizon dorsatum, assembly GCA_028451465.1. NCBI lineage: Eukaryota > Metazoa > Chordata > Mammalia > Rodentia > Erethizontidae > Erethizon > Erethizon dorsatum. The sequence continues at coordinate 29,785,455 of CM051826.1, forward strand.
CAGCAGTGATTATAAAATAATACCCAAAACATCTGGTATATTAAATACAGGCAGTTGATTCTAAAAATATTACCCACTTTAAAAGATAAAGACAATTTCTACAACTGTGGTTCTTGGAGGAAAAGAACAAGTATGTCAAAGCTCTGGCAAAATACCAACTTGGATTCATAGCTGAATTCCACACAGAGCGCTCTTACATCTGTATCTTAAATGTCTTTTCTATGAACAAGTATATTTATGTGTCTATTTATTTGATTAGAACTTTAATTTATGATGCATTCCAAAAATCTTAATTTGGCTCTGCCTCAATCCTAGTACAGGTATATATTTTAAAAATCAAATAGATGGCCTATTAGTTAACTGCTCCCAAAGTTTTGATTTTTTTTCTAATTCTGTTTTCAAGAACATTACCTCCCCTTCCCCACCACCGCTGATGACCCTTTTACAGTCACTGGTGGTAGCGATGGCAGTCACTCCGATCCTGTGAGCACTGTTAATGACATACACCAGTCGGCCCGTCTCAGGGGCGAAGGCCCGGATTTTACCATCATTCCATGCTGGGGCGAGAGGGAGACAAAAGGCAGGCAGGATCAGTATACTTCTGCCCTCTCTACACACTCTGTTCTCCTCAACAGTAAATGAGAGTCCAGGGCCTTCACAGTGAGCTACATCCACAGCCTTTTTTATTAAATTGTTTGTTTTGAGACCAAGTCTTGCTAAATCACTAAGCTTCCCAGGTTGGGTTCAAACTTGTGATCCTCCTGCCTCAGCCTCCCAGAGTGTTGGGATTATAGATGTACACCACCAAACCTGACTCTCCTGGATTATTTTAATAGCTCCCTCCCTTGCTTCCCACTCTTGTTTAAAATGAGTCATCTATACAGGTGTTGGGGTGAACCTTTTAAAGCCAAGTCACCTTCTTTGACCAAGCTTTTCCCACTATATATAGTATTAAAATACAACTCCTTTATCCTGCACAGTAACTAGTGTCTGCCCCTACCTACTTCTTACTTTCCCTGAACCATCAACCCAAGCATAACCACTAAGCTCCAGACAGATTGACCCTCTTGTTACACCAAGTGGTTTCCTACCTCAGGACCTTTGTACTTGCTGTCCCCCTGCTTGGAATGCTTTACCCCAGGACTTCACATGGCTGACACCTTCTCGTTTGCTTTAGTGTCAACTTTTGACCTTAGCGGTCTTAAAGAGGATGCTCAAGTCGATCCTATTTCAGCAAAGACTTGAGGAAGTGAGGGGTTGAGGGGATATGCCATGGGGGGATCTGGGGGAAGAACATTCCAGGAAGATGGAGCAGCTAGAGCGAAAGTGCTATGCCTGGTGTGTTAGAGGGATGGCCAAGTGGCAAGTGTGGCTGGAAAGGGTAAACAGTAGAAGTCAGGGGAAAGAGGAGGGAGATGGAGAGGAAGAAGGTTTGCATGGGAGACTTGCAGGCTGTTGTGGTTTACCACACCTAATGTCCCCCGAGGCTTTATGCACTCAGCGTTAGGGCTGGGGGAAGGTGACTGTATTATCAGCCCGGCCTGGCACAGCTGACTTGCTGATAGGTGGTGGGGTCTGGCTGGAAGAAGAGGTCACTGGAGGTGTGAAGTGGGAGGGTGTCTCTCCCTTCCTGGCTCCAACTTTCACTCTCTGCTTCCAGGAGCCCATGGAGTAAGTGGCTTTTCTTCTGCCATGCTGCTCTGCCGTGCTGTCCCCCTGCCTTGGAGCCAGCTGACTATTCACTGAAATGTGAGCCAAAATAAACCTCTCCTCCTTTAAGTTGTGGGTGTCAGGTATTGTGTGCTAGTGATGAGAAAGGGACTAAGCCACAGGCAATCGCTGGAATTTCGCCTTTCAGAGGGGAAAAGACATTTGAGCCCTGTAAGTGGCATGATTGGACTTGGCATTTTACAACAGGTTTCTGGCTTCGGTGTTGAGAATACACTGGGAAAGAGTGAAGGCCAACAACAGGTGCAGAGAGCCCTGGCTGGAAGCTGCTGGAATAATCCAGGTGAGAGACAGCGGTGGCTAAAACAAGGTGGGGATGGTGGCCACACTGTAAAGAGAGCCATCAGGGCACGTGAGGGTGGGTATAAGAGAAAAAGGTATGGCAGTGATGACTGCAAGATTTCTAACCTGCGGATTTGTCAGCTTTCAAAGTAATGTAAGCCAAGGGCTCCTAGTGGCCACTCTGTGGAAAAGACACCCCACAGGGGAAAATCACAGGGAAGAAACAGAGCCAGGGCGAGAGGGCATGAGATAGATTCCTGAGCTCCCCATTCGAATAGCTGTACCTAACGGTCTGACTTTTCTTTTTCTTTTTTTTTTAGACAGGGTCTTGCCCGGTAGCCCAGGCTGGCCTCAAACTTGCTGTGATCCTCCTGCCTCTGACTCCTGAGTGCTTATTTGACTTTTCATTGATGTGAACCAGTAAATTTACTTTTTGAACACTGGGGAAGTGTGCTGATAGATTAGAGACATGATGATATTTAGAAATTATCGTTTTCCAAGAAAATATTCTTAGAGATGTATACTGAAGGATTTAGAGGTAGGATATCATGGTATTTATAGCTTGTTAAAATACTTTGTCATATCCAGGTGTGGTATGCAACTATAATCCCAGCTACCTGGAAGGGTAAAGGAGGAAGATCCCAAGTTCTAGTCCAGGCCGGGCAACTTAGAGAGACCTTGTCTTAAAATAAAGAGAAAAAAGGTCTGAAAATGTGCTCAGTGTTCCTTGGGTTCAATCCCCAGTATAAAATAAAAATAAAACAAAAAAAATTGGGGGATAAATTGAGCTTTTAAAAATTCCCCGTTAACCTGGGCATGGTGGTGCACATCTGTAATCCCAGCACCGGGGAGGCTGAGGCATGAGGATCTTCATAAATTCAAGGTCAGCCTGGGCTACATAATGAGTTCAAGGCCAGCCTGAACTACATAGTGAGACCTTGTCTTGAACAAACAAACGAACAAATAAATTCCCTTTGAAGTTGAATTTAATTTGAATCAGATTTAATCTTTTTTTTTTTTTTTTTTTTTTTGTGGGTACCGGGGGGTCGACCTCAGGACCTCGCGCACCAGAAGGTGCCCGTGCCGCTGAGCGATATCACCGGCCCCTTTTTCGTATGTGGGTTCCGGGAGTCGAACTCGGGCCCTCGCGCTTGCCGGATAGGCGCTTAAGCCTCTGAGCCATCTCACCGGCCCTTTTTTTTTTTTTTTTACAACTCACAGTGATCCTCCTGCCTCAGCCTCCCCAGTGCTGGGATTATAGGCATGTGCCACTATGCCTAGCAGGTTTCATCTTTTATACAACAAAAAGTGTTCTAACACAGGTATCCAGTACTCACTAAGGCCTCAAACCCACTTAAAAATTGAATTACTAAATTTCCCTCTGAGAGAAAGACCCATGCTATCTGCAGCAATTTGAGAGAAGAGAAATTGCATATTTGGTTCTTCCAAGCTCAGAAAATCTCCTAGCTGAAAGGGCACTCTAAAGAGAGGCTAAGGCCGGTGAGATGGCTCAGTGGCATAAGCGCCTGCCTGGCAAGTGCAAGGGCCCGAGTTCGACTCCCGGAACCCACATATGAAAAAAGGGCCGGTGATATTGCTCAGCGGCACGGGCGCCTGCTGGCGCACGAGGTCCTGAGGTCGACCCCCGGTACCCACAAAAATAAATAAATAAATAAAAAATAAAGAGAGGCTAGATGAGAGACATAGAGGGATGGACAGCAGGAAGCTGTTCCGGGTTATCATTGGGGAAATTAGTGGGAGTGGAGAATGACAAAGATCACAACCACAGCTAAGGCCTGGGGCCAAATCTTTTTTTGGAGGGAGGGGAGTGTTGAGACAGGGTCTTGCTGTGTATTCCAGGCTAGCCTCGAACTCACTATGTAGCCCAGACTGGCCTCAAACTTAAGGCGATCCTTCTGCCTCCGCCTCCCCAGTGCTGGGATTACAGGTGTCCACCACCACACTCAGCATGGGGCCAAATCTTGACAACTGGCCATTACCTGAAACGATGCTTTTGCCATCCCTCATGAAATCGATGGCATGGCAGGTCATGTTGGGCACAGTGATCCGCAGCAGCTCCCTATTGGACATCGTGTGCCACACCCTAATGTCTTTCTTGGCGCAGGTGGCAAATAGCTCAGCGGTGCCGCTGCAAAGAAGCCATCGAGGGATAAGAGGTGGAGCCATAAAAGACGCAGTGTTTCTTTTTTTTTTTTTTTTTTTTTTTAATGTGGGTTCTAGTAGTCGAACTCAGGACCTCGCGCTTGCCAGGCAGGTGCTTATGCCGCTGAGCTATCTCACCAGCCCGACACAGTGTTTCTTACATGCGTATTTGACACCAAAATATGCTTCACAAGATATAGGCAGGGTGCCTTTTAAATACTGATTATATGAACAGATTTCTTGTGTCAAGTGGCATTCAACACCCTTAGATCATCTGTGGAAAATCTTATAGTCCTTTCTCCATAGGAAATGTTAGGACAAAGTTGCTCAAAAAAAAAAGTCAATTTGAAATCTTTCTCAGTGTTGGAAGACAGGAGGATAGGCACATTTCTTTAAAAAAAAAAAAAAAAACAAAAAAATACTTTATTAAAGTATGGTTCAGGGCCGGTGATATAGCTCAGTGGCATAAGCGCCTACCTGGCAAGCGCGAGGTCCTGAGTTCGACTCCCAGTACCCTCATTAAAAAAAAATAATAAATAAATAAATAAATAAATAAAGTACGGTTGACACAAAAAGCTGTACACATTTAATATATATAACTTGAGTACGGAGACAAGTATATACCCGGTAAGTGATATTTCTAGAAATAAACATATTTAATTAATATTTAAAAGAGGAAACTCTTTACCATAAAGTTGAAAATCTTATTAAAATTGCAAAGAAGAAAAAGACGAAGATGATAGAAGTCATGTTTGTAGACAGCTGAAAGTCTTTCTTTGCTTAGTAATGAGAAACATGACATGAACAAGCAAGAGTATCCCAGAGTAATGAGTCTGTCAGGCTTAGAAACAACACACACACGCACACACACACACAGGCAACTTGTACAGAGAATTTAAATTACCAGTGTATCAAAAGATTACACATTACTCCAAGCTTGATAAGAAAAAAAAAGAATGATATGGGAGTATAATAGACCATCTTATTTATAAATATAAATGTTTACTTAGTCTCTACAGAGACTAACGCTAACATTTAGATCTAAATATTTCTTAAGCAATTTCTATATTTCATCACAAACACATTTCAAGAAAAGAAAGTGTTCCTTTCCCTTATTTTAGGGTCTTCTCAGTTTGGAATTAACAGAATAAATAAGTGGATCCCTTGCACACATTTAGCTTCGGGGCTTGGAGTTAAAGTTATAATGCAGGCCTAGTTACTTAGAAAGAGCAAGTACTGAAACAAGACAGCAGATGTTAGAATAATAGTTATTTAAAATAAAAATGAGCTCATAATGAGGTAGAGGGACTACTCAAATATCATGAAACAAATACCCCTGGAGAACTTTCAAACTTCCTACCCTGGACGGGCTATCTACTTCCTCAGCCATCTGAGGCATAAACACTCAAGCCTAATCTGAAAATGAGCCCCTCAAGTAGGAAAATGTCCTTAGTTTAGATTCTGAGTGGTCAAGGTCCAGAAAGAACCAAAGTGACTGAATCATGGTGACACTCTAGGCCCTCTTCCTCTAACACGTTCATGAAAGGGCAGTAAATCGTGTCTTGCTGCCAGGTGGCTTGAACCTCCCGGTGGTACATGCATGACTGTCCCATTGTAGCAGAAAATGCCCCCCCAGCCAGTACACTTCAGTCTGTTAGTTGCCCAGGTAATAGTTCCTATTCCAGATCTGGTTGCTCCTGTCTCTTAGAAACGGCTGATCACTATGATGCACATTGTATAAACCAATCCCCAATGGACAAGCCATTCTGCCTCTGTACTTCCTGCTTGCTTATCCCATATAAGCCCTAGAGCACCAGAGATCGGGGCCTGATATTTTGGGAGTGATCCTGATCAGTGCCCATTGATGTAAAATAAATCTGCCTCCAAATCCTGGGTGTTGTTTTGGCGTTTCTGCTTGCCGTTGCACTATCAGGCAGCCTTTTATTAATTTTATTAGTAAAAAGACTGATAGAAGTGACTAGATCTGTTTTGTGCTACAGTAGTACAAGCTGCCTGATGGGACGGTCATGCAGGTAACTGGTGGTTCAAGTTGGCAGAGATGTGATAAAATGCTATGAAAGGAAGGTATACAGAGATATAGACATAGATATACATAAATTTTTTCATATATATATTTCCCAATGATTCATAAGTCATTAGAAGCAAAGAAATCATGGAAAGGACAGTTTCACTTCTACACAAACCCTCAGGTTACTGCCAAATGATGCATGCCCACAGGAGAAAGCAAGGCCAGGCTAAAAATGCAGCAGCAGGAAGCTACAAGGCTCTCAGTTTCCACATACCACGGGAAAGACAAAAGTGGCAGTTTGAGTCTGTGCCAGCCATGCTCAGGGAACACAGGTGCTGCAGTGTATTGTATGTAATACTAAGATTTCAACAACAATAACGACAAAAATCTATTGACAAGTAAAGAAATAAGAAACTACGATTTGGGAAAAGGCAGTGGAAAGAAGCTGACCCTGGCACGGCAGTGGTAGAGTGTGCGCTTAGCATGAGTGAGGCCTTGGATTCAATGAAACAAAGGAGGGGTGGTTGAAGGAAAGAAAACAAGAAAGGAAGAAAGAAGCAGATTCCAGGTGGACCCAAGTATTAGATTAGCAGATAAAAACGTCAAAACAGCTATTTAAAATTTTAAAATACATTCAAAATATTAGAACTGGGCATGGTGGCACTCGCCTATAAATCCCAACTACTCATGAGGCACAGGCAGGAGAATCCCAAGTTCAAGGCCAGCATGGGCAACTTAGACCCTTTCTCAAAACAAAATATCAAAAGGGCTAGAGATGGAGCTTAGTGGAGGAGTACTTGCCTAATATGCACAGAACCCTGGGTTCACCCCCAGTGTGGAAAAAAATTGAAGGAAAATATGATATCAATAAATATACAGATAGGTATCTCAACAGAGAACTAGAAGTTATTATAATTATATACTTTTCTATAGGTTAAAACTATAAAAAAAATTATAGGCTCATTGGAGATGGTAATCTGCAAGAGATAATCTGCAAAGTAGGTAGACAAAAATGGCCCGTGATAAAGAGGAAAACAATAAGAATATAGAAAGAGTGCTCAGTGTACTCTATGAAATCCAGAAGCACTCAAATAATGTATTCAAACTATGAGCAAATAGAAAACTATCAAGCAAGAACTCAAAAATGAAGGCTAAAAGAAGATAGTATTAGACGAAAACTGAGAGAATTCTTCTTCAGAAGCTTATGCTTTTTTATTTTTATTTTTTAATGCTAAATGAAGTTCTCTAGGCTGAGGGGGAAAGATACCAGATAGCAGATGAAAAAGAATGAAGTTGGGTATCATAGCACATGCTTGTAATCTCAGCTACTCCAGAGGTTGAGGCAGAAAGATTGCAAGCTCGAGGCCAGCCTAGGCGATTTAGTAAGACCCTGTCTCAAACATAAAATAGGCTGGGGATGTAGCTCAACAGTACAGTGCTTTGCCCAGCATGAAGGAGGCCTTGATTCAATTCCCAGTCCACTACCACCAAAAACACCAAAAGTATCAGAAAGGCTCAAATATGTGGGTAACCACAAAAACCTTTGGAATGTTTTACTCCTCAATTTCTTGAAAAGATTTATGATTGTTTAAAACAAAAATTATACTATTGTTTTGATGGGCTTGTAATTTTAACAGTGTAGCTGTTTTAAAATTCTTGCACTATATTTTACTTGAAGTAATTAAATATTAACTCTAATGAAACTTTGAAATATTAAAGATGCATATTGCCATCTTTAGAGCCACCACTAAAATTTAATACAAAAATACATAGCTAGAAAGCCAATACAGCAGTTAAGTGAAATGCTGAAAATAGCTGACTGTCACAAAAGGAGGCAGCAAGGAAACAGCAGAACAAACAACAGGTGAAAGAAAACAAAACAAATTATATTAAATGCAAATGGGCTATATATTCCAAATAAAAAGCAAGATTTTTGTGACTGTATAGAAAAGCAAGAATCAATTATCTGCTGTTTCAAGAAAGTACTTTAAATACAAATATAGAGAGAGCCAGGTATGGTGGCACTGCCTGTAATCCCAGCACTTGGAAGGCAGAGGCAAGAGGATTGCCACAAGTTGAAGTCCAGCCTGAACTACATGGCGAGACCCTGTCTCAAAAAAAAAAAAAAAAAAAAAAAAGAAGAGGGTTGATGTATGAAAACAAAAGAATAATAAAACCAAAGAACAAAATTTAAAGTTAAACCTAAGTACTTTACTTTAAAGAAAACAATAAAAGCATTACTTTGATCTGTAATTGCCAATAATTTTAGCATAGGAGATTGTGGGAGGAAAAATTAAGAGGGAAATAAAAATATACTGATTCTTCTCTTAGTGATGGATAGGACATAAATGTTGGTTAACCTCAGTCTTTGACAGAAAAAAAAATTTAAGGAAAACCACTGAATAAATAAAAATAAAAAGAATAGTTTCCAATTGTAGAAACAACTCACATATGCATCAACTGGTGAATAGAAAAACAAAATATAGTATTATCTATGCAACGAATTTACTCATTTTTAAAAGAGACGAAGTATTAATATATCCTATAACATGGGTTATTCTAAAAAAAAATTATGGTAAGTTTAAAAAGCTAGTCCCAAAAGGCCAGATATTCTATGATCCCTTTTATATGAAATGTCCAGAATAGGAAAATCCAGTGACAGGAAGTAGATCAATGTTTGCCTAGCAGTGTAGGCAGAGGGACTGACTACCACAGGGCTTTGTTTGTTTTTTTGGTCAAGAGGGAAAATGAATTGTTTTAAAATTAGACAGTAGTTGCACAACTCTGTATGCTAAAAACTATAAATGGGTGAACCTTTTGGTACATAAATTATATTGTAATAAATCTTTTTTAAAAACAAAGAAAATAAAAGGTATAAAACCCAAATAGATCGATAACTGTATAAAAATTCCAAAGATACTTTAAAAATCTACCCTCTTAAAATGTGCCAGGACCAAACAATTTTACAGATTGATTCTACCAAGTTCCATAAAAATCAAGACTGAAAAGAAATGACCCATTTTCAAAGAAAGATTCACTTAATTGAATGAGCTCAGAAAATTGAAAGCACCAGCCATTTTTCCCACTAGAAATACTTGGAAGAATGGATTCATAAGGACTTACAGAACAAAAGCTACAGCTCATTATCTCAGGGGCTGGGTTTGAAATGTCTTGCTGATCTGTAGAACAGTGATTTTTTGAGTTAAGTTCAAGCTAAATAGTAAAGAAGTTCAGAACAAAAACTCTCTGACAAACTTCATGGAATGGATGTCACCATTCCATGAAGACAAAATGTGTGTTTCAAAATGAAGCAGTGGCACATTATGACTAACACTCTTTTTCTGATATAAAAATGCTGATGGATATTTATTTGCTTTGGGTGGGATTTACCAAGAACTACACCCACTAGATCCAGAAGACCTCGTGTCCACCACAAAGTCTGCCAAACATGGAAGACTCCAGCCAGCAGGATCCAACAAGTAACTGGAAAAAAGTTGGGTGAAAGGTACTACTAAACTTTTTCCAGATGGCCTTGGGAAAACTTAGGAAAGTTTTGCCCAATAAATACTCTTTCCATGATAGGTTTATTTTTCAAAGTCCACATTCTAAAGAAGGCCAGGGCCGGTGAGATAGCTCAGCAGCATAAGCGCCTGCCTGACAAGCGCAAGGTCCTGAGTTCGACTCCTGGTACCCACATAAAGGCAAAAAAGGGGCCGGTGATATCGCTCCATGGCACGGGCACCTGCTGGCAAGCACGAGGTCCTGAGGCCGACTCCCGGTACCCACATAAAAAAAATAATAAATAAAAAAATAAAGAAGGCCAAATTTGAGTTGGGAGAACTAATGTAATTTCATGGTAAAGACAATAGAAAGTTTTACAAAATTAATTCAGAACATTAGAAGAATGTAGGGGAAAAATCACACGTTAATAGATGTTAAACATGCATTACTAAAAGTAATTTTTCTTGCACACTGCACCAAATCACCACGTGCTAATTTTCCTCTTCTACTTACAATGGAAAGACAATGTCCTGGACAGCTTCAAAGTGACATGTCGCAATGAGAGTCTCTTTGAACTCCGTGAAGCTGACACGATAAATGTGTGATTCTTCTGTCCCTACAAAAAATTGATGTCCTTCTCCTCGAAGTGTGATAGAAGTGATGCCACCTTGTAACTGAATTTTCCTTTAAAGGAAAAGAAAAAAGGTAAAGTGGATTCACTCAACCATCACGTATTTATTACCCATCGGAAGCATTACAGAAGATACAAATCAGGTTTGTGATTGGGGATGTACCCTCCAGGAAGTGACACAGTGGGAGAAGCCTGAGTCATTCACAGTGTTGTGTACCCATAAAACAGTCAGGGGCCTGTGAGATGGCTCAGCGGCATAAGCACCTGCCTGGCAAGTGCGAGGTCCTGAGTTCGACTCCCTGTACCCACATACGAAAAAAGGGCCGGTGATATCGCTCAGTGGCATGGGCACCTGCTGGCGAGCAAGATCCTGAGGTCGACTCCAAGTACCCACACACACACAAAAAAAAAAAAAAAAAACAGAAGATTCATCAGTCAGATACGGTCTGAAATGGGTTGGGCAAGACAGGCAGGATTTGGAACATTCTGGGCAGGGTTATGGGTACAAATGACCATGGCTACTTAAACCCTTTATTATTTCTGTCTCTGGAAAATAACCCTAACGTTGAGGAGGGAAGACCGTTTATGTCAAAGGATGCCATTGAAATCTTACATAAAATAGTGACAAAATGGAAACAACATAAATATCCAATTGTAATGGAATTGTTAAATGATCTATGGGACATAAACTTCACAGAATATTTGCCTGACCACAGAATGTTTAAAAGATTGTGTAGTTTATATATATTTTATCATGATGATAAAAATAATATGTAGTGCTGGGCATGGTGGCACATGCCCATAATCCCAGCACATGGGAGGCTGAGGCAGGAGGATTGCTGTGAGTTTAGGCCAGCCTGGGTTATGGGGTGAGTTCAAGGCCAGGCTGAATAACATAGCGAGACCCTGTCTCAGAAAAAAGACAACAACAAAATAAATACACAAATAAAAATAAAAATAAAACAATATGTAGTAATACTGAAAATATTTATGATACCTTCATGAAGTAAAAAAGTCAGCAAACAAAATTTTACATATAATATAAGCACAATTATTTCAAAATTTGTATTAATAAGAAAGACAAGAATAACAAAATGTTAGTGGTCGTCTGCCTGACTTTCAGACATTCTTTTTTTTTTCTTCCACATTTCTGGTTTCTCCCTCCTTCCCTACCCTGTTTCTTTGTTTTGTTTTGAATTGGTTGTATTTTGGTTTGAAATTTTAAGACAAGATCTCCCTAGGTAGTTCAGGCTGACCTCGAATTCACTTTTTATCCCCTGCTGGCCACAAACTCACTCCGATCCTCCTGCCTCAGCCTATCAAGTGCTGGGATTACAGGTGTGCACCACCATACCTGGCCTCCTACCCTGTTTAATAAGTCCCAGTTTAATAAATATGATCTTAAAAAAGATAAAGAAACAGAACATAGGGCCAGTGATATAGTTCAGTGGCACAAGTGCCTGCCTGGCAAGTGTGAGGTCCTGAGTTCGGTTTCCGATAACCACATAAAAAAAAAAAAAGAAAAAAGAAACAGAACATATAAATGAAGAAGACTCAAGGAACCCAACATTTCTCTACAACTAATTTAATCTGGACCATATTCAATGGAGGTTCTTGTGAAGAAACCTACATGGGTAAAGCAACTTTTTTTGTGTGTGTGTGTGAGTACCTGGGGTGGACCTCAGGACCTCGCGCGCCAGCGATATCACCGGCCCTTTTTTCGTATGTGGGTTTGGGGAATCGAACTCGGGCCCTCGCGCTTGTCAGGCAGGCACTTACGCTGCTGAGCCATCTCACCGGCCCTAAAGCAACATTTTAGAAAGACCTATTTGTTGGTAGGGAAAGGAAAACATGTCATATCCCAGCTTCTTTTCTAATTGGAGGTCTGTGGCTCTGGACAAGTCAGTCAGAGTGGGATTCTGGCCGCCACTTCCTTGAGGAAACTCCAGCAGCTGCTGCTGGCCTTGGAGGGGTCCAGGCTGGAGGACGCCCCAAGCTATTGGGTGAAACAGGCAGGTGGAAGGGAGGCCTCTCTCCACTGTCTTTCAGAATGTGATATGTGAACTCACCAGCTTCCCGCACACCTTTGGATTATATACTAACTCTCTGGAACTCTTGTGAATTATAAAACCATCCTTCAACTAGATCAGCTTGTAAGAGAAGGAAAATAATCAGAATTTCCCTATGTCCAGATGTTTTTTGCTTTCAGAGGGAATCCCAAGCTGCTCCAACAATGCAGCCTAGAGTCCAGGTCATTCCTGGACTCACATGGTCCCACAGAGACTCAAGCAGCTCCATCTAAGCCATCTAGTTTACCCCCAAAACCCAAACTGCTGCCCAGAACAAAAGAAGCCTCCATGAGGGGACTCCATGCTCTTCAGGAGGTGAGCAGGGGAGAATGTGGTGTTCTCTGAGTCCATGGGCCCTTTTCCTTGGCAGGTATAAGACAGTTCAAACAGGGTTTGGGAAGATTTTTCTGATGTTCCTGATAAGCAAATAGAGACACTTCAATGTTTAGCTCAATCTTGTGCTCTAGCATGATAGGTTATTATACTCCTTTTAAATCAAATATTAACCCCTAGTGAAAAGCAATTGGCCTTACATGCAGCAGAGGTCTTTGGAGATGAATTACATATGATTTATCATAGGAGGCATGAGGAACTAGGGGAAAGACCACTTCCCACAGGAAGTCCGGCCGTTCCAGGAGATAACCCCTACTGGGACCCTGATGATTGTAGGGCACATAAATATTTCCGGGCCTGTATCCTAGAAGGGTTGTTGCAAGCTATCAATCATTGATCAGGGTAGTAAAGAAAATCCCTCAGCCTTTTTACAAAGACTCCAGAGGGCCTTAACTAAATTTACCCTTCCATCCTCAGATTCTGTAAAGGGGCAGGTGGATAAATTTGTAAGCCAATCTTCCCCAGACAGCAGGAGAAAAATACAAAAGAAGGTATTTGGTCCTGATAGCTCTTTAGATTCCCTTGTCAAGGTAGCCACTGAGGTCTTTTATAACCAAGTCTAAGAGGAGGCCAAAAAGCAGGAAAAGCAAATCAGAAATAGGCAGCTGCACCCGTGGAATTCTGAGGGCTCTGAAGGTGACTCACCCACTTGTGATAACTGAGGAAAGCCAAGACACTTCCATAGGGACTGTCATCACAGTCCCTGCCACCAGAAAAGCAAAAAGCCACCTGTCCCCTACCCAGTCTGTAAGGGGAACCACTGGAAGTGGGATCCGGGATCAAACCCAACCTTCCATTTGGTTCAACAAGACGACTAAGGGGGCCCAGGGCACCCTTTGTAAGCTCCCATAAATCGGACTGATCACCACGCAGAAGCCCTGCGTGACTCTGTCTGTAGAGGGAGAGAAATTAATCTCCTCCTAGATCCAGGAGCTGCTACCTCTGTTCTCCTCTCTAATCCTGGTCTGAAGTTGGTACAACTGCCAGAGATGTCAGATATTTCTCGCAGCCCCTTTGCTGTAGTTGGGATGATTTTTCATTCTCTCACACCTTCTGATTATGCCAGAAAGCCTAACCCCCTGCTAGGACAAGATACCTTATCCTGCATAAACACCATCATTTATATGCATCTGAAGTCAGTACTTCCCTGAGGGAGACAGAGGTTAATCCAAGTCTGCCCAGTACTGGGAAGAATAGGGGAAACAGTAGAGGCAACACCTACATTCATTCATTTAAAAGACCCAATGTCTTTCCCTCACTTCCCCAGCATACATACTTACCAGCTAATACTCCTTGAAACTCCAGGTACTTAGTCTTTTTCTACACCCATACCTGGCCTAAACACTCCCTAAAAAATAAAAAAGTGGTTGCCAAAAGAAAAATTTTAAATTACAACACTGTACCTTTAACAGTCTGTCCCTTTGGAGGGAACTTTGATCTAAGAAAGAGTTGCGAGGGGCTGGGGATATAGCTCAGCGGCACAGTGCCTGCCTGGCAAGTGCGAGGTCGTGAGTTCAATTCCAGGTACCAAAAAAAAAAAAAAAAAAAAAACATAGTTGCGGCTATCAATGAAACAGCTTACCATAGTGAGTCTAATACAGAGGACCCCAGGGGCCTATACTGTGGAGCAGCTATTCCAAAGATTAAGGTAAACCATCAATCTAGGGTCCTTTTAAAATGGTCCTTGCTTTCATGGGCATAAAAGGGTTTTTCTTTCTCTTTTGTTCTCTTATTTGTGCTTTTTTTTTTTTTTTTCTTTCGTGGGTACCGGGGCCGACCTCAGAACCTCCCTCGCGAGCAAGCCACCTTGCCGCTGAGCGATATCACCGGCCCCTTTTTTCATATGTGGGTTGCAGGAGTCAAACTCGGACCCTCGTGCTTGCCAGGCAGGCGCTAACGCCACTGAGCCATCTCACCGGCTCCTATTTGTGCTAACTTATTACAAGAAATCTCTGTTATTACTCACCTAAAAAGCACTTATTCATGACTAGTTCTAACTGACTAGTCTATTTATAGTTAGAAACCTAAAATTAGAAAAGGGCTATTGTAGTTCAACGTGGCCAGTACGTCTAAGAGTGCACTCTGATTTAAAAATAATCGTTTTGTGCATTCTATTTGTTTCTTGTTTGTTCATCTGCCTCTTTAATCTATTTTAATAATGAGTTAAAGTACCTGCAGTGGCTCCACTAAAGACTTTGAGCTTATATCAATTTTATTTCTCCTTTTCTTTTTGCCCATGTAAACCTCTGGTTGTTATGTTTGGGCCATGCATTTTTTTTTTTTTTTTTTTTTAATGTGGGTTCTGGGAGTCAAACTCAGGACCTTGGGCGCCAGCAGGTACTTGTGCCACTGAGCAATATCACCGGCCCTTTTTTTCCTTTATGTGGGTACCAGGGTCCGGACCTTGTGCTTGCCAGGCAGGCGCTTACGCCTCTGAGCCATCTCACCGGCCCGGGCCATGCATTCTTAATCTCTTGGTAAAACTTTGTTTCTTCTTGCCAAGAGGCTGTCAAACTCCAAATGGTCACGCAGATGGAGCCAACAATGAATGTGCTGGGCTCCTTTCACCAGGGTCCACTAGATCAACGCTCTGAACACAGCCCATTCCTGCTGAACCCCAGTGTAACGTCTATCAAAGGCCCCTTGGATTAGCCATCTGGAGAGCACCTCTGATTCCCATCTCCCCGACATCGACCCTTCTCAGGTTGAAGCAGCCAGATTTGGTCTTCTCTCCTTTTCCCCTAATGGCAATACGGATACTTCCTCAGAGGTGGGGAAAATCTAGAAAATGGATTATTTATTTAGCTTATTTTTTTGTTTTGTTTAGTTTTTGGGTTTTTTTTTTTTTGCTGGTACTTTTTTTGTGTGTGTGTGGCTACCGGGGGTCAAACTCCGCTGAGCGATATCACACCGGCCCTTTTTCATATGTGGGTACCGGAAGTCAAACTCAGGACCTCGCGCTTGCCAGGCAGGTGCTTATGCCGCTGAGCCATCACACCGGCCCCTTTATTGGTACATTTTAGATATACATAATGATAACATTCATCATAGTGGATTTGTACCTGTGCATGATATATCTTGCTTCTTCTTTTCTCATTCCCCTCCCCTTCCTTCAACACCTCTTCCCCTCCTTATTTACAAAAGCTTTGTTTCCATTTTTTCCTTCTATTCTTTTTTTTTCTTGCCCCTTTCTTTCCTCCCCCAATTCCCTTGTTCCCCTTCTCATTTGAACATTTTTTTCCCATTTCCCAAAATCTACTATACACTTCAGTCCTTTTTTATACTTTTGGTTTCTCACACCAGAGAAACAACGCAGTATTTAAAACGTGTGTCTGATTCATTTCACCGAAGAGTATGGTCTCAAGGTGCACCCATTTAGCTAGAAATGTCTCAAGCTTATCCTCCTTTATGGCAGAGTAGTACTGCATTGTATAATGGGTAGGGAGAATATTTTTTCAAAAAATATTTATCTCATTTTATTAAAGTTACTGAGAATAGACCATATTATTCATTACAGGTTTGTAAATAAATTCTTGATTAAAAAATATTTCATTAACATTCCAGAAACCTAAGGATTATAGCTAAAGAGTAAAATGATTAAATGAAATCCATGATGCCACCAACTATCCCTAGCTTTTTTTTTTTTTTTTTTTTTTTTTTAATTGTCTTTTTGAGACAGGGTTTCATTATGCAGTTCAGGCTGGCCTTGAACTCACTTCGTAGCCCAGACTGGCCTCAAATTTGTAGCGATCCTCCTGCCTCAGCCTCCCAAGTGCTGGGATTACAGGCATGTGCCACCACACCCGGCCTTGTCCCTAGTATTATCAAAAGAAAGCCTACAACTTTTTCTTATTGTAAGGATTAAATGAGATGACCGAAGGAAAGCACTTAGTGTTCAGTAAGGAATTAGTTAATGAATCTTTTTTTCCCTTTTATTTATTTATTTATTTATTTATTTATTTTTTTTTTTTTTGTGGGTGCCGGGGGTCGACCTCAGAACTTCGCGCGCCAACAGGCACCCATGCCGCTGAGCGATATCACCGGCCCCTTTTTCATATGTGGGATCCGGGAGTCGAACTCAGGCCCTCGCGCTTGCAAGGCAGGCGCTTATGCCGCTGAGCCATCTCACCGGCCCTTTATTTATTTTTTGAGACAGGATTTCACTATGCAGTTCAGGCTGGACTTGGACTCACTTTGTAGCCCAGGCTGGCCTCAAACTCAAAATGATCCTCCTGCCTCAGCCTCCCAAATGCTGGGATTACACGCATGCACCACCATGACCGGCTTTTTCCCTTTCAGCAATAAGTTTATAACATCATTATTTCCTTTGTCATGTTTCAATGTGTTAGTACAATAAAAACATATTTATTAAAAGGGCAGTGTCCACCTAGGTCCTAGAAGATTACTTTGGTTTGATTAACACAAGCTTATTCATTGGCAAAAAAAAAAAAAAAAAAAAAAAATCACTGTCGACTCTGATTCTAGCTACTCAATAGCAAGATGAAATTCTCTGACAAAATATCACTTTGCTAATATCATTTAGTTACTGGCTTTGAGTGAACCTCCCACCAGTGAGTCTCTACATATCCCAACTTTCTGGGGCCTAGAACTTACTTGGCAGGTTTGTAGGTGGGGCTTTTACAAAAGACCAGCAGTCCAGCTCCAGAGCCCACCAACAAACTCCCCATCTTCAGGCATCTGATAGCCGACACTCCCTAGAAGAAGAAAACAGTGCTTTGACAAAGGCCAAATAGTCTCATCCTTCTTTTGTATTTTTAATTTTTATTTTATTATTATTTTTTTTGAGACAGGGTCTCGCTATGTAGTTGAGGCTGGCCTTGAACTCACCTATGTAGCCTAGGCTGGCCTTAAACTCATGGCAACCCTCCTGCCTCAGCCTCCCAAGTGCTGGGATTACAAGCGTGCACCACCACAGCCAGCTCCCAATATGAATTTCTAATTTTAAAATGTACATGACTGCTATGGTTTAAACGTGACTCCACAAAGTTTCTGTGTGGGAAACTTAAACCTCAGTGCAGTGGAGCTGGGAGGCGGAGGCTAAGAGGGGTGATGAGTCATGGGAAGCTCTGCCCTCAGGGATGGGTTAACATCATTTTTGAGGGAGTGGGTTGGTTACGAAGAGAGTGGGCTTGCCACAAAGAGAGAGCTTAACTAGGCGTGGTGGCATCCATATGTAGACCCACCTATTCAGGGCTAAGGGAGGAAGATAGCTGGATCCCAAGTATTTAGGGTCAGCCTGGGCCATAGAACAAGACCTTGTTTTTTTACTGTAATCGTTATAGACAATTCATTGAAATCAGTGTTGTGAGAAAATTGTGACATCAGGCTATACTTAACCTTAGGCACTTCTACAATTTTTGAGCTAAGGCTTAAAGACAATTATGATAATGACCACTGTATATTAGAATTGCATCAAATTATACAAAATAAAAAGTGACACATGGGTGTACATATCTCGAATAACCCTTTCCAAAAGTAGCAAATAATTATACAAAGATGGATAAATGCCTACCTTGTAGCTACTAAGCAAGAATGGAAACAAAGAAGAAAAACATTTGTTTTTGTTGGACTTTATAATTTTGAAAACACGTGGAAACATGCCATGTTCCCAAGATTAAATGGCACAGGCTATAGATATCTTTTGCTATTGGAGGGATTAAAATCTTCCTGAAATACTTTAGAAGCCCTTTTTTCTCACCTTATGTTCCTTATATTTCTCAGAAAGCTGACTTGCACAGTGTTTTGAAAAAAAATTTCAATGGGGAATCTAAGAAGTTAAAATTCTAGAGTAACTGTATTCCCACTCTGATCAGGGAACTGGTTTATGCCGAGATCACTGATAAAAATGTAGTTAAACACTTCCATGGTTATTATATTTTGTTTCCTTATTTTAGAATTGAAGTATTTTCTGATTCAGATTTCCACTGTTTAAGACATTAGAATAGACATTTTAGTGACTAAACTAAAACAGTCCACATTTATTGGACAGAACAAAAATTATTTCTGAAAAGTATTGTTTTTAAAGGCTCTTGCCTCTCAGGAATACCGCCCCCCCAATTCCAGAAAGGATTTGCCTACTTACAGTTGATCATTTGTTAGAGTGAGAGATTTGATCTATTAATTACACGTGGGGATTTACCCATTGCTTGCTTGATACTTTTTACAAAGAAGTAGAACATCTGTTAAAGCTGCAAAGACCCATTTGTTAAAAAACACAAGAGCCAGGCATGGTGGCACACACCTGTAATCACCAGCACTCTGGAGGCTGAGGCAGGAAGATTACCCTGAGTTCAAGGCCAGCCTGAACTACATAGTGAGACCCTATCTCAAACAACAACAACGAAAGAAGAAAAACAAAACAAAACAAAAAAACCCCCAAGAATATGTCTCTAGCCTTAGCTCCCCAGTCCAGACACATGGCATTGGCACCACGTCGCTTGTTGATGAGGAATGCTGCTGTGATATCGGCTGTTCTGATTCACGTCCACTTCCTTGCTCTGCTGTGCACTCACGCGTGCACATGCATGTGTGTGGATGATAAAAGAAAGCTCTGAACGGCCAGGCATTTCTACACAGGGACTTTACTATAGCTAACCACAAAGCCTACAGCTTCAGATGCTCCAGGCTATATTCAAATGGATGTGACAGAACAGAATGATACCATGGACTGTTTGACCATCAAGCAGTAAGAGATATTTAAGGACGAACTTAGAAATATTTTTATCTAAAATGTTTCAAGTAAAAGTTTATTATTGTAAATACCACAGGCTCCCCAGACAGAGAATATATTTTACTGAGCTAACTCACAGCTATGACAGACCCAGTCCTCCCCAAATACGAGTCTGCCCAAGAGCAGTACGAAATGTCTGCGTTTCATTATTATCTGGGGTTGTCGCTATGACATCCTTTGAGGAAACATGATAACTCTTTTGAAGTAAAAATATACAAAATCAGGGCCAGTGATATAGCTCAGCGGCATAAGGGCTTGCCTGGCAAGCGCAAGGTCCTGAGTTTGATTCCCCGTACTCACATTTAAAAAAAAAAAAAAAAAAAAAAAAAAAAAAATATATATATATATATATATATATATATATATATATATACCAAAAAAAAAAAAAAAAAACCAAAAAAAAACAATTTGTGTTAACCCAGCCTTCCTAATTCCACTGATCTTTAGGATTTAATCACAAAAGGTAATTCTCTGCCTGTCACCTTTCAAATTTATCTCAATATATATATATTACATAAAGCGAAATTAATGGAGGATTAAAAGGTTATAGTACTCCATGTTCCAGCAACAGTGGCTTGGTTTGCTTTCATACTTGTACTTCCAGAATGCTCGTGCTATTATTATTAGGAACCATTGTGGAAAAACTTGGAGCTTTAAGAATATTAATGGGTTCAGAAATGGAAGAAGGAAGAAGCTGTGAACACCAAGAGTGGTAGTCTGAAGTATGAATTAGATGTATTTAAGCTGGGTTAATTAAGCCAAAATATCTTCCTCCTTATTGCCTGAAGTATATTGTGTTACATTATACTGTGGAAAATTCTACCAAACGGGATTAAATCTTTTGGGTTGATGAACATGGTTTCTAATCATTTCTTAGGGAAATTGGACAGGGAAAGATAATTTTTCTCTCCCGCTTTTTTGTTTAAAAGACTTTGTTTTGTTTTATTTTGTTTTTTGAAACAGGGTCTCACTATGTAGCCCAGACTGGCCTCGAACTCACAGCGATGCTCCTGCCTTAGCCTCCTGAGTGTTGGGGTTACAGGCATGCGCCACCACGCCTGGCTTTCTCTCTTGCCTTTGAGAAACTTTCCAAATCTAAAAGTCTATTTATATAGCTCATTATCAGCATTTTTTTCATAGACAGACCCCGTGAATTTAAACATCATTTCTAATATAGTTGAAATTGGGCAAAACTCTTAAAAAATTAAGTATTCCTAATTGCATTTTTTTTTAGCTTAATGCTGTATTTGAAAATGAAAGCAGAAATGGGTACATAATAAATACTCTTAAGCCCTATCTTTTTTTTTTTTTTTTTGTGGGTACCGGGGGGCCAACCTCAGGACCTCGTGCACCAACAGGCACCCGTGCCACTGAGCGATATCACCGGCCCCTTTTTTCGTATGTGGGATCCGGGAGTCGAACTCGGGCCCTTGTGCTTGCAAGGCAGGCGCTTATGCCGCTGAGCCATCTCACCGGCCCCATTTTTTTTTTTTTTTTTTTTACTTTTTTTTTTTTTTTGGTACTGGGAATTGAACTTAGGATCTTGCGCTTGCCAGGCAAGTGCTGTGCCACTGAGCTATATCCCCAGCCCCAAGCCCTATCATTTTTCAGCCAAGAAGGCTAATTGAATTAGGTAGATGAAAAAAGAGTCTAGGGCGATGGGTAGGTGATCAAAGTATGTTGTGTGCATGTGTGAATTTGAAAAAATGAAACTCATTAACCTACATAACCAATATCCACTAGTAAAAAAAGTTTTCTCTAAAAATTTGGAGAAATCCTATCAAAACTGAAAACAGAGATCCCTCAGAATGCTAGTAGCCAGAAAGGGGGAAAGCAAGAGTGAAGGGAGGCCTCTCTAAATGTCAGCACACTCAGATTTTTTCCCCAGTTGAACCAAACGATGGTGAGGTGCTTGGAGAACAAGCTGGAAAGGGGACAGGTGGGTAGACAGGAACTGTCCCCAGGTGGAAAGAGCCAACTAGTAGGCTTAGGGACTCAAGGAACAGGACGTGTATAGTTTCATTTCTATTTTGAAATTTCCAATGAAAATGCTTTTCAATGACAAGGATCTACAGGGAATGCCACAAAACTTGTCAGTAGTAAGTCATGCGAGAAAAGAAATGCTAAGAAATTCGGGACACTTACTTTGAAGCCTGTATACTTCAGGAAAGAAAAACTTGACACTTTCCTTACAACAGAATTAATACAAAAACTACCATCTCCTAAGATTTCCCCCATTCAAATATATTTTATCGTCACTATCCCATAAAGAAAGAAATGAAGAAAGAATCTGAAGTCCCCCAAATTTTCTCTGACAAGCAACCACCAATAAGTACAAGAGCTGATGTAAGGAGACAAGAGGAGGGCACACCCCTGCTTTCCAAAGAGAAGAAGCACACCAAAGAGATATTTATGACCAGTAACACCTTTATAGAAACACTAAATGATAGTTACTCTATAGGTACGCACCTTGATAGAGATGCAAACCTAGGGTTGACATGCTAGCTTCACTCAGAAAATTGTCAACAAAACATTAAATCATCAAGTTTTGGGCTCTGTTAACTAAGAAATACATTATCCAATAGGAAAACAGACAAATTAACAGATGGAAAAATTTTAAATTAGATGTTTTATAAAAAAAGATGTAAATATGGTATCACTCACCAGTGATACCTTAAATAAAATGTCTTATCTATTCAGTCTGTAACTGGGTACTTTTATTTAATTATAATCAGGATTGACATTACATTAATTGATACTATTTTAAGCAGTGTGCCTAAAAAGAATGATAAAATTGGAAATCCATAATTTATTAGTTCAATAGTTTGAAAATTTTGTGTACTAAGTAAAAGCTTTTCAAAATTATTGATTGAAGATATATTACAAAATAGAAAAAATAAAATGGGCTACACTTCTTATATGTAAGGAAAATTTTTGTCTCCTCAATCTATCTGTATTTATTTATTTATTTATTTGTTTTCCCTTCCAACAGTTTATTAGAAAGAATATAGACATTTTTTTAAAATTCCACTGTCATTAACATAAATTGAGGTTTCTCAGGTAGGGTAAAAGCCGAATCAAAAACAGAAATAAAAAATTCAATAGTGTATTAACACCTTTGCATTCATTTGCCATACTGACAGTGCTAATACAGATCTGGTCTAAATGTACAGACGCCCAAGCAATGATGTACGGCTTTCTTTGTCCTCCATGCTAAGAGGTATAAAAGCTGAAGGGCCAAACATCACCAAATGTATAGGCTTCAAAAGCCATCTAAGTTAAGGGCAGTCACTAGTTTTAACTAAGATACATCTGCAACATTGACAAGTGTTCTATACTTACATACAATAAGGTGAAGTAAGTTTTTTTCAAAAATAAACTATAGTGGAACAATCCTGGAAGGTACACCAGAGGAATGGCAGGTTATCAGTTTAAGGTATGAGCCAATTTGAGTCCATGTCTAAAATCTAAAATTTAGTTACCCTTCCCTATGCTGAGAACGAACTTCCAATCATGTCAGTAACTATGTTATGAAGTAAAGGAGACTTCCGTGAAAAAAAAAATTTTTTTTTATCACAATTTCTGTATCAATTGCCTAGGACCTCAAGAGCTTGTGAAAGTCAGAAATGTTCATGCATAAGGACAGTCCCTCAGGTGACTTGAAATTGCCCCATACAATGGTAAATTATCAACTCTTAGTGAAGCCTTAAAAAAAAAGCTCAGAAAAAAAAAAAAAAAAAAAAGCTCAGAAAAATGGGTTAAAGGAGGCAAATACACCATCTGCCTTTAGAGCTATCAACTCAGGAATTCTCTCAATTATGAAATCTTGCAGAGAAGTTATTTCTTTTTTAAAATTCAGGTGATGACATTTGCTTACTCCAGATCTGGCATTTTTTCATCATCACTGTCTTGTGAATCATTATCTGCTCCATCTCCTTCTGGTAAATCTACATCCTCATTACCACCCATGTTGTTCATCATCTCAGAGAAATGATCAAAATTAGACATATCTTCATAAGAATCATTCTCCCAGTCTTTCCAATTATTGAAGTCCACACTAAGCCAATTAAGCTTTGCCATTTCTTTTGTTAATCTAGACCATGACTGGCCAGATTCTCCTTTTTGTAAACAACATAAAATTGATCTGTCTGTTCTTTCATGCTTGGAATCACTTGGATCAATACAGTGAAAAAGATCAATTTCATTTAAATGTTTAAAATTATCACTTCCTCCAAGACAACTGAAAGTAAGTTTGGATTTTCAAAATTTACATTAACTTCTTTACTGTCTTCAACACAAAATTCCATGAAGACACAGTCCCTTCGATCACACCACTTTGCAGAAGCAGGCTGCCTCCTTCCAATTATCTCAGTGGCTCCAAATGACATAGGACCTCCAAACAATATAGGGGAAATACATGTGATTCCCAAGCTGCTAGATGTCCAATATGCCGAGTTGGTGTTCCCCGAAGTCGAAGAATGAATTCTAAGGAACAACGGAGGTTAAGAGTAGGAAAATTTACTGGGGAAAAGGAATGGGGAATAGGAATAGCTTCATAGGAATGGAGAGTCAGGAGGGGTCCCCAATGGGTTGCCAGTCTATCTGTTTTTAGAAGCACATTTGCACTATCAAACTAGGAGAAAGATGGATGATATCACCCGTATACTCAGATTGTCAATAAATTCCAGTTTTATCAGCATCTCAAAATAAAGCTAAATTCTAAGAAGGTATATGTATGAATTATATGTATATGTGTATAAATAATGTATACAGGGTATACATATAATCTATGTGTGCATATACATAATATGAATGTGTGTGAATGCATGTAATCTATATAATCCTGTGAAAGAAACACACTTGGGTATCAATTATTTTCAAAATTCCTTGCTCAGTACTATATCACTTTTTATTAATATTCCAGGATTTATTTAGCATCATGTTGGATATTTGAATATAAAAACAATCAATTTTTTTATTCTCAAGGATAATGCTACTAAAATATGATCTCTAACACTCATGGTTAATAATTTTTTTTATTATACAACAAAACTTTAGAATTTCATTGTGGGACTTAGTCTATTTATATTTCTATACGTGAGAATAACTAATGCACACAAGGTCCTCGTATGCCAGTGTGCATCCACAGGTTCCTACCATTCTCATGAAACCATCTGCCTGGCAGATGTGCTCGTGGTTTCAAAGGAAAGCACCCTATCTGACACACTTGGAAAAACTCTGGGGTCTATGTCCTGTTTCTGCTCCTGCTGCTGAGTAGGGAATACATCTGCAGTTGGAATAGCAGAGGGAAGAGAGAAATTTATGGGAGATGGAGGTGCAAACATCAAATCAGACACAAACAGATTCTCTATCACCTAATCGTGTGTCACCATTACCTTTGAATAACCCAAGAAGTGGCCCAAGATAATGGAACTGTGATACCCAGTTGCATCTTTGTAGGAGGAATTGACTTTAAGACAAATAAAAATGATTTGAGAAATTTTTTTCCCAGTATGGGTCTGTAAAAGAAACGAAGATTGTAAACGTCGGAGCTGGAGTGTGTACAGGACATGGTTTCGTCACTTTGAAACACAAGAAGATGCACAAAACATTTTACAAGAGGCTGAAAAACTTCATTACAAAGATAAGGAAC
Source organism: Erethizon dorsatum (assembly GCA_028451465.1). Lineage (NCBI taxonomy): Eukaryota > Metazoa > Chordata > Mammalia > Rodentia > Erethizontidae > Erethizon > Erethizon dorsatum. The sequence continues at coordinate 29,810,655 of CM051826.1, forward strand.
TGTACATTGATCCAGCAATAAGAAAACAACAAGTAGGGATCTCTCGTTCTAGTGTAACGCCAGCTGCTGGAACCATGTACCCAACCACTTCAATCAGATACCCTTACGCTTATCTCGCGGCCAGAGGTAGCTTCGTCCCACCACCTAGGCCTCCATGGTCCACATCTGTTCTCCTGTGATGGTAGCTCAGCCCATACCCGCAACCTGCAGATCACCACCCAGCCCCAGCACAGTGTCTACCAGGACAGTGGCAGTGCGGTGTTCCTCAGTCTCCTGCCTCTTCTACTCCGTTTTTATGCCTGCAACCTTCTGAGGTAACTTATCAACCCATGGAGACTGCACAAGATGCTGGAAGTGTTCCTCCTCCACTGTCTCTGACGGAAGCTTCCGTTCCAGAGCCTAATGCTGATCATGGAGTTCAAGTGGCAGATCACCAGGTTTACGCTCCAAGTGCCATCGCTATGCCTGCACCTATGATGCAGACTGGAGCAATTAAAACACTGTGGAACATTCATTATTAAGACAACTGAGTGGCTCTCGTCCAACTCGACTGATTTCTTGTCCAGTGACTTTGAGTGACCACGGTCCTGCTCCAAGGAACCAGCTAGAAGCTGCCTGTTGTGAAATTTAGGGTTAGCCAATGTCTCTGCATACTTATTTATTCCACTGTAAGCTGTCTAAATTTTATGAAATTTGTTTTTCCAGCTGTTTTACAAAAATTATTTAGGTAGATGTGGCATGTTAGTTTTTTATGTGTTAATCTAACTGTAGTTAGATTTTTCTCTTTTATTTTAAAGAGAAAAAAATAGAACAAAATTTCAAAACAACATAATAGGAGGGTAACAATGGTTAATACATTACGTATTGTTATCTTTAAATTAATTACTCAGAGTGTAAGATATAGGCATTCAATTGTCCAAACAATATTAACACAAAACTTTCTTTTCAATGAACTAAGAGAAATTAGTAGTGTATCTATCTTAACTATTATATATAATATATATATATTTTTTCCCTTCCTTCTTTTCTCCATTCCCCTATCCCAGTTTCTCTTTCCTTTTGAACAGTTTCTTTCCATTTTACAATATCTATTGTACATTTTGGATCTTATTTTGTAGTGACATTTTTTACAACATGTTTTATTCATTCCTAAATAACAACCACATTGGGAATAGTGAGGTATCTTTCATTTTCTCTACTTTGTGCTCTTCTCACTCTTTTAGATACTGTTTTATAAATAATTATAATGATAATTATAAAAAGTGAATTTTCCCTTTCTTGCTTTTTTGCTCTTGTAGTCTCTTACTCTTCTGCTTTCCCCCATGGGATTATGTAGGCCACTGCCTCTCATCAGATGCCAACATCATGCTTTTGGACTTGCAAGAACCATAAGCTGAATGAACTTCTATTGCTTATAAATTACCTAGTCTCAGGTATTCTGTTATAGCAACAGAAAACAAGCCATGACAATGAGCATTATTTGATTTTGAAACATACAAAAGGCCCCACCCCACATGAGAGAGCTGACCCAGAGCAGTGCCCCACGCCCACATGGGAGAACCCACTGGTTCTGGAGGAGTGGCATCCTGCCCCCACATGCTAGAGTTGACCTGTGTCAGAGAAGCAGTGCCCCACTACCAGGGGAGCAAAGCGTGGGGCAACAGAGACAAAGACAAACCAACCGACTCAATCCTGGATGAGGACAGTACCTAGGGAGAGAAGGGAGCAACCAGATCTCATGACTGTTGACATTAAGTCCAACAGCCCTTTTGAACCCAGCCTCATGGCAGAGAGCAGAGAACAGAGGGCTGATAGCATTCCCCATCTACCAACAGGAGCAAGTGCACGCCTTGACTTGGACAGTGGCTTGGATGTTAACGTGTCTGAGGAGAAAAATCAGAGGGGCCTCCAGTGCAAGGAAAGTACCTCAAAGATGCCTAGGCCCTAGAGCTAGGCATAGAAAGTCATGTCTAGCTGGATCCCAAGACAGCAGATCATGGAAAGAAACCACTCAGTTAATAACATAGGAATTTTTTCTTTGACTCAGTCTTTTTTAAAAATTTTTCTACTTTATGTTATTTTTATCTTTCCTTCATTGGGTTTTTTCAGGGTTTGGGGTTTTTCTCCCCCTTTTTTCTTTTCTTTTACTGTTTTTTTTTTCTCCTTTTATCTTTTTCCCTTACAACTTTTTTCCTCTTCCTTCTTATCTTTCTTTTATCTTCTCTGTGTTTGTTTTTTGTGTGTTTGTTTGTTTACCTGTTTTTTCAAGACAGAGTCTTGATATGCAGTACAGACTGGCTGAACTCACTATTATCTCAACAAGATACTGGCAAACACAATGTAGTGAATCATCAAAATGATCATACATCATGACCAAGTAGAGTTCATCCCAGGGATGCAAGGATGCAACACACACATGAATCAATAAATGTAGTACATAATATAAACAGAAGCACGGACAAAAATCACATGATCATCTTAATAGATGTAGAAAAAGCCTTTGACAAAATCCAACAACCTTTCATTAAAAAAAAACTGAAGAAAATAAGTATAGAAGGACCTTATCTCAATCTCATAAAAGATTAACCCTAATCCTAAACCTAACCCCTAATCCTTAACCCTAAAACAAACCTATTATCAACATCATATTAAGTGGGGAAAAACTGAAAGCTTTCCCTGTAAATTCAGGAACAAAACAAGGATGTTTTCTATCACTGTTCCTGTTCAATATAGTCCTTGAAACATTAGCAAGAGTAATTAGGCAAGAAAAAAAAAAATAAAAGGTCTAAGTATAGGAAAGAAAGAAGTCCAATTATCCTTATTTGCAGAAGACATGATACTCTACATAGAAGACCCCCAAAAATCCACCAAAACCTCTTAAAATTAACAACCAAATTCAGCAGTGTAACAGGATACAAAATCAACACACAAAATCAATAGGTTTCCTGTACATGCATAATGAATATACTGAGAAAGAAACTAGGGAAAAAATAACATTCACAAGAGCCAAGAAAAATTAAATACTTAGGAATTAACCAAACTAGTGAAGTGAAAGACCTTTACTGTAAAAAAAAAACTACACTACTCTGGAAAAGAAAATTGAGGAGGATATCAAAAAATGGAAAGATAACCTATGTTCCTAGATAGATGGAACCAATATAGTCAAAATGGCCGCACTTCCAAAATTGACATACAGATTTAACACACTCCCAATCAAAATTCCAATAGCATTCTTCACAGAACTGAAGAAAACAATCCTAAAATTCATAGGGAACCAGAAAAGAACTAGAATAGCAAAAGCAATGCTGCATAAAAAGAGCAAAGTAGTAGGCATCACAATCCCAGACTTGGAAGTTATATTGCAAAGCTACTGTGATAAAAACAGCATGGTACTGGCACAAAAACAGACATGAAGATCAATGGAACAGAATAGAGGATGTAGAAACAACCCCATGTACATTCAACTATTTGATCTTTGACAAAAAGGCAAAAACATATACTGGAGGAAAGATACCCTCTTTAATAAATGGTGTTGGGAAAACTGGCTACCCACATTCAGAAGATTGAATCTAGACCCATATCTCTCACCATGTACTAACCTAAAGTAAAAATAGACAAAGAGCTGAATGTCAAACTAGAATCGCTAAACCTGCTGGAAGACAAAATAGGTAACTCTTTTTTTTTTTTTTTTTTAATAGGTAAGGCTCTTGAAGTCATAGGCATAAGCAAGGACTTTCTGAACAGAACCCCAGTTGCACAGGCAATAGTTCCAAGAGTCAACAAATGGGGTCATATAAAATTCTGGACAGGCAAAAAATATCCAGATCAGTAGTTTTCAAGTAGCATATTTGGAGGCATCTCAGAGTTGGAACTGGCAGGGCTCTATCTAGCCTTTAGCCTGATCTGCTTTGCTTTTACTGTTTAATATATTGAAATCCTTCTCCCCCAAAGAAGTAGGAAAAGACTCATTTAAGCTACATTTTGATCTCTGGTGGAATTATTCCAAATTTTCTCTACCTAAGCTATAGCTTTTCTCCTTAAAAGTTTGACTATTACATGATTATATGATTAACAAAACTGACATTTTCCCAGGAACAAGGTGCAGTATTTTGAAGTTCCTTAAGAATGTCTGCTAAGTGGAAAAGTATCTAAGCCTAGTTAGAACCATCTGTTCTGTTATCAGAAATGAGATAGGCAGGTGCAGATCTTAGCACAAACTTTAACAAAGTTTAGTAGAAATAACCCTTGAAACTTTCTGGGGATGCTGAAAATTGTCACACTTATTACATAAAGTCATCATTTTATGGATGGCCTTTTATTTTGGTTTAAATACCAACACTGCTTACTGGACTCTTAACCAGAATTTTAGGAATTCTGCAAATGTGAACAATCGACTATTTCTATGCCTCATTTATGACTTACAATGTCAGTTGAGGCTAAAATTCAAGATCTAGTTACTAGAGTAGAAAAAAGATTTTATACATGCAGGTTTTACATATATATACAGTGGTACCTCAGTTCATGAGCTTAATTCTTTCCATGATTCTGGTCACAAACCAAATTGGACAAGATCCAAAAAAAATTTCCCCGTAAGGTCAACATTGAAACTAACCATTGAATTTGATTCGGTTCTCATCCAATTCGGTTTATGACCAGAATCATCGTGGAAAGAATTAAGTTCATGAACTGGGGCATATCTATCTATCTATCTATCTATCTATCTATCTATCTATCTATCTGACTATCTAACTTCTATCTATGGGCTTTTAGATCAAAAAGCATACTTTTCTTACATATGGTAACTTGGCCAGCACCAGTGTGATTCCATATCACAAAGTGACAGACTTTGAGCTTTGAGGAGGTGAATAAAAAAGGTATGGTACTCACTCCCTAAGTAAGGACACCTAGGAATGTCTTGCTTGTGTGCTTTGCAAATTTAGGTATGGCTTTGGGTACATCACGGACCAATCATTTTTTTCCTACAAACTCTTTTTTTTTTTTTTTTTTTTTTTTTTTTTTTTTTTTGAGGAGAGGGTCCTGCCATGTCAGGCTGGCCTTGAACAATTATGTAGCACAGGCTGGCTTTGAACGCAAGGCGAGCCTCCTGCTTTGTCTCCCGAGTGCTGGGATTACAGACGTGCCCCACCATGCCTGGCTGTGCACGGACTCTTAATGAAAGACTGTGCTGCCAATGGAGAGAAGGAAATGACAGAGCAGATAAGATCCTGATGGTCTCTACTCACCAAACTGTACTTGTCTTTCGCAGGCCCAATATCTGCCAGCAGCTTTGTCCTGGGATTCATTTTTAGAATATCTCCCGTTGTGGTGCCAAGGTAGAAAAAACTGTCATCATCAGCCATCTGGGAGGAGAGGAAAAGAAACCTGAAGAGCTGTGCTTCCTTAGTGATCCTGAGCTCCCGATCAGGGAGGAGTTGAGTATCCTCTGAAACCCCAGGAAGGCCTACAAAGATCCACCTGGCTACTTCTATTTCCAGATCGTGGAATGGCTAAATCAAGCTGGGTAAGAACAGCTCCACAAGGAGCAGAAGCAGAACCGTACGCAGGCCTGGAAGCTTGTTGGACTCCAGGTAAGCCGTGCAGTCCGCTCGATGTCGCTCGAGGCACAGCCTGCCAGCGCCTGCTCCTGAGCTACTGCCAAGGGCTCTTAGGATGAAGGAGTGCTTCTTCCAAGAGGATGTGCATTGCTTCGCCCCATCGCTTCCAAAGCCTCTATTCATACAATGACTACGCATTACACGAGAGGAATAAATCAATGGAGAATAGAGTTATATCTATGAATGTTTACATCTACATTAAGAATATATCGGGCCGGTGAGATGGCTCAGTGGTGTAAGCGCCTGCCTTGCAAGCGCGAGGGCACGAGTTCGACTCCCGGATCCCACATACGAAAAAGGGGCCGGTGATATCGCTCAGCGGCACGGGTGCCTGTTGGCGCGCGAGGTCCTGAGGTCGACCCCCCGGTACCCACAAAAAAAAAAAAAAAAAAAAAAAAAAGAATATATCAATATTTTTCTTTATGGAAGATGTGGCATGTCACAATGATTTTTACTATCAGAATCTTTATTTCCAGTTTAATAATATTGGAAATATTCCAGAAATAATATTGGTAGCGTAGTGATGTGAGTGCCATCTAGCTATCCTGCTTCCCTGCAGGTGAAGCAGCTTTGGATGTCTGATGGCAGCTCAGGTCCCAGTTAAAATGAGACTCCCAGCGCTACATCTAGGCAGCTCCTCCCCAACTCCTGAGGGCACTCCAGAACTGAGATGCCCTCTCACCCGTGCCTCCTCATTAACATTCCCTGTGTCCACATTTGACCTTCCTACAAGCAGCCCAAGGTACATACACCCGCTTTAGCTGTTAGCAGGAACTTGTACTGATGGTTACGTAAAATATGACTTGAAGTAACACTTACTGCAATACTCATGACTGTTCTTTTCATCTGTCCTGTTTGGCACTCAGTTGGCCAGATCTTTCTATTTGGGAGATCCAGTTCCCACACTTGAATTGTCCCACTATAAAAAAAAAAAATCACAATTAAATGGATATCTATTTAATAGCCGGTTCACTTCTTTTGTGTATTCTCTTGCAGGAGTTGAAAAGGAGAGAATTAAATATTTTTAAAGTTATTTTTTTAATAGCTTAGTGTTCTACTTAAGATCTTTCACTAAATCCTCATGACAACCGTAACAGTAGGGTTCTAAGATACCTCACTCTTCAAATGAGGAAATACAGAGTTTGTACATGGTGAAGCAGGGGTTTACACCCAGCCCTCGCCCTTTGAAGTGCATATTCTACTCATTACACCAAAACCAAACACGCAGATATGCAAGGAAACATGCAGAGAAAATTGGAGTTCTTTAAGATTCTTTCCCTCTTTCTTTCTAAATGACAAGTAAAAAAATGTGTCCGTGATGTTTTGATATAGGTATATATTGGGGAATGGTTCAATCAACTTATTAAACATAGGCACTACTTCATATACTTATCTTTTTGTGATGAGAACACTTAAAGTCTACTCTCTCGGCAATTTAAAATATATTGTTTCATATATTGTACATAACATATATTTAAATATATTATTATTAACTGTGGGCATTGGGATGTATACAACCTAAGCATTCGTCAACAGATGTATCAAAAAGACAATGCAGAATATATATGCAAAGAACACTAGCCAGGTCTTAAGGAAGAGGAAATTCTGTCATTTGTGAGGATGTGAATGAACATGAAGGACACGTGAAATAAGCCAGGCACAGAAGGACAAACACTGCATAATCTCACTCATGTGGCATCTAAAAAGGTTGAACTCACAGGAACAGAAATTACAGTGGTCATTAGCAGAAGCTGGGGAAGGGGAGTGGGGAGACATTTGTTTGGGACACCACATTTCAGTTAGACAGGAGGAATGTCAAGGTACTGAATTGTGTAGAAAAATTTAAGGGAAATACTTTAGTATGGAAAGTTTTGTCTTTAAAGAAGGACAAATGAGACTAAGCCTTTAAAAGTTAATCTAAGATAGCATCTAACACAGGACTTGATATATGGCTGGTTTTTAGTCATTGTATATTGAGTTAATCTGAATTAATAATTGTTTAAAAACATCAAGGTCAGGCCGGTGATAGAGCTCAGTGGCATAAGCACCTGCCTGGCAAGCATGAGGTCCTGAGTTCGACTACTGGTACCCACATATGAAAAAAAAAAAAAAAAAACCAAAAATTCAAGGTCAACATCACAGTCAGATTCCAACTAATATTTTAAGGCAGGAAAGATTAAAAATATATCAAGTTCAGTTTTTTTTTAACCTGCAGAATTATACACATACTGGTGTGTGCTCCATAAATATTTCAAATGTATTTTCCAAATTAAAAATAAAAAGAGCTTTTCAATGACCCTAATGGAATCTGCAGACTATCTCATGGGGACAATATAATAGAACCCATGAAATTGGGGCTGCACTATAGAGAACCCAGGGAATATGGGAGCCATAACAGAAAACTTACTGAAGAATGTTAACTTTCTCAGTTATTAGTGTCACTTAAAACGGAAGCAGATTTAGAATACCAATTATCCTTAAAACATTCTCTTTGGAATAAAATTGCAATTTTAACTCCTGGAGAAATGTTGCCCATGACCATTCGAATGGACCGATGCCTTCTGCTAAGCAGCCACCAAGGAACAAAAGAATTCCTTGAAACAAAGTCTCCATAAAGCCACTCTGCAAACCTGGTAGAAGCTGAAGAGCTTCTTGGTCAGGAGCAGCCCCAGAAGATTGAGCAGGACGCGGTCAATTGCTTTAGCATCAGAGCCCTATCCTGATATGATCTGCTCAAAAGGGGCTGGCTTTTATGTTGGGCAGGAGGTTTCAGGACCTCTCAATGAATCCTTCCTCCTAATTAGCCATGGAATAAATGCATGCAGCATGTCACAAGGTAGGGACAGGAGATAACATAGATATAGAACAGCACAGATTCTTTACTCTGGGAAAGTAGCTGACAGTATGTACTTTTCATAGATAGGAAATGACAAATGGATTGAAAAGCATAGTTCCACCCAACATACACTTTGACAATTTCTGATTTCTCTCCTTTGAACAACTGTATGACAAGAAAAAAGAATGCTTTTATATATGCTTAGCCTTTCCTGCAACTCCAAACAGGGCTCTGATTGTCCATCTGTAAATTAACTTATTCTGCTAGAAAGCAGCAGAGGCCTCTGTTCAGACGTTCACCTTGGTCACCATGAGCTGCTTGAAGCTGGTCTTACCGGAAATTATGACATATGGCTAACAGGCTAAACATCTGAAACCTCCTGGCACAGTTCATTTGCAAAATATCACTGCATGAGCCCTAAATCAAGTGCAGGTGGTAAGAAATATCAATAGTAAGTGAATCAGTGCAGTTGCGCAAATTACTTTTTGAGCACAGATGGGAAAAAAATGTGTTTTGGTGACAAAGAAGGAGATGAGGTGAGTTCAGCAGGTCAACAAATCTCTTCAGTAGGAATCAACATTTTCAAAGAATCATATTTAAAATACATCTAACTAAAAGGATTTTAAATGACTCCAAAATACATGATGTAATGTGTTTGTCCAGGACTAAATACATGTTCCCCTCAATGGACTCAACCATATTTTGTGTGCAAGAAAATAGAGTAATTTATGGGTTCTGACACTCTGACTGCAGACATACTTTCCAGCAGTGACAAAAATCTCATCCTGGCACCTCGAGAAGACCATGGTGGTGGCATTTCCGACATTGAGGCCAGCGGCAGGGCTGCCACAGATAGCATCTCGCTTAGCTATGCTCCATACCACCACGCTGCCAAAACAAGAAGGGAACGAATCATGGAAAATCATGCTTTCAAAATAAGAAACACTTATTTCAGTGGCTTTAGCAAGAAAACAAAATTGGTTATCAACAAAGGAACAACAACAAAAAATTGCACTGACCCCCTCCATATCTCTTCAATCAATCACACTGGATATTAGAATATTCAGTGATATTATCCAGGGTAATAGAATAGGTGACACTTTTTTTAAAGCTTTGAAGGAAAATCATTATGAGGCTGAAGCTGGTGAGTCCATCAATCAAGTCAGATGCTAAAATAGACATTTTCAGACATGCAAGTCCTAAAAGTTTACCCTCTATTTGTTTCATGTAGAAATTTCCCCCAAGGGAGTATTACAGCAATGAAATCAGGCAGTGTTCCCAAACTTAAACATGTACCACAATCAGAATAATAAAGACAGATCAGTGGATTTGATCATTACATGATGTTACACAACATGCACATGTGTCCAGTTATCACAAGGTACCCTGTAAATTTGTACCTTTTTGTTTTTTGGAGACAGGGTCTCTATGTAGTTCAGGCTGGCCTTGAACTCACTATGTAGCCAGGTTGGCCTTGCACTTGTGGCGATCCTCCTGTGTCAGCCTCCTGAGTACTGGGATTACAGTTGTGCGCCACCATGCCTGGCTATACAATTAAAACAATAACTTATAAAAGAATTATTAAAACAGGCTGCTGGGCTGTACCCTGAGCACCTGACTCAGGAGAACTGAGAATTTGCTTTTCTCACAAATCCCAGGTGAGAAGATGCTGCTCTCTGGGGACCACACTTTTAAGAAGCATTATTTTAGGTTAACATTTCCTTCTTTCTGGGTACAGCCACACAACTTAGTCCTAATTAAGGGGACAAGAAACAAGAAGGGAACGAATCATGGAAAATTATGCTTTCAAAATAAGAAACACTTATTTCAGTGGCTTTAGCAAGAAAACAAAATTGGTTATTAACAAAGGAACAACAACAAAAAATTGCACTGACCCCCTCCATATCTCTTCAATCAATCGTACTGGATATTAGAATATTCAGTGATATTATCCAGGGTAATAGAATAGGTGATATTCCTATCTAGCAATACCAAGAATGGTAGGGACAGGGTACAATGATTGTTAAATGATTGCATTGAGTGGGGTGTGGTGGCGCACACCTGTGATCCCAGCACTTGGGAGGCTGAGGCAGGAGGATTGTCACAAGTTCGAACCAACCTGGGCTACATGGTGAGTTCAAGGCCAGCCTGAACTGCGTAGTGAGAACCTGTCTCAAAACAAACCCAAATGATTGCATCAAGATATTTAAAGGAGGGCCGGTGAGATGGCTCAGCGGCTTAAGCGCCTGCCCGGCAAGCGCGAGGGCCCGAGTTCGACTCCCGGATCCCACATACGAAAAAGGGGCCGGTGATATCGCTCAGCGGCACGGGCGCCTGCTGGCGCGCGAGGTCCTGAGGTCGACCCCCCGGTACCCACAAAAAAAAAAAAAAAAAAAGATATTTAAAGGAAAAGAATGCAAATGTCACAAACCTTGTTAATGTCAAAATGTACTTATCCTGTTCCCAATTTTCCTACATGTAGAATGCATTATTATTATAGGTAGTTTAAAATCAAGGTATAACCAACATCACCAAGAATGAGGAAGTGGTATAAAAGCTATATATTTTTTTCTTTTTTCATAGTAGAAATTAATAGATAGCATCTAACATAGAAAACTTGAGAGATAGCTCACATAGAAGTTGAAAGTGATAACCAGAAAATAAAGGGGCAAAAAAGGACTGTAAAAGCCCTAGTACAACAACAACAATAACGATAATAACAAAAAGTGGAAAAGACCCAAAAATCCATCAACTGATACATGGACAAATAAAATGTGGCATAACCATACAATATTATTAGAATATTATTTGACAATAAAAATAATGACATACAATAAGCAGACAAACCTTGAAAACATTATGCATAGTGAAAAGTTAGACATAAAAGGCTATACACAGTATGATTCCATTTATGTGAAATGTCCAGAATAGGTAAATCTATAGAGGCAGAAAATAGACTGGTGCTGGAAGGAGGAGACTAGTCAGTTATGGGGTTTATTTTTAGAGAGTTGAAAATATTCTAAAATTAATTGTAGTGATGGTTGAAAACTCCATAAATACATTAAAACCACTCAACTTTACACTTTAAATGGGTAAATATTATAGTACATGAAATGTATCTCAATAAAGCTATAAAACAAACAAGAATCTGAAAGCATTTGGAGAGTAGACTCTTCATGGTGAAGGGACATGAGGAGTGGCATTGGGAGTCTTATACTTTTGAATCTTGGGTCATTTTGCATAGTAGGACAACACAATTTCTTTATAAACTTTGGTCAAGAATAGCTTTACTGGGCCGGTGAGGTGGCTCAGTGGCGTAAGCACCTGCCTGTCAAGCACGAGGTCCTGAGTTCGACTCCCGGTACCCACATAAAGGAAAAAAAGGGGCCAGTGATATCGCTCAGCAGCACAAGTGCCTGCTGCCAGGCGCGAGGTCCTGAGTTCAACTCCCGGTACCCACAAAAAAAAAAAAAAAAAAAGAATAGCTTTATTTTTTCAGAAGCAATTTCAAAATTTAACAATAAATAAAGGGCACTAACATATGTGCTAAACTGACCAAATCATTCTAGCAATCTGTACAATGGAATTGCACGCTGTCATCGCAAAGACTGAGATACAAGTCTAGAAGAATGACATATACATAGAAGATGTCCTTGGTGTCAGCTAGATTACAATGATATATACAGTGGATTGTATAACATTGACACAAAAAAGTTTCATAAATAGGTTACAAAATGGAAAAGGTATGCACAGAAAGACAAACCATAGAAAGTCCACTGCAGTTTGCATCTTCCCTCTGTCTCTCTCCATCTGTGCAGAAGCCAGATGGTTTGGGTACAATGGACCCCTGCTACAGATTCAGGGTTGACCCCCGATTGTCTGACATCAACCAGCAGAAGCCTCCTCATCCTAGTGACTACTCAGCGATGTGCACACTGCATTTTCCTAGTACAGAACCGTTCGCTGCCTTCTTTCACTGGCTCCTCTATTTTCTGCAAGCAAATTGTAGATGGCCTAAGATGAAGTTTCAAATTACAGGGAGAATATCAGTTTTGCCAGATTAACCTTGGTGAAGTGGGCATTTTTCTCCCCTCAGATCTACTCTCTCTGGCAGGGCACAGAGATGGGGTGGCCTTAGGCCAAGCTCCAAGAATCTCCAGGGCTGGGACCCAGGCATCAGAATATTTTAAGTCTCCCCAGGTGATTCCAATGTGCACCTCAGGTTGAGAACAACTGCTTTAAGTTGAGGTTAGAATATTAATAGATGAGTTCTGGATATATTTTTCATTAAAGACAATTAAATGGGAGCCAAGCTCAGTGGCACATAGCTGTAATCCCAGGTACTCAGGAGGCTGAGGCAGAAGGGTCCCAAATTTGTAGCCACTCTCAGCAACTTGTAGGACTGTCTCAAAATAAAAATAAAAAGGGCTGGTGATATAGCTCAGTGGTTGAACATCTCTGGGTTTGATCCCAAGTACAAACAAACAAACAAACACCCAGAAAAACAAAGAACAACAACAAAAGCAGTCAAAGGACGTGGAGTTGGTATGATCATCTACAAATGACTACTAAAGGAGGAAAAATCATGAAAAAATTGTTGATTTTCCGTATATTAAGAGAATTGTCAGTATGCAAACTTCATAACAGATCCATGGAGCTCAAACAAGAAAATACTGTATACGTAAAAGCAGATTGAAGTATTAAATCCTACACAAACCTCAGGTGTTATTCTTTTTCTCCTGCAGGCTATGTCTCTTGAATATTTACATAAGAATATGTAACACATTGTTTTCCCTAATACAGTGTAATATTTAAACTATATTTTCCCCCAGTTTCATTTGTATGTGTTCTCTGCCTGCCTAACTCACTGAGTTCTTCAAGGGGCAAAGCTCGTGTCTTGGTGAGGCAAATTAAAAATGTCACCTCTGGAGTCCTACAGCCAGGGTATGTCTCCCAGCTCTGTCATTTCCTGGCTGGTAACTTCAGTTTCTCAACTGTCATTGGGCACCAATAGCTTCCACCTCAAAGAGTGGTTGTGAAGCTTGCATGAGACAAAGTAATGAAAGTGCTCAGCGCACACTCGTCACGTAGTATGCACTTAGCTGTAGTCTTTAGTTATGATCCATCATCCTGGTCGCGACCATGGTCTTTGTTTTACAGCAGTGGTTCTTGAATGTTGCTACACATTCAAATCACCTGGGAAGCTTTTATAACTCCTAGATCCCAGGAGCCCACCAGACCCTCTTAAGGCAGAGCCAGGCACTGTGTCCACAGGTTTCCAGGGCTCAGAGCTGATTTCATTGTGACCCGGAACTGAGAGCCACTATTGTATGGTACTTTTTTTATAGGCTTTTCACATCGTGAGCACTCAAATATGGCGGGGCCAACAGAGGACATTAGAGGGGGCAGCATACTCACCACATCTGGAAATAGACCTGGTGGAAAACAAGCAAGTAGAATTAATTCATTACCTTCCATCATCTGGGCCTCCCAGCGATACCAAGTACAGATCATTTGGTGAAAAGGCCAGAGCTTCAATTTTGCCCTTGTGAAGTGACAGCCGAGCAATCAGCTCCTTTTTCTTATAATCCCACAAAATGATATCTGCCTGCGGGTGAGAATATACTGTCAGGTCCCAGACAGGTTTAAGCATCTGAGGGACAGCCACCTCTCTTGTGGAGAAATAGTCATGCCATTCTTCCAGAAAGGAGACCGTGTTTTGTAAACGTGGTAGACAACAACGTGGAAATAGTTTTAAGCAGGGACTTTTGTTCCTGAACATTCTCAGTCACAAGCTGCAACATCTGATGCCAAAACATCAGATTCCTTCACTGCCAACCTGAGGGAATGAAAATAAATTGCAAAAAGTCCAAAGGAAGAAGGAAGAGCAGAGCATATGCCAAGGGCCTGGAATGTGGTAGTTCTTTTAGGGAGGCACTTCTAAATAAATTCACAATGAATTGTTTTCCCTCTACTTACCTTGAACCCCATGAATGTGACTTGTCCGGAGGCAATGTAATCTCCACTCTTGGAGATGGTCAAACAGGAGACATTGTTACTGTGACCATGTAGGAAATTCTGCTCTTGAGTATTTATTGCCTGAATGAGTACTGTACAACCCAGGGGATAAATCAGATGCTCCTGGTCAGGATGACATTTGAGACCATTGGGAACATGTCCTAAAAGAGAGAGATTAAAATTTATTATAGCCAGGGCGGGCACAGTGGCACATGCCTGTGATATCAGCACTTGAGAGGCTGAGGCAGGAGGATCTCAAGTTTGAGACCAACCTGGGCTATGCAGCCAGTTCTAGGCCAGCCAGAACTACGTACATCAAGAACCTGTCTCATAAAACAAACAAACAGAAACAATAACAACAACAACAAAAACACAAGCAAAAAAATCATAACCAGGTGCGGAAGTGGCTGGTAATATTTTACTAGAACACAAAAACAGAAAACACCTTTGAAATAAGACTAGGTTCTCTTAAAATAAGTAGGGCATAATAAGTAATTTCATTCCATAGACAAGAAGGTTGGTGTGGTACATTGCTTCTTAAACTTTAATGTGCATAAAATCCCTAAGGGATTCTGTTAAAATGCAGATTCTGATCAGGTCTGGGGTGGGGCTGAGATTCTGCATTTCCAACCAGCTCCCAAAGATGCTGATGGTGATGCTGGTGCAGGAACCTTACTTTGGACAGCAAGGCCCTGGGCCTGATTCCTGTAATCCTTAACAGCACGAGTACACAGAGCATGGTAGCTTGTTCAGGTAGAAGTGTGGCCATAGGGTGAATGTGAATCCCATACCTCAGGGAAGTGTTTGGTAAAGACAAAAATTTGGCTTATTTCACTTAGCATAATGTTCTTCAGGTTCATCTATGTTTTTGCAAACAGCATAACTTTTTGTTTTTTGATACAGGATCTCACTATGTAGTTCAGGCTGGCCTCCACTCCGACTCACTATGTAGCCCAGGCTGGCCTCAAACTCTCAGTGATCCTCCTGCCTCAGCCTCCCCAGTGCTGAGATTACAGGTGTGTGCAGCCACATTCGACTAAATTCTTTCATTTTGAAGTCTGACTAATATTACAGTGTGTTTGCGTATTTTCACATTTTCTTTACCCATTCATCTGTCAATGGAAACATAGGCTGTTTTCGTATCTTGACTATTGTGAATAACACCTCAATGGACATAGGCATGCAGTTGCCTCTTCCAAGATAGTAATTTCATTTCCTTTGTACACCCAAAATTAGTGTATTATTGTCTAGTTCTATTTTTAATTTTTTTGAGAAACCTCCATACCATTTCCCTTAATGGGTGCCCTGATTTGTATTCTGTAATGGTTAATTTTGATGTCAACGTGATTGGCTTGACAGATGCACAGATCAGTAAAGCACACTTTTGGTGTGTCTGGGTGGGTCTACATCTGGTCCCTGGCCCCTTCCTCCAGCTCCTTCCTCTCATGAGTTAGCTCTTTTCTCCATGAGCTGAGCAGCTTTCCTCCGCCATACCCTTTAACTATGATGTTTCTGCCTTGCAGCCAGCTGGCTGACCATGGACAGAAACTGCTGAAAGCATGAACCAAAATAAACTTTTTCTCCACTGAGTTGTTTTACTCAGGTAATTTGGTTATAGCAATGGAAAACTGACCAGTATACATTCCCACCAACAGGCATAAAGGTTCTCTTTTCTCTGTATCCTCACCAACACTTGTTATCTTTCTTGCTTTTTGATAATAGCCATTCTAACAGATATGAGGTGATATCTCACTGTGATTTTGATTTGCACATCCCTGATGATTCACGAATGAGTGACTGTGCACTTTTCTATGTACCTGCAGGCCATTTGGATAGCTTTTGAGAAATACCTATTCTGGTCCTTAGCCCATTTTTTCATGGAGTTAAAGAACATTATGCTAAGTGAAATAAACGAGACATAGAAATAAGCCAGACAACGAAATAAGCCAGACAGTGAAGTAAGCCAGACAGAGAAGTAAGCCAGAGAAAGGCAAATACTAAATGATCTCCCTTGGATATGGAACCTTAAAAAGCTGAACTCATGGGAGCAGAGAGTAGAATGGTGGTTGCCAGGGCTTAGGAGTGTGGAGGAAATGGGGAGATATTTGGTCAAAGAATACGAAGTTTCAGTTATGACTGAGTCATAAATGACTAAGTCACTGGAGACCCAATGAACAGCATGGAGACAACAGTTGACAACACTGTATTGCATATTTGTTAAGAGATTTGACCTTCAGTGTTCTCTCACACACACAATTGGTAAATACACGAGGTGGATATGTCAATTAGTTTGATTATGGGAATCACCTCACAGCATACACATACATCAAAACATGTTGTAGATATTAAATTTATACAGTTAGCCAGGCATGGTGGCATATACTGCTAATTCCAATACTCAGGAGGCTGAGGCAGAAGGACGTCAAGTTCAAGGCCAGCCTGAATGAAAAGTGAGCCCCTGTCTTTAAAAAATAAAATAAATTTCTACAATTTTTATTAATTAAGTATATCTCAATAAAATGGGAAAAGAGAATTTAAATCCAGTTTCAGTTCTAAGTGCCCACTAGGTGTTCTGAAGAATCCTGGGGAACTTTCCCCTTGAGATCTCTTTCTCCAGACAGCTACCACCCTTCAAATACATTATTTGCTAAAAATCATCTCAACAATGACAAATCTCTGTAATATATTTTAATGTGAACTAGATATAAATTCTCCCTTGTTATTCATTTTAGGTCTAAATTTTTTGGTCACTGTCATATTTATTTTACAATATAAACCTTAAAGTGATCTTGACTACTTAAAAAATCATAATTGTGCTGGGTGTGGTGGCACATGCCTATAATCCCAGCAGTTGGGAGGCTGAGGCAGGAAGATGGCCATGAGTTCAAGACCAACCTGCCCTACAAAGAGAGACTGTCTCAAAAAAAAAAAAAACCCAAAAAACAAAGAAATAAAAAATAAAAGTTATAGTTATAATTTTGGTGATACCCTATTAAATACACAGAGTAACTTAAGGAAAAAAATTTTTTTTGAGACAGAGTCTCACTATGCAGTTCAGACTGGCCTTGAACTCACTATGTAGCCCAGACTGGCCTCAAAATTGTAGTGATCCACCTGCCTCGGCTCCTGAGTGCTTGGATTACAGGTGTGCACCACCATTCCCGGCCCAGTCTTCTGCGTGTTTTAAAAAAATACTTCACACATAGTAATGGTCCATATTTATAGGGCTCATTGTGAAATTTCAATACGTATACATTATATAATGTGTAATGATCAGATCAGGGTAATGATCGTATCTATCACCTAAGACATTAAGGATATTTGATAAAAACATTTATCTTTGTGTTGGGAACATTCAAGATCTTCTCTACCAGCTATTTGGAAATATTTAGTGAACTGCTGTGAACCATAGTCCCCTTCCTGTGCTGTAGACTATCAGAAGTTACTCCTCTGCCTATTAGTTGCAGCCTGTCCCTGTTAACCACTGTCTCCATTCCGCCCTGCCCCACACCCTTCCGAGGCTCTGGTAACCACTGTTCTACTCCCTACTTCAAGAACTTGTATCTTCCACAGACAAGTCAGAGCACAGGGTATTTATCTTTCTGTGATGGATTTATTTCACGTAACATACTGCCCCTGGTATTCTGGTAATGATTTCTTCTTTTACGTTTAATTCTCTCTCGAATTCATTTTAGTGTATATGTGATTGTCACAGCTACATGGATTTTTTTTTTAATGGATTTTTTTGATCCAAACGACCGATGCAGTTCTTGAATAAGTGATTCCTTTCATTTTATTTTTTTTATTATTTTTTTTTTGTGGGTACCGGGGGGTCGACCTCAGGACCTCGCGCGCCAACAGGCGCCCGTGCCGCTGAGCGATATCACCGGCCCCTTTTTCGTATGTGGGTACTGGGAGTCGAACTCAAGACCTTGCACTTGCCAGGCAGGCGCTTATGCTGCTGAGCTATCTCACCAGCCCGAGCATTATTTTTTCATAAAGTTTTTATAAAACTAAGGTTCAGCTAGGGGTGGGGTGGCACATGCCTATATTCCCAGCAATTTAAGAGAGTGAGGCAGAAGGATTGCAAGTGTGAGCCCAGCCTGGGTAAGTAGTGATTAAGTGAGACTCTGTCTCAAAATGAAAAATAAAAAGGGCTGAGGCTGTAGCTCAGTGTGAAGGTCCTGGATCTAATTTTCAGTATTGCAAACAGAACAAAACAAACAAACAAACACTAAGATTCCTGTCTTTTGGGGTGATCTTTTCTATTAAGAAATCTCTCTCTCTGTGTCTCTCTCTCTATATATATATTTCAGGCTGGCCTTGAACTCACTTTGTAGCCCAGGCTGGCTTTGAACTTGCACTGATCCTCCTGCCTCAGCCTCCCGAGCGCTGAGATTACAGGAGTATGCCATCATGCCCTGGTCTTTTTTTAAATTGCAGGCTCCTTACAAACAATCGTATGAGCCAGGCATGGTGGCATGTGGCAAATACATAAATATATATATTTTTAAAGAAATAGTAACACTATCAAGCTTGGCGTGGTGGCACACACCTATAATCCCAGCCCTTGGGAAGCTGAGGCAGGAGGATTGCTGTAAATTCAAGCCCAGCCTGGGCCACATAGTGAGTTCAAGGCCAGTCAGGACTGCTCTGTGAGACCCTGTCTCAAAAAACCAAGAAGAAAAATAAAGAACACTATCACACCTAGATGTCTTCATCAATGTAATTCTCCTTCTAGTCTCTATCTCCTGAAAGGTAGTCTCCTAAAAGGTAGACTTTCATCCCTACAGGTTAACTTCCCTCATTTTGTACCTTTATATGAATGGGATGATACAGTATATACTGTTGTGTGTCTGGCTTTTTTCATTCAACACTGTATTTGTGAGATGATCCATGTCATGTACAGCAGTAATTTGTGTTTTTATTTGCTGCAGAGTAGTTTATTATATGACTATAATACAACTGATTTGTCCTTTTTACTTTTGATGAACCTTTTGGTTGTTTCTAGTTTTTACCTAGAAGAAATAATGCCGTATTAACTATTCCCATACAGTAGTTCCCCTATATGTGGTTTCACTTTCTAATGTTTCAGTTGCTGTCAACGGAGGTCTGAAAATATGAAATGGCAAATTTCAGAAATAATCCATACGCAACACGATTCAGTTGCAGAGCTTCGTGGCCCAGGGCGCCTTTGCAACTGGAAGCCGTTCAATTCCTTCACCAATGATCTTGTAACATCTCTAAAAATAGTCAATACCTCAGATTATGAAGCACCTACTTTCCGTCAGAGTGTTAAAGTAAAAACAAAGACTCAAGAGCTAAGTCCTAGAATGTGCTTAAATTTGTGTCAGTGATTGTTCTGCGTTTACTTAATTACAATATTAAAGCTTTCAGGTATCGCAACACCCTTTTTACATTTTCTAAAATACGCTGCGTTGCCTTTTTTAATCCCTCAGCCAAACCAAACCAAACCAAACCAAACCAAACCAAACCAAACCAAAAGAACGCAGCATTTTTCGGCTCTAATGTTCCCAGCAACCGGCGGGCACAAGATGTGCGCAGAGCGGCCACCCCCTCCCCGATCAAAATCATCGCTCCAGCTCCCTCTGGCGTCCCTTTCCTCTTCTATCTTAGCCTGAAACCTTCACCTCTTATAATCCTTGCATCCCTTTCTCATCAACAGCACACCAGCCAGAAATTTAGAAGGTCTGTGAGTTGGTCCCTGGGGCGACACACGCCGCATCCGGCGGTGGTCGAGGCTCTGGGGTCTGTGTGCGGCTCGGAGATTAGAAGGGCGGCCCTAGTGGGAGAAGAGTGGCACCCACCCTTACGCATCCGGCCGGCTCTGGGTGTAGCTCCTTTTAGGGGCTGGCGTTTGTCTGAGCTATTGACGCTGAGGTTCCCTGGCGCTGGAGACAAGGGCGTGAGTCTCCAACACCTTCGGGCAGCAGAGGCTGTTGGTGCCCCGGTGCTTGGCCCTGGCCGGGCTCTTACCACTGCCCGCACTGCCTCTCAGATGTCGCCGGGTTCTTACTGTCCCTGTTTGCACTACACGTCCTCGGGGTTCCTAAACCACCCAGCCCGTGGACGCTTGAGACCTCACCATTGAAGCCAATCACAGCATCAAGTTTCAGCTCTGCCACCTCTTCGGCCTCGGGCGAAATTTTCTCACCCATCGCCGGGAGACGCTCGGCTCACAAATTATTTCAGCACCAGCTCGTGGCGCGTCTCCTGGTCGTTATGGTAACGGTTGCGCACATGCGCACCAGGTCCACGTTCCCACAGAAACAAATTTGAGGGGCTGGGGTTGACTTGCCCTCTTGCAAGTGTAGGGAGGATGTCCTTTTTCTTTTTATTTTTCTTTTCTTTCTACCTTTTCCTATCTTCTGTAAATTTAGAGGACGGGTGGTAGGGTGGATACTAAATGCACAGAACAAATTCGTGTGGTCTGTGACCTTTTTCGTAACTATATAATTAAGCATCTACTTGGCATTTTAAACATAACTAAACAGTGAATTGCCTCTGATGAGTGAGCCCTTTGTTTGAAGCAGGGTAAAAAAATTTTAAAGATTTTTAAAAAGCTTTGCTAAGGAATAGCTTACTTATCATAATATTAACTTAGTATGCAATTATCGCCACAATCCAGTTTTGTTTTGTTTTTGAAGCAGGATAAAAATTTTAAGGAACTGCGAGAGAGCAGTCTTGAAGGTCTCTTGAAGCACTCTCACCTTCTTGGGAAAACGCTTAGATTCTGTTCAACAACAATTTTAATTTCACCTAGGATTCGCATCTCCTAGTAGGAACCCCTAAACGCCTTTTTTTTTTTTCTTTTTTCTTTTTTTGTTACAGCTCTGAGGCCCCACGGTGAAGTAAATATTCACTTTGCAAACTCCAGTCGCGCAGCGGCCGAACAGCGAAGAGTGAACCACGCGGGCCGCCGTACTCAGCTGCTGGGAGCAGGAAGTGTCCGAGCAGAGGGCGGAGGCTGCACGATGGCATCGGACCCCTGGTGAGCCCCAGGGGTGAGGGCGGCGGTGCACTGGGGAACCTGAGGGCAGGTCGGGCTTCCAGGAGCCGGCAGTTGCGTAGTTTTGAGGCTGAAGGCCTTTCGGGATGAGGAAAGGGCCAGCGAGGATCCTGGGGACCCCTGCTGAGCCACAGCCCACCACTCTTGGTCCTTGGGTGGATGACCCAGGAAGGAGACCAAGAGGACTCCTGAGGAACTGAGGACAGGACCCGAATCTCTGAATACTCCTCCAGCTCTTTTGGGCTGCCTCTCGCCGCGGGGATTTCCCGCCCATCCTGGTTGTGGGGCTGCCTGGTGCAGACTTCTCTGGACTCCTGTAAAAGTGAGGTAGAAATAACCTGTTTGTGGACTATCAGTCCATCTGCTAAACGCCCTTCGTAGGAGAAACCGAGGTTCACAATCCTTGGTCATCAGCTATTGGTTATATGCAGATTTTGTGGGTTCTTCAAAAATCTTGTCGGAATCCGGGAGGGAATTTAAGCACTTGAGATAAAACATTTTACTCTTCCCCGAATCATTGTCATCAGTGTCGTTAAGACTATTCCTTAAGCAACAACATCTTCAGAAAAACAACAGTTGATAAGGGTCATTCTTTCAGCAATTAAATCCCAAGGACTGAATGATTAAAGATACAAACTCTAACCCCAAGAAACAAATCGCTATACATAACAGGCTTGACTTTTTAATTTAATAATTGATAACATTATAGCTCTATAAAATTGTTGTTGGGAGTATATGTCTTATGTTGTGTTTCTAACAGTTTGTCATTGTTTAAGTTACAGGTAATTTGGATATTAGGAGAATAGATTTCAAGGTCAAAATTACTTGGTACCTAAATTATCTGGGCCGGTTCCTTAATTTAATATTGCTTTTTTAACAATATATACACCACTGGTAGAAAATTTAGAAAGTACAGAATGTTTGCAGAAAGAAAACAAATCACATTTCTAACTCTGTTACTTGGGAAAAGCCATTATTGATTTTTACAATGAATTTATTACTCTGTATAATATATATGTTTTACAAAACAGGAAGCGTTTCTCTATGTCATTAAGTATTTTCTGAAAACATGATTTTTTATGGTGCATATCACTGTGTCATATGAATATAATTTATTTTAAGTTTTGTCTTTGTTGTTGGATTTTTGCTATTGCAAAGGCCGACCTTTTTTTCCCATCTGTTTGCTTGCGATTCTGCTGCAGAAGTAGAACTATTGGGTTTAACTGTGAACATTTTTAAGGCCCTGGATACATCTTGGCTAAGTTGCTCTCCACTTTTCTGGAAACAGACTCTCCCAGTTCACACATAAAGTAAGAAACAAAGCTTAGCGATAAGGGAGGACCCCTCCCTCCCAGTTGCCCATTTAAATTGGTAGAAATGATAACTGGACCTCCTGCCTCTTCCCTGGTTACTATTAAAAAAACAAAACAAAACTGTACTATCCCTGTTGTTCTCAGTTGTTTGACTAAGTGACTTTCTCATTTGACAGTTGAAAGTGAAATAGACCTTTGCTGTGCTCTGATCAGCTGCCTTACACAGTGGGTTGCTGGTGAGGAGGGTAAAAAGGAATCAGAAAGGGACTTTGAAAAACCCAGGAGCCGGGCGTGATGGCACACGCCTGTAATCCCAGCCCTCGGGAGACTGAAGCAGGAGGATCGCTGTGAGTTCCAGGCCAGTCTGGGTTACATAGTGAGACTCTGTCTCAAAAATCAAAACAAAAAACCCTAGGAAAAGTTACTCCGGTTTCGTCTCTGTGCTACTGAAAATCATAGCCAATCTTTACCTTCCTCGAGAGTTGTGTTCTGATATTTAGAGATAGAATATAGCAGTTACTTTTTTTTTTGTGGTTACTGGGGGTCGACCTCAGGACCTCACGCACCAGCAGGTGCCCGTGCCGCTGAGCGATATCACTGGCCCTTTTTTCGTATGTGGGTTCCGGGAGTTGAACTCGGGCCCTCGCGCTTGCCAGGCAGGTACTTACGCCGCTGAGCTATCTCACCGGCCTAGCAGTTAC
Source organism: Erethizon dorsatum (assembly GCA_028451465.1). NCBI lineage: Eukaryota > Metazoa > Chordata > Mammalia > Rodentia > Erethizontidae > Erethizon > Erethizon dorsatum. The sequence goes on from CM051826.1 coordinate 29,834,168, forward strand.
TTTTTAAATGCCTTATCAAACCAGGTGGTCAGCTCATTGTTTAACAGAAATAGGTGATGACTGTCTGAGCTGGTTGTTTGCTGAAGTTAATTAGCTGTACCACTAGAGCAACTTATTTTTTGATGAAATACCATTTTTTAAAAATTTTTGTTTTTTGAGACAGGGTCTCTCTGTGTAGTTCAGGCTGGCCTGGAACTCACAGTGATCCTCCTGCCTCAGCCTGGGATTATAGGTGTGCACCACGATGCCTAGCTCCATTTCTGGAAAAATTAGTTAGACCTCAGTATTCTGGTTGGACTTCCTAAGTATTGGTGGGTTTTGTTTTTTGGGGGGTGGGCTGTGTGTTTTATTAAGATATTATCATGGAAAGTAAAGGATACTGAAGTAGAATTGTATAATGGACTGCTTTGTACCGCTCAGTTTCTGTAATTATCAGTATTCTGCTATTTTTGTTTCATCACTCCCATTCACACCATTTTTTCTTTTGGTGTGCTTTAAATTGTATACATATTAATGTATCTGTACTTTCATTGCTTTTCTGGTCAAAATAGGCCTAGCTTATAGTCTGGAAACTTCTCTTACTCCTACCAGTCCCTCTGCCTGTGTGACGGCATCACTATCTTTTTAGTGACTTCATTGTTCACTTTTCTCATTCCTTATATCAGAGTATTCACTAATTCCCGTTGGTTCTTTTAAAAATTGCTGACATCCCTTTTCTGGTATCCATTTTTACCATCATCTATCACTTTATAATCTAGTATTTTGCACGTAGTAAGTACTGGTAATTGGATGCAGAATTTAATAATCTAAGAAATCTAGCCTCTTGCTGCTACACTCTTATTTTATCTCATTACTATTTATATAAATAAATTGAGCTGGGCTTGGTGGTGCATGCCTGTGTTCCCAGGACTCTGGAGGCTGAGGCAGGAGAATCACCATGAGTTCAAGGCCAGCCTGCACTACAAAGTAAGACCCTGTCTGAAAAAAAAAAAAAAATCAGATTAGTTTTCCTAAGTAATAACTTAAGCACCTGTGTGCCTGATGTTCCGATGACTTTGCCCATTATTACTAGGCCGGTGTTCCTCAAACTTTGCTATAGATTGGAAACACCTGGGGAGCTTTCAAAAATCCCCATGCCTGGGTCAAACCTAATTTAGTCAAAGTGCTTGGGGGTGGGATGAGAGCCAGGCTTTTTTTTTTTTTTTTTTTTTTTTTTTTTTAATTTCCCTATGATTTAAATATGCAGCAAAATTTCAGAACCCTTGCTCTTAGGGCAGAAATAAGGACATAGGGATGGGGGGGGCAAGGCAAGACATTCGGCAATTTGTCCTAGCTGTGTGACCTTCAGCATTTCATATAAGCTTTTTAAGGCTACTTTTTATGTGTAAAAGTGTCCCCTATGGCTCTCAAATTCTCCTTTAAGCCTAACCGTGTTAGACTGGTATTCCAGGCTCTGCAGAAACTAACTTCTATTATCTCCACTGTTTTATACTTTACTCTCCTGCCAGGGCAACCACTCGGCTGAACATGCCTGGCATGTTTTCTTCCTTTCCCATTTGCTTGTTCTGTATGTCTTGCACCATCTACAGCAAGTCTTGCTCCTCAGCATCTGAACAAGAGGCCTGCTTTAACCTCAGTCAGCCCGAGGTGTCACCTTGTGGCCCAGCCTAGCTGAGTGCCTTAGTGAACAGTAATTTCTCCCATCTCCTAGCTCCAGAAATACTTACTTAGATTTCACATTTCGCAGGATTTTGTTGTGGATTCTTTTTTTTTTTTTTTTTTTTTTTTTGTGGATACCGGGGGTCGACCTCAGGACCTCGCGCGCCAGCAGGTGCCCGTGCCACTGAGCGATATCACTGGCCCTTTTTTCGTATTTGGGTTCTGGGAGTTGAACTCGGGCCCTCACGCTTGCCAGGCAGGTGCTTACGCCACTGAGCCATCTCACCGGCCCTGTCGTGGATTCTTATAAGTTTGATCTGGAACCACAGAGCCAAAACTAAGCTCCTCTTTTCATAGATGACAGTATGGAGGAAAAGGAAAATGTGGCAAAGCTGGCACCAGTTCCCAATTTTCCTTCTGTTTTCATAATTATGTGTTGTCTTACCTGCTCTTTTTTCATATACACATATACCTGAATATATATGAATGATGATATATATGTTTTATAGAGTCTAGCGTTAGTGGCTCACAACTCTGCCTCCCGGGGTCCTTAGGAAGTTTACAATGAGAACTCTTAGGAAAGGACCTGGCTCAGATCAGCACTCAGCCATTAGCTGCTGCTATAATTACTTTAGTAAGATTCCTAAGGGATGCAGTTGGAGAGTCTTCCTTCATTGAAAAAAAACACTCAACCCTCAGGCACACCGGTGCATGCCTTGTAGTACCAGCTCCTTGGGAGGCTGAGGTGGGAGATCAGTTGAGCCCAGGAGCTTGAGACTGGCTTGGGCAACATAGCCAAACTCTATCTCAAGAACAAAACAAAAAACAGATCATTTACCAAGTTCCCTCCATGCACAAGTGATACATGGGAGTTGGAAATGGGTTGTTTTCTTAAGCAAAAATTGGGACGTTGAGGCAAACAGCAATTTTTGATATTTCAGATATGTTCATCACATAAGTACAGCAGGGTCCTCATTTTTACGGACAGACTGGGTGGTAGGAGAAATGAAATGTTTGTGCACGCTTAAGTATTTTCTTGAAAACAAGTGAAGATGCTGTAACAGAAGGATAAAACCAGGGCCACTGGGGGTTCATTGTGAATCCTCCAAGCACTCCAGCACTTAAACAGCAAGTAGAAGGTCAGTGAAGCATTTGGAGAGAATTCTAGCAGACTTAGGTGTCAGGTGGATGTGTAACCTTTGTCACCGGAACAGTTTGTTGCAGGACGCAGAGTACCTGCCATTCCTGCACTGCCAAGCTCTTCTCCAGGTAGATCTACATGACTCACTTCTCACCTTGCCTCAGGGTCACCTGTCTTCATAGCACCTCCCGGTCACTCTATCCTGCTGCAGTTTTCTTTTTAGCACATATCAACACCTGACATACAGCCTGTTTATTTGGGGACTGCACACTTTGTTCACAGCTCCATTCGTTCACAGTGCCCAGAACAGTGGTCTGTACGGTGCAGGTCCTCCAGGAATGTTTGTTATTTCACAAATGAATGAATGCAAATGCTTTATCATGGCCCAGTAGCAAGGTGGTTAAGAGCCCAGGTCTTAGGGCCAGGCTGCTTTGTTCTGCTGGGGTCCCATTTGGGTGAGTCAGGCTACCTCTTAGGGGCTCATTTCCCAGGGTATCGATGGAGGTGGGAGCAGCGCCCCCCTCTCTATGTTCTTGAGTGCATTAAGTGATTGGTTACAAATGACACATTTGGGATGGTGCCTACCCATAGTAAGTACCATTCAATACTTACTGCTGTTCCTGGTCCTGTTTATTATCCTCCTTTCCTGGTTGAACCTGTGACTAGAATTAAAAACTCAGCTTGGACAAGTGAGGAATTTCTTTTTTTTATCTTTTTATTTATTTTTTTGTTTTGTTTGAGGCAGGGTCTCCCTGTGTAATACAGGCTGGTCTTAAACACACTGTATAGACTAGGCTGGCCTCGAGCTCACGATGATCCTTCTGCCTCAGCCTCCCAAGTGCTGGGATTATAGGCATGTGTCACCATGTCTGGCCATAGGAATTTCTTTTTTAAAGAACCTTAAACGTCTTTCTCTGTTATGACTTTGGTGCAGGTTCTCCACGTATGATTCCACCTGTCAAATTGCCCAAGAAATTGCTGAGAAAATTCAACAACGAAATCAGTATGAAAGAAGAGGTGAAAAGACATCCAAGGTAATACCAAGAGAAAATTAGTACTTAAAAGATTTTTTCTTTTTTCTTTTCTTTGGTTTTTTGAGACAGGCTCTTGCTATGTAGTTCAGGGTGGCTTTGAACTCTGGGTGAGCCTCCCAAGTGCTGGGATTACAAGCATGCACTACCATGAGCAGCTCAGTACTTAAATGATTTTGAGCTTGGAGGTCTGAAAACCTTCCTATACCTAAGGCTGTATGTGTGTTTGGGTGTGTGTATGTAAATCTGAAAAATTTATTGTTGTATATTGTAGAAATCGAATGTTATTTTTCCCCATTTGCTAGGTTAGAAATCCCTACTGCAAGATATGAAATATTCCATATTTCACTTACTGAACTTTTACAGTATTCCTAGGCCTTCTGCTCTGTTGAACTGTTGACACAATTGGCAACTGCCAGCATCACATTCTTGTATTTTTTATTTTTTTTTATTTTTGTGGGTACCGGGGGTCGACCTCAGGACCTCGCGCGCCAGCAGGTGCCCGTGCCGCTGAGCGATATCACCGGCCCTTTTTTCGTACGTGGGATCCGGGAGTCAAACTCGGGCCCTCGCGCTTGCCAGGCAGGCGCTTATGCCGCTGAGCCATCTCACCGGCCCTTGTATTTTTTTAATAATGACATATCTGATTTTTTAGGGGTCCCTTTATTATTCATATCATTTTTTTCTTCATATATCCTGCTTTCAGAGTGGTTTTGTGAAGCACCATTAAAGAAAATTTTGTGCTGGGCCTTAATTTTCACTGCCTTTCTAATAAAAAACGGGGAAAATGTAACATTTTTATAATATTAATATTTCCTTTTATTCTCATTTCATTCATTCATGTATTCATTCCTTCAGCAATATTTACTGTAGTTATTATGTGCCAGGCACTAGGATACATACTTTTTAGATTTTGTTAGTATTGTTCATGAAGATTGAAAATAATAATTTAAAAAATTCTCTGTAGTTATTACTTAAAATTTAGGAATGTCTTTTTTTTTTCATTTTGTGATTGATCATGGTACTGAATTCTTTTGTTCTTTCAAATAATCTTTCAACTGATTCTTTTAACTTTCCCAAATGGAAATCTGTTAATCTGCAAATGAGACTTTCATCTTCTTTTCAACCTTTGTATATTTCTTTAATTCCTTGTTGCATTGGCTAGAACTTCTAGACCAGAGTTAAATGATAATGCATTCTAGGAGTTGTGTTCTATTCTTAGTTATCTTTCTTTGTTTTTCTTTTGTTTTGTTTTTAATTTCTCCCATACTCTATTAGTCATATGTTTATTCTGTTTTTAATCATTAACACCATAAACTTTTATTTTTAGGTTTCCTAGTGTTAGACTGTTCTTAAATTACTAGAATAAATTCTCCTTGGCAATGGCATATTGTCTTTTTTAATTTATTTTTGAATTTGCTTTACTAATATTTAAAATATTTTAACATTTATAATCCGTAAGAGAAATTGATATGTGTCTTGAACTCACTGTGTAGCCAAGGCTGGCCTTGAACTTGCAGTGATCCTCCTGCCTCTGCCTCTAGAGTGCTGGGATTACAGGCATGTGCCACCACCCCGGCTGTTTTTTTTTTTTTTTTTTGAATGACCAGGTTAGTTTAAAATACTAATTAGGCTTTCCATTTTTTTCTGTGCTCTGGAAGCTTCTGTTTAATTATGATAATAAAACTTTTTTTCTTGTTCATAAAAATAATCATTTTCTTGTAATATAGAAATCTTACTGCTTAAAGATAACCACCTTTGGCATTTTGTGTATTTAGTTTTTGTATAATTTTTTTCTCTGCTTGGGTGACTTTTTTTTTTTTTTTTTTTTCTTTTTTTCTTTTTGAGACAAAGGCTTGCTATGTAGTTCAGGCTGTCTTTGAACTATGTAGCCCAGGCTGGCCTTGAACTCATAGTAATCCTCCTGCCTCAGCCTCCCAAATGCTGGGATTACAGGTGTGTGCCGCCATTCCCTGCTTGGGAGACATATCAGAACTAAATTTTTCTTTTAAGAGATTATGGTAGCTATCTTCCATGCTAACAGATTGAAAATTGAATCATAGGTTTTTTTTTTTTTTGTTTGTTTTGTTTTTTTGTCTTTTTGAGACAGGGTTTTACTATGCAGTTCAGGCTGGCCTTGAATTCACTTTGTAGCCCAGGCTGGCCTTGAACGCACAGAAATCCTCCTGCCTCAGCCTCCCAAGTGCTGGGTTTATAGGCGTGTGCCACCACACCCAGCTGAATCATATTTTTTAATGACTATGTACTCTTTCATCTCTTGAATGCTTTTGGGGTCTTTAATTTTATACCCTTTTTATAGGCCTGGTGTGGTATTGTGTGTGTGTGTGTGTGTATTTATTTATTGTATTTGAGACAGTCTCACTATGTTGCCCCAGCTGTACTAAGCCTCCTGGTTAGAGGACTCCAGGTGCCCACTACTGAAACCAGCTTGTACTTTTTTGTTTTGCTCTTTACTTTCTCAATGAGAAGAGATCTGCTTTCCTTGGTGTATCCATATGAACATTAGGGATTCTTCCTTGGTTTCCAGAGGTATCAGAATAGTTAGGTGACTTTTTTCCTTAGCTCTGGATACCTTGGAGTGATGCTCGATGTGTGTAGACCATGGCCAGCTTCTCGCATGTGACCCTGCTAATCTAAGGGGGGCAGCCTTCTACCCAAGTTATATCATTGCTTCTTTTAACAAGGCAGCAAATGAAACCTGTGGTATTCTGGCTTTGTAATGTATTCATCCATGGTCTAATATGTTTTCATTTAAGTGTAGTCAGTTTTATTTTTCACATTTCCAAATTCCAGAAAGGCATTTCCCCATGCTTCACCATCCTTTAATGTAGGACTTTAGAGTCACAAACAAAAGTTTCCTCTGGTCTTTTAGAATGATTGGCGAAAACTCACACAGTCCTGGAAAAAGAGTCATGAGTGGTTCACATTCCTCTCATATAAAAACACTTTGCTATTAAGTGTTCAAACGGGTTATAAATACACCGCTTCAGAGACTGGTTCAGATGGTAATGGGACTCAACACCGTGTTGACTGAAGTGTGGTCCAGGGAACCGTGGGCTTTTTTGCTGTTGAGTGGAGACTTTCGGGTACACAGTTTCCTGCATGGCTCCAGGGTAGATGAATAGGATCAGTGCGTAGAAGCTCAGGGGACAGAATTCAGCCGAGCATGAGGATAGATTGGCAGTTTCCAGTCAGTGTCCCTTGGGCAGGCTTTCAGGTGGGTGCGAGGCTTAGCTGGTTGCTGGACCAGGTCACCATTTTACCTCTGGCATTTGTCCCTGGGAGACTAAGCATCTCTTCCAGCCTGTCCTTGATTGAATCCTGGTCTGGGAAGCCACATTTACCTGGTTTAATTTAGTAGATTCTGTATCACTGGACTGGAATCCTTACGATATGTTCTTTTCTTTTCAGCTTACCGTGGCAATCCGAGCTTTGTTGCAGAACTTGAAGGAAAAGATCGTCCTTTTGAAGGACTTATTGCTAAGAGCGGTGTCAACACATCAGATGTATCCATGTAAACAGTTCCACCTCTTTTCTAGAGTTGGAGGAAAAGCAATCTTATTTTAAGAAAGGGAGGAATCTGAGCCACCCAGATTTTTCCAGTTTGAGAGGGACCTGGTTTCCACACTGTTCCTATGATCTTGAGTTCTATTTTAAGTGTCTGTTGCATGTTTTACGGTGAATCTGCTGATGAGGCATTAGCTGGCTTGGGTGTACCCCCTAGGGGGCAGGAAGCTGAGGCTTTCAGAGTTGTCTGTGCGGAGCCCACTTTGTTCTCTGCTGCTGCCTTCAGGGCGGCCAGCTGCTGCTCCAACAGTAGGCTGAGCTCTGACTCCATTTCTGACTTTCCAGAGTTTGTAATGATCCATTTCTTCTTGGAGAAGCCAATACCAGTAGAAACCATATGTCTTTTGCTGTTGTTTTTACTGTTTATGTAGATTTTGTTTGTTTGCGACAGCGTCTCACCGTGTAGTTCAGGCTGGCTTTGAGTTCACTATGTATCCCAGGCCGACCTCAAACTCATGGCGATACTCCTACCTCAGCCTCCCGAGTGCTGGGATTACAGGCCTGCGCCACCATGCCCGGCCTTATGTAGGTTATTGAGATGTGAATTGTTTGCCTTATTATTCTTCCAGGAGCACAGATATTGCCTCTAGTTTGGAAAATTTGGGGTGGAGGGAAGAGTGGGACTTGCTTAAAGTAAATTGGGCCATCATCTTAATCTCCTGCCAAGTATTAAAATTTTTCTTAGAAATTCATAATCTGAGAAGTGTAGGAAAATATATGTGAACTGTTGCCTAAACTAATCCTTTAAAACTGAGTTTACATTAATCTCAAATGGCTTTCTCTCACTTTACTCTAAATTGTCAGGAGTTCATGCAAGAGACCCAGCTCAAATGGCTTTCTCTCACTTTACTCTAAATTGTCAGGAGTTCATGCAAAAGACCCAGCTTTTTTCTTTTCTTTTTCTTCTGTTTTTTTGAAACAGGGTCTCACTATGTAGTTCAGGCTGGCCTTGAACTCACTGTGTAGCCCAGGCTGGCCTCAAACTCGTGGTGATCCTCTTGCCTCAGCCTCCTGAGTGCTGGGATTATAGACGTGGGAAAAGGCCCAGCTTTGGGTATTAGAGGAAGTGGTTACATCCTGGCTTTAAGTATGGGAAAATTATATAGAATAATATATAGAAATTGTATAGAATATAGCTTTTTCGATAAAAAAAAAATTGGAAGTGTTTAAGGAAAACATTTTCCTGCAAATGTAACCCTTTTATGTTTCCAAGGTTGGTTTACATTAGTTGCATGGCTTTCCATATATCTAATTATTAATCCACAAGGTTTCAAGTAGAGTTTTAATATCAGTAAACAATTGGGAGCTTCTTTTTCACACAATTGGAGTATTGTGATATACTTTGTTTGTAAGTTTATCCAACTGGTATCATTTGTTACTGCCCAGTTAGTCTATTATAAAAGTCTGAGCTCTTATTTTATCAACATAAAGCAGTCTAAATACATAAACCTCAAGTTGTTTCAGACGGGCAAGGCTCTTTCCTCTGCTTTCATTACTGTGTGCTAGGAAGTCTGCACATGGAGTCAAGGTGTCAAATTTGTTTTAGTGTCAGATACCTAACGGGTACATTAGAAAGGCAACTGAATACCTTATAGTTATTTCATGGTAGAGTATTGGTACCTGTGTATTTGGTAGCTTCCATTAAGATAATTACGTATTATTCATCTTGTTTGTGTGCTAAACCTATGGAGCAAGGGAAATGTATACATTAAGAACTTACTTAGCTAGATATAGAGGCTCATACCTGTAATTGCAGCACCAGGGCAGGATGAGGCAGGAGAATCACAAGTTTAAGCCCAGCCTGAGTAACTTAGCAAGACCCTGTCTCAAATTAAAACAAAACAAAAAGAAAGTTGGGAATGTAGCTCAGTGTGAAGGCTCCGGGTTCAATTCCCAGTACTGCAAAATAAAAACAAAAACAGAAGAGCAAAAAAGTCTTACTTTTTCCTACTAATAATTTCTGCTTGTTATTAATTAGAGAACACTAAGTATGCCACAGGAATAATTGACTTCGTTCTCCTAGTGCTTCCTGTCTGACCATCTGTAATCTCTGGGGGTTTTGGTGTGGTTTTGTGTTGATCTCAGAATACCTCCCAAATTGCTGAATTAAGCACTAAGCATTAAAAACACTGAACAGAGTTATTTAAAACATTACGAAAATATTTAGTGACCTTACTGTGGATAATTCAGAAATTCTTAGGAGAAATTTAAAAAACTCAATTAGAATAAAAAGGCTTCCTTTACAATTCTGTTTATTTTTTTTCAAATTATTGTAACTGTGGCCCCTGTTGCAGGGCATGGCATGCAGACAGTCCATCCCCAGGGGGCGCTCCTGAATCTCTCTTTTGATAGGGTGGAAAGAGGGCGGTAGCTTCTATATTGTGACCCCTCTCCTGCTTTTTGGTGCTAGGGATTGAACCCTGCACGTGATAAGCACACGATCTACCACTGAGCTACACTCCCAGCCCTACACAACCTCTTCATAATCCTGCTTGTTTCCGTCTCCCTTTTCTTTGCCTTCCTTCCTCTTCCCAAACATTTTTAATAATTCTGTAACAGTTACCCTCCAGACTTAAGGTCTGTTAGATAGCAACTTGTCAGTCCTGAGAACCTCATGTTATTGCTTAGTTTTGGTGATCCCTTCTCTTGACAGAGGAGGTACTGAGGGCGGGTCAGACTTTGCACCTCAGGTCCCTGATGTAGTCGGAAGGAGAATCCAGCATTCCAGCGAGGGGATTTTACATGAGAAGAGGACTCAAGAGTTTTGGTGTTTTTCTCAGGACCCCACAGGTGGGAAATAGAAGGGCCAAATTCAAACACAGTCCTGGCCCCAAGTCAGTTGTTTATTGCTGACTTTTATTTTAGTAGGAATAATACAGTCAACTATCACCTGGCATGTCTTCCACTAGAATTCGCTAATTGGTACATTACTATAGGGACCACACAAATCCTGTTTATAAGGCAAATCCTGAAGAAACTTCTTAATCATCAGAAAGATTAAGCAGTGTTCACTGTGGTTTATTAGGTACACTACTTTTTGACGTTGTAATTCTCAGAAAAATTTTTGTTCGTAAATCACCAACACAGTGACTTTTTAATCCTGTTTTGACGCATAATTGATGTCGGATGACTTTTCCAGTGTGAATATTTGAATACTACATTTCCTCACTGTGCTGGGTAGTTAAGAGTTTATGGTACTTAATGAATTTATGCTTTTCTCGATTCATGGAGTTTTCCAAAGGCTACTAGGAATTGCCAAAAAAATAAGACCTATGATAATGTTTTCTAAACAGTTCAATTCATGGAATTTAGGTATAAGATGTTATTCTCTGTCCTAGAAAAGTACTTTACTCCTGGCAAGGATGAATATGAAATTAAAATGAAAGTTCTGTGCTTTTGAATCCATTAGTTTGCAATTAATAAACCAAAGTCTTGTAGCCAGAGAGTTTAGAATTGCTGGAAAACATTGGCTTCTATTCACAGTGCTTCTCCGAGAGTCTCACCAGTCGTCTTGCTAGTTGAAACGATGTGCTGTCGAAGGCTCTGTGTGAAATTTCAGGTGGTACCAAAAATACTCTTACAACTGGCTTTCTACGAAGCTGGTACTTTTGTTACCTTTTCAATGACAGCACCTTTACCTCTTTAAAGAGAATAAAAATAATCTCTTTAACAAAGGGGTTTAGTATCAAAAGGTACTTTTGGTGCCTTAGAGGAGGACTGTGGAAATACTTTTTAAAAAATTTGTTAACTTTTATGAACTCTTTATTTTGGGGGGAAAGGATAGGTACAGAGATGTGATAATCACTATATAATAAACCCAAATGAATGTAGGTGTGGAGAGGCTGAGTAGATTCTAAAAGTGTCCCCTGGTGGCTGCAGTAGAGGTACAGTGGTTCTCAAACACCACCTGTTTGTGACACTTTTTGCGTAAATGTAAATATAAATATGTATGTTGTTACATGGCTCTTTCTACTTTTTTATGTTAAAATCGTTTTATTTTTCACCATGATAGTTAAAGTAGATAGTTGTGTTTGTTTTTGAATGTCCAATCTATACCTGGCAAAATGTGTAATTGGTACTTTTCAGTTAAGTACTTCTGTCCCCAGTGTGTTTGGAAGCGTTGCTGGTCCGTAAAATCTGAAAGTCTGGTATCATCAGCGTAGTGGGAAGAGCATCAGCGTCGGAAGCAGGCAGAGACCAGTCCTATCGCTTGAGGCCAAACAGCAATTCAGTCTTTCTGGGTCTTAGTTTCATTATTTATAAAGTAGGACTAATCCTACTTTTGCAAATTTGTTGTGAAAATTGAAGAAAATATTTTTAAAGCATCTTGCAGGACTAGCCCCTCACCCCAGTGGTGGGTGTTGAGTGAAAGGTAGTTACTAACACTTCCTATGTAACCTTAACCTCCTTGTGCCTTATTTTTTATATGTGAAATAGGGATTACAAGAGTCTACCTGGTTTGTATTACTGTTGTGAGGATTAGATTATATGCATAGAAGTTACTTCATGTATAGTAAGTCCTCCTTGAGGAGGATTGACTGCTATTATTTTAATCATTCTTATAAAAGTTACTGCTACCAATGAGAATTTATAGGCAAAATGGTTGTATTAAAGCACACAGATATTAAAATAGTACTTGCAAATGTGATTAGTGCTTTGCCAGACATGGTGGTACATGCCTGTAATCTGAGCTACTTAGGAGGCTGAGGCAGGAGGATTACAAGTTTGAGGCAAGCTTGGGCAACTTAGCGAGACTCTGACTCAAAACAAGATTACAGAGTTGGGGTGTAGCTCACTGGTAAGAGTGCTTGCCTTCTGGGTTCAGTGATGCATGCCTGAGCCAAGAAGATCACCGTCAGTTCAAGGCCAGCCTGAACTAGATAGCAAGACCCTGTCTCAAAAACGAAACAAAAAAAAAGAGTGCTTGCCTAGCATAAGTGAAGCCCCAGGTTCAATTCCCAATACCATAAAAAGAAAGTGATCGGTGCTTTGAGGAAAGTGAAGATTTGGCCTGGCGCATAATAGACATTTACTAGGATTTGTTAATTTAAAGAAAAGGAGGCTGTGACAGGAGTATCAGGAGTTCAAGATAATCTGGACTACACAGTGAGATCCTGTTCGAAAAAGTCAACGTGCCAGGCATTGCAGCACACACCTATAGTCCCATCTACTCAGAAGGATGGGGTGGGAGTATCGCAAATTTGAGGCCAGCTAGGAAACTTAGTGAGATCCTGTCTAGAAAAAATAAAAAACAAATTGCAACAAAAGATAGAGAAAAAGAGAGAGGAAGTCCAGAAGCTGGAAAGGGGCTGGAGTATTCTATGGACTCAACTACATTTCCACTGTACTCCATCTGTGGTTCAGAGCGCTGACCAGGTTACAGCAAAGAGGCTGGGCTTTACCATGCTGGTACAGTGGACCCTCAAGTTACGACCGGCCTGACATCTGGACAACTTGGGTTATGACTGGAATTTTAGTTTTAACTTACTACCAAAGTCTTGAGTCATGACCCAAATGCCAACTGCTGTGCTTCCAGATGGTCTCAGATACGAATTTAACCTTTACAGAGTCCTGGAAGGAACATTACAACATCCTTTTCTGCATGGGGTTCATTGAGAAATCCTGGGCAGTGTCTCTCTAAGGACACTGAGATCTGGCCGTGTACAGGAGAGAGACTCTGAAGGCTGTGTAGAGGAGCCTGAGCCTTCAGCTGACAACCTGAGTCACAGCCAGCCCTCGGGAACACACTGAGCTCGTAAGTCAAGGGTCCACTGTAATAGGTATTGGTAAAATGCAGTCAGATCTGATTTCATTTGCAGCCTTACATTTTCCTGGATTGGCTAGAAATACACATGAAATCAGTCAATCCAGTGACAGAGTGCCATGGTAGTTAATTTTTTTCTTTATTCTTTTTTTGGGGGTGGGGGGTTGAGACAGGGTCTTGCTACTGTGGTGCAGTTTGGCCTTGAACTCTCTTACATAGCCCAGGCTGGCCTCAACCTCACGATGATCCTCCTGCTGGGATTACAGGCGTGTGCCACCACTCCCAGTGTCTTTATTCATTCTTTGACTTTCTTCTTGGTTCTTCCCCAAGTTGGTGGAAGAGGAGGTCACCAGCATCAGCTACTGATTGTTCTGTTTTCTACTTATCCTTGTTAAAACTCAGGCACACCTGTCTCCACTCCCCTACTCTACCCAGCTATCACGTACATGTCCACCTACAAGCAGTATGGATCATTGCCCACACGATTCTTTGACCTCTTGTTAGCCCATATATTGTAAGTGCAGATGGTCCATTAATCTGGTCTTCCTCTACCTGCCCTTGCCCTATCTCCTAATGGTCTGTCCTCCCAAGACAGGTAGGTAGATAGATAGATAGATAGATAGATAGATAGATAGACAGACAGACAGATAGATAGATAGGTAATTTTTTTTTCTTTTTTTTTTTTTTTTTCTTCGTGAGACAGGGTCTCACTATGTAGTTCAGACTGGCCTTGGACTCACTGTGTAGCCCAGGCTGGCCTCGAACTAACAGCGATCCTCTTGCCTCAGCCTCTTGAGTGCTGGGATTACAGGTGTGTGCCACTACACCCAGCCCATCCTCCCAATATAGTAAAATAAAATATAAAACAAAGAGGCAAAGTGTTCCTAATAAAATATAAAAACAGGGGCCGGTGAGATGGCTCAGCGGCGTAAGCGCCTGCCTGGCAAGCGCGATGACCCGAGTTTGACTCCCGGATCCCACATACGAAAAAGGGGCTGGTGATATCGCTCAGTGGCATGGGTGCCTGTTGGCGCGCGAGGTCCTGAGGTCGACCCCCCGGCACCCACCAAAAAAAAAATAAAATAAAATAAAAAAAAAATAAAAACAACAACAATAACAACAAAAACAGGCACCTGCCTGGCAAGTGCAAGGTCCTGAGTTTGATTCCTGGTACCAAAAAAATAAAATAAAATATAAAACAAAGAGGCAAAGTGTTCCTAATTAGATAGCTTTCCCAAATTTACAGGGAGTCTTACCAGGCATTGTGGTGGATGCCTGTAATCCCAGCACTTGGGAGGCTGAGGCAGGAGGATTGCTGAGAGTTCAAGGCCAGCCTGGAGTACATAGTGAGACCCTGTCTTAGAAAATAAATAAATAAATAAAAGGAGTCTCTGGGAATATTCTGAATTAGTATTACATGTTGAGTGTCCTTTATCAAAAAGAATTTGGACCAGAAGTGTTTCAGATTTAGAATTTTTTCAGATTTTGGAATATTTACATATACATAATGAAATATTTTAGGGATAGGGCCCTAGTCTAAGCACAAAATTTATTTATATTTCATATACACACAATTTGAAGGTAATTTAATGCAACATTTTAAATAATTTTGTGCATGAAAAATGTTTCACAATATGAAATTTTCTACTTGTGGCAACATGTTGGTCCTCCAAAAGTTACAGGCTTTGGGGTGTTTTGGCTTTTCAGAAGAGGGATTTTCAATCTATATCAGTACAGTACTGTTTTTAGCAAGAGTCTGAGAAGTGCCAAGTGATATGAGCGGTGCTGGCAGCCCCAGGGTGGAGAAGCCCCGGATGTTTGGTGGCCGTACCCAGGGTGATGGGGTGGTTAGGCGAGCTGGGATCCAGCGCCGTTCACCAGCAGAGTGACTTAGTTATGCTGCTCCTTAATTTCCTATCAGAAAAATGACAGCTTATGGTAGTGATAGTGAACCTTTTAGAGCTTTCAGTGATGCAAATAATCTACTGTGGCACGTGTGCCATAGTTCTGCCACCACTGGCTTAGGGGATCGCTAAGCCCTCTCTGAGCATCAGATGTTTGTGATTCTGTTCTTCACTTACTAATCTACAAAATATTATCACCAAGTTTTACTGCCTTTGAAATTGATCTTAACATTAGTGTAAATCTGTAACTAGTATCTGCTAAATTTAAAACTTAACCTTTGTTTTTATTATAGAAAATACCTATTTCATTAAATGCTCCTCTCCCACATCCCTATCCTGTCTCATCTCATTCTTCATAGTTCAGTGTTGGGGGTTGATACTTCTCATCCTAGGCTTTCTTAGACATGAAACATGTTATATATATAAATATGTATATGCAAATGCACAGTTCCTTTAATAATAAAGGGATTGTGCTATACATATGGTTCTGAAACTTATTTTTATTAATTAGTATACGTATTGGTCAAACAATACGGAACAGTATTCAGTCTCCCTCACACCCTGAATCTGTAGTTCCCGTTCTTTTTTTTTTTTTAACCTTGTCTTTTTGAGAAAGGATTTCACTATGCAGTTCAGGCTGGCCTTCATCTTACTTTGTAGCCAAGGCTGGCCTCGAACACTCAGCAGTCCTCCTGCCTCAGCCTCCTGAGTGCTGGGATTATGCCTGGCTATTTCCCCTTCTTTAGAGGCCATTGTTCATATATATACTTCCAGAGTATCTATTCTTTTTTTTTTTTTTTTAACATAGTTGGGGCATACTATTCATTATTTAGTTCCTTGTTGCTGTTGCTATCTTCCCTCCCCTGCCCCATTTTTGGCATTAAAACTATTTTGGAGCTTATTCCATATCAGATAATTCATATGAATACTTGTAAGTGCCCAGAAATGTTGATAAACATTATCATCAGTACAGGAACAGTTTTCTAGGCTGCAAAGCATTCCATTGAATAGTGCCTTACTGATGGACATTTAGGATGTTTCCGGTATTTGGCTGTTATAAATAATGGTGCACTAAACATCTTTGCTTGGAAATCCCCATATGAATATATGAATGTGCCTTTTAAAATGTTAGGTGTATAGAAGGCAGTCTGGCGATTGATACAACCTGTTCACATTCCCACCAGGAATGCAGGAAGGTGCCTTGTTCCACAGCTCCTTTCCAAAACTATCTTGTCACAGTTTCCTAATCTGATATGTGAAAAGGTATCTTGTTTTAGTTTGCATTTCTTTTACTGATGTGAAACTGAAAGATCTTTCATTTGATTAGAGATATTAGTGTTAATTTTTTGATATTCTGTTATATCCTTTGCCTTTTTATTTGTCACTTATGGTTTTACTTTGCAGCTTTTTTAGATTTTTTTTTTTTTTTTTTTGAGATAGGGTCTCTCTGTGTAGTTCAGGCTGGACTTGAACTCATCGTGTAGCCCAGAGCAGCCTCAAACTTGTGGTGATCCTCCTGTCTCAGCCTCCTGAGTTCTGGAATTACAGGCATACCTCACCACGCCCAGCTCCATCTCTAGATTTTTAATTTTGTCTGAAAAGATTTTTCCTACTCCAAGACTATTAAAAAGTTACCCTATGTATTCCTTTTTTTTTTTTTTTTTTTTTTTTGTGGGTACCAGGGGGTCGACCTCAGGACCTCGTGCGCCAGCAGGCGCCCGTGCCGCTGAGCGATATCACCGGCCCCTTTTTTGTATGTGGGTTCCGGGAGTCAAACTCGGGCCCTTGCGCTTGCCGGGCAGGCGCTTAAGCCGCTGAGCCATCTCACCGGCCCTGTATTCTTCTAATAAGAGTTCTAAAATTTTATTTTTAAATGTTTATGTCTGTGCTTAATTGTTAATACTGGATTTTAGTTCAGCATACTTTTGCTTGGATGGTTGGATACTGAAATCCCAACAAAACCAGAAATTGCCAGGGTATAGCACACAAGATAAGTTTAGCTAATTTGGGGACATAATTAATAATTTCCACAATTTAAAGTTTCCATTTTGCCCCATATAATTTTTGTTTTTCTGATTTTTTGAGACAAGGTCTCTCTATGTAGTCCAAGCTGGCCTTGAACTCACTGTGTACTCCTGACTGGCCTCGAATTTGCTGTAATCCTCCTGCTTCAGCCTCCTGAGTGCCGGGATTACAGGCGTGGGTCACCTATCCAGCTGTCCTATATAATTCTCAGGTTTTTTTAAAAATTTTTGAGAAGCTTCTTATAGATAGAAAAAAGGCCTTACACTTTACTGATAATTCGTCATTAACTTAAAAAATGGTATTTATTCTTAATATTGCATTGACCAAAAGGTTAATATTTGGTCCTTTTGTTAATACAAAGGAATATTTAAGGTCACTGTTTCTTAGTTACAGTTGTTGCTTCATGGTTTCCAAGATGGGCTCCTTAGTGACTGTGGTCAAGCAGATAATGGAAAAAATAATGTTAGTAATTTGACCCAGTGTGGCGTTCTGGAATGGGGAGAGAATTCATTATTATTATTAACTATTATTATTATTTTAATATTTAAAGCCACTACCACTGCTCAGCTACATTGGTTTGGGGGATGTATGATTTTCTAAGGGCTGTATGTTACTCAAGACATTTTTTTCGCCTGGGACTGTTTACTATTTTACTAGCTAGTCAGCTCTTTTCTGTACAAACAGCAACAAAAAGTGTTTATTTCTTGGGCTATGGTGTTCCTACTCAGGTAGTGATGATGTTACTGTTTGGTTTTGCCAATTTCTCAAAAGTTTTTGGGCCTGAATGCAGTGTTTTATGTTCCCCTTTTAAAAAGAAAACTGTGAACCCAAAGCAATGCTCTTATGATGTGTTGCTATTATCACTAGGAGTAGGTGTTTGTGGCCAGGGCTTCTTTGAATCACCGGCCTTTGAGATGTAATAA
Source organism: Erethizon dorsatum (assembly GCA_028451465.1). Lineage (NCBI taxonomy): Eukaryota > Metazoa > Chordata > Mammalia > Rodentia > Erethizontidae > Erethizon > Erethizon dorsatum. The sequence goes on from CM051826.1 coordinate 29,852,203, forward strand.
AACAAAGATCCTTTGATACAAAAGTAAAAACTCGAAAAAATCGAGTTGAGTTAGCTTATTTCGGGGCTTACTTTTTCTGTCCAGTGTCAGGTATATCCTTTCAAAAGCATGTCTTAGTTTTTCCCCCTCTCTCTGTAGAGCACATGTTTAGCATGCACAAGGCCTGGGTTCACTCCCCAGCACCAAAAAACCACCTCAACAAAAAATTCTCTTCTGATTCAGGTTAGATTCTGATTTATTTTTTTAATCATCACCTATGAATTGTGCTGGAAAAGATGTAACAGATGATCTGGTGTTACATGTAAAGAAACAGAGGACCCAAAAGGTGAAGTAGCTGGTTCAACGTCATAGGCAGTGGACAGTGGACAACATAGGACTAAAACGCTGCCCTTGGGGCTCCTAGTCTAGCACACTTTTTAGACTAATGCATTAAAATGTTGTCATTTCTTTGTAACTTTCCTTAAAGATCAGGTAATAATTTTAAATCACTGACCGATGGTAACAATTTTTACAGTATATTGGTGCATAAAGTAGCACTTTACAAAATATATGGTCCAGGTCTGTTAACAGGTGTTAACGTGGAAGAAGGCAGACAATGTAGAAAACTTCTTCCTCTACTTTTTAAAACAGGGTAAGCTTAGGGATGTTTTGTTTGTTTTTGTTTTATCAGTGCTGGGGATCAAATTCAGGGCCTTGCACAAGCTAGGTAAGTGCCTACCACTGAGCCGCATCCCCAACCCTGCCTTAGGGTGTTAATGTGTAAGGATACACCCTTGGACGTTGACACCGTAACTCAAAACCTAAGGAGTTGCTGAGCCAGATTGCTCTATTGACTGCGTGGAAAACATTATTTAATATTTTTCAGTAAAAGAACTTATGTAGTGATCTTCATCAGTGTTTATGTGTCCCTTTCCAATGGTACCGTCAAGGTCATTTACCTGAAGGGTCAGTGAAGTTGAAGGTCAGAGCGAGAAAAGGTGAAGAACAGTTCAGATAGCGCCTTCTGGATGGCAGAGGTTAGAGTGACTCAAGAGTTAATTTAGTGGGGGCCGGTGAGATGGCTCAGCGGTGTAAGCACCTGCCCGGCAAGCACGAGCACCCGAGTTCGACTCCCGGAACCCACATACGAAAAAAGGGCCGGTGATATCGCTCAGCGGCACGGGCACCTGCTGGCGCATGAGATCCTGAGGTCGACCCCCGGTACCCACAAAAAAAGAGTTAATTTAGTAATGTAATGGGTAAGATGAAGTAATCCATCCACCACTGGACCTTAACATGGTGTCTGCAGAACACAGTTGGAAGGAGATCGAAGACAGAACCTACTGGATGATCTCGTAACTCGAGAGAGACTACTTCAGGCGTCCTTCAAGAATGAGGGTGCAGAGCCAGATCTAATCAGGTATGTTTTCATTTACAGGGATCACTTGGTGGGTGAGGATTTACTGAAGTTTTTACAGCTGTTTCCTTAATGGCTTAAGTTCTTTATAAAAATATCTTCTGTTCATTTATAGTGTTTGGCTGTGATTTTCTATGCAGTTTAGTTTTCATTTTCTAGATTTAGTAAGCCTGGTGTGTTCAGCTGAATCCCATCTTGAGTGGGAGCATAGTATCCTTAGGTAGAATACGAAGTTTAGAGAATTTCGTTTGTATTACTTGGTTGAGTTTTCTGCATTGTTAGCTGCCTTATAAACTCCTGAAGCCACTACCTGTGTGGAAAAATGAGTTTTGGTTTTTAATTGGCATGTCGGAAACTGTTGTCTTGATAAGACTTCAATTCAGGGCTTTTGGAGGTCGGGGAGTTTGGCAGTTGGATTTTTCTCTCAGTTCTTCGCTGGTGAGTGATTGACACTTATGGAACTGACAGCTGCTCTGCATTAAACCCTGTTGGAAGACCCAGAGAAGCGGTCTAGTTTTCCAAGGCTGAGGTTAATGAGCTGTAAATGTTACATCTTTAGATTTGGCCTCCCCTCTGCTTCTAGAACTCTGTTCAACTCCTTCACAGAAAGAACTGAGCTTAGGAGAGAAACCCAATTCTGCCCCTCTTCCCTGCTAGGGATGACACATTTATGGTGGAGAGGCAGCTTGTTTCTGCTTAGTTTGTAGTCAGTATAATATGGCTCCCTGAGGGCAGGGGTTTTTGACCCCAGCCACACACTACCAGACTCCACCGCAGACAGTTCAGCCTGATTGGGTGGGGGATGGGGGGCGGAGGGGGCAGGGTCCCAGGTGATTCTCATAAGCAGCCAGGATTGCAAACCACTGTCCTTGGTGGAGCCGAAGAGTACGGAGCAGTTTCTTTTCTGGTGGTCCCAGTCTTGTTAGGAGTTTGCAGTCCAGAGTTTTCAGGAAAAAATTATAAAATACAAGAAGCTAGATGAAACCCAGAGTCAGTGAGGGAGGAGCCATGATCCTCTCTCTGTCCTGGGCAGGGTTTTAAATGCAGACCAGAGCCCATGGTGCATCCATTTATTGTGCCCCCTGTAGCTCTCTGGCAGTATTCAGTCTTGCGAAGTAAGTGGATGAAGATGATCTGGGTTGGTGAAATAGAACAGGTAAGCAGAGGAATCCAAGCAGAAAAGAAATTGCTGTTTTTCAAGAAGGATCTTTACATTGAAGGAAGAGGTGTTTTTAGTCAAGAAATTGATAGGGGTAGGTTGGGGGAGCATGTTTCATGGGACGGTGAGGGTTAAGGAGAGAGAAGATGGTCAGAACCAGGAGAAAACATTCCTTTTGTTCTACTTGTGTGATGGAGAAGGTTATGGTAAGTAGTAATCATTACCATTTGGTAAGAGTATTAGGTGCCAGACTCCATTTATTTATTCCTTTGATTGGTTGTGGTACTGGGGATTGAACCTGGGAGCTACATCCCCAGTCCTTTTGAAAATTTTTTATTTTGAGGCAGGTTCTTGCTAAATTGCCCAGGCTGAGCCTAAGCTTCAGAGTACTGGGATTAAAGGCAGGAGCCACTGCGCCTGCCTCACACTCCATTAATTACTCTTCATTAACTGTGTCATTTAATGATATTTAATGGGGCCAACCTAAGAATTAGGCCCTTAGGAGTTTTGTTGTTTTCCAGTCCCCTCTAGCCTGTCTTTTGTCCCATCCCTCTCCGTCTCATGATAATCTCTGTATCCTTGCTATTCCAAGCCAGCCTGCAGATGAGCAGCATCAGCATCATTTGGAGCCTATTAGACATTCAGAGTTTCAGCTCCCAACCCAGGCCTCCTGAATCAGAACCTGCACTTTAACAAGACCATCAGGTGATTGGAAAGCATGTTACAATTTGAGAAATACTGCTTTGTATTATCTGTTTATAATTGTGGCACTTGGCATCAGAATCACCTAAGAGGTTTACAAAACAAAAAGGAAAGAAACAAAAACACAAGGGTCTGCTCCATTTACTTGCAGAGTCTGATTAGTAGTCTGGGGTGAGGGCTGGATGGCAGTGGGCTACGGGAGGCGCCCCAGGTGGTTCCAGTGGGTGGCACCCACTGGTGCTTTGCCAAGGTGCAGTGGTAATGATACCAATAGCTAACACCTGCCATCTGTTTCCTGTGTTCCGGACACTGGGCTGAACTTTTCATGTGCATTTTTTCAGGCTCTTCCTACAGCATCCCATTTTGCAGAGGAGAAACTGAGGCTGGGGCTGCAGGATGCAGATACTAAAACTAATCAGTCTTACAGTTTGGATTTCAGATCCAAACTGCTAAGCATGGCTCTATACAAACTGAACCAGGCTGCAGAAGGACTCGGCTTTGTAGTTTACCAGTTCCTCAATCCCCTGAGCTTCAAAGTCATTGACCTTAAATCAAGGCATGTGTTCTGCCTGTTTTAATTGTTGTTAGGACCAGGTGAGGTAACTGCTATTTGAAGGCTCTGTGAACTTTAAAACCTTTCTAAATACAAGATGTTGTCTCTGCACGGTTGTATCCCCTTGAGGCTAGGAGGGAGCGCATGCTGCCATCTTGTCTCTGAGACCATCTGTCCCACCTGTCATACTCCCTGAGTGCCCTAAAGACCTGGCCTCCTTGACCACCCTTGTTCCATGTGTTGCACTGTGTGCTGCATCTCATTCTCTATCTTCCCCTCCTTCCCGCCCAGATCTCATTTATTCCCTGTCCCTTTTCTTCAGTGCCCAGCTTGCTGCCTGTCATCCTATTGGTAGATAGTCTCATGATAATTCTATCTATGGAACCAGTGTCTAGCAGTGACTTGTATTCTGGAAATACTTTAACCAAAGCCTCCTTGAACCCTAGGATTTGAGCTAAAATTGATAGGAGAATTTTAGGGAAATTGACAGGTTAGCAGCAGCAGTGAATGTTTGCTTGTTTTGGGTGGAAGCTTTTTGAGGCCATTTTAAGTCCTACCTCTAGAACTGCCTTGTGCTCTTTCTGTAAGGCTGATCCACATAGTGGATCCAAAGCTGGTGCTTGTGGGTTTGTTGGTGAATGGTTGGGGTTGCTTGGGGACGGAGAGACCAGACTGAGTAGAAACTGTGGAGCAAAGGTATCCACAGTTTTGAGGTTTGCAATAACTAAGGTAACTGGCCAAGCTTATTTATATGCAGTCAAGATACAACTGAAGGCAATGTATATATGGTTGTACTTTTTTTGTTCAGGAACAGAAGGTTACAATAGTTCAGAAAAAGATTCCAGAATTCTGTTCAAAAAGCATGTAAGCATTGTGGAGGAGAAAGGACTCCTGAGGAGCGATGTGAAGAAGGTACAAGTGGGCACGACGGACAGTGATGGTCCACTCCAGGTGACATGGAGTCTGGCCAAAAGGAAGAGACCACTGTGGCAAATAAATATCAATCTCCATGAAGACATAAAATTCGCTGCAGATATAAAAGGGAAAGAGAATGCTAGCTGACCTGGAGGGGGAATTCCTTGCTCACTTTGTTAGTGACCCCTTATTAGCTTCTGATTGCCTTAGACCCATTGTACCCACCCTGCCAGTAACATGTCTGCATATCCTTGTCCAAAAACTGCAAGTCCTGTAGAAGTCCCAGGTTGGGTGGGTCTAGTCAGTAAGAAAACCTATACTACTAGATTCAACCATTCTGGAATACTGGGAGCTCTGCTGAAGGGTTATGAGAACGGGCAAAACACATACTCCAGCTAGCCAGCACCAGTGGGGACTTACAAACAAACAGTGAATATATTGATGAGTTGAGTAAAAATGTTAAAGTCAGAGTGGCTTGTCTTGGCTCTGAGGTCGGAGTTACTGGTCTTTGATTTGATTCACCTGTCTATGTCAGAGTTATTTTTGCCCTCTTCACCTCCCATCCCCATCTTCTCATCCCTAATAATTCTGAGGATCTGAATTCAATTGTGGACACGACCAGTTTGGGATCATAGCTTGATTGTATCCTTTGCATCCTGATTGTTGGGTTTCCAACTCTTAGGACCTTTCAGTTTATGTCTTTGGAGAAACTTCATTCCTTTCTCTGCCATTTGGTTTTCCTGATATCTTGAATGATTCATGACAATTTTCTCAGCTTCTCCATTGTTAACCCCTAATCCTGGACTCTCCAACGTTTTCATTTGCTTCTGTAATTCTCTTTTTGTTTTGGTTTTTTGAGACAGGGTCTCACTATGCAGTTCAGGCTGGCCTTGAACTCACTGTGTAGCCCAGGCTGGCCTCGAACTTGTCATGATCCTCTTGCCTCAGCCTTCCAAGTGCTGGGATTACAGGTGTGTGCCACCATGCCTGGCTTGCTTCTGTAGTTCTTGACATTAGGTCAGTTGGGTTGCCAACTTTGGGATGAGGTTAGTGGGGACACACATGTCTTTCCCTTAGGTCGTGACTACAGAAACACATTAGTCAGAAAGCCTTGTCAAAACTTGAAAATGTTACAGACATGACTGCTATGGTATATTTTGTCATTAATGTCAGATTGTCCCTGTTAGAGAACTGGGGTTAATCTGCTTATCAGTATTTCAGAGTCCCGTTAACATCTTACGGCAATAACTCAAGACAAGTTTGCCAAATTGGGACTGGCTTGGAGCCCTGTGAGCCTCTTTCCTAGAGTCCCCTACCTCAGTTTCCCTCCTTCCTCTTTGCTTTGTGCAATCTTCTCTTCCTCCCCATTTCTCATTCCCAGTAGTCCTCCTACCCATCCCTTTCCTCCTCTTTTCTCATCTTCCTGAGATGTGGTCTTATTAGGGAAAGAAGAGTATTGTCAAACATCAGTTTGGATTAGTATTTCCTTTAAACAGACATTAATGTGCCAATCACGTAATTGAATGTGTAGTTGTCATGTGATGGAATCTTCATTCTACCTTGCGGATTACTGGTCATTATTCTAAAGCAGTAAGCCTTGGTCTAAATAAGCAATGGTTGACTAACTTAGGGTATTTGGAAACTCATTAAAGAAGTCTCTGTGCAACAGTGTCTTTTAGAAGAAGATAAGCCCTGATTTATAAGCAGTGACACAGCTTCTGATTAAAAGCTTACTGCCCTTTATATTGGAGAGCATTGCTAAGTCTTACAATTAGTTAAATCTTTGTACAGAGAAAGAAAAATCATTGCATACTCCACTGCTCTGGCTGTCTCAAAGATTATGTGATTAACACAGCTGTAGTGGGTGGCTAATTGGCTAAGCTTTAATCTTCACACCACCAACTTTGTAGAGGATTATAGGGAAGAGGAAGTTATTTAGAGTTTGAGATGGTAGTTATATGTCAGGATGGGAATGTTAAAAAAAAATCAAAAGGAGATAATAATGAAATGTTCACATTTTTTTAGAGTATAAATTCTTTTAATTTTGGGTATATACTTTTCCCTTGAGATAATGAAAAAAGGCATGGGGCGTTCAGTGTATATTTCATATCACTGTGTGGGTAGTCCAGATGGGCAAAAGAAAAATTTACATTACATCTTACATTAAAAATACCCCCTTGCTGATTTTAAACCATTGGCTGTTTCATTTTGGTTTAGCACTTGATTTGTAAGAAAGATAATTTGTAGTGGACAGTAGATTTCTTAAAGAATCACTGCTTTGTACTTATCACTGTTATTAATCCATAACAAACATACTCTTCCGGATATAGAAAGTTGATCAGTAAGATGCACCCACATCATCGTCCAGCCCATGTGAGAGAGTGAATGGGCCATAAGTATTTTAGAAATATGGTTACTTCCTAGCTTTTCTGACATGGGAGGATATGCTGAAATCAGTAGTTCCGCTTTTCTCTCTAGGTAAGCCCAAAGGTAGTTGAGCCAAGGAGATATTAAGGGTAGTCAAGAGTATTAAAATCCCCTGCTAATTTAGTGAAAAATAGGTAAGGAAGCAAGAATGGTGTGGTAAAGGGAAGCTTTCATTAACTAGATGTCTATTGATACCTGTGGTCATGCACTGGCGCTGGGAATGTGGTGGCAAAAAGCCCAAATAACAAAGTAGACCTAGTTTTTGCAGCTCAGCTGAGTATAGTCCAGTGGGATATGAAATGTTCAGTGATAGCAAATTTTAGAATCATATTATGAGTAAAATTAATTCAGTAGAAAAGTATTATACTTTGAGAGACAAGTAGGGAGCAGATTGAGTTAGGTTTTAATATTTTTATAAGTGTATTATTATTTATAAGTGTATATTGTATTTTTGTCCCTTCATGGAGATTTTAAGTACCTTGAGGATAAGGACCAAAGCTTTCACCAAAGCTTAATGAGTATTTATTCAATGAATGAACATCTTTGAATATTTGTGTGTGTGTTCAGCCAGCACAGAGTTAGGTATATAGTGGGCAAATTTTTGACTCAGCAGATTTTTGTTGAACTAAAGATTGACCATGTTAGGATATGAAAGACCATGCTCTGATGCCTAAACAGATCTGGGAATGTGAGGTCAGGTGTTTAGCACATGGTAGCTGCCTCACCTGCCTCGTATCCAGTCTGGTGGTTCTGTTGGACGGCTTTCTCCAAATCATGACTCAGATTCAGGCTGTTTCCGTCTTAGGCTCTATGTTTCCCACAGGGGAGCAGAGAGATGTGGAGAACTCTCACCCTTCTCCTATGCTTGGTTTCTTACATTCAGCCCATTGGCCATAACTAGTCATGTGGTTCCAACCTAACTGAGGGAGGTTGGGACGGTAATCTTTCTCCCTGTTCAAGAAGGAACTGAAATGGGACAAGGTGAAGCATTGGCTATGTCTCCCTCACTAATTTTTTGTAATTTGATAAAAAGATAAGTAACTTTGGTATAGTGTTGGGCCAACAAAGATTAGAACCAGAAGTTAATAGAGGCCCACAAGGTGGGTTGAGGAGTAGGATTTCTTCATCATTTATAATGTCCATTTTAAAGAGTTCAGCAGGTAAGGGAAACATAAAAACAAAAATCACTATACAAAAAAAGTCATAATACAGTGAAATTAGTACAAATGGGTATACAGATGTCTTATGAGGACTAGGAAGGCAGGTTATTTCTACATTAATGGGAGGAGGACTAAGTTGTAAATAAAGAAGATGGTGTTTATTGTGTCCACTATAACCAACATTCATGATGTGGGTGTCTGGGTTTAGCTCCACTAGTCTAGCAGTTAGGATACCCTCAGCCACATGTAACAGATACTGCTATGCAAAATGGTGTAAATAAAGAAAAATCCCATGTTATAAGTTCCAAGTTAGAAAAGTGAAAAGGTTGATTAATGTAGCAGCCCAGTGATGCCATCCTCGATCCAAGAGTCTTCTTGTTATCTGTCTTTATTTTGCCTTCCTCAGACTGTTGGCTTTCTCTTCCGACTGACTTCTCTCTTGGTGTCACAATAGCTACAGCAGCTTCCAGCCACACTCCAAGCACAGCAGTAGGAAAGAACGTCGATATTTTGTAGAAGTAATATTCATATGGCTCAGAAACCTCAAAAACATTTCAGAGGATTCAGTGAAGAACCTTCCATTATGTTTCCCCTACTAAACAAAGTAAATACTGTTAATAATTTTTTGGCATATCCTTCCAGGGTTCTCTTAAGCATATACCAACAAATACAAATAGATTTTTTTTTTCCTTCATCTTTCATAGAAGTGGTAGCATATTATACATACCATTGTACAACATTCTTTTGGCACCTGATCAAGTATGTTGGAGATTTTTTCTCTTATGTCGCATTCAGGACATAAGATTTTGTGGCTAGTTTTTATAGCCTTAGAATGTTTCGATATGTGCATGTGCTATGATTAATTTAAACTAGTCTGTATAGATAAGTGTATTCTCAGTCTTTTTCTGTTTCAAAAATAAAACAGTGAAAAACTCAAAACATAAAAGATTTCACATGTATCAAAGTAGCTCTCTCTGAGAAGTAGAATGGCCAGGTCTAAGGTATATGCATTTGCAGTTTTGATAGCACTTGGCAAGTTGCCCTCCAGAGGGCTAGAAGCAGTTTAGACTTGTGCCAGCAATTGATGTGAGAGCCTGTTTCCCTGTAGTCTTCCCCAAGGAGAGTTATTAAATGTTTGTGTCTTACTTCACGCTAACATATACAGATAGTTTCATCATATTAATAGTAGCTTAGTAAAGTTGATGTAATTACTGTAGATAATTATAGTGAACTAAGGTTACAGAGAAAGTCTCCTGTGTTTTTACTGGTACGTTTGTTTTATAACTTAAATATTTGATCCATTTGAAATGTAATTCATAAAGAGTACAATGTCACTATATGCTGCCTGGTACCCAATTTTTGTGTGTGACTGCATTTGTTATTGAGCGGTCATCTTCCCCTCATTGTTAAATTTGAGATGCTGACTTTATTTTATACTTTCCTATGGACTAGCTCTGGTCTTAACGATGTTCTGCACTGGTGGTTCTCTGTACTTGTGCTAGTGCTACATTCTTTTAGATATTGAGACTTTCAGTTTTAATATGTGATAGGGCTAGTATCCTGTCTTCCATCTTATTTTTAAGAGTTTTGCTTATTTTTTTTACATGAACTCTATATTGAGCTAATCTGATTCCAAAAAGGGGTAAACAATTTCTTTTTTTTCCCCATAGTGTTTTTTCAAATAAGTTTAATACATTTCTGGTTAAATTTATTTCTGGTTATTCTTTTTAGCTGCTGCTTTAAATTCAGTTTTTTATTCCACTATACTTTTCAGTTGTTTGTATGAAAATTTTTGATACCTGATATCTGCTGTTAGTACTATGGCCACTTAATTCTCTGTTTTTTTTTTTTTGTGGGTACCGGGGTGTTGACCTCAGGACCTCGCGCGCCGACAGGCACCTGTGCTGCTGAGCGATATCACCGGCCCCTTTTTCGTATGTGGGATCCGGGAGTCGAACTCGGGCCCTCGCGCTTGCAAGGCAGGCTCTTATGCCGCTGAGCCATCTCACCGGCCCATTAATTCTCTGTTTTTAGTAGTTCTTCTTTTGATTTCCTTATGTTCTCCAGGTGTGTGTGTGCGTGTATGTGTAATTGGCTTTTTATTTATTTTATTTATTTTTATTTATTTTTATTTTAAAGAGAAAATAGAACAAAATTTCAAAACAACATAAGAGGGTAACAATGGTTAATACATTCCATATTGTTATCTTTAAATTAGTTACTCAGGGTACAAGTTATTGGCTTTTTACTTATAATAGAAATAGATTAGTTTGTATCACTGACCATGTTATAACCAGAAACTGTGAGAGCATAGGGCTGCTATAACCAGCTTCTTTTCAGCCTAGTTACGTTTCCTGAACTAAAGGTGAGGATGGAGTCTTATTCTGTGGGTGGCAGAGTGTTGACTGAAATTAAGATTCTGAAAACAGGGTGAAGAGATGTAAAGATGTTGGGTGGGCAAATGGCAGAGGTGGCCTCAGTTCTTCTCCACAGCTCCCTTTGTATCAGCACTGTCATTTTGAAGTTTCTTGAAGAACCAGAGACTTAAGGTTCTTCAATTCTTTAACCTCAGTAAGAATCTTTATCTGAGAACTCAGTGGTCCTCAAACTGTTCCATGAAATGGGAAGGGAAGGACCACTTCCAAGCTCATTCTATGAGGACAGCATCCCCATAATACCAAAACTGGACAAGGATCCAACAAAAAAAGAAAACGATAGATCAATATCCTTGATGAATGTAGATGCAAAAATCCTTGATAAAATACTTGCAAACCAATTAAACAATACATTAAAAATATCATACAGCACGATCAAATTGGTTTCATTCCAGGGATGCAAGGATGGTTCAACATATGCAAATCAATAAATGTAATATGCCACATAAGTAGAATCCAAGATAAAAATGGCCTGATCCTCAAAATTGATGTAGAAAAAGCCAACAAAATTCAATATCTTTTCATGATAATAGTCCTAGAAAGACTTGATAAATCCATAGCCAGCATTATTCTGTGTTTGTGTAGTTTTGGATATTTTTGTTTTGTTGAGACAGGTTTTCGCTATATAGTTCAGGGTGGCCTTGAACTCACTATGTAGCCCAGGTTGCCCTCACACTTGCAGCAATCCTCCTGCCTCAGCCTTCCAAGTGGCCAGCATCATTCTGATTGGGGAAAAACAGAAAACATTTCCTCTCAAATCAGGAATGAGGCAAGAATGTCCACTCTTATTCAACATAGATTTTGAAACTTTAGAGAAATTATGCAAGAAAAAAAATAAAAGGGATACAAATAAGAAAGGAAGAAATCAAATTATCCCTGTTTGCAGATGATATTACTCTATACTTACAAGACCCTAAAGACTCGACCAAAAGACTTAGAGTTAATAAATTTAAAAATGTAGCAGGATATAAAATCAACATTAAAAAATCAATAGCTTTACCATACACTAATAATGGGCTAGCTGAGAAAGAAATCAGAAAAACAATTCCATTCACAGTAGCTTCAAAAGGAATAAAATACCTAGGGATCAATCTAACGAATGAAGTGAAAAACCTTTACAATGACAGTTTCAGAACACGAAGAAAGAAAGAAATTGAAGATGGAAAGACCTCCCATATTCATGGTTTGGCAGAAATAGTAAAATGGCTGTATTGCCAAAAGCAATCTACAAATTCAGTACAATCCCCACCCAAATACCAATGACTCGTTTTCATAGAACTAGATAAAAGAAATCTTGAAACACATATGGAGACACAAAAGACCTAGAATAGCTAAAGAAGTCTTAAGCAGAAAGAGCAAGGCTGAGGGCATCACAATACCTAATTGCAAATTATACTACAAAGCCCTAGTAACAAAACAGCATGGTACTGGCACGAAAATAGATATGTAGACAGTGTGACTGCACAAAGGACGTAGAAACAAACCCATGCACCTGTAACCATCTGATTCTGGACAAAGGAGCTAACTTTATTAGAGAAAAGACAGCCTCTTTAACAAATGCCTCTGGGAAAACTGGATATCTACTTGTTGAATATTGAAACAAGATCCCTGTCTCACCCTGTACAAAACTCAGTTGATATGGATCAAAGACCTAGATATAAGACCTGAAACTTTGAAACTGCTAAAAAAAAACATAGGGGAAACGCTTGAAGCCATAGGCCCAGGAAAAACCTTTCTGAATAGGACCCTAATAGCATAGGAAATAATCTGAAGAACCAACAAATGCGAATACATCAAACTGAAAAGTTTCTGCATAGCAAGGGCAACAACTAGGAGTGAAAAAATAGTGTACAAATGGGAGAAATATCTTGCCAGCTACTCTTCCAACAGGGTTAATATCTACAATAACATAAAGAACTAAAAACACTTAAAATCAAAAAGTCAAATAGCCCATCAATAAATGGGCAAATGAATTGAACAAATATTTCTCAAAAGTGGTACAAATGACCAATAAGTATATGAAAAAATGTTCAACATCTTCAGCCATTAAGGAAATGCAAATCAAAACCACACTGAGATTCCATCTCACCCCATTCAGCATGGCTACCATTAAAAATACATGTTGAGTGAAATAAGCCAAATTCAGAAAGGTAAATATCACATGTTCTCCCAAACATATGGAATCTAAAAAAGATGATGAGAGCTGGGTGTGATGGTGCATACTTGTAATCCTATTACTCAGAAGGCTGAGGCAGGAGGATTGCCACAAGTTCAAGGCCAAGCTGAACTACATAGTGAGACCCTGTTTCAAGAAACAAAACAAAATCCCAAGAAAGGAGAAGAGAGATTATTACTAGACCTGAGAAAGGGAATAAGAGGGAGTAGGAAAGTGTGGGGGAGGGCAGGGTGGTGGGATAGTGGGAAATGAAAGTGATTGAAGTATGTTACGTGCATGTAGGAATGTGCCAAGATGAAACCCATTCATCTGTATAATCAGTAAAACGAGAGTGAGGAGAAAAGAAAAGAACTTTCATCCACTGCTACTTCTGTTCCTGAAATCCCAGAGAAGTGGTAGCTAGCTCACTGACCATTTAGGTTATCTAGTTTAAGTTCAAGTGCAACTTCGATCATTGCTTTTAATCTCTGATTCACCTTTTAAAGAAGCTGTGATATTTACACCTACCATTGGTCTTCCTGAAGAGGTAGAGAAGTACTTTGAAAGTACAACCTAGTTTTAACAGTGTCACATTTATACAGACTCCTAGAGCTGCTGTCTCCTGCAGACAGTCTTACGCTTTGTATGTTAGTTCTTGTTTAATTCCATTTTGAGAAGTGATAGCTTCTGACCTTGTCTCCACATTCTCGAGGAAGGTAACTGGTTAATTTAGTGCAAGGACTGATGGTAAAAGGAGGAGTATTTGAGTAGGGCCTGACCTGAAAAATCTGGTATGTATATTGTCTTGTTTTCTGTATTAAGCCGTGGTCCGACGCTAGCCTTATGATGCATACAGTGACCATGTTTTCTTGGAGAGGGAAACTGGATATGTCACACGATAAAGTATTTTATGATTCTTAGATTGCTCCCTTACTCCCCGGTGCTGGAGCACAAACCCAAGGCCTTGCGTATGCTAGCCAAGTGCTCTACCACGGAACTATATCCCCAAGCCTGTGACTCTTACTGATGGAAGGACTAGTTCAGTTGAGGTTGTCAAGCCAAAAATGTTTATACTTTGAGATGTTGCAGAGGTTCATGGGAACTAATAGAATATTTGTTTTTGAAGAATACTTTAAAATATGAATTTATTTTTAAAGTTCTGCATTATGTGGTAAAAAAGCAAAGTGAAAAAAAAAAAAAGGGTTGATCAGTGAAAATCAAGGCTCCCTCCCATTTCTAACCTGCAGTTAGTTTTCCATTTCCTCCCTGGAGGCAGCCACTTTTAACAGTCATTTGTGTATCCTTCCAGGAAGATTCTACACGCATACAAAGATACACATACCTTCAGTCTCTTTCCCCACTTTTTTATTTTTTAATATGAGTTATTGTGTGACATGCATGAATTCCTTGTGCATTATCTATTTTGCTGGGCGGTGTATCTTGGGAGATTATGAAGTGAAATATTTAAAGTATTTCTCTTAACTATCTTGCAACTGCCAATTAAGGGCAAAATAACCGTGATATTTATAAGAATGGTCGTAGCTTGCAGAGGTCTGTAGTCACATATCGTGGGTTGTTTTTTTCTCCATGGGATGGAAGAGAGCTTTATTATCAGGCTGAGTTCCAGAGATACTAACCAAATGCAGAGACGATCCATTTGGATGATCGAGCAAGCAAATGAAACCAAAGACCTTTAGTGTTGAACAAATACTAGCCATGCAAGTCCGTGTCATTGACGAGGTCAGCAGAGGTACCCCTCTGTCCCAGGGCGGGTGGAAGAAAGCATAGTCTGTCCAAGAGTGGGAGGTGCAGCAACCTGGAGATTTTTCCACTCAGGTTTTAAAAGCCAAGCAACAAGGAAATATTCCATGAAAAAACTTCAGAAGGTTCTGTTTACTGTAGTACTTAAAATAACATGCAATAATATGAAAAAGGTCAAATGAGATTTCTATACTGAAAGCCATGCAGCGTATTTCACCTGATTGTCCCCTGATTTATGACAAAGATGACACTGAGTGCAGTGAAGAGAGAGTCCTTTCAATAAACGGTGTTAATTGAATGTTTCTATGGAAAAAATGAATCCTGGCCCCTGCTATCACCCTACATTAAAAAAAAAGTCAGTTCTGGGCCGGGGATATAGCTCAGCAGCACAGTGCCTGCCTGGCAAGTGTGAGGTCATGAGTTTGGTCCCCGGTACCCAAAAAAAGTCAATTCTAAAAAGATTGTAGACCTAAATATGAAAGATCAAACAAGAGTACATTTAGAGAAAAAAAAAAAAGTACATTTAGAAGAAAACATAAGAGAATGTCTTTATGACCTTGGGTTAGGGAAAGATTTCTTAAACACCTTACACAAAGGCAAAACAGGAGGAGTTTGGCTTCGCTAAAATTTGAAATTCTGTTTACCAAAGATACCACAAAGAGTAAAGATGAGTTACAGAATGCGTATCTCTGACACAGAAATGTATCCAGGATAGGTGAAGAACCTCTATAAGCCAACCCCTATAACCAGCAGACAACTCGTTAGAAAAAGAAAACGGCACGAAACTTGAATTTGGGTTTTTTAAAAGAGATGTCCAGTGCTGGTGAAACATATGAAAAGGGCTTCAGCTTCACTAGTCATCAAGAAATTGTGAACTTAAACCATGCTATCATACCATTATACCTAGAGTCCTAAAATACAATGACAGGTCAAGTGTTGCTGGGGTGAGAAGCAGCTGTATTTCTCATATACTACTGGTACGTTGTACTGTCTCTTTAGAAAAGCATTTATATTCACTACAACAGAACTGTACTACAGACACGGGTAAGAATGCCGATAGCAGTGCCGTTCTTAATAATCCCACCTGGAGACAATCCACTGACCTCCGTAGTAGTGTCGCTGAACACACGATGGCGTGTTCCTGCAGTCATACTGCGCAGCAGTGAGGATGACCAGTCACACACTGCGCTGTGGGGGGGTCTCACAAACATCACCTTGGGAAAATATAAATAAAGAGCAAAACAAAGGATGGATAATAGGAAGTTGATCTTTTTCAAACCGGAAGGGAAACAGGAGATGGAAGGGCAGTAGGGAAGGAAGGGAAAAAGGATTGAAAAAGAATCAAAAAAACGGAAATAGAGCTTTTTCAAATGGGAAGGTGATCAAGAGTTGGAGCAGGGAGGGATGGGAGGGGAAGAGGACAAAAAAAAATGTGTTGCATACATGTGAGAACTCCCCACAATAAATGTAATCATTATGTATTGCAAATGTGTACTAATAAAAAATACATAATAAAGAGTATATACTGTACGATGCCATTCTGTAAAGGTAAACTTTATAATGTTATGAAGACAGTTCCCTTTGGGGAAGTAGTGAATAAAAGGAGCCCAAGGGTTCCTCACATACTAGTAATGATCTGTTACTTGCCCTGGGTAGTGGTTAACTGGGGGTACTCTGAATTATCTTTTTTTTTTTTTTTTTTTGTGGGTACCGGGAGTCGACCCCAGGACCTCGTGCGCCAGCAGGCGCCCGTGCCGCTGAGCGATATCACCGGCCCTTTCTTCGTATGTGGGTTCCAGGAGTCGAACTCGGGCCCTTGCGCTTGCCAGGCAGGCGCTTACGCTGCTGAGCCATCTCACTGGCCCTCTCTGAATTATCTTTGAGCCATATGGCTTTCCTTTTTATTTGTTCTACTTGAATTAAAAATATATATATGTACATATTTGTACACACACATATATATATGCTTTGTACTTACATGTGTACAAATATGTATACTACATATATCTAAGTATATTACAATGTATGTTTATACTTGTGTACAAATATGTGCACACATTTATATACTACATGAATAACAAATGTATATGTGTACGTATACGTATATAGGCATATGTACTTGTCTGTAAGTACACTTACACCTGCATACACGTTTCATATGTGTATACACAACTCTGAGAGCTATACCTGGAACCGACCACAAGATGGGGATATGAGTCAATAGAAAAGGAAACTTAACTCTGAGCTTCCCAGTTGCTAGATTTGAAGAGGTGGGGTTTTCTGCCATGAAAGCAAGGAGAGACTAAGATTCCTCATGCTTCCTGAATTTAGGAGAGGAATTATATTCCCAGCTCTCCTTAATTTTTAACTTCCTCCATGTAACTAACTGCAAACTTGTCATTGTTATCGTCTTCTTTCATATCTTCGTGGACAGTGCCCCTTCCCAGCCTGTGTGTTCGTTCCTGTTTCTTTCTCTTTTGTCTTCCTTTCATAAAACTTTCATATCTTTTTTTCCATTGCTCTTTCCCCATGGAAAAAATATGCTTGATTTTGGCATTTCTTGATTTTACTTTTTGTTTTCTATTCTTGATTTTAAATTGAGTTATACTTTTAATACATCTTTGGTAGTTTCCACATGAATTGTCATTCACTTATTGAAATTGACTTTTAACTGATACATAAAACATAAAAATTGTATCACTTACTTTTGTGGGTCTTAGTTCACTATTATCTTCCATTCCCCTGTCCTCTGCTTGTGTCTCTCATGAGGAAATGACTCTTCCTTAGTTGGATTTGAAGTAAGTGATCAACACAAGTGATCCATGCTCATTCTAAAAGTCAAAATGTACTTTTGTGTAATCACAAGTCAGTGTTCTCTCCCTTTCCTTCCCTCCACTTGCCATTCTTCTAAAGTAACTAGTGGGAAACTGGGCTTCCTTGCTCATATTTATCAGTGCTTACACAAATGTTTACAAATATAGTGACAGAAATGTGAATTTTCCTTTCTCATTTTTGAGAACAGAATTGCATTATATATATTTCTTTATAATTTTTTCATCTAAATTTGGAAATTCCTTCAAATCAATAGATGTAACAGATACTTTTCAGTGGCCGGTATTCTCCAAAGTACATATGTAGTCATTGACGGCTGTCAGGTGGTTTTGTTTTTAGCCCTTACACATGATGCCGTGTTAACTATCCATAGGACTGTGGCCTCTTTCTGTAAGACAGAACCCTCATGGTGGGGTTACTGCAACAAAAGGTACGGGTGTTCAAGATTTAACAGGAACTAAGCTAGGATGTGGCTCGGAGATAGAGCACTTATGTAGTATCGAAAGGCCCTAGGTTCAATCCCCATTACAACAAAAAATAATGAAAAGAAAAGATTTAGCAAGGACTGTTCTGTCTGTTTCTTAGGAATTTCATTGTTCCACATTCCTTTAGTAGCGTGTGGCAGAGCCCACTTCATCACCTTAGCTGTCAGTGGGTGTCACACATTGTGATTGTGGGTTTTGATTAGTCTATGAGTAAAAAATGGTATCTGTTTTGAATTTGAGCCCTTAAGTCCTAGCGACTTTGAGTATGGAAAATAAAAGGCTTCCCTACTCCTGCATGTACTCATTTTAAATTAAAAAAAGTAATTTGAAAATGGGAAAAAGAGGAAAGTTCCAATCCATTAATGAACAGGAAGAAAGAGCAGTTACCTGTACACACACAGTTTTAGTTCATCATGTTGATTTTTTTTCTGGTGGGGAGCTTTGTTGTGATAGGTCTCGCTGAGTAGCCCAGGCTGGACTCAAACTTGTGGCAATCCTCTTGCCTCAACCTTCTGAGTGCTGGAATTATAGTTGTGTGCCACTGTGCCTGGCTATGTTGATTTTTTTTTTAATTGCTTAACATTTCCAACTTGCACTTTTTATAAACTTCTTAAAGAAATTTTAAAACACTGTTTGCTAAAAATAAGGATTTTCCATTTTTCCCTCCTCTTCTGTTTACCAAGCTTTTTAATATACCTGTATGATTTCACTTGACCTTTATAATCATCTTCAAAGGTAGCAGAGAAGGGATTACTTTTTGGTTTACGGAAGAGGGAACTGAACCTTAGAGAAGTCACTGTGCCCATGGTGAAGGGCACTCCTTCACCCAAGAGAGAAAATGAGAGCTCAAGTCTTTTTATCTTTTGCTCGGAGTTTTGTCCCCCAGTCTTGTCTCTCTGGCTTTTGGTTTCTCACCATGGTTGTCTTTTAGCAACCCCCATCTGTTCATCTCTCACGGGCTTTGAGTACTTCGTTGTTGTTCCCTCTGTGGAGAATGTTATCTTCCACTGGGTTTTCAGGCAGCATATTGCTAACTTTGTATTGTGTGATTGAGTAGAAGAAACAGAGGCTTAGCATTAGAAAACCTTGGTTTGAGTTTTGACTTCATTTTCTGTAAAATGAAGATAATCATGGCTCTTCCCGTTATTTTGAAGTTCAAATGAGATGAATGTGTGCGAATGCCCTTTGTCACTGGAAAGTGTGCTGCAAACTTGAATGAACACTTGTCATCACTTGTCTTAGCAGAAGGGGAGACAGAAATTGCATGCCATTTGGTGAATTCTTTCTATTTTGCATAAAATAATCAGAAGACAATCCATAATGGTGAATAATGAAGTGCAAAATTGTGTGGCATGGGCCATAAATGGCCTAGATTAGGAAAGGGATAAATTCAGGTGAAGGAGAGGAGATTGAGAGGACAGTGGAAGGCATGAGATGAGGTAACCCTGTTTGAGTAGAATTTGTGCACCTGGCATTTTTCCTCTTACTGTGTACTTTCTCGACTCGTGCTTTTTCTAGAGCAGTTGCTTCCATATCAGTCTGCACATTGGCATCCAGCTGGTGGCATAAAAGTCAATTTGAGGGAGCTTACAGATTTTTGGGCCCTGCCCCTAGAGATAAAGGATGCCATGTTTAAAATTGTGGGCATCCATCTCAATAATTTGCATTTTTAGATATGAACTAGATGAATTAGTGTAATAAAACGCAAGGTCATTGAGGTGGAAATGATGGTGATCTAGGCAGTCCTTGGTGTTTATATGTCTTTATATGCACTCATTGGCATCCTTAAACAGTCTTTTAATGCCAATTTTTTTTTTTTTTTTTTTTTTTTGAGACAGGGTCTCACTTTGTAGACCAGGCTGACCTTGAACTCACTATGT
Source organism: Erethizon dorsatum (assembly GCA_028451465.1). NCBI lineage: Eukaryota > Metazoa > Chordata > Mammalia > Rodentia > Erethizontidae > Erethizon > Erethizon dorsatum. The sequence continues at coordinate 29,872,063 of CM051826.1, forward strand.
AGTCCAGGCTGGCCTCGAATTGTGATCCTCCTGCCTCCACCTCCTGAGTGCTGGGATTATAGGCGTGTGCCACTGTACCCAGTAAATTTGTATTTTTGTATATTAGTCAACAAACATTTTTATTACTGTTGCTGGCACTGCCTGCGAGCCAATGATTTTGTTACACTAGACTTGTATCTTTGTGCAAATAACAGTGACCATTTCCACAAATGAGCATTTTATTACACTTCATTTTTTTTTTTTTTTTTTGTGGGTACCAGCGGTTGACCTCAGGACCTCGCACGCCAGCAGGTGCCCGTGCTGCTGAGTGATATCACCGGCCCTTTTTTCGTATGTGGATTCCGGGAGTCGAACTCGGGCCCTCGCGCTTGCCAGGCAGGCGCTTACACCGCTGAGCCATCTCACTGGCCCTACACTTCATCTTTATTTTATAAAACAAAGATGGTTGTCCTCTCTTGTTGCTTTTGGTATCTCCCGCTGCCATCACAGTTGCCCCTCTGCCACGCCACCCTGCCTTAGTGCCAGCCGATTATGGATTGAAACCTCTACAAACTGTGAGCTAAATAAACCTTTCGCCCTTTAACTTTGGGCATTGGGTATTTTGTCTCAGCAACAAGAAAAGTAACTAAAACCCATGGAATGAACCCTCTGAAACCATGAGCCAACATGAACCTGTCTCTTTCAAGTTGCAGATGTTAGATATTTTGACCTAGCAATAGAAAAGTGACTAATACCCATTTTTTAGTTAAATTTATTCCTTGGTATTTTTTGTACCTATTGTAAATGGTATTCCCTTCTTGATTTTTGTTTCAGACAATGTTATTTGTAGTTAGTAATGCTACTGGTTTTTGTATGTTGATTATGCATACTATAATTGTTCTGAATTATCTCCTAGTTCCAATAATCTTAATGAAGTCCACAGATAAGACTTTGTCATCTGGAGACACTGAAAATTTGACTTCCTTTTTTCAATGGACACCTTTTATTTTTTTTCTTTTTCCTGATTTCTCTGGCTAGAACTTACACTAAATGTTTAATAAAAGTGGTGAAAGCAGGAAAAATAAAAATAAGAACGGAAGCAAATATTACTAAATAAGATGGGAAATGGTGTTGAGACAAAGTTGGAAATCATTTGAGATGCCAAATGCCTAAGCACCAAAAATCCAAACTGTTCACTTCAATTGGACAGTTCACTGGATTTGTCCTTTAAGTGGTTGCGAAGAACTAAGTGAAAGAAGGCGAGAGTTGTTACTGAGAGTAGTGTTCAGAAGGTCTGGGTCCAGGAGCAGAAAATCCCTCATGCTATGTGAGCATGTTGTTGACTTTTGCGCACTGTTTCAAACTTTAAGCAAGTTTTCAGTACGCACCATATAATAATAAATTACAGAACTGCTTGCAATAAATGTCGACAACCGGATTGTTGTGGTTGCGCTTTAACCGGTAACCAGCAGGTGGCGCTCAGTCACTATTAAGTTGACAGAGCAGCCAAGTCCTCTCACATGTGGAATTCTTAGTGTTTTTGTGTATCCTTCCTTCTTGAAGCCTCTTCCACTTATAAGGTACCCATGGCAATTGAAAACCTAAGGTAAAGAACACTACCTTTTGGGTACTGGATTTTGGGTTGCCTGGATGGCTCAGGAATAGTACTCTGGAATTTGTGAAATTTGGATTGGAGGCCGAAATAATGGCTTCTGGTGGCCTTTTCCACCTTGCATTTTTACATTGAACTGTTTTATTAAGGTTTTCATTAACATTAAAACTTTTTATTAAGAAGACGGATGGGATACAAAAGAACAGGATGGACTATTGGCCTGAAAGAAGTTAAAAGTTTAGTAAATATGGCTATAAGTGTCCATGCATCAATAGATCATGATCTTGAAGGAACAATTATACTTTGATGTTATTAGCTATTATATTGAAGTTTGAAAGATAATGAAAAATTTCTGTTTTTCTAGATTTTGTCTATTTCCCCAACTTGCCCAGATAAATTTGCCCACCGATGCATGGGGGACAAATAGCATTTGTTTAAAATTAGAAAAATATTTGATTGTGGTAGGTTTTGAGGGTTCTGTGGTGAAATTTTCTTTCATAATAGGTAAGGAAGATATTTTCCTTTTCCTTGTTTTAAGTTGTTATATGTTCTGGACTAATACTTAATAGAGATTTTAAATTCAAACTAACAATGAGAGTGTTTTGAGAATGTATTTTGCCTTAGGCAGTGTTTCGCTTTTGTTTTATCCCAAGGGTATCAGCTTTGTGAGGTCTGGTATTCATGTCTCTCTTGTTCGCATCCAAGCCCCCTAGATTAGTACCTGATACCTAAAAAGTGCTCAGTTATTTGTTTTATGGATGGATAGGAGGATGGTGGAATTCAGAAATACAATACTGTAGGATGGAGATTGGATTGAAAGAAGTTAATAGTCTATAAATATTGCTACAAGTATACATTCAAGCATAGATTGGGATTTTTTTGTTTTTTGTTTTTTGTTTTAGACAGGGTCTTGCTGTGTAGTTCAGGCTGGCCTTGAGTTCACTATGTAGCCCAGGCTGGCTTCAAACTCACAGCGATCCTCCTGCCTCAGCCTCCCAAGTGCTGGGATTATAGGTGTGTACCACCACGCCCGGCCATAGATCATGATTTTGAAGGAGCAGTGCTATTCTGGAGTTGTTTTTAGGAGCTGTGTGGAAATTTGAAAGGTAATGAGAAGTATCCCTTTCCCTAAGTTGTGTCAGTTCCCTCAACTGCACCAGGTTTGGAAATCTTCATCCCTGTATCTACTGTACTTCCCAACACTTGTGCGATTTCCCTCTGAATCGCTGTGTTGATTGTGTCCCCTCCTCTCTGTTCCCTGCTGTCATCTCCCTTGTCCAGACCCCACTGCTGCCCATGATGTCACTGCATGGCTCTTGGTTTGCCTCCTGTTGCAGCCGCTCTTCATTGTAACCCAGTGTACATAGTGTTGCCAGACTTTATCTCCAAAGAATTTATGTCTAAGAATCTATTTTCAGTTGAAATTTGAGCCTCTGTGCATCTTTATATTCAGAGAATGAAATACAGAGCTTTGAAAAAGGAATTGGCCTTTCATACCTTAGTAGCGTTTTCACACCAATAGACAAGCCTAGTTATGAATCTTCGCAGGCTCCGTTCACTGCCTCTCTAGAAACAGCTTTGCTAGTCTTGACTGCCAGCCTCCCTGTGGTCTGTGAGTCCTCAAACACGGATACTTTCCTCAGACAAAACAAACGTCTTAGATAGTCACTCTGACGTCTTTTTGAAATGCTAAGAAAAGCTGCTTCTTGGACCTCACTGGCTTTTCAGTTCTGTATTCAGTTGAGAAGAGCCAAATACAGTTCCCTATGAACTCAAACAAGTTAAACTTCATTTGTCAGCAGAGAGACCTGTGTTCCCCCCATATTATTATAATTTAATTATGTACACTATTTTCTTTTGGAGTTAAAAGTGAAATCATTTTATATGGTTAGAAGTGACTATGAAACCTTTGGGTAAAATCTAGGTAAGACAGATACTAACATGCTTATTAATATGGCATTTGTTCAATTAGTTCTATTTATTAGGTAAATTCTATCTTGAGGATTGAACTATAAGGATATGAATTATTGATTTATTTTTAAAAAGTATGAGGCAGGCACGAAGGGATGGGCCTGTAGTTCCAGCCACTTGGAGGCTGAGGCAGGAGGACTGCTTGAGGCCAGCCTGGGTAACACAATGAGACCCCATCTCAAAAAAAAAAAAAAGCTGGGGTGTAGCTCAGTGGTGTAGAGTTTGCCTAGCATGTGTGAGTTCCTGGATTTGCTCCCCAGTACAACACTCACCACCACCACCCCCTAAAAAAGTCTAAACTCAGCAGCATAGTAATTAGCACTTCCTTTCTTCAGCTTTACTTTGCAAAGCAGGAATATTCCTTCCTTGTCATTCCAAAGGTGAAGCTGAGCTATAAGGTACTTTACTGACAGAATTCTTTTAAGTTAATTCTTTCCATCTGCTTGAACAACATCAGCCTTTGCTGCTAAAGTCTTGAAGGTAGGTAGCAGTTGGTTAAGTTGTTTTTTTTTTAATCTCTCAAAATAAAATGTTAAATACGTCTCTCATTTTGTCTCTCTGGCTTAAAACCCTTAGTGGCTTTCCCAGTTTTGTTTCATAAACATTTACCGAATGCTGCTTCTCTGGCATATTCTGAGGCTCTGTTTTTTTTGGTACTGGGGATATAAACATGGCTGTCATGTGGCTTCTTTCCCCACAGAGCTCATAATTTAGGAAGAGAGACAGATGAGTAAATAACTAACTACAATCCTGCTTGATAAATGCCACATTCGAGGTTGTGAACGAAGTGCCACGGGAGCACAGCGAGTGATTGATTTGAGGGAAGGGGGCTGGGGTGGGGATCAGGAAGGACTAAGCAGCAGAAGTGACATTTGAGTGGAGCCTTAGGGGATGAATAGAATTTTGGCAGATGGACAAAGGGGTGGGGGTGGGAACACTTCAGACTCATGCAAAAACATGAGAGCGTGAAAGTTTGTGCCTTTTGTCTGAGCGGTGGTGAGCAGTGTGTAGGGCTGAGGAGAAGCGGGGTGTGGAAGAGGGCGTGGTGAGCAATGACGTGGCAGAGATCACTGGGGCCATCTTGTAAAGCTTCTGCTTGACCTGTAGCTTCTTGGAGCCACAGACATTTTAAAACAGGGAAATGACAGGGTGAGCTCTTAAAGAGAGAGAGAGTGTTCTGGCATCAGAATGTAAGATGATTTGGACAAAGATGACTGGGAACAAGGAGACCAGTTGGAAGACCATTGCCGGGATCCACACGAAGGATGAGGGTCTGGGCCAGGACTGTTCCAGGGGCTGGAGGTGAAGATGTGGGCTTCGGAAGCCTCTCTGAGGGAGGCCTTGCTCACTGATAGGGTGTGGGGTGAGGAGACAAAGATCCTGTGTGGATGACTTGCTGACCAAAATAGCATAGGAGGAGAAAAGCTTTTGCAGTGAAAGTAGTGAATTTGACTTTGGACGTGTTGAGTCTGGAGAGAAGTAGGAGTTGGAGATTACTACATGAGAGGGCACAGATGCAGATGGAGCACTTATAGGAAGACATCATGAGTAGAGATAATTGGTACGTCTTTTTTTTTTTTTTTTTTTGTGGGTACCGGGGGGTCGATCTCAGGACCTCGCACGCCAGCAGGCGCCCGTGCCGCTGAGCGATATCACCGGACCCTTTTTAGTATGTGGGTTCCAGGAGTCGAACTCGGGCCCTCGCGCTTGCCGGGCAGGCGCTTAAGCCACTGAGCCATCTCACCGGCCCAATTGGTACGTCTTTAACACGATGATTTTCAAGCAGGGAAAGGGATGCAAGGACATGCCTTGTCTGAATATTTACGTGGGGACTTCTTTCTAACTATTCACGTGCTATTTCTCCCCTACTCCCAGATTCTCATAGTCTTTGTAGGGACCACTGTATATTAATAAGCATCACTCCAAAAGTTGAGCATAAAAGCTAATGAAGAGAAAATGTCCTGCATATAGGAGACACCTGTGATCTTAATGTCACCTTGCTTGCTCTTAGTAGTGAAGCGCGTCCGTTGCTGGCTTTCCCGGTAGATTTGGAACATCAGCAAAATAGAAACACCAAAACAGGTGGGAGGCAAGTTCAGCTTTAGGAATTAGATAACCCTACAGAATTTTTTCTATGTATTTTATGGTGTTGTGTTTAATATTAATATTAAATTGTGTCTATGTCGTCACTTTCATTCTCCAGTAGGTAGTTTAAAATATTTCACATATTCACATGGCTGAAATCCTAATTTGTCATTTCTTTGAAGGTGCTAAAAAATTTTTCACAGTTAGGGCTGAAGACCTAGCTCAATGGTAGAGTGCTTGCCTAGCATGCACAAGGCCCTGGGTTCAATCTTTAGCACCATTAAGAAAAAAATTCACATATGATGTTTTTTTTCCCATTAAATATTAGTAGTTGTGTGTATGTGAAAGACTGATCTCACGACTTCGCTCATACTGAGTAGACGGTTTTTTGAATGAATGAATGAATGAATGAATGAATGATTGAATGGTTATCACTAAGCTACACCTCTAGCCTATTGGTATTAATTTTTAAAAGTATGTTCTAAGTAGCACAACAGCCAACAGTGGGACATGCCAACTCTAACTTTGAGGACCAGTATAACCAGTTACAAGACACTCATTTGAATGGATGCTCATGGCTGGTCATGATGCACCTTTGAGGTGACTTTACAAGGCCTCTGATCCAGGCTTTTGCAGTGAGCCATAATGGAATCCCATGTGATTTCTGTTTTGACAAAAGTTGGCATTGCAAGATGGTTTAAGATCTAGGGCCGGTGAGATGGCTCAGCGGCATAAGCACCTGCCTGGCAAGCGCGAGGTCCTGAGTTTGACTCCTGGAACCCACATATGAAAAAAAGGGCCGGTGATACCGCTCAGCAGCACGGGTGCCTACCGGCACGCGAGGTCCTGAGGTCGACCCCTGGTACCCACCAAAAAAAAAAAAAATCTAAGAGGTATGCTTTGATTGCAAATTTCCTTTTTTCCTTTCTCATTGCTTTTCCCCCATCTTCAAAACTAGGTGAAATTGAATGATTATTATATGGAATAAATCCAGAATCTTGCCATCTTAAATTCTTGGTGCCAGTCGTGTAAAGTAAGGTTTTAAAGAACATATCTGTCTTTTTGATAAATTGGAAGAAAGTCACACTTCTCTTTGCCATGTTAATCGGTACGCTTGCATGAGAGAGACTTGCTCTGCTTAAAATCAGTCCAAGGAGTCGCAGATTCTTCCAGTTTGGCCTGGGTTTGTTTCTTGATACATATTCTATAGTTTCATTGGATACAGAGTGCTGAACCAAAAGTGAAATTTGTGTAGCTATTTAAGATATACTTACTAAATAGTAATTCTTCAGAGCCTCTTCTGTATACAATGCAGTAATTGATACAATGATGATAGTTAATTTATTGAATGATTATTTTTCCCCCAGCGCTCCTTGACCACTTTACATGTCATGTGCCCCACCCCCCATACCAGAATAAAAACAGCACCTGTAACCGGAATCTGTGGTTTGTCAGGGCAGAGATTGTGGTCTGTTTTGTCTGTTTGGTTTTTCTTTATCCCATGATGAGAACAATGCCTACCACGTAATTTGTACTGAGTAGATGTTTTTTTTTGAATGAATGGTTACACTTAATCCCCCAGGAACCCCCTGAATTATCTCTTGCTGTCCATCTATTTCTGGGGGGGGGTGATATGCTGTTAGCAGTTTATTTCATATTGGGGACGAATGCAGTATAGCAAAGGGCGATTTTCAGTTTTAGCTTTCTACCTAGCTTATCTACCTGAAAGGTTAAATAGGGTAGCAGTTACTTCAAGGCAATAGGAGAGACTTGTAGGAGAGAATCATAACTAATGGAGAAATGAGTGAATTGTATAAATCCCCTGCAGCCATGCTTACACATAGCTAATGCTTAATCTCCGGTAACTATTCCTGTTACCGCTACTACTATAACATCATTGTTACCATCAGCGAATTTTTTTTTTTTTATTTTAAAGAGAAGAAAAAACAAAACAAATCAAAAAAAGAACAAATTTTCAAAACACCATAATATGAGGGTAACAATGGTTAATGCATTACGTATTATTATCTTTAAGTTAGTTATTCAGGATACCAGACATTAGCATTCAATTGTCCAAACATCACTGGCACAAACCTTACTCTTCAATGAACTAAGTAAAATTGGTAGTGTATCTATCTTAACCATCTTATATATATATACAATTTTTTTTCCCTTTCCCTTCTTTCTTTTCCCTATTCCAGTCTCTCTTTCCTATTGACCAGTTTCTTTTTGATTCACCATGTCTATTGTACATTTTGGATCTTATTTACTCTTTCAGTTTCTCATACTAGAGAGACAATACGATGCTTACACATGTGCGTCCGGTTTATTTCACTTATGAGTATTTTCTCGAGTTGCATCCATTTACCTATGAAAGTCTCCAGTTTATCCTTCTTTATGGCTGAATAGTACTCCATATCAGCAAATTTTTTGTGAAGCTCACGAGCTATAAAGTGAACGTTCATCTCTGTGTTGAAGTTATCAGAAATGGTTTCCTGGACGAAATGATCCCTCTAGGTTGGACAGAATGTGGATAGGTTGGGGCAGGAGAGGGGGACTTGAGCTCAAGAGTCCTGTATGCAAGGGGGTGAGGTGGAAATTGTGTGTTCTCTCTTCCTTGGACAACAACATCAATATGTCTGGTGCAAAAGGAGCTCATACTAGAAGGAGTAAGATTAAGATTGATAATTTGAATGTGTTGATTGTATTTTGAATGCTACATTATATTCACAAAGTTGGATTTGAAACTGTATGTGTTTCTGTCTGTGAGAAACCAAATATCCTTTTAATATGTATTTTTATTAGTTCATATTAATTTTATGAAATATTGGGTTTCAGTGTGGTATTTTCATACATGCATGGAACATTTTGAACCAAGTGCTCTTTAATGAGAAATTATATGGCCTTTTCTTTATGCTGTAATTTATAATCACGACATTATATCTGCTTGAGAAATAATATCTGTACCTTTGGTGTCACATAGCTGATGAGACAAACTTTGACTGAATGAAAAGTCTACTTCCAATGAGCTTTGTGTTTTTGCAATTTAAAGAGCCTCCTTCACCCACCTCTTCTGTGATTATTGAATGAAATATATCATGGAGGATTGGTCCGAGTACTGTGTTCTCCCATCGCCTGTCTCACAGGCTGTAGACCTTGGGGCCTAGGTTTGCACCTTAGTCAACCTTGTATCCCTTACAGCACCATACACAGTTCCTGGCATAAACTGAGGGTGCAATAAATTGTGCAAATTGAATTTTCAAAGCATGTGAGGCTGGCCATCCCAGCACTTGTGGGAAAAATTTGCAGCTTAGCTGTAGTTTTTGAGACGTGTAATGCATTTTGTATTTTCTTAGGTCCAGCCTGATGAGGGAAGAGGCTAAGCGAGGAGCCCCCAACCCTTGGCTCTTGGAGGAGCCAGAGGAGACCAGGGGCTTGGGATTTGATGAACTCCGGCAACAGCAGCAGAAAATTATCCAAGGTACTAATACCCAGTGGTGGGGCTCAGAAACCTGCCAGATCATATCTGTAGCTTTTCATGTTCCTTATCCCTATAGAAAATTGCAGTGAAAAACCATTGGGTTTTTTTTTTTTTTTTTGAGACAGGGTCTCTTTCTGTAGTTCAGGCTGGCCTTGAACTCACTATGTAGCCCAGGCTGGCTTCGAACTTGCAGTAGTCCTCCTGCCTCAGCCTCCCAAGTGCTGGGATTACAGGCATGCACCACCACGCCTGGCTCAATCATTGGTTTTTTAAAGCCCTTGGTATTTGTGTGCCTCAGAATACCTGAGGAATAGAGGGCTACTGTCACTTCTCTTGGTAGCTGATAGAAGTAGTGATTTTCTACTAGGTGAGAGTAGAGAGACAAGATCTGAGCCTGAGCGGTCCCGGTGAACTTGATGCCTGTGCCCTTGATTTTTCTCCAAACACACAACTCCATCTTTTTCTTCTGTAAAGTAAGTCATTTTGGCTTTTACCTTCAAGTTCATCTTGCCCATGAGCTTTTAAACCTGCCAGTTAGTTTTAAATTTCTACTCATATTTTTAAATTTCAGATGCAAAGTTGAAACAGTATAGGAACAGATAAGATGAACGGCTCTCTGTATTGTTTTTCTGGTCTCAAACTGAGTAGATTAACATATATTTCCTTAGACTTTTTTTGTGGGTATATATATATGTGCATACGTATATATGAGTGTGTGCGTTTGTATGGTGTCATTAAAATGTATGGTGGTGTTTAAATAAAATAATTTATTACAGTAAAAAACACATTGTCATTTGTCCCCCTCAAAAATTTTCCCTCACTTTGAACACACTTGTCCCATCATTGCTACTTTCTGAAGCAGTTCTAAAAGTCCTCTTATATGTCTTTATGAGGCGTGATCAAAAATACAGTGAATGCTGCTGCCAAGTGCCATCCAGTGGAAAGGTAGGCTCGCAAAAGCATATAGCATGTCCTTATCCACTTTATTTAGTGGCTGTGACAGCATGTGACTTCTGGCTCTTCCCCAAGGTCAAGTGAAAGGTCAACATTTTGAATCAATTCAGGACATTTAGGCGGCCACAAAAGCGTAACTAAAGGCATGAAAGAGGACTTACTCAGCAGCTTCAGAAAATGGCAAGAACAAGAGAGTGTGCTTAAAGCAAAGGGAGAGTGTTTTGAGTGAGGTTAATGGCAATATTTTTTTTACTGAAATAACTTTTTTAAAAGCTTAAACTCACACCATGTATTCAGTATAAACATATATTTTACACGAGTGGGGTCATGAGGTCTGCAGCTATCCTTTATATATGTATCATTCCACAGCTTTTTTTTAAAACCTAATATCTGTTATGGATAATTTTTTCATGTCAGTCTGTACAGATAAGTTTACTTGCTAATTTTACTTTTCAAAAAAGCTTTATTGAAGTATACTTGACATTATCATAAACAGCACATATTTGAAAGTACAATTTGATAAGCTTTGACATATGTATACATCTGTTAGATCATGACTACAATCAAAATAACAAACATAATAATATGAAGATAACATTGATTATCTTCTTTAATAGAAGTTTTCTTGTCTCTCTGTAATTCTTCTTATTGTCCCTCCCCATCTCTAGACAACTGCTGATCTGCTTTCTGTCACTATAAATTAGTTTCTGTTTTCTAAAATTTTATGTAAGTTGAATCATACATTATTAACTTGGGGGGTGGAGGAGGAGATCTGGCTTCTTTCTCTTAGCATAATTACTTTAAATCTCACCTATGTTGTCACTATATCAGTATTTCATTCTCTTATATTGTGGAATCATAGTATTCCATTGTTGGAATTTACCACAATCTGTGTATCCATTCACTTGTTGATGGGTATTGGGTTGTTTTCAGTTTGGAGGTCTTACAAATAAAGCTGCTACATACATTCATGTTTAAGCCTTTGTATAGACATAAATTTTCATGCTTTTTAGATAACTACCTGCAAATAAAATGATTGAGTCATATAGGAGGTGTATGTTTAACTTTTTTGTGTTTGTATGTGTGCATGATGCTAAAAATTGAACACAGAGCCTTGTATATATTTTTTTCTTTTTTGGGGGCACCAGGAATCAAAATTAGGACTTCACACTTGCCAGGCAGGCGCTGTGCCACTGAGCTAAATCCCTGGCCCCAAGAGCCTTGTGCATGTTAGGCAGGCATTTTTTACATCCCAGCCCCTTAACTGTTTATTTTTAAAATCAAAAAAATTATTGGCAAATAAAAATTGTATGTATTTATGTTTTGAAATATGTATACATTATGGAGTGGCTAAATCAAGCCAACATGTGCAGAACCTCACATATTTGTGATGGGAACACTTAAAATCTATTCTCTTAGCAATTTTCAAGTATATTAGTCACTATGATGTACAACAGAGCTCTTAAACTTTTTCTGCCTAACTGGAATTTTGTATCCTTTGTCCAACATCTCCCTAAACACCCACCCAATCCTCTCTCCTTACTTTGCCCTTGGTAACCACATTCTGTTTTGCCTCTGTACATTTGACATTTTTAGATTCCACATATTAGTAAGATCATCTGCTGTCATTTACTATTTCTGTGACTTATTTCACTTAACATAATGTCCTTCAGATTCATTCATTTTCTTGCAAATGACAGGATTTTTTTTTATGGCTGAGTAGTATTCCTGTTACTATTTAAATCCATTCATCCATTTTTAAATCCATTCATCCATTGAAGGATATTCAGGTGGATTTTTAAAATTTTAGCTATTGAGAGTAATGCAGTGAACGTGGGAATGCTGATATCTCTTTGACATACTAATCTCATTTCCTTTATATGCCTAATAGTGGAGTTGCTAGACCATAATAATAGTTTTATTTTTAAATTTTTGAAGAACATTCATACTGTTTTCTTTAGTGAATATACTAATTTATACTGCCACCAACAGTGAAAAAAAAAAACAGGGTTCTGTTTTCTCCACCTCCTTGCCAATATTTGTAATCTTTTGTTTTTTGACAATACTAACTGGAACAAGGTATATTGTTCTAATATGTACTTTCCTGATGATTAGTTGAGTGTTTTCATATACCTAGGCATTTGTATGACTTCTTTTGTAAAATGTTTATTCAAGTCGTTTGACTGTTTTTTTAATCCAGTGATTTGATGTTTTGCCATTGAATTTTTGAAGCCTGTGCTTCACTTTAAAAAAAATGCCAACTAGTTTCAAAAGTGAATATACCATTTATACCTCTACAAGAAGCATATAAGAGTTATAGCTGTTTTGCATCCTCACCAAAGCTTGGTGTGGTCAGCTTTTCTCATTTTAGTCATCTTATGAGGTTGTATAGGTATGTTTTATTGTGCTTTTAATGGGTATTTCTCTAATGACTGATGGATCTTTGCATGTGCTTATTTGCCATCTAGGTCTTGCTTAGTAAAGTATCTATTCAAATTACCCATTTTTACTTGGGTTGTTTGTTTTTATCAAATTGAAAGAATTTTTATATTTCCTTTTATAGGTCATTTGTCAGACTTATTTTTTACAAATATTTTTCCCAGTCTATAGTTCTTTTTTATTCTCTTAACAGAATCTTTCAAAGGACAGAAGTTTTTAATTTTCATGAAGTCCTTGAAAATTTGTATGGTTTGTGTTTTTGGTTATATCTAAGAAATCGTTGATTAACCTCAAGCCAAAAGATTTGCAGCTTTGTTTTTTCTAGAAATTTTATAGTTTTAGGTTTTTTCATTATCTCTCAGATCTACATTGAATTAATTTTGTTTATAGTGAAATATGGATTGAAATTTAGTTTTTTAAGATAGGGATATCTTTTTTGGTCTAGCACTATTTAAAAAAAACTCATTTCCTACTGAATTTCTCATCTTTGTAAAAAAGTCAGTTGACCATGTATGTATGGCCCTATTTCTGGATTCTATTCTTTTACATTGGTGTAGTAATGCCAGATTGTCTTGATTATTGTACCTTTGTGACAGTTTTTTGTCAAGTAGATAAGTCATCCAACGTTCTTTTTAACAGCTTTATTAGATATTACTAGGTCTTTTGCATTTTCTGATGAATTTTAGAATTAGCTTTCAATTCTGCTAAAAATAATAAATAAAGCTTTCAGGCTTGGGATATAGCTTAGTGGTAGAGCATTTGCCTTGTGCGCTTGAGGTCCTGAGTTTAATCCTCAGCACCAGAAAAGAAAAGGCCTCCTGGAATTTTGATTGGGATTACTTTGAATCTTAAGATTAATTTGGGAAGAACTGATATCTTAACAATATTGAGTCGCTTAATCTAGGAATATGGCAGATCTCTCAATTTATTTAGTTTTTCTCAGCAATGCTTTTTAGTTTTCACTATATATTTCTTTCATATAATTTATCAGATTTATCCCTCAGTATTTCATATTTTTATTATAAATAGCATATATTTTATTATTATAAATGGCATTTAAAATTTATAAATGCAGTATCTGATTGTTGCTCATATATAAACCCAGCACTCTGGGAGGCTGAGGCAGGAGGATTGCAAGTTCAAGCCTAGCCTGAGGAACTTAGTGATTTAGCAAGACCCTGTCTCAAAATAAAAAAATTTTTAAAAAGGGTTGAGGATTTAGCTCAGTGCAAAGGCCCTGGGTTTAATCACCACAAATACACACATGTAAAAAGATTTTGTATATTGTTTAAAGAGTGTGCAATCTTCCTAAATTCACTCATTTTAAAAAGTGTATTTATTGAATCTGTAGGATTTTCCACACAAGTGATCATGTTTTCTGGGAAAAAAGACAGTTTTGCTTCTTCATTAACTATCTGGATGCCTTTTATTTACTTTTCTTGCCTTATCGCACTTCCTACAACCTCTAGTACAATGTTGAGAGTAGACCTGCTTGCCTCGTTTCTGATCTTAGGGGGGAAACAGTCATTTGGCTGCCAGTTATTGTGCTTTTTTTCAGTGATGGATACTTTTGAATTTCTAGAAATATTCCTGAGAGTTGCTGTAGGTTACAGTTGTTATCTGGGTCTTAGACCATAGAGGTGTTTATTATTGTAGAACAGGTGTCACAAACCATGACCTGTGGGCAAAATCTGGTCTACTACATGTTTTTGTATAGTCTACAAGTTAAAAAAAGTGGTTTTAAAAATTTTAAATGATGAAAAATAATCAAAGGAAGAAAATTTTGTGACCTCCCAAATTTATATAAAATTCCAAGTTTAGGGCTCGTAAATACAGTTTTGTGGGAACACAGTCATGCTCACATGTTTGCACATTATCCTCAGATGCCTTCCCACTTACAGTGGCAGAGTTGAGTATTTGCTGTATGGATCGCATGAACCACAAAGCCGGGAGTAGTTACCATGTGGCCCTTCACAGGCAGTGTTTGCTGTTTCGGGCTAGATGTAGTTTACCCCACTACTGAGCCTATGTGATGCTCCATGAATAATGAGGTGACCAGGCTAGTGGGCATGGGCACTATGTCTGACCCTATTGAGCTCAGAAAATCATTCTTCGGCTCTTTGGAGTTGTTTTTTTCCCCAGCATTAGGTTGTCTGTTTACTGCTCATGTGAGCCCTGAACACCACTAGTGGCAGCCTCAGTGTGGACTCTGCAGGTCTGCAGAGCACTGTGTGCACTCTGCTCCTCTCTGGTTCTGTCCCCTTCAGACTTGAGCAACCTTGACTTCCTTGGACTTCTCGACAAGTCTGCTGGCTCTACTGGGGCTCCCCCTGCCACCCACTGCGGCTGGGCAGCTGGCGTGTCAGTGATCTGGGCAGTCTTGGAGCTCATCTCGTCTGTTTTCTGTGTCTCAGGGTTCACTGCCCTTTTTGTCCTGACTGTCGTCCATGTTTTGAAACTGTTATGTATGTTTTGCCTTATCCTTCCCAACCCTACTGTTTCAGGCCAGAAGGAAATCTGGTCCCTGTCCATGTTGGCCAGAAGCAGAAGTCTAATTCTCTTTTCAATTCCCTTTACACAGTGAAATTATCTGATAAGTGAGACACTGTGCCTCTCTCGTGTCTTTGGTTTTACATGTTTCACCCATTACCTTGTTTGAAAGAAAATAGGAAAAACAGTGCAGCGTTTTCTTCTTAGTATTCTCCATTTCTGAAAGATCTACCTGATAAGTAATACTAATAAGTTTTCCTGGCATTGTTGCTTTTGCCAAAGTAAGTTGTTTTCAGCCAGAAAAAGTATCCTGGCCCTGGGAAGGGGCTACATTCGGGGATTGCTGTGGGTTGGGTGTAAGAAGATGCCCTGCACGTTTCTGCCATTAGGCGCCAAAGCAGAGCACATCCGTGTTGAGATCCTCACTCGGAAAGCTGGCTGGCCTGTGGGAGTGGGGAGACGAAGAAATGGGGGGACATAGCCGTGTATATATAATGCACATTAGGGTTTTTTTTTCTCCCTATTCTTAGCTTTGTGTTTTGAAATGCTATGTCCTTTGTTGCTTTGCTGGCAAGCTGTTTGGTTTTTTTGTTTGTTTGTTTGTTTTGTTTTGTTTGAGACAGGGTCTTGCTATGTAGCTCAGGGTGGCCTTGAATTCATTATGTAGCCCATGCTGGCCTCTAACTCGTGGTGATCCTCCTGTCTCAGCCTTCAGAGTGCTGGTATTACAGTGTGCCACCACACCTGGCTCCTTTCTTAAAATCTTAAAACTAAAACAAAAATGAAAATACCTATTCTTAGAACTTCCTCTGAGGTCCTAGCATAGTGACCAACTTCTTTATCTGGCTTGATCTGTCATTTCCTCATTTGTTCCCACTTCCCCTTGTGCAGGAAGAGCTCCTTCCTGCGTGTTAAGTGTCAGAAGTTCATTGCTTCTCTCTGAGCGCTGGGAAATACAGTGCCGGCTGGCTTTTGGACCATTAAACTCAGAGGGCTACCTAGTATTGGCCAGAGCCTGTCCACCTAGCAGGGACTGTGTTTGCTTCTTCTGTAAAGCTAGAGGGCCCTCTGTGGTCGTTCATTGATGTAAACAGCAAGTACTACATGTGTGAGTCCTTGGATAAACATAGCAGTGCTCTGTGCCACAGCTGGGCTTGCACTGGGGCAAAGACAGGAAAAGAAGGCACATTCTCAGCCCTTGGTCCTTGTCATGCTCTCTGACAGGGGACTTTGGTTGTGCCTCTTAGGAATGTCTCTCTTATTCGTTAAAATATTGATAACTCTTTGCAATGGAAAATTTGAAACACATAGAAGTAGAGACAGTTACGACTCAATTTTCCCCTCTCATCCCGATTCAGTAATTATCTCCTCATAGCCAATCTGATCTTATCTATATATCAACCCACTACACACCACTTGAATTACTTTTTGACCAAATCCCAGACGTCATATCATTTCATTGGTGAATACTTCAGAATATATCTCTAAAATATGTTTGTAAAAAGTAACTTAAAAAAATAGGCCAGAATGCATCGATCACCCACGTGAAATCAACTAATTCCTTAATATAATCAGACATCCAGTCATTGTTCAAATATTCCTAATTGTCCTATGATGTTTTCTTTTAGACTAATTTGGGGTCTGAATATGGTCCATACATTGCAACTAGTTGGTATGTTCCTTAAATTCCCTTAATATATAGAATCCTTTTCCAACTCTCTCTCTTCTCTGCAGTTTCTTTGCGGAACAGGGACACTGTCATGTAGTTTTTCACTGTCTAGATCTTGCTGTTTGTCTCCTCATATGTTGTTTAGTTTATTCTTCTGTCCCATATGTTCTCTAGAAAGTGATAGCTAGATTTAGTGGCTTGATCATAATCAGGGTTGTTATTTTTGGCAGAAATACGTTCTGATGACTGTTCCTTTTTTTTAAATCTACAGCCACCAGATTGTCCTCCCACAATTACATGATATTTATTTAGAAGATGGTTTTCCTGAATATTTAAAGACAGGAAGTATCCACACACCTAATTGTTCCACAGGGGTTTTCAAAAATGATTGTATTAGTTTTCTATTGCTGCCATAATAAAATAGCACACCATGACTTAAAATGTATTTATTGCCATACATTTCAGCACATCAAAAGTTCAACACAGATCTCACAGAGCTACGATCAAGATGAGAGCAGGGCTGTGTTCCCTTTTGGAGGCCCTAGGGAAGAATCCATTCTCTTGCCTTTTTCAGCTCCTGGAGGCTGCCCACATCTCTTGGCTCACGGTACCCTTCTTTCATCTTCAGAGCCAACCACTGCATCTCTCTGACCCTTCTTCATATCTCCCTCTGACAGCAGCTGGAAAGGTTCTCTGCTTTATAGGACTCATATGATTAAGTTGAGTCCAAAGATAGTCCAGGCCAGTCTCCCATCTCAAATTCCTTAACCTTAATCCCATCAATAAAGTCCCTTTTGCCATGTAAGGTAAGCTATTCACAGGTTCTAGGGATTAGGACATGAATGTGAAGGAGGGGTCCATTATTTTCCCTACCACAGTAATCATCCATCTTTTAATATTTATACCATTGTAAAATTGAAGAATGATTCATACAGTGTGATATACCACAAATGACCTATTATGATATCATAATGCCTCAGGGTTATGTGATAGAGTAGGGCAGATTATGGACGTGAACTATTGTTATGACATTTATAGTAGTTTACTAGTTATAATAGATTGTCTGCATGGTTCTTCATTCTTATACTTTTGTGAGCAGCAGCATTTTATTTTGATCATTATCTCTAAATGGCTATGACCTTCCCTAAGAAATGCTGCTTTAGAATATGAGAAGCTGAGGTAATTGATGCGATTATTATTACCTACACGGTGTCTCAATTATTTTCTGTGTCTTTGGACTATGGGATGAAAATTTATTGTAGCAGTTAAATATGTCGAGGCTGTGCCAAGGTCTTACAGAGCTTATTTGAGTGGAGCAGAATTTTTAGTCCTCTTTCTGTTGTGCATTAGAGAGATGACCTTTAGGTAGTTAAGTCAGACAATAAGTGTGAGAGGAAAGAGCATAATGTAGGTATTTTTCATTCATAATCCATATCTCTACTAGATAGAGCAACTTCAGGACACAGTGACTTTCTTCCTAATTGAAAACCCCAGAGGAATCTCCTTTCCTGTTTTTAAATTGTTTTACCTTTTAATTCATATTGACATTTGACCCTCCATCCTAAATAATAGATTATTCTTTGGACACATTAAGAATTTTACCATAGCATTGGACATCCTATAGCAGTGCTAGGTTGATGATAGATTTCTTTTGGAGACTATCCAAGAGGTTGTTACTGAAGACCAAAAGGACCTCATTATAAAGTAATTTTGCTATAAAATGGTCCCTTGGAATGGTCTCTGAAGGCAGCAAGTCATTTATAGCTTTAAAAAAGTGCATAGTGTCAAAAAATGTCACTAAGGGATCCTTACCTCACACCTTTAGTTTAAATAAATTCCAGATGAATCAAAAGAACTAAGTGTAATGGCTTAATTCCATAAAAAAGACTTGGAAAAATTATAAGTAGATGTTAATGTGATCTTAAGCAAGAAGACCTTTGTGATTTCTGCTTTAGTAGACATCTCTCTAGGTTAAACAGCCACTGAGAAACTTCCTGACCGTGTGGAGCTGCAGCCGGCACAGTGCTGCCTTCACCTGACGTCCTGTGCAGGTGAAAAGAGTCAGTGGACTCAGCGCTGGAGTGTTCTTCCCAGTGACCTGAAAGCAAAGGAAGAGAGGTCTTACAGGGAGACGCCTGAGACTGCCTTGTTTAAAAAAAAAAAAAAAAAAGGCCAATGAGATAGCTCAGTGGCACAAGTACCTGCTGGCAAGTGCGAGGTCCTGAGTTCGACTCCCAGTACCCACATAAAAAAAGAAAAAAAAATCAGCATCAAATTTTAAAGAAAGGTTCTTTAAATAACTTGTTAACTTGAATTTAAATCATTTTTCTTTAAATTTTCAGAAACCAGAAAAGCCGTACATCTTTGTCTTTTAAACAGAATGGTGGGCCGGTGAGATGGCTCAGTGGCATAAGCGCCTGCCTGGCAAGCGCAAGGGCCCGAGTTCGACTCCTGGAACCCACATACGAAAAAGGGGCCGGTGATATCGCTCAGCGGCATGGGCGCCTGCTGGCGCGCGAGGTCCTGAGGTCGACCCCCCAGTACCCACAAAAATAAATAAATAAATAAAAATAAACAGAATGGTATTTTAGTATATATTGTTTTGTATCCTACTTTTTTACTTAAAAACATATCATGAACTTTCAATACCAGAATGTACACAAATGATATAATTTAATGGGTTTGTACTGTTTCACTATCTGGGTAACTATAAAATTATAAACAAATCCATGTGCTTGGGCATTTAAGTAGTTTCTAGTTTCTCACTGTTGGAAATATATCACTCTGGGTCCAGTCAGGAGACAAAAATTTGACAGGGGAGACTTTGATATAGAGAATTGTTAACTACAGCAGTGGATTAAAGTAACAAGGGATTAGCTAGCAAGAAGTGAAGAGAATTCTGAAAAATACAGAACTAACGGGTATGAGGTGCAGTCTCTAATCTTAGGCGGAGAGTGAGTGTCCAGAGAGGAGTGGGCCCTCTGGGCTGAGTAAGTACTCTGCTGTGGGTCACTGGATTTCAGAGAAATTGTGCTAGTGCCACCTTCTCTCTGTCTTTCGGATTTGTGCGGGGGGTACTGTTGGCTGTACTGGGATTGAACCCAGGTCCTTTATACTGAGCTACATCCTGAGCCCTTTTTATTTACTTACTTAATTTTGAGTCAGTTTCTAGCTAAGTTGCCCAGGCTGGGCTCAAACTTGCAATCCTCCTGCCTCACCCTCCCACAGTGCTGGCGTTACTTGCAGGCATGGGCCACCACTCCTGATAGTGCCACCTTCTTGAGTGCAGAGGAAACTGTTCACAGGCAAGTATCTCACTAGCAGCGCTCTTTTTATAAAATTCCCAAGGGTAGGGGTTGTGTAGGGAGAAGTTGGTGGCCTCTGGGTGCCACTGTCTATTGAAAGATCCTGTTCAGGGAGGAGGCCAGGGGGCCTGGGAGTACAGCTCAGTGGTAGATAGAGCGCATGCTTAGCATGAAGGAGGCCCTGCTTGCGATCTCCAGCAGCCAGGAGAGACATGAAGAGTGGGGGAGAGACTGGAAGCGAAACCCCTGGCAAAGGGAAAAAAAAAAAAAAAAGTATTTAATGGGTCCAGATCCATGTTCAAAGAGCAGTCAGGGTAAATTTAGAAACAAGAAGCAATAAATTGATATCCAGCTCAAGAAACAAATATTTCAGGAAAGATCCTTATAAATATTTCATTGCATACTGCTTGCATGTCTTCCTACATACATTCCTAGACTCAGAATTGGTAGATTAAGAGGGGCACCTTTGAGAAATATTTCAATCGGAAAGTTTAACTTATCCTATTACTGCACAGGGAGCGTCTGGTTCTTCCCACTTTACTTAGCCTTGGGTATCATTGTTCTTTAATCCCTACAATCTGGTTAAATTTTAAAAAGCTCATTATTATTTATTTGCATTTTTTAAAAAATTAGTGATGTCAAAGCTTTTATGTGTTTTTTAAAATTTTTTTGTAAAAAAAATTGTGCACTTCGTTTATATCCTTTATACATTTAAAAAACTGAGACATTAAGTTTTATTACTGATTTATAGATGTTAAAGTTTACATGTTTATATACCAAATTTTATTTCATTTTCCACATTTAAAAATTTAAATCACTGGGATATCATTTTAGAATAAGGTATAAGTTAGGTATTTTTTTGTTCCAGTGATGTTAACTATCTTATCTCTTGTATATTGAATTTTGTTACTTGCCTGATTCTATTTATGAACTTTCGATTGTTTTCCTCTGATTTTTAGTTAATTGTTTTTCTTTCAGAACAGGACGCAGGCCTTGATGCCCTTTCCTCTATCATAAGTCGCCAAAAACAAATGGGGCAGGAAATTGGGAATGAGTTGGATGAACAGAATGGTAAGAACAATTATGAGATTGATCAGATTTGCCCTTTGATAGAAATACTACAGACTGGGATATTTGTTGAATGATTTTAATGTTATGTAACATGTCAAGTTGTTTAATGTCAGTGGACTGTTGTGGCTTAATGCAATTGAGGGTGGTTTGTGGCCAATTTAGATTATAGCTATAAAATACTATGTAAAGAAATTTAATTTTAAAATGTCCAGTTTTCAGTAACTGCTTTTTAAAATGCTTTGTTTTATGGTCTATTTATCCCAAGAGCTTTTCTTTTATGTGGCACTGACATGAAGTTTCTCCGTGCTTGGTACACTCGGATGCAGTGCATAGCAAGGCTGTGTGGTCCTCGTATCAACTGCATTCCTCGAGGGGTTTGCTCTTCTTTAATCGAAATACTAAGCAGTGGGCAAAAAAATGTTTGAAGGTCTTTTTCAGGGCTCGATGTGACAAATCCGATTGGAGAAAGATTATCTTGCACACACAGCAGATTGGACTGGGAGAGACAGAGCCCTAAGACACGAGGGCCGTCAGGGAGGCCCTGGTGCTTGGGCTGTGGTGTGAGAGGGGCAGAGCCTGAGAGAGTCAGAGCAGTAGGGGCAGAGAAGAAAGGAGGGATGCAAGGGACAGGAAGTGCTTTTCCTGTTACTGACACAGTGAGGGAAATTGAGAGGAGACGCTGATTTCCAAGTGGGGAGCGTGAGTTCAGATTAGACGTGTCCAGTCAGAGACCAGTGAGAGGTCCAAGTGGAAATGCCGAGCTCATGCACACCAGAGCTCAGAGAGAGGCCGGGAAAGAGAAGAGGTGGGAGAAGCTTAGCGTGGAGGTGGTATGTAAAAGCCCAAGAGTGGGTGAGATCCAGGGAAGCCAGCACTTACCGAAAACCCCTACTGTGTGCTAAGCACTGTCATTTTTAGCATTTTATTTACTTCACACATGGCCATGAAGGTGAGTCATCTTCATTTGTTAGAGATAAAGCTCCGAGCGGCCAAAAGAACTCTTAATGTCACATTATTTATAAGTGACATGGCCGAAATTCTAAAGTCTTCTGATTCGCACATGACTATCTTTTCTATTATACCCATTTCCTCTCCCGGAAAGACAAATAAGGGGAAAAGAGGACATAGTAAAAATTTCAGAGGTTTTAGCCTTTGGCAACATTACTGTGATGGAATAGCTTTTAAGAAGGGAGGCTATCGTGTATGAGCAGGCATGGGTGTCCCGGAGGTGGGCAAAGGCTCTCTCTGAAGGGAGGGCTGCACCTGTCAGAACTATATAATGGACACTTCTTTTCTTGATCCCTAGAAAGAATGAGTTCATTTATTTGCACAGTGTCATTTCATTTGTCTATTATAAACAAATGCCATCTGTTTATCATCACAAATAAAGAGATTACTAAGGCAAATTGAGAAGCCCTCTGTCCTTAGAGTCGTAATGGTGGTTTTTAATAGTTTCAACACAGAGAGGAGGATAGTCTGGTCCTTTTCTTGATGTTGCTGATGTGAGCTGGCCAATTTATGTGTTTGCATCTCATTCAGTTATTGGTCAATTCCTTCCTTAAAACAGTATAAGTAAGAAAATATTAAAAAATCCTACCAGGGCTAGGGATATAGCTCAGCAGTAGAGCTCTTGCCTAGCATGAGTGTGGCCCTGAATTTGATCCCTTGTACCACAAAAAAGAAAGGGAAGAAGGAAGGAAAGAAGAAAAATCTGCTTTTCTAATATGCAGTTGTTCTTTATCCCAAAGAAATTTTCGCATGTTTAGTGGATCAGACTAGAGAAGACACCCAAAACTGGTGAAGTGTGTGCATCCTGTAATGCATAGAAGCCACAGCATCTATGAGATGGCTAAGAATTGAAGGGGCATAACGTGGTGGTGGGGGGCTGGCTTCCCAGGTGAAATCGCTGTATTCTCTTGTACTATAAATCATCATGCCAGCACATCTTTATCTTGTTTTTAGTGGTTATCATAATTTGCTGCAAATTAGTCACCTGGGAAGATTTAAAACTCCTGAAGCCCAGGCTGCGGCTTTGTGAGTTTTCGATTGCTGCTGTAACAAATTACGCACAATCTTGGTGGCTTACAATAGTGTGAATGTAGTGTCTTATAGACTTGTAGGTCACAGGTCTGACATGGGTCTCACTAGGCTAAAACCGAGATGTTGGCAAGGCCACGTTCCTTTTTAGAGACTCTAGGGGAGAATTCAACTCTTGCCTCTTCCAGTGTGTAGAGGCACCCACATTCCTTGACTCAGGGTCCTCTCCTCCAGCAATGATAGGTAGTATCCTTCTCATGTTCCATTACTCCTACCACTAATGTTGCCTCCCTCCTCCACTTTTATTTTTTAAGTACTAGGGATTGAACCCAGGGGCTCACATGTGTTAGGCAAGGGTACAAGGGTTCTACCGCTGAGCCATACCCCTATCCCTTTTTAGTTTTATTTTTCGACAGGATCTCAGTATGTAGCCCAGGCTGGCCTGAACTTGTGATCCTTCTACCTCAGTCTTCCAGGTAGCTGGGACTGTAGGTGTACAACACCACACCCAGCTCTATTGTACACTTTTAAGGACCATTTTGTTACATTGGGCCCACTCATATAGTCCAGGATGGTCTCTTTACCTCCAGGTAAGCTGGTTAGTAACTTTAACTCCACCTGCAACTTCAATGCCCCTTTGCCCACAGGTTCCAGGGACTAAGACATGGACATCTCTGGGAAGCCATTATTCTCTCTACTATAATACTTTATACCAAATAAACTTCAGGGGTGGGGCCTAAATATCAGTATCTTTTACAACTCCCAGGATTGATTTCAGTATGCTGCCAAGTTGGAGAGCCATTGCCCTTGCTGAATATGCTGAGAGAATATATTTAGTGCAGTACTTTTCTGTTGCATTTCTGATGCTTACGTGACACAATCCCCACACATGTATAGAACATTCACATAATTACATGGCGCCACATGCAGCCTGAGTCACAGTCAAGTGTTCTTTGCTCTCACACATTTTACCCCAGCTATTTGCGTCTTCTTCCATGTCTCCCCCCACCTTCATCTCTGTCCCAGACCCGGATGGATACATGACATGCACAAACATGAGGTATTTTTCCTTTATCTGCCAACATAAGCTGGGTTTTCTCTGTGGTGGCCTCCCAGGGAGACAACCGTTAAGCTGGTGGTTTTCTAATGTGCACATTTTCTCCTCAGAGATAGGGCAGAGTCAGCCATTTTCTCTCAAAGGAACTGAGACTCTCTGAGGATAAAAAATTATATTCCCTGTCAGGACTATAGTTGGCTTCTATTCCATTCACTTAAAGGGAACAAAGACCATTTTATCTGTAACTGGTAGGAGTAGGATTGCAGTCCCATCTGGATCTTTATTGTGATCCGAGTGTGTAGTAAGAAGTCAGGGGCACTGGATAAGGAAACCACTTTTGTTGTAAATATCTCCATATGATTTACTGAACCATGAATTATTCTTTTGGTTTTCATTAAATGAGAGAAACAATAGGCCAGGATAATGGCCAGCCAGACCATTTTGGAATCAAGTATCAAAACCTTACTAACAAAATTCATTGTACTTAGACTATAACCACAAAGCTGAAGGGTTAAATTATCTTAAATTTAGGAATTCAGTTTTCAGCCTTCTCATAGAGTGTTAAAAAGGGTCTGACTGACCCCAGCTGTTACCCTGTTCATATGCCAGGGAAAGGATCAGCAGTGAAATCGAAGTCCCAGAGATGAGAAACTTGATGTACACTGGTTTGTGGGGTGGCAGGAGGGAAAGGTGGAGCTCTGAGCCAATGAGCTCCCCTCGTGAACCATTAAGTTTGTGCTTTTCAGTTCCAGGTGACCTGTGAGGATGGTTGGGCACAAAGAACATGTAACAGACCACACAGAGGCTGTTCTAAAACTAAGAGTTGTTGTTCAGTTTACTAAAAAATTCTTTAATCAAGAACACAGGCTTTTAAAAAGAGAACACTAATGGGCCGGTGAGATGGCTCAGCGGCATAAGCACCTGCCTTGCAAGCGCGAGGGCCCGAGTTCGACTCCCGGATCCCACATAGGAAAAAGGGGCCGGTGATATCGCTCAGCGGCACGGGTGCCTGTTGGCGCGCGAGGTCCTGAGGTCGACCCCCCGATACCCACCAAAAAAAAAAAAAAAAAAAAGAGAACACTAAGACCAAAAAATGAGTAGGATTGACCTGACTTCACCTGCTTTGAGACCTGATTTTGGCATTGGCCAGGCCTCAGCATCAGCCCCACATAGAACCATAGAGATGTAATTCTAATAGCTGACGTGGCACCAAGAGCAGATTTCTACTAGTGTGTGTGATACTCGGCCATCCCCAGGTTGCCAATCCATTTGATGTTTCCCTGTCAGTAGTCTGTGAGCACTTCCTTGCTTTTTGGAACAATAAGATGTTCCAGGCTTGTACTTTTCAGAGATGTCCTAATCTTGAAGTCAGTCGTTTCTTCAAGTATCCCTAGTTCCCTTTACTGGGAAATGGTGTTTAGCAGCCAGAATCTCAGTGCAGGCTCTGCCCATTGCCACTGGGGTATTGTTGCTTTTAGGTCCTTCATCATTATATAATCAGGATTCCTTTTTGTGTGTATGTGTGGTTGGGTCTCACTATCTTGCCCAAGCTGGCCTCGAATCCCTGGGTGCAAGAGAGCCTTCTGTATTAACCTTCCGAGGAGCTGGGTCTGTAGGTTGTGTGCCACCAAGCCTGGCTATCATTATAATTCTTGATATAAGTGGTCTATTTCCCCTCTCTCTGGAACCTTTTAGGATCTTCTGTTTACCAGTGATATCTTGAAATTATATCAGCATGCCTTGATGTAGGTATATTTTCATCCATTATGTTGGGTGCTTAAGGTCCTGTATAATCTAGAAGTTCCATTCTGGAAAATTCTCATTATAACTAACTTCTTCTTGTTTTACTCTATTCTCTTTGCAACTTTTACTGGTCAGATTTAGATCTCTTGGATTAATCCTGTAAGTCTCTTAGTTGTCCTGAGTTTTGTTTTCTTTTCCCAGTATTGGGGATTGAACTTCCCTCCTTCCCTACTTCACTTTCTTTTTCCCTTCTTCCCTTTCTTCTTTTACATGTTGGGGTCTGAACCAGGCCTCTTAAATGCTTGTCAAGTACTCTACCACTGAGTCACACCCTCAGCCACTGTGGCTAACTTTGTGTTTATGAAATAGAAGCACACACTTGCACACAGTATAGGCCAGGCCCTGTGTCCCCACTCCCACTCCCATCCATGAATGCACCCTCCATCTGCAAGTTACTCCTTTATTTAACCTTGGTGAGTCACCAGATCCTGTTGCTTGTGTCTCTTAAAGATCACTGGAATTTGTCTGCTTCTGTCACTTTTTGCCAGGATTATTTGCAGCCTGATAACCTTACCTTAGATCTTATTTCCTTCTCAGCCTCCCTCCCCTTTGTGTCAGGAGTATTCATTTTAGAACACAGACCTGATCATATTATCAATTTTTATTAGCTCCCCCACTCCTGTAACATTCAAACTTGTTCACCATGATGAAGTCATTGCATTCCTTGTCAAGGGATTGACACACCCCAGCCAGGTTCCTTGGGGCCATGAGTATGCAGGGCCAGGCCACCAGTACTGTGCAGAAAATTCCCAGTGCCCAGAACCCTCAGGCAGTTGTTACTGTCCCCTCTGCTGCCTGTCCTTCTCCTCACCACTACCATCCCAGCCTTGGCCAGTGCTGGCTCAGCCTTTCAGTTTCAGCTTGGAACATTCATTCAGCACATCATTTTCTCTGTGAACTGTCCCCCTCCTGTGTGCTCCCCAGAGCCCTGGGATGCCCTCGAGAGAGTGCTCATCACTGGCTGACAGGTACTTGTCCATTTTCTCCTCTGCACTGGAAGCTCCTGCAGGGTGGGTGCACCTTTCTGTTCTCTATTCTATTCCCAGTGCCTAACTCACATTGTGGGCAGCTAGTGATTGATAATATTCGTTAAATTGGTGAACATGAATAAGACTTCAGAAACTGATATTTTATGTTTTTCCAGAAATCAAGATCTAATTGTAATGGAAAGTTTTTTACTATATATGTGTTAAATTAAATTAGAAAAGTTTTATTAGGATTTTTTTTTTTTTTTAATACTCATGCATGTGGAGCCAGGGATACAGCTCAGCGGCATAAGTGCCTGCCTGGCACGTGTAAGGTCCTGAGTTTGATTCCCGGTACCACCCCCCCAAAAAATACTCATGCATGTAAGGCAAGTGCTATAGCACTGAGCAACATCCCCAGCCCTTTTTAAATTTTGAGACAGGGTCTTCCTAAGTTGCCTTGGCTAAGGCTGGGCTTGCGTTTGGAATCCTCCTGCCTCAGCCTCTTGAGTAGCTGGGAATACACCCATGCACCCATACACTGTGCCTGGCTTTGTTGGGCATTTATAGAAAAGACACGACTGCTCATGAGGCAGCAGTTCAGCTCCACTGTAGATGCTTGCAGACAGGCGGAAATGTCTTCCTAAAGGGGATCAATCTTTTTGGCTAAAAGAAGTTTGTGTACAAGCTGGGCATGTGGGGGTGCATGCCTGTAATTCCAGCACTGTGGGAGGTTGAGGCAGGAGGATTGGAAGTGCAAGCCCGGTCTGGGTAACTTAGTGAGACTCTTGTCTCAAAAGAAAAAAAAAAAGAAAAAAAAAAGTAAAAAAGGGCTGAGGGCGTAGTTCAGTGCAAAGGGCCTGGGTTCAATCCCCAGTACCACCTCAAACAAAAAAACTTCTTCATATTCTTGCTCTGCCAGTGCCCAACATACTGGATTATCGAAATTTTACTCTCCCTGTTTTCCTAAAGTAGAGAAGCAGTGTGAGGCCTGATGGGCCAGGGTAGTGTCTCCTCCCTGCTTGTGTGCCACACTGGGGACCAGTGTGAAGAGAGAGGCACTTGCCTTGTTAGCACCCATACTGGGATTGAGACCACTGCGATCTCTGAAAAAGCTGGAAAACATGACTGCTCTCCTTGAAGGACACAGAATGATCAAAGATCTCACATACATATCAGTGAATTACCATTCACCAGTTAGTTAGAACTCCTGGTTGAATTTTTGTGTGGAAAATTGGGAAAAATGATGTGACGGACTGAAAATGACACCCCCCACCCCCCGCCAATATCTGTATCTCCATGCCTAGAATCTGTGTTACCTTGTATAGTAAAAGACTTTGCAGATGTGTGAAGTTAAGGTTGTCAAGATGGGGAGATTATCCTGGATTACCAAAGTGAGCCCCAAGTGCAGCCACAGGTGTTCTTATAAAGGGAAGCAGGGGCTGAGGATACAGCTCATTGGTAAGCACTTTCCTAGCATGTGACTTGATCCCCAGCCCTGCAAAAAAAAAAGGGGTTGGGGAGGAAGAGGGAGGCAATGCAATGACTGAAACAAGATGCTACCCAGCTGGCTTTGAAGACAGAGGAAGGGGGCCATACATCAAGACTTAAGGTGTAAGGCTGTAGAAGCCAGAAAAGACCAGAAAGTTGATTTTCCCCTAGATCCTTGGAAAGACACCTTGATTTCAGTCTAGAGAAAATAGTTTCGGACTTATTTTATGCTAAAAGATGTATTTATAGTTACCTATGTGTCTGTACCTCTCTTACCTCTACAGGTGATTTCTTTAAAGCTGGCTTCATAACAGGAGCAATTTGGCAAAGGTGTCTCAGCATATTATCCAATATCAGAATTTCTAAAGTATGTTAGCATGCTCATCTTAGGTTTTATGTAGGAAACACCTTACATTTTAATAGATGTATATCTCACTGTATATAGAAATACAAATGACTAATTTTGAAACCTGTGATTTCACAGCAATGTAAAATTTCCTTATTCAGTTAACTTGTATGTGTCAGAGGATGATAGCAAATTGATATAAAGGAAAACATAAAGCTATATAGCACAGGTGAAGTATGAACATGGGATAAAAGTTCTGAAAGTGGCATTTGAAGTGTGAAGTCGGGGAAACACAGCTATAGGAAGATTCTTTTTATTAGGTCTAGGTGTGGCTCTATGTTTTTGTTACATTTAGCTATAGCTATAGGAAGATTCCTTTGTTAAATCTAGATTGCTGTCAAATATTTATTTCGATTTCGGCCTTGCCTTAGTATGGTGCCATGCAATTTAATTCGGACACTTTCTGCTTGGCCTTCCTGGCACTATGATCACAAGTTAGATGGGTGGAGGGGATGCAGCGGTCCCTGACCTTTTTAGCACCAGGGACGGGGTTCATGGAAGACAGTTTTTCCATGGGTGAGGGAGTGGGGGCTATTTTGGGGGTGGTTCAGAGGAGTCAGCAATTTAGGTCCCTTGCATGAACAGTTCACAGTAGGGTTTGTGCTCCTAGGAGAATCTAATGCTGCAGCTGATCTGACAGGAGCGCTCAGGCAGTACTGTCAGCGATGAGGAGCAGTGTAAACACAGATGAAGTGTCCCTTGCTGCTCACCTCCTGCTGTGTGGCCCTCGTCCTAATAGACAGGGGACCCATGGGTTAGGGATCTGCTCAAATGATGCCTTCCAGCCTTGGGAACTTAATACATATGTGCTGAATTGAATGAGGAAAATACATATGTGTATAAGGAATGACGTTATCTAATGTTGCCGGTCCAGAACTTAAATACGCTTACCTTTTGAAGACAGAAAGACAGTTAGAAACTGCTTTTCTTTAAAGGAATTATAAGCTGATTTGAAGTGGAGGCAGTTTGTGTTTCTGTTTGGCAAGGGGATTGTGAGCAGGGAGACACCTCAATCCCCTGCCCAGAGCTTTAGCCCAAGACAGTGATGGCGAGACCTCTGCATTGCCTCTGGCATTACGCACACTGTGCGTTAAGCTGGTCCGATTTCAAGTTTCCCTTAATGATATTTCATTCGGTGGATTTGGAGCTGCTCCTGGGACTAGCAGAGTGACTTCTTGTCTACATTTAGTTCATTCATAAATGAATTTGCCAGTTGTTTTGCCCAGAGAATCTTGAGCTGGAGAGGAGTTTATAAGGCCATTTGCTTACCCTACCCCCTGCCATCTTTTTATCTCTGGAAGAACTTCCACTGAGTTGTCTCTGACCTGTGTCATTTGTTCTTCTAATATCTTCCTGGAAGGTGTCATAAATTCTCTTGATGTGCAAAATCAGTAGCAGCAGTGGCAGATCACTCTTTTTCTGTTCACCTTTGCACATCTGTTTGAACATTTTACTGACTAGCTCCACGGATTCGGTAAACTATTTCTTTTCCTGATAAGAAAAGGCCTTACTAAATCAAGTAAGATCCAAAGTAATATTTTTCCTTTCTGAGCACATTCTCCAAATTGTTTATTCATTAAGCATCAGATTTGAATTGGAATTGTGTGTTAAGCACTGGGCCAGAATCCATTTCAACAGATGCAGCAAAAGACATGGCTTGTGCCCTCGTGGAGCTTTTGTTCTCCTGAGTGAGTCAGGGAGGTAGGTGCTGCACAGATCCATAGCTGGTGGTTATACTGTGCTAGTAATGGGTAGTGTTAGAATATGGAACAGACGAACCTGGCACGATTTGAGGGTGAGGAAACCTTCCTTGAGGAAATAAGTGCCTGGAGATTTAAAAGGATAAACAAGGGGTTTGGCAGTAGACCTTATTGGTAGAGCATGTGCTTAGCATGTGTCAGGCATAGATTTGATCCTGAGAACTCCAACAAACAAAGAAACAGGAGTTATCTGTATAAAAAGCACAGGGAAGATCGTTTCAAACAGGCAACAGCATGTGCAAAGGCCCTTGTTTGCAAAGGGGCGAACATCATTGAAAAACTTGGGAAGAAGATCAGTGGTTGTACCCAGATCCAGAGAGCAGGGGGAGGAGACAGGACAGATGAGTCCGCACTGGGCCAGATGAGAGGGGAGGCAGGGCTCAGGGCAGAGTTGGAAGTGTGGGCCTCCACCAGACAGTAAGGCTCACAGCTTCAGTTATACAAAACTACTCAGTTTGCTACTTGTCAGCCCTGAGATTTTGTCTATATAATTTACTTAAAATGAGGGAGACAATGTAATTCTTCCATATATATAATCTATCATATTTTAATATATATGTATTTATATAACTATAAATGTATATATGTTAAATATATATTTATGTATTGTATTTTTTTTTCATTGTCCCACAGCAGTTAGCACATCTTTTTTTTTTTTTTTTTTTTTTTGTGTGTGTGTGTGGGTACCGGGGGGTCGACCTCAGGACCTCGCGCGCCAGCAGGCGCCCGTGCCACTGAGCGAAATCACCGGCCCTTTTTTCGTATGTGGGTTCTGGGAGTCGAACTCAGGCCCTCGCGCTTGCCGGGCAGGCGCTTAAGCCGCTGAGCCATCTCACCGGCCCTGTTTTTTTTTTTAAATGTGGGTACCGGGAGTTGACCTCAGGACCTCGCTCTTGCCAGCAAGCGCTTGTGCCGCTGAGCAATATCACCAGCCCTTTTTTTTCCTTTATGTGGGTTCCGGGAGTCGAACTCAGGACCTCACACTTGCCAGGCAGGCGCTTATGCAGCTGAGCCATCTCACCGGCCCAGTTAGCACATCTTAACTAAGAATTTAGCTGGTTTTGGGGAGAAGACATAATCATGTTGGCAAATATTTAACAAATATTGCGGGATACCCCCTGCATGTATGGCTAGCCCCTGATAAAGTAGAAATCGGCAATAACAGGAGACAGATATTAAGCAAATATATCTGTGGTGTATTGACAATTGGTGGTCAACTTGTAAAACCCAGCTGAATTGAATCAGTGTGGTGCCTGGTGTGGAGGGCCCACCTGAGGACTGTTGCCAACAACATAAAAAGGAGAACTGGAGAGGAAGAGTTGGTGCTGTTGGTTCTCCTCGAGGAGCTTGTCGCGCTGGCTTTCCTGATAGGAACTTGGCTGTTCTCATCGTCGGAGGAGCTCGGGACCTCGTTGTCGCTGAGGATGGCTGTGGTGCCTTTCGGGGGAGCTCTGGTCCTTACTCTGAGCGTTGCTTCCTGGCTCCGGGGCAGATCCCTCAGCCTGCTGGCACAGGTCCTTCATCCCGCTGGTGCAGACTTTCTAGCTTCCACCACTGACCTTTGGGCCTTCCCAGTGCAGATCCGTAAAATATACTTGCATGAGACATTGTTGTGGGCCCTAGGCCTTCAGTTGGATTCGTGGAGGCACTGCCATGGGCTCTAGGTCTTCAGCTGGACTCATGCAGGACACTGCTGTAGGATCCAGGCCCTCAGCTGGGTTCTTTGGGTCTTTAGTGTGTGGACAGATTTCCTGCACACTTTTGTATATGACTCTTTGGGTGACTATTACAAAATAACTCTATAAGTTATGTGTCCTGTATTGTATTGTTTTCCTTGCAAACCCTGACTACAACAATATCTTAAAACAAAAATATTTTATCAAATTATGATAAGTGCTGTGAAGGAAAAGGGTGACAGAGAGGTCTAAGTTTGAGTGGCGAGGAGGAGGCTGGGATTTGAGAATGGGCTGCAGTTAGCCTGAAGACAGCCAGTGAAGCATCCAGGGACAGAGGCGACATCTCACATGAAGCCTCAGAGACTGGAGGGAACCTGGCAAGATGCAAGGTTTCTTGTGGCTGGCAAATAGTGAATAATGAGGAAAATGTACCAAGATGAAGTTGTAGAGGGCTTGGGAGCCAGGGTGTAGAGGTTTCACAGTGTGAAAACCTCACAGGCCATGAAAACTACAGAGGATTTATATTTTCCTAGGAAGGACTCTTGGTATTTTAGCCACACGCAGTAGTCTTGGTCAAGAAATAGTTATATTAGTAGTAATTTTGAAGATATCTAGGACTCCATGCTAATTTTTACTATTGATTCTTTTGAAAAATACCAAAGATTGGGGCCGGTGAGATGGCTCAGCGGCACAGGCGCCTGCTGGCGCGCAAGATCCTGAGGTCGACCCCCCGCTACCCACACAAAAAAAAAAATAAATAAAAATAATACCAAAGATCATAAATCTCTTTCAAATAACACTTTTATACTCTACAAGTATTGATACACTTTTATTGTATTGTGTCCCTTATACTTTGTGTCTTTTATATTGTATCCTTTATACTTGATTTTTCTAACTTTTAAAACATATGCATTTAAAAACCATTTGTGTTAGTCAGTTTTCTGTTACTATAACAAAATACTCAAGAAAATCAGCTTATAAAAAGAAAGGCTTACTTTTGGCTCACAAGCTAGGAATCAAAAAGACAAAAAGGAAGAGGTTGGGGCTTTACAGTTCACTTTAGGGGTGCATCCTTAGCAACCTAAGGACCTTCCACCAGGCCCCACTGCTCAAAGGTTCTGCCATCTGAATAGCACTGCCGTGAGGAACAAGCCTTTGGGGGACACATGGGCCTTTGGGGGACATCATTATCCAAATGATACCACCATCTCTTTTGTTGTTGATTTTCTCATCAAGTTGAAAAAGAATCAGGGAGTTAGGTTCTAATTCTAGTTCATTTGAACTTAAGATTTCCTCTGAGGCTTAGTAAGAAATTTAAGCTTATAACTTCTCCATGTGTGGCTGAAGAGACTACACACACACACACACACACACACCCACCCACAGGGGAGGTTTTATGTGCATTTGTTAGATTAGGCTTATTAATTATGTTGTTCACATTTTACTTGCCTTTATTACCTCTGTTTCCCCTGACACTAAAAGAGACGTGATAGAATTTCCTTCAGTGTTGTGAATGTAGCATTTTTTTCCATGTAATTGGATGAATTCTTTTTTATAAATTTCAAGGAAAGATTATCTCTATACACATATGTTATTTTTTGTTGGTTATATATTATTATAGAAATATCCATCTTTGGAGCATTTCATTTTTAGGTCTATCATCTCACTGATATCATTATATAGGCTTTCTTTTGGTTACCTTTACCGACCCTTTATGTTTTGTTTTGTTTTTTTTTTTTTTGTGGGTACTGGGGGTCGACCTCAGGACCTCGCGCGCCAGCAGGTGCCCGTGCTGCTGAGCGATATCACTGGCCCCTTTTTCGTATGTGGGTTCCGGGAGTCTAACTCGGGCCCTCGCGCTTGCCAGGCAGGCGCTTACGCCGCTGAGCCATCTCACCGGCCCCCCATTTATGTTCTTAAAAATTATCAAGAACTCCTAGGAGCTTTCATTTATGTGAGCTATTTCTGTTTATGCTTACTACATCTGAAATTAAAGGTCTGTAAAAAAAAAATACTGTTTTAAAATAACAAGTCATATGTTAACATGAATACTTTTATGAAAAAACTTTTCCAAAAAATTAAATCACATTGTTTCATATTTTTACAGACATATTTTATGTCTGGCCTAATAAAAGACAGCTGGATTCTTGTATATGTTTCCGTATTTGATATGTTGCAATATGTTGTTTTGAATGGTGTAGACAAAATAAGGATCACACAGACATGTAGTTGAAAAAAGGAGGTATTAATAATCTTTCCAGATATTATAGCTTTTCTTCTTTGATACTACACCAAAATTTAACAAGCAATAGTTTCTTAAAGGTCAGTTGTAATATGGAATCTGAAACCATACCAATTCATTTTTTGTACTGTGTTCCATTACAGTCTGTTGGCCTCACACTTCAAATGAATCTTTCCTCATGCAAGATTCTGTAAAATCATGTATTAATCATTTGGAAAATATTGGTTCAGTGAATTAAACAGATCTTCCAAGTGTTGACACATTTCATTATTCAGTATTTTTAAAAATCACATTTAAAGTAACCACTGACCTCATCAGGAAAGTCTTTAAGTATCTAGAAACCGTCAGACTTGCAGTGGCAGATACACGTTTTCCAAGATTCTAATTTCCACTTGAAAACTCAAATTTTATTAGCAGCAACTGACATGGTTGTTTTCCTTGAAGGGACATGCTCACTTCATTTTCAAGAAAATGTCTGCCAAGTATCCAAGATTTTTAGTTTCCAAGTATTATTGCTGATGTCTTCTCTTCCATCTGTCTTGTCCTTTATGTCTTAAAAACAAAAATCCCTATGCCGTCACTTTCATGGGTTTACAGGAGAGTAGACCAATAAACAAATTTATTCTCTTGTCTTTAAGCAGAGTGTATTTGAAGTGTATTATCAAAATCACTTATTCTTCTTTCATAACACCCCTTTCTTGCCGTACTGATTCTATTCCTGTCTTAAGCTTGTTGAGAATTTTGAACATTTAAAGCTCTTTT
The DNA here is from genome assembly GCA_028451465.1 of Erethizon dorsatum. NCBI lineage: Eukaryota > Metazoa > Chordata > Mammalia > Rodentia > Erethizontidae > Erethizon > Erethizon dorsatum. Next base: position 29,907,318 of record CM051826.1, read on the forward strand.
CTGATTGTGCTGTTACTATAAAGTCCTTTGAGATTAACTTTCTCTGTATTGTTTTGCTGACTTCTCATGGTGATTATTATGTACTTTGTGGCTTTTCTTCTGTGAACTTATCTATCTTGTGTTATTTTCTGTAGAGGGTCCTACAGGGGGTCCTGGATCATAGAATCATCCCTCTGGTTTTGTGGTTGTTACTGCTAACATCTTATGGGGACCAATGGCTGCAGACAAGTTTTAGAATTAAGTTTTTTGGTCTCTTAGCTTTGTTAGAGCACTGGCTATGATATATAGTTTCTTCTGGACAACTTCATTAGTTTGGAAGTTATATATTGTTTCTCTTTTAGTGAATATTCTCTGTCTCATCGATATAAATAGTTGAAAAATTTTATCAGTCTGGATAAGTTAGGTTATTCTTTGGTAACAAATAGCCAGCCCCCAAATATAAGTAGCTTAAAATAACAAATTAAAAAAATCTCTAAATGTATTTCCGCTGTGGGTCAGTGGTGGGCATAGTTACTTCAGGTCTCTGGCTGATAGAATAGCTACTAACATTTCAAACACTGCTGGGTACTGTGCCAGGAAGCAAGAGAACCCTGGGGGATCTTGTTCCTGCAATTAAATGCTCTGGCCCAGAAGTGACAAGTCAATTTCATGCCCACCTCATTGCCCACAACTAACCAGGTGCCTCATCCAGCCACTAGGAGGTATAATCCTACCAATATGTTTGGTGGTGGGAAGAGGAGGACTGAAAATATTTGTCGAATGGCATGAATGAATATCACAGCGGCAGTATTTCTTAGTTGACAGCTAGACTCCCTCTGATACTTAGCTGTGTGACCTTGAGCAACTTAATTAATCTTCCTGTGTCCTTTCTCATCTGTAAGGTGGGGATTTATAGAACCTATTTTACAATATTATGAACATGAAAAAGGTGAATATGTGTGATGCTCACGTGTTAGACTCTAAAGGTGTTTTCTATTACTGACTCTTCACAATACAAACAGTCGGGATTTTTGGTTAAAATGGTAAGTCGAGCCTAGAGAAGTTGCCAGCTCCCTTTTCCTAACACATGTGTCACAAAACAAAATTACCGACAAATTTAGTTTAAAGGTTTTAATTGACTTTAATTAGTGATTCTAGAGTTAAGCATTCCTCCTAACCAGAACAGGGTGAAAGAACTCAGAGGCTACAGTGTGATCAGGCAGCATCTATAGACATGGAAATGAGGTATAGGGACAGGAGTGAGGGATAGGACTTAATTGGTTTGCCTTATATCAATCAGTTGGCTGCCTATGCGTGACTAGACTCAACTTCTGTAACTAATTGATATTTGTTACATGGGTGTACTCCTAAGTTAGTTTCATTTGGTATGAGTGACCTCATATTGATTTGGTCTATTGGGCCTACTGTAGGAGTCTAGTCCAAATCAGTGGCTTCCCATAATTTTTATTTAACACATGAAAGTATTAGGTAGAACATTCTCAAACTGTTCTGCACTTTTTTTTAGCTGAGTTTAAAAGCAACAAAGGGAAGTCCGCAGGTGCCAGTAATTCAGATGCTAATCCATGCCAGTGAGTAGATGGCAGCCTCCTGCCCCTCAGAGATAACTGAGCCACAGACATGTACCTTTGGGCCTGGTGTTTGCCATGTGTGCAGAGATGGAGATGGAGGTTAGGGTTCCTATGCTTCGTGAGCATGCGAAGGTGGGCTTTCCAGATAAGGCTAGAAGTTGGGAAATGGCAGTTTTATGAGAAAACTAGTTTCCTCCTTCCCTACCCAAGAATGGGATACTTGGTCAGGCCACCCACCTTGCGCCCACAGCATTTTTAACATGCATACCTAAATTTACGTTTTTCTAACAAAGGCTAAAGCAAATAAATATCTCTGTATAAATCAAGTTTTGAATTCTTAAACTTCTTTGCAAGCTCAGCTTTTCACATTGTTTTAAATAGAAGCCCCCCTTTTCTATCATCAGTATTTTATTTAGATTTACCATCATATTTTACTGACTCGTGTTATAATTATTGTATCCTTCTATTCCCTCAGTTTTTCTGATTGATTTTTTTTTTTTTTTTAATTTTGGGAAACTAAAACAGAGATTTAAATACCAAGAAACTTTAATGCTCATGATTGCTGTTTTCCACAGAAGGATGTTTTTAAGGTTATAAATTTTTTTTTTTTTTTGGGTACGGGGGGTCGACCTTAGGACCTCACGCGCCCGCAGGCGCCCGTGCCGCTGAGCGATATCACTGGCCCCTTTTTCGTATGTGGGTTCCGGGAGTCAAACTTGGGCCCTCGCGCTTGCCAGGCAGGTGCTTATTCTGCTGAGCCATCTCACCGGCCCGGTTATAAAATTTTTTAAAACCTTTGCGTGGTATTAGAGTCTTAAGATGTTTCTTCTGCTCCTTGCATTATTTCTGTTTTCTCTAGGTAAGTTCGTTTTGCTCATCTCAGTCTTTCTGTTTCATTCTGTTACTGGCTGAATTATGACCCAAAAGTCCAAAAGTCGTATGTTGACGTTCTAAACCAGTACTTCAGAACATGACTCTATTGGGAGAGAGCATCTTTAAAGAGGTAATTAAATTAAAATGACATCGTTAGAGTAGACCCAAATCCGATATGATTAGGTGCCCTTTATAAGAAGAAGAGAGTGGAACGCAGACACATGCATAGGGGAAACTGCATGAAGGACACAGGGAAAAGACAAGCTAAGGAGAGAAGGCCTCAGAAGAAGCCAGCCCTGCAGACATCTTGATCTTGGACTTCCAGTCTCTGAAATTATGAAGAAATAAAGATTGTAGAAGCCACCCGGTCTGTAGTGCTTTGTTATGGTCGCCCTTGCAAACCAGTATGCATGCGGTGGACTTTTCCTTGTGTATCTGCTAATTCTTTCTTTGACTCTTCATGTTTATGAATGTTCTATGTTAATTAGTACAGGTAGGCTGTCTTTGTATGGAGGCAGTTGTATTTACCCAAAAACACTTTTTCCAATATTTTAATTTTTAACAGATACACAGAAAATTATAAATAATAGTGGGTTACCATATACAGTAATGTTGCATATATAACACATAATGTTTAAATCAGGTTAAGCATATTTGTCTCTTCAAACATTATTTCTTTTGGGGGAAAAAAAATTCAAAGTTCTTTCTTTTTATTTATTTATTTATTTTTTTTGTGTGTGTGTGTGGGTACCGGGAGTCGACCTCAGGACCTCGTGCACCAGCAGGCACCCGTGCCGCTGAGCGATATCACTGGCCCTTTTTTCGTATGTGGGTTCCGGGAGTCTAACTCGGGCCCTCATGCTTGCCAGGCAGGCGCTTATGCTGCTGAGCCATCTCACCGGCCCAAAATTCTTTCTTTTAGCTTTTCAAAATGTAGAGTACATAATTGTTAGCTGTAGTTGCCCTGCTGTGCAACAGTACCCCAAACATCTTGCTATTATCTAGAAAGGCTTTGTTCTCAGTGTGAGTGGGGAAACTGGCTGTGCATTCTGTATGGGCCAAGTGGATCAGTGGGCAGCTTTCCCGTTAGGGTGTATAGTGAGGCAGAGTTAGGACCCTTTGGTTAACTCTCACCACAAAATTAATAAGGGGAAATTTAACCTTGGGATGACATGACATCTTTCCTATATTCTACTTTTTACACTGTATCTGTCCTTGCATCTCTTCTTTGACTCATTTCTTAGCCTAGACACCAATACCTTGGACACTCACTATGCAGTCCATCTCCAGAGAAAGCTAGCTGTCCAAGGCTCCAGCCGGGACCACACCCTGCACACTGCAGGCTACACCCAGCCAGGCTCAGGGGAGATGGGCTCAGCTGTTTTGGAGACAGCCCTTGGCTCAGAGGCCCTGGTTCCTGCCTTACAGCCACTTCTGTGTAGGCCATTCTGTGGCTGCCAGTAGCCATTGACTGCAAGCTTGGCATCTCTCCAGGGTTCTAACAGGAAGAAAGAGCTGCTCTCTGTAGCCTTGTGTACTGCAAATTGCACCTCCCTCCCTGCCATTTTTGGTTTGTCAGTACAGTCCCAGCTCTTTTCTTTAAGCAAGTGAGTCTTTAAATGACTTACCCACTGATAACACTCCTCTGTGTTTTCAGTGCCACCATGGATTCATTCTTATAAAAAATATTTTCACTGCTATTTCACTGTGCTCTTTGGAAGGAAGGAGGCAACCATGTATGCTTAGTCTAATGTCTTGAGCTCAAAGTCTCTCTTTTAGATTCTTTTCCCCCCCTGAGGACATAGTCACTATAGAAATTGTTGAACAGAAACAACTAGTGTTCTGTAAGCTTCAGTAAAATACATGTTTAATATAGTCTGGAGAAGTTGTTTTCTAGGGCTTCTATGATTTGAGTGGTACCATCAACTTAACATCTAATGTGTTCTTAGATGAATTTCCTGAAGATAAGATGATACAATTAGAGATACGGAGGAAGGTAATTATTTTCCTTGGGCTTATGGTATTAAGTACTTGGTGAGAGTAGGCACAGTTCTTTATCAGAACATTCATTATTCATCTCTAGGAATGAGCTAGTTTATACTAGTGATGATAAGAGAGCATGGAAGGAAGTGTGTCATTCCAACAACTGACACCAACTGGTTGTTCAACAATGTCTGGTACTAACCAGAGATGGCATCAAACTCCACAGGTTCAAGGGCTTGGTCCCACAAGACCGTTCCCACTTAGATACCAGCTCTAAGTCCTGGATGCCCCCTGTAAGTTCAGGAATTCCTATGACCCTCCCTTCAGAATTTGATAATTCACTAGAAAACTCATGGAACCCAGGAAAGAGCTATCCTTATGATGTCAGTTTTATTATAATGGCTACAACTCAAGAGTAGCCATGAAAGAGTTGTATAGGGCAGGGTGTAGGGTGGGTTTGATGGTACAGAGCCTCCATGCCTGGTTCAGGTATGCTGTGCCCATGGCACATTCATGTCTTCACTGACCCAGTGGCTCCCTGAACCTGTTCGAGGGTTTTTATGGAGGTTTCATTACATAGGCATGATTGGCCTCTAGTCTCCCTCCCCTCCCTGGAGGGTGGGGTTCAGCCTGAAAGTTTCAACACTTTAATCATTTGTGTGGCCAGCCTTTGTCTCAAAATTATCTAAGGGTCCTACATGAGTTACCTCTGTAGCCTAACTCTGAAAGGACTCTTTAGGAATAACAGAAATTTCAAGGGTGTTTGAAGCTCTTGCTAGGAACCAGGGATACAGACCAAATACATATATTTTTATTACATCAAGCAAGGAAGCCAAGATCTGTCAATCTGTTGACTGTGCAAAAAAGATTCTCAGATACACACACATGGTGTTTGTCATATGGCTTTGCTGCTAGCTTTCCCTCTGATGGTGAACCAAGTTTGGCCCACAAGGACTTCCTTAGTTTTCTGGCCTAGGGCCTCCTTGGCTGCTTTCTTTTAGGCCCATATGTTGGTCTTGACTTGGCCATGTAGCCAGTCTGGAAGGCCAGCTAATTAGAGAGAGGCAAAGGTTTTCCAGAGGAAAGCTGTGGGAACACTTGTCAAGGAAAAGGACATTGATCTTCAGGCCCTGGGACAGCTGGCGCAGGTGACTCATCAGGCTTCCTTCCCACCGGGCTTCACCACAGTTTCTATTTGACCTCCAAGAGGGGGGTGACCACAGGCCTGTCTGCCCAACTGTAGCAGCTGAATTGGAGAATGCAATTCAAGATGTGGAGCCAAAAAGACAGGCCAAAGAGAATCTCAAAAGAACAGCCAGAGTGATTACAGCAGTTCACACTGGTGATTCCACCTCCTACCACTCTTGCACAATAATAATATCGCTTCTCTGTGCCTTTGCAAGCAGGGGAAGCCTGGAGCTCTTCTTGGAGACAATAATGAGGGTCCCCAGGTTTGGTGATTTGCTAGGAGTGCTCAAAGAATTCAGTGTATGCTCACTACTTGTTAAAATATACTTGTAAACCCAAAATCAGTTCTCCCAGTGCTTTTGCAATTATTCACAGACATGTACAAGGCAGTGAAATATTGTATTCTTCCCAGGAGCACATTCCTGGCCTAGGTCAAACAGGGCAATGCTTTGCCTTTCTGTTTCTGCTCTCTACAGAGATGACCAGTGCAGGGAGACTCTGGCACTGGGGCCAGTTGGATGGGTTCAAACCTTAACTGTGATTTCTTTTAGTGAGCTGGCCTCAGACAAGTCACTCAACACTTCAGAATCTCATTTTTCCTTTTGGCATATAAACAAAATAGAATCAAATAGGATGAGTTATTACTAGTACTTAAGATTATACTCTATGTGAGATACGGATATATATAGATGTACAGATTTCTTTCAGGAATAGAGGGTGTTTGCCAATTTGGTGTGGTGACTTTATAGATAGAATGTAACTACTGCAAATAACGAGAGTCAACTGTTTATACTCATCATCATAGTTTATCACAGCAAAAGGATACGAATCCAAATCAGCAGCCTGGCATGGTGGCATACATCTATAATTCTGGCGGTCTGGGAGGCTGTGTCAGGAAGATTGCACATTTGAGCCCACTCTGGGCAATTTAGCAACTTAGACCTTGTCTGAAAATAAAAAATAAAAGAGAGTTGGGGATATAGCTCAGTGTGAAGACCCTAGGTCCAATCACCAGTACCACACAAAAACAAATCAACACAGGGCTTATGGGCGAAGTCCAGGGGAAACCAGGTACAAACTTCCAAGAGTCCTATCCTAGCAAAGCCACACAGGACGTGCTTAATTGCCCCTGAGAATGAGTTGTGACAGTGTGTGAAATGTTGTCAATCTGGTTAGAGACACAGTGCCTGGAGATTTTTGAGGATGTTGGTCACATAGGCAGATTGCCTTCTGCTTGGCAGGTACCTAAATTCTAACTCCCAGAAGGAAAGCAGGTGTTTAACATAAACCACGTTGTTTATGCAGTTCAGGCACAGTGAACCACTCTTACCAGTTAACAGTGGGACCCGCCCAGTTCCAAGTTTCCAGGCACCAGCTGTCTTAGTCACTTTCTCATCACTGAGACAAAATACCTGACATCCACAACTTAAAAAAGGAAAGGTTTATTTTGGCTTATGTTTTCACTGGATTCAGTCCATGGTCATCAAGCTCCAAGGTGGAAATGGGATAGCAGAACCACATGGCCAAGGAAAGCTGCTCACGTCATGGTGGCCAGGAAGCTGAGATAGAAGGGAGGAGCTTGGGAAGAGGCATATCTTCTGATCATATCCCTGCAATCCACCTCCAGCCAGGACCCATTTCCTAACAGCAAGTTAGCTATAGCACCCCCATTTAATCACCTTCCAAATACGTGAGGTTTTGGGGACTATTTTAAGTTTAAATCATACCAGTCAAGGGCCAACCTTATAAGCAGGCCTTATAAGTGGGTAGATCGACTATGTAAACTCTTCCCTACAGAGGGCTATACCAAGTATAATTTGTTTATGTTTAACTATGGCGGAGGATCTACAAACGAGAATGCTTGATTTGTGAGAAAAGTATAAGCATGCTTTTCACAAGGGAAGGGATACAAAAAGAAGGTGAAAGCCACTGAAGACAAATTTTATTTCTTACAATTTCAACTAGAATACATGAAGGCCATTTCCATTATTGAAATGAAGACCTTTTGGTTAAGCTTGGCTCTTCTTTAGGGTTCTGAGAGAATGTGCTTCTAAGAGTAGAAGTTGTTTAGCATATGGGGTGGTGAAAAAGATTGAAGAACTTTGGTAATAAAAACCAAAGCAGCAGGAAGGAAGTGGTCTGATTAGAACCAAGTGCTTAAGCAGGGGAAGACAGCACAAGAAAGGAACTGAAGCTGCTGAGTAGTAGTTTCACTTGATTTAGATCCTTAAAGGAGCTTGAGCCGGAAGGTGATGTGGTCTTGACAGTTTATTTTGGGGAGGGACACAGCATTCTTTTTTTTATCCAGACAGTCCTGCCAGGAGAATGAAATCATAGAGAAAACATTTTGAATGGAGTGATAAGGACTCTTTTATTTTATTTTGTTGTTTTAACCATTTCAAACAGTAGTTTAGGTACTGGATTGATATCAAAGGTAAACCGTCAATTTGGTTTATTTGAAATACATAAATACTATAACTTTTTAAAATGTCTATCATGTGCTAACAAGTTAACTAGTCATTTAGACAGTGTTTGTAGCCAGCCTTTGACATGCTTTAGTGATAAGTGTAATGTAGCTTCGAATCGGTGAACTTGAGGCTTCCAGTGTGGTTCTGTGCCCTGTGAGGTGGTTTGAGGAGTGACCCGCACCTTAGCTCCTGGACTTCTACTAACTCATATAGAATTTGTGCTGCTAAACTCTTGAGTTCAAAGGAGAATATTCATTTTACCATTTTTGTTAGTTATCAAGGAGCCTAAGAGTGGCTGTTTTTGTTCTGTTCTGTTTTGAAAAGAATACCTTTTCTTGGAAGAAATGGGCAAAGCATGTAAGAAAAAGTAAGCCATTTTGTGTATGGGACATGTTTAGCATAGGTGCGTGGAGAGCTTGGTCTTGAAGGAATAGGTCGGGATGTATTAATGAAGCAATCCTGTGTCGTTTTTATCTGATATTACTTATGTGCCTAGAACCTGACTAGTGTGGGAACCTGAACTCTTCCCCACCCCACTGGAGTAGATTCATAGACATTTGTCATAGAAAAATATTCAGGATGTGTCAATGAGAGGCACAGGCAGATTTATGAAGCAAAGTCAAGGAAGTATACACCCAGAAAGGAGTGTGGGTACTCAAGGGGTGAGAGCATTATGGTCTGGGGCTGGGGTATTTATGTATGTGGTCCTGGGGGTGGAAGTCTATGTAATTTGTGAATCTGTAGTATCAGAAGAAAAGTACAGGCCCAATTTACAGGTGAAAGGCATGAGCCCATTTTACATATTTATTTTATCTTTTAGGACTCTGGGAATGAGTAACCTGGAAGGGGAAAAAAAAAAGAAAAAGGCTTAGGGGTGAAAAAAAAGCATTGCAACCTTGGGTAACTTTGATTTTGTCCTGAAGCTGCAGATTGTGGGGCGCGGGGGCAGAGAAAAAGAGACAGAAAAAAAAGAGACAGAGACACAGTGGGATTGAACTCAGGGCCTCACAATGAGCTATATTCACAGCTCTCTTTATTTTTTTATTTAGAGATAGAGTCTCATTAAATTGCCCAGGCTGGCCTCGAATTTGGTCCTGCCTCAGCCTCCCAGAATGCTGGGATTACAGGTGTACACTGCCACGCATGGCAGCTACAGTTTTCTTAAAAGTACAATTTTAAAATTACAGTTTTCCTCTCTCCTTTCTACCTAGCTTTATTTCTTCTATCCTGAGACATCTTGAAGGGTGGGTGGGAGTATATGTGAGACGGACAGGTGGACATGGGCTTAGACTTAGATTTGAATGGGAATATGTCCGATTCTCCAGGCATGCAGCATCCATAAGGTGGGCCATGATAGTTCTTGCCATGCTCAAGGGAGATTGCAGGCAGACACGGTACCTAGCTCACCTCACTAAGAGTTCTGATGTATTGCTTTATCTCACTGGAAAAACGCGGAAGACTGATTTAGGCTGGAATGCGGTTGTATTGAAGAGGAAAGGTAGCAAGATAATTATAGAAGCTTTTGTTCAGCTGTCATGCTAGCTTGTGCCGCTTACCTTGAAAACTACATTTCTTTTCCTGACCCACAGAGGCATTGAGTGGCAGACTCAGGAAGGAGTTTGGTGTGCAGGATGCTTAATTGGGAATCTGTAGAGGGTCAACATCTGTGGGCGAGAGGCCAGACAGCTGGACTGATACTGGAGAGATTGAACTTGAGGACAGCCTCATCCAGCCCATGCAGAGCTCGGGCCACAATGGACTGTCAGAGCTGTTCCTTGTTGAATTCATTTAGCGGGGCCTTGATCCGTCATTGGGTATGGGGCACCCTGGGAAGGCCCTGACCTTGGGAAGATAGCTCTGTGCCCTGAGATAACCCCTAAAAAGGCTGAAGTAGAAGGTTGCCTGCCAACAGCACTCCTAGTAGCTTGAGCCAAAAGACTTTCCTTGAAGGGGAGACTGGGTGGCGTGTGTCTGTGCCCACCACATGTGGATTATTTATTTACCAGTTTTAAGGTAGAGTAAGAAATCAATCAGGTCTGATATCAAGTGAGTTAAAAAAACTACAAATCCCTGAAAGTGATTTCCCACACTCAACATTTTTGTGACATGTTTAGAAATCTTTGAAATGAAAACAGTAATATTTCTTCCACTCTATTTCTTTCTTTCTTTTTTTTTTTTTTTTTTTTGTTTTGTTTTGTTTTTCTGAGACAAAGTCTCACTATGTAGTGCAGGCTGACCTTGAACTTGCTTATGTAGCCCAGCCTGGCCTCAAACTCATGGCAGTCCTCCTGCCTCAGCCTCCTGAATGCTGGGATTATAGCATGACCCACCATGCCGCACATCCACCCTATTTCTAACCATAACTTTGTTAGTTATGATAAAAACAAGGAACTTTGTGTTTCCCCCCTTTGCTTTCTAGGGTTTAAAGTATGATATTTGGGGAGCTATGTATTTTAGGACCTTTTATGTTTAAATACTGTTATTTACAGTGCTTTCAGAAACATCAGATATCAGTCTTTCAGCCAAATAAAGAGGATTCTCTTTAGGAACGTGTGAAATAAGAATTAAAAACACAAACACAGTAGAAATGATTTTTTTAAATTAAGTTTATTGATACATTTTAGGTATACATAATGATCACATTCATCATAGGGAATTTGTACCTGTACATGATATACCTTGATTCTTCCCCCCCCTTGCCCTACCTGGAAATGATTATTTACTACTGGATATATTATATGTACCAGTATCCTACTAACCACAGTTTCAGCATCTCAGCCCTGTAACTTTAAAATATAAAGTCAGATTTTATACTTTTTTTTTGTTAATTTTTTTTTTTTTTTTGCAGTACTGGAATTGAACCCATGGCCTTGTGCATGCTAAACATGTGCTTTTCCACTGAGCTATGTCCCCAACCCCCAGATTTTATGGTTTTACTCTTTCAAAACTTACACCCTTCATTAGTAATTCTTACTGTTAATTAATTTGAAAAGGGAAAGATGAAATGGGTAGATTTTGATAGAGACTGATACACTTGCCCATAAGAAAAAGTAATTAAAGAGCCCACCTCTCTTAGTTCATGTGGAAATCAGATGGTGTCCCTTAGGACCTAGCTTATCTGCTCTTTTTACCTCTTAAAATTAACAAAGATCTCTTTCCCAAGAAGTTTTCTTTTTTTAATCTATCGCTGCCTCGATCCATGATGAATTAACTTTTGTTAAAATAGTGAGGGACAGTAATTCCTGTGTCAGGTAACAGGCCCTTGACGTGACCAGATCAACCTGAAGGTCAGAGGAGGTGACCCCTGCATGCTGCCTCCTAGAGTCTCTGTTCATTTATCTTCCAATGCCCAGAGCAACCCTAGTGTGCATCCCAAGCTCCCACTGAGGGACAGGCCGTCCTCTGCATTGCAAGGAAGCAGATGTGCATGGAAACTGCAGTTTGGCTCACCTCCTTCTTGTCTTTTTCTTCCTGCTTTTCCAGAACGAACCCTGCTCCAAGAAGCTCTTTATCCCCTCAGCCAAACACACTTTCCATCCCTCCAAGGAAAGGGACGGCCTTCCTAGCTGTCTTCCTTCCATGTGGTATTATCAAGGAACAAGAAAGTAGATGGGTATTTACTCTACTCTTTAACCTGGGAAAGTAGAACCTTGTTATTCTATGGCAGACTCCTGGAGCTACAGCCTGGGTCCACTCCTTAGGCCCAAAGTGAGCCTTAGTGATGCAGAGTGAAGGCTCTGGAAGATTTGGAATCAAGCAACTCACTTAACTTCTATGTGCTTCAGTTATATACATTTATAAAGTGGGGGAAATTACGGTACCCCCCTCACAGGCTTTGTTGGGATAATTGAGATGAAGCATGCAAAAGGCTTAGGGCACTGCCCAGCATACAGTAAGCACTCAATAAATGTTCTTGTGGTTGGTGTCACCATCCTCCTGCATTGTAGGTGGTCAGTGAAGGTTTGCTTTGTTGAGATTCTACTTGTCCTCACGGAGGCACTGGTCCATGCGTGTGTCCAGTTAATCTTCTCTGTCTGGGCCAGAGTATAGTGGACAGAGGTCTATGTCACTTTCATTATTGGAAACAGTGTGAGGATTTCATCTCACTGTACCTTTGAGAATAAACCTGGCTAGGAATCTGTAATGCCCTTCTTGAGTTTTTGCTGTTTTATTTAGATTCTGAAGGGTTAGTAAATATCTCTCCAGTGCTTATTTCCATGTCTTATATTGACCATTTAGGCCTTCCAAGGAGCCAAAAATATCTTTCATTTTGCAGGTACAACTTAAATATCTCTTATCTAAAATACTTGGAGTCAGAAGTGTTTCAAGTATTGGATTCTTTTTCGTATCTTGAGATATTTGCGTAGACATAACGAGTGATCTCGTGAAGGAAACCCACATGTGAACACGAAATTCATTTATGTTTTACACACACTGTGTATACATAGTAGAAAGTAATTTTATACAGTATTTTGAATGCACCTGTATTTTGACTGTGACCTGTCACATGAGGTCAGGTGTGAGATTTTCCACTTGTGACGTCATGTCAGCGCTCAGAAAAGTTTGGATTTGGGATTCGGATTTGGAATGCTCAACCTATAATAGTTCATTTATCTCCCAAGGTAGTTCATGGATTTAATCCACTTTGGGATTAAGTACCCGTGTTTTCCAACGCCCCTCTGTACAGCCTGTATCTGTTACTATTTGAATGTTTCTTCTATCTACTTCTTTTAAACCTTTTCCACGAACATCAGGGCATGAGGAAGGGGGAAAGAATACCAAATGGACAGTGGTGAAAAGCAAGGACACCCCACCCCCCACCCCCATTTTCTGACTGTGCAACCAAGAACATTTTAATCTTTCCGAGCTTTGTCACCCATCCGTAGAGGGATTGATAACACCTACATTATGGGTTTGAGGATTAAGCTAAGTACACTCCCGTAGATCAGGACTCAGTGTGGCGACTCCCCCTCCCAGGTTCAGTCCCCAGAGTCCTCCTTCAATAGCAGCTATTGCTGCTGCTGTTGTTGGTGATCAGATACCGCACAGGGCTGTTGGGTTTCTCATACTCCGCGATGACAGGCATGCTGCTTGAAGAAGTGTTTGAACTCGCCTTTTTTAAAGTTCAGTCTCTCCAGGTGATCCTGCACACCTGTGATATGGCTGATCTCAGGGTATAAATTTCCCCAGCACACAAAATTTCCTTTTCACCACGCACAATTCATTCCTGATATTAGTCACTGAACTTGGAACCTTCTGGTTTTGATTGGCTAGTCAGGGTTCACTGAGGCAAATTCTTTCCCGAGATTGCTCCATATGTTCAGGAAAGGGAGTGTTTGTGAGCTGCACAGGCAGTAATGTGGACACAGGGCCAGAAGACAGCAGTGTGTTGCCATTTTCAACTACTCCCAGTGGGCAGCTGGGCAGGATGATTAATATTTTAGCATCTTTGTTCTTTCAGTTTAGTTATAACACCAGAGCTGTTTAAGTCACTCTGAAAATAACATGCCTGACATTTCTCTGGTTTTAAAAAAAACAAAAAACTCTCAAGTCATAATCCTCTGCCCATTACGGAGGAAGTGTTTTTGGTGAGAAAGGAGGAAAAATTGGATGACTTAGAGGAAAAGGATAATTCCAAATAGCTTCATGGGGGAGAATACGTTAAAACCTAAAAAACATCAAAGGCATGAATGGCCTGAAGTGTGCATATGAGAGAATGAGACTGGCATCAGAGTGCATATTATGTTCTGGAACTGCTTCCTGTGTCTGGCATGTGCACTTGTTTTAAACATTCATTGTGTGTCTACTGACCCTCTTCACTTAAGACCAACACTTGAGATTTTTCAGCACCTACAGCCCTCTAGGAGTCTCAGTATTATATTGAAGAAGTACTGTACTAGAAACCAGAAATCATGGTTTGGTTTCACATTTAGTTACTTTCCCTCTTGTGTTATTTTACTTGTCTCAGATTGTTCAGCCATCATTTATTCAGCCTACTTTGTATACAGCATGAGCTACATTTGAGACTTTAAAGATTCTACCTCGCCAGGTGTGGTGGCACATGCCTGTAATCCCGGCACTCGGGAGGCTGAAGCCGGAAGGATCACCATGAGTTCAAGGCCAGCCTGCACTACACAGTGAGACCCTGCCACAAAAAAACAAATACCGACAACAAAAAAGATTTTACCTAGCAGTATAGTATAGATGTAAGTATTTGTCTTAGCCCGTAGCTGTATTCCTAATATAGTTGCATGTCATAATTGAAAGATAGTTGCAGGTCATAATTTCACTCCCTTCGTGTATCTTTCTATTTATAGGAATGCCTGAGAAAATCTTTTTCTAAAGTAACTGCTCTTTTTGATAATTGCCTTTTGCAATGGCTGATTTTTCAGAAGCAAATTTAAGAAAACTAGAAGCATGTATGGCAATAGTCTCAAAGCAGACTATTTCAATCCTATTTGACAAGGGAAAATTACTTTGATTTGGGAGAAAGAACTTAATACTAATGAAATAGTTGCAATGATGCATTTTATTAGCGTCCTGTAGTAGGAAACAAACATGTAAATTGTGTATTGGAGGCCTGCAAACTATTCTTTCTGATTTATAGGAAAGTGTTTTATCTAATCCTCACAGCAACCCTGAGTGGCAATGGTTTCCCATTTTACAGATGAGAAAACTGAGACTCAGTTGATACTTGTGTGAGATCACACAGCTGATACAGTAGCAGTCTGCCCAAACTGCAATCCACTTGACCTATTCAGCATTGGGATAGTGTTCTGGGATGAGGATTCTTTTACAAAATTACTCCTCAGTGAGACTCTCTTCCCCTCTAATTAGAAGTTCAGAAAGATACTGCTTCACTGTCTTTAGAGCTCAGGTCAAATGGATGTTTCTTCCTTGGATTTTAGAGGGCTGTGTCCCCATCTTCTGGGGTCTGGGAAGTATCGACAGCTTGGCTGGTGCCTTTCTCTGGCAAGGTCTCCGAATCTTCTTCAGCGAACTCTCCTCCAGGTTAGAGGAATTCAAAACATGTCCCCAGCAGGCTCTTTCTGTGCAGACTCACCTTATTAAAAGGAACTTTTCCCCCAGGCAACTGCTATATAGAGTTTTACTGGATGTTTTATCACCTCGTGTACTTTTTTTCCTGATGGCAAGTCTCGAAAGAGAAAAGAACTTGGGGTTGACGTGAGGTTTCGTTCAGTTTAGTCATAAATTATCCCTGCCTTGGTGTGTGAGCTTTCTGTCAGTATAACAAAATACCTGACATGATTAACTTAGAGAAAAGATTTATGTTGGCTCACAGTTTTAGAGGTTCCAGTTCATGATCTATTGCTTTGGACCTGTGGTGAGGCCACACATCGTGGTAGGAGCATGTGGCATAGCAAAATCGTGACTTACATCGTGAGTCAGGAGCAACAAGAAAGAAAGAGGAAAGAGTCCACAGTCCCCTTTAAGGGCATATCTCCAGGTCCTCAGGACCTCACACTAGGCTCCACCTCTAATGGCTGTATTGCCTCCCAGTAGTGCCACTGTACAGACCAAGCCCTTAACACATGGACACATGGGGATACTTAGCCAAACCATAGCACTAGGCTCACTCAAAACCTTACTAAGCTACTAGATTAGTTCTTCCTTAGTTCACTGCAGGAGTCTCTGTCTCTGTCTGTCTCTCTGTCTCTCTCTGTCTCTCTCTGTCTCTCTCTGTCTCTCTCTCTCTCTCTCTCTCTCTGTCTCTCTCTCTCTCTCTCTCTTTCAAGTTTGCTTACATGCATCCCCCCTCTTTCTGGGTTCTGTGTGTGACTGAGCAAGAGACTTATTTGTGCCTGTCCTGCAGGAAAGTCCAGCCACTGTGGTGTCGGCCCCCTGATTCTCTAGTTCACCTAACACAGATGCTGACTCTCTTGGTGCAAATTCACACTTTCTCCTTGCCCTTGAGCCTGGATGGCTTAGCTACCCTTTGAGTTTATTGCAAATCCCCTCTTGTGGGAATGCAACATTGTCTCTTCTTTACTTAGATTTGGCTTCTGTCCCTAGCTCCCAAAGAAATCCTGTATTAATAATTTCCTCAGAAGACAGAGCCAGAAATAGGGGTGGTGATCGATGGAGGGCGTGTGCCCTTGGGAAAAGTTCTAGTTGATGTGGGTATACACACCCTCACCATCAGTGAAAACAACCTTTCTGTGTCTACTGACCTTCTTGCTCTGGCTCCATCCCCTCTGTGGGCTTCACAGTATGGGATTCCATGGGAATTTGCCTATGTTTTGGGTTGGATCATTGTTTGGCTTTGTGAGAGGAGATAACATTTTTCAAGAGCTGTGTACGTGGTGAAAAATATACGTTGTACTTTGTTTTTTTTGGGATTTTTAAAAATTTTATTTTATTTTTTTCGAGACAGGATCTCGTTATGTATTTCAGGCTGGGCTTGAACTCACCGTGTATCCCAGGCTGGCCTTGAACACATGGCAGTCCTCCTGCCTCATCCTCCGGAGTGCTGCTGGGATTACAGGCATGCACCACCATGCCCGGCTCATAGTTGTACTTTGAAATAACTCTTATTTGGGAAGCTTAGTATAAAAGTAATTTTAATACATGTTATCAGTGCTGTCATTAAGTTAGAAATGCTGTGGAAAAGCTATAAACATTTTTCTCAAAAGCAGGGCTGGCTGGGCATGGTGGTACATGCCTATAATCCCAGCACTTGGGAGGCTGAGGCAGGAGGATCTCTCTGAGTTTGGGGCCAGCCTGGGCTACACAGTGAGTTCAAGGCCAGCCTGCACTACATAGTGAGACCCTGTCTCAAAAAAAAAAAGGCCAGGATAGGAAACATTTTTCTTCATCAGGCTGTTGACTTGGGGAAAAAAACACATTTGATGGCCTACTTAATGATTTTTTTATGGCAGCCAATTAAATTAATATTCAGAACTTTATGAAATTAGTACTATCATTGTTACCATATAATAGCTGGGGAAAGTAAGATGAAGGCAGATTAAGTAACTCGGCTACTAAGTGTCAGAATCTGGGTTTGAACCCATATCTGTTTGATGACAAAGTGTTCTTTTAGCCTCTGTACATACTGCTGCCCTACATGCTGAAAATAAGTTTTTGTATATTTAGTAATTCTTTTTAAGATATTTGAAAAACAAATACGATTCTTTTCTTGTCCACCCCCCCCCTCTCCAAAGTCCCAGAAATGAATGAGAGTGATGGTAACATCCAAGAATTAGTGATGAATATTTTGATTATAGAGGGCAGGAACAATTGCAGTTTCAAAAGCTAAATAAGAAGTTCCAAAACATAAGGGATTTCTACTAAATAAATAAATAAATACATACATACCCTACATATCACACTCGCCCATGCATTTCCTTTATCTTTCCAAAAGAGGTGGCACTCAACTGCGAAATGAGGAGTCTTTGCCAGCTGGGCTCACAGGCTAGTTGTCTATTGTGCCCTGTACTAAATCACTGTCCGCACACCCTTCTCTGCTTTCCTTTGTGATGTTAGGGCTGGGACTCTGCAAGCCATGTTTCTGCCTTGCCTACTTTCCTAAGCTCTGCTCTGCAGGGTGGGGGTCTGAGAAGCACTGTGCACTTCTGGCGGGCTCTCTGCTGGCCTAGGCAGCGCACAGCAAGACTGCTTTGCCACACAGCTCGAGTCAGTTCTTTTCTGAAGCAGCAGCTGAATTCACTTCACTGTTTTCCCCACACTTTGGAATTGTCCCTTTGAGCACCGTGGGGACACTAGCACCAACTGGGGAGCACTTCCTGCTTAGAAAGCTCCCTGGAGCCCTGCTCCAGGCTCTTTAATTTTAATAAGCCTAACCCCTGCCTTTTGTTACCTATATTTCTCCCATTACACCTGAGAGTT
Organism: Erethizon dorsatum; assembly: GCA_028451465.1. Classification (NCBI taxonomy): domain Eukaryota; kingdom Metazoa; phylum Chordata; class Mammalia; order Rodentia; family Erethizontidae; genus Erethizon; species Erethizon dorsatum. Next base: position 29,925,265 of record CM051826.1, read on the forward strand.
CTCTGTGTACTATACCCTGTCACCTAGCTAACAAAGCTGTATCTTCTTAATGATCCTCTATATTAAATTCTTTCTGTTAAAACAAATGGTATGATTTCTGTCTCTTGCTTGGACACTGACTGATAACACATGTAATTTTCAGACTTCTGGCACTTAGCTTCAGCCTCACTGTATCATATGTCATTGTCTTCCTCTGAGGGAGCTGTCCTCTGAGCAGCCTTGAAAGGCAGGCATGCCTGGACTACATTTGCTGGATTTCTGACGGTCTTCAAAGGCAAGAGCGTGATAACAAAGTCGACCTTAAGACCTCCAATGTATTTTCTTTTTTGTGTGTTTTGTTTTGTATTGTTTGAGGCAGGGTCTTGCTATGCAGTTCAGGCTGGCCTTGAACCTTCTATGGAGCCCAGGCTAGACTCGAACTCACCTTGATCCTCCTGCCTCAGCCTCCCAAGTTCTGGGATTACAGGAGTGCGCCACCACGCCCAGCTCCTATATATTTTCTAGCGAGCTCTGGGGAGGGCTTCCCAAAGTCGTGGTTACTTCTAATAGCACTGCCACAGTATTGAAAAGTCTTCTTTAGTGGATTTCAGTTCAACTCTTTCATCCTTAATAGGCAGTATATCTACATCTGCACATATAGTAGTATAATCATTCTTCAGTGTTCACGAGGGAAGGGTGCCAGGACCCCTGCAGACACTAAAGTTTGCAGGTGTACAAATCCTTTCTGTAAGTGGTGAAGTATTTGCATATAACCTACACATATCCTCCTGTGTTATGTCTAGATTATGTACACCTAATACACTGTAAATGCTATGAAAATAGTTGTTATACTGTACCACTTAGGAAATAATGAGAAGAAAAAAGTCTAGACATGTTTAGTACAGATGCAATTTTTTCTGGTTACAGTATTTTTGATCTGGGTTTGGATGAACTCATACACACAGGATCCACAGATACTGCAGGCCAACTGTAATAGTGTATACATAAATGTCTATAAGTAGAATACATAGTAAAATTGAAACCAAGCCTTGCTTTTCTTGGTAGTTATTTTAATACCTTCCTCACAGACTTGATGTGAGATAAAGTGAAGTGATATGTAAAACACCCAGCATAGTGCTAGACCGTCAGTGGTAAGTGTCCCGTGGGTAGTAACTGTCTTCTTTTTGATGTTTGCTGCACTACTCTCAAACATCCATCCCAAATTATTGGTCTATGCCAGTCTCATAGCGATGCTATTCTCCTTGTCAAAAATTGGATGTATAGTGGGTAGTGATCCATCTCAGCCCATTAAACATGAAGGAAATCTGCTCCAGAGCCTCTGGCAAAGATTTTCTCCCTTCTAGGAAAAAAAGCACGAGAAAGTATTGACTTGCCCTTTGTTCTCTGGAAGGTATGTGTGGACGCGACCTTGAAACTACTCTGATAGCTGTTTTATGACCGCGAGTGGAATGAGCCAGAGATTGTGATAGACATAATTGTGCGCCTACAGACATCCCTGAGCCAGCCCCTGGAATCCGGGAATGTGTTTCTTCACAGGACAGAAGCTCTGTGATGTGACTAGGAGTCTAGCACTTGAGATGGGACGATCACTGTGGGTTATCTGGTGGGTCCATTGTCGCAGGGCTCTGTAAAAGTTGAAGAGGCAAACAGGAGAACCAGTGTCTGAGTGATAGGACTTGAGAAAGTCTTGTCCAGTCACTGCTGGCTCTGCGATGGAAAGGGACCATGAGCCGGGGCACGTGGGCAGCCTCTCAAGGCTGGGAAAGGCAAGGGCATGGATTCTCCGCTAGAGCCTCCAGAAAGGAACACGACCCTGCAGGCGCATTGATTTTTACCCAGTGAGACCCACATCAGAGTTCTGACCTCAGAACCCTAAGATAATAAATTTGTGTTGTTTTAAGCCACTAAGCCTGTGATAATTTGTTGGAACAACAGTAGCAAACTAATCCCTGAAAAGAAACGGGTACTTCATGTCTCTGCTCAGCCTCTGAATCCGCCATCCCTGGAACTACGCCTGTGTTTCTTGTCATGCAAGACAAGTTTCTATGTTGTTTAATCAAGTTTGAGTCAAATTTTTGGCTACCTACAGCCTCAGTTGTCCTAAGCATGATGTATATTTGCATAGCATTCTGTATAAGTAGATCCTAAATGAATATTTGTTGAATAATGAAAAGGTCTGGTAAAAACCCAGAATCCACATCTAAAGAAGCAGGGCTGTTTTCTGATCATGCTAAGTGTAATAATTTAAAGCTTTTTTTGTTTTTAATATAAGACACAAAAGACGTTTGGAAGGATAGATGTATCATTTGAACACTGAGATGGCCTGGAACTTCAGCAGGTGCACTTTCAAATTGCCAGATTCATTTCCTATTGTGACCTCCAGGCATCCAAATTCTCTTTTCCGAAATAACATTTCAGCAGACCCTGTGAACATGCCAAGAAGTGATTATTTTCACAAATCCAGATGACTTCCTAATTTAGCATAGCTCAGGCAGAGGTAGAAATGAAGAGAAACATAGACAGTTTTTCCATCTCTACAGAGTAGGAACAGCCTAGTACTGGCTTTAAACAAATGTTGCTGACAACTATGAACGTGGTTATCATCGGACAGCTGTTCAGTGGCCTCTGTGAACTCAGCTGGGGGCTCAGCCCAGTTTAAGATCGGCGAGGCCAAAGATCAAACGCTGTTTCAGTTGGTTTCCAAGGCTTTTCTCCACCACTTCTGGGTTTCCAATTAATTTTTGTAATTTCTGTTCCAAAGACCATCATGAGATCCACAACACCCTTTGCACTTGCTCCGTCTGCCCCCCTGCAAATACACTTCCTCGGCCTTGTCTCCTCTCTCCCCTCCCTTCCCCAAGCAAACTTCTTCTAAAATGCAGTTCGTGTCCGTGGGAAGGAAGGCCTTCATGTGCCGTGGCGTCCAGCCACCGCCTGTCTAGTGAGAGTCTTCTCTGAGGGCAGCGTATTTAAATGCCTGACAGTCCTGACCGTGATCGCATCTCCTAGGATCTGACTCTGGTGTGCCTCAAGGTTGTATTGTTAGGGTCATGGGGAGGGTTTGCTGGGAACAGGAAATTATGCCTCCAAATTCCAGGCGATGGATGAATTATATACCACAGAGGAGATAGCTGCTCTCATTGACCATGGTAGAGAAGATGACAGAAGAGGAGGAGGAAGAGAAAGGGGAGAAGAGGGAAAGGAAGGAGGGGAAGGGGAGGGAGGAGGGGGCGGAAGAGATGATAGAATGTCTACCTGTGTTACTCAACTCATCTGATGCTAGCTGTTGAGAACAACATTAGAAACAGAAATGTAGCTCTTTCCACTTTGTTTATAACTTTTTAAAATTAGTACTGTACTTGTTTGTAGTACCTAACATTTACCTTCCTTGTGGGGAGTTAGTACACGTACATAATACATCTTAATGCTTTTTCCACTTGTGAAATAATTTTTTTTCAAGTGCCTCCTTTGCATCAGTGGTTTTGTTACTGAAGTCCAGGAGAGAGCAGCATCCCACAGCCCACACCTCCCCCTTCTCAGATGCGGTCCGTTCACCCCTGTCACGAGTTCAGCAGGACCAGAGGCCTTTACCGAAGGCCTTGACAATAAGTCTTCTTTGGAAGACCAGGAGTTTCATGGCACATTTTATTTATTAATTTAACAAGTATTTATCCAATCTCAGTTTGTGACACTGTGCTTAGTGCTAGGTACAAAGATGAATTGGAATCTGCTTGGCTTTCCCTTCACTCCCAAAGGAATGTACACTTTGATGGCAAGGATAGCGTTGTGAACAGAGAATCACAATATTTTGTAAGAAAGACAAATGAGGTATAAAGTGCTTTTGAAGGCTCTATGCAGTTCCTGTGTTCTGTCTAATCCAGATCTGAGCATATGTGTCCTTCATGATCTGTCTGCCGAATAGAGAACAGAGTTAGTAACAGTAGTATTTTTTGCATGGGGTCAACGTGATGATGATGGTGATGATGATGATGATGACGACTGTGATGATGATGACGACAATGAAATGACTATTGCAGTGGCACCTAAGTGATTTATAGTGATCTTTCTTGGTTTTCCTGGAGTTTTATAATGAATTGGATGAACCTGAGCTATGAACCAGAATCTGACTTTCAGATCCTAGGAAATTAACCTTTTGGTTCCCCACACTGATTTCTAATCACACTGGGCCCTAGAGGTGAGAAGGGGCTAAAAGAAGGCTGAAGTCCTGTCCATGCTGCTGGGGCATGAGGTTAGGTGAGAGTTCACAGTTAGATTTTGGCTTTGGGGTCATTAACAGCTGGAGGGGTTCATTCCTTGAGAACTGTCTGTATGTAGCTGAACCCCATGCATCTTGCAGGGGGCTCACCTATATTCAGGAGCCCCTAGTTCTGCTGTTACCTAGAGAGCCATAGCCACCATCAATTTGGGAAGCCATCTGCTTCATGTGTTCATTTCTTTGTTTCTACTGCATCAGGCCTCCCAAATTGGGCACCTGTTACCACCCACCTGAACCTTTCGGAGTGTTTTAAAGGACTGATTACTTCTCATAGGTTGTATTATAATTGTGTAACTATGAACTGGTGTTTAAATAGAGAAACACGTTTATATTTAACTTCCAGTTAAGCAAAGATTTATTTTTCTATATTTGATAACTAAACTTCATCAAAGGTAGAAGAGATTTCTTTTTGTCTTATTCTGCCTCTCTTCCAGCATCAGTTTTTTTTTCCATGCAAGCATGCTTGTGTTTAAACGTGAGGCAAATAGAGTTAATCATTTCAGATATTTCTGGGTAAGAGAAAGCGTTCACTAAGAGGACTTCATATACAGGGAATATCTGAAGTGGAAACAACTTGATCAGAATAAGATGTCAAAGAATATACCAGATGAAGTTATAGTTACTGAGTAACTGTGTTTGAGTCACATACCAGCCTGGTCATAATATGAAATTTCTATTGGAACATGTGTTATGGTTACATGTTATTATTTGACCCCAGTAGAACAATCTATTCACTTTATAATAAATGAGATTGCAATAAGTACATCTACACATTAACTACAATTGTCAAGGTAACATAATTGGATTCAGAGAAAAGCATAAATCAGATATAGCTTAAATTAAACCAAATACAAAAAAGAAGCAAACTGTCAAACTGAAATTTGCTAAACAATGAAACTTCATTTTCATTTTGTAAGAATCCATGGTCAGTTGGTTGTTCTGTCTTGCCTGCCTCTCTGTCCCTGTCTCATCTCTTCTTCTTTTTCTCTCTCCTCTCCCCCTCTCTCCCTCCCCCTTCCCTCCCCACGTCCCCCTCATATACATACACACATATTAACATGTGTACTTAAGTTGCACATTTATTTCTTAGAAATATTAAATCAGTGATCATTTGGGGGAAAAATAACCAGGGCCTTGTACTTTGCCATTCCTAAGTATTCATTTTTTATTTAAAGGGAAATTTAGAGATGGACTTATTTATAAAATTATAAACGTAATTTGGAACTAGGCACAGTGCAAAGGCCTATAATCCCAATATTCGGGAGGCTGACGCAGGAAGATTGCTGTGAGTTTAAGGCCAGCCTGAACTGCATAGTGAGACCCTGTCTAAAACAAACGTTATTTGGAGATACCTGTCTATCTATCTTTTTATCTTGGAATAAGGTGTGTTCATTTCCACTACCATATCTTAATATTTGAAGTAATCAACTTAATAGGAGGAAAGGTTTATTTTGGGTTATGGTTTTAGAGGTTTCAGTGCATGGTCAGTTGATTCCATTTGCTTTGGAGCTTGTGGTGAGGCAGTACATTATGGTGGGAGTGCATGGTAGATGAACTGCCCACCTCAGAGTGGCTAGAGGGAAAAGAGAGAAAGGAAGAGGCCAGGGTCCCAGTATTCCCTCCAAGGGCACACCCTCAATGACCTAACTTCCTCTAGTTAGGCCCCACCTTTTAAGGATTCCACCACCTTCTAGTAGTTCCATGGGTTGGAAAACAAACCTTAAAATGAACATACGGGCCTTGGGAGATAGGCAGGCAAGACAGACCAACTGACTGACCATAGATTCTTAGAAAACTAAACAAAAGCTTCATTCTAGTGGCTCTTACCTGACTGAAGGTACGTAATATCTTTAGTTTCAGAAGTCATTCAATACCATGAACTTTGGCAGGGGCTATATCTATGTGAGAAGCACCATTTTATTTAGAAAAATTATGGAAACCATTGTGCCTAAAGGGAACTAGTACTTACTTTGCACGGATACATAAGATTGAAATGATGCCTTGTGTAAGTTCTCAAGGTGGGACATCTGTCTCTGTCGATGGTGCACTTAGTAACAAAGTCTGAGATGAAACATGAGATAAAAGGACATTGGCTTGTGTGACTCTATTTTACTCTATGCTAAGATAGATTTAAGTGGAATCAAACTCCAGCTTTTCTGAACTACTCCAGCTTCTTCAGGCTTGAAGAAGTTAATTCAGAAGACAAATGCTGGAAGAAAGGTGCAGTATAAACCAAGAGGAAAATTTAAAAATATCCCAGGTCTTAGGGATTAAGTTTGTATAGGCACCAGTGCTTTAAGGCAGAGTGAGGAACAGACAGAAGTAAGGCTGTCTTGCTTATTCTTGGGTTCCTAATGCTGAGCATGGGGCAGGGTATATGATCCCTTTTTGTCCTATTGTTGGAAGAGGACAGGAGTAGCACCTCTGGTGGAGGAAGGCCACAAAGAGACATGTTTCAAGATATTGGTGAAACTCCCTGCATTGATGGTTTAAAGCAGATATGTCTACAGAATACTGGCATTATCACCGAGGAATCCCTTCAGAAGAGGAGCTGGTGGATGAGTGGGCAAAGATGCTGATTTGAAATTAATGGGTTCTACCCAGCCAGATCATCATGCTGGTCTTTGCTGGAATGGTAAAATGAATGAAAATTTTCAAAACGAAATCATCAAATTATGTACCAACTAGGTAACTATGAGTTTGTGCACATCAGTAAAATCAGAGGGGAATTTAAAGAAATATCTGTTATTAAAGCATTACACAGTACTTTATATTTTTGGTGTTAGGCTTATTGAATTACAATTTATGTAACATTTCATTCTTTTTGTGAACAGTTTCATGAGCTTTGATACATATATGTAATGAGGACGTAGAAGGGCATGTTGCATCAGAATAGTCTTTCATGCCCCTTTGTAGTCAGCCCTGGGTTCCACCGATTTGCCATTTCCAAAATGGAATATAAAACAGGATCGTGAAGTCTTGCTAAGTTACTCAGTCTGGGCTTGAATTTACAATCCTCCTGCCTCAGCCTCCTGAATAGCTGGGATTACAGGTGTGCATCACTGTGCCGGCCTTGTTCCTTTTTATTGCTGACAAATATTCCATTCTCTGGATGTACCACAATTTGTTTCTTCTTTCACCAGTTGAAGGACACTAGGTTGTTTTGAACAGTTTTGATTAAAGCCAAATATTTGTTTGGGGGGTTTTGCATAAACAAATGTTTTTATTTCTCTTGTGTAAATAAGTAGGAGTAGGATTGCTCATTTATATGGTTAGTGTATGTATCGTTTTCTAACAAGCTGACAGATTTTTCCATTGTGACTGGGCTATTCACATTCCCATCAGTGATGTATGAGAGTTTCAGGTGCCCTCATTCTTGTCAGCTTTTGGTATTGTCACTTTAAAAAAAAATTTAAAGCATTCCTAGTATCTTTTTAAAACTTTGTTTCATAAATACCTTTTACAAGGTAGAGAGCTCACTTAAGAGCAGTCTCTGTTTTTTTTTTTTTTTTTTTTTTTGTGGGTACCAGGGGGACGACCTCAGGACCTCGCGCGCCAACAGGCACCCGTGCCACTGAGCGATATCACCGGCCCCTTTTTCGTATGTGGGTTCCGGGAGTCGAACTCGGGCCCTCGCGCTTGCAAGGCAGGCGCTTACGCCGCTGAGCCATCTCACCGGCCCCAGTCTCTGTTTTAAATGCAGTCTGTCTTTGAACAGTGAAAATTTTGTATTGAACTCACTTTGGAAAATAAGCCTGCTCGTTATTTGTGGTTTGTAGGCTCTGTAAAGCCTCTGTGAGCACCGACGACAAAGCCATTGTTCCTGGGGGAAACCAAGGTGAGCTTCATGGAATTCATGGAGCTCACAACGTTTTTGTTAGCCAGTTACTGTGTAACATTGCCTCAATGATGTTTCTGTTGTTAATATAGTTGATTCATTCACATCAAACTCATGGTCAACAGCTTCAGTAAAACTCATGTATATTATGTATTTTCTCTGCAAGAGAAAGCATGACTGCTCTCTTGTGCTTAGGAACACCAGACAGCATTTTAGCACTATATCTGGGGACCATTTTAAACAAGCAAACCCAGCAACGAAAGCGCAGAAATGTGAAAAGCACAGCCACAAAGTGGCCACCGAAATTATACTTGCTTACATACAGTGTGTGAGCTGAAACATGAAGGCACAGAATTACCTCATTCAACCTCTGAGGGGGACGTGCGGGTTGAGTGACTCAGACTTCTCATAGCTCCACACAAGTCCATAAATGACTCTAAAAGTTGTTAGTGTTGTTTTGGGGATTACAGATAAATTTTAGCAAGCAGGCAAATTCATAAGCATGGAATCATTTACAAATGTGAAACTCAGCTATATTTACCTATGGAATCCATGAATGAGGATCAAATGTGTTTTAGAAATTGCTTTAGTTCAGTTTAAATGACTTTTTAGTGATTCGGTTTAGTATCACATGTAATTAAATATTTTATTCCAGTAAATTAATATGAAAATTACCTTGCTAAAACTAGGACCATTCAGTATAAAGATTATCTTAAAAATATTTCAAACCCTTCCTAAAATTTTATCCCTAGGCCAGTTCAAAGATATACTCTTGATTCTGTGTTAGAAGATATTGTGTACCATTCAAACACACTTCATTCTTTTAATATAAAATGCTGAACTCTGAATTTTCTCATTGTAATCACTTCAGGTTTTATGTTTTAAGTTCAGAGACAGATTAATGCACTTAACAAACATCCATTGCCTAAAAGTAATTATAAGTTTTCTAGATTGACTGCCAATATGATATAGGTCCCAAAGAAATCACCTCTCTTTACTGAGACAGAACAATAAATTGGTTTTCCTGAATACAGTGGGTAAAGAATCCAAGTTCTTGACCTTGAATATTTCACTGGTAGTGTTCTATGCTGTGGGGAACAATCAGGATGACATTTGCTGAAATGTCTGAGATTTATAACATAATAGCTTGAGCATATGTGCCAAAAAATAAAAATCTTAAATCCTATCAAATCAAGATTAATTACCTATTAAAATGTTAACAAATAGTATAGTACAAGTGGTGTAATAAGCTGTCTCTCTTCATATATTGTTACAAAACAAATTCTTTTGGCTGCAACATGAAACATCATGTATCTTCTATCTCACTCTCAGTGGGAAAACGGAAAAAACTGCTACTCAGTCATTCTCCATGTGGATTTTGGCATTTCATTAGGAAGTGCTATCACAAACCTTTCCACTGAAAAGCACATACAACTCTCTGGAAACTGCTAAATTTCCTGGCTTTGTACTACTGCCAAAAACCTGTTGCTTCTCCCCGTCATTAACTACTACATATTTATTCCTCTCTATCTTGGTGGACAGTAACCCACACAGCACTCCCATGAAAAGGAAAACAGTAGTTTGCTTCCTCCCCCTCACTAGCCTGGAAGAATTCAATCCCACAGATTAATTTCTTCTTGCTATTTCGCTTTCATTAACATTAATACTTTCAACTGTTGACCAGGTGAAAATAGCAGGAATGACATAGTTATGATTGTATTCCTTCATTAAAATGGTTTTTGAAAGTTATGGGGAAATTGCTCATGAATTTTTATTATTAAACCTTCTACTAGGCTAGAATAATAAGTCATGGTGTTGCTAAGTTGGCTTGCAGTGAATAGTTAGGCAGTCAGCAAATATTTAGTGAGGATCTATTATGTGCCAAATCTTCTAGGCTTAGTGACACAGTGGTAAATTAGGCAGTCCTGACTTTATGTAGTTATTCTATTTTCTTGTGCTAAATGTCTTTGGTTACAGTGGCCTTTATTGGAATATGATGGAAAGAAGTACAAAAACAACTATTGAAATAAAAGTGTACTTAAGGTTTCACCATGGTTTGAAAAGTAGGTAGTTTGGGGTGTGTGTGTGTGTGTGTGTGTGTGTGAATAACTTTAGAAGTTTTAATAACCCAAGTTTATACAAAATAAAACATTTCACCAGGTTAATCTATTTTAAAAATTACAACGTACACATCAATTTTCTTATATGCCTTGTCTTCTTGCTTGGTGTTTCAAAGCTTTTCATTTTGCGAGCCCTCATCCCACTCTGTATTCTGAAAGAAACCCTGCAACATGTTGTTCTTTTTTTGAGACCCTGGACCACAACTGGTGTGACAAGCTGTACCTTTTCATTTGTTTTTATAGAACAAACTCTTTAGCAGTGACATGAAATATCATGTCTCTTCTTTCTCTCTCGCAGTGGGAAAAGGGGGAAAAATGCTCTTTGGTCATTCTCTTTGTGGATTTTGGCATTCATTGGAAAGTGCCAATAGGTATTCATTTTTTATGTTATTCTGGAAAGCTGTAAGCAGTCTTCTAAGTCACAAAGCAAACTCAGTCCCTAACGGTTCTCCAAACATGGGTCAGAAAGGTGGGAAGCTTTATTTTTCTAGGCAGGGAGTACATGAATAATACACTTGCAACCTGCTTAGCTTCCCCAGTTCTCTTGAGCCAGCTTCTCTGCTCAAAGAACTGCACATCAATCTGTCACTGATGGTCAGCAGTGCAGCAAGGAGCCAATGTTATTGTGAACCTACAGTGGAATGACTTGCTTCCCAGCTGGTGATCAATCTGTGTTGGACAGCAACATGTTTGCCTGTACAAATGAGCTGGACCCCTCTGCCACGTATCTCTGCCAACTTTTGAAAGAAAGAATCTGTTTCAGTTCTTTTTGGGGGTAAAAACAAAAGATCTGTCTCCCTTTATACAACCAGCTATTGGACAATTCATGCAGATTCACAGCCAGTATCCCAAGGAAATTGTTTTCGAGAAGTCAGGAAGTTGCACTAAGAAAAGAAGAAAAACTGAACATAAGAGTGTATATACATGCATACATACAAGGTGATAGCTTTTGTTTTTCTTCAGTAAAGATGATGTGCTTATGATACTAGTTTTACCATCTTTGGAGACTTCTCAGTTAAATATCAGAAGATCCTGGGGATTAGGATGTTAATTGACTTTTCTGCATTCAAGGTAAAACCAAAATTGTGATGCTCCTGTGAAAAATGCTATGAAACTTTGCTTGAGGTTTATTATTATCATTACCCATTACAGAATGACCAAGTCTAGGCTGGAAGCAATTCCACTGAATCAGTGATAATCAGAACATGCGTGATATGTCTTACCACTTGTGAACCGCTTTCTTATGGTCCATTGTGGAAGAAAGGCACCAGTATACTCCAGAAACCATGGCCTAGCAGACAGACTTCACATGAGTAGAGCCGAAAATGTAATTAAGAGAAGAATTTGTGAAGGATTAGTAGATGGAAAGCAAAAGTACAAGGCAAGTCTTCTCATGCCAGACTCATCATGATACAGTGCTGTGGTACATTAGGGGTAGGTATGAATGAAAACAGAAATCAGGGAATTTTTCATGAAATAATAGACACAGTGGGGAACTTTGAAAAGGGTCGAAAGGGATGTGGATTTATTAACAAGAACGGTTGGTCTTTGTGGTCATATTAGCCCACTGGACAAACAAATTCCCTTTAGTTGTCATTTGGTGGAGAAATATTAAAGGAGCAATGAAATGTTTTGCACCTTAGGGGAGATGGGGTTCCTTGTTTTCCCCTGGAGATTTGGTATCTCTGGACCCATCAAGGAGCCAGTAGAAATAACACAGATGAGTTCAAAAGATGGGAACTCTGACAAGAGAGAGTTGGAAATTACTTCGGCCTCAAATTTCTGCTCAGCTGGGTCATTCCCCTTGAGCTGTTGAAGGGATTTCTGGGTTGCTAAGCAGTTAGAGTTAGATGAGTTTCGTGCTGCCTTCCACAGTCGTGCCACAGGAAACTGTAGCAGACTGTGCCACATTGCTTAAAGTCCCTTCAGGTTAGGGACCATATGTGACCCATCTTTGTGCTTTGTGAGCACACAAGAGATACTTGATGGGTGAGTGACTCAATCTTTAGTTCTATTCTGGCAAAGAGAAAAGAACCAAAGACTTTACACCTGCTTTCAGTAATCAGTTTAACTATTTGAGCCCAACCATGGATAATGTCAACTTACAAGAATTGTGATGATGCCCTCTTGGGTGGGTGCGTGACTCTTCTAGTCCCCGAGCCTGCCTCTGAAGGTGGTATTGCAAGGAAGACACATGACAGAAGGGCACGATTATCTTCTTTCATATTAACTGCCATCATTACTAGTGTCTTCTCAAATATCTGAGCAACTCTCCATAGCCCCTCTTAGCCTTTTTACCTAGGAAATTAAGTAGTTTAGCCTTATCTCCCTGACTCTTCCCTTTAAATGTTTTAGTGAGTCCCAACAGGATATCGCATGTCCTTGGGAATCTAAGCTGCTGATTTACCAATACTACTGCTCTGCTATCATTTCGAGACAGTGCTTGCCCCCCACCACCATGACTTGACTTGTCACCACTGCTATTCACCTTTTGTGGTCCAAGATGACTAATTAAATTTACATAAAGAAAATATGACTTCAGGGTAATGTGGATCACAAGTAAGAGGGGGTTAGGATGAAATGCAGGGAAACCAGCCAGGAGTTGGTTTGAAATAGTTCAGTCACGAGCTCGTACTGGCCAAGATTGGTGTGGTTGGGGTGAGAAGATAAGGAGAGAAGTAGACAGATGTGAGTGGTGGAAAAATTAGTAAGACTTGGTAAATTATTGGACTCTAACTTGTTCAACTGCATAGATGACAGTGCCAGCTACTGATATAGGGCATTTAGGAAAAGGAGCCCGTATGTGGAGGTAAAATGAGATGACATTGAGTTCAAGGATGACTGAGGTCCTCTCAGGTTAGGTATGTTAGGACTGGTATCCTGTTTTGGAGACTTGAGCTCAAGAGAGAGCTGTAACTAAAAATTTAGATCCGAGAGTCAGCACATGGATAGTAGTCACATGGAGAAGAGCTGAGGGCTAGGGCAGAGCTCTAGAGAGCACCATTATCTCCTAGGAAAATCAGAAGACTGTGATTAACAAAGTCAAATGACATTTTACCTCTAAAGGCTCCTTCTCATTTTAATCTATTCTATTTTATTCTACTTATTTTAGCATTTGCCCTTCCATACTCAGGAATAGATTATTATTATTCAAGTATAGGTTTATATGCCTCCCATTTGGCCACACATGGAAATGTTGAGCCCAGTTTGCATGTGAGGGAAGCAAGTGAGAAGGGTTGGGACACAGGAGTGAAATCACCCTTGGGTGCTGAGGACTGAGAGGAGGGCAGGCATAGGGAAGTAAAGAATAGTAGTAGGTGATAGTTTTGGGAAGACTGTTCTGGGGCTAATATTATTTATTGGGCAGCTAATGAATATTATTTAGAATGACAGTTACTGTGATAAAAGAAAGAACAGTGGTTCATTCTGGACTGAATTGGGCAGTAGTATGAAATATGAATACCAATGACCATTGGAAATGACTGCAGTAAGTTTGGAGTGAGGCATTACCTAGGGTGATAGCACTAAGAATGGAAAGAAGGGGTACCTTTGAGAGAGATTCTAAAGGTGGGAGAGGAAAGGATAAATGAGAGATGACTTCTAGTCTTGAAGCCCATATGACTAAATAAGTAATGGTACCAGTGACAAGTCTCCACATTAGAGTTAGAAAATATATTTAAAGTCATCTGATTAAATGTTTCTCAGATAGACTCTGAAGGGGTATATTGTAAGAGTAATTCTCAATTCTTCTTCATTCCCTTCTTTCTGCCTGTGTCAGTTAATCTTGATTGTCACCTTGTCTGGATTGAGACTTCTGGAGAAGTGATTGGATTGTGAGGGCACTAACCTTAATAGGCTATTAGGTGCTGAGACCTAATTAAAGAAGTGGATCATGGGGTGTAATTTTGGGACGGTATGTGTTCCCTGGCTCCTTCCTCTCTGACTCTTCCCCTGTTTTCTGGATGCCATGAGTTGAGCAGCTTTCCTCTGCTTTGCTCTTCCGCCATGATGTTTCTGTCTTGGAGCCAGGTGAGGATGGACTGAAACCTCTGAAACCAAAGTAAACCTCTTATCCTCTAAGTTCCAGGTATCATGTATTTTGTTCCAGAAATGGGAAAGCTGACCAATACATATACTATCATTTTCCCAGTGAGATTTCCCCTGGTTCCAGAAACGAACTAGTGTATGTCACCATCATACCCAATCTACCTTATCTATCCTGACCAAGATTTGAAACATCCCATATGAACAGGAATTTAATTACAGATATCCTTTGCCATGTATCTTTTATTTTTTTATTTTTACTAGAGGACATTGGGATGAGAATTAAAAAGGAAGAAAATGATAATGTGTGGGAAGATGTCCCATCTCCAGGCTTCCCCATTATCCCACGAGAGGAAGATTAACAGTGCTTGCTGATAAAAATTTATATTGCAAAATTTATATGAAGGAAAATACAATGATGATAATAACCAGCTACTGTACTGTGGAGAAGACACAGCTATTGAAGATATAAATTCATTTTGCAAAATGACATCAATTTTTAGTTGTTTATAACTGTATTATCCAGCTGCATTGTACACTGCTATGTTAAAATAAGTATCATTAGGTTTTGAATAACTGTTAAAATCCTGAGACACAGTTGTCTTGGTATATTCAGTACTGTTGAAACATTCTCTGTCTCTCCCTCTCCCTCTCCCTCTCCCTCCCTCCCTCCCTCCCTCCCTCCCTCCCTCTCTCCCTCTCTCCCTCCCTCCCTCCCTCCCTCTTTCCCTCCCTCTCTCCCTCCCTGGTGCTGGGGCTCAAACCAGGGCCTCATGCATGCTAGCCATACGGTATACCACTGAGATACATCTCTCGCTACATCTGTCATGTTTGATTCAGTTACGCATGCCACGTTAATGAACCAGAATACTGTATGTTATCTAGAGTTGGGGACTAGGCCCAAATAGAACTGGCAAATAGTATCAGGTGAAGACCAGAGTATAGAGCAGGGGTCTGCAAACTACAGCATGTTGCCTATTTTTATACAGCCTATGAGCTAAGAACTTTTAAAAAAAAAATTTTAAGTGGTTGGAAAAAAATCAAAACAGTACCATTTTGTATCACATGAATTATATGAAATTCAAACTTCAGTGTTCATAAAGTTGTATTTTTTTAATATACCCATACTTGTTTGACTACACATTACCAGTATCTGTGGCTGCTTTTACACTACAACAGCAGTGTTGAATATTTGCAACAGAAACATATGGTCTGTAAAGCTTAAAATATTTACCGTCTGGTCCACTGCAGAAAATGTGTACCAACTCCTGCTCTAAAAGCTGTGTGTCCCAAACTTCCATGTGCCTAGGAATTGCCTGGGACCATTCTAAAATAGTTTCAGTTTCAGGAGGTCCAGAGTAAGGCTCAGTAGTCTGCATTCTTGACAAGCTCTCGGACGATACCACAGCTACTGGTCTCTAGAACATACTTGATTTGCCAAGGGTATTTAAGAGGGAAAAAAAGAGGAATGATGCTGGAGGCATAGCTCAGTGGTAGAGCACATGCTTGACGTGCACAAGGCCCTGAGTTCAGTCCCCAGCCCCCACCCCCCCAATCTGCTCTGGAGGAGAAACTATCACATTTTCAGAAACAGAAATAGGCTTCTTCTACTTTACTTCAAAGGCTAGAATGAGGACCTACAGCTGGGTGCCAGTTTGATTTTACTGTAGGCAGAACTTTCTAATGATTTAAAATTATTGCAGTGGCTGCAAGCAAACAAAAGTTAAGCTGGGAGCATTAAAAGAGGAGATTTCCAAATTGGGAAGAGGCTAGGCTGGTGGCCGAAATCTCTTCCAGTTTAGCACTTTTAATTGACAATGAGAAGGCAAAGAGGAAAGACGAGGCCGGAAGGCAGGCACTGAATTGTGCTTAGACAGGAGGCCTCGTCTAACAGTTATGCATCGGTTGAATTCGTCTCTCTTCATTGGCACAATAGCTGGTCACCTCTGTACCAGGATAAGAAACTATCGAGGGCCAATGTTAAATAAATTCGTAAAGAGTGAATGTTTGGTTGTGAATTTTATAATTTTATTTGTATGTAATATTACTTGTGTGTGCTGAAAAAGCTGTAATTGTCAGACCTCCACAGTTTCAGTTGTATACTAACACACCAGTTAAAAGATAATCCCTGCCATTCTTGTTCTCCCTTTGTGGTAATTTCTTCTGCATCACTTCCTTAAGATATGTTTTATCAGAGCCGGGTGTGGTGGCACAAGCCTGTAATCCCAGCACTCAGGAGGCTGAGGCAGGAGGATCATGGCAAGTTTGAGACCAGCCTGGGCTACAAAGTGAGCTGAAGTCCAGCCTGAACTGCACAGCGAGACCCTGTCTCAAGAAGACAAAAAAAAAAAAAAAAAAAAGTTTTATCAGCCTTATGAATAGATGTTCTTTTGTAGTCTGATCTACCATCTGCAAGTCACTGTAGGCCCTGACGAGTGAAACCTTTTGTTAATGGCTCCTTTAAGAAATATTTGGGTGGGGGGAGAAGAAACTAGCCATTTTGGACAAGCCAATAAATTTTAGAGATTGTAGCACGTTTAGACAGATGAGTGAGCCGTGGAGCATTTCAACAACCTAATATTTAGCCGTTGATGAATTTCAAAACCATAGAACTCATTAAGTTAACAATACAGCTGTCTGCTCAAAATCCAGTAAAAGCCCCTAGTAGTGGTCTTATTATATTTTTCTGCTTTTGAATGCTTTTCATTTCAGCTTGTCACTGGCCTTTAAAGACATGATTTATGCTTCCTAATGCCCCCGGGAGGTTAAGTATTTTCATATTTATTGTGCAGAAGAGGATTCTGTGATTGCTTGCCTGTCCTAAAGTCAGTCTGGCTGGAAAAGGACACGAGAATTCTGACCTCAGCTCTGTAACGAAACCAGGAGTCAACACTTGAAAAATGTGAATCAATATCTTGCCCAGAGAATTTGTTTCATTCCACCAACTTAGGGGAAGAACAGATGGTGAGAGACAGAGTACAAACAATGCTGCTTTTTTCTTTTGTAAATCCTCCTGGATCCCTCCATCCCAGAGCTAGGCTATGGTGATACAGTTCAAACATCTTTCAACTTCTCAGGCTTTCAGAGAGTTCTTCAGCATCTACCATGTTAAGGTGTTTGTCATCATAGCTGTTACACTGAAAACTTAAGAGGTTCAGAGTCTGGATTCTGTCTCAAGCATGTTAGTGATCTCACCTCAGTGTGTGTGTGCGTGCGTGGATGTGTGTATGTTTGTGTTAGTGCCTGTGTGTCGGCATTATTCAGAATTATAATCATTTTAGATACCCGGACATACTTATTTACTCTTCCCAATGTTCCCGCTCACTTGTGACCTGTCTTTAATGCAGATCTTGGGTTTATTATGGTTATCCATTATTTGATAAGTCAGAGGAGGAACGGTTTTTAGAAAACATGTTAATGATACTGCATTATAGAGGCTGGGAGTGTAGTTCAGTAGAGTGCTTGCCTAGCGTATATGAAGTTCAATCTCCAACGCTGAAAAGAATAGTAATAATAGTGCTTTATGTATTTTAAAATGCTAAAAAGGATTTTGAATTTACTCACTAAAAGCAGTGAAGAAAGTTAAAGGTGATGAGTATATTAACTACCCCCAGGTGATCATTACCCAAAGTATATAGGAATCAAAATATCCCACTATACCTCATAAATATGTACAGATATTGTATGGCAATCAAAAAATAATGTTTTATCATAAAAATTTAGGGCCCATGTGTTATTGTTCCATTCACTGAACTGGATGGATTATGCCTTCTTTGGCTTAACCTTGCCACAGGACCAGTGACTTGATTCCCATAGTTCACTCATAATGGGGCCTTTCCCTACAGAATCTCTGTTTTTCTTCTGCTTTACATGCCACACTCTCTCTTTTTTTTTTATTTTTTTGTGTATTAAATTTTTAAGTTGACAAAGTGTATAATATATAACACGTTTTAAAATATGTATGCACTGTGGAATGGTTGAATCAAGCTAATTAATGTATGAATTACTTCATATACTTTTAAAAATACCATTTTTGTTACATAACTTCCATGCTCAAAATAAATTTTGGTTGTTTTATTATTACCTAAAGGATAAAGTTAAAATTCCAAAGGCCATTATTTAAGCCTTTTTAAATCCTGCCCTAATTTTCTTCTCCTCTTGTAAACTTCTATTGCACTTCAACATGTATCTTTTATTTACCTATTAGTGTTCTAGGTGCTCTTTAAACAGTGGAAATAAGGTTTTAGATTTTTAATCTGTGGAGAGACAGTGTATGTTTTTACAATGCAGATACATACTGATAACAGGCAACATGCATATGAGGAAGTATAAACTGATTCATACAGGTATACATCATGTCAGTCATGGTCTGTGGAGGGCTTTGGCCTTGGTTTTCTCTTCCTTTGCATGGTCTAATTGGGGTCCTCTCCTATTGGGGTATAATGCACATCCTAGTCCAGTGATGGTGAAGTTTTAGTTTAGAAAAAACAACTCATACATTAACATCTTTTGTCTTAAAAGAAAAACAACATGTGTGCCATAGGTTCACCACCACTGTCTAGTCCATTCCTGTAGCTCCAACCTAATAATGTTTCAGGAAATACTTTCCACAATTCCAGATCCATATTTCCAACTTCATTTAGCATCTTCCCCTGAAGGGAGCCCTTAGGTACAATATATCTAAAATGTAGCCTGATATCTTCACCACCAACCTGTCACACGCCTTACATTCATTTTCCTGGTTATGGGTATCGTGTCCAACATACCTTCAAGGTTAGACATCTGCGCTCACTCAGTTCAGTTGAGGTCATCTCTGAAATGATCCATCCCATCTTTCCTCCCCACTCCTCCTGCCTCTGCTCTGCTCTGAGACCGTCTCTTCTCCCTTTGGACACCACTGCTGTGGTGTCCTTTTCCTGCCACATGTCTTTCAGTGCTCTAGTCTGTCTCCCCCTCTGTTGATAGAATTAGCTTGTTTAAAAATGAATCTGTATTTTTTTCAGGCTAAAAACTTCTAATGGCTTCTTGTCACGTTCAGGATAAAATAGCAACATTCAGAGGTTGGCATCCTACAGCCTGACTCTGGCTTCAGGCAGCCTCACCTATTCTGTAGTACACTGACTACAATAAAACATTTCACAACTCTACCTTCTCATAGATTATTCCCTCTATTATATTCTTCCTGCCTTTCTTATCTCAAAGACACTGTCATAGTTCAGATATCATCTTCTCCGTAAAATTCTTCACCACTTTCCTAGAAGAGATGGTCCCTTTCTTGGGGACCCCATAATACTCTATGCAGTAACTCACACGTGCTGTTTTGGATCCCCCCATTTTAATATCTCTGACCCCAGGAACTTATTAACTTAATTTTGTATCTTCAAGAAAAAGGACAAATTGGATTTCTGTGTGTGAATGTGTGTGTGTTTCAGTCTTTCTTTTTCCACACATCAAAAGCTGTACAGGTTTAATATATACATAATGATAATATTCATCATAGGGAATTTGTACCGGTACATGATCTATCTTGCTTCTTTTTTCCCACTCCCCTTCCCTCCCATCAACCCCTCTTCCCCTCCTTGTTTACAAAAATTTTGTTTCAATTTTTTCCTTCTATTCTCTTTTTTGTTCTTGTCCTTTCTTTCCTTTCCTCTCCCCCCTCCCTTGTTCCTTTTCTTATTTGAACATTTTCTTCCCATTTCCCAATAGCTATTACATATTTTGGTCCTTATTTACACTTTCAGTTTCTCACACCAGACAAACAATGCAGTATTTAAACATGTGTGCCTGATTTATTTCACTTAAGAGTATGGTCTCAAGATGCATCCACGTAACTAGAAATGTCTAAGGCTTATCCCTCTTTATGGCAGAGTAGTACTCCATTTTATAAAAAAAACCCACATCTTCTTTATCCATTCATCAGTTGGTTGGCATTTGGCTGTTTCCAAGATTTAGCTATTAGAAACTGTGCTGCTATAAACATGTGTATACATATATCACTGTGGTATGATCCTTTTAATTCTTTCAGGAAGACACCAAGAAGGGGAATAGCTTGGTCAAATGGAATCTCTAGTTTTAGTTTTTTGAGAATTCTCCACAGTGATTTCCACAGTGGTTGCACCAGTCTACAAATTCCCACCAACAGTGGAAAAGGGTTCCTTTTCCCCCACAACCCCACCAGCCTTTGTTATTGGTTGATTTCTTGGTAATAGCCATTCTTTCTGGGGTGAGATGGAATCTCAGCATTGTTTCAGTTTGCATCTCTGGAATGACAGTGATGTTGAACATTATTTCTGTATTTATTTGCTGTTTCCACTTCATCTGAGAAGTGTCTGTTCATTTCAGATGCCCATTTTTGGATTGGATCTTTAAATTTGGGGGGTCTGATATGTTTTGAGTTCTTTATATATTTTAATATTAATCCTTTGTCTGAGGAACAGCTGGCAAAAATTTTTTTCCCACACTGTGGGCTCTCTCTTCACTCTGTTGATGGTTTCTTTTACTGCACAAAAGCTTTTTAATAAGATGAGATCTCAGTTGTTGATTCTTTGTGATAGTTCCTATGCAGTTGGGGTTTTGTTCGTAAAGTCTTTGCCTACATCAGTGTCTTCAAGAGTTCTACCTATTCTGTCTTCCAGCAGATTTACTGTTTCTGTTTTAATGTTTAGATCTTTGATTCATTTCAATTTTTGTTTAGTGCATGGTGAAAGATATGGGTCCAGTTTTAATCTTTGGCATGTGGAAAGCCAGTTTTTCTAGCACCATTTATTAAAGAGGCTACCTTTCTTCCAGTGAAGGTGTTTGGCTCTTTTGTCAAAGATGAGGTGGCTGAGTATGTTTGGAGTTGTTTCTGCGTCTTCTAATTTTTTCCATTGATCCTCAGGTCTGTGTTTTTGGTTTTGTTTTTTTATTTTTGTTTTTGCCAGTACCATGCTGTTTTTATCACACTAGCTCTATAGCATAATTTTAAGTCAGGGATTGTGATGCTCCCTGCCTTGCCTTTTTTGCCCAGAATTGCTTTTGCTATTCTAGATCTCTTCTGATTCCAAATGCATTTTAGGATTGTTTTCTCTAATTCTGTGAGATATGCTGTTGGTATTTTGATTGGGATCACATTAAATCTATACAACAATTTTGGAAGAATGGCCATTTTTACTATATTGGTTCTTCCTACCCAAAAACAAGGGATATCTTTCCATTTTCTTTCTTTCTTTCTTTCTTTTTTTTTTAATGTGGGTACTGGGGGTCGAACTCAGGACCTTGCGCTTGCCAGCAGGCACTTATGCCTCTGAGCTATCTCACCAGCCCTCCATTTTCTGATATCCCATTCAATCTCCTTTTTCAGAGTACTGTAGTTCCCAACATAAGGGTCTTTTACTTCCTTTGTTAAGTTGATCCCTAAGTATTTCATTTTTTTGGATGCTATTGTGAAAGGTATTATTTCCCTGATTTCTGTCTCAGTGAATTTGTTATTTGTGTACAGGAATGCTATTGATTTTTGAGTGTTATTATTAGTGCTTATTGCTTTCATGTCTGTTAATATTTGTTTTACATAGTTGGGTGCACTGATATTTGGTGCATATGTATTATGACCGTTATCTCTCTTAGATTGCTCCTTTTACATGGATGCAGTGATCTTCTTTGTCTCTGTTAATCAGTTTTGGCTTGAAATCTACTTTGTCTACAAATAGAATAGTTACCCTTGCTTTTTTCTGGGTTCCTGTCGCATGGAGTGTTGTTTTCCATCCTTTGACTTTTAGTCTGTGAATTTTTATTTTATTAAATGTGTTTCTTGTATGCAGCACATTGTTGTATCTTGCTTCTTGATCCATTCTGGCAGTCTGTTTTGATTGGTGAATTGAGACCATTAACATTGATGGTAATAACTGATACGTATTGTCTTATCCTTATCATGTTATTTTCCTGTTGTTGGTTCCCTTTATTTTCCCCCTCTGTTTAATTGCTTGCCTTGACTGGTGGATTCATTCTGTTGGGGTTTATGGAGTTGTAGTCCTTGTTATCTCTTTCTAGAATGTCCTTCAGAACATTTTGGAATGCTGGTTTTGTGGTCATGAATTTCTTCAGGTGTTCTTTTTTTTTTTTTTTTTGTGGGTACCAGGGGTCGACCTCAGGACCTCGTGCGCCAGCAGGCGCCCGTGCTGCTGAGTGATATCACCGGCCCTTTTTTCATATGTGGGTTCTGGGAGTTGAACTCGGGCCCTTGTGCTTGTCAGGCAGGCACTTATGCCGCTGAGCCATCTCACCGGCCCCTTTTCAGGTGTTGTTTGTCATGAAAGTATCTTATCTCTCCATCAGTTTTGAAAGACAGTTTTGCAGAGTATATCAATCAGGTCTGGAGGTTGTTTTCTTTTAGGGCTTGAAGTACTTCAAGCTCTCCTTGACTTGCGGGTTTGTGTTGAGAAGTCCGCTGTGATTCTGATGGGCTTTCCTTTATAAGTGATTTATTTCTTTTCTCTAACAACTTCTGATATTCTGTTCTTGTGTTGAATTTCTGGAATCTTGACTATTATATGCCTTGGTGTAGTTTGTTGGTTTTTTTTTTTTTTTTTTCCCTAATCTAATTGGAGTTCTGTGTGCCTCACTTATCTGTATGTCAAATTCTTTTTCCATGTTTGGAAAATTTTTTGCCATGACTTCTGAGAATAGGTTTTTATGTCACTTGTGTTATCTCCTGCTTTTTCATTGACTCTGATCAATCTTATGTTATTCTTCTTTGCATCATCTAGCAGCTATTGGGTTTATTTTTTGTTGTCCCTTGCTATTTTTAAGAAATATTTGTTTTCATGATCGCTAACCACAATCCTGTCTTTGGTATCTGAGGTTCTGTCCTCACATTGGCTCATTCTGCTGTGTATACTTTCTATGGAATTTTTCATCTCCTGGATATCTGTTTGAATCTATTTCACGGATTCCTTTTCTTTCCTACGTTGGTGTTCACGGTTTCCATAATTGTCCTGACCTCTATTTTTTTATTTGTATGTGCTCTAGAGTCACTAACCATGTCTTTCATTGTGGTCACCATCTCTGTAGTTATCTGAGAAATTATTTCTGATTTGATTTTTTTTCTAGAGCCTTGTTCATCTGCTTTGTTACTTCTGCTGTTACCACTTCAGAGAGTCCAGGTGGGTGACTTTTGGATTGTTCCACCTCATCGCCACCTGGGTTTGCCTTTGGTGAGCTGGAAGTCTCGGGTTGCATCTTGCTTAATTGTCTTCTCATTTTCTTTCTTTCTTTCTTTCTTTCTTTTTCTTTTCTTTTTTTTTTTTTTTTTTTTTAGTTTAATTCCTGGGTTGATGCTTGTAGATTTCTTATGGCAGGTAGCTTTATTGCTAGTATTTAGAACACTTAGGAAATGACTACTTCTCAGAGATGTCGGTGTAGCTGGCTTTCGTGTTTTGAGTCTGTTGCAAGATCCTACCTCTTCAGTTTATTGGGGATGAGAAGTTGCTACCTACTTGGCCCAGCCTCTGGTTCTTTGGCAGTGGCCTGTACTATTGTAGGCAGTCTCAGTCTTGGTATACCAGAAGAACAACTGATTAGAACAATTATGTCACCTTGGCTAAAGTAGTACAATCAGCAGTAACAATAGCATCAAACACAGCCTAGAAAAAGACAAACTGATAACTACTAGTTTTTCCACCTTTTACCATATGAACATATTTGTGGCTATATAACAAAATCTAAAACAAACCAGAAAATTGTGTACAGTAAATATGCCCTCAATATGGGGATTTTCCCCTCAGGGGAGAAAATTTAAAAGGGGTTCAGGGAAAAAAATAGAGAAAGAAGAAAAGATTAGAGGCAAAGCGGGAGGACAAAGGAAAATATGTGAACTTTGGGAAACTGGTAAAGAAGACAGGAGGGAAAGAGAGAAGGAGGAAATAAAAACCAAAACAAAACAGCAACAAAAAATACTAGAAACAATGTTCATACTCACATAAAAACAAGAAAAAACAATCAAAAAAGAAAACAAAATAAAAACAAACAAACAAAAAACAAGAAAAGAAGAAAAAAATAATGTCCACTTCAGGGCATGTCTCTGTTGTCCCTGGCAGACACAGTAGGCAGACAGAGCCCAGAGCCATGTTGATTAATCCCAGCAAACCAGCAGTAGCTTTAAGTTAGGACAGTGAATAATCCCAGCAAGTCTCCACTTTTAATTCCATTGAAGTTTAAGCTGGTTTCTGGGTGTGAGGCTGGAACCCAATTTGTTCAACCTGCAGCACTCACTGTGCCTCCTGCTGGGTTGAACTCAGCTTCTTGACCTCCTGCTGTCTTGAACATGGTTCTGCCTCACCCTGACACTGGGAGCCAATAGGAGGAGCCCACCCCACAGCTGCTCAGAGCTATGAGCTCAGTTGGCCCCTCTCCAAGATTGCTACCAGCCCATTGCCCTCTCCTGGGGGGCATCTGAACCCAAATAACTCACCAGCCACTGTAGTCCACTGCATCCACTGCTCTGTTCCACTGGTGCGTTTCTCCATGGAGGCCTTTGGGGTCGCCAGTAAGCAGGGTATGTGCAGGTTTGAGCTGCCTCTCCCACACAGTGAGTCATGGCTCAGGGAGAAAGTGCTGCTTGCCACTTCCTTCTTCTGCATCGAGGTCCCTCTCTTTATTCTCCCTGTGGGCTTCAGTTGTCGCTTCAGATCCTTGCTGGTTCCCGGGGACCCACTTCCCTCCTCTTTCTCTTCCTCACTTTGCTATATTCCAGTGTTTGGACACCAAATCTCGAGAGACTGTTTCTTTGCTGTTCACCGCTCTGCCATCTTCCCAGAAGCCCAGATTTAATATATACAACTTGCTGAGTTTGGAAATAATTATACACCTACGAAACCATCACCACAATCTGTTAAAAAGCAACTGAATCGATTGGGCTTTTTATCTTCAGTAGAGCCAATAGATAGTTTTGACTGAGTTTAATGAGTGACATTATGGGCTGAAGATGTTGAAAACTGCTTCTGATACAGAATCTTTGATTTCATCTAGAACCCCTAAAAAAGATCTGTTTAATAAATTGCTCATGATAAAGCTATGAAATGGAAATTATCGTTTTCATTTTATAGAGCTAGTTAAATTGTGGGTAGGACTATGCAACTAATAAGTGAAGGAGTCAGGATGAGTTCAGATTCGTCTCAAGTCCAAGTGTGTGCCTTGTTTAGTGTCAAAGAATATACCTTAAGAGTGCAAAGTGAAGATAATGCTTTGGTGATTATAAAGTACTTGGGAACTAACAAAGGAAGCCTGTGGTTTTGTAGAAGACTAGCAATATTTTCACAACTGGTTTCCCTGACTGCATCCATATCTGTGTGGCCTTAATATTGTTTGATTCACAAAGGAAAATTGTTGATCCAGAGTGAACTAGTTCAACTTTCGTCTCCTCAATCTCCAGGGTATTCCACAGAGGAAAATGTTTTAAACCGCACCTGAGCTATAAACAATTTATTCTGAAGGTAACAGTGTTAGTATTGCAGTATGTAAACCTTTAGCTAATAAAAATCAAAGTAGCTTAATTTGGAAAGTATACAGAAGGTTAGAGCAAAAGCTTGTAAATGTTTTCAAAGACTCTGTATTTAATTCTATCACCAGCTAGCAAAATAAATAGTCCAGCTGCTAGCTCTGAAACAGACATGTGTTGGAAATGAAATGTTAATAGTTTAAATGCATTGGTCATTAGAAATCAAAAGGAACGTGAAGTACACTTTCTATTTTATGAGAAACAAGGTGAAAGTTCCCAAAACACATTTGTGGTAACTGCATTGAAAATTGCTTCCTCATCTCTTATTTTAGTGGCTAATACTTAGTATTGTATATGTGAGTACGGGGGAGGGGAGCATTTTCTTCCTATTTAGATATAAGGTTTGGAAATAAATGGAGTGTACAAATCAGGAGATGTTAAATTCTACTTTTCCATGTGTCTGAGCTGTTTGCTGTAGATTGCAAGCTGCGTGCCAGACTTTTTCTGAGGAATGGGAGGTTATTTTCAATAATGTGCTAAGATTGACCTGAAATATTTAGCCAGCACAGCTGCTTGCAAGCACTGGCCTTATATGAGGAAGTTGCACTGGAATTAATTAACTCTGTTTGGTACTCTGAGATGTTTGCTCCACATCTTGTTTTACCATAATAAAACTTACAAGATGAATTGGAACTTCTTTATTTTTATTTGAGAAATTTTTTTTAAAAAGCTATGAGAAAAAAAAGAACATGTAAGGTGTTTTCTCACTTAAAGCAGATGTTAGAGAACAACAAGCATTAGAATCAGAATTTTTTCCTTCAAATATTTCTCTTTAACTTAAAAGTAGAGTGAAGTTGTGTATCTTTCATCCATTATAGCAATGCCATTTTTAAAGTGTTTGACTTTATTGTTAGGAGGTAAGGAATTTGAGTAGAGAGGGATATATTGAGTGGTGAGGTACCTACTACATTACAAAACATTTTGTGAAGCAAAGTGTTACCCTAGGAACACTCCATTTTGGAAAGGAGAAGGAAGGGAAGTTTTTGGGAAGCTTGTGCAAAAACGACCTTGACCTGTAATTGGAGATAATGCAGCACTGATGTTCCTAATGCCATGATGTTAATTCCAGGATGTTTGTCAACACTGTGTTGTTATTTATTTCCTAATCTTAAATAAGCAAAGTTGGGAGAATGGCTGCCTTCTAAAACTCTACCGACAGTGTCAGCATCATGATTGTTTCCTCCCTTCCTTAAAACCTCTCATCCAATGAAGTGCTCAACAATCCATTATTTATTAAAACAAACAAACCAAAAATAAGAGGCTTAAGTGTCTATCAGTAGATGACTGTGTGAACAAAATGTGCCATGTACATACAATGGAATATTATTTGGCTATGAAAAGGAATATAGTTCGGATATATGCTACAACATAGATCGATCCTGAAGACACTAGGCTAAGTGAAACAAGCTAGACACAAAAGGACAAATATTGTATGCTTTTATTCAGATGGAACATCAAGAATAAGCAAATTCATAGAGAAAACAGATTACTAAAGGGTAGGAGCAGAGGGAAATGCGGAATTATGATGCACTGCCTAGAGTTTCTGTCTGCATAGATGAAAATGTTTTGGAAATAGTGGTTGATAGTTGCACAATGTCATGGATTTAATTAATGCCACTTAGTTGTAAACTTAAAATGGTAAATACAACAAATTATGTGATATAAATTTTATCACAAATTAAAAGAATTAAATTGATTACATGTTGAAATGATAATATTTTAGAATTGTATTGGGTCAGATAAAATATTCTATATATATTTTGGGTTTTTATTTTTTAATATGGTTATCACAATTTTTTTTTTTTTTTTTTTTTTGGCACTGGGAATCGAATTCACAGCCTCGTGCTTGCCAGGCAGGCACTGTACCCCTGAGCTATATCCCCAGCCCCCACACAATTTACATATGTTATGTTTCTGTTAGACAGGGCTCATCTAGAAATGAGATGGATCCCCTAGGATTAGCATACTTTGAATAGGACTAAGAACCATGTCTGATGACTAAGAAGAATCTGCAGAATCTCCAGAATTGCCCTGGCTGTTGAGAGACTTTACCTCCCAAAGGGTGGCTACACCTCTTATCCATGTTGGAAATGGCAGACTTAGGAAGGAGCCTTGTCTAACCGGATGAAGATCCTGAGGAGCCAACAAGCCACTGGTCCTAGGAGAACAGTGTGATCTGCCACTGCTCTTGGTTCCACAACAACAGTTAGCTCAACTGAAAAGCAGAGCTGATGTCAGTGTCTCTAGGCTGAGTTGATTCAGAGGCAGTTTTTCTTTGGCAAGAAAGCAGGAATAGCAGTAGAGTTACAGCCTTCGCAAGAAGGAAACAGCCCTCACAGGCAACAGATGCCCTTTCAACTCCATTTTAAGGACATTTAAAATGAGAGCCAGTACCCAGGGTTCCCTCTCTGGAGTGGGCACCACCAACCCCGTAGTACTCTGGGCTTCTGGCAAGGGTCTTCCTCCGTGTCTGCCTTAACAGCCGCCCCCTGACTCAGAACTGCCTTGTGTCTGTAAGCCAGTATTGCCACTTTGTTGTCATTTGCATGTTTAATATCCCTTGCGGCAGCCACAGCCAAGCTGCTCGCCTGGGCTGTCCAAGTCATCTCCCTAGGTATTAATTATCCTTTTGGTTAGTGCTCTGGTTACAAAGTTACATGGAGTCTGAGTGGTCCAGAAACGCTGTTATTTTTAGAGTACAATTTTGTAGGATGTGAGATTTTTTAGGAATGCGTGTGTCACGTTGTAGCAGAAATACCTCATGTACTTTGTCCTACACTTCCAGTAGGCAAGGCTTAGGCTACAAAGGAGTGACTGCCTGACACACCAGTAATATATGTTCTTAGGGTAGCTCAGTAGACTCAGGTTTAGCCTGGCATTCATGGTGATCAGGTATGGCTGGATTGATTCTGTTACTTTTAAGATATGCTATAATAAGCTTTGTGGGCTGTCTGGGAATAGGTTCACCATATACAGTCAGACCTTGATATCCAAGGGTTCCATGGGTATGGATTCAACCGGCTCTAATTGAAAATGTAGTCTAATGGTTCCTGATGAGCATGGACAGACTTTTCTTCCTTGTAGTTACTCTCTAAACAATGCAGTCTAACAGCTATTTACATAGTATTTACATTATATGAGGTATTATAAGTAGAGATTATTTAAAATGTAAGGGAAGATGTACATAGGTTATATGCAAATACTATGGTATTTTTGTAAGAGACTTGAGCATCCTTGGATTTTGGTATCCATGAGGGGTTCTGGGAACCAAGCCCTCACACATACTGAGTAACAACTGTACAGTATACATTATTTCTGTGGGAAAATACCTTGAGTTCTAAACAACCGACTGACCGTTTCAGTTCTGGAACTCTTCTTTGCAAGCCGGTGAATACCTGTAAACCTCTGGACAATTCTCTCACCTCCACCATCAGTTCGCAGGGAGAAAATAGGAAATGTGAATTTTGGAAAGCTGAAGGTAGTTATAAAAATCATAGAAATTCGGGTGAGGGAGGAGAAGGGAAGGGGAAATAAAAAGAATTAAGATGTGTTATGTATACACTAACTCCTCACGATGAATGTAATGATTATATGCTGCAAATGTACAAGTATTTTTTTCAAGAGTAGGAAAATTGATAGGGGAATTGGAATGGGGAATAGGAATAGTTCCTGAGAGACAGGAGGGGTGCCAAATGGGTTGCCAGTGAGCCCATTTCTCTGAGAAAGTTTTATGGAGTAAAGTCATGAGGGGTGGGTACAACGTGGGTCAAATTATAATCAATCAATAAGATTACAAGTGTAGCCACTTGGCAAATATTGATCCAGTAGTAGCAAGGGCATATGGAGGACTTCATTAACCTTCGTCAATAATCTGTACTCTTAGTTTTGTCTTTAGACTTAGTAGTCTTAGTCTTAGTCTTTTGAAGTGTCCTCATCTTCTGCACTGACTCGCTCAAGGGCCCAGCCCTGTCTGACTGCCTATAATATTTCTACTTAGCTGTGTATAATATCTGCCCCCCCAAGGGGTATCCCTAGATGCTGTTAGGTGAGAATGGGCATATGTTCCATCTAGCTGCTTTGAGCTGAGAAGGGTCAGTATAGGGGAGACCACAGTCAGGGGCCTTCTCCAGAGAGCTAATCTAATGGGCCCTGAATAGAAGTCATGTTGCAGTGTGGCAGTTATAAACACCCTTTGCAAGGTTGACCTAGTGGATCCTCGTAAAAGGAGTCGGGCACATTTGTTGTTGGTTCCGTCCACATGATCACTTGGAGTTTGGAAGTCTGTAGGCAAGAATAAACACATTTTTCCACCAAATTAAAGCATGTGTAATCAAAGCATGAGCACAGGAATGGAAAGGCAGGTTGGGGAAAAGCCACGTCCAGACACTGCTCTTAGGGGACTGGAATAGCTATTGTGCCCAGTTGGCTCTTAGAGCCCCCGACTGATGGAGGTTATCTATAAGTCTGATATTTCTTGTCATAAGTCCATCTAGATTTGGCTGTAAGAAGACAGTTTTGAAGGTAGTTTTGAAGGACAGTTTTAGCTAAGGAATTTAAAGACTTTTGTTAAGCTTTTATAGCTTCCACCATGGTAGTTTTTTAGCCTCACTGAACCATAACAGTGATCAGCTACCGGTGTATCTGGAAACTGTCAGAAGGGGTCAGGAATTTTTATATCTAGCTTTTATTATTGTTATATTATTTTTATACACCTTTTGGTTATCCTTTTCTGCTGGGTGTTTAAGACCAAGTTAAAGTAAGACCTGTGTTAATCAAAATTAACCTCTTGCTGTCTATCAAGTTCAGTTAAGTCTCCTCAGGCATTACTTTTGGAACCATTGTACAAGTATTTTTTAAATGTAATAAAAGTTTAAAAATCATAGAAATTAAAAGGGAATTAGCAGTAAAATAAATTAAATACTATCTACCTCACATAAATACATCTAGATATTATTTATATGGAATTATTTTGTTTTTCTCACCTCAAAACCTCTGCAAACCTTCAGAGAATAGATTTTGCTACCCCAGTTCTTTATTGACACCGAAAGAAGCCTTCAGAATGTCAAAGTTCAGGATTTTGAGGCTACTTAGGCACTGTATCAAATTTTGTTTTTTTTTTTTAATGTGGGTACCGGGAGTCAACCTTAGGACCTAGCGCTTGCCAGCAAGCGCTTGTGCCGCTGAGCGATATCACCGACCCTTTTTTTCCTTTATGTGGATACCAGGAGTCGAATCCAGGACCTCGCATTTGCCAGGCAGGCGCTTATGCTGCTGAGCTATCTCACCGTCCCTGTATCAAATTAAAAGTCAGAGTATCTGGGTTCTAATTAACAGGGTTCCTTTTAATGGTTGGCTGATCCTACTTGAGAAGAGAGGACAATTATGACAGGATGTGACCTTGAAGCCATGTTTTAGGGGTGTGTGTATGCATGTGTGCATGTAAGAGTTGGGGGAGAAATTGAGACTGACCCATTTGCAGAAATCTAGGCCTTCAGATGTGTGCAGTGAGCTTTTGTTGTTTGAGCTATCTCAGGGAGACTTCCACGCATATTAGCTTGTATAGCAGCACAATTGGCCTTTCACTTAACTGGAAGGAAGAACTAGATCTTGGACTGCAGTTGTTTTGCAAATATTATGGAAGATAATATCTTAAATTGAAAATTGATTATAATGGATCATGAGGAAGTTTTGTTTTGTTTTGTTTTTGAGACAGGTCTTTATGTAGTCCAGGCTGGCCTTGAATTTACAATCTTTCTGCCTCAGCCTCTCTAGTGTTGAGATTATGGGTGTGCGTGCACTGTCAGGCCTCCCAGGAAAATTTTTTAAATGGTTTTCACTGTGAAAACCTTTAAGTGGTAATTTTTTGTTTGTTTATTTGTTTGTTTTGAGACAGGGTTTCACTACACAGTTTAGGCTGGCCTTGAACGATCCTTCTGCCTCAGCCTCCTGAGCCCTGGGATTACAGGCGTGCGCCACCACTCCTGGTTAGATGGTACTGTTTAAAGTCTATGTGATGCTTGGTAGCTCGAGAGCTAGCAGCTATTATCATTAATTGGAAGGCCTTGTTTCATTTCAAGTGCACATCTTTGTTTTAATGACAGTCAGAAGAATCATGCCATTTATCATATGGAAGTTAATAGTATATATAATTTTAAAATACAATGAATGTATGCATAATGTGGTTAATTAGGCTGTTGAAAAGAACAGACCTTGGGCTGGTGAGATAGATCAGCAGCCTAAGTGCCTGCCTGGCAAGCGCGAGGTCCTGAGTTCAACTCCCAGTGCCCACATACGAAAAAAGGGCCGGTGACATCGCTCAGTGGCATGGGCGCCTGCTGGCGCATGAGGTCCTGAGTTCAACCCCTGGTACCCACAAAAAAGAAAACAGGCCTCGATAGAGGTATATGCGATGAATTAGAAGTTTTTGAGATTTTGTAAAGGATTGATTAATGACTCTGTAAGTGATACTTTTTTTCTTTGTACAATAGTGGGTGATATAGTGTAGTATAATGTTTCAGACAAAAAGCCAGTTCATATAGAAAGAATATATTGACAAGAGGTGAGATTTGTTCATTATTTAATTCATAGGATTTGAAAAATATGCTTTCTTCTACTTAGAATCTATAGTCTGCAACCCACCACTTAGAAATCATGATCACTCATCTGTATCAGCCACAGCTGCTGCTCATTCATGAGTCTCTTCCTGTGCATTCCCAGCTAGCGATAACTCTTCATCCTTACACGCTGGGGCACTTTAAATGCCCTTGTGTTATGTGGTATCCTTTGCTTTGGATGATTTATAGTTATTTCTGAATTTGTCTTTTCTCAACTAAATTTCTGATGCCTTAAGGAAAGGGGCCTGGCATACCATTGTACCCTTAGAAGATAGACAAAGTGCTTTGTACATAGGCAAGACCAAGAAAAATATTTTCAATTTTGGATTGGTTCCTCAGTTCATTTTTTTTGTAACCTTTTTTTTTTTTGTGGGTACCGGGGGTCGACCTCAGGACCTTGCACGCCAGCAGGTGCCCGTGCCACTGAGCGATATCACCGGCCCTTTTTTTCGTATGTGGATTGTGGGAGTTGAACTCGGGCCCTCGTGCTTGCCAGGCAGGCGCTTACGCCTCTGAGCCATCTCACCGGCCCCTTATTTGTAACTTTTAAGCAGATACAGCACACATATCCACTGGGTCCCAGTGACCTGTCCAGAATACTCTTTTTGAGAAGACTGATACTATTCCCAGGGCTTGCTCAGTAATGGGCAAGTCTGACCCAGAGGAAGGAGATGCAGGATCTAGAAACCAGATCCTGGGAGAAGAAAGGATCAGGGATAATGGAAATCCTGGTTGTAAGTGAAGGGAGGATGGTCAGGTATTCTACAACATGACCCCTAAGCAGAGGGAGAGACAGAGCAAGACCCAAAGAGGCAGGAAGAGATCCTAGGAGGGGAGGTAGGAAGACTACAATGTCAGTCCATCTGGGCATCTATAATGGGTTGATAGTCTGGCTTAGACAGGGAGCTGCAGGAGTAAGCTAAAGGGACCCAGTGAGCAAGGTTGAGGGACAGACTAGTTGAGGAAGTAGGCAGGACCCCCACCTTGCATGCACCCAGAAAAAAGCAGAAACATAGCCCTAGAAGGAATGTGCTAGTTCCTGGCACTGGGCACTGAGTGTGAGCCTGGGAAGATGTAGAAATGCCCTACCACTGAGCTGCCCTGCCATTATTCTCTCATCCAGGCTTAGGTCTGGTACCCAACCTAGCTTCAAACCTTAGAGGGCCACCCAGCCAGGGAGCCCAGGGTATTGCTGGAATTGAGGGGTGGGAAAAACTCAGGCTTTGAGCAATTCATTCACAACCCATGGGAGGTGGCAGTTTTATGAGGTCAACACATCTGGAGAACATTAGGGACCATCAGGATGTGTAGATAAACCCTGCAGACCAACCTGTCATGGCTGATTTGCATGCTGAAGTCCACGTCACTGCTGTGCAGAGCTCTGTGGCAGCAGAAGATTTGCAGTGTCTTGTGGCTGACAGATGTGATACGCTTTTCAATAATAATCAGGAAAACTAGGGCTGAAACCTAGCCCAGGACTGACATGGACGACTTCTTAAAAGATTGTCTGGTACAGCATCTAGGTTACTGGCAGATAAAAATGTAACCTGTGGTAGGGGACTTCTTTCCTTGGAATGTTCTTTGGAGGATCACTGACCTGGAAGGCTAAAAATAAAATTAAAAAGTGATAACTCATAAAAATATCTGGCAGGTTTTAATATGGCATTTAAGGTTTTTTTTCCTTCCTTAAAAGCAGTATTTTGTTTTCTGGGTTTTTCTTTCTTTTCTTTTTTTTTTTTTTTACTGTTTTTGAAAAATAGATTTATTAAGAAGAAAACTAAATAGGATATAATTTCCTCACTTAGTTAATCTCCATTGACATTGCTAAGAAAGAAATGCATGGGACGAGGGGAGAGAGGTCGAACAACAGGTACAGTGTTACTGTTTGATAGGACAAATAAGTTTTGGCATTCAGTAGCACAGTAGGGTGAAAAATAATTAGTGATAATATATTATATACCTTAGAATAGAAGAGAGGAAATTGTATGTACCCACCATAAAGAAAAATAAAAGTTTAAGGTGATGGATATGTTAATTACCCTGAATTGATCACTGCCTGATGTATACATGAATCAAAACATCACATTATACCTCATAAATATGTATGAATATTATGTGTCAATCAAGAAACATAAAAACTTTTATTTTAAAAATTAGAAAAATCAGTGTGTAAGATTAGAAATTTTAGACAGGCACAAAATGAAAAATAAAACTTTCTTGTGATCCTAGGAGAAATGTTATACAGCTATGTATACCTATTTATGTCATTTTTTTAAGAAGAGAGTATATACTACATTGTATGTTTTAGCTTTTTAATTTTATCAGCCACAGAGGTCCTTCTGTATCAGCATGTACAAATTTACCTGAGGAGCCTCGTTGCATTATACAGTATATATTTACCATAGTTTAACGAGTCCTCCAATGATAGACATTTTATTTCCAGTAATTTTTCTTTTACAAACAATGGCTACTAATACAAACTGATGCTCAAAAGCACTACTTCTGAAGATGGCCATCAGTGGACTAATTCAGTATCATACACCCGTGATCCAGTCACCTCCCAAAGCCCCACCTATGAGCACACGAGGCCGGGGGGGGGCATCTAGATATAAGCCATAACAACAGT
Source organism: Erethizon dorsatum (assembly GCA_028451465.1). NCBI lineage: Eukaryota > Metazoa > Chordata > Mammalia > Rodentia > Erethizontidae > Erethizon > Erethizon dorsatum. Next base: position 29,960,319 of record CM051826.1, read on the forward strand.
AAGGATTGAAGTCTTGGGAACAGAATTGAAGACTACCTCTAAAAAGGGTTGATGTTGAAGCAAAGAAGGATACTTAAAGAACGTGTATTCGTGAGTTTGAGGGCTGGTTTTCATGGCAAAGGGGAGATTTGAACATGTTTTCAGTCTGAGGTACCCAGGGTGAGTCCTGAGGCCAGGGACTGCCTCTGGTCCAGAAAGGTTTTCAGTACCCACCGTGAGAAACCCTTGGCATTCTTTTCTTCTTGATCCTCTTGTAGAGCCTCTCCCATAGCTTTTCAAACTGATTGTCTGCCCAACCCGTTTCAAACTTTCCTCTCCAAATCTCATGAAATATGCTCACCCACTTCTGTCTTCTGCCTCTGACTTCTGGGCGGACACCTTTTTGTGCTCTGGAGTTTCCCCAGCCCTTTGCCCTGGTCTGTCTTGCTTGGTAATGAGTGCTCCTGAATTTATTTGTCACTTTGCACTCCCCTCCAAGAGGACAGCTCCAGGTAGTCATCTCCTTTGAGCTCTAGTTTTCTGTCTCAAAGTGTCTCAGGACCTACCTTTATCATATATGTGCTTCTTTGTCCTGTTTGTGCATTAGAGGCACCAGGGCTCTGTTAAGTCACACCATACCTGGGCTTCGTGTTGAGATTCTGGTTTAGTGAGCCTGGACATAGGGCTAAGACTTCAGGATTTGGGGGGTTTGGCTTGGTTTGGTTTCCTTTAATTTTAAGCACGTATAACTATTCTCCGAGAATAATCCTTCTTTACTAAGCAGGTTGAAGACACAGGATCTTGAGTTCGAAGCTAGTCTGGCAACATCATGAGACCCTAGGGGAGGGAGAGAGGGAAAGAGACAAGATGGAGGAAGAGGAAAAAGAGAAAGATGAGGAGGGGAGGGAGGGAGGGAGAAAGGAAGGAAGAAAAAAAAAAAAGATGAATGCTTCTCAAATAGACTACACATCTGGGGAACTTTAAAAATACAGGTGCCTGATTTCTACTCTCAGAAATTCTGATTTAGTTGGTTGTGATATGATAAGAAAAAATTTTTTTCTTTGCCTCATTTGGGCACAGAGGGCCTAAAACTTTTGAAATATCTTCATTGATAATGTGTGGTTTATACCTGAGCTCATGCTCATAAAATGACTCTTAGGGAGCCTTTAGATGGCTTCAGGTTGGGAGCTGGTTACCAAAAGGAACCAACCGTGTGGTTAGAACTTTTAGCCCCACCCCCCTGACCTCAGGAGGGGAGTGGAGCTAGAGATTAACCCCAGTGGCCAGTTATTTAATCAATCATACCTACCTAATGGTACTTTTGTTAAAATCCTTTAAATGGTTTTTTAGTCCCAGGCCTATAATCACAGCTACTGGGGAGGCTCAGGCAGGAGGACTGCCAAGTTCAAGGCCAGCCTGAGCAACTTAGTGAGACCCTGTCTCAAAATAAAAGGGCTGGGGATGTAGCTCAGTGATGGAGTGTATGCCTAGCATGCACGAGGCCCTGGGTTTAATCCCTAGCATCACAAAAAAACAGCAATAGCAGAATATGACCTGAAACAGAAGCTCTGGGTCCATGTTGGAGTGACTCCTAATATCAACACAAAACAAAAACAAAACCCTCTAAATGATGGTGCTCAGAAAGCTCCCAAGTTGGCAGACATATGCACATGCCAGGAGTGTGATATATCCTACCTTCATACAGACAGAAGCTTCTGTTCTCAGGACCTCCTGGACCTTGCCTTAAGTACCTCTTCATCTGGCTGTTCATTTGTGTCCTTGATGATAAGCTGTAATAGTAAGAATACCATTTTCCTAGGTTCTGTGGCTACTCCTTATATCCATTCAGCAGTTTGTGCTGGATTTTCACCACTTCTTTAGCTGCTGCCATTGACTTTCATGATTAGATGGATGGATGTTAATTGATAGATAGGTGGGTAGTTGGAGAGATGATTACATATATTTATGCCAGTCCCTGTGAGTTCTTTCTAGCTACTTGGACATGAGCGCAGCCCTCTGTCCCTGTAGTCGGTGCCCTTCCCATAGCCACCCTCAGCCCTGCATTCATTCAGGTGCTCTTGGGCTTCTTTGTATTCATGCGTTTATTCAGGAACTAGTCCACAAACATATGTGGTATTGGGGTAGTTTGAAGTATTGGAAACTTGGTCATGGTCCTCCAGGATCGAGACTTGTTTCTTTAGGTCTGGGGAATGACTTGCCTAAGACAGATAAGAATAGAAAACAACAATGGAAAGGTAAAGACTGCTATTCAAAATTCTAAGCTCCTGCCCATGGAATTATAGCTTGATGCTCCAGGGAAGCCTCTTTCTGAGTTGCTTGGATGCGAATAACTCACAGATCTCGAAAAGCAGGTCTGCTTGTCAATATTCACTGCTATGTTTTCTAAAATTGCTGAGTTCTGGGGAGTTCTCTAAAACACAGTTCCACATCCATAGCCATCAGCCCAGGACTTCTGCCTCCTCATCCACATGCTTACTGAGGGAAACCCTAATTGCCCCTATTAAGGTTGGATACATCAGTTGTGATGATCTGTGTCATGGACAAGAGAGACTGGATATAGGGTAATGTAGTAAATGTGCCATTTTAAGAGTTAACTTCCACAACACTTTATTTAAAATAATTTTTCAAATTTCAATGTCATGATTTATTAAAAATCACTTTTTAAATATTTTATTTTGAACTAATTTTAGATTTATAGGAAAGTTGCAAAAATGTAAAATCTCATATCCCAAACCCAACTTACCCCAATATTAACATCTTACTATATTTCTCGGACTGTATATTTGTGTAATATTTAATCTTCCCCCAATTCAAGCGGACTGAATAGTCACTTGTTACTATTAGGACCTTGATACTTTCTTTGTGTGTGTGTGTGTGTGTGTGTTCTGTTTTTGTTTTTTTGTTTGTTTGTTTTTGAGACAGGGTTTCACTCTGTAATCCAAGCTAGCCTTGAACTCACTATGTAGCCCAGGCTGGCCTTGAACTTGTGGCAGTCCTCCTGCCTCAGACTCCCGAGTGCTGGGATTACAGGAGTGTGCCACCATGCCTTGAATAACGATGAAAATATTACCTTTTGGGTTGTGTATACTTGTATTCTCTCATAGATAGTCTTCACCAGTCTTAATGCAGTGGCCTCCAATATCTTTGTTGATGTTTTCTCAGTGCTAGGAATTGAATCCAAGGCTAGGCAAGTGCTCTACCACTGAACCCCACACTCATAGTCACTCTCCAACATTTTTAGAGCATACATCTTAAGTGTATGGTCTATCACTGAGTTATACCCCCAGTGTTATGGCTTATATCTACATTCCCCAAAAGTAGTGATGGTGATACCTTTTAGAAATGAGTGCCCAAACTGCAACCCAAAATCCACTTATTTATTGCAAAGTGCCAATACTACAATTAAACCTGAATACTAAGGTTTTAGTTTAGAAAAAACAACTCATACATTAACATCTTTTGTCTTAAAAGAAATATAACATGTGTGCCATAGGTTAGCCACCACTGCCCCAAAGCCTTATATGCTCATAGGTTGGGCTTCTGGGAGGCAACTGGATCATGGAGGTATGATACTGGATTAGTGAACTGACTGGTTTAGCATAGTTCTGGGTGTGGATGATGGGAGACCCACCTTGGGTATGAGTGGCACCAATCAATAGGCTTGTTGCCTGAATGGAATAACAAGGGAAAGGGAGGCTTGTTGCTGCTGCTTCCTGCCTGCCATGCCATGGGCTGTTTCTCCTCTGCCATGCCGCTTTACCTTGGAGCCAGCCACCTATGGACTAAAACCTCTACAAACTGAGCTAAAATAAACCTCTCCTCATTTAACTTCTGGGTGTCGGGTATTTTGTTCCAGCAACAAGTAAGTAACTAAAACACCCAGCTGTGTTCATAATTACTAATTAGTAACTCATTGGTAGAGCATGCACAAGGCCCTAGGTTTAATCCTCAGCGCCAAAACCCAAAAACAGTTGGGCAGAGTAGCTCGTGACAGACAGGAGGATGGAAAGTTCAAGGCCAGCCTGGGCAATTTAGCAAGACCTTGTCTCAAAATTTAAGCCTGGGGTGGGGGGTATGCACTGAGGATGAAGCTTAGCACTTCTTAGGTTCAATCCCCAGTACCACCAAAAAAAAAAAAAAAAAAAAAAAAAATAGAACTTTTTAATAGTTGTATTTATATAAAAATTACATATACTAGTGTTCTATGTATTATATGGCTCTTAAAAGTAGAAATTTTAAAAGATTGAGATTAAGAAGTATATGATATATACAGCATATTTTTAGAAGTAATAGAAATGTTAGTATTTTCTTTTCACATTCCAATGAATCATCTTGGTTTAAATTTCTTCCTCCTTTCCCAGTGGAAATGGAACCCAGTGAGGAAGTGATGCTGTTATGTATATTGTTTTAACATTATCCCAGTCTGTGTAATGCAGGACTTTTCTGATGTGTGATGTGGGAACAGCTGAACTGCTTCTGAGAATCTTATAAACCAAGTTTACTTGAAAACTCAGTGATTAATGAAATAAAATTATTTCTCTTAGAGCTATGGATTAGGTTTTTCTTGGGGTTAAAAGAACATTGGTCTTACAACCAGGGGTTTTGCTGTCCTTATAGTGAAGCAAATGCTTTTTTTTTTTTTCCCCTCCCCAAATCTATTCCCAAGATAAGACTCAGCAAGATGTTTGGGAAAGTTCTAAGTCACTCCCAAGAGGGCAGGCCTTTGTTCTGGAGGAAGAGGGCTAATTTCAAGGGTTAATCAGAGGGACACAGGGAACATCAGTCACTGCTATTTCAGCTCAGAGAGAAAAGTTCACATCTGGGTGTTACTGACCACCAAGCCCTTTCTTGTGCTTTCAGAAGTGATATATTGTTAAACATTTCTAGAGCACAAACCTCCAGGGTAGATTTATTGGAGCAAAATGGTCCTTCTCCATGTGATAAAGTTATATATTTATTTGCTTTGAAACTCAGGTAACATTTAAATACTTGGTAGTGGTTGTTATTTGAGCAAATATGCTAGGAGATAATACTTGCCAAGTATTCAGATTAGCACCTAATACACTGCCTGGCATATTGTCAACATTTGTGGGCTGCCTATGGAGGGAGTCAGTTTAGATTTTTTTAAAGTTGATAGGTCTGGTACTACACTAGCAAGTTGGGCAAGCATGTGATAGTTAAACCGGTTTTTTTGGTTTGTAACTATTTGGTAAATTGTATATGTATATGTCTTTTGTTTTTTTCTTTGCATGCTACATTTCATGATAAAAAAGTTTTTGAACATTTTAGGGGGAAATGTAATAAAGTAACTACTAAACATGGAGATTGTTTCCTGTAGAGGTTTATGAGTAATACGCTTAAATTTCCTCTGTCAAGTTGAAGCATAAACATTAGAGTGTTTGCTTGTCAACACATGGAATTTGGTAATTAATTTATATTTGGAAAACCTGTTACAGTTTTGAACATTTTTAAGGAACAAGGTTTCCAAGTGTATCTTACTAACAGCCAAGAACAGCTGCATTAGGCATAGTTTTTCAGATGGCTTCCCTGTGACATCTATGAAAATAGACAACTTCAGTAACCAAGTGAGCCTGATTGCATGGCACATTGCAGCATTTTATGATGTACTGGGGCCAGTGTCGCCACTGTAACAGAACAGTGCGCTGATTTGTATAAAAATACTTTCTTTGACTTAAGTGTCATTTCTGTTAGATAATAAATGATAAAGGGTACAAACTTCCAATGTTAGCAAAACATATAACACATTATGTAATTTTTATTTATACATGCTTAAATTCAAGAATAAAAATATTATTTCTGATCAGTGGATTTAATTTGGAATACGAGTTGCAAATCAGTGACAAAAAGGGTTACTGTCCCTGACAATGGTGTGCTGACCATTATAGTCAGTAATACTATAGGAGTTCGTAGTCTGTGCCATTTATGGGAGCATGAAACAGAAATGAAGATACTTGGGTGGGATACGCGGGGAAGCAACACCTGCATACCCATCACTTCTGTCTGTTCTCTTGCCAGAGTGGTTTCTGGATTTTTTTCACTTAGATTCCTCTCCTCCCTCCTCAAACCCAGGCCTTTCATACTTAAAATTCATAGGAAAAGACAAGATCAGTCTTTTAAAAATCAGCTAGTTAATTAGAGGTGACCATGTGGCAGTTCCTAAGTTTATAGATGTTCAAATGATTAACTGTAGCATAGGAGTTTTTTTTTTTTCACTCTTCTACAGACTGTTTTAGTTTTTACTAATAAAAGCATTCATAAGGCAGGAACCACTGACCTGGCTCCCCCATCCCCTCTGTGCTTCCAATTAGGGATCTATTATCTTATTCCAGATAATTGGAAAAGGATATTCAAAATACTACTTCGTGTAAATATGGTTTCTGCCTGCATTATATTACTAGGAGTTCTGAACACATCTGGAGTGAAGGCAGCCCCAGGGACATTAAAGCGCACTGTTTTGGTTGGCACAGTGACATTATAGTATATGCCAATTTGTAATGGCTTTTGGAAACAGGCAGTTTTAAACTCTCCCTGAACTATTCCCCCGAGAAATTATTCAATTAAGTACAACTAAAATTAATGTTTAGCATTTTTTTTGTTTAAATAAAATACGCAGCTATAAAGGGAAATCTGCGATTCATGCTTGTGTTCTTGTTTTACTCTAAAACCGAGCTCCTCAGAAGTAATCAGTGTCCTGGAATCAGCACATATTCTAGGAGGTACATAGTTGCCAGATCCCCCTCAGCGCTTTTGTACTGTGTAAATGACTCTTTTACCATCTAGGCAGCTCTAGACGCCTGGGTTTCCCTGGTTTCTACACCTGCAGGACATGGCGGGGGAACATAAGGGCCAGAAGGACTTCTTTATCTTGTAGGTCAGTGCGTCTCAAACTTTAATGGGCATAGGTATCACCTGGGGATCTTATTAAAATGAAGATTTTGATTCATTACTCTGGAGGCAGGGCCTGAGATTCTGCATGTCCAACAAGCTCCCAGGGGCAGCTGCTGCTGCTCGCTGAGGACCACCCTTGAAAGAGTGAGGTTCCAAGTCATGGATACGTGTGAGTGAGGGGAGGCACCTGGACTTAACTTTGGTTTCCCATTTGTGGTTGGGCCCTGAGTGCATTTGGGTAGGTATGACTCTGACTTTTCTTCCTAGTAGATGTCCTTACTTATTTCTTGGAATCCCCAATTCTTCTGGATCTTCATAGGGCCCACAGTAGACTGTTTTCTGGAAGAGGACAGATTTCTGATTGACCACAGAAGATAACAGCTTCCGTCTTTTGTTATGTATCTTCTTGGACTCCACATACATTGCCTGCCTCATTTTCTATCATCTGACTTTCCATTGCCATGTTACAAAATGTTTTTAAAAAGTTAACATGATATTTCTTAGCCTGTGTTTCTAAACACATAGGCCAGAAGCCTCTGTGAATGGAAGGATGTATGAGTAACTGTGGCTTTGCGGTTTTTATCCAAGCACCAGTACTTCCAAGGTTTGGATTCTTAGCCTTAGGTCCAGGACTTTAACGCTGTATTCGAGGGTGGTCTGATTGGGACATGGTTAAATTCCATATAAGGTGAACTCTCTTGAAAGACTGATTCATAACCCAGGTGGTTCTTTATCCATAGAGAAGAGAATGTTCTACAAGAAAGACTACACTGTTTATATCTGCTGACTGGATGTGCCCTTTCTTATACTGAAAACTAGTTTATAGTCAAAGAATGACTAGATGGATGAAGATTAAGATATCCTTGTCATGGACACTGTACCTTGTGACATTCCTATCACCAATGGAGTCTAATACTAGGGGGTGCACTCAGCATTACAGTGTTTGCCTAGCAAGTGCGAGGCCCTGGGTTTGATCTCCAGCACCACAAAACAGAAACAGAAAGAAATGGCATCCAGAGAGTTCTTTCTTGAGTTCAATATGGTATTTGCTAGAAATACCTGAGTTTTTGTTGTTGCTGCTATAGTTCTGATCACTTTACTTACTTGATAGAACCCTTCAGTGGTTCCTCCTTACCTAAGCATTGCTCCTAAGACCCTCATGGTTTTTGTCATATTGACCCACACTATTATTTATGTACTGTTCTTTGGACTTAATCTTTTAAAATTTAATTCTTAGCTAGGTGTGGTGGGGCACACCTGTAATCCCAGCACTCAGAGGCTGAGGCAGGAGGATCACCATGAGTTTGAGGCCAGTCTGGGCTACATAGTGAGTTGAAGGTCAGCTTAAACTACAAAGCGAGATGCTGCCTCAAACAAACAAACAAAAATAAATAAATAAAATCTAATTTTCTTTGTTATCAAAATAATGCTTGTGCATAGTTTGGAAATCAGAATTTGGCAAATTGGGAGAAGCAGAAGTTTGCTCCATTGGACCTCCAAACTGCAAAGCCCTACTTCAAGAAACAATGCTTCTAATTCTTTTAGTGGTTTGTATTTCAGTGTCTATAGTTCAATATAGTTTAGTGTTCATTTTTTAAAATGTGCTATTTATTAATGTCTTCAATCTTAGACATGCTGATTTCTTCCTAAGGAAGATATTAATATAATTTACAGTAAGCCAACACATACAGACACACACATACATACACATTTCCCTCTCACATAGCTCACATTTTCTGTTGAATCAGTGTTTGTGGTACATGGCTATATAAACTTTATTTATGGCCGAGCCATAGGGTATACTATGATTAGACTTTATTTCATTAGTACACCTTTTCCCTTTAAGTCAGGAATTGTTTCTTATTTCTCAATTTGCTTCTTTGACTTTGTGGACACATTCATCACCAGCTCCCATACTTCTGGGATTGTGAAATTCTTCTTAATACTGGTAGAGTGTTTGGAGTTTGCCTGTCGGTTTCATGTTTTGATTGGGAGCTCTCCCTGCAATCTTTTATTTCGCTGGTCTAATCTGGACAGACTGTACTGCCTGACTTTTGGGGGGCATTCCTGCCTCTCCCTTTGTCTCTTTGTGATGTATCTTAGCAATTTCTAGATTCCAAGTCTTCCTCTTTCTTTCCATTCATATTTTGGGTGGAACACATTCTCTGTGAGCTTCTACAGAAAAGGTGCATGGGAGGTAAACATTTTAAGACCTTGCATGTTTGAAAATCCCTATATTTTCCTTTCATGCTTGATTGAAAGAATGACTGTGTTATAGGCTAAAAGTTTTTTTCAGAATTGTGAAGGCATTGTTCTATTAGCTTTCGGTGTCGCTTTGAAAAGCCTGCTATTCTGATCTCTATTGTATGTGAGCTATTTTTTCTCCTCTCTCTGAAAGCTTTGAGAATCTTCTGTTCCTGTGTAGTGTTCTGAAATTTAACATTGATGGGGGTATGACTTTTTTTCCTCCTTTTATTGCTGTGAGCACTTAATACTCTTTTAACTTGGAAATTCCTGTCCTTAAATTCTGGGAAATTTTCTTGGATTATTTTCTTGTTAATGTCTTCTGTATGATTTTACTCTCCTTTTTATCTTTCTGTCTCTGTATAGCCCCTTTTGTCAGTGTTCAGCCTCCAAATTAATTCTCTATTTAAAACATCACCACCACCCTCAACCTTGAGCTGGGGGTGCAGTTCAGTGGTGGAGCACTTGTCCAGCATGCATGAGGCCCTGGGTTCCATCCCCAGCACTAAGTACACACACACAAACATCCATACATATTTTCTTATTTGTCATTGCTTTATTTTCTGAATTATATCTTTAAATCTGTTTTCCAATTCTCCCATATGTGTGTGAATACCCTCTTTAAAAAGAAAAACTCTTTATTTTAAAATAATTACAGATCTATAGAAAGTAGCAAAGATTGACAGAGGTCTCATGTACTTTTCACCCAGTTTTCCTTAGTGATTACATTTTATATAATTATAGTACAGTATCAGGACCAGAAATTTGACATTGGTATACTGGGAGTGTATGACTTTATCATGTATATAGATTCCATGTAACCATTACCACAGTAAGAATCTGAACTATTATTGCCTACCTAATTTCTAAGAATGCTTTCTTGTTCTCTGAAAGTACTTTTTCATACATGTTTGTACCTTTCTGTTATAATCTGGTGGATATATTGTTTTATGTCAGAGAGAGAAAGAGGGAAAGAGATTGACTGACTGATTCTGTGTGGCTTATTTCCTCTGAGTCCCCACCCCCATCTTTTGTTTTTTGTTTTTTGTTTTTGTGGGTACCGGGGGTCGACCTCAGGACCTCGCACGCCAGCAGGCACCCGTGCCACTGAGCGATATCACCGGCTCCTTTTTTCGTATGTGGGTTCCGGGAGTTGAACTTGGGCCCTCATGCCTGCCGGGCAGGCGCTTAAGCCGCTGAGCCATCTCACCAGCCCCCATCCCCATCTTTTGGGAAGCTTTTCTCAGGTATCTGTTGATTCTTGGCCAGATGTTCTCATTTAAAAGTGAGGCACTCAGAAGTTGATAGGGAGGACTTTGTGTAGGCTGAAGTATGTTAATGGGTGGGCCTCACTTTAGGACAGCATAGAGGTCCCCAACCATTGCATTGTAAAAGGTTCAAATACCAAAATATGCACCCTTTCTCTTGGCCTATTTTATTTCTACAGAATAATCCTGGCATCTCCTCTTAGGGAATATCTGCTGAAAGGGTTCTGGGTGCTGACTATTAAAAGAAATTGGGAGGGGTTAGATGACAGTCCTTAGTAGGCTGACTTTCACTTAGTACCCTGTTTTTACTGTACTGTACCCATTGCCTCAGCTGCACACAGTGTGCTGGACACTGGGCCCCTACTTGGGCTTCAGACCTCTTTGGAAGAGGTGTGGCCTTCTTCACAGCCAACTGACAGCAGATAGGTTTTCAAGGTTGCTCTGGCCAGAGCTAGTCCACAATCACAGGAAAGCAGAAAACACTGCTCTTGGGGGAAGACAGCTGAGGCTGGCAGATGGGGAACCCTAGCCAGCTTGGTGAACAGCACACATCCTTTGGGGCATGAGGCAAGCCAGGGTAGGTGAGCCTGCCCATAGCGGAAGGAAGGTATTGGGAGCCGCTTCACCAGCAGAATGTTGTGAGCACTGTGGTATGTGATGTCCACGTCAGGAAGGCTGTGGCAAGGTGGTCACCAGGCCAGGGCTGTGAGTTCACCGAGTGGTTGTCTGCTCTGGACTTATAGTCAGGAAGGAGCGCCCCAAGGTGTTCTGCATATCCACAGTCACCACTGTACCCTAGATCCTAGAGAAGCCCTTTCATCTTGTACTGCCCTTCCAATTGCCCTCTGCTGAAAGCTTAATATCATGCTCACTGCAAAGCAGAAATGAGTGGAGAGTTCAGCCCTTTAGTATAGAGCAAGTACTGAAGGTAAGTTCAGAGCTGAGAGGCAATAAATCGATAACTGGCATAGAATACAATTTAATGCAAAGGATCAGTCTGTTGATACATTTTGTAGAATTGGGACATTAGCAAGTCAGCATTTCTTTAATTAATAGGGTACACTGTTCTTTATGGTGTAGTATATTTTATGCAGTACTTTTGGATTGGGTAAAAAGAAATCTAAGAGGCAGTGTTGGAACAAAATAAGTTATTGTATAAACAAGGTAGTGTACAAATGTATACCTGGGCCAAATGCAGCTCTGAGAGACCTGCTTTGTAAACACCTGTTTCAGGAAAATGCTGGCATTGCCTTCTTCCCTCTACACCACCTAAAAATATGTCTGAGGTGTGATAAAAAGATAGGTAATCTTTTTGCATAGGAGGAATGTTTTTTCCTAAAAGGACAAATATTTCTTCTTTTTGTGTTGCTGCTGTGGCTTTTTTGTTGTTGTTGTTGTTGTTTTAATGCAATGCTAGGGATTGAACCCAAGGCCTTGCACTTTACCACTGAGCTACACACCAACCCAAATTACTTGTTTTTTTTTTAAAACAAGAGTACATGGTTAACCAGTTTTCTGATTAGCAAATGTCATGGTACTGAATCTCTGAGGACCTAAGTCTTAGCCACTAGCTGGGCTTCTTCAGAGGTCTATAAGAAAGGGAAATATGGAGAAACCAAGGTGATGTTCCTGTGGAATGGAAAAAATGCAGACTATGTTTAGTCTGGAGTTAGACATAGACCTGAAATTTGAGACATGAGCAGCATGAGCTCCTGAGCAAAGCATTTGCATTGAAATCTAGAGACCTCATCTTCTTGTGCTCTACCACTTACTAGTGAAGTAACGTGAACAAGTTACGTAATTGGTGTGGGCCTGTTTTAACATCTGCAAAATGCGTTGACAGTTTTCCTATCTACTTTTCAAGATGGATAGGAAGAACAGATGAGGTAATACACAGCTATAGTGCTAACTACGTTAGCATCATCCTGCATGTTTTTAAAAAGCTCTTCATTTATATGAAATCAGATGAAAGCAGAGTATAGACCCTAACAGAGAAATAATATAGTTTGTACAAGGCCCTAAATTAACTCCACAGCATATGCATATACACACACACGAAATAAACAATGTAGTTTTATGAATTTTATGAAAAACTAGTCTACTTTGTTGAAATTTGAGAGGAAGAACCCAGAAGTAATATTCAAGACTTTCTCAATCTCTCATGTTCTCTTTTGGAATTTACATATTTTGTTCAATGTTGTGTATAGGAATTTAAACATCCAGTGAATATTCAGTACCAGGGACAGATAGAGGAAAGTAGGCTGTCATTCTGTTGACATTTCTGAGTCCCAAAGGAAAGGAGATTTCTCAGGCAGACAGATCCTGTTAGAGTTAAGGTACAGGCTGTTTTTCAAAGGGAACAGAATTCTAATGGTTTGGGTGTTGATGTTCCCTGAGAGACTCTTTAAGAAGCTCAAGTGATAAAGTAGAGGTGTAAACATCGTGCAGGGTTTTCCATAATTGTGAGGGGAAATGTAGCAAATGACCTTGGCTCACAGTTGACTGTTAACATTCTGACCTAAGACTTGATGTTGGATAATCATGATCACCAACAAGATACAAGGTACACAAAGAAAGTAACAACTGTACATTTTTATAGTGATTAAACATTATATTGTTAGTTTTATATCATCTAAATCATATCCTCAAGATACTACAAAATACCTACATAGCATACAGAAACACCCAACTGGATCATAAGTTTGGCCTCATAAGTGACAGTGTTCATTTTAGTAAATAATAATTAAATATTTACTTAACTGTTTTGGAAGACATTCATGAGGGCCACTTGAATGATCTCATCTTTCAAACAAAGCAAAACAACAAACAAGGCAATCTTATGAGCTGATGTCCTCTTTTTTTTTTTTCTGAAATCTGTGAAAAAGCCTCTGATTCAGGCAGATTGCAGTTCAGGCCCCCCTATTCCACTTACAAGCTGTCTCTTCTTTCTCCAGTATTAATTTATTCAATCATATGTTTATATCAGTGTGGATGAATGAATATCTATTTTATATTTTGGATTTTGACCCCAAACTATCTATTTTGTTGTTCATAATCTTCCACCTTTGGCCATTGTGGACTCCTCAGTTGGCTTCTATGCTCCTTCGACACATCCCCACCAGTGCCTTTTTGGTTTTAAAGCACTTCCTTACTGTTTGGCAGCACAAGATACTCCAGGCTCCTTATGTAGGTCCTGCTTCAGTCTTGGGAATCAATCATTTCTCCAAGGAATCCCAGTTCTTTTTATTGGAGGATGGTATTGGAAATCAAGATCTAGGTATTGTGTGTTTGTTCCTACTGGAGGCCTTCTCAGTTAACAAAATACAGAAAGATAATTTACTAATCTGTGTATATGTACATATCCATATGTTTACATTAAGCTAAACATGAGTTCATACTAATGTCTTGGCTCACCTGTACTACCACACGTGGTGTTCCTGCTTCATCCCCTTGCTATCTATAACCTTCCACTCCACCGGCAAGAGTTTGGCTCCTGTCATCTGCCTTTATTTCCTTAACTGTTCAGTTCCACTATACCTGTGTAGCAGTATGAGAACTGTTAACCTGTAGCTGAAGGAAATGTTACCCACTAGAACTCAGTGCTTATGTGTGGTTCTTTTTGTCTTGTCTTATAGACGCCACTCTTTTTTCAAAGCTACCTAGGTCTGCACTTTTTCTTTCCATCTCTCTTAGGGATGCTGTTTCATGCATTTGTAGTATAGTTAGATGCTCTTATCACAGCCTCCAATGCCTCCTGGAGCCCCCAAACCTCGCAAAAGGCTTAAAAAAAAGTAACGTACATTAAAGCTCACTGTTCGTACTGTAACATCTATGAGTTTTAACAAATATGTTACCTCTCCACCATTACAGTGTTATACAAAATATTTTTACCGCCCTAAAATTTCCTGTGCAACACCTCTTCATTTCTCTTGTCCTCCTCCCAAACTCTTAGCAGGAATGGATTGTTTTATTCTCTGGAGTTTTGTCTTTTCCTAAACGTCATGTAATTAGAATCATGTAATATCTTGTGGGCTTTTTATGCGTGCAGGTTACTATGAAACACATGTTGGTTATCTGTAAATCATTTCAGTGAGAGCTGAGCACATTATCATCAGGATTCTAATATTCTCAAATAATGGAAGGTGAATTTTTTTGTTGTTCTTGTTCTTGCTTTTGTTACCTTATTTACCAAGGATTCTGATGTGGCTTATTTTTTTTAAAAATAAACTTTTTATTGAAGGTCCAAGAAAACTGAAGTCCTTACTTAACATACCTATCCTGGGTACTTTTAATGACTAAATAAGATAATGTGTGTAACACTTTTAGCTCCATTTCTCCAAACTAAGCCAAGTGGTGTCTTCTCTGAGCTCTGTGATTTTTCTTTTGTGGCCGTTTAGAATTTTTGTGTTTGGATGATGATAATATTTAAAAATTAAAGGACTTCTGGATGATCTCTGTGTTGTGTCTTGCTGTGCATTTCTACCTCACGTTGGTGTTTGTGTGTGTGGTGCTCCTGGATCCCAGCAGTTCGTGGTTTATGAGAGAAGAAGGTATATTTAATATGTAGTAATTATTTTCTTCAAGGGAATGCCAAAACTTGTCACTAGGCAAGGTGTAATAGATAACTCTATAGTTGAAATAAAGAATACAGGGCAATCTCAAAGGAGCTGTACCTTAGCTTATACTATATTCATGTTTTAAGCAGCAATTTAGTATTCACAAGTCTTATCTCTCAACATTAAATTATTATCAAGTAGAATTTTAGTTAATTTTAGGGTGGGTGGGTGGATTAATGGATGGATGGATGTGGTGCTGGGATTTGTGCCCAGGACCTTATGTGTGGTAGGCAGGCACTTTACAACTGAGCTACACTCCTAGCTCGTATTTTTATTTTTGATACTATAAAGAGCCATAAACATAAAGAACATTTGCATTTATTTTATCTTTAATCAAATAATTTAAATACAGTAAAATTAATACTACAGGGTGTAGAACAATATTTTTAAACCAACCATATACATCTCAAGAGTGAGAAACCATTGCTTAGCACATGGCATGTTTTCAGTAAATATTAGTGGTTGTTGTTATGGTTTTAAATACTGTGAGCTTTTAGTAATGCACTAGTCTAGTCTGGCTGTCTTCCCTTCCCCACCTTTTGGCATGCACTCAGTGCCGCAAGTCAGGCAAATCGCTCTCTCACTTCCCTTTTCTCCCACGTCCAAAGTAGCTTAGCTCCTACCACAGTCAGCACCAACTGCCCAGTTGCCAATCCAGTAGATACGGCATATGCTGCACCTGCTTTCCTATGGTGCTGCCCCTCATTACCGCATTCCCTTCTGGTTTGGTTTGGTTTGGTTTTGCCCCCTTCTTTGTTTCCATGTTTTTGTTCCATTTGTTCTTTAGGTGCTGGTGTTCTCTGGGATGTTATCTTCACCTGTACCTCTCTTTGTTCTTTAAAGAACAATTTTAAAATCAATGTACAACAAAATTCTGTGTGTGTCTGTGTTTAATTCTGAGAATTTTTATACATGTGTAGATTTGCGTAACCATGATCAGGACACAGAACAATTCCGTTACTCCCCCATTGTTCTTGCTTCGCAGTCGTGGTGTCCTTCATTCCTAACCCCTGGCACCACTGGCTGACTTGTCTTCATCACTCAAGTTTTGCTTCTTGGTGAATATCTCATAAATTGTATCGTACATGTGAGGATTTCTAGTGTTCCATTTTAATTCTTATTTTGAATTTTTCTGTGTCTCTTTACATAGATTGTTTTAGTGGTTACTAAAAATATATTTAAAATTTTGTAGTCTACATAGAATCAATATTTAGCCTGTTCAAATGGGGTGGAGAAACATTACCAGCCCTCCTTCCTTTATGTTCATAGTTGTCTTAGGACATTACACTTACATACACTGAAAAGTGGACAGTACAAGCTTTGCTTTTAACTGTTAGACATATTTTAAATAAGTCAGTTGGTGAAAACATTTATCCAGATATTTACCATTTCTTTTGCTCTTTCTTCATTTTTAATGTCCCAGGTTTCCTGCTGGTATTGCTCCCTTCTATCTGAGGAATTT
The DNA here is from genome assembly GCA_028451465.1 of Erethizon dorsatum. NCBI lineage: Eukaryota > Metazoa > Chordata > Mammalia > Rodentia > Erethizontidae > Erethizon > Erethizon dorsatum. The sequence continues at coordinate 29,976,818 of CM051826.1, forward strand.
CAAGTGATTCTTTTAGAGTAGATCTGCTGACAACAGATTTTCGTAGTGTTGTACTTCTTTATCTGCAAATGTCTGTATCTTTTTTACAGTGCTAGGAGTCAAACCCAGGGCCTCATATATGCTAGGCAAGAGCTGTACCACTGAGCGACACCCCAATCCTGAGAATGCGTTGATTTTACCTCCATTCCTAAAAGATACATTTGCTGGATCTAGAATTCTGTATTGACAGCCTTTTTCTCTTAAACCTTTTTTTTTTTTTGGGGGGTGGGTGCCAGGGGTTGACCTCAGGACCTTGCGCGCCAGCAGGCGCCCGTGCCACTGAGTGATATCACCAGCCCTTTTTTCATATGTGGGTATCGGGAGTCAAACTCAGGACCTCGCGCTTGCCAAGCAGGCACGTATGCCGCTGAGCCATCTCACTGGCCCTCTTAAACCTTTTAAAGTGTTATTGCATTTCCTTCTGGCCTCTGTAATGTCTAATTTCTCTGTAATGAGAAATTCACCATCTTTGAAATCTTTGTTCCTTATAAGTACCACGTAATTTTCTTTTTTTTTTTTTTTTTTTTTTTTTTTTTGGGTACCGGGGGGTCGACCTCAGGACCTCGCGCGCCAACAGGCACCCGTGCCGCTGAGCGATATCACCGGCCCTTTTTTCGTATGTGGGATCCGGGAGTTGAACTCGGGCCCTCGCGCTTGCAAGGCAGGCGCTTACGCCGCTGAGCCATCTCACCGGCCCCCGTAATTTTCTTTAGTTACAGTTAAGATTTGTTTCTTTGTCTTTAATGTGCATAGTTTGGTTATGATGTTTCTGGAAATAGATTTCTTTGTGTTTATCTTGTTTGGATCTGCTAAGCTTCTTTAATATGTAAATTTATGTTTTTAGTCAAATTTAGAAAAATTCAGCCATTAATTCTTCAACTATTTTTGCTGCCCTGTACTCTTTGCCTTCCCTTACGGAACTCCAATGACATAAATATTTGATCTTTTCTCACTGTCCTTTAGCTGTTGAAGCTCTATTTATTTTTATTTTCTCTGTTTCTTTTCTCTTGTTTACTTAGTAATTTTTATTGAACTGTCTTCCAGTTTACTGCCTCTTTCCTCTATCATCTCCATTCTGCTAGTGACCCCATCCAGAGAGTTTTCTTACTTGGTTATTTAATTTTCAGTTCTAAAATTTACATTTGGTTCTTCTCTACATCTTTTGTTTCATTGCTGAGACTGTCTTTTCATTTGTTTCAGTAGTATTCACCATTACTTATTAGAACACTTTTATTATAGCTGCTTTAAAATCTTTGTCAGATAATGCTAATAATTATGGCATCTTAGCATCTGTTGGCTGTCTTCTCTGCTACAATGAGATTTTCTTGGTTCTTCATATGCTTTATAATTTTGGATTGTATCCTGGACATCTTGATGATTATATTTTGAGACACTGCCTCTGGTTTAAACCCTACAGAGGTATAGCCATGCGATACCTTGAGACTGTGAATATACTGGTTTTTCAACAACTGTTTATTTAATGTTTAACATCAGTTGGTGATACTTTCTGAATTAGTTATTACATAGGTGGAGGCAAAATGATGTGAGCCTTTGATTTTTTTTTTAATGGATGGTAAAACTATACAGAAACGTGTGTAAGGTAAGGGATTATTAAAAGTCTGAGAAGAAGTTACTTTAGGGGAAGAGGAAGGGAGATAATAATTAGAAAAGGACATGGGATAAGGATGATGTTATGGAGGTTTTTTTAGTCTTTTACCTTTTTCTTGATCTAGGTAATTATTAAATGAGTATCTACTTTGTGATAAATAGGGCTAGGGTTATAATTCAGTGGTAGAACACTTGCCTAGCATGTGCAAAGGCCCTGCGTTTGATCTCCAGCATGACAAAACAAAACAAAAACCATGTATATGGGCCAGTGAGATGGCTCAGCGGCGTACGCGCCTGCCTGGCAAGCGCGAGGGCCCGAGTTTGACTCCCGGAACCCACATATGAAAAAAGGGCCGGTGATATCGCTCAGTGGCACGGGCGCCTGTTGGCACGCAAGGTCCTGAGGTCGACC